>OX589594.1:25736900-28612489 GCA_951329385.1 Polia nebulosa
ACTATAACTATAACTATAACTATAACTATAACTATAACTACAACTAAAACTAAAACTAAAACTAAAACTATAACTATAACTATAACTATAACTATAACTATAACTAAAACTTAAACTAAAACTATAACTATAACTATAACTATAACTATAACTATAACTATAACTATAACTATAACTATGACTGTAACTATAACTATATATATAACTGAACTGGAACTGGAACTGGAACTGGAACTAGAACTAGAACTAGAACTAGAACTAGAACAAGAACTAGAACTAGAACTAGAACTAGATCTAGAACTAGAACTAGAACAGAAACAGAATAAAATATGTTTTATTTTTGTTTTTTGTATTTTTTTGTTTTTTGTTATGACACAACCCAAACACAAATATAACGTGAACTGGAACTGCAACTAGATTTTTAACAGAAATACAGACATATCGGTACCTTTTTCATACTTATGATCAGATCCAGGCCGTTACTCGGTGTCGATTTCTTCACCATTAGGTACTTCCCACCACTGTCTGGTGAAGTCTTTATCCGTCTTCTCCCCACCCGATCCTAGCCCTAAAGGCACCAAGCGGGTTTGAAATAGAACTAGAACAAGAATTAGATTTATAACTAGGAATAGAAATAGAACTTGAAATATAAATAAAACTAGAACTAGAAACGGAAATAGAACTAGAAATGAAACTAGAACTAGGAGTAGAACTAAATCTAGAACTTGAATTATAAACAGAACTAGATACAGAAACAGAAACAGAATAGGAATAGGATTAGGATTAGGATTAGGAATAGGAATAGGAATAGAAAAAAAAACCAGCAGCCGGAAGACGACGATGAAGAGGAAGAAGATGAATAAAGGTATAAATTGTAGTTTTTGTACCCTTTATTCCATTTTTTTACTTTTAATAAAAATAAATGTATTGAATGATATTTTTTAATAAAAAGATTAATTCATAATTTAATTGTTTTTTTTTTTTATCATGTAAGAAGTTATTAATATTAATTAGGTTAAAATTCAAATATAATTCCTATATTTTAATTAACAATTCTGCAATTACATGGGCAGGTAAGTGTTGTTAAATAAATTAATACTGAATATGGTGTGGCGAGTTGCCGCCACTCTGCAAGTTGGATGGGGTGTGGTATCACGGCGTGTGTGTCTTGCTTTAGCATGTGAGGCAAGTGTGTAGCCGGCTTTACGGGAACCATAGGCAATCAGTGCGCCTTCCGCTGCGAAGCCGAGCGCATCTCACCGCAGACTAAATTAATGTCTTATTAACATCGTCCCCGCAAATACACTAAAATCCCGAGTAATATCCCGTAAACGTTGGGGATTCGCCGGGAATAATAAATAACCCATATTTACCGCGTCCGTGTAACTAGTGAACAAGAATAACCAGGAGTGTTGGTGTGAAGAGAATCGAGTGGCCGCTCGTCGGAATTCTGCGAGGCTGCCAAAGGAAAAGTCAGGTACCGCTTGTTCTTACTAGCTTAGAGTTGGGCCACATGCGCCGTCTACTGCCAACCACTCCTAACTTGAAGTTATACAGACAAATATAGGCAATTTTGGGCCAGCATTCACTCCAAGTGTTTGGCCGTAATTAATGTCCTGCATCCTGCCGAGAACCACAGCTATTTACACGCTTGGGCAACTCCAGAATAAAAAGTGGATAGGTTTGGAAAAAAATGATAAAATATGATATAATAGTTAATAAAAATTGACAAATATTTATAATCACTGATTTATCGATAGTTCATCTACTATATATGGCGCGTTTTCGACCGGAGGCACCGGTTGACCTGAAGTGATGCTGTGACCTCGCGCTCTCCGCCCTCTATCTCGAAAACGGTTCACCGTATAAAATTCTTTTTTAACAAAATTTGTAGAGAATTTTGTATTCTACAATATTGATAATAAATACGAATAGCAAAAAACCCATAAAAAATGAGATATTTACTAAAAAAGCGCAAAAAAACGATTTTTATGGCCTTTGACCTTGAAATTTAATAGTTGCGTACCATATGTAGGTTTTGAGACAACTTTTAGGGTGTCAATATACAAGTATTTACAGACTTACAGCTGGGTATCTCGAATTCCGAGGTGAACTTACTATAATGACTGGACTATTATGTAAGTTCGGTGACCAACATGCAATATTATTATACCGTCGAGCTGATTTGATGATGGCGCCGGGATATAAAGACTGGAATTCCCCGATAGCAAATGGTAGGACAGTAGAATTTGGTAAGTTTGTTCTATTAATAAGAGTACTTTCCAATACACGATGAAAAAATAAAACCTTGTATGAAAAAAAAAAAATCCAGGTGAGCCCGCTTTTGAACTCTGCCTAACTCTTCAGAGAAGACATTCCTAGTATTATGTTATAATTCAAAATAAACGACCACTGGCACTGAAACCCAAATTTCAATGACATTAAGATATTGGTACTTCATTTTGTATTCGAGCCACCGCAAGGGAGCCATTAATTGGCAGGACAATACCATTGGACCCATCTGATGTCCTATCTATAGGACGGGTGATAAATTGGAACTATCCTGTGTAATATGGTCCTTTCTAATCTGATTGGTTCCGTATTCTGTTCAATGAGGTATGTTTGGTGAGGGTGTTGGGACATTCATATCAACGTTGGTGGCAGGTAGGTACATGTTCAATTTATTTATATGTCAATGATTTATGATCAGGTGTGATCTTAATGGCATTTGTGGATAGTATCATCATAGTCTTTTTTTTATGGGGTTGGGAAATCATGCAATCACTTCTGCCGCTGTGGGTGGAGCGGGAGGGTGTGGCAGACTTTTACCGACTAAAACCCACTCCTGTTCCTTCAGTTGCCTGAGTGCCCAGGGGCGCGGTAACTCTGATTCGAATTTATCCAATACCCTTGGGCAGATCACCATAGTCTAAGTAAGTAAGTTTCTTTTTCTGAGTAACATAATGTGTGGAATTGAATAGTGTAAGTATGTACTTTGAACGTAAGTATACCTGCTGCCTTACACTTAAAGCCATTTTTTTGTTGTTGTTATATGTAGATCATTTTTGAAACGATCTATTAAGAAACGAGCCAAGAGGATCATCGGCAATGATAGGTTCGTGGAGTTGAGGCTCCAAAGTCTTGAGCATCGACGCCGAGTTGCTAGCCTGTCGGTTGTCTATCGATTGCATTTTGGGGAGTCTGCGACAGAATTGCTTATTTAAATTCCGCCAAACCCGTTGCATCATCGGACCACTAGACGCAGTGGCGGCGCTAGATCTCGAGTGGACGTCAGCGAAATTAGGTACGCGAGGCCTCCTTTTTTCCCAATCAAGAAAATATTAAATTACGTAAGCCGAATTATAGTTAAAATAATATTAACAACAAGTTTTATCAAACATTTTATTGCTATTAAACAAGTTTTCTTGATTATCAAATTATGACAAAACTTACATAAATAGAAGTTAAAATAAACGAACTTTTCGGCTTTTGGCCTCACTGAACTTTTTCAGGATTACGTCATAGCTAATACCAGACGCTATTTCAGCTTCAATTGATAGAACTGATAACGAAGATAATCTCTCTTGACTCATCGTGCTTCTCAAATAGGTCTTAATCAATTTTAACTTTGAGAAGCTTTTCTCAGCGGAAGCTGTACTGACGGGAACTGTGAGCATGATTCTAATTGCTATATAAACATTTGGATATATTTCTTCCAAATTATTTTCTAAAATGTATTGAATGAGTTGTTTCGCATCGTTGATAGAGTCTAGTGAATTTGTTTTTAAAAGTTGGAGTTCTTCATACAATTCGAAAGGCTGTATGTCGCTGTTTTCGCCTTCCCGAAGTATTGTACCTAAATCATTACAGCACTTGAGAAGGTCTTCTTTTGATATAGAGTTTAAATATCTGATATCATAAATAAAACCAAATCGTTCAAAATATTCATTGAGCGCTTTAAATCGACATTCGGTGTCAACTATAATAGCATCAATCATTGTGTTAAAAAAGTTAACTCTGTACTGCATTTCAAAAGATTGAATAGGTTCATCAATATGTTCATAATCGAACATTCTTTTTCTCCTGGCTGTTCTTTTTTCTTTAAATTGAATCTCAATTTCGAAAGTACTTTTCTCTACAAATAATCGAGCTTGTGCTACACTATTGTCAAATCCTGTATTACGGAATTCTTGAATCCAGCTGCAAAATGACCGTAAAGTATCAATAGCGACTTTCAAGTTGACTTGAACCGTTTGCCATAGTTTGCTGATATTGTTCACACGTAGTAAAACCTCGTACCATACGTGTATCGCAACAACAAACTCAAAAGTTAACATTTCATTCAAGACTGCGTCACAGTCGCTTAGAGTTTCAGAATCATCACTTTTATTTTTCAGGTCATTCAAGCATTCGATAACATCATCAAATTGCAAAAATATTGCTTTTACTGCTCCGATTCTACTCTGCCATCGTGTTTCAGACAGAGGTTTTAATGTCAATTTTAATTTAGTTTTCACAATATCCCAACGCTTACTTGACTTTGAAAACAGCACATAGATTTTATTGATGAAGCCAAAAAACGTTTTGGCTGTTGTAGAAGACTTAGCTGCATCCATCAAAAGCAAATTCCAACTGTGACATCCGCACGGCGTAAAGAATGCTCTTGGGTTTATATTAAGTATTCTTGTTCTTATACCTTTATTAATACCGACCATATTGGCGCCGTTGTCATATCCCTGTCCTCGACAGTTTTGGATATCTAGACCATTTCTTTCTAGTTCTTGTAATATGGAATTTGTTAAATATTCTCCCGTTGTTTCTGTGACGGCAATAAACCCAACAAAATGTTCCTCTATTGCTCCAGTTGAAGAATTGCAAAATCTTAATATTATTGACATTTGTTCAACGCAGCTGACATCCCTGGTACAATCGAGCAAGAAGGTATTTTGCTTGTTTAACTCTGTGTATAATTTCTTCAATAACTGATTTAGACATTAATGCAATTAATTCATTTTGGACGTCGTGGCTCAGATAATGTTGAGTTAGTTGCTTTGCATTAATACGTTGCATGTGCTGCCGTAGTGTCAGATCATATTTAGATAACAACTTAAATAAATCTATAAAGTTGCCACTGTTTTTGCTATCGTTCATTTTCAAGGATTCTCGATGAGCTCTAAATGCCAAATTGTGTGAGGCTAAGTAGTTTATGATATCAATCATTCTTTCAAACAAATTATACCAGTACTTTTGCGATTCTTTAATAGATCTCTCATTATCTTTATCTATTGTTTTTCCGTGTTTGATTCCTTTATAGAATTCCATCCATTTAATCATGCATTCCATGTGTCCTTGACTTTGTTGATGTCTTTGCAATATCCGACTCAAATCTTTCCAGTCACAACATCCTTCTTTTACCATCTGTGTCTGCAAATTTGAAAATAAGTCTACATGGAAAGCAATAAACTTTATCTTGAAAAATGGAGTAAACTAACCATCGGCGATGTTGCGTTTCGCCGTTACTTAATTTTCGAGTGAAATGAAATTTAGAAAAATGTCTTTTATTTGCGTCTTTTGGGTAACTGTCATCAGATTTCTCTAGATCTTGATTGGGTCCGTTTTGAATTAGGTCATGACGCTGCGAATCGTTTACTGGAAATACCCACTTCCCTGGATCTAAGTCTATAAATGACTCTCTTAAATGAACTCCTTCCACTTGATTTTCTGAGTCACACAACGTTTCACTTTCTAACTCTTTATTGGGTTCCGACATTTGGATCATAGTAGGTTCGCTCGATGTTGCAGGTAAAACTGTATCAGAACTTCCAAAAAAAGATTAATTTGACTCTGACGCTGGCTCAGAAACTAAAGTTTCATCAGATGACTCTGAAGCAGTGACACTCGAAGAAGGTTTCTTGAGAAATTTCATCATACTGGAACTTAGAGCTTGGTTGGATATAACAGCTTCAGCCTTTCTTTTTCTTTTTAATGCTCCGGATTCCCATTTCCTCCCTTTATCTCTGTCTCTACTTGGTCCTCCAGACATGATGACCTAAAAATAAAAAAACATTGAAATTAAATAATTATTTAATTAGATACTAACTTTTAAAAAAAAGACCCAGTAGCGTCAAAGTTAATAATAATGCGATACGAGACCTATAGATCTGTAGTTCGATGTTTTTTGTGTAGCAGATTATAAAAAAACTATAGATACGATACGCCAATACTTTTAATAGAAAACTGAATAAAATTATTTACTTACGTTATTTTGTACTGAAACAAAACCAGATTCTAGTGCGGAGTTCTTTTAATACAAAGTAATCTAGATCTAGGCGCAACAATAGAAAAACTCGATGAAAATAATAAAAATTTGTTGAAAATTTTGAGGCTAATATTTTTATAAGCACGAGCGTGCTTATAAACATACTCGAACAGCTAAAAATTTTAGTTCTCGAAAAAAAAACACTAGCACAGTTTGAATTTAAAACTACATGAACTATCCACTTTTTATAAATTTCGATATCCATAAAGAAATACATTGCAATTAAGACTTATAAAAGATAGGAAACTGTTTATACCTATTGATGTTGACAAATACTTTACGTTAAAGTTGTTATAAAAGTTCATATTGACTTACCTTATGAAGAAAGAGAAATGATACGAGATCTGCGGTTTAACTACAATATTATATTATATTATAAAAGGAAATTTTACAAAGCACGCACGTAACGGAGTAGACGACATAAGAGAGAGCATAGAGTATATACGTCATAGACAACTGCGATTTAAGGTTGCGTTCAATATCATTCAACATCCTCCCCTGGACGCAAACCCATTGCGTGCACGAACCCTTCATGCTTCACACGTAATAGTCCTTTTGTCAGTACATCTGCTATCATGTTTTGAGAACTTCTATATAGCACTTGTATTTGCTGAGTTGCAACTTTTTCTTTCACGAAGTGGTAGCGGACATCTATGTGCTTGCTTCGAGCATGGAATCCATCAGAACCTGAAAGACTAATAGTGCTCTGATTATCACAGTACATAGTTAATGGTGTACCTCGAAGATTAGGCCAATATTCTACTTCAAGTTGTTTAAGCCATAATGCTTCTTGTGTGGCTGTAGCCAATGACATATATTCGGCTTCTGTGCTTGATAAAGCCACAGTCGGCTGTCTTTTTGAATTCCAACTTATTGGAGCACCCTGAAAAATAAATAGGTATCCTGTCGTGGATCTTCGGTCTTCACAGTCAGTTGCCCAATTTGCATCACAGAAACCAATAATATTAGTTCTTTTATCTCCTTTGTAAGCCAATTTAAAATGTATGGTTCCTCTCAAATATCTGAATATTCTTTTGACTGCAACCCAGTGTTGGGCTGTGGGACTGTTGTTGAACCTGCTTAGTGAACTGACAGCATAAGTTATGTCTGGGCGTGTACCCTGTGACAAGTATAGTAAACATCCCATAGCTTCTTGGTATGGTATATTTTTCAGAACTTGACTTTCATTTTCAGCCTTTTTTAGTTGTGTTCCGGCTTCGTAAGGCGTAGGTACTGGCTTGCTGTCATACATTCCGAAGCGATTTAAAATTTTTCGTATGTATAGAGATTGGTCCAAATATATTTCATTTTCATCTTCATTTTGTATTATTCTGTATCCTATACATTGTTTTGCTTTCCCCATGTCTACCATTTTGAATTTTTCTTTTAATTTTCCTTTCATTATTAGTGCAGTCTCTTCACAGTTGAAAAAATATAGTAGATCATCAACATAAACTGTGATAAACAAAATATCATTTTTATTTGTTATTCTATAATATATGCATGGATCTACAAGGGACTGAGTCATGCCAATTTCTATCAGTGCCACATTCAATTTTTTGTTCCATTGACGGCTGGCTTGCTTCAAACCGTACAGTGCTTTGTTCAGATGGCAAGCTTTGTTCTGTTGTTCATAGCATGGTGGCATGGACATGTAAATTTCCTCTTCGACATCTCCCTGTAAAAAAGCTGTAACTGCATCCATTTGGTGAATTTTTAATTCATATTTAACTGCTAATCCAAATAAATATCTTAATGATGTATATCGTACCACCGGAGCATAGACTTCATTATAGTCAATGCCTTGTACTTGTTTGTAGCCTTTGATGACGAGTCGAGCCTTGTATCGCGAGACATTCCCTTTTTCATCTCGTTTAGTTTTATACACCCACTTGCATGGGATGACCTTCTTGTTTACCGGTATGTCTACAATGCTCCAGGTGTTATTATCTATTAATGACCGGTACTCATCATCCATGGCTTGTTTCCAAAAAATAGCTTTTTCACTTTTTAATGCTTCTTCATGCGTTTGCGGATCTTCATCTATAAAACTTGTAGCCATTTCTGCATTAACACATAAATATGTACTTTCATTTGGATCATCATTTCTATTATGAATATTACCTCTGCGTGGTCTGACATTCACGTACGATGTTTCTGGTGAAGTCAAACTTTCATCTGGTACATATGTCTCATCAAGAGGATCATCATATACACTTGAATTATCAGTCAGTGTACTACCTTCGCTTGTTGAACTCTCTGCAGCAGTATTATCAATCTCATTTCCTTCGCGGCTTATAATACTTTCATGCACTTCTTCTGTTTCAGCTATCGGTAGGCATACATAATTATTTGTTTTATTTATTTGTCTTTCCGTTTGGTTTTCTTTACTTTTATTTTCTTTTTCAGGTTTCAGTTTTTCAGTATTCATACTTTCCCTTTTCTTTTCAGGTTTTAGTTCCTCAGCATTAACTTTGTTTCTTTTTACAGTGGCTTCTAAGAACACAACATCCCTGCTCATCACTACTTGTTTTGTTTTTTGATCTATGAATCGGTAGCCTTTTGTGCAGTCGCTATATCCAATGAATGTCAACTCACGTGATTTGGGATCCAGTTTGAGACGCTTCTCTTTTGGTATATGTACCATTGCCTTGCATCCAAACACTCGGATGTGGCTCAAGTCTGGCTTGGAGTTTGTCCATACTTCATGTGGAGTGACGTCAGAGAGTGCGCGAGTCGGCGAGCGGTTGATTATGTAAGCAGCTGTTGCTATAGCCTCCGCCCAGTACTCTTTCTGTAAATTTGCATTAAGTAACATACATTTAGCGCGCTCTACAAGAGTCCGGTTCATTCTCTCGCTAAGACCATTCTGTTCGGGAGTGTATGGATTGCTGGTTTGATGTTTTATACCTGAGTGTCTCAAAAACTTATCAAAATTATTATTTTTGTATTCTTTGCCATTATCACTTCGCAAGATTTTTATTTTTCTGTTTAGTTCATTTTCTACTTGCTTTTTATAATCTATGAACTTTTCTAAAACCTCTGATTTATTTTTCAGAAAGTACACAATTACTTTTCTAGAGAAGTCGTCTATAAATGTTAAAAAGTACCTTGCTCCTCCAAGAGATAGTGTCTCTATCGGACCACACACATCCGAGTGTATTAGCTCTAGCAGTCCTGCTGCCCGTGAGCCTTCGTGGTTGAACGGTTGCCTTGTTTGTTTTGCTTCAAGACAAGAAGTGCAAATACTTTCTTCCTTCTCTGATGACAACTTAATACCAGTAGCTTGATCTGAAAGCTTACATAAATCATTAAAGTTTAGGTGACCCATCCTCTGATGCCATAGATAGGTGTCTTCAGTTGCAGCTGCCATTGCACGACCACTTCGGTAAGTATCCAACTTATAAGTGTCATTTATTAATTTTGCTTCAGCCACCTTCTGTCCATTTTTGTTTTTGATTTCACATCCATTTTTACTGAATTCTATTTTACATCCACTTTTTACTATTTTACTGACAGAAAGTAAGTTTGTTGATAATTCCGGAACAAATAATACATTTCTCACCTGTATGCTATCAGCGGTGCCGGTTAATTCGTTTATTGTTTTTATAGTGACATTGCCGCAGCTCTCCACATGCAATGTCTTATTGTTGGCTATTTTGATGCTCTGTACAGGTGCTGCAGTTTCATTCTCCAACCAGTTTCGGTGCATGGTCATGTGCGCTGAGGCACCGGAGTCCACATACCAGCTGGATGAGTCATTCTGGATGTTGGCTGAAAAGGCTGCTACAAAACCACTGTTTTCACCTTCAGACTTCTTCTTTTTAAACCAGCATTGTTTACTCATATGCCCATGCTTGTTACAGTTAAAGCAGCGGGGGCCTTTTGGTTTGTTCGGTTGGCTATCTTTATTTTTGGCTTGTTGGGTTTTCTTTAGTATTTTTGTATAAAAAGCGGTAGTGTCAGCAGTTTTCACTTCTTGTAAAAGCTTTGTTTTTATCATATCTGCACTAACTTTTATACCGGAGCTCTCTATTCCCATTATCATTGGCTTGTAATCTTCCGACAAGCCAGCCAACATTAAAGTTCCGAGCCATTCGTCGTCTACTTTGAATCCTATATTTCGCGATTTATGTGCTGATGTCATTATCTTATTGACATAATCGTCAACGCTCGTACTTGATTCTAGGTTAGTATTTATCAGATCTCTGAGTAACCCTACTCTCCGGAGCAAGCCTGAGTCCTCAAATGCTTGAGAGAGGTTATTCCATACCTGTTTGGCGGTTGTGGCATCTTGTACATGTACATATACCTGTGGATCTAACATCAAAATTATTTTCGACTTTGCTTTGATGTCTTTTTTGCTATCCACAATGGCGTCGGATGACACGCAATCCCACAATTCCTCGTGTTGCAAAAATGCTTCCATCGCGAATTTCCATGAACAATAATTATCTCTGCCAGTGAGTTTTTGTATTGTGGCCATGTTTGATGCCATTTTACTGTATTTATGATAAATTTAACTGGATGGACAACTCGCTTGTTTTTTTAGGTTGTGAAAAAAAATTTTTACTTCGCCGGATTTTTCAGTCATATGCACTGTTTTTATTCAAATTACCCTGGTATGGGGCGGCCCATAACCTGAAGAAAGAGAAATGATACGAGATCTGCGGTTTAACTACAATATTATATTATATTATAAAAGGAAATTTTACAAAGCACGCACGTAACGGAGTAGACGACATAAGAGAGAGCATAGAGTATATACGTCATAGACAACTGCGATTTAAGGTTGCGTTCAATATCATTCAACACCTTATCTTATAACCTTCGAAGTATGAATGAAATCACAATATAAATTAACACTTTTATCCACTAAATCACCACTGAGGTACTGACTGACATTACAACACAATAAAAAGAAATTTTGTCCATGCGAGTCTAGTCTGCGAGTGTTGCGTTGCATTCACAAAAGGAATGATTGTTTACGTTTCGCTCACAGAAGAAATACAAAAACGACACGGGTATTCCCCGTCTCGCGCACGAAGTTGTTTAACTTTCATAGTGTTGCCAGACGATTCTGCCCGTAAAGTGCTCATTGCACAAAATCTACTGAACCGATTTTGATGAAACTTCCACTCTTCCCTAAGTTCAATAATACAGAAACGAACAATAAAAAAATCATCCCAATCGGCCTTCTAGTTTTCGAGAAACTCGCTCACTTAACTCGCGCAAGTGTCATCATCTGCCTAGCCTTTTCTCAACTATCTTGGGGTCGGCTTCCAGTCTAACCGGATGCAGCTGAATACCAGTACTTTACATGGAGCGACTGCCTATCTGACCTCCACAACCCAGTTACTGGGTAATACGATACCCTTTGGTAAGACTGGATGTCAGACTTTCGGGCTTCTGACGACCCGTAACGACTGTCAAAGATCCACAATTGACAGCCGGGACCAACGGCTTAACGTGCTTTCCGAGGCACGGAATGATATGAAAATAAATAAAAATGAATAACTAAATTTTAAATAATAAAAAAAAATTGCGAGGCCCCCTCAAGCGCGAGGCCATCGGCGGTCGCCGACGTCGCCGACGCCTAGCGCCGCCACTAACTAGACGTACGGTGATGATGGACGCCACCGGTACATGATGGACATCTCACCCACACGTACAAAACGTTTTGGGAACACGTTTATTGTGCGTACAGCTAGGAAGTGGAATTCCCTGCCAGAGTCTGTGTTTCTGGATAGCTACAACCTGAAAGTCTTTAAGTCAAGAGTGAATAGATTACTCCTAGGCAACCGTGCTCTTTCTTCGATCTCATCATCGCTTACTATCAGGTGAGATAGTGGTCACACGCGTGCATGCCAAAAAAAATAAACAAGCAAGGCATTTAGCAGCCTCTGAAATTAGCACTGACTATCATTTTCATTATTTACTCCTATTAAATTAACCAAGCCCAAATTTTGGCCTTGTGAATAAGACCTCACTCGAGGCCGCGACCAGCTCTTAGACTATTCAATCTGCCTAGGCTTTTCCCAACTGTCTTCAGGTTGGCTTCCAGTCTAACCGGATGCAGTTGAATACAAGTATTTTACATGGATCGACTGCCTATCTGACCAACAACATCCACAACCCAGTTAATGGGTAATACTGTAACACTTAAAAATATAATAAGTTAGATTCGTGTAATGGAGCGTTATTTTGCAAGATGACAGATAGTAGTCTTTGACGTTTCTTTTTCCAACTTGATCTGGAGCGGGTCTGACAATTAACTTAATTTATTGGAAAAAAGTTGATAAAAGGACTTAATGATGTCTCGAGGAGTTAAAGGGACCAGAGTCAAGTTCAAATGCTTTAAGCATAAGAATGAAGATGCTGTAAGTACTACTCATTTTTCCTAAAGAGACTATAACTTTAGACGTGGCATTTGTGGACCTCGCCAAGCTTTCTTATTCTCGACAGGGTTCCTAGGTTCTACTTATGATCTTTACAACTAGAAAACTTTATTAGAAAAAGGTCTGATCTTGAATACACTATCTAAGGAATTAATGGATCTCCTCTCTGGACTCGATCTTCGAACGATTGGGTAATAATATTGTTCATCATCAATTGTAAGTGCTACATACAAGTTTCTATAGGACTCATGAAACTTAGTGTAGTGTGATGCAGTGTTGCTAATAAATGTGAGAAGTGAAGACCAAATCTATGGACTATTATTTTACCACAAACATTCCTTACGCAATGAACCTATAGATTGGCAAATAGGGTCTCATGTAGAAATCTATCTGACGCTAGCCAATGTAAAGAAAATTTTCTTTACAATACGATGCCCATTGGTGAGACTGATTGTTAGACTATTACAATAACTAAATAGTTTGAATGATGAATTATTTAACAATAATTTTTAAAATAGACATGGAAATCAACACTTAAACTTCAGAAAAGTGAGTAATGCTTGTAACGTATATTTAGCAGCTGATACAGGTAAATTGGCCATTGGCCAAAACTAGCAGGTTAGCGTACGTTCAAAATAAATACTAACACAACTCAATCCCACAAAATTTGTTAAGTATAATATAATTAATAATTTTTGCCGCCAGATATTACATCCGGTGGCTCTGGGATCTTACTTTATCATTACTTACTAGCTTTTACTAGCGGCTAAGCTCACGTAAGGGAGTGTTTCCACTGAAGCGGAGCTGTGCGGAGCGGAGCGAAGACGTGCATGAAATCGTCCAATCACAGCCGAATGACGCAATGAGGATTTCAGCCATTGTGATTGGTTGATTCCTGGACATTTCCGCTCCACTCTGCACAGCTCCGCTTCAGTGGAAACGCACCCTAAAGGTCATACATTATCAAAACAACCCCGTTATAAAAACATCACCATGTTGGTCATAGTGTCCCTGTGTTAAAATTCATCCAACAGCATTCAGCCATTGAGGCATGATTAAATAACAAACTTTTAAATTACTAACTTTTAAATTTTCGCCATTTTTTAGTTGCCCAAGCGTGTAAATAGCTGTGGTTCTCTGCAGGATGGAGGACAGTGTTACGGCCAAACACTTGGATTGAATGCTGGCCCAAAATTGCCTATACTTGTAGCTATGTAGACGGCGCATGTGGCCTAACTCTAAGCGAGTAAAAACAAGCGGTACCTGACTCTTTTCTTCGGCAGCCTCGCAGGATCCCGACGAGTGGCCACTCGATTCTCTTCACACCAACACTCCTGGTTATTCTTGTTCACTAGTTACACGGACGCGGTAAATATGGGGTTATTTATTATTCCCGGAAAATCCCCAACGTTTACGGGATATTACTCGGGATTTTAGTGTATTTGCGGGGACGATGTTAATAAGACATTAATTTAGTCTGCGGTGAATGCGTTCTGCCTCGCGGCGAAAGGCGCACTGACGTCGACTGCTGCACCTTAGATTGCCTATGGTTCCCGTAAAGCCGGCTACACACTTGCCTCACATGCTAAAGCAGGACACACACACGTCATGATACCACACCCCATCCAACTTGCAGAGTGGCGGCAACTCGCCACACCAAGTACCTACCACAGGGGTTTCTCGAAAAGGAAAAATGTTTTGAAGACAGCTTTCTCATTTCTCAAATACTCCTTAGAAATTCCACCACTTTCCACAAGAGTTTTCCGTAAGCGTTTAAACGATGTGTCCTTGAAACAGACATAAAGGCAAATTCCACCAAAAAAAGTTTCTTACATCATACTTTGTGAAAGTTTCAAAGCCTACATTTCAGAGTAAACATAACCCTTACTAATATAATAAATCACACGCTCCGAATATTAGGAAACTCATATAATATTATTGCAATATGTTTTGGTTCCCCATCTCCAGCGTGTACCTGTTTTTCTTTCACAAAAATGTGTTTCCCTACATAGCAATGATGTTTTCATTTCCCGAAACGAATTCTTGGTAATGGAGCAAATGAACCGCACAAACGGTATTGAAGCTTTCAGTCAAGCAGCTATTTTACAGAAATCTAGTCAAAAGGTATTTTGATGGAGCATTTATGCTGATGTTAGATTACATATTGCAGTTGGAAAGGGTAATTAAGTACTTCATAAATAATACCTACTGGTCTATATGAAGAATCAAAAAGAATCAAAGCATCCGGTTAGACTAGCAGCCGACCCCAAGATAGTTGGGAAAAGGCTAGGCAGATGATGATGATGGTCTATATGAAGAACTTAGAATGAGTAATTTAAGTTAAATATTCTGTACGCAACCAAGCCAGGAGACACAAGTTGTGGAAGCGCGCTAGTCGGACCCCTGGCTCCAACCCGGCCGCAAACCGTCTGCCATGCGCAGAGCTAATTAAATAACCTACAAATGTTTTACAAGACTTTCCCAAGGCTTATGAAGTCTTTCGTTCGGGGACCAACCCGGCTATATATGTGTATGTCAGAGTTAAATGAGGAGTGTAGTGTTTGTTCAGTAGGTATACCAGATTCTAAAGTTGCCTGTTAGGGACAGGCGCCGGTGTATCCCACACAGCGCGTGGTCTCTCGCGAACCAACCACAACCTAAGTTTTACAAAATAACCCGTTTCACCACTACATCAAATGGGGTTTCAATCAAAATTTGTTCAATTGCAAACAATTAGGTCCAAAACCAATAGATTCGGCTGGATTTAAATCACACCAAAAAAAATATTTTTAACAAATATTTTACTATGGTCAAACAAAAACAAGTAAGTGACAGATGACAGCCAAACGATGCGATCGGAAAAGCCCTCGGACGGAACATATTCAGAATAACATTAAACCCAGAAATCCAGAGCAACAGCATGATTTCACACATTGCACACAGCACATCCCACCCATTTGCATAAAACCACAGATAATATAATACTAGCGTACAGATGCCTCACCCCATACAAAGAAACGGTATCACCGTAACTACGGGTTTTCGTCTGGCACAAGTAACTTTTGTTCATCGTTCGGGCCCGTCATCTACACCTCGCTAGGTGGTGTTAGCAGCGACGGCTTGCAAGCTGAATGAATTTACTTAAAGTCTTACCAATATTTTCTCACACATTGAGAAATTATTTTTATAGTATTTTTGGCACTTCATAGCAGTTTTACTGGCTCAGTAGGCGACTCGGCCGCTGAATCTCGTCTGATCCGGCCGAAACAGGAATTTCATTATTATTAATATTTTTGAGTGGTGTTTCGGACGAATCCTTTTTTAGAGGCAAAGTAACGTCAGACACATAATTAAATAATGCATATTTTACTTTGTGGCCATGGATAAATGATTAATTATAAATAAAATAAACATTAATGAGAATCTCACCGGGGTATTCCTCGAAACGCACCAACGATGAAACATTGAGAAGAGCATGGCAGATTCGTAATAAATGATATCGTTAGTAGTATAATGTACACGTTTTAAAATTCAACTATTCTAATTGTTTATTTATTAAAACTACCAAGGATGCAGAAACTAACTGGACCTAGGTGCTTAAGCAACTTACTGCTTAGCTCAATAATGGTAAATATACAGGTTTTGAAACTGAATCATTTGTTGTTTTGAAAAGTACCAGGGTGACAGAAATGAACAGAAAATAGACGCCTAAACGATCTCACTAAGTTGTGCACCGACGATTAAACCCAAAGAGGAACATTAGAGTATTCTACACTTCACTGTAATATCGATAGAAGCCATAGTTCTAGTTCCAGTGATGATAATGTGACGATATTTAACGATTATTTTGTAAATACGAGGCTTGTAGAAACATATTTTTTTGCAATAGAGTCTTGTTATAATGAACAGGATCGAACCACAAACATGGTTGAATCATGGCCTGGAACTGTCAATAAAAAAAAACCGCGAAATGTGGCACAATTTTTAACTTTATTACAAGAAGAAACTAATTATTTTAAAATCCTAACTATGAAAGTGCAAAGAAGGGAGGGCCATAACCATCATGCAAAAACTCGTGAAACAATTGATATTGATGACCACATTTCTAGCACCATTTCGGATTTGGAAAGCCACAAAATTTCGCTAGAACATTGTTTTGAACTTTTAGTATTTTAGTTATTTTTGTGTCTAAAAACACATGAGACTTAAAGACTTCGAGAGGTTATTTTGGTATCGTAGTTAGTCACTGATTTTTGACGCTATACAGTCCACTAGCGCCGCCAATCGAAAAAATGTCATAACTCGTAAATAGAATCAAAAATACAAAATATGTTCTATTATTAGTGTGGAAAAGGCAATAACGTAATTGTATAACACCTTATCAACACTTGAAATATAGCTGTTTAGCTAAATCGTGCATTCAAAACATAAACGGCCGTTTTTGTTACAAATGCACGATTTAGCTAAACAGCTATATTTCAAGTGTTGACAATGTGTTATAAAATTACGTTATTGCCTTTTCTACACTAATAATAGACCACATTTTGTATTTTTGATTCTATTTACGAGTTATGAAATTTTTTCGATTGGCGGCGCTAGTGGACTGTAAAAGGCCCCTTAATTATTTTCGGTGTTTTAGTAAAGTGAATACTAAGTAATTGATGACTGCTTATAGTAATTTATATTTAATATTCTTGTTGGACACCTTTTAATTGATATAATTATAAGACTGATTATTGTGATTCATCATGTTTACTGTAGATTGTTGTAATTGTATATTAAACTTTATCTTTTTCTAACAACTCCCTGACTTTTACTTAAATAATATAACCCTACCTAAGGTTTTTCATTGTGACTGTAAAACATTTGCTTAAAAAAAAGCATAGTCCGAAACACCACTCAAAAATATTAATAATAATGCAATTCCCGTTTCGGCCGAGATTCAGCGGCTGAGTCGCCTACTAAGTCGTTGTACTGTATCAAAATGTGTTACTATTCAAATTTTGAAGAGGCGAATGGATAAACTCTAACACTTTAAACAGCGCCATCTATTGGTACAAGAAATATAGATGTCTAAGGATTCGTTCCAATAATCGTCTAAATTTGAATTACAAGCACTATTTTATGCTTAGGGCAGTTTATTAAATAAGAAAATAGAAAAGAATAGAATAGAATAGAAATCATTTATTCGACACAGACACAACACAACAGCAACAAACAAAAGGAAAAAAGAAGTACACAAAGAAACAATAAAATTGTGCTGAGCGAAAAACAGTTTTTACCATTTTTATTTTCAAAATATTAATATTACTTAAACCTCATAAGAAATCGATGCATATTACGCCATCTAGTGAGATTTATTTGAACGAAATTTTCTTTGTTCGAGATGAGACCCCGTGATAAAACGTTTTAGAAACACATTCAGTGTGCGTACATCAAAGGAGTGGAATTCCCTGCCGGAGTCTGAGTTTCCCGATAGCTGCAACCTGGAGGTCTTTAAGTCAAGAGTGAATGGGTTACTTCTAGGCAAGCATGCTCCATCGACGACCACATCAGCACTTACCATCGGGTGAGATGGTGGTCAAACGCAAGCATATAAATAGTAAAAATAAAAGATTTTAAAGCGGAATGTGTATTACTCGGCATTAGGTTATTATTAATCATTTATTTACCTATTATACAGGATGGAGAAGACAATACGACAATAAATGAAAACACGGACAATACTAGTTCATAAGAATAAGTTTAAGCTATCAAAAAAATCCTAACATCGAAAATAAAAAAAATAAAAATTTCAAACAAACTAAATGGCATAAAACTAGAAACGAAATAGAACACCATTTATAAATATGAGTTCAATAACCTGTCGTAAGAGCGGCAACAACGCGCGGTCCTGTAGCGACTTGATTTTTTGGCTTTTAATTATGGATTAATGCTCAATAAAATTACACTGAATCACAGATTATTAACCAAATAATCAGGCATCTCTCAACCGCGTGTTATTTATTAATCAAATTATTAATCACGATCAGGATGTAGGTATGAAAGTCACTAAATTTTTCGTTTTTCAATATGGCCAACATGGCCAATATGGGCACAAATTGCACCGTCGTAAAAGGTTATTTCTAACGTCTGACAAAAGGTCCCCATTCGCAGCCATGTGTTTTAATTTATTAAAAGATATGATTATTCTATCTTTTAAATCATCAACAGTATCAACAGCTGTTGAGTACCTACACTTCATTTTTGGTATGACCCCACAAGAAAAAATCCAGTGGTGTAAGGTCGGGGGACCTGGCTGGCCAACGCGTTGGTCCATAACGGCCAATCCACTGCTGTCCGAACATTTGAGACAAACGCTCTCTAGCAGACACCACTGAATGAGCTGGTGCTCCGTCTAATTGGTACCACATCTGCCTGTACGCAGTTACCGAAAGCTCATCCATGTACTCGCAAACAGGTCCATTGAGGAGTTCTAAAAACTTTTCAGCATTTAAATTAAAATTTAAAATTCGTTCCTCAAGGGTCACTTTTACACGTGGAAGAGCACTATCCACATGCGGGATTAAGGATCGATTTTCTCGCATCCTCTGGACAGCTTGGACAATGGTGCGCCCGTTGGTCGGACAAACTCGAGTGTTTCCAAACCTCTCTCGGTATGTCCGTATAGCCAAAGCGGCATTTCTTTGACACTCCCCATAAATTAAAATCATGTCGGTGTACTCCGAAGCTGTGTAATTGTAGCGCGGCATGATTATTAAAAAAAAAAACACGAAAACAATAAAAACTAAGCGTCTAATTTCGCACAATTCACTCACTGTTTAACTAAATACCTATTAAAACGTTACGTGTCCTGTCACCAAAATAAAGCGTCCAATTTCGCACTAATACCGCCGTAAATGAATTTACAAAACACGACACACACGAGCGGCGGGGAAGTACCTACATCAAAGACGCGGCGCGAACGACACCTGCAGCACTGTACCTGCGGCTGCACTACAAAGCGAGGACGCGTGAGTCATCACAGGATCGCGGCCGGCGACACACTAACCTAAATTTGTTGTAGCAAATTTCTTCAAGAAAGCGAAGTAACAAACGAAACTAGATTTATCTCTTTCGCACACACTAACTTTTCTATTAATATTATGAGTGCATTGCAATTTCCGCATTCGTTCCTTTCTTATCCAACTCTGATGACACGCTTTATGACTCTTATTACTCAGAAGTAAGGTATAATTTTCACTAAATTAGATGAAAATACTAATTTGGCGAAAGTGTTTATGTCCTCGTAGCGAGTTGGCAACGTGACTTTAATGTTTTGATGTTTATACCGATGTGGGTCGTTCACCTGACCGTGTGTTCCCTATTATCAGATACATCATGTAGCAAATGTTAAAAATGAAAAATAATTTCCTGTGACTAAACTACTGGATATATTCAAATAATTTTTTGTATGTAGACTGAGAACGTCTTGAGGTATGCGAGCTTTAATTTAATGTCGTATTGTCATCACCACTTTGTATATATATAGGTGCAGGCTTAATGCCATAGGCATTTTCTTCCAGCCATCCTTATTATCCATTCGTTGAAAGATAAACTTAATTCGATTGTCCGATCTCGTTAAAGCGGTAACAACCAAATCAAGCTAAATCTGGGCAATGGCACGGATTCTCTTGTTCAATATCTAAACTAAAATTAGAGAATTGCTATCTTTTACTAAAAGGCAGTGCGAGAAAAGGACGGCTATATCTATGCACTAAGTTAGAGATGTCAAACTAGTTTACGCCTTGCGCTTCGCCGTGTTTTTAGACGACATGTTTTTACGTGTAGGTACCCTTAATTTGTATGGAAATATTAGTTCAAACTAAATTTGACAGCTCTAATTTACGTCCGTCTCTTTCTTGTTTTATTAGAGAGAAAAAAATAGCAATAGCCTAAATTAAGTTTAGTTAGTGCATAACAGAATCAACACCAATATCATTGGATTATACTGTGAAGAACATTGCAGTTGAAATCTGTTGGAATTCAGTCTGATACAATTAGACTATACGCTCACCTATTGTCAAATATAATTTAGTACTCGAACGACTCTGACAGCCGTCTGCAGTATTTAATTGTTAATTTGTAAAAGTCTTTTCGCATTATTAGCCTCATCATAATCATTTCAGCTGAAAAACGTACACTGCTGGATATAAGCGTCCCCCAAGTATCACCACGACGCAACCCTCACCAGGTCATCGGTTCACCTTGTGGGAAGGCCTTCCAACGTATCGGAAGACACAGTCTACCGGTATGCGGTGCTCCAAAATCCTCCTCCAATAATATATTATCCTACACCAATATTAGCCTGCCTTGGTATAATGCACAGCTTGGTAAATGGATTAGAAAAACAAAAAAAAAACAACCGACTTCCAAAAAAGAAAATACCTACACTAAAAATTAAAAAATAACTTTAATTTCGGAAGTCAGTGTTCGTATTTTATTTCTTCGGAATTTGACGACATCCGAAATTAAAGTTATTTTTTAATTTTTAGTGTAGGTATTTTCTTTTTTGGAAGTCGGGTTCTTCTTTTTGTAAATATTTATTTTTATTTTTCACTTTTTAGTTGTTATACCCCAGAACTAAAAATCCCAGTAAAATGGAACTTGGAATTTAAACATACTCGTAATTGGAGAAAACCAATACGTCATCTATCTATACGTATTTTTCGTGTTGTTCAGTTATTCAAAAAGCACTGAAGTAATTTCAATAAAATTTATACGGGACCACCTTGGGAGTATATTCTTTCGGATAAAAAAAGAATTTTGAAAATCGGTCCACAACTGACAGAGAAATCGGTGGACATACATAAAAAAAAACATACATACAGTCGAACATAGAACCTCCTCCTTTATCGAAGTCGGTTAACAAGGCGCTGGTAGCATTTGGTAAAGCAAGACAAGGGGCTCTAGACAAGAAGAAAGTCTATCGGCAATAGCGGTTTTCGCAATGTCAAATTGATTTAGATTGACTATGTGACATTTCGGTAGCCCATGTAAAATTTTTGACTTATCGACCATCGTTATCGTTGATAAAATGTCACCTTTATTAAGTCTTAGAGGTTAAGGTTCATGTTCCTACACATATCGCTTTTAGGCTGTAGAGTTACTGTTTTGCTGTTAGAATTTTGGTGCTTCGAAAGAAAAAGTAAGTTAGCATGAAATCTTTTTATTTTCGCAAAAAGAGTAACATGAGTGTTGAAATTCCAAAAATGGCTGTGGCTATTTTACATAGATAAAACCCATTTTCTGTGACCCACGTCATGACTAGGATGTTATCCTGTTTCTTGGAGAACAGTGTACTTTAGATGGAATGTCAAGATACCTTTCGTAAAGAGGCTAAGAAAGATAAATAGGTCCAATTCTTAAACTTTTTCGAGAACTTATTTGTTGGAATATTATTTCAAACATTTTTGCGGATAGAGGAACATTTCTATATTCGGCTGTTGACATGCAAATTTATTCTGCGTGAGGTTCCGCCTGTGGGATTCAGAGGTTCGCATTCTATACCAGTAATTGAAGCGTGAACACGAATTCATGTCCCAGTAAATAGATTTATTTGTTTTTGCATGTTTAATGCCTATATTGTGGTTGGGATGAATGGATGCTGCATTTTGTGGGCATATTGTACTGGTTATTTTGAGGAATCGTTCCGGTGGTTTGTTGAATTTATTGTTAGTAGTAAGCCGATGACATTACGAGGTTTCAATGCTCTAATTTATGGTTATTTTTGTAATGTTATAAAAGGCTCTTGAGTAGACATGTGGCGCGGCAACGCGACTTAGCAATACGACATCGATGCGAACATTTTTTGAGAAAAAATTTCTTCTAATTAAAAGCATCCGGCATGGTCGTATTGCCGCGTGACGCCTGTCTGCGGGGGCCTTTTTTTTTTTTTGGGGTTGGGAAATCATCCTATGACTTCTTCCGCTCTGGATGGAGCGGAAGGGCGTGTCAGACTCTTACTGACTAAAACCCACCCCTGTTCCTCCCTGCCCTGAAAGCCCAGGGGCGAGGTAACTCTTTCGAATTTATCCTCAACCCCCGGGCAGAAGGGGGGGCCTTAAAGGTCGTTATTAATATATTGTTTCACATTTTTTTTTTTACCTTTCACTGTTCTATTTTAACTAAACTATAACTACAATATAAGGCAAGGCAAGAGCAATAGAGTTACTAAATTCTTTAGGAAATATATTATTTCTATCGTTTTCTTCTTAAAAGTCTTTTATGATGCACACTATATGTCTGTTTTCTTTTAATTTTTTTTTGTGAATTCTTGGACGATGGTGTGGGTAACATGCCATAAATATGGAATAGGTTATGTATAAATGTATTTCGAAGTACTGTGCTGATTTAAGAATCTTTAGATAGGCTTTGCATGTAACTGTTTTTTTGTCCCTAATAAATAAAATAAAATAAAAATAATAAAAGAAGCTTTGTATTATGATAAAACAATTGCAGGCTAATTATGTCAATATTCCTATACATAGTGACGTTTGACCTTCTCATCTTACGATCCCGTTTACGTACAAACTCATAAAACAAACATGCGTGAAGGTAACTTTGTCTTCCGATACATTTCACATGAACCAATAGAATGCGCTTTTCCGATCCATTTGGCGGGCATCATTCCGCCTTGTTGGAAAATTTCTGCGCGGGAACTGCTCGTTATATCGTTAGCGATGTTTTCAGTTTTTTTTAGGATTCCGTACCCGAAGGGTCCAAACATAGCCCTATTGTTGTCACTCACGTGTCCGTCTGTCCGTCTGTCTGTCTCTCCGTCCGTCGTCTGTCACAAAATTTTGTTACGAAGAATTTTTTTAACTTCCCATTGATCTATGAACTTGAAATTGGTGATAACGTTTATTATTACTGTTACGAGCTGGGTAGGGGATAAATTATTTTACACCAATTAATTAACCAAATATTCTTTATTAACTCAACAACTTATTTACACAAACACTAAATCGCTAATAATCACTATTCTCTGCGTAATCGCTTGTATTCGCATCCGTTCGCATCCGTAGTCGAAATCAGACTGACTCAATCGCCCGCTGTCCGGCCTATTTATACAGTCATGGAAGTTTCTAGAACATTGTCGAACTATCCTATACTGGAATATTCTAGAAACATCTATGAACTTCTACACAGTACCACAATGGAATGTTCTCGAACGTAGTGGAAACTTCTGGAAACTTCGACTACATTCTCGAACGTTCCAGTGAAATACGTTCGACGTAACACTGCCCCCTCCTTAGACATGCTCGTCCCGAGCATCATTAGTCCCGTAGTATCGTGCCAAACGGTCTACATGGACAATCTTAGGCGCACTTCCTGGATCCTTCTGTATTCGGTAGGTTACATCGTTGATCCTGGTCACGATTCGGTATGGTCCATCCCATTTTGCTTGCAATTTAGGAGACTTCCCTTTGCTGCGCGCTGGGTTATGCAACCACACTAGTGAACCCTCGTCAAAACCTCTATTGTTTGCCTTCCGGTCGTATCGGGTCTTCATCTTATCAGACATTTGTTGGCCGGATTGTCTGATATGGTCATATACATCATTCAACTTGGTACGCAAGTCATTCGCATAATCGGTTACACTGCGTGGGGCATCAGGGGGGGTTCCGGTGATTAAATCTGCAGGCAACCGTAATTCCCTTCCAAAGTTCGCGAAGGCTGGTGTCACAGTCATACTTTCGTGAACTGCACTACGGTAGGACAGAAGAAATGGCTGTATGTGCTTGTCCCAATCCCTTTGCCTGCTTTCCACAACTTTTGCCAGATATCTCTCCAACGTTTGGTTGAAACGTTCTACCATTCCATCAGATTGCGGATGGTAAGAAGTGGTTTTGGTCTTGTGAGTACCCATCAGTCGACAAGTCTCCTGGAAAAATTGTGATTCAAAATTCCTCCCTTGGTCGCTGTGAATTTCCAAAGGTACTCCAAAACGATAGAAGACTTCCTGAACCAATTTATCTGCGACTGTTGTTGCTTCTTGGTTGGGAATGGTGAAGACTTCTGGCCACTTTGTGAAGTAATCCATGACAACCATAAAGTACTTGTTTCCGTTTTCACTTTCCGGAAATGGTCCTGCAACGTCTAGTGCTATCCGTTCCCAGGGGGCTCCCACGTTGTATACTTTAAAGCACCTCTGCTGCGTGTCTGAGGTCCTTTCACAGCCGCACAACTGGTACATTTGCGACACCAGTCCTCAACATTCTCTCGACAATGGATCCAGTAAAATCGCTCTCGTATCTTCAGTAGAGTTCTTTTTACTCCCATATGTCCTCCTGAACATCCATCATGGTATAGCCGTAAAACATCCGGTACTTTGGCTTTTGTGACAACAATTTGTAGATGACAGTTGTCTCCTCGAGCGTTTTCCCATTTACGGCACAAGACTTCATCCTGGATAACCAAGCTGTTCCATTGTGCCCAATAACTTTTCTTTTCGTCACTCCACTTGGGTTTAGGAGCACCAGCTTTAATCCAGTCGAAGATCGGTTTAAGGTCCGGGTCATTTTGCTGAGCAAGCTGTAGGATTTCCTTCCATTCATTGTTGACATCCATTCTTAGCATCCTCATTCCGCTCATTCCCGGGTCGGACCTATCGTCCGCATCGCGCGCGCACACTATCACACAGTTGTCCTTCTTGGAGGCCACGGCGCTGGCAACACCATTCGCACCTGCACTCACTTTACTCTTCACTTGCTTCTGTTTTATGCACTTGTCGGGTGCCGTACCGACCTTGACGACATCACTTGAACTAATGCTTTCAGGGGCCTTCGCCACGGCCGTGCGCCATGTCGCGCCACTCGCGCTCCTCCACCGAACTGGCCGGGCCGCCCTTCCTTGCTGGGATTGATCTTCTCTCAGTATATCTCGCTTTGGACAGCTTAACCGAAGATGACCCCTTTGTCCACAAGTGTAACATCTAGGGCTATATCCTTGCGGACGATCGCGTACAGGTGATGCCACAACCTCCCTGATACGGTGTGTTCGATGGTCTTGCCTCACTGCCTCTACTTCCAAGGCATGGGCCAAGGCATCCTTCAGTGTCTCATGATGCCCAAGTCTTACAGCGGCTCTAACTTCTAAGTCACGTATTCCGTCGATGAACGCCTGTACCAGATTTCCATTGATGAGTGCAGGGGCGGACTGGTATGCTTTCCGAACCAACTTTTCAACTTCCAAGGCCCACTGCTGTAGGTTCTCGGCACTATGTTGAACGCGATCCCTTAACTTAGCGCGAAATACGTGCTCCAAGTGAGCGTCGCCGTATCTGGACTCTAACGCTACCAGCAGTTGTTCGTAGGTCACATCCTTGCCAAGAGCCTCAAGTATGGTTAGGGCCTGGTCTCGGAGTCCTAAGGTGAGCGCGGTCATAGCTTGCTCTTTGGTCCACCCATTCGCCTTCATAACGGCTTCAAATTGAATTTTGTAAGCCGACCATGAAGATGTTCCGTCGAATGGTGGCACCTTAAATCCACGTGCCGAAGGTGCAGCAACCACTGAAGGCACAACCCCGTCTCCAGCCCTAAGTTCACCTAAAGCCTTCTTCACCCCGGCAATCTGAACTTCAGCTTCTGAGATACGATTCTCATGCTGGTGAACCTGCTCTTTCATCACCTGGAGCTCCTTGCCAAGTGTTGAATAATAATAATAATAATAATAATAATATTCCACAACTATCACACAACGCCATCTAGTCCCAAGCTAAGCAGAGCTTGTGTTATGGGTACTAGACAACTGATAAACATACTTATATATTTCTAAATACATTCATATTCATATTATAGATAAATTACACCCAGACACAGAACAAATGATCGTGCTCATTACACAAACATTTGTCCTGGGTGGGAATCGAACCCACGACCTCCGGCATAGCAGTCAGGGTCACTAACCACTAGACCAACAGGACAGTCAATGAATGAAGGTCTTTTATGAGGAGCATCTGCTCTTCTTGGCGGCGAGCCTGCTCCTCTTTATCTTGTTGAAGCTTCTCTTCCAACCGACGGGCCTGCTCTTCTTGGCGGCGGGCCTGCTCCTCTTGACGACGAGCCTGTTCCTGCAACAGCACCATTAGCGCAGACAAGTCTGGCACCGCTGGTGCCGAAGAAACTCCACATGGGCCAGCGACTGGCTCTGTCGCAGGCTGAGCACCACCCGGCGTCTGTATCGGGGAATCACCAAACCGCCTCTGATCCATGTCTTGCTGCCGTTGACTCCTTGTACGAATACCCTCCGTGTCGTCCTTTGGTAAAATTGGCATAATTTATCCCTCACTTCTGACACCAATTTGTTACGAGCTGGGTATGGGATAAATTATTTTACACCAATTAATTAACCAAATATTCTTTATTAACTCAACAACTTATTTACACAAACACTAAATCGCTAATAATCACTATTCTCTGCGTAATCGCTTGTATTCGCATCCGTTCGCATCCGTAGTCGAAATCAGACTGACTCAATCGCCCGCCGTCCGGCCTATTTATACAGTCATGGAAGTTTCTAGAACGTTGTCGAACTATCCTATACTGGAATATTCTAGAAACATCTATGAACTTCTACACAGTACCACAATGGAATGTTCTCGAACGTAGTGGAAACTTCTGGAAACTTCGACTACATTCTCGAACGTTCCAGTGAAATACGTTCGACGTAACATTACGTATACTTTACTAAAAAACACCAATATTTGGTACGGGACCCTTAATGTGCGACGCACTTGGCCAGTTTTTTCGTTTACTTACATTTGCGTTAGTGTTTTTTTTTATACGCTTTTATTAGCTTCACCTGTAAATGGGTTGGGAAGTTATCCAATAACATCTCCCACTCTGGGTGGACTAAAACCCACCCCTGTCCTTCCCTGCCTGAGTGCCCAGGGGAGCGGTAACTCTGTTAAGAATTTATCCGCTACCCCTAGGCATCTGGTTTCCAGTTGAGCTGAAATTTTGCAAACATATCTAGTTTGGATGACAATATATGGTTAACTAAGTGACGTCATTCTAAATCCAATTTGGCAGACTCCCAAAGATGGTGGACTAGTTACCTTTTTTCCAAGAAATGAATGAATTATAGAATTCAGCATTCAATTCATATTCAATCTGCCTAGCCTTTTCTCAGCTATCTTGGGGTCGGCGTTCAGTCTAAGCGGATGCAGCTTAATACCAGTATTTGACATGGAGCGACTGCCTATCTGACCTCCACAACTGGGTAATACGATACCCCTTGGTAAGACTGGATGTCAGAATTTCGGGTTTCTGACGATCCGTAACGACTGTCAAAGATCCACGATTGACAGCCGGGACCAACGGCTTAGCGTGCTTTCCGAGGTACAGAGGAGTCTCGGTATGTAAAGATGGTCACCCACCTATGGACCAACCCCGGCAAGCGTAGCTTATCCTGATGGATCGACACGTGCGGCTGTTATTACTTTAACCGCATGCTTCTCATACTCCTCATACCTACCAAATATTAGTATTATAAAAAAAATCACATCTATTTTCCCCGAAGGAGTAGGTACATATATTCATCTACTTTTGACCAAATATGTTGTAAGGACGGCCAAAGAAACGATGGTTGGACTGTGTGAGAGAGGATATGGGTAAAAATGGGGTGACTACAGAGATGACGACTAATAGAGGAGTATGGAAGAAAAAGACATGATGCGCCGACCCCAAATAAATTGGGATAAGGGCAGAAGAATGATGATGATGTTATAAGTGGTGTGTTGTATATTGTAGTGGCGAGCTTATTTCATTTACCGAGCACAAGTCCCAAGTCACAAGGTTGCTAGTGAAAATGCGGTCTCCATGCACAGCTATTATTTAGTTTACTCATTGTTTGCTGCACCGGTTGACGTCATTACATCAGCGCCGGCTGTCGCTGAAAACCATTGGAGCTCTGTCTCGCATAGGGTCACAGCATTAAGCTGAGCGATGTTCGTTTTGTGACGCATGTTTTCCCCTAGCTTTTTCTTTTTTGTTGTGTTTCTCTGTCTTTTGCATCATGTTTACCGTAAATAAACTTTTTATTTCAAGCTGTTGCACTTGTGACAAGGCAAGGCAGACTGTCTATTTTACATCTAACCCTGTAAAGCTTCGGTCACGTGATTGGAACGCCCAACGCTGCGGCATTTGGTGACGGATATAAACGTATGAAAATCGTCGAGTCTAGATTGGTATTTTGTTCTTTTAAAATTCACTAATTTTCACAAAATTCAGTGATTCTCGCAACATACACTGGAATGATACGGATTGTTCATTACTATGACAGCTTTGTAAGCAGTAGTGGCCCAGTGGTATTGACCGCGACTTACAAGTTGTAGGTCGTGAGTTCAAACCCAGGCAGGCGCTTTACTTTGTGTAAATTATTTCATCACCACTCCTCTCAAAACGGTGAAGGAAAACATCGTGAGGAAACCGGCATATCCTAGAACCAAAAATTCGAAGACATGTGACATCCACCAATCCGCATTGGGCCCGCGTGGTGGATAACGGCCCACACCCTCTCACAGAGAGGAGGCTTGTGGCCCAGCAGTGGGGACATTAAAAAGGCTGATGATGATGACAGCTTTTGCTTACTATAGACCCCTCTGATTATTCATTGTGTCGCCATTTAACTCATCATTCGATCATTAGAGTCTAATCCAGGGAAGGCGAACCTTTGGCACGCGTGCCAGCGGCGGCACGCGGCATAATAATTCGGGCACGCCAGCAGTGTAACATTTAAAATCTAGATAATTGGAAACAGTAGTTAACCCACTGACTTTCTCTATTTAAATAAACATACTATACGACTGTAATCGTTACGCTGATCGCTGTATGAATTTCGGGTTGCAAAGTAAGAGTTAACAGGATCTAGTTTTATTTTTTTTCATTAAATCACAAAGTCAAGATTCTTACGTGGCACGTCATAGCCACATTATTATTTTTTTAAATATTTATTGTCACGATCTACAGTAAAAGTTTGCCATCCCTGGCCTAATCTATAAATGGCTTATGCGCATCAGATTAAGTTCGTGCAAGCGTATTGGTTTGCACTACTCTGTTGCTTTCAAGTTGGGTAGTGAGTTAGCTGGTCCATTTGTTTCAATGTATGCATGATATCACCACTTTTTGTAAATCAGTTTGCTGTGCTACTCAGAAAGTATTTAATTTTTTTATCATTAACTAGCACTTCGCCCGCGACTTCGTCCGCGTGGATTTCGAAAATACAACCCATGCCATAAAAAAATATTAAATTTTTTTAATAGCATATAGCACTCGAAAATAATGTAGCTTTCTTCTGGTGAGAGAATTTTCAAAATCGGTTCAGTTGTTCCAGAGATTACTTCCTACAAACAAACTCACAAACTTGACCTTCTTTATAATATTAGTATAGGAGTGGAGTTGCCCAAGCGTGTAAATAGCTGTGATGAGGAAACATTTCTTAATAGGTAAGTATTCCACTCAACTATGATAGCGTCGTCTATCATGATGCGTTAACAAATATTCTGACTAGGTTAGACAATGCCAGTATTTGGTAAGTTTCCAACATTATGGCACTCTCTCTGCACTTCCGTCGAGAGATTTTCTTCTACACAAAAAACACTGATGTCTATGGCCACTTGTGAATGGGTGGGCACTTGGGCGGAATAGATCGTGCTTGTGTCTTGGACCCAATTCATTTTTTGTGATAAGTATTTTTGAAGATATACTTCTTTAGGTGCGTTATGAAAAAATGATGAGAGTAAATTTTTACGGTGCGCGCGCACACCGTCACAAAAACATACAGCCTTAAGTTAGCTAGAACCAACACCCTGAAGTTAGTTATAGTCTGTGGTTCATGAAGAATTATTGTTTTCCTTTTGTAAACTTTGTGACAGTTTGGTTTTTTATCTTGTTTCGCCAAAGAAGTATAACTTCTTACGTGCGTACATAAGTACACACACACTTTTTTTTTTGATGCCACTCCCATTATTACTTAGAATATTTGGAGTTGCCCAAGCGTGTAAATAGCTGTGGTTCTCTGCAGGGTGGAGGACAGTGTTACGGCCAAACACTTGGATTGAATGCTGGCCCAAAATTGCCTATATTTGTCTGTATAACTTCAAGTTAGGAGTGGTTGGCAGTAGACGGCGCATGTGGCCTAACTCTAAGCTAGTAAAAACAAGCGGTACCTGACTTTTTCTCCTTCGGCAACCTCGCAAGATCCCGACGAGTGGCCACTCGATTGTCTTCACACCAACACTCCTGGTTATTCTTGTTCACTAGTTACACGGACGCGGTAAATATGGGTTATTTATTATTCCCGGAGAATCCCCAACGTTTACGGGATATTACTCGGGATTTTAGTGTATTTGCGGGGACGATGTTAATAAGACATTAATTTAGTCTGCGGTGAATGCGTTCGGCCTCGCGGCGGAAGGCGCACTGACGTCGTCGACTGCTGCACCTTAGATTGCCTATGGTTCCCGTAAAGCTGGCTACACACTTGCCTCACATGCTAAAGCAGGACACACACGTCGTGATACCACACCCCATCCAACTTGCAGAGTGGCGGCAACTCGCCACACCAAGGAGTATAGATAGACTCGCGCTGGACAACTATCTCACCAGATGGTAAGCGATGATGTGGTGCTGGAGCACGTTTGCCTAGAAATAACATAATTTACTCTTAACTTAAATACCCCCAGGTTGTTGCTATCTGGAAACACTGACTTACTTACTCACTGACATTTCTTATCAGTACGCACTGAATGTATTCCTAAAACGTTTAGTGTGTATGGGTGGGATGTCCACCATGTTCCAGTGGCGCATCGCCGTAAGTCTAGCGGTCCGATGATGGAACGGGCTTGTCAGAATTAGACTATGTAATTAACCAGGCTGTATAGGATAGATAAACAGTCGTTTCATGAAAAATACTGGCACCTATGCAGATACATCCAATTAAATTACAGAATGACCTCAACGTAGTGTGGAAAAGGCAGAGAGTTAAGCGCCTACTACACGGTCGCCAATCGCGTCGTTGACAGAGGTGGCCTAGGTTGGCGACCGGCAGAGCTAAATGAAATTTGGTCATAAACCACCATATTCCAAGTTGTAAACAACGTCACAGTCGGGGCGTGGTTGGCGACCATCTAGCAGGCTTTTTAAGGCGCTATTAACTGCCAATGACCTTGAGTGGTTAGCTTGCGTGTTCTGTGCTGAGCTCACGTAACATGCCGTACGTCCATCCAGTAATACCTATGACTCGCAAGGAGCGCTGTCCGAAATTAGACGCATCATTAATTTATTACACATAAAACAACAGGTATTAAACTAAAACACTCATACTAAATTATGAATAATTAAATGACCTTTAAAATGGAGAAGGTTTCATAAAAATACGCTTTATAGTTTTTGCGTGATTCTCAATTTTTTATCCGCAATAGACATACATTTACAAATTAATTACACTTTGTTATAAAAATATAATTTCAAATATTTACATATTTGAAATTATATTTACGAAAAAAATTGTCTAAAGTATAAATAAGAATAGTCGTTTAGAGGTGATGTTCATTGTTCAATTAAAAACCATTAAGAGTCGTATACTGCGCTTTAATTAAGCGAGCTAGAGTGATCTCAATGTTTCGTTTTGCGAGGCTGCATTTTTGCAATTCTACGTAAAAGTTTCTAAGTATCTTTGATTTTATAAATAACATGAGACTTCTGGACAAATATTTTTGTAGCACCCACGTATCCTTTACTACAGATAAAGGTTCTGATACTATTTGCTAGTAAAAAGAATTTCACGAGAATTGACCCATGTGATAGAACCATCATTTTTCACGGCATAAACTTTATGAAGCGTGCCTTCTTATCTTACACCCTTTGAGCATGGGTGAACAGAAATGTTTGAAATTAACGACGAATAAAAAAAGGTTCTAGATATATTTTTCTTGAAAGACTACAAAACAGTATTTATTGGGGCTCTAATTCACACATGGGTAAAGTGTTACGACACATATTTTAAGAGCTTTTTGGGAATTTTAGGTTTGGTGTCAGTTTTCTAGGCAAACAGATATTCTTTCACAGATATTAAATAAAATAAAAAAAAAAAAAATAGCCTTTAATTTCTTGCTTGCATTTCAAAGGATAATGTTTGGAACATGCAATCATAATAATTTAAAAACTAAACATTTAACACATAAAATTAAAATACATTCCAAAAAAGAAAATACAAATCTATTTAAAGTACAAACACAAATAATATTTAACAACACTTCAATTCAATTTAAAAATTTACAAGATAATATAATAATTCTCAATTCACAGATATTACGATTGCCAAAAAGTCCAAAATGTATGGGAATGCTTTGCCCTACCGAAATTTCACGGGTAATGTTTTTCCAGAGTATGTCAGTATTTATGTATGTCTATTTCTTTGCCGAAGTGTCTTATGCTACGTGATTTAGAAAAAAAAAAAAATCGTGAGGTCATGTTTTTTTTTGTTGTGATTCATGTGGGATTTTAAAATAGAGGGCTCAAGGAGATTTCAAATATGTTATAATTCAACAAAATAACTCGACTGCAAAAAAACCACTAAAAAGTTCCTGAAAATTGAGAGTGAAGTGTTAGGAAGCTACTTTGAATAGGGTGTAGTCCTATATTCGGCAGGCTGTCTAGTAGGCATTTATAATTTTATTTTCGTGACCCAATTACCACATTGAACTATACTCACATTTATCACTATTGACTTCTCACAGTGAGTGGATCAAATATTTGCCATGACTTACAAATATTTGGCCCAAACTGTTCCTGTTAGAGGTAAGAAAGGGAACCAATATTTGTTGGATTTCCGGATAATGCATTTATTATTTGCGTAGGTACTTTGTGGTATAACTTTTGACATAAAAGGCTGGTGAAGTGAGGAAGGTTATTCATTTGTCGATAGTGTGTTTTCAGCATGCGGTTGGTTTTACTAAAATGAAATTTATGGAAGCCGTAAAATTGTATCCAACATTTTGGTAAATATTGCACTGTCTAGCGGACGTGAACATAGTTTTTGTTTATGAAACCGGCTGCCTCATATAAATTCGATACTGAAACCACAGTTATGTTCAATATTTTTAGCTTTCTGCATAAACCGGAATAAATATTTTTACTATGGTTTTTTTAAATATGCTCAGTATATGTTTACGGTGAAGGAAAACATCGTGAGGAAATCGGCTTGTCCTAGAACCAAAGTTTGAAGACGTGACATCCACCAACCCGCATTGGGCCCGCGTGGTGGTTTACGGCCCACACCCGCTAACAGAGAGGAGGCCTGTGCCCCAGCAGTAGGGACATTAAAAAGGCTGATAATGATAATGATATTTTTAGTAATTACGCTGTGTCATGGCTAGTTTTCATCCCGTAAAAAGGCACGGTTTCTGTGGAACAGTCCATGGGAGCCAAACCGCGGGAAAAACTATTTTTTTTTTAAACTACATCAAAATAAAATTGGTCAATAAATGAAGCAGCAATTAACATTGGTATGAGGAAGAGTTTGGGTTGGAACATCTCGCTATTTCTTTTGTATGCGCGGAGTTTAATACTGGTGACGTCGTACGTCAGTTTGGAACATCTCTCTGTTTTTTTGTGTGGGTGTAATCTAATGGTGGTGACGTCATACGTCAGTATGTGCATCCTTTTTCTGTTAATTGACAGTTTTCACTTCCATCAGATTTGGAAGGTTTCTTATTCAATTTTGAACGTATTTTTGAATAACTCTTTTTAGTTTCGATTTTTGCACAAATAATAAAAAAAATTAGTCAACTACCCTCTACCCTATTGTAGACGTCATTAAAGTCATAATCCATTGTACATCATATAGCATTTTTTTGTGATACAATTTTCTTCCTTTTTCAAGACACAAAAAATAACATTGAATACAATACGGCACGACACGTTGATCTTTCAATTTTTCAGTGCCGTCACATTGGGTTAGCTCGGTGCAATGTTGCTTTTATTACACAGAGGCGAGTTGTATCCGTTCCGACACAAAACTTGGCAAGCTCAAGTTATGTACAATTGTTTTCCTGTAATATCGCTTGGACAGAGGCAAACATATTTACCAAAATAAGTTTAAGTTAAAACTTATCTTCTACGATTTCGGGATAGAGGTCAAAGTTTTCATTGGTTACTGATGTTGTATGGTTGAGTTAATAATGCAGGTTTAATGAACTGAAAACGTATTTATTATACTTATAGAATTACATACAATGGCTATATAATGACCTTACTCATTGATAACAGAGAGCGGGCATAGAGAAGGGAAGTCGGTTGTAATTTTTTTCTAAAAATCGTTTTTTTTATTTTTCACTTTTTAGTTGTTGTACGCTATAACTAAAACTAAATAGTAAAGGTATGCCCGAATTGATAACACCAAAAATATGGAATTTGAACATAATTGGCGGAATTAAGGTGTATCAGGGTCAACTTTACAAAACCTCTTCGGAGCGTATCAATGCGATGTTGTGAAGTTGGTGTAAACAATAAACAGACATGCGATTGCAGCAATTGCGGAAGGTTTACTATCATATATAGAAGAGTTCAATTGTGTATCTCCAAAGTATTTCATCAGATCTTCACCAAATTTAAATGGGGCCACATGAGAAGCACCAGCTTTCAAATAAAAAATAATCATCAAAATCGCTTCACCTAGACAGAAGTTCTGAGGTACACAAAAAAAAACACACACAAAAAACTACAGTCGAATTGAGATTGTCCTTTTTTTGAAGTCATTTAAAAAAAACAAACTAGCCAAAAAATAGAATGTCAGTCTTGCTACACCTATTTAGAATACTTAGGGCAGGTTTTTCAATAGTCAGATAACTTTTATTTGAAGAATAAATAGGGCGATTTGACATATTTTCCATACAGAATCTGTCAAACGGCCATTTTTACTCATCAGATAAAACTTATCTGACAGTTGAAAAAACGGCCCTTAGTAATATTTTACATTGATTTCAATACTGTTACTATGTATTATTTATTTTAAGTTTATGTAAAGATAAAATGTAGTTTAATGAACCAGCTTACTCTGCAAATACTGACATAAATGTTCCTTTTTCTGTAATTATAATATTTATTTTATTGCGATACACTTGTGCTAAATTTAGTCTTTCATTCTTTCTAAATTATCCAGCTCTCAAAAAATGTTTACAGGAAAATAATGTTTGCCATTTCACTTTACATAAAATAGAGCTTCACATTGTAATAGTATTTATCAAGAGACTATTATTGGAGCAATGTTCTTTATATAGAACAATACAGTATTGGAATTACTGTTATTTATAAATCACATGCCTGCTATTTTACGCGGGTTGTATTTAGAACAATTGATTCGGATGCAGCTGTTATTCCGATTAGTTTGGTATTTTGCTGTTCATTTTGTTTTGGAAATTATTTATGTGGCCAAACTATTCATGCCTCTTACGAGTAGCGCCAGTAAATTTAAATAATATGTTGGCCAGTATGGACAGATTCTATGAAAATTGATATGGCACATAATAACATACATTGGAGATCCGCAGAAGATGAAGGGTTCCGTATGAATTCATACGAGGTCTTAGCTCGTTGCGTAGCTGGGGGAGCGTGATAGTGGCTACAGGTAGCTGTAGAACACCGTGTGGTTTTAGTCATAAGAGTATGACATACCCTTGCGCCCGCCCCGGAGCAGACGACATTTTTTAGTCAGTAAGAGTCTGACATGCCCTTGCGCTCGCCCCGGAGCAGACGACATTTTTTAGTCAGTAAGAGTCTGACATACCCTTGCGCTCGCCCCGGAGCAGACGACATTTTTTAGTCAGTAAGAGTCTGACATACCCTTACGCCCACCCCGGAGCAGACGACATTCTTGAGTATTTCTGCAGGATTAAATAATTTTGAGATGTCGTCAGACAGACATGTGTGTATGAAAGGAAAACGTGATGTGCTGAGGATGACTGTATGAAGCTCTCGCACGCGACTTTTTCTGTATACAGGATGTAACATAAATAGGTGATCATAATAATTTAAATACTGCTTCAGCCCATAGAAATTACTAACTCATGAAATTCATGGTAAAATTCAAAACACAAATTGTACGGAAAGTTCAATTATTTTTTTGAAAATATATATAACTTTAAAATAGGCAAGGAAGAACAGGTTACAGAGTTTCTCTGAAATACCAAAAAAATATTGAGACCGGAATTACTAAGTGAAAAAATCAAATAACACAAAATAGTTTTTATAAACACTGGCCATAGAAATCCAGTTACAAACAAATATGTCATACCTTAACTAAATTCTTCCGTCTATAGCTTTTCTCTTTCCCGCCTAAATACACACTGACATCTGGTTCCCGAAAAGCCCCGATACTCGCTGATCGCGTTGTCACCACAAATCCCTCGTCACCGCGGGGATTTGCGGCGCAAACTACGGCTGACGACGTACTTAGCTATTTTTCTTCCTAAATACTTTAGCGCGGGTTGTAGGAGAGGTTTACCATTTTTTTGAGGTCTATTGGACAGTCAAGAAAAGAAAGAAAGATTAAAAATGATTTAGCAACTTTTCAGAAATTATTTAGTACATGTAACTGCATGTGTCAGAGGAGCTCGTGGCTAAAGTATTAACAGCCGCACGGATCGATCTATCAGGTTAAGCTACGCTTACTGGGTTGGTCCATTGATGGGTGACCATCTTTACATTCCGAGTCTCCTCCGGGCCTCGGAAAGCACGTTAAGCCGTTGGACCCAGCTGTCAATCGTGGATCTTTGACAGTCGTTACGGGTTGTCAGAAGCCCAAAAGTCTGACAACCAGTCGCTCCATGTAAAATACTTGTGTTCAGCTGCATCCGGTTAGACTGGAAGCCATCCCCAAGGTAGTTGGGAAATAGCTAGGCAGATGATGATATAACTGCATGTTTCATTTACTAAATAATTGCTAAAAAGTTGCTAAATAATTTACGGTAAACAAAAATAACAATATAAAATGGTATGCTAAAATCAAATTGAGTGCAACACTGCTGCACTTAAAGGCATAGGCTTGTTTGTACTAATTATGTTGCTTCCTACTTATTTAACACTAGCTTCTGTCAGTGGCTCCGCACGCGTGGTATGACAGTTTCATGCAAACAAAATCCCCCCTTTTCACCCCCTTAAAGGTCGAATTTTGAAAAACTTTTGTTAGTGCTTACCTACATTATAAAAGGAAGCCGTGTGCAAAATTTCACGTTCCTAGTCCCAGTAATTTCGGCTGTGCGTTGATATGTCAGTCAGTCAATTTCTCCCTTTATACAAAGTTGATACGACAGAGGGGCTTTCCTTTAAACTGCCTATACTAGGTACTATTTTCAAGCTCTGTACCAAAAATCAATTAAATCGGAGCAGTAGTTTAGTCACAAACGATTTTTTAAGTTTTGGCCTCGTTTGAACACGATGTATCTTTCCTAACAGCTGATTATGTCTATACGCACAGGTCATGCACCTTAAAACGATAAATCTGAGTATAACCTACGATACGACGCGTTGTTGCCGTTATCACGCAAGTCACAAGTACATTTTCGCTATAAGATGGCAATGCAAACAAGGATAATGGGTATAAAGTATGGTATAAAGGGTGGTTGCGTTTTACTCTGAATTGTAAGCTATTTAGTTTGTTTGAAAAAAAAAAACCTCATTTATTATTATTTTTATACCGTATCGAATTAATACTAAACACGTATAGTATACGTAGTTTAATTTAATGCCCCTCTGTCACATCAACGTTGTATATAAAAGATTATAATGCGAAAGCTTGGATGAATATTTGTGACTCAATCACGCCAGAAGATGATGAAGATGATGATGATGATGATGAGATGTCGGCACGGTTGGCGTAGTGGTTGAGCGTTAGGCTGCTGCGCTGCGTGTCGCGGGTTCGATTCCCGCACGGAACAAGTATTTGTAAGGCCTACAGATAGTTGTTCCGGGTCTGGGTGTCTTGTGTATGTGAGTTTAAATGTTTGTGAACGCACCCACGATACAGGAGTAATTCCTAGTGTGGGGCAACGTTTTTTAAAAAAAGAAAGAAAGAAGAAAGAAAGAAGAAGGGCTAGACGGATCTGGATGTTTGGCACAGAGATAGATTCTAGTCTGGAATAGCACATAGGTTATGATTTATAATGGGAAAAGTACTAATTCCACCTAGCAGAAGCTGGTCTTAATATAATCAAGGATCATAGTCAAACGATAAAGGAATAAATATGTCCTCGAAACAGACAATTTGAAGTGTCTAAATGCGGATGTTTGAGTCTTATTTATTTGCTTGAAAAAGGCTTTTGCCTTGTAGTGGAACAACAGCAAGTCATAAAAAAGTAGGAACAAAACTACAGAATAATATTGTATTACAGCAAGGTTCCCCGCTTCGTAACGTCATTTTCTTTTGGTAACACAAACGTCTGGTTCCAAAAGAAAGTTTAAAAAGAAAGAGTTTTATATTTTTATAGCTGTTTTGAGCAGTTTAAGATAAATGTTTTTTCTCTCTCAATAAGACAACACAATAACATTTTTAAATCCAAAAGAAAACTGATTTACATTCAGAACACCATGATGAACTTCCCAAAGTCTTGACAGAATATAAATAATCGAGTTTAAAAAAAGAAAATATGTATCTTCTACCACAGAACAGCAGGATGCCGCAGCGGTCACTGCTCCAGCCTCACGGGAGTGTTCGGAAGGGCCACAGGGGGGCCTTAAACGCAAAAAGCATCTGAAATAACACGGGTCGGTTTTAGTCAGTAAGGGTTGTGGATAAATTCGAAACAAAGTTACCGCGCCCCTGGGCACTCAGCGCAGGGAAGGGACAGGGGTGGGTTTTAGTCAGTAAGAGTCTGACACGCCCTCTCGCTTCACCCAGACCGGGCGATGTCATAGGATGATTTCCCAACCCCAAAAAAAAAGCGATAACTGCTAACTGAAACTCCAATTATTATTTCAAATAAACCATAAATAGGCACTTTGGAATTGTCAAGAAGTCGGTCAGTCAGAAAAATGAATTGCAAATTCCAAAGCGTAGATCTCTATGGAGTAGAACGTACAAGAAACTCCATGGACACTCTTTTAAACCATGTTATGTATTACAAACATCCTGGTTGCGTATGTCTTGTTGCCTCTAATAGATGAGAACAATTTTAATAAACAATTTAAAAAAAAAGAGACGGTATTGTCAAAACTTTCCATACAAACTAAACGCGTCAGTGAGTGTCACTGTTTACTCATAGAAATTCACTGCCCGTGATAAGTTTGACAGGGTCAAAGATCCCAGAACCGCCGTAAGAGGGGTGATGTGGTGTGATGTCATGTACATCAGCACATCACGTATAGCACATAGTTTAAGTTAAGATAGGTAAGCTGTTTTACAGTTTTATTAGCATTATATCACGTACATACTATGTATATATACGTAACTAATTAAAGGAGGAACACGAGTTGGCTCATGGAGAAGTACGCATCATGTCGTTTACTTAACCCTCCTTCCCCCCACATCGCAAGACATTACTTATTTTCTGTTTAACAAATAATGTGTGGGATTGAGTAGTGTTAGTATGTACTTTGAACGTAGTATATCTGCTATGTTGGGCCAACGGTCAATTTTTTTTCTTGCCTATTTGTTGATCATATTTAAAAAACCAAACAAGGCGTTTAGCATCCTCCCAAATCATGGCTTGCGCAGCGCTTTAATTTTCATTATTTACTATTATTAAATAAACTATGTCCAAATTTCGGACTTGAGAAAAGGAACTCTTTTGCAGTGACGACCTTTTAGAATATTATTATAACTAGTTAGGCGTTAAACTATTATTTAATTATGGATTATTATTAAACAAGTTCTTGCAAAAAAGGCATTAAAATCAGCACTCAATCTTTAAGAAAAGTGAATTATGTACAGTACGTAACTTTAGCGCCTGATACCGGTAAATTGGTCGTTGGCCCGAACTAGCAAGTATAGTACGTTTAAAGTAAATTCTAACACTCCCAATCCCACAAATGTGTCAGAAAAATAAAAATGTCTGGCGGTTCTTTGATCTCATTCTATGACTATGGCTATGATAGCAGAAACTTTGTTTAAACCGTGTTTTCACCTTCAAGCAAATTTCCAAATTGCATGCAAGTTGAATAATGATTACATTGCGGGGCACGAACGACCGATTGATCATATTACACATTGGTAGCCCGCAATGTTATTCTACTTGCATGCAATTTGCTTGCCGGTGGAAACGCGGCCTAAGTGCATGTGTTTGGGCACAAATATTTGGTAATGGCTTTCTAGACCAGCAGTTGTAGCATGACCAATTCTATCTCTATTCTACCAAAAATAGACAAAGTTCTTTTTATCTAACGTGAGATATTTTCTGCCCGAGCATCATGCTTTACATTGTAGACTTTTGTCGACTGAAGAATAGAAACATTTCTTCTCTTCAGTTTTAACATCACCATGCTTAGGACGGTAGAAATCTTTCTACAATCTGTCATTTTGTCTATTCTTCCTTCGACAATACCCGTTTCTATTGTGGTCATGCTACGCGTGCAGCTTTCTAGTCATTGCGCCTTGAGGAGATTTTGTGCTCTGTGACTTTTCATAATGGACTTAAAAAGTTTGGACCATAGATAAGAGTTGTTTTTGTCGTTTTAAAACTTTTGGTTGCAAACTTCTTGGTGAATAAATAATATGATTTTTCATTCGGACACTGGTCTTGCTGAATGTTTATGATTTAGGATCAAGATGGGGGAAAAGGTGTATTGTTTAATGATTTAAATGAAACCAGATACTGCGTTAGATGTTGGATGGAGTTATAAAATAATGATAGATGATGCGAACTTTGTTTTGTAGTAGGTTTTTAATATATATGGGCCTTTGTCGCTTTAATTAAATCATTATTACGGAAGTTTGACAGTAATAGTCAATCACTCTACCATAAAGCATGTTGATTTTATGTCGATTTTCTAAATAAGTTTAAATATTTACTTTGTTATATTGTTTTTTTTTTACATTGTAAGTAGCTCAATTCTGAATTCCGGTTGCGAAATGTCGTTATTTTTCATTTGAGTGCTTGTTGATGTGACTTGACGTTACGGTTACTTTATGATCCAACAAGCAAAGGACAGCATTGAGCTACGAAGCAAGTTAGCTGTATTTTGTAATTTGTGGTTTTATTCTGTGAAATTGTTTAAAAAGGTGTACCTATTATAGTTATTGGGAACCAAGGCAGTTTTTGAATTTTGTCAATAGAATCATACAAATCTTCAACAATCATGTCTCAATTACTCACCTTTAGTCACATTAGCCACTTATGAAGGTACTAAAACAATATGTTAAAAATGTCCAAGGACCCAAGGCGTTAGTTTCAATCTTATGTTCCCGAGTATAACGGAGTACCTAAGGGCCGATTTCACCAATGAAACTAATCGCGCTAAGTTAAACTAAACTCAGCTTATGCGTTTAGTCGAGATTAGAGCTTCATTTTGCGTTTCACCACTACAAACTAAACTAGTTTAAGCTTAACTTAGTTTAAATTCTAAACGCTCAGTTTTCGGTGATACCCAAAATGAAGCTCTAATCTCGATTAAACGCATGAACTGCCTAAAAAAAAAACTAAAGGCCGATTTCACCAATTCTAAACGTCCAGTTTCCGACGTTAAGGCCCAGATCTCTCTAAAGCGCGGTCACTCTCGGATTGCATAGAAAAGAAAGAGATGCGCTACGACAAATGGTCACAATTTATTGCAAAATATGAAGCATTTTATCGATTTACTTAGGATTTACTAATAAATTTATAAAAAATAATCCATCACTGGATGCAACTTAGCATTTGAAATTTTATGGTATATTTTTTATTATGATTATAATTGTTAATGAAGGGATTAACTGCTTTTAAAGATAATTTAGAGGTATGTTAGAAGATTTTTTTGATGCATTAAAGTATGTTAAATTATGTTTCTAGCTCCATCACTGTATGCAAGTAGGACTTGAAAATATCATATTTTTTTTATTTCTTAAAAATATTTACGGTTTAAGAGATACACTGCTTTAAAAAACCACCTTTTTCACCATTTTTGGGAACCTCCGCCTTAAAGCTCGTTTAAACGCGTTTAGCCGCTGTCATAAAGCTGAACAGTTTGTTTGGATGAACGCACTGATCTCAGGAACTGGATCAAAATGAAAAATTATTTTTGTGTTGTCGTTTGTTCAAGCGGATATAAAATTCGCCCCTAAAACTCCAACATAAACAAAACAACATTTTCAAGATACTTTGAATGATGTACCTAAGTACTAAGCAAGAGGGAAAAAGAGCCCGTTAGGAAAATATTGTCACCCTGTTTGTTAAAAAGATGAACAAACTTTTCGGTAAGATTTTCCCGTGAAATATACGATGCAGGTGTACTTCGCCTGCCGGGGTTTTACGAATTTAGCCGAACTCTTCCGAACAGTGGTGGCTCAGCATTAATCGTACTATTCATATTTCGATAACTTGCTTTGAGTCATTTTGCATTGGTATGCCTTTTTATCTAAATCATTGTTGTTACTTACATTTTGTCAAGTTATATGAATAGGTATAATATACTAGCTGTCCCCCGCGGTTTTACCTGCGTGTTTGGTTACTGTTCTGCTCCCGTGGGTTGCAGTGCTAGATAGCCTATAGCCTTCCTCATGAATATGGCTATCATAATACAGAAATAATTTTTCAAATCCGACTGGTAGTTCCAGAGATAAGCGCATTCAAACAAACAAAAAAACTCTTCAGATTTATTAAATTAATTAATATAATATAACTAGCTGTACCGGCGTTTTCACCCGCGTTTATGGTTACTGTGTCGTAGCGTGATGTTAGAAAGTCTATAATCTTCCTCAATAAATAGGTTATACAGTGCAAAATGGTACCTAACAGAGCTACTGGCCGACTGGCGGCAGACATAATTGCTGTCGCAGACTTTTTTTAGAACTTTTAAAGGGAAACAATTCCGACCACAACGGAAGCTCTCATAAGGAATATTTTGTCCCGTTTTTGCCACATTTTTCATTGATGCGCAGCTCCTATTGGTCGCAGCGTTATGTTATACAGAGTGTAACGGAAAGGTGTGTTCATATTTTAAGAACTGTATCTGCCCATCGATATGATAAGCTTTCTTCAAGAAAATCCGAGGAAATACTGAAAATTTTTTTTTACCTCCCATACAAATATTGATCAGCTGATTATAACTTTGTGTGGAAAGTCCAATTTTTTTTTTGGGAATTTTAGATTTTTTCTTTGAGAAAGTTGTTCATTTCCATGGGCAGAACCGGCTCTTAAAATATGACCACACCTTTCCGTTACACCCTGTATAGCCTTCCTCAATTAATGGACTATTCAACACAAAATGTTTTTTTAATTCCATCTAGTAGTTCCTGAGATTAGCGCGTTCAATCAAGCAAATAAACTCTTCAGCCCTGTAATATTAGTATAGATTAGTATATATACATAGTATAGTTAATATAATTCTTTACTGTTTTCTAAAATGGGTCACTTTGAGCTGTGATAACGGTTTTCAATTTTCTGTAATATCGTTGTATACGTAATGAACAGCAGATTTTTATTATTTCATATTTCAAAGTTAATCGCATGGTAAAATTAAATGAGCACTATAAGCTCCTGCAATATTATCATTACCTAGATTAAAACCACTCTCAGTAGCACACCTAAAATCAATTATGCCAAAAGTAAAAGGTTTTTATCAATAAATCGTGAATAGAATAGTGAGTAGGTATAGTAAATTGTTGGATATTGGCGAGCACTGGTGGCCCAGTGGTAACGGCCGCGACTTACAAGTTGTAGGTCGAGAGTTCAAACCCAGGCAGGCGCTTTACTTTGTGTAAATTATTTCATCACCACTGCTCTCAAAAACGGTGAAGGAAAACATCATAAGGAAACCGGAATGTCCTAGAACCAGAACTTCGAAGACATGTGACATCCACCAACCCGTATTGGGCCCGCGAGGAGAGTTACGGTCCACACCCTCTCACAGAGAGGAGGCCTGCAGTGGGGACATTAAAAGGCTGATGAAGATAGTAAATTATTTAGATATATCCATTATAAAGGCATCGGGTGATCTGGCATCGTTCAATAACAATGATTATTATTTATGGTGTCATAATATGGCGTGTGCAGTCGAATTTAAATTTTGGTAACTTTTGTTCAGCATGCGAATGTTCGTTGACTTATGTGTGGTGCAATGTCATATGAGTAGATATTATTGGTATAACTGCAGCCTGTTGTTCAATCTTTCTTTGTCTGTCTGTTTCTTTGGCACGCCCTGTAGCCTAAACGGCTAGATGAATTATTTTTAAACGACTTTCGAAAAAGGAGGAGGTTCTATGTTCGACTGTATGTATGTTTTTTTTATTTTTTATATGTATGTCCGCCGATTTCTCCGTCAGTTGTGGATCGATTTTCAAAATTCGTTTTTTATCCGAAAGAATATACTCTCAAAGTGGTCCCATATATTTTATCGAAATTGCTTCAGCACTTTTTAAGAAACTGAACAAAAACGAAAATTGCGTATACCTAGATGACGTTTTTGTTTTTTCCAATTACGGGTATGTTTAAATTCCACGTTCCATGTTATTGGGGTTTTTAGTTCTGGAGTATAATAACTAAAAAGCGAAAAATAAAAAACTTTTTTTTTTTTGGAAGTCGGTTGTTTTTTTTAATTTTTTTTTTTAACAAATGAGGTATCATTATATTGGTCTTGACAGCCGAAGTGACATAGGGCTATTTGAATTGTAAAAAAAATGGCGACTCCCATTAGGTATGTAAGTGCTTTTTGGTGACATGGATAGGTGGAGTATTGAAATAAAAAGCTCGAGGAGACGATTGCAAAACTAAAACTCACAAAAATAAACTAACTAAATGGAACGTTTTAGTTGTTTTTTGTCAGACGGATCTTTTGTAAATTGACAATTTTTTATCAGTTATAAATGTGATTGGTTTTTTAAGTGAAAACTTCTCTAGCATCGTTGTGATTTGAAAGTCGATGAAACGAAAAAGCGACAGTAAAAAGTGACAGACACATAAATTCATAAGATTTAACGGGGAGAAAATGAGATAGGAAGCATTAAACAGTGTTTTGTTTTGTTTTAGCCAAAAATTTTGAAGGTTTCACTTGTACCACGTGTGGATTGCAGACATGTTTTTTTTTTATCGATCCCATTTAGTCAATGGTGCCGATTCTCTTATTCAATAACTAAACTATTAGAGTATCGCTATCTTTTACTAAAAGATAGTGCGAAAAATGGACAGCTATAGCTATGAACTAAGTTAGAGATGACAAACTAGTGTACGCCTTGCGGTTTACAGTGTTTTTAGTCGACATGTTTTTACGTGTACCTACCCTTAATCTGTATGAAAATATTAGTTCAACTAAATTTTATAGCTCTAATTTACGTCCGTCTCTTTTTTGTTTTACTAGAGAGAAAAAGATAGCAATAGCCTAAATTAAGTTTAGTTTGTGCACATAACAACAGAATCGGCACCAATGTTAATATTTGGCCGTTTATCACATTTCGTCAATGCGTACATTTTTTTTGTAAAGTTTCTCAAAATATGTAAAGCTGAATTTTAAAATATTTTCTCTTGGCACCTTAGATACGTTTATGTACGTTTGGTTGGCGAGGTGCCAGGCTAGAGTCTCCGTTTTCATTTTGTCTGATCTTTCATGCTTTGTGGTTGAAATGCAATCCTTTACACGAAGTTTCACGGAACATTTTCCTTATCTATACATATAATAAATCTGTAGAAAAGTCATTTTTGTACATTGAAGAAATTGAAACAAAAAATAGCCAGCGTGTGAAAAGATAAGTAACAGAACCCATTTCCATCATTTTTGAAATTTTTGTCTGTTTGTCTGTTTGTCTGTTTGTCTGTTTGTTTGTGCGCACATCACGTAAAATCTACGAATTCAATGCTGACAATGTTTATATACAAAAATTATACGCAACTTGAGGATTAACTTAGTTTTTGTTTCATCGAAATCGGTTCACTCTATCAAAAGATATGATTAATTTAGTGAGTTCAAGAAGTAAAATATTACGTTACGCAATTAAGTATAGTACTTGCAACGACATCTTAAGACTAAAAATAGAACTAATGTTGATAGTTGAAATCTAAATCCGATAGATGGCGTTGTGCAAATGACGTCATTTTCTGAATCGCGGTGTTAAGATTTTCCGCGCGAGGATGACGTCCACCGTGTTTACTAGGCAAATTGGGTTTCGTTAGGTGTCTTAAAAGTTCTTGCGTGTGTCGTAAAAGTTCTTTGGTTGCTTGGTTTATCGATTTTCTAAATTGGTCGAAAAAAAAGTATTTGCTTATCTTATTGGTTTCGTTTGGTCAACTTTGGTCATTGGTTTGAAGTACGAAGTAAAGATTGTATTTGATTTACTTCGTAGTTTGAATCCAATAGTGCCAATCGTTATACAGTAAGTTAGTGTTGCCAATTCGTTGAGTCACGACCACGAACAGACGATACGTTGTCACACTAGACTGTTCGACGCACCGATCTTTTAAGTTTGTAGGCTATTCAGTCATAAGTGTTGTTAGTTTTGTTTATTGCTTTAATTTTCCTTGAAAATGCCTCAAAGAAAAAAAACTAACCTTTCGCTGCGTAGCCGAAATGCGAAAAGGATGAGACTTTGTAGGTCTCAGGAATCGGAAGAAGATCGTGAAGCACGGTTATCTGCTAACCGAGAGCACATCGCTCTTTCACGTGAATCGGAAACGTTCACCGAAAGGGAGTCACGTTTAAGTTCACAAAGAACACGGACCGCGACTTTGCGGTCTCAAGAGAGTATCCAGGAACGCGAAGACCGGCTGTCTGCTGATCGGGAGCGCCACTCTCTCTCACGTGAGTCAGAGACATTCACAGAAAGGGAGTCGCGCTTAAGTTCGCAAAGAACTCGGACCGCGACTTTGCGTTCTCAAGAGAATATCCAGGAACGCGAAGTTCGGCTGTCTGCTGATCGGGAGAGCCAGTCTCTCTCACGCGAGTCAGAGACTTTCACAGAAAGGGAGTCGCGCTTAAGTTCGCAAAGAACTCGGACCGCGACTTTGCGTTCTCAAGAGAATATCCAGGAACGCGAAGTTCGGCTGTCTGCTGATCGGGAGCGCCAGTCTCTCTCACGCGAGTCAGAGACTTTCACAGAAAGGGAGTCGCGCTTAAGTTCGCAAAGAACTCGGACCGCGACTTTGCGTTCTCAAGAGAGTATCGAGGAACGCCAAGCACGTCTGTCATCTGACCGAGAGCGACACGCTCTCTCGCGCGAGTCTGAATCTCTCTCCCAAAGAGAAGAACGATTACAAATAGCTAGACATAACTATGTAGGTGTACAAAGAAACAATGAAAGTTATCTTGCATCTGAAAGGGAAAGAATAGATGAACTAAGACGAGCAGAAACAGCAGAACAACGTCAATCTCGCCTAGAAATAGAACGAGCTCGATACCATATGAATAGAGAAACAAATAGCGGAGCTGATGAGTCCATGGAAATGACGATGCAAATATTTTATTACCTTGGGACAATAGGGAAAAATCAGGGTTCACATATTCGTCTAGAATTAATTATGCTGACTTTACTTTCGTGGGTGACATGAGAGAAATTTGTAATTTTTGTCATGCTTTGAAATGGAGGAAAGAGACAGATGGAATGTGCTGCTCAAATGGAAAAATTGTTCTTCCAAATTTCCAAGATCCACCACACTTACTTAAAAGTCTCCTGAATGGCGATCATCCCCAGTCGAACCGTTTTTTGGATAATATTCGTTTATATAACAGTGCTTTCCAAATGACTTCCTTTGGGGCAAAACAAATAACGGAAGGACCGTTCATGCCAACCTTCAAAGTACAAGGTCAAGTTTATCACCTTATTGGATCTTTGCTGCCAGAAAATGAACCCAAATTTCTCCAAATTTATTTTGTATCCAGATTACACGCAACAGCTCAATGTTAGAAATCACAATTTTCCCCAGCTCAATGCTGAGCTTTTGGGTCAACTTCAAGAATTGCTGCATCACGTTAACCAGTACGTTCGTGAATTCAAAGCTGCATTGGAGTCAATTCCACAAGGCAGCAATGATTTCAAAATTGTTATAAGTGCCGATAGACGTCCTGTGGGTGAACACCGTGGAAGACACAATGCACCCGTCGCAGATGAAGTTGCAGTTGTTTTAGTCGACCAGGAGTGTGAGAGACGTGATATCGTGTTGCGTACACGCGACGATCGCCTTCAACGCATTTTGGAAACCACCGAGCTTACGACGCCCTGCAATATCCACTAATTTATTGTCATGGTGAAGATGGGTACAATTTTGGGCTGTACCAAGTGAACCCTACTACGAGAGTCACTAATTATCAAAAAAAAATATCTGCTCAACAATACTATTCCTACCTTTTACAAATAAGGCAAAACAGTTTCGTATATTTGCAACGATTTCGTGGTTTGTTCAGCCAATTTATTGTGGACATGTACGCAAAAATAGAAACTGAACGTTTAGTGTATATTCGCACTAACCAGCGACGGTTACGCGCTGAAGAATACGTGCACTTGCGGGACGCCATGCAATCAGATAATAACGTCGAAAACTTGGGTCGATTGGTTATTTGCCATCCAGTTTCACAGGCGGTCCGCGGTATATGCACGAACGAACGCAAGATGCTTTTTGTTACGTCCGTAAATACGGCCGGCCGGACCTTTTTATAACATTTACAACAAATCCAAAGTGGACGGAGATTTGCCAGGCACTTCTCACAGGACAGGCGTCATACGACAGACATGACATTATTGCTAGGATTTTTCATTTAAAACTCAAAGTCTTGATTAATCTACTTACAAAGGAGAAAGTTTTCGGTTCAACTCTTTGTTTTATGTATAGCGTCGAGTGGCAAAAGCGTGGTTTACCCCACGCGCACATTCTTCTGTGGCTGGAAGAAAAAATTCGTCCCGATGCTATAGACAGTGTCATAAGTGCAGAATTTCCGGACTATAATGCAGATCCGATTTTGCATGACATAGTAAAAACACATATGGTTCACGGGCCATGTGGCCTCTTAAACAGGGAATCACCGTGCATGAAAGATGGTCAATGCTCAAAAAAATACCCCAGAGCACTGAAAGAACTAACTATGGCTGGGGAAAATGGGTATCCGCAATACCGGCGAAGATCACCGTCACAAGGTGGTTTCACAGCTACTGTCAGATTCCGTGGACAAGAAATAATTCTAAATAATAGTTGGGTGGTACCGTATTCTCCAGTTTTGTCAAACGCTTTCAAGCACACATTAATGTTGAAATTTGTAATAGCGTCGAATCTATAAATATATATGTAAATATGTTAATAAAGGTAGTGATCAAGCCATGATAGCACTAAGAAATAACAACCATTTGATGAAGTGACAAGGTATCAATCTGGCCGATACATAAGCTCTTCGGAGGCAGTTTGGCGCATTTTGAGTTTCCCTATTCATGAAAGGTATCCGCCAGTCATCCATCTTGACGTGCACCTGGAAGGCGGGCAGCGAGTTTACTTTCAGCCAGAAAATGTGGCAGAAAGAATGAACAACCCAAGACAAACCACCTTGCTCGCATTCTTTCGCCTTTGCGAAAGAGACAATTTCGCTAAGTCTCTGTTGTACAATGAAGTGCCACATTATTATACTTATAACAAGCAGCAAGGTGTTTTTTAATCGCAGGAGACGTGGAACTGCTGTAGAAGGCGAGTCCGGCATTTTTAAAGAACACGTGATTGGAAGAGTATACACGGTGCACCAAATAATGCAGAGTGTTATTATTTACGCCTTCTTCTTCACACAGTGCGAGGACCTACTTCTTTTGCTGAGCTCCGCAAAGTGGACGATATAGAATATCCCACATTTCAAGCTGCTTGCCGCGCACGGCATTTATTAGATGGCGATCAGCATTGGATGATGCTTTAGCCGAAGCATGCGTCAGTGATAGTCCACATCGTTTGCGCCATTTATTTGCCATTTTGTTGACATTTTGTGGCCTATCGGACGCTGGGCAGTTGTGGCAAAAATATAAAGACGCGTTTGCCGAAGATTTTTGAGACAGCAAAATATAAATAGTGAAACTTCTGACCAAGTACGTGAAAGCTGCCATAATAGGGCTTTGCTGGCTATACAAGATATAGTTACAAGTATAGGAGGGAACCCCCTCAGTCAATACGGCTTGCCGACACCGACAGTTGGTGGGGAACGAATTAATAGGGAGTATACATCTGAAATAAATTACAACCCGAAGAGTTAGCAGAAATATTGCGAAATGGCTGTTCAAATTTGACGACAGAACAACGTCAAATCTTTGATAGAGTATGCTGTAGTGTAGAACATTCATTAGGAGAAATGCTGTTTTTAGATGCACCTGGTGGAACAGGTAAAACTTTCCTCACTAAAGTTATCTTGCTCAAATAAGGAGCCAAAACAAAATTGCCCTTGCCGTCGCTTCCTCAGAATAGCCTGCCACTTTATTACCAGGAGGAAAAACTGCACATACAACATTTAAAATACCAATCGACTTGGACCGCACAGAAAACCCTGTTTGCAACGTGTCTCGCAATAGTGATAAAGCAAGGGTTTTACGCGATTGCGCCCTTATCGTTTGGGACGAGTGTACGATGGCAAATCGTAAAGCTGTGGAAGCTGTAGATAGAACGTGCGAGATATAAGACAAAATGACCGACCGATGGGAGGCTTAACGGTGCTATTCTGTGGAGACTTTAGGCAGACACTCCCTATAATACCCAGAGGAACGAGGGCCGATGAAATAGGTGCCTGTTTAAAGAGCTCTATTTTATGGCGTAGTGTCATATTAACTAATTTGAGCTTTAATATGCGAGCATATTTGGGAGGTGACGCAAACGCGCAGGTTTTCTCAAATTTACTACTTCAAATTGGTAACGGCACATACCCGACTCAAGAAGGAGGTAAAGTAACTTTAGTCGAAAGCCTGTGTTCTTCTGTTGCCTCACAGCAGGAACTCATTTCCTCTGTATACGGAGATCCATCAGAGATCTCGAACCATGACGCTGCTTGGCTATGCCAACGAGCTATTTTGGCACCTCGCAACGACCAAGCAGCAGCAATAAATTCTCAAATATTGGTACATGTTTCTGGAGAAAGTAGGGAATATTTATCTATTAACACGGTTTTAGAAGAAGGAGATGCCACCCACTATCCAGTAGAGTTTTTAGACTCTCTAAATACACCAGGTCTTCCAGCACACAAAATTTATTTAAAAGTCGGAGTACCAATCATTCTACTCAGAAATTTAAGCCCACCAAAACTATGCAATGGAACTCGGTTGAGAGTAACAAATCTCCAACGAAATGTCATCGAAGCCGAAATCTTAACAGGTTGCGGCTCCGGTGATGTTGTTTTCATTCCCAGGATACCCATTATCCCCAATAATTTTCCGTTTACTTTCAAACGTGTGCAATTTCCTGTAAGCCTCTGTTACGCTATGACTATTAATAAAGCCCAAGGCCAGACGTTATCCGTTGCGGGTGTAGACCTTACTTTTGATTGTTTTTCACACGGCCAACTCTATGTTTCTCTATCACGTGTTAGCAACCCAAACAACCTTTTTGTATATGCTCCGGGTAATTCCACCGCTAACATAGTATATAGAGAAGCATTAACGTAATCAACTATACCAAAGTCAGGACTCTTATCTAAATCATCAAAAAGGTGATATACTCTTATCTAAACGACGTTGTTTTGTTCTCGACAACCACGCGAACGAAGTCGCGGGCACAGCTAGTTTCTACATAAAACACCTGGAATCAATTTGCAAGTATGGTTTTTCATTACTCTTAACCTAATACAGTATACCTACATAACCCTAACCCAAACCAAACCCAAAACCCAAAGGTTGACTGGTAGAGAATGCCTTGCTGCATTAAGTCCGCCATGGTACCACTACTGTACATGAATTTTAAATACATAAATAAATAAATACATACAAAATGTGTAGCATAATAGTTTAGCATAGCACAATTAATGTTCCCACTGCTGGGACACAGGTCTCCTCCCTGTCAGAGGTTATGAGCCCTTAAACACTCTACGTGGGCCCAATGGTTGGTGGTTTTTTTTTTTGGGACTATTCCGCCACACTATTCCCAAACCACTGTAACGTCTGTAAGCCAGAATCAACAGTGGTGACCACAAAAAAAACGCCGAGGCAATGAGCAAGCAAGCTCGATGAGTCCCAGACAGACGATTAAACTGTCTTGGGTCCCGCAACGAAATTAATCAGAAAAGACAGCGGAGTAGTAAGAAAAACATAATTTCCACTTCCCTCCTAATCAAGCAGGAGACAGAACAAAGCTAGGGCATTAGGCACAAAGGGGGTATTTACAAATGGGGTAAGCCCAGTTGCCAAGCACCACTGGTTAAAAACACTAATATTAATGGGTCCTGAAATTATAAAATTGAAAAGGTGGGGTAAAGGTGGTGGTGGGGTGGTGGTGTGGAGGTGAAGGTGTCTTGAAGGAAAATAATTCACCCTTGAAGTGGCCATGACCTGTGAGAAATTGGGCAACACAGTGATCCTCCTCCAGCCATGTCCTATCCAGCCGTTCGCGAACCGATGGGATGAACTGGTGGAGGTGTCTGCCTTTGATGGAACTTTCCCACCTACATTGCCATTCGGATAAAAGGTCCTCCCAAACGTCAGTTTGAAGTTGTAATCTAGAAATCTTGGCACGATCGCGTTGAGGTAAAAAGTCTGGGTTCGTAGTCTTTCATGCAGAATAGTACATTGCAGCACGTCGCTGCACCTCAAGATCGACTGGAAGTACACCTGCAAGTACCGGTTTTTTTTTTTTTTTTTGTGGGGTGGGAAATCATCCTATGACTTCTCCCGCTCTGGGTGGAGCAGGAGGGCGTGTCAGACTCTTACTGACTAAAACCCACCCCTGTTCCTTCCTGCCTTTGAGTGCCCAGGGGCAAGGTAACTCTGTTTCGAATTTATCCTCAACCCCCGGGCAGGCATCGGCCATGACTGGCCCCGTCTCTTGCTGACAACTCTTTGAGGCGCGCGTGGAACACTACGCGCCGTCGACTCTCGGGCTTGTTGCTGATCGGACGGCGAGCTACCCATTACTCACCGTCCGCAGGCCCGGATCTACGGTGGCCGGAGATCGTCTCGCGGCGCCGGAAGTCCCAGGCTTCTCCTGAGGCGGCTGCTGCTGAGGGCGTGAGGGCGACTCCGTTGCTGGTGCTCTCTCACGCGTCCCGCCTCCGCCTTCGCGAGCATTACTGCTTCGCAGAAGGAGGAGACGGCTTCCCATTCCCTCTCGCTCCGTACCATGGCCTGAACCAGGGCAGGAGTTCGCTGCCACCTATCGCATCCACGAGGACACGACGTGGCTCCGCCCAAGCGGGGCAGACCTCCGCCGTATGCTCCACCGTGTCCTCGGGGCGATCCGTGCAATGGAAACACCCGGGCGTCACCTCCCGCTAGATCCGAAACAGGAACCTCCCGAAACAGCCGTGTCCGGTGAGGACCTGTGTCAGGCGGAAGGTGAGGGCGCCGTGAGGTCTCTCCAGCCAAGCCTCAAAGAGGGGCACTACCGCTGCAATGGTGGCGTGCCCAGCGCGGGGTTGTGACAATCGCTGTCTCCATGTCGCCATGAGATCCTGCCGGAGCTATGTCCGCCGAGCCGCGAGTTGTCGCGGCATGCAAGTACCGGTAAGGCTTCAGTGCTAACCTTCCTATACGCTTTACATAGAAAAATCACAGCTAAACGTTGGTTTTGTAGCAATTTATGTCGTACCGCCCCAATGGTGGCCCTATCAGCCCAAACAAGTGCCCCGTAGCACATACAACCCAGGTAAGTAGCCTCATAGATCGTCTTTAACATTAGGAATGATAGGCCCCAAGTAGCCTTGGAAATCCTCGACAACGCATAAATGTTCTTTTTTGCTTTTTCACCTACTGTTTTTACATGCTAAATAAATGGAAAGTTATTTTATAATACCACTAGCTGTGCCCGCGACTTCGTTCGCGTGGTTGTCGAGAACAAAACAACGTCGTTTAGATAAGAGTATATCACCTTTTTGATGATTTAGATAAGAGTCCTGACTTTGGTATAGTTGATTACGTTAATGCTTCTCTATATACTATGTTAGCGGTGGAATTACCCGGAGCATATACAAAAAGGTTGTTTGGGTTGCTAACACGTGATAGAGAAACATAGAGTTGGCCGTGTGAAAAACAATCAAAAGTAAGGTCTACACCCGCAACGGATAACGTCTGGCCTTGGGCTTTATTAATAGTCATAGCGTAACAGAGGCTTACAGGAAATTGCACACGTTTGAAAGTAAACGGAAAATTATTGGGGATAATGGGTATCCTGGGAATGAAAACAACATCACCGGAGCCGCAACCTGTTAAGATTTCGGCTTCGATGACATTTCGTTGGAGATTTGTTACTCTCAACCGAGTTCCATTGCATAGTTTTGGTGGGCTTAAATTTCTGAGTAGAATGATTGGTACTCCGACTTTTAAATAAATTTTGTGTGCTGGAAGACCTGGTGTATTTAGAGAGTCTAAAAACTCTACTGGATAGTGGGTGGCATCTCCTTCTTCTAAAACCGTGTTAATAGATAAATATTCCCTACTTTCTCCAGAAACATGTACCAATATTTGAGAATTTATTGCTGCTGCTTGGTCGTTGCGAGGTGCCAAAATAGCTCGTTGGCATAGCCAAGCAGCGTCATGGTTCGAGATCTCTGATGGATCTCCGTATACAGAGGAAATGAGTTCCTGCTGTGAGGCAACAGAAGAACACAGGCTTTCGACTAAAGTTACTTTACCTCCTTCTTGAGTCGGGTATGTGCCGTTACCAATTTGAAGTAGTAAATTTGAGAAAACCTGCGCGTTTGCGTCACCTCCCAAATATGCTCGCATATTAAAGCTCAAATTAGTTAATATGACACTACTTTTGGGACACATTTATAATGCATGGGAAGATAAATGCGATGCGTTGGGCATTTTTTGCGATTTGTCTAAGGCTTTCGATTGCGTTCTCCATGATACATTGATCAGGAAGCTGCACTACTACGGAGTCCGGGGCGCCTCTCTGGATCTTCTTACTTCATACTTGAGTAATAGGATTCAGAGAGTTGATGTGAACGGCAAAAGGTCTTCCGGGTCTGTAGTCAGAATGGGGGTTCCTCAAGGCTCAATTCTGGGTCCTTTTTTGTTTCTAATCTATATCAACGACTTGCCTTACCTCATAAAGGATAAACATGATATAGTGCTGTTTGCAGATGACACTTCACTTTTATTTAAACTCAAACGTCAGCAGGTGGTTGTTGATAATGTAAATAATGCTCTTTCAACTGTAGTTAACTGGTTTAATGTCAATAATCTTCTCCTTAACGAGAAAAAAACAAAATGCATAAAGTTCACATTACCCAATGTAATACAAGTGAACACTAGTGTGTCAATAAAGGGTGAAGAGTTGAAACCCGAGGATTCCACAGTGTTCTTAGGTTTAACTTTGGATGCGCAGCTTCAGTGGAGCCCCCATATAGATAAACTGTCCAAAAAACTTAGCTCTGCAGCATACGCCGTAAGGAAAATTCGTGGTTTAACTGATTTAGAGACAGCTCGTTTAGTATACTTTAGTTATTTTCATAGTGTGATGTCGTACGGCATTCTGTTGTGGGGAAATGCCGCCGATATTCAGACAATTTTTGTTTTACAGAAAAGGGCGTGCAATTTATAAATTAAGTCCCAGACACTCCCTCAGAGACAAATTTAAAGAGATTAATATTATGACTGTTCCCTCTCAATATATTTATGAGAATCTCATGTATGCACATAAAAATATTAATCTGTTTAAAAGATACAGTGATATCCATAGCATAAATACTAGGAACAAACACAAATTTATTGTACCAAAAACCAGGCTCAAGAAAAAAATAGGTGGTTCGTTTAGATGTCAATGTATACGTTTCTATAATAAACTTCCTAGCCAAATTCAAGAACTAAGCATAAATAAATTTAAATCATTTATTAAACGTAAGCTATGCCAGAAAGCTTTTTACACAATTAATGACTTTCTTGAGGACAAAAAGGCGTGGGATTGAGCTGCTTCAATGATATACATGAGCCATTGTTTTCATATGTACTACTTACTGATGAAAAATTTTTTATATATATATTTTTTTTTTTTTTAATATTCGTTTTGACATGAATACTTTTAGAGTATTGTATTATATTTTTTATTTTATTTTTTTATTGACATTTTATTATTATTATTATTATTATTATTTTTTTTTTTTGACTTGAATACTTTGTTAAGTATTATATTTATTTTTATTTTTTTGATTGACATATTATGATTACTATTTTGTTTGACACAAATATTTACTTTGTAAAGTATTATATTTTTATTTTTTTTTTGATTACTTAATTATTGTAAATGTGAGGACTATGTGGGTTATTATTATTATTTTCTCCTCCTTTTTACAGTAATTTTCAACGTTGTCTGACAGTTTGAGTACTTTTGCGGCCTACCCAAATGTCTTTTCTTTGGTATTGTTCGTCATGTCATTGAGCTCCTTAGTGGTTTTTAAGTTGAGCTATTCGACTATTGACAAATGCTTGCACTGACTGGACAGGTCCACTCAAATATGTTTGGTTCTTTCTTCAAAAGACCACTACAGACACTAAGCTGCATGGTCCTCATATAGAATAATGTGAATGCGAGAACTATGTATGTCGTTATATTCATGTAGATTTTATGATTGTCTGGCAGTTTGAGTATTTTTTGCGGCCTACTCAAATGTCCTTACTTTGGTATTGTTCGTCGGTTCGTTGAGCACCTCAGAGTTCTGAGTTGAGCTTCGCGATGACTGACAAATGCTTGCACTGTCTGGACAGGTCCACTCGAATTCGTGTGTTGCTTTCTTCATAAAGCTCATCCCAGACATAAACGTACATGGTTCTCATATGATATAACCAGGTCCACATTGTATGGATTTGAACACTAAAAGAGACTTTGACCTCTGAGTTTGTTTCGGTGTTTCTTCTCAGGGTAGTCAGCTAGGAAACACCGGCCTCATCTAGCTTAAACTGACAAAAAACATTGACGTGTAAAAGTGTTCCTTGTAACCTATTTACTGAATAAACATCATTTATCATTTATCATTTATTTATCTACGCCATAAAATAGAGCTCTTTAAACAGGCACCTATTTCATCGGCCCTCGTTCCTCTGGGTATTATAGGGAGTGTCTGCCTGAAGTCTCCACAGAATAGCACCGTTAAGCCTCCCATCGGTCGGTCATTTTGTCTTATATCTCGCAACGTTCTATCTACAGCTTCCACAGCTTTACGATTTGCCATCGTACACTCGTCCCAAACGATAAGGGCGCAATCGCGTAAAACCCTTGCTTTATCACTATTGCGAGACACGTTGCAAACAGGGTTTTCTGTGCGGTCCAAGTCGATTGGTATTTTAAATGTTGTATGTGCAGTTTTTCCTCCTGGTAATAAAGTGGCAGCTATTCCTGAGGAAGCGACGGCAAGGGCAATTTTGTTTTGGCTCCTTATTTGAGCCAAGATAACTTTAGTGAGGAAAGTTTTACCTGTTCCACCAGGTGCATCTAAAAACAGCATTTCTCCTAATGAATGTTCTACACTACAGCATACTCTATCAAAGATTTGACGTTGTTCTGTCGTCAAATTTGAACAGCCATTTCGCAATATTTCTGCTAACTCTTCGGGGTTGTAATTTATTTCAGATGTATACTCCCTATTAATTCGTTCCCCACCAACTGTCGGTGTCGGCAAGCCGTATTGACTGAGGGGGTTCCCTCCTATACTTGTAACTATATCTTGTATAGCCAGCAAAGCCCTATTATGGCAGCTTTCACGTACTTGGTCAGAAGTTTCACTATTTATATTTTGCTGTCTCAAAAAATCTTCGGCAAACGCGTCTTTATATTTTTGCCACAACTGCCCAGCGTCCGATAGGCCACAAAATGTCAACAAAATGGCAAATAAATGGCGCAAACGATGTGGACTATCACTGACGCATGCTTCGGCTAAAGCATCATCCCAATGCTGATCGCCATCTAATAAATGCCGTGCGCGGCAAGCAGCTTGAAATGTGGGATATTCTATATCGTCCACTTTGCGGAGCTCAGCAAAAGAAGTAGGTCCTCGCACTGTGTGAAGAAGAAGGCGTAAATAATAACACTCTGCATTATTTGGGTGCACCGTGTATACTCTTCCAATCACGTGTTCTTTAAAAATGCCGGACTCGCCTTCTACAGCAGTTCCACGTCTCCTGCGATTAAAAACACCTTGCTGCTTGTTATAAGTATAATAATGTGGCACTTCATTGTACAACAGAGACTTAGCGAAATTGTCTCTTTCGCAAAGGCGAAAGAATGCGAGCAAGGTGGTTTGTCTTGGGTTGTTCATTCTTTCTGCCACATTTTCTGGCTGAAAGTAAACTCGCTGCCCGCCTTCCAGGTGCACGTCAAGATGGATGACTGGCGGATACCTTTCATGAATAGGGAAACTCAAAATGCGCCAAACTGCCTCCGAAGAGCTTATGTATCGGCCAGATTGATACCTTGTCACTTCATCAAATTGGTTGTTATTTCTTAGTGCTATCATGGCTTGATCACTACCTTTATTAACATATTTACATATATATTTTATAGATTCGACGCTATTACAAATTTCAACATTAATGTGTGCTTGAAAAGCGTTTGACAAAACTGGAGAATACGGTACCACCCAACTATTATTTAGAATTATTTCTTGTCCACGGAATCTGACAGTAGCTGTGAAACCACCTTGTGACGGTGATCTTCGCCGGTATTGCGGATACCCATTTTCCCCAGCCATAGTTAGTTCTTTCAGTGCTCTGGGGTATTTTTTTGAGCATTGACCATCTTTCATGCACGGTGATTCCCTGTTTAAGAGGCCACATGGCCCGTGAACCATATGTGTTTTTACTATGTCATGCAAAATCGGATCTGCATTATAGTCCGGAAATTCTGCACTTATGACACTGTCTATAGCATCGGGACGAATTTTTTCTTCCAGCCACAGAAGAATGTGCGCGTGGGGTAAACCACGCTTTTGCCACTCGACGCTATACATAAAACAAAGAGTTGAACCGAAAACTTTCTCCTTTGTAAGTAGATTAATCAAGACTTTGAGTTTTAAATGAAAAATCCTAGCAATAATGTCATGTCTGTCGTATGACGCCTGTCCTGTGAGAAGTGCCTGGCAAATCTCCGTCCACTTTGGATTTGTTGTAAATGTTATAAAAAGGTCCGGCCGGCCGTATTTACGGACGTAACAAAAAGCATCTTGCGTTCGTTCGTGCATATACCGCGGACCGCCTGTGAAACTGGATGGCAAAATAACCAATCGACCCAAGTTTTCGACGTTATTATCTGATTGCATGGCGTCCCGCAAGTGCACGTATTCTTCAGCGCGTAACCGTCGCTGGTTAGTGCGAATATACACTAAACGTTCAGTTTCTATTTTTGCGTACATGTCCACAATAAATTGGCTGAACAAACCACGAAATCGTTGCAAATATACGAAACTGTTTTGCCTTATTTGTAAAAGGTAGGAATAGTATTGTTGAGCAGATATTTTTTTTTGATAATTAGTGACTCTCGTAGTAGGGTTCACTTGGTACAGCCCAAAATTGTACCCATCTTCACCATGACAATAAATTAGTGGATATTGCAGGGCGTCGTAAGCTCGGTGGGTTTCCAAAATGCGTTGAAGGCGATCGTCGCGTGTACGCAACACGATATCACGTCTCTCACACTCCTGGTCGACTAAAACAACTGCAACTTCATCTGCGACGGGTGCATTGTGTCTTCCACGGTGTTCACCCACAGGACGTCTATCGGCACTTATAACAATTTTGAAATCATTGCTGCCTTGTGGAATTGACTCCAATACAGCTTTGAATTCACGAACGTACTGGTTAACGTGATGCAGCAATTCTTGAAGTTGACCCAAAAGCTCAGCATTGAGCTGGGGAAAATTGTGATTTCTAACATTGAGCTGTTGCGTGTAATCGGATACAAAATAAATTTGGAGAAATTTGGGTTCATTTTCTGGCAGCAAAGATCCAATAAGGTGATAAACTTGACCTTGTACTTTGAAGGTTGGCATGAACGGTCCTTCCGTTATTTGTTTTGCCCCAAAGGAAGTCATTTGGAAAGCACTGTTATATAAACGAATATTATCCAAAAAACGGTTCGACTGGGGATGATCGCCATTCAGGAGACTTTTAAGTAAGTGTGGTGGATCTTGGAAATTTGGAAGAACAATTTTTCCATTTGAGCAGCACATTCCATCTGTCTCTTTCCTCCATTTCAAAGCATGACAAAAATTACAAATTTCTCTCATGTCACCCACGAAAGTAAAGCCAGCATAATTAATTCTAGACGAATATGTGAACCCTGATTTTTCCCTATTGTCCCAAGGTAATAAAATATTTGCATCGTCATTTTCCATGGACTCATCAGCTCCGCTATTTGTTTCTCTATTCATATGGTATCGAGCTCGTTCTATTTCTAGGCGAGATTGACGTTGTTCTGCTGTTTCTGCTCGTCTTAGTTCATCTATTCTTTCCCTTTCAGATGCAAGATAACTTTCATTGTTTCTTTGTACACCTACATAGTTATGTCTAGCTATTTGTAATCGTTCTTCTCTTTGGGAGAGAGATTCAGACTCGCGCGAGAGAGCGTGTCGCTCTCGGTCAGATGACAGACGTGCTTGGCGTTCCTCGATACTCTCTTGAGAACGCAAAGTCGCGGTCCGAGTTCTTTGCGAACTTAAGCGCGACTCCCTTTCTGTGAAAGTCTCTGACTCGCGTGAGAGAGACTGGCGCTCCCGATCAGCAGACAGCCGAACTTCGCGTTCCTGGATATTCTCTTGAGAACGCAAAGTCGCGGTCCGAGTTCTTTGCGAACTTAAGCGCGACTCCCTTTCTGTGAAAGTCTCTGACTCGCGTGAGAGAGACTGGCTCTCCCGATCAGCAGACAGCCGAACTTCGCGTTCCTGGATATTCTCTTGAGAACGCAAAGTCGCGGTCCGAGTTCTTTGCGAACTTAAGCGCGACTCCCTTTCTGTGAATGTCTCTGACTCACGTGAGAGAGAGTGGCGCTCCCGATCAGCAGACAGCCGGTCTTCGCGTTCCTGGATACTCTCTTGAGACCGCAAAGTCGCGGTCCGTGTTCTTTGTGAACTTAAACGTGACTCCCTTTCGGTGAACGTTTCCGATTCACGTGAAAGAGCGATGTGCTCTCGGTTAGCAGATAACCGTGCTTCACGATCTTCTTCCGATTCCTGAGACCTACAAAGTCTCATCCTTTTCGCATTTCGGCTACGCAGCGAAAGGTTAGTTTTTTTTCTTTGAGGCATTTTCAAGGAAAATTAAAGCAATAAACAAAACTAACAACACTTATGACTGAATAGCCTACAAACTTAAAAGATCGGTGCGTCGAACAGTCTAGTGTGACAACGTATCGTCTGTTCGTGGTCGTGACTCAACGAATTGGCAACACTAACTTACTGTATAACGATTGGCACTATTGGATTCAAACTACGAAGTAAATCAAATACAATCTTTACTTCGTACTTCAAACCAATGACCAAAGTTGACCAAACGAAACCAATAAGATAAGCAAATACTTTTTTTTCGACCAATTTAGAAAATCGATAAACCAAGCAACCAAAGAACTTTTACGACACACGCAAGAACTTTTAAGACACCTAACGAAACCCAATTTGCCTAGTAAACACGGTGGACGTCATCCTCGCGCGGAAAATCTTAACACCGCGATTCAGAAAATGACGTCATTTGCACAACGCCATCTATCGGATTTAGATTTCAACTATCAACATTAGTTCTATTTTTAGTCTTAAGATGTCGTTGCAAGTACTATACTTAATTGCGTAACGTAATATTTTACTTCTTGAACTCACTAAATTAATCATATCTTTTGATAGAGTGAACCGATTTCGATGAAACAAAAACTAAGTTAATCCTCAAGTTGCGTATAATTTTTGTATATAAACATTGTCAGCATTGAATTCGTAGATTTTACGTGATGTGCGCACAAACAAACAGACAAACAGACAAACAGACAAACAGACAAAAATTTCAAAAATGATGGAAATGGGTTCTGTTACTTATCTTTTCACACGCTGGCTATTTTTTGTTTCAATTTCTTCAATGTACAAAAATGACTTTTCTACAGATTTATTATATGTATAGATACCGAGGTAGCATACGGACTGTTTCTTTTTTTAACGGGATCGTTATTAAACTTAATACATAAGGTTACCTTTTAACATAAGTTGATAAGTTTTATGCGGTGCGAAGGTAAGACGGTTCTGATCACCCATCTGAAATATTAAACGAAGGGTAGTCTCAGCTAAACTCTCAGGGCCAGCCCGAGTACTTGACTGAATGATCAGCAGCCCATGGTCCGCATTCCCGGTTAATGAGCAACCGCAAGAAAGCGAAATCGCGAGAAAATCAACGTACCCCAAATTCATACGTTCAATTCCATATGTACGGGCCTATAACTGAGCCCTGAGGACATCCCATGGTTAGAGATTTCGTCACAGAACGATTTCCAAGTTTGAGTTTGGTTGGTGGATGTCACATGTCTTCGAAGTTTTGGTTTTAGGACATGCGGTTTACTTACGATGTTTTGAGAGGATGGATGGATGTCATTATATGTTTTCGGAGTAGGTAAACTTTTGCCGGGTAAAGTTTTTTTTTATCAAGAAATGTCTAAAATTGTTCAGTAAAACACAATGGTGCGTAATCTGTTGTGCAAAAACTAAACTTAATTTAGGCTATTCCTATCTTTTTCTCCCTAACAAAACAAGAAAATGTCGGACGTAAATTAGAGCTGTCAAATTTATTTGAACTAATATTTTCATACACATTATGAGTACACGTAAAAACATGTCAATTAAAGACAAGGTAAAGCGCAAGGCGTACCCGGGCCTGCGGACGGCGAGTAGTGGGTAACTCGCCGTCCGATCAGCACCAGGCCCGAGAGTTGACGACGTGCAGTGTTCCACGCGCCTCAAAGAGTTGTCAGCAAACAAGACGGGGCCCGTCATGGCCGATGCCTGCCCGGGGGATGACGATAAATTCGAAAGAGTTACCACGCCCCTGGGCATTCAGGGCAGGGAATAAACAGGGGTGGGTTTTAGTCAGAAAGAGTGTGACACGCCCTCCCGCTCCACCCTAGAGCAGGAGATGTCATTGGATGATTTCCCACCCCACAAAAAAAAGCACAAGGCGTAAACTACTCGTAGTTTGACATCCCTAACTTAGTTCATAGCTATAGCCGTCCTTTTCTCGCACAGCATTTTAGTAAAAGATGGCGATTCTCTAATTTTAGCTTAGTTATTGAACAAGAGAATTGGCACCAATATCTCGCTTGTATTTTCAGAAGGGTTAGGCAGAGGTATACTTAACAAGTTCCATATACTCAACAGGAATAAAGACATCGAAGGTTACTGAAATAGCCCGAAGAATAGCCAAACTTAAGGCCGGGACTCCACCAAAGCGGAGATGTGTGCGGTGTGCTGTGTGCTGTGCGAGAAGAGATGTTTTTCAGCTCGGGTGCGAGGTGTTGAGTGCTCAGTACGCATTCTGACACGTAAGGTAGACGATATATAGCGGGTGAGAGGGGGGAGGGTGACATCGCTCACTGCACGCCGCTCACGTCTCACGTCTCCACTGCGCGTCGTCCGCGCACAGCTCACATCTCCGCTTCCATCGCGCCATACAAATATTACACATCTCCGCATAGCGATCTCCACTGAAGCTGAGCGGAGAGGAGATGTGTGAATAACACAATTCTATTGGTTTTTTAAAAAACATCTCCTCTCCGCTCGTCTCGACTCCGCTTTGGTGGAGTCCTGGCCTTACCGCTCCCCTGGGTACTCAGGCAAAGAAGGAACAGGGGTGGGTTTTAGTCAGTAAGAGTCTGACACGCCCTCTCGCTTCACCCAGAGCGGGAGATGTCATTGAATGATTTCCCACCCCAAAAAAAAAGAGCACATTGCTCGCAGAGCAGATGATATATGAGATTGAAAGGTTATGGAGTGGCAACCGCGTACCGGAAGACGCAGCGTTGGAAGGCCTTCCACAAGGTGATCTATTACCTGGTGAGGGTCGCGAAAATTCGATCAATGCGAGACGCACAGGACCGGTCGTTGTGGTGACACTTGGGGGAGGCCTATGTTCAGCAGTGGACGTCTTTTGGCTGAAATTATGTTGATGATTAAATTCAATAATGGACGAGCCACTTTGCAATAACGCTGGTAGAAATTCCGCCTCTGCGAGGTTACGTAATAATTTGATGAATGATGAGTATACAAAGTGGAGACGGCAGTGAAAACAATCAATCTGCCTAGCCTTTTCCCAACTATCTTGGGGTCGGCTTCCAGTCTAACTGGATGCAGCTGAATACTAGTATTTTACATGCAGCGACTGCCTATCTGACCTCCACAATGCAGTCACTGGGTAATACGATATCTCTTGGTAAGACTGGTTGTCAGACTTTCGGGCTTCTGACGACCCGTAATGACTGTCAAAGATCCACGATTGACAGACGGGACTAACGGCTTAGCGTGCTTTCCGAGGGACGCAGGAGTCTTGGTATGTAAAGATGGTCACCCATCCATAGACCAACCGCGGCAAGCATAGCTTATCCTGATGGATCGACCCGTGCGGCTGTTATTACTTAAGCCACGAGCTCCTCCGACGACATTGAAAACGCGAAAAAAAATCAGCTCCATACATTTATGCCTATATACAATATACCTGTACAAAATTGTACATGTCGACTCATTACCATCAGGCACCGGGTGAATGCGGGGGGGACCACCCGCGGTATTTGACGGATTTTGACATTTCGTTCAGGCACCGACCTGTACAAAATTGTACATGTCGACTCACTACTGTTAGGCACCGGGTGAATGCGGGGACCGCCCGCGGTGCTTGACGGGTTTTGACGTTTTTATGCGCGCCGTGCCTGAAAGGATCTCGACAAAATGTACAAAACAGTTGATGTTTTTGAGTTTGTCCCATAGTAAAAGTTGTTCATAATGATGAGTGTTGATAGTGTTTTCATTTATTGTTTCTTTATCGTCTCCACCTTGTACTTGATACATCATTAAGTAGACCTTACATAAGTACACATATTTAAGTGGCAACCCTTTTTTTGTGGGGTTGAGAAATCATCCAATGACTTCTCCTGCTCTGGGTGGAGCGCGAGGGCGTGTTAGACTTTTACTGACTAAAACTCAGCCCTGTTCCTTCCGTTACCTGTGAAAAGGGCCGCGCTAACTCTATTTCAAATTTACCCGCTACCCCAGGCAGGCATCAGCCCTAGCGGACCCCGTCTAGAGAGACGTCAGTTGCTGCTGACGTCGACTCGGGCCTGGACCTTATCGGACCCATTACTGGCCGTCCACAAGCCCGCGCCTTCGGTGGCCGGGAGTCGCCTTGTGTCTCCCGGCGCCCGGGGTGTCTACTGCGGTGGATGCTAGGGGCGTGGAGGTAGTCTGCGTTGAGTCTCCCTCACGCGTTCCACCTCCTCCTTCGTGACCATTACTGCTTCGCAGAAGAAAGTGACAGCTTCCCATTCCCTGTTGCCCCGTACCATGGCCTGGACCAGGGCCGGGTAAGTGGCAACCCTAGCCTAGCTAACAGGACCTCTTGTCATTTCGTAATTTCATAGTCCGGAATTCATTCCACCACACATTTGTTGCCTTTTCATTTAAACACGAGGTTTTCCGTCTGAAATACTAACATTTTTAGACCAACACACTGAAGTGCATTACATTTGCATATTTTACAGTGAGGTGCTGAAAATTTCTGAGAAAATACATCCATTTTCCTCTATGTGGCTCAAATACACGGTTTTAAATAAGAATTGTTTTGGTGAAATGTGTTGGCTTGTTTTGTGTTACATTTTTCCAGGTAGGTGTGTTTATTTCAAGAACTTTAGTGGCTTTTATATGAATTAGTCACTGGTAAAAAGTTTGAATATGTTTACACTTTATTATGTTATCTTTTTGAGAGTTGATGGCCTTGCGTCAAATTATCTATTAGATTATAAAAACCTAAAAAACACGTTTTTTAGAAAAACCTTTCATATAATATCCATATCATGGGAATGCATAAAAAAACTGGCGAGTCTGCCAAATTGGATTTAGAATGAAGTCTATGTGACTTCATTCTAACCTAACCATTCATCGCTAACCCTTCATCACTATCCAAACCACTCTAAACTAAACATGTACGTAAATTTCAGCTTAATCTGATATCGGAAAGGGGGTCTAAAATTTAAATTGAAAGAGAAAACAAAAACTTTTTTACAAAAAAAAAAACAAACGGCTTCCAAAATAAAAAAATACACTAAAAATTAAAAAATAATTTTAATTTCGAAAGTCAGTGTTTGTATTTTACTTCTTCGTTATTTGACACGACTTCCGAAATTAAAATTATTTTTTAATTTTTAGTGTATTTTTTTATTTGGAAGGTGGTTGCTTTTTTTGTAAAAAAGTTTTTTATTTTTCACTTTTTAGTTGTTATACTCCAGAACTAAAAACCCCAATAACAAGGAACGTGGAATTTAAACATTTGGAGAACACCAAAACGTCATCGAGGTATACGTATTTTTCGTTTTTGTACAATTTCTCTTAAAGCGCTTAATCAATTTCGATAAAATTTCTATGGAACCACCTCTGATGTATGACCTACCAAACAAAAAAAAATCATCAAAATCTATTCACAAGTGGCAGAGAAATCGCGTAACATACATACAAAAAAAAACATACAGACGAATTGAGAACCTCCTCCTTTTGGAAGTCGGTTAAAAAAGAAAAAAAAAAAGAGTTGTTTACATAGTTAACATAAATAATTGAAGTTCTAACAGTTGGTTTGTTAACAAGTGAATATCATATAAGTGTTTTCATTAAAAAAACGTATTGAAGATGTGATATTTGCGTCCGGGGAGTACAAGGGAAACACAGCTGATTAGTAACAAGATTTATTCCAGACTGATTGTCACAACACTTTTACAAACTACCTTCCGTATATAAATATCACTACTTGTTATAATACTAAAGTAGGTACCTACACTACATCCCTCCCCACTTAATTAACAATAATGACAGCCATGTAAACGATGCTTAATCATGTACATATTTGCAATAATCTTATTTTTTACAATCTGTCGTCTTAGCTAGGCGACACTTACGAACCGGTCTCGACCGGGACGGTACAGGGGTTGTAGGAGGCGTAGAAAACTGTTCAGCGGCTGGCATATCCGGAACTACGTCAGACGGAGGCTGTGTCTCTGCCCGCTGACCGTCCGCGCCGCTCGACACCTCGGACTGCCCGGACGCCACCTCAGCAGACTCGGCCGGCACATAGACAGGTGGATCCTGTTGTGATAGTCTAGCATTTGTGGGGATTACAAGCGAACCTCTACATCTACGCTTTAATTGATCTATATGCCTATGAATCACGTTACCCTTGCTATCTAGGATTTTGAAATCATGAGCTCCCATCGATCCCGCCACTGATCCTGGTTGCCACTTCTCTGTTTTCAAATACTGACGATACCAAACATCCTCCCCAATTCCTACATCCCTATCTACTCCACCCTTAGTCCTAATCTGTCTCTGTTGAGCTTCCCGTACCCTTGTTTCCCTGTCCGGTTTCAAAATATCTAACTTAGTCCTTAAATGTCTACCCATTAATAGCATAGAAGGTGTCTCACCGGTCGAACAATGCTCTGTGTTACGATAATGTAATAAAAAATTATTTAAAGTTATTTCAATGTTAGTATTTTCCGCTAATGCCTTTTTAACCACTTTTTTAAGAGTTTTTACTGCATTTTCCGCCGCCCCATTAGAAGCGGGATGATATGGTGCAGTAAAAATGTGTTCAATACCATCGCTTCCTAGAAAACTAGCAAATTCGCTACTCGTAAACGGTGGTCCGTTGTCTGTCACGACTTGCTTAGGAATTCCAAACCTACTCCATAATTCCCCTAGTCTAGAAATAGTGCTACGCGCTGCCGTACTGGGTACTAGGAAAATCTCTAACCATTTCGACATGGCATCTATTACAACCAAATATGTTTTCCCATCTATTGGACCCATAAAATCTAGGTGTAGTCTAGTCCATGGCCTGAGGGGCCAAGGCCAGGGCCGTGGGGGAGCGCGCGGCGGCGCGTCCTCCAGCTTAGCACAGGTGGCATACGCGCGGCACTCCCGCTCAACAGCCTCGTCGATGCCGGCCCACCACACATAACTACGAGCAATGGCTTTAGATTTTACGATTCCCATATGCGGCTCATGTATGAGTTTTAAAACCTTATCCCGGCAACATTCTGGAACCACTACCCGGTGACCCCACATCACACAACCTAGTTCCTCATACAACTCCGATCTCCTATTAAAATAAGGCTGCATACCTACCATTTCGCATTTTTCCGGCCAACCGTCTCGTACATAAACTATCACCTTACTTAAAATAGGATCTTTTAATGTTTGTCTTCTAATTTGCTTGTGATCTAATAACAAAGCATCCTGAGCATAATGTAAATACGTTTGTTCCGGGATCAAGTCCTTAGCCCGTTCGGTGGTTGAACTCGGTAATCGAGATAACCCGTCCGCACAGTTATCGTTAGTCTTAACGTATTCTATGTCATAGTCATATGCAGACAAAATCACTGCCCACCGCTGCATCCTACTGGCGGTCATAGTTGGTATACCTGCGTGTGGACCTAATATAGACACTAATGGTTTATGGTCGGTTCGCAATATAAACCTACGCCCATATAAGTACTGGTGGAATTTTTTCACGCAGAATATGATCGCTAAAGCTTCGCGGTGTATCTGCGAATAATTTTTTTCAGCGGCGGTCAGAGCACGTGACACGTATGCCACCGGCCGCTCGCCCTGGTGCGTCCCCGGCTGAGCCAGCACGCCGCCGATACCTCGAGCGCTAGCGTCACAAGTTACTATTATTGGTTTCCTGGGGTCATAGTGAGCCAAAACTTCACTACTAACTAACGCTCGTTTCACCGCCTCAAAAGAACGTTTACAGTCACTATCCCATTGCCAGGGTACTTCCTTACGTAATAGCCTATGCAAAGGAACTAACAAAAAGCTAAGATTCCTAATAAATTTCGCAAAGAAATTTACCATCCCTAAAAAGGATCGTAATTCTGAAACATTTTCTGGGGGTTTAATTTTTAAAATGGCTTCAATTTTTGTTTTGTCTGCTTTAATCCCTTCCTTGGAAACTACATACCCTAAATACTTAACATTGTCTACTAAGAATACGCATTTACTCTTTTTAAGTTTTAACCCATAATCAGCTAACCGTTTTAAAACAGTTTCCAAAGCTTCTAAATGCTCCGATCGTGTCTTACCTCCTATTATGACGTCATCCAAAAATCCCTGTACATGTGGAATGCCTTGCAGTAAATTCGACATGATTCGTTGGAATATACCTACGCTTGATGATAATCCATACACTAGTCTATTATAACGAAATAACCCTCGATGCGTGTTAATTACAGTGAATTTTTTTGAATCATCCAATTCGATCTGGTTATAGGCATTAGATAAGTCAATCTTACTTAAGAATTGAGCCCCATTAAGACCTACTAACACATCATCAATTCTAGGAAGTGGGTAACGATCTACCAGTAGCACCGGGTTAAGTGTCAACTTGTAATCCGCACAAATACGTAGCGTACCGTCCGCCTTATTCACAGGCACCAGTGGTGAAGCCCAGTCCGAACAGTCCACCGGCTCGATGACGCCAGCGCGCAGCATTGCATCTAGCTCGGCGTCGACGCGCTCGCGCAGCGCGTACGGCAGCGGCCGCGCGCGGTGGAACACGGGCGCCGCGCCCTCGCGAACACGCAGCGTCGCCTTGCCCCCCATGTACCGTCTCAGCCCGCCGCTGAATACTTCCTTATATCTGTCAAGCAATTTACATATTTCGGTGTCTATATGAACTATGCCCTGTTTTATAAAATTACAATGGAATTTGGGTATTTCTATCTGTAATTCAGCTAACCATTGCCGACCTATTAAAGACGTGGTCCCTTTTTCTATAACAAATAATTCTAATTGTTTCTCTACACCATTATAACTGACTACAGGCTTAATTATACCTAACGGCTTTATTTTTGATCCATCATAAAATTTCAAAATTGTGTTATCACTTTGAATAGGCAAATGGTCAAAATTTAAATCGTAAACTGTTTTATTTACACAAGAAATTGCTGTCCCTGTATCTAATTCCATGTTTATCACCATATTATCTACCACAATAGGTAAACTCACCGCCTTATAACAGTTTAACGATAAAAGATTTAAATTCTCGATGTCCTTGTCTTCAGTACTCGTATTTCCGTTACCGAGATCACCGAAATGGAATCCTCGCCTCACTGCTCGATTCCGGTCATCATTTTCCTGCGACCTTCGACCCTCACGCTCCGGGCACACCCGCCGCAGATGACCCACCCGCTGGCATTTGCTGCACACGAAGTTCCGATAGCGGCAATGAGCATATTGGTGGTTCGTAGCTCCGCATGCCGCACACACGCTCCCACCATCTGCCGCCGTGGCCCACGCCGATGTCTCCGCCCTTGCAGACCGCGCGCGGCCTGAAGCTGCCGCCGCCGCCGGTCCCGCTCCGCCAACGTTACCGCGCCGCCTGCGCCCGCGCCCCGTGCGGCCCGAGCCCGACGTTAGTGCGTGTACTTGGCAAGCACTATTTGCTTCCGATGCTGTGGTTGATCCTTCGACCACTGCTGCGTCCCTCTCCGCCGCCTCCAAAGAATACGCCAATTTAATCGCCTCCGCAAAGGTGATTGTATCATCCTCAGCGAATAAACGCTGCCGAATGATGTCGCTTCGTAGACCGCACACAAACTGATCGCGCAAGTTTTCATTCAAGTTAGCGTTAAATTTACAATTGCGCGATAGTTTCTTCAATTCCGCCACATAAGCAGCAACATCCTCAGTGGCACCTTGTCGTTTTTGCCTGAACCGGTATCTTTCTGCTAGCGAAGATGGCGCCGGTTGTAGATGCTGACTCATGAGTTCGCCGGCTTGTTTGTACGACAATTCTGACGGCTTCTTGGGACTGGCGAGATTGACGAGCAATTCATATGCCTCGTCCCCCATGCTCGCAATCAAAGTCGGTAATTTTAAATCGTCCTCCACTTTGTTCACTTTAAAGTACATGTCAAGTCTGTCCACGTATGACGACCACAAACCCGATCGCACATTAAATTCGTTTATCCGGCCTACTGACATCGTTCTTAATTTGAACACGGATTATTATGCACACAACAATACGTATGTAACGTCCAGTTTTGCTCGTCGCCAATGTGATATTTGCGTCCGGGGAGTACAAGGGAAACACAGCTGATTAGTAACAAGATTTATTCCAGACTGATTGTCACAACACTTTTACAAACTACCTTCCGTATATAAATATCACTACTTGTTATAATACTAAAGTAGGTACCTACACTACAGAAGATAGAAGTCGGTGCACAATTGGTTAATTTTTTTTTACTGAAAACTGAGGTCCGCCAGCAAATTCTTTGGTGTTGTAAATATCTGTATGTATGTATATATGTGCATATAGCAAACTTTTATCTATGAAGCTGGAAGGCCTCCAGCCTTCCAGCTTCATAGATAAACCCTCCCCCTCCTTTCCTTTCCTTTCCTCCCTTCCTTTGGTGGTTATTCCTCCTTATTATTATTATTTGCTTGGTTATTCCTCCTTCACGATTAACAAACAGCTTTCTTGATGTTCCTGGAAAACTAATACCAATATTCTGTTATTACTGCAATGACAAAATTTTCACAGAACTAAATTCCGTACAGTGTAGTATTGTATAGAATTCAGTTCGTATGTGCCACAAATCACAGCAGGTACACTATCATAAATGGAGAACGCGAGGATTGTTACAATACACTTTGTGGCCACCGCCAAACTACTGGAGAGGTACCATTGTGCAAAATTGTTCCGTTCATTTCGGTAGCGATGCTAAATAGCCTTAATTTTATTGTGTATTGGTAGCAAAGAAAGTCGATTTAGATTGAATCTCAAAATTTCACAGAAATTATCGATTTTTAACATTTATTGACAAAGAAACATACAATGATACAGCTACATAATTGCAACATAAAAATTGGCCAAGTGCGAGTTGGACTCATGTGTACAAGTTTCCGAATAAATAATATTTTAATAACATTGTTTTTTAAAACCATAGACTTCTTCAGACTTTTTAGGTTTTCCCGTAATCTATAATTATGGAACTACTTTATGTATTTCAATTTTTTTATATACTTGTGCCATGTTCAACTCAATTGGTCCAGTAGATTCGCAGCAAATTGGCTGTGACAGACGGACAGACAGACACAGGAGTGATCCTATAAGGATTCCATTTTTTCATTCGGATTAGGGAATCCTAAAAACAGTATGCGTTCCCTAATTATGTAAGTAGAAAGGTGAGGTAAAAAGCGACAAGTTTAGACAACTTCTCTGATATAGATAAATATAATGTTTACTGTAGGTACATCATAACAAATTACAGTAGGAGCTTATAATTAACAGGGTGTACCAATGGGCAACCTTATCGCCAAAAAAGTTCTTTTACAGACAATCTTTGGATAGATTTGACAGAGAAAGAGAAAAGATACGGAAGTAGTCCGTGGTGATAAACTAATGAAATAGATATAATACAAACATATATGTCGCAGCCATCTGGTTGAATTAGCAGTTCAATTGGACGCCTAGGCCGTTCATTAAACGACGGCATTTAATTAAATGGCTTTTTTTTTTTTTTGAGGGGTGGGAAATCATCCCATGACTTCTCCCGCTCTCTGGGCGGAGCGGGAGGGCGTGTCAGACTCTTACTGACTAAAACCCACCCCTGTTCCTTCCTGCCTTTGAGTGCCCAGGGGCGAGGTAACTCTGTTGTCGGTGTGTGTTTGTTGTCGGTTGTGTGTTGTGGCATCGGCCATGACGGGCCCCGTCTTTTGCTGACAACTCTTTGAGGCGCGCGTGGAACACTACGCGCCGTCGACTCTCGGGCCTGGTGCTGATCGGACCGCGAGCTACCCATTACTCGCCGTCCGCAGGCCCGGGTCTACGGTGGCCGGAGATAGTCTCGCGGCGCCGGAAGTCCCCAGCGTCTCCTGAGGCGGCTGCTGCTGAGGGCGTGAGGGCGACTCCGTTGTTGGTGCTCTCTCACGCGTCCCGCCTCCGCCTTCGCGAGCATTACTGATTCGCAGAAGGAGGATACGGCTTCTCATTCCCTTTCGCTCCATACCATGGCATGGGAATCACTCAACGTTTAACAACTTGGCGTATTGAAAGTCAGCCTTTGAAGATGACTGACCAAGACTATCAGCTAAGTGATACAAATTTACTTCAAGTTAAATGAAAAACGATTAAAATGATTATTTATTAGTGATTCAATTTATTTAAAAGGCGTAGTCGAAGCGGGGCTCAATGGTTTAGAAGAAATTACCACGAACCTAACCTATCCGAGTCTGCTACTATCTGAATGACCCATGTCCAGAGCTCGCTACGCTTGCTCTTGCATCCTAACATTGCCTTTTGTACACACATCATCATGATGGTATAACAAATTCATCAACATTCAATTTAAATAAATGACTAGATAACATTCAGCCATCTGGTTAAAAGCTACGTTTGACGACTTGGCTGGTTGTTCAAAAGCCATTAAATTGAATGCTGGCGTTTAATGAACGGCCTAGGCGTCCAATTGACTGGCTGATTCAACCAGATGGCTGCGATATATATATATTTATATATTATATGAAAGCTCAAAAATATGTTCCTATTTTTAATAACATTCAAGGTAGTGATCCTTGACTATTTGTTTAAAATATGGTAAAGTATGTGCTTTTCTTACTGACATGGGCAAAGCATTCCATAGCCGCACTGCTTGAACTGCGAACGACATATCGTAGAAATTGGTGGAACGGGCATCTCTAGTCTCAAGTTTTTTAATGACCTTAGATATTTAGTATGTGTTTTATGACTCATGAAGGAGCATGAAACGTTCTTTAACCTGAATCCCGTTCTCTACTTATTAGATAGTAGAAAATAAAAAGTGTTGGTCTACTTTTTGTGTTCAACAGGAGTTTGGAGCTCCTTTTGGAGTTTAAAGCACTTTTTTCTGAAACATGTTGATTAAAGACTACATATTTATTTAAGGTTTCTACAAATAGTGCGAGCTCACACGCGGATTATTTTTCACGTAGATTGAGCTTTTGCCAGCCGCCATGGACACATAACATTCGAAGTATGTTTTCACTGTTAACATAATATTGCCATTTCCCTCTCTACAAATTACCCCTCATAAAGACCAAACCTACCTCAACACATTCAGTACCAGTCTAACCGACTAACAATACCGGCAGTGGCTTTGAACGCGACTATTGTTCTGCAATGAATGCGGGTAGTCTGTAATTATAACGAACAATTGTGTTTGATGCATGCTTTTGTAACACTGCAGGAATAATTAAATATATTGTGTGATACTCGTATCACTGATAATAAACTTGTTAACGGTGAAGTGATACTGTGGGTTATTTTAAATAATTTTTTTAGTCGGTGTTTGTATTATATTTCTTCGTTATTTGACACCGACTTCCGAATTTAAAGTTACTTATTTTAATTCTAATTTTTTTTTTTTTTTTGGAAGTCGGTTGTTTTTTTTGTAAAAAAGTTTATTTTTTTTTTTTCACTTTTTAGTTCATTTTTATTTTATTTATTAGGAAAAACCAACAGTGACACATTGCAAATTACAAAAAACAATAAAATAAAATGTGATCTAATGTGTAACCAACAATATTTTCCACAGAATACTAATTTAGAATCTTTGCATTGTATGCGATTTAAACTTACAGAAAACTAACAAACTACAACTGTTCAGAATTTCAAGCTGCTTTTAGATTGAGTACAAAAACATTAGTGGAACATTAGAAAAATAGGAAAAAACACGTGAAAATAATATATGATTATTACAATTTTACAATTTAAGTGATTCTAGAACATTGTTTTTGAATTTACGAGCAGAGAGAGCAAATATATCAATATGATTGAAATTATCATTAAAATTACGGGTAAGTCGCCTAAGTTGTTATACCTCAGAACTAAAAACCCCAATAACATGGAACGTGGAATTTAAATATGGTCGTAATTGAAGAACACCAAAACGTCATCTAGGCATACGTGTTTTTCGTTTTTGTTCAGTTTTTCAAAAAGCGCTAAAGCAATTTCGATAAAATTTATATGGGACCACCTCGGGAGTATATTCTAGCGGATAAAAAAAGAATTTTGGAAATCGGTTCTCAATTGACAGAAAAATGGGCGGACTTCTGCCGAACATAGAACCTCTTCCTTTTAAGAAGTCGGTTAAAAAGATAGAACTTAAGTGGGTTGATCTTTAACATATACTAGATTAGCACTTTGCTCGCGGCTTCGTTCCCATGAACTATCCCGCGGGAACTGTTATTTTTCCCGGGATAAAAAGTAGCCTATGTTACTTGCTGATAATTTAGCTTTCTATTGGTGAAAAAACGGTCAAAATCGATCTAGTAGTTTTTAGGTTTATTATCGTTACATACAAAAATACAAATCTTTCCTCTTTATAATATTAGTTTAGAATTACCCGACATAAAACTGCATGATGTAAAATGATATTACGGATTATCTGTATACACATGTGTGATGTTGTGTTCATATTACTATAATAGTAATAGTTATGTACACTTTTTCGTGTGCACGGTGTGGAGGGGGTGCGTCAGTAAATGCAGTCCATTGTGAGCTATTGGCGAGAGTAGACGGGTTTGCCTGCCCATACGGTGTGTTGCCAAATCAGTAAAATGTGTGATACAGGGTACAACACAATATGAATATCTAATGTATTTAATGTATTGAAATTTATTAATGACAAAGTGTTATGACACTCCTATAAAAAATATGTTCCCCGTTGAGGGTTGGTGAAGGCATATTTACTAATGTAAATAAATAATAATAACTAGCTTCTGCCAGCTGCTTCACCCGTGTGGAATTCGTTTCCCCATTAAAAATATAGCCTGTGTGCCGTACCAAAATATCATCTATATCTGTGCTTAATTTCATCCAGATCCTTTAAGCCTATAAATGCGTAAGTTTGGATGGATGGATGGATGTATGTATGAATATTTAAAAAAAATATCCATACATCCATCCATCCATCCAAACTTACGCATTTATAATATTAGTAGGAAATAGGATAACTCTACAAAATGAAAATAGTGTTCACAATATTGAGTATTGACGGTGTTAAATTAGTATGTAGATTTATTAGGTATAAATTTTATTTATAATATAATATAATATAATAAATAATTTTCTACAGTTTAAAAAAATCTTAATACACGCTTTACTTTAAAGAAAGAAAGAAGAAAGAAAGAAAGAAAAAATATTTATTTTGCACAGATTACAAAAAACACATTAATTTTCAAAAGCCTAGTATCCAAGCAAAAATAAAATAAAACTAAAATAAATTTTTACTATTCGTATGCTTCTCAGCAAACCCTTTCATTTTATTCCCATAGGAATCATGGATATGCTTAAAAAATAACCAGTCCGCCATATTTGATTTAGAATGACGTCACCATGCATTGTCATCAATCCTTGATAAGTGTGTCAATTTTCAATTCAATACGACGTTTTGAAGTGGGGGAAAATCACGTTCAAAGATTCCGTTACATAGATACATTTTTTTTTTTGGGGCGTGAGAAATCATCCAATGACTTCTCCCGCTCTGGGTGGAGCGGGAGGGCGTGTCAAACTCTTACTGACTAAAACCCACCTCTGTTCCTTCCCTGCCTGAGTGCCCAGGGGTGCGGTAACTCATTTTCAGAATTTATCCGCTATCCCTAGGCATGCAGGCATCGACCACGATGGGCCCCGTCAGTGGCGGCTGACAACATCTCTATGAGGCGCGCGTGGAACACTACGCGCCGTCGACTCACGGGCCTGGTGCTGATCGGACGGCGAGCTACCTACTGCTCGCCGTCCGCAGGCCCGGGTCTACGGTTGCCGGAAATCGTCTCGCGACGTCCTGCGCCCAGTACGCCCAGTACCTCTCCTGCGGTGGTTGCGGCTGGGGCCGTGAGGGCCACTCCGTTGAGCTTCCCTCACGCGTCCCGCCTCCGCTTTCACGAGCATTACTGCTTCGCAGAAGGCGGAGACTGCCTCCCAATCCCTCGCTCCGTACCATGGCCTGAACCAGGGCCGGGCGCGAGAGGTCGCCGCCACCTATCGCATTCACGAGGACACGGCGGTGCTCCGCCCAAGCGGGGCAGACCTCCACCACATGCTCCACCGTGTCCTCTGGGCGATCCGCGCAGTGGTAACACCCGGGTGTTTCCTCCCGCCCGATCTGATGCAGGAACCTCCCGAAACAACCATGTCCGGTGAGGACCTGCGTCAGGCGGAAATTGAGGACGCCGTGACGCCTCTCCAGCCACTCCTCAAAGTGGGGCACTACCACCGTACATAGATACATACCAATCTAATAAAACTTTTTTACATAAAAATAGAACCGACTTCCAAAAAAAGTGCAAAATAACTTTAATTTCGGAAGTCGGTATTCCTGGGTCTTTGTTTTTTGACACAGATTTCCGAAATTAAAGTTATTTTGCACTTTTTTTGGAAGTCAGTTCTATTTTTACTAAAAAGTTTTTATTTTTCACTTTTTAGTTGTGGTTCCCCATTAAACTGTGTTAACAATTCATATACATACGATAGCAGCAATCGCAGTTGATTTTCTGTCAGTTTTTAAGAGTTCCGTTGTCTGTCTCCGAAACCCATCATCAGATCTAAATGAAAATTAAACAGGACCATTTCGGAACAAACCGCTTTCGAAAAATAAAAGAATTTTGCAAATCCGTCAATATAATATGACGGAGTTATGCTCTGAAATACATAAAAAATACAAACATCCGAATTGATAACCTCCTTCTTTATGAAGTCGGTTAAAAAGTGTGTTAAAAAGCTATTCTCTCCAGCAAATATCTACAGTTAATTAATGCACCAACTTGGCTCCCCTTTTCCATAATAACCGAAGTTTACGATAAGCAGTAGGTAATTAATATTACTGCAACAAACTTCAGTAAGTAGCATCTTAATCAGTTTTAATGAAGAACCGCAAATTACAAACGTCTTAACTTTTATAACCAAATTAAGTGATACTCCTGTTAATTATGAAAGCTTGTTCGTTAATGAAGGGCTTCAGTACCAAGGATCTCGATGTTTCAGTCTGAATGTCACTACCAACTTTTAAAAGGCTATTAAAGCACCAACTGAATAATGCATGAATTGTAAGTTTTTAACGTTTTTATAACTTAAGTTTAGTAAGTTAGTTCTGGAGGAGCTCGTGGTTAAAGTAATAACAGCCGCACGGGTCGATCCATCAGGTTAAGGTACGCTTGCCGGGGTTGGTCCATGGATGGGTGACCATCTTTATAAACCAAGACTCCTCCGTGCCTCGGAAAGCACGTTAAGCCCTTGGTCCCGGCTGTCAATCGTGGATCTTTGACAGTCGTTACGGGTCGTCAGAAGCCCGAAAGTCTGACAACCAGTCTCTCCAAGGCGTATCGTATTACCCACAGTAACTGGAGTGCGAATATCAGATAGGTAGTCGCTCCATGTAAAACACTAGTATTCAACTGCATCCGGTTAGACTGGAAGCCGACCCCAAGAAAGTTGGGAAAAGGTTAGGCAGATTGATTATAACTTAATTTTAGTTTATTACCAAGCGAAACCGTCGTTTTTCCTCATAGGAGTGAGAAATTGTATTATTTCTGAGCGAAATAAATTTCTTATTTACAGTGAACCGTATGTTCGGTTAGTGTTGATTGGTAGTGAAATATACATCTGCAGCCTTATCATAAAACTTGCTAAACATATGCTTAGTTTGAACATTGATTAGCGGATTCTAAACTCAAGATAACATAATGCCTTATCCATCAAATTTAAGGCGCAGTTATCTGCCAACGACTTTGAGTAGTTCGCTTGCGTGTTCTATGCTGAGCTCACGCAACGCGTCATACGTCCACCCAGTAATAGGACTTGCTCATCAAGAATAGAATAGAATAGAATAGAACAGAATAGAATACTCTTAAGGAGCGCTTTCCCAAACTAGAAGCATTATTCATTTATTATATTTAAAAAACTAGTATTATACTAAAACACGTATACTGAAAGATAAATAATTAAATTATCTTTAAAATGGTGAAGGTTTCATAAAAATACGATCAATAGATTTTGCGTGATTCTTATGTTTTTATCCGCGTTAGAGATAATTTTACAAATTAATAACACTATCTTATAAATTAATAATATCAAATATTCACATATTTATCCAAATTACGACGAAAATTGTCTAGCGTAACATAATTTTTTTCAAAGAAATAAGACTAGTTGTTTAGACATGATCTTCAATTAAAAATAATTCATCTTCCTGCCCTTATTCCATGTTACTTGGGGTCGGCGCAACACGTTTTTTCTTCCATTCTGTCCTGTCAGCCGTCACGCTATCACTAACTTCCTTTACTATCATATCACTTCTCACACAATCCATCGATCCTTTCTTTGGCCTCCCTCTCCCTCTCCATCCATTTACATTTATATTCATAACTCTTTTAGTTACATGTGTTTCATCCCTCCTCTTCACATGACCATGCCGAGATAAGCGGTTCCCTTTCAACTTTTCTGTCACTGGCGCCACTTTTAAACTACTTCTACTGTACTGATTTCTCACTTTACCTATTCTCGTTACTCCACACATCCATCCCAATATTCTCATCTCAAAAAGCTACATGCAATGTTTTTTCATCCGTCTTTTTCACAGCCCAACATTCTGACCCATACAGTACGACAGGTCTAATCACGGACTTATAGATTTTCCCCTTTAACTTAAAGGGCATCCGTCGGTCAAAAGTTGTTCCAGTGACCTGTCGCCATTTCATCCATCCTGAGTTGATCCGGTGCGTTACGTCTCGGTTTATATCGCCATCGTGAACAAGCGACCCGAGGTACCGAAAGTCGGAGCAGATCGGTATAGGCGTTCCGTTGAGAGCTACAAGCATAGGACTGGAGAGACCGCCGAAATCGCAGAACAGATATTCTGTTTTGGTTCTGTTCAATTTCAGGCCCACACTTTCCAGTCTTTGCCACCACTTCTCCAATCTGCTCTGGACCTCTAAGCCGCTTTCGGCCACTAGCACAATATCATCAGCAAACAGCATACACCAGGAAGCCTCTTTCTGGATGTCCGCGGTCAGAGCGTCTATTATCATCAGGAAGAGGTAAGGGCTGAGGGCCGACCCCTGGTGTAAATCGACCGCTACACTGAAACTGTCAGTAGTGCCCACTGCAGACCGGACTTGGGTACCTGCTACATTGACTGTACATCGCTCGGATCAACTGCACTTACTTCCCAGGCACACCTTTCTCCTTAAGGGCCCACCACAAAACCTCTCGAGGCACCCGGTCAAATGCCTTTTCGAGGTCAACGAACACCATGTGCAAGTTTTTATGCATAGCTCTGAATTTTTCGCACAGCTGGCGGATAGCGAAAATGGCATCCGTTGTACCCCGACCAGGCGTAAAACTGAACTGGTTTTGTGAGATCAGGCAGGGAAGGAACAGGAGTGGGTTTTAGTCAATAAGAGTCTGACGCGCCCTTCCGCTCCACCCAGAGCGGAAAAGGTCATTGGATAATTTCCCACCAAAAAAACCCAAATAAAACCCCCACCCACCCCATAAAAAAAAAGGGTGTAAGAATTGGTGGTAGACTCATGATAGCACGGGTTTGAACCTTAGTGGTTTTTTGGTTGCTATCTAATGAATAATCCTGTTTTTTGTTTGTATGATAAATAAATAAAAAAATAAAAAAAAAAAAAACCGGGATATGAATATTGTTTGTTACATTTTTACTAAATTTATCGGGTGAGGGAATGGCCATTTTTCATATTTATTTTTTACAACTCAAAAATTATATGCTTTACAATTATGAAAAAAATATATAATTGAGACACTTACAATAAACCCTTTCATTTGATATGTAGCACGGTTCGGAAAATTTTATTTTGAACCGACGAAAAAAAAAAGGAGGAGGTTCTCAATTCGACCGCATGTATATTTTTTTTTTGTGTATGTTCAGCCCTCACTCCGTCATTTATAAACCGACCTTGATGATTATTTTTTTATTAGATAGGGTATACCTCAAGGGTGGTCCCATGTCAAGGAAATCAGGGTTTGATAATGGAATCCTGATAAAATTGAGAGAAAACCTCGAAAATTGTGGGCACGTTTAGCGTTTCTATACGTATGTTCGGCCCTCACTCCGTTGTTTATGAACCGATTTTGATGATTCTTTAATTTTTAGATAAGGTATATCTCAAAGGTGGTCCCATGTCAAGAACATCAGGATCTGATTATGTAACCCTGATAAAATTGAGAGAAAACCTCGAAAATTGGGCACGAATATTGTTTCTGTTTACTTTTCATAACTTAATCAGGTATTTGTATTTAGGAATCATCACATCATGAAACTGAGCTGATGATGGAAACCATACCTTTCCTAAACAATAGAAGTTAGATATACAAAACTGGTTTTAGTGACAGATACCACTTAATATGCTTTGAAGAAATGACGTCTTTAAAATATTGGAGGTAACCTCAACTGGTCAATATCCTGGGAACCTCATGGAAGGATGGTTATATCATTAGCTCAGTGCCAAGAGAAATGATGAAGGATTAGAAATTAGCGTCAGAGTATTAAAAGAGAATGCGAGTCAAAAAAAATCATAAATTAAAAAACTTTTTAACAAAAAATTCAACCGACGAAAAAGAACTAAAAAACAAAAAATAAATAAACCTTTTATGTCTTAAGTAAAATGATTAATTACCTACATCTAGCCTTCTTCATTTCTACGTACTTTAAAAATTCAGATATTTAATAATCAGATTGTTGTTTGGCGCCGACTCAAAATTAGTTTATATAAAATTTGATATTTTATGTAGGTAAATAAGCTCAATACTTAAGACTTAAAAGGTTTATTTATTTTTTGCTTTTTAGTTCTCTTTCGTCGGTTGAATTTTTAGATATTTTATCCATTACAGAACGAGACCTCATCGTGCGAAGCACCGGCTGTCATTAAAACCGCAGAAAAAAAAGGAAGATGATCTCAATTCGACCGTATTTAAATATATTTTTAGTGTCCGTTCAGCCCTCACTTTGTTATTTATACCGATTTTGATCAATTTTTTTTATTAGATAGGATATACCTTAAAGGTGGTCCCATTTCAAGGAAGTCAGGATCTGATGATGGTATCCTGATAAAATTTAGAGAAACCCTCGAAAATTGTCGGCAACAATAATGTTTCTTGTTACTTTTCACAACTGTGTTTAGGAATCATCACATCGCGAAGTTGAGCTGATGATGGAAACCATGAACCTTTCCTAAACAATTAGAAGTTAAATACGAAAAGACAATGGCAGCCACAAAAAATCATAAAATATAAAAGAGTATTAATTTTAAAGCCGATAATAATTTATTAGTCTGAAGTAGCACTTATATGCTTGTTTTACATCCTAAAACTAGAACTGAAATTACAGTAGGTATGTATACCTGAACTGTATGTTGGTGTGTATCTTTAAAAAAATGCTTTCTATTAAGATTAAAAAAAAATTTGTGAAATTGAATTTATGGGCAATATTTTAAGTGGTCATTGTACTCATCATTATGAACAACTTTTACTATGGTTCCAAACCTCTATCGCGAAAAAAAAAATCCGCCTCCTTCTGCGAAACAGTAATGCTCGCAGTAATCTTACAAATAAAGCTTCTCATTCTCTCTCGCGCCGTACCATGGTGCTCCGCCCAAGTGGGGCAGACCTCCACCGTATGCTATGGATGGTCCACCCAGTGGTAACACCCGGGCGTTTCCTCCCGCCTTATACGACACAGAAACCTCCCGATACATTCGTGTCCGGTGAGGACTTGCGTCAGGCGGAAGATGAGGACACCGTGTCACCTCTCCAGCCACTCTTGAGGAGCCATACCGCCGTAATTGTGGTGTGCCCATTCCGTTACACCCTGTATGTAAGTTTCCTAAACAATATTGAAACCACCAAATAAATAGACACTGAACCGACTAATAACAAGTAATCCTAAAGGATTACCTACTTTAATTTAAGCAATTAATCTGTTACAAACTAATCCCTTTCCGTACTAATTTACATCAGGCGTGAAAACTGCCCAGAGTTGTTCACCCACACTAATTTAATTTGGGGTTCAAACACACTGAAATACGTACAAAGTTGTTACTGTTAATTAGCATATTTCAACAAGTTTTATCGAGTGTTTTAAACTGTGATAATTTGTTGGAAAACCCTTTCATGAAGCACAAACTTTGAGTAGATTTTTTTTCGGTTAAAAATGTAGATTTAAATTTAATTCTGTTGTTAATTATACACGATAATATTTTAAGTATTGCTTCTGTCCATATAAACGAATAATTTTTAACCGACTTCCAAAAAGAGGAGGTTCTCAATTCGTCTGTATGTTTTTTTTTTTTTTTTTGTATGTATGTTACCCGATTTCTCCGTCAGTTGTGAACCATTTTTCAAAATTCTTTTTTCATCTGAAAGAATGTACTCCCGAGGTGGTCCCATATAAATTTTATCGAAATTGCTTCAGCGCTTTTTGAGAAACTGAACAAAAACGGAAAATACGTGTACCTCGATGACGTTTTGGTGTTCTCCAAATGTTTAAATTCCACGTTCCATTATATTGGGGTTTTTAGTTCTGGGGTATAACAACTAAAAAGTGAAAAATAAAAAACTATTTTACAAAAAAAAACAACCGACTCCCAAAAAAAAATACACTAAAAATTTATAAATAACTTTAATTTCGGAAGTCGGTTTCAAATAACGAAGAAGTAAAAATACAAACACCGACTTCCAAAATTAAAGTTATTTATAAATTTTTAGTGTATTTTTTTTTGGAAGTCGGTTGCTTTTTTTGTAAAAAAGTTTTCCTCAAAAAAGACAATCAAATCCGAAGAAAACGCCTCCTCCCATACTAATATTGATCAGCTGATAATAACTTTGTAGGTACCGAAAGTAATTTTTATTTTTTGGGAACTTATCGTAATGAGTGAAGTCGTAGTTAAATACTATGACTTTTCATTATGACAAGTTAAAGTAACCACCGACCTACAACACGTAAGTCGAAAACGTTACCGGGCCACCACTGCTCAGCAATAATTGCATAATGTTAGTCATTTTTTTAGGCTCGCGTTTGACCACTATCTCACCTGATGGTAAGCGATGATGTGGTCGAAGATGGAGCATGCTTGCCTAGAAGTAACCTATTCACTGTCGTCTTAAAAAAAATAAAAAAATAAAAATGAGACAAAATAATACTATATGAATTATTCATTACCATCATTTCAGCCGAAAAATGTCTACTGCTGGACATAGTGTCGCTATAACCGGTCCTATGCGTCTTGCATCCATCGGATTCCCGCGACCCTCACCAGGTCATCGGACCACCTTGTGGGAGGCCTTCCAACGCTGCGTCTTTTCAATAATATAATATACACACTGAAATTTTAATGGTTCTTTTCCCATAGCGAAATGATTTTGTTTGGTAGTACAATAAAAAAAATCAATCTGCCTAACCTTTTTCCAACTATCTTGGGGTCGGCTTCCAGTCTAACCGAATGCAGCTTAATACCAGTATTTTACATGGAGCGACTGCCTATCTGACCTCCACATCCCAGTTAATGGGTAATACGATACCCCTTGGCTTACCAAGGGGTACCAGTCTTAACTGGTTGTCAGACTTTCGGGCTTCTGACGACCCGTAACGACTGTCAAAGATCCACGATTGACAGCCGGGACAACAAACAAAAAAAAAATAGAATAGCATAGATTTATAAAATAAGAGCCTTCGCCGCCCCCCCAAGCTCATAACTACCTACTCCTAGTCTAGTGAGTTACTATTATTTCTCTCGCTTTCGAGTTTATGCATATTATTTAATTATTTGAAAACAAAAACATTTTTATTTTTTAAGTTTAACTCTATGATTCAATAGTATTACTGAGGGCAAATCGTTCTGCCGCGGGAGAACAACCATTAAAATTTCAGCATGTATATCAGTTTTTTTAAATTAGAAATTTAAAAAAAAATATCTGCCTAAGCCTTCGAGAGAAAAGGGCGTGATGTTATACACACATCAACACTGTCTAGGGATATTTTGGATTTACTCAATTTACTCAAAATGTATTAAAAATAGCATACAACATGTATATATTTTTATAAAGCCCATTTATCAGACTACACTCCAGAATAAAAGAAAACAATGTTTTTTTGCGTAAACAAATTTTTATTCAAATAAAGAAAAAACATGAAATAATGGTAAAACTAACAACGAATGTGTTTCTCAAGAAAAATTTACAAATAAGGAAATAATAATTTGTTTTTAACAGTTCTGTGAAAAATCAGTAGTCAGTAAAACCACCCATGACGTTAATAACGGTCCTGCAACGGTTTTTCATGCTTTGGATTAAGTTATCCAAGTCTTGCTGCGGTATATTGTCCCAGGTCCGACTAAGATGCAAAAAAAGTTGCTCTTCCGTCGCAACGTTTGCAGGGAAATTCCTCAAAGCCCTTCTTTGGAGCATGTCCCACGCGTGTTCTATGGGGTTTAGGTCAGGCGATTGAGCGGGCCAGCCTAAGACGGATACGTCGTGCTCCTGCAACCAGCTCGTCACCACTCTCGCTGTGTGCGGACGGGCGTTATCGTGCATGAGCGTGAATTCTTGGCCCATTTGTAGTCGATGGGGGTAGATTATTGGTACTAGCACCTCGTTACGGTATTTTTCAGCCGTCATGGTGTTTCTGATCCAAACGAGGTCTGTTCTTCCACCAACACGAATTCCCGCCCAAACCATAATTGTCCCGCCGTGGTATGAATGGACTTCCTGAGGATGTTGCAGACGGCTCTCACGACCAGGAACTCGCCCAACACGCACTCTACGTGTATCGGGGTGGAAACCGAACCGGGACTCATCGGTAAACAGCACTACAGACCACTGGTTTTCTTCCCAGAGCAAATGTTCACGAGCCCACTCTAGTCGTCGTCCACGATTTCCTCGGCGTAGTGCTGGAGTACGAAGCGGTCTGCGAGCATGAAGGTTAGCTTCATGCAGCCTTCTCCTCACAGTTTGGTCACTCACAAGCAACTGGTGCTCTGACTGGAGCCTCTGAACCAACTGCATGGCCGTAACATTTGGTTGTCTTCTCGCGGCAACTTGCAAAAATCGGTCTTGTCGTTGAGTGGTTATGCGCTTCCCGCCTGGGTGTCTTTCAGCCACTTCAACAGTAGCACGATAACGTGACCATAACCTTGATATCATGTTTTGTCTTGTTCCAAACTCCTCAGCAATACTCCGTTGAGTAGCCCCAGTTTGGAGCATGCCTACTGCCCTTAACATTTCTTCTCTAGTTAAATGGCGCCGCTGCATGATGCACACAATAACATTAATTTGGAATTAACCGATAACTTGTTATAAAACTTAAATTGGACACAAAAAAATAGTCACAAACTACTGTAGGTAAATGAAACCTTCGGACTTCGCTACCATTATGCCGCGTAAATCTTTTGTTTTTAATGTATTTTTTCAAATTCAAATTTAGAATCGTTCAAAAAGGCTTACAAAATAAACTTTCTTCAAAAGAATTTAAAAGTGGCCAGTATTTTTTGAGTTTAAGAACTTTATACAAAATATCCCTAGACGGTGTTGATGTGTGTATATGTCAAGTTCCAGAAATCTACAACCAAAAAGATATCTACTAAAACGGTTAAAGAAAACGCACAGTTTCTTATTCCCAAGGCCACAAAATAAAGCGGTTGAGATAAACCCTCTCTCATCGCGGAAGGCGTTAATTTCAACCCCCAACAATCACTACAACCCCTATTTCACCCCTACAGTTGGTCCCTGAAGTCGTTACGAAGTGGTGCGTCAGGCTTCCTATTGCTTACACAAAATATCTGTGGTTTCTGGGGCAAGAAGGATCTTTATTAGTGTAATTCGTGGTATCTTGAGGCAACGAGATACTCTGTATTTTAAAGGGTTTTGCGTGATGGAACTGTTTGTAAAGGGGACTTGAGAATATAAAGGTTGAAACCGGTGTAGAATGTATAAATAGTGAGGAAGATTGTCTGGTTGTAAAATTAGTCAAAAGTTGAAAACGACAACTAAATAAAAGAGCGTATTACAGAATAGAATAAGTTAAGGAGCTATTATCTGCCAATGACCTTGAGTGGTTAGCTTGCGTTTTCTATGCTGAGCTCACGTAACGCGTTGTGCGTCCACCCAGTAATAGGACTCGCCCATCAAGAAGCGTTGTCCGAAATTAGACGCATTATTAATTTATTATACATAAAACAACAGGTGTTATACTAAAGCACGTATACTAAAATATAAATAATCAAATGATCTTAAAATGGTGAAGATTTTATAACAATATGCTTTATAGTTTATGCGTGATTCTCAATTGTGCTGCGTTTGACATAACTTTACAAATTAATTACATTATGTTATAAAAATATAATTACAAATATTCACATATCAAATTACAAAAAGTAGTAACATATATTTTTTTCAAAGAAATAGGACTAGTCGTTTAGATGTGATGTTCAATTAAAATCATTAGAAGTCGTATAACTGGGCCTTAATAGTTATTTTTTTTAACAATCTTTTGTATCGGCTATCATAATTAGGTGTGTACACAAAATTTTGTATCCGTGCCGTTGATCATTGAAAAATTCCTTTATCTGGAGCTAATTCTGTATGTCATTTCTGGTCATACTTATCACAAAACTACATTGTCATCGAAACTGAATCACCACGTAAAAATTCAACTTCGTAAGATTAGAGTAAGTTGTACTACGTAATTCAGCTTGTAAGATTTGACCCGAACATATAACATACTCGTACGTACAAACATTGCAAGCAAATAAAAGATTTTAAAAAGTTGGCGTACCTATCTACTTACCAACATACAGTCAGAAATAAGTGAAAAAACGAAATAATAAATCAGATATTCAGGTAAATTGACACGCATGCCACAGTACAAATCATATCAAATAAAAAATTAAAAAAAAAACACGTATGTATGTGAATATTTGTTAACAAGTGGCAATTTATTTAAGAACATAGTTAATTTACAATAAATATTATGTAATAACTAACTATGTATTACCTAATTACATACAATATAATAATATTTAAAAAAACAGAATGCGTATAATTAAAACACATTATCTATAAGAAAAATTAATAATGTCAATAATGACAAGTTATATCTGTCTAATGTGACAGTCAGATAGTTTCCATTTTAGAAGTTTCAATTCATAGCGATTTTTTGTAAAAAGACAAACTATTTCCCTGGCTTTGCTTTGTGAGGTTGTTTGTAGTTGTTTTTTGTTGGTTGCTAAAAAATCTAAGTGCAAAGGCGTCACAACACAAAACCTTAAAAGAGAATTAGTCCTGAATATTATTTTCAGGAATGGATGATGTTATAATTTAATAGCACAATTCTGAAAATAACACGGCAAATTGAATCATCAAACAATAAAGGCAATGATCAAAATAATTTGGTTTCCAAGCACCGAAACCATAAAATTGTAATTAAGTTCATCCCGATACACTTTAATTGAATTGAAACCAATTAACATTTAATTTTAATTCTGCTATCAAGCGGAATGGTAATATTTGAAACATTTAAATTGTATTAATTGATTCACTGACTGCCTATCTTCAATAAAGAGGAAAATTTTCAGGATTTAATGCACTTTTGAGTAATCAGAAATACTTTCGCGGTTTTTGTTATTGGAATTGTTAACATCCTTGAGGTCTCCTTTTTTTTACCCGATTGCGTGACGCAGAGAGAGGGTAATATGTTTATCAGCTTATGTATGTTTGTATGTATGTATATATGTATGTATGTTTGTTCCTTTGTGGCACTATAGAGACGAAAAGCGTGGGCCGATTTCGATAATTTTTACGTCAATTGATTTGTGTTAACCTTGCGAGTGCTACTAAAGACATGACAGTAATCAAAATATAATATGGCGGCAACTAGACGTCATATTGTGAAAAATAATAAAGTAAAAGTCGACGAACTATTAAGAGGTGTATCAAAATAAAGGGTTCGAGGAGGCGATTCCAAAAATATAACTCTCTAAATTGTAGAAAATATTTTTTTTTTATATTTTCAAAATACCCGACTGTAAAAAATAACTAAAAAGTTCCAAACAAGTCACTTTTGAAGCAGTTTGATGCAGTTGATGGCATGAAATCAATAATTGAACTAAAATAACAGCCACCAACTGCATCAGACTGTTTGAAAAGTGACTCGTTTGGAACTTTTTAATTATTTTTTACAGTCGGGTATTTTGAAAATATAAAAAAAAATATTTTCTACAATTTAGAGATTTGTATTTTTGGAATCGCCTCCTCGAACCCTTTATTTTGATACACCTCTTAATAGTTCGTCTACTTTTACTTTATTATTTTTCACAATATGACGTCTAGTTGCCACCATATTATACATATTTTGATTACTGTCATGTCTTTAGTAGCACTCGCAAGGTTAAAAAAAATTGTTTTTAGGATTTGAAATGGCGCTTTTTTGAAAAGTCAGATGAATCGCGCTCCACCCAGAGTGGGAGAGAGTGTCATACACTTACTGACTAAAACCTACCCGTGTTCCCTCCCCCACCGAGTGTTTCTACGTTGCCGTCGTGGTGGGGCTTATGGGTCTCCATGATCCTGGGGACTTCCGGCATGAGTGACTAACTTGGGCCGGAAGGCTCCAGGGGAGAGGCCCGACTAAGAGGAACACACCGGGGGTCGCGTCCATTGTCAGTCGATCATCGTCGACTGCCAGTGGATGCGACCTCCACCCAATCCCAGCTTGGAGGCGTGGCTATGGGATGCGTATTGGAGGGATGTCCAAATGCTAGCGCCTCACAAGAGGGCTGCGCCGTTGGGAGGCTTGAGCAAGCTGTTCGAGCCTCCTAACGGCATGGAACCTGGGGGAACTTCGTCGCTACTCTCTGGTACGCATCTGTTCATCAGATGCGACTGTGAGAGTGGCGCCGAAACTGGGGGGGTAGTGTGTGTGAGTGAGTGAGTGAATGAGAGAGAGTGAATGCGGACCATACGATATGCGAGGAAGGGATAGGGAGGTTGAGAGGAGGAGACAGGGACCACACCCTCCAAAGGAAAAAACAAACATGAATAAGAAGACAAAAGTAATATATACCCAGTCACGCCCCCATTCGTATGCTGGGGGGGGCGGCTCGAGTCTTTCACAAACAAACGACGACCTGGATCCGTCTGTCGGGAACAATCCCGACAACAAGAGCCGAGGAGGCTCCAGATCATCTCCTACCTTTGAGGAGATGATCTCATTTAGCTTTAAGACGCCCGACAAGCCGCGGTCGGGCGAAGTAAGCCAGAACGAAGTCGGCAAGGAGGCGGAGAGTGGTGCGGCGTCGGTGACTGACGCAGCACCACTACTCGCCGCTCTGAGCTCCTTTAGGAGCCTGGAGCGTGAGGAGGGGAGCGCTTCCGGAAGCGCCGTGAGTCAGGGCTCGCGGTTCTTCCGGAACCAGAAGCGCTCCAAGGCAGGGGACGGCCGTGAGTCGTCCTCTGACGCTGAGGTGATGGCGCCGCCTCCCAAGGTTCCCACCAGCACGAGGGGTAGGGGGGCGGGGAGGCCGTCGAAAGGCTCCAAGGGTGGCAGGCGAGCCCTGAGGCTCGCCGCGGAGGAGGAGCGCCGGTCCAACGCTGAGGGTCCCCGGGTATCGATCTCGGGGTCCTCAAGCGGAGTATCGGCGTTCTCTGTCAGCTCCAAGTCGGAGCGAGCGGACAGGCTTGCGGGGGTCGTGGTGAACGCCATCAAGGATGTGGTCCACAAGAGGCTTGGCTCTTCTAGGAGCAGGGCCACATCCGCGGCCACGGCCACCATTGTGGCGGCGGCGGAGGCGAGCTTCGGCGGGCCTTCGTCTGCGGACGAGACGTCCAAACTGCGGACGGAGGTCGCCCGCCTGACCGCCACTACGGAGCACCTGGTGAAGGAGAACCAGAGGCTCCGGGCAGACCTGGCCGAGCTCCGACGAGGAGCTGGCCCCCGGGGGGACGCGCGGGATGAGCTCCAGCACGGGCCGAGTCAGCCCCTGCCCGCCGCGGAGAACCAGGTTCTCGAACTGGTGCGGCAGGAGCTGGCTGCCTTCAACAGGCGGTTCTCCGTGCTGGAGGGCATCGTGCTGCGGCCCCCGCTGGCGGCGAGTCAGCCGGCGTTGGGCCAGCGGCTAGTGGGCTCATTTGCCGCCGCTGCGGCTGCTGCGCCCAAGCAGGGTCCGGTGGGACGGGCCGACAGCGGGTCTGTGCTGAGACCCGCGGGGTCGGCCCCGCCGAAGGCGCCAAAGGCGCCGCCCAAACCGGGTGGGGCGGCTGCACGGGCGGCGAAAGCCCCGAATGCCCCAGCTCAGGTGGCGAGACGGCCGTCACAGCCTGCCCCGACTTCCCAACCTCCTCCGGCCGAGGCTGCCGAATGGCAAGTGGCCGGGGAGAAAGGGAAGGCGGGAAAGGCCAAAAGGGCGGCCAAACGCCGAGAGAGGCGGAAGCGGCGCAAGGAGCGGGCCGTTGCGGCCAGGCTCCGCGCCCCGAGGTCCGCGGCTGTGGTGATAACGCTGCGGCCGGAAGCGGTCCAGAAGGGCGTGACCTACCGCAGCGTGCTCGCCAAAACCAAGGCGGCGGTGAGCCTCGAGGAGGTGGGGTGTGCCGACGGCGTTCGGGTGAAGGTCACCAAGACCGGAGCCCGGATGCTGGAGGTCCCCGGCGCCTCCAGCGGCCCAGCTGCTGACGCCCTGGCCGAGAAGATCAGGGCGTTGCTGGTCGACGAGGCTCGAGTGTCCAGGCCCACCAAGAGCGCAGACATGCGCATTATGGGCCTGGACGACTCTGTGACGGAGGCGGAGGTGAAGGCCGCCGTCGCCAGGACTGGAGGGTGCCCTGCCGAGCAGGTGAGGGTAGGCACTCTCCGTCCTGATCGCGCGGGGCTTCTCACCGTAACGGTGAGCTGCCCCGTGTCGGCGGCGAGCCAAATCACTGGGAAGGGCCGAAGGCTCTTGGTGGGGTGGGTGTCTGCGCAGGTGAAGCTGCTGGAACCCAGACCTCTGAGGTGCTTCCGCTGCCATGTGGGCGACCACGTGGCAGCGAGGTGCACCTCGGAGGTGGACAGAGGGAACAGCTGCTTCCGCTTTGGTCGGCCCGGTCACAAGGCCGGCTCCTGTGAGGCCGCGCCGCACTGCGCAGCATGTGCGGCAGCTGGCAAGCCGGCCGATCACCGGGCTGGGAGCAGGACCTGCGCCCCACTCGCCAAGACCAGGGCCAGGGGCAGGCCCTCCACCACCACCACCACCACCGCCACCGTCGCAACCGCCGCCGTCGCCGCTTCCGCCGACGCTGCCCCCACAGCCGTCGTCGCCACCGCAAACATCGCGGTGGCTGGACCCTCGCAGAGGGCTGGGGAGGAGGAGGCTGTAATGGAATGCCAATAACGGCCCCATTACGCCTCCTCCAGGCGAACATCAACCACTGCGCCGATGCTCAGGACCTGTTGTTCCAGAGCATGGCGCAGTGGTCGATTAACATCGCCGTGGTCCCCGAGCCGTACTATGTCCCGCCCAGGGATGACTGGGTGGAGGACCTGGACGGCTCGGTGTCCATCATTTCGTCGGCCGCCGCCGGTACCCCGACCCTCGAGGAGGTCAAGAGGGGTCGGGGTTGCGTGGCAGCACGGTTCGGGGAGATAGTAGTGGTAGGGGTGTACTTCTCCCCGAACCGAACTCTCGCCGAGTTCCACAACTCCCTCGCGGAGTTGAGAGACGTCGTCGTCGGATACCGTTCCCTCCCTGCGCTCGTTCTCGGGGACTTCAATGCCAAGAACTTGGCTTGGGGTTCCCGGTTCACGGACGCAAGGGGCAGGATGGTGGAGGACTGGGCTCTGGAGACAGGCCTGGTCGTCCTGAACCGGGGTTCTGTCCCCACGTGCGTGCGGTGGCAGGGCGAATCGGTGGTGGACCTCTCGTTCGCCAGCCCCGCTCTGTCACCGCGCGTACTTGACTGGCGCGTTCTGGAGGAGGTGGAGACGTCTTCCGATCATCGGTACATCCGGTTTGACGTTTCCGCCCAGACCTCCAGCGTGCCGCCGGTCGGACAGACCCCGAGCGGTCCGCGTTGGTCGCTGAATCAGCTGGACCGGGAGCTACTCCTGGAGGCCTCGATCGTGCAGGCCTGGGTGACATCACCGAACAGGCCTGCCGACATAGACGACGAGGCAGAGTGGTTCCAGGAGGCCATGTCCGAGATATGTGACGTGGCAATGCCCCGGGTCCAGCCTTCTGCTCGGCGACAGGTGTACTGGTGGTCGCCGGCGCTTACGGCTTTACGCCAAGGGTGTATTACCGCGCGACGCCGGTACACCAGGTACCGCAGACGGCTCCGTAACCGCACGCCGGAAACGGAAGCCGTCGAGGCGGAGCTATACGAGGGGTACAGAGCTGCGAGGACCGCCCTCCGAACGGAGATCTTGCGGGCCAAGAGATCGGCCCGCGAGGAGTCGCTGGAGACTCTGAACAGAGACCCATGGGGGCGCCCGTATCTAGCGGTGCGGGGGAAACTCCGCCCATGGGCCCCCCCACTGACGCAGAGTCTCCGGCCACAGATCGTGGAGGGCGTGGTGAGCGCTCTGTTCCCCTCGCGAGGGGAACATACTCCTCCGCCTATGGCTCCGTCTCCTGCGGTATCTGACGCGGACCAGGACGACGACGACGACGACGACGATGCTCCCGAGGTGACCGAGGTAGAGCTGAGAGCGGCGGTGCGTAGGCTGAATGCCAAAAACACCGCCCCAGGACCCGATGGCTTTCATGGGAAAGCCTGGGTCCTGGCCTTGCAAGAGGCTCTCGGGCCTCGACTCAGAGGGCTTTTAAGCGCATGCTTAGAGAGGGGCCAGTTTCCACGTCGGTGGAAGACGGGGAAGCTGGTCCTGATCAAGAAGGCGGGGCGCCCTGCGGACTCTCCGTCCGCTTACCGGCCCATTGTGCTGCTCGACGAGGTGGGCAAGCTCTTTGAAAGAGTAATTGCAGACCGCCTCGTCGGGCAGTTGATGCGGGTGGGGCCGGACCTGGCGGAGAGCCAGTACGGCTTCCGCAGGGGGCGCTCCACGGTGGACGCAGTCATGCGCGTAAGAGCCCTCACGACGGGGGATGCAGTGGCCCGGGGTAGGGTCGTCTTGGCGGTGTCTCTGGACATCGCCAATGCCTTCAACACCCTGCCCTGGAGTTGTATAGTGGAGGCACTCCGGTATCACCGGGTGCCGCCCTACCTCCGTCGCGTAGTCGAGGCGTATCTGACGGACAGAGCCGTCATCTACCCCGGTCATCAGGGAGTATGGAACCGGCGAGAGATGTCGTGCGGTGTTCCACAGGGATCGGTCCTGGGGCCGCCCTTGTGGAACATCGGATACGACTGGGTGCTGCGCGCCGACCTCCCCGCTGGCGTCAGCGTAGTGTGCTACGCTGACGACACGCTGGTCTTAGCGCAGGGGAGGTCGCACGAGGCGGCGGCCGAACTTATGACACGCGGGGTTGCGACAGTCATAGAGAGGATCCGGCAACTGGGACTCGAGGTGGCATTGCACAAGTCCGAGGCCATGTGTTTTCATGGTCGTCGGAACGCGCCACCTGCGGGTTCCCAGATCACGGTAGGAGGGGTTCGCATCGGCGTCGAGGGTACGATGAAGTACCTGGGACTCGTCCTCGACAGCCGGTGGAACTTTGTCGAACATTTTCGACGTTTGGCTCCCAGATTGGACAGGGCCGGGGCCGCCTTGAAGCGGCTCCTACCCAATCTGAGGGGGCCAAATGCCTCCTGCCGGAGGCTCTACGCGGGGATCGTGCGGTCCATGGCCCTCTACGGGGCACCGGTGTGGGCGCGTTCGTTGAGGCAGCGATCAGCTCGCCTGATGAACGCGTCCCAGAGGGTCATGGCGATCCGTATCATCCGCGGATACCGCACGATCTCCCGTGAGGCGGCGAGCCTCCTTGCCGGACTGTCACCGTGGGATCTGGAGGCAAAAATCCTCGCGCACCTGTACGAGTGGCGCGAGGAGGCCAAACGCCGGGGCGAAACTCCGCTGCCGCGACAACTCGCGGCTCGGCGGATTGAGCTCCGGCAGGATCTCATGGTGACATGGAGAGAGCGACTGTCGCAACCCAGCGCTGGGCACGCCACCATCGAGGCGGTGGTGCCCCTCTTTGAGGAGTGGTTGGAGAGGCGTCACGGCGCCCTCACCTTCCGCCTGACGCAGGTGCTCACCGGACACGGCTGTTTCGGGAGGTACCTGTGTCGGATCAGGGCGGAGGTGACCCCTGAGTGTTTCCACTGCGAGGATCGCCCAGAGGACACGGTGGAGCATACGGTGGAGGTTTGCCCCGCTTGGGCAGAGCACCGCCGTGTCCTCGTGGATGCGATAGGCGACAGCGACCTCTCGCGCCGTGCCCTGGTTCAGGCCATGGTACGGAGCGAGAGGGAATGGGAGGCCGTCTCCTCCTTCTGCGAAGCAGTAATGCTCGCGAAGAGGGAGGCGGCACACGTTAGGGAGGCTCAGCAACGGCCGAGTCACCCTAGCGCCCCCAGCCGCGACCGCCGCAGGAGACGCCAGGGGCCGCGAGACGATCTCCGGCCACCGTAGACCCGGGCCTGCGGACGGCGAGTAGTGGGTAACTCGCCGTCCGATCAGCACCAGGCCCGAGAGTCGACGGCGCGTAGTGTTCCACGCGCGCCTCAACGAGTTGTCAGCCAAAGGAAGGGGCCTGCCACGGCCGGTGCCTGCCCGGGGGTGGAGGATAAATTCGAAAGAGTTACCTCGCCCCCGGGCACTCGAGGCAGGGAGGAACAGGGGTGGGTTTTAGTCAGTAAGAGTCTGACACACCCTTCCGCTCCACCCTAGAGCGGAAGAAGTCATTGGATGATTTCCCACCCCCCAAAAAAAAAAAAAAAAACCCGTGTTCCCTCAATTGTTCTTTGCGTTGCAAAACCGCGGTGACTTTTTCGAACAATCCCGCAATCCTGTAGGTACTATAGGACCAAAGCACCAGTACGGCCCGCAGGGATCCTAGGACGCTGTCGTATCTTCAGGGTAGACGTCTCACAACACTATGGGCGGATAAGAGCTGAGGGCACTTTAAATAACTATCACTAGTCATCCCAGAAAAATACATGTTTTTTTTTTTTTTGGGGTTGGAAATCATCCAATGACTTCTCCCGCTCTTCGTGTCAGACTCTTATTGACTAAAACCCACCCTTGTTCCTTCCCTGCCTGAGTGTCCAGGGGTGCGGTAACTCTTTTTCATAATTTATCCGCTACCCCTAGACATGCAGGCACCGGCCACGATGGGCCCCGTCAGTGCTGGCTGACAACATCTCTTTGAGGTACGCGTGGAACACTACGCGCTGTTGACTCACGGGCCTGGTGCTGATCGGACGGCGAGCTACCCACTGCTCGCGGTCCGCAGGCCCGACAACCCGTAATAGCCTGACAACCCTGGATGGATGAGGAATTAATACATGTGTGCCCACTCGCCAGGGCAAAACTCCTTGTCTGACATAAAACAAAATTCACATCTACTCTTTATAATTATTCCATCGACTCTCCAATATTCTTAACTGTCAGCTAAAGGCCGGTGCAGACCCGCTGAAATTAGGCTGTGTCTACAATCGTGACAGTACCTACTCAAGACAGAAAGAAGAAGCTTCTTAAGGCGCTATTAACTGCCAACGACCTTGAGTGGTTAGCTTGCGTGTTATGTACTGAGCTCACGTAACGCGTCGTACGTCAACCCAGTAATAGGACTCGTACATCCAACAAGTATTATACTGAAATATGTATACTAAAATATAAATAGTTAAATAATCTTTTAAATTGTGATAATTTCATAAAAATACGCTGTATAGTTTTTGCGTGATTCTCAATTATTTATCTGCGTTAGACATACCTTTACAAATTAATTGCACTATGTTATAAAATTATAATTTCAAATATTCACTTACAATATTACGAATAAAATTGTCTAGAGTAACATATATTTAACACATGTTTAGACGTGATCTTCAATTAAAATCATTAAAAGTCGTATAACTGCGCCTTAAATATAATATTCTTCAATATGAGATTTCTTTTTCAATCTCATTGTATGGCTACGCACACTTTAGTTTAACCAGATTTATAATAAAAGGTTTACATATATGTAAACGCTGATCATTTGAGTTTAGATTGGACCTCATGAATTTTTCGAATCTTTTGATACGGTCTGATTATTTAACCGACTCTCAACAGGAGGAGGTTCTCAATTCGCGAGTTCTTTTTTTTTGTTACTCGATTTCTCCGCCACTTTTGAATAGATTTTGATGACTCTTTTTTGTTTGGTAGGCCAGAATTCTTATAAATTTTATTGAAAGTGATTCAGCACTTTTTGAAAAAATCAACATAAACAAAAAATATACATAATGGGGTTATGCATTCGAGCCTAACTTTACTATTTAGTTTTAGTTCAGGAGTACCTACAACAACTCAAAAGTGAAAAAAAAAACTTTTTTACAAAAAATACAACCGACTCCTAAAAATTTCAAAATAACTTTAATTCTGGAAGTCGGTGTCAAAAATAACGAAGAAACAAAATACAAACACCAACTTCCGAATTAAAGTTATATTGAAAACTTTTAGAAGTCGATTGTATTTTTTGTAAAAAAGTTTTTATATGAATGCTAGTGTTGCAGCCGTTTTATTTTCAGGTTTGAAAATCGTCATATGATTTCTTTCGCTCTGGGTGTCAGACTCTTACTGAATAAAACCCACCCAAATCCTTCGGTTGTCTGTGCGTTCCAGGGATGCGGTGACTCTTTCGAATATGCCCGTGACCCTATTATAGCATTATAACAGTCTAAATCAAATACAATAATACTTACCTACTTCTATAGACAAAAGTGCAATAACCCTGATAATAATAATACTATGAAGGAAGAAGACGAAGTTATCTTAACGAATAACTACCGGAGGCATATCATGAAGGACGGGACAGTTGACGTGTGTCGGGCATGCCACCGTCCGGGTGAGTCCATCAGACATATTATCTCTGGTGGTTCTCGTCTTGCTAACAGCGAGTATTTGCACAGGCATAACCAAGTGGCCAGGATTATTCACCAGCAACTTGCTTTAAAAAACAAACTTGTAGATTCTCAGGTACCGTATTACAAGTATGTGCCCGACCCAGTTCTCGAAAATGACCATGTCACGTTGTACTGGGATCGGTCTATCATCACTGACAGGACTATTGTTGCCAATAAGCCGGGTATAGAGGTGATAGACCAATTGGCGCGCCGCACAATAATAATCGATGTCACCATACCACATGACGAGAACCTCGTGAAAGTTGAGAAAGAGAAACAAATCAAATAACTTGACTTAGCACACGAGGTTGTCGGTATGTGCAATGTGGACTCGGCTGTCATTATGCCGATAGTCGTTACCGCCAACGGCCTGATAGCCAAAAGCCTCGACGAGCACCTGTCGAAGCTGTCGTTGTGCGGTTGGCTCAAGGGCCTGATACAGAAAGCAGTACTTCTCGATACGGCTCGCATCGTGAGGAGGTTCCTGTCTCTGGAGCCCTAACCACCGGTAGCTTGGACACTGCTTCCGACACCGGCGGACTACTATTTTATATAATTTTTAATGTTTTATATGCTTTGTTAAAAATATTTAAAATTATAATTAATATGTATATTAAAGTGAATAAACGAATATAATAATCGTTTACTAACAAAAATATTACATACATAGAAATTAGTTTGAAACATAGCTATAAAAAAAAAGCTTTTTTACAAAAAAAAAACAGCCGACTTCCAAAAAAAATACACTAAAAATTAATAAATAACTTTAATTTCGGAAGTCGGTGTTTGTATTTTACTTCATCGTTATTTGACACCGACTTCCGAAATTAAAGTTATTTATTAATTTTTAGTGTATTTTTTTTTGGAAGTCGGTTGTTTTTTTTTGTAAAAAAGCTTTTTATTTTTTACATTTTAGTTGTTATACCCCAGAACTAAAAACCCCAATGTAATGGAACGTGGAATTTAAATATTTGGAGAACACCAAAACGTCATCGAGGTACACGTATTTTCCGTTTTTGTTCAGTTTCTCAAAAAGCGCTGAAGCAATTTCGATAAAATTTATTTGGGACCACCTCGGGAGTATATTCTTTCAGATAAAAAAAGAATTTTGAATATTGGTTCACAACTGACGGAGAAATCGAGTAACATACATACAAAAAAAAAAACATACAGACGAATTGAGAACCTCCTCCTTTTGGAAGTCGGTTAAAAATTAAAAAGCAAAAATCTATGCACAAAGAATATAAACCCTGCCTCTTAACTTAAGAGAAACCTGCATCTTAAAGACGAAAGTGTAATAACCCGATCCCCCGAAAACAATTGTACGAGTATCCCTATAATATTTTTCCACAACGTTACTTACTGAATCGCGTGGCAGGTCGCAATTCACTGCAGTATGTTCCAAATAAAATGTTTGGCAAACGTACAGTTTTCTGCATGGATACGTCGCGAAATGAAACAATGTGCATTATATGCTACTGATACCTCTGCCCAGAGCACTTTGTGCAATGGATGCCTAAAGCTCTCGTGCTTTGTGGAAATACGGAGTGGTTACATAATGGGTAGTTTTATAGGCAAATGTTTTGGCGTCAAATCTACTTTAGGTAGCTAAATATTTTGTTTTGCATATTTTTGTGTTTTAATAGGAATAACCACATAAGTACCTACAACCTACCAAGGGCTGATTTTTCAATAGTGAGATAACTTTTATCTGAAGATTAAATATGGCGGTTTGACATAAAATTAACTTAAATAATAAATATGTTCAGACAGATAACGTTTTGGTTGTCTCCAATTATGTTTATACGATATATATATACGAATAATACGCTAAAAATTACTAAATAACTTTAATTTTGGAAGTCGGTGTCAAATAACGAAGAAACAAGATAGAAACACCGACTTCTGATATTAAAGTTATTTTGCAATTTTTAGTTTATTTTCTTTTTAAGAAGTCCGTTGTATTTTTTACTTTTTAGTCGTTGTACTCCAGAACAAAAATAAAATAATAAAGTCATGCCGAATAGATATCCTCAATAACATGGAATTTGAACATAATTGGAGACAACCAAGACGTCATCTGTCTAAACATATTTTTTTGTAGTTGATTTTTTCAAAAAGTACTGAACCAATTTCGATAAAATTATATGGGACCACCTCTGTGTAAGTATGAACCTATAAAAAGAAAATTGTGAACCTTTTTGTTTTGGCAGTTGATTAAAACTGTAAAACCACCATTTTTATTTCTCTAAAAAAAGTTCGCTGACGGATGGAAAACCGGTCAAGGAATGCGAGTCGGAATCGAGCACCGAGGGTTCCCTACATACTTGTGGGTGTGTAAATAGTTTGGAAATTGAGTCTCGAATGAAAATCAATTATTTTTCTTTTCGTCTTAGATAAAAAAATAGACGTTTAAAATTAATTAAAAATGTTTTAGCTTGTGCTCATAAAACCCTTTCACACGATACCCCACACGATACAGTCGCTTTTTGGAAAATTTCATGATTGTAGGTCAACGGGACCCTATAGATTTTGATTACCTTGTGGATGTCAAAATATTCGGCAATTTATGTGGTATTACCAGCTGCATCTTTTGACTGCGTTAACTTAGAAGTTTGATTTTTACTTACAACTTCAAGGGACCATACCTGAGTATTTGATTTAATTTTAACTTGATATCTCCACGCGTTGCTGAGAAAGAGGGTTTTTCACTTTGTTGTCCGTCCGTCTAGACAGACGGACGGAAAACAAAGTAATCCTATAAGGGTTTCTTTTTTCTTTTGAGGTACGATTACAGTTGCATATTATTCAGTTTAACTAAATTATACATTAAGCTGAGCACCTCTGAAAACACAGAATTCTAAATGTCATATCCAGAAAATGGTAATCTGTGGCATTCGTCATTACATCAAGGAAATAGAAAAATAAAACCTTGCATAATTTTACACTTATTTTATTCTCTGCTACACAATACACACGAGTGTAAAATATAATTAAACGAATACAATTAAGATTTCCTCCTCTCTTTTATTAAACTTTCATCTTGAAAATTGAGTGGTGGGTAGAGGGGGTTTGTATGTTCCATGCAAAGCTATTGTGTAACCATGTCAAATTAAACCGCTCAATTTTCTGTGTACGCTCTGGTTTATGAGACACTGAATCAAAAGTCGCAGTGTAAGCAGAGCGGGAGCGATTTTGGAAAAGGCGAATTTATTTAAGGGTTATGTAATAATATGTTTCTTGCATCCTTGTTCTTTTAAATATACGTAGGTGTTTGCCTTAGGCAGAAGTAAGTTCGTATGTTACTTATTACCCGACTGCGGCAGGAGAGTAATGTTTTTGTAAAATAGTTTGGTAGAACTCGACAGCTTATCAAGTGAAACCATAATTAATCAACATACAATCTCATCTTTTTCAGATTAAAGTCAAGCATCAAGTCAATAGAACTGTTTTTTTTTGTAAGCATTAGTTGTCCAAATTTTTTTTTGCACTGGGTTACCACATCAGTGCAAAAAAAAAAGAATTTCGCAAGCAAGCAGAGGTGACCAAACCTATAATTCTGTGACTGCGTGTATTTCTTAACAGGCACGCGACTCATCGAGAATGCTAACAAAAACGCTACTTCCACTCCGCTTTCGGTGAGACCTATGCCTTATCGAGTACAATGAATTTTGTAAAGCAGAGCTTTTTGGTAGATAAACTTTTGGAAATGTGACAAATATCTGAGTTTTAAAGTGTTTGTAATTTAAACGCACTCATGAGTACGTGTTTTAATTAAAGTACAGAATTGTTTTCATTTAGTTAAATTAGGTAGAGTTTGTTTATTTATTTCAGCGTGTAGTCGACCATATACATTTGGCGCCAGGGAATTTCGTTTAAATATATACAGTCGGAATGAATTTTGTTTCTTTGTTATTTGACACTGATTCGCAATTTGTAGTAGTTAGTGTATCTTTTTTGGAAGTCGGATGTACTTTTTGTAAAAAACGTTTTTAATTTTTCACTTTTTAGTTGTTGTACCCCAAAACTAAAACCAAATAATGAAGTTATGCCCGAATGGAAAACGATAACCCCAATAACATGGAATTTGAACATAATTTAGTGACTACTAAGAAAAAAGTTAGTGACTACCTTACAACAACTTACCTATGATGAGACTGAACTACTGATGCACATATCACGGTGACTTGAATGAGTTGATGTCGTGTTATGATTTTAATTTCAATTTATTCCAAATGTTTCACACTAACATATATACAGGTAAACTCACAAATACCTAGCTCTCAGTACACTTTACTCAGGTACTGTCACCCTCACACACACGTACACATACACACACATACACGCACACACTCATAGACACTTGCTCATTTACAGATTTCTCATTTAGCACTGTATAATAATTTAGCATAAAAATAGTTCCACACGTATTATAATCACATAAAAATAGTACCACCAGTCCTTTGTGTTTGTTAGCATTATTTTAAAAATATTCGGGGAAATGGCACTGTTAACCGAAATACAGGCATTACCTAGTTCGGTTACAGAAGCTAAATCCATTTATTTGTATATAACTACTGCTAAACTGTTTTTGTAACATAGAATTAAAATCCAAAACAATTGATTTTTTCAAAAAGTACTGAATCAATTTCGATAAAATTTACATAGAACACCCTCTGAAATATGACCTACCAAACAAAAAATGAATCATCAAAATCTATTCACAAATGGCGGAGAAATCGCGTAACAAACATACAAAAAAAACATACAGACGAATTGAGAACCTCCTTCTTTTGGAAGTCGGTTAAAAATACGTGTTCAATTTGTTTGATAATCTAACTTATGGACTAAATATAATCATTTTTTTTTTTAATAATCTAACAAATGGACTAAATAGAATCATTATTTTTGATAATCTAACTTACGGACTAAATAGAATCATTATTTTTGATAATCTAACTTACGGACTAAATAGAATCATTATTTTTGATATTCTAACTTACGGACTAAATAGAATTATTATTTTTGTACTTAGGGATCATCCCTGTTATATCATGAAACAGTAATTATGCATTGTAATGCCAACGACAACTTGTCAATCAAATATCTTCTGTATAGATTTACCGAGATACGATGCTATTTGGCTGTGTTTGATCTTCAACAATCAATCCATTTGCATACAGCCAACCGCAATAAAGCATTCGAGATAATGTATATTTTACAACTGCGGACTGAAGCCAACAGTTACACAATAATGTTTCATAATAGCAAATCCCAAAATGTGTGCATTGTAGATAAATTATAGCTAATGGGTTTAGTGCATGACTAGTTAGGGCCGATTTCACCAATGAAACTAATCACGATTAGTTAAATTAAACTCAGTTTATGCGTTTAATCGAGATTAGAGCTTCATTTTGCGTTTCACCACTACAAACTAAATTAGTTTAAGCTTAACTTAGTTTAAATTCTAAAGGCCCAGTTTTCAGTGAAACGCAAAATGAAGCTCTAATTTCGATTAAACACATGAAATGAGTTTAGTTTAAACTAATCGCGATTAGTTTCATTGGTGAAATCGGCCCCTAATTGGCTAACCTTTTTGCGGTAAACTTTATATTTATTTTGAATCATATATGTATACGGTGACTGGTAATTAGTGACCGATAATTAAACACGTGATAGTACTCATGATAACAAACAACTTGCCCAAAGATTAGGTTTAGTTTCATTTGACAGCTCTCATCAAGATAAATCGATTTTATAAATAAAAAAATAATGTTTAAATAGTTATTGTAAAAATATTTAGTGTTTAAGTAAAAAAAAAAACAACCGAAATCCAAAAAAAAATACACTAAAAATTTAAAAATAACTTTAATTTCGGAAGTCGGTGTTTATTTCTTCGATATTTGACACCGACTGCCAAAATTAAAGTTATTTTTAAATTTTTAGTGTATTTTTTTTTGGAAGTCGGTTGTTTTTTTTGTAAAAAAGTGTTTATTTTTCGCTTTTTAGTTGTTATACCCTAGAACTAAAAACCTCAATAACATGGAACGTGGAATTTAAACATTTGGAATACACAAAAACGTCATCAAGATCTGCGTATTTTTCGTTTTTGTTCAGTTTCTCAAAAAGCGCTGAAGCAATTTCAATAAAATTGATGTGGGACCACCTCGGGAGTATATTCTTTCGGATAAAAAAAGAATTTTGAAAATCGGTCCACAACTGACGGAGAAATGCGCGGACATACATAAAAAAAAAAAAAAGAAAACATACATACAGTCGAACATAGAACCTCCTCCTTTTTCGAAAGTCGGTTAAAAAATAGAATCAATTTTGTAATGTCGGCTTATACTCGTCAAAAAGCCAAATAAAAACAAAAGATAATTAAACTATTTGAAATTACTGTTCAAGGGCAATCTAGTGACATCCATATCACCCCATATAAAAAAGTGAAACGGTCGCGAGAACTCAAAGAGACGTCTGAACCGATCAACGACGTGAAGTCGATCGCCTCAACTTTTAATGCATAAAGTGTTAATTCACGTAAAACACACAGCTGTGTCCACGATGCAGCCATACCCCGTATTAAAAAAAAAAAAAAGAATTTAACAAAAAATACAACCGACTTCTAAAATTTGCAAAATAACTTCTTTTCAGAAGTCGGTGTTTTTATTTTTGTTTCTTCGTTATTTGACACCGAATTCTGAATCAAATGTAATTTTGCAATTTTTAGAAGCCGGTTGTATTTTTTGTAAAAAAGATTTTTATTTTTCACTTTTTAGTTGCTGAACCCCAAAAGTAAAACTAAATATAAAAGTTATGCCCGAATGGATAACTCCAAAAACATGGAATTTGAACATTTGGAGACAATCAAAACATCATCTGTGTATACATATTTTTGTTTAAGTTGATCTTTTCAAAAAGTGATTAATCAATTTCTATAAATTATATGGGACTACCTCTGAAGTATGACCAACCAAACAAAAAAAGAATCATCAATATCTATTCACAAATGGCGGAGATATCGCGTAACAAACATACAAAAAAAAAAACATACAGACGAATTGAGAACCTCCTCTTTTTTGAAGAAGGTTAAAAAAAATTCTTAAATGACGTAATATCTCTGCCATATATGAACTAAGCACACCAACACCGCATCGCACAATCGAAGTTCTCCGCGCGATTTGAAAATATACAACAGTCTGCAATCAACTATAAATTGAGCAGTTATCCAGACCAGACACAACTTCCACCCGTCTGGTCGGTGGATCCTCTATTTTCAATGGTGGCTGCGGGACTTTAAACACTGTTCCGCATACCTATATAGATCCTTTCAATGATATATTATCTTAGTTATTTCGTTAGTTTCACAAGTTGAAATATCATCTTTGGATATATAATCATCAAATCCCATGTATAATCTTCTTGATTCACACCAGAACACTCCAAAGGCTGTAATTATTATAACTTTACAAAAACCTTTTGCTCGGATCAAGAGTTAAATTATATATTTCTAATTATGTTTTCACTTACAAATTCAGCAACTTTGTAACTCTTGCAAAAGAAAATTTGCTACCAGTATAATACAAACATTTTCTGGTCACAAAAACAGAAATACTTTTAAACAAACAGATAACTATGCAAGTCCAAGCAATTCTCGTGAACGGAGAGCGTAATCTCCTAATCTGTTACTAGAATTCTGCGCTAATCTCTACTCGAGTGCACTAGATGATGTTAGATTAGGCTAGTGACATCAAAGCTTACCTGAGCCAACCCTGTCAGGATGCCAAAGCTAGGCGCAATACCAAAGAAAAGATAGGTACAGAAGGTTAGCTTAATACAAGATGTGAAAACAGGGTCACACACACACACACGGGTCACGGGTGTGTGTGTGAAAGAGTCACCGCGGGCCCTGGCATAGGTAATTAAAAGAACACAGGCGGGTTTTAGTTAGTAAAAGTCTGACACGCCAGCAATCTCCAACCATGGTAAGTCCAAGATCCCAGCTGAGACTATGAAAGGTTATAGACGGAACGTCATTAGGCATTAAATGAAGTAGGATCGTTAAAATGTGTGAGTGACCTTGAAAAACGTAACGATGACGTTTCGGCTTCTCATTTTGTCTATGTTAGCAAGATACAAGCCGGCTTCTCATTCTGGTACTTCAGATTGCTGGATTTTGACACTCCGTCTATAATCTTTTATAGTCTAAGGATCCCAGAGCCAAAAAACATTAATTATTTTCTGATTTACAAAATGTGTGAGATGGAGTAGTGTTAGAATGTAATTTTAACGTACAATTATGAAAGCTTGGCCGACGGCGAATTTACTGGTATCAGGTGCTAAAGTTACGTAATATATTTACTTTCTCATAATCCCACAAATGTTATTCAGAAAATAAGTAATGACTCGTGCCTGTGGGTGTGGATGTGGAGTAAGAGTTACTCTATGTTAAAACGAATGTTATTCGCAATTTTACTCGCTGTGTACGTAAAAACACGATGGTCCGCGAGACTAGGTCTATTCATATACCTACATGTGTTGGACCAAATTTCGTACTAATGTTCTAAGAAGTGCACAGGTCTATTCCAAATAATTCCAATTTACAGTCCTGCCAAAGTAGATCGAAGCTTGTATTGGAATAGACAGGTAGGCGAAGGCACACCTCACTTTGCTCTTCGGAGTGCCATAGGTACATAGCGTGTTAAGCCGCCATAAGTGTGAATGTATAGTAATGCAAGCAAAGGAGGAGGCGAGACGCGTGAGTGAGAGGCAATCCTCACGCCCTCACATCGCTGGCCGGCGCAGGAGACACCCTGAGCGTCGGAAGACTCAGGGCGATTCCCAGTCACCGTGGTCGTGAGAGTGTTCGAAAGAGTCACCGCGGAACCCTGCTGGAACGCAAAGGGCAACTGAAGAATCACTGGTGGGTTTTAGTCAGTAAGAGTCTGACACGCCCCCCTGCTCCACCCGAAGCGGGAAAAGCCATCTTATGATTGCCTATATTAAAAAAAAAAACGGCAAAGTGCGTATCGGACTTCGCACATTTAAGGTTCCGTACCAAATGAGGGAATTATCACAGAAAAATCTGATTTATAATTATGTTGGTATTTGTTAGTAAACGTAATAATATATTTATATAACTAAATATTCGTAGAATCATTAGATAGATTTTTTTTTTGTTTTTTTTTGGTTTGTTGGTTGGGAAATCACCCAATGACATCTCCCGCTCTGGGTGGAGCGGGAGGGCGTGTCAGACTCTTACTGACTAAAAACGGCCCGTATTCCTTCAATTGCCTGTGCTAGAGGCCGCGGTGACTCGTTCACACACACCCGCGACCCGTGTGTGTGTGTGACCCTGTTTTCATCTCTTGTATTATGCTAACCCCTGTTCTTTCCCTGCCTGAGTGCCCAGGGGTGCGGTAACTCATTTTCAGAATTTATCCGCTACCCGTAGGCATATCATTAGATAGATGACTTCTCAAGCGGGAGGGCGTGTCATACTCTTACTGACTAAAATCCATCTGTGTTTCTTCAGTTGCCCTTTGCGTTCTAGAACCGCGGTGACTATAAATAACGTAATAATAAACATTATCACCAAATTTCAAGTTCTTAGGTCAATGGGAAGTTAAAAAATTCTTCGGAACAGAATTTTGTGACAGACGACAAACAGACAGACAGACGGACAGATAGACAGACGGACAGATGAACAGACATACAGACGGACAGACGGACGTACGGACAGACGGTTAGACGGACAGACGAACAGACGAACAGACAGACAGACGGACAGACGGATAGACGGGCAGACGGACAGACGGACAGACGGACTGACGGTCAGACTGACAGATGGAAAGACGGATAGACGGACAGACGGATAGACGGACCGAAGGACAAACGAACAGACGGACAGACGGACAGATTGGCAGACGGATAGACGGACAGACAGACAGACAGACAGACGGACAGACAGACAGACGGACAGACGGACAGACGGACAGACGGACAGACGGAGAGTGGACAGATGGACAGACAGACAGACGGACAAACAACTCTATAAAAAAAGTGTGAATACATTTTCACTCTTTGTATGGAGCCGACTTTCTGTACTTATCTATATCGTGTTGAAACCAACCTTTAATTAAGTGTTACTGTTAAAATGTATTGGTGACTGGCTGACTGCGTCCCTTTTGTATGCTAATGTATTGTTTACTTTATTTTGCATAATTACCTGGTATTGGCTGGAGTTTTTGGGTTCCGGGTTGGGGGTAGGCTTCCGTATTTTTCCATTTGGATCCCGAAGAAGTTTTTAGGTTGGGTAGGTCAAGGCCTGGATAGCTTTGGTCAAATGGAGCCAGAGTAAAAGCTTGCTATTCAATAAAATTTAACATACAAGTAGATTTATTTTGGCAGCTTTTTTTAAAACTCCCAACTGATATTACCGTCAAAATCAGCTAATAAAGTTTTCAGTGTGTAGATTATGTAGATACTTTTATCCTTGGAAAGTAGCAGGAAGCATTGTTCAATACAAAGAAAGTGTTCAGGAAAATTTACACTACCAGTTGGCGCCACTTACGCGTCAGGTCTTTTACTTTAATATCGAAACATTATAACCTAAAATATGACGTTGAGGTTAACTTGATATGTCAGTTTTTGACAGTATCTGAAGAGTTTTGACGGGTGTCACGGGTTTTTTTTTTAAGTATGGGAAATCGTTAGTTGACTTCTCGAGAGGCAGGGCGTTTTTTTTACAACTAATGATTAAAAAAACCATAATTTCCACTTCCCTCCTATTCAAACGGGAGACAGAACGAAGCTAGGCCATTAGGCACAAAGGTATTTACAACTGGGGTAAGCCCAAAACCAGTAATATTAAAAAAAGAAAAGAAAGAAAGAAAATACGTTTATTTACGGTAAACATGACGCAAAAAATAGAGAAACACAAAAAAAAAGAAAAACTGGGGGAAAAAATGCGTCACATCCACGCAAAACGGCCATCGCTCAGCTTAAGTGCTATGACCCTATACAAGACAGAGCCCCAGCGCTAGTTTTCAGCGACAGCCGGCGTCGACGTCATGACGTCGACCGGTGCAGAAAACAATGAGTAAAACTTCTAAATATTATACAGCGTAAAAAATATTAATATTTAAGTGGCAACATTCCGTTGCCTGCAACATGACGCACGCGCCGTCGGCTTTGATTTTAATCTGTGCCTCTCAGCTGGTTGGATTAATGGGTCCTAAATTTGTAAGCTGTTACACTTGATTCCAATAATAGGTATGGCAAACACTCCAGCGACCCTGGTAGGTATCTAGACCTGATGCCTCAGTAATGCCATCTGTACACCAAATATGCCATATACCAGTGAGCTGTGGTGGCTCAGTGGTAACGGCCGCGACTTACAAGTTGTGAGTCGTGAGTTCAAACCCAGGCTGGCGCTTTTACCGCACCCGTGGGCACTTAGGTAGGGAAGGAACAGGGGTGGGTTTTAGTCAATAAAGCCCGGTTTCCACCGCGAGCGGAACGGACCCATTAATGACTTCGTTAAACTCGCAAACGCAAACTGCATACTTGTATTTCCACCAACAAATAGTCGGACGGAAAGAGCCGAGCGTGTAGAAAGAGTAGAAATGAGCTCGCTCAGTTCTAGGGAGCGGAGCGGAGTACTTACGAACTCCGCTGAACTCGCAATTACAATTTACATAGTAGCGTTTCCACACAGAAAGTGGTGAGCGGGGCGGATTGAGCGAGTAAAAAGAAATTGAAAAGAGTCCGCTGCGCAAGGCCTGCACCGACTAGTTCAGAACGGACTCGCTCGCTGTCTGCCCCCCGCGCCTCGCCTCCCGCAGCTACGCGCCGGCTGGCGCTCGCATCACCGCATTGTTGTTTGTTATGGCAGTCGAGTAACATATATGTTGTTTTGGTTTGAAATGGAGCGATTTATAGAAGCTGTACGACAATACCCATGTTTGTGGAATGTATCAATTAAAGAAAAACTTCAACTGAACTCGTTCTCTGTGGAAATTATAAAATAAATAAAAATAAAAAAGCCTTATATTTCTTGCCAATTACATGCATACAGAATTGAAAGAGTAAAAACATTTATGAATAAATATTGAGAAATTAAAATAAATTTAGATTGAATTATTATGTGAATTAAAAATAGCAAAATAATTGGAAATTATCTATTCGTTTTTCATTTCTCATTTTCCGTTCAGCTCAGTCAGCTCATTTCTCTATCTCAGTTTCATTTTGCAGTGGAAATCAAATGACCAACTCTTCGTTGGTGGAAACGCAAACCTATTTCATTAAAAAGGAGTCCGTTCCGCCTAACCATTTCCCGCACATTACCCTTTCGCAGTGGAAACCGGGCTTAAGAGTCTGACACGCCCTCCCGCTCCACCCAGAGGGGGAGAAATCATTGGATGATTTAGAATATAGAACCAGAAATTCGAAGACATGTGACATCCACCAACCCGCATTGGGCCCGCGTGGTGGATTACGACCCCCACCCTCTCACAGAGAAGAGGCCTGTGACCCAGCAGTGGGGACATGAAAAGGCTGATGATGTTGATGACACCAAATACATTTACATGTTATTTCAAAAAACCCTCATTTTTTAGTCAATCAATGCACAGTTACCTACAATCTACTTGATATTCAAGAACAAATTCTTTCAAATCTAAGAAGTTTAGTAGTTTATTACCTCTCTGTATGTGCCAATGGGCTACTAAGGTAGCAATTGAGTTACCTCACGACATCATTCTACCTAATAAGGTTAGGGTAAGGGTCTTTAATGTCTTTACATACTCGTTCCTGAGATTAGTTTTTCTTTACTTGTTTGGAAAGGGCTGGGTTTCCCTTGTGAGGTGTCCGGGAAGAATTATGTGGTGGCCGATATTAGGTTTCTCGCGTCTGTCTACTTAATATTTAATATAATTCGGTTAATCGATGTTGCTCGGTGGTTTAGGAACCTTTTTCCTAAACACTAAGATCCTTACTTAAACAAAAATATTAGATAGATAGATAAAAGATTTATTCAGTGCACACAAAAGACACAGTACAACACACAAAATCACAAACAAAAAAATAATAATATAAAAAATTTAAATAATTAATAATAATAATTAAAAAAAAAACAAAAAAAAAAATCAAATCAAATTTTGTTTACTAACATTATTTTTTTTTATTATTATTTTAATAATTAATTAATATTCATCAGGTTCTTTTATTTCAACATTTTCTACGCGGAAGAAGGCTGATAGGTGGTAAAGTGCTGACTAATCATTAAAAGGAGGGTTTGTCAGAGTACAGACAGTTTAATTTGATGGTTTTTTTTTATTGGGTTGGAAATCATGGAGCAGGAGGGCGTGTCAGTCAGACTCTTACTGACTAAAACCCACCTGTTTCCCATCAGTTGCCTGTACCAGGGCCACGGTGACTCCTTCGATCACTGGAGGCACCTGGCAGGCATCGGCCCTAGCGACCCCGTCACTGTTTGCTGACATCTCTTTGAGGCGCGTGTGGAACACTACGCGCGACTGCGCATAGTGTCCACGACCCGAGTCGACTGACTCGGGTCATGTCCTAATCGGACTGCGAGCTACCCATTACTCGCCGTCCTCAAGCCTGCACCTACGCTACAGTGGCTGAGTATCGACTTGCGACTCCCGTCGCCCAGGGCGTCTCCTGCGGTGGCTGGAGGCGTGAGGGCGCGAGGATTGCCTCTCCCTCATGCGTTCCACCTCCTCCTTTGCGAGCATTACTGCTTCGCAGAAGGAGATAACAGCTTCCTAAACCCTCTCGTTCCGTACCATGGCCTGGACCAGGGCCGGACGCGAAGGATTGCCACTGCCGATCATCTCAACGAGAACACGGCGGTGCTACGCCCAAGCGGGGCAGAATTTCCACCGTATGCTTCACCATGTCCGCCGGGCGATCCACACAATGGTGATAATTTGATGGACGAGACGTTTGCTACAAAAAAAAAAAAACAGTCTAAATTTTATAGATATGATGGACCAAAATAATTTATTAAAGGAGCATTTGACATTATTCCCCGATTGTAAGAAAAACAAATAGTAAAACAAGTGTTTGTCAGTAACATCAATACGTAGTAACCATGGCAACCGAATGTTTATTTGTAGAAGTTAAGCAATCATGACACGGGAAAGGTTTTCATGTCATGGGCAAAAATACAGTTGGGCATAACACGGAAGGCTGAATAGAGTATACACTGACCGACTTGTCTTGACACTTGACAAAATAGGAAAGGGAATTAATACTAGCAAATTGATCGCTTGTATATATTAATAATTTCTGTAAGTAGTGATCCAAAATTGTAGACTCTTCACTCATAGAAAGGCAAACTATCTATAAAGTTAACCAGTGATACGACCAAAGACAGTGAGACGTTATAATAGCCACGACCTCCATCAATCTGCCTAGCATTTTTTCCAACTATCTTGGGGTCGGCTTCCAGTCTAACTGGATGCTGTTGAATGCCAGTATTTTACATGGAGCGGCTGCCTATCTGACCTCCACAACCCAGTAACTGGGTAATACGATGCCACTTTGTAAGACTAGTTGTCAGACTTTCGGGATTCTGGCGACCCGTACCGACTGCCAAAGATCCACGATTGACAGCCGGGACGGTGACGGTGCGACTATATATAGATATCTGCAATCTGCAACACCAGAAGCTTTGTATATAGGTACGTGCGTTGGAATCTTAGAAGCCATGGTAAAAAATCTCATGTGCCTAAATTATTAGTACCGCCAAAATTTAGGCCTAGTTTGGAGTTCACTGTCATACCTAATCTTGTATCTCTAAAATATTTGATTTGAACACAGCACCGTTGTTTTCCGGCCCAAAAAGTATGCGGATAGGTAGATATGCCCTGGGTTCCTTCAAAACGAATTCTATTACAACAAAACAATAAATTGAACATAACTTTTGATTTTCTACTTATCTTCTTCTTTTTGTGGCGATATTCAATTTTCATATTTTGTCCAACCAGTATTATTTTTTTATTGAATGAGGAAACATTTTTTTTTATAAAAAAAATGTTTATATTATTATAAGAAAAAATAACGTGCAAGTTAACAACCAGTGAGGACTTAAAATATAACTAAAATGGAATATAATAATTAGACCTAAACAGAACTAGGATAAACCTGTAAGTACGTAAGATTTCTTAAGAGTTAATAATTTTATTAATTACGTAATTATTTCTTATGATGGTACACATAAAATAATACCACTACTATACAACAACAACAACTACACAACGACTACAAACACAACAACACACAAGCTAACCTAACCTAACCTTTTTTTTTTTTTTTTTTGCCGTGTGGAAAATCCTCATGGATGTCCTTCGCCTGGGGCGGGCGAAGGGGTCTGTCAGACTCTTACTGACTAAAAACCACCCCGGTGTTCCCTCATATACTTGACTCCGGGGCAACGGGTGCGAATGGGACTTCCGCTGCCCCGGACTAGTACCGGCCCGCTGTCTGCGGGCCTCACCCCGGGGTGAGGAGTGAGGTCTTAACCCCCCTTTACGTCTAAGAGAGGCGCACGTGGACCACTACGCGCCGCCATATCGGGTCTCGGTTGATGGGCCAACGGACGTCCCCGAATCCGTCGACCCCGGACCGTTTTTAGGGGGGCTGTAAGAGGGCGTTGTCCGCCCTTCTTCGACGTCCGGTGCGCCTGGTTCGGGAAGGGACTACACTAGTCATCTCCCTCTCCCTTTCCGCAGAACCTAGCCTAACCTAACCTAACCTAACCAGAACTAGGATAAACCTGTGAGTACCTCAGATTTCTTAAGAGTTAATAATTTTATTATTTACGTAATTATTTCTTATGATGGTACACATAAAATAATACCACTACTATACAACAACAACAACTAAACAACGACTACTAACACATTTACAACAACACACAACTTACTATTCATAACTAATCAGAATAATGTCTGTTCAAAATACACTTAAAATTTCTTAAATTAAAACTTTCAATAAGGCACTTTCAATAAGGCCGTGTATCTGGCTACACGGACAGCTTTGTCATTAGCAGTTTCTTCTTGAACATAGTGTGATAAAAGGATCAAAATACGTTGGTCCTTGTATAGTGCCATGGATTCTATCAATAAAATATAGAGGCCTATGTGAGTATTAAGTGTCGCTCTGTTTTCTTCTAAAGGACCGTGCTTAATACACGATACCAATATTTTGATCAGAAATGTACAAAACTTTCTTTCTTTCTTTCTTTCTTTCTTTCTTTTTTCTTTTTTTTCTTTCTTTTTTCTTTCTTTCTTTCTTTGTAAAAGTTATTGCAAGAGTATTTTGCAGGTTTTTGGTTTCATGAAAAGTTTTCGTGAATTTCGTTTGAAATTGTCTGTGAAAACATAACTGAGATATTAAAATATCTCAGCTATGTGTTGTTATATGTGTGCATTAAAGTGCAACGTGTCTTTTCGAGTGTCGCTGCTTCTGATGTTCATTTCGAAACTCTAACGTTTAAAGTTAGTAATGGACTTTTAAACCCCCGACGCAAAAAGTGGAGTGTAATAAGTTTGACCACTATGTGTGTACGTGTCTGTCTGTCTGTGACACCGTAGCTCTTAAATAAATGAACCGATTTCAATGCCTTTTTTTTATTTGAAAAGTTTGTTTGTGTAAAGTAAAGCAGCTCAGCTCATCTTTTTAGGTTTGTTTGTGGGAAGTAATCTCTGGAACTACAAAACCGAAATTACTCTAATAGACAGCTACATTAGTAGTAGATTGCTCCGCGTGGAATTAGGACTTCCCTCGTTATAAACTTTCAACCCCTTTTTCACCCCTCAAGGGTTGAATTTCGAAAAACCCTTTTTTACTGTATACTTACTCTTCACAAAGAACACACCCTCCAAATTTAATGTCTCTAGGACCAGCGGTTTGGGCTATGCGTTGATATACCAGTCAGTCAGTCAGTCAGGACTTTGAATTTTATATACAGGGTTTAAAAAGATTACATAACTGACAACTCCGCATACTGTACATCTAACAAAGTAGTTTTGCGCAAAAATTATTGCTGGGAAACGACTTTTATTTTTAGGTTTGAAAAAAAAAAAACAATTTTTTATTGCGCGCAACGTAAAGCGAACCCAGGCAAGTGGAGATATACCCCGCCCCTTCGCTTTAAGCCACGTAGGTACTTGTCGGATAAGTTTGAAATTCATTGGGTTTTGATAACTGTAAATGCGTAATTTCGAAAAAAAATCGAAAATTCAGGTAATGTTTGTTTGGAATAAAGTTTAGTAATAACACTTTTTTTTTTGGCTGGGTGGGAAATCATCCAATGACATCGCCCGCTCTGGGTGGAGCGGGAGGGCGTGTCAGACTCTTACTGACTAAAACCCACCCCTTTTCCTTCCATGCCTGAGTTCCCAGGGGCGAGGTAACTCTGTTTCGAATTTATCCTCAACCCTTGGGCAGTAAGTAGTAGTTTAGTAATAACACTTGGAATTCATTTTCGTAAAAAAAAAAAATTGCGACTTATATCTTCAATATCGCCTGGATCAGTGGATTCCTAGGTGTGGTCTAGTGGAAAAAACAATGATCCAAATAATGGGTAGAATGTGTGGCTTTCGGCTTCGGAAACTGTCTTTTTACACCCGATATACAGATTCAACTTCAAAATATGTTGCTCATACTTCCTACAAAGTCTAAAAACATTTTACCTACACAGTGAAACAAAGTTGCAGAAGTAATAAGCCTGCGTTTTACAGCGGGTCGGTTCGTTACCTACAATATTTATTACACTATCAACTAGTTTAATTGGCCTCTTCGAAGTACTTAACCGTTCTGTTGTAGTTGGTGGAAACAAGTTTAATTTCTCAGAAGTTTTAGCTTTGAAGTGCCCTACCTACAAAGTAACTAGAATTAATAGAGTACAAAGCTTTTCAAATTATTGGTGTCTTATTGATTTAGGTAATAATATCTACCTGAAAGTCATCATCATCATTTCAGCCAAAAGACGTCCACAGCTGGACATAGGCCTCCCCAATTGTCGCCACAACGATTGGCCCTGTGCGTCTCGCATTCATCGGCTACTCGTGACCCTCACCAGGTCATCGGTCCACCTTGTGGAAGAGCCTCCAACGCTACGTCTCCCAGTACGCAGTCGCCACTCCAGAACTTTTCAGACCCATCGATCATCTGTTCTGCGAGCAATGTGCCTTGCCCACTGCCACTTCAGTTTGATGATTTTTCGGGCTATGTCGGTAACCTTGGTTCTAGGGCTATATGCTCGTAGTTTCCTCTTTTGATTGAATCGGGAATGATGATATCCGCTACCTGAAAGTGCCCACTACAAATCAAAGCGGATGATTTCCCACCGTCCAAAAAAACAGTTTTGGACGGTGGGAAATCATCCGTTGACTTTTACTGACAAAAAACTTGAGAGGTGTCAAGGGACACCCGGATGGAACGAAGTAGCTTGCAAACTTTGTACCTACCCACCAAAAATACAAGAAGTTTTTATTAGATTGTTTTTCCAACACAATCTTTTTGGATGGACAGCCTCATTAGTGTCGTGACAACTTTTCGTAAGATTTTTTTTTATTAGATTGTTTTTCCAACACAATCTTTTTGGATGGACAGCCTCATTAGTGTCGTGACAACTTTTCGTAAGAATTTTTTCCGTCTAGCCCCCTTTCACAACGCGCGATAAGGAACTTCGTTCCAAAACTTACATGTATTCCTTCAGTTGCCTGTAGCAAGGGCCGTGGTAACTATCTTTCGAATTTATCCGCTACCCCAGGCAGCCATCGGCCCTAATGAGCCCCGTCAGGTACCTACTGCTGACATCTCTTTGAGGTGCGCTTGGAACACTACGCGCTGTCGACTCTCGGGTTCTTATCGAACGGCGAGCTACCCATTACTCGCCGTCCGCAAGCCCTCGCCTACGGTGGCCGGAGATTGGCTTGCGACTCCCGATGCCCAGGGCGTCTCCTGCAGCGGGTGTTAGGGGCGTGAAGGCGTCTCCTTTGAGTCTCCCTCACGCGTTCCACCTCCTCCTTCGCAAGAATTTCTGCTGCCGCAGAAGGAAGTAGGTTAGGAACTTGAAAAAAATGATAATTATTTGTTAACGTTACCCTCTTGCTAACCTGACCTTACAATCTGTCATTTTGTCTATTCTTCCGTCGACAAAACCCGTTTCTAGGGTGGTCATGCTACGCGTGCTGACATATCGTTCCTATTATAACCTAACCTAACCCGCGACTGGGTTAGGATTTCGGGTCAGGTTCGGAATAAACCGTTTAAATCGATCCACTTAGCAGCCAAGCCCATTATTAGCAGACACAATTAAAAACCTATTGTCGCGTCTCCTTAAGGAGACGCGTCTCCTTAAGGAGACGCGAGGGGCCTGACGGATTAAACGGTTTATTAAAAATATTAAATTTACGTGGTATATTATAGCTAATAACGATAAATAACGATGAAGAGAGATTAAGAAGAAACAACGAAATAAACGCAAAGGTCTTAGTTTCTTTTATAATCCAGTTTCTTGCTGTTCTCTTTCACGCTTCTACAGGTGCCATGCTAACGTTAACCACATCATTGGTAACCATAAGGTGTGATAGTAAACAAATGCGAGTCATCAATATTAAAAAAGCTAACCCTAAGAAGATCGTCAGTAAATAAGTGAGAATGAATCATTACCGTTTTGCTGATTTCAGTTTTTTTTTTTTTTTTTTTTTATGTTTGATAGGTTCGCGTTTGACCACTATCTCACCTGATGGCAAGCGATGATGTGGTCGAAGATGGAGCACGCTTACCTAGAAGTAACCTATTCACTCTTGACTTAAAGACTCCCAGGTTATAGCTATCAGGAAACACAGACTCCGGTAGGGAATTCCACTCTCTAGCTGTACGCACAATGAATGTTTTCTCAAAACGCTTTGTGCGTATGGATGGGATGTCTACCATGAACCGGTGGCACTTCGCCGTACGTCTTGTGGGCCTTTGATGAAACGGGCTTGGCGGAATCAAATCATGCAATTCCGTAGCACACTCCCCAAAATGTAATCGATAGAAAACCGACAGGCTAGCAACTCGGCGTCTATGTTCAAGACTTTGGAGTTTCGACTCAACGAGTCTATCATTGCCGATGATCCTCTTGGCTCGTTTCTCAATTGACTCAAGGGCATCAAGCTGGTATTTGGCAGATCCGTCCCAAAGATGAGAGCAGTACTCCATACACGATCGGACTTGCGCTTGATAGAGTTGGAGCAGCTGTTCCGGCGTGAAGTATCGTCTCACCTTTGCGAGGATCCCCAACTTTTTGGCAGCCACTTGAGCCTTTGCCTCTATGAAGGGACCAAAATTGAGGGTAGATGTTAAAGTAACACCAAGAAGATCAAGTTGATCGGTTATCGGCACGGTTACACCTCGGAAAGTTGGAGCCGGGTGAAACTGGCTCCTTTTAGCAGAAAAAAGACACGCCTGGGTTTTAGAAGCATTGAACTTAACCAGATTGGCATCGCCCCATTCTGAGACAGCCTGCAAGGACAAGTTCAAGCGCCCAACCATAGCCTCGCGGAGAGACCGTACCTGAGACCCACTAACTCGTGCGTCAGGCACGTATCTCTCGGCAACAGTGCTGTCGTCTGCATACCCAAAGGTACCGGGTTTTAGCAGATCGTTAATATGCAGCAAAAACAATGTTGCCGAGAGCACCGACCCCTGAGGAACACCGGCATTAATAGCCAGCAGTCCGGACGAGCAGCCATCTATGACTACTCGGATAGACCGATCCCTCAGGAAATCTGCAATCCAATCACACAAACCAGCGGGCAGACCGAAGGAAGGAAGCTTGCCAATTAGGCTGTCGTGCCAGACCCGGTCGAAGGCCTTCGAGATATCAAGGGAGACCGCAAGGGCTTCCCCTTGTTTGTCGTTGGCCTCACTCCAGATGTGAATGGCATACGCTAGAAGATCTCCCGTTGACCGATTTCGACGGAAGCCATATTGTCGGTCACTTAGGATATCGTTAGCTTCTAGGTATGCCAGGAGCTTACCATTCAGTATACGTTCCATACTCTTACAGAGTACGGAAGTTACCGAGATGGGCCTATAATTTGCTGGGTCAGCTCGACTACCCTTCTTGGGTACGGGTTGCACGTTAGCTTGCTTCCAAGCCATCGGCACTTTTCCAGTCTCCAACGAAAGGCGATATAGGCGCGTCAAGATCGGAGACAACTCAGGCGCACAAGTCCTCAATACAATTGCCGGTATCCCGTCGGGGCCACTAGCCTTGTTCACGTCCAGGTTACGCAGTACCCTTCGGACATCCTTCTGATGAATGCGAATGTCTGACATAATCAACTCGCATCCACCAAGAGTACCAGGGGGCCTCGCGCCACCAGGATCTAGACGCGAAGATTCCGCAAACAGAGAGGCAAACAAGCTTGCTTTCTCCTCAGCGGAGTGGGCCAGCGACCCGTCGGGTTTCAGCAGTGGAGGTAGTGAGGGGCGGCAGAAGTTCGATTCAACCGACTTAGCCAGGGACCAAAACGCCTTACTACCAGCTGGGTAAGAAGCAAGTTTGTTCCCAATTCGGCCAATGTGGTCAAACCGAGCCTTCCGCAACACCTTCTTGCAGAACTTGGCAGCCCTGTTGAAGGCTCTCTTCTTCTGACTCACGTCACTCGCTTTACGCGTCCGAGCGTCGACCCATGCCAGGTAGGCCGCGTGTTTAAGCGCCTCAGCGCGATTGCACTCGGCACCAAACCATGGTCGAGCCCTGCCAGACATTGTTACGTCAGAGAATGGAATGTAGTACTCCATTCCCCGCCGCAACACATCCGTCACGGCGTCCGCGCACGACGAAACATCAGTCGAAGAAAAGCAAGTGGGCCGCCAAGGATAACATGCGAAGAAAGATCGCATGCCATCCCAATCTGCTGACCTGTATCGCCAAACCCGCCTGGTGCCTCTAGGGCTAGGATCGGGCGGGGAGTAGACGGATACAGATTTCACCAGACAGTGGTCGGAAGTACCTAATGGTGAAGAAATCGACACTGAGTAACGGTCTGGATCTGTTGTCAGCAGAAGGTCCAAGCAATTGGCTGTGTGCGAATCAACATCCGGCACCCTCGTTGCCCCCTGGACCAGCTGGGTAAGATTTAACGCCAGCGCTAGCTTATACGTCTCTTGTCCAGCATGGTCTGTGTACTGGTATGGGAAGAGCCACTCCTGATGGTGGGCGTTGAAGTCCCCCAGTAACACCAATTGGGCAGAAGGGTACCGTTGCTGGGCCACATCCGCCGCTTTACTCAGGTGTTGTGTGAGCCTAGTTGTCTCCAAATCACCGCTGTGCGAACGGTAGACACAGGCGTAGACAATTTTATCTAGGCCTGTGTCCACTAGGACCCAAAGAGTTGAGAACCTGGAGTCCTCAAGGTTACGGAGACGCCGATAGCAGATGTCGTCCCGGGCGTTCATGCATATACCAGCTCGTGGCTTAAAATTGTGCTCCAGGGTAAACCCTGGGTAAGATAGGTACGCCACGTCAGACGGACATCCGATCTGCGTCTCCGAAAGGAATAAGAGAGCTGGCTTCTCAGTCTCTAGGTGGTGGTGGACTGCGGCGAGATTTGAGTGCAGACCTCGAATGTTAGAAAGGTGCACTTTGTGTGAGAGGGAGTGCTGCCGCTGTACAGCTTTTTTCTTTTTAGTTCCTTTTATCATATTTGTGAAGAGTGAAGGAAGGAGAGGAGAAGGAAGTGAAATGAGGTTCCATGCTGGCTACCTTCAAGCACGCACTGACAGGACGGTATCATTGGGGGACTAGTCTGGAGACTGCGGGGACGCCCGAGCCCCCCCGGGAATGTCCATCGGGCCCTCTCGTCTGGTCGCCAACCAGCACGATGGTGCATTCCGGGATTTTTCGTCAGTTGGCGGGGCAGCCTTTCATGTGTGGCTAGTACACTACTTGGGCCCCCAACTAACTGCGGTCGGCCAGCGGCGCACCGTGCCTCGGATCCCGCTACCCTCCGCGACTAGTCTCCCGATACATCCATATCAGCGCGAGCCCGGTTGGTCTGCCTGCAATGGAACAACTATTTCGACCCAACTCCTCTGGATTGGCTACACTGAGCATCATACCGGAACACGGCCAGGCCGCTTGGCGGTACGTCTTTGCCCAGTGGGTGGTCGCAAGCCATCGGTCGAAACCTACCACCAGTTAGTGTCACCTGATTAGCACCACCCGGGGACCACGTGTAGGGACTCAATGGGTATACTCCTACGGACGCGGGTGACTCGGCCCCCAAGATTTTCTGTCAATACAAATTTTCCACCGACATAAAATTCAAAAAATTTAAATCATTTATTTCAAATTCTTAATTATTACTATTATTTAACAAAATAGTAATCTACTATTTTAGTTGTAGATTTAGGAAAAATGAAACACCGGTTGTACAAAGACATCAAGCGAAAAAGGAATGACAGTATATTTCCACAGACTATAGCAGTAGTAGACAATAGACAATTTTTGACAGATACATTCTAAAATATAATAAATGGCATTATGGTTGCATGTAATGATAGCGATTTACTTATTTTAACACAAATAAACCATTTATAGTCACTTTTGAATTGTCAATTAGTCGGTCAATCAGAAAGATGAAGCTACTTGCACATTCAAAGGCGTAGATCTCTATGTAGAAGAACGTGCAAGAAACTCTATGGAAACATAATTAGTATAAACAGTGTTGACTAACGCTTCATTGTAAATGCCGCTTTAACCCCATCTAATAAAGCACAAAATCAAACGGTAGCTTCCAACTGTCTTGGTCAGTTGGATATGACGTCATGACACGATGACATGACGTCACTGTTATTAGAGGAATGCACTTCCAAGTCTTAGCTGACGCAGCTTTGTTAGTGCGGATGGCTAGGTTCTTGTCAGATGTTCTGACACACTGACTTGAAATTTGGTGAGCAGGGTTAAACAATAACGTGTTTCTACCCGATTGCCCCAAAAGCAGGGTAATAAGTGGAACCCGTTTAAATATCTGGGACTTAATAGTTCCAAGATGCAGTAGAACTTTAGCTGATGCGAAATTTCTATCTTTCTGATTTTATCTTCGTAGCGGTTGACACTGATGACTTAAAAACTTAAAACATTTTTAAGCTCATTATAACGTCTATTATTTGGCACGCCCGATCATGACGTCTTAAAACCATCATCTTTTCGGTGAGAGAGAGAGAGACGTCGTTATATAGGACGAATAGCACTATCCCTTTCTCTTACCGAAAAGATGATGGTTTTAAGACGTCGTGGTAGGCCCCCAGTTAGCTAAAAGGCTCGATGGGTTTTAACAAATGACGTATCATTAAATTGATCTCGACCGCTGAAATGACAGAGGTTAGATTTTTTTTTCTGTTCATGTTTGAAGTGCTGTATCTTACCGGACCTACTGACAGAGCTTCTTTTTTTTGGGGTTGGGAAGCGAGCGGGAGGGAGTGGAGAGGCAGGAGAGCTACTGAGCTACGGTTTATAATTTAAGTCTACTTTAAAAGTGTTCTGGTTAACTTTTTTCGTGTTAAATGGTATAGGCACCATTCCGAAGTTATAAACCAAAACCTGAACCTAGACTTTCCTGCCCTGGGGTTGTGGATAAATTCGAAACAGAGTTACCGCGCCCCTGGGCATTCAGGGCAGGGAAGGAAAAGGGGTGGGTTTTAGTCAGTACGAGGCTGACACGCCCTCCCGCTCCACCCAGAGCGGGAGATGTCACTGAATGGTTTCCCATCCCACAAAAAAAAAGCTGGCACAGGTCTGTCGCAGCTATAAACTTGGTTTTATCCTATTACTAGTGACCCACCCCAGCTTCGCACTGGTACAAATTATACACTAAAACCTTCCTTATGAATCACTCTGTCTATTCGTGAAAACGGCATGAAAATCCGTTCAGTAGTTTTTGAGTTTATCGCGACCAGACAGACACGGCGGGGAATTTGTTTTATAATGTGTAGTGATGATTGTATATAACATCTCAAAATACGCTCAGTGTATTTTTTTTGCAACCGCAGTGAATTTAAATGACAAGCACTACTAACATAGCTAAGTGTAAACCACTATTTCCTTCACCAATATTTTTAATATTCGTTGCCCAAACTCGCTCGACATACATCCCCGTTGTTTGTCGACACCGGCCAGACGACACGACCGCCTCAGTCTCTCAGGCAAGCACTCTCCACCTCAAACAAAGGGCCACTTTGAGCATGGGGCGAAATATAGACGGGCCACAATAGACTACGGGTTAGCACGGGGTGATGTTCTATGCTTGTGAGGTGTGAGGTATAATCAGAATCTTCTCCTCCTTCAGTCGTTAATCGGATACATCAAGACTTTCTTGAGGTTTGCCGTACATTTGTGGCGATCTTTGTCCCGTTGTAGTACGTGTTGATTCAATGGTCAAGCCATTGTATAAAGCTAAGTCTCTTAGTAGCTTTCCTCCCATCTTCCCGTTTCTCCACTGATTGTAACTGAAATAAATTCCCAATTAGTCAAAATTTTGCAGAAAAATATTGCAAAAAAAACAAATCCTCCTCAGAACTTAAATCAAGCTAAGTAAGTTTCAGTGGATAGTAATTAAGAGGCGTACGTGATGCTACTGGAGTCGATACGTGATCAAGTGGCCCTGGGCGACAATACAGAGGCCATGGTCAGGTTGAGGAGCGGGTGCTAAGGCGGGTGCGAAGTATGAAACATAAGAAATCGCTGTTTGCGTCTATGTTGAAGGGACTATAGAAGGCGTCTAGCGGAAAGTGACGAAACGGCCTTGCTAGTGAGCGACCGTTTTTTATCATTGTTCGGCTTGCGTTTGGCCACTATCGCACCTGATGGTAAGCAATGATGTGTTAGACGATGGACGATGGACGATGGAGCATACTTGCCCAGAAATAACCCATTCACGCTTGACTTAGTGACTCCTAGGTTGTAGCTATCAGGAAATACAGACTCCGATAAAAAATGTCACACCTGCCCAGGGGTTGTGGATAATTTCGAAACAGAGTTACCGCGCCCCTGGGCACTCAGGGCAGGAAGCAACAGGGGTAGATTTAATTAGTAAGAGTCGGACACGCCCTCCCGGTCCACCCAGAGCGGGAAATGTCATTGGATGAATTCCCACCACACAAAAAAAAAAAAAAGTCTTACACTGTTTTAAGGATAAGAAATATAAAATACACATACAGAAATATATAAGTTACAATTAAGAGTATTAAAAGTAATTGCTCCTAAACATATAAAAAAAGAAATTTAAAAACAACGATGACGATCTCTTCAAGTATTGTAAGGTTGTGAATGTGTTTAATAAGGTGGAATTTTCCACTTTAGTGGAAATAAATAGGCCTGAGCTGCTTACAGAGACAACAAGGCCTGACTTCTTGAGAACTATGGCATTTAAAGAGAAATACATTCTGCCTAAATTTAACAATGTGTATGGGACGAGGGTTGCTGCATATTTAGTACCTTACCTCCTTAACAAGCTTCCAGATGATTTGCAAAATTTATATAAAACAGGTTCGAAAAGTTGCAAGTTCAAATTCAAACGTTTTTATAGTCATAAGGTGTTTTAGTTTTTGTCGAACAATATTCATTGAAAGTAACCCAACTAAAGTAGTATGTATTTGAGGATATAGGACTGACTCGCCAGCACACAGATAAGCCCTGAGAGGTTTGCGTGTATGGCAATACCATTGTAAATTAGAATTAAATGTTCTGGAAAAAAAAAATATCGAATTTTATTTATTTATTTATTTATTTGGGAAAAACAAACAATTGTACAATGTATGTTACGGTAAAATATGGTATGACATATGGGTAAATGTACAATCCACAACGTTTCCACAGATTACTTTAGTAGGTACATTATTAATAAGGTAGACAATTACAATTACACTTAAATACTATCTTAAACGTTTAGCTTAGGTACTAATATAATGAATGTTTGAGAAAAAGTTGTATCTGCCATCTTGGATATTAAAATGAATGTCTAATTCGCAATCTACACCCCCAAAAACCTATTACGCGGTACCCATATCGAATCTTTGAAAAAAAGTGGCATCCGCCATCTTTGATTTTAAAATGACTGTCAGATTTGCAATCGGCACTCCCAAAAACCTATTACACGATCATCATCATCCTGCCCTTATCCCATGTTACTTGGGGTCGGCGCAACACGTTTTTTTCTTCCATTCTGTCCTGTCAGCCGTCACGCTATCACTAACTCCCTTTTCTTTCATATCACTCCTCATACAATCCATCCATCTTTTCTTTGAAAAACCTATTACACGATACCCTTACCAAATGTTTTAGAAAAAACAATCATTCGTCTTGCCTTCATTACCCACTATAACAACTCGCGATGCACTGTGGCGTCATAATCGCGCCTGTTACCGCTCCCGCACCCGCCCTAATCCCCACGCGTGCACTCTGATCAAGGCCTGAGTCAAGTCGTGGAGCGACGTTCTTACTAAGCGAATTTTTATGAAGAATGGATGTCGGATGTTGAATGAGTGTGTTAGATTTAACGAATTATGTGATATCATTTCATTATATATTTTGATTTTCCAAGAATATTGTTCGTTGCATTTTAAACATTGGTCACATTTATGAACCTTGGAACAAATGTAGAAGTACCTACCTAAGTAAATCTTATTGTTTGTACAAATATAAAAGGGTTAACTTCTAAAATGCTGAATTAATGATACTCCTATAAATTATTACGCATTTTTTAATGATTGTTGTGATGTTTGATTTTATATTGCTACTTTAATGTAATAAGTTGTTTGAAACGATTGGGACAATACTATCAGACAGTGTTGATATTCTTCGAATATCAACTAAGAATTAAAGATCCAGTGTTATTAAATTGTTTTTGAAACAATTGGACTACACAATAATTGATTATTATCACATCTATTATTAGTTTATTCATGACAATCTGTGATTGGTAGAAAATGGCGGGATATTATATGTGACGTTTAAGAATAGTGTCTACTCACAACTTACTATAATAATAATAATAATAATAATAAAACTTTATTGCAGACCATAACAGATCCATAAACACATAATTTCTAATAAAAGTACAAAAAGAAGAAGAAGAAAAAAAGAAAAGGAAAGAAGAGAGAAAGAAGAAGAAAGAAAGAAAGAAAAGAAAAAGAAAAGAAAAAAAAAAAAAAAAAAAGAGGAAGATGTGTTACTCTTATTCATTATTAAGTTGCCGAAAGTGTAGTATATACAACCTGATGAAGAAGAAGCTCTGTTCTAATAACTGTTAATCTACTTGATGTGAAAGATTGATTACAAAGGCTCACGTAAGTTATTTTGATGTTATATCTTGTTTGTTGCTAATGATTGTGTTGATTCTGTGTATGTGCTATGTTAAGGCCCTTGTTTCTAATTATATTAAATGGTATTAAGGAATACCTATTCATGTTCTTTGCCTTGTCACTTATTGTTTCTAAATGGCAAGATATTTCACGTTGTAAATTGGCACTATACAATACCAATCTTGTCAGCAGACAGGTTGATCGGTGAAAAAAACTTTTAGTTTAAGGTCTGGTATTAAAATTGAAAATAGTTTAAATTTTAGAAGAAGAAAGGAATTGATTGTATTAGGTCAGGAAGATGTTGTCAATGAAATAGGAATGAGGAAATTGTTGACGAAACGAGCAATGAGCGTGTGGTGTGCAAGAACCTAATTGGAACGAAGTTCCTTATCGCGCGTTGTGAAAGGGGGCTAGACGGAAAAAATTCTTACGAAAAGTTGTCACGACACTTTTTGCTATAGTAAAAAAAATAAAATGTTATTACAATTACTTTTGTTATAGTTGTTGTTATTGCTAAAGAGTTGAGTTGAGCTGAGCTGAGCTGAGCTGAGCTGCGATGAGATGAGATGAGATGAGATGAGATGAGATGAGATGATGAAGTATAACTTCTTACGTGCGTGCGTGTGTGCGTAGTTAATAATAAAAAAAATATTATAAATTAAAAAAAATAAAATTATATTACAATTCCTTCACTAATTAATCGAAAGGAACTTCGTTCCATCCGGGTGTCCCTTGACACCTCTCAAGTTTTTTTTATTTTTATTTTGAATTACGAAGAATTAGGAATGTACACTAAATATTTGGTAGTGTAGAAAAATAAATAAATCAAAAGACACACACTACACACAGGCACACACTACTTTATGTACATACTCGTAGGTACAAACATAGGTAGACACTTTAGATGTATTTAATTATAGAAGAAGTTTCGCCAAATATTTACATTTAACTGTTTCAATCAAAATAAAAATAGAACTGATATTATGTTAGATACCTACTATAACTAGTGACGAACATCTCATTCTCCTGCCCTTATCCCAATTTATTTGGGGTCGGCGCAACATGTCTTTTTCTTCCATACTCCTCTATTAGTCGTCATCTCTGTAGTCACCCCCTTTTTATCCATATCCTCTTTCACACAGTCCAACCATCATTTCTTTGGTCTTCCCCTACTCTTATAGCCATATATACATCCATACACAAGACTTGCCTCACGACATTTTTTTCATTCCTCCTCATCACATGCCCATACCACGACAACCGATTTCCACACAACTTTTCAGTCTGCGGTGCCACTTTCAGACTTCCTCTTATATACTCATTCCTAATTCTATCCATGCGCGTAACTTACCACACATCGCTCTTAGCATTCTCATCTCAGCTGCATGCAATTCTTTTCATTCATCCTTTTTGTGGCCCGACATTCTGAACCATAAAAGACAGCAGGACTGACCATTGTTTTATCAATCTTTCCCTTAAGTTTAAGGGGAATGCGGGAGTTGCAGATAGTCCCGGTGACCTGCCGCCATTTCATCCATCCAGTGTTAATTCTGTGCTTAACAGTACGATCTTTTTCACCATCGCTTTGCACGAGTGAACCGAGATACCGAAAATCGGAGCAGACTGGAAGAAGCGCGCCATCTAGCACTATAGCTTCAGAACTGGAAAGACCGCCGAAATCGCAGAACATGTATTTGGTTTTGGTTCTGCTGATTTTCAAGCCAACTTTCTCCAACTTCTGTATCCAGTTCTCCAATCTGCTCTGGATCTCAGGTTCATCTTCACCGATCAAAACAATGTCGTCGGAATACAGCATGCACCACTAGCGACCAACTAGCGACGGACAAAATCTCCTAATGGTAATGTTATATTTATATGCTAGCGCTCGGGGCGGGTTGCCCCGGTTCTGCACAGTTGCAAATTATATACACAATCCTTCCTCGTTTATCGCTCTTTCTGTTAGTGAAAACCGCATCAAAATCAGTTGCGTGGTTTGAGAGGAGTTAGCGGTAAATAGACAGACGCAAAAGGCGACATTGGTTTATACTATGTAAAGACAGAGAAGAATAGACTACACAAATAACAAATTCTTGACAATTCATCTACAGCTCATTACCTCTTAAAAGGTCTACACAGCAAAATGCCACGGACTACACACAATACAGTAGCCTAAGGTTGACTATTCACTGGAGCAGAAAAGAGAAGAGCGGAGTGGAGCTGTGCCAATACTCCGCTCCGCTTCGCTCCGCTTCAGTGGACAGGGATTAGCGAACTAGTTTAAAAATTTATACAAAACGCAAAGCATAGCGAGGAAGCGGAAAGAAACCGGCCACTGTGCGTATAACTGAACTGAGGGCCTAGTGTGAGTTTTTAACGCAATCGAACGCGTTTGCGTAAACGTTCGCTTATGTCAAATCGTATAGAAAAAAAAAAGGGGTTACCCGTTATTGTTACCAGGCGGTGCTTAAATAGTTTTAGTGCAAATTGACGTTTACGCGATCGAGTACATTAAAAAAAGTCACACTCGGGGTGCAGATCTCCCGCTGCCGCCCGCTCAAATTACTCGTCGCGTGAATTGGGCCTAGCTTCGCACAGTCCGCAACTACGCTCCGCACTACCTCGCACCGCATCAATGGATAGACACAGTCTGCAACTACGCTCCGCATTAAACCCGCACTCCGCTCCGCATTACTTCGCTCCGCATCAATGGATAGACACAGTCAGCAACTACGTTCCCCATTACTCACTTGCTTCGATCCGCACTACCTTGCTCTGCATGAATAGACAGACACAATCTGCAACTACGCTCCACATTACTCCCTCGCTCCGATCCGCTCTACCTTGCTCCACATCAATAGACAGACACAGTCCGCAACTCCGCTCCGCATTACTCCCTCGCTCTGCACCGCTGCCTCGGTCCGCGTCAATAGACAGGCAGCCTTATAATCTGAGTACCCACTGAGAAATGTTTAGATAATGTCGCCTCATAAACTGTCACGCTGACTGACAAAGCCTCTTTCAGTTTGTTTAGGTTTCTGAGTATTCTAAGTGGGCTATTATGTTATAGAATGATATAGGGTGAAGGCGGGCGGGCGAATGGATTTATAACGTTATAATAACAATTATGGGACATGACTGTATTTTAACAGAAACGATGTTAATGCCTGTAGTGGTATTAGTATAGGGTGATCCAATTCTAGCTTCGATTTAATGCCTACAACTGAAACGTTTTAGTTGTTTTTTGCTGTTGGTTTTTTTTTAAATTTATTATTTCCTACTTTCAAGTGACTCATATTTGTGAAATTGCTTCCTCAATCCCTTTATTTCGATATGCCACATGACCATGTCACAAAAAAACCGAGCAAGTGTGAGTCTAACTTGCACATGAAGGGTTCCGTACCATCGTATAAGATTATACATGTCTTCTTGTTGCCGTTATTAAGATCGAACAAAAAAAGCCAAAAAAAAACACATTTCTGTTAGGGTTTCCCCTTTAATTTTTAATTTATTCTGTGAAAATTTCAAAGCCGGCTGACAGAAAAAGGGACGGACGGATAGCGGAGGCTTAGTGATAGGATTCCGTTGGTTACATTTTTTTTTTCTTTTTGGTTACCCTTTGGGTACGAATCCTAATAAAACGACCAAACTTCCATAATTGTAAGTTAGTAGTCAACAATTTGTTTTTTTTTTTCAAAGTTCCTATAGCCTATGTCACTTCGGCTGTCAAGACCAATCTAATACCTCATTTTTTAGTTGGATAAAAATATACATATCAAAATATATACATATCATTTCACGAAACGGAAAAAAACTCATTTTTAGGGTTCCGTACCCGAAGGGTCTTAACGGAGCCCTATTGCTGTCACTCACGTGTCCGTCTGTCCATCTATCTGTCTGTCGTCTGTCATATTTTTTCTGAAGATTTTTTTAACTTCCCATTGACCTATGAACTTGAAATTTGGTGAGAATGTTTATAATTACGTATATTTTACTAACAAATACCAATATACCAAATATTGGTATTTGAACGGAACCTTAAATGTGTGAAATCCGACACGCACTTGGCCGGGAGGATTCTCTGTTTTCAGCATTACGTTTATCATTTTTAAAATGTACGAGTATTTACCTGAATGGATTTTGCTTATCCGAGATTATTTTATTTTAATTCTTTAATTCTTTATTGTACACCAAACAACTAACATAGTACATTTACTTACTTGTTTCCTTTGCTTCCAAGGCTGGCCTTTCATTAAAAACTATATCAAATGCAGCACCCTAGAACTTATACAACCTTTTATGCACGTTCTAAGATAGCAAGAGCTAATTAATTAAGGATTTAATTAACTGTTAGTATCAGAGTTCTTGTGTCTACCCCTATGTGTGGAGGTCGCTCACTTTGCATAAGGTTTAAATTAATTGCAGAGTTGTGCATAAGTTTATAATTCAAAAAATAAAAACATGCTTTATTATTTATATTCTTTTCAGCAATCCCTTTCATTTAATACCCATACCATCTTTGGGAGTCCGCCATAATTGATTTATAATGACGTCAGTTAGCTAACCATGCATTTTTTTTTAAACTCAACGTTGCCCCACACTAGGAATTACTCCTGTATCGTGGGTGCGTTCACAAACATTTAAAATCACATACACAAGACACTCAGACCCGGAACAACTATCTGTAGGCCATACAAATGTTTGTTACGTGCGGGGATCGAACCCGCGACACGCAGCGCAGTAGCCGAACGCTCAACCACTACGCCAACCTTGCCGTCAAGCATTGTCATCGGTCTTTGATAAGTGTGCGAAGTTTCAATTCAATCCGACGTTTTGAAGTCGATAAAAATCACGTTTAAAGATTCCATTACATAGAAAGACCTACATACCAAGTTAATAAAAGAGTGTTAAAAGGGAATCATGTATATGTGGAATTCTCTGCTGGGGTCTGTGTTTCTTGATAGCCACAACCTGGGGGTCTGTGAATAGGTTACTTCTATGTAGATAAGCGTGCTCCATTGTCGACCACATCATCGCTTACCATCAGGTGAGATAGTGATCAAACGTGAGCCTATCAGCTACAACCTGGGGGTCTGTGAATAGGTTACTTCTATGTAGGTAAGCGTGCTTCATTGTCGACCACATCATCGCTTACCATCAGGTGAGATAGTGATCAAACGTGAGCATATCAGCTACAACCTGGGGGTCTGTGAATAGGTTACTTCTATGTAGGTAAGCGTGCTCCATTGTCGACCACATCATCGCTTACCATCAGGTGAGATAGTGATCAAACGCGAGCCTATCAGCTACAACCTGGGGGTCTGTGAATAGGTTACTTCTATGTAGGTAAGCGTGCTCCATTGTCGACCACATCATCGCTTACCATCAGGTGAGATAGTGATCAAACGCGAGCCTATCAGCTACAACCTGGGGGTCTGTGAATAGGTTACTTCTATGTAGGTAAGCGTGCTCCATTGTCGACCACATCATCGCTTACCATCAGGTGAGATAGTGATCAAACGCGAGCCTATCAGCTACAACCTGGGGGTCTGTGAATAGGTTACTTCTATGTAGGTAAGCGTGCTCCATTGTCGACCACATCATCGCTTACCATCAGGTGAGATAGTGATCAAACGCGAGCCTATCAGCTACAACCTGGGGGTCTGTGAATAGGTTACTTCTATGTAGGTAAGCGTGCTCCATTGTCGACCACATCATCGCTTACCATCAGGTGAGATAGTGATCAAACGCGAGCCTATCAGCTACAACCTGGGGGTCTGTGAATAGGTTACTTCTATGTACTCGTAGGTAAGCGTGCTCCATTGTCGACCACATCATCGCTTACCATCAGGTGAGATAGTGATCAAACGCGAGCCTATTAATAGTAAAAAAAAACCGGACAAGTGCGAGTCGGACTTGCGCGCAAAGGGTTCCGAACGAATCACATATTTTTTAAATGGCTTATAAAAAAAGTCAAACTTTTGACAAACTTTTACATTAACTAAAAAATACTAAATAAACCTTAGATACTTATGTACTCGTATCTATGTTTTAATTAGTATTTTTATTATAGTTTTTTTTTACTTTTTTTACGCTTTTTTTTATGCTTATGCGTACCTACTACTATAATATTTACGGCTTAACCTTAAAACAGTGTAAGAGACTTTTTTTTTTTTTTTTGGGGGGTGGGAAATCATCCTATGACTTCTTCCGCTCTAGGGTGGAGCGGAAGGGCGTGTCAGACTCTTACTGACTAAAACCCACCCCTTTTCCTCCCTGCCTTGAGTGCCCAGGGGCGAGGTAACTCTTTCGAATTTATCTTCCACCCCTGGGCAGGCATCGGCCGTGGCAGGCCCCGTCCTTTTGCTGACAACTCTTTGAGGCGCGCGTGGAACACTACGCGCCGTCGACTCTCGGGCCTGGTGCTGATCGGACGGCGAGTTACCCACTACTCGCCGTCCTCAGGCCCGGGTCTACGGTGGCCGGAGATCGTCTCGCGGCGTCCGAACCCCCTGGCGTCTCCTGCGGCGGCTGCGGCTGGGGGCGCTAGGGCGACTCGGCTGTTGTCGAGTCTCCCTAACGTATACCGCCTCCCTCTTCGCGAGCATTACTGCTTCGCAGAAGGATGAGACGGCTTCCCATTCCCTCTCGCTCCGTACCATGGCCTGAACCAGGGCACGGCGCGAGAGGTCGCTGCCGCCTATCGCATCCGTGTAAGAGACGTTCACGCCTCAATCTTTAAAGAAATGTTAGAGTTACAACTGTAACATTTTCAGTTTACGTTTTCATTTGATTGAAGCTTGCCTTTAAAAGATTTTAATTTATGTATACTTTATTTTATACTTTATAACATTAGAATTTATTGAAGTACTTATCCTGATACCGGGAGCGAATCTACTGTACGGCCGAAAGTGTCAGTGCCTGGGGCAGCAGCAATCTGACATTATTCTTCTAGCCAGCTGCCCTATAACTACTTGTCAGTCAAAAGAAAACAATATAAAAAAATAAATATACGCCCTGTGATAAAACTTATCAATACAAATCTACCAGCCTTGGGCTACATTGTTAAGTTGAGGGTTTCCTATGATGACCATCCAGATCCACAATCAGACGCTGGGGAACTATAGTTTTAGTCAACAGAAAATCGACGAGACCTAACAATACGGCACTTTCTTGTTTAGTATCTATGGTACCCTTCTGGTTCTACTAGTCACCAACTAGTTTAAAGACACTTGTCAGAAAGTAGGTACATATTCAATGAGTACGGCACACGGCACGGCGGTGCTATGTTCTATGGTTGAAGATCCTATAATATATAATAATATAATCAGACCCTAACCACCTTCTAGTGTTATAACACTAGTCAGTACAAATTCAATAAACCCAAATACGATAGTGTTATCTTGTTTAGTTGAGGAGTTGTTTGTCATGGATGGTCACTTTCCGGTTTTATCATCAGACCCTGGGTACCACCACCACTAAATATAATATCGCTTGTCAATACATATCTAAGCTGAAACACGATGGTGCTATCTTATTTGGTTGCGGACATCCGATGGCCACATTCCATCTCTATCATGAGACCCTGGGTACTTATCAAGTGTAAAATCACTTTTCAATACACATCAAATGAGTCCAAATATGATGGTGCTATCTTTTTTGGTTGCGAAGATCATAGGGACACCTTTCGGCCACATCATCAGACCTTAGGCATCACTCAGTCGAACGTAACTTGTCAAAGCATAATTATGCATAATTATGCATAATTATGCAATTAGACCAAACACGCTGGTGCCATCTTGTTTGGTAGAGGAGATCCTTTGGCCACGTTCCAGCTTTATTAAGAAACCAGCTTCATACTACTATTATTATTGCATTGGGTACTTTATTTTATGAGTAATGCAGTTTTTAGCATAATGAAAAAAATTTAAAAAGACAAGAAAGTGTTTGAATAATGGGTTACTAATTTGTAACCGATTACAAACCCAAACTGAAGCAAATTAATAAAAAGTTTGTAAAAATATAGACTTTACATAGGTTTTTCTGTAATCTATAAGTAAAGAACTATTTCCAGTATTTTTTTCAAAATTTTAGACTCAATAGTTTCAGAGATAAGGGGGCGGGGGGGGGGGGGGAGGGGGGGAAGAGTAATTTTTTTCTTAAATAACTTTAAAACTATAATTTTAATTTTTACGAAATTATGAAAAAAATATAAAATTTACAAAGAATTACATAATTATGTAAAAAAAACGATAGCGTTTTGAGAAACTGTGAATGAAAAGCATAAAAAGCTGTGAAAATGAATAAAATACAAAATCGGACCCGGAAGATTATTCCAAGCGTAAAATGCAGAGATTTTCCGAAATGTGTTCACTTACAGAAAAGAGATCTCCCTCTTTAAGTGTCGCTGGAAATCACTTTCTATAATGATGTCGATATTTTACCCAGCGGCAGCGTCCCGGCTGAGGACCAAATGCGAAGCGATAAAAAAGATTTTATACAGATATAGCTATATTTTTAGAAAATCTATATGCATTGTTAAATACTAATATCGGACGCAGTTTGAAACCAAAGTTTAAAAAATTAACCGACGAAAAAGAACTAAAAAGCAAAAAATAAATAAACCTTTTAAAGTCTTGAGTAATGAGCATATTTACCTACATAAAATATCAAATTTTATATAAACTAATTTTGAGTCGGCGCCAAAGAACAATCTGATTATTAAATATCTAAATTTTATAAGTACTTACAAATGAAGAAGGCTGTAAGTAGGTAATTAATCATTTTAATAATTGGCGCCGACTCAAAATTAGTTTATATAAAATTTGATATTTTATGTAGGTAAATATGCTCATTACTCAAGACTTTAAAAGGTTTATTTATTTTTTGCTTTTTAGTTCTTTTTCGTCGGTTAATTTTATTGTTAAATTTTTTTTTATTTTATGATTTTTTGTGGCTCGCATCATCTTTTAACACTCTGAGGCTAATTTCTAATCCTCCATAATTCCTCTTGCCACTGAGCTGATGATGTAACCATTCTTCCATGAAGTTTCCAGGATATTGACCAGCCCCCGTAGCATGACCATTTCTATCTCTATTCTACCAAGAAAAGACAAAGTTCTTTCTATCCAATTTTGTCGAGTTCGAGTTGTCTTCTGCCCGAGCATGGGGCGCCGGGCGACCCGTAGACTGGTGTTTCTATGAAGACAAAGACATGTATTCATTCTTTCAATAATTATTAAAATATATTACTATTTATCGTCTGTCCGTCTGTCCATCTGTCTGTCTGTCCGTCGTCTGACAAAAAAATTATTGCGTCTTATCGGGCCTGTCTGTACGTCTGGCCGTTTGTCTGTCATCCGTCTGTCCATCTGTACATCTTTTCGGCTGTCCGTCTGTCTGTCTGTCCATCTGTCCGTCGTCCGTCTGTCCGTCTGTCAGTCTGATCTATCCGTCTTCCGTCTGTCCGTCTGTCAGTCTGTCTGTCTGTCCGCCGTCCATCTGTCCGTCTGTCTGTTTGTCCGGCGTCCGTCTGTCCATCGTCCATCTGTCCATCGTCCGTCTGTCCGTCTGTCAGTCTGTGAGACTGTCCGTCTGTCAGTCTGTGAGACGGTCCGTCTGTCAGTCTGTGAGACTGTCCGTCTGTCTGTTTGTCCTTCGAATTTTCAATTGAAATTTTTGAATTTTCAAGTATGTAATGAGTCACAAAATTGAGTTTTTTTTAAATCAGTAGAGAACTTGTCTACGTCTAATGTGATGTAGACTATTTGTCCCTGTTGAGAAGAAATGTTTCTACCCCCAACACGGCGTAGCATGAACATTTCTATCTCTATGTAGAATAGAGATAGGAATGGTCATGCTACGCCGTGAGTAAGGATAGACTAGATAGTTGGATACAAGTTCTTTCTATCCAACTATGTCGAGTTCGAGTTTTCTTCTGCCCGAGCACGGGGCGACCCGTAGACTCGCGTTTCTATGAAGACAAAGACATATTCATTCTTTCAATTTCGTCTGTCCATCGTCTGTCACAAAATTTTGTGCGACTAATCGGAGCCCAATTGCTGTCACTTACGTATCTGTCTATCCGTTTGTGCGTCTGTCCGTCGTCCATTTGTCTGTGCGTCTGTCCGTCTGCCCGTCTGTCTGTATGTCGGTCGTCCGTCTGTCCGTCTGTCGGTATGTCCGTCTGTAGGTACGTCTGTAAGTCTGTCCGTCTGTCCATTTGTCCGTCTGTCCGTCTGTCTGTCTGTCTGTTTGTCTGTGCGTCTGTCCGTCTGCCCGTCTGTCTGTATGTCGGTCGTCCGTCTGTGCGTCTGTCCGTCTGCCCGTCTGTCTGTATGTCGGTCGTCCGTCTGTCCGTCTGTCCATCTGTCTGTCTGTCTATCCGTCTGTCAGTATGTCCATCTGTATATCTGTACGTCTGTCCGTCTGTCCATCTGTCCATCTGTCTGTCTGTCCATCTGTCTGTCTATCCATCTGTCCGTCTGTAGGTATGTCCGTCTGTAGGTACGTCTGTAAGTCTGTCCGTCTGTCCGCCTGTCCATTTGTCCATCTGTCTGTTTGTCTTTCTGTTTGTCTGTGCGTCTGTCCGTCTGGCCGTCTGTCTGTCTGTCTTTCTGTTTGTCTGTGCGTCTGTCCGTCTGCCCGTCTGCCTGTATGTCGGTCGTCCGTCTGTCCGTCTGTCCATCTGTCTGTCTGTCTATCCGTCTGTCAGTATGTCCGTCTGTATATCTGTCTGTCTGTCCACCTGGCCGTCTGTCCGTCTGTCGGTATGTCCATCTGTAGGTACGTCTGTAAGTCTGTCCGTCTGTCCGTCTGTCCATCTGTCTGTCTGTCCATCTGTCCGTCTGTCCGTCTGTCCATCTGTCCGTCTGTCCGTCTGTTCATCTGTCCGTCTGTCCGTCAAAATTGAAAGTCTGCGTCTCGTACCTTTGAAACCCTCGCTACACTCAGGATTCTACATTTGAACCACTCGCTTCGGTCATCGGTTCAATCCTAGAATCCTTTACTTGCTCAGGCTTCAATACACGTACTCGCACCAAAAAACAACTTTGCAACCTTGCATAACAAATAACATTTTTTTTAGAAATGTTCAACCTATGATGCTATGTGACTTCAACTCTTGATTAATATTAGGCTTTTGTGGAAGATTCACCACAATTTTGATATATTGAATAAGTCACAGAATTGAGTTTTTAAAATCATTATAAATCTTATCTAGGTCCAATGTGATGTAGACTATTTGACACTTGTTGAGAAGAAATGATTCTAACACTTAAAAAAAAAAGTGTTAAAAGTAGAGAAAAATTGGTGGTCATGCTTTGCATTGTAGACTTTTGTCGATGAAGAATAGAAACATTTCTTCTCGTCAGTTTTAACATCGCCATGCTTAGGACGGTAGAAATCTTTCTACAATCTGTAATTTTGTCTATTCTTCCGTCGACAAAACCCGTTTCTACGGTGGTCATGCTACGCGTGCAGTTGAGGTTACCTCCAATATTGTAAAGACGTCTTTTCTTCAAAGCATATTATGTGGTATTTGTCACTAAAACCAGTTTTATATCTAACTTATATTTTGTAGGAATGGTATGGTTTCCATCATCAGCTCAGTTTCAGGATGTGATGATTCCTAAATGCAAATACCTGTTTTTTTTTTTTTTGGGGGTGGGAAATCATCTTATGACTTCTTCCGCTCTAGGGTGGAGCGGAAGGGCGTGTCAGACTCTTACTGACTAAAACCCACCCCTGTTCCTCCCTGCCCTACGTGCCCAGGGGCGAGGTAACTCTTTCGAATTTATCCTCAACCCCCGGGCAGGCATTGGCCGTGGCAGGCCCCGTCCTTTGCTGACAACTCTTTGAGGCGCGCGTGGAACACTACGCGCCGTCCACTCTCGGGCCTGGTGCTGATCGGGCGGCGAGTTACCCACTACTCGCCGTCCGCAGGCCCGGGTCTACGATGGCCGGAGATCGTCTCGCGGCCCATGGCGTCTCCTGCGGCGGCTGCGGCTGAGGGCGCTAGGGCGACTCAGCTGTTGTTGAGTCTCCCTAACGTATGCCGCCTCCCTCTTCGTGAGCATTACTGCTTCGCAGAAGGAGGAGACGGCTTCCCATTCCCTCTCGCTCCGTACCATGGCCTGAACCAGGGCACGGCGTGAGAGGTCGCTGCCGCCTATCGCATCCACGAGGACAAGGCGGTGCTCTGCCCAAGCGGTGCAAACTTCCACCGTATGCTCCACCGTGTCCTCTGGGCGATCCTCGCAGTGGAAACACCTAGGGGTCACCTCCGCCTTGATCCGACACAGGTACCTCCCGAAACAGCCATGTCCGGTGAGGACCTGCGTCAGGCGGAAGGTGAGGGTGCCATGGCGCCTCTCCAGCCACTCCTCAAAGAGGGGCACTACCGCCGCGATGGTGGCGTGCCCAGCGCTGGGTTGCGACAGTCGCTCTCTCCATGTCACCATGAGATCTTGTCGGAGCTCTGTCCGCCGAGCCGCGAGGTGTCGCGGCAGATACCTGATTAAGTTATGAAAAGTAAACAGAAACAATATTCGTGCCCAATTTTTGAGGTTCTCTCTCAATTTTTTCAGGATTCCATGATCAGATCCTGATGTCCTTGACATGGGACCACCCTTATCCCCAGGTATACCCTATCTAAGAAAAGTAGAATAATCAAAATCGGTTCATAAATAACGGAGTGAGGGCCGAACATACATACAGAAACGCTAAACGTGCCCACAATTTTCGAGGTTTTCTCTCAATTTTATCAGGTTTCCACTGTCAGAGCCTGACTTCCTTGACATGGGACCACCCTTGAGGTATACCCTATCTACCAAAAAAAGAATAATCAAAATCGGTTCATAAATGACGGAGTGAGGGCTGAACATACACAAAAAAAAAAAATATATATATACGGTCGAATTGAGAACCTCCTCCTTTTTTTCGTCGGTTAAAAACCTACCTATTATAAAAGCATATTAAGAGCGGCTTACCCGTCATACTTTTCATTCAAACGCTCGTTTGATTATGCCGTTGTAACACCTCTATTTTTGAATTTTTTGAACTAATAGGTATCTTGTGCACTATATCTAGGTTTTCATGAAAACGAAAATTAAAAATTTGAAAAATTCAGTATAAGCCTCCAACAATCTACTATTTTGCACAAATTTTACCTGAACTTTTTCTGTTCATAATGTGGTCATAAATTGTAAAAGTAATGAAAAAATCTTGAAAGTTTCTAACTTTGCAAATGTAATGGAGATTCTAGTTGACAAATATTTATTTCACAAACATGTAAGGCTTATTCAAAAATACCAAGTCCCTATCAAATATTGTTATCGTGAATTTGTGTAGATAGGTACCTACCTATCTACACAAATTTGCGATATAGGACCCCAAGGCACCAGTACAGCCTGCAGGGATCCTGGGACGTTCTAGTAAGTTCATGGTAGAGGTCTCACTCGCTGGCAACGTGAGAGTGCGGTGTATAAAAGGGTAGCTCGCTACAGTGTTATAAAAGAAAGAGGATGAAGCACTCAGAACTATTATCATATTATAAAAGTAAAATTATACATGTGCCCACTTGCAAGGGCAAAACTCCAGTTTGACTTATAACAAAATTGACATCTAGTCTCTATAATTTATTCCATCGGCTCTCCAATCTTCTAACTGCCAGCTAAATGCCGGTGCAGACCCGCTGAAATTAGGCTGTGTCTACAATCGTCACAGTACTTACCGGACCGGGAAGGGTGCTCATGGCATTGTGTCTGTGAGATTAATAAAAAATCATCATCTGCCTAGCCTTTTCCCAACTATCTTGGGGTCGGCTTCCAGTCTAACCGGATGCAGCTGAATACCGGTATTTTACATGGAGCGACTGCCTATCTGACCTCCACAACCCAGTTACTGCTCATGGCAACATGGAGACAGCGCCTGTCGCAACCCAGAGCTGGGCAGGCCACCATCGCGGCGGTAGTGCCCTTCTTTGAGGACTGGCTGGACAGGCGTCACGGCGTCTTTACCTTCCGCCTGACGCAAGTCCACACCGAACATGGTTGTCTCGGGAGGTTCCTGCTCCAGATTAGGCAGGAGGAAATGCCCGGGTGTGACCACTGCGTGGATCGCTCAGAGGATACGGTGTAGCATACGGTGGAGGTCTGCCCCGCTTGGGCGGAGCCCCGCTGTGTCTTCGTGGATGCGGTAGGTGGCGGCGACCTCTCGCGCCCGGCCCTGGTTCAGACCATGGTACGGAGCGAGAGGGAATGGGAATCAGTCTCCTCCTTCTACGAAGCAGTAATGCTCGCGAAGGCGGAGGCGGGACGCGTGAGGGAAGCACAACAGAGTGGCCATCACGGCCCCGGCCGCTACCACCGCAGGAGAGGCACTGGGCGTAGGACGTCGCGAGACGATCTCCGGCCACCGTAGACCCGGTCCTGCGGACGCCGAGTAGTGGATAGCTCGCCGTCCGATCAGCGCCGTGAGTCGACGCGACGGCGCGTAGTGTTCCACGCGCGCCTCAAAGAGATTGTAGCGACATCTATGACGCAACATACGAACTAGAACAGCAAAATTCCTACATCGCGCAAGCAGAGTTCTCCGCGCGATTTGAACATATACAAACAGCCCGAAAACAACTATCGGGCAGTTGCCCGGACCAGACACAACACCCGTCTGGTCGGAGGATCCTCCCTTTTCAATGGAGGTTTGTGGGACTTTACACCCTGTTCCGCATACCTCCACAATGGTGACCCCGACGTGATCGTCAGCGCAGCCTTCGTGCAGCTACTCCAGCGTGACGTCATCATCATCACTTCCTCCAAGCTCTTCAGCAACGAGTCATACAGCCAGCCAGTACAACGATAACGCCGACAACGAATACGCCGACAACGATACGCCGACAACGATACGCCGACAACGATACGCCGACAACGATAACGCCGACAACGATACGCCGACAACGATAACGCCGACAACGATACGCCGACAACGATACGCCGACAACGAAACGCTGACAACGATAACCCCGACAACGAAACGACGCACCGCTCCGACTCACTGGAGCCCGCAGCAGTACTCCGACTCACTGGAACCAGCCTTCCACTGGCCCGGCAAGCATCACGTATAGACGACTCATCGAGAAGAGAACAATCGATCTCCGATCTCTCTGGAGGGGAGTGATGTAGCGACATCTATGACGCAACATACGAACTAGAACAGCAAAATTCCTACATCGCGCAAGCAGAGTTCTCCGCGCGATTTGAACATATACAAACAGCCCGAAAACAACTATCGGGCAGTTGCCCGGACCAGACACAACACCCGTCTGGTCGGAGGATCCTCCCTTTTCAATGGAGGTTTGTGGGACTTTACACCCTGTTCCGCATACCTCCACAAGATGATTGTCTGCCACCACTGACGGAGCTTATCGTGGCCGGTGCCTGCGTGCCTAGGGATAGCGGATAAATTCTCAACATGAGTTACCGCACCCCTGGGCACTCAGGCAGGGAAGGAACAGGGTTGGGTTTTAGTCAGTAAGAGTCTGACACGCCCTCCCGCTCCACCCAGAGCGGGAGATGTCATTGGATGATTTCCCACCCCACAAAAAGAAAAACCCAGTTACTGGGTTATTACCCAGTTCCCCCCCCCCCCTACCCCTACCCCTTGGTAAGACTGGTTGTCAGACTTTCGGGCTTCTGACGACCCGTAACGGCTGTCAAAGATCCACGATTGACGTTGAGTTGAGTTGAGTTGAGTTGAGTTGAGTTGAGTTGAGTTGAGTTGGGTTGAGTTGAGTTGAGTTGAGTTGAGTTGGGTTGAGTTGAGTTGAGTTGAGTTGAGTTGAGTTGAGTTGGGTTGAGTTGAGTTGAGTTGAGTTGAGTTGAGTTTGGTTGAGTTGGGTTGAGTGAGTTTGGTTGAGTTGGGTTGGGTTGAATTGAGTTGAGTTGGGTTGGGTTGAGTTGAGTTGGGTTGAGTTGAGTTGAGTTGGGGTGAGTTGAGTTGAGATGAGACGAGACGAGACGAGACGAGATGAGATGAGATGATGAAGTATAACTTCTTACGTGCGTACATAAGTACACACACACTTTTTTTTTGAGTCTGTGCGTAATATCATTTTTACATAAGACTATGAGTCGGCAACTTGGCAGTGCGGTTAATATTACAATATATTTGTTAATAATAAAAATATAATATTATAACTTAAAAAAATTAAAATTAATTTACAAATCCTTCACTAATTAATCGAAAGGAACTTCGTTCCATCCGGGTGTCCCTTGACACCTCTCAAGTTTTTTTTATTCAATGAGGGCGCCACTTGGCTGGCCCTTAAGCTACCAAAAATCTTATGCCCATCGCTTTGAAAGCGTTAGAGTGTTATTACACCAATCGATCGATCGATTGATAGGTGTAATAGCTTTGGCTGATCGACAGATACCGGTCGATAGACAATCGACCGGTCAACGTCGACTAATCTACCATCATTCTACCATCGATCGACGCTCAATAGATTGGTGTACCTGGTAGAAACTATCGATTGACGTCAACTAATTCATTCTTCCATTTCATTACAACAATCGATCGACGGTCTATCGATTGGTGTAATAGAAACTATAGATCGACCTCGACTAATGCATTCTACCGTCGACCGATGGCATCGATCGACGGTCGATCAATTGGTATAATAAATAATGCCCTTAATCATACTCATTAGCGTCACATTGAAATATTATCGCTCTACATCACCAGCCAGAACAGCGCCATAATACCGCGTTTCTCAAGAAACATGACAGATAAGATCGAGGGGTACTCTCGATCCGAAGCTACTCGGACTATCAATCGTTGCATCGTCACTTACCACTTGTCTAAGTTATAAATGATGCCTGTTTCGACCTCTTCTGGGGATCATATTTTTCTTCGGTATCATTCCGCTGTTGGTTTTTGATTTATGAAATATGTAAATGCTTTTGAGTGGGATCAGATGGAGCGTTTCTTATACCTATTGCTTCTCACTATGTGTAAGTAAAATGTAAGCTTGCATTTATAAATATTCAGATACCTATTTGGGTGTGTTCTAGTAATATTATTAACTAGCACTTCGCCCGCGACTTCGTCCGCGTGGATTTTAAAAATTTATAGCCTATAACACTCACAAATAACGTGGCTTTCTATTGGTAAAAGAATTTTCAGAATCGGTTCTGTAGATCCGATTCCGCTCTAGGGTGGAGCGGAAGGGCGTGTCAGACTCTTACTGACTAAAACCCACCCCTGTTCCTTCCTGCCCTGAGTGCCCAGGGGCGAGGTAACTCTTTCTAATTTATCCTCAACCCCTGGGCAGGCATCGGCCATGACGGGCCCCGTCGTTTGCTGACAAATCTTTCAGGCGCGCGTGGAACACTACGCGCCGTCAACTCTCGGGCCTGGTGCTGATCGGACGGCGAGTTACCCACTACTCGCCGTCCGCAAGCCCGGGTCTACGGTGGCCGGAGATTGTCTCGCGACGTCCTCCGCCCAGGGCGTCTCCTGCGGTGGCTGCTGCTGAGGGCGTGCGGGCGAGTCTGTTGCTGTTGCCTCTCCCTCACCCGTTCCGCCTCCTGCTTCGCGAGCATTACTGCTTCGCAAAAGGAGGAGACATTCCCTCTCGCTCCGTACCATGGCCAAAATATTACCTCTTTATAATATTAGTATAGATGTTTAAGTTTGTTAATCAATTTATCACGCCTCGTTGGCTAAATGGATTTAATATTCCACAACTATCACACAACACCATCTAGTCCCAAGCTAAGCAGAGCTTGTGTTATGGATACTAGACAACTGATAAACATACTTATATATTTCTAAATACATAAATATTATAGATAAATTACACCCAGACACAGAACAAATGATCGTGCTCATTACACAAACATTTGTCCTGGGTGGGAATCGAACCCACGACCTCCGGCATAGCAGTCAGGGTCACTAACCACTAGACCAACAGGCCAGCCAAATTGAATTAAATTTTTAACAAAGGTCCCACAAAATCGTGGCCTGGACTTGACAAAGAAAGTTTTTGCCATTTAGGTACGCGATCACAGCCGCATGATAGTGTTAAATAAATTAATATCATTAAAAAAAAAATATTTTCAAAATTTGGACATGGTGGACGAATTTTTTGATGCCCAATGAGCTTTACTCCTACCGGTTTTTTTATGCCTCTTGTACATATTTTATTTATTAAGTTATTTATTAGTTTAGTATAATATGTATTGTAGTTATAGTCTGTTGAAAATCTTTAAAAATAAAAATTTTCAAAAAAAACCGACTGTAAAAAATAACTAAAAACTTTCAAACAAGTAACTTTTCAAGCAGTCTGAAGCAGTTAATGGCAATTATTTTAGATTAATTATTAATGTCATGCTACCAACTGTATCAGACTGCTTGAAAAGTAACTTGTTTGGAACTTTTTAGTTATTTTTTAGTCGGGTTTTATTAAAAACATTTTTATTTTATTCTTTACATTGTAGTGAGTTATATTTTTGGAATCGCCTCCTTGACCCCTTTATTTTGATACACCACTTAATATAGTTCGTCGACTTTCAGTTTTTTCTTTTTCACAATATGGCGTCTGGTTGTCGCCATATTGTATTTTGATTACTGTCATGACTTTAATAGCACTCGCAAGGATATTACGAATCAATTGATGTAAGAATGATCAAAATCGGCCTACGCGTTTGGTCTCTATAGTGCCAATATATACATACATAGGCTGATAAACACATTACCCTCCCTTGCGTCGCGCAGTCGGATAAAAAGGTAATAAAGAACAGGCAGGCAGGTACTGTTAGATTCTGTTTCTAATAAACTAACATAAAATGAATCGTCATCATCGTGAATCTTATCCATGTTAGATCATTCAAGAAAAACGTAGCACATGTACTTCGACTATATTTCACAATTAGTTCTGCCAGCAGCTTCGCCCACGTGGTATAGTACTTCCCCATTATAAATTATAGTCAATGTACTATTCAAGACTATAATCTGTTTCTGTGCCCAATTTGATTCAGATTTGTTCAGCCGTTCTGGCATGATTGAATAACAAACATCCATCCACCCATTCAAACATTCGCATTTATGATTTAAGTAGGATAGTAGTGTTACGAGCTGAGTATAAGATAAATTGTTTTACACCTATTAATTACCCAAATATTCTTTATTAACTCAACAACTTATTTACACAAACACTAAATCGCTTATAATGACTATTCTCTTCGTAATTGCTTGTAGTCGCATATGTTCGCATCCGTAGTCGAAAACTATATAGAAGTTGCCAGAACATTGTCAAACTATCCCATAGTGGTATATTCTAGAAACATCTATGAACTTCTACACAGTCCCACATTGGAACGTTCTCTAACGTAGTGGAAACTTCAGGAAGCTTCTGGAAACTTCGACCACATTCATTCTTGAACGTTCCAGTGTAATACGATCGACGTAACTGTAGGATAATTAGATGTATATTACTAGCTGACCCGGCAAACGTTATTCTGCGATTAAAAAATAGGAGGGTGAAAAATACGTTACGACCCATTCTCATACCTACCAAATATACAAAAAAAAACATTAAAATCGGTCGAGCCGTTTCGAAAGAATGCAACCACAAACACCGTGACACAAGATTTTTATATATTAGAATATACATAGAAAGTAGGATTATATCTGTCTCAGGCTTCCTCCAAGTTCTATGTTATAGAGAATGGCAGACAAAAGAATTAAACTACGTGGAAAGATAGTGACACACCTGACCTCTACAGCTTACCCAAATATTACTAGTCTGACAATCCTAATCCTTAAAATTACATAGACTAATCTTAGTCTGATGGAAATTTGGTTAAACCAACTTGTAGGTGCTTACTAATGCGTATTTACTTACCTTTAAGTCTAAGCTAACCTCAACCTAATTTCAACCAGCTGGGGTGCGGCACCCGATGTTCTCCGTACAACTGGCATGTCTCAATGCTTCTCTGCTGGTGAATTTGCATGTCCAGTGTGGCACCGTTCCGCCCATGCCAAGCAAGTAGACATTGGCCTAAATGAGACGTGTCGGATAATATCGGGTTGCTTAAAACCGACTCCACTCATTAAATTCTTCTCACTTGCAGGTATCGCACCACCTGCCGTAAGAAGGGAAGACGATTGCGCGCTACAAAAAAAGGACTAGGAGTCGGATTGCAGACATCCCCTTTAAGACTACACGCCAACTCCTGGTAGACTAAAAATCACAAGAGTTTCTTGCGAACTACACAGTCGATCGAGGACAGACCACCTAAATAGAGAATCAAACTGTGGGAAGAGAAGTACTCACCACCTTACGACTTCGTAAAACCCAAAGAACAGTTGCCTCTCGGTCGAGAACTGCAGTGGCCTATATGGAGGGCCCTGAATAGGTTGCGTACCCAAGTGCATCATCGTGATCATCGATCCATCTAATACACAGTGCGAGTGGGGTGCTCCTGTTCAAACCATATCCCATCTACTGGAGTGTCCCAAATGTGCTTTCATTTGCACCCTCGATGTTCTGAACGGGGCCTCCGATGCCGCTATAAACGTGAACACTTACTGGGCCCAAACAGTATAACTACATTTTAAATGTTCCACGACACGAAAAGAAGAAGAAGAAGCTAACCTCGAAGTTACGGCAGCAGGATGCTGAGTCTTAAACTATGCTCCACCCCTGATCTTGCTCCCTGTACCTCAAAACGTGCAGCCAAAGGGATCCCTGTTCTGCCACAAACGACGTATAAGTAGTCGAAATGGGCGAAAATTTGAGTCAACTATACGAGTATATGTATATATCCGGTTTATTTTCAACTTGAGGAAATATGACCATGTGTCAAGCTTTAGAGCAGAGCTCAAATGGATGCCCATTCGCCAGAGAAGAAGTTTGCGCGCTCTGACTACACTTTTCTCTCTCCTCAACTCTCCCACCCCTCCCTCTTATCTTATATCTCACTTTCAGTATCTTTGCTCTACTCACGCCAGGAATTTGCGTTCTGCTAACAATCTCTTACTGCTTTGTCCTTCTCATACTTCTAATTTTATTCATTCTTCCTTTCATATACAGTCTATCCTTCTGTGGGATGCGCTTCCCCTCAATATCAGGACGGCTACCAGTCAGTATGCATTTAAGCGAAAGTTGCGGAATTACCTTCTTAACAAGTAAAGGAGTCGTCTCAAAATCCTTATCTCTAACTTTATATATTATTATTATATATGTAGGTATATTATATTAAATATATATGTAAGTTTATTTTAACTATATATATATACTTTCTTAACTATTTTCGTCTTAGCATTTTTTTTTTCAGTTTATGCACCTGCCATGTTATCTCTCCACCACCCTTGGTTGACTGGTAGAGAATGCCTAAGGCATTCAGTCCGCCTTTGTACATTTGTGTTGCATGAAGTTTTAATAAATAAATATATAAGTTTCATACCAGGGACGCGAAGAAGAAGGTATTCCCTGACGGTAAGCAACAACCAGTCTACGACACCTTGTCAACAATATTAAGTTCCTTTAATAGATATAACTATATGTTTGTATGTAAGTAGTAATAATAAAAAGCAGCCATCATCATCATCATCAGCCTTTTAATGTCCCCACTGCTGGGCCACAGGCCTCCTCTCTGTGAGAGGGTGTAGGCCGTAATCCACCACGCGGACCCAATGCGGGTTGATGCATAAAAAGCAGTGATGAGCTCAATAATTTATTACAAGCTTTGCAAACCATTTTTCATCCTTGTTGGTTTTCGATAGAGCTGAGGCATACTTATGTAAGTCCAATGACACAATCCTTTCTTAAAACTTTGCCTGTAGATCATTATCAAACACCTAAACTTTTCTCTGAAGAAAGTAATAAATCAATGTCAAAAATCTTAGGAGCCCAATATGATCCTGTGGGTGACAATTTCAGTTACTCACAGTCCCCAATCGAGGACGGGTAAGGTACCAAGCGTTCCATCTTATCTAGCATCGTGCGTATTTTCGATCCTCTTGGGTGGCTCACACCTTACATCAAGCCAAATTGCTCCTTCAAGATTTGTGGCGTCTTAAGCTTTCATGGGATGAACCTGTGCCCGGAGAAATAGCTCTACAATGGCGAAATTTTATAGCCGATCTACATACCTTAAAACTAATAGAAATTCCTTTACGTAAAGTACCAAAAACGGCCGTTTCTGACACTTTTGCCTACTACTTTGGATACGGAACATTCTGAGACCTGTTTTAACAACGTAAAAATACTTTATCCTCATTGCAAGAAACGTGACGTTGGATTCTTCAATATTTATTTTCGTTGCTATGCTACGATTTTTTATATGATGAGGGCGCTACTGGGCCGGTAGTAGACCCTTAAATAGTTCTGTCTATAAATATTTTGTTTTAAATTAGTTTTAAATTAGATATTTATCTTACAAGGGCTTCGTAATATCTTATCAGATAAAGCAGAGTTTACTACGTGTTTATGAATTAAACTTTCGAACTCAGAGTCCAACAACCTTCAGTACCTAATGTCATAGCAGTAACTTGGCCAAGACGACGACTAGTTTCTTTAGATTTATAAAAAAAAATCCAGCCAATTGTATTAAATATAAACTTTCATTTACTTACATTGTTCTTCAGTCCAATTTTTGTATGAATTTGCCTTTACTGTTTAACTGAATGAAAACGAAGACTAGCTTTAGTTAGAGTCTTAAAGTAGAGGTACTCCCGACATTTATTAATATCATACATTTTATACTGGCGTCTAAATTAGGACTAACGAAGAGCGAGACAAGAAGCCGTTAGGTATCTGGTGGCCAAGCGATTCAAGTTAATGTTAGTCGCCCACCTAGTTATGAAGTCCTGGTATTTTATACTCCATTTATAATAACACTAGCATTTCACCTGCGACTTCGTCCGCGTGGATTTCAAAACTTAATAGCACGACACTCACGAATCACGTGGCTTTATATTGGTAAAGAATTTTCAAAATCGGTTCAGTAGATCCAGAGATTACCCCTTATAAGTCCTACAACCTCACAAACTCACATACTTTACCTCTTTATAATATTAGTATAGATTAGATAGATAATAAACAGTATTACATGTTACAGTTCTGCCCGGGGGTGGAGGATAAATTCGAAAGAGTTACCTCGCCCTCGGGCACTCAAGGCAGGGAGGAACAGGGGTGGGTTTCAGTCAGTAAGAGTCTGACACACCCTTCCGCTCCACCCTAGAGCGGAAGAAGTCATAGGATGATTTCCCACCCCCAAAAAAAAAAAAAAAAAAACATGTTACAGTTAAGAAAGACGCCGAATTTATTATAACCTATTTATACAGCAGCTGTCAACGTAATTGTAATTATTTTAACTGTTTGTCTTATGAAATAATTGCTTTAATTTAGTTATAGTTATTTAGGATCTCCAACAAAGGAATTACACAGCATAATGTTAAATGACGAGTAATGGATTTCAAGTTGATGTACTCCTTTACTTACAGGAGACCACAGCATGCTCAATAATTAAGCAACGTAAGTATATTTCAAGCCTAAAACAGGTAGGGGTAGAAACGTTTTCGAGTAAGTGTGCTGATAAAATGCTTTATAAACCTTTAACTTATCAGATATCGCGACGTTAGCGATTGGTAACGCGACAATCTTATCAGATATCGCGGCGTTAGCGATTGGTAACGCGACAATACTCGTAGCTTTTTAATAGTAATAATTAATATTAATATTGTTTATCGACGGTCTATAAACTTCTTACATCCATCCTGAGAGCGAAAATTAATCTAATCATTGAGTGTAATACATTTATGTCTGCCTCTCAGAATGGATGTAGGAACGGATCCCGCGGTACTAAGGAGCTACTCCTCATAGACATGGCCATAAGATAATAGGTTCGTCGATCCCACAAGGATAGATTATAAGAAGGCCTACGACTCTGTTCCACATATATGACTCATGAAGGTGTTGCAGTTGTACAAAATAGATGCAACTCTACGCACCTTCCTTGGGTCGTATATGGGGCAATGGAAGACAGTCCTTCGCTATCCAGGATGTCGATCGATCCAGGGGAATGATGAGCCAATATGGATTTAACGGGGAATATTTCAGGGCGACAGTTTGAATCCAATTTGGTTCTGCTTAGCCCTGAATCCTCTAAGCACATTGCTGGAGGATTCGGGCCTGGGCTATCGGTTGAGAAGAGGTGATCAGGCCATATCTCACCTTCTTTACGTGGATGACCTGAAACTCTTTGCCCCCAACAATTTGCGACTGATGGAGTTACTGTAGGTAACTGAAACTTTTAGTAGCGCCATTAGAATGGAATTTGGTGTAGTCAAATGTGCAGTCATGCATGTAAAGCGATCTACATAACTTAAAAGATCTAAGATGTATGGAATCCGAGAGTTGAATCCCTTCAGATGCCATATTCCCTCCGACTAAGGCATCTGAAGGGATTCAACTTTCGGATTCCATACATCTAAGGTCTCTCTCCTTGACCAAAACATACAAATATTTGGGTATGTCGGAAGCGTTAGGCATTAACGTTACTGACATGAAGCAATCGCTGAAGGAGAGCTTCTTTAGCCGCCTGAAAAAGGTATTGAATGGCTTATTGTCAGGCGGAAATAAGGTGCACGCCTTTAACGGTTTGTTCATGCCGGTTTTGATGTAATCTTTCGGCATACTCAAATGGACTCAGACTGAGCTCAACGCCCTGGATAGGAGGGTCCGTACGCTGCTGACAGCAAACCGGATGCATTACCCACGATCGTCGGTGATGAGACTGTACATCCCGCGAAAGTGTGGAGGTTGAGGCTTTTTAAATGCTAAGACTCTCCACAACCGCGAGGTGTGCAGCCTCAGAGAATAATTTTTAGAAACCGACGTGGGGATGCAACGAGAGCTGGTCGCTGTGGACAAGGGCCTCACCCCGTTGTCCATGGCTAAAGAGAACTTGCGCAAACTTGTAGTACTTACTACTGATGACCGCACGGAGGAATGGAAGCAAGGAGCTTCACGGGCGCTTTTATCAGGCTCTTCATGGGCCTGATGTAGATTTCCTGGCGTCCGTGGCCTGGCTACGGTTCGGCGACCGCTTCGGGGAACTGAAGGTTTTGTCTGTGCAATTATGGAACAAGTTATCTTGACGAACAACTACCGGAGGCATATTATAAAGGAAGGGACTGTTGGCGTGTGTCGGGCATGCCACCGTCAGGGTGAGTCCATCAGACATATTATTATCTCTGGATGTTCTCATCTGGCTAACGGCGAGTATTTGCACAGGCATAACCATGTGGCTAGGATTATCCACCAGCATCTTGCTTTGAAATAAAGAAAGAAAGAAAAAGTATTTATTTGCCACAAATTAACGACATACACATCAATATGATTTTGCTAACTTAAGTCTTAACCCTTATCGATAGTGTTAGTAGATCTTATATTTCTATGTTAGTAACAAGTTTAACAAAAAGAAGGAAAGAAAAAAAAAATACAAACTTGTGGATTCTGAGGTACCGTATTACAAGTATGTGCCCGACCCAGTTCCCGAAAATTACCATGTCACGTTGTATTGGGATCGTTCTATCATAACTGACCGGACTATTGTTACCAATAAGCAGGATATAGTGGTGATAGAACGATTAGCGCGCTGAACAATATAATCGATGTCACCATCCCACATGACGAGAACCTCGTGAAAGCTGAGAAAGAGAAGCAAATCAAATATCTTGACTTGGCACACGAGGTTGTCAATATGTGGAATGTGGACTCTGCTGTCATTGTGCCGATAGTCGTTACTGCCAATAGCCTGACGGCCAAAAGCCTCGACGACTAACTGTCGAAGCTGTCGTTGCGCGGTCGGACCAAGGGCCTGATACAGAAGGCAGTACTCCTCGATACGGCTCACATTGTGAGGAGGTTCCTGTCTCTGGAGTCCTAACCATCGGTAGCTTGGACCCTGCTCCCGATACGGGTGGACTACTATTTTTTTATATTTTGAAATGATTTTTTTTGTTTTCTTTTAAAAATATTTAAAAATGTAATTAAATAAATAAATGTAGATAAATGATAAATTTTATAATGCATACCTACTGTATAGTCATGTTACCTGTGCTTGCTATTTAAAAAAGTTTTTTTTTACTCCTTGCCGCTTGGTGCGCTGTTCTGTCTTTTGCCTCCAGAAAAATTGTCATGGCATAGCGTTTTTAGGTTAATAGTAATAAGGAAAGTTAAACGAGAAATCTTACTCAATATTCATATTTTTGGACACATAATAATTAACATAATAATAACCTATTATGGGCCCAGGTACGCTTCGTAATAACTTGAGTAAAGAGCAGAACTAAAAAGTGAAAAACGTAGAATAGAATAGAATAGAATACTCTTTATTGTGTACACAGAACATATAAATGAAAGAAACTTTACATAGGGGGGGCGGGTTTTAGGGGGCGGGAAATGGGCGGCCTTATCGCTAAAAGCGATCTTTTCAAGACAACCTTTGGATGGATTTTATAGACAAAAAGAACAGACAGTACTGTAGGTAGTCTTAGGTGTACTATTTATATATAGGTACAATAAATACATAATAGATAAATATATACAAATAAAACATGATTTAGATATTAATAATTATGAAACACAAAGTATAGAACCCTAGTAAAAACGATTTAAAGAGAGAGGTAGTGATTTTTGACCATTGTTTTAAAAGTGGACAAAGATTGAACGGTGAACGTAAGGGTTCGAACTGTGCTGTTTACTTATTAAATCGAAGTTCTTCTACTCAGACAAAGGGTGTATGAGCTGTGGAATGGACAGAAGCCAGCACTTCAAGACATAAGAGTATTTGGTTCAGAAGGATATGTTCATATACCTGATGGAAGAAGAAGAAAACTAAATAAAAAGAGTGTAAAACTAATATTAGTAGGTTAAGAAACTGAAAATTATAGGATGTTTGATATTGAAAGTGAAGCAGAAATGTACACTTCAATGAGAACAACATAACCGTACTGAGAAAAAACACCAATTCAATTTATATCACCGATGAACAAGAACAAAGTGAAGGAATACAAGATATACCAGTTTGACCAGGAGATGATTAAGATGTTTCTGAATCCAGTTTTGAAAGTGTAGAGACACAAGAGGATCCCAATTATGTGACGTATCAGCCTTCACAAATAATTTCTGAAGATGATGAAAGAAATATTACACTGAGACCTAGAAGGAACAGGAATGAAGAAGCAAATTTTATTGAGCTTGATGTACCAATGACATAATTATGAAGAAGCTATAAATTGTGAAAAAAGTAATAAATGGAAGGAAGCTATTAGCGAAGAATTACAGTCTATAGAAGAAAATAATACCTGGAAAGGTTTAGGTTTGTAAATAGAAATAATGAGAAAACAGTCACTTCAAAATGGGTATTTTGTGTAAAAGAAATTCAGATGCTGATATAGAAAGATACAAAGCTCGTCTTTGTGCACGTGGGCTTACACAAACTCAAAAAAAAAGGATGTTGATTACAAAGAAATATTTTCACCAACATTAATAGAATCCTTATAGGGGCTCAAACAGCCATCACGCTGATGGAATAGAAAATTCACTTCTTTCTTAACTACTTATGGTATTGAAATGTGTCTCTCTGACAATTGTATTTTTTTAGTCATTTTAATAACTATAAAGTTATCTTGATCTTGTATGTAGACGATGCTTTATTATTTTAACGTTGTCTGACAGTTTGAGTACTTTTGCGGTCTACCCAAATGTCTTTTCTTTGGTATTGTTCGTCAAGTCGTTGAGCTCCTTAGTGGTTTTTAAGTTGAACTATTCGACTATTGACAAATGCTTGCAGTGACTAGACAGGTCCACTCAAATATGTTTGATTCTTTCTTCAAAAAACCACTACAGACACTAAGCTGCATGGTCCTCATATAGAATAATGTGAATGCGAGAACTATGTATGTCGTTATATTCATGTAGATTTTATGATTGTCTCACAGTTTGAGTATTTTTGCGGCCTACTCAAATGTCCTTACTTTGGTATTGTTCGTCGGTTCGCTGAGCTCCTCAAAGTCCTGAGTTGAGCTTCGCGATGACTGACAAATGCTTGCACTGTCAGGACAGGTCCACTTGAATTTGTGTGTTGCTTTCTTCAAAAAGCTCATCCCAGACATAAACGTACATGGTTCTCATATGATTTAACCAGTACACATTGTATGGGTTTCAACACTTTAAAAGAGACTTTGACCTCTGAGTTTGTTTCGGTGTTTCTTCTCAGGGTAGTCAGCTAGGAAACACCGGCCTCATCTAGCTTAAACTAACAAAAAATATTGACGTGTAAAAGTGTTCCTTGTAACCTATTTACTGAATAAACTTCATTTATCATTTACCATTCATCATTTATTGTCAAAAAGTAAAAGTATATTGTTGCATATTATAAATGATTTGAAACAAAGTTTTAAGATAAAAGAGCTGAACTTAAATATGTTTGTTGACATGGAAATAACTTAAAAATGATAGAATAATTACGTCAAAAAGTGTACATAAAACAAATTATAAATAAATTTAACATGTCAGATGCCAATCCTTGTAGTACCCCTGCTGATAATAATGTAATTTTAAAGAAAAATGATAATGATAATAATAATGATTTTCCACATAGGGAAGCAGTGGGAGCCCTGATGTTTTTGTCAACCGTATTATTATACATTTCTTATTCTTTGAATGTAGTTAGTAGACACTTAAATAATCCATGTTAAGACCATGTAAACGCTGTTAAACGAATTATTCGCTACTTGATAAAGACAAAAGATGATTGTATTACTTATAATTGTAACAAAGAACTAGTAGGTTTTTCTGATTCTGATTTTGCCTCAGATATTAATTCTAGAAAATCTAATACAGGATATCTCTCTCTTATATATGATGAATGGTGGGCCTGTCACTTAGGCTAGTAGAAAGCAAAATACTGTGGCATTATCAACTACAGAATCAGAATACACGGCTGCAAGTGAGGCTGCTAAAGGAATTTTATGGCTTCGGCAGTTATTAATTGATATTGATGAACCACAATTGGTGGTAACTCTGTTTATAGATAAACAGAGTGCTACTAAACACACTCATAATCCTATTTACCACAAAAGAACAAATCACATCGATATAAGATATAATTTCATAAGAAAAAAGGTAGAAAAAAATGTCATAAATATTCAATATGTGAATAGTTCAAGCCAACTTGCAGACTTTTTAACAAAAGCTTTACCTTCTTGTAAATTTATTCATAACAGAGATCAAGTACTGAATATAAACTGAGGTTGTTAAGTATTACTTATTGAACTATGTGTAGTCTTTCCATATGCAAATCTTCAGTTTTTGCTGTTATGAGAACGTCATCTAACAGGCATAACACTCCGTCTAATCCGGACAAAACGGTTTCCATTGCGCGTTGAAAAATAGACGGTGCGCTCGACAAACCGAATACAAGACGGGTGTATTTGAACAAACCCCGGGAAGTGTTAATACAGGTTATGTTTTGTGACTCATCATCGAGTAAAAATTGATTGCAGGCCATGGACAAATCAATTTTCGAAAACTGCTGGCCACCGTGTAATTTAGAAAATAATTCGTGAACCGTCGGCAAAGGATATTATTCTATTAATAATTGGTCACTGAATAATCCACACATAATCTGACGGAACCATCACGTTTAAGCACGGGCACAATAGGTGACGCATAGTCCGAATGTTTAACCGGTTTTAACACTCCTAAGTTTAGTAATCTTTCTATCTCCTTATCGACTTTGTCGCGCAAAGCAAATGCAATGGGTCGCGCTTTAAAAAAAAACGGTTTTGCATCATTATTTAGTTTTAATTTGACTTTATAACTTTTGAAGGCGCCCAGCTTGTCTGAAAATAATTCAGGGAATCGTTGTTGCAACCGTTCAATTGTGCTTTGACTATCGTTAAGAAAATTAACTCGAGTTAATTTTAATTTAAATAGGTACTCGTAATGATATGAAATCGCGGCCTAGCAGCGGTGGGCCGCCGTGACATATAACAAATACATCAAGTGTGTGTGTGCGCTGCAAACATGTTATTGCTAAATGCACAGAACCCACACACTGCATCTTGTTTCCTGTGTAACTATAAAATCTTTGGTGGGACGTATGTAAGGGTATACTCGCAAACAACCTTTTATAAGTACCCTCAGATATGACTGTCACAGCTGATCCGCTATCTATTTGAAATTTTAAATTCTGTCCATGTATTTCGACCGTTTCTGTCATAGGTTTCCCCCGAGCTGAATAAATGTTATAAAGCGACTTACCATCGTCGTCCTCACTCACACCCCCCGTAGGCACATAATTAATTTTATTGCACATTCTACGCAAATGCCCTACTGTGTTACACTTTTTACACTTACGTGCTCCATCTTCGACCACATTATCGCTTACCATCAGGTGAGATAGTGGTCAAACGCGAGCCTATCAAACATAACAAAAAAAAAACTTATACTTTGCGAACCGACATTGAGACGACTTATGATTAGCACGACCGCACACCGAACACTTTTCTTTCTCGGCACTATTAATTGGGTTGACACTATTTTGTCCTTTCGCGATCTTGAACACCTGTACTTGATCCGTTGATGTAGAAGCAGTAGCGGCAGCGCCCGCACGCGCGCATCTTACGCTCTCTGCTATCTCCACCGCCTTCGCCAAGGTTAAGGTCTCCAAATCCCGCGCAAACAGTTCCTCCCGTTCAGGACCCGCTACCATCCCCATTACAAAACGATCACGTAACGCCTCCTCAACATTGCTGAATCCGCAATGCACTGTTAGTCCACGTAACCTTGCTGCCCATTGCGTATAAGTCTCACCCGGCTGTTGCGAAGCTGCGTAAAAGTTGTGCCGCTCGCTGAACCCGCAACGTTTTGGAGTGGAGTGGTTATCCAGTAACGTCACTAGATCCTCATATGGCACCTCTTGTACGTCCTTGGGCAAGGCTAAGTCTACTGCCAACTTGTAGGTACTATCATTGAGTGCGCTGAGTAGTATGGCTGGCCTCCTGGTTCCTGCCGCATCATTTTCCGCATCGATGTTATATGCGATGAACCACTGCGTAGCCCGACCTATGTAAGTCTTCCAATCATTGACATTGTGATCGAAAGTAGTTAAAATTCCACAAAATGACTGAGCCACTTTTCAACAAAAGATTTATTTTTTGCGATTGTGGGTATACTCGTCGCCACTGTTATGTAGGTAGTAGGTACGTAAGGAGACAAGTGATACTACTGACAGCTATAAGCACACCGTTTAATTATTAGTTAGACAAGGGCAGGGACGCAGCCCACGCACACATACCCAATGTTCACACACACATATATAACAGTTAGGTTTAATTTTGTTGGAAGACAGTAGTTGGTTTGAAGCTTACTATTGTAATAATTCTAAAATTTAAGTGGGAGTGTTAAATGATAAATTTTATAATGCATACTTTATAGAACATAAGTCATGTTATCTATGCTTGCTGTTTAAAAAAAGAATTGTTTTTACTCCTTGCCGCTTGGTGCGCTGTTCTGTCTATTGCCTCCAGAAAAATTGTTATGTCATAGCGTTTTTAGGTTAATAAAGAAAGTTTAACGAAAAATTATACTCAATATTCTTATTTTTGGACACATAATAATAGATATGTGTAAAAATAAAGGAAAGAAATAATTAATATTAATAATTATAATTTTTAATAATAATAATATTTTGACACGCTGGTGAGGCGTTGAGCGGTGACGTGAAAGGTCAAAAGCTTCCTTTTCCTGTACTTTACTTTACGACTACTTTATTAAATGTCTTTCCCATTTTTATAAAAACTAACTTCCGTAATATTTACAGCACAACACTTCAATTCACTTCAATAAAAATAAAAAATAAAAATCTGTCACATTTTTCATGGCTCACACTTTTACGAGCGCACATATAAAAAGGCCACTTTACTGACCACTTCCTTTTCAGCGAGGCGTGATGATAAATCTGTAGTTTAGCCGGAAGTGAGGCCATGTTGCTTCCTGTGCGTGACCGATGTGATCGCTGAAACACCCCTGTGTTATAGTGTCATAAGATTTGCAAAGATTTGGGTCACTGAAGTTTTAGTAGGACTTGGACCCCTCCCGTTCCCGATCCCGTTTTTCCTGGTCATACAAACGCAGAAATAAATTCAAGTCAAGTTCGTAAACTTGCACAAATAAAACCAATAATTCTGTGCCTGCAAATCATCCCGAATGGATCTTATTCATTTATCTTATTACTTCCACATAAAACGGCTGAAGGCCAATTGGGCAACTTTTTTCAGCAGTCTCGGAAAAATATGAAACACGTGTCATTCGATTCGGAATAGCATGTGGATGATACATTTATAGAAAAAGAAGTACTCAAGGAGTTAGAAACAGAATTTGGACACAGGGTTGATTTTAATATCCCCTATCATTGGAGTTTCACCTGACGAGATTTGTATGGACTTTGTGATTGAAATAAAATGCCCTATAAGTGATAAAATAATAAAAAGTTATGTAAGAGACAGTAAACTGTATGAAAAATATAAAGCTCAGATAATGGTACAAATGCATGCTGCAAAGAAATTAAAAGGATTGATTTGTATTGCTGATCCTGGTTTTGAACAGACAAGACTCCTACACAAGTGCTGGGTGGTGCATGATGAAACATATGTGAAAATTCTTCAGCAGCATCTAATAAATAGATGCTGCTGAAGCATTTTGGAAACAAATAATTTTAAGACTGTTTTACAAATTGAAAAATAAAAATCAATATAGTATTTATCTTAGACTATGAAAGATTATAGACGTAGTGTCAAAATCCAGCAATTTGAAGTACCAGAATGGGAAGCCGCCTTGTATCTGTACATGCGAAATAAGCTCACATAGACAAAATGAGAAGCCGATACGTCATCGTTACGTTTATCCTGCTTCATTTATAGGTTGTTCCAAATAAACGTGCAATAACGGTCATTGACCCACCTACATTTATTGACATTTTTAATTTGAAAAACGGAATTAATGTATCAAAGCTGTCCCGAATCAACATCTCTCGTGATCCTTAACATTGTCTAATAATGAAAAACGATTTATATTTAATTGTTCAGGTACCTACGAAGAGTTATTAGAGAAAGGTCAATGTACTTTATTGCAAATTTATCTGAAACATAGTACTTATAATGTCTAATGACGTTCCGTCTATAACCTTTCATAATCTAAGGTATTTATGTCTTTTATTCATTCTTAATAACAGAACTATGTAGATTTATCAACCCGCATGCCGCAATTACTGCATCATCTGTATGTTGAATTCATTTATTATTTATTACTGAGTGTGTTTTCAAAAGTTTAAATAGCCTTACTCTTCTTATTACCCTCTCAATATGGATACGCAGACTGGAAATGACCTTAGTTTTGATAGCATCCTGGTTTATAAATGTTTGATCTTTTGAAACACTGGGTGGCCGAAGTGGGTTATTCTGATTTCTGCTTAGTAAAGCATCAACATGTTTAAATCCTCTATCTGCCAATACACTTTGGTGGCAGCACATCCAGAAAACCACTGTTTTCTAATATATTGGCATCAGATGTACGACCCCTAAAGCCAACAGATACGGTGTAGTAGCTTTCTAGTATTTTAAGGTATTAGCATTTTTATACTGTGACCATGTTAGAGACTGGTTAATAGGATTTGACGGCGTTTCAATTTTTATCTCGAAACAGTCAATAATGCAAAAAGCATTTGAATATTCTTTATTGGTTTTGAAGGAGGCTGGCAAGTTTCTTTTGACATCATATACACGGAGAGAGTAAATTAATTGTTTGAAGAACTTGGACAGAATACACAGAGTCCTGAAAAATATTCTCCATAGTGTGGTTAATGACACTTCAAACATGTCTGAGATTTCGCAGAAAGGGGTATTATTTTTAATTTTATTCAAAATTACTATCATATTAAAGGATTTTAAATTCAGATTACTTTCTAAATAGTTAACCAACCAATAATAATTATTTGGTAATCGTATGTAATTTTGTGTTTTTTTTTTTAATAAGGTCAACCATAAAGCTTCTGCCCTGTATTATATACCTCCGACATTTCAGCAGAGGTGGAACTTTCTTGTGTTGAAAGTAACAACTTCGTCCATCTCATCATCTTCTTCAAACAAAGTTTTCTTTGTCTTCTTCTTATATGGCTCGATAACTAGTTCGATCCGATGTTTTCGGCTTAACTCCGACGTACAGTCTGTTGTCAACATTATCTAACCCACCCTAAAAACAAACGAATTTGGACCCTCTGTACGTAACATTAAGGTTTATTCAAGTTATATAAGCTTATCAGACAAGTGCTCAAGGATTTGATGAACAAATACAATAATAATATAGACACGCAAATTTGATCTTTAAAACGTTAGCATTAGGTTATATTTTATAACTATTTGTTATAATATGATAAGTGTAATAGCTTATTTTAATGATTGAGTTCAAGTAATTCTGGTCTCATGGTCTGTGTATAAGACTGAGAAAAACAAAGTTTCGAGATCAAATCCTGCGACAAAGATATTGTTTTGCTTTCAATATAGAATTTATATTCCAAAACTATTTCTTGTATTATTGTAAAGAACTACAGACTATACATAAACTTTTTAAAATGGTAAAATTTTCACATAGCTTGTAATAAGTGGGTAGTTGAAAAATAAATATTCGTATTCAACTTAAAGTTTTTTAAATTACCCGTTTACAAGATAAGTTATTAGGCGAAAATCATATTGGTCGTTCTTTAATATTGCTAGCAATATTAAAATATGGACAGTTTGGAAAGTTATTAATAATGAAACTAGTAGGAATACAGTACGTAACTCTGATTTTTTATTGGAGACTTCACGTGGTGCCATAAGCTTTAACTTAGAAGTAGTTCAAGAGTTTGTGAATTTTTTCACCAACAAACAACAGAAGCTTTAAATTCCTCACCAGTTGCCTCAGTTGCATTACTAAAAGCAAACGTTCCAGACTGTCCGCAGTTGAATTCTAATTCAAACATATTAACCCTACGACAGTCGTTAAGGCATTCTGGAAAATCAAGATATAATTAACCGGAAAACTATAGGGAATGTCGATTAAAGGATGCACATCAATAATTGAGACAATAGCACTATCCTTAGCTATTTTTCTTAAGGCAAACTTACTAAACCAACGACCCTTTGCCTTAAAAAAAATAGTAGAGTCATAGACACCCCGGATTTCTTAAGAAGCTTTCAATAAGTGCAAACAAATCTTAACTAACGCCCCAATACTACAGTACCCGAATTTTGATGAGCCCTTCATCCTAACTACCATGCATCAGATGTAGCATTAGGTGCGGTACTATTCCAAGGAATAGGATAGGATCTGATAAGTCAGTAGCATTTGCATACGGTAGAAAGTTTATCATCTACACAGACCACAGGCCTCTTACCTGGCTAATGTCATTAAAAGATCCTAACTCTAAATTAACAAGATGGCGTTTAAAACTCTTCGAATACGATTATAAGGTTGTATACAAGAAGGGCAGACGCGCTATCACGTGTTAAAATCTTTCATGGCAGTATCGACTCTCTAGCTTTTAATTTAGATGATAACGAAGATGATGAGTTAAATAATATAATATTTGATAATGGAATAGAATAGAATACTCTTTATTATGTACACCATTTAGATTACAGAACATATAAATGAAGAAAACTTTACATAGGGTGACACAATGGGCGGCCTTATCGCTAAAAGCGATCTTTTCAAGACAACCTTGGCATGGATTTTATAGAGAAAAAGGAAAGACAGTACTGTAGGCTCTTAGGTGTACTATTTATATATAGGTACAATAAATACATAATAGATAAATATATGCAAAAAAAAACATAATAGATATATATATTCATTAATAATTATGAAACTAAAAAAAGTATAGAACCCTAGCAAAAACGATTTAAAGAGAAAGGTAGTGATTTGTGACCATTGTTTTAAAAGTGGTCAAAGATTGAGCACGCCTTACCGACCCGGCAAGGCATTCCATAACCGCACCGCTTGTACCGTAAAAGATTTGTCGTAAAAGCTGGTGAAATGCATCGGCATCTCTAGTCTCAAGTTTTCCGATGACCTCAGATATCTATTATGTGTGTCATGAAGGAACTTGAAACGTTCTTTAAGATAAGAGGGGGTTTTAGGATTGTGAACAGAATACTATAGAGCAGAAATAAAGTATGAGAATCCCGGCGAAGACGTATGGGAAGCCACTTGAGCATTGTGTGAAATTCAGATATGTGATCATATTTGCGCAGGCCAAATATAAATCTTATGCAAAGGTTTTGAAGACGCTCAAGCACCGCTAATGCACCTAGGGAAGCCGAAAATCAAATAGACACAGTAGCACTCAATGAAAATAAACAATCATAAAACCCAAGCATTCCCGAATCTCATATAGGTACAGATAGTAAGAGTATAGTATCAGCTGAACCTGAATTAGTATCAGCGGAACCCAAACTAGTGTCTACAAGATATACACAGCCCGACAACGAAAATAGAGGCATACCCATCATTACAGACGCTATTGATAGGCAGTTGAAACAGTTCCATATTAGGTTAACACCTGGATTTACTTATAGAATAGATAACAGATCCACTAACTCTAAAGTAGTTATAAAAGATGTCTTTATCCCAATAAATAATACAGAGTCCGAGATAATTAGATTCCTTAAAGATCACACCATCGCTGACCGTGCATTTTTTTGTTACTTTTATAATGAAGAATTATACCATGCCTTTTTTATAGTTTAAAATGAAAATGAAAAATAAAATGTTTATTGTGTCTCAAACGGTTACATTTACAAATGTGAATAAAACAGCCCCAGTAAGTAATTAATAATACTTGTGTTGGGGTTGCTTCGCTCTTTCCCTTAATTAACGTTAACAATATTGAGACTTTATAAATTATTACATTACATTTAAGAATAACATTTTTAAGGAAAAAAAGAAATACATGACTCATAAAGTAATTGACAGCTCTGTGTAATTATGAGTATATGTGTGTGTTATTGTGGTAGTATGTAATGCCGGCTTTGTTTATGTGTGTTTGTGCGTGCGTGTTTGTGAGTGCGTTTGTGTGTGATTACGTGTGTGCTGATAGTGCCTCTATACTCGAAGCTGAAAAAACACCAACTATGTAATCACAAGGTGTAACATTATTATAAAGAAAATAAATGTTCATGTAAGTCTGTCTAGAATATGCTCTGCTTCTTCATATGTTAGAGTTTTTAGCCACTCTGTTATCGCTTTTTTTGCTATGATGCGAGACCTCGTGGTGGAATTTTAGTTTTCCGTTAATTTTATTGTGTATGTAGGCTGATTGGCATACATACTGGCGCCTTGCAAAAACCGTACGTACCCGTGGAGAGTAAGCCACAATACATTTTCGTCTTCTAGCCTGGCTTTCTGGGTTAACTGGAATGTATTTGTGTAAATATAGAATTATGTTTAAAAGGTATAGTTTTCTGACTGATAATAGGCCACTAAATCTATATAGGTCGACTGTGAGATATCTATACGGCTTAAAATAGATTACTTTTAAAAGTGACCTTTGTGCTCTTTCTAACTCTAGAAATTTCGTTTTAGTGGTCCCTCCCCAAACTGGTAAACAGTATGTATATATAAACAATATCTATATAAATGTTGTTGAGTGTCTTCTGAGGCATCACATGTCGTAGGTTTTTAAAAATCCATATAAATTTTCGAACACGCGACATAATAACCTCGATATGTGAGTGCCATGCTAGACATTCGTCGACTATAACTCCCTAGTATCTCGTAGACGGGACTTGTTTGATGGCTTTACAGTCACAATTTTGTTCCAAGCTGTTTGCACACGTATGGATACGAATATTGAAATTAGTACCTACATGGTTTAGACCTTGCACTTGGAGACAAACAGATGTAATTTGTTTTAGCAATATTAAGGGTTAACAGGATTGCTTTGAGCCACCTATCTATAACATCTAACCCTGGTTTGGCCTTATTACGTACAACTTCTCAAGTGTCGCCAATGTAGTTTACACAACATTATTTAACGACAGAGGTCCTAAGCTACTTAAATGCATAACACGTAACTTTAGTAGAAAACCAACCTGAACAACAAGAGTTGATTAAGAAATATCACGAAGGTCAGACTGTTCACTGTGGTATTCAGGTGACGGAAAAGCAGTTGCACAGAAATTATCATTGGCCTAACATGCTCCTTACCATTAAAAGATTCGTTAATCAATGCGAAACTTGCTTAAAATCTAAATACTCGTATGAACGCAACCCTCTTAAACCATCTTTAGCTATAACAAACACACCTCTATAGGTATATATTATAGTATATTATATTCAGTATTGTATTAGCCACCAGCTCAATATCCTTTATTTTTATAATTAAAATAATATTGTAATAAATAAATATTTTTTTAACTAAATTTCCAAACGCCGAAACATAACTTTCGTTAAGTGATTTTGGAATGACTCCATGTGTGACAATTAAACAGTTTTATACTATTCACATTTTTTGATATCTACTATGGACTCGTTAAAATTATTTATTAGTATTGTAATCATTCTTTTTATTATTTTGTAATTTTCTTCATACAATCATAGTGATACATTCGTGGTTTTTTTTTAATGACTCTATATGCGAGATTCCAACAGATTAATATTATTGACATTATTTGATATACTTTTGTGCTTAATCTAGACTTTTTAAAATAATTTATTAGTATTGTAATAATTTTCTTTATCATGTTTCATAATTTTAGTCATAATCTTACTGATACTGTTATTTGTTAAATTATGAATGCCAAAACTCAGGCAGAATGTACCCGGCTCACTATATTTTATAACAAATTTATTGTACAGTACCTACATTCTATGCGAATATTTGATTTGATTAAAAATCCGTCAATGTACTGATGTAGATACCGCAAGGCTGGTCCATTTTAGCTACTTTCATAGTGTCATGTCTTACGGTAATTTGCATTCCGGGCTGCAGACATAGTGTCTGTATTCATTCTGTAGAAAAGAGCTATCAGAGCCATATATAAACTTCGCAGGTGCGATTCTCTTAAACGGAGCTTTTTAAGGATATAAACATCATGACGGTAGCTTATCAATACATGTACGAAAACATTATGTATGTTCGGCAAAATCTTCATCTATTTACTAAGATAAGTGACAGGTATAATTAAAATACTAGAAATAGGAACAACTTAGATCAAACTAGGTTCAGGTTGGCTTACACAATTCTTTTATGGGATTCTGTATAAAAAATTATAACTAAATACCACTACACATTCTCCAACTTAATGAGACAAAAGAACAATGGCAAGTTTCCATACTACATTTTACCTGACATCGATTAGAAGCGTCCATATTGAAAAAAAAACCTTAGGGGTTTCATCACTTCTCGCGCCCGGCCCTGGTCCAGGCCAGTACGGAGCGAGAGGGAATGGGAAGCAGTCTCCTCCTTCTTCGAAGCAGTAATGCTCGCGAAGGAGGAGGAACAACATAGTCGCCCTCACGCCCTCAGCAGCAGCCGCCGCAGGAGACGCCTGGGGCTTCCGGCGCCGCGAGACGATCTCCGGCCACCGTAGACCCGGGCCTGCGGACGGCGAGTAATTAGTAGCTCGCCATCCGATCAGCATCAGGCCCGTGAGTCAAGGGCGCGTAATGTTCCACGCGCGCCTCAAAGAGAATTGTCAGCCACCACTGACGGGGCCCATCATAGCCGGTGCCTGTATGCCTAGGGGTAGCGGATAAATGTAACAAAGCTACTGCTCCCCTGGACACTCAGGCAGGGAAGGAACAGGGGTGGGTTTTAGTCAGTAAGAGTCCGACAGGCCCTCCCGCTCCATCCAGAGCGGGAGATGTCATTGGATGATTTCCCACCCCACCAAAAAAAAAGGGGGTTTCATTACTACATAATCACTGAGATTTTGCATTCGAGGGACATGAAAAAAAAGATATTAACGTTTTTGTATTTATAGGTTATGAAAATATGTAATTTAAGTAGTCTACATATGATTGATGCATTATGTCAAAGAAAAAAACTTAAAATACGAATTAATAGCTATCTATTGCATTATTATTAAATAGGTCCAAGTTCTACAAATTTCGACTCTTAATCCTTGTCTTCTACCGATAAACTTACTTTAGTACCTGCATTAAAATCGCTCATGCCGTTGTGGAAAGATTAGCCAGTCAGCATAGGAGGTATAGAGGCTTATTGCCCTCAATGCACTCGTGGAGGCTCTTTGCATATCCCCCATAACATTTATGAATCATGGGTTTATGACAACTACAAGGCTAACAGGGACAATAATGCTATCCAGAATTTAGGGGTAAAATAAAACAGTTAAGTATCAAGATTTTTATTTACTTATATTTTATTCATCCTCTCTAATAACAATATCGTCCAGGAACTCTGCCGGTGCTGATACATTATCCTGATGCCTAGACTATCATAGATCCCAGTATACCACGAGAGACATGACGTGTGCGCAACAAACAACAGTACGCCGACCAACTAAACAATTGCAGCAATATTGTACAATACCTGATCTACTATTATTATTATTTTCCTTTAAAATATAAACAAAGTACTGTCTATATAGTCTCAATATTTGATATGTGTCTTTGTCACATTTTTGTATGTGAAGGGTACCATACCCGGGCCTGCGGACGGCGAGTAGTGGGTAGCTCGCCGTCCGATCAGCATCATGCCCGAGAGTCGACGGTGCGTAGTATTCCACGCGTGCCTTTAAAAGTTGTCAGCAAACATGACGGGGCCCGTCATGGCCGATGCCTGCCCAGGGGTTGAGGATAGATTCAAAACAGAGTTACCGCGCCCCTGGGCACTCAGGGCAGGGAAGGAACAGGGTTTTAGTCAGTAACAGTCTGATACGCCCTTCCGCTCCACCCAGAGTTGAAAATGTCATTGGATGATTTCCCAAACCAAAAAAAAAAAGAAAAAAGGGTACTACCATAGTTCTTCAGCCCTCGTTCTTTAATTATTAAACGTTGTTTTTAAGGGTTGGTATTAAATATAATTCAAACTATCTGACTCAGGGTAGTACCTGTATGATAACATATATTGTTATCAGCACCTATTGTGCTTTCAAGGACTGTTGAGGGAAGGTGAACACAGGTTATATTCCTGTATTATTAATGATTGTGGACAGGAATTTGCGTTTATTATATAACAAAATAGTCCACAAACATGATTACGTATGTACATACATAACGTATCTATCTATATAACTAAGTGAATTTACTATTCTATCTTTATTAAAGCTCAAAACTTCTGATACGGTGATGACACGTCGCGAACATATTTGACTATTTACTTATCTTTAGGTACTACCTTATACATAGAAACTTAATGCTAAGGGTCCGTTCTATATGCTTATGCTAAGTAAGTAAGGTAAGTAACACGATCTGCACCAGAGGAGAGTTGTATGAGACACTGAACTTGCGAATCTATGTGCTACCAAATTAAAAGACCGATAAAACAGTAATTAATAGCGACTTAATGGTATTCAAATTAGAGTTATAGAAATTTAGTGTTAGTCTCTATTAGAATATGTATAATAGAATAGAATAGAATAGAATAGAATAGAATACTCTTTATTATGTACACCATAATAAAGAATAAAAAAAAATAAAACAAATAAAAACAAACAAACAAATAAAAATAAAAAATAATAAAAAACAATAATAATATTATGTTATTCTCACCTATTAAATCAGCGTTTTGTATAGAGAATTTTAAAGAAGTTGCATTTTTCATACTAACATTTTCTTAATTTATTTAACAACTATGAACACTAATATTTTATAACTTTTATGCAATAATGTTTAAAACTAAGATAACGTTGATGCAACAAATATAAGTTATGGCTAAGTTAAAAAACAAATAGTGGTCATTTCTGCTAAAAAAAAAGAGGAGTAATTTTTAAGGTATTGTTTTGTTTATAAAACTATAAGTACTATGATTTTTTTAACTACGGGCAGTTGTCTATGACGGTCATTATTCGATATAATATCAAGCAATAATTGATGAATATTTTAATTCATAGAACTGACGGGGTTCTCTATTTGTGAGAAAAAAACGCCAATTTCATAGTTGGAGACCCAATATATGTCCATTATCATAGGATTTAGAGCTTTTTTTTTGACGATGGGAAATTATCCAATGACTTCTTCCACTCTGGTTGAGGGTGTGTCAGACTCTTACTGACTAAAACCCACCCCTGTTCCTTCCCTGTCTCAGTGCCCAGGGGTGCGATAACTCATTTTGAGAATTTATCCGCTACCCCTAGGCATGCAGGCACCGGCCACAATGGGCCCCGTCAGTGGTGGCTGACACTTATCTCTTTGAGGCGCGCGTGAAACACTACGAGCCGTCGACTCACGGGCCTGGTGCTGATTGGACAGCGAGCTACCCACTGCTCGGTGTCCGCAGGCCCGGGTCTACGGTGGCCGGAGATCGTCTCGCGACATCCTACGCACAGTACCTCTCCTGCGGTGGTAGCGGCCGAGACCGTGAGGGCCACTCCTTTGAGCTTTCCTCACGCGTCCCGCGTCCGCCTTCGCGAGCATTACTGCTTCGCAGAAGGCGGAGACTGCCACCCATTCCCTCTCGCTCTGAACCATGGCCTGGGGGCCGATTCAATTAACAAAAATGTTCAAAAATCACATTGGAATCGCAGCTGAATCACGGCGTTTAAGCGTTTTCTAATTCTACTAATGCACAACGATCCAACTGCGGTTACGTTTCAGTTAACGACAACGGTCGATCGAAACAATCTCAAAATCTATTCTGTTATCAAAATCGAACTTGAGCGTGACGTTTAGTCACAATCAACTATTATTTTGACACTTGTTACAATCGAACCAAAGCTGAACTCCGGCGGTTCATCTGTCAAACGCGGTTGAACATAAGTTGGTTAAGTGTAACTTTTGCAGCGTCGATCTAGACTTGATTTCATTGAACTTGCCTATGAGGTTGACGTTGGAAGGATAAGAAAAAGAAATTGATCGTCGCTTTTGACCTTACGCATCGTCAGTACTGTCATTTCAATCTTGGTTGTACTGGCTTTTTATGCAACTGGTTTGTACCAAACACTCGTAGGCCAGTTGCGATATCATGCTGTGTCACAACCCTCGGTTTCTCGAGCAATAAAACAAGTGACAGAAGTACTTATTATGCCACTTATTTTTAAGAAGTATGTCAAATTTCCAAGCTCCAGGGAAAATCGTGATGAAATCAAAAGAGGGTAAGTATTGCAATATTTCTATTTATGTTTGTATGCAGACCTTGATTTAGATCCTAATTAACTTATCAGTTACCGAAGAAACAAAAAAAAGAAAATCGATTGTGTCTCGTCTCCCGCATGCCATGGGACGTTATATCATCAGCCTTTTATTGTCCCCACTACTGGGGCACAGGCCTCCTCTCTGTAAGAGTCTGACTTTCTGCCATGCTGGTCACAGCATTAGAGATGCCGGTCATAGCATTGGACATATTTAATGTTGCAGTAGCCACCTTTTCCTCTGTTCGCGTACGCATCTCTTCAATGCGGGCTATGGTTGCCCTTGCGTCACCTAGAGCTGCCGTGTTACCTATAATAATAAATTAGATAGTTATAAAAAAACCAGACAATGCAAGTTATAATGATGTAAAGTTGAGAAATGGTTGACTGCCAAATTTCTGTTAATCAAAAATCTTAACCCTCCTTATTGCTTCGCCATCGTTACGCGGCTAGTGTGGGGCAACGTTTAAAAAAAAAATCGTTGGGTAAAAATGCCACTTACTCCGAAGTACAAACTCAGAGCGACGCAGGACACGTGGGCGTGTTGATCTCGTCTGTCGGTGTCTAGGTGTGCCTGAAAGTTTAAACAATAATATTACAAACCTATTTTTATAAATACAACAGTATGTGATAATTAGAGCTTAGAATACTGCTTTTTATTCATTACTTTTTAAATAATTACCTAATAATAGAAATTATGATGAAGTAATTAAACTAGGAGAACCTGTTTGTGGCAATTTAGTGCCTTGAGCTGGCTGATTATTTCCTTCCACATGACTTGCACTGTCTCTCTGCTAAGATTCCAGAGTCACAGTTTATGATAAATGATAAATGATGTTTATTCAGTAAATAGGTTACAAGGAACACTTTTACACGTCAATGTTTTTTGCCAGTTTAAGCTAGATGAGGCCGGTGTTTCCTAGCTGACTACCCTGAGAAGAAACACCGAAACAAACTCAGAGGTCAAAGTCTCTTTTAGTGTTCAAATCCATACAGTGTGTACTGGTTAAATCATATGAGAACCATGTACGTTTATGTCTGGGATGAACTTTGTGAAGAAAGCAACATACGAATTCGAGTGGACCTGTCCAGACAGTGCAAGCATTTGTCAGTCATCGCGAAGCTCAACTCAGAACTTTGAGGAGCTCAACGAACCGACGAACAATACCAAAGTAAGGACATTTGAGTAGGCCGCAAAAATACTCAAACTGCCAGACAATCATAAAATCTACATGAATATAACGACATACATAGTTCTCGCATTCACATTATTCTATATGAGGACCATGCAGCTTAATGTCTGTAGTGGTCTTTTGAAGAAAGAACCAAACATATTTGAGTGGACCTATCCAGTCAGTGCAAGCATTTGTCAATAGTCGAATAGCTCAACTTAAAAACCACTAAGGAGCTCAATGACATGACGAACAATACCAAAGAAAAGACATTTGGGTAGGCCGCAAAAGTACTCAAACTGTCAGATAACGTTGAAAATTACCGTAAAAAGGAGGAGAAAATAATAATAATAACCCACATAGTCCTCACATTTACAATAATTAAGTAATAAAAAATAAATATAATACTTTACAAAGTAAATATTTGTGTCAAACAAAATAGTAATCATAATATGTCAATCAAAAAATAAAAAATAATAAAATGTCAATAAAAAAATAATAAAAAATATAATATACAAGTATTCATGTCAAAAACGAATATTAAAAAAAAATATATATATAAAATTTCATCAGTAAGTAGTACATATGAAAACAATGGCTCATGTATATCATTGAAGCAGCTCAATCCCACGCCTTTTTGTCCTCAAGAAAGTCATTAATTGTGTAAAAAGCTTTCTGGCATAGCTTACGTTTAATAAATGATTTAAATTTATTTATGCTTAGTTCTTGAATTTGGCTAGGAAGTTTTTGTTTGGCTGAGGTCTTGTGTGACTATTGACCTATTTTCGGGTCCTTCAGTACTCTCTTGAATTACCTATAGCTAAATTTCTGAAATAATGATTTAATATTTATAACTAAATGTTTAGTAAAACACCAATAAATAATAAGGTTAAGTGTACTCTCAGTGTACTCACAAAATGGGTGAGTTTGATGCTGGCAGTACCCCATCCTGTTCCACTTCTTCTTCAGCATTAAGAAACTAGATGTAAAAAAATACATAATTAAAACACGCAATTGCATTTTTGGAATAAGTAGGTATAATTATTACATGAGTGATAAATATCTAATGACCTCAATTTCAATCTCTAGATCTTGACGTACTCCAGTAAGTGGGCCGGTATCCCTTCCTATAAGGGCAGCAACTCTGTCCTCAAGACGACTTAACTGTGGTACCCTGCTAGGCCCACCCCCAGTACTATAGCCTCGGTTTCTTTCGGCTAGTTTGGTCCGCACCCTACATTTCCATTCATTGCAAAACTGAAATGGATAGAAAATTATTATTATTGGCATGTTATGGGTAAAAAGGGTGTGACTACAGAGATGACGACTAAAAGAGGAGTATAGAAGAAAAAGACATGTTGCGCCAACCCCAACTAAATTGGACTAAGGGCAGGCAAATGATGATGATGATGTTGATGGCATGTTGGTATTTTTAAAGAATACATAATTTCAACCTGAAAACTTACCTTCGACCAATCTTTAGGTGTTCTTGCTACGCCTTCGGAATTTAATAAATCGGCACATTGTTCCCACATGCGTTTTGCAAGGGCTCGTCCTTCTTTGGACCGCAATTGTCCCATGGCAACATTTTTGTGTGCCTCCATGTATGTGATGAGGAGGTCCAGTTGTCGAACTGACGTCAAGTTTCTTCTCATATCTTCCATTAGGCCTGAAATTACGTACGAAAAGAACAACACTTGCAGCAAGACTAAATCTTTTACCAGTAAATGAAATGCACCATACAACATGTTGTCACATATTAAAATGGTTATTATCATACGGTACTAACTTGTTTGTCGAAGATATAAAATAATATTTTAAAATGAATACTCACAGTAAATCAAAAGTTTTCGTTTCCCGCTGTTTGCTTTTTGTTTTTTTTTTTTCGTTTCTTTTGGAAAAGACTAAGGTCAGAGACCATGCTGCCTAGTCATCGGTAGTGTATTTTTATTTAATTTTTTCCACTAAAATGCAGATGTAACTCATTCTATGTAATGTTTTTTGCAGTATTTGGCAACAAATGTGTCGAGTCGGCCTTCCTGGCAAACTTCGCTGAGGTAGTCAATACTAAAATAAAATTGAACGGTTGTTGGAACATAATTGAACGTGTAACGTTGGAAATAATTAGTAGAATCGGCCCCCTGAACCAGGGCCGGGCGCGAGCTGATAAGTGCTAACGTTAAAGAATTAAATGCCGACTTTTTGATGTTTTTATATTTTTGTCGGATAGATTTCTGATCATACGAGTATAATAGGAATATGTATAGTTTATAGTACATAATGAGGCCCTTTTATATAAAAATGAGTTTAAAGCCGAACGGTCCTCAATAAAGTAATGGTTTGCAGTACTTTAACTTTATCACGCTGTGACGTCACAGCACCTACGCGCACGCGCGCTGCGCCACCTGGTGGAGCGCAGTGATTACTAACAGCTGACGTCACAGCCTACTTTATTTTCGATAATTTGATGATACGGGTTCGGCCTGAACATTACCAAAAACGTATTTCCGCACAAAATTTACAAAATGTCTAGTTTTTTTATGCACAGTTTTTGTATCACAATAACAACACGAAGTTACAAAATATTTTCCTGAATTTTATTGCAGCGCCAACTGTCGGGACAAAACTGGTATTAAAAATAGAATATTGTTGAATATTCGGTACTGCGATCGTAGCGCCGTCTGGCGGATCCATTGTAAAACATTCCAAAATCAACAACAATTTAAAAATAAAAAATTAATTCGATAAACAATTTAAATTGGACAGAATTGTAAATCTAAACCATTCTCGAATACATCTGAAGATACACAAAAAAATTCATTAAAATCGGTCCAGCCGTTTAGAAGGAGTTCAGTCAATACACACGCACAGAAGAAATGTATAATATTATAAAACATAATTCATGCAAGTCCAACACGTAATTAATAACTATGTGAGATGGTTCGATTTGTTTGTTGTCCAACAAGCTTAATAAAGCACTTTTCAAAATATTTTAGTTACTACCGAGTATCGTCTGTTGGTTTCATAAAGTGGTAGGTAAATCTAGTGATTCAAAATATTTTCTTCTACAGATAAAGTCGCACCGGTTATGAATTTAATAAAAAAAAGTTCATTACATAAATAATTTAAACTAAAGTTGCACATGTATATGTTACTATGGATAAAAAAACATACTAATAATTTGACTAAGTTTTGCATAAGTCAAATGTCTAGACGCTTCCTAAAACATTAAGGCGCTATTAGCTGCCAACGACCTTGAGTGGTTAGCTTGCGTTTTCTGCGCTGAGCTCACGCAACGCGTCGTATGTCCACCCAGTAATAGGACTCGCCCATCAAGGAGCGCTGTCCGAATTTAGACGCATTGTTAATTTATTACACAAAAAACAACAAGCATTAAACTAAAATACTGAGATTAAATTGTAAATAATTAAATGATGTTTAAAATGGTGAAGGTTTCATAAAAATACACTTTATAGTTTTTGCGTGATTCTCAATTTTTTATCCAAGTTAAACATAACTTTACAAATTAATTACACTATGTTATAAAAATATAATTTCAAATATTCTGAGATCAAATTACGAAAAAAGTTGTTTAGAGTAACATATATTTTTTTCAAAGAAATACGACACGTCGTTGAGACGTGATGTTCAATTAAAAACCATTAAAAGTCGTTTAACTGCGCCTTAAGGAAAAAACTCGCCAAAACGTGCATAAAACGCACACAATGTAGACAAGCATATTTTAATTTTAATTTTATATCCTTGATATAAAAGCTTGGCTTAGTGCCGGTCCTGCTCCATAGTCACAGTCACTTGGGTGCACTAATTAGTTCTTTTTTTATATTTAAATATTTGGAAGAGACGCTCTCCCTTTTATTATTTAATCATGGTTTTTCAATTAGTTTTTTTCTTTATTGTGGAGTTAATGTTTATTTATTTACACTTCATGCAACTAAAGTACAAAGGCGGACTTAATGCCTTAGGCATTCTCTACCAGTCAACCAAGGGTGGTGGAGAGATAATATGGCAGGTGGTATGGTGGTTTATTATTACTTTTCTTTTTAACTTTTATAAATGTGAGTACCATAAGGCATTTAATGTAACTGCTTTTTTTTTACATGAACGAGCGTGGAAGTTGAGAGTTGGTCATGCTCACTCAAACGTCTCGCTGATGGTGGCGCATGTGTTGTGTCATTCAGTTCCCTTCAAAATGGTTAAGCTGAGTGGTGCTGATCCACATGTTCGTGAACGGGCGCCGTCAGTTGAGACTGGTCATCTCTTAACTGCCACAGGCTTTTTTTAATCCTTTTTTTTCTGAAATGTTTTTATTTTACATTGTTCTCGCATAATAGAAGCAACAAGAATAATGTAACCATATGTAACACATAACTTGTATAAAAAGAGTGTGTCCACGTAGTTTCTTGCACGTTATTCTCCATAGAGATCTACGCTTTGGAAAGCTTCATCTTTTTGACTGACTGACCGCGGCGAGACAATTTAAAAGTTCCTGTAAATGGTTAATTTGAAATAAATGCTTTGACTTTGACATTGACAAGTACCTTCAGAAAGTATTGAAATGACAATAGAAAGTTTACTAGTCTACCAAGTCAATATTCTGATTTCCTTTGAAGTTTATTTGCCATAATATATTGTTGATTATCAGCTTTTAATACCCTAATTATGTTAAATCACAGAAGCTCTACAAAAATACCCTACTCAGTTAATAAAAACTGCACAGAAAATATAACCGATACAAATACGATCTTGACTTGTTTCCTGCGGCAACATTTACACGAAATATGACTTTGCTTTGAAATGAATTGAGTATGATTCTGCTGATTCGGGTATCTGTTTTACGAATAGTAGATGAATTGGTCAATGTCGCCTTGTTCCACGCGAACCTCAAAGGGATGTCAGCAATAACAATAGCCTGGGGGTCGTGGATAAATTCGAAAGAGAGGCACTACGCCCCTTGGCACGGGTAACTGAAGGAACAGGGGTGGATTTTAGTTAGTAAAAGTCTGACACGCCCTTTCGCTCCACTTAGAGCGGGAGAAGTCATTGGATGATATCCCAGACTCCAAAAAAAAGGAGCTGTAATAACTAAGCCTCACAAATCAGATTTTTTATTCTTTAAAGTCATCAAACATTTTTTCCGTATTAGTAAAAATAAATCCCCATTTATGAGTTATATCATTCTAATATAATTGACTCGCAACTGCCTTTCGTGACCCCATTATCTTCATATAAGGCGCAATAATCGTCTGGGTGACAATCGGTTTCGATCTCTGGATCACACTGCGAATTAATAAAACGATCAATTAAATATTTTAACCATCTTATTAAATTATTATTTGATAATAAAAGTCATTTATATTATTTACATCAGCAAAGCTCCTCTTATAGTAGGTAGAGTCAGCGTAGACTGCAAACAGGGCGATCAGGAGAAATATCAATAATAATTTTGACATTTTAGCAGCTTGTCTATAAATAAAAAACAAAAAAAATACTAATGTCACTATTTTACACAAAATTCTGTACCTTTAATGAAAAGTGATACAATCCGAATTGTAGCAGTTTAGATTTCATACAATCTTGAATCTAATAGTGCTTATTTGTTATATTTAAAACACCTAAAATGTCAAGAATAATAGCGTGAGCATTTGGAGAAAATAAACAGTTGTGTGATTTTAAATGTGAGTATTATTCCTTGAACAGTTTTCTTACCTATCCTTGAACTCATTTGCTTTCCGTACTCTATTTGTCCTAGCCCAATTGATATTTTTGTAGAATCCTGCGCTAGGACATCATAACAAGGGGAATAAAATAGTGATAGTGATGAAAGTTCCGATACTATGTCCTAATAACTTTATCCTATATAAATTATCCCTGGATTTTAATCGTGACAGTAAGTTCTTGATTTCAACTTATCCTTTCATAGCGGTTCACGAAAAACAGCTATTGTACATGGTGACAAAATGTCCGAAGTATAGCCACGGTCACCTTTGTGAGGATAATTTAAGTCACCACCATGGCAAATAATCAGACTGTATCCAGCAACTTATATTACACCAGAAAAGTAATGAGTCCTGTCAATTTACATTAGTCATCCTATCTGAAGCTATGGAGCAGCTAGACGACCAATACTTCATTGTAAGCTTTCCTAAACCTACGAAAGTTCATTTAGCTGGTTCTGAAGATAACTTTATAATGCTAAAAGGGAGCTACATATCTATCATACCTAAGGGCTGCGTGCTAAGAACTGCAGCATTTACTGCCAGCAATCCTCATGATCAAAATAAGAAAAACTATTGAAAATTATGAACTTACCAATTACCAATGAAAATTATAAAACTCGATACCATTGACCTTGGCAGTTTTGGTACAAGTAACACTGAAATCGCTTTACAAGAATCTGTAACGCTAGAGTCTTCGAACATTGAAGCTATACCGGTATGCATTCTACTATCCGGTGCATGTCTACTCATTACCATCGTTATACTTCGTCGTCGTAGATTGAACCAACTACAGAAAGCCCCTGATGGAATAAATATCAAGACTAAGGATAAGGAGGACTGCAACACCGAGGCTGATCCAGCTTCGCCATCGACACTATTTTCGATTAGTGTTTTCAAATAGACTGAGGAATATAAATGGCGGTTTGACAGCCTTTGTATAGAAAATATGTAAAACATCCATAATTCCATATATTTTATTCTTCTGATAAAACTTAACTGACTACCTATTTAAAATTCGGCCTTCAGAGGAATTAATTTATACTGATTTGTTAAAGGTCGGTAAGATTATGTTTAAAAATAATCTTTATGAATTATTACAATAATTATGTTTCAAGTTCAAAGTATAGAAGTCTTTTTTAATTATTTGTTTATTTTTTATTATATTTTATACATTTATTAAGTTTCATCGTGATTTCAACTAAAAAAATAATTATTTTATATCAACGAGTTACGTCTAAGTCGTAACCTTGTTGCTAAATAAGAAGTTACTAACTCTATCTTAAATGTCTTTATTTTTTTTCTTAGACCCAGTTCGTTGTTTCTGTTATAGTGGCTAAGTAATAATATAGACTAATTAAAGTGAGACTGACATTGATTTAACTAAAACACTGTTAAAGTCCCTCGCCGCGTCTGTACGCGATAAACTCCAAAACCACTGAACAGATTTTCATGCGGTTTTCACCAATAGACAAAGTGATTTATGAGGAAGGTTTCGGTGTATATTTTGTACCCAAGCGAAGCTGCAACGGGTCACTAGTAAATAATAAAACATATTTAACGTATTTAAACTATTAGAAATAAAATAAAATTTAAATTGCTTTACACCTTGAAAATTTACTAGTTTATTTGATATAAATAAAGATATCGATAGACACCACATCTTTTAATTATCAATTTGGATGTTTGTATTTTTTTTTATATATCGTGTCATCATCAGCCTTTTAATGCCCCCACTGCGGGGGCACAGGCCTCCTCTCTGTGAGAGGGTGTGGGCCGTAATCCACCACGCGAGCACAATGCGGATTTGTGGATATCACATGTCTTCAAATTATTGGTTCTAGGATATTAGGAATTTTTTTCTATGGCATAACTTCGTCATATATAGACGGATTTGCATATTTTTTTTTGTTATTCAAAAGGGTTTTATTCCGAAATGGTCTCATTTAAATTTCATATAAATCTGATGATGAGTTTCGGAGACAGACAACGGAACTCTTCAAAAAATTACAGCAAATCATTATAATCCACTGCGATTGCTGCGATCGTATGTCTTTGTAGTGTTAACAAAATTTAATTGAAACCACAACTCAAAAGTGAGAAATAAAAACTTTTTTACAAAAAATAGTACCAACTTCCGAAAACAGTGCAAAATAACATTAATTTCGAAAGTCAATGTCAAAAAAAACGAAGATACAAAATCAGAAATACCGACTTCCGAAATTAAAGTTATTTTGCACTGCTTTTGGAAATCGGTTTTATTTTTTGTAATTTTTTTTTGGTATTTAATGTGTGTAAAGTGATATAAGTTTGACCTTATCACAACACAATAAAAAGACACGGTACCCATGAAAACTAAATGTTTTCTAAACAAAATTATTATAAATTATACTTTTGTTTTATTATATTTATAGCTCTATTGCTTTTAAAAAAGATGTTTAAAAATACTTGTCACATTCAAAACCAGTGCATTTCATAATATGTTTTAAATGATACAATTTAACTTATAGATACCATTATACACATTGGAACATAAATGTGTCCAATGATTTAACTCTAGTTTTTTTTAATTATCTCAGATTCTAGTAATTTTTAACATAATCAAAACATATCCCATACAATAATAACAATTTCCAATTGATAAAAATTAAAACGTCAAAAAAATCTCAATAATAGAAACGTTGTAGCCGTTTATAAAAAATACAAAACTATTTATCTTATATTTCTCAAAACATGGATTTCTGACTTAAAACTCTTTTCACTAAAGATACAGAATTGTAAGAGAAAAAAGTTTGGAAGTACTTACCGGGTCACAATTGGGCAAACATATAAAATAGACTGTTAAAAGCCCAGAGAACTCGCGAGATTTGATACCAAATTTCAAGTAGTAGAAAAATTCCCTCCCACAAAGCGCCGCATTCCTTAGATAAGGAACTTGTTTGCTAGTGATTATATATGTGAATAGTGATTTGTGCACATAATAAGAAAAATTAATAAACGTGTGTGTTACGATATATTACGATTGGATTATCTCTTTAAATACATGACCTACATTGCATCTTTTGGAATAATGACTACTACAGCGGGACAATTGATATCGGAGTTAGAAGATGCGTAATTACTGCAAAACGCGCAACCTAACCTAAAGGAATGTCCGAAACAAAGACTTACAAAAGGATACATTGAAACACGATTACAAACCATTGAAGAATATTGGAAGAAGCTACTACGGCGGCGCACCATAACCTAAAGGAAAAATCGGCCAAGTGCGAGTCTGACTCGCATACAAAGGGTTTCGAATGGATCACATATTTTTTAAATGGATTATAAAAACCGGCCAAGTGCGAGTCAGACTTGCGCATGAAGGGTTCCGTACCATCGTAAAAGACTATACGCGTTTATGTTGACATTATTAAGATTAAAAAAAAGCCAAAAAATAACACATTTCTAGTTGGAGCCCCTTTTAATTTTTTATTCATTTTTATTTTTATTATTTGTTGTTATCAGCAACAGGAATACACGTTCTGTGATAAATTCAACTGTCAACCTATATCGTCATTATTAAGGTCGAGCAAAAAAGTAAAAAAAACAAGTTTCTAATAGGGGAGCCCTTTTATTTTAATTTTTATTCATTTTTGTTATAGCGGCAACAGAAATACACATTCTGTGAAAATTTCAGTTGTCTTCCTATTACGGATCATGAGATACACGCCGCTGACAGACAGACAGACAGCAGAGTCTTAGTAATAGGGTCTCGTTGGTTACCCTACGGGTACGGAACCCTAAAAAGTAAAAATCTTTTTAAGAAAAACTTTTACATGAACTTAAAAATACTAATTAAAACTTAGATACATAAGCGTACAACTAGGCTTATGTGTAAGAGACGTGAACGTCTCAAGCTTTAAAGAAAATGTTATAGTTACAACTATAACATTTTCTAGTTTACGTGTTAATTTGTTTGCAGCTTGCCATAAAAAGATATAAATTTATCAACTTATTCTTTATTATAAAAGAATTTTTTTAAATTAGAATTTATTGAAAAACTTATCCTGACACCAGGAGCGTATCAACTGTAAGGGCGATAGAGTCAGTACCTGGGGCAGCAGCAAACTGACATTATTCTTCTAGCCAGTTGCCCCGTTACTTCTTGTCAGTCAAAAGAAAAAATAATCTATACGGCCAGTGTGCTATAACTTATCAAGACAAATCTTACTAGCCTTACCTCATCGGGCTACATTGTTAAGTTGAGGGTTTCCTATGACGACCTTCCAGATCCAACATCAGATGCCGTCAGTTGAGACTGGTCATCTCTTAGCTGCCATTGGCTAGTTTAAAAAAGTGTCCATGGAGTTTCTTGCGTGTTCTTCTCCATAGAGATCTACGCTTTAAAATGTGCAATTAGCGTTATCTTTCTCACTGACCGACTTCTTGAAGGTTCAAAAGTGTATTTGAAATAAATACTTTGAGTTTGAGTTTTAGACCCTTGAAGACCTGGAACTCTGGTTTTAGTCAAGACCAAATCGACGAGAGCAAACAATAGGTCACTTTCTTGTTTAGTATCTATGTTACCCTTCTGGCTCTATGATCAGACCCTTGTCACCACCTAGTTTAATAACACTTGTCAGAAAGTACATATGCAATGAGTCTAAACACGACGGGGCTATGTTAAATACGATTTAAGATCCTAAATATAAGTATCATCAGACCCTGGCCACCTTCTAGTGTAATAACACTAGTCAGTACAAATTCAATAAACCAAAACACAATAGTGTTATCGTGCTTTGTTGGTTTAGACCCTGAGCACCACCACCACTAAATGTTATAACGCTCGTCAATACATATCCAATAAGACGAAACACGATGTTGCTATCTTGTTTGGTTGCGGAGATTCAATGGCCACCTTCCGACTATATCATCAAACCCAGTGTACTACCAAGTGTAAAATCTACTATCATATACTTTTTACAAATTTTAGACTCAGTAGTATTGGAGTTAAGGGGAGGGGGGGGGAGGGGAGGAATGATCAAATTTCATTTATTTTCTTATATAACTAAATTATGAAACAAAAATTAAAACCCTTACAATGCGCCATTTAATTTGATATGTTGCATGGTGTACCGTGCAACATATCAAATGGTAGTTTGAAAAACTTTACTTTTAAATTTTCTGATTTTCCCCCATAAAGTGACCTCATATTCAAAACTAATTTATTTTCGTCAGTTGCCCGTGTTTGGGTCATAAAAATACACCTGTGTCGGAAATTTCAACTTAATCGGACCGGTAGATTCGGAGTAAATTGGCTGTGACAAACGGGCATACGGACAGACAGACAGATGCTTGAGTGATCCTCTAAGGGTTTCGTTTTTGCATTCGGATGTTCGGAACACTAAAAATCAAATTAATATACAAGATGCTACAGACAGATTAAACCAACTTGTTATTTTCAGGCTCGTTTAACCTGTAACAAAATATACAGTGAACTAGCAGCTGATTCAAATTGCAAGTTTTAAAAATTTAATAGTAATACGCAAAGAAATGCGTGTTGTTGTGGTTCACACCTAGTAAACCCGTGGGAAATCATTGAATAACTTTTTATCAGTTTTTTGATGATTGTGCATGTCAGACTCTTACTGACTAAAACCCTCCCATGTACTATTTTTTTTTTTTTGGGGGTGGGATATCATCCTATGACTTGTCGTGCTCTGAGTGGAGCGGGAGGACGTGTCAGACTCTTATTAATTAAACCCCACCCCTGTTCCTTCCCTGCCCTGACTGCCCAGGGTCCCGGTAACTCTGTTTCAAATTTATTCGATACCCCTTGTCATGCAGGCATCGGCCATGATAAGCCCCGTCACTGGTGGCTGACATATTCTCTTTGTGGCGTGCGTGGAACACTACGCGCCGTCGACTCTCGGGCCTGGTGCTGATCGGACGGCGATCTTTCCATTACTCGCCATCCGTAGGCCCGCGTCTCGGTGGCCGGAGATCGTCCTGCGACCTCCGATGCTCGGGGCGTCTCATGCGGCGACTGCGGATGGGGGCGTGAGTGCCACTCCGTAGAGTCTCCCTCACCCGTTCCGCCTCCTCCTTCGCATTACTGCTTCGCAGAAGGAGGAGACTGCTTCTCATTCCTTCTCGCTCCGTGCCATTACCTGGACCAGGGCCGGGCGTGAGAAGTCGCATCCAAAAAACTTATTTTTAAATCAAACCTGGATGAAAAAAAGGTAAAAAGATCAGGTATAGTGGCCAAAATTCACGAGTGCCAATATGATGACAAAAAATTCCACCGACGAAAAAGAACTAAAAAGCAAAAAATAAATAAACCTTTTAAGTCTTGAGTATTGAACTTATTTACCTACATAAAATATCAAATTTTATATAAACTAATTTTGAGTTGGCGCCAAACAACAATCTGATTATTAAATATCTAAATTTTATATGTACGTAGAAATGAATAAGGCTAGATGTAGGTAATTAATCATTTTATTATTTGGCGCCGACACAAAATTAGTTTATATAAAATTTGATTTTTTATGTAGGTAAATAAGTTTAATACTCAAGACTTAAAAGGTTTATTTATTTTTTGCTTTTTAGTTCTTTTTCGTCGGTTGAATTTTTTGTTAAAAAGTTTTTTATTTTATGATTTTTTGTGAGTCGCATCATCTTTTTATACTCTGAGGCTAATTTCTAATCCTTCATCATTCCTCTTGGCACTGAGCTGATGATGTAACCATTCTTCCATGAGGTTCCTAGGATATTGACAAGTTGAGGTTACCTCCAATGTTCTAAAGACGTCTTTTCTTCAAAACATTTTTAGTGGTATCTGTCACTAAAACCAGTTTTTTATATCTAACTTCTATTGTTTAGGAAAGGTATGGTTTATATCACCAGCTCAGTTTCATGATGTGATGGTTCCTAAATGCAAATACCTGATTAAGTTATAAAAAGTAAACAGAAACAATATTCTTGTTTTTTTCAAGGTTTTCTCTCAATTTTATCAGGATTCCATGATCAGATCCTGATTTCCTTGAGATGGGACCACCCTTGAGGTATATCCTATCTAAGAAAAAAAGAATCATAAAAACCGGTTCATAAACAACGGAGTGAGGGCCGAACATACGTACAGAAACGCTAAATGTTCTCACAATTTTCGAGGTATTCTCTCAATTTTATCTGGATTCCATAATAAGATCATGATTTCCTTGACATGGGACCACCCTTGAGGTATATCCTATCTAAGAAAAAAAGAATCATAAAAACCGGTTCATAAACAACGGAGTGAGGGCCGAACATACGTACAGAAACGCTAAATGTTCTCACAATTTTCGAGGTATTCTCTCAATTTTATCTGGATTCCATAATAAGATCATGATTTCCTTGACATGGGACCACCCTTGAGGTATACCCTATCTAACAAAAAAATAATCATCAAGATTGGTTCATAAATGACGGAGTGAGGGCTGAACATACACCAAAAAAAAAATATAAAAAAACATTCGGTCGAATTGAGAACCTGTGAAATTAAATGCATTGTCAACCTAATCATGCTATAATCAGTTTTCGAGTGTTGTTTGAAAGTTAAAGCAATATTTGTTTACTATTAGACTCACGATTTTTCTCTTATTTATGACTAGCTGCGCCCCGCGGGTTCACCCACGTAGACCGAGGTAAAAAGTAGTCTATGTATAAATCCAGGTAAAAAAAATATGCTATGACGTACCTACCCGGGCCTGCGGACGGCGAGTAGTGGGTAGCTCGCCGTCCGATCAGCACTAGGCCCGAGAGTCGACACCATGATGGGGTCCGTCATGGCGGATGCCTGCCCAGGAGTTGTGGATTAATTCGAAACATAGTTACCGCGCCCCTGGCTGGCACTCATGGCAGGGAAGGAAGAGGGGTGGGTTTTAGTCAGTAAGAGTCTGACACGCCCTCCCGCTCCACCCAGAGTGGGAGATGTCATTAGATGGTTTCCAACAGCAAAAAAAAAACACACCTGTCTGCAAAATTTCATTCAAATCACTTCAGCCGTTTTTGCGTGACGGACCGCCAAACATCAAGTAGGTTAGGTACATTCAAAACACTGCCTGAATAAAATTAAAAAAACAAAGAAGCCAATTACTCTTGATTGATAGACATTAAGTATGATCACCAAGATTTGGTGGATTTTCATGGGTCATTTATTTATGTTGAAGCGCCCACAGAGACAGAAAAAGTTCGTTAATCTTGATAGGATGAGATTTGCATTTCGGAAAAGGCTTTCACGAAATCGTTTATGTTTTTGCGTTGAAATTAAAAGCCTCTATAAGTGCTTGTTAACTGTATATTTCATAATAAGGCCTTTTGACTAAAACTCACCCCTCTTTCGTCAGTTGCCTGAGTGCCCAGGGGCGCGGTAACTCTGTTTCCAATTTATCTACGACAGGGGTCGTGCCCGACGCCCAGGCGTCTCCCGCAGTGGCTCCTGCTGGGGACGTGAAGCCGACTCTGATGAGTCTTCCTCACCCGTTCCACCTCCTCTTTCGCGAGCATTAATGCTTCGCAGAAGGAAGAGACTGCTTCCCATTCCCTCTCACTCCGTACCATGACCTAGACCAAGGCCGGGCGCGAGAGGTCGCTGCCGCCGATCGCCTCCACGAGGACACGGTGGTGCTCCACCCAAGCGGGGCAGAACTCCACCGTATGCCCCACCATGTCCTCTGGATGATCCGCACGGTGGTGACACTTGAGCGTTTTCTCCCGCTTTATACGACACAGGAACCTCTCAAAACAGCCGTGTCCGGTGAGGAACTGCGTCAGACGGAAGGTGAGGACGCCGTGGCGCCTCTCCAGCTTCTCCATATTTAAACCTTTTTATTTCTTGCTTTTTTACCCGACTGCGCGACGCAAGGGGGTAATGTGTTTATCAGCCTATATATGAAACTCTAAAGTGCAACAAAGAAACAAACATACATAATGTTTGTTTCTTTGTTGCACTTTAGAGACCATACGCGTGGGCTGATTTTGATAATCTAACGTCATTTGATACGTCTTAATCTTGCGAGTGCTACTAAAGACACAGTAATCAAAGTACAACATGGTGATAAGCAGACGCCATTTGTGAAAACAAACAAAGTGAAAGTTGACGAACTATACTAAGATAAATAATTGAACTAAAATTACTGCCACCGACTGCATCAGACTGCTTGGAAAGTGACTTGTTTGGAATTTTTTATATCTTTTGTGTTGGTCTTTTGATTATTTTTTTTTTTAACTTTTGTCCATGGTTTTGTGAGTTTACCACGTGATATTCGCCGCAGCTTATATCAATTTCACATGTGAAGGACTTTTTGACAATTATTATCGCCAATAGACTGTCACTTCATCTAGGCCCTAATAGAGTAAGATCCCAGAGCCGCCAGGCATTACTTACGTTTTGATAAATACAATTTGTGTGTTTGAGTAGTGTTAATGTACTTACGTTGTACTCTAGAGTACGTACAGGATTATATTTACTTGGGTAAACAGATATCGTTTGCTACAACCAGACACAATGATGAACTACACAGACGAATAAATGCTACGTGGAACAAATTTTGGAGCAACAAGGAAGTACTCAAATCGAACCTTCTTTTAAAACTGAAGAGAAAAGTACTAGATTCTTGTATACTACCGTGTCTTACATATGCCTGTCAAACTTGGATTTTTATTAAGCACACAAGAAACAAACTACAAGTATGTCAAAGAGCAATGGAACGTAGTATATTACACCTTAGAAATGACAAAATAAGAAATAAAGATATAAGGAACGATAAAGGACGTTTCTGTTACTAAAACCTAATGTATAGCAACACAATTTAATGGGGAACCACAGCTAAAAAGTGAAAAATAAAAAACTGTTTTACAAAAAATGGAACCGACTTCCAAAAAAAGTGAAAAATTACTTTATGTCGGAAGTCGGTGTCAAAAAACGAAGGCACAAAACCAGGAACCCCGACTTCCGACATTAAAATTATTTTGCACTTTTTTTGGAAGTCGGTTCTATTTTTTTGTAAAAAACTTTTTTCAATGTACTTGGAAGAGATCTCTCCCTTTCATTTTTATAGACATGGTTTTTATATCAGTTTTTTTTTGTGGAGTTAATGTTTATTATTACTTGTTTTACATGAATCAAGAGTACCATGGGGCATCTAATGAAACTAGTTTTTTTGGACATGTACGAGCATGGCAGTTAAGAATTTGTCATGCTCACTCAAATGTCTCGCTGATGGTGGCGCGTGCCCTGCGCCCTTCAAAATGGTACTGATCCACATGTTCGTGAACGGGCGCTGTCAGTTGAGACTAGTCATCTCTTAACTACCACAGGCTTTTAATAATCCTTTTTTTTCTGAAATATTTTTATTTTTGTTTTACATTGTAATCGCGTAATAGAAGCAACCAGAATAATGTAACAAAAATTTATGTAACACATAAATTGGTAAAAAGAGTGTCCATGGAGTTTCTTGCACGTTCTTCTCCATAGAGATCTATGCTAAGTAATGTGCAATTAGCTTCATCTTTTTGACTGACCGACCGCGACGTGACAATTCAAAAAAGCCTGTAAATAGTTTATTTGAAATAAATACTTTGACATTGACAAGTACCTACAGAAAGTATCGAAACGACAATAGAAATTTTACCAGTCTACCAAGTCAATATTAAGATTTCCTTTGGAGTTTATTTGCTATATATTGTTGATTTATCAGCATTTAATACCTTAATTATGTTTAAATCACAGAACCTGTACAAAAGTAACCGGTAAAAATACGATCTTTACTTTTACCTGCGGCAATATTTACACCAAATATGATTCTGCTTTGAAATGAATTGAGTATGATTGTCCTAATTCGGGTAACCGTTTTACGAATGGTAGATGATTTCTTACAAAACTGCTGTTAATGCGATGAAATGCTCAATGTGGCCTTGTTCCACGCGCGCCTCAAAGGGATGTCAGCAATAACAGATGGAGGCCGCCAGGGCCAATGCCTGCCTGGGGGTCGTGGATAACTTCGAAAGAGAGGTACCACGCCCTTTTGCACAGGTAACTGAAGGAACAGGGGTGGATTTTAGTTAGTAAAAGTCTGACACGCCCTTCTGCTCCACCCAGAGCGGGAGCAGTCATTGGATGATATCCCACACTTCAAAAAAAGGGGCTGTAATAAAATTAAGCCTCATAACTCAAATTTTTTATTCTATGGAGTCATCATAAAAATTTACCATGTTATTAAAAATTAATCCCCGTTACTCATCATCTGTGCCATTGTTATAATCCGCCATCGTGCTCGCATCTATATTTCTCGACATCGTCTAAGTTGAAATAAGCGCCGCAAATATATCCTGCTCCACAGTCCTCCGACATAAACGCTGGATCACACTGCGAATTAATAAAACGATCAATTAATTATTTTAACCATCTTATTAAATTATTATTTATTAATAAAGGTCATTTATATTATTTACCTCTTCGAGGGCCCCTACACGGCCAGCGTCAGCGTAGACTGCAAACAGGGCGATCAGGAGAAATACCAAAAATAATCTCGACATTTTAGCGGCTTGTCTAGAAATAAAAAAACATTTAGGTCACTTTTTTACACAAAATTCTGTACCTTTAATGAAAAGTGATATAACCCGAATTGTAGCAATTTACCAGTTCATACAATCTTAAATCTAATAGTGCTCATTTGTTATATTTAAAACACCTATTGTCAAGAATAACAGCGTGAGCATTTGGAAAAAATAAACTGTAGTGTGATTTTGAATGTGAGTATTATTCCTTGAACAGTTTTTTTACTTATCCTTGAACTCATTTGCTTACCTGTACTCTATTTGTCCTAGCCCAGTTGATATTTTTCAAAATCCTACACTAGTATATTATTACAAGGGGAATAAAATAGTGATAGTGATGAAAGTTCCGATACTAAGTCCTAATAACTTTATCCTATATAAATTATCCCTGGCTTTTAATCGTGACAATAAGTTCTTGATTTCAACTTATCCTTTCTTAGCGGTTCACGAAAAAGAGCTATTGTACATGGAGACAGAATGTCCGAAGTATAGCCACGGTCACCTTTGTGAGGATAATTTAGGTCACCACCATGGCAAACAATCCAGCAGCTTATATTACACCAGAAAATTAATGAGTCCTGTCAATTTACATCAGTCATCCTATCTTCTGAAGCTATGGAGCAGCTAGACGACCAATACTTTATTGTAAGCTTTCCTAAACCTACGAAAGTTCATTTAGCTGGTTCTGAAGATAACTTTATATTGCTAAAAGGGAGCTACATATCTATCATACCTAAAGGCTGCGTGCTAAGAACTGCAGCATTTACTGCCAGCAATCATCATGATCAAACTAAGAAAAACTATTGAAAATTATGAATTTACCAATTACCAATGAAAACTATAAAACTCGATACCATTGACCTTGGCAGTTTGCATACAAGTAACTCTGAAATCGCTTTACAAGAATCTGTAACGCTACAGTCTTCGAACACTGAAGCTATACCGGTATACATTCTACTATCCGGTGCATGTCTACTCATTACCATCGTTATACTTCGTCGTCGTAGATTGAACCAACTACAGAGAGCCACTGATGGAATAGATATCAAGACTGAGGATAAGGAGGACTGCAACACCGAGGCTGATCCAGCTTCGCCATCGACACTATTTTCGATTAGAGTTTTCAAATAGACTGAGGAATATAAATGGCGGTTTGACAGCCTTTGTATAGGAAATATGTAAAACATCCATAATTCTCATAATTCATAATTCTTCTGATAAAAAAAAAAATAAATAAAAAAAATTCGGCCTTCAGAGGAATTAATTTATACTGATTTGTTAAAGGTCGGTAAGATTAAGTCGGAGATATTAAGTTTCATCGTGATTTCAACTAAAAAATAATTATTTTATATCAACGAGTTACATCTAAGTCGTAACCTTAGCAATAAGGTTACGACTTAGATGTAACTCGTTGATAATAAGAAGTTAATAACTCTATGGATCTTAAATTTCATTAATTTTTTTCTTAGACCCAGTTCGTTGTTTTTGTTATAGTGGCTAAGTAATAATATAGACTAATTAAAAAGAGACTGTCATTGATTTAACTAAAACACTGTTAAAGTCCCTCGCCGCGTACAGACGCGGCGAGGGACTAACAGTGTTTGTACAGACACGATAAACTCAAAAACTACTGAATGGATTTTTAAGCGGTTTTCACCAATAGATAAAGTGATTTATGAGGAAGATTTCGGTGTATAATTTGTATCCAAGCGAAGCTGCAACGGGTCACTAGTAAATAATAAAACACATTTAACGTATTTACACTATTATACGTATTTGCACTATTACAAATAAAATAAAATTTAAATTGCTTTACACCTTGAAAATTTCCTAGTCTATTTGATATAAATAAAGATATCGTTATACACTACATCTTTTAATTATCAATTTGGATGTTTGTATTTTTTTTTATATATCACATCATCATCAGCCTTTTAATGTCATTACTGCTGGGCCACAGGCCACCACGCGGACCCGTGCGGATTGGTGAATATCACATGTCTTCGTATTATTGGTTCTAGGATATTAGGATTTTTTTTTCTATATGTTCGGGCATAACTTCGTCATATATAGACGGATTTGCATAATTCTTTTTTTTTTATTCAAAAGAGCTTTATTCCGAAATGGTCCATAAAATTTCATGTAGATCTGATGATGAGTTTCGGAGACAGACAACGGAACTCTTCAAAAACTGGCAACAAATCATTATAATCCACTGCGATTGCTGCGATCGTATGTCTATGTAGTGTTAACACAATTTAATGAGAAACCACAACTCAAAAGTGAAAAATATTTTTTTTTGTAAGTGTGTAAAGTGATATAGGTTTGATTTTATCACAACACAATAAAAAGACACGGTACCCATGAAAACTAAATGTTTTCTAAACAAAATTACTACTTTTGTTTTATTATATTTATAGCTCTATTGCTTTTAAAAAAGATGTTTAAAAACACTTGTCACATTCAAAACCAGTGCATTTTATAATATGTTTTAAATGATACAAATTAAATTATAAATACCATTATACACATTGGAACATAAATGTGTCCAATGATATACTCTTGTTTTTTTTTCTAGTAATTTTTAACACATTCAAAGCATTTCCCATAGAATAGTAACAATTTCCAATTGATAAAAGTTAAAACGTCAAAAAAATCTCAGAAATAAAAATGTTGTAGCCGTGTAAAAAATACAAAACTATTTATCTTATATTTCTCCAAACAGGGATTTCTGACTTAAAACTCTTTTCACTAAAGATACAGAATTGTAAGAGAAAAAGTTTGAAAGTACTTACCGGGTCACAATTGGGCAAACATATAAAATAGACTGTTAAAAGCCCAGAGAACTCGCGAGTTTTTATACCAAATTTCAAGAAGTAGAAAAATCCCCTCCCCTTTTATTAATTTCATTATTATCGAGGCCCGATTAAATTAGATCGAGGCTTAAGAATTTTGTTTGATAACTTCTTACTATTGTTTGTTTGAGATGGGTTTGATCTTGACTATAGTCTAGGTCAGGTGACAAAGACGGAGTCGACGATAGAGCGAGCTTACCCAGAATTAGCCTGTTCACTCTTACTTTTGAGAGATTAGGGTTGTATGCGTTCGGAAACACAAAAGTACTTGTAACATAGCTTATCTTTATTACCATTTGATGTTTCTAGATCGCACTAACGACTTTAATGGACTTCTTTCTGAATCGCCAATAATTGTCATTGTTCGAACCATTTAAAACCATACTTTATGCATGACGTGTGTACTCATATCTCTGTTTGTGTAAGAAACGATCGTTTTAAATTATAATGAAGAAGATAATAAAATTGTTATTGAAATAAAACCATACGAAGCAACACCTGTTTAAATTTATCTACGTATCACCAAAAAACATACAAACAAAACTAAACCGTATCACCATAGAACATGGTTGATTTTCGAGCGCACAAAGCGCCGCATTCCATAGATATGGAACTTGTTTGCTATGAGTGATTTGTGCACATAATAAGAAAAAATAATAAACGTGTGTGTTACGATATATTACGATTGAATCATCTCTTTAAATACATGACCTATATTGCATCTTCTGGAATAATGACTACTACAGCGGAACAATTGCTGTCGGAGTTAGAAGATATTGCGTAATTACTGCAAAAGGCGCAAACTAACCTAAATCAATGTCCAAAACAAAGACTTACAAAAGGATACACTGAAACACGATTGCAAACCATTGAAGAACATTTGAAGAAGCTACTACGGCGGCGCACCATAACCTATTAAAGGTGGTACCTAAAGGAAAAACCGGCCAAGTGCGAGTCTGGCTCGCATGCAAAGGGTTTCGAATGGATCACATATTTTTTTAAATGGCTTATAAAAACCGGCCAAGTGCGAGTCGGACCTGAGCATGAAGTGTTCCGTACCATCGTAAAAGACTATACGCGTTTATGTTGACATTATTAAGATTGAGTAAAAAAAAAGCCAAAAAAAAAAACATTTCTAGTAGGTGCCCCTTTCAGTGTTTTACTTATCTTTATTATTTGTTGTTATCAGCAACAGAAATACACGTTCTGTGAAAAATTCAACTGTCAAAAAAAAAACTGTCGTCATTGATCGAGCAAAAAAAGTAAAGAAAAATAAAGCCCCCTTTAATTTTTAATTTTTTTTTATTAATTTCTGTTATAGCATCAACAGAAATCCATATTCTGTGAAAATTTGAACTGTCTACCTCTTACGGATCATGAGGTAAAGCCCGCTGACAGAAAGACAAAAGCCAAAAAAAACACGTTTCTAATAGGAGAGCCCTTTTATTTTCAATTTATTTTAATTTTTATTCTTTGTTGTTATAGCGGCAACAGAAATACACATTCTGTGAAAATTTCAGTTGTCTTCCTATTACGGATCATGAGATACACTCCACTCATAGACAGACGGACAGCAGAGTCTTAGTAATAGGGTCTCGTTGGTTATCATTCGGGTACGGAACCCTACAAAGTAAAAATCTTTTTAAGACAAACTTTTACATGAACTTAAAAATACTAATTAAAACTTAGATACATAAACGTACAACTAGGCTTATGTGTAAGAGACGTGCAGGCCTCAAGCTTTAAAGAAAATGTTATAGTTACTCGTACAACTGTAACATTTTCTAGTTTACATTTTAATTTGTTTGAAGCTTGCCATAAAAAGATTTAAAGAACATCGGCCAAATACGACCTGACCGAAATATGAAACGGACACCAATGAGTGATACGTCAAAAAATTGTGACTTAAGTGTATATTAAATTACGGGGCTCAACTTATTTTATCGGAGCCGGAAAAATTATTTAGCTTTGTCATGAAAAATCTCATTTCTTTACTACTTTTTATAGGTTTTGAACGCATCGAAACTCGTCCCGTTATTATCTGTGGTACACGTTTCGTCTCGGCACTACACTTTACATTTACTTTTTTTTTAAATACTAGATTTTATTGAAGGTTTTTATTTATTTTTATAGTGTATAACAATAACATCATTTTTTGATGGGGAAATGGATTAAGTATTCCGAAATGAGTTGCAAATGATAGGTTTACGTAGAATATAGATATAGAATTGGTTTATATAGAATGCATAAAACGGAACGAATTATGACATGAGAGCTTCAAACCGTTTTTTTTTTTATTATTATTATCCCTGAAAGGAAGGCAAAAGTCTTTTGACCATATTGCCTAGTCTTACGTAGTGTATTTATACTTTTTTCCATTAGAATGCAGATGTAACACATTTCAATGTTTTTTGCAGTATTTGACAACAAATGTGTCGAGTCAGCCTTCTCGACAAACTTCGCTGAGGTAGTCAATACTACAATAAAATTCTCAGCTCCATTTGCCCGAGATCGCGCCTGTTTCAATGATTCCACATATTGTCCATTTGCGTTGACACTTGAGACACAAAACTACACCAATTTTACATCACAATATCCACTAGGAATCAATAAACGAATAATTAAAACAGCCATTGAACATTACTCGACAAAATCCCGCCAAAAACTCCCTGTCAAAGCGTTTACCGGCTACCGCGCAGTCCCCTCTATATTCTATTACTCTTTGGCGCAGTCCTTCGTTCGTTGCTCTTGCGTTGTTGTGTACTGTGCGATTTCTTAGGTATTCATTTTGTGGATTGAAACTAAGGATAAAGTCATGGCTGTGGACTTCAGTATTACATCATAACCTCAAAAGTTACGAAATAATTTATGTTAAGATTTAAGATCCTCGGCTTTTAAAAAATATATTTTCAATTTAGGATTAATTAGTGCTTAAAGGAACGAATTAATCCATGTACTATTCATGTCCGCGATATTTTATAGTCAGGTCGCACGATGTATGGGCAGTGACCGACCTTCTTTATCAACTTATACTTTATTTTAGAGGTACTTTTTAAAATAAGAATTTATTGAAAAACTTATCCTGACACCAGGAGCTTATCCACTGTAGGGGTGATAGAGTCAGTACCTGCCGGTCGATTCTGTTAACAACTCACCGTGAAAACTTAGGTGGAGTGAGCGTGAAGTGAACTGTCATTCCGCCTTGATTGTATGGATTGACAGCCCACTTCACATTCACTTCACCTAAGTTATCACGGTGAGATTTTACAGAATAGCACTACTGGGGCAGCAGCAAACTGACATTATTCTTCTAGCCAGTTGCCCTGTTACTTCTTGTCAGTCAAAAGAAAAAAGAATCTATACGGCCAGTGTGATATAACTTATCAATACAAATCTTACTAGCCTTACCTCATCGGGCTACATTGTTAAGTTGAGGGTTTTCTATGACGACCTTCCAGATCCAACATCAGATGCCGTCAGTTGAGACTGGACATCTCTTAGCTGCCATTGGCTGGTTTAAAAAAGTGTCCATGGAGTTTCTTGCGTGTTCTTCTCCATAGAGATCTACGCTTTAAAATGTGCAATTAGCGTTATCTTTCTCACTGACCGACTTCTTGAAGGTTCAAAAGTGTATTTGAAATAAATACTTTGAGTTTGAGTTTTAGACCCTTGAAGACCTGGAACTCTGGTTTTAGTCAAGACCAAATCGACGAGAGCAAACAATAGGTCACTTTCTTGTTTAGTATCTATGTTACCCTTCTGGCTCTATGATCAGACCCTTGTCACCACCTAGTTTAATAACACTTGTCAGAAAGTGCATATGCAATGAGTCTAAACACGACGGGGCTATGTTAAATACGATTTAAGATCCTAAATATAAGTATCATCAGACACTGGCCACCTTCTAGTGTAATAACACTAGTCAGTACAAATTCAATAAACCAAAACACAATAGTGCTATCGTGCTTTGTTGGTTTAGACCCTGAGCACCATCACCACTAAATGTTATAACGCTCGTCAATACATATCCAATAAGACGAAACACGATGTTGCTATCTGGTTTGGTTGCGGAGATTCAATAGCCACCATCCGACTATATCATCAAACCCAGTGTACTACCAAGTGTAAAATCTACTATCATATACTTTTTACAAATTTTAGACTCAGTAGTATTGGAGTTAAGGGGAGGGGGGGGGAGGGGAGGAATGATCAAATTTCATTTATTTTCTTATATAACTAAATTATGAAACAAAAATTAAAACCCTTACAATGCGCCATTTCATTTGATATGTTGCATGGTGTACCGTGCAACATATCAAATGGTAGTTTGAAAAACTTTATTTTTATTTATTTATTTTTATTTTTATTTTTTTTTAAAAAACGTTGCCCCACACTAGGAATATTCCTGTATCGTGGGTGCGTTCACAAACATGTAAATTCACATACACAAGACACCCAGACCCGGAACAACTATCTGCAGGTCATACAAATATTTGTTCCGTGCGGGGATCGAACCCGCGACACGCAGCGCAGCAGCCGAACGCTCAACCACTGCACCAACCGTGCCGTCAATACTTTTAAATATTCGTCTTTACTTTTAAATATTCTGATTTTCCCCCATAAAGTGACCTCATATTCTCAATTTTCGTCCTCATATTTTCGTCAGTTGCCCGTGTTTGGGTCATAAAAATACACCTGTGTCGGAAATTTCAACTTAATCGGACCGGTAGATTCGGAGTAAATTGGCTGTGACAAACGGGCATGCGGACAGACAGACAGATGCACGAGTGATCCTCTAAGGGTTCCGTTTTTGCAATCGGATGTTCGGAACACTAAAAATCAAATTAAAACACTTAATAATATACAAGATGCTACAGACAGATTAAACCAACTTGTTATTTTCAGGCTCGTTTAACCTGTAACAAAATATACATTGAACTAGCAGCTGATTCAAATTGCAAGTTTTAAAAATTTAATAGGAATACGCAAAGAAATACGTGTTGTTGTGGTTCACACCTAGTAAACCCGTGGGAAATCATTGAATAACTTTTTATCCGTTTTTTGATGATTGTGCGTGTCAGACTCTTACTGACTAAAACCCTCCCATGTACTATTTTGTTTTTTTGGGGGGTGGGATATCATCCTATGACTTGTCGTGCTCTGAGTGGAGCGGGAGGACGTGTCAGACTCTTACTAATTAAACCCCGCCCCTGTTCCTTCCCTGCCCTGACTGCCCAGGGTCCCGGTAACTCTGTTTCAAATTTATTCGCTACCCCTTGTCATGCAGGCATCGGCCATGATAAGCCCCGTCAGTGGTGGCTGATATATTCTCTTTGTGGCGCGCGTGGAACACTACGCGCCGTCGACTCTCGGGCCTGGTGCTGATCGGACGGCGATCTTTCCATTACTCGCCATCCGTAGGCCCGCGTCTCGGTGGCCGGAGATCGTCCTGCGACCTCCGATGCTCGGGGCGTCTCATGCGGCGGCTGCGGCTGGGGGCGTGAGTGCCACTCCGTAGAGTCTCCCTCACCCGTTCCGCCTCCTCCTTCGCATTACTGCTTCGCAGAAGGAGGAGACTGCTTCTCATTCCCTCTCGCTCCGTGCCATGACCTGGACCAGGGCCGGACGTGAGAAGTCGCATCCAAAATACTTATTTTTAAATCAAACCTGGATGAAAAAAAGGTAAAAAGATCAGGTATAGTGGCCAAAATGCACGAGTGCCAATATGATGACAAAAAATTCCACCGACGAAAAAGAACTAAAAAGCAAAAAATAAATAAACCTTTTAAGTCTTGAGTATTGAACTTATTTACCTACATAAAATATCAAATTTTATATAAACTAATAAATTTTGAGTTGGCGCCAAACAACAATCTGATTTTTAAATATCTAAATTTTATATGTACGTAGAAATGAATAAGGCTAGATGTAGGTAATTAATCATTTTATTATTTGGCGCCGACACAAAATTAGTTTATATAAAATTTGATTTTCTAAGTAGGTAAATAAGTTCAATACTCAAGACTTAAAAGGTTTATTTATTTTTTGCTTTTTAGTTCTTTTTCGTCGGTTGAATTTTTTGTTAAAAAGTTTTTTATTTTATGATTTTTTGTGACCCGCATCATCTTTTAATACTCTGAGGCTAATTTCTAATCCTTCATCATTCCTCTTTGCACTGAGCTGATGATGTAACCATCCTTCCATGAGGTTCCTAGGATATTGACCAGTTGAGGTTACCTCCAATGTTCTAAAGACGTCTTTTCTTCAAAGCATGATTAGTGGTATCTGTCACTAAAACCAGTTTTTTATATCTAACTTCTATTGTTTAGGAAAGGTATGGTTTATATCATCAACTCAGTTTCATGATGTGATGGTTCCTAAATGCAAATACCTGATTAAGTTATGAAAAGTAAACAGAAACAATATTCTTGTTTTTTTCAAGGTTTTCTCTCAATTTTGTCAGGATTCCATGATCAGATCCTGATTTCCTTGACATGGGTGGTCCCTTGAGGTACCTATATCCTATCTAAGAAAAAAAGAATCATAAAAATCGGTTCATAAACAACGGAGTGAGGGCCGAACATACGTACAGAAACGCTAAACGTTCTTACAACTTTCGAGGTTATCTCTCATTTTTATCAGGATCCCATTATAAGATCTTGATTTCCTTGACATGGGACCACCCTTGAGGTATACCCTATCTAATAAAAAAATATTCATCAAGATTGGTTCATAAATGACGGAGTGAGGGCTGAACATACACCAAAAAAAAAAATATATAAAAACATACGGTCGAATTGAGAACCTGAAATTAAATGCATTGTCAACCTAATCATGCTATAATCAGTTTTCGAGTGTTGTTTGAAAGTTAAAGCAATATTTGTTTACTATTAGACTCACGATTTTTCTCTTATTTATGACTAGCTGCGCCCCGCGGGTTCACCCACGTAGACCGGGGTAAAAAGTAGTTTATGTGTAAATCCAGGTAAAAAAAATATGCTATGACGTACCTACCCGGGCCTGCGGACGGCGAGTAGTGATTAGCTCGCCGTCCGATCAGCACTAGGCCCGAGAGTCGACACCATAACGGGGCCCGTCATGGCGGATGCCTGCCCGGAGTTGTGGATTAATTCGAAACATAGTTACCGCGCCACTGGCTGGCACTCATGGCAGGGAAGGAAGAGGGGTGGGTTTTAGTCAGTAAGAGTCTGACACGCCCTCCCGCTCCACCCAGAGTGGGAGATGTCATTTGATGGTTTCCAACACCAAAAAAAAAACACACACCTGTCTGCAAAATTTCATTCAAATCCCTTCAGCCGTTTTTGCGTGACGGACCGCCAAACATCAAGTAGGTTAGGTACTCGTACATTCAAAACACTGCCTAAATAAAATTCAAAAAACAAAGAAGCCAATTACTCTTGATTGATTGACATTAAGTATGATCACCAAGATTTGGCGGCTTTTCATGAGTCATTTATTTATGTTGAAGCGCCCACAGAGGCAGAAAAAGTTTGTTAATCTTGATAGGATGAGATTTACATTTCGGAAAAGGCTTTCGCGAAATCGTTTATGATTTTGCGTTGAAATTAAGAGCCTCTATGAGTGCTTGTCAACTGTATATTTCATAGTAAGGCCTTTTGACTAAAACCCACCCCTCTTTCTTCAGTTACCTGCCAATTTATCCACGACAGGGGTCGTGCCCGACGCCCTGGCGTCTCCCGCAGTGGCTGCTGCTGGGGACGTGAGGCCGACTCTGATGAGTCTTCCTCACCCGTTCCACCTCCTCCTTCGCGATCATTAATGCTTCGCAGAAGGAAGAGACTGCTTTCCATTCTCTCTCACTCCGTACCATGACCTAGACCAAGGCCGGGCGCGAGAGGTCGCTGCCGCCGATCGCCTCCATGAGGACACGGCGGTGCTCCGCCCAAGCAGGGCAGAACTCCACCGTATGCTCCACCATGTCCTCTGGACGATCCGCACAGTGGTGACACTTGAGCGTTTCCTCCCGCTTTATCCGACACAGGAACCTCTCAAAACAGCTGGATTTAGACCAAAAAGTAATGCTACTGCAGCTACTATTGATCTTATTACTAAAATTAAACAAAATATAGACATTCAAAATATAGTCCTAGGTATTTTATAGACCTAAAAAAGGCATTCGACACAGTCTGTCACAAACTGCTCCTGAAGAAACTGGAATCCATTAATATCACTGGCAATGCTCTAAAAATGTTTGAGTCTTACCTAAAAGATCGTTCGCAAGTGGTTAAACTTGGCAGTCACCAAAATGCATTACCTATTTGGTGTGGCGTCGCACAGAGATCTATTCTAGGTCCCTTGCTCTTTTTAATATACATAAATAACATTCACGAAATTAAACTACATGGTCACCTTACCTTATACGCAGATGATACTTGTTTATTCTACTTCGGATTTTTTCACAGAAAGGTCATATTATTAGAAGCATCCGCGTATAGTTTTTAAGGCGAGGAAATTAATGGTTTCGGAGATAAAAATATCAAACTTTGATAAAAATAACCTCAGCTTTCGCACTATTTTATGACCTTGACGTAATTTCGACAGCTGGTGTTGCTATTTTAGGGTGTTTTAATAAAGCGTTTTGATAATGCAAATTCTTATGTCGACGCGCAAAATTTATGTTTTTTCAAAATTCGCATTTTAATTAGTTATTTTATTTGTATATTATAATTTCTCTATGATTAGTGTTTTTTGTGTGAATAACTACGAAAATTTTGATTTATTGACTATTTAAAGTTTTAATTTTTTCCTCTTGTGATATTTGCTAAAGGTGAAACGAAACGCATTTTTTTTTGCAGCAATACAATACCTGAAGATATATAATCTATGACCTATGTTTATGTTACTTCACGGTTAAAATAGGTCGAACTTTGTACAAATCTGAATCGGGGCACCCCGACTGCTCGTAGTCCTTCTGCTGCTACCCCTAGAGTGTATATAAAACCGGAAGCGCGAAAGGAGAGCAACCCACGCCCGCTGTAACACAGCATAGGCACCCGTGCGAGCCGTAGCGGCTGAGGCTGGTCACCGGACGCGACCAGCAAGCCGAAGCTGCGGAGGTGAGCGTGGGTGCCTATCCTTTGTTACGCAAGGGCGAAGGGGTTGCACATCCGCAGCGCCGGAGACGTCGCAGAAGCAACTTTTGTGATTTGAACCATTTTTAGTGAAATTATTACCCAAAAAGTTAACAAAACATAACCTCAAAATGAGATTTTTAAAAACACATTAAAAAAGGGGGTGTTTCCTCGCTTTTTCTTTCATAGAGGGGTGGTCTACACCCCCTCAACTTAGTCAGTATATAATTACGGATCGATCACTTCTGGAGAAATGAAGGCATTGAATGGGTATCTAGTTTGTAACTGATGACGACGAGCTTTGTGATATTTATAAATGTATGTTTTAGTATTGTTCTCAAGTGAGTGACATATGTCTTTATTGAGAATAAAGTTTCTTTAAACCTAACCTAAATCAATAATTGAACTAAAAGTACTGCCACCAACTGCATCAGACTGCTTGGAATGTGACTTGTTTGGAAGTTTTTATATTTTTTTTATTGGTCTTTTGATTTTTTTTTTTTTACTTTTGTTCATGATTTTGTGAGTAAACTCACAAAATCACGTGATATTCCGGCAGCATATATCAATCTCACATATGAAGGACTTTTTGACAATTATTATCGCCAATAGACTGTCACTTTGTCTAGGCCCTAATAGAGTAAGATCCCAGAGCCGCCAGGCATTACTTATATTTTGATAAATACATATTGTGTGTTTAAGTAGTGTTAATGTACTTACGTGCCTTACTAGAATTCCAGAAAAGTAAAAAAAAAATATAGAAAAAGGAAGTACAAATATTTTTTTGCAATAACCAAGCATGGAACAGTTTCTCGAACCATCTTATTGCCAAGTCTCAAGAGACAGAGCTGACATATTTATGTTATGAGGTCTCCCGACATTGCTGAGACAAACATTCTATTGCTAACAAAAGACTTAGATGCCTCAGGCGGTCCAGTTACGTCAGGCTCTGAGGAATTTCATTATAACCACGATGAGTGTTTTGTTTTCAAATATTCTATTCTTATAACGTTATTTATGACTGAGCTAGCTTAATTATTACTTATGTTTGCAGCGTTGCGTGTGTTTTTAATTTCTAATACGCTTTCATTTTGGGTTTACTATGCCAAATCGAATGTCAAATAATAGAATATCAATTGATCGACGATGATGTATAGTGATACATCGAACGTCTAAATACTCAAACGGTCATAATATCGAATAATTAATAAATCGAACAATCATTATATCGCACACTCAATACATCGAGTGTTCAAAAGAAAAGAAAACCGAATGTTTGTTTGTTCGAGCATTCAACGCATCGTGTACTCACTCTATCGAAATATCAATGTACTGTATGGGTACTTTTTTTATAGAATACAAGAAAAACACAAAATTTACTAGTAAAACACATTTTAATCTTTAATTATTATCTTTTCTACCTTAACTCGAAAGTTTAATAGTATTATCATCTCTTTTATCTCTTTTTTTGCGGAGTAGGTCTTCCCTATCCCGCGTTTGCCTTTTCAATTGCCCTGTTTGTTATAGCTTGGGGTCTTTAGCGGTAGCTCTGTTTCGAATTTATCCACGACCCCTGGGTAGATCTTCACTGTGGTCTGTGTTTCAAAATAATACACTCGGTTTTTCTAGAACTCAAAACAACATTGAAGGATGGCACAGAAGATGGAACACGTTGCTTGATACGCACAAACGGGGTCCTTAAGCATATTTTTTTTTGTATTCTATAAAAAAGTACCTATACAGGCCCTGTAGACAAAGTAACATCGCTTCGTAGCGAAACGATATCTAAATTCGTCATCGTCTCTGAGATATCGATTAACATTTCCTAGCGTTAGCGTTCCTTCGTTATCTTTTTTGGCGATCACGATCGAGGCGAAGGCGAACTCTGAAAGCACTGCTTGTCTACGCATTTGTATGAGAAAAACACGATAGCAATTCGTTTCTTTATGGTTTCGTTACGAATTATAACATTGTCTACCAACTTGCGATAACGATGTCGACAGTCGACTGACCACGTGACTTAGCGCGGTTTATGTCAATCTCATACATTTTAGTCTTTTCTAACTTCGTTATTGTTTTTAAATTGTTACTTTGTCTAAGCCCCCACAGTATATTGATATTTCGATAGAATGAATATGCGATGCGTTGAACGGTCAATCAAACAAACATTCGATATTTTGAACACTCGATGTATTGAGTGTGCGATATAATGAATGTTCGATTTATTAACCATTCGATATTATGACCGTTCGAGTATTTAGACATTCAATGTATAGTGGTCGATCAATTGATATTTGATTATTTGGCATTCGATTTGGCATAGTACACTCTTTGATTCATCTGTAACTAGATAAAAAAAAATTCACTCCACTTCCTCGTTTCCGATTGAGCTGAAATGTTACAAACATGTTTAGTTTGAATGAAAGTGCGTGGTTAGCTAAGTTACGTCATTCAAAATCCAATCTGGCGGTCTCCCAAAGATAGCGGACTAGTTATTTTTTATCAATACCATGATATTATGGATATTAAAAGGGTTTGCTTAAAAGACAACTACAATTAAAAAAGATTTTCTTTTTTGGAAGTCGGTTGTTTTTTTTTTTATTTAAAAAAGTTTTTTATTTTTCACTTTTCAGTTGTTATACCCCAGAACTAACAACCCCAATAACATGGAACGTGGTTTTTAAACATACGCGTAATTGGAGGAAACCAAAACGTCATCAATGTATACATATTTTTCGGATTTGTTCAGTTTTTCAAAAAGCGCTGAAGCAATTTTGATAAAATGTATATGGGACCGCTACTACATTCTTTCGGATAAAATTTATTTTGAAAATCGGTCTACAACTGAGAGAGAAATCGGTGGAAATACATTAAAAAAAAAACATACATACAGTCGAACATATTTAGAACCTCGTCCTTTTTCGAAATCGGATAATGAAATGACGTCACTCAAAAGCGAGTTTGTAAGTTTTATTTAAACTACACCTATTATTCAGGAGTAAAGAATTTTCTCGTTGATCTTGTGTTTGCAAGCTGAGCGTGAGGACCTGGGTTTGAACCCCGGGTCGTGAATGATGGAATTGGGTTTCACAACCAAGAATCTCTAAGTGTTCCAGCCTGAAATCCTGGTTATATTAAATAGGTACATAAATGGCAAATTGTGGCCGTGTACAGTCAGGAGAAAAAATATTTACACAAGCAAACTTAACTTGTAAGCTCGTGTATCTTAAAACCGTATATATTTATGATACTCGATCTTACAAGTAAAGCTTGCTTATGTACATATTTTTCCTCGTGACTGTACAAGTTTTTTTTTTGTGGGTTGGGAAATTATCCAATGACATCTCCCGCTCTAGGGTGGAGCGGGAGGGCGTTTCAGACTCTTACTGACTAAAAGCCAACCCTGTTCCTTCCCTGCCATGAATGCCTAGGGGCGAGGTAACTCTTTCTAATTTATCATCAACCCCTGGGCAGGCATTGGTCATGACGGGCCCCGTCTTGTTTTGCTTTTGCAAGTCTTTGAGGCGCGCGTAGAACACTATGTGCCGTCGACTCTCAGGCCTGGTGCTGATCGGATGGCGAGTTACCCACTACTCGCCGTCCGCAGGCACGGGTCTCCGGTGGCCGGAGATCGTCTCGCGACGTCCTCCGCCCAGGGCGTCTCCTGCGGCGGCTGCTGCTGAGGGCGTGAGGGCGATAGTCTGTTGTTGTTGCCTCTCCCTCACCTCCTCCGTACCATGTCCTGGACCAGGGACGGGCGCGAGAGGTCGCTGCCGCCGATCGCCTCCACGAGGACACGGTGGGGCTCCGCCCAAGTGGGGCAGATCTCCACCGTGTGCTCCACCGTGTCCTCTGGGCGATCCTCACAGTGGGGACACCCGGGCGTTTCCCTCCGCCTTATCCTACACAGGAACCTCCCGAAACTTCCGTGTCGGGTGAGGTCGCCGTGGCGCCTCTCCAGCTAATCCTCAAGGACGCACTACCACCGCATTGGTGGCGTGCCCAGGTGACTACACCTCCAGACCTAACATAATCCTTCGGGGATAAGGTGTGATGTAATGATTTGAAAATAACTTCAGTGGAAAAAGGGAAGTAGCGAAGGACGAAGCTTAGGAAACTGAAAAGGAAGTGGAAGTGGAGTAGGAGCGGAATTTCCTGTCAGGGTCTGTGTTTCCTGATAGCTACAAACTAGAGATGTTTATGTCAAGAATGAATAGGTTACTTCTAGGCAAGTGTACTCCAACGTCGACCACATCATCGCTTACTATCAGGTGAGATAGAAGTCAAACGCGTGCTTATCAATTGTACAAAAAGGGGTTTAAACATGTTAAGATTCTTGCTGCCAAATTAAGTCTATATTGTTTTTTTTTTACCCGATTATCCAAGAAGGAGGGTAATGTTATACGAGCGTATGTGTTTAAGAGTATGTTTGTATGTCTATTTCTTTGGCACGCGCGGTAGCCTAAACGGCGTGATGGATTTTAACAAAATGAGGTTTCATTAGAATGGTCTTGACCGCCAAAGTGACATCGGCTATATGAATTTTGAAAAAAAAATGGCGACTGCCATTAGGTGAGTGTGGTCGTTTTTTAACCGACTTCGAAAAAGGAGGAGGTTATGAATTCGGATGTTTGTATTTTTTTTTTTTTTTTTTTTATGTATGTTCGGGCATAACTCCGTCATATATTGACGGATTTGCAAAATATTTTTTTTGTTCGAATGGGGTTTATTTCGAAATGGTCCCATTTAAATTTCAAAAAGATCTGATGATGGGTTTCGGAGACAGACAATGGAACTCTTCAAAAATTGACAGCAAATCAACCGCGATTGCTGCTATCGTATGTCTATGAATTGTTAACACAGTTTAATGGGGAACCACAACTAAAAAGTGAAAAATAAAAAACTTTTTTACAAAAAAATAGAACCGACTTCCAAAAAAAGTGCAAAATAACTTTAATTTCGGAAGTCGGTGTCAAAAAACGAAGACACAAAACAGGAACACCGACTTCCGAAATTAAAGTTATTTTGCACTTTTTTTGGAAGTCGGTTCTATTTTTTTGTAAAACAGGTGTTTGTAAAACAGGTGATCAGGTATAGAGCACTGGCACCAATACTCCGCTTTGCCAAATGCAGAGGGAAAGTCAGAAGTCTTCTGAAGGTAAGAAGACAGAAGGCCCATATCACAGAAAGCTGTCTGTAAAATCTGCCACAGTCTAATAATCTTTTGTTAAGATGTGGATATTGGTGAGGTTACATTGGTTGGTGTTCATGTTTGTGATTTTTTTTTTTAAAGAAATATTGTTTTTTTTTTTTTTTGCAGCAGGTGGGTATGTTTAATATCCCAAATAAAAAATATATTCCAACTCAGTTCGAAGAACCTCCACTCGGCTCAGTCACCATGACAACAGAAAAACCTTCGATGTACATCAATGAATAATGGGCTATTAGTAGTTATAACTGTAAAGATGAATCGAGGTGTGGTCTAAATGCAGGACATGACTTGGAATATGTGCCTGAAAATGTATAGGAAGCTCGAAAACTTAATACTTCTGATTCTCTCCTGGCTAGAGGTTTGGGTGTACGGAAGTATTCTCGACTTTCCTGTTTAATTTCCTGGGATAAAATATGATTGTGCTATTTATGGAACGTCATCTATAAATAAGGTATATTAGTACGCATCGTGAACTTTGTAAGGAATGGAGGGAGGTCTTTTCCCAGCAATGGGAAACTACGATAATTGGTACCAATTGCAATAAAACCGTAGCTATTTAGTACCTAGTATTGTCAAGACAAGAGTGTCTTGTCTCTCAGTTACTGAGTTGTGAAGGTGGGATAGGTAGTCGCTTCATGTAAAATACTGGTATCTACTACGCTGCAATCGGTTAGACTAAGTCGATACCAACAAAGTAGGGAATTAGTAGATATAAGTAGATTAATTGTGTCAACTAGGAGGTAAAACATATTATTTTGATATTTGTTGCGTCGAACTTATATTCATTAGGTGCATGTCTTCAGTTGATATCGCCATTATCTGGTAAGCAAAATACGGAATGTCAATAGAATTCGAGGTCAGCTTATACTGGCTTAGTTCCTGGCAGGGTCGCGGGAGAATTTGAAAGAGACACCGCGGCCTTGGCGTAGGGACCTGAAAGAACACGGGTGGGTTTTAGTTAGTAAGAGTCTTGGTAGTATAAGTACAAGCGGCTATCGAAGGACCATTTTTTTTTTTTTTTTTTTTGGGGGATGGGAAATCATCCTATGACTTCTTCCGCTCTAGGGCGGAGCGGAAGGGTGTGTCAGACTCTTACTGACTAAAACCCACCCCTGTTCCTCCCTGCCTCGAGTGCCCGGGGGGGCGAGGTAACTCTTTCGAATTTATCCTCCACCCCCGGGCAATCGAAGGACCATTAGGCGGCAATTTATTTTGTGCGAAGTGGAACATGAGCTGACCAGGGGTAGGAAATGAAGGACTTACTTGGGAATCTTCTAGATGGATCACGCTGATAAAAGGACAGCCCGAGAAGCGGTCGCATGTGTTTGATGATTTTTCTTCTTCCACAGTATTGCACATCACCAAGAAAGAAAAAGAAAGACCCAAGTCTTAGTATGTCACACTTGTGTCGGCCAACACGGATAATAGAAAGTTTTTAGAGAGTTAGATATATATTTTTGCGGCTCGGCGCGGAAGCGGTTGTTAGAGCGGCAGCGGTGAAGTTATGACAGAGATTGCAATATGGCGGCAAACAGTGTTGCCAACTAGCAAGCGCGCCAAAGGGTTGGCGCAGGTGATTGGTATTTCTTCCTCCCTCTGCTGTATAGGAATGAGATAGGAGGGAAAGGGATGCATGGTTATCTCAAAAACTGTGGTCAATGAGAAATGGGATGTATTCGGAAATATGACAGCAAATTCATATTACTAAAACTTCTGAAACACCCTTACGCTCTACCCAGAGCGTTAGAAGTTCTTTGATGACAATATTAACCTCAAAAAAAAAATCTGGCTTAGTTACAGCTGATGTGGTCGAATATTGTACCCATGAAGTGAACAGCTAGCACTGTTTCAACGGCATTTTATTTATAGGACTATGTCACGCCTTCTTCATTGTAAAACATTTATGTAGGGAGCAGGTTTACGCCCAAAATTGGACAAAAATTAAAAAAAAAACTGGAGTGTTATATTCATATTTTTTTAAATGTTTGGAGCTTGAAAACGACAGGTTAATTGATAAGGTATTTTAACTATGCTCAAGTTTTTCAAATACCTTTGCCATTCAACGTGGCAATGCTGCCAGCGTTCTGGGCACTTTTCCCATTGACAGCGATGTGGACGAATTTTACGATTTTACGAAAAATTCATACTCGTAAAAAAAACACCTTTAATTCGTTCTTAAAATCTTGAAAACAACTTTAAAAGGAACATTTATTTACATATTTAGCTGCATAAGTATTCTATGATAACCACAACCTTTTACAGAAATTCTGAAAACATAACTTTAATAACAAAAATGTAATATATTCAATGCATACGAATTACTAAATACATGCCACAAAGCTAAACGTGTCTGCATTTGAAATGCTTTCACAAGTAGGAAGGTACATAGTAAGTCTACTCAGTAGTCTAAATTAATATCATAATAATTTTCTGTAGTTTAAAAAAAAACTAAAAAACCACACTTATTTTTTGTATTTTATTTAGCAAACCCTTTCATTTGATATCCATATCATGGGAATGCATACAAAATAACTAGTCTGTCATCTTTAGGAATCTGCCATCTTGGATTTAAAATGACGTCACCAAGTCTAGAGAGTCCACGCATTGTCAAATAACTAAACATGTACGCAATATTTCAGTTTATTCAAAAACCGGGCAGTGGGTCAAATTTTACTTTCTAAGTTTTGTTTACATAGTTACAAGTGAAGATATTTTAATTATGTTAAAATAGCAGAATTGGAAAACATCATTGCAACCATTGCAGATGACACTACTTTTATGGCTACCGGATCTAATCACAAAGAAGCAAAAAAAAAGTTCAACTAGCTGTGAAAAGTATATGACTGGACATAAAAATCGAAGATAAGGCTGAATTGGTCAAAATCAATCCACATTTACTTCACCAACAAACACTGTGAATACCACCCAATCAGCCTCCAGCCTCATCTAGCTTAAACAGACAAAAAACATTGACGTGTAAACCGTTCCTTTTAACCTATTTACTGAATAAACATCATTTATCATTATCATTTATCTACGGCGAAGTACCAATAACTCCTAACTGACGAAGTCAAGAATTTACAAAAACTGAATAAGCGTGTGTAATCTCTCGATAAGTTGAAAGTTAATAACTTATTAAGTTATTATTTTTCTTAATAATTAAATAAATTACTAATTAAAAAAATAATAACTTAATAAGTTATTATTTAAGAAATATAATAACTTAATTTTCAACTTCTCAAGAGATTAAATGCTTTTTCAGTTTTTGTAAATTCTTGACTTCGTCAGTTAGGAGTTATTAGCACTTCGCCGTAGATTATGCTGTAATTATTATGTTGCATTATTATATTTTATTATAGTGTAGTAGTCCTATAAAAGTATAGGTAATGCCTTTTAACAGACACGTTGGTTTAGTTAGGAGGTATTTTCTCATTTAAATTTAGTTCAGTTGCAACTAAAAATACTCTTCGGCGATTTTGCTAATACATGCGAATAACGCTCTTAACTTCAAAGCAATAAAAAAGTGATAAAAAAAAATGTCAGTTAGGAGGATCTTGGCACTTCACCGTCGCTATATAAACGGTACTCGTACAAAAGTGCCTTAGCTAATACAGCAAAATACCTTGGCATAACTCTCGATGCCAAGCTATGATAGATTTTTTGCACTTCATAACAGTTTGATTTTACCAAAATGTGATCGGAATGCACGGTTCATATGAGAATGGGATATCATCAGGAAAAGCTAGTATACTAAGTACTCCAATTGCATTCTTTTTGCTATTCTTCGATCCTAAAGTTTTTTTTGTTACATTGTTAAATGAACAGAGTAGGTATTTGAGGAGGTCAAAATATAGCAGTCGTCCCTTGGAAATTACTTATGTTCAATTGAATTTTTAGGTTAGGATACAGCCCGACCCCAAAATACTTGGCAAACATTTCAAAGAAAACGCCATTAGATAAGTTATATACGATCGAAAAGTCTAATTCTTTTGCTGTCCCTACTGTTTTTCTTTATGGTTAAAATCTTTTGAATATTCGCTTTCATTGTACTATATCTAGACATTTTTTTCTCTTTCTTTTGCTACCTTAGGTAATATCTTTTGTCTCATCAAACCATCGATATATTTTATTAAAACCTTGAATTCTACTAGAGGCAAATAAATTGCAATCTCATTTAATAAAAAACTTTTTTACACAAAATAGAACCAATTTCCAAAAAAAAAAACAAAAAAGTGCAAAATAACTTTGATTTCGGCAGTCGGTGTCAAAAAACGAAGACAATAAACCAGAATCACTGTAAATTCGGTTGTATTTTTTGTAAAAAAAAAATATTTTTCACTTTTTAGTTTTGGTTCCCCATTAAATTGTGTTAACAGTACATAGACATACGATTAGGGTTTGGGAATTCCCGACAGTTTCAAAGTCCCGGGACACGAGACAACCTACAATCAAAGTCTCAGGAATTCCCGGGACTTCGAGACATATAAGAAAAAATATTTTGTTTTAAGAACCCAAACACCCAAACTCCCAGTGTCGAACCAAGGAAAACATCGGTGATTAAGCCCACCGAAAACACTATGTTTGTTACCCCAGTCGACGGATACGAAGTAAACAAAATATTAAAAAGCCTAAAAAACAAAAATAGTCACGGCATAGACGAACTCCCACCAACTCTTTTTAGACAGTGTGCTGATGAGCTAACCTTACCTTTTGTCAAATTAATTAACCAATCGTTCGATAAATGCACTTTCCCCAATCAACTGAAAAAAGCTGTAATTAAACCAATTCACAAAAAGGATGCAAAAACAGACCCAAGTACCTAAAGTCTCTGAAAAAGCAATGTGCGATCGCGTATATTCCTTTTGTGAAAAATATAAATTATTCGATGACTCCCAAAACGGATTTCGCAAAAAAAGATCTACAACGCTAGCTGTTTATAAGTACATATATCCAAGAAGCATTAAATATTTTAAATAATAAGCAATACGCAATAGGAATATTACTCGATATGACTAAGGCCTATGACAAATTCCAATTTAAAATATTATTAAACAAGTTATACGGGATAGGAATACGTGGAAAAGCCCACGACTGGTTCGCATCATATTTGACGGGTAGAGAACAATTAGTTGAGATTGAATATTACAATAAAAAAACCAAAGAAATACAGCTTATAAGATCAGACATAAGACCGATATATGTTTCAATTCCCCAAGGAAGTGTGATAGGGTGCCTCCTTTTCCTCATATATATAAACGACCTCCCCAAAATCATTGACCAACCATGTGTACTGTTTGCGGATGATATTTCTATCCTCACCTCATGCCAAACTAATGCTCATTTAAATGAAAAACTTACTACTATTCTCAATAAAACCATAAAATGGTTGAGTAAACATAATCTCGAAATTAATTTTACCAAAACCAAATTAATCACCTTTCATCCTCGGCAAAAAAAGCAACTAAATATAAATTTTACATTTAACCGACATAAAATAGAAGCAGTGAACGATTTTACTTTGCTAGGTTTGACAATAGACACACACATAGACTGGAAAACACACATACGGGAAGTTAAATTAAAAATTTTAAAGTTCTCTTATGCCCTTCGTGAAATTAAAAAGACTACAAACTTGCAGACCGCACTAGTAACATACTATGCGTATGCGCACGCTTGGTTCAGCTATGGCATTATTTTATGGGGAAATAGCACAGACCCTATTTACACTACAAAAAAAGCTCATACGAATAATAACCAACATAGATGAAACAGATAGTTGCAAGCCTCACTTCAAGAAACACAAAATCCTTACCTTAATTGATATTTATATTTTAGAATTATGCAAACTAGTCCGCAAACACCCAGATTTCTACACCACCCGGGCAGAAATACAAACAAAATATTCGCTGCGCCATAAAAACAGACTAAATTTACCTCCATCCCACCTTAAATTGCACTCTTCCAGTCCATATGCTATGTCAATAAAAATATACAATAAATTACCGGAACACTTAAAAAAAGAAAATAAAATAAGTATATTTTTAAATAAACTAAAACAATTTCAATTACTTTTTAGTAATTAACTATTATACAATTGACGAATATCTAACGGATAAATTCAATAATAAATAGATACAACAGTTTACTTGATAAGTAAAAAATAAATAAAAAATAAACGAGTTAAAATAGACGAACATATTAAATATTAATTGAAATAATAAATACAATAATAGATTTACAAAATATTTAAGCGAATGGATAATAATATTTAATTTAATATAAAATAGATAATTTATAAAATAACATTATAATAATTATATAAAATAAGTAAAACAAATAGTAATATTAATAAGACAGATTTGAAAAACTGAAATTGAATTTAGTACATAAATTAAAAAGGATAATATTAAAGTGGTCTTCCCCTCTCCTACTTTTAAATTTTGCTGTGCCCGACAGGGTCCATAATTGTTTCAGTAAATATACTAAAAAATTGCCATCTCTATGTACATTATGGATGCAATAAAGAATTTGAATTTGAAGTATTCGACCCTTCGCATGATATTTGTTTTGGACATAACGAGCACTGTGCTGTTGATTCGTTTTTTTTTTTTTAATGTTGCCACACTTTTGCTGTACTTACGTGTACGCTCCATATTAAAAGTTTTTTTTTTTGATAAGACTATCTATCTGTTACAATGAAAATAATGATCCAAAATTATTTTTATATGTTTATTCGGTGAGTGTGTATCACTTTATTATCTTTTTTTTTTATAAAATAACATTAAATAATACACGATAGCAGAGGGCTGATACTGAGTTTTTACGAAAAAAAAAACCAAACGCAATAGTTTGCGAGTTTTAACCCGACCAAATTAAGAGAATAAGGTGTTCTTTGAAAATAGCATTTACAAATATGACCTATTCAACTTACATCGCGTCGTCGATTATACAAAAGCGCCGTTGCAAAAGAAACACACACATTATAAATGAAATTGACAACTGACTCAACTGACACAGACACAATCGTACAAATAATACAAACGTCACAGAACAACCAATATGGCGGCATGATGGCGGCGCGGCAAACGCATTTATTGTGTTGTGTACTCAGTAGTTACGTAGTAGACCAAGTAATTATTCATTAAACTAATAGATGGCCCTAGGCTCCTTCAATTATTTGAAAATAAAAATGATTACATAACAATTTCGACAATCTTGTTTCGTCTTGAGTCTCGACCCGAAAGTCCCAGGACACCAGACAACTAAAATTACGAAAAGTCCCGGGACTTCGAGACACGAGACGTCCCGGGACCCAAACCCTATATATATTATGATCGCAGCAATCGCGAGTCATTTACTGTTAGATATTTATGAGTTCCAATGTCTTTCCCCGAAGATCTGCATCAGATCTCAAATTATATTACAGATACAAAAATCTTCCTAGAAAAATATACATTTGATTAACGAAAACCCCATCCAAATTGGATCAGCAGGCGTAGCATGAGCAATTCTATCTCTATTCTACCAAGAATAGACAAAGTTCTTTCTATCCAACTCGTCATATCTTGTGCCCGAGCACGGGGCGACCCGTATACTCAGGTTTCCATGAAGACAAAGACATATTCATTCTTTCCCTAGCAACGGGGAGGTAGTAGTGATGTGAATAAGCTAAGAATTCTACGATAATATTTCGTTTCGTTACCGAAAAAAATGTGTCAAACGGCAAGCTCTTAAACCTTTTGATCGAATCTCTCGAACCAACCTTTCGGACTGTGTCGACTGTTTGTTTGTTGTACTCTATCTGTGGCTGTCATCTCAACTGATCGAAATAACAATAAACAAAATAAATAAATAATTAATCATTGCAAAAATGTTTGTCTTGTTATTTTTCGCATTGTGCAATGTGGAAAATAGCAAAATTAAAATTAAATTTTGGAAAAATACAATGTAGCCCACCCCCATGTTTTTAAAATCAAGTTCAACCTATGATGCTCTGTGACTTCAACTCTTGATTCTTGGCTTTTGTGGAAGATTCGCCACAATTTTGAAATATTGAATGAGTCACAGAATTGAGTTTTTAAAATCAATATAGATGTTGTCTAGGTCCAATGTAATGTAGACTATTTGACACTTGTTAAGCAGAAATGTTTCTACCCCCAAGTGTCAAAAGTAGCGAAAAATTGGTCGTCATGCTTTTAAATTGTAGACTTTTGTCGACGAAAGAATAGAAACATTTCTTCTCTTCAGTTTTAACATCGCCATGCTTAGGACGGTAGAAATCTTTAGACAATCTGTTCGTCGTCTTACAGACCTTTCCGTTATTTGGAAACCTTCCAGTAACTGTAAATATCGAAAATGAGAGCAAAACTATGACCAGCCAGTTGTAACGAAAGTTATTAGGGTCTTAGTACCAACAACTCACCAACAAGATTTCTAATCGAAAAATAAAAAATTCGAAGGCGAAACTTGCAACCGGATAATTCTGATAAAATCTATTTCGTTGAAAGGTTTTCCTAAACGTTTAGATTACGATGGGAAATGCGTTGTATATTCCCCATAAATATTACAGTCACTATTCTAAAAGGAATTGTGTGTTTAGGACCTTTTTTGTTTTTTTTTCTTAAGTTCATAAAAGATTGCAATTGTGCTGGATTCGATTTTCGGAATTTTTGTTATTGGTTTTACGGTAACGGGAATTGTATAGGTATGTCTTTAAATTTGCTTCCATAGTGGGAGGCAATCCGAAAAACCCAATGATAACAAAATTAGGGTATAGGTACAGTTTGGTGTTGCAGCTACATATCTGTCATCTCCATGCAATATTTAATTACACCACTGGATAGCTAAAGGGTCAAAAAATTTGTTACGCTAAGTGAGGGCTGTGACGCATTGTGCGCGATAGAGGGCGACAGGCCGCCATTTTGCCGCGTTTCAAGATTTCCATTTAGTCATATAAAAATATGCAAAATATTTTCTACTGTTTTCTTTTTTTACTTAAATACTGTTATTGAATAGTCTAGCAAACCACTACGCAGTATAATTATTTACTATATCTATTAACTGCAAACTTTTTGCTGCAACACCAAACTGTATCTTCCAATTTGGTTTACCCGTTATGTAAACGTGTTCAGTCCGATTGCATTTCCGAACGCAGCCTTGGCTGTCACACCCTTTTTTATACTCTATGACTTTTTCTGTCATCTGTCACTTGTTGGTTTCGACCGCAGTGAAAAAACGTGTTTAAAATGTAGATTCTGGGCATGGGATTTAAATCTGGCTGAATCAATTGTTTTTAGACCTAATTGTTTGCTATTGATCTAAATTTGATTAAAGCCCCAGTTGATGTAGTGGTGAAACGGGTTATTTTGTAAAAATACTTGAAAGTTTGTTTGGTTCGCGAGGGACTACGCGCTTGTGGAATCTGGCGAGTAATGGGTAGCTCGCCGTCCGATCAGCACCAGGCCCGAGAGTCGACGGCGCATAGTGTTCCACGCGCGCCTCAAAGAGAATATGTCAGCCACCACCTTTTAATAACAGAGTTACCGCTCCCCTGGGCACTCAGGCTAGGAAGGAACAGGGGTGGGTTTTGTCAGTAAGAGTCTGACACGCCCGCTACACCCAGAGCGGGAGGTCATAGGACGATTTCCAACCACAAAAAAAATAGGTTGTAGCTGAAGCATAAAACAGACACAAGTATTTCAAAACGTTTTGTACGTATGGGTGGGATATCGACCACTTAACGTGCTTGGCGAAATTAAATTGTGCAATCTCGACTCTGACTGCGAATCTCAACTCAACTTGGCTTTAATGCTGCAAGACATTGGAGTTTTGACTTGATGAGTACATCATTTTCAGACAAGTGGTACCTATTGACATGAAGCAGTGAGCCACATAGAAGAGGAACCTACCACTATCAGAATCACCATTTGTGTACGGTCTAAATGCCGTACATTTTTCTGCTCACTCTGTAACCTACTTTAGGCCAACGATGCGCGTCATATTTTAGCAAAATAAAATAACATGACTAACGAATTTAACTATAGTTTTACAACTGAGTTGCTATCAACAACTGAGAGAAATAATTGCCTTCCACTCTAGTACTGTTCATCATTATCATTATCATCAGCCTTTTATTCTCTCTGTGAGAAGGTGTGGACCATAATCCACCACGCCCAATGCGGGTTGGTGGATGTCACTTGTCTTCGATTTTTTGGTTCTTGGACATGCCGGTTTCCTCACGATATTTTCCTTCACCGTTTTGAGAGCAGTGGTAATGAAATAATTTACACAAAGTAAAGCGCCTGCCTGGGTTTGAACTGTTACTCACTACTCCTAGTACTGTTACTCACTCTTAAATTAAATAAACTTAACAACTTGTAACACTTAAAAATAGAATAAATTTAATTCGTGGAATGGAGCGTTATTTTGCAAGATGACAGATAGACTTTGACGTTGCTTTTTCCAACTTGATCTGGAGCAAGTCTGCCTCTTAAACTTTATATATTGGAAAGAAACTTCTTAAAAGCACTTAATGATGTCTCGAGGTGTAAAAGGGACCAGAGTCAAGTTCAAATGTGTTAAGCATTGGGATGTAGGACGCTGTAAGTACTCTTTTTGGGATTTTTTCGAAGTGATGCTAAATCTTAAGCGTGGCATTTATGAGTCACCGAAATTTTCTCTTGTTGGCAGGGTTCCTACTTTACATTTAGTTTCATACGAAAAAACAATATAAAAATGGTTGGATCATAAACTTCACTTTATTTTTTTTGGAAGAACAATGCGGTTGTTAACAATCTTAATGCTTGGTCCGATTAAGTTAAAACTCGGCACCAATAACCTTGATTAAAAAATAAGAATTACCTATTTTTGAATAGTTTGTAAATCACCCCTTAAAGGAGTGAAAACGGGTGTTGAAGTTTTTAGGTTCTCAATAACGGAAATAGGGTGACCTAGCTTTCAATATTAATCTAATTGAGCACGGGTGCTACCACATGATACATTCTGAAGGTCTGAAGATGACCAGGTAAGTGTTTATCGACTCTCAATTAGGGAAATAGGATGACCAAGCTTTCAACATTTATCCAATTGAACACAGGTGCTACCACATGATACATTCTGAAGGTCTGATGATGCCCAGGTAAGTGTTTATCGGTTCTCAGTAACGAAAATAGTTAGGGCGACCCTTTCAACATTTAAATTTATATTATTGAGTACGGGTGCAACCACATGATACACGCTGAAGGTCTGATGATGACCAGGTAAGTGCTAATCGGTTCTCAATAACGGAAATAGGTTGAAATTGAGCACGGGTACATAGGATGGACTAAACATTTTTATATATAAAACATCATTGTACCCTGTGTTCACGAAATTAATAAATGAATGAATGAATGAATGCTACTACTTGATCAATTCTGAAAGTCTGATGATGACCAGCAGGGTAATTACTTAACATACTATCAGTAGCAATGGTTTTCATTTTGAGAGTTCAACATCATTAATTGCATTATTGAAAGTTCTCGAGTGGTCTAATCTTTCGAACATATATGAAGCAATGGATTAACAATATCCATCAAAATAATTTTTAAAACTTTAATAAAAAAAGCAGGAGTTTTGGGAGTGTTTGTATGTAGAACTTTGACGTTCAAAAAGTTCTGGCTCTCAGCTTAATATTAATGTTACTACTTTAGATTTTGATTCCTACAGTGTTTTTTTAATGTGTTACTGTCTGAAAATATCACTCTTTATTATTAAACTTTTCACGCGGGCGAATCCTCGGGCGGAAGCTAGTATAAACTAATTCATAACCGGACATGCCTACGAATCAAAAAGTAAAAGAAAACCGACTAAGTGCGTGTCGGACTTCGCTCATTTAGGTTTCCGTACCAAATGAGGGAATTCTCACAGAAAAAAATCTGATTTATCAATATATTGGTATTTTGTAGTAAAATATACGTAATAATAAAAATACAAAATTTTGTGACAGACGACGGACAGACAGACGGACAGGCAAACAGATGGACACGTGAGTAACAGCAATAGGGCTCCGTTTGAACCCTTGGGGTACGGAACCCTAAAACTGGTGGTAATATAGAGAATTGTGCTCACTTTCAGCCACTTTCAAACATTTGACCCTCTGGCAGCCCGCCAATAATGAGATTCCGTCCTAATTACATTGTGATTGAATCATGATGAGCCTGTGCGGTTACACTCGGTTAATTAACTCTCAATATTATTAAATACGGTTAGGATCGGGTGAATATCTTCATTAGAATGTGTTATTAAATTGGCTCTGATTTCATTTAAGACAGAGACTACGTTCGAAACAGAGTTACCGCGCCTATGGGCACTGAGGCAAGGAAGGAACAGGGGTGGGTTTTAGTCAGTTAGAGTTTGGCACGCCCTCCCGCTCCACCCAGAGCGGGAGAAGTTATAAGACGATTTCCCACCCCACAAAAAAAGGGTCTTGTAAGGTCTTAGTCAGATCGCATTTTTCAGTTTTTGGCAAATTCCAGAAAAATTGATTGATTAAAATTTGACCTATTACATGGGAGTTAAACTTGACTGTTGAAATTTGGGTGTTCTTAGGATGACAAAACCCTTGAGGCCCTACGACGTTATAAAATCCTCGTAATTCCGGTGTGAGAGAGTTTGTTTTTATGAGAGTGTTTGTTTGTTGTTATGTGATTGTGAGAGACTGAGCTATAGCTCAGTCTCTCACAATTACATAACATACTATCAGCCACGTTGTTTTAAAATCATCATAATAGTGATGATCCCTTAAAAATGTTAATGGTCCGTCAGTTAGATTACCAAAAAAAAATTCATACAAAAAATGAGGATGATACAGTGTGTTGAAATTTCGCGTAACGTCACGGTGTGCGACACTTTTTAACACAAACTGGCGAAACGAGCCCCCACTCCTGAAATTTGATGCGTTTAATTTTTGTAATTTTTATAGGTTTGGTAAAGCAAATAATACGTGTCCAATATTTTTTGATAATGTAACTTAAGGACCAATTAGAACTGTTATTTTCATACCCAGGAAACCACTCTATTCCAGTGTGAGAAAAGGGGGTGCGTTACCTTACTTCGAAAAGTGTAACAACGAATAACACGTCCCCGTAAGTTTACTATAACGAAACACTTAACAACGAATGCACGTTACCACGAAAAACTTAACGCCGTAGCCATGCGATCTCGAATAACTAAATCTCGAATTCACCAATTCGAATCACTTAACAACGAATGCACGCTACCACGAAAAACTTAACGCCGTATCCATGCGATCTCGAATAACCAAATCTCTAATTCAGCTATTCGAATTACTTAACAACGAATGCACGCTACTACGAAAAACTTAACGCCGTAACCATGCGATCTCGAATAACCTAATCTCTAACGAAAAGTCAGCAAAAAAATATTTAATCCATCAATAGGGAATATGCATGATATTTTTTTATTTGTTGAATTGAAGACGTAAACTTAAAGAGAGTACGAACAGTGAAAGCAGAATCAAAATTGATCAAAAATGAAACGAATTTTAATAATTTTAAAGAAATATATCGGTGCCTCTCTCGAAAACGCTATTATTTATGTCAGTTGTATCATATGGGCTTCATGTCCTTTGACGTCAAAGAACACGTCGGACTTCTCTTTCTAATTATCAACTTTAAAGCTTTATGACTTCGTCGCTGATGCTGATATTTTGAATATTCTTTAATATTTGTTCACTATAGTTAATAAGTCTTCAATTCAACAAATAAAAAAATATCATGCATATTCCCTATTGATGGATTAAATATTTTTTTTGCTGACTTTTCGTTAGAGATTTGGTTATTCGAGATCGCATGGTTACGGCGTTAAGTTTTTCGTAGTAGCGTGCATTCGTTGTTAAGTAATTCGAATAGCTGAATTAGAGATTTGGTTATTCGAGATCTCATGGATACGGCGTTAAGTTTTTCGTGGTAGCGTGCATTCGTTGTTAAGTGATTCGAATTGGTGAATTCGAGATTTAGTTATTCGAGATCGCATGGCTACGGCGTTAAGTTTTTCGTGGTAACGTGCATTCGTTGTTAAGTGTTTCGATATAGTAAACTTACGGGGATGTGTTATTCGTTGTTACACTTTTCGAAGTAAGGTAACGCACCCGAGAAAAGGATAGTGCTTTTCATCCTGTGTACAGGAGAGAGAGACTGAGCTATAGCTCTTTATTTAATTTTGAAATTCTAGACGGCGAAATTATCAAATTTTGGCACAACAAACTATAATCTGTATTATACCAGACAAAGTTCAAATTCCATTGCAACACATACAGTTACCAGGTGCTTTTAAAAAAAAAGTTTACATAAAAATCAACTTAAAATACGGTTATTTCTATGTGTAAGGTTATTTTTGCACAACTGCATTTTCTTTGTCTGATAGCTAGATAAAAATAAATATTATATTACATCGGGCACCTGCGACCATCAATTCTAGAATTTTAATAAAATAAATAAAATCTCAGGTGTTTTATATAGTTATTTATTTTTTATATTACTATAACTGTTTAGTTGTTTGTTTTTTTATATTATTGCAACAGTTTGCTTTATATCTTTGAAGTTGGATTAAATTCTTAAAGTAATATTACTTCTTGTTAAGATTTGTGGAATGAAAACTATAGTGATAGTCAGAAAATAACTTAAGGTTTTATTTTTAAATACATTTTCGTTGTTGACGATTTTGTAAAAACTGGCTAAGTGCAAGTCGGACTCGTGCACGAAGGGTACCGTACCATTATTTAAAAAAAAATCATGTCTGTTGTATGGGAGCCTCACTTAAATATTTTTTAATCTGTTTTTTAGTATTTGTTGTTATAGCAGCAACAGAAATACATTATTTGTAAAAATTTCAACTGTCTAACTATCATGGTTCATGAGATACAGCCTAGTGACAGGCGGACAGACGGACGGACAGCGAAGTCTTAGTTATAGGGTCCTCTTTTACCCTTGGGGTACGGAAAACTAAAAAGCAATTTTAGTCAAATTAATAAATATTTTATTGCAGTTGGTTAGGGCCATAGTGGGTTCTGGTGCAGCTGCAATGACATAATATAATTATTTATCAACTTATAAGCTTTCAGCACTAGAGGCTATGTTAGTTCACAGGAGTCAAACTCGAAAGATTTATTCCAATCAAGCCATTTAGACACTTTTCAATTGTCAAGAAGCCGCTAGCTGGTCAGGCGGAAAGATGAAGATGAGGGATAGCTCTGTATGTAAAAAGTATTTAGACAGCCCCCACAGAGAAGTAAGTTTACGTATGCGTGGTCGAGCCCGCATCGGGTACATTGTAACGTTTTGGTGAGCATTTTGTTTATGACTCGGGTGTACAAAGACAAAAGATTTAACACAGAAAATCCTTTTCCCGAAAAACTAACTGTAACAAAATTCTCGATTAATATAATATAGAAATTCAATCTTTCATGTACTTTCCTTGTAACCCCACATAACATATTGTATTTCCCGGTAATGGCGTCAGACAGACCTATTTCCTTTCCTATATTGCAATATGACACGACAGTGTTGTTGCTGGGTTTTCTATATGACTTTTGTCTTTTGTTTTCGCTTAACAAAAGTGGAGAATGGTTTTGATATTTGTGGTAAATTGAGAAGAATAGCCTACCATTCGCCATCACTGCGGAGTAATTGTGTATCACGCAATGAAAGAAATACCTTTTAATATGACAACTCAACAATATTAATTGCGTTCTATATATATAATATTACATTCATTGTGTTAAAGAGTGGAATTCCCTGCCGGAGTCTGTGTTTCCTGATAGCCATCCTGGGAGTCTTTAAGTCGAGAGTGAATAGGTTACTTCTAGGCAAGCGTGCTCCATCTTCGACCACATCGTCACTTACCATCAGGTAAGATTATGGTCAAACGCGTGCCTATCATTGATAAAAAAAAAAGTTCTCGTGCAAAGTATTTTTTCTAGTATATTATGTGATGCAACAAATTCCCCTCAAAATCCCTAAAGTGAAAGTATTATATTAAAAATTGGGTTTTCTGCTTCACAGTGTCCGGATAGGCACTAAAAGCTACATATATAAGGTAACTGAAAAATATACGAACGTAACAGGAATATTATCAAAATTGTAATTTGGAAATGTGCTTCTCAATTTATAAACTCATCTAGATAGTACATGCCATTTTATACTAATCTATAATAATAATAATAGTAATAATAAAATCACATACTTGATAGATATTGCAGTCCCCAACACGCATAATTGCCAAAAAACCATAGGAGAGAAAATATGCAGAACTTAAAGAAGAAGTGACTAGAATTTGGAGGCAAGAAATGTATATGTCGTGCCCATAGTTGTCTCCACTACAGGGGTTATACCCAACCATCTCCACCATAGCCTCAAATGAATAGAACTGAAAGATTCAATTTACATAACACTCCGAAAAGCTGCAATTTTGTTGTAGAATAGTGAGAAAGTTCATGCAAGTAGAGGAAAATGAAATTTCTTCTCAGAACATACACTCTACAGCTTAGTGTACTCACCACATGCTACATTGACTTGGCATGGCCCGTTAATGTAGCTTAAAACTAGCCAAAGTGCTAAGAAACAGTCCATGTTTTTCCCAAATAATAATAATACTTATTTCTAATAAGTTGTTAACAAAGATTACAGTTAAATGATACAGCATAATGTTCATAAAGTATTATCTCCTGGCTCCTAAACTAGGTGTATAGCCTGTGACTTGGGGATCAGTGATTCCATAAGGGTAGATCAAAAATCTGTTTTCACCAGTAACATGTCTAACTTAATAATATAACAAATTATTTAAATGTATAATAAGAAAAAATAATTAACAACAAAAAAATTGTAAGTGTTCGAGTGTGAGAGTGAGTGTGTCGTGGTAGGTGTAGTATGTGGAGTATGTGTCAGTAAAAGTGAAAGTGAAGAGTGTGTGTGAGTGTATGTGTGTGATATACTTGAATGAGGGCAGATCTCTCTTAGGCATGTAGGAAGAGCAGTTTTTCGGTTTCGTCATACGATTTCTCAATCACCCATTTTTGACTGTTTTTTTTTGCATTGGTGATAATTTAAAGTGTGGATATGGAGAAACTTGTTGATTTTATTTTATAAAATATAGCTTATGTAGGTGAATTGGTGTTGTGCGATGGTGGTTCCGTCTCTTACTGGTGGAAGGACAATATTGGCGCGACGATTAGTACTTACTGTGAAAGGCAGTCGATGTTTCCTTAATACACATTGTAACACCCTCTTACCGACAGAACCCTGCATTCCCTAATAAGTTCCAATGTAGAGTATCTGTAGGGCTTGTAGGGGGTTGGCTTGTTGGGGTTGAACTTTGAGAACTGCTCTCTGAGCTCTCTCTAATTTTAGAAAGTATGTTTTGCAAGCGCCACCCCAAGCTGGTATATAATACAGGAGAAGAGACTGACAGAGCGAGTAATTGACCATCATAAGTGTTTCCGAGTCACCCGAACCACGGAGTTTCTTAAAGATGGAAATGTGTGCGCGTTCAGGTGATTAGATTATCTAGATGACTATACCAGTTCAGATGCTTGTCGATTTGCACGCCCAAGTATTTTATACAAGATGTGGGTGTCAGAGAGGAACAAGTACAGCAGGAGTTTCGAGAACAGGTATGAGCTTTAATAGTGGGCGTTATATTTGGCTGAGTCTTATTGCTTAAAGAAAATGAAACAAACTTTCAAGGTCAACAAATTCCTGCTAAACCAATTCATGACAATGTCCAGCGCCATCTGTTCAAATTTTCCATTTCACTCCAATTATTGCCATGAAAAAGTAGGGATGTATCATCAGCATAGGTAAATATGGAGCAATTTGTTAAAGGGAGTGAACACAGATCGTTAATGTAGATGAGGAACAAGGTTGGGCCTAGAATGCTTCTTTGTGGGACGCCGTATTCTATTCTAGCTTTATCGCTTATTACCTCATCTAATTGAACATGTTGGAGACGATTCTCCAGATAACTACAAAAGATGTCAAGTGCAGGACCACGAAATCCCATGCGATCCATTTTTGACAGAAGTATGGGCGCAGAGACAGTGTCAAAAGCTTTCGAAATATCTAGAATTAAGTAACGTAGTGGCGTTACATAAGGAAAAAATAACAAAGACCAAAAGCCACTAATTCAATTTAAGAAAACATAAACAATATTAGTTTGCTGACAACATTCATTGTCTGTGTATTCGTTGTCATCTGTCAATGACTACGATTATAAAAGGGGCCACACAGGCGGCGTTCAGCTTTTATTTCCTTTATTCGGGCTGCCGGCGGAAGAATCACGTTCTCTTTGTTCTGTTGATCACGTCTGAGACTTCACCCGTGAACTATGCCAACTCTGGCAGCAGCAGTTTACATTGGCAAATACTTGCCAACCTTATGTAAATTATGTTCCAGTATTAGGTCCCAGATTCGGAGTCCCAGGTCCATGCTCCCAGATCTGAAAATCCGAATCCGGAGGGAAGATTTGGAGCCCTACGCTCCGTGCACCACCTACATCGTCCCCTATCGTGGCCATCCTGCCGCAGAACCTCGTGCCGTCGCCACCAGGCAACTCGCCACATAGGCACGCACTACACCGGGTGCTTATTTGCCCGCGTGGCCTCTGCAAGCCGTCTCCGAGCCGGCACGACCACCTGCCGGCCGACATCTCCGAGGCGTACGCAACGTGGCATCCGTCACCAGGCTGAACCAGGATAGTACTGTGCCATCTCCCAGGGAGTGCTAAATACTGTGACTATAAACCTTCCCACGCCCTTTCTCTATTCAATATATTTTTTTATGTTGACCGAGGTACGTGTTGTCATTTTTAATTCCCACGTAAACTCCTTACATCACAAATATTCACAGACACCGCTGCTTCTTATCCATGAGCTGAATCACCTTTTCAGAGAATGAAATAACCGCATCCTCTGTTGCAATTCTGGCTCTGAAACCATATTGGTTTTCGGGGAGAAGATTATAAGCATTAAGGTAATTAAGCAAACGGTTGTTTAACATCTTCTCCAGAATCTTCGAGATGCTTGGTAGAATAGATAGGGTCTATAATTTTTGACACTGCCTCTGTCCCCTCCCTTATAAATAGGGTGAACTAGAGCTGTTTTAAAAGAGTCAGGGAAAATGTCAGTGGATATAGCAAGATTGCAGATAGGGGTGATGTAGGGGACTAAAATTTTGCGCGTTAACTTCAATATGTGTCCAGAAATACCACCAATACATGCTACGGAACTTGATTTCAAATTAATTAACCTGGGAGTCTTTAAGTCAAGAGTGAATAGGTTACTTCTAGGCAAGCGTGCTCCATCTTCGACCACATCATCGCTTACCATCAGGTGAGATAGTGGTCAAACGCGAGCCTATCAAACATTAAAAAAAAATATATATATAAGCCGCTTAACTTCTGAATCGTCGGTTTTTAGGACACACATTGAGTTACAAGTTGATTCTAAACTTGAAGAGTGAGCTGGCACATTCTGACACTGCCGTATATTTGTAGCTAGGTCCAAAACACAAAACTACAAAGTAATTGTTGATCCTGTTTGCTGATGCAAGTATGTCAGGTTCGAGGTGTAGCAGTTCTTTCAGTGATGAGGGTGTAGATTTTGAGTGTGTTATGGATTTAATGAGATACCATGCTGCTTTGGAATTGTTTTTCCTTTTCATAAATTCTGTCTTCTCTTAATTTATTTTCAGCTTCCATAGTAAAGCATTACAGAAGTTGCGATAGCGAGAATATGTTACTTTGAGGATAGGGTTCTCTGCGTGTGCTTTTAAAGTTAGGTGCATTTTATCCCTATTTCTAATACAGCGAAGTAAGCCAGGAGTGATCCAGGGCTTGATGTTACGATTCTTTCGTGAGACTACAGAAGTGAGTGTGTTTATCAATAATTTGAGTCAGTAAAGTTCTTAAGATAGCCGCTGCTTCATCTATTAAAAAAGGGTTTTTTTTAAAATGCTAATCTGCAAGAACCCCTCTGCAGGTGAAGGCCTCCTCCAACCCCTCCACAGGTGGAGGCTTACTCCAAAGAATTCGATTTGGTTCGGTCCTGGACCTTTTGCATCCAATGTGGGCCAGCTATATCTCTTATGTCGTTTTCCCACCTCGTATTCGGTCTTCCTCTGTAGCGTTTCCTTTCCGGGCCTTTCCATAATGTGACTCTTAGGGTCCACCGGTCAACTATTTCCATTTCAGCTTTTTAGCATATTTTATTCCCTTTCTTCTCCTAAAAATATTTGTCCGAAAATAATTATCCATAACACGTTTGCTGTTAACTTCAGTAACCATAATGTTCGAAAATTCGAAATTCCGCCGGATCCGTGACAGAAACCATGCCTGCTGCATGTGGCATGCTCGCTTGCGTGCTGCATACTTGCTTGCATGCTACATGATGCATGCTTGCTTGCATTTTGGATGCTTGTTTGCATGCTGCGTGTTGCGTGGTTGCTTGTATGCTCACTCGCTTGATGCATGCCTGCTGCATGTTGCATGCTAGCTTGCATTCTGGATATTTGGTTAAATGGTGCATGTTTCGTGGATGCTTGCATGCTGCGTGCTTGCTTGCATGCTCACTTGCTTGCTGCATGCATGGTGTATGCTTGTTTGCATGTTTCTTATAGGGTAATAAAAACCTCATGTTCACAATCAACTGTTTTATTGAGTGATATATACATACATGCGGTGCCACCCGGAGCCGTGACAAAAGCCATTTATTGCCTTTGCATCTTTAATTTTTATGTATTGTATCAGTTGGATTTGGTAAAATAATAAACAATTTTAGTACAAAATCAGATAATTTTAAATTACAAAAAAAATGTTACTTAAACGTAGATAGAGATACATTAATTAATTCATTGATAATTTGTAGATCAACTCTTAGCTAATTTCATAATAGAGTAGCTCTATGACTACGTACTGCATATAAGTCGTATCTACGTAAAGCCTGAGAGAAGTTCATAGCAAAAGCTTTGTTAAACAAAGTTTTAAAAATATTGTTAGGATAAATGAATATTATATAATTTTTTAGGACTCATAACTTTTATTGAAAACGGTTTTAAGTCTTTTGTATATTATTGATTGTAATATTTATGACAAACGCATTTAGGGCATACCGTACTCATATTTAGGGATTTCAATTTTATGGCATGCAATATTATGTGACATTAAGTTCGGGCAAGTTATCATTCAGACAAATGATGATTAGGACAAAAAAAATATGGCATTTTAGAATATGGATAAAAAAGTTAGGTAACACAATAGAGAACCTATTTTAGAGCATCGGTGGCTTTTGAATTATGTTTCTTATTTGCGTGTGTCGTACCTTTTGAATTTTTCAAATTTTTAACATACTGCGCTTTAGTCCACGTTGGCACGCTTATTTGTTTTGAAGGTATAAATATGGAGTTGGAGTCCAGATAGATGCCTGGTTGATGGTAATGGGCTCGCCCTTTTAGACATGGGGTTTAAACATAACTAGCAAAACGGCCCTTCTCAGAATTCAGGTGTAATGTTGTGGAGATTTGTGAATTCAAATGCAATCCAGTGCAAAAACCTCATTTCACCAGAAAATATTTTACACAGACAATAGTAAACTTACTAGTATAAAGGAAATCCACCTGCATTTTAATTTGAAATTCACATAAAAAACACACGAAAAGAAACAAAAATAGAAAGAACAGAGCTTTGAGGTAGAATGTGGAAGCGACTCTTGTTAACTCTGTTTAATTAAGATTCCTGCATATTTTCTCCGGAGCATGTTTTAGTTATTGAACTAAAAAACTGTAATTAATTTTGTATGTTGATGTAAAAAGAAGCCGTTTAAAGCAATGTAGAGATAGAATGATTTTGACTTTGAAATTAATTAAGTGATCTCCTAAGTAGTCTTAGAACCAAAACTTCGAAGATATGTGAGGCCCACACTCTCACAGAGTGGAGGCCTGTGTCCCAGCAGTGGGAACATCAAAACGGCTGATTATGCAATGCTTATGCGAATCAAAAATCTTATATAGTGTCGGATATAACTAGGTAGGTGCGTAGGTGGTGTGTAGGGTGACAGGCATGTTGAGTAATGATCAACCAATGTTGTGACCAAAGTTGTCGACATAGTTCACAGATGCAAGTTGAAGTGTCAATTGACCGGCAAATTAGCCGTAGAACCGACGATCGTTTTATTAGACGTGTTATGTACAGGGAACACCAAACATAAGGTGGAACGCAATCAGGTAAGTTGGAGCGACAATCTTCGTAGGGTGGCTGATAGCAGCTGGATCAAAGTTGCCGATTTTTTTTATGTGTAACATGTTTCCTCTCGTTTTCCAGCAATCTGTGGGAGTGAATTCGTGAAATGGGATGGAAGTGTGAAACAGGAATCCGGAGAAGTGCTCGCTATTTGATTTGACCAATGAGCGAGTGCGTTGGTAGAGTTGGCCTTCAGATGGTAGAGCACGCGCACGGGAAATCTGCGCGTGGTCGAAATCAGACATAAACGTTTTAATTTTATTTTTTAGGATAGAATGTTATGTGATGTTGCTTATTAACAAGGTGAAATTTCAAATGTTACACATCATATATGCAACTATACTGTAAAAAAATAAAATAAAAAAAGGCTCACTCATTTCTATTTTTGTAAACATTGTCCCACACTTTTTTTTTGGCATTTCTCCTGTATCGTGGGTCCATTCACAAACATGTTAAACACATACATAAGACAGCCAAATCCAGAACAAACCCGGACCCGGAGGCCATACAAATATTTAACCGTGCGGGACTCGAACCTGCGACACACAGCGCAGCAGCCAATGCTCAACCACTACACCAACTGTGCCAAAGTCGATTGAGATGAATGCGTGCGATTGGAGAGGCCTACGTTCAGCAGTGGACTGCTGCAGGCTGATGATGATGATGATGTGACGAATGTATCAGTTAGGACATTATAACCCCCATATTCTAACAAATAAACATTTTTGATTTGATTTGATTTGATTTACAATAGACGAAAATATTTTCAAAGCCATATATTTATGTTAATAAATGACTTGCACGAACAAGCGACGGCACCCAGGCTATGTCCTTTTATACAGAGTGTAATGGTAAGGTGTGGTCGTATTTTAAGAACTGCATCTGCCCATCAATATGAACAACTTTACTCAAGGAAATCTGAGGAAATTCTCAAAAAAAAATTTACCCTCCGTACAAATATTGATCAGTTGATGATAATTTTGTATGGAAAGTTCATTTTTTTTTGGGAATTTTAATTTTTTTCTTAGAGGTAGTTGGTCATTTCCATGGGCAGAACCGGATCTTAAAATATGACCACACCTTTCCGTTACACCCTGTACATTGATAAAATAATCACACATCCAACAACACCATTTAATCTTACTAATATTAACAATGCGAAAGTTTGGATGGATGGATGGTTGTTTGCAACTCAATCACGCCAGAACGGCTGAATAGATTTGGATGAAACTTGCTACAGAGATAAATTATAGTCTGGTGTTTGGTCCGTGTGCTGTTTCCGAATGCAGTCTTGGCTGTCACACCCTTTCTTTTTATTCTCTATGACTTTTTTCTGTCATCTGTCACTTTTTGGTTTGACCGTAGTGAAAAACCGTGTTAAAAAGTTTGATTTTGAGTTTGGGATTCAAATCTAGCTGAATCAATTTGTTTTGGACATAATTGTTAGCAATTGAACTAATTTTGATTGAACCCCATTTGGTGTAGTGTAGGTTTGTATCATATTCTTGTTTTACGTTTAGCGCTGCGTATCGCAGCCGATTTGCTATCAGGCTGGGCCGAGAGTCCAGCAGGCACACTTCCACACTCTTGTCTCCTCAAGTCGGATCCTTTTACCTGGCTTGGTCGCAAATATCTGGAATAGCATATAGGCTGTAATTTATGATGGGTGAACTATTAATTCCACGCTGAAAGAAGCTAGTCATGGCTGTATAGGCGTAGACGTATGTAAAAATAAACGTATACGCCTTTACAATATACGCCGTATTTGAAAGGGATATCTGATTAATTCTTCAACATCCGTGGTGCTTAGAAGATAACGCCAGCGTTTGCTTCCATCTTTTAATTTCCGCGTTAAATATTCACAATGTTATTATATTGTACCCACCGTGTTTCGGATCTTACTAATTTATTTTATCTTTCAACCATGTTCTAACAGGTGCCTGACGCGGATATGGTGGCTGGAGTAAGGTAATTGGGGTTTTCTGAATGGTGGCCAAAGTCAAGGGGCCAAGGATCATTAAAATCAAGGGCGTCCAAAAGCGCCTTGGGTCGACAATATCACTTAAGTCGTGAGAAAATCTGGATGAGGGATGCACAGAACCGGAAAGCATAGTAGAAAGAAAACGAGGCAAATGCCCAGCAGTTGGTGACTCCAGGCTAATATGATGACGATCCCTTTGTGTCTGTTCGCCTAGATTTGTTCTGTCTCTTGCTTGATAAACAGAGAATTGGAAATATGATTTTATTCTTAGTCTTCAATAAAAGAGATTCACTTGCACAAACAGGCACTAACTAACTTTTATAATATTAGATTATAAATTATTTGAGAATAAGTGTAAACCCTTAATTCTGATGACCACACTCCCAAAGTAGTTAATTGCTAGCCCATTATCTTGTATGTAACCACGACAATACAGGATTTTTCTCGCTAAAGTTAATTTTTACAACTTGCAATTTGGACCAGCTGCTAGTACACTGTATTTTTCTTTCAGTTTAAATTAGCGTGAAAAAAGCTGAACGAATTTGTTTATTATATATAATATTTTAGTATTTTTTAGGGTTCCGTACAAAGGGTCTAAATAGAGCCGAGAGTCGACGGCGCGTAGTGTTCCACACGCGCCTCAAAGAGTTGTCAGCAAACTGGACGGGGCCCATCATGGCTGATGCCTGTCCGGGGGTTGAGGATAAATTCGAAAGAGTTATCTCGCCCCCGGGCACTAAGGGCAAGGAGGAACAGGGGTGGGTTTTAGTCAGTATGAGTGTAACATGCCCTCCTGCTCCACCCAGAGCGGGAGAAGTCATAGGATGATTTCCCCACCCCCAAAAAAAAAAAAAGAGGACACGGTAGAGCATACGGTTGAGGCTTGCCTCGCTTGGGCAGAGCACCGCCGCCGCCGTGTCCTTGTGGATTCGATAAGCGGCAGCGACCTCTCCCGCCCGGCCCTGGTTCAGGCCATGGTACGGAGCGAAAAGGAATGGGAAGCCGTCACCTCCTTCTGCGAAGCAGTAACGCTCGCGAAGAGGGACGCAGCATGGGTGAGGGAGACTCAACAACAGAGTCGCCCTCACGCCCTCAGCAGCAGCCGCCGCAGGAGACGCCTGGGGCTTCCGGCGACGCGAGACGATCTCCGGCCACCGTAGACCCGGGCCTGCGGACGACGAGTAGTGGGTAACTCACCGTCTGATCAGCACCAGGCCCGAGAGTCGACGGCGCGTAGTGTTCCACGCGCGCCTCAAAGAGTTGTCAGCAAACAGGACGGGGCCCGCCATGGCCGATGCCTGTCCGAGGGTTGATGATAAATTCGAAAGAGTTATCTCGCCCCCGGGCACTAAGAGCAGGGAGGAACAGGGGTGGGTTTTAGTCAGTAAGAGTCTAACACGCCCTCCCGCTCCACCCAGAGCGGGAGATGTCATTGGATGATTTCCCACCCCCCAAAAAAAAGAAAAAAAAAGCCGTACATATATATTGTTATACTCGTAGATATTTGGTACGGAACCTTAAATATGCGAAGTCTGACATGCACTTGGCCGGTTTTCTATGTATCGTATCGTACAGTATCTTGACAAGCTAGTAACTTTTCACACGTTATTTTGCACGTATCCCGACAACCTGCTGAAAGCTTCATCTAACAAGTTAAACTGGTATCTAAACTTGTACAATGTTCACACAGCAAGTTTTTGTGAACACTGGTCTGAAGTTAGTCGCTAATTGTGTTAGTTGTTGGTGATGTGTTCTGTGTTGCAAGACACGGAGAGCTTATTTATTGCCTGGTGAAGTACCTACTTTGAGTTATTTTGGGGTATAAAGAACAAAATAAAGCAATATAACATCTCTACTGCCCTTATACAAAAGATATCAAATATCTTGCTTCCTTTCGTAGTTCTAGATAACTCATCATCTCAGCCAAAAAACGTCCACTTCTGGATATAGGCGTCCCTCAAGTGTGCACAATGACTGGTCCTGTGCGTCTCGCATCCATCGGCCACCTGCGACCCTCACCAGGTCATCGGTCCATTTTGTGGGAGGCTTCCAACGCTGCGTCTTCCGGTACGCGGTCGTCACTTCAGAACTTTTCAGCTCCATCGTCGATTCTTCGGACTACGTCGGTAACCTTGGTTCTGTTGTATTATTACTCTTGATTCGATCATGCAAGGAAACTCCAAGCATAGCCCTTTCCATCTAGGAAAACTCATGAATTACTTAATTAGTTCAGTCAGCTCTGGTTTATGTAATCTTCCATACCAAATATTAAACTGTGAGGTTTGATATTTCCTTATGATATGTGGAGTATTCATCATTTTGCTTTGTTACATTCATTTAGTCTCACCCGAAATAGGCGAACGAATGAAAATGTGATTTTCACAAAAACACGTTGTTCCTAATTAAATTAAATGGAAATTTTACCCGTCCCACGTTTTTGCTGATGCTATTTTGTACTTTACGCTGTCATGTTTAAGCCAAAGTTTGTCGGAAAGTTGAGTTAGCGGAAAAAAGATAATGGCTTAATTAGCTGTCAGGAGATTGAAGATGTTTTAGCTTTTATCATTTTAATGGAGGATGTCGGTGTTGGGTTTAATTACGTTTTTAAACAGTTTTTTGCTTGTTTTCGACCCAAACATGTTGATGTTTGAGTCGAATTACAAGCGTGATTAGGTATGATTGAGGTTACGGTCGCTTGGACATTTATTGAGATGGGTTTTAAGCGTGATTTACATGGGATTATTGTGTGAACATTACCACGATTTCAGAAGGGAAATCGTCGGTGTAGACATTCTTTATTGTTAGGCAGGTAGATGGAGTCCATCCCTCTAGATATCCTCAGTAGCAGCCCGGGGAGCCTGTATTTCTGCCCGGTTGCGTTGGTGGTTATAGGCTTATGGGATTGAGGGTTCCGTACTTGAAAATTAACCAACGGGACCCTATTGCAAGCATCCGCTGTTCATCCGGCCCTCCGTTCGACTGTCTGTCTGTCAGCGGTCTGTATCTCATGATCCGTAATTGGTAGACAGTTGAAATTTTCACAGAATGTGTGTTTCTGTTGCCGCTATAACAAGAAAAAATAATAAAAATTAAAATTAAAGGGGGCTCCCTACTAGAAACGTGTTTTTTTTACTTTTTTTTTTGCTCGATCTTAATAATGGTAACACAAGTAGACGCGTATACATAATTTTATACAATGGTGCCCACGGAACTCTTCATGTGCAAGTTCGACTTGCACTTGGCTAGTTTTTTTTAACCGTTGTGAGTTTAGTTTTATTTTATTGATTTTTGGTTGTAATTCTTGGTTTTGTTTAGATTGTGCTGTGACACACAGTACGAGTACATCCAATGTGCCATCCCTATAATCCTGGTCCACTAAGATACAAGCAGTGCCTAGTTTGGGGTCCATGGCCAATGCCGTTGTGTTCTCCGTTCTTTTTTAGAGTTCCGTACCCGAAGGGTAACCAACAGGACCCTATTACCATGCCTTCGCCGTCTGTCTGTCAGCGGGCTGTATCTCTCATTAAATTTTTAACTGAAATTATTTATTTATTATTTATTGTTATAGCGGCTATAGAAATACACGCTGTGTGAAAATTTCTACTGTCTACCTATTACGGATCATGAGATACCTACAGCCCAAAAAAACACGTTTCTAGAAACGTGACGTTTTTGGTTTTTTTTTTCAGTTTATGGTACGGAACCCTTCGTTACGGGTCGTCAGAAGCTTGAAAGTCTGACAACCAGTCTTACCAAGGAGTATCGTATTACCCAGTAACTGGGTTGTGGAGGTCAGATAGGCAGTCGCTCCATGTAAAATACTGGTATTCAGCTGCATCCGGTTAGACTGGATACCGACCGCAAAAAAAAAGTAGTTGGGAGAAGGCTAGGCAGATTGATTAAATGATAAACGATAAATGATGTTTATTCAGTAAATAGGTTACAAGGAACACTTTTACACGTCAATGGTTTTTGTCAGTTTAAGCTAGATGAGGCCGGTGTTTCCTAGCTGACTACCCTGAGAAGAAACACCGAAACAAACTCAGAGGTCAAAGTCTCTTTGGTACGGAACCCTTCCTGTGCGAGTCCGACTCGCGCTTGCCCGGTATTTCCTTTTTTTCGACATTTTGCAATTTTTTTTTAGTAGGGAATAATTTGTGTGTGTCAATAATTTTAAAATTGGAACTTAAGCATATGAGCGCGGCCAAATCCTGCGGGAATAATATGCGTAATGCTAAATTTGTTCTCAGTTTCTTCTAATCTGAAAATGCCGCACAACCGCAAGGTATTGAGATTTCTTTGCTAGATAAATTTTCTACTAATAAAAAAGGCTGCTTGTCAAGCGTGAATAATCTCTCAGGGAGGAAAGGAAGCAATAAAATATTTTAAATCTGCCTTTGTGAGACAGAAATTTGAACTGAAAGAGTTGGCACTTAGCCACATGTAAAATAGTGAAACTGTATTGTAGCACATTTGAAACTCGTCCAATGTACTGAAACGTAAATAATTAAAAGTCTCTTTATAGTAAGAATGGTTGACTTTTGTCGCAGTTGTAAGAATAAATGCAGTACTATAAAGATAACAAAATGAGAAAGTTTCATAATGGAAGCTGTCTTAAAAAAAATCCAATTAATATTAAAACAGTAGGGGTTACTATATGTTTATTTTAGACGAAGTAAAGTAAACAAGTATCATCCTTATTTATAAAACACGTTAACTGTATCGAGGTATTTTAAGTAAGCCTAACAAACTTGTTTAAGTTCCATGTAACATGAAGTGAGCTTGCGTGGTCTCAAATGCTTCTTCATCTCAACACTGTGGGTGTTTTTTTTTTTTTTTTTTTGGGGTTGGGAAATCATCTTATGATTTCTTCCGCTCTAGGGTGGAGCGGAAGGGCGTGTCAGACTCTTACCAACTAAAACCCACCCCTGTTCCTCCCTGCCCTACATGCCCAGGAGCGAGGTAACTCTTTCGAATTTATCCTCAACCCCCGGGCAGGCTGACAACTCTTTGAGGTGCGCGTGGAACACTACGCGCCGTCGACTCTCGGGCCTGGTGCTGATCGGGCGGCGAGTTACCCACTACTCGCCGTCCGCAGGCCCGGGTATACGGTGGCCGGAGATCGTCTCGCGGCCCCTGGCGTCTCCTGCGGCGGCTGCGGCTGAGGGCGCTAGGGCGACTCGGCTGTTGTTGAGTCTCCCTAACGTATGCCGCCTCCCTCTTCGCGAGAATTACTGCTTCGCAGAAGGAGGAGACGGCTTCCCATTCCCTCTCGCTCCGTACCATGGCCTGAACCAGGGCATGGCGCGAGAGGTCGCTGCCGCCTATCGCATCCACAAGGACACGGCGGTGCTCTGCCCAAGCGGGGCAAACCTCCACCGTATGCTCTACCGTGTCCTCTGGGCGATCCTCGCAGTGGAAACACCCGGGGGTCACCTCGGCCTTGATCCGACACAGGTACCTACCGAAACAGCCATGTCCGGTGAGCCATGGCGGAAGGTGAGGGCGCCGTGACGCCTCTCCAGCCACTCCTCAAAGAGGGGCACTACCGCCGCGATGGTGGCGTGCCCAGCGCTGGGTTGCGACAGTCACTCTCTCCATGTCACCATGAGATCCTGCCGGAGCTCCGTCCGCCGAGCCGCGAGTTGTCGCGGCAGCGGAGTTTCGCCCCGGCGTTTTGCCTCCTCGCGCCACTCATACAGGTGCGCGAGGATTTTTGCCTCCAGATCCCACGGTGACAGTCCGGCAAGGAGGCTCGCAGCCTCACGGGAGACCGTGCGGTATCCTCGGATCATGCGGTTCGCCATGACCCTCTGGGACGCGTTCATCTGGCGAGCCGATTGCTACCTCAATGAACTCGCCCACACCGGTGCCCCGTAGAGGGCTATAGACCGCACGATCCCCGCGTAAAGCCTCCGGCAGGAGGTGAACACTGTGGGTGTTAGCTCATAGAAGCGTTCGGAAGCCGGTATAAGTTGCCAATGCAACGAAACCATTCTAAGCGTCAACATATAAATACAAATATTTTTAACCGACGAAAAAAAAGGAGGAGGTTCTCAATTCGACCGTACATTTTTTTTTTGTCTATGTTTAGCCCTCCCTCCGTCATTTATGAACCAATCTCGATGATTCTTTTTTTGTTAAATAGGGTAAAGGTAGTTTCGTATCAAGAAAGACAGGATCTGATGATGGAAACCTCATAAAATTGAGAGAAACCCTCAAAAATTGGTCACGAATATTGTTTCTGTTTACTTTTCATAATTTAATCGGGTATTTCCATTTAGGAATTTTCACAGCATGAAACTGAGCTGATGCTGGAAACCATGCTTTTCCTAAACAATAGAAGTTATATATAATAACTGGTTTTAGTGACAGAAACCACTTAATATGCTTTGAAGAAAATACGTTTTTACAATATTGTAGATAACCTCAACTGGTAAATATCCTGGGAACCTCAAGGAAGGATGGTTACATCATCAGCTCAGTGGCAAGAGGAATGATGAGGGATTAGCCTCACAGTATTAAAAGGTGACGCGCGCCACAAAAAATCATAAAATTAAAATCTTTTTTTATTACAATAAATATGTGTAGTGTGTATGTGTGTCAGTTTTCTCATAAGTCAGGTTTTGGAGATATTTTTCAAGTTTCAATTTACATTCTCTTAACGAGAGCGGTGCTAGTGTTGTGTTAAAGAAGCATACGTAGCTCGTACAGAAAATTTGTCTGCCTAAAAGCTTCTTTAACACATCGCCATACAAGTGTTAAGATGAAGAAGAAAGGCTTTCTTTTTAGTGGATTCTAAATTTAAATTCTCCATACAAAAAAAAAATAAAGAATTTACTAATCAATATTTAAACCAATCATTTAGTAAACTTTTTTATAAAAAAGGCCCTATGTTTAGACAATCTGAAAAAGACTATTATAAGCAGAAGTTAAACGCTCAAATCAGAAAACAATATCGACGACAATATCGTTGAACATACATACAAAAGAATAACCCCTTCGAGAAAAATTTTTGTATTCAAGTAAATTTATTTAGAAACGGGTTGTCTTTAAAAAAAAAACATAATTTATGTCGGAATCGACATAATCTCATAAACAAAACCTATTGAAATAAAATAACATCCTACTCTTTTTTCTCCAAAATAATGTGGTTGTCCAAAATGAGTCTTACTAGACAACGTCCACAGGAGGCTAACCTCTTTAAATCTACAAAGAGACCTCTTTTCATTTCAAACATTTCTATTTTGTTCGTCTTCTCGTGGCCGGTTTGAGAAACCGTTTTACCTTCAAAAAGTAATTTTAAATGTCTTATAGACTGGTAGTTGCTGGATCAACTATATGAGTGGCTGTTTCGGGTTCGATTACAAGGACTAATGTTTGTGTTTCTTGTTGGTATCAAACGTTTGGATTTGGTCTAAAGACCTTGGGTAATAGTAATAATAGCAGTTTAATCCGCGTGAATCGGGTTTTCGGCAATTTTTTTGGCAAGGCAAACGGAATTTGCCCACTGGCACACCGGTGTGCCGCTAGACACTGAAATGTGTACCTTTGAAATGTCAGTGTTGAGTTTTTTGTGTCCATTTCCGTTGCATTTTATGAGCTTTAAATCAGCATTTTGTTAAAAAACACTTTATTGCATTATCAGTACCTTTGAGAAGGAGAAGAGGAATTTTTAAATTCCTCAAGACTGAATTTGTGCTCGAAATGCAGTCGAGAGGAATTTTATTTTTTTCTTCTCATAGGTACTGATAATGCAATAAAGTGGTCAATCTCAACAGAGATTAGCCAATTACGCCGGAGATACTAAAGTGAACAAGCGTGTGCGCAAACACAGGTACACTCTATTCCTAATTAAAAAAAAAAAACCCAATAGCACTTTTTGCCCGACATGGGACTAAAACACAGGACCTCACGCTCAGCAGTCACGCTTACGACCACAAGGCCAACGGGGTAGTCAAAAGTGCCAAGAAAAGGCAAAATATATACCTAGTGTATGTTTGAATTAAGAGGAAAAAACTCAACAATTTCGTATTGTAAATCTGATATCTCGAATAGTTTTACTTGGATAAAACTTTATACACATCAGTTGAGATGAGCTGTGGGTTAAAGCAACCTTTAATTGGGTCTCATTTTTTGATAGGGGAGTACGTAGCTAAAGTAATAACAGCCGCACGGGTCGATCAATCAGGTTAAGCTATGCTTGCCGGGGTTGGTGCGTGGATGGGTGACCATCTTTACATACCGAGCCTCGGAACGCTCGTTAAACCGTTGGTTGGTTGGTTGGCTGTCAATAGTGGATCTTTGACAGTCGTAACGGGTGGTCAGAAGCCCGAAAGTCTGTCAACCAGTCTTACCAAGGGGTATAGTATCATCCAGTAACTGCACTGTGGAGGCAGATAGGCAGTCACTCCATCTAAAATATTGGCATTGAGCTGCATCCGGTTAGACTGGAAGCCGACCCCAAAATAGTTGGGAAAAGGCTAGACAGATTGATTGATTTTATGCTAGGTGACATCACGGCAGGCCAAGATGAAGGTGGAGGAATAAACCAGACTCCTACCGGAAAGACTGGCCCACTATGGCAGAGAACAGAGATGTGTGGGAAAAGTAGAGAGAGTCGTTGCCAGCTGCAGGAAATAACATGCTAAAAGATTATCAAAATCAATCAAGTCATAGGCTGACAGCCTAGAGTACTATTTGTACGTCAAAGTTCTACATAAAGACAGTCCCGTCACGGTTTCGCACAAAACATTTTGAGAACACATTCATTGTGCGTACATCTAGGGAGGAATTCCCTGCCGGAGCCTGTGTTTCCTGATAGCTACAACCTGGGAGTCTTTAAGTCAAGATTGAATAGGTTACTTCTAGGCAAGCGTGCTCCATCTTCGACCATATCGTTGCTTACCATCAGGTGAGATAGTGGTTAAACGCATGCCTATCAACAAAAAAACAAAAAGTCCCTCAAGAACGCCCGCCCGTCATCACTTCCTAGTGTTAAGCAAGAGGTTAGATGAGCTAGACATCGTATAGTACCAGTATCTAAAAGTCTAAACCCATGTAATTGGAATAAAAAAGTTTCGTTTCCTCTTCTGTGGTTCGTAAATTATGTCTCAGTGCGATTCACAAAGACTTTAATAGTTGTCTAAATGGATTCCCTTTTGTGGAAAGCTAAAAGATAGCCCAACGATAAAATCATGTGTCGTTATGAAGACAAAGTAGTTTCAGACGACTTTTATTTTATTCAATACAAGCTGTGCCCGCGGTTCGACCCGCGGTTATGGTTACTGTGTCGTAGTGTGATTATATATAAAGTCTATACCCTTCCTCAATAAATAGGCTATACAGTGCAAAATGGTACCTCGCTCTCCACATCCCTCATAATCGCCCGCCTTGCACATCATGAATGTGCGCGTTTTACTTGATTAACACTATGATATCTCCTAAGATATTCGTTGAAATCAAATGATGTCAAGGGCAATTTTGTTCACAATTAAATACTTATGATGAATAACGTATTTATTTGGATAAGGATTAAATGTCATGTTTATAAAAACAGCTTCGCAAATAATGTATTAATTTAGAACGAATTTGATTACCATAAAAAGATTATAGTGAGTTAACCTTAAAAGATGGACATATGCTGTCGCAGATTTTATTTATAACTTTTGAAGGGGAACAATTACGTCATACATAATTTTTGCGTAACTTTAACCGTTTACGTAGCGCCCGCAACGAAAGCTCTCAAAAGGAATATTTTTCCCCTCCGTTTTCACCACATTTTTCATTGATGCTCCGCTCTTATTGGTCACAGCGTGATATTATATAGCCTATAATCTTCCTATATAAATGGACTATTCAACACAAAGAGAATTTTTCAATTCGATCCATTAGTTTCTGAGATTAGCGCGTTCAAACAAACAAACAAACTCTTCAGCTTTATAATATTAGTATAGATAAGTATAGATTAGTTTTTTCCCGCATCTTTTCTCCTGAGGCCTATACTACAAAAACTGTATTTTTCCGGGTTAATAAATAACGTAAGGCTTTCTGCGATGGGTCAGCTTTCTATTCCATAACCTGGGAGTATATACGAGTAAGTCAATAGGTTACTTCTAGGCAAGCGTGCTCCATCTTCGACCACATCATCGCTTACCATCAGGTGAGATAGTGGTTAAACACGTGCTTATCAACAGTAAAAAAAACTTTTTTACAAAAAAATAGAACCGACTTCCAAAAAAAGTGCAAAATAACTTTTATTTCGGAAGTCGGTGTTCCTGTTTTGTGTCTGTGTTTTTTGACACCGACTTCCGAAATAAAAGTTATTTTGCACTTTTTTTGGAAGTCGGTTCTATTTTTTTGTAAAAAAGTTTTTATTTTTCACTTTTTAGTTGTGGTTCCCCATTAAACTGTGTTAACAATTCATAGACATACGATAGCTGCAATCGCGGTTGATTTGCTGTCAATTTTTGAAGAGTTCCGTTGTCTGTCTCCGAAACCCATAATTAGATCCTTTTTAAATTTAAATGGGACCATTTCGGAATAAACCCCTTTCGAACAAAAAAAGAATTTTGCAAATCCGTCAATATATGACGGAGTTATGCCCGAACATACATAAAAAAAAAAAAATACAAACATCCGAATTGATAACCTCCTCCTTTTTCGAAGTCGGTTAAAATAATAAAAAATGACCATTGTTCACAGTACTTATAATTATATATTTCGGATCGCCAGGACGTATCGAGCTTCAATCAGCCATTAGGTGGGTATGTGTAGGTATATCGTGCAATAAACAACAACGGCTAGGCACTCGCCCACTCACTCACTTCACTTTACTCTTATTAAACTTGGTACAATAAAATACTTGTAACAACAAGTTTTCACTTCGTGACTAAGACTCCGGTGGCTAAGACCAATATTATTGTAGTATTTGGCTTAGACTGCCTGACGAGGCGGGTTCTCTCTAACCTCGAAGTCAAACGGACGCGCCGACTCTGTCAAAGCGTGCCAACTATAGTGTTTATAGTTGCCGCTAGGTGGCGTGCTGCGTTTTGTTGTCAATTGACTACCGGATGCGACATGTATTTAAAAAAAAAAAAAAATCTACATGTGGTTTAGCATTATCGAGTCTATAACAGCGGGCGTTTCGATTCTATATGAAGTACTGACGTAGCTATTGAACCTCATAAAAGAAGAATCTATTTTCATTTATCAGACCCGATTGGCGCAGACAATCCGATTTGTACAGCGGGTGAGCGATTGGATTTTGCGCTAGAAAATACGTTGCACTGATTTTTTTTCTTATAGGAAGGAAGGGTCTTGGAGAAAAGCGATGGTAGCTCAATGGCAATGATATAAATTTACGTGTCGTTCCCATGGGTTTCCTGTTCGAGAAAATCCATTTGTTTCTAATCTTTTAGTTATAATTTAATATCTGTCATGTTTCAGAACATTTTCTTACGTGGAAAGCTTTGCTAAAGTATTAGCTGCCTTCAAGTTTAAAGCTCAAAGAGTAATGAAAATTTTGGTCAAAACAAAAATGGCCACTCATGTTGCCGTCTAATATCGTCTAATATAAGTGCAATTTCATATATAATTCGTGAGCCTAAGTCGCCCGAATGAGCAGTCAAGAGCCTTTACAGTCATTGATTTTTAGGGTTCCGTGTGTCTGTCTGTATATCCGTCAGTGTTTTGCTATGAATCTATTGGACCGATTGAGTTGAAATTTGGTACTGATATAATTATTTGTGACCCAAACACGAACGTTTTACGAAAATAAATGAATTTGGGATGACACTTTTTTTTTCATTTTCGTCGTATTAAATCGACCATAGATGCAGTTGAAAACTTTGTTACAACTGTAGCTGGCAATCTTCAGTTCAAGAAAAAATGCCTTCATGTCTTTTTAGATTTAGCCAAGGCATTCGATACTGTGTCAATTCCCCTTCTCATATGTAAAATGGAGACCATAGAACGTATTCGAGGAATACCACTTAATCTTTTCCAGGACTACCTGACAAACAAGTTACAGACTGTAAAAATTGGTAATATTTGTAGCTCTAAGAAACCTGTTAATTTCGGTGTTCCTCAGGGATCAGTCCTTGGACCCATTTGGTTTCTGATTCATGTAAATAATATTTGTAATATTGAATTAGCCAACACTAAGGTGACTACTTTCGCTGATGATACAGTAATCTTATTCCAACAAGCTACATGAGATGACGTCAAGTTTTCGGCCGAGCAAGAACTTCAAAAGATAATTAAATGACCTGATTGCAACCTACTTACCTTGAATCTCTTAAAAACAAAATATATAATTTTCAATATAAAAAATAATTTACAATCTCCCTGAGATTTCACCTTAAAAGCATCATTATTCTAATTGTGTGAATACTAATCATTGCGATTGTTCATTGATATCTTCAACTGATAGTACTATTTTGGCATCGAAATCGACAAAAAATTAAATTGGAAACAGCATATTATTAGTAATATAAAATCTAGAATACGTAAACTGATACCAATTTAAAAAAAAAATAAGAAATTTAAAAGTTAAAAACAACAATTCATAAAAATATGTAGGTATATCAGATATATGCTATGTTGTTTATTTTATACCACTATATGTTAAAATACGGAAATTTATCATTTTAATTACTTCCACGTTTAAATGAATTCATCATCATTATCTTCATCAGCCTTTTAATGTAACGCGAACTCAGGCAAGTGAAGTTAAACCCTGCCCCATCGCTCTAAGCCACGTAGGTTCTTGTCGGATACGTTTGATATTCCTTGCGTTTTTGTAACTGCAAATGCGTAATTTCGATTTTTATTTTTGAAAATTCAAGTAATGTTTGTTAAGAAAAAAGTTTAGTAATAACACTTGGAATTCATTTTCATAAAAAAGTAAAAAAAAATTGTGACTTTGACCTTCATTATCTCCAGAACCAGTGGATTCCCAGGTATAGTCTAGTGGAAAAAAATGATCCAAGTAATAGGTAGAATATGTGGCTTTCGGTTTCGGAAACTGTCTTTTTACACCCGATAATAAAAATAAAAAAAACTTAAGTATTACAAACATAACATACATACATAAAAGGTCGTACGTTAATTACTAAACTATATTTATTCTAATATCCAATTAACATTTAAATCTAATATCATATTTATCTTAATACGCACCATGCTTGTAATTATTTTACATAAACTACTTGTATACGTTAAACTTGTAATTCGTCATCGACGTCTATTTCTCATTGTTAGAAAAAAACTATTAGCAAAATGGTGTTTTATGTTTATATATTTACGATTGAAAATTAATCATCGAACGAGAATCTTACCTTGCCGTAACACAGTTTTAACTAGCGCGGCAGGTTAAGAACTGCGGCAGGTTAAGAACTTTATTTATGAATACGTCAATGGACATTTATCATTCGTTTATGTTATTAGTAAGCCAGTTTATTTACATAGTTACGATGGTATTTTGTTATACTTAATAATCGTTATCTAAGTTTTGATCTTACTGTGTATTTGTGCAAGTAGACCTTATAAACTTAGTGAGTGTACATTAAAAACCTAGAAACTATGTAAGTACTTTAGTTGTAACCACGTTTTAATGTTTACTACTGGTGTACCGTATCTAAGACGCACAAATAAATTCTATTCTATTCTATTAAATAAAGGGCATTGTGAGGGTCTCAAATACATAATTTTGATATAATTAATTTTAATGTTATTTATGAGAATAGATGAAAACTGACCATTCTCCTACTTCCAAAACCACGAAGTATAAAATTTTGAAGGAAGAACTTTACCATAAGGGTATATAGATATGTATATATTTGAGGATCGGGGCGAGGCGGGGAGAGGGTTAGACCCCCGCCGTGGGCCAAAAGTTTAGGAAAGGCATAGTTTTCTTTTTATGAATTTTTTAAAATTACATTTTGAGGTTATGTTTTGTTAGTTTATGTTTTGGGTAAAGATTTCACTAAAAATTGCTGAAACACAAAGAGTGCCTATGCTATGTTACAGCGGGTGGGGGTTGCTCTCCCTTCGCGCCTCCGGTTTTTATATACACTCTAGGGGTAGCAGCCAAAGGACTACGTGCAGTCGGGGTGCCCCGATTCGGTTTTGGAAAAAAATCGACCTATTTTAACGATGAAGTAACCTAAACATAGGTCATAGATTATATATATTTTTGGATTGTTATGCTGCAAAAAAACTTGCGTTTCGTTTCACCTTTAGCAGATACCAAAAGATTAAAAAAAAAAGTTTAAATTGTCAATGAAACAAAATTTTTGTAGGTATTCACCCTAAAACACAAATCACAGAGAAATTATTAAATCTAAATAGAGTAACTAATTAAAATGCGAATTTTAAAAAAATGTAAAAAATTACGGGTCTACTTATTATTTGCATAATCAAAACGCATTATTAAAACTTCTTTAAATAGCAACACCAAAAGTCAAAATTATGTTAAAAGTTATGAAATACAGCGAAATTTGAGGTTATTTTATCAAAGTTTGATATTTTTTATCTCCGAAAGTATTTATTTCCTAAACTTGAAACTTCGTGAAATTGCTCACGATAAAAACTTTGCACAAAAAAAAATTGAAGAGTCTACTCGGGATCCCTTATTGTAAAGTTGAGCCATTTTGAAAATTTTATAGTTTTTTGCGGGACTGTCTTTATGTAGAACTTTGACGTTCAAAAAGTGCTGGTTCTCAGCCAAGTTTGAATAAATGACTTTTGATTTTTGATTTTTTTTTGATAGATTATAGAAAAACTTACAAGAAGTCTATTAAAAAAAAAACATTAAAAAAAAAATATTCGTTCGAAACGAAACCCTTTGCGCCCGATTCGCACGAGGCCGGTTTTCGTATAAAAAATATGCATGGCAACTATTTCAAAAGGTTTTAAATATATTTGACCTCATTAAGACACCTTATCTTTAAGTTAAATGGAGCTAATCACCATTTTGCGTGATTGATTTATTTTTAAATACTAACAGGCAAAGTAATTTTATAAAAAGCTTTGTTACGCCGTAGCGCCGCTGAAGTGTTTTAATGTTTACCCACAGTTTACGGGTATTTGCTATTAAGGAAATCTTTTTTTAGTTCCTGTTGACTGCTTCACTCATCAATTAGTAGTCCCAAGTACTACTGTGGAGCATGAGGTCATGGGTTCAGTTCCCGAGAGAGGCAAAGTGTTATTGGGTTTTTCCACTTCGTTTTTTTTGCCTCATGCTCAGTTGATCACAAGTCTCATGAATGGTAACCGCAGTTCGCCAGTTATGTTTAAGCTTCATGCTTAACTAGCGAAATGAGGTTAATAATAATAATAAATAATTTATTTTTCTTCAAAAATTACAGATTATGGTAAACTATTACAGAGGCCTTAAAGTAAAAATAAAACAAGATATAATTTCAATACTTAGGTTTGGTTGGCATCGAACATTGCCAGAGATAAATTGTTGCAGAAATCTGTATCCAATAATTAGTAAACCCTGCCTCCCAAACTAGGGTACCCTGTATTTTAGGAGGCAGTGTTCGGCAAAATAATCTCTTATTATTTTAATTACATTTTACAGTTTGTGGGATGTGTCGATCTGCCATAAAAACAATAACTTATACAAAGATAAATAGGAGCATTTGTATGCGAAGATTAATTGATTGTAGGCATGTGTCTGTGGGGGTGTGTGTGTATGAATGGGGATATGTGTGTATGAATGAGGGTGTTTGTGTATGAACGGGGGTGTGTGAGTGTATGATTGGGGGTATGTGGATGTGGGAAGGGGTGTATTTAGGTTTGAATATGTGAGAAATTGAAAGTGTTAGGTGATGTATGTGAGCAAGGATTCTGTTTGTGTGTAGTCCTGTTGCAGAAGCCATTCTGTTAATTGAGATTTAAGTTCATTTTTGTTTAGGTCTATTATGTGAAGTATTTTATGGATTTTTTTGTAAACGTAAGTGCTTAAAATGTAATACTGGTGTTTAGCGAAAACTGTATTGTGGCGGCTGCCCAAAGGAAGGTTAGTACGTTTATTCGGATCAGAAGGGGGTACACTGGCATGTCTTCTGAGAATTGATTGTAGGACATAGAGCTGACGCACTGTTAGAACCCTACAGTCCAAGTATAATTGTGTGGTAGGATAACGGTAGGGTTTACGACGATTACCTTGAGGATGGCTCTTTGTGCTCTCTCAACCCTCAAGAAGTTTATTATAGTTGCACCGCCCCAAACTGTGATACAGTACCCAAGGACCGACTGGCAGAGAGCATAGAAAATCATCTTTAGAGTATCTTGGTCCGCGGAGTATCTAAGGGACTTAAGATGTGAATAAGCCTCAAGGTTCTAGTGGTGAGGGCTTCAAGCTGTTTATCGCAGCGCAAATTTGCATCAATTTGTATACCTAGATATCTTACTTCCTCAGATCTTTTCAGTTCCGGACAAAGACACTGAGTTGAGAGTTGTGCATGTGTGCGCCTTTACCGAAAAGGTGTGCTCTGGTAAGTTATTTTTGCGTATAGCAAAAGGGATATAGCAAGTTTTTATAAAGTTTAGGGTCAGAAGATTTGAATTTAGCCATTTTGCTATATTGATTAATGCTGATTCTGCATTATTTTTACACTGTCCCAACTTGGACCGTAGACTATGATTGCCGTATCATCAGCATAGACGTAAATCTTGGCGTTATTGAGGGTCATATTACAGAGGTCGTTAACATAGATCTGAAATAAGATTGGGCCCAATATGCTTCCCTGAGGAACGCCGTAAGACACCGGTTCTTCATCACTAAGGTGTTCATCAATTTTTACTCGTTGGGTACGGTTCTGTAGATAGTTTTTAAACATATCGAGGGCGATACCACGAACGCCGACGAGTTCCAACTTTGAAATGAGCAGTGGAACAGAAACTGTGTCAAATGCCTTAGAAAGGTCTAGGAAGATACCTAGACATTTTGTTCTACTATCTAGTTTCCCAGCAACTAGCTGCGTTAGATCCAATATGGCATCCTCAGTTGATAATCCTTTACGAAAGCCATATTGATTGTCTGCTATGATATGATGTTTATCTAAGAAGTTAATCAAACAGTTGCTAAGGATCCTCTCGAAGATCTTTGAGAGTGCAGTTAAAACCGAGAAAGGTCTATAGTTATTGACACAGTTTCTGTCCCCTCCCTTATAGATTGGGTGAATTATAGCTCTTTTTAGTGTATCCGGAAAGATACCTTTTTGAATGCATTTATGAATGATAAATGTTAATGGCGGAATTAATACGTCACTACACCGTTTTAGTACTTGGGGCGAAATTCCATCCCAGCCAATAGCACAATCATCACGTAGTTGGATGGTTGTATGAGGGACTCCACCTCGGATTCATCAGCCTCCAGTAGAACAAGAGAACTGGATGGTGCGAGATGGTCTTTGTTTCCAGTAAATGATGCGGTATTGTTAGGCAAGGTTGGGGAATTATGAAACTGCGATAGGATTTTATCCGCTAGATTTTTACCTATATTACTAAAATAGTTGGAAACTGTATTTATGGAGCATTCGGGGTTGTCTCGGATTTTTAGCAGTTCAAGGGGAGTAGATTTAAATTTTTGAGTATTGGTTATTTTTTTTATAGTCTTCCAAAGGGCTTTAGGGTTATTTTTTGCTTTCTGAAGTTCACTTTTCTCGTATGCTATTTTTAATTTTCTAAGTAAACCATTACAAAAATTCCGATAGCGTGTGTATGTTATTTTAAGAATAAGATTTTCGGGTGATTTTTTTTATTGGGTGTGTAATTTATCTCGATTTTTAATGCATTTTAAAAGCCCTGGGGTTATCCAAGGTTGTTTTAAAGGTACACCTTTGCCTAACCCTTGAGGAATACATGGGTGGTTTTCATCTTCATCATCATCAGTTCAGCCGAAAGACGTCCGCTGCTGGACATAGGACTCCCGCAAGTGTCGCCATAGCGACCGGTCCAGCGAGTCCGCATCCATCGGATTCCCACGACCCTCACCAGGTCGCCTTCCAACGCTACGTCTTCCAGTACGTCCATGCGTGGTTTTATGTTATGTGTTTAAGATCTACCTGGTACAAATCATCGAAAACTACAAAGGAAACCAAAGGATGTCGTCGTAAATGGCACCAGGACCAACAAACATCTGACTTACATACTAATTATAAGTATATTTTATTATACTTATTGCGAATATCTGTATGAAACGGACATTATGCATTCTTTAATGAACAATTTTATTAGAAGAGCTTCAACGAGTAATGACATCACAAATCAAAAATGCTGCCATCTTTGACAGTTAGTTTTGAGATTTGACATGACAATTAGTGATGCCCCATCTTTCATTTCACACCCGTCGATAAGATACCTAAGACAACATGCATCCTATATAATTACTTATCGTGACTTGTGCACTACCTCGTATTCGATTCAATTCGCAATGTATGCAGCATTTTGTGCTCACTCATATTTGATTTGTATTCGTGTTTTTCACGATTAGTGCACAAAACGCCGTACTTTATTTATGACGGCTACTTCGATCCGTAAAAACTAGTCAGTTTTTACGGATCGCAACATCAAGTCTGATGTGAGAAATTCACGAATATAAAAACACGAAAACGAAGCAGAATATACATTTAATATGAAGCCTATTTCGAATTGTATTTTCACGAATCACGAATACGAACCCACTACGAGGTACGTACGGCACATACGCCCTAAGTGAGATGCATTATATATTTCAAATAGATTTCATAATAGCATACTGGCTACGAAACGGTATCGATTTTGTTAAAAATATATCGATACGGATTTAATGTACGGGCATCCCTAATCCATGTCATATCATGTCATTTCAACCATCTCAACTGTCACTGTCACACAGAAGATTTACCAATTATGTAAAATGCTACTTTTACTTTAATTTACACTAAACAAGATTGGTAACTACATAAGTACCTACTTAATTAAATGTTTTACTTAATCTTATAGCTTAGTGACAGGCATTTACTAGCATATTTCTAAGTATTGAAGGGATTAATTCTTTTTAAATAAATGCTTTCTACAAGTTGTCCGTCATTAAACTTTGTCTTCATGGGCATATACTTGTAATTTAGCAAAGCAAATTTCTTTCGCTGTTGGATCTGGGGCGAAAGATGTATGGATGTAGAACAATATCCTTTAGAATGGGTAATAATTCCTCCTTTTATCTTTGTATTGTTTGACTTTCGATAGCCATCATAGCTTCAAGAAAAATTAAATGAACAAAACATGGAATTATTATGAGCGGCGCAGGTGTCGGCTGTTCTATTGATAATGTCTCAGTTAATAACCTCAGTTACGCCGACGATATGGTGTTGCTCAGTCCTTCTGTCAAGGCGTTGCAAAAGCTTCTGAAATTATGTGAAGTGTACGCTAGTAAGCATGGTCTCAAATATAATGTAAAGAAAATGGAAATAATGGTATTTAGATATGATAACAGTCCCTTAACTACACCTTTTCACCTGATATATCGTTATGTAACACCACACTTAAAGTTGTGAAAAGTTTTAAATATCTCGGACATATCGTAACGAATAAACTGCGAGACGATGACGATTTAGAGAGACAGAGGAGATTGTTGGCCGCGAAAAGTAACATGCTTGCTCGGCGTTTCGCTAAATGTACTGGCCAAGTTAAAGTCACTCTGTTTAATGCGTACTGTCGGTCGCTTTACGCTGGCCACCTCTGGCACAAACACACTTAACGCACATATAACACCTTACGTGTACAATACCTGCCCGGGGGTGGAGGACCTGCCCGGGGGTGGAGGATAAATTCGAAAGAGTTACCTCGCCCCCGGTCGCGTAGGGCAGGGAGGAACAGCGTGTACAATACAACAATGCATTTAGGTGCATATTTGGGCTACCGTGGCGGTGTAGTGCGTCCGGCATGTTTGCGGAGAACAGGGTTGACGATTTCTTTGCTGTATTGCGTAAGGCGAGGGCCTCGTTTATGAGCCGTGTACATGTTTCTGACAATGGCATATTGAGAGCCATATATGAAGCAAACTATTTATTTGTATATGGCTGTCAATATTCCTGCTAACAATTTTATTTAATGATTTTGATTATATTTTATTTTATATTTTTTGTAATAATGTTGTTGTAATTAATATGGGAATTACCTGAAATAAATGATTATTTAATTTAATTTAATTATTACTAACACAACAGCCTTATTTAGAAGTCAGTTAAAAAGTGGCAGCCATAAAATGATGCAAAATCTTTAATATCCTAATAGTCTTCTTACGTGAATAATAATTCTCCCATCACCACCTTAAAAGCGTTTCCATGTGATCTACGGTTACACCATCGATCTTCATGACAGCTGTGGTGTTAAAACTCCCTGGCTCCCTGCCCGTGCCGTGTCGGGTTACGCGTGAAGTTTCAGGAAAAATTGTTCGAGAAAAATGTGTCTTGTCATTTGAGGCTGACAAAAAGGTTGACATTGGTTGGTGATTTGATATCTGGCTAGTTTTAAGGTTTTTTTTTTTTTAGAGAACTCACAATCCCAGAAGATTTTTTTTTCAATATTGTATAGTCGCACCACATACTCGTACCATCTCATCCGGTGTGACCATATGAGATCACTAGGCAATTTAGTTTAGTTCTTTTTTTTCTGTGTATTAGTGTTTTAATATTAGATTTTTGTAAATTTAGTTCCTAATGTACGTATGTGGTCTTTGCAAAATTATTTTTTCTTTCTTTCTATTTCATCTTTCATTGTGCGTAAAGATAATTTTAACTGAAAAGTGATCGCAATATTACAGTAGGTAGGGGGAAGTGGGGCAGACTGAAATGAGTGGCATACCTACAGTTTATCAGCTAATTCTCTGCCAGAGTCTGAGTTTGCTGATAGCTATAACCAGTAATGCTATTCTGTAGAAATCTCACCGTGGTACCAAAGCAAAGTGAGCTTGAAGTGACCTGCGGCCTTAGACAAAATACTTTTCTGTTAGCGTTAACGCTAACGATTAGTACAAAATGTGTGGCAATGACATTTACCTAGACGTGAGATACGTGACAATTGTCTCCACAGGTAATGTCATTGATGCATTTTGTTAGCGTTCACGCTAACGATTAGTACAAAATTTATGGACATTTTGTACTAATCGTTAGCGTAAACGCTAACAGAAAAGTATTTTGTCCGAGGCCCCTGGTATTCCTGGTAATCCCTTTCTATAGGAGTTTGGAGTTCTCTTCACGCTCATCATCATCATTTCAGCCGAAAGACGTCCACTGCTGGACATAGTCCTCCACAAGTGTCGCCACAACGACCGGTCCAGTGCGTCTCGCATCACAAAATAATAATAATAAAAAACCGGTCAAGTGCGAGTTTGGCTCGCATTCGCAATAGAAATAGACACTCTGTGAATTTTTCACCTTAATAGTAGGTACGGTTAATTGAAATACAGCCCGCTGACAGGGACAGACAGACGGACGGATGGACGGACAGACAACGGAGGCTTAGTTATTAGGGTTCCATTGGTTACCCGTCGGATACAAAACCCTAAGACATCATCATCATTCTTGCCTTTTTACAAATTGATTTGGGATTGGCGCTACTTACTTGACCAACCCGCACTGGGCCCGCGTGGTGATCATTCCCTCTCATAGAGAGGATTCCTGAGTCCCACCCGTAGGAGCATTACAAGGCTAGTTGTACTACTGTTTTTTTTTGGGGTGTTAAATCATCCAATCATATCTCTCGCTCTAGAGTGGAGCGGGAGGGCGGTGTTCGGCAATAATAATTATATTCTTTACACTACTGTGAACTTTATACCACTACGAACATACGAGTATCACCGATCACCCGGCCTAAAATCCCTGACGACCGTTCATTGTAACAAAGTTTTGGCGGCCATGTACCGATCTATATTCTCTGTGTTCGCTAAGAATAGATAGTCAATACCACAGAATACAGAATCGCACCGGTTTTAACTAGAGAAGCCTTTAGTACTCGGAAAATAAGCGTTGAAGGCCTTTCTCGTTTTTAAGAAGCGTTAAATTCTATTACTTTTTCATTCTCCGCTAGAGACGCTGGTGCAGCGTAGGGTTTTTTTTTTTGGGGTGGTAAATCATCCAATGACATCTTTCGCTCTAGGGTGGAGCGCGAGGGTTGTGTTCCTTCCCTGCACTGAGTGCCCAGGGGCGCGGTAACTCTGTTTCGAATTTATCAGCCATGATACATTTCTGTTACCGTTAACGCTAACGTTTCGTGCAAAATGTATGGCAACGACATTTTGCACGAAGCGTTAGACAGAGAACTGTCACGTGACTCACGCCCAGTAATGTCTTTGCCATACATTTTGCACAAAGCATTAGCGTTAACGTTAACAGAAATGTACTTTGTCTAAAGGCTCTGGTGCGAATCGGACGGCGAGCTACCCATTACTAGCCGTCCGCAGGCCCGGGTCTACGGTGGCCGGAGATCGTCGTGCGACCTCCAACGCCCAGGGCGTCTCCTGCGGTGGCTGTGGCTGGGGGCGTGAGGGCCAGTCCGTTGACTCTCCCTCACCCGTTCCGCCTCCTCCTTCGCGAGCATTACTGCTTTACAGTAGGAGGATACTGCTTGTCATTCCCTCTCGCTCCGTACCATGGTCTGAACCAGGGCTGGACGCGAGAGAATTGTGCTACTTACATTTGTTTATTAATTTATTTATTTATTTGTACAACAATTGATTACGTTTTCTTCTTCCGTACTTCCCCTCAGCCGTTAGTCAGACTCTTAGAGTCTGATGTCAAAAACGGTCATCTGTTACCAGACTCCGAGTCTGCGTAGCTCAGGTCGGATTTAATAACAAATATTGCCTGTCTAGAGGTTACCTTGCCTGCTGTAACTTACACAGACTGTAGGAAAAAGAAAAGTAAAGGCGTGTAACATCACATGCTAAACGACGACAAACATTTCGCTACGAAATGTTCCACTCAGTATCAGCCTGTCGGGACGCCTTCATTTGTATTTAAAAATGGCTTGCTTTTGTGACTCTTGGTTGATTTTGTTAATGTTTTTGCTAATGCCATGCTTTTGTGTAGTGTTTCTCCATGAGTAAATATCATACTAGTGTAGAATGCAAAATTCGTCATCTTAGTATTCACTACATTCTTTCTAGCCATATCATCTGTAACACAGTCCATCTTTTCATTTATCTTTGTAAAAAAGCTTTAAATCGAATGAATAAATATCTGCTGAAGATTTACGCACTTGGAAAAGACATAAATCATAGCTAAATTATAAATACCTCTGGTACAGTTGGTCTCACACTCAATGATTTAAAACCACGTCCCCAAAGTACGCTTGCGTACAGTCAACAGCAGATGTATTTACGTGAGTACCTACACCATGTGTTAAGAAGATATATTATATCTTTTATTTCAAGGAAAAGAAATTCTGTATGTACTTTTTTTCCTTGAAAATCTCCATAAATATTTTGACATAAAGGAGAAAACGTGCACATAATCAGCCTTGTTTATAAAACGCGCTAAAAATTTACTTCGTTTAAACACTGATTAGCAGATTCTAAATTCAAATCCTACTTAGAAAATTCTGAATTAAGACGCAGTTATACGACTTTTAATGGTTTTTAATTGAACATCACGTCTAAACGACTAGTTTTATATCTTTGAAAAAAATATATGTTACTCTTGACTATTTCCGTCGTAATTTGATCTCAGAATATTTGAAATTATATTTTTATAACATTGTGTAATTATTTGTAAAGTTATGTCTAACGCGGATAAAAAATTGAGAATCACGCAAAAACTATAAAGCGTATTTTTATGAAACCTTCACCATTTTAAGGATCATTTAATTATTTATAATTTAGTCTCAGGGTTTTAGTTTAATACTTGTTGTTTTATGTGTAATAAAGTAATAATGCATTTAATTTCGGACAGCGCTCCTTGATGGGCGAGTCCTATTACTGGGTGGACATACGACGCGTTACGTGAGCTCAGCGCAGAACACGCAAGCTAACCACTCAAGGTCATTGGCAGCTAATAGCGCCTTAAGAACCTGCTAATCAGTGTTTAGACTAATCACATACTTATTTTTTTTTTAAATTATGCCCAAGGTCTCAAACGAGTGCTAGGATCCTCTGCCACGAATGTCGACATCTTCCTCCGGATCAACAAAGTTATTTCTAGTAACGGTTCTGTATTCAAAAAGCCAAGCTGAACAAGAAAAGCTTTTAAGCGGCCCCGAGACGATCAATGGAGATTGTCAATGTGCTACGTAATTGACAATTGCAATTGAAGGTGCCATTGATGCATTTCAATTGCAATTGTGAATTGTATGCGTTAACTCTGGACGATCGTGATATAAAGATATTAATAGTAAGATAAATTCCCGGTCCTCGATATTACGTGCGGTATCCGCCATGTTTGTTTTCACTGCTGTCAGACACGCGAATGACGGTAACGATTGTCAGTTACTCAGTTAAACGATCAATTTGGCAGCTTCAATGGCTCCTGTCAATGAGTATCAATCAAATTTTTCATCAATTGCTTTCAATCACGTAACTGCGATTGACAATCCCTTCAATTGTGTTCGTAAACGATCAATGGCAATTGACAATCGCAATTGATCGTCTCGGGGCCGCTTTAAGTTATGGTTCATCCTATGCGTCAATACTAGCTTCTGCCCGCGGTTTCGCCCGAGTGAAAGTGTTTTATTATCCCAAGGGTATTAAATTAAATTGTTCTGTCTCCCGCTTGATTAGGAGGGAAGTGGAAATTATGTTTTTCTTACTCCTCCGCTGTATTTTCTGATTGATTTCGTTGCGGGAGCCAAGACAGTTTAATCGGTTCTCTGGGACTCGTCGAGCTTCATTGCCTCGGCGTTTTTTCTGGTGGTCGCCACTGTTGATTCTGGCTTACAGAAGTTACAGTGGTTTGGGAATAGTGTGGCGGGCTTGTCCCAAAAATAAAAAAAGCGTATTACAATTGGGATAATAAATCTGATGTCCTAATCCAGGTCATAGTTTATCTTTGTGTCAAGTTTCATCAAAATTCGTTCAGCGGTTTGAACGTAAAAACGGTATATTTTTTTTGGTTTGAAAGGGGTTTTTTTCGAGATGGTACCATTTAAATTTCGTCTAGATCAGATGATGTATTTCGGAGACAGACAACAGAACTCTTCAAAAAATGACAGCAACTCAACCGTGATTGCTGCTATCGCATAAATACGAGTATACCGACTGCCGAAATTAAAGTTATTTTGCACTTTTTTTGTTTTCTTTTGGAAGTCGGTTCTATTTTTTTGTAATAAAATTATTTTAAATACATATGAGTGGGAAGAGCCACATTAATTGTAGCTTCAGTAGCATTTCTACTTAGTAACGCTACTACTTGTGATGCTAACTGTACAATATTTGAAGATTACACATTCATACTACGTACTTGGTCTACAACCGATTCGTGGCTATCTGATGTAACGCTGCCACTGGGACATTGTAAGATATATTCCTCTCTTTTAGTTCAGATATCTTAAAATTGAACGTTCCTTTTCTTGGTTTTATCGTGGTCCTAAAGTTTGAGGTCTTTTGGCTTTATGTGAGTACTAGCTTCTGCCAGCGGCTTCACCTGCATGGAATGAGTCATCATCATCATCATTAGCCTTTTAATGTCCCCACTGCTGGGGCACAGGCCTCCTCTCTGTGAGAGGGTGTGGGCCGTAATCCACCACGCGGGCCCAATGCGGATTGGTGGATGTCACATGTCTTCGAAATTTTGGTTCTAGGATATGCCGATTTCCTCACGATGTTTTCCTTCACCGTTTTGAGAGCAGTGGTGATGAAATAATCTACACAAAGTAAAGCGCCTGCCTGGGTTTGAACTCATGACCTACGACTTATTAGTCGCCCATTAAAAATGATTGGCTATTTATTTATTTAATTAACACTTCATGCACAGAAGTACAGACGCGGACTTGCCGATTTCACCATTCGCTTTATAAACTAAGTTTTACTGAACTAAGCTTAAGCTGCGTAATCTTATTTTACCATATAATTACCATAAAAAAAGATTATAGTGAGTTAACCTTAAAATATAGACATATGCGGTCGCGGACGTTTTTTAGAACTTTAAAAGGAGAAAAATTTCGTTTTACATAATTTTTGCGTAACTTTAACCGTTTACGCAGCGCACGCCACTAAAGCTCCTAAAAAGATTTTTTTTCCCGTTTTTGCCACATTTTTCATTGATGCTCCGCTCCTGTTGGTTACAGCGTGTTACATGTTATATAGCGTATAGCCTTCCTCGATAAATGGACTATTCAGCACAAAAATATTTTTTCATTTCGATCCAGTAGTTCTTGAGATTAGCGCGTTCAACCAAACAAACAAACTCTTCAGCGTTATGACAGCGGCTAAACGCGTTTAAGCGAGCATAAACATTGAAAACTGGGCGTTTAGAATTGGTGAAATTGGCCCATTTTCTACCAGTCAACCTTTGGGTGATGCAAATAGTGGTAGATGCAATATAAAAAACAATGCGTTGAATACTTATCTAAATGCAAATATAAATATATACTCATATGAATAAACTCAATACACAAATATACATAAGCAAAGGTTTGCTGGGAGAAAACTCAACTTTGAGTTTAGCTCGCCTTTGTACAATGAACTGTGTAATTACTGTGTTCTGTGTTAAGATGTGGTGTACAATAAAGAATTATGAAAGTTAAACAATAAGTACAAACAAATAATTGGATAAAGCGTTGTTATGATACTACTGCCAACTTCTTAAAAATGTGCTACGAGTATTATATGTTATCCTAATGTACGAGTATAAGCTATGTTACTGAAAAGTTTCATCATAATCCGTTTAGTAGATTATGCATGAAAAAGTAACAAACATCGATACATCCATAATACATTCATCGTCATAAACTATCACATTTATAATATTAGTAGGATTAAATCATCTTACTCTATACTTTAATCTCAAGATATAATAGTAGTCAACCGTCATTTCAGAGAAAATCTTCCACGTGGCTATCCCCAAGCATCGCCACATCAACCGCTCCTCTTCATATCGTATCCAGCAGATTCTCTTCGCTAGGTCTTCGGACCATCTTGGGCGGCCAGTCCGATACGAGTCACCACCCCTTTCAGCCTCATCGCGCCTATTTTGCCTACGGGTGGGAAAGGTTAGTTATACGATCCACTCCAGCTCTATACTCTAGATAACTATCTCACGGAAGATACCTGGGTTTCCGAAGTACTGTGCCCTATATTCAGCGACAATCGGGCAGTTTAGAAGCAGATGAACTGCTGTCTCGTCTTCCTCCCAGCAGTCCCGGCAGTCTATAATACCTATCACCGAGAGATGCTTATTAAAGGACCCGTGGCTAGTTCTCACGGCCGTGACTTGTTTTAGGCTTACAATAGAAGGAATAATTAACAAACATTAAGTTAAAAAAAAAACGCTTCATTTTCCTTGTTCGACATAATATTAGGCATCTTTGCAATTTTGTCGACACTTTGTTTCGCGGTTGTTTCAATAAATCTCCTATGACTTCATATGAGTATTTATGACTTTACTTTGAGATGAGTTGTTGAGTCTCAGCCAGAGTTTACATTGAGAATATTATGGCATATTTTACAACATGATTTAGTACACAAATTTGTACTGTACCCGTATGAATTGCGCATTGGGGTTCATAGCTAAATAATAAAAGCCGCACGGGTTTTCAAGGTTAAGCAATGCTTGTCTAGCAAGGTCCGTTTTTTTTTTTTTTTTTGGGGGGTGGGAAATCATCCTATGACTTCTTCCGCTCTAGGGTGGAGCGGGAGGGTGTGTCAGACTCTTACTGACTAAAACCCACCCCTGTTCCTCCCTGCCTCGAGTGCCCGGGGGCGAGGTAACTCTTTCGAATTTATCCTCCACCCCCGGGCAGGGTCCTCCACCCCCGGGCAGGAGCAAGGTCCGTGGATTGGTGATTATCCGTTACATATTAAGACGCCTCCGAGTCCCGGAAGCACGTTTAGCCGTTGGTCCCAGCTTTTCTATTCCGTGGTCCCAGCTGACGTTTGTAGATCTATGACAGTGGTTACGAGTAGCCAGAAGCGTGAAAGTTTTGACAACCAGGGCCTGCAGTCTCGAAATAGTTAACGATCGCGTAACGACCGAATTCATTCGCTAAGAAATTTATGTTTCAAGGAGGCAAACTATTATATCCTTTAATATTTTGACAAGTTAATTTAATTGCTACAAGCGGAAAACTATTCATTAAAATTTAAACAAATTATAAGTTTTCATAAAAATAGTGCATGCAAGTTCAAATTTACGCCGTCTCTGTATATATTTCAAGAAAATCAATTGTTTTTTTCAGGTTATGATCTAAAATTTTTCCTCAAAATGAGGGAGTTTTTTAACGGCTAGTAATTAAGCGATCGGTAGCTAACGTAAGTTTCGCTATCAATGTCGAGACTGCAGGCCCAGTGTTACCATCTGGCTCAGCTTTTCCGGGCTCTGCGTTTCTAAAAGAATGAAAAATATTAAATTATAGGTACACCGTGACATTTTATCATAAAAATACTTAAGCCCAAAATAAATTCTTTCATACCACAAATAACACATAATCAATCGAAGTCAGTCAAATGTCGCAATTTTTCAAATCTTATGAACTTTAACATTATAAACATATGAGTATAATACAGAGCACGGAAAGCTGCACGGAGCGACTTGTAATGCCAATGGTATTACTAATAATATTCGTGGTCTCGCAATGTTGTTGAGCACAAGTTTCGGCTATTATTTTCATAGTCAGATACAATATATAAAGGGCTGTTGCCTGAATGAAAAAAAATCTACTTGGTTCGTCAGTTAGACAAAAAATATTTGACACATATGTTTTGCTCTAACAAATCAATAAAAATGACAAAGATAAAGGGCATCATAGTTCAGGAGGAACTTGTGACGTCACTCCTGGGTAAAAAGTGCACCAAGGCGTGACGTCACGCAAAATTTTAACGCATTTTATCGTCTTTGTTTTTTGATGACGTGGCAAAAGAAGAAACGTGTCAAATATTTTTTTGGTAATTTAACCAAATAGATTTATTTAGGTATCTAGGGGATAAATTTTGAAAATGAGTTACCGCACCCCTGGGCACCCAGGCAGGGAAGGAATAGGGGTGGGTTTTAGTCAGTAAGAGTCTGACTCGCCCTCCCGCTCCACCCAGAGCGGGAGAAGTAATCGGATGATTGCCCACCCCTCCCAAAAAATAAAACCCTTTTGTCGTGGGCCGTTCATTTCTGTGAAAATCCCACAGTCACCAGACATTAAATTATTTTGTTAGTAACAAAATGTGTGGGATTAAGTAGTGTTTAATAGGTACTTCGAACATACCTACACATAACTGCTAGCTAAGGCTGACAGGCAAATTTTTTTTAAATTTGCATTTAGCACCCTCCCAAATCATTAGTGACTTCAATTTTCGTTATACACTTTTCTTAAATAAACTATTCCCAAATTTCAAGCTTGTGAAGAGGACCTCACTCGAGGTCGCGATCAGCCCTTAGACTATTATAATAACTAATAAGGCGTTAAAATATTAGTTTATTATTAATAATGTAACAAAATTCTGCAAAACAGACATGATAATCAGCACTCAAACTTTAATAAAAGTTAATAATGTATATTACGTAACTTTAGCGATTAGTCAGCCTAGTCTTTTCCCAACTACCTTGGGGTCGGCTTCCAGTCTAACCGGATGCAGCTGAATACCAGTATTTTACATGGAGCGACTGCCTATCTGACCTCCACAAACCAGTTACTGGGTAATACGATACCCTTTGGTAAGACTGGTGGCCAGACTTTCGGGCTTCTAACGACCCGTAACAACTGTCAAAGATCCACGACTGACAGCCGGGACCGTTAACGTGCTTGCCGAGGCACGGAGGAGTCTTGGTATGTAAAGATGGTCGGTCACCCATCCATGGACCAATTCTGGCAAGCGTAGCTTAACCTAATGGATCGACCCGTGCGGCTGTTATTACTTTACGATACAGGTAAATTGGCCGTCGCCGGCACAAACTAAGAGGCTACTAATTTTGTTAGTCAGAAAATAAGAAACGTTGGGTGGCTCTGGGATCTTACTCTATGAGACAACGTTGGCACTCACTTACGCGCTTGGTTTGTATGGAAGCTATGACACTAAATATATTTTAAATAATAAATTATTTATTATTTTATTTATTAAAACTTTATGAACGAGTAAAAACCACTGTATAAAAGTTTCGCCCAGAGGCCACGGTGGAGCATACGGTGGAGGTCTGCCCCGCTTGGGCGGAGCACCGCCGTGTCCTCGTGGATGCGATTGGTGGCGGCGACCTCTCGCACCCGGCCTTGGTTCAGGCCATGGTACGGAGCGAGAGGAAATGGGAGGCAGTCGCCGCCTTCTGCGAAGCAGTAATGCTCGTAAAGGCGGAGGCGGGACGCGTGAGGGAAGCTCAACGGAGTGGCCCTCACGGCCCCGGCTGCTACCACCGCAGGAGAGGTACTGTGCGTACTGGGCGTAGGACGTCGCGAGACGATCTCCGGCCACCGTAGACCCGGGCCTGCGGACAGCGAGCAGTGGGTAGCTCGCCGTCCGATCAGCACCGGGCCCGTGAGTCGATGGCGCGTAGTGTTCCACGCGCGCCTCAAAGAGATGTTGTCAGCCACCACTGACGGGGCCCATCGCAGCCGGTGCCTGCATGCCTAGGGGTAGCGGATAAATTCTGAAAATGAGTTACCGCACCCCTAGGCACTCAGGCAGGGAAGGAACAGGGGTGTTTTACCACCCAGAGCGGGAGAAGTCATCGGACGATTTCCCACCCCCCAAAAAAAAAAACTGTATAAAAGTTTACTTAATAATACCTTAAGCATTTTTTACCAATCGACCTTGAACATAGCATAATCAGTCTTACAATGTCCCACTGCTGGGACTTAGGCCTCCTCTCTGAGACGGAATGCGTCGTAATCCACTTGGTTGGTGAATGTTAACGTCTTCGATTTTTTGGTTCTAGGACATGCCGGTTTCCTCATGATGTTATCTTTCACCGTTTTGAGAGCAGTGGTGGTGAAATAAATTACAAAAAGTAAAGCACCTGCCTGGTTTTGAAGCCACAACGTTCAACTCGTAAGCCGTTACCACTAGGAAATGCAATCTCGCGAGATTTTATACGTAACCGAGATCTGGAGCTTTACGAGATCTCACGAGGGGTATTTTTACTAAAAAGATATGGAAATACTAAAAGATAAAACTCTCTTTCTTCAGCTAAGTAACCTTGTTAAATCAGCGAAGAATGTCAGACAGATGAAACTTTTGTCATGCTTTTTTTATGCTCTAATTGGAAAAAGTTGTTTTTCCAAAGGGTTTCTCAAAAACACAGCATACTCGTATCAGCAGGGATTCGTTTCATGCGCTGCCGCGCCATGATACTGTGACAATTATAGTCACAACCTTATGTCAGCGGGTCTGTGCCGAATAGAGTGGCAGGTTGGAATGTTCCAGAATTATTGGAGAGCCGTTTGGATTTAGAAAGTATAGAGAAGACATTTGTTTTAGGGTTCAGTTCAGCTAGCCCGGCCGAAGTGGGCACACATGTTGTTATAATTTATTAATACAGTTACTCTGAGTGCCCTATTCCTCTTTCTTTTGTAACACTACACACCGTAAGCAGTCACTCTCATACACCACACTCTCGCGTTGCCAGCGAGTGCGACATCCCCCGGAGTTACGAAGAACGTCCCAGGATCCCTGCAGTACACGAGCCTTGGGGTCCTACAATACACACGGACTATGCTGCCCCACTCAATCTCGTGATCTCATGAGACCTCGTACAATAGTTGTACGACACTCTCATAAAATGTGGACGAGATCTTGTGAGAACGAGATTGCATTACCTATTTACCTTTGAGCCACCACTGCTTAGAAATGGAACATGGCAGGAGAATTCACGGATGGCAGGGGAATTCGGATTCACTGACTGCGGTGTTGATGGAGCAGTGAATCCGGTGCCACTGGGTAGCTAGACAGTTCGATATTTCAAGAGTAATTCCAACGATGAATTATTTTTTTTTTATTTTTATTACATAACCTATTCTAACATTGTCATTGTCAAAGATAGTTTACAGACAGCTGACAGGCACAGATTAAAATCAAAGCTGGCGGCGCGTGCGTCATGTTGCAGTAAGCGGAATGTTGCCACTTAATTTTTAATATTTTTTTGCGCTGTTAATATTTTAGAAGTTTTACTCATTGTAGAAAACAATGAGTAGCACCGGTCGACGTCATGACGTTGGCGCCGGCTGTCGCTGAAAACCAGCGCTGGGGCTCTGTCTTGCATAGGGTCATAGCACTTAAGCTGAGCGATGGCCGTTTTGCGTGGATGTGACGCATTTTTTCCCCCAGTTTTTCTTTTTCTTTTTGTGTTTCTCTGTTTTTTGCGTCATGTTTACCGTAAATAAACGTATTTTCTTTCTTTCTTTCTTTCTTCTTTCTAATTAGAAAAGTAGTAAGTCTTTAATTTCATACACTGTACACGTGCAGTTACTCAGCATTTAACGTACCTCTCGTGGGAAATCATCCATTGACATCTCCCGCTCTAGGGTGGAGCGGGAGGGCGTGTCAGACTCTTACTGACTAAAACCCAACCCTGTTCCTTTCCTGCTCTGAGTGCCCAGGGGCGAGGTAACTCTGTTTCGAATTTATCTTCAACAGCTCCTGAACGCCTGAAGCCCCAAAGGCTTCAATACCGTCTCTAACTGTCGCCGCAGAGGCGTTTTGGTGCTCTGTGGCTATAAAGCTATTTTAGGCAATACGTAGATAGATTATAGTCTTTTTTGCCTCGTCATAGAGCTTACAAATTATGAATGGCAGTTGTGGGAAGTATGTATGTAGTAGTGGGATGTTGAAAAGGTCGAGATAGAAAGTATGGCACACTACATCTTTTTTAGAGCACCAAAAATGAAATAACATAGGAACTAGGCATGACATTTATACGCGGCCTAGGTACGAGTAGGCACAGGTTATCGATTAGGCCTACAGGGTGAATTATTTTGTGATTTACCTATAAGAAATTTGACTTAACATAGGTTTCTCTAATAGTTTTTTAGGGTTTCATAGTCCTAAGAAAGACAAGGAACGCTTATTGTTTCAGTCTGTCCATCTGTCCGTCCAAGCTAAGAGACTGTTAGTAGGTACTTGAAAGCTGCAATTTTGCAGGGGTATATATGTCGCAGTCATCTGGTTGAATTTGCCACTCAATAGGACGCCTAGGCCGTTCATTAAACGCTGGTATTCAACTGAATAACTGAAGGACAACCAGCCAAGTCGTTGAACGCAACGTTTAAGAGGCCTCTTACAGTCCACTAGCGCCGCCAATCGAAAAAATGTCATAACTCGTAAATAGAATCAAACATACAAAAACTTTTTACAAAAAAATAGAACCGACTTCCAAAAAAAGTGCAAAATAACTTTAATTTCGGAAGTCGGTGTTCCTGTTTTGTGTCTTTGTTTTTTGACACCGACTTCCGAAATTAAAGTTATTTTGCACTTTTTTTGGAAGTCGGTTCTATTTTTTTGTAAAAAGTTTTTTTTTTCACTTTTTAGTTGTGGCTCCCCATTAAACTGTGTTAACAATTCATAGACATACGATAGCAGCAATCGCGGTTGATTTGCTGTCAATTTTTGAAGAGTTCCGTTGTCTGTCTCCGAAACCCATCATCAGATCTTTTTGAAATTTAAATGGGACCATTTCGAAATAAACCCCTTTCGAACAAAAAAATAATTTTGCAAATCCGTCAATATATGACGGAGTTATGCCCGAACATACATAAAAAAAAAAATTAATAAAAAATAAAATACAAACATCCGAATTGATAACCTCCTCCTTTTTCGAAGTCGGTTAAAAATATGTTCTATTATTACTGTGGAAAAGGCAATAACGTAATTGTATAACACCTTATCAACACTTGAAATATAGCTGTTTAGCTAAATCGTGCATTCAAAACATAAACGGCCGTTTTTGTTACAAATGCACGATTTAGCTAAACAGCTATATTTCAAGTGTTGACAATGTGTTATAAAATTACGTTATTGCCTTTTCTACACTAATAATGGACCACATTTTGTATTTTTGATTCTATTTACGAGTTATGACATTTTTTCGATTGGCGGCGCTAGTGGACTGTAAAAGGCCCCTTAACAAGATGGCTGGATGTCGTCTAGTCATTTAGTTAAATTGGATATTGAGGAATACCACTGATCATGATTATGTGTGTACAAAATTTAATATAAAAAAGAAAAGAAGGATGCGAGAGCGAGCGGAGCGAGCTCGGAAATGGGGCACCCCGACATCCCCTTCGTGGTATTTTTTTTTAAACCATTCGCTCCGATTAGGCCTTTTAAATAAATTAAATCATTAATAAATATTATAATCTAAATATAATCATTTTTCATTTAACTGGATGTAAATTTGAATCACTTGTCTGAGTCTTGGTCAGTCATCTTCAAAAGGCTGACGATCAATAAGCCAAGTTGTTAAACGTTGAGTGATTCTAGTTGAATTAACCATCGGCCTAGCCATTTAATTGAATATTGCCGTTTAATGAACGGCCTAGGCGTACAATTAAATGGCGAATTCAACCTGATGACTGCGACATATATATTAATCACACCAAGTAAACGAAACAATAAAAATTTTAAAAAGTATTTTTTATGGTATGTCCCCTACATGTAAAGTGAGTATATTTTTTTTCTCACCTATTTTCGATTCAGTGATTTATGTTAAACTTTATAGTGATATTTTTTGTTCGAATCTAGCGTCCCCCCCCTCTCTAATAGCTAAACTGTTGACTAGAAAAATCAAAAAAAAAAATCGTGATGATAGTGTATATAACGAACTTCGAAGGGAAACTATTACGGTTAGGTTAGCTCAGTTAGTTTACGAGTAATAGTCGCCCAATTTATAAAATGTACCTACTTAGAAAATTTCGGACAAAACACAAAACCAACACGCACTTTGCCGGTTTTTTTTTTAAATTAGGAAAGTTTAACAGAACGTAATACAACCTTATTTGACCTAAAGACATAGACGAAACCTTAACAAATTCGTGATAGACCAAAACTCAGTTGTTTGAATTATTTCCAAGTGATTCTCGAGTAAACAGAGATGAATTTGTTAATAAAGAGTCCTTGAAACAAAGAACATAAAAACAAACGAAAGTACTTAATTCGTTTTCAATTCTGTTTCGTTAACATTTATTTTGTCTAACTATAAATATTGGGCTCTGTACCCTCGTAACTGTAAATTGAGTTCAATACAGGCCGTATTTAGGTCTTTGATCGTATTCTGTATTACTAATAATAAATTGAATGGTCCTCATATAGCATAATGTGAGTGCGAAAACTATGTATGTCGTAAAAAAGTAAAAAAAAATTGCGACTTTGACCTTTAATATCTCCAGAATCAGTGGTTTCCCAGGTATGGTCTAGTGGAAAAAAATGATCCAAATAATGGTTAGAATATGTGGCTTTTGGCTTCGAAATCTGTCTTTTTACACCCGATATAAATAGAAGACTAGGACCGGTGGATGTGGTGACGCTTTGGGGAGGCCGTCTAGCAGTGGACGTCCTTCGGCTGAAATGATTGTGATGAAATATTCGAATATCGCATTGATAATGAACGTACAATTTTTAGCTACTGTAGAACAAGTTCGGTGGTCGGTTGTCGTGGTATGGGCAAGTGATGTGGAGGAATGAAGGCAATGTTGTGTGGCAAGTCTTGTGTATGGATGTGGATGGCTATAATAGGAGAGGAAGGCCAAAGAAACGATGAATGGACTGTGTGAAGAGTATATGGGTAAAAAGGGGGTGTCTACAGAGATGACGAGTATGGAAGAAAAATACGAGTTGCGCCGACCCCAAACAAATTGGGATAAGGGCAGGAGAATGATGAATGAGTAGACCTAAATTGAATTAATGAAGCTTAAGCTTAATCAGCCTATAATGACGATAGAAGGACAATCTTCTTCTCCTCTCTGTGTGAAGGAATTCGCTGTAATACACTACGCGTTCCCAATGCGAATTGGTAGATGTCACATGTATTCAAATGTATAATTCTAGGACGTGCCGGTAGCTTTACGATGTTTTCCTTCACTGCTTTGAGAACAGTAGTGATGAAATAAATTGTACAGTGTAAAGCCTGGGTTTAAAAACACGACATTTTACTCTTGTCAGAAAAAATAAAAATAAAAAAGAGGCCTCTACTGGGCCACCACAGCTCAAAGCTTAATACTGTATTCTGCTCAGTTAAATATTTAATTATTTCATACATCGTGATTTTAAATGATAGCGATGGAGCTATTCAAAAGTAAAATCTTTTTGTAAAAATAATTGTGAGCGTATTAGCAAAAAGGGTCCAGCTCTCGGCATTTATTTATTTATTTATTTGCTACATGGAGGACTTACAGCTAATAAAAACAAATGAAAAAGGAAAAAATATAATTTTCCGAGATATACGCAGTTTTGTGTGTGTGGCGTGAAAAAAAATTGCATTCTCGATTTTAATTGATTATTAATATACCTACTCAATTATTCATAAGTTCATACAGTAAATTACTTGGTAAATAAAAATCTACAATCAGGATTTCAGTAGATACAAATATATTCTAATTCTCATCAACATCATCTCAGCCTTTTAATGTCCCCACTGCTGGGGCACAGGCCTCCTCTCTATGTGTGTATTCTAATTCTATTTGCCCTTATTACTAAAATGAATTTTATTCTCAAATAAAATCCAACGGTAATCCACACTTCAACTGACTTCAATTTTATTTACATAGAAAACTAAAACCCCCAACATCTTTTATTTAACCGCATTAAAACTTAAAAACTAAACCAAGAACCCTAATCTTTTGAGTACTCTTAAAACCAAACGTTTCGACTAATCTGCCCGTACTTAGACGTGTCACTGCCATCACGAATTCCTTCAGAAAATAAAAATAAATGCCCAACTGTAAAAATCAAGTAAAAAGTTTCAAACAAATCACGTGATTTCATGCCACCAACTGCATCAGACTGCTTGAAAAGTTTATTATTTATTAAATTTTTTTCTGCATTTAAGTGAGTTGTATTTTAGGAATCGCCTCCTCGACACCTTTATTTTGATACCTCACTTTATATAGTTCGTGGACTTTCATTTTTTTCTTATTCACATTAAGGCGTCTGGTTGTCGCCATATTGTAAGTATTTTGATGAATGTCTGTGTTTAGTAGCATTTGCAAAATTAAGACGAATCAATTGACGTAGGAATTATCAAAATCCGCCCACGCGTTTGGTTTTTAAAGCGCCACAAAGGAACAAACATAACCTTCCTCGCATCGCGCAGTCGGGTAAAAAGGATAGTGCTATTCGTCCTGTATAGCTCCATCTCTCTTTTACAACAGAATCATGATGGCATTGTCACGTTATAGTATGGCTGAAATCAAAGTGACACTCACCTTGACTCTTTGAGTATCAACAAGGTCAAATCAAGTGAAAACGCTCCGTTGATCCTTCAAAGAGGATTAAAGACCTCTCACTCAACGCACAAAATACATAAATAGAAGAAATAGAAGGTCAGATCCATGCAACAAACGAAAACGCAGGATCACATGCACGTTTCACGTAGGTACCAGTACAACGAGTATAGGTGCGTTTGCTACTGCAAATGAAGATGTTGACTATGAAATTAGTTCCGCATGTATGGCACTTTTTTTCAAAACAAATCATTCAATCTGTCTTGCCTTTTCCCAACTATCTTGGGGTCGGTTTCCAGTCTAACCGGATGCAGCTGAACACCAGTAGGTATTTTACATGGAGCGATTGCCTATCTGACCTCCACAACCCAGTAATTGGGTAATACGATACCCCCTTTTTTTTTTGTTTGTGGGGGGGAAATCATCCAATGACTTCTCCCACTCTGGGTGGAGCGGGAGGGCGTGTCAGACTCTTACTGACTAAAACCCACCCCTGTTCCTCCCTACCCTGAATGCCCAGGGGCGAGGTAACTCTTTCGAATTTATCCTCAACCCCCGGGCAATTTATCCTCAACCCCTGGGCAAATACGATACCCCTTGGTAACACTGGTTGTCAGACTTTCGGGCTTCTGACGACCCGTAACGAATGTCAAAAATCGACGATTGACAGCCGGGATCAACGGCTTAACGTGCTTTCCGAAGCACGGAGGAGTCCATCCATGGAGACCCATCCATGGACCAACCCAGGCAAGCGTAGCTTAACCTGATATATCGAGTCGTGCGGCTGTTATTTTTTATAAAACAAATAAAAAAAAATCACTTATTCAAACTAGGCTGAGAGCTAGCACTTTTTGAACGCCAAAGTTCTTTACAAAGATAGTCCCCTGAAAACGCCCGCCCGTCACCATTTCCTGTTGTTTAGCTGAGAGGAAGAAGTGGTGCAGCTAACTTCCCAGTAATTGTTTGTTACTTTTATCCAAAGCAGTCAAAATGTTGAAAGCTAGCTTGCTTGTTAAAGCTTCTGGCGCTCTAGGAAATACATAAGTCTGGAATCTCTGGAGGTAGGCTTCTTGGTGTGCGTACATTTTCCGTTATACAGGGTGTAACGGAAAGGTGTGGTCATATTTTAAGAGCCGGTACTGCCCATGGAAGTGAACAACTTTCTCTAAGAAAAAATAGGAAATTCCAAAAAAAAAAATGGACTTTCCCTACAAATTTATCATTAGCTTATCACTATAAAAAAAAAAGAATTATTTTTGAGTATTACCTCACGTTTTCTTGAATAAAGTTGCTCATATCGATAGGCAGATGCAGTTCTTAGAATATGCACACATCTTTCCGTTACACCCTGTACAGAGCTTGCCTTCTGTACTTAGAACTCTCTACGTCACGGCGACCTGTAAAAGGTATTAAGAATGTCCTTTCATCTCTTTTCCATATTTACGGTCTATGTGTGATAAAATATCTCTGATTGTGTGTGTATGTTTTCATAATAGGGGATATTCATTTCTTGGAATTCTTAGATTAAATAATAATTTACCAAAATAAATTAAATTAAATTTTAGTACATTTAATTTACTTTATTTTGGTATATTATTATTATTTATTTCCAACAGTCGGATAAAAGAAATCCATAGTGTTAGTAACTATATAAATAAAAAAGATATAAACAATTTGAGTTTAAGAAGCATTTTGCACAGAAGATGAACGTAAGAAGTTTCTTACTCGGTCATCCTCTCCATAAAATGCCTCAGAAAAGGGTGTTGCCACTGGCCCGGGTTCTAGCTGCCCAGAGACGCTATTTTTTTCACACAATTGCGTGGAAGCCGTCAGTCTGACTCTGTGTAAACATCTCTGGCGAACTACAGAACCGGGGTAGTCTGAAGAGCATTCTTAAAACATTGTTATACTGAATGCGCAGGACCTTTTGGTGTAGATGATTCATAGACCCCCGAGCACATACCCTGACAATATACCTTGAGATGTGTTATTTTGACTTAGGCCGTACAGCGGGAAAATACTAGAAAAGCTACAATGAGTACTTTATTTAATATTTTTGGTAAAACATAACATGACGTATGCAGCTGTGGACGATATTTAATGGAACAATTTTCTGAAATTTTATTTAATAAAACTGTACAGAGTGTTTTTTTCAAGTAGACGTAGAGTGCCAAATCCGAAACAATATTACTCATAGTTTTGGATTTAGCAATCCGCGAAATTTATTCAAAGAAGTCTCAGGCTCGATTTTCATAAAAACTAAAACTGCGTCATTGTATTATAGAAAAACTCAATATTCCTAGCCGGGAATCAAAACAGTTGATTGTGGAAAAAAAAACACACATGCATGTTGTTTTATTACACTATCCGATAGTGTCGCTACTTCGGATAAAAATCTGGGAAGTAATGACATTATGGCAAACCAAGGAAAGGGCTGTCAAAATACTTTTTAGTTTTATTACGTTATCTAAGGGTAGCTGCTGACTTGTGATTTTTGTCACAGTGACTTTTTGTCACTGTCATCTACTGTCACCCACGGTGCGCCCACGGGGGGTTGGAAATCCTCCGTGTCAGACTCTTACTCACTAAAACCCACCCCTATTCCTTTCCTGCCCTGAGTGCCAAGGGGCGCAGTACCTGTGTTTCGAATTTATACACAACCCCTGGGCAGGCATCGGCCATGACGGGCCCCTTCATATATTGCTGACAACTCTTTGAGGCGCGCGTGGACCACTACGCGCCGTCTACCCTCGGGCCTGATCCTGATCAGACGGCGAGCTACCCACTACTCGCCGTCCGCAGGCCCACGTCTACGGTGGCTTTTTTGTTTTAACCGCAAAGAGATAGTAAAATTGTAGTTAGAACATTATGCTATGACGTTGATTCCACAGTAGGTGTGTGTTGAAAATATAGAGAAAATTCACTATGTACTTTATACCAGCAGACCGTTATTTTTAAACATACGAGTAGTCTACCTACCCTAAACAAACAATAAATTTTAAAAGCTTTTAGGGCCGATTTACAAGTAAAATGTGACACAGAATTTTTAAACTGTTCTCGAAGAGAATGAGTACAAGATATTTATTTTATTTTATTTTGCAATGGAAAGGATTTTGGTTGCCATCCATGTCGCCTTTTTATCAGACATGCCAAACAGATGTGGGTAATGGTTTTGCTTATGGTGATAAATTGCAGCTTCGAAATTATGTGTCTTAGATTTTACCGTTCTTTTTTCCCATAAGTCTGTTTTAGGGTTCCGTACCCAAAGGGTAACCAACGGGACCCTATTACTAAGACTCCGCTGTCCGTATGTCTGTCAGCGGGCTGTATCTCACGATCCGTAATAGCTACTCAGTTGAAATTTTTACAGAATTTGTATAGCGGCTATAGAAATAGACGAAAAGTTGTGTGGAAATCGGTTGTCGTGGTATGGGCATGTGATGCGGAGGAATGAAGAAAATGTCGTGAGGAAAGTCTTGTGTATGGATGTGGATGGCTATAAGAGTAGGGGAAGGCCAAAGAAACGATGGTTGGACTGTGTGAAAGAGGATATGGGTAAAAAAGGGGTGACTACAGAGATGACGACTAATAGAGGAGTATGGAAGAAAAAGACATGTTGCGCCGACCCCAAATAAATTGGGATAAGGGCAGGAGAATGATGGCTATAGAAATAGACGCTGTGTGAAAATTTCAACTGTCTACCTAATTTTTTTTTTTTTTTTGGGGGTGGGAAATCCGCTCTAGGGTGGAGCGGAAGGGGGTGTCAGACTCTTACTGACTAAAACCCACCCCTGTTCCTCCCTGCCTCGGGTGCCCAGGGGCGAGGTAACTCTTTCGAATTTATCCTCCACCCCCGGGCAGAACTGTCTACCTATTACGAATCATGAGATACAGTCCAAAAAAAGAACGCATAAAAAACACGTTTCTAGAAACGTGTTTTTTTATGGGTTTTTTTCAGTTATGGTACTTTTGAGGGTGGAGGATTGCCCGGGGGTGGAGGATAAATTCGAAAGAGTTACCTCGCCCCCGGGCACTCGAGGCAGGGAGGAACAGGGGTGGATTTTAGTCAGTAAGAGTCTGACACACCCTTCCGCTCCACCCTAGAGCGGAAGAAGTCATAGGATGATTTCCCACCCCCCAAAAAAAAAATAAACCTTTATGGAACCCTTCGTGTGAGAGTCCGACTCGCACTTGGCTGGTTTTTAGGGTTCCGTACTCGAAGGGTCCAAACGGAGCCCTATTGTTGTCACTCACGTGTCCGTCTGCCAGTCCGTCGTCTGTCACAAAATTTTGTTACGAAGAATTTTTTAACTTCACATTGACCTATGAACTTGAAATTTGGTGATAATGTTTATTATTACGTATGCTTTACTAACAAAATCCGACACGCACTTGGCCAGTTTTTTTACAATATGGTAGACTGCGAATAACAATACCAGTATATTTGACAACCAGGCGGCGGCCGACTTGATGTCACGCGGGGTTGCGACAGTCGTTGAGAGGATCCGGCAAATGAAGTCCGTGGCCATGTGTTTTCATGGTCCTCGGAACGCGCCACCGTCGGGTTCCCAGATAACGGTAGGAGGGGTTCACATCGGCGTCAAGAGGACGATGAGGTACCTGGGTCTCGTCTTCGACAGCCGGTGGAACTTCGTCGAGCATTTCCGACGTTTGGCTCTTAGGATGGAGCGGGCCAGTGCGGCTTGAAGCGTGCCCAATCTGGGGGGTCCAAACGCCTCCTGCCGGAGGCTATACGCGGGGATCGTGCGGTCCATGGCCCTTTACGGGGCACCGGTGTGGGCGTGTTCTCTGAGGCGGCGACCAGCTCGCCGGTTGAACGCGTCCCAAAGGGTCATGACCATTCGGCTGATCCGAGGATATCGCACGGTCTCCTGTGAGGTGGCGAGCCTCCTTGCCGGACAGTCGCCATGGGATCTGGAGGCCAAGGTCCTCGCGCTCTGGGAGTGGCGCGAGGGATCAAACGCCGGGGCGAAACTATGCTGCCGCGACACCTCGTGGCTCGGCGGACGGAGCTCCGGCAGGATCTCATGCCGACATGGAGACAGTGACTGTCGCAACCCAGCGCTGGACACACCACCATCGCGGCGGTAGTGCCCCTCTTTGAGGAGTGGCTGGAGAGGCGTTACGGCGTTCTCACCTTCCGCCTGACGCAGGTCCTCACAGGACAAGATTGTTTCGGGAGGTTCCTTCATTAGATCGGGCGGGAGGAAACGCCCGGGTGTTACCACTGCGCGAATCGCCTAGAGGACACGGTGGAGCATACGGTGGAGGTCTGCCCCGCTTGGGCGGAGCACCGCCGTGTCCTCGTGGATGCGATAGGTGGTGGCGACCCATGTTCAGGCCATGGTACGGAGCGAGAGGGAATGGGAGGCAGTCTGCGCCTTCTGCGAAGCAGTAATGGTCACGATGGTGGAGGCGGGACGCGTGAGGGAGGGCAACGGAGTGCCCTTACGGCCTCAGCCGCTACCACCGCAAAAGAGGTACTGGGCGTACTGGGCGTAGGACGTCGTGAGACGATCTCCGGCTACCGTAGACCCGGGCCTGCGGACGGCGAGCAGTGGGTAACTCGCCGTCCGATCAGCACCAGGCCCGTGAGTCGGCGGCGCGTAGTGTTCCACGCGCGCCTCAACAGGCCGGTGCCTGCATGCCTAGGGGTAGCGGATAAATTCTGAAAATGAGTTAGCGCACCCCTGGGCACTCAGGCAGGGAAGGAACAGGGGTGGGTTTTAGTCAGTAAGATTCTGACACGCCCTCCCGCTCCACCCAGAGCGGGAGAAGTCATTGGATGATTTCCCACAACACAAAAAAAAAAAAAAAAAACCATCGGGCAGTTGCCCGGACAAGATACAACACCAGTCTGGTCGAAGGATCCTCCCTTTTCAATGGAGATTTGCGGGACTATACACCCTGTTCCGAATGTCTCTAAAACTGCATGAAAATCCGTTCAGTGGTTTTTGAGTTTGTTGCGTGTCTGTACGCAGCGGGGGATTTTGTTTTATAATACGAGTATATGGTCTTGTCACTTCGGTTGTCAAACCTGATCTAATGATATCTCATTTTTGAAAACATCCCAGCCGTTTAGGCTACAGGGCGTACCAAAGAAGTAAACATTTATACATACGTAAATACATACATACAAACTCTCGAAGAATCAAAAAACAAACACGAAACAACAAACCCTCCTTCTGTGGCAATCGAGTAAAAATATTAAACAACACAGTGTCTTAAATAATTTGAGAGCATTGGTGACCTAGTGGTAATGGCCGCGACTAAAAAGTTATAGTTCGTCGTGAGTTCGAACACAGACATACACATAGTAAAGCACTTTTTGTAAATTATTTCTACACCACTGCTCTCAAAACGGTGAAGGAACACATCGTGAGGAAACTGGCATGTTCTAGAACCAAAAAATCGAAGACAAAGACATCCACCAACCCGCTTTGGGCCCGCGTGGTGGGTTACATCCCCCTCCCTTTCACAGAGAGGAGGCCTGTGCCCCAGCAGTGTGGACATTAAAAGGCTGATGATGATGATGAGTGTTTTAATAACACAACCAAAGAGAATTCCCCTTGGCTTATCTAAACAAATAAAAAAGCGCTCTAAAAATCACTCAGCGCATACACCGCTTCGTTTTTTTACCTTTCATCCTGTGTTTCGAACATAATTTTATTTGCTGAGGAACGCACGGTAAATATTGGTATAACTGAATATATGTTGCTACCCATCAGCAGCAGTATACCAATATAAAGATATAGGTCGATGTTAATGTTATATTTTGGAACAACGTTCTGTTTTGAGTGGGTACCTATTATGGTGAAAGGAGGTATAATAACTACAATACAGCTGTTCTGCCTAGCCTTTTCCCAACTATCTTGGGTTCGGCTTCCAGTCTAACCGGATGCAACTGAATACCAATATTTTACATGTAGCGACTGCCTATCTGACCTGCACAACCCAGTAACTGGGTAATACGATACCCCTTGGTAAGTCTGGTTGTCAGACTTTCGGGCTTCTGACGACCCGTAACGACTGTCAAAGATCCACGATTGACAGCCGGGACCAACGGCTTAACGTGCTTTCCGAGGCACGGAGGAGTCTCGGTATGTAAATATGGTCACCCATCCATGGACCAACCCCGGCAAGCGTAGCTTAACCTGACGGATCGATCCGTGCGGCTGTTATTACTTTAGCCACTGAAACTTGAAATTTGAATTTGAAATTTGAAAAAGGCAAAACTGAGCGCTCGACAAAGTTCACCTACAGTTTTGTGTCAAAGAAGCCGCCCAAGCGAGACGGTCTTTTTGATCCTTTATAGCGCGGCTAGTGCAGGGCGGTATGGTTTGAAATAAAAATAGGTAAAAATGAAAAGATTTCGCAGGCCGGTGGAGTGTTGTCAACTTATGAAAATTTGCCATATTTAGTGTTAAATCTCGCATATTTTATAAAAATATGCGAAATACTTTTGGTTTTTATGCGTTACATTTTTTTAAATATATTATTATTTTGTAGTACGTATGTTAAACCAGGAATACGCCTTTATATGATCGGACAGGGTTTTTGTTACATGCTGTATATTAAGGGTCAACTACCGGCCAAGTAGCGCCCTCATTGAATAAAAAATCATAGCATAGCTCAGAAAATAAATATGGTCAACTCCCCCTCAACGCCCCCGCCCCTTATCGCAGTTTGACATATTTACGACCGGGCTCATAAAAAACAACTTGCTGAGGTTTCTATTGGAGCGAGGCACTTAAAGTAAACTTTTTTGGGTTGTTGAATAAACAGACCTTAGAATAACATGTAAACAATACTTGTAATTCAAGAGTTGAATTTTATTCAAATTCTGTTATCAACGATTTGTCGGGAATAGTGTGTGTGTGTGTGTGGGTAGTTGTTAAAACCACTGTATCAATTTACATGAAATTTTGCATGTTGCACTATGAATAGACAAGTAATAGAGTTGTTGTGTTGGAGTTGTAGAGTCCGATATCATATTTTCCTATTATTCACACTCAAAACTTCAAATTACGAAATCAAAACAACATAACGGCTTTTTAAAATTGCGTTTCTGCGTTTGCGTTGCGTTTTGTGTTGCGTTTTTTTTCTAACACTATGTAATAACTATCTAAGAATGCATGTGCACCATGCCACAGGATATAAGATCTTTAGTTATTTAATAATAGAGGTTTAAGCCGCGTAATCTGGATCGGCATACGGGTATGCCGTCGGGCGTTCAAGGGTTAAAGAATCGTTGGATTCTTTAACGTTTGTTACAAAGAAGATAAAGTATTTTTACGTTGTTAAAACAGGTCTCAGAATGTTTCGTATCCAAAGTAGCAGGCAAAAGTACTAAACACGGCCATTTTTCACACTTTATACTTACCATTTAGATACTTGTCAGATACGTTTGATATTCATTGCGTTTTTGTAACTGCAAATGCGTAATTTCGAAATTTCGAAAAATAAAAATCGAAAATCCAGGTAATGTATGTTAGGAAAAAAGTTTAGTAATAACACTTTGAAAACATTTTTGAAAAAGTTAAAAAAAAAATTGCGACTTTGACCTTCAATATCTCCAGAACCAGTAGATTCCCAGGTATGATCTAGTGGAAAAAAAATATCCAAATAAGGGGTAGAATACGTGGCTTTCGGCTTCGGAAACTGTTTTTTTACACCCGTTATATAAAATCACACAATTCAATGCTCTTAGGCCCAGCTGATTTAATATGCAAGTAGAAAAAAAAACGGTCAAGTGCGAGTCGGACTCGCACATGAAGGGTTCCGTACCATCGTACAAGATTATATACGTCTACTTGTTGTCATTATTATGATCGAGCAAAAATAACATGTTTCTAGTTGGGGAGCCCCCTTTAATTTTTTATTACTTGTTGTTATAGCGGCAACAGAAATACTCATTCTGTGAAAATTTCAAGTGTCTACCTATAACGTATCATGAGATACAGCCCGCTGAAAGACAGACGGACGGATGAACGGAAGGACAGCGGAGGCTTAGTAACAAGGTCCCGTTGGTTACCCTTCGGGTACGGAACCCTATAAACACGAAAACTAAACCTTTGTGTTTCCTCATTTTAAAGATAGGTTATATTGGTGCCAACGAATTGTCTAGCCACGGACGCCTTTCTATTCTTAGTTGACCACATTATGAATATTTGGGGTAGCTTCGTCGAGATTTATCCTACACTAGACTTTTACTAGGCCATTGTGTTGGAAACATAAAATTTTAAATTTGAGTAGGTACAAAAACGGATAACAGTTAAGCTCTACTCACACAAAATACTTGCCAAGTGCGTGACGGACTTCTCACATTTACGGCTCCGTACCAAATGAGGGAATTATCAAATATAAAATCTAATTTATCAATAATAATGTATTGGTATTTGTTGGTAAAGTATATGATATCATAAACATTATCACCTAATTTCAAGTTCATGGGTCAATGGGAAGTTAAAAAATTCTTCGGAATCGAATATTGTGACAGACGACGGACAAACAGCAGATGGGCAGAAGGACAGACGGACACATGAGTGACAGCGATAGGGCTCCGTTTAAACCCTTCAGATATGGAACCCTAAAAATGGAAGAGGTATCACTTTTTTTTTTAGGCACCTCACTCTCACCTTCTTCTTCTTTCGGTGCTACAACACTTTGTGGGTCTTGCCCTCCTCAACGCTCTTCTTTCATTTCATTCTGACTGGTGTCCCTTCGTCAAAATGTTTTCTGCCAATTTTTCCTCAAATCTTCCTCGACACATCCCTTCCAACGCTTCTTGAATAAGACCTCCTCTGGGTCTTTTCTGTTGTGGACTCACTCGGACATAATTTTCACAGCTCTTACTGTCACTCGTTCTTTCCAGGTGACCTGCCCATCTAAGCCTTTGCGGCCCAAATTTCCACCTAAGAAACTAAATAGCCTGCCAGTCATCCAACGAACACTTCTCGTCTCTCATCATACACCCTTGTTACGTGAGTACATGACAGGGGTCCCTTTTGCCGTATGACGTGTTATTAGGTACCTGCGTGTCCCAGAATTCATTCGCAATTACAAGGCCCTTCACGTAATGGCAAATGTTTTGAGATGACAATAAAATAATTGTTAGACGCATATATTTGGAGTTAAAGCCCGTATTACACATTATATTATGGTAATACGGTTAGGCACGGAAATTGAGCTCCCTAATTAGTAAAACCTTGAGAATTTTCGAGATATTTACAGTTACATGTTATGATACCCTAGTACTACAGTGGTATTACCTTGTAGGTAGATTGTTAAATTTGAAAATAGTTCTATTAAAACCTAGTAAACCATTTGTTTCCATTGCTCCTAAAAGCGAAATATGTAGGACCAGTTTATAATCAATTTGGAAAAAGTGAAACTGACAAGTGGGACCAGTTTTGAGTGGGACTATATTTATATAAATCTTTATTCAGACAAAACAAAACATAATATTTAACATTTCACACATTTTTGACTCAATCTATAGTGAATTGACATCAAAAACTGGTCTGTTTGCCCAACTTTGGCGAAGGCCTTCGCCCTGTTTTCCACTCAATCCGATTAAGCGGTGTCTTTGTCCATGTTCTTCTTGCTGTTGCTTTTATCTGGTGGTCTGAATTGAAGATTTTTTCTTATTTATTTCGTCTTCACCTACGACATTGCCTTCCCCGTTTTCTTTTCTAACCGACTTCAAAAAGAAGGAGGTTATCAATTCGCATGTTTGTATTTTTTTTTTATTTATGTTCGGGCATAACTTCGTCATTTACAGACGGATTTGCAAAATTGTTATTTTGTTCGAAAGGGGTTTGTTCCGAAATGGTCTCATTTAAATTTCATATAGATCTGATGATGGGTTTCGGAGACAAACAACGGAACTCTGCAAAAATTGACAGCAAATCAACCGCGATTGCTGCGATCGTATGTCTATGAATTGTTAACACAGTTTAATGGGGAACCACCACTAAAAAGTGAAAAATAAAAAACTTTTTTACAAAAAAATAGAACCAACTTCCAAAAAAAGTGGAAAAAAAACTTGAGAGGTGTCAAGGGACACCCGGATGGAACGAAGTTCCTTTCGATTAATTAGTGAAGGAATTGTAATACAATTTTATTTTTTTTAATTTATATATTTTTTATTATTAACTACGCACACACGCACGCACGTAAGAAGTTATACTTCATCATCTCATCGCAGCTCAGCTCAGCTCAGCTCAGCTCAGCTCAGATCAGCTAAGCTCAGCTCAGCTCAGCTCAGCTCAGCTTAGCTCAGCTCAACTCAACTCTTTAGCAATAACCACAACTATAACAAATAATGTTTGATAATGCTTGATCTGCTTGCAAACTTTGTACCTACCCACCAAAAATACAAGAAGTTTTTATTAGATTGTTTTTCCAACACAATCTTTTTGGATGGACAGCCTCATTAGTGTCGTGACAACTTTTCGTAAGAATTTTTTCCGTCTAGCCCCCTTTCACAACGCGCGATAAGGAATTTCGTTCCAATAACTTTTTTGGAAGTCGGTATCAAAAACCGAAAACACAAAACCAGAAACACCGACTTCCGAAATTAAAGTTATTTTGCACTTTTTTTGGAAGTCAGTTCTATTTTTTTGTATTTTTTTTTTTTTAATTTCTGGATTACCAGAATACAGTAGATTTATTCCATTTTTTTGTACCTCTAGCTTATAATGAGTAGGACTTTATAACCCGTCATAATTAGATCCAAGCTATGAATAAAAATTAAAACTATTCCTAAAAAACTTTTTTACAAAAAAATAGAACCGACTTCCAAAAAAAGTGCAAAATAACTTTAATTTCGGAAGTCGGTGTCAAAAAACGAAGACACAAAACAGGAACACCGACTTCCGAAATTAAAGTTATTTTGCACTTTTTTCGGAAGTCGGTTCTATTTTTTTTCAATAAAGTTTTTTATTTTTCACTTTTTAGTTGTGGTTCCCCATTGAACAGTGTTAACAATTCATAGACATACGATAGCAGCAATCGCGGTTGATTTGCTATCAATTTTTGAAGAGTTCCGTTGTCTGTCTCCGAAACCTATCATTAGATCTTTTTGAAATTTAAATGGGACCATTTCGGAATAAACCCCTTTCGAACAAAAAAAGAATTTTGCAAATCCGTCAATATATGACGGAGTTATGCCCGAACATACATAAAAAAATAAATAAAAAAAATACAAACATCCGAATTGATAACCTCCTCCTTTTTCGAAGTCGGTTAAAAATATGTTTAACATAGTAATACGTAAACTTTTTGTGAAAAGGAATTGATAGCTCCGGCTTTATTACTTGTGTGTGTATAGTCTGTTAATCTTTCTAGGTTGGGGATAAAATATTTGAAGTTTAAATCCTAATTAGTTTCAGTAAGGTTCCTAATTGAGTCCAAACAGGTAATAGGAGGTTTAAATTGCTTTTGAAATTTCTTTAAAAGGGTCTAATATCAGAATTGAAAAAGTTTGCCCAAGAAAGTATTGTGACGACCTTATGTTGGCAACCTTATGGTGGAGACTGGCACGTTGGAAGTTTGGAATATTCTAGAAACTCTTGGAACGCCGCGCCGATTGAAAATTTAGAACAAAGAAGACTTTTGTTTTTGGGTAGACTTCTACTAGCTCGCTCGAAGAGGGCACATGTATTATTTTATTATTCAATATAACGTATAAGTTCGTGATCGCTCTTTTCTTTATCACACAACACACATAAGCAGTCACTCTCGTACACCACACTCTCGCACTGCCAGCGAGTATGACAACCCCCAGGAACGTATAGAAATCTCCAGGGACCAGCACTAAGAGAAGGTGCTCCAGGTCCCTATAAGTGGTGGAGGCGCCGGGTACGAGCGCCGTATGTAAGAGTGACGGCAACGATAACGGAGGACTGATGCAGTGATAGCACCAGGATAAGAGGAGTATACTCCAAGCTGAGTGGTTCTATTTTTAATAAGTGTTAAATAATATTAAAAGAGGAAAATGCGATACTTTTCGGGACACACGTATGAAGTGTGCCTCGAAGAATTTATCGACGAGTTTGTGTCGATGGCCATTGCCAAGGGGTGGCGAAAGACCGATTATTCGTTAATTCTTGGTGTTTGGTTAAAAGGATCTGCGCAATATTTTTTTAAATATACGTTCCAGTATGAGATGGAATTTGACACGCTGTGCGCGGAGCTTAGGAAAGCATTCCCATGCAAGTGTGGGTCTTGCAAGCAGAGAATCAATCAGTGTTTTTATAATCTTGAGAGGCCGGACATTGTGTCCGAGGCGGATGAACAGTCCGAGGATAATGTGAGCGAAGATAATCACGTAGTATTATTTTCTAGCTCAACAATTAAAGCAAAGGAGGAGGACGATGATGACCAGAGCTGCGCTGATGCCGGCCTAGTCAATGATGCCCAAGAATGTGAAGACTGCGGTCTAGGCGATGAGGACCGAAGCTGTGACAATGAAGATGCAGAATCGGGTCGGTTATTTATAATTATTCCTAGTAATAATATTTCAGAGAAACAAGAGACAATTGTAGTAAAAGAAACATTTGGCGAGCACGAGTCGAATGAAAATTTTATTTGTTTGGGAATTGTTTCGGCTGATGTCGTCGGCATGGAAAGCTGTGAGGTGGAAGTTCCGTCGGAGACACATGGTTCTTGTGACGATGATTTTGTTCAAGTTGAGTATGTTTCTGCTGATGTTTGCGAGCAGGAGAGCTTCGAAATGGCGGTGGAGTCCAAACAGCTGTGCGTGCCAGTGGAAGTCATGCAAAATCCTGCCATTATTGTTCCAATAGTTGATAGTCCAGCGGATATCTATTCGGATGAAAACTGCATCATAAGTATCACTTCCCAACGTCACAACATTCCACAGCAAGCGGAACAGCATTTTTCACTGAGTATGCTGGAGGAGGAGATAAGTGCCCTCCCGTATTTAGCGAAGAAGCATAATTTCCATTTCTTTGATAAACATAAAATTATTTTTGTATCAACTTTATTTATTCTAGCTGACATGTATTGTCATAGCAACGTGACAAACAAGTTTTCGACCATAAATATAAGGTATGGATGTAGTAATTATGATGTTCCAAATTTTTCGATAAAAATAAAAATATGCGAAAGAAGTCGGGAATTGCTTGTAAACTATTTATTAAAGCAGTATTCTGTAATTAAATATAAGTTTTGGAAATTTAAGAAAAAAATTATAAATTGTTTGTTGAAAATGATTTTATTTTTAAAAAGATTTTTAGAGAATAGACAGTGGTGTCAGATGTCATTTGACATGACAAATAATTGTCAGATATCTGGTACGTCAACGTTAGTACGGTTGACAATATAGTAAAAGTTTAAATTTTAACCGACTTCAAAAGTAGGAGGTTCTCATTTGTTTTGTTTTTTATGTGATATTAATCGTTGTGTTTTTGTGTTTCATGTAATCGATATGATGAGCTGCACGGACGTGACTGAAGACTGATGGGAGATGTGACCACATACCATGAGCAAGGAATTCATTATAATAATCATAGTTAGGGAAAAATAGGTGCGGGAACTCCTACAGAGTGCGATTTTAATAAAGATGTTACTACGGTTAGGAGGTAGAGGGAATTGCGATCCTCTCTCCTAGGGAAAGACGTGTCCGGGTTTTTTTTGTCGGTTTATACCAGCTTTGTTTATGGGGTATAATGCCTTCGCAAAGTGGGATCGAGTTGATTCTGTATGGTGTGACCGAGCCCATGACAATTTTTATGTATTATTCATTTAGAGAGTATACTTCAAGTTATATTTATGGAGCACTCTGGGGGAAGTTCAGGAACAGTGAGTAGGTTTCAGAACAGTGGTCGTTTTTTCTCCTGGTCTTCATAAGTGTCCAATGGAGTTAAAATTATTACAGTTTTGAATTTTATTTTTGTAAACCCCTTCTGGGTAGATGCTAACTAGAGCATCTTAGGTCAGAAAATTTAGCAGAGCGGTGTGGCTTTTTAGAGAGGTTTTACCTCACTGAAGCCATGTGCATTGCCGGGATATGTGGTGCGCCGAATGGCTTAATTAATAATAAGAAAGAAGACCACTTTACTCGGGGTTAATTTTTGGCTATCCATAGGTGGACTCTGCTGCGACGTGTACCTCTCAAAGGTAGGGCCTTTGCAGTAGGTTTAGGTAGGCCTCAATCGGCTTTTCAAATATTTAATTGAATAGAAGACTTACTAGCGTCTGCGCTTCTATTCGTAGGGGCGTAGCTCATGTGACGACCTTATGTTGGCAACCTTATGGTGGAGACTGGCACGTTGGAAGTTTGGAATATTCTAGAAACTCTTGGAACGCCGATTGAAAATTTAGAACAAAGAAGACTTTTGTTTTTGGGTAGACTTCTACTAGCTCGCTCGAAGAGGGCACATGTATTATTTTATTATTCAATATAACGTATAAGTTCGTGATCGCTCTTTTCTTTATCACACAACACACATAAGCAGTCACTCTCGTACACCACACTCTCGCACTGCCAGCGAGTATGACAACCCCCAGGAACGTATAGAAATCTCCAGGGACCAGCACTAAGAGAAGGTGCTCCAGGTCCCTATAGTATCACCAGATGGGTGAAAAAATACCACACCCTTGTGATACACCACAGCAATGATTAAATTTTGTAAAATACACGGTCTGCAAATGCCTAGCTATAGACAAAAATCAGTAAAATTGCTGGCTACCCAAAAATTAATTCTAGACACGAAAAATACTTTCCAATCAATACCCTTTTTGTCCGAATAAACACAACATTGAAAATGAACACTCAACAGCTGCCCTTGATTTGTCGGAACCCGTTGCGGGAGAAGCAAAAACCCCTATTTATTAAAAGGACCTAAACGAAGCCAATCACAGTGCTTTAGGGTTTATGGACAATAAAAGCAATCCGGGCCGAAGGACAATGTGTCGCGATAGCTCCAACCCTTGCACCCAATGGGGTTTTCCTTCTTTCTTTATTTACGCACTATTGCGTCTGGGTTTTTCACTCTTGAGTTTTTATTATTTTGGGTAATTTGGATCTTGTTTGCAGTATGGTCAACGTCGCATGTGTTGGTTGACGGTTGTTTCTTTTATCTAAGTTGCCTGAAGTCAGACTTTTATTATTAAGGGCGGATTTTTCAATCGTCAGATAACTTTTATCACTATTACTATCACTATCACTTCACTATATATAATAAAACAAGGCCCCCCACCGCGTCTGTCTGTCTGTTTGCGATAAACTCAAAAACAACTGATTGGTTCATGCGGTTTTCACCAATTGACAAAGTGATTCATGGGGAAGGTTTGTGTGTAGTTTGTACCTGTGCGAAGCTGGGCTGGTCGCTGTAGGATGAATATGGCGGTTGCATATATTTTTCACGCAAGAGCTGTAAAATTACATATTTTTTCCTTAGAATAAAGTTGTCTGTCTATAGAAAAAACCGGCCAAGAGCGAGTTGTGCTGGCGTGCAAATAAATAAATAATAATAATAAATAATAAATGGTTTATTGCAGAAACTTGTACAACTTTTACATTTAATCTTACATAGGGACCTCCTTTTAAGTAAAAGATATACCTGTGCTAGGAGGTCCCGCTCTTCAATGACAAATTATTAAAAGTGGTGTACAAAAATAAAAGTCGGTTAAAATACAATTCAAACAAAAAATCACAAGTAAAATGCAAACCAAATAAAAGGCAAAAAAGAAAAGTAAAAGAACATAGAGATTAATCCTAAAATAGTGTGTGTGTATGTGTGTAAATGAGTGTGTGCTTGTGATAGTGTGTATGTGTGGGTGTGCATGTGTGGGTGTGCAAGTGTGTGTATGTGTGTATATCATATTGACGATGCTTGCAGCAATAATTCAATGTCATCATAGGTCTTCAATTTTAGCCATTGAACTATTGCCTTTTTGCAGTCCTTAGTAGTCATAGGATAGATGTTAATGATTTTATTAATTTTATTATATATGGCAGCGGAATTTGTACTGTATTGTCTTGTGGCATATGCAGTTTTGACAAATTTTACTGGTGCAACACAGTATTTTCGTCTTCTCTTCTGATGGTGAGGGTCATAGGGCAGAACTTTGTGTAATTTTAAGACTATGTGGAGTATGTATAATTTTCTCACTGTGAGCAAAGCGTTCCGAACAAATCATATTTTTTCAGGTTAAACTACATTAGTTGTAGTCCATATGTAGTAAAGAACTACATTCTGTATTTTTTTTTTTAAATTGGACCTAGTGGTTTCGGAGATAAGGGGGGGGAATGGTAATTTTTCATCTATTTTCTCAAATAACTTAAAAACTATACATTTTGGAATAATGAAAAAATATATTTGAAGTCCTTACAATAAGCCCTTCCATTTGATATGTAGCACATTACAGTTTAAAAAGCTTTTATTTTTATTTTTCTGATTTGCACCCAAAGTGACCCCTATATTCCAAATTCAATTACTTAAGTTCCACGTTCGTGTTTGGGTCACCGATATTCATGTGTTTACCAAATTTTAACTCAATCGGTCGAGTAGATTCGGAGTAAATTGGCTGTGACAGACGGACAGACAGACAGACAGACAGACAGACGCACGAGTGATCCTATAAGGCTTCCATTTTTACATTCGAATGATCGGAACCCTAAAAACTAGCTCTAAAGTTATAAAACAATACATATTTAATGTACAGAAAAAAAGGTAAGTACGAGTAGGTAGGTACCTAGAGGAATTGTGTCAGTAACTTTTATATAACTTTGGCTTCAAATGCCGTTTAACCAACAATAGAAGAACTAAGCTATCTAATGGCTTTATAAATACTCTAAGGAAGACCTTCACAACTTTACTACCAAAATAAGACATTCTAAGGGATTTCAACAACAGAATCTGCAGCATCATGCTGAAATCCACGCTCAACTTCGAACGAGCTAAATAAAGGAAAAAATCCAAAGCATTCTTCAGCCTACCTTGTGACGTAAGGAGCCTTCGTGGGATATAAAAAAGAACAACACGTAACTCGGTCAACGTTAAATAAATATATTTTAAATAGAGAAAGGGTGTGGGAAGGTCTGCAGTCACATGATTCATTGCCCCCTGGGAGATAGCACGCTACTGCCCTGGCTCAGCCTTGGTGTCTCGGGGAAGCCACATTGCGCTTGCCCCTGGAGGTGTTGGCCGGCAGGCGGCAGCGCCGGCTCGCAGGGTCGACAGGAGCCAGGATGATCGGCCGGCAGGTGGTCTAGCCGGCTCGGAGACGGCCTGCTGAGGCCACGCGGGTAGATATACACCCGGCGTGGAGCGAGCCGCCGTGGTGAGTGGCCTAGTGGCCGCGCCACGAGGCACTGCGGCAGGATGGCCGCGATGGAGGGCGATGCAGGTGCGTGCCCAGAATGCAGGGCTCCAAGTCCTCTCCCTCCATTTTACAATTTGGGAAGCCGGGTCAGGAAATCTGGAGCTGGTAATCCGGATCTAGGAACCCTGGGAACAATGTCCAGCGTGTCAGAGGTGGAAGATAAGCTTCTCCGCTGATTTTGACACCTTGGCATGAGCAAAGCGGCTGTACGTGCGCTAACAAGTGTGGTTGTCAAAATCAGACGGAGTTTACAAAGGTGAGGAGGAAAAGCATGATGACATTCAAGAGCAGCAGCAGCCACGCGCAAGTCAGCATGTACATAGCTAAGGCTATACGTATGTGCATAGTAAAGCTGATCACGCGGAAGGCGTGATTACAATGTGCGACAGATCTTTTATAGGTTATGAGCCTTGATTATACAATGCTAGGAAATGAAATTAAGGAAGACATGTTCTGGAAAGAATTTATACACAAGATTAGGAACACAGAATGCACAAAGCTACCTGTATGCTGTTCAAACACTCACCCAATTACAGGGGTTGGAATCGCGTAATAAGTTGGCAAATATTTGCCAATGCAAACTGCAGCTGCTAGGACTTGGCGATCGCTTCACAGCTCAAGGGTGTTCGACAGAACAAGGTGAGTATGAGGTCTAACGCCAACAGCTGGATTCAGATGAAAAAGGGACCACGATGTCGTTTATCGGGTTTTTATATCTTCGCCGTCATTGACAGATGTCATTGAATTCATAGACAATAGTGTTGTCAGTCAACTAAAATTGTCCATGCCTACCAAAGGCATCACAATGGCTTTTGGTCTCTGGATTTATTCAGTATGTTTATGTTTCAATTAAGATTGTAACGCCACTACGTTACAGTACCCCCCAAAAAAGGTAGGATTTTTACCTGGGTAAAGATCCTTATGGTGTTGCACTAGCCACCATCTGAAATACGACCCTTTTATTCATCTTCATTCATTCATCATTAGCTCATTTCATCCTTTCATAAACCTATCATACCAGCAGACCACTTATTAAAGAAGTGAGTCCGCTTCCTAGCAAGTATGTAAGAGTAGATCGTCCTTATTTGACTAAATACTCGCGTAAATCAGACTTAGTTAGTGAATGTTTATTACTAAGAACCAATATATATATCAAAGTTAATAAAGAAATAAATAAAATATTGTTTTGGATTAAGGCTTGTTTAAGGAGTCTCCGCCCGCTCCTGCAGAGGCTTATTTTACTGAGTTGCAAACCGCTCAAATAGATATATAAAATCAAGAAGTAAAGTTTTTTCTAGTTTAGGTTTTGATTAAGGAGTAACTATACCGCCCCTGCAATGGCTTATTTATTGAGTTGCAAACCGCTCAGATAGCAAAATAAATAAAAACTATGGATAAAAAGGACCCATAGTTGTATATAGAAAAAAAAAAAAAAAAACTTGGTTCAAAGCAAAAAACATTGTAGAAAAGGTAGGGCCTTAATATAAACGGAATCACAAATCGAACCCACAACGAGTTACGAGACCAATTTCTGAACCACTAAAAAAAATTATGTCCCTGATTATTGAGCGGACAAAAATTTCATTTGATTATTGATCAAACTGTAATGTGTTTAACATATGTAAACAAGTTTAATCAATTGTGATATTAGGTAATATTATGCAAGATGGTGAGTGTCGAAACAGCAATACAAAAGTAATGTGAAATACTCCGTCTGTTACAAAAAATTCTAACTATTGAACGCTATGGTTGAATTCCTAAAGTTATGTTTAGATTTAAAAGAAATAATAGTAAAATAAGTCAAATGATTGTTAAGCAACTGGTGCAACTAGTGTGTACACAGGCTAAGTAATCACTAAAAGTTAAATTCTCAAGTGTGTTACTGAGAAAAAAAAAAATATTTTCAAAAAATTTAATTTTGTTTAAAAAAAATAACTTGTACAACTAGTGTGTACACTGGCTAAATAACTTTTATAAGTTTAGTTCTCTAGTGAGAAACTGTTTAAAATAATTTAAAAAAAATTTTTTTTTTTTTCAAATAAAAATAAAATCTTGTTTAAAACCTAAGTGTTCAAACTTGAATATAAAGTTAAAAGTTGAGAATATCAATTTAAAAAAAAAAAGAACTAAGTTTATAATTTTAATTTTGTTTGAACATCAAGTGTTTCAAGCAAAATTTGTTGTTGACTGTACTTTTGATGATAACCATACTAAGTTCTATACAAAAATATGTTTGTTATGATCTTATAGTATTCTTGGTTATTGTACAGGATATAATTATGATACTGAATTATCATAAGTTTGTTCTATTAAATTATTAAGAAGTTATGAAAAGTTAAGTTATTTATAGTTTGATTTTAAATTTGAAGGTAACATTGAAAATTATAAAAAAAATTAAAAGAAGGTAGGCTGACAATTTTTTTTTTTATGAGCAAGGATTATAGAAGTTGCTAGAATTTGTCTTCCTTCCAAGACTAGATGATTAGCCTGGTTGTGCCTGTAATTTATACCCGGCACCCAATCTCTTCTACCGGCACACCGCTAGTTGCTAACCGATAGAAATAAGATTGGTGGTAGTACTTCCCCGGGGCGAGCTGTTCACTAATAGCTCTACTACTACGATTTTATCTTAATAGCCGTGAGTACACATCAGTTGCTGTCAACCAAGAGAAAAAAAAACGTTCTACACATGGACAACACACACAATTAAAAAAAAAAAAATACCCACCAGGGAACAATAAAAAAATGTGACTACAAAACCACGTTTTTGGGCGCCAGTGTGACGTAAGGAGCCTTCGTGGGATATAAAAAAGAACAACACGTAACTCGGTCAACGTTAAATAAATATATTTTAAATAGAGAAAGGGTGTGGGAAGGTCTGCAGTCACATGATTCATTGCCCCCTGGGAGATAGCACGCTACTGCCCTGGCTCAGCCTTGGTGTCTCGGGGAAGCCACATTGCGCTTGCCCCTGGAGGTGTTGGCCGGCAGGCGGCAGCGCCGGCTCGCAGGGTCGACAGGAGCCAGGATGATCGGCCGGCAGGTGGTCTAGCCGGCTCGGAGACGGCCTGCTGAGGCCACGCGGGTAGATATACACCCGGCGTGGAGCGAGCCGCCGTGGTGAGTGGCCTAGTGGCCGCGCCACGAGGCACTGCGGCAGGATGGCCGCGATGGAGGGCGATGCAGGTGCGTGCCCAGAATGCAGGGCTCCAAGTCCTCTCCCTCCATTTTACAATTTGGGAAGCCGGGTCAGGAAATCTGGAGCTGGTAATCCGGATCTAGGAACCCTGGGAACAATGTCCAGCGTGTCAGAGGTGGAAGATAAGCTTCTCCGCTGATTTTGACACCTTGGCATGAGCAAAGCGGCTGTACGTGCGCTAACAAGTGTGGTTGTCAAAATCAGACGGAGTTTACAAAGGTGAGGAGGAAAAGCATGATGACATTCAAGAGCAGCAGCAGCCACGCGCAAGTCAGCATGTACATAGCTAAGGCTATACGTATGTGCATAGTAAAGCTGATCACGCGGAAGGCGTGATTACAATGTGCGACAGATCTTTTATAGGTTATGAGCCTTGATTATACAATGCTAGGAAATGAAATTAAGGAAGACATGTTCTGGAAAGAATTTATACACAAGATTAGGAACACAGAATGCACAAAGCTACCTGTATGCTGTTCAAACACTCACCCAATTACAGGGGTTGGAATCGCGTAATAAGTTGGCAAATATTTGCCAATGCAAACTGCAGCTGCTAGGACTTGGCGATCGCTTCACAGCTCAAGGGTGTTCGACAGAACAAGGTGAGTATGAGGTCTAACGCCAACAGCTGGATTCAGATGAAAAAGGGACCACGATGTCGTTTATCGGGTTTTTATATCTTCGCCGTCATTGACAGATGTCATTGAATTCATAGACAATAGTGTTGTCAGTCAACTAAAATTGTCCATGCCTACCAAAGGCATCACAATGGCTTTTGGTCTCTGGATTTATTCAGTATGTTTATGTTTCAATTAAGATTGTAACGCCACTACGTTACAACCTACGTGTCCATCAGTTATCTCCTAATCCCGGGAACCCGGAATTGCACGGGATCCCGTTAATTTTACCGCGTTGTTGGGGATAATTTTATTTATTGCAATGGGGATTCCCGAATAGGGTGTTAGATTAAACGCCTTTCCCGTTTTTATGATCTGTAGCGATCGCCACGAGGCTTGAATGTTCACAGATGTTGGTAATAAAGAAATTTATTTTATTTATGGGTCGTTTGGTTCCCGTACCTTTTCTACCGGGCTAGCTCTAGATTTTTTGGATTGAGTTTTTTTTTGCCGTTGTATCGCCTTTTAAGCCGACGAAAAAAAAGGAGGAGGTTCTCAATTCGACCGTACTTATATACATATTTTAACCGATTGCTCCAAACGAAGGGCAATGTTTTTACCGGATGAAAAGCATAGAGAAAAAAAAAACCGCCCCAGCGGCAGTGACTAGAGACGCCATTAGCCATTAATAATATTCATGTACACGCTATGTTCACTGATCACATGCCAGCTCAATAAAAGATCGAATTTTCAAGGGCCGTCAATGTCTTAGTCTAAGATCCTGTATATTCGTCTAGATCAGATCCATCTTGGAACCAGGATTTGTAATAATATATTGGTTTAAAAGAGTATCCATGGAGTTTCTTGCACGTTCTTCTCTATAGAGATCTACGCTTTGGAATGTGCAATTAATTTCATCTTTCTGACTGACGGACTTCTTGACAATTCAAAAGTGCCTGTAAATCGTTTTTTTTTAAATAAATGGTTTGAGTTTGATCCCAGAGCCGCTAGAGGTGACTTCTGGGGCCTACTGGAGGCTTCTTTTGTTAAAATGTCAGTCAAAAAATAAGTAATGTCTGGTGGATCTAGGATCTTACTCTATCTACGAGAAAATGGTGACACTCAGTGACATTCTCGGTTCAGTGGCCGACATGCTCGGTTTAGTGGCCACCGAGTGCCTCGTGCTCTGTGATAAGATTGAGTGAGCTATAAAGAGGAGAAGTAACAGACCATCTGCCTACAAACTGATAGATTTTACATCTTCCAAGTTGCACCGCAACGGATTTGGTCGTCTTATACAGGTAGTCCACGTTAAACGGTTTTATAAGTTACCGGCCACAACTTTTAAGTTGCAGGTCGTGGCTTCAAACTCAGGCAGACACTTTACTTTGCGTAAATTATTTCATCATCACTACTGTCAAAACAGCGAATAAAAATATCCTGAAGAAACCGGCATGTCTTAGATCCAAAACTTTGAAGACATGTGACATCCACCAATCCGCATTGGGCCCGCGTGGTGGATTATGGCCCACACACTCTCACAGAGAGGAGGCCTGTGCCTCAGCAGTGGGAACATTAAAAAGCTGATTATGTTTATGGTTATAAGTTGTCAGTCCAACTGGACAGGGTATTGGTCCTTCGCTGATCTTGACTAAGGCAGTTATCCCACCGACCGCGAGGAAGCGACTAACTATCGGCTATTTTGACGCTCAAGAAACGTACAATAGATATATACATTACGTGTAAACAAAAGAGATGCATATATTAATAGTTGATCGCTGACCGTTCACACTGCCGGTGAGGACTCGCTCCACAAGTTTCTCGCTGAGCGACAAGAGCTGTCAAAGATAATACTCACTCAGCGGTACTCGCTCAGCAATGCTCGCTTGGCGGTCAAAACTCACGCCGAGAGGACTAGTCACCCCGAGGGAGTGGTGCGAGTAACTCACGCACTCGCACACTCGCACACTCGCTTAAGACCCAGCCACAAAATTATCAGAACTACACACTCGCTACTCGCTGCTCGTCAACTCGTTTTCAGTTTGAAGCTTTATTTGCTACAAGCTCATCGTTGGCGGTGGGACAAGTGCCTAAAATATGACAGAATAAGAAAACAGCGATTGCTAAATATGGTTCTTGTGGTATGCATTGAAAGCGAGTATAATGAACTTTATTATTGTGTATAATTTGTTATTATTAGATCCTACCATAAATAATAACCCGAAATAAATCAACGTTAAGTTTCTTGACAACTATTCCTATATAACCCTCCGATCTTCAACAAAAACTGAAGTACCCCACTAAAACAAAAGGACGGCCCTCAGAAAGGCATATGATACGAACGACGATAAAAACTTGTGTTTATGGCGACGTAATATCGATATAACATTGACATTATACCCATAGAGTATCGATAGAACACATCATTGTGAGAACGACCCTATAAATTCCAAGATTCTTATATCGACGTCTGTTACAAGTAATGTAAGAAGGTAAATTATTTGGTTAAAGTTGCCTGTACCATTTTTAGGGAAACCCGAAATAAGATGTTAAGAGGGCACAGGGGCTGCGATTCTCCATACAAATGTATTGGCCTTTTTTCTTCCTGAATAATGGCTCTAGACCAATATTTTTTTTCATAAAGTCAAGGTCTGTTGTAGACACGTCCCTGTCATTTCCTTTTTTTCAGCAACCAATATGTAAAGAAAATATGACCCTACAAAAATTACAAAAAATAGGCCATTTTTACTGCCGTAATAAGAGGACTACCAGACAAAAGTTCGAAAAGTTTAAACATAAAACATTTAATAGGAACCAAGACATACTCTTTTTTAAAATTTTTGTGCCAAAAATAATTGAATCTGCTCAGTTTTCGAGGAGAAAAAATGGAATACAAAACGTCGATCTCATCAAAAATTATGTGATAAGTTCGGTCTGAGCGACAGCTGTTCCTATCGCACTCTACGGGGGCAGGCTTGAGGCAGCACGACGGCAATAGTTTCCTCAAATACCTATTTTTCAAATTACTCGCAGGCCCTGTTCCCTCTTAATAAATTGTGTCGCTCTTTATCCGCTGTAGATACTACGAAAGCCTGTTTTAGAAGTGGCCTCTGGATAGTCATATTTGTACATAAGTAATATTAACGAAAAAACTACGAGAATAATGTGAACCCTTTCCTCTACGTCGTAGGTTAAAAATATCTGAGGATAAACGGTAGGGCTTATTGTATACATTCAAACACAAATTGGATCATCATCAGAATCATTATTTCAGCCGCAACACGTCCACTGCTGTACTTAGGGCTCCCCCAAGTGTTGCCACAACCACTGGTCTTGTGCGTCTCGCATCCATCGGATTCCCACGACCCTCACCAGGTCATCAGTCCACCTTTTGGGAGGCCTTCCAACGCCGCGTCAGTTGGTATGAAATCGAAATAATATAATTATACCGCTCTAAAAGTACGAAACTTAAATTCTTCTTCTTCAGGCTCTCCTAATCGTTCTTCTCTAGAGATATCGTTTCTGGGATCAATCTGCCAAGCCTTTTCCCAACAGTCTAACAGGATGCAGCTGAGTACCAGTATTTTACATGGAGCGACTGCCTATCTGACCTCCACAACCCAGTTACTGGGTAATACGATCGATACCCCTTGGTAAGACTGGTCCGCCTTTGGGGCCTCTGACGACCCGTAACGACTGTCAAAGACCCACGATTGATGTCGGGACCAACGGCTTAACGTGCTTTCTATTGTTTCTGGTATACGGAATGTAAATGATACGCTTAGACATCATGTAACAAAAACCCTGTCCAATCCTGAAGGGTATTATTTGGTATAGTACTGCGTACGTAGGTAGGTACGTACGTATATGTATACGTAATCATTTAATGGATACAAGATTATTATTTTTCCCCAATGAAAATAATTAATTAAAAAAAAAAAAAAAACTTACCAGAGGCAACACTGAGCGCTCGACAAAGTTCACCTACAGTTTTATGTCTAAGTGCCTACAGCGCGGTTGGTTCAGGGCGGAATCGTTTGAAATAAAAATAGGTAAAAATAAAAAGATTTCGCCGGGCGGTGGAGTGTAGTCAACCTATGAAAATTTGCCATATTTAGTGTTAAATTTCGCATATTTTATTAAAAAAAAATCTATAACTTTTGGTTTTTAGGAGTTATATTTTTTTTACTATTTTTTCTACTACGTATGTTAAACCAGGTATACGCCTTTATTGGATCGGATAGGATTTTTGTTACATGCTGTATAAACTAGCATAAATATCGATACCCAAAAATACTCAAGTGAGCCACATAAACCTGAGCTGTTTATACCGGCATAAAGTGAAAAATATACAATAGCACGGCTTCGTTGGAAGCGGACGAGTTATAGCTCCCTGGTGAACGATTTACTTGAGCTCCGAGCTTCGAATAAGATTCAGTAGAAGGTCTGACGTACACCGCGCATCTAGATACTGGCGTGCCTTCTTGGTGTCCCGTGTTGGCACAGGATAGTGGTCATTTTATATTGCTACAAGTAACTCGCCTTTTTACGTCTGTTCGATGCTACTCGTATCATCATCATCATCATTTCAGATGAAAGACGTCCACTACTGGACATGGGCCTTCCCCAAGTGTCACCACAACGATCGGTCCTGTGTGTCTCGCATCCATTGGATTCCCACGTCCCTCACCAGGTCATCGGTCCACCTTGTGATAGGCCTTGCAATGCTGCATCTTCCGGTACGTCACCAGTCCAGAATCATTCTTCCCTATCGACCATCTGTTCTTTGAGGAATGTACCCTGCTGACTTGCCACTTAAGTGTAACGATTCTTCGGGCTATGTCGTTAGTTTTGGTTCTCCTGCCGATATCTTCATTCCTGATTCGATCACGTAAGGGATCGCGGAGCATAGCCCTATCTATTGCTCTTTGGGTGACTTTAAGCTTTCTTGACATACTTGGATAGATTTAACTGATAATATGTTATAAAAAAATAAAAAGTCTAAAGAAAATATCTATAATATGATGGTAAAAATCTTATTCAAATTGGTTGAGCGGCTTAGGAAAAATAAACGCACATGCCGATAGACGAAAAATAGCGACTTTATTTTATACTATTTCGAAACCTTGTTCACTCAAAGGCAACAAAGGTTACCAAAATTACATTCTGATTCAAATCCAAATGCTTATAGCTTCACTAATAGTTTACAATAACTAACACACGTCAAAGCATCTAACAGTCTCCCGCCGCACATTTATTTTCACACTGTACTGACAATAGTACAGTAAATTGCTTATCATGTGACCCGTACCGTTCTGTCTAAAGCATTCCTTTGTAACAAAGGGACTCAACTCTGCATTCTAGTAATTTATCGTCCAGTCTGTTATTCCCTACAGTTTAGCATTTACATACCAACCTAAATCCAGCAGGAACTCAGTAAACGAATTTCCATATTCTGGCTATTTTAAGCTGTATTTCATTCTCTCGTTACAAATACTGTTTTTGTTTGATATCATAAGCATAGCAAAATCAGCCTTTTGTTGTCCCCACTACTGGGTGTTTGCATCCACGACGCGGGCCCAATGCGGGTGAATTATTGGTTCTAGGACATGTCGGTTTTATCACGATGTTTTCATTCGCCGTTTTGAGAGCTGAGGTGATGTAATAATTTACACAAAACGAAGCCGCTGCCTGAGTTCGTCTAAACCTACAACTTGAAAGACGCGGCCGTTACCAATGGGCCACCACTGCTCTAGATTATTACTGCAGTGGAAAGATATCTCAGTTCAAGTTAAACACCGAATTTAAAAGCATACGGTCAAGGTTTGCTTGACAGTAATCATCTTTTCATTTCAACCGAAAGACGTCCACTATACTAGGCATAGGTCTCTTACAAGCATCGCTACATCTACCGGTCCGCTCATCAGATCATCGGTTCACCTTGTAGAAGGAATTCCTTCGTTGCGTATTATGGTACGCGGTTTTCACTTCCTTCGGCTATCCGTTCTGTGAAAAATGTGCCCTTACCCACTGTCACTTAGATGTGTTAATTCTTCGGGCTATGTCGGTTATCTTGTTTCTTCTGCGGACCTTTTCTTGATAGATGACGTATGACTGATTAATTATGGTGTTCTAAAAATCATGATTCTAGAGTTCCGACGGAATCACTCGCACGTCTGTCTGTCTATCTGTCTCTGTCAAAGGCGAATGTGCTCCGAATCTATTGGACTGATTCAGTTGAAATTTGGTACACATATGAATTTCTATAACCAAAAATCACGGACGTGTAACGTAAACAAATAAATTTAGAATATGGGATGCACTTTTAATATGGCACTTTTGGTATACAAAATGAAAAATAAAAAATAAAATTTTACAAACTGTACCGAGCAATACCTATATCAAATATAGGTAAGGGCCATATTGTAAGAGTCATAATATAACTATTTTGTAATTTTAAAGTATGTTAGAAAATATATGAAAAAAAGACCATTCCATATCTCTAATATTACTGAGCCTATTTTTTTTAAATATAATACAGAAATAAGTTCTCCAAATAAAGGAAACCCCTTAAAAGAATGGTTTAAAAATATTATTTATTCGGAACTCTTTGCGCAAGTTAATTGTGGTAGCTACTACAATTAGCTTCGTCAGCAGTGCAGCTTTTTTCAAATCTAGTAAGTAATTATAATTTAGGAAATTGTCGACACGCAAAAATTGTCATTTTAGCATAATTTAGCTATAAATATCTTGGTATCTTTAGGATTATGACATTAATATCTTAACTGTCACTTTGTTAGATAAATAAAGTTACCTTTTTAAACTCCATAACTTGCGCGAGTCGAACTTGCACTAAACTTTTTTTTTTTTTAACAAATTATCATGATCGACCAGTGTACGTCAGCCTTTAAGCCACGGAAACGTCTTTTATCGTTTGAAGGCTGAAGCTACAATGTAGATGCTATCTTATTCATTACTATAGCTGGTATAGGTAGGTAGCCGATAGCCGTATTAATTCTACAGAGAGTAACGGAAAGGTGTGGTCATATTTTAAAAACCGATTCTGCCCATATAAATGAACAACTTTCCCTAAGACAAAGCTGAAATTGCCCAAAAAAAAAAGGTGTGTGTGCGATTCACACACGATAGAAGTGAAACTTCAGTAAATCGACAAAAGAATGAGATGAATATATATAACAAGGGTTGGATAATCCCCTGAACGGCCACGGGCATACCAGTATGCCGATCCAGATTACGCGGCTTAAACCTCTATTATTAAATAACTAAAGATCTTATATCCTGTGGCATGGTGCACATGCATTCTTAGATAGTTATTACATAGTGTTAGAAAAAAAACGCAACACAAAACGCAACGCAAACGCAGAAACGCAATTTTAAAAAGCCGTTATGTTGTTTTGATTTCGTAATTTGAAGTTTTGAGTATGAATAATAGGAAAATATGATATCGGACTCTACAACTCCAACACAACAACTCTATTACTTGTCTATTCATAGTGCAACATGCAAAATTTCATGTAAATTGATACAGTGGTTTTTACAACTACCCACACACTATTCCCGACAAATCGTTGATAACAAAATTTGAATAACATTCAACTCTTGAATTACAAGTATTGTTTACATGTTATTCTAAGGTCTGTTTATTCAACAACCCAAAAAAGTTTACTTTAAGTGCCTCGCTCTAATAGAAACCTCAGCAAGTTGTTTTTTATGAGCCCGGTCGTAAATAATATTTATATGTCAAACTGCGATAAGAGGCGCGGCCGTTGAGGGGTTGTTTAAAAATGAAAGTATTTTGATTAATTTTAAAAGATATTTTATATTTTATTTAACATATGTTACATAATCTATTGCTCAAGTTCCATATTTTCAGTTTCAACAAATAATACAAGAGGCTTATGATAACTAAAATACGATACAAATGTTTTAGTTTCAATTTGGTTGATAATAATATAGACGTTGGTAAGCGTATGGAGTGCGCGCGCGAGCCGTCGTCGGAGATCGGTAGCGAAGTGACGGGACCCCAGGCCCCGCGTCGCGCGCGCCCTCTCCTCTCGCCGCCTCCGCCGCTGCCCGACGTCAGCCGAAGGTCGTCGAAGACGCCCGAACAATAGTATGTACATTTCTGTCTCATTCTTTCCTGGCTTCATCCTACACATTTTGATATTTGTGTCTCTTACCTGTCGTTTTTTCCGTTGCATCCGGTTTGAAATCACAACGATTCTAAAGAAGAAGTTGTCAAAGGTGAGCGAAAGGTGGTCAAAGGTGGGCAAAGGTGGTCAAAGATTGTCAAAGATAGGCAAAGATGGTCAAAGGTAGGCAAAGATGGTCAAAGGTGGGCAAAGATGGTCAAAGATGGCCAAAATGGTTAATTGGTGGTCAGTGGTGAGCAAAAGTTGGCAAAAGTTGAGCAAAAGGTGGTCAAAGGTGAGCAAAGGTGGTCAAAGGTGGGAAAAGTTGAGCAAATGTGGTCAAAAGTGGAAAAAGGTGGGCAAAACGCGGCCAAAAGTGAGCAAATGGAGGCCAAAGGTGAGCAAAAGTTGGTCCAAGATGAGCAAAAGGCGGTCAAAGGTGAGCAAAAGGTGGTCAAAGTTGGGCAAAGATGGGCAAATGTGGGCAAAGATGGTCAAAAGGTGGCCAAAGGTGAGCAAAAGTTGGTAAAAGGTTTGCAATTGGTGGTCAAAGGTGAGCAATAGGTGGTCAAAGGTGAGCGAAAGGTGAGCAATCGGTGGTCAAAGGTGGGAAAAGATTGTCAAAAGGTTGCCAAAGGTGAGCAATATCATAATAATAGCAATATGTCTAAAGTTGATGATTGGTAGCGAAGTGATGGGACCCCAGGCCGGCCCTCTCGCCGCCTCCGCCGCTGCCCGACGTCAGCCGAAGGTCGTCGAAGACGCCCGAACAATAGTATGTATATTTCTGTCTCATTCTTTCCTGGCTTCATCCTACACATTTTTGTATTTGTGTCTCTTACCTGTCGTTTTTTCCGTTGCATCCGGTTTGAAATCACAACGATTCTAAAGAAGTTTCACTTCAAAAATTTGGACTTTACAAAGTTGCCGATCAATATGTACGGGAGGTCAAAAATTTATTTGAGAATATCCTCAGGTTTTCTTGAAAAAAGTTATTTATATCGATGGGTAGATGCAGTTCTTTAATTTGATACCCCACATGACCAGCTGGTGTATTCGCTAACTCGAAGACATCAATTTGATAAGCACTATTGCAGTACATTGCTTGCTGGACATCGATTATAATAGGCACTACGGTTTTCCTATACGTCAAAGCAGAAATGTACGGCAACGTGCCTATCAAATTGATGTCAACTGAGTTAGCGAATACGCCTACAGGTCACAAAAAAAATTTAATTCATAGAGCCTATGTCGCCACTTCAGCGGTTAAGACCAATCTAATAATACCTTATTTGGTAAAATCCATCAAGCCGTTTAGCTACAGCGTGTGCCAAAGAAATAGATATACACACATAGACACATACATACTCTGGAATAAACATTAGGTACCCTCCTTCTACCCGTCGAGCGCCTTTTTATCCGTTCTTTTCTTAAAAAAGTGTGTGTGTTAATATGTACGCACGTAAGAAGTTATACTTCTTTGGCGTAACAAGATAAAAAACCAAACTGTCACAAAGTTTACAAAAGGAAAACAATTATTCTTCATGAACCACTGACCATAGCCAACTTCAGGGTGTCGGTTCTAGCTAACTTCAGGCTGTAGGTTTTTTGTGACGGTGTGCACGCGCATCGTAAAAATTTACTCTCATCATTATTCCATAACGCGCCAAAAGAAGTATAACTTCAGTATATAACAGCGAAGGAGTAAAAAGTAGAAATTTAATACGTCTGTGTGACGAACTTACCCATCTAAAAAAAAAGACAGACTTTACTTGGTATTCTGTTCTGGACTTCTGACTGCCCTTATCAACTGTCACTAGAATTTATATTTCAGCTGGACGAACGATCCTTTGTTCTAATGTAATAAAACGAGTAGTGTGAATTTAATATCAAAGACGAGACCATCTTATAAATTCGAACATATTTTCATGATGGGTTCGTGTGTCACGTAATAAACTTCATTTGAATCGCTCATTTTGAAAACTTTATAGAGGCACTTATTAATTTAATAGAAACTTTGGGGTTACATGCCTTTTTGAAATAAAGTGACATCTAAACTAAAAACTGGACAAGCGTCTGTCGGACTCGCGCAAATAGGGTTCCGTACCATCGTACAAGATTATACGCGTTTACTTGTTGGCATTATTAAGATCGAGCAAAAAAGCCAAACATACACGTTTCCAGTAGGGGCAAATACACATTCTGTAAAATTTCAACTGTCTACCTACTGTGATCATGAGATACAGCCCGCTGATAGACAGACGGACGGACAGCAGAGTCTTAGTAATAGGGTCCCGTTGGTTACCCTTCGGGCATGGAACCCTAATAAAAGGTAAAATTTCATACTTGCTTGTAGGATTACAACCTTACCCAGAGGTTATTTCTGCAAGTTATCCAATTACGAATTCTATCATTGATAATGAAGCTTTATAAGTTTAGAAGCTTTGTATCTTAAGCTGCTCTGTACAGTCCAGTAATAGGGAACGGTTCTTGTAGCATCGAAACCATGGGGAAAGTTAGTATTGGAGTAATATGGCGATGTTTTATGACTTCTAGTTTAGGTTAGTTTGCGCCTTTTGCAGTGATTACGCAAAATCTTCTAACTCCATCAACAATTGTTCCTCTGTAATAGTCATTATTCCAGAAGATGCAATGTAGGTTATGTATTTAAAGAGATAATCCAATCGTAATATATCGTAGCACACACGTTTATTAATTTTTCTTATTATTTGTGCACAAATCACTCATAGCAAACAAGTTCCTCATCTAAGGAATGCGACGCTTTATGCGCTCGTAAATTGACCATGTACTTTGGTGATACAGTTTAATTTTATTTGTATGTTTTTTGGTGCCGTTTGGGATTATTTCAATACCAATTAGCTACTTCTTTATAATTTAAACGATCATTTCTTACACAAACATACATAGATATGAAACACATATTTATAGTATGGTTTTAAATGGTTCGAACAATGATAATTACTGGCAATTCAGAAACAAGTCCATTAAAGTTGTTAGTGCGTTCTAGAAATATCAACTGGGAATAAAGAAGCTATGTTACAAGTACTTTTGTTTCGTTTCCGAACGCATACAACCCTAATCTCTTAAAAGTAAGAGTGAACAGGCTTATTCCGGGTAAGCTCGCTCCATCGTCGACTCTGTCTCTGTCACCTCTGACCTAGACTAGAGTCAAGAGCAAACCCATCTCAAACAAATAATAGTAAGAAGCTATAAAATAAAATTCTTAAGCCCCGATTTTAGACTATGAAAGGTATTTTTTTTATTTATTGTTGATAAGCACGCGTTTGACCTGATCTCACCTGATGGTAAGCGATGACGTGGTTAAGTCTAAAGCCTCGATAATAATTAATGTAATGAAAAGGGAAATGAAAATTTTGAATAAAACTCACTATTTCTCTGGGCCTCTAACAGTCTATTTTATGTTTGCCCAATTGTGACCCGGTAAGTACTTCCAAATTTATTTTTCTTACAATTCTGTATCTTTAGTGAAAAGAGTTTTAAGTCAGAAATCCCTGTTTTGAGAAATATAAGATAAAGAGTTTTGTATTTTTGAAACGGCTACGTTTTTATTATTGAGATTTTTTAACGTTTATCAATTGGAAATTGTTACTGTTCTATGGAATATAATAATAATAATAAGACATTTATTTCGGACGTAGTCCATATACTGTTAGTAACACAAAAACCTTATAAGCTATTGTTAGTACATACAATAAAAAGACACAGAAATCACAAAGTGGCACCGCACAGGAATGCCAGTTTATGCCAGGCCTTGGACGCGACCACCCTCAGTGTGAAGTCTCATCCAGTGCCGCCACATCGCATATGCTTTGATTGTGTTCAAAAATAACTAGAATCTGTGATAATTATAAAAAAAAACTAGAGTTTTTTCTTTGGCCACATTTATGTTCCTACGTGTATAATGTTATCTATAATTTAAATTACATCATTAAAAACATACTATAAAATGCACTGGTTTTGAATGTTACAAGTATTTTTAAACATCTTTTTGATAGCAGCTGTAAATATATTAAAAACACAAGTACTAATTTTGTTTAGAAAACATTGAGTTTTCATGGGTTCCATGTCTTTTTATTGTGCTGTGATAAGATCAAACTTAAATCACTTTACACAAATTAAATACAATAAAAGACGTAGTGTATAACGATATATTTATTTATATCAAACTAGCTGCGCCCCGCGGTTTCACCCGCGTAGACCGGAATAAAAGGTAGCTTATATGTTAATCCAGGCTATAAGCAGCCGTTTGATCGTGAAGAAGTAACAAACTAACAAACTTTCACATTTATAATATTAGTAGAATAAACTACAAAATGATCAAGGTATAAAACAATATCAATATTATTTTATTTTTATTGTAGGGGCTTTCCTAAATGCGTGTTGAATACACCAGGAGAAATAATCTAAAATGTTGTAGTTTGAATTCTCTCCTGTGATCGGCCCGCCTATGATTAAAAGCACTGTTTCTGCCGCAGTCTTCTATCCTGGTAATTTCTGTGTTAGTTTTTTTATTGACGCCTGGCGCCCGAGTTTTTTATTATATATCATTATTTTGGCCTAATTTTGTTAAACACAAGTGAAATTTTCAATGTTGTTGCACACATAAGCTTGAAACCACATTTAATTTGACAATTGGCCCAGGCCAATATTGGCGGAGGCTTATACTGTCGAGGTCGTCTAATGTCATTAAAAAAGCGGGTGTTTAATAGTGTAAATATATTAAGTATATTTTATTATTTTTTAGTGACCCGTTGCAGCTTCGCTTGGGTACAAATTATAAACCGAAACCTTCCTCATAAATCACTTTATATATTGGTGAAAACCGCATGAAAATTCGTTTAGTAGTTTTTGAGTATATCGTGTACAGATGCGTCGAGGGACTTTGTTTTATAATAATTTGTAGTGATTATACTGAAGAGTGTTTTTAACCGACGAAAAAAAAGAGGAGGTTCTCAATTCGACCGTATATATATTTTTTTAGTTAAATCAATAACAGTGTCACTAATTAGTCTATATTATTACTTAACCATTATCAAAAAAACAACGAACTGGGGCTAAGAAAAAAAAAAAATGAAATATAAGATCCAGTCAGTGGAAAGGAGAAAATCCTAAAGCGCCAAAATGGTACTTTTGGGAAATGAGGTATAAAGTTTTTTTTTTTGTTTTTAATGCATATCTATTTTTATTTTTATTCCGATTTTATTATTCTAAAAATATAACATTATTATAAAAAAAATTGTACATGTATAAAGTATTTATCATTAAAAAAAAGACGTGTGGCACTCGGAGACTGCCGCGGTAAAGCTATTGCATAGCATTTTTTATAAACTTAAGCAATTATAATTATTCATTTATTTTATTTATGCAGCGACGGTGAGCTACACGACCGAAACCAGCCGTACCGGCTTGGCAGCGCAGGATCGAGTGTCGTATTGGTGGGGCAAGAGCACTCATCGGCAAACTAATCAGCTTCAGGGAGGGCAACACTCGCCCAAGAGTGATGCGCTTTGTGAGACGGGCGTTTTCGGGGACTGATGTCAGCTCCCGAGACTATATGTCCCGTGTCACAGAGCGTATCGACTTCCTGAAGCAGAAGGTGTATGCATGGGCAAGCCGCATCCGTAGGTATAGGCGGCGGGTGGAGCGATACACCCAGAATCGCACATTCCGGAGTAATAAAAGGTGGGTATATAGGACTTGGGAGCGGCCGGAACAAGATGTGACTGACACGCGTCTGCTGGATGATGACGCCATGAGTTTATTCTGGCGCAACATCTGGTCGGTGGCTGTCAGTCACACCGAAGGTGACTGGACTCGGGTGATCGAGCGAGCATGCGATACAATAACAGAAATGAGGGCAATCACTATCAGCCCCCAAGATGTAGCCCGTGCAGTTCGTCCGTTGCCTAATTGGAAATCTCCAGGGCCGGACGGACTGCACAATTTTTGGATAAAGTGGCTGCAAAGGTCGCACGCTCGCTTGGCATATCAATACCAGGCAGCCTTGGAATCTGGTTCGCTACCCGAGTTCCTTACAACAGGAATAAACCACCTGCTCCATAGAACAGGTAGTACTGCGGAACCTAAAAATTACAGACCGATCACGTGCTTACCGACGGTCTATAAGGTTCTTACATCCATTTTGAGAGGTATATACTAAAATACAAAACAAATATATATACATATAGGTAGTAACTGTATCATGTCTGCCACTCAAAATGGATGTAGGAATGGATCCTGCGGTACTAAGGAGATTCTCCTCATAGATATGACCATTAGCCAGCAGGTTCGGCGTTCCCGAAAGGATCTGTCGACATATTGGATAAACTATAAGAAGGCCTATGACTCAGTTCCTCATACATGGCTCATGAGGGTGCTAGAATTGTATTAAGTTGATGCAATGCTACGCACCTTCTTGATGTCGTGTATGGGGCAATGGAGGACGGTCCTTCGATATCCAGGATGTCGAAATATCCAGAGGAATAACGAACCGGTAAGGATCGAGCGGGGTATATTCCAGGGTGACAGTTTGAGTCCGCTTTGGTTTTGCCTAGCCTTGAACCCTCTAAGCACACTGCTGGAGGCTTCAGGGCTAGGCTATCGGTTGAAGAGATGTGGTCAGGTAATATCTCACCTCCTTTACATGGATGACATGAAACTTTTTGCCCCCAACAAACTGCAACTGATGGAGCTACTGAAGGTAACTGAAATCTTCAGTAGTGCCATCAGGATGGAGTATGGTGTGGACAAATGTGCAGTCATGCATGTAAAGCGAAGGGAGATTGTGGAATCCGTGGGAACACAACTCTCGGATTCCATAAACCTGAGATCCCTCTCTCCAACCGAACCCTATAAGTATTTGGGTATGTCGGAAGCGTTAGGTATCAATGTTACTGACATGAAGCAATCGCTGAGGGAGCGCTTTTTTGGCCGCCTGAAGAAGGCATTTAATAGCCTTCCATCGGGCGGTTTTTTTTTTTTTTTTGGTCATGCCAGTATTGATGTACTCTTTAAGCGTACTCAAATGGACTCAAACAGAACTTGACACCCTGGATAGGCGAGTCCGTACACTACTAACTTCATACCGAATGCATCACCCACGTTCGTCAGTGATGAAACTGTATATCCCGCGGAAGTGTGGTGGCCGATGCTTTTTAAATGCTAAGACTCTCCATAACCGCGAGGTATGTAGTCTGAGGGAATATTTCGTAGCTGCTGACGTGGGTATCCGTCGAGATGTAGTGGCGGTGGACAAGGGCCTTACCCCACTCTCCTTGGCTAACGAGAACTGGCGCAAACCTCTAGTGCTTGACTTTAACGGTCGCAGGGAAGTATGGCAGAGTAAGGAACTTCACGGACGCTTTTTCCGGGCCCTACATGGGTCCGATGTCGACAAACTAGCGTCCGTAGCCTGGCTGCGTATCGGAGACCTCTTTGGGGAAACCGAAGGTTTTGTCTGTGTAATTATGGACGAAGTTATCATGACGAAAAACTACCGGAGATTTATTGTGAAGGACGGCATGGTTGACATATGTCGGGCATGTCATCGTCCGGGAGAATCAATCCGCCACATAATCTCTGGTTGTTCTCGTCTAGCTAACGGTGAGTATTTGCACAGGCACAACCTTGTAGCCAGGATTATCCATCAGCAACTTGCTCTGAAATACTCTCTTGTGGAATCGGAAGTGCCCTACTACAGGTACGTGCCCGACCCAGTTCTCAATAATGGTCATATCTCATTGTACTGGGATCGGTCCATCATCACTGACAGGACTATTGTAGCCAATAAGCCTGATATAGTGATGGTGAACCGAATCTAGAGGCGTGTAATAATTGTTGACATAGCCGTCCTGCATGACGAGAACCTCGTGGAAGCTGAGAAAGGTAAACAAATCAAGTATCTTGACTTGGCTCGCGAGGTTGTCGACATGTGGGATGTGGACTCGGCGATCATTGTGCCGATAGTCGTGTCAGCCAATGGCCTTTTAGCCACGAGCCTCGACCAGCACCTCTGGAGGCTTTCGTTAGGCGGCTGGATCAAGGGCTTGATTCAGAAAGCAGTACTTCTGGACACGACTCGCATTGTCAGGCGGTTCTTCTCTCCGGAGTCCTGACCGCCGGTAGCTTGAACCCTGTTCCCGATACCGGTGGGATACTATATTTTGTATTTTTAAATGTTTTTTTTTATTGAAATATTTAAAAATATAATGTAATAGGTATATCAAATGAATAAACGAAATAATAATACTTTTTGTACAAAAGGTGGTAAAAATAAACAAGTTGAACAGCTGGCTCCTGAACTAAGTAAAAAGATACTTGTATCTCAGGAGCCAAAGTTTCTCATTATACATAGGTTGTTCTAATTAAATGAAATCAGGTTAAAGTGATTCGGCAATTGACACAACAATGACAATCATGACATGGCAAACAACTGTATCGGAATATCAATAGACTACGAATTTATAAGGTGATCGTTAGAATGTCTTCTGTATCGTCGTAAGACAAAATTTGCAACCAATTAGTCAGCTTTGCTTTCGTAGCGGTTAATGTTTACTGCGGTCACTACCTATATATGAACACTAGGCACCCTTTTGGAGAGTTGATACAATTTCAAAATACTAGTTCTCTATTAATAATTAATGATCTTCATAATTTCACATTTATACTGGGTGGCGCAAAAGTAAAGACCCTATTTGGTTCAGCTATAACATTTGTTCTAAATTAGAAAACTAGATTTAGATTTTTTTAAATGTATATTTGTGCCATTAAATTTCGTACCATTAGGATTTAAAGATGATGTCTTTTAAATGGTGACCTCCAGAGTTGATACACATTTGAGCCCTATTTATGACATTTTGCATAACTTGCCGTAACACTTCCTGCGATATGTTCGTTATTTCTTGACGAATGTTTTCTTTTAGAGCTGCGAGAGTCTGTGGCTTGTTCACATACACCCGAGATTTCAAAAAACCCCAAAGAAAGAAGTCTGGACTGGTCAGATCGGGTGATCTTGCAGGCCAAGGCAAATCGCCAAAACGAGAGATAACTCGGCCTGGAAAAGCGTCCCTCACTAAGTCCATAGTGTCGCGCGCTGTGTGTGCCGTAGCGCCGTCTTGTTGAAACCAGATGTGCTCCAGCCCCAATTCGTCCAAACTGGGTATCAAAAACTCACGTAACATGGTTCTGTAGCGTTCTCCAGTGACAGTAATCGCATTGCCTCCAGCGTCTTCGAAAAAATAGGGTCCGATCACTCTGTCAACACAGATGCCACACCATACAGTAACTTTTAGTGGGTGTAGAGGTGTTTCTTGAATAATGCGCGGATTATCAGTGCCCCAGAACCGAGTATTCTGCTTATTGACATGCCCTGAGAGATGGAAATGCGCTTCGTCACTCATAACCAATTTTGAAGGAAAATCATCCTCTTCAAGGTTGAGGTTTATGACGCGCTGGCAGTAATCTAGACGAGCTCGGTGGTCAGCAGGCAGCAGCTGATGAGTCATTTGAGTTTTATACGGGAACATCTTTAAGTCTTTCACCAAAATACGCTGCAGGGTCCGTCTGGAAATGCCCAATTGCGTGGCACGTCGCCTCGTTGATGTTTCTGGACACTCTTCCACATCTTCGCGCACAGCATCGATATTTTCAGCTGAACGGCCTGTTCTTGGTCTCCCAGACTTAGGTCTATCCAATGTTGAGCCAGTTGCTTCAAGGCGTGTGGCAAAGCGTCGAATTGTGCGACCAATCGGTGCCGGACGGTGGGGAAATCGTCGACGAAATTCACGTTGTGTTCTTATCACTGATGAATTATTCCGTAAGAACATTGACACAATTATTCCACGTTCTTGGGGAGTAAAACGGTCCATGTTTATTTTCAGTGTATTTTACATTTGTTCACTACACAATTTTCAACAACAGAATGACAGAAAATGTCATATAAAAAAAAAAAAGGTATTTTCTTTAGTGCCACTACTTTTGCGCCACCCAGTATAGCATTGAAACGTGTTTTATTTTATTGTCTGTCTGTCAGGGGGCTGTATCTCATAATCGTTGTAGACAGTTGAAAGTTTTACAGAATTTTGAATTTTGATTTTTGAATTTTTGTTGACGCTATAACAGAAAATAATAAAAATTAATTAAAAATTAATGGGGGCTCCCCAACTAGAAACGTGTTTTTTTTACTGTTTTTGCTCGATCTTAATAATGACGATAGGTTGACAGTTGAATTTTTCACAGAACGTGTATTTCTGTTGCTGATAACAACAATTAATAAAAATGAAAAAAGGAAATTAAAGGGGGCTCCCCAACTGGTAACGTGTTTTTGTTGGCTTTTTTACAGTCTTAATAATGGCAACATAGACGCGTATAGTCTTTTACGATGGTAGGGAACCCTTCATGCGCAAGTCCGACTCGCACTTGGCCAGTTTTTTCTTTAGGTACCACCTTAATAGGTTATGATGCGCCGCCTCTGTAATAAACTACTTCCAATATTCATCAATGGTTTGCAATCGTGTTTCAATGTATCCTTTTGTAAATCTTTGTTTTGGACAAATTATAATAATGTAGCGACATCTATGACGCTACATACGAACTAGAACAGCAAATGCCTACATCGCACAAGCAGAGTTCTCCGCGCGATTTGAACATATACAACTGCCCGAAATCAACTATTGGGCAGTTGACCGGACCAGACACAACACCGTCTGGTCGGAGGAACCTCCCTTTTCAATGGAGGTTTGCGGGACTTTACACCCTGTTCCGCATGCCTCAACAATAACATAATCAGCCTTTTTAGGTTTCTGTACCCAAAGGGTCCATACGGAGCTCTATTGCTGTCACTCACGTGTCCGTCTGTCTGTATATCTGTCCGTCTGTCCGTATATCTGTCCGTCCGTCGTCTATCACAAAATTTTGTTCCGAAGACTTTTTTAACTTCCCATTGACCTATGAACATGAAATTGGGTGATAACGGAAATTTAAACGTGCGAAGTCCGTCTCGCACTTGGCCGGTTTTTTAATGTTGTCAATGCTGGGAAACTGGTTTTTTTTTTTTTTTGGGGGGTGGGAGATCACCACCCATTTCCACCTACCTTATTGAGACAATGTGCAGACGAATTGACCTTACCATTTTATAAATTATTAAACCAATCATTTGAAGAAGGAGTTTTTCCCAATCTCTTAAAAAAAGCTCATAAAACCTATTCATAAGAAGAATTATAAAACTGATCCGAATAATTACCGCCCCATTGCCCTTTTACCGACAGCTTCCAAAATATTCGAAAAAGCCATGTGTAACCGAGTTTATGCGTTTTGTGAAAAATATCATATATTTAATGACTGTCAAAACGGTTTCCGAAAAAACCGTTCCACCGTCTTGGCTGTTTACAAATATATTCAACAAGCCCTTGATATCATTAATAATAAAAAGTACGCGATAGGACTTCTGCTCGATATGACTAAAGCATATGATAAAGTACAATTTGAAATATTATTAAATAAACTATATAGTATAGGACTCCGCGGCAAATGTTATGACTGGTTTGTATCTTATTTGAAATATAGGGAACAAATAGTTGAAATCGAATATTACAATAACAGCAAAAATGAAATAGAATTAATCAGATCTGATAGCAAACAAATCACCGCCTCAATCCCACAAGGAAGCGTAATAGGGTGTTTCTTATTTCTTGTTTACGTAAACGACCTTCCTAATAATATAAATGAGCCATGTGTCTTGTTTGCGGACGACATATCTATACTTACGTCATGCGAAAATAATACCAATTTAAATGATAAATTAAATTCTATATTAGATTCTACAGTAAATTGGATGTCTGAACACAATCTAGAAATCAACTTCAATAAAACTAAAATAATTTCATTCCACCCTTGCCAAAAAATACCAATAAATATAAACTTTAGCTTTAAAAATAATAAATTAGAAGTAGTTGATAAATTCACCCTTCTAGGCCTAAACATTGATACATACATAAATTGGAAGTCACACATTCAGAAAGTAAGAGCTAAAATATCTAAATTTTCATTCGCCCTCCGCGAGATCAAAAAAACTACAGACCTGAAAACTGCACTAGTAACGTACTACGCGTACGCCTACGCATGGCTGAAATACGGTGTTATCTTATGGGGCAACAGCACAGACACGCCCATGCTATTTACCCTACAAAAAAAACTGATTAGAATCTTAGTAAATATTGAAGTCACCGATAGCTGTAAACCTCATTTTCAGGAACTAAAGATTTTATCCCTACCCTGTCTCTATATATTTGAAGTTTGTAAGTTTGTGCGTCAGTACCCAGAATTCTTTACAAAAAGAGAGGACATACAAACGAACATTATTTTAAGACATAAAAATAGACTAAACTTACCAACATCGCGGCTAATAATGCACTCCAATAGTACCTTTGTCATGTCCATAAAAATTTATAATAAGTTACCCGAAATAATAAAGAATTTAAATAAATACAACATTTTCATAAATAAATTAAAGCTTTTCCTTGTAAGCAAATGCTACTATAGTATAAGTGAATACTTAAATGATAAATTATAAGTAACTTCTTATCTATCTATTTCTATGTACAAATACTCACTAAAAGATACGCCTACCTACTCATAATACGAAAATTTTACACATATATATTTAAGTATATTTTAATAAATATGGAGCGTCCAATAAATAACTCACCTTTAGTAATAAATAAAAATAACAATAAGTTAAAAATAATTAATTATATGTATATACGAACGAATAATCAAAATGAATAAAACTATAATATAATAATGGTTTTACACAATGTTAGGTACTAACTTATTAGTACATAATAAAAAATAAAAAAATAAATTAATAAAAAACTATTTAATTGTTTAATTGAATTCTATTAATTGTATTAATAAAACAGTAGTTGTCTTCCTCCTCTCTCCTACTTGATCTATGCTGTGCCCGACAGGGTCCATAATTGTGACTAATATAATAATTTCCCTACCAACTATAAACATATGGTACGCAATAAAGAATTGAGAATTGAATTGAGAATCATCCTATGACTTCTCCCGCTCTGGGCGGAGCGGGAGGGCGTGTCAGACTCTTACTAACTTAAACCCACCCCTGTTGTTGTTGTTAGTTCTGGGACATGTTGCTCTCCTCACGTTGTTTTCCTTCACCGTTTTGAGAGAAGTCGTGATTCTGGCTTCGAACCTACGACCTACAACTTGTAAGTCATGGCCGTTACTACTGTTCTACCACTCCTTCTCTGTCTTCCTTAATTATTATTTTGGTTTAATGATTCTCAAGCATTCTCTTTATAAACGGCTTTAAGCTCAGAGATCAAATCTGAATCAGAAATAAGGGTCATCCAAACTTAGAATAACACCAACTTTTTTGTTCTCCTAGATGTTCTCTACGCTGGGGTGGGAGGGGTCGATCAGACTCTTCATGACTTAAACTATATGATGTTCTGCAGTTACCTTTGGCTGGCTTGCTGCAGTTCCTACTTCGACATTTCATCACGCTCCACCGGCTAGGTATTGGCCAGCATGATTTCACGTCCCCGGTCACCCTCAGCGGGGGCGTATGGCCCCAATTCCTCAAGAAAGGCACGCGTTGAATACGACGCGCCTCCGTACCAGGCCTTTGACTGTTCATTGGGCAACAAACTCTCCAAGTCTTTTGCCTGCAGGCCACACCATACCACCACCACAAAACACCATCTATTTTCACAAAAATACGACATTATCTCTTTTCCTTGTCCGAAGTTTTCAGCTCAAACCCATTACAGAAGACAAAGTACCTAACGGGCGTTTACTACAATTTTCATGGTACCCATTACATGGAGCATGAGTTGTGATACAAGGCGTAAAATAAAATGTAACATTTACAAGGCATTTCGCACTAATAAAAATAATACAATCGTATACATCCGGTTTGGTGGTAACGTTTCGGACACAAATTATGCTTCATACACTGAAAGCCTAAATAAAAATTTTGGGTGTTTAAAATATAATTGATTTGATTTTATTGATATTAAAATCCTCCTGACTGAATTTTTGTCACAGCAATCAGTCTCAGCGGAGACTAGCCATTGACATTTGAGATGTTTTAGTGAACAAATGTATGCACAAGCACAAACACAGTTGCACTCACCCTCCCCTCTCTCTCATAGTTCGACGAGGCGACCGGGTTCGATCAGGTGCAGGACCATCGAATTATCGTGCTTGCCGAGCCACGAGGTTATCACACAGTTAACTTCCAAACTCCGGGCTCTCGCTGAGTAATTCCTAATGGTAAAACTCAATAACACTACCCGACCTGGAAATCGATCCTACGACGCTACTTTCAGTATTCGCGCTTTTTTCGTTACTTAACAAAACTAAATACGAAGATACCGACTTCCAAAAATGAAGATAATTTCACTTTGTAGTCGTTAGTTTGAAGTCGAAACTGAGAAGTTATTTTCTACTCTTAATTTACATAGAGGGTTATTCACATCAGCACCTAAAGAGCCCTAATATCTCATCCCCACATGAATCATTCATAGTGAGGCTGGTCTTTTGTGAATATAAATTATCATAATTTAATTTGCGTACGTTAGAAAAGGTGGGTTATTTATAGAAACTATTTTCTGATAAACTGGACTTCAAAGGGAAGGCTTTGATGTTTGATAATTTACTTATGGTATCAGGTAATACAATAAATTCGGATTGGTATTTTTCCATTTTGTTATGATCGAAATACATACTTAAGTATTTTTACAGTTATTTTGGTCAGCTAAAAGTGATATTAAGCGTTTACCTAAGTATGGACTGTTCTCAAAAGGATAGAGTCAGATTTGTGATTTTTAGGGTTCCGTACCCAAAGGGTAATCATCGGAACCCTATTACTAAACCTCTGCTATCCGTCCGTTTTTCCGTCTGTCTGTCAGCGGATCACTTGAATGGCAATGCTGATTCTTCGTCATAAAAAAATGCCAGCCTACTGGTAAATTATCACACTGGTATATTTGACTGCCTTCTCCTTTGGATCTGCAGGCATGATAGCAATCGATTTTCTAATCAAACGCATTCTTAAGTCAATCTGCCTAGCCTTTTCCCAACTATCTTAAGGTTGGCTTCCAGTCTAACCGCATGCAGCTGAATACCAGTATTTTATATGGAGCGACTGCCTATCTGACCTCCACAATGGGTAATACGATACCCCTTGGTAAGACTGGATGTCAGACTATCGGGTTTCTAACGACCCGTAACGACTGTCAAAGATCCACGATCGACAGCCGGGACCATTGCCTTAACGTGCTTTCTGATTCACGGAGGAGTCTCGGTATGTAAAAATGGTCACCCATCCATGGACCAACCCCGGCAAGCGTAGCTTAACCTGATGGATCGACCCGTGCTGTTATTACTTTAGCCACGAGTAGTTTTATTAAATAAGCCTACACTGTTCATAATCCCCCAAACCCTTCCAGCTACTCTTATCCTAAAATTTAATCATATTTAATACTCTTTGTTTCTCTATTACAGCTTACGTTTTATGCTTCACCCAAAGAATTTGATATCCTTTATTATTCTCGGAATCAAGGAAAGTGCCCTTCAATCCCGATAGTAAGGAATGGAGGAAAATAAAGCAATGATGAGAAATGCGCAGTTATTCTTCCTCACTTGGCCAAATATTTCGCAATTTTTTCTTGAGCCCCGAATGAAATAACCGACTTAGCAAGTATTCTTTGAATGAAGAAACGTTTTATTAGAAGATGCAAAAATGTAGGTTCCTTCTTATATTAAAAGACGGAAGTTTCGTCATTCTTTTATTTATTTATTTTAAGGTTCACCAACAATGCTCATAGTATAATTTGAGTGCTGGCATGAATACCTACCTAATACAAGTGTACACAGCTTACGCCGCAACACCGGGCCTGCGGACGGCGAGTAATGGGTAGCTAGCCCTCCGATCAGCACCAGGCCTGAGACTTGACGGCGCGTAGTGTTCCACGCGCGCCTCAAAGAGTTGTCAGCAATTAGGACGGGGCCCGTCATGGCCGATGCCTGCTCGGGGGTTGAGGATAAATTCGAAACAGAGTTACCTCGCCCACGGGCACTAAGGGCAGGAAGGAATAGGGGTGGGTTTTAGTCAGTAAGAGTGCGACACGCCCTCCCACTCCAACCAGAGCGGGAGAAGTCATTAGATGATTTCCCATCCCACAAAAAAAACAACAATAACGTCCCATATCCTATCCCTTCTTTATACTATTCTGCACAATCCTATTTTTCCTCAATACCTTCGTGAACGCTATGAGTACCTCGTTCCGAGAGGTAAACTCTGTCACACCGCCTCTTCTCTTCTCCTTCGTACTCCGCGTCACACTTCCAGCTGCTATAATGGCTCCTTTTCAGTAACTGCAGTGCGTCTCTGGAATTCTCTTCCACACTCCCTACGCGACAGCCCTGCTCTGAATGTCTTTAAGAGGAAAATATAAGAGCACTTCCTTTCTCAATGACATATTATTGCGGTATATATTAGTATTTTGTATGTATTTTATATATTAGGGCTTACTTATGTAAGTTTATCATCATCATCATTCTCCTGCCCGTATCCCAATTTATTTGGGGTCGGCGCAACATGTCTTTTTCTTCCATACTCCTCTATTAGTCGTCATCTCTGTAGTCACCCTCTTTTTACCCATATCCTCTTTCACACAGTCCAACCATCGTTTCTTTGGCCTTCCCCTACTCTTATAGCCATCCACATCCATACACAAGACTTTCCTCACGACATTTTCTTCATTCCTCCGCAACACATGCCCATACCACGAGAACCGATTTCCTCACAACTTTTCAGTCAACGGTGCCACTTTCAGACTTCCTCTTATATACTCATTCCTAATTCTATCCATGCGCGTAACACCACACATCGCACCACACAATTCTACTCTATGAATGTGATCTCACTCTATCACTCAAAGGTTTACTGGGAGAAAACTGAACTTTGAGTTATGCTCGCCATTGTACATGAACTGTATAATGACTGTATTTTATGTTAAGATGTGGTGTACAATAAATAATTAAGAACGTCAATAATTATTTAACAAAAAACTAAAATAGAAAAATACGAAAAATCCGGTCAAGTGCGAGTTGGACTCGCGCATGAAGGGTATCTACCATCGGTACCTACTATCGTCCAAGATAAGGTATATGCGTCTACTTGTTGCCATTATTAAATCGAGTAAAAAAGATTTAAAAAGCACGTTTCGAGTAGGGGAGCCTCCTTTAATTTTTAATTAATTTTTTTATTTGTTGTTACAGCGGCAACAGAAATACATATTTTGTGAAAATTTCAACTGTCAACCTATTACGGATCATGAGATACAGCCCGCTGATAGACGGACGGATGGACGGACGGATGGACAGCGTAGGTTTAGTAATAGGGTCCCTTTGGGTACGGAACCCTACAAAGTGAAATAAAGACCGAATGAAAAAAAAACAAAAATTTAAAGCTAATAGAGATGAGAAAATGTAAACTTCTAGCATAAAACTTTTTTACAAAAAAAAAACGACTGACTTCCAAAAATGAAAATACCTACAATAAAAATGAAAAATAACTTTAATTTCGGAAGTCGGTGTTTGTATTTTATTTCTTCGTTATTTGACACCGACTTCCGAATTTAAAGTTATTTTTTCATTTTTAGTGTAGGTTTTTCTTTTTTGGAAGTCGATTGCTTTTTTATACCCCAGAACTAAAAAACATGGAATTTAAACATACTCGTAATTGGAGAAAACCAATACGTCATCTATCTATACGTATTTTTCGTTTTTGTTCAGTTTTTCAAAAAGCACTCAAGCAATTTCGATAAAATTTATATGGGACCACTTCGGACTAAAAAAAATTTGAAAATCGGTTGACAACTGACACAGAAACCGGTGGACATACATAAAAAAAAAAAATAACATACCTACAGTCGAACATAGAACCTCCTCCTTTTCCAAAGTCGGTTAAAATACTCGCTTCCGAATCCAGAAGATACGACACGCACAGGACTGGGAGTTGTGTCGACACTTGGGAGAGGCCTATATCCAGCAGTGGACGTCTTTCAGCTGAAATGGGAATTATGATGATGACTCGCTTCTACTGGAATTATGAACTACAATGAAAAAGAATAAAAAAATAAATTAAAGCTTAAATCGGTCTATTTAATATTTTAAACAACAAAAACATCAGATTTGTGTCTGAAATCGAATCTTCAAAGTTCCACACTCTTATTTTCCTCTTACCACTTCCAACCATAAAGTAGGTACTCAATATAAAATAAAGGCAGGTTTACACTGTAGCTTCATCGTTCTGCAGTGTATCGGCTTGTCTTACATACCATCCACGCTTGGTTGTTATCACCTTATTTATTCATCATCATTATCATTTCAGCTGAATAACGTCCGCTGCTGGACATAGGCCTGCGGCAAGTGTTGCACAACGACCGGTCTTTAGGGTCTCGCATCCATCGGATTCCCACAACCCTAGCCAGGTCATCGGTCCCGCTTGTGGGAGGCCTCACAACGCTGCGTCTTATGTACTGACCTGTATAAGTATTCCATCATCATCATTCTCCTGCCCTTATCCCAATTTATTTGGGGTCGGCGCAACATGTCTTTTTCTTCCATACTCCTCTGTTAGTCATCATCTCTGTAGTCACCCCCTTTTTGCCCATATCCTCTTTCACACAGTCCAACCATCGTTTCTTTGGCCCTCCCCTACTCTTATAGCCATCCACATCCATACACAAGACTTTCCTCACGACATTTTCTTCATTCCTCCGCATCACATGCCCATACCACGACAACCGATTTCCACACAACTGTTCAGTCAGCGCAGCGGTGCCACTTTCAGACTTCCTCTTATATACTCATTCCTAATTCTATCCATGCGCGTAACACCACACATCGCTCTTAGCATTCTCATCTCAGCTACATGCAATTGCTTTTCATTCATCCCTTTTGTGGCCCAACATTCTGAACCATACAAGACAGCAGGTCTGACCATTGATTCTTTATTATTATTATTATATTATTATAAATCTTTCCTTAAGTTTTAGAGGAATGCGGGAGTCACAAATAGTCCCGGTGACCTGCCGCCATTTCATCCATCCAGTGTTAATTCTGTGCTTAACAGTCCGATCTATTTCGCCATCGCGTTGCACGAGTGAACCTGTATAAGTATTCCAAATGAAGATATTCTCTTTACTTTTTAACACCAGTCGCGTTCAAGGGTGAATCTTCAGGCGTTAGGTTATATAATGACAGACTGTTGCCGTCAATGACGAATTGTGGAAAATTCAACTTTTAATTTTATTGGAGCGGGCCAGTGCTGCTCTGAAGCGGCTCCTGCCCAATCTGAGGAGTCCAAACGCCTCCTGCCGGAGGCTCTACGCGGGGATCGTGCGGTCCATGGCCCTTTACGGAGCACCGGTGTGGGCGTGTTCAATAAGGCGGTGACCAGCTCGCCGGTTGAACGCGTCCCAAAGGGTCATGGTCATTCTGCTCATTCCGCGGATACCGCACGGTCTCCTGTGAGGCGGCGAGCCTCCTTGCCGGACTGTCGCCATGGGATCTGGAGGCCAGGGTCCTCGCGCAGCTCTGGGAGTGGTGCGAGGAGGCCAAACGCCGGGGCGAAACTCTGCTGCCGCGGCATCTCGCGGCTCGGCGGACGGAGCTCCGGTAGGATCTCATGGCGACATGGTGACAGCGACTGTCGCAACCCAGTGCTGGGCACGCCACAATTGCGGTGGTAGTGCCCCTCTTTGAGGAGTGGCTGGAGAGGCGTCACGGCGTCCTCACCTTCCGCCTGACGCAGGTCCTCACCGGAGACGGTTGTTTCGGGAGGTTCCTGCATCAGATCGGGCGGGAGGAAACGCCCGGGTGTTACCACTGCTTGGATCGCCCAGTGGACACGGTGGAGCATACGGTGGAGGTCTGCCCCGCTTGGGCGGAGCACCTCCGTGTCCTCGTGGATGCAATAGGTGGCGGTGACCTCTCGCGCCCGGCCCTGGTTCAGGCCATGGTACGGAGCGAGAGGGAATTGGAGGCAGTCTCCGCCTTCTGCGAAGCAGTAATGCTCGTGAAGGCGGAGGCGGGACGCGCGAGGGAAGCTCAACGAAGTGGCCCTCACGGCCTCGGCCGCTACCACCGCAGGAGAGGTACTGTGCGTACTGGGCGTAGGACGTCGCGAGACGATTTCCGGCCACCGTAGACCCGGGCCTGCGCACGGCGAGCAGTGGGTAGCTCGCCGTCCGATCAGCACCAGGCCCGTGAGTCGACGGCGCGTAGTGTTCCACGCGCGCCTCAAAGAGATGTAGTCAGCTACCACTGACGGGGCCCACCGTGGCCGGTGCCTGCATGCCTAGGGGTAGCGGATAAATTCTGAAAATTATTTACCGCACTCCTGGGCACTCAGGCAGGGAAGGAACAGGGGTGGGTTTTAGTCAGTAAGAGTCTGACACGCCCTCCCGCTCCACCCAGAGCGGGAGAGAAGTCATTGGATGATTTCCCACCCCACAAAATTATCAGCCTAACGCTTGGAGATTCACCCTCAAACGTAATGTGAACAGCTAGGTTGATTCTGGCTTACAGGAGTTGCAGTAGTTGGGAATAATATGGTGGGCTTATCCCATAAAATAGCTAGGAAGGCAGATGACTGGGTTGCGGATAAATTCGTAACAGAGTTACCACGCCCCTGGGCAGTCAGGCAAGGAAGGAACAGGCATCCCTGTTCCTTCCTTGCCTGACTGCTGATGGAAGATGTTTTTTTTTTTCAGATGATTTCCCATCACCAAAAAAAAAAAGGTCGGAGATGACTGGATTTGACATAACCCTGTCTTTGTTGTCACGCAGTCGGGTAAAAAATGTTTCGTAGTGTGAAGCCGGCCTTATAGGGAAGCGATATCTCGGCACTGTAGCCGGCCTTGACACGCCACAGTCCATCGCGACGCTAATAAGAGTAGGTCACACGGAAGATACGACGTCTGCGCCAGATACTCGTGTCACACGTACTTAGAGGAAATGGCTTTGTTTGAAAATTGATGACGTTGTTATGGTGGATCTCTTGGGTGTTGAGATGACAGTCATAGATTTAAGCTACTACTGTCGCATTCTGCCTGAGTCGACCTTTATTTGGTTGTATAATTATTAAACAAAAATTATTAAAAAAAAATAACGTCCGATGATATAGCAGACAGGTCCTATTTCATTCACGAACTGAGAGTAGCTTTTTTGAGAAGCAGAGGGCCTGGAACTTTCTCCATACAATACACGGGTTCCTTATGGTACTGGTCATGTCCTGTCTCACACACGGACTGAGCAAAACTTTTCTAAGAATTTGACGGCCTGCGTGCGTGCTCCTTATGTTACGCAGGATCATTATCGTACATTATTTTCTGTTTTGGGGTTGGAACAACATAACTTTTTAGTTCTTATCTCATACACGTATTGAGAGAAGCTTATCGGTTCCGCAATGTGAGAAGACTTCAAAAAGTATTTCTCGTGTTTGTCTTTCTGTACCTGAAAAAATGAGACATAAGTTAGAGAGGTAGTAAATGAAATGTGATTTGTCATTAAGAGAAATCGATCATAATGACTATATTTCGCACTAGGTAATACTTAATGAGTGTGACACTATTAGGTACTTAAAGTAAAGACGGCCATTACTTAATTGTTGTCCATAGAAGTGAATTTAAAATGTTTATATGCACCTGAGTGGATTATCAGAAAGTGATTAGTTAATGAAGAATTCTTTAACATTTTTTAAAACGAAAGTCGATTGTTTTATTCTACATCATGATTCATCACCTTCTTAGACTACAAGGTTGGTTTTAATTTGTGTATTTGAATTTTTTTTATGAATGATCTTAGAAACCTGGCGAAATTATTTCTGATCTATAATACAGGTGCTTTGCACCTTCCTCAGACACCAGCTCCTCACATAATTTAAAACTTAGTTATTATTATTATTCTTTATTGTACACATAAAACATATACAGAAAAACACAATGGGACAGTTAATTACAAAGGCGAGCTTAACGCAGCGTTTGGGTTTTCTTACAGTAAACCACAAGGTGAAAAATACATAATTGCTTAGGATTATCATAAGTGCACAACAAAACTCAAAATCTAATATTGTTGCTTAAATAAACTAAACAAATATGTGATACACAAACATAATATATACCTATAATATAAACAAAGAAATTCTATAAAAAACATATTATTATGGGTCATCTTGACAGGAAATGCTCCCTTATTCCTCTCCTGAACACCTCCAACGAAGGGCTATCCCTTAGAGTGTGTGGAAGAGAGTTCCAAAGGCGTACAGCACGAACAGTAAAGGATCCACCGTAACGACTAGAAGAGTGGGCAGGAAACCGAAGGAGAAGAGAGGACGATGAGCGGCAAGGTTTTCCTCTTGGAACAAGATACTCAAAGCGTTCCCGGAGATACAAGGGGGAGTTGGGATTGTGAAGAACTGAAAAGAGTAAGGAAAGAATGTGGGTATCCCGACGTTGCCGAATAGGCAGCCACCTCAACCGCTTTCGAAATTCCGACACATGATCGTACTTCCGAAGGCCAAAGATGAAGCGTATGCACAAATTCTGCAGACGTTCGAGCTTATCAAGGAGTTCCTCAGTCGCATCAAGGAAGCAGACATCAGCATAGTCTAGAAGAGGTAGAAGAAGAGACTGAGCGGGAGTAATTTTGGTCGAAAAAGGCAGGAACTTCTGGAGACGTTTCAGAGACCGAAACGAACAAAACACCCTCCTGCTTACTTCTGCAATGTGAACATTCCAAGATAGATTGCAGTCCAGGAAAACACCTAAGCTTTTGACCTTTTTGGTATAGGCTATAGTGATGGCATCGTACAAAACTGGAGGAAGAGACTGGCTACTCAACAGATTTACAAAATATCTGCCACCAATAATGAGAGCTTGTGATTTTACTGGATTTACTAAAAGTCCAAATTTTTAGCCCACTGACTGATATTATTAAGATCATTATTGATGGCATCGATAGCTCCATTAAGCTCTTCAGGTTTAAAGTGGCGATAAAGCTGCAAGTCGTCTGCATATAGTTATGTTTAGACAAGTATTGTAACTGTTTTATATATATTCTATTCTTGTTAGGAGGAATAAATAAGAAATTATTATTAAATTAATATTATTATTTATTTATTTATAAACAGAACACTTATAAGACTGAATAACAAATACAGATAGAGGAGCACAGCATATCGACTATGCGGATGTCTGTTTTCTAGATGCAACGGAGGTACTCCTAATTAAACTCGAGCGACTGCAGAACCTGTGCATCCGCTTCATTTTTGGCCTCCGCAAATACGACCATGTGTCGGAGTTTCGGACCAAATTGAGGTGGCTGACGATTCGGCGTCGGCGAGATACCCATACCCTATCTCTTCTCTATACTATCCTGCACAATCCTTCTTCTCCTCAATACCTTCGTGAACGGTTTGAGTACTTCATCCCGAGGGGTAAATCCTGTCGCAATGTCAATTCTCTTCTCCTTCGTACTCCACGTCACACTTCCAGCCGCTATAATGGCTCCTTTTCTGTTACTGCAGTGCGTCTCTGGAACTCTCACCCACACTCACTACGCGACAGTCCTTCACTAGATGTCTTCAAGAAGAAAATCAAAGAGCACTTCCTTTCAAATTGACATAATATTAGTATATATTGGTATTTATTAGTATGTAGGTATAATATATATTTGGAATTATTTATGTAGGTTTATATGTTTTGTGCACTGGATCCTACCATCAAATGTGATCTTTCTCTATCACTCAAAGGTTTGCTGGGAGAAAACTCAACATTGAGTTAAGCTCGCCTTTGTACATGCATTGTGTAACCACTAAATACTATGTGAAATTTTTGGTGTACAATAAAGAATTAAGAATTAAGATAGAGGAGCACAAATGTGTTGCATATTCTGCAAAGAAATATTTTGCAGCAGACCTGCAAGTAAGTTAAACGAGATATGTAGACACATTGTCTATAAATAGATAAGGAAAATAGACTCTAATACCTAAGTAATTTATACATAGCATAAACTTACACGTGTTGTTAATAAATATAAATGATTTAATATAAAATAAAACCTATGAAATAACACTTCGGGATGATAGACAGATGATGCTTTTTGCTTAGCTTTTTGAAAAGATTGATGTGATTGTTACTATCGAAGACATATGTTTTTTTTTTATTTAGCCTACACTGTTCTACTGCTGAGTAAAGGCCTCCCCCAAGTACTTTCGGTAACTCTTCTCCCGTGCTTCCTCAAACCAGCCCTCACGGTATGCGTCGAGGTCGTCTCGCCACGAAGATAATTCCTAGATGATACCAGTACAAGAAACATTGTAATTGCATATACTTATTATAGGGTATATAATAAGGTTATCAGTAATATCACAAATAAAGAGATGTCCAATTGTTTAGCTGTGTGTGAAATTAAGTCCTGTTGCAAAATCCTAAATCTTCTAAAGAACTGAATAGATCTGCTACCTTACTTCTTGTTTTCTTAAAATCAAGAATGCGTCTTCCACTCCTCCCAATTACGATAACTGTCATTTGCGGAATTCCCCATGTTTCAAGATTACGTATCGCTCAGATTGCTGTTGGAATCTGTTGCAATGTGATTGTGAGAAATGAATTATAATACTTAATTTAATCCATACTAATTGACCTAATAGTTACATTCTTTCAAAAGTAACTCTACAATTTGTAACTTCTTCAAACCATAACGTTGAATTGATTTCAATGAAATTTGGCACAAAGGTAGACCAACTAGATATATTTTATCTCGTTCATAAGATCCCTTGGGATAATTTTAAAAATTTTACTCGGGCGAAGCCCGAGTAAAATTTTTGGGGGCCGAGTCACCCGCGTCCGTAGGAGTATACCCATTGAGTCCCTACACGTGGTCCCCGGGTGGTGCTAGTCAGGTGACAAACTGGTGGTAGGTTTCGACCGATGGCTTCGACTGACGACCACCCACTGGGCAAAGACGTACCGCCAAGCGGCCTGGCCGTGTTCCGGTACGATGCTCAGTGTAGCCAATCCAGAGGAGTTGGGTCGAAATAGTTGTTCCATTGCAGGCAGACCAACCGGGCTCGCGCTGATGTGAATGTATCGGGAGACTAGTCGCGGAGGGTAGCGGGATCCGAGGCACGGTGCGCCGCTGGCCGACCGCAGTTAGTTGGGGGCCCAAGTAGTGTACTAGCCACACACGAAAGGCTGCCCCGCCAACTGACGAAAAATCCCGGAATGCACCATCGTGCTGGTTGGCGACCAGACGAGAGGGCCCGATGGACATTCCCGGGGGGGCTCGGGCGTCCCCGCAGTCTCCAGACTAGTCTTCCAATGATACCGTCCTGTCAGTGCGTGCCTGGAGGTAGCCAGCATGGAACCTCATTTCACTTCCTTCTCCTCTCCTTCCTTCACTCTTTTATTCATGAAAAAAGGAACTAAAAAGAAAAAAGCTGTACAGCGGCAGCACTCCCTCTCACACAAAGTGCACCTTTCTAACATTCGAGGTCTGCACTCAAATCTCGCCGCAGTCCACCATCACCTAGAGACTGAGAAACCAGCTCTCTTATTCCTTTCGGAGACGCAGATCGGATGTCCGTCTGACGTGGCGTACCTATCTTACCCAGGGTTTACCCTGGAGCACAATTTTAAGCCACGCGCTGGTATATGCATGTACGCCCGGGACGACATCTGCTATCGGCGTCTCCGTAACCTTGAGGACTCCAGGTTCTCTACTCTTTGGGTCCTAGTGGACACAGGCCTAGATAAAATTGTCTACGCCTGTGTCTACCGTTCGCACAGCGGTGATCTTTAGACAACTGGGCTCACACAACATCTGAGTAAAGCGGCGGATGTGGCTCAGCAACGGTACCCTTCTGCCCAATTAGTGTTACTGGGGGACTTCAACGCCCACCATCAGGAGTGGCTCTTCCCATACCAGTACACAGACCATGCTGGACAAGAGACGTATAAGCTAGCGCTGGCGTTAAATCTTACCCAGCTGGTCCAGGGGGCAACGAGGGTGCCGGATGTTGATTCGCACACAGCCAATTGCTTGGACCTTCTGCTGACAACAGATCCAGACCGTTACTCAGTGTCGATTTCTTCACCATTAGGTACTTCCGACCACTGTCTGGTGAAATCTGTATCCGTCTACTCCCCGCCCGATCCTAGCCCTAGAGGCACCAGGCGGGTTTGGCGATACAGGTCAGCAGATTGGGATGGCATGCGATCTTTCTTCGCATGTTATCCTTGGGGGCCCACTTGCTTTTCTTCGACTGATGTTTCGTCGTGCGCGGACGCCGTGACGGATGTGTTGCGGCGGGGAATGGAGTACTACATTCCATTCTCTGACGTAACAATGTCTGGCGGGGCTCGACCATGGTTTGGTGCCGAGTGCAATCGCGCTGATGCGCTTAAACACGCGGCCTACCTAGCATGGGTCGATGCTCGGACGCGTAAAGCGAGTGACGTGAGTCAGAAGAGGAGAGCCTTCAACAGGGCTGCCAAGTTCTGCAAGAAGGTGTTTCGGAAGGCTCGGTTTGACCACATTGGCCGAATTGGGAACAAACTTGCTTCTTACCCAGCTGGTAGTAAGGCGTTTTGGTCCCTGCCTAAGTCGGTTGAATCGAACTTCTGCCGCCCCTCACTACCTCCACTGCTGAAACCCGACGGGTCGCTGGCCCACTCCGCTGAGGAGAAAGCAACCTTGTTTGCCTCTATGTTTGCGGAATCTTCGCGTCTAGATCCTGGTGGCGCGAGGCCCCCTGGCACTCTTTGTGGATGCGAGTCGATTATGTCAGACATTCGCATTCATCAGAAGGATGTCCGGAGGGTACTGCGTAACCTGGACGTGAACAAGGCTAGTGGTCCCGACGGGATACCGGCAATTGTACTGAGGACTTGTGCGCCTGAGTTGTCTCCGATCTTGACACGCCTATATCGCCTTTCGTTTGAGACTGGAAAAGTGCCGATGGCTTGGAAGCAAGCTAACGTGCAACCCGTACCCAAGAAGGGTAGTCGAGCTGACCCAGCAAATTACAGGCCCATCTCGGTAACTTCCGTTCTCTGTAAGAGTATGGAACGTATACTGAATGGTAAGCTCCTAGCATACCTAGAAGCTAACGATATCCTAAGTGACCGACAATACGGCTTCCGCCGAAATCGGTCAACAGGAGATCTTCTAGCGTATGCCATTCACATCTGGAGTGAGGCCATCGACAAACAAGGGGAAGCCCTTGCGGTCTCCCTTGATATCTCGAAGGCCTTCGACCGGGTCTGGCACGACAGCTTAATTGGCAAGCTTCCTTCCTTCGGTCTGCCCGCTGGATTGTGTGATTGGATAGCTGATTTCCTGAGGGATCGGTCTATCCGAGTAGTCATAGATGGCTGCTCGTCCGGACTGCTGGCTATTAATGCCGGTGTTCCTCAGGGGTCGGTGCTCTCGGCAACATTGTTCTTGCTGCATATTAACGATCTGCTAAAACCCGGTACCTTTGGGTATGCAGACGACAGCACTGTTGCCGAGAGATACGTGCCGGACGCACGAGTTAGTGGGTCTCAGGTCCGGTCTCTCCGAGAGGCTATGGTTGGGCGCTTGAACTTGTCCTTGCAGGCTGTCTCAGAATGGGGCGATGCCAATCTGGTTAAGTTCAATGCTGCTAAGACCCAGGCGTGTCTTTTTTCTGCTAAAAAGAGCCAATTTCACCCGGCTCCATCTTTCCGAGGTGTAACCGTGCCGATAACCGACCGACTTGATCTTCTTGGTGTTACTTTAACATCTACCCTCAATTTTGGTCCCTTCATAGAGGCTAAGGCTCAAGTGGCTGCCAAAAAGTTGGGGGTCCTCGCAAAGGTGAGACGATACTTCACGCCGGAACAGCTGCTCCAACTCTATCAAGCGCAGGTCCGATCGTGTATGGAGTACGGCTCTCATCTTTGGGACGGATCTGCAAGATACCAGCTTGATGCCCTTGAGTCAATTGAGAAACGAGCCAAGAGGATCATCGGCAATGATAGACTCGTTGAGTCAAAACTCCAAAGTCTTGAACATAGACGCCGAGTTGCTAGCCTGTCGGTTTTCTATCGATTACATTTTGGGGAGTGTGCGACGGAATTGCATGATTTGATTCCGCCAAGCCCGTTTCATCTAAGGACCACAAGACGTACGGCGAAGTGCCACCGGTTCATGGTGGACATCCCATCCATACGCACAAAGCGTTTTGAGAAAACATTCATTGCACGTACAGCTAGAGAGTGGAATTCTCTACCGGAGTCTGTGTTTCCTGTAAGATACAACCTGGGAGTCTTTAAGTCAAGAGTGAATAGGTTACTTCTAGGCAAGCGTGCTCCATCTTCGACCGCATCATCGCTTAACATCAGGTGAGATAGTGGTCAAACGCGAGCCTATCAAACATAAAAAAAAAAAAGCCGCTTGCAGAGGCTAGTAGTATATATAAGTGTAAAGGTCGCCTCATTCGTCTGGTGGTCGCATGCGCTGAACATGAGGACCTGGGTATATCTCGGGTCGTTTAAAGTGTTATATAGTTTTTATCCGGCTGCCCCTGTAGAACGGAAATTTTTTTCTGTGTATTTATGTGTGTATGTTTGTATGTCTTAATCTTTTACACGCCATGCAGCTTACACAGCGGTTGTTCTTGATCGCCAAAGTATTATAAAGGATTAAAGGGTTTAATACTGAGAATTTAGAGATGAAAAAGTCTTGAAAACTGAAAAAAAACCGGCCAAGCGCGAGTCGGACTCGGACATGAAGAGTTCCGTACCAAAAACCATAAATAAAAAAAAAAAAACAGTAGCACTCTAGGAGAGCTGACAGAAGCGAAAACATTAACAAAAATGCCCACCGCTCCTTGCGACCCGCTACAAGTGCTCGTAGCACTCTCGTAGCTGATCGCGTAGCGTTCGGACGGTCGGTGATGGTGACGTGCTACGACGGTCGGTGACGGTGACGCGCGAGTTCAATAGTTTTTCCCATCTCAAAAATGCCAAACGCACATAAAGAAGTATTCACTAATAAAAACACGTTTGTTGAATCGTGTTTTTTTGATTTTTTTTTGGGCTGTATGTATCTCATGATCCGTAAGAGGTAGACAGCTGAAATTTGTACACGGCGTGTATTTCTATAGTGGCAGCAGAAATACACATTTTTTAAGAATTTCAACTGTATAGCTATTACGGATCGTGAAAAATAGCCTTCTGACATACGGACGGACAGCAGCGGTATTGTAATAGAGTCCCGTTGGTAACCCTCTGGGTACAGAACCCTTAAAAAACACGATTACAAAATCGAATAAAAATTTCTGATCAAGTTACTTTTCAAGGTAGACTAAACTTTAAACGCAGATTTAATGTCACCAACTGCATCAGACTGTTTTGTGTCATAGTATATTTTTTCTTTTGTGTAAATGTAGTGTTATTATACCTTTTTATTTGTTTAGATCTTCATACTTTGAAGTCTTTTTGAGATTACCAAAACTATATTTTTTGTTTCATATGAGTACCTACATTGCTGTCGATTTTTTACGAGTTTTCAGGACTATGTTGCAATGCGACTTCTAAAAATTTTGCAATTTTTAGAAGTCGGTTGTATTTTTTGTAAAAAAGTTTTTTCATGAGTTTTCGGGATTCTATTTAAAAAATATATATATTTCTTAAATCATTAATTTATTATAACAATAAAACAGTAGCTTACAAAAGTAACAAAAAGTTAATACAAAATAAATATTCAGACCAAATTCAATCCTTATTATAAATTTATACTGGTATAAAACCGTTAATCATTGAACCGTTCGCCGTTTAGACTTATAGTTGAAGGCCTTATGTGCGTGTTCTTCAGTAACCAAAAATCCGTAACCAAAAATCAACCTGAAACTTGGCAATTTTTGAGAAGAAGTCGGGCCGGGAGCGTTTTCCATACAGGGCACGGGTTCGTAATCGTATTTTATTTTCTTCTTTGGGGGTGGAACAGCATCAAATAGCTTCTGAGGTCTTGTCTCATGCACGTAGTGAGATGAGGTTTTCGATTTCAAAATGCGAGAAGCCTGCAAGAAGTATTTCTCGTGCTTGCGTAGCCAGCTTTGTACCTGAAAAAAAGAGACATGAGTCAGAAAGATATGTTGATGAAATATATTTTGTAGCATTGATTAAAACCCCCTGTCACCACTTTCTAGTGTTGTAGCTGAGAATAAGAAGTAGCACAACAAACTCCCGAGCAACACATTTTTCAAGTTTGAATAACTTGAACTTATAAAATATTATGCAGTAATTAACGTTACATATATGTAACATGACACAGACAGGGAATTAAACAATATATAAGATATTATTAAATGTTGCATGCATGGATTTTGACTTTCTGACAATGTCACTTTGTCAGAAGGGCAGGTAGAGCAAACCTATGTAAAGTTTCTGTCATACGGTGATTTTTTAAGACAGAATATGAAATATAAAATATAGTTAAACACTTACATAATCACAACGGCAATCTGTCTGATGTTGACAATCCATGATAGCTGAACGAAATTCTTAAAAGCTGATGGTAGGATAATTCTCAAAGTTGAAAGTCAAATTAGAACCTTCCAATAGACAAACGTGATGGCGAATGATCAAAACTTTGCCAAAACTAGAGTATTTATAATCAGTCATTAACAGAAATCGATAATTATGACTATTATTTGCACTTCGTAATCTTAATGACTTTGAAACAGAAAGGTGCTTAAAGAAATGACGGTCATTACTTAATTACTGTAAGAAGCAAATTTAGAAGGATTACACACACCTTCGTAAATTTGATCGAAGGGCGATTAGTTAATGAAAAATTCTTTGACTTTTTTCAATGGCAGTCGGCGAAATGTTCTTGACCATTTCCTTTTCAGTTCTTTGATTCAGTATTTTATGTGAATAATCTTGCTTTGTTTTCTTATTGTTGTATAATGAAAAAATATTTAAGCAATATCTTAAAGTTTGTCAGCACAAAATGGGAAGAAGTATACTTAACATAAAATAAAAAGACATAAAAGAAAAAAAGACGTGTTGCGCCAAGCTGTTATGACAATTAATTGATCGGTACGATGGGTTTAACGTTTTTAAATCACAAACCGTACCAGAGGTATACTTACGAAATAGTCAATGTTTTTCCTTTTATGTACAAGATGAGAACTATACCCTGCAGCTCCTAGTTAAATAAGAAATGACCACTGGTATGCCGTACGATAGTTATACTTCTATGAAATGCCTCAATCCAATACGTATTAAGCATGTCATTTTAAGTTTTCTGTAAGTAGTCCTAACTAGGAACCCTCGTAGTTTCGCCATATTGGTATGTCGGTGCGTGGCTTAGCTTTGAGACTTTTAGAGCTAGATAATTGTAATTTTTCATGGATATAAATATAAATCACAGCAACAGGCTGGTAATAATATTAATAAATTGTAGGAAAAAAATAGGTTATCTACCTATGACGAGTAGTCAAGTGGAGATGATTTTGTTTTCTCGTCTATCTTATAGGTATTTAAAAAATATTGCGGCTGTTTCTAGACTATTTTCTGACTCAATAATCCATTTGCGAAAAATTCAACTTCAAAGTAAAAATAAATGTGTGTGACTTTAGAATATGTTTTAAAGAAGACACTAGCCAGTATAACATTACATTGCGCCTGTACTTTCTGGAGGGTTCCACAAACGTGTGTCAATAGGACACCTACATTTCAGCAGTTACCTATGTCCCAGGTAGCAGGTAGTAACAAGCGAGATTTTTGCCATGAAACGGAAATAACTCAGCAAGGAATTCTTCATTAACTAATCAGTCACTCTCACACTAAGAGTTTTAGGTGGGTACCTATAATCCTTCTAAATTCACTTCTAATGAAAGCAATTGAGTAATGACGGTCTTTACTTTAAGCACCTCATAGTTTCACACTCATTAAGTATTACGCAGTGTATATTATAATGTCGTTTATTTATTTTCTATACATAAAAAAATTAAAATTTTAAATATTTCTTACAAATCATATAAAAAAAGTAAAAAAAACATTTAAAATTATAAAAAAATTGTAGTCCGCCGGTGTCGGGAGCAGGGTCTAAGCCACCGGTAGGTTAGGGCTCCAGAGACAGGAACCTCCTCACGATGCGAGCCGTATCGAGGAGTACTGCCTTCTGTATCAGGCCCTTGATCCAACCGCGCAACGACAGCTTCGACAGGTGGTCGTCGAGGCTTTTGGCCATCAGGCCGTTAGTGGTAACGACTATCGGCACAATAAAAGCCGAGTCCACATTCCACATATCGACAACCTCGTGTGCTAAATCAATATATTTGATTTGTTTCTCTTTCTCAGCTTTCACGTGGTTCTCGTCATGTGGGATGGTGACATTGATTATCATTGTGCGGCGCGCTTATCGCTCTGTCACCACTATATCAGGCTTATTGGCAACAATACTCCTGTCAGTGATGATAGACCGATCCCAGTACAACGTGACATGGTCATTTTCGAGAACTGGGTCGAGCACAAACTTGTAATACGGTACCTCTGAATTCACAAGTTTGTATTTCGAAGCAAGTTGCTGGTGAATAATCCTGGCCACTTGGTTATGCCTGTGCAAATACTCGCTGTTAGCAAGACGAGAACGACCAGAGATAATATGTCTGATGGACTGACCCGGACGATGGCATGCCCGACACACGTCAACCGTCCCATCCTTCATAATATGTCTCCGGTAGTTATTCGTCAAGATAACTTCGTCCATAATCGCACAGAAAAAATCTTCCGTTTCCCCGAAGAGGTCGCTGAAACGTAGCCAGGCCACGGACGCCAAGAAATCTATATCAGGCCCATGAAGAGCCCGATAAAAGCGCCCGTAAAGCTCTTTGCTTTTTCATATCTCCTTGCGGTCATCAGTAGTGAGTATTCCAGGTTTTGCCCCAGTTTTCTTTTGCCATGGACAACGGGGTGAGTCCCTTGTCCACTGAGACCACATCTCGGTGCATACCCACGTCGGTTTCTAGAAAATATTCTCTTAGACTGCACACCTCGCGGTTGTGGAGAGTCTTAGCGTATAAAAAGCCTCGACCTCCACACTTCCGCGGGATGTACAGTATGAGACTGTACATCCCGCGGAAGTATGGAGGTCGAGGCCACCGATGATCGTGGGTGATGCATCCGATTTGCGGTCAGCAGCGTACGGACCCTCCTATCCAGGGCGTTGAGTTCGGTCTGAGTCCATTTGAATATGCCAAAAGAGTACATCAAAACCGGCATCACCCAACCGTTGAAGGCGCGCACCTTATTTCCGCCCGACAAAAGGCTACTCAATACCTTTTTCAGACGGCTAAAGAAGCGCTCCTTCAGCGATTGCTTCATGTCAGTAACGTTAAAGCCTAACGCTTTCGACATATCCAAATATTTGTATGTTTCGGTCGAGGAGAGGGATCTAAGGTGTATGGAATACGTGAGTTGAATCTGTTGAAAATTCCTGCAAATTCCCTACAATTTTATTCAGAATCCCTTCAGATTCCATAATCCCCCCTCGCTTTACATGCATGACTGCACATTTGTCCACACCAAATTCCATCCTGATCGCGCTACTGAAAGTTTCAGTTACCTTCAGTAACTCCATCAGTCGCAAATTGTTGGGGGCAAAGAATTTTAGGTCATCCATGTAAACAAGGTGAGATATGGCCTGACCACCTCTTCTCAACCGATAGCCCAGCCCCGAATCCTCCAACAATGTGCTTAGAGGATTCAGGGCCAAGCAGAACCAAAGAGGACTTAAACTGTCGCCCTGAAATAATCCCCGTTTAATCCATATAGGCTCATCGTTCCCCTAGATTGATCGACATCCTAGATAGCGAAGGACTGTCTTCCATTTCCCCATACATGACCCAAGGAAGGTGCGGCGAGTTGCATCTATTTTGTACAACTCCAACACCCTCTTGAGCCATGTATGTAGGACAGAGTCGTAGGCCTTCTTATAATCTATACAGCATGTCGACAAATCCTTGTGGGATCGACGAACCTGCTGGCTTATGGCCATGTCTATGAGGAGTAGCTCCTTAGTACCGCGGGACCCGTTCCTACATCCATTCTGAGAGGCAGACATATTAATTGAATTACTGTCAATGTGCCGATTAATTTTAATTTCGGAAGTCGGTGTTTGTATTTTACTTCTTCGTTATTTGACACCGACTTCCGAAATTAAAGTTATTTATTAATTTTTAGTGTATTTTTTTTTAGAAGTCGGTTGTTTTTTTTGTAAAAAAGATTTTTATTTTTCACTTTTTAGTTGTTATACCTCAGAACTAAAAACCCCAATATAATGGAACGTGGAATTTAAACATATGGAGAACACCAAAACGTCATCGAGGTACACGTATTTTCCGTTTTTGTTCAGTTTCTCAAAAAGCGCTGAAGCAATTCCGATAAAATTTATATGGGACCACCTCGGGAGTATATTCTTTCAGATAAAAAAAGAATTTTGAAAATTGGTTCCCAACTAACGGAGAAATCGCGTAACATACATACAAAAAAAAAAAAACATACAGACGAATTTGAGAACCTCCTCCTTTTGGAAGTCAGTTAAAAATAAAAAAAAAAATTATAAAAAAAAACAACCGATTTCCAAACAAGAAAATACACTAAAAACGAAAAAATAACTTTAATTTCGGAAGTCGGTGTCAAATAACGAAGAAATAAAATACAAATACTTACCTCCGAGACCAAAGCAATTTTTTGTGTATTTTCTTTTTTGGAAGTCGGTTGATTTTTTTTTGTTCATTTATATGTCTTTTTAAGATCACATATTTTCCAAAAAATATGTAAATACGAGTGTTGCAGTCAATTTTTTTATGAAATTATGGGATTCTATTTAAAAAAAAACAAAAAAATATTTTTTATAAATAATTTATTGTAAAAAAGAGCTTACAAAATTAATATAAGATCATACAAAATAAGTATTTATACATCTTTCAATCCTAATTATAAATCGTCATCGTCTTAAAGAACGTTTCATTGATCCGTTCGGGGTTTATACTCAAAGTTGGAGGCCTTGTGTGCATGTTCTTCTGTAAGAAGACGGGCCGAGAGCGTTCTCTATATAGTACACGGGTTCGGAGTCGTACTTTATTTTCTATTCTGGGGTGCAACAGATGTGCCACCCCTGAAAAAGAGAGAGATAGGTAGACAGATAAGACCTAGGAAATTATTAGATGATTTGTACTGAGAGAAGCTTGTCGGTTCCGGAATGTGAGAAGACTGCAGGAAGTATTTCTCTTGTTTGTCTAGCCAGCTCTGTACCTGAAAAAATGAGACATGAGTTATAGAGAAATGTAGATGAAATGTGATTTTTTGCATTGATGACGAACTTAGAAATTGTGGTGGCAGAATTTTTTTAAGACGTCAACAGGATAAGGCCAGCAAGATGATGATGACGTCAAATTAACACTATATTGGTGAAAGCGCTATTGACAATGTGCCATTTCGGTAAGACATGTCCTGTCAAAAGGCATTTATTCAAACTAGGCTGACAGTCAGCACACACTCCACAAAAATACCCGCCACTACTTCCTAGTGATTTAGCTGGGAAGAAGAAGTGGCACAACAAACTTGCCAGCAGCACATTTAACTGTTATGTTTGTAGAACATGATTTTTTACAATGAATGTGTTTAACGTTACATTTAAGTAACATAACACAGAAAAGGAATTGAACAATCTAAAAGATATCATAAAATAATGCATGCATGAATTTTGACTTTTGGACAATCATTACTGATGTAAGAATGTCACTTTTTCAAGAGGCCAAGTACAGTTAACCTATGTAAGGTCACAACACACGGTAATTTTTACGAGAGGATTATGAAATGAAATCTATAAAATAAAGATATACACTTACGTATTCACATCGACAATCTGACTGTCGGCAATGTTGACAATCCATGGTAGCTGACAGAATATCTACAAAACTGATGGTAAGATAATTTTCAGTGCTCGAGAGAAGCACGGTCAAGTTAGCACCTTCCAGTATTCGAACGTGATGGCGAATGATCAAAACTTTGCCGAAACTAGAGTATTTATAAAAAGTCATTAACAGATATCGATCATAATGTTTGTCACTAGGTAATACTTAATGAGTGTGAAACTATTAGGTACTTAAAGCAAAAATGGCCATTACTTAATTTCTGTTCATAGAAGCGAATTTAAAAGGATTATAATTATCTGAGCGAATTATCAGAGAGTGATTAGTTAATGAAGATTTCTTTGACTTTTATTTAAACGGCTGTCGAAGGGATAATATTTCTCTTGGATTACTTTCTTCTAAATCGTGATTCAACGTCTTCTTAGACTACAAGTTTGGTCAGGTATTGTGTTTGAATTTATGGTCATTAATGATCTTAGTAGACTGGTGACATTTTTTTTTGTTTATGTACCAATACAACACTAACAAGAGAAAATAACAGCACAGAAGAAGAAGGAAATAAGAGGACAGAGGTGTTGCATATTTAGAAATAAATTTCCTCCAGCAGATCTCCGACATGAAAGTTGGATGAGAGATGTAGACACAATGTGAATAAATAGATTAGGAATTTTCAAATTGACTATAATACCTTACTGAATTATGATCCATACATAACGTAATGGAAATTTTCCCTCAATACACAAGTATTGCTCAACACTCATGCAACTAATGATAAATGAGAAGATATACAGGGTGTAATGGAAAGGTGTGGTTATATTTTAAGAACCGGTTCTGCCCTTGGAAATAAACAACTTTCAGTAAGAAAAAAATTTTAAATTTCCAAAAAAAAATTAGACTTTCCATACAAAGTTATAATCAGCTGATCAATATTTGTATGGGGGTAAAATTTTTTTTGAGAATTTTCTCAGGTTTTTTTGAATAAAGTTTACATATCAATGGGCAGATGCAGTTCTTAAAATATGACTACACCTTTCCATTACTCCCTGTATAATAGTCTTAAACATAGCCAGATATATAATGATTTTCCAAATAAAAGTAACAATAAATACTGCCCAAGTGTTAGTAAAGTATACGTAATAATAAACATTATCACCAAATTTCAAGTTCATAGGTCAAGTTAAAAAATTCATCGTAACAAAATTTTGTGACAGACGACGGACGGACAGATAGACGGACATGTGGACATGTGAGTGACAACAATAGGACTCCGCTTCAACCCTTGGGGTACGGAACCCTGAAAAGTAACTGTAAACTGCGATCTTTTCATAATTCGAATACGGCAATATTAAAGTCACGTACCTGAAAAAACCGTTCTTGTTTCCCCTGCATGTCATACCCATTTGTTTTGAGGAACATAATAATGATTCTCGTGGACCGATTTTGCACCGACATCTCTATACTCCAGGAACTCGGCAAATTGGTGTTGTTTTTCATCGGTAGTACAAAATCGCTTTGGACACGTCTCCAGGTGCGAGAGCTGTTTCATTGAGCGCCTTGTCGTGCAACGAAAGGTGGGTCCTCCACATTTCGTTGCACGACAAGGCCACCAGAGGGCGAGAAAGGTCACCCTTGCGATAGACCAACTAAATTAGGTTTGCTGTGTGTCCTCCCTTGCACGAGTGCACCAGGATGTCGGGTGGCAGAGAAAAGTGGTGAAGGATCGTGGGCTAATCACATCGGCAGATATCACTACGTGATGATCACAACCATTCCGACAAGTGTCACGACAATTAAGAAAAAGAAAAATGATTATTCTCTATCAGTTGGTCACGTAACTTTCAAATAGCCAAAAATTTCGATTAAAAATACTTTTGAAAGGACGTCTGCAGTTCCACCAGTGAACTGAAGTTAACTAGCATCATAAATATTGATTGTTTTGAACTACATACGTAGAGGCTAGGCTTAAAGTCTTATAAATAAATAAGTAGATTCGGTTTGTTTACTCATTACTGATGAATAACATTGAGACTGTGTGTACTTATTCGCTTGGTAGGTCTCTGCAAAGACGGGGAACATTGCTACAGGGTATTTGTGAAGGGAAAATATCAGGCGGAAAATTGTCTTTTGGTGTCAGCAATGAAATTTTAGATACTGTTTGGATGTGTCCTTCGAGGTTTTTCTGTTTTAATAAGCTGAGCTTTTTAGTTTTCGCAAAAAAAGAATCAGCTGTTACGCGCGGGTCGTAAATCATCAGGTGATTTCTCCCGCTTCTCCTCGTAAGGGCATGTCAGACTCTTACTGACTAAACCCCAACTTTCAGTTGCCTGTGCCCTATGCGTTCCAGGTTATTCTTTCAAACACTCCTACGACTCCGGCAGAGCTGTTACGTCTAAGTCTAAGCCCCTACATTTTATCGTGTACGTGCACACAAATCTACAACAATCTAATGCATTTTATCGTGTACGTGCACACAAATCTACAACAATCTAATGCATTTTTTTTTTCATATTTCAGAGTTAGATCCTAACATAAATGTTGTTTTATGTTGATACTTATTGACTTCAACCCGTAAAAAGATGGTCAATGAGCCAACCTTCCACTCTGGTCCCGCGGTGTACCGGGACACCAGTGTGAAAATGCCGTTTGCTTTGCAAAAAAAACCGATTCAGGCGTTTTAAACCTCTATTATTACTATTACGCAAGGTCTTTTATCATGAGACAAGGTTCACACCCATCTGCTATATTTAAATTTGATTGTGTGACTAAACATCATGACATGGGTGGGTACAGACACCAGTCGTCCTGTTCGCTAACGCTACGATCGTCAATCCGACAATCCGTTAACCTAGTCCAAAAAAAAATTTCATGAGATTCATCATCATCATCATTTCAGCCAAAAGATCTCCACTGCTGGACATAGGCCTCCCAAAGTGTTGCCACAACAACCGGCATCATTTTAGCCGAAAAACGTCTGCTGGACATAGGCCTCCTCCAAATATTACCACAGCGACCGATCCTGTGCGTCTCGCATCCAGGTCATCGTGCCACCTTGCGGGGGCTTTCCTAAACTACGTCTTCAGGTACACGGATTGCAGGGTTTTATGATTGTCACTTTCAAGAGGTCTATGAGCGGCTTGACTGGAGTTCCCAGGATACTATGCTTTTGTTTTTAAAGATTCCAACCTAAATATAAACCCAAGCGGGACGTTCTGGGCGTCGGGGGTCGCGAGACGATCTCCGGCAACCGTAGAGCAAGCCTGCGGACGGCGAGTAGTGAGTAGCTCGCCGTCTGATCAGGATCAGGTCCGAGAGTCGACGGCGCGTAGTGTTCCACGCGTGCCTTAAAGAGTTGTGTTGTTGTTGTTGTTTTTGTTGTTGTGTTGTGAGTTGTCATGGCCGATGCCTGCCCAGGCGTCCTGAATAAATTCGAAACAGAGTTATCGCGCCCTTGGGCACTCAGGGTAGGGAAGGAACAGGGGTGGGTTTTAGTCAGTAAGAGTCTAACACACTTCCCGCTCCACCCAGAGCGGGAAAAGTTATAGGATGATTTAACAGCCCCAAATAAAAATTTAAAAAAGATAGAGATATCATTCCTCATGATTTTGCCACTTCTGGCACACAGGCGTCCTCTCTGTATGATACCAATGTATGGTCGCACCACGCAGGTCCAGTGCAAGTTTAAGGATGTGTTGATGACTTGTGTGATAGACATGTTCTTCAGAAGGATTCCTTGTCCATTTTTGAAGTTTCGACGTCTATCGTTTTTAAATACTATCTTTGAACAAGAATCTAAATAATCTCATGACAATCTCTGTCTCATCGGTTGTTTAGGTACATATTTTAGCTATTTTTTGTCAGCTATTTTAAAATTAAATAATACTTACCGACCAATTAAATAAATATATTAGATACATTAAATTATGATTGGTTGTACAAATTCTAACAATTAATCAAAGTAAACAAACATTAATTATCTTATAACCAAATCACACAGATAGTAATTATTATTTATTTATTTATCAAGTAACAAGACTCATAGCATAGTGTTAGTTACAATTTACTTATAATCTATGTCAGTAAAAGAATAAAACAATGCAGAACCATATGGAATCATACAAAATCAGGCTTGGCCTTGATTTGTGATAAACATCAATTCGGTAGCAGTAATCAAATAAATCGGTATGCAAATGTCAATAAATTGAGTAAAATAAAATAAAAAATTATGTCAATCAAAACCAAAAAGAAACAGAATGTCAAGAAAAAATAAAAATAAAACATAAATGTTAATAAATTAAATAAATAAATTATATCAAATTACACGTATCAAATGAACAATAATTCTTATCAAAAATAATGTGAGTACAGAATTTAAATTTAACAAATTAAACATTCTATTTTATCGTCCCAACCACGATGCTTACCCAGAGCGAGTGTATCGGACACTGATATTTACTAGAAACTATCCTCAGGATTTCGTTGCTGCTACCGCGTACTCTGCTCAACAGTGACGACACACGCTTGCGTCTTATTGCGTAGAAGTCATCTGTACGCGCTTCTGCAAACATCGCGGACGCACTGCAGAACCGCGGCAACCGAAGCAACGTCCTGAAGACGTTGTTGTATTGTACCCTCAGAGCGCTGTATGCCTTTTGAGTATAATTAACCCACAGGCTGCTCGAGTAGAAAGATTGGCAATATGCTTTGAATAGCACTAACTTGACTTCATCTGAGCAACGAGCAAACCTGCGAGCCAACATATTACCCCGGACCGCCAGCGCTCTGCGTTCACGTTCAATGTCCTCGTTGTTCCTTAGATCATCAGTGACAATGTGCCCTAGATATTTAACCTTTTTTACTTTAGTCAGAGGAGAACCGTTCAGAAAAATAGGTGGAGGTTCATGAGGGGTTTTATCACCAAGACCAAAAAACATACACTCGCTCTTGGAAGCATTATACCTTAGACCATGACTCTTAGCATACCGCTCACAAACTCTCAGTAGCTGACGAAGGGCCCCAATTGACGGGCTCAGCAGCACCATGTCGTCGGCATAACTTATATTATTAACAGCGACTCCATCAATATGACAACCTACATGCATACTATTGAGCTCGCCAATCAGGCCGTCCATATACAAATTGAAAAGAGTAGGTGAGGAGATTCCCCCCTGCCTCACGCCACACTCTAGCCTGTACTCCTCAGACAAGCAATCCGCCCACTTAACGACATTCAATTGATTGTCATACCAAAATTTCAGAATTTCAACTAGTTCTGTAGACACATTTTGACTACGCAGTTTATCCCACAGGACCTCATAACAGACTAGATCAAAGGCCTTGGATAAGTCTAAATAACAAGCATAAACAGGTGTCCTACGATCCAAGTAATACCTTACCGTGTGCTTCATACAGAGAATAGCACTCTCAGTGGAAAGGCCAGGCTGGAAACCAAATTGCGCGTGATGTAGGTTAAGGTTCCTTCTTAAATGCAGGTTAAGCAGACCATCCAATACTCTAGCCAGAATTGTTGCCAGTGAGATGGGATGATAGTTACTTTTATCACAAATATCTGCAGTTTTACATTTACCAATTGGTATGACTATTGTTCTCATGAGGTCCTGAGGGAGATACCTATGACTTATGCACAGGGAGAAAAGCATGGCCAATACTCTGGGTAGATGACAACCTGCATACCGTAGATGCTCGACCCCCAGCGGCGATTTACCTCGAGTCATGTTGTCAATAATACTCTTAACGTCTTTAGGCCTTATTTGTATGATGGTAGAAGTATCTGGCTGGAGACTACATTGCGTCGATAATGAAAGCACAAGTGGACTTACCTTAAAATGTGATTTAAATATATTAGCAATATTACGAGGATCCCTTTCGGAGTTAATGCATTCAGCCCGATTCTGCTTTATATTTAGTTTATTAGTACATTGCCAGAATTTTTTAAAGTCATTTACAGAACAATGAGATGCCAAAGTGTCCATTTTAATTTGTTCTACGTGGTCTTGACACCGCTTAAGTCGTGATTTGAAAATATTCCTACTGTTACACATAGCGTCGTAAATGCATCCAGATGAGGGTTTCCTATGCCAGACCCAATTGTTGAAATTATTTTTTGCCTCCTCATGTGCCCCCTTCACGTGCTTATTCCAGCCAGGTACCGGTTTTTTATTATGATAACAACGATGTGTAACAATATCATAACTCTCCCTACTCGCCTCACGCAGTGCTTTTATTATACTGTTATACATAAAATCTTTACTTCTATGATGTTCTAAATTATTACAATATTTATCAGCGCTTAACTGAAATTCTTGCGGAAAGTCAATACATTTAAGACTATTATTACAAACCTCATGATACAGCTGGATTTGTTCAGGGGTCCTATTTCCCCAAGCTATTTCATTAGGTACCCATTTTGAAGTCACTTTCCTATGTCTTAAAATATTATTAAAATTGCACTCTATTTCAACAGGAAAGTGATCAGACCAGAATATATTATAGTGAATTTTTACGTTACATATAATTTTATAACCCATTTCAGTACAAACACAATGGTCCAACCACCGACAAGAGCCATGAACGTCACTAATAAACGTATAGTCACCTGAGTCAAGGCCTAGGCGTTCCACGTCCGCATATATCCATCTTTGCTCCCCACAAAAATTCAAAAGTTCGTCATAGAAGAGACCGCCTGGGTGGGCATTTAAATCACCGAGAACGAACACTGATTCTACGCTACTACTATCTATTATTGCACATAATTCGCTCAAGCATTCCGTAAACTCGATAAGATTATCTCTGGACTCAACAGGCATATATACACAAACAATTAATACCGAACACTCGCTATTCACCACTACTTTACACGCTGCTAACCGATCAGTATTGCAATCCACGGGAGTGACGGACACAAACGATTTTTTTCTCCATAAAATCCATCCGCTTAAGGCCTTTACAGTTAAATGTAATAATTTTACTATGTGAAATTAATGTAGGTGTAACCCAATTTAGAGATCCTAATAAACATTAGTCGATACCTGCGTAGGTCATAATCTCTCAAAGGACTCAATCTGCCTAGCCTTTCTTCAACCAACTTGAAGTCAGCTTCCAGTCCAACCGGATGCAGCTGAACAGCAGTATTTTACACGGAGCGACTGCCTATCTGACCTCCACAACCCAGTTACTGGGTAATCGTATTACCCAGTAACTGGGTTGTTGAAGCCCTTTGGTAAGACTCGGTTCGGTTGGTTCGGGCTTCTGACGACCCGTAACGACTGTCAAAGATCCACGATTGACAGCCGGTACAAACGGCTTAACGTGCTTTCCGATGCACGGAGGAGTCTCGGTATGTAAAGATGGTCACCCATTTATGGGCCAGCCCCGGCAAGCGTAGCTTAACCTGATGGATCGACCCGTGCGGCTGTTATTACTTTAGCCACTAGCTCCTCTCTCAAAAGACTGAAATATTAAATTCCTTTAAACGAAAATCAGTGGTCCTGAAAAGGTTGCCCAAGAATTAAACAAGTTGGTATTTGAAGAGTTTTTATTAAAATCCTTTTATTTCGTGTCACTGCTTTATATTCTAGTACAAGTCTTAAATAGTAGGTAGAACTTAATATTAATTTGATAGATGTTAGGAAAGGCGCGAACTTAGCTAGAGACTTCTGAGGGATTTATTTATAAAAGTTAACTATGTGATTAGTTTTAATACTGATAAGCAGGTCCGTTAAGGCGCAACTTTATGCCAACGGCCTTGAGTGGTTAGTTCGCGTGTTCTATGCTAAGCTAACGCAACGCGTCGTGCGTCCACCCAGTAAGCGCTGTCCCAAATTAGATGCATTTATTATAATAAAAATAATACATATTTTTAAAAAGTAACAAAACCAAATCTTTTTCCTTTGTGTTGCAAAGCAGTAGATATTTTTTTATACTCTTTTGATAAAAAATTAAAGGAGTAAAATTGTTTCATCTCAACGTTTCGGAGGTGATTTGGTGGTTTTTTTCTTATTATGTGATATCGATAGAAAAATCATGGATAAACCAAATTACGTATCATGTCATGTAAATTACTAACAATTTTTTTCAGATATATTTTCCCTGTTAGTGCCGACGAAAAGCTGCTACATCCGCACACTTTTTTCGAGTGAGCAGCCTTTATAAATAGGATACATGTGGGTTGTAAAGTACTGACTGATTATTTGAAAGAGGTTTTATCTCATAGACAGTTGAATTTTATGGATGAGACGCATGTTATCTTGAATTTAGAATTCGCTAATCAGTATTTAAACTAAGCATATAGTTAGCGAGTTTTATAAATATGGTGTATTTATGTTAAAATAAAATTGTTTAAATACAAAATACTTCGACTTCTAAACTCTATGCTACATAAAATAATCGAATGAGGTAGAATCACAAAAAATATATTTATGTCATTGTGTAGGTACCCATTTCTATGATTGCTGTAGTGCACTCATAACTTATTAAACAAATAATATATTTTAATTAATTAAATAACTAGAAAATTTATAAACTTTTGTCCTTATCCTTTGATAAACTAACTGCACTATGTTTTCCAACAGCACAAAAGCAAAAATTATGATATAGAATTTAACCAACAAAAAACACGATCACTGAATGCAATGTACAATAACACATTCCCAAACAAACATCATTATATATTCATTGGTTTGAACGAAAGCAAACGAACATTTGAACGAATGAAAAATTGCAGTGAACTTAATAATAGACGCAAAGTTGCGCATTCAACGAATCGTACAAAAGAACTAATGCCCCTTTCGAAGTCAAAGTTAGTCCAAATTGAGCAGTTTTTGAACTAAGTAATAGCTTAACATTTGAATCAACAATGCATACACAAATTTTAAGATTAGTTCCAGCCTTCCTCATATGGATTCCAAAACTAGTACAATTTTTGGTTTGTTAGAAACTTTGAATGGGAGTAAGATCAGCTTATACAAAAAAAAGTGATGTAAAAGCAGACAGTATTGAAGCTATGAGCCATTAGAAAATGAAAGACTGTATCAATCAATACGGAGGAGCACTTTTTGATAAATGATGTATGAAAGCTGATGAAAACAAAATCGTTTTCTATAGACGATTTCATGCATCATTCCGATTAGTTCGTCGTTTCGTTCCGTTCAAATCACTTTTAGGGCTTGATGTTAACAGCAAAACTTCGGAGAATTGAGTAATTAAAAACTCAATTGGGTCGCGACTGGAGTTCTGGGACAAAAACGTCCGAAAACAATGAAAGCAAAAAATATAATCAAGAAAATAAAAGAAATTCAGATTTTTCCGAGAACGTTTAAATTTGCTATGAAGCCATTTCTTTTCTGAACTAATAATGGTCATGTCGTTAGAAATACCAACCTTTTTTCAGGCAAAAGAATTTCACAGTGCAGTGGAATTCTCGAAGGAATTTTAAATACTTTTGCGGTCAAATGCCATGTTTGAAAAAGTAACTTTGTGAAAGGTATGCGATGAACGCAAACAATTTGCACATGCTTGACTTAAATCTGATTAATAAAAAAAATGTTTCAGGTAAAAACCCTAATGGCTCACCAGAATAAGTACAACTGATTGTTCTTAGCAGTAATTACTTTATTAAACATCCTTTATAGACGTGAGATAAAAGACGCTACTGAAGTAAATAAAATAATAAAAGGACCATAACTTATTCATAATTTTTCCTTTATAAGAAGTTTTCATCTATTTTAATTATTCAAACGAAACCAACGTGACTTATTTTGCAACAAAATGAAAAATTTTGGGTCAGAGAGTCACAGTTGAGAAAATTGTAAAGGTCAGTTTTATTTTAGTAGCTACTGCTACCACGACTCCAAATTTAGAATGTATGCCAGAGCAAGCAACGACAGTTACTTGAGACTTCGTTTTTAGATAAAAACTCGACTCAGGTGGATTAAAAACTTTCAAGGAAGAGCTGATAGTAAAACTTGGTGTTTCTTAACGACGCTAGTTGAATATCCAAAGGTGTATCCATGAATCTTGAATAGGAAGGATGGTTTCGATCGAAATTTTTAGAACTAAAGAATTTATGTTTTCTCAATGTTATAATCCCGTGTTATATATCTACTTTAAGAAATAACCAGCAAAATAAATGATGATAAATTACTATGCGTCATCTTATTATTATTATTAATGAGAATAATCGTAAGAAAAGATGCAGTATTTCAATCTTTCCTGTATTACAGCAGATACAAAAGATTCAATAACGAAAACTGAAGACTATCAAAGACATTTCGTAGTTTAGACAGACTGCACTGGGACTGACTAAAACGGTACAACTCTCTAGAGGATTAAGATCCATCGATTGACGGAGAAGATAATCAAATGATGTCTCTGGCAATTGAATGGCACTAATCTTGTTTTATAGCAATCGAAGATTTAGAGCAAACTGAGAGAGCAGGGGAAGGAGATGAAGAAACTTTAGGGAAATACTTGAGAAGATGGAATCAAGACAGGCAAATTAAACTTGAAATTAAACAATCAAATAAGAAAATAAAGCTTAAAAACCAACACTAAGGCAAAATAACGTCAAACTCGGACGGAATGTGAAGACCTTACACAATCTTGATAATAATGAATGTAAAGTCAGATAAATTACTTGTTTAGCAAATTGACTACCATGTCAAAATCCATCCACCATACTTAAACGTATTTTAAAATCAGAACTGACATTCTTAGACAGTTTCATGAAATAGCTATATATCGATATACAGCTTTAATAGTATGTCAATTTAGTAAAAAAATAATTTCACTGACTGTAGTAGAATAATTTTAGCTTAAATCCTAAATCTGCCTTTGATTGTCGAATGGCACAAAAATATTTTTCTATACACGCGAGAACATCGCAGGCACGATTGATTTGTGAGTTCTCTATATATTTACATCAGATTGTAATTGATTTTGTCGTTACAGGATTAGGTATAGTATCATAAAATATATTTTTACCTTAATCAGCTATGTACATGTTAATTTAAACAGTATTTGGGTTTCAATGACAAATGTCTCGACATCTAAAGATAGATTGTGGTATCGATTCATTTGGGTGCTACCATGGTTTGGTTTATATAGACGATACGAGATCGGGATTAGAAGTAATTTTTGTGTACATTGACAACTTTGTCTTAGTAGCTAGACAAAGTTGTCAATGTACCAGATTATCATTCTCTTATGCTTTAAGTTTTTAAAGATTAATTAATGGATTTAAACAAAATATTTATTCTATTAGATTTACAGTTTCACAATGAAAAAAGAGTGATATGGACAACTTTCTTTCGATTTTTTAATGAGTTGTTACATTACTTTCTAAACCCATGGTAGCACTCCGGTTCAGCGGCATTTTATATTCAAATTGATGTACAATGTGGTTGTTTGCTATTGTGAAGGTTATTTCTATTTTACCGTTATTAAATTTAATAGCCCTTACGTAAGTTAAGTCTCTTACATCACTTTCGGGTAACCTCATTAGAACAACGACTGAAATGTTTGAGGAATGTTAGAGGTTTTTTATTTTGATCGATAACAATGTACCTAAAAGGCTTAAGTGTTTTAAAGTTAATGTTTTCTATGTCCTTTTAACTTTCACCCCGTTTATATTTAACAGAGTCAGCTTATAAAATGTAATAATTATTATGATAGTTAATAACTAGCCTTTGTATATCAAATTGGATGGTAAACCTAACTTTAATATTACACCCGAAAGTGTAGTAATAGATTATGTAATAATTTACATTTTAAAGCTAATATGTACAAGATATAACAGTATTTGGCCATTAAAATATATAACTACATTATTTAGAATACTCGAGCTAGAGTTTTATCTAAAATTGATCAAGAAAGGATTGATATTAATAAGTACGCACTCGGTAAATAAACTATTTTGAGATGAAAATATATCGTGAAATCGAGAAATAACAAAATCTACAATGTGGTACCAGCTTAAAGTTAAATAAAAGCAAACTGTTATTGCCAACTAAGATGAAAATTATATTTCAGAATAATTTGACCAGAATTTATTAATATCAATCTTATCTAAAATTTATAAGTTTGCTTAGGATATTAGCGTAGACACGAAGGACGTACTCGACAGGGCCAAAATATTCGTCGTAGATAAATTTTAAATAATATTCATATGTTACAAACTATTTTTCAAAAATATACTAAAAAGATAGTAGGTACACTGGTTTCGTAATGAGGTAAGCAATTTGATTCGAAAATCAATGGAAGAATTATAGAGGCAATATAAGCAAGTCATTTAATTCTAGTCGAAACAAACAATAATTATGATAGCAAAATTAATCTTAGCAGTACAAACAGTGAAATTGTTAACAAAACCAATAGCTTTGATACTTATAATAGCACCACACGTCTAAGATTTGCGCTTCACGCACTATATAGCTACTAGTATGTATGTATACAATAGATATGATGAAGAGAAGAGAAGAAGACTAAGCTACTGGAAATATAGAAATTTATCATTGAACTTATCTCTAGATTTAATAATTAATTGGTACCTTTCGAATCTCACACCATTAAAGTTCAATGAAATCATATCAAAGAATTCAAAACTTTATTAAATTAACGAACTATGATTAAATTTAAGTTCATTTAAAGCTACTTTCTATCCGATTAGAAAGAATAAGTATTTGAAGAAAATTATATAGGAATAAAATTATTAATATTATATTCAAGTTAATCAATTCATGTATTATCTATTAAATGAATTGATCAATTCAAGAAAGTCATTCCTTTTAATTTGAGAAAAATCTTTCAAGCGGTATCGTGAAAAATATTGAATAGCGCTTGAAATTCACGTTAGAAAGTTTCAAAATGATAACAAATAACCTTGATGGTCATAGATTAAAATACATATTGGTCCTTGAAACCGTAGACATTTAGAATCCATTATCCACTTAAATTACACATTAGTTATAGTCAGCCGTCTCGGACTTCTTGGTCGATTTAAGTTCGACCCTGACCCTCTGACATGGACTTGGACAGAACCTGCTGGCATGTCCACAGCTGAATGTAGACTTGCAGCTCTGGAAGTTCTTGGGGATGGAGATACTCTGATGTCTACCGCGCTGTGTAGACTAGCTGCTCTTGAAGACCTGGGCGTACGGTGGGACATTTCTGACGGCGTGACGAGGGCTGGTATGTCAGCTGCTGATCGAGATCGCCTTGGAGGACTCTCGGGGATGAGCGCCATACCGCCCATACCCATGCTACTTACGAAGACTGAGTTCTAGAAGGTGACAAGTGCAAATAATGCTGCATTAGTCTTTTGACAAACAAAGGTGCAAGGTGCATTTAGATTTCCTTTATAAGGTCTACATGTTGTGACACATTCAAACACAAATACATAAATGAAACTTGGTGTTGTTGTTAATCCACCAAACTTGCTTTGTGTGCTACTCAAAACCATATTCTGAAGTTTTCTATTTGCAGTATCTAAACATATAAAGTACATTTTTTCATACGATATCTGATCATGATTATTCATGATGTTAATCTTCACACATAATTAATATTTGGTGTGACATATTTTATCTTCTCAAAATCAGTTTTTAACAGTTATTTGATAACTTTGTTATTCTTACCTGTCGCGGTCTATGGGACAGGTACCCGCATGGTTGATAAGATGGGAATGATGCCCCGCAGTCGTATGACACACAGCCGCGTGACAGTGATGCTCGGTGCTGTACAAAGCAGTGTTTTATTACCAAAGGTTGGGTAGGTAGTGCAAGATTACAAACGACTAATGTAACGCTAAGTTAATACCGACTTGGGTACAAAATAAAGATACATTATAACGATTGCCTACAGACCAAAATATTTGAGATTGAGAACGTGTCATAGCGTAAAATATTTCTCAACAGGACCGCAATCAACGGATGATATTGTTCCATACTTTGAGACAATATGTGATGTATATTTATATAAGTTGAAACTTTTTCACAGCGGTCAGTCGACTTCAACTGATCGCGGTCATGATAATAAGTATAGGTACTTCTGTAAGAATCTGGGATATACTCGTATTGTTTCTTTTTCATACACTCTTCATTACGTTTTATTCAGTCATCATCATTTTGTTAAGCCACAAGTTAACAACAATATTAAATAACAATAAAATATATTTTATTTATCTAATGTTCGTAGTTTTGAGAACATACATATTTTTAAGGCATGTCAATATTAAAATTCGTCGTGAATTTGCACTGCCTATTCCAACCTAAACATTTTCATTACTAGAAAATTCTTACCAAGCCGATCCTAAGGTGGTCAGGGATAGTGCTTGTGAAGAACTTTAACATCATTTATCAATGCCAAAGTTTCATGATATGTTTCTTTTGATTGGTGGACTGCATTTTCTTTTTCTGTGTTAGTGTTATTAATTTATCTACTAGGAAATGGATACCATCCGCACTTAGTTGAAGTGGTAAATCCGGTCTGTGGTCATGGTGTCCTGTGTTCCGGCATTGAAAACACATGATCTTAAAGTTTATGCTTATGCTAATAGTTAGAAAGTTCAGTCCACCAATAATGATACGATTATCTCATGACAATCTTAAGTCGGTGTTCGTTCGAAATGAGTCTGTATTGCGTGTTCACTAATTAGGAGCGAGAAATACCTTACAATATCATTATAATTTAGGCATTCACTTTCTGCAGTTTGCTGTAATAGAAAAGGTTTGCGTTGTACTGCCTGAAAAATAAGTTCCATTGTTGCTTTTATACATATTATCACATGCTATACTTATGTGATTTAATGCTAATTAAAATTGCACCGTAACTTTTTAAGTTTTTATATTTTTTTATAAATATGATTTTGTTAGATTTAACAAGAGTAACATCTGGTTTCTGAAACGGAAATCAACTCATCCATGTCCATCGCAGTGTTTTTTTTTTGTTTGGGTTTTATTTCGATTAATTGTAGATATTCGTTCCAGATACCAGTTGTAACTCTCAAATTCTACTCTTCAAAGTGCAAGCACTCGAAAGCAATATATGATAACTCACATGAGGAGGCACCGTGACGGAGTTTTCAGCTAAAGCACAACTCTGTCGATGTTGCTGCTGGAACTTCGGCTGATATGGCTCCAGCATTCTATGAAAAATAATATTTATTTGTAGTAAACTATTAGGTAATAAATCAACGGGGTAAGATAACTCGTAATAATAAAAACGCAACATAAGTAATTTTTGAGGAAAATGGATTGAACTTGGCAACTTGGCAACTATGAGAACTTAGAACCATAAACGCTCGAACGGCATACCATATCATTACAGAATAAACTTCAACTTTTTGAATCTAACCTCAACAACATGTTTTGTCTAGATAGTGGAAACATTACTTATAGGCTGGCCTTAAGCCGGATGCAGGCCAAGAGCTAAAATAAGTTATTATAGGCCATAGCTCGCATAGCAGAAATTTTAATACATTGTGTGCAGGCCGCAATATCGGATGTACAAGACAGTGTCCGAAGCCGAAAGCCAGATATTCTACCCATTATTTGGATCTTTTTTTTTTGTTCCGTATGGTGTCGGACGGTTACGTATCATGTCGAACGTAAAAGAATAGTACCATCCCATCACTGCCCGTGGGTGTCGCAAGAGGCGACTAAGGGAGCTTGAGCCCTAGTGCATACTACTAAAGCACCTTGGGCCACCCGCGCGGTGGCGGCTATACCACCAACAACAGCATTCCCAAAGAGGGTTGGCGTCAGGCAGGCTATAAAACTTCTGCCAAAACCTTTTTGCAACATGGTCTGGAAAAATATGATGTGCGACAGGGCTAGGGCGTACCCCACAGGCGACGCGCAGGGGCAGCACCCGGCTCCTGTGGGAAATGGACAAGGGTTGTCGCACCGTCCTGGTGGGTGCGACGTAAGACGCAAGCTCGGAGAGTGAGAGAATTAAGATTGAGGTGTGCGAGCTGGAATATAGGTACTATGACTGGAAAAGGAAGAGAGTTAGCAGATGTTTTAAAAAGATGACGGATAAATATAGCGTGTTTGCAAGAAACGAAATGGAAGGGTGCAAAAGTAAGAGAATTATGAGAAGGATATAAGTTTTATTACTGTGGAAGTGATGGTAAACGGAATGGTGTGGGCATAGGTTTGGATAGTGAGTTAAAAGAATGTGTGGTGGATGTTAAAAGAGTAAGTGATAGAATGATAGCTATTAAAGTGGTTGTGGAGAGTATGATAGTAAATGTTATTAGTGCGTATGCACCTCAATCAGGATGTGAGGATAGTATAAAAGAGAAGTTTTGGAAGGACTGCGATTGTGTGATGATGAATGTACAGGAGAGTGAAGAGGTGTTTGTGGGGGGTGATTTTAATGGGCATGTAGGAAGTCTGAAGTACGGTTATGAGAGAGTGCATGGTGGTTGGGGGTACGGAGACCTTAATATGGCGAGACATTGCTGCAAGTTGCTTCGGCTTTTGACCTGGCATTAACTAACACCTGGTTCAAAAAGAAAGACGAACACCTGATCACTTACAAAAGTGGCCAGCACGCGACCCAAATTGACTTTTTCTTGGTGAGACGAAACAGTCTTAAAACAGTCAAAAACTGTAAAGTGTTGCCAGGCGAAGGCTGTAGTAGTCTCTCAACACAGGCTCATAATGATGGACGTAACAGTCAGTGTCTCGTCCAGTAGGAACAAAGAACGGCCCCCACCCAAAATCAGATGGCGTATGATAGAAAATGAGGAGTTTGCAAGTATGTTTAAGAGTCAAGTGGTAGATAAAATGACAGAAATGGAGGATATGGAAGAAAAATCTGTGGGTGAATGTTGGAAAGAGATGGCGGATTGTATAAGGCGAGTAGCAAAATAAGTGTTTGGAGAATCGTAAGGTAAAGGCATGATAGAAAAGGATACATGGTGGTGGAATGAAGATGTGCAAAAGATGCTAAAAGAAAAGAAAATTTCGTTTAAAGTATGGCAGAATGAAGAAACCGGAAATGATAATTTGAAAGAAGAGAAAAAGAAAAAGAATGGAAGAGAAAGGAAAAAAAGGCGGTTGCAGTTTCCAGGGCTAAGGCGCAGGAAAAGTTATATGATTTACTGGACAGCCCTAGAGGCCAAAAGGAGCTCTACCGGATTACAAAATTAAGAGAAAGGAGAACGAGGGATATAATGCACATAAAATGTATGAAAGATGAACTCGGTAAAGTCTTGTCGGAAGATGACGAAATAAAAGAGCGATGGAAGGTTTATTTTGAAAAGTTGATGAACGAAGAGAATGAATGGAATGGTGTGCTCAAAGAGGTACAAGTAAATATTGGTTTGGTGAGAGAAAATAGCATGGATGAAGTAAGAAAGGCAGTTCAATGTATGAAAAATGGAAAGGCCATGGGCCCTGATGACATACCAGTAGAAGTATGGAAGTGTTTAAAAGAGGATGAATGTATGTGGCTGACTTTATTATTTAATAAGTTGTTGTATGAAGAAGTGATCCCACAAGAATGGTGCAATAGTTCGCTAGTGCCCATCTTCAAGAATAAAGGGGATGTACAGGACTGCAACAACTATCGAGGGATAAAGCTCATGTCGCATACTATGAAAGTATGGGAGAAACTGATAGAGAAAAGATTGCGAGAGGAGAGTGAGATTACCCCGAACCAGTTTGGGTTTATCCCAGGTCGAGGTACAATGGACGCCACCTTCGCTCTCCGTCGATTGCACGAGAAGTACAGACGTGTGCACAAGAACTTGCACATGGTTTTCATTGATCTTGAGAAAGCGTATGATAGGGTACCTCGGGATGTGTTGTGGTGGGCCTTGAAAGAGAAAGGTTTGCCTGGGAAGTATTTTGAGTTGATTCGTGCCATGTACAGACAATCTAGTACCGGTACGTCCGGTCGGCTGCTGGCAACACCGATGAGTTCAGTGTAGCTGTAGGCTTACATCAAGGGTCCGCTTTAAGTCCTTACCTCTTCCTGTTGATTATGGACGCTCTTACGTCGGAAATACAGGAAGAGGCACCCTGGTGCATACTGTTTGCCAACGACATTGTTCTGGTCGGTGAAGATGGACCTGAGATCCAGAGCAGATTGGAGAAATGGCAACAGAAGCTGGAGAAAGTTGGCTTGAAAATCAGCAGAACCAAAACTGAATACATGTTCTGCGATTTTGGCGGTCTCTCCAGTTCTGAAGCTGTAGTGCTAGATGGCGCGCTTCTCCCAGTCTGCTCCGATTTTCGGTATCTCAGTTCTAGTAATAGATTGGACTGTTAAGCACAGAATTAACACTGGATGGATGAAATAGCGCAGGTCACCGGGACTATCTGTGACTCCCACATTCCCCTAAAACTTAAGGGGAAGATTTATAAAACAATGATCAGACCTGCTGTCTTGTATGGTTCAGAATGTTGGACCACAAAAGGGATGAATGAAAAGCAATTGCATGTAGCTGAGATGAGAATGCTAAGAGCGATGTATGGTGTTACGCGCATTAATAGAATTAGGAATGAGTATATAAGAGGAAGTCTGAAAGTGGCACCGCTGACTGAAAAGTTGTGTGGAAATCGGTTGTCGTGGTGTGGGCATGTGATGCGGAGGAATGTAGAAAATGTCGTGAGGAAAGTCTTGTGTATGGATGTGGATGGCTATAAGAGTAGGGGAAGGCCAAAGAAACAATAGTTGGACTGTGTGATAGAGGATATGGGTAAAACGGGGGTGACTACAGAGGTGACGACTAATAGAGGAGTATGGAAGAAAAAGACATGTTGCGCCGACCCCAAATAAATTGGGATAAGGGCAGGAGAAATCATTCAGATTTGGATCATTTTTTTCCACTAGACTATACCTGGGAATCCACTGGTTCTGGAGATATTGAACGTCAAAGTCACTTGTTTTTTACTTTTTTATGAAATTGAATTCAAAGTGTTATTTCTAAACTTTTTTCCAAACAAACATTACCTGAATTTTGAATTTAACTTCAAAATTAAAACGCAATGAATATCAAACATATCCGACAAGTACCTACGTGGCTTAGAGCGAATGGGTGGGGTTTAACTAATCTCTAATCGTTTCTAAAAATAAAAGTCCTTTCCCAACAATATTTTTTGCGCAAAGCTAGTTTGTTAGATGTGCAGTATGCGTAGTTGACGGCTATCTGATGTGCCTTTTTACAGCCTGTATGTAACTTATGCAAAAAAAAAACCTCAGCTGTGTTCAGTAAACTAACAAAGCCTAGCTCTTGGTTAGTAACCGGGTTTTTACTTTGGGCCTTATTCATAAAAAACCGGCCAAGTGCGAGTCGGACTCGCTCATGAAGGGTTCCGTACCATCGCACAAGATTATACGCGTCTACTTGTTGCCATTAGTAAGATTGAGCAAAACAAAAAAACACTTTTCTAGTAAGTGAGCCCGCTTTAATTTTTAACTAATTATTATTTTATTATTTTTTTGTTATATCGGCAACAGAAATACACATTCTGTGAAAATTTCAACTGTGTAGCTATTACGGATCGTGAGATACAGCTCGCTGATAGACGTACGGACAACGGAGGCATAGTAATAGGGTCCCGTTTGATACCTTTCGGGTACGGAACCCTAAAAAGGTAAACTACTCGTATATGATTAGAATTATTATTACATTGAAAGAGGATGTGGGTTAGAACGGGGTGACTACAGAGATGATGACTAATACAGAAGTATGGAAGAAAAACACATGTTGCGCCGACCCCAAATATATTGGGATAAGGGCAGGAGAATGATGATGGATGATATACGTACTTTGACTTAAACTAACCCACATCTTATTTCAACAATTGCTCTGAAAAGTTCCATTAACCGAAATCAGAATTCTTAAAATCCTATTGTTGTTTATTTGACAAAGGGTAGCCTTTTCTGTAATATTTTGATCAAACTATTTACTTCAATTTACGACAAGTCTCTCCTCGTCCTCTGTAAGTGAATTAAGTTTTTTTGCCCATCTCTTGAATGGTCTAACTTCTTTATGAGCACTTTCAAAACGAATTAGGTTGATAACTGAGATGATTTTATTTTGTTTTGAAACTAGAAGTACGTTATTAGTATTATATTATCTGTGCTAGAACAGTAGTGCCGCAAGATTAGTTTATTCTAAAATGTTTGGTTATAGAATTAGTTTGAGATACCTATTTTAGTACTTAAGATAAGGTTTTTAGTAATACCAATGAGGCCGAGCCATCGAGGACTTTTTATTGTGGGGTGGGAAATCATTCAACGACTTCTCCCGCTCTGGGTGGAGCGGGAGGGCGTGTCAGACTTTTACTGACTAAAGCCCACCCCTGTTCCATCAGTTGCCTATGTGCCAAGTGCCGCGGTAACTCTATTTCAAATTTATCCGCAACCTCAGGCAGGCATCGGCCCTAACAGGCCCCGTCAGGTATTGCTTTTTTGTTTTTTAAGTGAAAAATTCTTTAGCGGCGTTGTCCACTTTTCTTGGGATGGGTATAAAATGTTAAACTCGCGTCAGGAAACGTGACCTGGTCGAAAATTCATAAGACGATTCCAAAATATTCAAAAATGCACAACGTTCATGTTCAAATTTTCACTTCTGCCGGCACTCCCGGAGTGCAATCCGTTGTTTTTTTTTTTTGTGGTGGGAAATCATTCTGTGACTTCTCCCGCTCTGCGTGTAGCGGGAGAGCGTGTCAAAACTCTTACTCACTAAAATGCACCCCTGTTCCTTCCCTGCCTTTAGTGCCCAGGGGTGCGGTAGCTCTGTTTCGAATTCATCCACGACCCCTGGCCAGGCATCGGCCATGACGGGCTCCGTCATGTATTGCTGACAACTCTTTAAGGCGCGCGTGAAACACTACGCGCCGTTGACTCTTGGGCCTGGTCCTTATCGGACGGCTAGCAACCCACTACACGCCGTCCGAAAGCCTACGGTGGCCGGAGATCGGCTTGCAAACCCCGACGCCCAGGGCGTCTCCTGCGGCGGCTCCTGCTGGGGGCGTGAGGGCGTCTCTGTTGAGTCTGCCTCACCTTTTCTGCCTCCTCCCTCTCGCTTCGTACCGTGGCCTGGACTAGGACCGGGCGCGAAAAGTCACTACCGATCGGCTCCACGAGGACACGACTGCAGAACTCCACCGTATGCCCCACCATGTACTCTGGGCGATCCATACAGTGGTGACACCCGGGCGTGTCCTTCCCTCTTATCCGAGAGCCAACGATGCCTATCGTGTCGATCTAGTTCAGGGATTTTTTTGTCATGGCAGCTGTGACGATGACGTAGCTTACACCCACATGGTGTCCGCTTGACATTTCGAGCACTTTCAGTTACGTCAACTTGGTGTCCGCTTGACATCCAAGGGGCGACGAGCAAGATTTAATTTGGTTTTTGCGTTTGTGTGATGTTAAGAAAAGTTGTAACTTCAGCCTTATTTATAAAACTCGTTTCCCATAAGCTTGGTTTATATACTGATAAGCTGATTCTAAATTCATGGATAACATACGTGTTAGCGGATAAATTCGTAACAGAGTTACCGCTCCCCTGGCCACTCAGGCAAGGAAGGAACAGGGGTGGGTTTTAGTCAGTAAGCGTGTGACTCGCACTCCCGCTCCATCCAGAGCGGGAGTAGTCATAGGATGATTTCCAAAATCAAAAAATAAATAAAAAAGCGATAAATTCGTAGCAGAGTTACCACGCAGCTTGGCACTCAGGCAAGGAAGGAACAGGGGTGGGTTTCAGTCAGTAAAAGTCTGACATGCTCTCGCGCTCCACCTAGAGCGGGAGAAGTCATAGGACGACTTCCCACCAAAAAAAAAATAGGGATAACAAACGTCTCATGCACTAAATTCCCCTTTCAGAACAAAATCTCCTTTAAATGATTAGTTAGTACTTTACCATCCACATCTACCCTTCTTCCGGGTAGAAACTGTTTAAAAAAGAACCTGCTAATTAGTGTTTAAACACATGGTCGGAGAGTTTTTGGTGGAAATTTTTCGAGTGAAGTTTAATGGCTGTTATTCGCAAATTGATTCCTAGTGGATATTGTGTTGTTAAATTGGTGTAGTTTTGTGTCTCAAGTGACTACGCAACTGGACAATATGTGGAATCATTGCAACAGGCGCGATCTCGGTAAAAAAAAGCTGAGAATTTTATAGTAGTATTGACTACCTCAGCGAAGCTTGCCGAGAAGGCTGACTCGACTCATTTGCTGCCAAATACTGCAAAAACATTAGAATGTGTTACATCTGCATTCTAATGGAATAAAAGTGACAGTATTCTGTATCTAAAACTCAATACTTTCTTAACTTGACACTGGCTAAATGCACAAACCGTGAGAAGCCAAAATTAAAAAAAAAAAACATCGCCAGTTATTTTATTACAAATAAAGCTTTCTTTATTTAAAATTATAGAAAACATTTGCTCAAGATTGAATGTTCTTTTATTACAAATACTAGCTTCTGCCGGCGGCTACACCCGCGTGGAATGACGAAGTTTCATAATAACAAAATCCCCCCTTTTCACCCTCTTTTTTTTTGTGGGGTGGGAAATCATCCAATGACTTCTCCCGCTCTGGGTGGAGCGGGAGGGCGTGTCAGACTCTTACTGACTAAAACCTACCCCTGTTCCTTCCCTGCCTGAGTACCCAGGGGTGCAATAACTCATTTTCAGAATTTATCCGCTACCCCTAGGCATGCAGGCACCGGCCACGATGGGCCCCGTCAGTGGTAGCTGACTACATCTCTTTGAGGCGCGCGTGGAACAATACGCGCCGTCGACTCACGGGCCTGGTGTTGATCGGACGGCGAGCTACCCACTGCTCGCCGTCCGCAGGCCCGAGTCTACGGTGGCCGGAATTCGTCTCGCGACGTCCTACGCCCAGTATCCCCTTAAAGGTCAAATTTCCAAATTCCCTTCTTAATGCTCTCCGACATTATAAAAGAAAACCGTGTGCAGAATTTCACGTTCCTAGTCCCAATAGATTCGAATGTGCGTTGAAATGTCAGTCAGTCAGTTTCTCCTTTTATATGTATAGATAATGATGAAGTCACTCATGTGTGTGATGTTGTAAAGTTCGGTCTCTAACCAAGAAGGATTTTTTGAAATGACGTACACCTTAAGGGTCTACTACCGGCCAAGTGGCGCTCTCATTAAATAAAAAATCGTAGCATAGCACAGAAAATAAATATTAAAGAATCCAACGTCACGTTTGTTACAAAGAGGATAAAGTATTTTTACGTTGTTAAAACAGGTCTCAGAATGTTTCGTATCCAAAGTAGTAGGCAAAAGTATAAAAAACGGCCGTTTCTGACACTTGTAACAAACGTAACGTTGGATTCCTTAAAATATTTATTTTCTATGCTATGCTACGATTTTATTCATTGAGGGCGCCACTTGGCCGGTAGTAGGGCCTTAAGGCAGCACTGAGGCATCAGGTCCAGACGATTGTCAAAACGATTCAGATAATTTCAAAAACTTACATTAGTTCAATTGACGTCAGCGTCATGTTTATGTCATTATTTTTCGGTTTCAAAGTAAAAGACCTGTCGCCTAAGTGGTGCCTAGTGGTATTTTTCCTGAAAACACTCATTCAACTGATACCTATGTATTTAAGTCATGATGTATTTAAGTATGATAAGACATGATGCATGGGTCTCATGCTTTTATTCATCATCATCATCATCACACAGCCCTCCTCTTCGTGAGAGGGTTTGGGCCGTAATCCACCACACGAGCCCAATGCGGATTGGTGAATGCTTTTATTAGTAGTTACTAATAACTATTAAAAGATTATGTGAAAGATATCCTTCTGAACTTTAAACAGCCAAGCCCGTTAACGTATTGTTTTTCAAAGTTAATGCTTCTGAACTTTAGCTTTAAAAACAAACTTGGACTGCTATCAGATTTAGGTCACGTACCTAAATAGCTAACTTTGAGTTTATGAGAAATTCTGTGCTCAATCTCTCTCCTCTAAAGTGCATTAAAAATAAATCAAAATAATACTACGTACAGTTTATAGACGCACCTGATCTTGCCCCAACGATTGAAAAACAGTGCAATGGCGGCCACCCAGAGCAGGAGGACGAAGGCTACTATGAGGGCTTCTTCTGCCCTCACTACGACACCGCTGCCATCTGTAGGAGAAATCACATAATTAAGTTGATTAAAGTTAATAATTGTTGCTGAGGAGTTTCTTGCGCCACTTCTTCCACTAGGAAGTGGTGACGGGCGCGCGGGGTTTGTTTTTATGTAGAACTTTGAAATTCAAAAAGTGCTGGGTCTCAGCCTGGTTAAAACAAATGACTTTTGATTTAAGTTTCATTTGTATATTATTATCAATAAATCTGCCTAGCCTTTTCTCAACTAGGCTGGGGTCAGCTTCCAGGTAACTGGATGCAACTAAGTACCAATACCTTTGCAAGTACTTATATTACAAAAACGAAAACTAATAAAGGTCATGGAGTTTCAGATAGAGACACGTGTCATGTATAACAACTCTCAATAAATATGGACTTTTGTCAAACGACCGCGAAGTTTGTATTTTTTTAGTCCTTGATCTTATATGTGGAGAGGCACTAAAGGCGCGAATTTAAGAGTTTGGAGATATGAACGTGTCAAACCTTACTTTACTGCCAAAGATTAATAGGTTTTCAGGTGAAAGTAGTGTTAAACATTTACTCAACTTTAAAATTTTATTTCAGGTGTATAGGTGCGGATGCTGTCTAACTGATTAGATAGTATCAGGAATACAGGACATATTAAACAATAAGAGGAGGTCATTTGTGTTTATCATTATACATGACTAGTTCTAAAGCAGATAAATCTAAGTAGCTAAATTACGAGGCTATTAAGATAAACGCGAATCAAGGTAAACACATTGTGTGTTATGTTAAATGATTGAGTAAAAACAAACCTAAAAAATTCAGCATACAATATAAGTCTCATATTTAAAATTAATTCACTTATAAACTCTCGAAACTGCAAACACACGCACCATGGAGTGTCCTTCCAAAATAAATGGTAAACAATGGTAAACAATCGTCAAATAACAAGACAAGGGCCTAACTCCAAGTTAGTAAGTTGATGCAAAACGTCCCTGACAGCCATTGTGTGCCAATCAATTTCATCAGTCTTCCTTTGTGTTTGAATTTAGAATAGGCGCTCTCTACCTATATAGTGGGGCCCCTCTGCCCCGCCTCTGGTATCGATATTTTATTTTTATTGGTAGAATAAGAGTGTGCAGCTATTTAACGATTAGTTCACCCGCACAATATTTTGTTTTGCAACACATTCTTTGTGAGTACAGCTAGGGAGTGGAATTATACCAAGGTTTGGGTTTCTTGTTAGCTACAATCTGGGGGTCTTTAATGTGAATAGGTTAACTACTTCCTAGCAAGTGTGCTTCAACGTTGACCACATCATCCCATCAGGTGAAATAGTGGTCAAACGCGAACAGTCAATAGTAAAAAAAAGACCCGTAAATACAGACGCGATTTGCTTTAATGAGATGTGTATGTATGTATCTATTTTATCAACAAGGTACCATTTTAGTCATGCATGATTTTAAACTGCTACGCATTAGGTGGTCAAAGTATGAATCATTGATACCAAAAGAAGTTTTTTTTCAAATATTTTTTTGTTTAACTGTTTTGGTGTACCTACTTGTATTATTCTCAGTAAATTGTTCTCGTTGGATACATTCTTTTGAACAAAGTTAAGAAGAGTATCAAATATTATGTTAAATTAATCACATACTATTATTCTATTAGCATATAAAGTTAATTTATATCTAGGTTCTAAGTTTTATACCCAAAATATAGATACCAAAGTAAACTCAAGCACGATATTGATGCGATTTATATCCACAAACCGTTAACTGACAGCCTGACGTCTACTCAGTTAACCCAGAAAATATTGTTTCAGGCCCCAGTTAACCTCTAACGTTATACCTATATACCACTGACAATCGATTTTATATTTCAACATTCTGTGTTCAAGAAAGTGAGTTTTTGAAGGTATACTTCTTTTGCCGCGTTAGGGAAAAATGATGAGAGTAATTTTTACGGTGCGCGCGCACACCGTCACAAAAAACTGACACTCTGAAGTTAGCTAGAACCGACACCCTGAAGTTAGCTATAGTCTGTAGTCTGTGGTGTCATAATTTTAAGCATAAAATTATACTGTACAGGGTGGAAGGAAATGCTTTGTCTAAAACATTATTACAATATTTTATTTATTACAATAAATTTTAATTTCTGCTTAACTAAAGCACATACAATTAGTAAAATTATTCATACAAGGACAAAAAATAAGATGTAAACAAGGCGTATCGAGGTACTGACGTCACGGACGTTTGAAGTGTATCATAAAATTGTAGGAGTTAAATAATTGTTTTGAGCGACATGCAGACTCAACGGAGTCGCCCTCACGCCTCCAGCAGCAGCCGCCGCAGGAGACGCCCTGAGCGTCGCGGGTCGCGAGACAATCTCGGGCCACCGTAGATGCGGGCCTGTGGACGGCGAGTAATGGGTAGCTCGCCGTCCGATCAACACCAGGCCCGGGAATCGACGGCGCGTAGTGTTCCACGCGCGTCTCATTGAGATGTCAGTAGCACATGACGGGGCCCGTCATGGCTGATGCATGCATGCCAAGGTGTCGCGGACAAACTCGAAACAGAGTTACCGCGGCCCTGGGTACTCAGACTAGGAAGGAACAGGGGTGAGTTTTAGTCAGTAAAAGTCTGACACGCCCTGCCGCTCCATCCAAAGCGCGATAAATCATTGGATGATCTTCCCACTCCAAAAAAAAAGCAAAACTTTGACGGGGTTTTTCACGTTATTTAGAAACTGTAGCATTTAAGATCTCCGAATTTTTCTTGTATTGTTGTAAAAATTAAATCGATGCTTTGCTAGAAACTAATAATTAGCTATCAAAGTAAAAATCCAAATCAAAGTATTATTTCTATTCACCCCATCGTTCCTATTCACCTTGTAGGTACTTGAATTTATTTTTAAATAATTTTCTTAAGTTTTAAAGTACCTCCACCGCAGACCCGGGCCTGCGGACGGCGAGTAATGGGTAGCTCGCCGTCCGTTCAGCACCAGGCCCGAGAGTCGACGGCGCGTAGACCACGACCCCGCGAGCCTCAAAGAGTTGTCTGCATACATGACGGGGCCCGTCAAGGCCGATGCCTGCCTAGGGGTTGAGGATAAATTCGAAAGAGTTACCTCGCCCCTGGGCATTCAGGGCAGGGAGAAACCGAGGTTGGTTCTAGTCAGTAAGAGTTTGACACCCCCTTCCGCTCCACTCTAGAGTGGGAGAAGTCATTGGATGATTTCCCACCACCCAAAAACAAAAAAAAAAGTTTTAAAGTGCCTACTGTATTTTAATGCAGTGGTGAGAAAAAATTACATGCATATTCCCTATTGTCTATTACTTTCTTGAAGAAAGTTGTTAATTTCTATGGGCAGAAGCGGGCTTTAAAAAATGACCACTTATTTCCGAAATTTCCTATTTTCTGAAAACACTTATTCTAAAGTGGCTACATCTATCTTTTTAGTAGCATCCTTAAGGGCCACTTAAGCTAACTTTTGGACCTAAATTTAGGAAGGTAACAGACTTAGACGCTCCTAAGGCCTGAATTTTCATACCTTCCTAAAAATAGCTAGGTTTGAGGCTGATATAAAAATAAAGTCTCAAAAATGACATCCCGTTCCGATGTAAAGCAGGTCAAACCTCGGCACATTTGAAACTCTAAATAGACTTTGCAATGAATCCATATGACTTTCTACCAGCCCAAGGTATGGGTGTCTTTAGGGAGTGGAATTCCTTAACGGAGTCAGTGTTTCCTGATAGCTACAACCTAGGAGTCTTTAAGTCAAGAGTGAATAGGTTTCTTCTAGGCAAGCGTGCTCCATCTTCGACTACATCATCGCTTACCATCAGGTGAGAGGTCAAACGCGCCTATCAACAATAAAAATTAAAAAAAAAAAACTTTCGAACACCATGGAGAAACCAACATACCACCATTAAAGTATTGTTACGAACTATGTATGGTATAAATTAATTTACACCGATTAATTAACCAAGTATAGGAATATTAACTCAAATCATTTACAACACAAATACAAACACATCACACAAACACTAATCACATCATTTACAAACACTAATTCTCTAATGTTTACTATTCTCTTCGTAATCGCTTGCGTTCGCAACTGTAGTCAAAAATAGACTGACTCACTCGTTTTTTTTGTGTATGAAACTCGCAGTTCAACCATAGTGGTTGTCGACTGCTTAAGCGGACGTGCCCGTGGTGGTTTTAATTATTATTAAAGACTGCAGCCAGGACTTATACTTAAAACTACACGCGACTACGCTGAGGGCACCCCCTTTGGGGTACGGGCTTCGGCTCAGGGCGTCGTTGGGGGAGGGCCTCAAGGGACAGCTGAATAATGTTTTAACTATTTTGTGGACGAATTTTTAAAAACTACAGCTCAGCGGTGCGTGCTGGCTTGAGCAAAGGGACTGGGGGGATTTCTGTGACTGACTCACTCGCGGCTCGCCCGGCTTATTATACACTGACCAGTCGTAATAGAAGTTTCCAGAACATTTCCGAACTAGCCTATCGTGGAATATTCTAGAAACATCCATATATTTCTGCGTAGTACCATAGTGGAATGTTCTCGAACGAAGTGGAATCGTCTGGGAACTTCGACCACATTCTCGTATGGTTTCGTAATACGGTCGATGTAACAGTATTATTGTCTTAAAAAGCATTTGCATGAATACAGAGAGATGAAAACAGAGGGCTTTTTTTGTGGTGTTGGGAAATTATCCAATGACTTCATCATGAATGAATTGGAGCGGGAGGGCGTGTCCATAGTGTTAAATGATAAATTTTATAATGCAAACAGCCGGTCGATTCTGTTCACAGCTCACCGTGAAAACTTAGGTGGAGTGAGCGTGAAGTTAACTGTCATTCCACCTTAATTGTATGGATTGACATCCCACTTCACGTTCACTTCACCTAAGTTATCACAGTGAGTATATTACAGAATAGCACTACTGTATAGAACATAAGTCATGTTATCTATGCTTGTTATTTAAAATAAGAATCGTTTATTACTCCTTGCCGCTTGGTGCACTGTTCTGTCTATTGTCTCCTGAAAAATTGTTATGTCGTAGCGTTTTAGGTTAATAGTAATAAAGAAAGTTTAACTAGAAATCTTACTCAATATTCTTATTTTTGACTCATAACAATAGGTTATGGGCCCAGGTACGCTTCGTAATAAATTGAGTAAAGAGCAGAAATAAAAAGTGAAAAACGTACGTGTTCGAAAATGAAGAACCTAAAAACAAAATGGAGGTCACAAATTCAATGAGAATTGAGAAGTTTAATGGCAAAGATTTTCGACAATGGAAATTTCAAGTCAATTGTGCCTTAAAAGCGAAAGGTTTAAATATCCATGAAGAAAAACCCAGGGTGGGTGATACGACGCAGTGGGACAAAAATGATGATATGGCCATGTTTCTATTAACTTCGTCTATGGAACTAAACCAAATCTCATTAATTTAAAATTGTGAAATGGCAAAGGAAGTGATGACAAAGTTGGAATCAATTTACGAACAAAAATCGGAGCTGAACAAAAGATGGTGCCACCAGCTAAGGCATGTGTTTATAATCAAGCACAAAAGTGATGTCCTGGATTGCTTTAAGAAATATAATGCAATAGTGAAAAATAAGTTTGGTCATGGCACTCGTATATTGCATACAGACAACGGACGTGAGTACGTTAACAATGAAATTAAATCTTATTTGGATAGTGAAGGGATAGTTCATGAACGCACAGCACCATACACGCACGAACAGAATGGAAGAGTGGAGAGAGAAATGCGCACAATCATGGAAAGCGCAAGACCTTTTTTTTTTATTTGGGACAAGCCTGCCACACTATTCCCAAACCACTGTAACTTCTGTAAGCCAGAATCAACAGTGGCGACCACCAGAAAAACGCCGAGGCAATGAAGCTCGACGAGTCCCAGAGAAACGATTAAACTGTCTTGGGTCCCGCAACGAAATTAATCAGAAAAGACAGCGGAGGAGTAAGAAGAAAGCGCAAGATCTATGTTGTACTCTCGTGATATATCATTGAATATATGGGCTGAAGCAGTAAACTGTGCTGTTTACTTATTAAATCGAAGTTCTTCTACCCAGACAAAGGATGTATCCCCATATGAGCTATGGAATGGACAGAAGCCAGCACTTCAACACATAAGAGTATTTGGTTCAGAAGGGTGTCTTCATATACCTGATGAAAGAAGAAGAAAACTAGATAAAAAGAGTGTAAAACTAATATAAGTAGGATATGAAAATGAAAATTATAGAATGTTTGATATTGAAAGTGGGAAGATAACAATAAGTAGAAATATACATTTCAATGAGAATAACATTCCAGTACTGAGAAAAAACACCACTTCAATTTCTATCACCGATGAACAAGATCAAAGTGAAGGAATACAAGATCTACCAGTTTCTCCAGAAGATGACCAAAATATTTCTGAGTCTAGTTTTGAAAGTGTAGAGACACAAGAGGATCCCAATGATGTGACGTACCAGCCTTCACAAATAATTTCTGAAGATGTTGAAAGAAATATTACACTGAGACCTAGAAGGAACAGGATTGAAGAAGCAAATTTTATTGAGTTTGATGTACCAACAACCTATGAAGAAGCTGTAAATTGTAAAAATAGTAATAAATGGAAGGAAGCTATAAGCGAAGAATTGCAGTCTATAGAAGAAAATGAAATCTGGAAGTTTGTAAATAGAAATAATGAGAAAACAGTGACATCAAAATGGGTATTTTGTGTAAAAAGAAATTCAGATGGTGATATAGAAAGATACAAAGCTCGTCTTTGTGCACGTGGGTTTACACAAACTAAGGATGTTGATTACAAAGAAACATTTTCACCAACAACGAGATTCGATTCCATTAGAATAATATTGTCTCTTGCAGTTCGAGAGAATTATGAACTCAAACAATTTGATGTCAAAACAGCATTTTTGTATGGTGAGTTGTCAAAGGATGTCTATATGGAGGTGCCTGAGGGTGTCCATGCTGAGCCAGGAAAAATATGTAAGTTAATAAAATCCTAATATGGACTCAAACAGTCATCACGCTGTTGGAATAGAAAATTCTCTTCATTCCTAACTACTTATGGTTTTGAAATGTGTCCCTCTGACAACTGTATTTTTGTTGGTCATTTTAATAACTATAAAGTTATCTTGATCTTGTATGTAGACGATGCTTTATTATTGTCAAAAAGTAAAAGTATATTGTTGCATATTATAAATCATTTGAAACAAAGTTTTAAGATAAAAGAGTTGAACTTAAATATGTTTCTTGGCATGGAAATAACTAAAAGTGATGGAATAATTACTTTAAGTCAAAAACAATACATTAAATAAATTGTAAATAGATTTAACATGTCAGATGCCAATCCTACAAGGATTGGTACCCCTGCTGACAATAATATAATTTTAAAGAAAAATGATAATAAAAGTAATATTAATTTTCCATATAGGGAAGCAGTGGGAGCCCTGATGTTTTTGTCAACCGTATCTAGGCCTGAAATTTCTTATTCTTTGAATGTAGTTAGTAGATACTTAAATAATCCAAGTACAGACCATGTCAACGCTGTTAAACGAATTATCAGGTACTTGTTAAATACAAAAGATGTTTGTATTACTTATAATTGTAACAAAGAACTTGTAGGTTTTACATATTCAGATTTTGCTTCAGATATTGATTCTAGAAAATCTAATACAGGATATATCTTTACGATGAATGGTGGGCCTGTTACTTGGGCTAGCAGAAAGCAAAATACTGTGGCATTATCAACTGCAGAATCAGAATACATGGCTGCAAGTGAGGCTGCCAAAGAAATTTTATGGCTTCGGCAGTTATTAATTGATATTGATGAACCACAATTGGTGGTAACTCTGTTTATAGATAAACAGAGTGCACATATTCATAATACTATATACCACAAAAGAACAAATCACATCGATATAAGATATAATTTCGTAAGAAAAAAGGTAGAACAAAATGTCATAAATATTCAATATGTGAATAGTTCAAGCCAACTTGCAGACTTTTTAACAAAAGCTTTACCTTCTGGTAAATTTATTCATAACAGAGATCAAGTACTTAATATAAACTGAGATTGTTAAGTATAATATTAAATACTTATTATGTTTAAAAGTAAATCTTTTAGTTAGGTTTAATTTTGTTGGAAGACAGTAGTTGGTTTGAAGCTTACTATTGTAATAATTCTAAAATTTAAGTGGGAGTGTTAAATGATAAATTTTATAATGCATACTGTATAGAACATAAGTCATGTTATCTATGCTTGCTATTTAAAATAAGAATCGTTTTTACTCCTTGCCGCTTGGTGCGCTGTTCTGTCTATTGTCGCCTGAAAAATTGTTATGTCGTAGCGTTTTAGGTTAATAGTAATAAAGAAAGTTTAACTAGAAATCTTACTCAATATTCTTATTTTTGACTCATCGCACTGTGATAAATTCGTATGGACTTGAATTTTAAGTTCAACTTGAAGGCATGTGATTCCTTTTTCAAAATTTGTTATATGTTGTTTCTTTGGGATTTGTAGTTTCTGTAATATCGTTATATTTATAACCATGCCTAGTCCAAGTCAATCTCAAGTTATCACAGCTCATAGTGACCCAATTCATAAAACGGTAACTTCAAAGGTAAAGATCTGTATTTCCGTATGCATACAACCCTAATCTCTTCAAAGTTAGAGTAAACAGGCTTCTTCTGGGTAAGCTCGCTCCATCGTCGACTCTGTCTCTGTCATCTCTGACCTAGACTAGAGTCAATAGCAAACCCATCTAAAATAAAATAAAAAAGACCTAATAAATTGGTAAATAAATTTATGATAAATAAATTTGTGGATAAAAAAAAACCGGCCAAGTGCGAGTTGGACTCGCACACTGAGGATTCCATACAAGGTAACGTTGCGGGTAAGTAAATAGTTCGGGAATTGAGTTTCGAAAATGTTTGCACGCAATCAATCAGAAAAACTTCTTTTTTTTTTAATTTTTCGATAGCAATCGAATATTAGATGTGGTAAAAATAATTTAAAATCTGTTGTAGCTTGTGCTAGTGAGGCCCTTTCATACGATGCGACATGAAACGGTCGCCTCACTTTAAAATTTGGTCCCGAATTCCTTGTGTCACCCTAATTTTTGTGGTGTAATTAAAAATTTACGATTTTCAGACTTTTCCCTTAACTTGTGTTGTATGACCTTGCTTCTTGCCAAATTTCATGATTTTAAGACAGCGGGAAGTACCCTATAAATTTTGATTCCCTTGAGAGTGTCAAACTATACGTTTTTTTGCGTCATAAACGGCCGTATCTTTTTTTACGTTAACATAGAAGTTTAATTTTTTCACAGCTTCAAGAGACTGTAGACCTGAGTATAATTTTTAATTCCATCTTGATATTTTCACGCGTTCCCGACATAAAGGGTCTTGACAGACAGACAAACGGACGGACAACAAAGTGATCCTAAAAGGGTTCCGTTTATCCCTTTTGAGGTACGGAACCCTAGAAATTAGCTTTTGCATACAGACTACCATTACCCATTAACTTACATGGTAAATAATATGATTGGACCATTACATTAATTATATGAACATAAAATCGACTTTGACCTCTGATACCGGTACCGATTTTGGTTTGTACAAACTAAACTTAATTTAGGCTAATGCTATCTTTTTCTCTCTAATAAAACAGGAAAGTGACGAACGTAAATTATAGCTGTCAAATTTAGTTCGAACTAATTTTTCCATACAAATTAAGGGTACACGAAAAACATGTCGACTATAAACGCAAGGCGTAAACTAGTTTAACATCTCTAAATTAGTTCATAGCTATTAGCCGTCCTAATCTCGCACTACCTTTAAGTAAAAGATAGCGATTCTCCAATTTTAATTTAGTTATTGAACAAGAGAATCGGCACCATTGTTTCGGTGTTTCGTCTCAGAATTAGCTTTAGAGCACCGGTCTCATCTAGTTTAAATTATCAAAAAAGATTGACGTGCAAGTGTCATATTGAAACAATAAAAAAAAAATTCCAATTTTTCATTAAGCCGGTGTATTTTAATGATCGAAAGTAACGCAGTTTGACATTTCTTTATTCTTTTTGCGTTTTTCATAGACGTGAGATCTTACCCACACGGTCTGCGTTAATAACCATGGAACGAAGTAGGACGCGAAGTGACATGTGCGTCTTCCATGTCTCACTCGATATTAGGTATTCAATATTGCAGTGTAACGCCACTGTGTGTTAGAACGCACCTGTGTAGCATGAGACTTAATTAAAGGCCCTACATAACAGCTGCATTTTAATGGTCGAGTTCACAGCTTTGTGTGAGATGGCATGCTCTTAATACAAAATATATCTACTGTACTAAAACCAGAGGGAACCAGAGGGATTTCACTTATTTTTAGGAACCTTGGCATTCTTATTTACTTTTCTTTGAAATTCACATTTCCCTACATTTTGAGAAATTTTCATATTGATTGTAATTATCGACGAGATAAGAATGCGACGTGAAATTAAACGCTCTTTAAGAATTGGCTTTTTAACATTATCATGCATCGAGCCTTCAAGATATTCATCAATTGATTTGTGTAGAGTTTATTCTGTAATTTTATTGCAATAATGAGTAGAACAAGGCTAGTTCATAAATTCAAAATAAAGGAGCTTATGCAGCAGTGGGTGAAGTCGGACTTTGGATAATTCTCTTTCTCTATACAAAGTAAAGACAACAATAAATGAAAACACTGACAATCCTCATGAGCAACTTTTACTACGGGACCAATCCTCTTTTTTTTTTAACCGACTTCCAAAAAGAGGAGGTTCTCAATTCGTCTGTATGTTTTTTTTTTGTATGTATATTACCCGATTTCTCCGTCAGTTGTGAACCAATTTTCAAAATTCTTTTTTCATCGTACCTCGATGACGTTTTGGTGTTCTCCAAATGTTTAAATTCCACGTTCCATTATATTGGGGTTTTTAGTTCTGGGGACAACTAAAAAGTGAAAAATAAAAAACTTTTTTACAAAAAAAAACCACCGACTTCCAAAAAAAAAATACACTAAAAATCTATAAATAACTTTAATTTCGGAAGTCGGTGTCAAATAACGAAGAAGTAAAAATACAAACACCGACTTCCGAAATTAAAGTTATTTATAGATTTTTAGTGTATTTTTTTTTGGAAGTCGGTTGTTTTTTTTTGTAAAAAAGTTTTTTTTAATTCTTGAAACAAAAATCATCTTAAATAGATAGTTGATTTTTTTTTTCGTTATATCGGTGTTGGTCTCATCTCTATCTTATATAATTACCATGGCTTTTTGGCCAAGTCTACCTACTCACCGATGTCAGCTAGGGAGGCATTGACTCTTGACGTGGACGATGGGGGGTGTAGCCGCAGCACTACCTCCGCAGGGGGACCGCCCGTCGCGCCGCTCCATTCTGTAAAACATTACAATGTTAGACAATTTGAACCAAGATATGAAATAGTCAAAATACGAGTACCTCTTAATAATATAATAATAATATTTTTTATTGCATATAAAAAATACGCTCTTGATATCGTAAGTGTTAATCGCAATAGGTAATCTAGTGGGTTAATGTTGGCCTATAATTGACGACATCATTGGCGCAGTGGTTTAGCGATAGACTACTACACTGCGTGTTGCGGGTTCGATTCCCGCACGAAACAAATATTTGTATGGCCTACAAATGGCTGTTGCGGGTCTGGGTGTCTCACGGTACAACAGTAATTCTTAGTGTGTGGCAATGTTATTAAAAAAACTGGCCAAGCGTGTGTCGTATTTCGCACATTAAGGGTTCCGTACCAAATATTGGTATTTGTTAGTAAAGCATACGTAATAATAAACATTATCGCCAAATTTCAAGTTCATAGGTTAATGGGAAGTTAATAAATTCTTTGTTACATAATGTTATGACAGACGAAGAATGGACAGACAGACAGACGGGCACGTGAGTGACAACAATGTACCGCCGTTTGGACCCTTCGGGTACGGGACCCTAAAACTGAATGAATGAAATGGTGAAATTATATGCATCACAGTGGTTTTTAATAGGTTGGGTGACGAACGATCATTGGTGAAAGCTAATGTAAGTGGATAGCCGCAAAGCTTCAGTTACCTGTACACGTTTTTTTTTTTTTTTTTTTGGGGGGTGGGAAATCATCTTATGACTCTTTCCGCTCTGGGGTGGAGCGGAAGGGCGTGTCAGACTCTTACTGACTAAAACCCACCCCTGTTCCTCCCTGCCCTACTCGCCCGGGGGCGAGGTAACCCTTTCGAATTTATCCTCCACCCCCGGGCATTTATCCTCCACTAGTGAAAATGTGTGTTCATGATCTTCTACAAAGCCAATATGCTCACTAAAAATTTTACCACAGTAATAGTAATTGGGTAATAATAATTGGTCTTTAGGTATCTCGTTTTCATGCGCGCCTCAAAGAGTTGTCAGCAAAACATGACGGGGCCCGTCATGGTCGATGCCTGCCCAGGGGTTGTGAATAAATTCGAAACAGAGTTACCGCGCCCCTGGGCACTTAGGGCAGGCCTGTTCCTTACAGGGGTGGGTTTTAGTCAGTAAAAGTCTGACACGCTCTCCCGTTTCACCCAGAGCTGGAGATGTCATTGGGTGATTTCCCACCCCCCAATAAAAAAAGGTATTTTGTTTTATTAACAAAACAATTAAAACTCACAACTACACATTTAAAAGTAAATGACGATTGGGGTGGAATGTCATTTGTCTGTAACTGGAAGAAAAATGTCAATATTCCTAGCCTTTTCCCAACTATCTTGGGGTCCAGTCTAACCGGATGCAGCTGAATATCAGTATTTTACATGAAGTGACTGCTTTTCTGACCTCCACAACCTAGTTACTGGGTAATACGATACCCCTTGGTAAGACTGGTTGTCAGACTTTCGGGCTTCTGACGACCCGTAACGACTGTCAAATATCCACGATTGACAGCTGGGACCAACCAACGGCTTAACGTGCTTTCCGAGGCATTGAGGAGTCTCGGTATGTAAAGATAGTCATCCATCCATAGACCAACCATGGCAAGCGTAGCTTAACCTGATGGATCGACCCGTGCGGCTGTAATTACTTTAGCCACGAGCTCCTCAATTTCCTGTACAGGTACAAAATGTATGTTCATGGTATTCTAGAAAAGTTATTCTCACTAATATTTGATTTCACTACAGTAATAGTTGGCCTAACAGCAATTGGTCGTGAGGTATCTTGTTGTTGAAGTATTTTGTTGTTTACACATTGTAAAATAAATGACGAGTGGGGTGGAAAGTCTGAAATTTGTCGGCAACTGTCAGAAAAATGTATGTGGGATTTTAAAATGTGTACTTAGTAGTTAGAATAATAAGAATGAGTGAGTGTAAGCGAGACGACATATGTGTGTGAGAGAGAGGAAGGATGGAAGGGGAAAAGTGAAGATCAAAGAGTATAATAAGTGAAGATGGCGATAACCGTAGAACCGATAACGTGTACTCTGTGAAATTTTTAAATTAATAAAAGTCTAAAATAGTAAATCTGCTATTATTTCACCGCCTCAGACCCACAAATTTGGGGGCTCGTCCGGGATATCAAAAAGAAAGGCGGAATAGTACGGCCGGTGAAATAAAAACGACGTGTGCAGATCGGCTACCACGTGCACAGGAACACGCGAACGACCGACGGCGGTTTCTGCGGTAGAAGACTGTCTCAACGACTACGACGAAATGTCCAAACCCGCGAAAGATCGCAGGAAAAGTCGGCAAGACGGCTACACCGACTGCCAGGACGACTGCGATGCGAGAAAGCGTAACGGCAACATGCTTCAGATGACGGCCGAGCCTATACCCAGCTTTAGCGGCCGCGACGACACCTATTCCAGTGACGCGGTGGATAGACGAAGTAGAATCCAACGCCGAGATATTCGAGTGGACACCGCTTCAGCAGCTCCTAATTGCGAAACGAGCGCTGACAGGTACAGCACAGCTATGGTTACGGGCGGAGCGTCCACACAGGACTTGGGAAGAGCTCAAGACAGCGCTGGTAAAAGAATTTCCAGACACTGTCGACATCAAATCCATCCATGAATTAATGAGCAACAGAAAGAAACTGCCGAATGAATCCTGCTTAGACTACATGCTTGTTATGAAGGAACTCGGAAAGCGCGGTAAGATGCCTGACTACGTCGCAATCAAGTACATAATGGATGGAATAGTGGATGTCGAAACAAATAAAATCATGTTGTATGGTGTCACCGCGTATAACGACCTTAAAGAACGACTCAAGATTTATGAAGCTATAAGCAAAAAGATGCAAAGTGCGGCGCAGGTGCAGAGGCGTTCAGCAGTGAGTACAAGTAGCAATAAACCCCATTCAAGCGGCAAACCATGGATTCGGTGCTATGGATGTGGTGAAGTTGAACATGCATCAGCCGATTGCCCGCATAAAAGCAAAGGATTGAAGTGTTTTAAATGTAACCAATTCGGACATGTTGGATCGGCGTGCACTTCATCGGCGGCGGCGCTAGCGTCGGCGTCGGCGACGCCGAAACCCAGCCATCGTGCATCATCGGACGAGATCGGTAAAACACGACGGAGCTACCAACAGCAGCATACGAAGAGCGCGATGTTCGCGGCGGACGTCACACAAGACGACGGTGGCGCCTCTAGCGACCTCCTGTGTAACGAACTGCAGGACTACCAACACACAAAGCGAGCGATGTTCACGACGGTGAATGACGAAGAAGACAGCGCCCCAGGCGGATATTTTTCGAACGACGAATCGAAAAGGGCGGCGTTTGTTTACAACGACGAAGAAGTTTCAATGTCAATGTTGACAAAAGAGAAAAAGCCGGTTGTTTTGTTGGAAATAAACAACGTGCAGTTAAAAGCGTTGGTAGACACGGGCAGCGACGTGAACATCAAAGAATATAATAATAAAACATTATTTCGGCGGATGTTTATGATGCGATTGGAAAACCAGAATACGAAAAGGACGAATTATTACTCTCCGGCATTGGACAATCAACAGTGCGTTCGATGGGAAAGTGTCGTTTGAATTTGTGCGTGGACAAACAGTGCTACCCAGATGTTATATTTCACGTTCTATGTAAAGACTATATACTGTACGATGTAATAATAGGTCAGGAATTTCTTAACGACGTTACAGTTGTGTTAAAAAGGGGTTGCGTGAAATTTTATAGCAAAGTGTGGGAGCGACTGGGATGTTATGTGAGTGAAGTATGCCCATCTGATTCTGTTGTAGGTCACATGAAGGATCCGGCGTTAAGAGAAGAAGTGCTAAATTGTGTACGAAACTACAAGCCTCATCAAACGAAAGAAGCACCGCGGCAACTGCAAATCGTGCTCAAGGATGACGTTCCTGTGGCGCAACGACCACGACGTTTGGCGCTGAAGAAGCAGGAAATAGTGGATAAACACGTTGTCGAATGGTTAGAAAAGGACATCATACGCGTGAGTCATTCAGAATATAGTAGCCCGCTGGTATTGGTTAAGAAAAAAGATAATTCTGTTAGAGTCTGTGTTGACTATAGATTGTTAAATAGAAAAATGGTTAAAGATGAATTTCCATTACCAGTAATAGAAGATCTGATTGATAAATTAAAGGATGCTAGGGTCTACAGTGTGCTCGATTTAAAAAATGGGTTTTTTCACCTGAAAGTGTGCGAAGAGTCCATCAAGTATACTGCTTTTGTCACACACAATGGACAATATGAATTCTTGAGGGCTCCTTTTGGTTTAAGTATCGGTCCAAAATATTTTATGAGATTTATAACAATTATTTTCAGAGAACTACTAGCAAAAGATGAAGTCATAATATTTATTGACGATTTATTGATACCGACAAAAGATGAGGCCCAAGCTGTGCAACGGCTTAAGAAAGTACTTATGATTTCAGAGCAATATGGTTTAGAGATAAATTGGAAGAAAGCAAAATTGATCTCCCGAGAAATAGAGTACTTGGGACACTTAGTGATGAACGGAGAAGTGAGACCCTCTACTGAGAAGATAGATGCTGTCATGAGGTATCCAAGACCATCAACAACAAGGCAAGTTCATAGTTTTCTTGGCCTCACTTCATATTTTAGAAAGTACATTAAAGATTATGCATTTATAGCCAAACCCTTATCAGACTTACTCAAGAAGGATGCTCTGTTTGAGTTCGGTGAGAAATAAACAATGGCATTTGAGAACTTAAAACAAAAGTTAGGAGATTCGCCAGTATTGAAGATTTATGATTCTTATTTACCCACCGAATTGCACACAGACGCTTCTGCTGTTGCCTATTCGGCCATACTGCTGCAGCTACACAAAGACGGCTGGCACCCTGTTTACTACATGAGCAAGAGGACTACTGACGCCGAATCGAGGTATTCAAGCTATGAACTAGAAGCATTAGCCATCATTGAGGGAGTGAAAAAGTTTCAAATTTATTTATATGGTATCCATTTTAAAATAGTGACTGACTGTCAAGCCTTTGAGTTGACGCTGAAGAAGAAAGAACTGTCACCGAAAGTAGCTCGCTGGGTTTTGTACTTAGATCAGTTTGACTATGACATTGAGCACAGAGCTGACACGAAGATGCAGCATGCCGACGCGTTAAGCCGACATCCATGTATGATTATAACAGTAAGCAGTCTACAAAACCAAATAAGGCTGGCTCAACAAAATGATGACGGATTAAAGGCAGTGTGTGAAGTACTAAAACATGGTTCTTTTTCAGATTACTGGCTAGACAATGGGCTTCTATACAAAGGAGAGCATAAGCAGCTTGTTATACCTAAGTCACTGGAGAAAGAAATCATAAAGCAAGTTCACAGTAAGGGGCATTTCTCTATGAAAAAAATGAAAGAAATTATAAAACAAGATTATTTTATCCAAGATTTGGATAAGAAGCTACAAGAGTTTGTGGTGTCTTGCATACCATGTCTACTAGCTACGAAGAAGGCAGGCAAGCAAGAGGGATATCTGAATCCAATTGATAAAGAAGGTACCCCATTACAAACTCTACATATAGATAATTTGGGACCACTGACGGATACGAAGAAAATGTACAATCACATATTGACAATAGTGGATGGTTTCACTAAATTCACGTGGATCTTCCCTACTAGGAGTACAACAAGTAAAGAAATGGTTGAAAAACTAAAGATACATCAACAGCACTATGGAAACCCTGTGAGGATAATAAGCGACCGGGGGACTGCATTTACTGGAGGTGAATTCCAAGAGTACTGCCAAGAGGAGAACATACAACATGTTACCATCACCACAGGAGTCCCGAGGGGAAATGGCCAAGTGGAAAGGCTGCACAGGACTATACTAGCTGTATTGACCAAGCTATGTCTGGAAAATCCATCATTGTGGTATGGACATATCAGTCGAGTGCAAAGGGCTATAAATAGTACATACCAACGAAGTATAGACACAACTCCGTTTCACCTTATGGTTGGCATAAGTATCAGATGTAAGGAAGACCTACACATATGGGAATTGTTAAAACAGGAAGAGATTGATCAATATGAAGAAAATAGAGAAGAGATTAGAATCAAAGCCAAGAAGCAAATACTACAAGTACAAGATGAGAATAAGAAGACATTCAATGAAAAGCGGAAGCCAAGTACCCAATATAAAGAAGGAGATTTAGTGGCTATAAAAAGGACACAGTTTGGTACGGGGATGAAGCTGAAGCCCAAGTTTCTAGGGCCGTATCGAGTATCAAAGGTTAAGCGAAATGATCGCTACGATGTGGAGAAGGTTCAGCGTGCTACCGAAGGGCCTATTAAAACGTCTAGCTCCGCGGACCAAATGAAGCCATGGCCGCAGTAGGTATTTTCTTTAATTATTTTTGTTGTTAGTAGATGGATGAAAGGTTAAGTAAATAAAACAGAACCCTTTTTATATCAACTGTAATGTTTATTGGCATAAACAGTGTGTATTCTGTATTGATATAATATTATGTGATCTATCATTGTCCACACTTTATAAATTGTGTATTTGTACACCAATTAACCATATTTTGTTTGTAATGAGTTCCATATAAATCTGTAATGTTGTAAAGCAAAGTATTCTAAACTGGTATTATTGTAACCTAGTATAGAACAATTCTTGATGTATGATACGTTCATTGTTTCTTAACTTTCAGATAAGAGGTTGGTTCATTTTGTTATTTAAGCTGAAGATTGAAATTGTAATTAAGGTTGTCTGAGGGCAGACAAATTATCAGGACAGCCGAGTTGTGGGATTTTAAAATGTGTACTTAGTAGTTAGAATAATAAGCATGAGTGAGTGTAAGCGAGACGACATATGTGTGTGAGAGAGAGGAAGGATGGAAGGGGAAAAGTGAAGATGGCGATAACCGTAGAACCGATAACGTGTACTCTGTGAAATTTTTAAATTAATAAAATAGTAAATCTGCTATTATTTCACCGCCTCAGACCTACATGTATAAAATTTAATTCCAATGTAAGTTGTAACCCCACATATATTTTTAAAACAATTTATTTCCCAAGATCCAAACCACGCTGTAATCCTACATCTAGAACTTGTGTGGCATGCATCGGCCATAAACATGGCATGCAGTGGCCATAAATTTATCGTTATTTACGACCACGAAAGCCTCTAGCAACAGAACAATAAAAGGCTATCCAGATATTTCAAGTGATATGTTTTTGTCACCTACATTGGAGCATTATCTTGGCTCTAAGCAGTATGAACGTATTCTTTATTAACCGAGTTCAAAATAGGTTTTGTATTTGACCCGTATGTATGTAAACTTATTTGTCGCGATTTTCTCAAAACTACTGATCCGATTTGTATGGGGTTTTCGTTATTCAAATGCATCGTTTTTAATCAGGATTTGATGAAGATCTTCGGAGATAGACAGTGGAACTCTTCGATAATTAACAGCAAATGACTCGCGATTGCGGCGATCGTATGTCTATGTATTGTTAACAGAATTTAATGAGGAATCACAACTAAAAAGTGTTTTTTTTTTTTATAAAAAATATAATCGAAAACCAAAAAACTGCAAAATAACTTGAATTTCGGCAGTCGGTGTCAAAAAACGAAGAAACGAAACCAGAAACACTGTTTTTTTTTTTGGGAACTAGGTTCTATTTTAAAAAAAAAGAGTTTTATTCTTACTATCACAAACGAAAGCCAATAAAGTTTAACACAACTAAATAAAGGCCTTTGAAGTGTCAATGTCGAGGAGTTTCGTGAGACTACGAAATACCAAACTGTGCCGTATTCGGAGCGGAACGAAGCACTCGTAAAATTAGACAAGTTATTGGACAGGTATTTAGGTATAGTATAGTAGGCCGTAAAATATGCCTCTGTAGTGGCATTCTGAATAGGCAATTATGTTGTGTATCGTGTGACAGTATTTTGGCTGATAAATACCATGTGTGCTGGCTTGTAGGTATGCGATTTAATTAGTTAATTCATCGACTAATTAAATGTGTATAAAGAAAATATTCCTACTTCATTACTCGCTGGTATAGGTCTTGTAAAATCAAGTCTTAGCCTAGTTATTTGGTAGTTTTACCAGGAACGCTTACCAAAAATTATGAAAATGAGTGATTTTATAGATTTCAACGTGTTCTATTCCAAATTTTCGTTTGCCACCTCGTGTTTTTGCCAATCGCGCCGCCATGTTGGATAAATTGCACCTAAAATCAGTTTTCGACAATATCTTCCTTCTGACTCATTTTCTGATGAACTAGAGAAAATTTCTTATGTTTATGTACTAACTTTGTTCCTGTGTAATCAATCGTTTTTCTCCAACACGTTTTGTCCAAAAATCTTATTCCCAGACCATCATGAGATATAATATGAGGCGCGTTTTTTTTTTGTGGCGACCACTATGACGCCGCGAGCTAAAAGATACGAGGTGGCAAAATAAAATTTGAAAAGAGTACGTCGACATCTACCCACATAAAATTACTAATTTTGGAAGCTCCCGGAAAATTTGCCAGGTACCCCAAACTTAGCATCAAATGACTTGACTATAGGTATCTATTGAACTAAAATAGTATCCAAATTAAATGTTTTATATACATAAAATATTCTATTCCATCGTGCTGTGATCGTCTGTATGATAATCTCTGTTGTAGTGCATGTCGCCCGTCACCGACAGCACCAGATTTAGAAAAACGTTCGGTGAAATACGAAAAATGGATAAGCGTTTGGCATGTAGTAAGGATTTTCGTCACTGTATAGACACAGGCTGGTTTTTATTTGATTGGCAATTTTTGAGGGCGTAAAAGAACTCATGAGTATGAGATACCATTGGACATCAAGTTTCGCGAAAGTACCATTTAAGAATTTATATTTTGTATTTTATCCATATTTCAGAGTTGATCCCAGTATATTTTTTTTTTGTGTTCATGAGAACGTTTCCCCTAAAAAAATCCCAAAGAATTAGAAGTCATCCTGTTGGAGTACGTATAGCAAAAATAACTATCCTATTTCGACATTATCTATCTCTTTCTAACCTATATACTTACCTACTTTTTTCAATTGGTCTGTAATCCGAGCCCACAGTCACTATATTCTTTTAGACTTGGTTGGGATCACCAGTTTCACGTAAAATTAGTGAATCACACCTTCCAGTATAAAGAAAAGGAAAACTTAAAAAAGGTTTTTTCTTTAACATCAACACACCGTCCTTGTTTTAATCAAAATAGGGAATACCAATGTAGTTTATTTATTTGATTAGTAAAATAATTTTAGCTCTAGTAAACATATACGAGATAATATTTTCAATATCTTAATCAGCGATGAATATAACTTCATGGCTTAAAAGATGATTGTTAGAAAGAGAAGTTCGGCGTTGACTTTGACGTCATAGCTCATCAGTCCCATAGAAAACAGAGCTTTTGCGAGATGGATAGGTCTATTTTATTTATTTATATTTGTTTAAAATAGTTCTATCTTGTTTGTTTTTAGACTAATTTTGATTCTATTTTCACTGTTATTCAATTTTTATACATCTATCGATGGTCTGGTTCGATAAAAAATATGTTTGCCATGCATATTTCCTTTCGGAGCGAAATAAGAAGTGGTATTTAATTGTTTGAAAGGTGACACCGTTAATTAATGAAGTGATGATGATGACGGCATGGTGTGATCTAATCTTTAGTCAACTAATGAAAGATTTACCGCTCTCACCGGCGGAGATGCGCGAAGAGTGCGGCTGACTTCGTCTGGTCGAGGACTTGTCTGCCAAGTCCGGCTCCTCAGTTATGGACGTTATAGTATCTGTAACAAACAGAGGAAAAGGTTTAGGGTGTGATCTGTGGAGGTCAAAGCTGCCGTGGAGGATGTTGGAAGAGGGATGGAAAATGTTGGTCGGTTTACCACCTCAGAGGTTTCAATTACATTTTGTGTGGACTTCCAAAGAAACTTTGACCTCTGAGTTTGTTTTGGTGTTTCTTTCAGGATTGTCAGCGAGGAAACATTCTTCGTCAATTTAAATTGACGAAAAAATTGACGTGTATAAAAGTGTTATTTACAACCAATGTTTCTAATTAAATATCATTTATCATTTAGTAGTCGTAGACAATGTTCTTGACAGCTAAAATTGAAGATTTTTTAATCACTTCTGAAATATACTCACAGGTTATACAGGTCTCCTAGTACAGAAACCAGTCTCTCACATAGATCACAACAATTATCGCTAATGTCTTGTTTGTTTTTATTTTGTTTGTAAAATTCTATGTGAGAGAAGAACAATAAACTTTATTATTATTATTATTATACTGAAATATATAATTTACGTACGGTATCTATATTTTAGAAGTCCTTGAAAAGTTTTCAAGTGTTAACTAACGGGCTATGTAAAAAAAAATCCCTCCTCTATTAGATGTTTAATAGCAGCCCAGGTTTTGATTCACATATCACGTGATGTAAACCACTGTTAATCCTGTGGTAAGGTTTGCGGTTAAAACCCCGGGGTTATTGGGGAAAAAAATTGCACAAGTGTTATTCTGTTATTAAGTCATATTACTATTGCTATCACAGACTGTAACTGTCTTGTAAAAATTGGTATTCATGTTAAAATCGTCACTGTCAGATTGTGAACCTTGAACAATTTCTAGTTCTCTTCTTATCTCTAACTCTTTCTAAGGCGTCTATTACACGTCACTCAATTCCAAAAATGATGGCAGGTCAGGCATGGCAGGCAACCATCAATCACTATATCAGTGACAACCTAGACTGTGGTTGAACTGACAGTAAAACCTACCGTATAATATACGCCTAAAGATCATCATCATTCTCCTACCCTTATCCCAATTTATTTGGGGTCGGCGCACATGTCTTCTTCTTCCTTAGTCCTCTATTAGTCGTCATGTCTGTAGTCACCCCCTAAAGATAAAGATAAAGATATAAGCATAAAGTAACACAGTAACGTAAGTATGCAGCAAGGAATTATAAACGCGTAAATAGTTTCACGACTTTCTATTAATTAGGAATTTGGCGAAACTAGTAACTTTCCTAAAGCCTAGGAATCACGCAACCTTCTGAATTCTATTGTAGGTAGGTAGGTACTGTTACTGAGTTCTATACTAACCTAAGTGTAAGAGCTAATCGTAACCGGATTACGAAATTGAATTTGAATGTTATAAATGTTAGATTAGGTCAGGATAGACGTGAAGTGGCTATACAAAGGTGCCAGTAGTTTGGGCTTCAAATTGCTAAATATTTAAAAAGGTCCTTTTCATTGAAATCCCTAAAGTTTTCGGTAGGCGTGTGAGTACGCTGTCCGGCCTAGATAGGTTATGTGCACGACATCGTGTGCATCAATATTACGATTATGTATTTTCTACGTTAAATCATAACGTACTGCGTATGTCCCTACAAAGTTTTTTTTTTTTGTAGAAATCATTGTATTTATAACGATTACGTAATCTTTCTTGTTCTTTCTCTTTCTCGTTTTGTTGAGGTTGTCTCTATGGCACAAATTTTATTGTTTAGTTATGCAAAAGTAGCACACAGACCCAAAGTTATTTAAATTATGGGGGAGCAAATTGTACCAAAGACATTATTTTACGAACGAATGTACCTTTTTTTTTGGGGTAGGAAATCATCCTATGACTTCTCCCGCTCTGTGCATGTCAGACTTTTACTGACTAAAACCCACCTCTTTTCCTTCCTTGCCTGATTCCCCAGGGGCGCGGTAACTGTTACGAATTTATCAGCGACCCCTTGGCATGCAGGCATCGGCCATGATGAGCCCCGTCAGTGGTGGCTGACATACATCGCTTTGAGGCGCGCGTGGAACACTACGCGCCGTCGACTCTCGGGCCTGGTGCTAATCGGACGCCGAGCTACCCATTACTCGACTTCCGCAGACATATGAATATACCTAACATAATCATTTACGTAGGTATATAAGAGACGCATCACATCTGTTCCCTAGAAGCATTTCAAGGTTCAACTTTTTTTTCTAATTCGCGCCAAAGCATCCATTACTTACAGAGTTTTTATCCCCCCTCCTTAAAAGCCTCCCTTCTGTGCCCCTTCCCCCCCCCCCCCTCCTGTGTCCCATTCTGTGCACATCGCGAGATAATACGTCACGTAGAGACGTGATTTAATGTAAGGCAGGTATTTTTATCTTTATCGTATGAATGCGTATGCAAGCTTTACTAAGCTTATTTATAGGGAAGATGGACGAGGTAGTCGGGAGAACGGATGGTGAAGATTTTGGTGTAGGATTTTATGGTTGGGAAGAAAGAAACTTTTATTAAGAAAACATGACTCAGTAGTTTCGGTGATAAGGGTGGGGGGAAAGGTAAATTTTCATGTATTTTCTTAAGTGACTTAAAACTGTTTATTTTTAACCGACTTCAAAAAGAAGGAGGTTATCAATTTGGCTGTTTGTATTTTTTTTTTTATGTGTGTTCGGGCATAACTCCGTCATATATTGACGGATTTGCAAAATTTGCTGCGATCGTAAGTCCATGAATTGTTAACACGGTTTAATGTGAAACCACAACTAAAAAACTTTTTTTACAAAAAAATAGAACCGACTTCCAAAAAAAGTGCAAAATAACTTTAGTTTCGGAAGTCGGTGTCAAAAAACGAAGACAACACCAGAAACACCGACTGTCGAAATTAAAGTTCTTTTGCACTTTTATGGAAGTCGGTTCTATTTTTTTGTTAAAAAGTTTTTTATTTGACACCGACTGCCGAAGTTAAAGTTATTTTGCACTTTTTTGGTGTTTTTTTTTTTGGAAGTCGGTTAATTTTTTTTTTTAAGTTTTTTAAAATATTGAAAACATACATTTGAGACCCTCATAGTATGTACTTTTATTTGGTATGACGCACGGCACAGTTTGAAAAATCTTTTCTTTTTGATTTTATCCTCAAAAGTGACCACTATATTCCAAATTCAATTATTTACGTTCCACGACCATTTCCGTCACCGGTCGCAGACCAGACAGATGTTTGGTTTTAGGAGCCAACTGACTGCGACAAATGGACAGACAGACACGCGTGATCTTATATAGGTTCCGTTTTTCCATTCGGACGTTCGGATATCAAAAACCAGGCATACTCTGTATTAAACATTGCGTAACATCAAGCCTGCTTTGTAAAAAGTAGGCAGTTAGTATTCTTGCCCAATTACGCTCCGCCTGTTCTATTTTATACATCCCTTGTAATAGGATTGCGAGCCAAATTCAATCAACAAATCCAGAATCCGGGATGTTACATACTGAAAAATTTCTCTGGATTAAACTCGTAATGCCTAAATAAATTTCTGTATGGCAGGTAACTCAATACCACAGCAATCAGTGTTAACTTTGTGGAAAACCATAAACCATTCACAAAAATTATAACTTATCACGCACTATATCAAATTAGTTTTATATATCGTCCAATCCTTTCATATTGGAATATGTAAGTAATCACTTTTCCATTTTATGTAAATATACTTTATGTCTCGGCAATCAATGTCCATCGCAGTATTAGTAGCTGTAGGTCAGGTATTGTTTTTCGATAAAATCTTTATGGTTTGCTCTATGAAACGAGAGTACCCATTTCCCTTGAGGGTCGTGAGAAAAGATTAAAGGATTTATCTCTCAATTGGGCAGTAACATCAACCTATAAAATAATAATAACTTTATTCTCAATTACCAAGAATCATAGTGTTAGTAACAATTTACTTACAAACTATGTTAGTAAAACCAATACCAAAACTAAATAGTATAGAACAATACAGAACAATACAGAACTATACAGAACAATACAGAACAATACAGAACTATATAGAACAATACAGAACTATACAGAACAATACAGAACAATACAGAACAATACAGTACAGGTAATCATAATGTAGGTAATCAGCAAAGACAATCTCCACAGGTTAGGGTTCTCAGACGCTTACAATCTTCAGTGTTTGTGCGGTGTCTCTCCGCAGACCATGCATTTCCCACCTTCATCTTGCACCTCATGCCCTGTTTTCCTGGTCTGTTGACCTGGTCACGCATGGATATGATGACAGGGTCAGCGGACGGCGTTACCGTGGCTGAATACAAGCAACCTATTTAAGTAAATACTCTATTTACGAGTATGCCATCGACACGCTAAGAAGAAGAAGGGAACGACGACTTGCTTTTTTATAACAGTTGCCCCAGAAGGAAGGTACGGTTTTACGAGAAAATTTAAAATTGTCAAAAAACCAAACTGGTGCAATTAATTTTATTTCAATCACAGATTTGATGCCAGAAACTGCTTCAGACTGCCCGAAAAGTGACTTGTCAGTCAGGTTTTTTTTTATTTAAAGCATATCGTGTAAAAGTGACTTGGATTGCCCAGAATAAATAACTTCATTTCATTTCATACTAGTATTTCAGAAGGAAGCGACTTTCTGACCCTCACAACCAAGTCTCTGGGCAACACGAAACCTTTGGTACGAGTAACTTCAACATTTAACGAATTTATAAAGACGTAGCTCGGTTTAATGTACTTGTACCTAATGATTATGTCTTTAACTTAATGTGAGCAGCCGATGGCCAGTTTTCTTAAATAAATGAAATAGAAAACACTAGTATTACTGGGTGGTGTCCTACAGTAAGGACAGGTGCGTATTAGAGCTACACGCAATCGGTGCAAGTATTTAACCACATTGAAAATAGATTAAGTTATAGGAGTATCTATATGGACCACTTGACGACTTTCTACCTATCTCCTTGGTAAAAAAAATATTTTATGATCTAATAGACAGGTTTGCGCTTGTCCACTATCTCACCTGATGGTAAGCGATGATGATGTAGTCGACGATGGAGCACGCTTGCCTAAAACCTATTTACTCTTGACTTGGAGACCCCCAGGTTGTAACTATCAGGAAACACAGACTCGGGTAGGGAATTCCACTCCTTAGGAGGTGGAACGGGTGAGGGAGGCTCAACAACAGAGTCGCCCTCACGCCCTCAACAGCAGCCGCCGCAGGAGACGCCTGGGGTTTCCAGCGCCGCGAAACGATCTCCGGTCACCGTAGACACGGGCCTGCGGACGGCGAGTAACGTCGTCCGATCAGCACCAGGCTCGTGAGTCGACGGCGCGTAGTGTTCCACCCGCGCCGCCAAGAGAATTTGACAGCCACCACTGACGAGGCCCATCATGGCCGGTGCCTGCATGCCTAGGGGTAGCGGATAAATTCGTAACAGAGTTACCGCTCCCCTGGGCCCTCAGGCAGGGAAGGAACAGGGGTTGGTTGTAGTCAGTAAGAGTCTGACACGCCCTCCCGCTCCACCCAGAGCGTCAGATGTCATTGGATGATTTCCAACCACCCCAAAAAAAAAGGGAGTTCCACTCCTTAGCTGTACGCCCAATGTCGAAATTTTATGTAACCATCTCATTGGAGCATTTTGTTCAGATGATACTTACGCTGGGAGCAGCAAACACTGCGAAACCGTGCTTCGGGTGACAGATCTCGGAAACAATGACAAATGCCTTGGTTGGCATTACGATGGGTCTCTTGAGCTCATAAAATGTCACATGCAGCCATGCCAGCCTCCGCATGCCCTGTCACCTGTACATGTGAGGACCTCATGGCTGCGTCAGCGAATGCAATTGCCGTCCCTGAATACTGGGCCAAGCATAATATTTATAAATTTAATTTACCATCGACGCGCTAAGAAGAAGACGATATAACCATCTCTAGAATAACTTTTACCCACGGCTTCGGTAGTTCGTCACTCATAGTATTTCCCACAGGAACCATTTTCCGGGATAAAAAGTTATATTAGTTCAGATTTAGAGAGTCCTGTCCAATTTCCCACTATAAAGGAAGGGCTGTGTGTTTGTCAGATTATGGAATTGTGAGTGTGTTAATCACATACGGATTTGTTTAAAAGGCACACACAGAGAATCCATGATCACAATTAGAACATAATAAAATTATAGGCTAATTTTATAGGGCACTAGGTTTCTGTGGGATTATTTCTCGTGGTTATTTGCCGGTTTATATACCTAAGCATACACTTCATCATCGAAATATCCTTCTGATATTATAAATGTTCAAGCTTGGATGGATGAATGAATGTTTGTTACTCAATAACGCCAGAACAGCTAAACGAATCTGGATGAAATTTGGCGCCGAGAAAGATTATAGTCTGGAATAACACAAAAGCAATAATGAGGATATTTATAATGGGAGAAGTAGGTACTCATTCCACGCGGGGAAAGTGCTGACAGAATCTAGTTTAAATATAATTGTTTGCTAGTAGGTACCACCGCGGGCCTGACCAGGGGTTGAGGATAAATTCGAAACAGAGTTACCTCGCCCCTGGGCACTCAGGGTAGGGAAGGAATAGGGGTGGGTTTTCGTCAGTAAGAGTCTGACACACCCTCCCGCTCCAACCGGAGTGGGAGATGTCATTGGATGATTTCCCACACCACAAAAAAAAAGGTATCACCGTGGGTAAAAACTAATTAGATTTATGTCTATTTGCAATACAATACCAAAGTATACCTACATGGAAAACTTTGTCCTTAACTACTTAGAATATTCAGACCGCCAGGCGATTTGGGAGGCACGTGACCGACCCTCATCATTTGGGGTTTTGTAATCTCTTGCCTGTGTCAACGACCTCCATTTGACCGTAAACCGTTTTTTATCAAAACAATCGTCTTCAGGTTATAAATGGAAAAAGAAACTCCTGTCTTCATCATAATTGTCACTGAAAGACATCTGTTAATCTTATATTAGTAGTTATTTACTTAGTCGCATTACGAAACTTAGGTGCAATACTTAAAATTTTAGGAATTTGTGAATATATACTTCATAAAAAATGATTATAAATTAATATTAATGAAAAGATGCTCTGTAATGACAAAAGAGTCGCCCTCTAATACCTGCATCTGACTGATAATAGTCGCAGTCACATTCGCAAAAAAAAAATATTAATCTCTACAATATTTCTACATAGAGATATAATATAGTCTCTCTGATATCTTATAATATATATAAATATATAATAAAATGAACTCCTATTTCTCCGGGTCACGCTATAATTTGAGAACGGCTTTACCGATTTTGCTGATTCTTTTTTGTTATTGTCAGGAAAAGGTTCTTATGAAAGAAAAAAATAAGAAAATTGCGCGGAAAATTAGAAATTTAAACTTCGCACGTTTGACAGTTCATAGCAAAGACAGGACAACGTCTGTCGGGTCAGCTAGTAATATTATAATTCTTCTATACGTGTGTTTGTCACCTAAGTTTCCTAAACGGCTGGACTGATTTGGATGAAATTTTGTGTGTATACTCGTATTTCAATGGGTTCCTGGATGGTTTAAAAACACAATTGGACCCGGTAGGTGGCGCTGCTGTCGGTATGCCACCGATCTTTGCTTAAACGGCGGGATATTTTTTGTGTACGTTCAAGTGGTTCCATGCAAGGTTTGAATGCTTTTCTGGGCAGGACAACGTCTGCCGGATCCGCTAGTATAGTATAAAACTACGTCGCTAGCCGCGTCTGTCGGTTTGTCCGCTAACGACTCCTAAATCACACAACGAATTTTAACACGGTTTTCACTAATGGAAAGAGCGAGAAATGAGGAAGGTTTGTATGTATAATTTGTACCTGTGCAAAGCTGGGGCGGGTTGCTAGCTCCTGTATAATATAATTCTTATTCTAAATTCTGCTACCCTCCATGCTGCAATAAGACTTATCACAGAGTGCGCCCTGTACAGTACCTACGCTCCTGTCTGCCGAAGTCTGCGAAGAGTACAAGCGTATGTTTTTTATTTAAATAGCACATAATCAATATTTGTAAAAAAAAAAAAAAATCCAAAAAAACCTGATTGATAAAAAAACATGAAAAAGTTACAAACAAGTCACTTTTCAAGCAGTCTGATGTAGTTGTTGCAGTTTATTTTAGTTCAATCATAGATTTGATGTCACTAACTGCATTAGCGCGGTCGCCATTTTTTTTTTTTTTTAATTTATGTAGCTCATGTAACTTTGGCGGTCAAGATAAATCTAATGATACCTTGCCTAGGGGTAGCGGATAAATTCTGAAAATGAGTTACTGCACCACTGGGCACTCAGGCAGGGAAGGAACAGGGGTGGGTTTTAGTCAGCAAGAGTCTGACACGCCCTGCCGCTTCACCCAGAGCGGGAGAATCATTGAATGATCACCACACAAAAAAAAAATCTAATGATACGAGTACCTCATTTTTTAAAATCCATCCAGCCGTTAAGGCTACAGGACATGCCAAAGAAATAAACATACACACATACATACATACTCTCGAAAAGCATTACCCTCCTTCCAGGGTAGTCCGATATAAAAATCAGTTTACTTTTTTTTTTTTGGGGGGTGGGAAATCATCTTATGACTTCTTCCGCTCTAGGGTGGAGCGGAAGGGCGTGTCAGACCCTTACTAACTAAAACCCACCCCTGTTCCTCCCTGCCCTACGTGCCCAGGGGCGAGGTAACTCTTTCGAATTTATCCTCAACCCCCGGGCAGGCATTGGCCGTGGCAGGCCCCGTCCTTTGCTGACAACTCTTTGAGGCGCGCGTGGAACACTACGCGCCGTCGACTCTCGGGCCTGGTGCTGATCGGGCGGCGAGTTACCCACTACTCGCCGTCCGCAGGCCCGGGTCTACGGTGGCCGGAGATCGTCTCGCAGCCCCTGGCGTCTCCTGCGGTGGCTGCGGCTGAGGGCGCTAGGGCGACTCGGCTGTTGTTGAGTCTCCCTAACGTATGCCGCCTCCCTCTTCGCGAGCATTACTGCTTCGCAGAAGGAGGAGACGGTCTCCCATTTCCTCTCGCTCCGCACCATGGCCTGAACCAGGGCACGGCGCGAGAGGTCGCTGCCGCCTATCGCATCCACGAGGACACGGCGGTGCTCTGCCCAAGCGGGGCAAACCTCCACTGTATGCTCCACCGTGTCTTCTGGGTGATCCTCGCAGTGGAAACACCCGGGGGTCAGTCCTCCGCCTTGATCCGACACAGGTCTCGATCGGTATCGAAACAGCCATGTACGGTGAGCACCTGCGTCAGGCGGAAGGTGAGTACGCCGTGACGCCTCTCCAGCCACTCCTCAAAGAGGGGCACTACCGCCGCGATGGTGGCATGCCCAGCGCTGGGTTGCGACAGTCGCTCTCTCCATGTCACCATGAGATCCTGCCGGAGCTCCGTCCGCCGAGCCGCGAGTTGTCGCGGCAGCGGAGTTTCGCCCCGGCGTTTTGTCTCCTCGCGCCACTCATACAGGTGCGCGAGGATTTTTGCCTCCAAATCCCACGGTGACAGTCCGTCAAGGAGGCTCGTAGCCTCACGGGAGACCGTGCGATATCCTCGGATCATGCGGATCGCCATGACCCTCTGGGACGCGGTCATCTGGCGAGCTGATCGCTGCCTCAATGAACGCGCCCACACCGGTGCCCCGTAAAATCAGTTTACTTCAGTCCAACTCTCGAAGTTATGCTAATAAATCAAACTGCTCTAGTTCCAATAGAAGTTTGTTTGTTAGAAGTTTACTTCGGAAATGTATTACAAATTGCGAGGTGTATAAGTAAAAAAAAAGTTTTATACGCGGATATTTTGCAGAGTTCTGCAAACTGTTCGAGTTAGCTACTGTTATAACTCGTTATTCATTATTTAATAGACAGACAGCGTAAAGTACTTCAAAACCCCTATTAAGAGACCGTACACGAAATTTTGCCGATTTCGCTGATTTACGTGATTTTACAGACTTGATTTTACAGTTAAAATAATATATTTCTAAAACTTTTAATGCATAACATGAAAGATAAATTCAGTTATGATCTAACGTGTGAGCTAGTTTTTTTATTTTTATTATAATAACGATTAAATCGACCACAAACCGACGACGGTTTTGTGAATTTTTCTGTAAGTGGTTTAGAATATCAAATAATTACGAATCGTATTGACGTTTAAACGGTATGAAAAAAATTAAATGTTATGTTGCAAAAGTCGCCTATATAATTCATAAATCACTTTATACCACTTTGATATAAAAATTTTGAGTAAAAAAATATTTAAATTAGTCAAATTTTAGAGAAAATGGGCAAAGAATTGCTTTTGATTTTGGCTCTTTAGCACTCTCGTTCATAAAATTAAAACAGCAAAAAATAAACTTCAGTTCACTATCAATCCATTTCTTGAGAACAAAATGTAAAAAATACAAGTATCTGGCTATAAAAAATCTTTTAAAACAACCCAAATATCAACTTATAATACGCAACGCAAGCTTCGAATTTAGCACAATTTATCACAATTAAAATGATCTTGCATGTTGTGCATTAAAGCTTATAGAAATGCATTATTTTAACAGTAAAATCACATCTGTAAAATCACGTAAATTAGTGAAATCGGCCAAAATTTCGTGGTTTCCTCTTAAGGAGGAAGCGCCGGGGCAACCCGCGACATTCAAAGTTTTTTTTAACTTTTTTTGCAATTTTCAGGTCATTAGCAGGTTGTTTGTTGATTTAAATATGATTCGCGGCCGTAGCAAGTACGTATTTACAGAATTGTACTCATTAAAATTATCAACACAACCTTCTAAGTTCATATTGATGTATGGAATGACTATTTCATGAAATCATGAGATTTGATATCAATAATTTTATCTAAAGAGACTTGTATTGATGATTTTAATGATGTTAATTCTATATATACATACTTGCTACGACCGCGAATCATATTTTGACCAACATACAACCTGACACTGAGCTGCAAATTTCAAAAAAGGTGAGAAAATTTGAATTTCGCGGGCTACCCTGTACATGATAAATGATGTTTATTCAGTAAATAGATTACAAGGAACTCTTTTACACGTCAATGTTTTTGTCAGTTTAAGCTAGATGAGGTCGGTGCTTCCTAGCTGACTACCCTGACAAAAAACACCGAAACAAACTCAGAGGTCAAAGTCAAAGTGTTCTAATCCATACAATATGTACTGGTAAATCATATGAGAACCATGACGTTAATATCTGAGAGGAGCTTTTGAGGAAAGCACCACGCAGGTTTGAGTGGACCTGTCCAGACAGTACAAGCATTTGTCAGTTATCATGTAGCTCAACTCAGAACGTTAAGGAGCTCCACGAAACAACGAACAATAGCAAAGACAGGACATTTGTGTAGGCTACAAAAGTACTCAAACTTGCCAGACAATCATGAAATCTACGTGAATATAAGACCTACATAGTTCTCACATTCACAGTATGTTGAGAACCAAACAGATTAGTGTCTGTAATGGTCTTTTGAAGAAAAAACCACACATATTTAACATTTCACCATAAGCACAAGTTTAGACAGATCTTTAAATAATATATGAGCACTTGGACCCCACGGCTCAAGGGTTTCAACCCCAAACGGCTCGAAAATGTAACTACCGGCGAAGTTGTTATATTTCCACCTCTTGAGGTTCTCCGCAGCCGCAGTGGCAACACGCACGGCAGTGGTACACATAGCACAACTATGCCAGTTTCCACAGAAAAAACCGGCCAAGTGCGAGTCGGACTCGCGCACGAAGGGTTCCGTACCATTATCTAAACGAAAAAAAAACATGTCTGTTGTATGGGAGCCCGACTTAATTTTTTTTAATTCTGTTTTTTAGTATTTGTTGTTATAGCGACAACAGAAACACATCATCTGTAAAAATTTCAACTATCTAAGTATCACGGTTTATGAGACATAGCCTGGTGACAGACGGACACCGGCGTCTTAGTAATAGGATCCCGTTTTACCCTTTGGGTACGAAACTCTAAAAAATACAAACCCTGAAGAAAAAAAAAAAAGAAGACAAAAACACAAGACAAAAAAATAAAACTGAAAAACAAAAACCTAAACAAAAAAAAAAAGACTGTGTAAAGACTGTGTAATGGCGCGTTGATCAACTCTCTGGTCATGGCATGCTAAGACAGACCCCAGAGGTCTAATGGTGTGCCTTGTAAAGTTTTGTAACAAGAAACTTGTTTTGATGAATAAAAAAAAAAAAAAAATCCTTACCTAATTGTTAAACCAGCAGTAACCACTGCAGATTACAATAGTAATCCACCGTTACTGAGAATCTTTTGACATTCCTAGTACAAGTTTATTTATTTATTTTAGAGTATTTGGCAGACTCTTTGGATTTTGTTTTTATCTTTATTATAATAAATTAAAAAAAAAAGATTTGACACTTAAAAATACATGTAACAAGCCAGTCATGATAAAATAGTACACGAATGTATTGCCACAAATCTGATCCTAACCCCCAAACTAGACCTGGACCACCTGTATTTTAGGGGTCAGCGTTCACCCGGGCCTGCGGACGGCGAGTAATGGGTAGCTCGCCATGCTCGGGTCCGAGAGTCGACGGTGCGTAGTGTTCCACGCGCGCCTCAAAGAGTTGTCAGTATACATGACGGGGCCAGTCATGGCCGATGCCTGCCTAGGGGTTGAGGATAAATTTGAAAGAGTTACCTCGCCCCTGGGCATTTAGGGCAGGGAGGAACAGGGGTGGGTTTAAGTCAGTAAGAGTCTGACACGCCCCGCCGCTTCACCCTAGAGCAGGAGAAGTCATTGGATGATTTCCCAGCACCCCAAAAAAAAAAAAAAAGGGGTCAACTTTCAGTCATGAGTTCTAATTTCCATCTTCATTTCGGAGAAGTGTCGCTATAACAAAGTTGCATCCAAGGTTATTATATTATATTTGGTATTAATACATTCAGTTAAAAAATGCTTATTAGTAACAATAGAAGGTAAAATGCACATTTATATGAATTATTATAAAATTACAAAAAGAAGGTACTTATGCTTATGAGTTATTTGTGTTCGTATGTCTATGTGTGCAATTGTGTGAGTTGAAAAGTGTATGTGTGTAGGTGCATGTGGTGAAAGTGTGTTGTATGTGTGTATGTGGGAGTGAGTAAATCTCTGATAAATGATGTTTATTCAGTAAATAGGTTACAAGGAACACTTTTACACGTCAATGTTTTTTGTCAGTTTAAGCTAGATGAGGCCGGTGTTTCCTAGCTGACTACCCTGAGAAGAAACACCGAAACAAACTCAGAGGTCAAAGTCTCTTTTAGTGTTCAAATCCATACAATGTGTACTGGTTAAATCATATGAGAACCATGTACGTTTATGTCTGGGATGAGCTTTTTGAAGAAAGCAACACACGAATTCGAGTGGACCTGTCCAGACAGTGCAAGCATTTGTCAGTCATCGCGAAGCTCAACTCAGAACTTTGAGGAGCTCAACGAACCGACGAACAATACCAAAGTAAGGACATTTGAGTAGGCCGCAAAAATACTCAAACTGCCAGACAATCATAAAATCTACATGAATATAACAATCTACATGAATATAACAATCTGGTTTGGTTTACACCTCAGAATGTGTGTAAGAACGGGAAAAAGTAAGAATGATGATGAAGATGACAGTGTGTATGGATTTTAGATCATAAATATTATAAAGAGGTAAAGTTTGTGACTTAGTGAGGTTTTTGGGCGTAATCTCTGCATTTACTGAATCGATTTTGAAAATTCTTTTGCCAATACAAAGTCACGTTATTTGTGAGTGTCATTGGCTATTAATTTTCAATCCACGCGGACTAAGTCCCGGGCGAAGTGCTAGTTTATACTATAAAGAGCACGAAATGGTCTTGCACATAAATGCAAAATAAACCTGATTGTTTATCATAATTAAATAATTAATAATTAATGTACTAATTTAATTCTCATTCAAATTAATTAAAAATGTAATCCATGCGATCTCGCCCTCTGATCTGAAAAGGTAAACATATTTCTCTTTGTCTCAACTTTTATTAGAACTGTTTAAAAATAAATTAAACAAATTATAACGCTTTCAGTAAAGTTTGATACCCTTACTCAAGGTCGTGTTACTTTACCAACTGTTAACGAACATTATCCGTTATTAGATAGTACACCCAATAAATAACTAAAGATCTTTGATAAAACGATATAGACACGTTTCTATTAACACTGTATAGCTATGTCCATTAAATGGTTGCCTAGAGCTTTCTGTATCGATTGACCTTTGGTCACCCTTAGACACTCTGGGGTATCAAAACGCGTGTTTGACGCGTTTGACATATTTTTTTTCCCAACTACCCCAGATGGAGGGTACTTAATTATTTTACGATATTTGGTATTTACACATATACAGGGTCTGCCCGGGGGTGGAGGATAAATTCGAAAGAGTTACCTCGCCCCCGGGCACTCGAGGCAGGGAGGAACAGGGGTGGGTTTTAGTCAGTAAGAGTCTGACACACCCTTCCGCTCCACCCTAGAGCGGAAGAAGTCATAGGATGATTTCCCACCCCCCAAAAAAAAAAATAAAAAAAAAAATAAAAAAAAAAAACATATACAGGGTGTAACGGAAAGGTGTGGTCATATTTTAAGAACCGGTTCTGCCCATGGAAATGAACAACTTTTTCGAGGAAAAAATTGAAAATTCCCAAAAAAAATTGGACTATCCATACAAAGTTATCATCAGCTGATCAATATTTGTATGGGAGATAAACATTTTTTTTTAGAATTTCCTCGGATTTTCTTTAGGAAAGTTGTTCATATCGATGGGCAGATGCAGTTCTTAAAAAATGACCACACCTTTCCGTTACACCTTGTACATAGATAAAAGCTTATTTAAAAAAGTATTTTTTTACTTTTAATTAATTTTTTAACTTTTTAGTAGATAAGTATTTTTAGAGTAGGCGTGATTAAAGATAGAGATTAGTCAATTTTAAAATATTCTACTGATATTATGATGTGATGTAAAGTTGTCCTCAAGACGAATCAATCGAGCCCAAACTCGATGAGTTTATTTTGTTTAGTTCAAAAGTTTCTATGGCCATCCTCCGTCTCCATCATCAGACCAGCTCCATGGTACCATATCATTGTATTGTCATCGAAAATAGATACGTACACCAAATTTAGTCCAATCGGACATCGGGAAGTGAATCTAATTTAGCTTGTAAGATTTGATTACAGACCGACAGACAGACTACGGGACAGATGAAACTAAATAATAAAAAATAATAATAAAAGCTTGGAAAATGCAAATGGCTTTAAACAACATTTATTGTGTGTACCTGCTGTGTAAGATAAGGTATTCACGTCAATTTAAATTCATGTCTGATGGAGAAACTCTTATTGATGGTACTGACGAACCATGCTTATATCCTTTTTTATGCCATAGAGTGGCAAACATGCAGGCGGTGACCCTGATTGTGGTTACCGTCACCTATGAACATCTGTAATATCAGAGGGACCAAATACCTACCCTTTTTACTCTTCAATGTTAGGATGAGAAAACGGAACTAATGTGTCTGTCTCTCCGTCTGTCACAGCCAATGTGCTCGGAATCTACTGGACCGATTGAGTTGAAATTTGGTGCACATATTAATTTCCATAAGCCAAACATCTATACTAGATTACAGGAAAACCTATAAGAAGGCAATGGTTTGAAATATGTTAAAAAGTATGACTTGTTCGGAACTCGCACTTGGCCTCTTTTATATTGGGTGTAAAAAGACAGTTTCCGAAGCCGAAAGCCACATATTCTACCCATTATTTGGATCATTTTTTCCACTAGACCATACCTGGGAATCCACTGGTTGGTAGTGAAGGTCAAAGTCAATTTTTTTTTTTTGATTTTTTTGCGAAAATGTATTCCAAGTGTTATTATAATAATATAATAATAATGAGTAGGGGAAGGCCAAAGAAACGATGGTTGGACTGTGTGAAAGAGGATATGGGTAAAAAAGGGGTGACTACAGAGATGACGACTAATAGAGGAGTATGGAAGAAAAAGACATGTTGCGCCGACCCCAAATAAATTGGGATAAGGGCAGGAGAATGATGAATAATATTTTTATTGCCATAGTCAAGTTACAGAAAAGTGTGAGACCCTGGCTCCAGAGCTAGGCAAAATTACCTGTATTTCAGGAGCCATATTACTAAACTTTTTTCCAAACAAACAGTACATTTTTTTTTTCCAAATTACGCATTTGCAGTTACAAAATCGCAATGAATAACCAAACGTATCGGACAAGTATCTACGTGGCTTAGAGTGAAGGGCGGGATTTAACTCAATTTGCTTGGGTTCGCGTTACATTGCGCGCGAAAAATAGTTTTTTTTTCATACCTAAAAATAGAAGTTGTTTTTTTTTTGGGACAAGCCTGCGACACTGTTCCCAAACCACTGTAACTTCTGTAAGCCAGAATCAACAGTGGCGATCACCAGAAAAAACGACGAGGCAATGAAGCTCGACGAGTCCCAGAGAAACGATTAAGCTGTCTTGAGTCCCGCAACGAAATTAATCAGAAAAGTCAGCGGAGGAGTAAGAAAAACATAATTTCCACTTCCCTCTTAATCAAGCGGAAGATAGAACAAAGCTAGGCCATTAGGCACAAAGGGGGTATTTACAACTGAGGTAAGCCCAGTTGCCAAGCACCACTGGTTAAAAACACTAAAATTAATGTGTCCTAAAATTATGAACTTGAACGCTTAAACGCACAGAAATTCGTATAGAAGTCGTTTCCAACAATAATTATTACGCAAAACTACTTTGTTAGACGTACAGTATGCGTAGTTAACGGCTTTGTGATGTGTCTTTTTACATAAAGCTGTTCATATCGCAGCTCCGTAGAAATACCCTTTTGTCGTGAACCTTACTCGAACACCCACTGACAAAAAGGTTACGCTGTCCGTTTCCTTGCCGAGTAAAAATACCGAAGAGTATAATTATTCCCAATAAAGAACTCTATGTATGTGGCTCACGAAAACATAATGTATTACTTCACAAAGGTCGCGCTAAATGTATTGTGACTAATTAACATAATTTACGTGTTTTTAGTGGTTCGAAGGCCTTGTACTGTGATGTATTGTCTTGATTTTAGGAAAGTATTTTTTTAGATGAAGTTTATTTCGATAAAATTTCCAAACAAATAATAATCATCAAAATCTATTCACAAGTGGCGGATAAATCGCGTAACAAACATACAAAAAAAAAACATATAGACGAAATGAGAACCTCCTCCTTTTTGAAGTTGGTTAAAAAAGTCTTTGATGATCAAAAGGTAGTTGCAAAGATTTTACTGTGAGATGACGGGTATCACATTACACGATCATCATCGTCCTTTCACCCGAAAGTCACATCAAATGGTCCTGTGCGTCTCGCATCCAGCAGATTCCCGAAGCCTTCAGGTTATTTATTCACCTTGTTGGAGACCTCTCAACGCTGCGCCTTTCTGTAACTGGTCACCTCTCCATTCTTTGGGCTATGACCTTGGTTTCCTTGTGGACTTTTGATTAGATCACGCAATTAAACTTATTAAAAGATCATCATCATCATCCTGCCCTTATCCCATGTTACTTGGGGTCGGCGAAACACGTTTTTTTCTTCCATTCTGTCCTGTCAGCCGTCGCGCTATCACTAACTCCCTTTTCTTTCATATCACTCCTCACACAATCCATCCATCCTTTCTTTGGCCTTCCTCTCCCTCTCCATCCATCCACATTTATATTCATAAACTTATTAAAAGATACAAAATGAAATAATAGCAATACATTAAAATCCTTAAAATAATTCATGAAATTGATTAGTATTTGATTTTGGGGATAGAATGTTTTGGGGATGAGTTTACTTTTCTGACAAAAAAAAACTAACTGGTAATTTGGAATTTTCTTTTCCATGCAAATAAAAATATAACAAAAAAAAATAGTCTAAAATAATATTTTAATTATTCATTTATTATTAGTATACGTAAATTCAATTTTAAAAAAATGATAAGATGGTTTAACATAATGTTTTAATTTATAAAGATTACATACAAGCTCGATAGATGGCGTTGACCCATTTTCTGAATCGCGCTATGGTTTCGTTACATGAATTTGGTTGGGTCCCTGTAATATGACTGAAAGTTGACCCGCTTATGACCAACGGCTAAAGTATTTTAGTATTTTTGTGTATCCCAAGGTGTGTGCATCTTCGGGATAAATAATTTATTACATACTATATAGCGACCCGTCCCGGCTTCGCACGGATGCAATATTTTTTGATAATTGCCTAAATTTTCTTTCCTATAAATCTTGTCGTGGCAATAAGTAAACAAGCAAAAAAAAAATGTCACTCCGGGAGTGCTGACAGAAGTGAAAACTTGAACAAAAATGCCCAACGCGCCTAAAAAAGTTTTCACTTCAATCCAAATAGTGGTTTGGGTGTCGGTGTCGATGGCGCGCGAGGTCAATAGTTGTTTCCCATCTCAAAAATGCCCAACGTGCTTAAAGAAGTTTTCATTTAAAAAAAACAAAATTAGTTAAATAGGTTCAACCTTTTTAAAGTGATGCATTTACGTATGTTTATTTGGCAATTAATTTTTATGTACCTATATATTATAATGTATGTAGATAGATTACTAGCCATAGAGTGACATAGACTGAGGTGAAGCGAGAAATTCAAGACCGTTCCCGTTGGAGCACCACTGTGATCATCCTGTAACAAGGCAGTGTTAAAGCCTTGTTTATGTTTTGACCTCTATTCCAAAACTACGTTCTTTGCTACCTTTTTTTTTAATTTCAAATTCAAAAATTACTTGTTTTCTCTGTCATGTCTCAGTTTTTATATTAAAAATCAGTTCTAATTCTGCAGCCGAGCCAGTAGAAGCTCCTCATTATCATTTTTCGCCTCTTCAACTGTCAGTTACCAGTTTCCAAGAGTTGTGCAATAATATAATTTAATTACGTACCAAGTCACAGTGTATGTGTTTGTACTATTAATGAGTGCTTCTTATATTCAAGCCTACTTTTGTAAATAACAAAATATACGTGTTAAATCTTCGTGTTATTATTCATTCAACTCCTCATCTACGGTCCTCCTACTCTACGTCCTCCTCTGCGTGTCACTCCTACGTCCTCCTCTACGAGTCACCAATACTCTGGTCCTGCAACGTGACTCCACCTCCGTACCGTGACAACCCTCTGCACCATCTAGGGGACATAGGATAGTCAAGTAACTCATGCTATTGCTGAGTTATCCCAACTGAGGAGATCGTGGCTAAAGTAATAACAGCCGCACGGGTCGATCCATCAGGTTAAGCTGCGCTTGCCGGGGTTTGTCCATGGATGGGTGACCTTTACATACCGAGACTCCTCCGAGCCTCGGAAAGCACGTTAAGCCGTTGATCCCGGCAGTCAACTGTTAATCTTTGACAGTAGTAACGGGTCGTCAGAAGCCCGAAAGTCTGATAAACATTCTTATCAAGGGGTATTGTATTACCCAGTTAGTGGGTGGTGGGGGTCAGATAGGCAGTTGCTCTATTTAAAATACTGGTATTCAGCTGCATACGGTTAGACTGAAAGCCAACCCCAAGATAGTTGGGAAAAAGCTAGGGCGATTAATATTGTTATGTAGGTATGTACTCGTAGATAGATTACTAGCCAAAGAATTTCACTGCCTCCTCTGAAAATTTTGCAATATCAGAGGCCCCATCGATCCGAATCCATTACATAACGTGCTTGTTAATAAACACACTTGGAGCATAGCAACGCTGTTTGACAGTAGAAACTGGCATGGTGTTAGTCTATCCTTACAAAGACTACCTAATATACTACAACAATCACCTGTCAACCACCGGTTTGAAAAATTATTGCACAGACGTAGAGCTGTATGGAAAAATGCCACGAGAGCCCGATCGACCGCCAGATTAAGCTACGCAAGTGGAGATAGATTAGCCAAATGGTCCGAAGGAATGCCGATCATATCCTACCAAAGCAAGCGTTGGACTGAAATCCCCAAGAGAAATGAAAGCGTGGCCAACCCCATCAAACCTTTTTTTTTTTAGGGTTGAGAAATCATCCTATGGCTTCTCCCGCTCTGAGTGGAGCGGGAGGGCGTGTCAGTCTCTTACTGACTAAAACCCACCCCTGTTCCTTGCCTGAGTGCCCAGGGGAGCGGTAACTCTGTTACAAATTTATCCGCCACCCCTTGTCATGCAGGCATCGGCCATGATGGGCCCCGTCAGTGGTGGCTGTCATATTCTCTTTAAGGCGCGCGTTGAACACTACGCGCAACTCTGTTACGAATTTATCCGCTACCTCTTGTCATGCAGGCATCGGCCATGATGGGCCCCGTCAGTGGTGGCCGTCATATTCTCTTTAAGGCGCGCGTTGAACACTACGCACCGTCGACTTTCGGGCATAGTGCTGATCGGACGGTGATCTACCCATTACTCGCCGTCCGCAGGCCCGCGTCGACTGTGGCCGCAGATCGTCCAGCGACCTCCGACGCCCAGGGCATCTCCTGTGGCGACTGTGGCCAGGGGCGTGAGGGCCACTCCATAGAGTCTCCCTCACCCGTTCCGCCTCCTCCTTCGCGAGCATTACTGCTTCGCGGAAGGAGGAGACTGCTTCCCATTCCCTCTCGCTCCGTACCAGGGCCTGGACCAGGGCCGGGCACCCCGTCAAACCTGGCGTCACGTCGCACCATGTTGGCAGAAGCGACGAGCGACGGAATGACATAGAGTGAGGTGATGCGAGAAGTTCAAGACCGTTCGCTATGGAGTACTACTGTGGTCACCCTCTGCACCATATAAGGGACATAGGATATTAAGTCAAGTAAGTTAAACTATTGCTGAATTATCCTAAAAACATGACCGCGCAGGAGAGCCAAGCCGCGGAAAAAGTTAGTCTACTAAATACTTTACAAACGTCTAAGTAAAATAACTTGAAAGCCAAATAATTCCACCAGGACCGCATATTGTTCTAATTGCCACACATTACACCGATATTGCTCGCCGCACGTAAGCATGCAAGACTTATAATTGCGTTACTTTCAAAGTTCAAAATGTTTTGCATAATTTGCTGTCTTGCATGTGGAAAATAAGGGTAAGTTTACAGTGGTGATAACCTGTTATATTCTGATTTATAATAAATATAAGCAAGAGTTAATTAATAATATAAAGCAGAGACAAGATTTTGAATGTCCTAGAAATCCGTACAACTTACTATCTACACTTTTACATCACACTAATATTATAAAGGCGAAAGTTTGTGAGTGTGAGTGTTTGTATGTTTTTTACTTCTTCACTCACAAACGGCTGGACCAATTTTGATAAAATTGGTATATAGATAGCTTATACCCTGGATTAGTACATAGGCACTTTTCATTCTGGTCCACCCATGTGAAACCGCGGGGCAAAGCTAGTTATGAATATTTGGCCAAAAATTTTAATGAAGTTTTAGATAAAACTGACTTAAGTTTTTATTTATTTGATAGTTAATATACAAATTTATAATAAAGTAATAAGCAATACATGACGGGACCCGTCATGGCTGATGCCTGCCCAGGGGTCGTAAATAAATTCGAAACAGAGTTACCGCGCCCCTGGGCACTCAGGGCAAGGAAGGAACAGGGGTGGGTTTTAGTCAGTAAGAGTCTGACACCCCCTCCCGCTCCACTCTAGAGCGGAAGAAGTCATAGGATGATTTCTCACCCCCAAAATAAAAAGTCTTCAAAAAGTTTTCAAAATAAGCATCCAATCTATTCTGAGCAGTCAACCTCAGCTCAGGCCTAACTCAAAGCAATAATTAGTAGACAAGAAATATTTAGTGCCTATCTACCTACAAAGTGAACGCGTCCATTGAACTCTACCTACCCCAGTGTAAATCATTCCTTATTTGCCTGCCCTGTATATAAAGAACTGTATTTTGACACATGCTCCCTCCTGAGAATTATGGCCAATTTATTTTTAAAGCACGAACCTTGCGATATTATGTAATAACAGTATTACATAATTTTAGTTTTTAGCACGAATATGTTACTAAGGAAAATATGTTTTCCATTTTTAACCGACTTCAAAAAAAGGAGGAGGTTCTCAATTTGACTGTATTTTTTTTTTTTTTTATGTGTGTTACTTCATAACTTCTTACTACGTGAACCGATTTTGAAGATTTTGTTTTTATTTGAAAGCTGTTGCTTCACATTTGGTCCCATTTTATGAAGATCTGATGAAGAACTTCGGAGATACACAATAGAACTCTTCAATAAATGATAGCAGACCTTCCAGAATTGCTGCAATCGCAAGTCTGTATATTGTTTTCACCACTTCACAACATTACATCACGCTGATGCACTCTGAAGGGGTATACAGATTTGTACAGTTCACCCTGATACACCCTAATTTCACCAACTACGTTCAAATTCCCTATTTTTGGGGCTATCAATTCGGGCATAACTTTACTATTAATTTAGTTTTAGAATGGGGTAAAACAACTAAAAAGTGAAAAATAAAAAACTTTTTACAAAAAAAATACAACCGACTTCCATAAATAATACTAAAAAATGCAAAATAACTTTAATTTCGGAAGTCGGTGTCAAATAACGAAGAAACCAAACTAGAAACACCGACTTCCGAAATTAAAGTTATTTTGCATTTTTTAGTATTATTTAAGGAAGTCGGTTGTATTTTTTTTGTAAAAAGTTTTTTATTTTTTACACGCTTCCTGAGTTTTAGTAGCATGTAATGCTTTCAAAACCGTTGAATTTATAAGTAGTTGATACAGCTAACAAAAACGGGACTCACTAAAATCATTTATCCGACTCAAAAAGAGGGATATTATAAGTTTGGCCGCCATGTGTGTGTGTCTGTCTGTGAAACCGTAGCTCTTAAACGCGTGAACCGATTTGAATGCGGTTATTTTTATTTGAAAGCAGGTTTTCTACCGATTTTGATAAAACATCTCTAAGAACCATCTTAGACATGTTTTATCAAAATCGGATCAGCCGTTTCAAGGTTATCATCTCTTTAACCGACTTCACAAAAAGGAGGAGGTTCTATGTTCGACTGGATGTTTTTTTATTATTTTTATTATGTATGTCCACGGATCTCTCTGTCAGTTGAGGACCGATTTTCAAAATTCTTTTTTTATCCGAAAGAGTATACTCTAGAAGTGGTCTCATATAAATTTTATCGAAATCGCTTCAGCGCTTTTTGAAAAAACCAACAAAAACAAAAAATGTGTACACGTAGGTGACGTTTTGGTCCACTCCAATTACGAGTATGTTCAAAGTCCAACCGACTTTAGAAAAAGAAAATACACTTACTTACTTTTTGTAAAAAAAAGGGTTTTTTAATTTTTTTTTTTTTTTGCTTCACTACTGTACTATCAGACGAACTGCAGGATGCCACACTCACTTGGTTGGAGCGTTTAAATTTTTAAAAAGTTATATCGATTCCTTATTGAAGTTTATGCAGAAATAATCTTTGCAGAATATTATTTTTCTTTCTTTTTCTTAAAAAAAATGCTGCTACAAGTTGTAATAATTCTTATTTAATTAACTCCATGCTAAGGGGAGTCAGTTAGTAGCACAAAGTTGTGGAATATTTGGCTTCTTATTCAAATTAAGATCATTAGAACGAATCCTTTAACATCTATATTTTTTGTACAAACAGATGGCACTGTTTGAAGTTTTAGAAATTTTACATTCACCTCATTATTTGTATAGTAACACACTTTGATACAATAAAACTGTTACAAATCACAAAAAATACTCAATGTGTGAGAAAATAATGGCGGGACTGTAATTAAATAGCCATTGCTGTTTACACCATATAGCGAGGTGTACCAGACGGGTCCGAACGCGGAAAAAATATCATGCTGCCTGCCGAAAAACCGTAGTTAATGCGGTCAGTTGCTTTATATGAATTGAAGCATTTGAATTTGAACGTTAGTCTTCTGTCTATATAAATAAAAATCAATGTTTATATGTTTGTCCTCTATGCGTTCCTAAATCATGGATCAGATTGTGATGAATCTTTGGTTGGGTCTTCTGAACACGCCGTGAGGGTTTCTGGCCGAAAAAATCTAAACAAATAAAATAAAAAACCAAACACTTTTTTGATTTACGTGGCATATTGCAACACCGGGGTGCAGCTATAATATTATAATTATATTATATGTGGTATAGCTGAGTGGTTCTTCTCTACTTTTATTATGAGCAAAACCAAAGTATGGAAGTCTCTGCCAGCATTATACTAACCTACTACCACCAATAACCCGTCGCCCTTTAAAGCAAGAGTGAACATACATCTTTTGAGATCGCCAGTTCCATGGTAGAATTAGTGGACGACATCCATCGCTTCCTATTAAGTGACATCAAGCTCATGACCTGGATTATCACGATATATTATTTTTATTTTTGGGTTTGCGTTTGACCACTATCTCACCTGATGGTAAGCGATGATGTGGTTGAGGTGTGGACGATGGAGCACGGTTGCCTAGAAGTACCTATTCACTCTTGTCTTAAGACCCCCAGGTTGTAGCTATCAGGAAAAACAAGCTCCGGCAAGGAATTCCACTCGAATGAAACTAATAACTAATGTTACCTACCTCTGTACCTTAATCAATTATTTCTGTTGCCATAACAGATTCAGCAGTTCAATTCAATTAAAAAACTCCAAAAACCCGACTAATTGGCTATGCCTTTCCATCATCCAAATCACTGGGGAATTACTTTTACGGAAAAGTTTTCATTGTACAAAGTTAATTAAAAGTAATCACTTTTCATTACGTCATGAATTCCCTAACGATGACGGTGGATTTATTGATCTTTGGTGCAATACAATGGCCTTTAATATGCCTTTAACTAGGTCAATTAATTATTAAAAAGATTGAGGCTTTTGAAACGTGGTGTTGGAGAAGAATGTTAGGCATACCATGAACTCCAAACCCACTTATAAGTCCATTCTCGACCAGCTAAACATCAAACGCAGACTCTCCGCGATTTGCTACCAACGAATACTAAGTTACTTTTGGTCATATCGCCCGGAGACAACCTACCGGAGATAACGTAGAAAAGCTTTTTTACAAAAAATTAGGACCGAGTTCCAAAAAAAAAAGTGCAAAATAACTTTAATTTCGAAAGTCGGTGTTTCTGGTTTTGTTTCTTCGTTTTTTGACACTCACCTGTGTTAGGGTCATAGAAATACATCTGTGTAGCAAATTCCATCTTAATCAGACCAGTAGATTCTGAGTAAATTGGCTGTGACAGACGGACAGACAGACAGACGCACGAGTGATCCCACAAGGGTTATTACATTCGAATGTTAAGAACCCTAACAAGTATCTAAACACTGATCACAGTTCTAGTAAGGTGACTCACACTTAACACACAAAAGTGTTATAGCAAAATTAGTCCCGAACACATCTGTTTTAGATCTGCTCTGTGGCAGCGATACACAAATATCTGCGACGCCACGCCATCTCCATGTATAGCAACAAAATTATTCGTAGCACGGAGTGGACCAAAATTACAACGTCCATTGAGAGTATACCAGACACTTTGGTATTCCCTTTGCGTACAAATGCAGCAGTGGATATGGCATGTTGATTTAGGCCAAACAGCGCTCAAAGGAGAATTTTGGTAATGCTGCAGCTATTAGGAACTGTCACAAGAAATTACGAAGCTTTTAGCAATAATGTTAAATCGAAGAGGAAATAGTTGTACGACAGTTTCACGGGTTGATCTCCAAGGTATAACCTTGGAGTGATACCCGTGCAACAACGCTTACGAAGGTCAGACAGTAGACGGTACACCACCCATTAAAAAAATTGAATATTTTCAAAAAACCGGACTGTAAAAAACAACTAAAAAGTTCCAAACTAGTCACTTTTCAAGCAGTCTGATGCAGTTGGTGGCAGTTATTTTAGTTCAGTTATTGATTTCATCCCAACAACTGCATCAGACTGCTTGAAAACTTACTTGTTTGGAACTTTTTAGTACTCAACGCACTATCAGCGTGCCACGAATTTTAGAAGTCTTGAGCATAGACGCCGAGTTGCTAGCCTGTCGGTTTTCTATCGGTTACATTTTGTGGAGTGTGCGACGGAATTGCATAATTTGATTCCGCCAAGCCCGTTCCATCAACGGACCACAAGACGTACGGCGACGTGCCACCGGTACATGGTGAACATCCCATTCACACGCATAAAACGTTTTAGGAACACATTCATTGTGCGTACAGCTAGGGAGTGGAATTCCTTGCCGGAGTCTGTGTTTCCTGGTAGCTACAACCTGGGAGTCTTTAAGTCAAGAGTGAATAGGTTACTTCTAGGCAAGCGTGCTTCATCTTCGACCACATCATCGCTTACCATCAGGTGAGACAGTGGTCAAACGCGTGCCTATCAACAATAAAAAAAAATATGTAGGTACTATTGTCTCTAGTCTTCGCAATTCTTGAAGTGTTTCCTTTTATCAAAGCCATTATAAAGTGCGAACGTTGGCACATTTACTAAGGCATTTGTGCCAAAATCTCTGGCAAAAAAGGCACAACCTTAGGCGCCAGTTTGGCTCTTGACAACAATGTATGCGCTGCGCCAAATGTCAGGAAGCAAGCCAATTGCGATGCATTCAGACTAATAGAACAATATTTTAGTTTTATTAATTCGCTTTTATGTTATTACCTAGTTTATATTACAAGCTACTTGTGCTGATGGTCAACAAAAACGTTTCGAAAATCACAATCTTTCGGTGCACACTTTATTATCTTTTAAATTAAACGTTGCCCCACACTAGGAATTACTTCCCTATCGTGGGTGGGTTCACAAAAAAAATAAACTCACATAGACAAGACACCAAGATCCGGAACAGCTAGCTCTCTGTAGGTACGTCATGCAAATATTTGTTCCACGCGGGCATCGAACCCGCGGCACGTAGCGTGGCAGCCTATCGCTCAACCACTGCACCAACCGTGTTGTCGCACACTTAAAGTAAAGTAAGATATTTGTGAGGAATGCATAATTATGAAAGTACATTAGAACCTGCATTGAATTACTTAAAAAAAACTTTTTAACAAATAGTTCAACCGACGAAAAAGAACTAAAAAGCAAAAAATAAATAAACCTTTTAAGTTAAGTATTGAGCTTATTTACCTACATAAATATCAAATTTTATATAAACTAATTTTGAGTCGGCGCCAAACAACAATCTGATTATTAAATATCTAAATTTTATATGTACATAGCAATGAAGAAGGCTAGATGTAGGTAATTAAACATTTTATTATTTGGCGCCGACTCAAGATCTATCAAAAAAACATCCATCTAACAAAAAAATAATCATCAAGATCGGTTCATAAATGACGGAGTGAGGGCTGAAAATACACAAAAAAAAATAAATATGTATACGGTCGAATTGAGAACCTCCTCCTTTTTTTCGTCGGTTAAAAATTAAAACCCATGAATGTTCTCAATATTGAAAGCGTAAATATACGTCATAATTTTTTAACAAATAAGAAAAGTTAAGAAAATTTTACTGTTCTTTCACCCTGTAAAACTTAATGCTGGAGAAACCGTTGGATCAGGAAAGTACCTATTGGCTTTCTATATCAAAAATTTGGCAATGTTCTTGATTAAATTTCCCATTTGTTTTCAGTTTCAATTTTATTCTAAAGCAGTTAAGGTTGATTTTGATATATTTCAAGTTGGGGAACATGGAAAGTTTGCGTGAAAACGCGTGACTAAGTTGTTATTGATTTTTAATTAAGTCTCACATTTCACGAGGCAAACATTTTTATTGACTATTTCGTAATGTACCGGCCTGTATCGAAAGTTTTGAAGAAACAGTTAGGTATTTCGAGTTAGTAAATCTTACTTGACAAAAGAGCAATATTTCTTGAGCCTATGTTCAAATTCTGAAAAAATCTTTATAGGCTGTACTGGTTTTTCATGTAGTCGAGGCAGCAGCTAAGATCTAGACAGATAGTCAGTGCCTTTTTCAAGATTTTCCCACCCGACCACCAAGCGAGCATCTTACCTTCTTAGAAATTTCGTGAACTGAAGTTTTTTTTTTTTTACTGTTGGTAGGCATGCGTTTGACCACTATCTCACCTGATGGTAAGCGATAATGTGGTCGAAAATGGAGCATGCTTGCCTAGAAGTAACCTATTCATCATCAGCCTTTTAATGTCCCCACTGCTGAAGCACAGGCCTCCTCTCTGTGAGAGGGTGTGGGCAGTAATTCACCACGCGGGCCCAATGCTGATTGGTGGATGTCACATGTCTCCGAATTTTTGGTTCTAGATCATGCCGGTTTCCTCACGATGTTTTCCTGCACCGTTTTGAGAGCAGTGGTGATGAAATAATTTACACAAAGTAAAGCGCCTGCCTGACGACCTACAACTTGTAAGTCGCGGCCAATACCACTGGGCCACCACTGCTCAGAAGTAACCTATTCACTCTAGATTTAAAGACTCCCAAGTTGTAGCTATCAGGAAACATAGACTCCTGCAGGGAATTCCAATCCCTGGTACGCACAACGAATGTGTTCTCAAAGCGTTTTGTGCGTGTGGATGGGATGCCCACCATGTACCGATCTCCAAAGTTTTAAACCAACAAGGTTTGAGATATTACTGTGTAAAGAAGAAGATTTCTAGGTTTTTATGAACACCAATGCAGCCTCCATTTTTCTACGGCAACACAAATTGTCTCTCTAGTAACAAAGTGGACCATTTATTTATAGCCCGTGACTTTGTACCGCCCAGAAAATGTCGTAAGGAAAGTCTTGTGTATGGATGAGGATGGCTATAAGAATAGAAGAAGGCCAAAGAAACGATGGATTGACTGTGTGAAAGAGGATATGGGTAAAAAGGGGGTGACTACAGAGATGACGACTAATAGAGAAGTATGGAATAAAACGACGTTGCCCGACCTCAAATAAATTGGGATAAGAGTAGGAGAATGATGATGACTTTGTACCATCCACAGTTTACACATTTCCAATCAAACAAACCACGCCAGCTTAGTTACACAACAAAGCAAATAGCACAAGAGTAAATACGCTTCCAATTAATATATTTCCCTCTGGTAACTCGGCACTATAAAATCCAGTTAATGCCACATAATCTGAGCTTCAAACTGAGCTTTTGCTTCATAAACAGTCGTTTAATCTTTGTTCTTAGATAATTAAGTCGGGTGGAGTCAGGCTGCAATATCTAGTGTGTGAACCGCAGTTATATGAGGCAATTTGTAGACCTACTATACAGTGTTGTGTGTTAGTTATGTATACTGCGGTGGTAGGTAAGGTAACGCACATAGCACAACATAACTCTTGAATATCCTGAATGTCTTAGATGTCATACACTCCGCAATCCGCAGAGGTGTATGACATCCATTATTACATAATATTACTTTTATTTTTTTTTCTTTGATTTCTAAGTTCTTTATTTATTTATAAACAATTAATTTATACTATTTACAAACTTATTATATACTTAACTAAGCATAATTAAAACAAAAACTCCTAACTAAATAAAACTTAAAATATGGCGTCAAAAAATTCCTCCGCATCGCTGTCGACTGGACTGCCACGTTGTATGGCAATGCTTAAACCTCTGGCCCAGGAAAAAGCCAGCCCTTGAGTCACGCGAAGAGTGAAGACTAATATGATACTTTCGTACTAATAATATTTATTAGTGTAAGACAAATGCCGATTTCACCAATGAAACTAATCACGATTAGTTTAACTGAACTCATTTCATGCGTTTATTAGAGATTAGAGCTTAATTTTGCGTTTCACTACTAAAAACGACACTAGTTTAAACATAACTTAGTTTAAATTCTAAACGCCCAGTTTTCAGTGAAACGCAAAATGAAGGTCTAATCTCGATTAAATGCATGAACTGAGTTTAGTTTAGTTGCATTGAAATCGGCCCTTAAAGTTCGGTTTCGGCCAGTTTCGGTCTGATTTTTTTTTCCTTTTCTGCACCCCTGTCAACGTACATGCAAAATTTCGTGATGACCGGTTCAGTGGTTTAGGCGTAACAAACTTACTTTTGCATTTATATTAGTATAAAGTATTAAAGGTAATCTCCAGGGTCACGAGTGTCTTTGAAAGAGTCACCGCGGCCCTGGCACAGGCAACTGAAGGAAAACGGGTGGGTTTAGTTAGTAAAGGTAATATCCATTCACGCGCCATGGTCGATTTTGTTTCGAAATTAAAAGTACTCTCAAGCGCCATTGTCACATTTGTAGCATTTTTCGTTCATTTGCGTCTTTCATTTGGCTACTTTCACTCGAAATGAAACGTTTAAACACGGAATGAAAGAAAAGTGTCGAATGAATTCATTAGTGAACGATCTAACTATGTTGAATATTGGCATTTGGCATCTTTCACTCCCACTCTGAATGAACGAAAAATGAACAGTTTGAACATAGAGAGAACATTCACTCAGATTCGGTCATTTAGTTTGTCTCCGGTCAACCGGCTTCGCGGTTGGTATTCAAGTGGAACGATCAAAGTACGCTGCTGTTTTTGAAGATTCAGATTAGATTAGAGATTCAGGATCTTCATCGGCTAGTTCTCTCAACAGTGTATCTGAAGCTCCCAATAGATTTCTCCTTGCAATCTATGGTCGCATCTACAACTGTCGACGTTTTCTTTGTTAATCCATAATTAAATGATCATATTTTAGGAAAACTAATTCCAAGACGCACAACTTCATTCGACGACACAATGAAAGAAAAGAGCAGGTGAATTTTCTTTTCTATGTCACTTCAGCTTAGTCGTGTGAACATGGAATGAAAAAAATGAACCATTCACTCGAGTGAACAATCATCCGAGTGAACCGTCTGATTCCGCTTTAAGAGTCAGGCAGTCTGACACGCTCTCTAGTGAGAGAGCGTGTCAGACTGCCTGCCCGCTCTGAGTGTAGTGACACCCAGAGCGGGAAAAGGTATTCGATGAATTCCCACCTAAAAAAAAATCTATACGAGCTAAGACCAAACTAACTTAGCTTAGCTCTTCTCTTAACCACTCCACTAAATTGTGACCCCAACCCGGGTCCATGGACCCGGGTTGTCGGGTCCATGGACCCGGGTTGTCGGGTTCTCTGTTTCGTGTAATTAGAAGGCAATTTAGCTAGTAAGCCTAATTTACTGACCAAAAGCTAAGCTAAGTTAGTTTGGGCTTAGCTCGCATAGTTTTTTTTTTGGGTGGGATCAAATATCTTTTAACACAGAGCAGAGAACCACTCCACTAAGTTGTGCAGTCACCGACAATTCGGGTCAATAACTTTGATTGATCCCAGAACCTAAGGGATGAAATATGCAATTGTGTAAGTATCTAGTGGTCTTATCATTGTACCCTAAAAATAACATCATACCTGTAATCCCAAAGAGCTATGCAGGAGTACCTATATGTATATATTTTGCCAGTCACGTTTAAGTTCCATGTACCTAATAGGGGGCAAAAAAAATCCTGATGGAAAACTCAATGAACACTTTTTCCGACCTGAGAATCGAACCCAAGACCTCATGCTCAGTATAGCGCTTGCCACCACCAGACCAATGGGAAGACACCCAAAATCTTATATGAAAATACTACTAGACTTACCACCAACCCGCATTGGGCCCGCGTGGTGGATTACCGCCTTCACCCTCTCACAGAGACGAGGCCTTTGTCCCAGCAGTGGGGATATTAAAAGGGCTGATGATGATGATAACCACTAGACTTGTGGTCTACTCATCACAAACAAAAACTAACTGAGTTCGTAGTAACTCGTGACTCTAGTTTATATGTTAATTAAGCCAGTGACAGCCTAATTGTAATTCGGAAAGTACCTAATTAAAAGTTTTAGTTCTAGTGGCAATGTGCACCGCTAAGGACTTTGGAGCTACTTTGTTCAAAGGGCATTGTAGAGCAGAAATAGTATCTACTCACAGAGCACGGAATCGTCGCTAATCATATGCTTAGTTTCAATACTGAGAAGCGGATTCAAAATTTAAATAGTGACAAGCGGATTCAAAATTTAAATACTGACAAGCGGATTCAAAATTTAAATACTGACAAGCGGATTCAAAATTTAAATACTGACAAGCGGATTCAAAATTTAAATACTGACAAGCGGATTCAAAATTGAAATACTGACAAGCGGATTCAAAATTTAAATACTGACAAGCGAATTCTAAACTATAAATACTGACAAGCGGATTCAAAATTTAAATACTGACAAGCGGATTCAAAATTTAAATACTGACAAGCGAATTCTAAACTATAAATACTGACAAGCGGATTCAAAATTCAAAATAGCATACGTCTTATCCATCAAATTCCGCTGTCTCAATCTGCCTAGCTTTTTCCCAACAATCTTGAGGTCGGCTTCCAGTCTAACCGGATGAAGCTGGATACCAGTATTTTACATGGATCGATTGCCTGTCTGACCTCCACAACCCAGTTACTGGGTAATGCGATACCCCTTGGTAAGACTGGTTGCCAGACTTTCGGGCTTCTGACTACCTGTAACGACTGTCAAAGTTCCACGACTGACAGCCGAGACCAACGTTTTAACGTGCTTTCCGAGGCACGGAGGAGTACAGATGATCACCCATCCATGGACCAATCCCGGCAAGCGTAACTTAACCTAATGGGTCGACCCATTTTTTTTTTTTTTGGGGGAGTGGGAAATCATCCAATGACTTCTCCCGCTCTGAGTGGAGCGGGAGGGCGTATCAGACTCTTACTGACTAAAACCCACCCCTGTTCCTTCCCAGGGGTGCGGTAACTCATTTTCAGAATTTATCCGCTACCTCTAGGCATTATCCGCTACCCCTAGGCAATGGGTCGACCCGTGCGGCTGTTATTACTTTAGCCACGAGCTCCTCCGATATCAAATCTATTAGACAAAAATTCCATCAAATATTAGTTGTCTGTAGGACACCCTCCTCCCACACCCACATCTATCCTTCTTTCAGGTAGAAAATTTTGAATTCAGAATATACGTTTAATCAGCGTTTAATCCGTCAGTGAAACCTATTGTCGCGTCCCTAAACCCGGTTAAACTAATCACATGGTTATTTTTCCAGTTTATCTCTCCATAGGAACCTTTCTGAGACTTCAACGATTGGTTTAAAAAAAGTTTATCCAAATTAGTCTAGCCGTTCTCGAGTTTGGCGCTTAGCAATATATTTAGCCATTCATTTTGAGGGTTCCGTACCTGAAGGGTAACCAACGGGACCCTATTACTATGCCTCCGCTGACCGTCCGTCTGTCAGCGGGCTGTATCTCACGATCCGTAATAGCTACACAGTTGAAATTTTCACAGAACGTATATTTTTGTTGCCGCTATAACAACAAATAATAAAAATAAATTAAAATTTAAAGGGGCCTCTCTAATTTTTTAAATACACGCTGTGTGTAAATTTCAACTGTCACTGTCACTGTTATTTTTAAATACGTTTCTAGAAACGTGTTATTTTTTTTCAGTTTATGGTACGGAAACCTTCGTGTACGAGGCCGACTCGCACTTGGATGGTTTTATTTATAGATAAGTCCCTTAGTCTCTAGTCACTGCCATCAACATCAATACATACATGTCAGCGCAAGATGCGCTAAACACAATTTTCCGCTATATTATCCAGACTCAGTCAACTTCTATAACGGTGTTTCTCACCGGCACGCTTGGTTTGTATGGAAAGCTTTGACATTGGCGTATCTGAAGCTGTCGCTGCGAAGGCGTGTCGGTGCTCTGTGGTTTTTTTGGGATTCCGAAAGTTCGAATAAAAAACGTAACCCTTATAGGATCACTCGTGTCTGTCTGTCCGTCTGTTACAGTCAATTTGCTCCGAATCTACTAAATTGATTACGATGAAATAAGTTATTTAAGAAAATAGATGACAAATCGTTCCTATTTTAGTATATCGGGTGTAAAAAGACAGTTTCCGAAGCCGAAAGCCACATTCTACCCATTATTTGGATCATTTTTTCCGCTACACCATACCTTTTTTTTTTTTGGGTGTGGGAAATCATCCAATGACTTCTCCCGCTCTGGGTGGAGCGGGAGGGCGTGTCAGACTCTTACTGGTTTAAACCCACCCCTGTTCCTTCCCTGCCTGAATGCCCAGGGGTGCGATAACTCATTTTCAGAATTTATCCGCTACCCCTAGGCATGCAGGCACCGGTCACGATGGATCCATTGATTCTGTAGATATTGAAGGTCAAAGTCGCAAATCATTTGTTACGAAAATTAATTCCAAGTGATATTTACCTGAAGGTTCGATTATTTTTTTCGAAATTTCCAAACTACGCATTTGCAGTTACAAAAACGCAATGAATATCAAACGTACCCGACAAGTACCTACGTGGCTTAGAGTGAAGGGGCGGGGTTTAACTCCACTTATCTGGGTCCGTGTTAGGTTGCGCGCAATATATATTTTTTTCATACCTAAGAATACAAGTCGTTTCCCAGTAATTTTTGCGCTAAGTTACTTTGTTAAACGTACAGTATGGCTTTAACACACACAGTAACGGCTTTGTGATGTGTCTGTTTACAGCCTGTATGTACTGCCGCAGTATGTACATGTGATTTGTGGTTTCTAGTCCTACTACTTGTTTATTATTCTGTATGTAATCATACTGAGTCGGGCATAAAGCCTGATGTCTGTTAGATATCTAGTAAGTATATGCTCATACATATCATGTTCTCTGATACAATATTATAACTTGGGTAATTAACAATATCTAAATTAATGGCAAACATGACGATGTTTGCCATTAATTTAGATATTGTTAATTTATTAACTGCATTAAACACTGCAATAATGTGAGGAGCTTGTGGCTAAATTATAACAGATGCATAGGTCGATCTACAAGGCTAAGCAAAACTTGGCGAGAACTTTTCGATGATGGGTGACCATTTTAACATACTGACATTCCTCCATGCATCGGAAAGCATGATAAACCGTTGGTCCCGGCTGTCATTTGTAGATTTAGATAGTCAGAAGTCGGAGAATCTGACATCAGTCTTGCAAAGGGGTAACGTGTTACCCAATTACTGGGTTGCGGCGGTCAGATAGGCAGTCGCACCATGTAAATAACTGGTACTTAGCACACCTTTTTTATTATTTTTTAATAAAGTGTATTATATCTATCAACGAGTATTATTAGGTGTAACCTGGACAGACAAAAAAAAAAAAAAAAAAAACCTGGACAGACATTAGATTATAATTTAGTGAGCAATTTAAAAACGTTGATTGCTGACAATAGACGAGAGAACGAGGTTGTGAATCCAATTACGTAATGGGAAAGTATGAGAATATTATTCATGGAAATTATTCTAAAAGAAATAATGCTGAGAAAAACGAGTTCTACTTACTACTAACCCAAAATAAGTATCCCAACCACAGAAACTCCTGAAGCCACAATCAACGGTGACGACCGCCAGAAAAGCGCCGAGGCAGTAAAGCTCGACGAGTCCCAGAGAAACGATTCATCTGTCTTCGATCCGGCGGCGACGAAATTAATCAGATTCTTTTTTTTTTTTTATGTTTGATAGGCTCGCGTTTGACCACTATCTCACCTGATGGTAAGCGATGATGTGGTCATAAGATTGAAGGAGTGAGAATAATATTATAGTTCAAAAACTAAAAAACACGCTTAATTAATTTAATACCCAAATTATCATGAGAATACATAAAATATACCTAGTCAGCCATCTTTGGGAGTCCGCCATGTTGAATTTAAAATGACGTCACTTAGCTTTTATTTTTTTATTTTTTTGGGGTGGGAAATCATCCACTGACTTCTCCCGCTCTGGGTGGAGCGGGAGGGCGTGTGAGACTCTTACTGACTAAAACCCACCCTTGTTCCCTCTAACTCTGTTTCGAGTTTATTCGCGTCCCCTGGGTAGGCATCGGCCATGACGGGCCCCGTCATGTTTTGCTGACAGCTCTTTCAGGCGCACGTGGAACACTACGCGCCGTCGACTCTTGGGCCTGGTGCTGATTGGATGGCGAGCTACCTACTACTCGCCGTCCACAGGCCCGGGTCTACGGTGCGCAATGTAACGCGAACCCAGGCAAGTGGAGATAAGCCCCGCACGTAGGTACTCGTCGGATACGTTTGATATTCATTGCGTTTTTGTTACTGCAAATGCCTAATTTAGAAATTTCGAAAAAAAAAACGAAAATTCAGGAAATGTTTGTTTGGAATAAAGTTAGTACTATCACTTGGAATTATTCATTTTCGTAAAAAAGTAAAAAAAATAATTGTGACTTTGGCCTTCAATATCTCCAGGACCAGTGGATTCCCAAGTATGGTCTAGTTGAAAAAAAATATCCAAATAATGGGTAGAATGTGTGGCTTTAGGCTTCGTAAACTGTATTTTTACACCCGATATACAAAATTTCAGTTCAATCGGAAACTGGCAAATGGGTGAAAAACTTCTAAGATTTTTTTACATATTTAGGCCCAGATGAAGTTGAAAAATCTTGTTTAAAACATAATCTCCACGTGATTTCCACTGTGTTTTACCACGGACCAATCACTTTTCTATATTCCAAAAAGTAAATGTAAATAAAAACTCAGTATCAGAGACTTATTATCTCACATCCCCCGGGAGTCAATTGAGCGCATCGGTCGGTGTAATGGTATTAGTTGGTAAGCTGTAAATATACTGATAAAATCATTACTTTCGCTAACATTTTATGGGAAAAACATTAACCAAGCTCAGGCTTTCTATTTTAGACAGTTTTTTTTTTCCTAGAAACACCAGACTCAGAAACACTGCATGTTATTATTGTAGCGTATGACTTTTAAGGTAAAATTTATAGATTTTGTGTCTGCTATCCCACACTCTAGATTGTCTTCTTATACTGTGTATAGGGTCATCGTCATTTCAGAAGAAAGACGTTCACTGCTGGACTTAGGCCTCGCCACAACGACCAGTCCTATGCGTCTCGCGTCCATTGGATTCCCGCGACCATCACCAGGTCACCGGTCCACCTTGTGGCAGGCCGCCCAACGCTGTCTACCGGTCGCCACTCCAGCACGCTTAGCATAACCACCGTAGAAACAGGTTTTGTCGACGGAATAATAGACAAAATGACAGATTGTAGAAAGATTTCTACCATCCTAAGCATGGCGATGTTAAAACTGAAGAGAAGAAATATTTCTATTCTTCAGTCGAGATAAGTCTACAATGTAAAGCATGATGCTCGGGCAGAAAAGATGTCAAGTTAGATAAAAAGAATTTTGTCTATTCTTAGTAGAATAGAGATAGAAATGGTCCGGCTACACCTGCTGAACTTTTCGGCCGCATCGACCTCCTGTTCTGCGAGCAATGTGCTCTGCCCTCTCTGCTTGGTTTTTGGTTCTCCTGCGGATATCTTCATTTAGTGTATGGGGCGCGTTTGTCAAACCGAAACCATTATACAGTAGTGTATACCTTCAGTAGTTCTTTTTCTTCTTGTTTCATGCAGTAATCGAACCATAAAAGTCAATCGATGAACAACTGCGATAGAAAAGTGAAACGTTCGTCTACTAGGTTACAACTTTCTAGGTGTATTGTTGTTGTTTTGTAGTTGTTGATCTTGGTAAGTAGTTGTTTAGTTTTAATGTTAAAGTTGTCTGTAACTGTTGTTTTAGAGAATGGGCACTATTACCTTCTGGTAATGGTGCCAATTCTCTTATTTAAGAGCCTACCTCCCCGTAAGTGGCGGCCCTCATTGAATAAAATTCGTATCTTAGCATACAAAATAAAGGTTAAAGAATCCTATGTTGCGTTTATTACAAATAGGATAAGGTATTTTTACGTTGTTAAAACAGGACTCAAAGTGCTACGTATCCAAAGTAGTTAGCAAAAGTGTCAATAACGGCCGTTTTTGGTACTTTTGCTTACTACTTTGGATACGAAACACTTTGAGTCCTGTTTCAACAACGTAAAAATACCTTAGTCTCGTTGTAACAAACGCAACATAGGATTTTTTAATCTTTATTTCCTACGCTTTGCTACGATTTTTTATTCAATGAGGGCGCCAATTGGCGGCTATATATGCCTTAACAACTAAACTAAAATTAGAGAATCGCTATCTTTTACTAAAAGCCAGTGCGAGAAAGGATGGCTGTAGCCATGAACTAAGTTAGAGATGTCAAACTAGTTAATGTCTTGCGTTTTAACATGTTTTTAGTCGACATGTTTTAACGTGTACCCTTAATTTGTATGGAAATATTAGTTCAACAAAATTTTACGTCCGTCTCTTTCTTGTTTTGTTAGAGAGAAAAAGATTGCAATAGCCTAAATTAAGTTTAGTTTGTGCACAACATAATTGGCACCAAGGTTTTGTTAATATTACAGTGTACGCAATGTTGGTCAATATTGCGTACACTGTCTGCGTATCCTATCAATAAATAAATAAATGTCTGCGACATAAAACATTTCAACATTGATTAAATATAGTACACGGCTCATACATAATCATGTTGGTATATCGTAAACAAATTGTATGTGTAAATAAATAAAACAATGGATTACACTATGATTGTATTGTAAAAAACATAATTATAATGGATCTTTAATGTATTTCAAAGTAACAGTTTATGTATCGCTTAGTAGACTGTATCGTTAAAATAATCGCTACAAATAAATGTAATTGGTCTATTATACTGGTCAAATAATTATGGCGTATGTTTGTATGTGTAGCAGTGTAATTGAATGACCCGGTCTGTTTGTGGTTCTTTATGAGTTTCTTTGCTTTTAGGGTTCCTTACCCGAAGGGTTCACACGGAGCACCATTGCAGTCACTCTTGTGTCCGTCTATCCTTCTGGCCGTCTGTACGTCTGTCTGTCTGTCCGTCGTCTGTCACAAAATGTAATTCCGGCGATTTTTTTTAAATTTGCCATTGTCCTATGAACTTTTTTGGTGATTATGTTTATTATTACGTATGTTTTACTAACAAATACCAAAATATTTATGTCCTTCATATGGAACGGAATTAAAACGTCGTCGTGAATAAAGTCTTGTGTATGGATGTGGATGTAGAGTAGAGGAAGGCCATAGAAACGATGGTTGGACTGTGTGAAAGAGGACATGGTTAAAAAAGGGGTGACTACAGAGATGACGACTAATAGAGGAGTATGGAAGAAAAAGACATGTTGCGCCGACCCCAAGTAAATTGGGATGAGTGCAGGAGGATGATGATATGGTACGGAATTCTAAAGGTGAGTCCGACACGCACTTCACCGGTTTTTTTTTTTTTGTTATAAGTGAAAACTATTATTTTTGACATGTAGGTACGTACTTATATATTAACAAACTATAAAACCTAACTACGTACAAATACAAAAACAAAATACATGTATTCCGCCACATCACTTTGGGCAAACTGGCAACGTACCCAGAAGCATATAGAAGCATTGCCACGTTGAATGATTTCATTCTAATAAGTCGGGTTATTCAGTCATTCAGTTTTCTTACAATACGTGGTCTATCTTTGGTTCGAGAATTGAACTTCCAGTTAGCAGAAGTGCAGTATTTGATTAAGAATACATTCTATAGGAGATACAAAATGTCTTTGATTTTGATAAGACAATAATCTTTTTCAACACACTCACTCAAAAATCCGCTCCTACCCCTGTTGCTTTTTGGCTCGCAATCTAATGTACTCGTATTTCGCACAAGTGAGGAATAGTGTGGCAATCAGGGTTTTTTTTTTTTGTTTTCCGGGGGAAACCTTCAAAAGACACCTGGACTTTTGGGAAAAAAAGACCAGGCAGTGTGGGATTCTTACCTCACTAAAACCAGCCCGGTGATCACCATCAGCACATGGACGGGGCCCCGTTACCTCTTAAAAGACCACTCCGGGACCCTCTCTGTGCAACACCTGTTAGGGCACATCCCTGAGGAGACCGTAAAGGGATCTCCCTGAGAGCCTCGCTGTGCACGGCAGCACGTGATCATAGTACCGCCGTATTCCCTGGAATCTTTTGATGGACAATCAGAATCCCCAAACTGAGCGCCCGAGATTCCAAAGTCCCGTTTGCATTAAGTGATGCAGATGGGGTTTCGGCTTGTTGTGCGTCAAGGCGGTTGTCTCCTCGACGCTTTCTTCTGCGAGTGGGATCGGCCCTCTCACGATCCCGCTCAGCGGCCTCCTTCTGGACCATCACGGTCTCACAGAAGGAGGCAACTTCCCTCCAGTTTTTTGTCTCTGCGAGCATGTGGCAGTCAGGCCTAGTGTGAATATGTTTATGAAACTTCACTTGTTATTTTCGATTAAGTGTGTTGAAAAACGTTATTGGATACATGTGGGCAATTGTCATTGCAGTTTCTTGGCTTTAAAACTATCCCGCATTCAACTCGTTGTCTATCGACAAAGTTTGCTCGCTTGTATTGCATCGCATTTCATTGTTTTTAACCCCCGACGCAAAAAGAGGGGTTAAAACAATGACTGTGTATCTGTCTGTGGCACCGTAGCTCTTAAACGGGTGAACCATGAATGCGGATTTTTAATTTAAAAGCTGGTTTTCCAGCGATGGTTCTTAGACATGTTTTATCAAAATCGGTTCAACCGTTTCAAGGTAGCTGTTTTGTGTTTTTTAAATGAATGCCTTTCTTTTAAGCTTTGGGGGTTTTTAAATTTTAAATCTAGTTAGTAATGAATGAAGACGTCCCCAAAAGTTTATAAGTACAAAATCACTCCAGTATTTATTCTTAAATTTCTTTTTGTAGTCCAACGACGCTTGAAAAAGATTCTTGAGGACTTAGACTATGAAAGGTTATAGACGGAGTATCAAAATCTAGCAATCTGAAGTACCAGAATGAGAAGCCGGCTTGTATCTGTACAACACGAAATAAGCTCACATAGACAAAATGAGAAGCCGATACGTCATCGTTACGTTCGTCAAGGTAACTCACACATTTTAACGATCCTGCTTCATTTAATGTCCAATGACGTTCCGTCTATAACCTTTCATAGTCTAAGCTTGAGGCATTTTGTCTGGTGTCAACTCAAACCAGGTTATAGGCAAATGCCGGAGCGGATAAATTCTGAAAATGAGTTACCGCACCCCTGGGCACTCAGGGAGGGAAAGAACAGGGGTGTGTTTTAGTCAGTAAGAGTCTGACACGCCCTCCCGCTCCACCCAGAGCGGGAGAAGTCATTGGATGATTTCCCACCCCACAAAAAAAAAAAAAGGTTATAGGCAAAATGATATTCCATCACTGAAACCGACTTCCAAAACTTCAAAATGTGGACTGACTACGTCACAACCTGGTAGAACTTGTCAATGCCACACATTTTGGACTTTTTGAAGTCAAGAGTGTATAGGTTACTTCTAGGCAAGCGTGCTCCATCTTCGACCACATAATCGCTTACCATCAGGTGAGATAGAGGTCAAACGCATGCGTATCGAAACCAAAAAAAAAAAAAATTACCCGACTGCCCTAGAAGAAGGGTAATGTTTTTCGAAAGTATCTATTTATGTATGTGTATATGTCAATTTCTTTGGCACGCAATGTAGCCTAAACGGCTTGATGGGTTTTAATAAAAATCATTAGGTTGGTCTTAACCGCCGAAGTAACAGGTTAATTATGAATTTTGCAAAAAAAAATTGGCACCCGCCAATAGGTAAGTGTAATCGTATTTTTTGTGACCTGAATGTGTGGGATATCAATATATAACTCGCTAAAATGTAAGTGTTAGTTTTTTTAATCAGTCGGGTTTTTGAAAATTTTCATTGAGTTATTTATTATTTACACAATATCTTTAAAACCTACTCCTATTGGTTTTTGGCTCGCAATGTAGCGTATTTCACAGAATTGCGGAAAACTGCGGCGGCTAGGCCTTGCCAGAATTTATAATATTTAAAGGATGATTCACGTTACACCGTGTCGCCACCGGGCCGTGTCACGGCCGGGGCACGGTCAAAGATTGTAGCATACATTTTGTAAGAAGTGATTCATGATAGACCGTGCCCCAGCCGGGGCACGGCGTCGAAATGTCGGTTGCAATTGTTTCCCGGCCGGGGCACGGCCCGGTGGCGACATGGTGATAGCCCCGTGGCATAGCTTGAATGACTAGCCCGGTGGCGACACGGTGTAACGTGAATCATCCTTTATTGTATCACGCTAGTTGCGCGACATCATATCAAGACGCATGAAAAATCAGCGACCCAGTTCTCATAAACCATCAATCAACAATCAATTCATCAATTCTTATATACCATGTTTTATGCAAATAAATATTTATTATTATTATTATTAAAAAGTTGTTACTACATAATTATGTTTATGAAGTTTTACTAATTATTTTCGAGTGTGCACGCCATCATTATATTCAATAAGCGATAGCGTGACTTTCTTGGGCCCAAGGAGCACCTGCCTCCCGGTCGTGATTTGCAGTGGCCTATTTGGAAAGCGCTGAATCGATTGCGTACCCAAGTAGGCCGTTGCAAGTACAATTTGTCGAAATGGGGAATAATTGATCCCTCAAATACTGAGTGCGAGTGCGGTGCTCCTACTCAGACTATGACCCATTTACTGGAGTGCCCAAAATGTCCATTCACCTGTACCCTGGAAGACCTGAGTAAAGCTTCCACTGAAGCAATAAACGTGCCATCCTTCTGGGCACAAACAGTATGATTGTATAAGCACAAACAATGTACCATCGTCACGAAAAGAAGAAGAAGCGATAGGCAAGACAACCATGACTAAGTCTACACAAAGCCTTAATCAAACTACACTTGTTTTCGATTCGCCTCACACACTTGACAATGTTAAAACACAGACAGATGAACAAACAAACCTTATCACAAAATAATTTAGTAAGTTCTACACCACCATATTATGTACTAGATCAATATCACTTAGAGATGACGTCACAGATCGATAGACGGCATATTGTATGGGAAACACTTGTGTTATGGTCATATCCATGGTGACGGGTTGGGTATAGAGAAATGAAGGAAATTTTGTTGATATTTGTCTAACTTGGTAAGTATGAACTGTCCTAATTTCAGGGTTTGATCACTTTCTCGGGTGATGTGGTCGACTTGTCTAAGTGTAAAGGTGACCTAACGGTATTGGCCCCCGACTTAAGGCGCAGTTATACGACTTCTAAAGATTTTTAATTGAACATCACGTCTAAACGACTAGCCTTATTTCTTTGAAAAAAAAAATACTCTAGACAATTTTTTTCGTAATTTGATATGTGAATATATGAAATTATATTTTTAGAACATAATTAATTTAATTAATTTTTAAAGTTATGTGTAACGCGGATAAAAAATTGAGAATCACGCAAAAACTATAGAACGTATTTTTATGAAACTTTCACCATTTTAAAGATCTTTTAATTATTTAAATTTTAGTATACGTTTTTTAGTATAATACTTGTTGACTAATTTCGGATAGCCTTCTTTGATGGGCGAGTCCTATTACTGGGTTGATGTACAGCTAGGGAGTGGAATTCCCTGCCGGAGTCTGTGTTTCCTGATAGCTACAACCTGGGAGTTTTTAAGTCAAGAGTGAATAGGTTAGTTCTAGGCAAGCGTGCTCCATCTTCGACCACATCATCGCTTACTATCAGGTGAGATAGTGGTCAAACGCGTGCCTATCAACCATAAAAAAAAAACTTACGACGCGTTAGATGAGCTCAGCACAGAACACGCAAGGATACTACTCAAGGTCGTTGGCAGTTAATAGCGCCTTAAAAGTGGCCCAAACCCAGGCAGGCAATTTACTTTATGTAATTTATTTTACCACAACTGCTCTCATAAAGTTAAAGGAAAACATCACGACAAAATCTGTATGTCTTAAAACCAGAAATTCGAAGACATGTGACACACACCAATTCGCACTTGGCACGCGTGACCCACTTCCTCTCAGGCTCACAGAGAAGTAACCTGTGTCTCAACAGTGGGAACATAGTTTTCTGGTTGTATGCTTGTGCGGCCTTCTAGGTGCACGTTTTCCAAGAACTAACGTTTCACAGGAGACTTAAAGCTTTTCAAGTTAAACCTACCTAAGCTATCGGGGAATAAAACGCTACCAATTTTAGGGTCTCCTTATATTGGACTCCACTCATAGACACGAACATTAAGTCATGACCACTCTTGAAGTTCACATCACGATATTTTCTTTAGTGGTATAAGAAGACGGAATCTTTTGAAAGGACTCTCTAAACTGACCCCTTTAAAACACCTAATCATTGTTTTGTTTGATCTTTTTACAATCTTTTTGAAACTTGATAGTTCCGTCGCACTTGGTCGATACGTATAGGTATTCACATCTATATAATTAAAAATGAATCCCTATTTCCTTGGTCACGGCATCACGCGTAAACGGTTAGACCGATATCGCTAATTCTTTTTTTGTTGTGTTTGTTATTTTCAGGAGAAGGATCTTATGAAAGAAAAAATGAAGAAAGTGGCGCGGAAAATTAGAAAATTCCAAAAAACTTAATGACTATTTAAACTTAGCGCGTTTGACAGTTCATAGCTAAGACAGGACAACGTCTGTCGGGTCAGCTTTTTTTTTTTTTGTGGGGTGGGAAATCATCTACTCCCGCTCTGGGTGGAGCGGGAGGGCGTGTCAGACTCTTACTGACTAAAAAACCACCCCTGTTCCTCCCTGCCCTGAATGCCCAGGGGCGAGGTAACTCTTTCGAATTTATCCTCAACCCCCGGGCAGGCATCGGCCATGACGCCCCGTCCTGTTTGTTGACAACTCTTTGAGGCGCGCGTGGAACACTACGCGGCGTCGATTCTCGGGCCTGGTGCTGATCGGACGGCGAGCTACCCATTACTCGCCGTCTGCAGGCCCGGGTTGTCGGGTCAGCTAGTGTGATATATATTTATGCGACAACCACAGTGTGGAGCTCTTTGCTAGCGTATTGTTCCCTATGATACCTATCACTGTTTGATCCTCGAAAGTTCGGTCGCACTTGGTTGGTACGTATACACATAATACATTTATGCGCACAGCCTAAGTGTAGAACTATCTTCTAGCGTATAATGTGTTAACATCACATTTTGGTCGTCAGGCTTCAAAGCAAGAGTGAACAGGTATCTTTGAGGCTCATGGTTTATGATGGATCTCATCCGTCGCTTTCTATCAAGCAAAATTGAGGTCAAGAGCTGGCTCATAACGGAAATCCTACTAATATTATAAATGCAAAAGTTTGGATGGATGTTTGTTCTCAATCACGCCAGAACGGTCGCCACAGAGATTGATTCTAGTCTGGCATAGCACATAGACTTCAATTTATAATGGGGGAAGCTAGCAAAATCTATTTAGGCTTATTAGGAAGTGACCTGCTATAATAAACGATATATTATCAGCTACGTACACACACTACTACTCACCAAGTAAGTACAAGGCCGGACACGTCCCGGGGGCTGCGGCTATCAATTAGTTTAGTCGAGCCTCTAATACGGGGGGTGGACACTACGTGGTTGGTTACGTTATTGAATAATTATATTACTACGTGTACTTTTAGCTGGGTTATGGGTATGGTTTTTAAAGTGAACAGTAGTGCTATTTCTGTAAAATCTCACCGTGAAAACTTAGGTGAAGTGAACGTGAAGTTGATCGTCAATCTATACAATCAAGATGGAATGACAGTTCACTTCACGCTCACTCCACCTAAGTTTTCACGGTGAGCTGTTAACAGAATCGACCGGCTGGGATTGTTCGTGAGAGTGACATTTTGTTTTTTTTTCGTTTAGGAGTTTTAATATAGCGATTCCTCAATATTGGTGCCGATTCTGTTGTGCACAAACTAAACTGAATTTAGGCTATTGCTAACTTTTTCTCTTTACTTAAACAATAAAGAGACGGACGTAAATACTCGTAGGAGCTGTCAAATTTAGTTGAAATAATATTTCCATACAAAATAAGACGACACTTAAAAACATGTCGACTAAACCACGACGAAGCGCAAGGCGTAAACTAGTTTGACATTTCTAACTTAGTTCTTAGCTATAGCCGTTCTTTTCTCACGCTGCCTTTTTAGTAAAAGATAGCAATTCTCTTATTTTAGTTTAGTTATTAAACAAGGGAATCGGCATCATTGTCTAGGTATGCCAAACACTTTGTGTAAAGTAACTAATACCTATTTGGTTAAGGCGGAGCTGGTGGCTATTTATTTTTTATCAGAAGCAGGCAATTATTAGTTAGTTAAACTAGTCTTGCCAAGGGATATCGTATTACCTAGTAGGTAACTGGGTAGTAGTTAGGCCTCCTTCCAGGAAGACCGATGTCTTCGTGAGGGTCGCGGGTAGCCAATGGTTGCGAGACGCACAGGACCGATCGTTGCGGTGGCACTTTGGAGAGGCCTATCCCAGCCAGCTGTGGACGTCTTTCAGCTGAAATGACGATAATGATGAACTGGGCAATAGAGGCTAGAAAACGGTAGTCGCAATATTAATGGTACAGCAGTCTTGCTTCAGGAACAATGCACAGGATGCTGTCGGAACTAGCTCGCACACTGCGCAAAAAAGGATGCACATCTTTTACGTATTAATGCATAAAAGCAATCAATACGCGTGAATGTGTGGTGAGAAACTAGCTACTTCGGACACTCCAAGTACATACCTACGTACTTAAAACAAGATACAAATAAAAATATAAGAGATACTAATAAAAATAATAAAACACAAAAGGGCTGATGACCTTGAAACAGCTGATTCGATTTTAATAAAACATGTCTAAGAACCATTGCTAGAAAAACTGCTTACAAAAAAAAAAACGCATTCGAATCGGTTCACCTGTTTAAGAGCTACGGTGCCACAGACAGACTGACAGACACATGCACATAGTGGTCAAGCAAAAATAATAGTAGTTGGTAAGTACATACTTGGGTACTCTTTTATTATGATTTCACGATTGAGTGGAACATTTGCGATTGTAAAGAAATACCACTAATCGGTATTTAACGAGATTTTCTGCGAATCCGACCAGTCGATTTAGCCGCGAATTTTCGTTGATAAATGGATATACTTGTCAAAGAGAAATTTAATGTAATATAGCTGCCGCTAGGATCTAATTCCCATTATAAAACATGTTACAGAGAAATTAATTGTTGAAAGTATCCAGAAAACAATAAGCTTTTGTCTATAAATAAATAAATAATTAATTTCTAAACCTTCACTATTTTCTACCGTTAGGGAATATGAATAACAAAACTTATTTGAAGTCAAATATATCCATTAAATTGTAAATTAATGTAGTTTCCAATGTACGGAGCTGTTATCTAAAACTCACTGAAACGTAAAGTTATTGGAAATACATGTATGAACAAATTTTCATTTAATCCGAGGGATAAATCCCAAATCACCCAAAAGTTTATTTAAAATCTCTGTTTTATTTGACTCATCATAAAAGGGTTCAGTGCTTTTATTACTATGTCTAATTTTAAACTATAATCACTTTTTTAACAAATGTAGATTGGCTTTTCTATAAATGGTTGTTTCAAACATTTTTAACGTCATCATTTTAGACGAAAGATGTCCACAGTAGAACATAGGCCTCCTAAACTGTCACCACATCAACCGATTCTGTACATCGGCGTACATCACTCTTTCACCAGCCCCCCTAGCCAAATAACTTTTATAATAGCGCTAACGCTAACGCTTCGTGCAAAATTTATGGCAACGACATTACCTGGCAAGTTACCATCCCTACCTTGTTGCTATTCCACGAATTCGCTCTAATCATTTCCGAAGGTCTTTCATAATGCGCACAGCAAAGGAGTGGAACTCTCTACCTGCGTCTGTATTTCCGAATGCATACAACCAAATTCAAAGTTAGAATGATCAGGCTTCTTCTGGGTAAGCTCGCTCCATCGTCGACTCTGTCTCTGACACCTCTGACCTAGACTAGAGTCAAGAGCAAACCCATCTAAATCAAATAAAAAAATCTGCGGAGAGATCTGTCACATGACTCACGCCCAGTAATGTTGTTGCCATACATTTTGCACGAAGCGTTAGCGTTAGCGCTATTATAAAAGTTATCTGGCCAGAGGGGCTAGTCATCAATCCACCTTATGGGAGGCCTTCCATTGCACTAGATCATAGTCAAAATTATCAAATCAGATCAGCCAGCATAGGCGTGGGCCTGTGGACGGCGAAAAATGGGTAGCTTGCTTTGGGTTGGCTGTTCCACGCGCGCCTTAAATAGATGTCAGCAGCAACAGACAGGGTTCGCTAGGGCCGATGCCTGCCTGGGGTTGCGGATAAATTCGATAGAGAGTTACCGCGGCCCTTGGCACAGACAACTGAAGAAACAAGGGTGAGTATTAGTCAGTAAGAATTTGACACAAAAAAGTGGGTGGAGCATCAAATGACTTCTCATTTGATTATTTCCCATCCTCCAAAAAAAAAGAAAAAATCAGTACATATTCGATTCCAGGAATGCCAAAGACCTATGAACTGATTGTGTGTGGAATGGTATGAATGAAAAGGGAGTGAACGATAGCGCGCCTGTTGACAGGAGAGAACGGAAGAAGACAACAGCGTGTTACTTTTATTTCTACAGGGTGTAACAGAAAGGTGCGGTCATATTTTACGAACCGGTTCTGCCCATGGATATGAACAACTTTCTCTATGAAAAAATTGAAAATTCCCAAAAAAAATATTGAACTTTTCATACAAAATTATCATCAGCTGATCAATATTTCTATGGGAGGTAAAAAAAAAATTTGAGAAAAAATGAAGAAAGTTGTTCATATCGATGGGCAGATGCAATTCTTAAAATATGACCACACCTTTCCGTTACACCCTGTATGTTTTCCCTTTTTTTTTCGTGTTGGCACTTTGGTTTAAATATACACTTACTTATTTTAATTGTGATTTTGTGTGTTGTGCTGTGTCTTTTGTGCGCACTGAATAAATGTTTTATCTATCTATCTAATATACTACGCCGACTCCAAGTACCATGGAATAAGGGCAAGAAAAAATGATGGTTCAGATCTTCACCATATTACCTCCTACACACAAAGATTTTACACCTTTAACCGACTTCGTCGGAATCTTTTTTATCTTTTATTTATATTCCCCGATAACTCTAACCGATTTAGAAATTAGTTTTTTTGTTTGGTAGTCCCATTTGAATTTAGTGAAGATCTGATGAAGAACTTCGGAGATAGACAATGGAACTCTGATGTTTAGTCGAGTTTTGTTTCTTCGTTATTTCACACCAACTTCCGAAATTAAAGTTATTTTACAATTTTAGTTTTTTTTTGTATTGGAAGTCGGTAGTATTTTTATAATATCAGTTTAGATTTCAGATGTGAATTTAATGTCCCTTTTTAAGAATTTGCCCCAATACAAATTGTAAAACTTTCCATAACACCTAAAATATTCACCTTACACAAACCTTAACCATACTCACAGAGGCGGTAAAGCTTAGTTCCGTCTCTCTGGAGACCACACCAGGATGGAAGTTGCCAACAAACGCGTTACCAGCCAATTTGTGCGCTCATGTGTGCGTTATTAACAAAGTTAATTGAACCGAATATAAGCGGGATTAGGTTAAAATAAGGCTGGGATAATAATAAATGTTTTGGGTTTATTTTGTGGGAATTAAAGATTGATGTTATGACGTGTATATACGTCACAAGGGGGTTTTAATCTCATTAAATGCCTCGTTGGTCTCGTGGTGGCAAATTTGACTGCTGCGCGTGGGATCCTGGGTTCGATTCCCGGGCGGTACTTACCCGTGGTCCCCCGGTGTAGTTCCCGTGGTCTTGGTGTACCACGAGCAAATATTTTTGCCCGTAGAACCCTCTTTTTTTTCGATAGTTGTATCCATCACTTAAAAAACACGTGCTACGCCGAAGTTACGTTAAATCCGTAGCAACTTCGTAGAGGTGCTACGAATCTCGTAGCGCGTCTACGAAATATTTTCTCACTACGCTTCAAAAAAGAATATAACTGCCTTTCATCAGATATTGGTACTTTTACTTACTTACAGGAAGTAGGATCTTTCTTTGACGTGCAATCTTGATTACGTGTTTGAATATTGATATCAGACTGAGACTGCGTGTCACAGTTTTGCATGAAATGGGGATATGCCTTGGTTTGAAATCCTATCATCTTGCATTTAATGATTTCTATTCGTACTTCTTTAACGCGTTAATCTAGGCGATGGTTGCGTAAACCGCTTATCTAAACCAATATTATAAAGAGTAAATGTGTTTTCTGAGGTATCGAAGGGTCCAAACGGAGCCCTATTGTTGTCACTCACTTGCTCATCTGTCCGTCATCTGTCAGATTTACAGCCAAACGGTTGGAGTTACAGTCTTCAAATTTTTAAAGTATAAGCATCTTGCTGACCCAAAGCTATACAAAAAGTCAAAAATACATTTGGCACGGAACCCTGAATGCGTGAAGTGCGACACAGACTTGGTTTTTTTAATGACTTTTTTTTATTTTATTATTATGATAAGCCCGCAACACTTTTCCCAAACCACTGTTGTGACTGTTGTGTCTTCTGTATTGTATTGTTGTGTTGTGTGTCTGAAGATGTGTATTTTTTTTCTTATGACTACTAAACCGATTAGCTACCTAATTTTTTCTCTTATAACAAACTGCACTAAATACGTATCGCTTATTGGATCATTTTATATCCTGTAAAATTTCTCGGTTCCTGTGTGATAGTCTACGCAAACAAAGTCGCCGGAAAAGTACTTTTCAACACACTTACTCAAAAACCTGCTCCTACACCTACTATTTTAGGCACGCAATGCATTTCACACCAGTGCAGAAAAGAACGGCAGTCAGCCTTTTTTGTTTTTTGGGTTTGGAAATTATTCAATGACTTCTCCCGCTCTGTGTGAAGCAGGAGGGCGTGTCAGAATTTTACTGAATAAAACCGACCCCTGTTCCTTCAGTTGCTTGTGCAGGGACAGCGGTATCTCTCTTTAAAATTTATCCGCGACCCGGCTAGCCTAAGCCACATTTTTTTATGTTTACTGTATCAGTGTGGTTGTTGGGCAGCCCACACCTCGCACGAAAAAAAAGAAATTATGTTTATAAAGTTTTATATATTATTTAAGATTAAATGTGTTGAAAAACGTCATTTGATTCACGTGGGCAATTGTTATTCCAGTTTCTCGGGCGTGTATTTCGCCTCGGCTGCATTGAAAAGTTTTGCCCACTTGCATCGAAATGTACTATTCTCTTATAAAAAAACTGCAATAAGTGTCGCTTAATGTTACAGGTTATTTACTTTTTATACCTACCGTAAAATTGCACGGTCGTCCAATAGGCCGCGGAATTGCATAATTGCATAATTTGATTCCGCCAAGCCCGTTTCATCATCGGACCATAAGACGTATAGCGATGCGCCACCGGTACATGGTGAACATCCCATCCACATGCACAAAAAGTTTTGAGAACAAATTTATTGTGCGTACAGCTAGGGAGTGGAATTCCCTGCCGGAGTCTGGTTTCTGATAGCTACAACCTGGGATTCTTTAAGTCAAGAGTGAATAGGTTACTTCTAGGCAAGCGTGCTCCATCTTCGACCACATCATCGCTTACCATCAGGTGAGATAGTGGTCAAACGCGTGCCTATCAAGAAAAAAATATTCTCTTACAAAAAACTGATTTACTTTTTATACCTACCGTAAATTTGCACGGTCGTCCAATAGGCCGTGAACAAAGCTGTCGGAAAGGTACTTACTATACTAATTGTACCGTGCAATTTAGTTGCTCGAAGCACTTACATGGAGCAAAATCGTTTATATCGTTTAGTTCCGCTAAAGAATAATACCCAAAACCATACAGTTCCGGTTATATACAAAAATCCCAATAAAATAGACAAATCGGTCAGTACATTTGGGTCAATTTCAATGCGCATACTAAGCGACTTACAAACTCTTTGTAGACGAAACTATTTGATGATGTAGACAGGTAGTGGCAGTTCGATTTGGGACACACCAGTATGCATTCAAAACAAATCTATAAAATCTGCATTTCAATGCTTTTAGCGAAAAACACTGTAGCAAACAACTGTTTACGAGCATTATTTCATTTTAAAACTGTGTAAGTGATCAGTTACACAGATTTAAAAGCGATCATGCTCAAGAATTTTTTTTTTGGTCACTTGCTCTTTTGACCCTTAACAGAGTTACCGCGCATCTGGGCACTCAGGCAAGAAAGGAATGGGGTGGGTTTTAGTCAGTAAAAGTCTGACACGCCCTCCCGCTCCACCCAGAGCGGTAGAATTCATTGGAAAATTTCCCACCCCACAAAAAAAGGAATCATGTATCTAAGGGCCGTTAGAAACATGCTTTTCGAAGTAGAGTTTTCTGCCTACCGGTTGAGAATATCAGCGCAATGTTTATTCTCTTTGTATATGAAACTATTCGATGACGTAGACTGGTACCTAGTGGCAGTTCGATTTGGGGCACAACATACGCATTAAAAACGACTAGCCGAAAAACTGTAGCAGTAAACTCGTTAAATGCAGGACAGGTCGCTTTTGGACTTATGGAAATATTCAGTTTAGCGTCCTGGGAGTAAAAAAAGACATTCATTGTACGTGGGTCAGCTAGGGAGTGGAATTCTCCGCCGGAGTCTGTGTTTCCTGATAGCTATAACCTGGGAGTCTTTCAGTCAAGAGTGAATAGGTTACTTCTAGGCAGCGTGCTCCATCTTCGACCACATCATTGCTTACCATCAGGTGAGATAGTGGTCAAGTGCATCAATCTATTATATATTATTGCCTGCTAAGTGCCACCATGATGTGTATTTTTCATTATGTAACTAGTACTAAACTACTAATATTGTCAAAGATAGTTTACTGCAAAGAGTAATATAATGTTTACTGACAGCTGAGTGGCACAGATTATCTCACATGTCAACTCAGATACCTACAATAAAAAAAATCGGAACACCATGACGCTGTGTTCCAAAACGGGCATAGTAGACAAGGGCAAGAAGGCTGCCAGACTCAAATGGGACTGTACGGGTCACATCAGCCGATGTGTGCACGACGACCGCTGGGAAAGTCTCCACCCAATGGGTGCCTGAAAAAGAGACGGCACCGCCGAGGTCGACCATGTAAAAGATGTCGAGACAACCTCGATGCGTTCCGTGAGGGCTGGTTTGAGGAAGCAAGGGAGAAAAGTGCCTGAAAGGACTTGAGGGAGGACTTTGCCCAGCAGTGGGACAGCGTAGGCTAGTTAAAAAAAAATTAACATGATCACTACAAATACTGATAGGACTTATAGAGATTCCTGGCAGCCTATTACTTTTAGGGCTCCTGAAAGAACTGGTACTTTCATTTGTCAAAATAGGTACCTTATTTAAAGAAGGTATTTCTAAGCCTAGTTCGTTAAGGCGTATATAGCCGCCAAGGTGTTTCTAGTTTGGTTTCTTCATTATTTGACATCGACTTCCGAAATTAAAGTTATTTTGCAATTTTTAGTATTATTTATGAAAGTCGGTTGTATTTTTTTTCCAAAAAGTTTTTTATTTTTTACTTTTTAGTTGTTGTACCCCATTCTAAAACTAAATTAATAGTAAAGTTATGCCCGAATTGACAGCCCCAAAAATAGGGAATTTAAACATAGTTGGTGAAATTAGGGTGTATCAGGGTGAACTATACAAATCTGTATACCCCTTCAGAGCGTATCAGCGTGATGTAATGTTGTGAAGCGGTGAAAACAATATACAGACATGCGATTGCAGCAATTCTGGAAGGTTTGATATTATTTATTGAAGAGTTCCATTGTGTATCTCCGAAGTTCTTTATCAGATCTTCACCAAATTAAAATGGGACCACATGTGAAGCAACAGCTTTCAAACAAAAAAAAATCTTCAAAATCGGTTCACCTAGTAAAAAGTTATGAGGTAACACAAATAAAAAAAAAAAAATACAGTCGAATTAAGAACTTCTCCTTTATTTGATGTCGGTTAAAAACAGCTAATACAATAGATCATAACACGCACGCAAATCAGCGAAATCGGCAAAATTTCGTATACGGCCTCTTGACACAATTATTCATTTCTCACCACAACAACATACCAAAATTTAAACAAGTAAAAGAAGTCCTCTCTCTGTTACTAAATGTTAGTTATCTTACCTTTTGAAATAATGTGACGTAAAGCCACTCATTCACCCGGGCCTGCGGACGGCGAGTAGTGGGTAACTCGCCGCCCGATCAGCACCAGGCCCGAGAGTCGACGGCGCGTAGTGTTCCACGCGCGCCTCAAAGAGTTGTCAGCAAAGGACGGGGCCTGCCACGGCCAATGCCTGCCCGGGGGTTGAGGATAAATTCAAAAGAGTTACCTCGCCCCTGGGCATGTAGGGCAGGGAGGAACAGGGGTGGATTTTAGTCAGTAAGAGTCTGACACGCCCTTCCGCTCCACCCTAGAGCGGAAGAAGTCATAAGATGATTTCCCACCCCCCAGTAAAAAAAAAAAAGCCACTCATTCAGACGATCCATTGAACCGTCACAAGTCATAAATCGCACGTGTCTGTCGGACGTTTGTCTCACATTCATATCGCACGGTCGCACGACAGGACACACAAACACGACGCCGCGCCGATCAGTTAGTCGTGATTGATGGCCGCACCCGTTAGCGATGTCGTGGCTAGTTTACGTGGTCGGTTTTTGGGAATGTTTAGAGAATTGGCAACATTGGTAAACTAATATCAGCAGCCCTACCATGACGTCTTAAAACATCATCTTTTCGGTGAGAGAAAGGGATAGTGATATTCGTCCTGTATAGCGACGTCTCTCTCTCTCACCGAAAAGATGATGGTTTTAAGTCATGATAGGACTGCGGTCTATTTTCTGGTAAAGTTGACAGAGGTGTCGCTGTGGGTACAGGTACAACTCTACCTGTACCATTTGTGTGCTCTATTTACCCTACTAACCTAGAATAATAACAATGTTTTTAACAATAATATATGTATGTAGCCTAAATGGCTTTTTTTTTTGTGGGGTGGGAAATCATCCAATGACATCGCCCGCTCTGGGTGGAGCGGGAGAGTGTGTCAGACTCTTACTGACTAAAACTTACACCTGTTCCTTCCCTGCCTGACCAAAGCGGGTTTGTGAATGTTACATATCTTCGAATTTTTGGTTCTAGGACATGCCGGTTTCCTCACGATGTTTTTCTTCACCGACTGGCGCCATCAGTGGTGGCTGACAATCATCTCTTCGAGGCGCACGTGAAACACTTCGCGCCGTTGACTCTCGGGCCTAGTGCTGATCGGACGGTGAGCTACCCATTACTCGCCGTCCGCAGGCCTGGAAGCCTAAATGGCTGGATAGGTTTTAATAAATAAGGTACGATTAGATTGGTCTTGACAGTCAAGGCGATTTAGGCTAAGTATATGAACTTTGAAAAACGAACAAAAACAGGCAGTCTGTAGGTAAGTATGGTATTTTTTTTTGTGAAATGTTCATGTGCTGTAACAAAACAAAAGGACTTGAGGAGGCGACTTCAAAAAAATTACTCAATAAAATGTTGGAAATAAAAAAAATTACGGAAAATTTACATTTTTTGGTTTTCACCAGTTATGTTCTTTGCGGTAAGTGCGGGCTTATTGCCATCAACTAGACTGTATATTTGTATAAGACTACGAGTAGGTAATTTCCCAACTACACTTTTTCTGCACCTGGATCTAACCCAAGACCCAACATCCAGCTGCATCTCGTAAGACTGGAAGTTGAACCCATAATAGGGAAAATTCTGGGCAGATTGATTGGTGAAATGTGACGTAAATCGACGCATTCATACGATCCATTGAACCATTACAAGTCCATAAATCGAACGTATCTGTCAGGCATATTCAGACATCTGCTGTTTTGTTTGCTGTCGTTTGCATATTTAAATTTCTTATTAATGAACCACTAGCTTATTCCTGCGGCTTCGCCCGAATGATAAAAGTAGCCTATTTTTTGATCCAGGTTATAATCTATCTGTGAGCAAAATTTCATTCAAATCCCTTCTGTCATTTTTGCGTGATTGAAACACAAACATACAAACTTTCGCATTTATAATATTAATTGGATATAAATGGTGAAGTCTATTGCCATTAACTGTATCCACATGTAAAGTCCGGGCTGCTTCAGAGAATTAAACAATTATTGATCTAACCCAGGACAACTTTTTAGGGTTCCGTAGTCCTAAAAGCTAAACTGTTGGCTTGAAAAATCTGAAAAATATCGTGATGTTAGTTTACATAACGAACATTGAAGTAAAACTGTCACGACTAAGTTAGCTCTGGTAGTTTAAGAGTAACAGTGGCCTAACTTATAAAATGTACCTACTTGAAAAAATTCGTACAAAACACAAAATTCTTAGAAAAGAAATACTTGGGTGAAGTTATTACTTATTTAATATTTAAAACGGGTAAAATTTTGGAAAAATAAAACCTTTTTTTTTGTTTTTTATTTAAACGATATGTCCGTAAAACCTTGAACTTTATTAATTTGTTCATAGTAATAAACATAAAGCCCCCTTCTAAGTCCGTTTGTTATAACGCATGACTACGGAGCCCTACACTGCGCGTGGCCCGACACGCACCTGGCTGGTTTTTTTTTTGTTTGGGACAAACCTGTTACAATATTCCTAAGCAACTCCTGTAAGCTAAAATTAACAGTGGTGATCACCATAAAAAGGCTGAAGCTATGAAGATCGATGAGTCCCGGAGAAACGATCTTGGGGATTAAACGGTCTTGGGTCTTGTAACGAAATTAAGCAGAAAACAACAGCGGAAGAGTAAGAAAACACATAATTTCCACTCAACCCAGGACTAGCTAGCTGATCATTAGGTACACAAACAAAGTACAATATTATGCTTAGTCACTAAAATTAACAGGTACTCTTATAGCACGAATCAAAATGAGGCACACCTGAGAAGAAAAATTATCCCTAGAGAATCCATTGAGCAAGAAAAATCATTATTTTTAAAATGATCATTATTCCAACAATAGCAGGTAATTGTCGAGAATTAACACAGATGTGCTGACGTGTCCCCGTAATTTATTGCCACTCACGTGTTATTGAACGGCTCTGCAATTTATGTTAGGTATAAACGAAGCACTCGATTATACGAGTGTACTTTGAATTGTGAATTGTATTTGCGCTATTCAATTCTTCCTGTTGAAGGCAAATAATGCCACACTTTTTCCATTATCGGAAATTATTAAACGTGTAACTGTTTTATTATGATGAATTATTAAACTAAAAATAGCTCGGATTGTTTTGCCCGATTCCAGTTCGGACTATAGTTTTTTTTTTTTTTCTTATTGTTGATAGGCACCCGTACCTATAGAATTTTTAATGGCTGATCTGTCAGACAACAGACACAAAAGAAAATCTATTGTTCGTGGTCACCGGTGACCTGCGTGACAGATGAGGTAAATAGAATCGATTTGGCTAATATTTTTCTACCTGGTTAGTATAATATGACTTTTTTTTTATGTTTGATAGGCTCGCGTTTGACCACTATCTCACCTGATGGTAAGCGATGATGTGGTCGAAGATGGAGCACGCTTGCCTAGAAGTAACCTATTCACTCTTGACTTAAAGAAATGCATGGAAGCAAGCTAAAAGAAAGGAAAGGAAGAAGATATCGTCGTGAACGTAAAACAACGTTCTGCCTTCGGTAGCAACGAGGATCTCCATCCATCTGCTGCACAAGGTTAAACATGACATGACATGCCAAAATCACCTATCCCTAATACAACAAAAAAATTTAGAACGACACCCCTATTGTTAGCAATAAAACTACGTTCCTCATCTCAAGTCTCCACTTGAGATGAGGAACGTAGTTTTATTGCTAACAATAGCTCTCTACAAAACGAGAATACTCTTCTACTAACTACTTAGTAGGTACCGTACCTCATAAACTATACAAAGTCGCGCTTAAGTTTGTGGACGTAGACATAAAGCATCGACTGAGTAAATAACCCCACAAAATAAAAAGACACAAAGCATTTGTGCAGACAATATATGTTTCTTTTCACTTAGAGAATGTAATGAATAATCAGCCTTCTAAACCTCCCACAACTGGGAACCCCTGCCTTCACTCTAGGAGAAGGAATTGGCCGTATTCCGCGACACGGGCCCAGTGCGGCCCGTGAAAACTTCGAATTTGAACGAAAAATTCGAGTAAATGTCAGACATATTCAAATTTTTGTTTCTAGGACATAGTGGTTTCCTCACGATGTATTCCTTCACCGTTTTGATAGCAGTGGATATGAAATAAATTACACAGAGTCAAGCGCCTGTCTGAGTTTGAGCCCATGACCTACAACCCGTAAGTCGGAGCCGTTACCACTGGACCACCACTGACTGTTCACCACATATGGGACAATGTTGGCCATTCTTTAGACAAATAGTATTTATATCTATGTGCAGAACCTCATCTGCTGACGTTGCAAACCTGTGACGGTCAAATTCTAGAAAAAGACAACTACCGGTTGCACGACCGCATTATCTCTTTCACACTTTCCTACCCGTATTCACTTCACACTTGGATAAGGCACGTTCAGTCCATTCTCTATATCTGAGCCTGTAAGTGCGAGACATACAGTTTAATATTTATAACGTAGTAACAGCCACATGAACATCGACTATGAAGCTTGCTAGCTCTCTTCCCAGAAACGTATAAATCTGCATAATATGTTGCAGGGATTTAGAAGAACAAATCATTTTCCCACTGCGACCACCAGACCACGGTGTTTTTCAATTTGGAATATCTATGTCCCTATTACAGGATTTAAACGTTACTGGCAAAATGTGGGTGACATATGAGAGGCGTTATGTTATTTATGTTACTTTCTGCATTACTGCATCAGACTGCTTGTAACGTAATTTGCTTGGAACTTTTTAGTTACTTTTAGCAGTCAGTTTTTTTTTCCAGTTTTCCTTTTGTCCTTGAATTTTATATGATACTTTTTAGTCTAAATATCTACATAGTGTGACACATGATATGATTATGTACATCGTTCAATGTGTCTTGCGGTGATATGCGTGATGGTACCATTTACATGACATACTAGTTTGCATATAAAGAGTGTATTTTTATGCATGAGTAACATATAATAAGAAGTAAATGCTTATTAATAATTAGAGGAGATAACTCGGAAATATATTAAACTTGAGACGGGTTTTTTTTTGTTTTTCAGACTCTAGTTCAGTTAAGCATTGCCATTTAACGTGGCAATGCTACCAGTCTTCTGGGCACGTTTCCGGATGACTGCGACGTGGTCCTCCACATCGCAGTAGAAGTACTCCTTTACTTCAACGCTGGAATGTTTTTTTTTTTGTAAAAATGTTCGTAATTAAGGGTTTATTATTATTTTTTGGTTTTAGCTTAAATATAATTATAGTTAGGTAAGTACTAACACTTGGAAAATATGTTTAGCACAGACTGGAACCTTTTAATCTGACTTAAATGCGTCTTTGAACTAAAAATTAAAAATCAAAAACAAAAATCTTGAAAAATATACTCTCTTATTATAGAAAATCATATGTATTGCACACCTAGCTCACAATATTTTTAAATTGAAATACTTTAAAGTTGCAAAACATCTTTGCGACGCGACGATATATTTTACTTGAGTGCACATCAAAGCACATGATATCTCGAACCATCTTAGGAAATATTTTATATACTTATAAGATTTCATATAGGTTTGTAGGCAATTTTGAAGGCGTGATATAATTTTATTTTCTTGCAGAATCCAGAACATTATGTTAATACTGTGATTAAAATATTTTTTTAAACAGTTTTTCCGATTAAACATTTAAATGTGTAGGATGATCAAGCAGATGCTGGGCTTTATTTGGTATCCTTACATTATTAACATACCTTAATTTGCTTCTATAGACATAATATAATGTTATTTATATAAGTTACCTTTTTGATATTAAAATACAGGCTGATCAAATTTATTTTTATAAAACCCAACTACGAAAGGATATCATAATTATATTTTTTTCAAATAATATTTTTTATTGTTTAATATAATTATGCTCAACTAAACTTAATAAGTATATAATTATATAAGCTGATAATAATAATAATATGTTTTTTTTGTGATTTTAAATGTTTTTTTTTGGTGTAATTTGTAAGAAATATTTAAAATTATAATTTATACGTAGAGAAAGTTACTAAATGAAATATGTACAAACGCGTATGGAAACAACTCATTGGACATCAAAAAATTCATCTACAGCGCTGTCAATGGGAAAAGTGCCCAGAACGCTGGCAGCATTACCACGTTGATTAGCAATGCTGATTCGTTGGCGAAACAAAAGCCCAGCCTTCTGGCCACGTGAAGAGTCGACAAGTCTTATTCATTAATTTTAAATGGTTTTTGTTCACTTATGCATACTGTCTTAATTTAAATATGTTTTTCACCCTGAGGTTTGCAAGAAAACCCAAATGCTGGGTAAAGCTTCCACTGTCTTTGCATTTATATGTTTTATGTGTGCAATAAAGAATAATAATATGAAAATCCCAGTTTAGGTATTGTAGAGACTCTTTCAGGACTTAATAAGAGGACTTAGAACTCATGGCACATAATGAATAATAGAAATAAACACTTGTCAGAGAGATTGAGGATGGCTGTCAGGCCGATAAGCGCGAGTAAATTATGTAAAAGTAATTGAATAGGAATAACTCAATCTTATCGCAAATAAGCCGATCATTCATGTATCACACCCCAGTAGAGTAGAAAAAACCCAATAGAGACTACTTGATGATACTTTTAAAGTGTCATCAAGTCGTTACATAAGGCCTACGCACACCGGGACGGAATGGCAGAGGATTTTGCCACCGCCAGCGCAAACTAGCCGCTTAGATGCTGTGGCATTCCAGCGGCCTACCATGACATTCCGCGACGTGCCGCGGCATGCCGCGTCACGCTGAAGTATGCCTCTAAATAAATACGTGTGAAGTGGGTAGCTTGCACTGCATTACCCCGCGGCATGTCAAAGCGTCCTTCGGCGTGCCGTTGCATACCGCAGTATGCCGTAGCGTGCTCTCCAATGCCGTTTCAAGAAATCCCTTTGGATGCCACGGAATTAATTTAAAACATTGTAATTTATGCCGTATTCCTACTATATAAGTTTGAATATCCTTTGGTAAACATTTAAAACCTCTGCCATTCCGTCCCGGTGTGCGTAGGCCTATACTGGGTTTTTCAAGAAAAAATCTCAATAATATTAAAACCGAACTCACCTATCTGTCTTCTCGCTCTAACTTTGTGTGGAGCTCGTCGCCCTCTCTTCGCCCGAAGAGCTTCTTTCCGTCTCAGCCAATGGCCGCCAGCAGCTGTCAACAAAGTATTTCTTAATAAGTACCTATTTCATAAAAAACATCCAATTAGCCACAAACCTCGAAGGAAGGCCTTTTGTGCTACTTAAGTAAGGAATTTATGAAATGCCTTTGCAATTTATTACGTTCACCAAAAAATATTATGGAAAAAGGATTTTTTTCGCTATTAAAAAGGAGGTCAGCTTTGAAGTTTATATAATGTTACGTGAATATTAGAATGTTATTTTATAATTAAGCTAAAAATAGACGAAAAAGCAGCCATTTTTACTCTCAGCCTAAAATATCCTACTAATAAAACACATACATTATAAATGCAAAAGTTTGGATGGATGGAGGGATGTTTGTGGCTCAATCTTGGCAGAACAGCCGAACGGATCTGAATGAAAAGCACAGAGATAGACTATAGTCTAGAATAGTCATCATCATCAGCCTTTTTAACCGACGTCGAAAAAGGAGGAGGTTCTATGTTCGACTGTATGTATGTTTTTTTTTATGTTTGACCACCCATTTCTCTATCAATTGAGGACTGATTTTCAAAATTCTTTTTTATCCGATAGAATATACTTCCGAGGTGGTTCCATATAAATCTTATCGATATTGCTTCACCACTTTTCAAAAAACTGAAAAAAAACGAAAAATACGTATACCTAGATGATGTTTTGGTATTCTCCAATTACGACTATAATTAAACTCCACGTTCCATGTTATTGCGGTTTATAGTTCTGGGGTATAACAACTAAAAAGTGAAAAACAGAAAACTTTTTTACAAAAAAATCAACCGACGACCAAAAAAAAATACACTAAAAATTAAAAAATAACTATAATTTCACCGACTTTTTAGAAGTTGGTTGTTTTTTTTGTAAAAAGTTTTTAATGTCCCCACTGCTGGGGCATAGGCCTCCTCTCTGTGAGAGGGTGTGGGCCGTAATCCACCACGCTGGTCCAGTGCGGGTTGGTGGATGTCACATGTCTTTGAATTTTTGGTTCTAGGACATGCCGGTTTCCTAACGATGTTTTCCTTCACCGTTTTGAGAGCAGTGGTGATGAAATAATTTACACAAAATAAAGCGCCTTACGACCTACAACTTATAAGTCGCGGCTGTTACCACTGGGTCAACACTGCTCTCCAATAATAATAGTCTGGAACAGTACAGCTATTATCCATAGTGGAGAAAGAACTAATTCCACGCGGGCGAAGACGCTGGCTGATGCTAGTAATATAATAAACTTACTCTTGGTTGTCATAAGCTAAGTTGCCTAAGCTAACATAATCCCTGTTTAAAACTCATCCTGTATAAGCAAGAAGCATAAATAATTTATGCTTCGCCGTAAACTGGAACTGTCATTATGTTAAGGTACCAGCAGAAGGACGCGACGCGACAAAATGACAGGGATGCGTCAACTCTTTAAAAAAAACCAGCCAAGAGCGAGTCGGACTTGCACGCAAAGGGATCCGAACAAATCATATTTTTTTTCAGGTTTTTTGTTAAACTGCCTACACCTTACAGGTTTTCCTGTAATCTATAAGTAAAGTACTACTTTCTGTATTTTTTTTTATTTTTAATTTTCCGATTTTCACTCCAAGTGACTCCCACATTCCAAATTTATTTATTTACGGTACACGTCCGTGTTTGGGTCACAGATATTCATGTGTCTACTAAATTTCAACTAGTGGTCCAGCAGATTCGGAGCAAATTGGTTGTGACAGACGGACAGACAGATAGACAGACAGACAGACAGGCACAGGAGTGATCCTATAAGGGTTCCGTTTTTTCATTCGGACTTTCGGCACCCTAAAAAAACGGATAATACGGATCCATCATCATCATATTTTATTTGTCTATATATACTCGTATCTTACCATTTTTTATTTAATATCATAGTCACCTCGCCACTGCGGGCTTTTATAACATACAGTAATTCCTAGTTTAGAGGTTAAACGGGCAGTTATAAGTTTAACTTTAAACTTCCGAAGTTAGTTTGCTACGAAACTACGAAAACGCTGAAATGCTAATATAATCTAAGATTTAAACCGCAGACAGGCTAAGAACTAAGAACATCTTGTTCAGTGTTAGTTGAAAACTTGGTAATTTAATGTTGGTAAGTTCAGTGCCAACGTTTGTAAGTTTTTACCACATACGAGTACTTTGCATCTTATTATCACTTGAAGGCAGAATATGGTAGATAGAAATTAACTAGGTAGTTATCTGTAAGTTCAATAAGGTTTTTAATTAATACTAACTGGCCCGGCAAACTTCGTATCGCCTCAGTATCAATAAATGAATCGACTCTCGCGATATCAGTATATGAGAAAATTATTTTTAAATTAAAATTTTTATTTGTGAATTTTCCCGATGTTAAAAAAAATATTCTTCTATTCGAGGAGGAGACAAATCCAACAAAATATCGAAAATCATATAAAAATCGGTCCAGCCTTTTTTGAGTTTTAAATGGTGTAACTAACCCAACTTTGTTTTATTTAGTGAATAATTTTTTTTTTTTTTGTTAAATTAGACTGTACAGTCTACTTTAACAAAAAAAAATTAGTTCTGCCCAGGGGTCGTGGATAAATTCGAAACAGAGTTACCGCGCCTCTTGGCGCTTAGGCAGGGAAGTAACAGGGGTGGGTTTTTGTCAGTAATAGTCTGACACGCCCTCCCACTCCACCCAGAGCGGGAGAAGTCTTGATGATTTCCCACCCCCACAAAAAAAAAGACTGTACGTTACCCTACTAGCATTTAGTGTTGGCATTTGGTTGGGCCAATAATAAATGCTATCATTTTATTTTTGACCCAACAATAAATGCTATTAGGGTAGTCGTAACAAAACCAGTAGGCAATAAGCTGCCCTCGCGTCATCATCATCATCATTTCAGCCGAAAGACCCAGGGTCTTGGGAGTCATAGCGTTGGAAGACCTTCCAAAAGCTTTTGGGAGGCCTTCCAAAACTACGTCTTCCAGTACGCGGTTGCCACTCCAGAACCTTTCAGCCCTATCGACTGTCTGTTCTGCGAGCAATGTGCCCTGTCCACTGTCACTTCAGTTTGTCGATTCTTCGGGCTGTGTTGTCAACCTTTCTTCTGTGGATATCTGCCGCATTTTATTATAACTCCGTACTTACTAAATCAACTAAAATTTGAAGAACGCCACTGACGCGTCAGCCTATACGTCAAAGCAGCAATATACGGCAAAGTGGCTATCAAATTGATGTCAACTGAGTTAGCGAATACGCCTGCAGGTGCCAAGGTTTTTATTTCAAGCTAGTTCTGTGGTCAAAAGAAGAAAGCGCTGATAGGGTATCTAACTATCTGGAAATATGGTTTCCACATTAATTCCATGACTGACCGACTGATTGTATGTGAGTGGTCGGGTTATCTATATAATCAAACTAGCTGCGCCCCGTGGTTTCACCAGCGTAGACTGTGATAAAAAGCCTAGCCTATGTGTTAATCCAGAGTATAATCTATCTACTCACCAAATTGCATCCAAATCGGTCCAGCGGTTTGAGCATGAAGATGTAACAAACATACGAACACACAAATTTTCACATTTACAATATTAGTAGGAAGTAGGACTAGCTTCTGTCAGCGGCTTCGCCCGCATGTAAAAAAGTAGCCTATGATTTAACCCCGGTTATAATCTATCTGTGTGCAAAATTTCATTCAAATCCCTTCAGCCGTTTTTGCGTGATTGAGACACATACTTATAAACTTTTGATTTTATAATATTAGTAGGATTAGGAGAAGACCATATTTTCTTTGAAAGAAGCGAATATAATTTACGATGTTGTTGATGAACACTGACAAATCACAATTACAGTCATTTTGTGATGGCAGATACCCACTCTTTTTTTTTGTAGGGTGGGAAATCATCCAATGACTTCTGCCGCTCTGGGTGGAGCGGGAGGGCGTGTCAGACTCTTACTGACTAAAACCCACCCCTGTTCCTCCCTGCCCTAAATGCCCAGGGGCGAGGTAACTCTTTCGAATTTATCCTCAACCCCCGGGCAGGCATCGGCCATAACGGGCCCCGTCCTGTTTGCTGACAACTCTTTGGGGCGCGCGTGGAACACTACGCGCCGTCGACTCTCGGGCCTGGTGCTGATCGGACGGTGGTCGGAGATCGTCTCGCGGTGCCGGAAGCCCCTGGCGGCTGCTGCTGTGGGCGTTAGGGCGAGGCTGTCGTTGCAGCCTCTCCCTAACCCGTTCCGCCTCCTCCTTCGCGAGCATTACTGCTTCGCAGAAGGAGGAGACTGCTTCCCATTCCCTCTCGCTCCGTACTATGGCCTGGACCAGGGCCGGGCGCGAGAGGTCGCTGCCGCCGATCGCCTGCACGAGGACACGGCGGGGCTCCGCCCAAGATACCCCCTGACAAGAACAGGTTGATGACCTGCAAGTTCTATGTTTTTAAAAACTTCTTGAGACATTTTTTTTTTACCGATCTTCTTCTTCGCGTCGCTAGCACAACAGTATTTTATATTTCCTTGGCCAAAAACTTTGCCACTTACACAGTGTCGTCGGTGGCAGCGCAAAAAATATAGGCCACTTGTGCTGCATGTTTTCGAGCACAGATGGTAGGACAACAAGTGCAGCATAGTTTGCAACTCAGGTCCATATTCACACAGCTGCCGTTCCGTCAAGAAAGCACCACTTAGCGAGGTTGGAGTTACACTTTCCTATTTGGCCTTACAAATTGGTTAAAGGACTGCCAAGAGGACCACGGAAAATTAGACCCTGCTGTATTGTACAGTTGCAAAATTTCAGTTTTACTAGATCTCTCTCAGATTGATAAAATTTCATTAATTTCAGTCGCTCCATATAAAATACTGGTATTCAGCTGCATCCGGTTAGACTGGAAGCCGACCCCAAGATAGTTGGGAAAAGGCTAGGCAGATGATTGATAAAATTTCATCTAATTAGAAAGATAGAAAGAAACAATATTTATTCGTACCTCACACTAGAACATAATAACAAAAAAAAATATATAAAAAAGACGTGTGGCACTCGGAGACTGCCGCGGTAAAGCTATTGCATAGCATTTTTTATCAAGTTATGCAATTATAATTATTTATTTATTTTATTTATGCAGTTTTTTTTCCTTTGTTTTTTTTTCTTTGATATTAATTCAAGTTACACTTTTTACACGCACGTAAGAAGTTACACTTCTTTGGCGTAACAAGATAAATACCATCATCGTCATTGTTATCGTCATCGTCATCGTCATCGTCATCGTCATCGTCATCGTCATCGTCATCGTCATCGTCATCGTCATCGTCATCGTCATCGTCATCGTCATCGTCATCGTCATCGTCATCGTCATCGTCATCGTCATCGTCATCATCATCATCATCATAATCATCATCATCATCACTATTCATCGATAGATGGCAAAACTAAAAAGTATCACCGCTGTGCCGGTCGGAGTGAGGGGTGTTAGGTTTCATTTTCGTTACGAAATTTCTGGATTCGGTCTCCACGCTTAAGGCCCGCGATAGAAGCTATGCAATAGCTTAAAAACTGTGCGAGGCCAGAAAGGCTCTTATCTCAGCATTATGCTGTGATATTTACATCTTGGCCAAAAATTGTGTGAAAGCGTACCCATCTCCTTTGCATAAGGAAGCGCCGAAGTTTTTATAAGCCAAGAAGCGTCTAACTTAGAGGGGTTAAGATATTAATATGCCACGATGTCTAAGCTAGGACTATTAAGGTATACAGTCTGAAAAGACCACCATTCAAGAAGTATAATATTACTCACTGAGTTGCAAGCACGGTTAGGAAAAGGCTGCGATGTTATGTTGTTAACCTTCTTTTTATTAGAAGGCACTTAGAAATTAATCAAATATCCAATACTGACTTCTATCCTATGAGGTCAAGGCAACCTTATAAGGTAAATTATTTTATTTCAAGCTTGTTTACTCGCCTTTCTGTCAAGGTTCTACACCTGATCGTGAATTCGAACAATCCGCACATCATGTGTACTCTTTGGCAAACTGATCACAATATTACGAGATAGTTGTTCGATAGTTACATAGGTGTTCAGATTACGGCTGGAGTTAGACAACTCCAGACGTAACCTGAACTACACGGACCTTGAACAAGAACAGATTTCCGTGCATTCATACGTTTTTGCCATACCTTTTATTGGAATCAAATGTAACAGCTCACAATAAATTGAGGACCCATTAGTATTTAAATATAATAGTGTTTAAATACGTTGTGCTTGACAACTAGACTTACTCCAGTTCTAAATATCACTTTGTGCCTATTGGCATAGCTTGATACGGAGTGAAGTGGAGATTATGTTCTGTTCTTACTCCTATGGAGGTGATGACGTCATGACGAAGGCTGCGCTCACGTTCATAGTTGAGAGACACCAGTGTGGAGGTATGCGGAACAGGGTGTAAAGTCCCACAAACCTCCATTAAAAAGGGAGGATCCTCTGACCAGACGGGTGTTGTGTCTGGTCCGGGCAACGCGCGGAGAACTCTGCTTGCAGGAAGTAGGATTTTGCTGTTACACCTATGCCGCTATAAACGAACTAATCGTTTGTAGCGTCATAGGTGACGCTATGACGCTGCCTAGCCATTTCCCAACTATCTTGAGATCGGCTGCCAGTCTAACCGGATACAGCTAAATACCAGTATTTTACATGGAGCAACTGCCTATCTGACCTCCACAACCCAGTTACTGGGTAATACGATACTCCTTAGTAGGACTGGTTGTCAGGCTTTCAGGCTTCTGACGACACGTCGTATCGACTATCATAGATCCACGATTGAAAGCCGGGATCAACGGCTTAACGTGCTTTTCGAGGCACGGAGGAGTCTGGGTATGTAAATATGATCACCCATCCATGGATCACCCCGGCAAGCGTAGCTTAACCAGATGGATTGACCCGTGCAGCTTTTATTACTTTAGCCACGAGCTAATGAGCTATAACTATTCTTTTCAGATTAATTTCGTTTAATTCTATTTTATTGAATCCCAAGACAGTTTAATCGTTTCTCCGGGATTCATCGAGCTTCATTGCCATGGCGTTGTTTTTTCTGGTGGTCACTGTTGATTCCGGCTTTCAGGCAGACTGCAACTGCAGTGGATGGGAAAAATGTGGCGAACTTGTCCCAAAAAAAATCTGACTTCTCGTGTTCCTTAGTATATCCTACTATGTCGTGCTGTTCTATTACAAGGCGTTCATTTTTCGCTCTTGCAAGTGTCACTCAATTGCAAAAGTCATGACTGATATCAGGTTAGGCATGATGCAAAAATCAAGGTTTCGAGATTTTTCATCTGCATCGGTCACTTTTTTTTTCTCTTTATTTGTTATGGGGTTTATCTAAACGTATATGTCAACCCCATCGTGCCTTTTACCATTGTTACATTAACCCTCAAAATTAACACATAAGCTATACTAAACAGAATCACTTTGTAATAAAGATAGAAGTCACCAATGAAGGACTGTTATTAAATGTCATAAATTTTTGGCACCTTCTCTTTAGAAGGTGCCAAAAATTATGTTGAGTGAGTGTGTGTGTGTGATGCTCCGTGTGTGTGGAGTGTGTGTGTGTGTGAGTTATGTTGGGTTGTTTTATTTTTTTTTGTTATTTGGTTGGGATAAAATTGATTGTATTAATCCCATGTTAAGTCTATTTAAGTCTGATTCTCTCATTAGTGACTCCCTCTCGATCATTCCCACTCCCACTCGATCCATCAGCAACATCATCATGCATCTGCATCAATCACTGTATTATACAATAGGTTATCCGACAGTCACAACCTTGACCGAAAATAACCGGAGTAACTGACATAACTTGCAGAATAAGCAAACTGACGTGGCAGTGGGCTGGTCATGTTTGTCGAAGGACCGACGGCCGGTGGAGCAGACGAGTCCAAGCACAGTGTGGGATGCCCCAGCTAGATGGACCGACGACTTTAAGAAGGTGGCTGGGATAGACTGGATGCGGAAGGCGGAGGACAGGGTGTTGTGGCGCAGCCTGGGAGAAGCCTATGTCCAGCAGTGGACTGCGATAGGCTGAGTTTATTGTTTGACAACCTTGACCGTGAACGCCTAAGCCTGACTCAAACCACATTAACGCCAAACCACCTACACAATAACAGAACCACACTTACGACCATAATTTACAACAGTACACGTCCCAAGTCGTAAAGCGCACAGCTCTACTGTAAGCCATCTTCAAATCATCATTAGTGAGCCTCTAATAGTATCATGTAGGCTAGTCACGCCAACGTGTGGCTTATTTTTGTTTAGAGATAGGTATTTTTAATTAGAAAGTACTGGTACTTGCACTGTGAATGTTCTAGGTCTTTGACCTGTGAACTTTCATGCCCTCTTCGGAAAACTTAACGAATTTTGGGATTTGTGTCACTATTAGTTACTTTTCATTACTCATACTCGGAAAATAGGTCTGAAGTTGCCTGTGGAGCGGGTTGAAAGTAATACTTTTCAGCCCTCGGGAGAATCTTTTTCAACTGACAGGTGTAAAATTATTAATTATTAAAAAGTGAAAAATAAAAAACTTTTTTACAAAAAAAAAACCACCGACTTCCAAAAGTTTAGTTGTTATACCCCAGAACTAAAAACCCCAATAACATGGAACGTGGCATTTAAACATTAGGAGAACACCAAAACGTCATCGAGGTATACTTATTTTTCGTTTTTGTTCAGTTTCTCAAAAAGCGCTGAAGCAATATCGATCAAATTTATATGGGACCACCTCAGGAGTATATTCTTTCGGATAGAAAAATTATTTTGAAAATCGGTCCACAACTGACGGAGAAATCGGCGGACATACATAAAAAATAAAAACTAGTTGTATTTTCACATTTCTATTGTACCATGTTTCAACTTCCTATACCAACTCAATTACAGCGCGATTTGAAATAACTTAAAGTTAAGAATTCATTTAAGAATATATTATTTAAATGACTTTATTATAACTTACTTTCAACTATTTCTTTAAAATAACATAGATTTGGGCAAAACTTTTATCAGTTTTTCAATGATGGAAATGAAATATAATGGCTGAATAGCTAGTAGCCAGCCACGGAAAAAAAAAATTGGCAGGAAAGCGGCCATCCGATCTTCATTTGTTTTTTCGAGTTGTAGAGTTTTGTCTATACTTCCGTATAGCATATATTTGTATAAACACAATGAGTTCATCTGATTCAGATATTCCTTGTATTCGTAATGAAAAGCACAGTGGTTACCTCGGGTTAAAGACTTATTTAGTCCCTCGAACTACTGGAACTGAACTGGCGCCCTCGTTAAGTTACTTTCACCCCTAAGGTAACAATGTACTATTAAAGAACATAATAACTGACTGGGTGTAACGGAAAGGTATGTTCATATTTAAAAAAACTGCTTCTACTCGTGGATTCAAACAACTTAGTCCAAGAAATTCATAGACAATTCTAAAAAAAAAAATTTGACTTTCTCTACAAATTTTGATCCGTTGAATATAATTTGTATGGAAAGTAACTTTTTTTTTGGGATTTTTTTATTACTTAGAAAAATTTGTTCATTTCCATGGACAAAAGCAATTAATAAATATGAACACACCTTTCCGTTACACCCTGTATTATAACCAAGAGAGAAGAGTGACTTTTTTTACCGCTACAATCCTGAACTAACTTTACTTTGCAGTTTTTTTTTTTTAGTTTAATAGGACGCTGATACCAGTCCTCTCACTGTTTTTCCAGTGTACCTTTTACCAAGCTTTTGCTAGAGTCATAGATCCATTTCATCTTTTTGGTATCGATAAGTATTGTGGATCAAATATTTCGGCATTTTTACGGCTTCATCGGTCGCAGACTGACTACATAAATATTATAAAAAATAGTAATTGACCAAGAACATTAATGTAACTGTGGAAATTCTAGGGAATAGAATACTTTGACATCTAAGAAGGTCGCATGAAATACGAACCTTGTCAGCAGACAAACTGGTCGGTCCTATATAGGTACTTTTATATGATGATGCAAATTTAGAATAAGATTTAAATAGAATGAAAAATGTTTAGTTGTTTTTTTGGTAGTCTGTTACCCATCGAGGAAAACAGTTACATTTTATAATAGAAGAATATCAAGTTTTGCGGAACAATGTTTACTTTCTTACACACCAGAATACCTATGACCACACACTAGAAGTACAGACCACTGAGTCTATGCTTAAAGATATACCGTAATAGAATACCTTTCTTTTTTTTAAATTCCCTAACCATAACTAATTCGCAAAAATAGAACACCTAGTGTCACTACACATGACCGATAAAAGTCAGTAATCCACAAAACATTATTGGAACCAAAACTACTATCATCTAATGTCAATAATTCAATCTAGCTATATACATTTAGTAAACGATGCTCTACCAATCCTACACCTTAAAGTTGTAGCAATATAGTTGAGGTTGTCATGGCAATGGTTTCTGAACTGTATTTTATGTTGGTTCGCATTTAGGGTCATAAAGTTTATGGATCATTAAAAATATAGTTAACCTATTTATGATTGATGACGGTAATGAAGTATTGTTAAAATGCGTGACAAGGTTTATGCTGATTTGGGAAAGTTTACAGACGTTAGTATGATGGCAAGGTTACCTATTTATAAATATATTTTTTTTTAAATCCTTTATTTCAGACTTTTGAAATGTCCATATTTTGTTAGTCCGATTTATATCGGACTTCTAGAAAGGAGGAGTATCCTTATTCGACTGTGTGTTTATCATATTGTTCTGAATCGGTTTTATACTAAATTACCTCGGGAAAATTCCTCAGGTGGTCCAACATACTCGTACCATGAACTTGCTAGGAACGTGACTATGCCCACTAGACCGTTCTGTCACTTATTAACACCGGTACGTGCCATGCACCGGCAAAATATGCATGCATGCCAAACCGGTGCGTATAAGTGGCGAAATGAGGAGCTTACGGTACCCAGTTACCTCGCCCTTGGGCACTAAGGGCAGGGAAGGAACAGGGGTGGGTTTTAGTCAGTAAGAGTCTGACACGCCCTCCCGCCCCACCCTGGAGCGGGAGAAGTCATTGGACGATTTCCCACCCCACAAAAAAAAATGGGTTATAACCGTTATGATGACCGATATGAACGGGTATGTTACGCTGTTGATACGTTCTAGTTACATACGGACTACTATGCCTAAGGTAGCCTGAAACTAAAGTTGTTTTTTTTTCTAATACTACTCCGTTCGTTCACCGAACAATATCGTTGCGTGCCGTGCACAGAGCGTATCGGAAAATAATATTTTGACGGCGCCGATACACTTCGTACCTAGTATGCGACGGTGTTGGCCGGTGACGAGACGGTCTAATGGGTATAGTGTCATAATAAAATTGTAAACACTTTTTTAGGGTTCCGCACCCGAAGAGCCCTATTGTTGTCACTCACGTGTCCGTATGTCTGTCCGTCCGTCGTCTGTCACAAAATTTTGTTACGAAGATTTTGTTAACTGCCCATTGATCTATGAACTTGAAATGTGGTGATAATATTTATTATTACGTATACTTTACTAACAAATACCAATATTTGGTACGGAACCATTACTGTGGGAAATCCGACACGCACTTGGACAGTTTTTTTTTGCCTCATACGTTCCTAGCACGGTCATAGTATGATACGATGTAGTGAGCAGATTTCTTTACGCCGTAGTCAGCTGTAGATACTTGAAATTGAATGGTATTTTTTGGGAAAAAAATCTAATGCAAAATTCAAGTCAAAAAGTTTCAAGTGCTCGTTTAAAACTTTTCAAGTACTGCCTATACTGAGTTTTTTGAGAAAAAGTTTAGTTGAAAAGTTAATTTAACTGTCTCTAGGTTTTTCAGATGAATTTTTAAAACTTCTTAGCGTGTCAATGGCATAAATAGAGTATTTGCTTAAATAAATAACTTGGCTTGGTCCAGTATTCGACCACGGCAATGCCGTCTGCTGACGCTGTCATCAGATCCATGCGTGAACAGGTAACAGGGCCTAAGGTGCAAGATGGAAGGTGGGACATGGTCTGTGGAGAGACACCGCACATACACTGAAGATCGGAACTGTCTGAGAACCCCCACCTGTGGAGATTGTCTTTGCTGCGGCCGACCTGAATGCGGAGCCTGTTTAAAGTTTTCCAGGTCGGCCATGGCAACGCGACCATTGTGGTGAAAGGATTTGCCATCAACTGAAGTCGAATGCCCAGATAGCCCTACACAATGCAAGAATGGGTTGCAACAACTTGCAATACCTTGCACAAAGTGATTAGTTTATGCACTGTTTAGCTCTTAGTTCAAGGGTATTTAATTCAAAATTTTGTATGAAGAATTCACTAATCAGAATTTAAACTAAGAATAATATGGTAAGCTAGTTTTATAAATAAGGTGGTATACCTACGTGAAAATAAAGGACTTTCGTTTCTCTCTGACACATTGAAATATGTATGTTCGTGTTTCAAAGTTCAAATTTAAGTTAGTAGTCGCTGGTACTTACTTCAAACTTCAAACATAAGTATATTCTGGTCACCGAGCTGCGAACTAAGGATATAACTTATTCAAACAGTGGGAAAGGGTAATAACCTTCCACTATACGAACTTCCTTCAAAACTTAAAATCACTAAGTTAATCGAAGTAATTATAACTTATGTAAAGCTTACTATTCTTGTGGAAATGTAGCTTACGCTTAACGTAACCTACTTCGTATAAATCATGCTACAGTTTAATTTCTGTTAAGAAGACTTTAAATAAATTCCATTCAACGTGGCAATGCTACTAGCGTTCTGGGCACTTTTCCCATTGACAGCGATGTGGACGAATTTATCGTACTGTACTCCTCCCGGATCTTTTATGGCGCTTGTACATATTTTGTTTATTAGTTTAGTAATGTATAATTTAAAATTAGTAGGTACATATTTTGTGGTAAGAATGATTAAAAAATCATAAAGGGAAATTAGTCTTCATTTTCTTCAAAAAATAACAAAATATTTAATAGGTTGCAAAGTACGAGTAACTACTTATTTAATATATCCAAACAAGTGACTGCTGCTTTAAAATCCGTTGCTTGGTTTAGGAGGAGTTAGCAGAGAAACAGACAAACTCGGGAAGCGACTTTGATTTTTATTATGTTTAGATTAAGATAACCAATAATTCTGTGAAAAAATCTTAACAACTTTTCGAGTCACAGCTGTTTTGTTACTGCAATAAACCACCAAAATAAATGTTTTGTATTATACTTTATCAGAGGTCATAACCGTTTATTTCGTGGACTCGACGATAAAATAAACATTCGCGTTGTAAGCAATAAAGCTCTGTAAAGATTTCGAATGGCTTTGCATTTAAGATTTATTAACTTGTTTTGTAGAATAGTTTAAAAGTGGCACGCAAGAAAATCGCTACATCTATACTAAATATTCTCTAAATTTTTGGTTGCTAAAGCAGGCGCAACCTTTGGGAAACTTAACAAACCTCTCACGATCAGAAACTGCAAACAAAAATATGTGTTTATAAAAAAAAAAAAACAACAACACAACAAACAACAACAACATAACAACAACAGTACAACATAACATAGAAACAGTGCAACATAGTTTTGTAAGTACCAACTGTAACTAACCAAAATATGGATGTACCTTGTCCGAATTGAATATTTTGATTTTTTTAATTTGAATTTATATAAGGCCTTAGTTCTACCAATACTCACCTACGCCGCAGAAACCTGGTTTCTATAGAGAGGCGATATTAAAAGGCTTGACAGTTTCCACCTAAGGTGTCTACAGTCCATCCTTCGCATTAAATGGCAGGATCGTGTTCCTAACACGAAAATGCTAAGGCGCACTGGAATGATAAGCATGGAGTCACTTTTGATAAAGATCCAACTGAGATGGTGTGGCCATATACACGGATACCAGTTGACTACCTAAAACCAGTTTCTACTCAGAGTTCGAATGCTTTGAAACTAATCGTCTTGAAGACCTAGACAAGGAACGCCGAATACGCAAAAATCGACCCAAGCCTTCATACAAATAAACATACAACGATACTGATCAGTTCTTCTGTACACGGTGTGACCGGGTTTTTAAGACCAAGTTTGGTTTTGCCAGTCGTCAGAGAGCTCACGAAAGGAAGGAGAAGTAGTCTGGGTCGTTGTCACCGGATACGGTGAAGAAGACTATAGGTACCACTGATAAAACTGATAGAACTATAATATCAATACCCAAGAGCACCCACTAGGATCCTATTAAGCTACTCGATGTAGTTTAAACGATACGTTATCCCGATAACCAAGCGTACTCAATAGAGTAATTATCTAGGTAGCCTAACTAGGCAGGTACTAGAATACCTGAAGCGCTGAAATTGTCTATAATAACAGAGCGTTTATTACTTGATAACCATGTGATAACTATTGGGTTTAGAATGGGAGCAATTGTGGGTAATTGGTAGTTATGGTATGGGTATTTCACAGTTATGCATGCTAGAATATGAGAGAAATGATTATGTTAGAGGAATAGATGTTTTAATGGGTGTTTGTGTATATAGTTAAGTATTTTAGTCTTAGACAGAAAAGAAAGAAACTTTGTTTCTGTTGTTGTTCATTGTTCGTTGTTTGTTGTTGTTGTTATTTGTTATTGTTTCTTGTTGTTGTTGATTGTTTGTGTCTTGTAGCACATCTACGAAAAAAAACCATGATAACTACCGTGAAAAAAATTCCAATTTTCTAAAACACTAGATGCTACCCTTAATTGCTCCCATATTTGCAACTCAATCATTGGAATGCATCGAGTGGCATCCATTATCTGAATGAGATCATAACGAGCCAGCTCTGTTCCACTGCATTTGTTTGATCACTTCATATCGGCTGGGGCGATTATAAGCGAATAATATCCGGTTAGGTAGGAAAAGGCTATAGTGTGTTATGGTAGTTTTAATTCAATTAAAAAAGCGGCCAATTGCGTGTCGTACTTCGGACATTTAGGGGTCCGTACCAAATGAGGGAATTATCAAAGAAAAAATCTGGTTTATCAATATATTGGTATTTGTTAGTAAAGTATACGTAACTTACATTCTCCCCAAATTTCAAGTTCATAGGTCAATGGGAAGTTAAAAAATTCTTCGTAACAGACAGACGGACACGTGAGTGACATTAATAGGGCTCCGTTTGAACCCTTCAGATACGGAACCCTAAAAAAATATAACTTCCAAAGAACCCGACTGCAAAAACCAAACCAAAAAGTTCCAAAAAGTTAGGTACTTTTCAACCAGTCTGATGCCGTAGGTGGTAATTTTTTTTTAGTTCAATCGCAAAATAAGTCGATCTTTCCGATAAAAAAGCGAAATCGGTCCAACCGTGATGCCGTAACTAAGGAAATAGGGATTTATTTTTAACCGACTTCGAAAATGGAGGCGGTTCTATGTTCGACTGTATGTATGCTTTTTTTATGTACGAGTATGTCCACCGATTTCTCTGTCAGTTATGGATCCGAAAGAATATACTCCCGAGGTGGTCCCATATAAATTTTATCGAAATTGCTTCAGCAAACAAAGACGAAAAATATTTATACATAGATGACGTTTTGGTTTTCTCCAATTACGAGTATGTTTAAATTCCACGTACCATGTTATTGCGGTTTCTAGTTCTGGGGTATAACAACTAAAAAATGAAAAATAGAAAACTTTTTTACAAAAAAAAAAAACAACCGACTTCCAAAAAAGAAAATTCACTAAAAATTTAAAAAATAACTTTAATTTCGGCAGTCAGTGTTTGTTTTTTGTTTCTGTGTGATTTTATTTCTTCGTTATTTGACACCCAGTTCCGAAATTAAAGTTAGTTCTATAATTTTTAGTGAATTTTTTTTGGAAATCGGTTTGTTTTTGAAAAAAAAAAAATATAATATGGGTATAGATATAGATTACCGATTGTAACAATCCTGCCGATCAAACTTCGATCACCGTGGTCAATCTCAACGAAGATTAGCAAAGTACACAGGATATATTATATGCACAAACTTTGGTGCAAACACAGGTGCAAGTTATCTCATTAATTTCTGTGTAATTTCATAAATTATAGTACTGTGACGATTGTAGACACAGCCTAATATTAGCGGGTGTGTACCGGCCTTAACTGGTTGATGAGAATGTTCGAGAGATATTGGAGAGCCGTTTGAATTAAGAAGGTGTAGGGATGATGTTGTGTCAGAGATAGACAGAAGTTTAGCCCTTGGAAGTGGGCACACATGTTGTTATTATTCTCCAAACAATACAGAGTATATAAGGCCCTCAGCTTGTTTCCCTTAACCTCCCGTAGCAAGTCCCTTTTTGAATAGTCCTCTCGCGCCAAGCCAGCGTGTCGCCAAGCTACGTGACAACCCCCGGGGCTTCGAAGAACGTCCCAGTATCCCTGCAGGCCGTACAGGTGCCTTGGGGTCCTACAGTACCTACATATATGTCGCATCCGGTAGTCAATAGGGAATATGCATAAAAAAGTAATTATTATCTAACCGGTTTATCGATGAATCTACAAAAATAGAGTACGAACAGAGATAGCAGAATCAAAATTTAGCGAGATATAACAATTTTATCGAAAAAAAAATATATATATCGGCGGACTTCTCTTTCTGATGATCAACTTTAAAGCTTTATAACTTCGTTACTGATGATGATATTTTTAAAATTCCTTCATATTTGTTCACTATAGGGAACGTGCACGGCGTACTCTGTGCCATCTAGTGGAGTAAATTCGAAACTTTTACCCTTTAAAAACTTGTCATTGACATTTCCGTGTCATATCTGTATGACACACGTAGCATGTATCATGTATACACACACGTATCATGCACACATACAGCACGCGTAACGTAGACTGCCATCTATTGAGTGAAATCCGCAAGTTGTACTGTAGAAATACTGGACATTGACATTTATGTGGCGCTATCTACAGTTCCTGTACGCTCCCTATAGTTAATAAGTCTTCACTTGAACGAATAAAAAATATCATGCATATTCCCCATTGACCACAAAACAAAGCACGCCACCTAGTGGCAACTATAAACACTACAGTTGGCGAGCTTTGACAGAGTCGGCGTGTTTCCGTTAGACTTCTAGTTTGGACAGGCTAGTCGGGCAGTCTTCAGTGTATGGCGCCTGGTGGGTTCCATATTGTAATTTGATTACTGTCATGTCTTTAGTAGCACTCGCATGATTAAGACAAATCAACTGACGAAAAAATGATCAAAATCGACCCACGCGTTTGGTCTCTAAAGCGCCACAAAGGAACAAATATACATACATACATACATACGTAGGCTGATAAACACATTACCCTCCCTTGCGTCACGCAGTTTGGGTAAAAAAAAAACCTGGATTGTAATAGAAAATAATCTACGAGTCGTATGTATACTACAGTCGGCATAGCAGTGGGAACAATGCAGTTACAGACTCAAAACCTAGTAGTGTTATAAATCAGGAACATCCATAAATCATAGAGAGTTACAAATGCTAACTCGTGTACCTATTATACATAGGCTAGCATGCTCACTGGTTTGCCCAGTTTAGTGATTTTGGCAACGTTTCGTTACTAGACCGCACTCATCGAAAGGTATTGCGATAAGATACTAACAAAGAGTGATTTAAGGATCTACTACCGGCCAAGTGGCGCCTCATTGCATAAAAAATCGTAGCATAGCCTTTATAATGTTTCCACGTGGGTTCAAACCTAGCAGCAGGCGCTTTAGGGTTTGAAAAATTGTACATAGCATAGTGAACTTTATGTCAATTGCTTAACGTACAAACTAAATACAAGCCAAATAATACGTCGCGCGTCTGCCAGGGAATCCTCGCACATTCTCGAGAATTCCCGTAGCTACTGTCGGTGCGTCTGTGGAATCCGCGGGGAGTGGCGCGAAGGGGGAGTCGGCCGATAGTGCTGAACTAAACGTCCCTCAAGGCGAACGCGAGAATCCTCGAGCATTCTCGCGAATTTGCGCGCCTTCTCGCGCAATGAGGTGAAATTGCCGTTCTATTCAGTTCCGCAGTAAATTGAGACTTATTTTGTGTAAAATTTTTGTAAATAATTTCATCACCACTGCTCTCAAATTGGTGAAAGAAAACATCGTGAGGTAACCGGCATGTCCTAGAACTAAAAATTCGAAGACATGTGACATCCATCAACCTGCACTGGGCCCGCGTGGTGGATTACGGCCCATTCCCTTTCCTAGAAAGGAAGCCTGAGTCCCAGTAGTGGGAGAATTATTAAGGCTTGACTAGCTTATGCCATGTAATAGTCCACACTCCAAAAACCCACACTCCGTGCTGTTACTGAGAAGTTCCAGATGAAAAACCTAATACTTTACCCAACCCGGGCCTCTAACCCAGGACCTCAACCTCCGCAATAGCGGATTAATAAAGTAAGGATAAGAGACGTTATTAAGAAAAAAAAAGAATTATACAAATCGGTTTATAAATGACGGAATTCCGAGGTAACAAACAAAAAAAAAACCGACCAAGTGCGTTTTGGACATCGCACATTTAGGGTTCCGTACCAAATTTATTTTTTACTGTTTGTATGGCTTTGGGTCAACAAGATGCTTATACTGTGAAAATTTGAAGACTGTAGCTCCATCCGTTTGGTTGTAAAACCTGTGTGACAGACGACGGACAGACGGACACGTGAGTGATAGCAATAGGGCTCTATTACACCTGAATTAAGAAACTCCTCCTTTTTTTGAAGTCGGATAATAAGACTACAAACATTTAGACGACACGTCCATTCACGGAGAGAGACCACAGTCCTCTAATAAGCCTCATATATTCTTCTAAGTGCTCACCCGTTTATTAGCTGGATACCGACATATATTTCCATTTAGGACGCAAGTAATTTCACGTGGTATGTCCGTAATGAAATTCACTAGACCAAAAGCAGACTGTGCGATGGCCGGAGTATATGTGCCTAATTTTCGAGCCTACCTAATATTTGTTGATCGTAAATCTAAATTGGTGGGTTTTTATGGCGTTTGTGTTATAATTATAATGTGTCAATGAGCCCTGACCCGAAGTTTGAAGATAGAAAATGTTAAGATTATTAATAGAAGAGTATACTCGTTCGTGGAGTTTCTTGGAGGTTCTTATCCATAGGAAACGACCAATTGGAACCGTGCACTAGCTTCTAGGTTTTTTTATAATATTTATAGGTTCGCGCTTGACCACTATCTCACCTGACGGTAAGCGATGATGAGGTCGACGATGGAGCACGCATGTCTAGAAGTAATCTATTCACTCTTGACTTAAAGACCCTCAGGTTGTAGCTATTAGGAAACACAGAAACCAGCTGGGAATTCCACTCCTTAGCTGCACACACAATGCATTTGTTCCCATAACGTTTTGTGCGTGTGGGTGTGGGATATTCACCATGTACCTACCGGTGGTGCATCACCGTGCATCTAGTCATAGGCAAGTGCCGATGTAGGCATAAGTGAAATAAAATATATTGATAATGTACATAATCGCGTCAAATGTCAACATCTGTCAAGCCCCGTTGATAGTCGGCCATCGTGTAACTTCAGACTTTGCCATGTTCCGGGTGTGTAAACCTTGGCACAGGTCTAAAGACCTTGGGTAATAGTAATAATAGCGGTTTAAAACGCGTGAATCGGGTTTTGGCATTTTTTTTGGCAAGGCAAACGGAATTTCCTCGGTGGCGCACATGATTGTCTGCCACTAAACACTGAAAGGTAATTGAAATTAACGTTTTGCAGAGTAGATTTTACCTATAAAAAAAAAATTATGTAGTTACCAGCAATGCAGTACCTAAATATTACTTAGCTAATCCACTAATTTGATAAATCATCCCGCATTAGCCATTATACTGCACCCAAAATTCAATGTAAAATCCACATCCACTCAGATTCACCGTATCCTGCCCAATTTGTATTCTAAAAGCAGATAATTGGCTGCAATACATTCGTGCCTACCGCTGCAATTAAGGCCGGAACAAATGGGGCTTTAAATGCATTCGCTAAGCGGCGGCCATTTTGGGCATGCTAAGCTGTTATCCCGACTTTGGTAGTGTTAGTATTTTGTCTTTGTTTAGGGTTATAGCTAACTGGGTTTTGAACTGGTCTATTTACTTTTCTGCTGGATTTTCCACACACAGATTCCGACTGGGAATGCCACTCCTTAGCTATACGTACAATTAATGTTTCTTAATATGCGTAAAACCGTCTTGAGATTTTTACAAAAAATATTGTAGCAGTTCTACATGAACAATCATAAAATTAACACTTGCCATGTTATCTCTACTCTATCGCCCTTAGTCGACAAGAAAATGTTTAATGCATGACCGCCTTATTTTTGCGATGCTTAGAGTTCAAATAAAATAATTGAACTTTCGGATTGGATATTAACGAAAACAGCTTGTCGTCAACTCGTCACCCATCTCACGGAACATAAATGCAATTTATTTTGCAAATATTTCTATTTATCTATATATAGGTATTAGTTTACCTAAAACAAAGTCGGGTTAGTTACACCATTCATAACTCAAGAAAGGCTGGACCGATCTTTATGACCTTTGATTTGTTAGATTTTATAACTAATATACGAGTAGAATAAGTAATAAAATATTGGAAAAATCACGAACATTTTTTTGAAGTTGTACCAAATTCAGTTAGTTGGTTATAAAATACTTTTACATGTATTTTTTTTTGTCAGTTTAAACTATATGAAACCAGTGTTTCCTAGCTCACATTAATATACTCGTAACAATAACCTACATTATCTTCAAACCAAATTCAATTGTAGGTATAAACCGTCCGAAACCTTGAACCAAATCCCGGTCAGATTAATTTTGAAACAATGCGATGCATTAGGTTCCCACCGACACATCCGCTGAGCCTCAATAATATCCGAACGTCAGAATACACAATAGGAACGTTAATAAACACATAATTGGTTTACATTTGTGTTGTTGGAAATATCGATTGTTTACGGATAGTACTTTTTAAATTCCAACTATCATGTCGCACACCCAGTTAAAGACTAGCGCAACTCAAAATATCACTTTTTTCAGAAATCGAAAAAAACGTTTTACTCAATTTCTATTTAGTATATTAAAAACATTATTATAGGTTTTTTTATATAATTTTATGTAGATATTTACTGTCATAATTGTCTTCCGTTAAATGACAGTAGCACTTTATAATTGCAGTTTTTTGAGTTAGGTTGGTATTCATGACAAAATTATTGTTTAATATTTTTACTAAATCGAATTAAGCTCATATTACTGGCATTATTTTAATTAGTGCACTATTAATCTGAGTTTATATAACTAGTATTAACCAAAAATAGAAGTGTATCTGCAATATTTAATTTATTTTCTGTAAAATTATCATAATAAAACAAATATCTTAGAGAAAAAATTAAATACCTTTATTTAGGTCACAAAAAATAAAGAAAATCACATAACAAAACTTTTAAAAATCTTAAGAAAATCTTCTTAGATTTGTCTAAGATAACGTACATTTAACATTAATTGTATCAAAAGTACTACATGTACTTACTACTCTTCTTCATTATTAAAAATTATTAATACAATGTAATTGTTTAACACCCAAAAATTAAATATACGATACCTTAATTTGGCACGTCTATCAAAAATACCTAATAATAATCAGACTTTGTCTTTGGTACTACTCTTTAAACAGGTAATCAAGATTTACGATCTATAATCAGACTTTTATGTCAAACTTAATGAAATATCCTAAATTTCTAAACATTACGTCTTAAAAATCACAGAAACTCCTCATTTTGATACGTTAAGATTTCTTCAATTACTTTAGTGTTTGTTGAAGGGGTTGCTGTGTACTGTTTCGGCTCCGTTTCTACACTAGTGTCCTCTGATTCATTTGGCAAAATTTCCCTGGTGATCAAGGGGCTCGTGGAAGGAGTCGGTGTACTCAGTGTGGAGTCATGAAGCTTTAGCTCGTTATCATTACCCACTCGTTCATTTCCTACGGCTTTTTGTATCACTGTGGTGCTCGTTGAAGGTGATGGTGTGCACTCTTGAGAATCCGATTCTACATCATTACACTCTGATTCATTTCAACAATCTGCAATGGCCTTTTTTAGCAATAGTAGACCACGACCCTTCATCTTCTGAAAAATAAATAATGAAATTGATTTAGCCACGAAGACCATACTAACTCAAAAAACACCCATAACTCGAAGTCAACACTTCTTAACATTTTTTTTTAATCACTGGGACAAATACAAATGCAATAAAAAATATTCCTATATTAAAATAAACCGTAGCACTTATAGTTACTAAAATAAGGGCGATTTTTATTTAACCAGCAATACTCGACTAACTCAAATATTATGAAATAATTTCAACAATAATAAACTATTTTCAGTTAATAAAAAAAAAATACTTACACTTGTAAACAAACACTGCACTAAGTCAAAATAGTTCAAAAGTCGGCCTTAGTTCATCACTAGTTCAACCACGAAGACCAGTCTAACTAGAAATAATTCACGAATTAAAACGCAGCTAATCACGAATACTCGCACAACTCGAAATAATCTGGCCTGTACGCGAACCAACAGCACGCATCCCTTCGGCTAACATCTCGCAACTGGTAATGCGTTAGTATTGCTGGCGGGGGGTATGGTCCTCGCGAGTCAGCAAAAGTAACGTATAGCGCCATCTTTATTTTATTTATGGTACTATTTATACAGGTGTCTTTGAATATAACGTAGTTTTGAACGCAGATTTTCGTAATGTTATTAAGTCATTTTTGAATTATTTTGAGTTGATTGAGTCTTTAACTAGGTGTGCGATGTGTTAGATATAAATGTGAAAGGCTGTATGTTTGAATCTTCATTATTGGAACAATTCCCAACCACTGCAGCTGATAAAACCCAGTCGATGGTGGAGATCACTAGAAAAAAAACCTGCCAAGTGCGTGTCGGAGTTCGCACATTTAGGGTTCCGTACAAAATGAGGGCATTTGTTTTTTCAATATATTGGTATTTGTTACTAACATATACGTAGTAATAAATATTATCAACAAATTTCAAGTTCATCAAGGTCAATGGAAAGTTAAAAAGTTCTTCGAAACAAAATATTGTGACAGACGGACGTGTGAGTGACAGCCAGCAATGGGTTCCGTTTGGACCCTTCGGGTACGGAACCCTAAAAAGCTCCAAGTCAATTGAAGGTCAGCAAGTACCAGAAAGAAAGTAGAGCAGTGGTGGCCCAGTGGTAAAAGGCCGTGACTTACAAGTTGTAGGTCGTGAGTTCAAACCCAGGCAGGCGCTTTACTTTGTGTAAATTATTTCAACACCACTGCTCTCAAAACGGTGAAGGAAAACATCGTGAGGAAACCGGGCATGTCCTAGAACCAAAAATTTAAAAGACATGTGACATCCACCAACCCGCATTGGGCCCGCGTGGTGGATTACGGCCCACACCTTCTCACAGAGGCCGAAGCGGAGTATTCGTTCGAACCGAAGGCGAGGGCATTTTAGTGTCGAGAAAATGCAATGACAATTACCCACGTGTATCAAACGACGTTTTTCAACACACTCGAAAATAATAATTGTATAACTTCTTAAATATAATATTTAGTAATAGATAATTGTGAGAAATGGCTCTCGGATTGTTTTTCATGCGACTTGGTGGGGGCTGTGGTCAGCCTAAACAACCTACCAACCACACCAACCAACCAACAACCTACATTTAACAAATTGTGGCGAGGGCTGGTCGCCGAACTTTTCCGCACTAGTGCGGTAAGGATAGAAGCGGGTTTTAGAGTGTTGAAAAATACAATTTCTATATCGGCCCCGAAACGATCAATTGCGATTGTCAATTTTACGACATTGTCAATTGACATTGATCGTTTACGAGTACAATTGAAGGGATTGTCAGTCGCAGTTACGTGATTGAAAGCAATTGATAAAAAATTTGATTGATGCTCATTGACAGAGCCGTTGAAGCTGCCAATTGATTGTTTGACTGAGTCATTGACAGTCGTTTCCGTTATTCCGCGTCTGACAGCAGTGAAAACAAACATGGCGCATACCCCACGTAATATCAAGGACCGGGAATTTTTATCACGATCGTCCAGAGTTAGCGCAAACAATTGACAATTGCAATTGAAGTGCATCAATGACATCTTCAATTGCAATTGTCAATAACGTAGCACATTGACAATCGCAATTGATCGTGTCGAGGCCACTTTAGATGTTTGTGTATCAATGAGACCTCAATGGCCGAACGAATTCAGATGGTAACACGGGTAGACCACGGTCATGATGAGAGGACACACATAGGGGATAATTTCATGCGGGCGAAGTCACTTGTAAAACGTAGTCTAATAATAAAGTATGTATTGTCATAAATAATAATGATAGAGGTTAATGAGGTGCCTGAAGAAAGTGGACAAAACTAATTACTTCCGCCTTAATATAAGTGGAATTAATAGAAATAAATAATGAAGAAAATGTCTAGGTATCGAGAAGTATGGGTATTTTAAAGAAAGGTCAATAATATTCCGACCATGGTGACGTGTTCTTGAGAAAGGTCAGTTGCGTACCTACCTGGTACACTCAACCGGATTGCGTGTATAGCGTGAGGGCACAAACAAAGTGTCATCTCATCAGCAATAATATGATTCAAAATGCGCAGTTATACGAATTCTAACGGTGTTTAATTGAACCAGCGTCTAAACGACTAGTCCTATTTCTTTGAAAAAAATATGTTAGATACTCTAGACAATTTCCGTCGTAATTTGATATGTAAATATTTGAAATGATTTTTTTATAACATAGTGTAATTAATTTGTAAAGTTTGTGTGGGGCATCAAAATAAAGAGCTTTTGAGACGATTCTAAAAATATAACTCACTAAAAAACTATCAAGTCACTTGGTGGCGTAAAAAGTGACTTGTTTGGAACTTTTCAGTTGTTTTTATCAGTCGGATTTTTTGATATTTTAATATTTTTTTAATAATACATGTCAGACTTCGCTAATTAAGGGTTTCATACCAAATATTGGTATTTTTTAATAAATCATAGGTAACAATAAAAATTCTCACCCAATTTTAAGTTTACATAGGTCAACGGAAGTTAAAAAATTCTTCGGAATAAAATTTTGTGAGAGACGACGAACAGACGGTCAAACGGACAGACGGACACGTGAGTGACAGCAATAAGGCTCTGTTTAGACCCTTCGGGTATGGAACGCTAAAAATGACATGCATATTATTCCCTATTGCTCACGTGTACCAAACGACGATTTTCAGCATACTTAATCGAAAATAAAACTTTATAAACATAATATTTAGAAACAAATAACTGTGAGGAATGGCTAGCGGATTTTTTTTCATAAGGCTGGCTGCCGCACGACTGACCTGAGACGGAGGCTGGCCACCGGTTTTATTGCACTAGTGCGAAATACACCACATTGCAACCCTAAAAACGGTAGGGGTAAGAGCGGGTTTTCAAGTAAGTGTGTTAAAAAAATTCTTTCGCTGCTGGAAAGCTAAACTATTGCTGTCTTATGCTACTCTTAATTCCGGAAAGTACATGGTTAAAACGGAATAATCCAAGGGACGGAAAACAGCTGGAATTAAAAAAAAAATTATTAGTATTTTGTTTTGGAAGTCGTTTGTATTATTTTGATAAAAAGTTTTTTTTTTACTTTTTAGTTGTCGTACCCCATAACTAAAAGTAAAAAGTAAAGTTATATTCGAATTTATAACCCCAAAAAAACCTGTGAACAAAGTTTCGTGAAAATTACATCGTCCAAGTAAGCAAAAATGCTCGTAAAATAAATACTACTGAGCCAAACTAATTTCTACGAGACCAAACGGCAATTATATCGCATAGAAAAACAACAGAACCACAGAAATCGAATCAGAAACCTCGGAGTAATTGGTGTAAATACATTAACAATATATGAGAACCACCTCCTCTTTAAAGTCGGTTAAAAATATAATTATTTCAATGTTCTACATTATATTAATAAGGTGGGTGTAGTAAAGATGAAAGCAAAGTCAATATTAGAACAGTATCATAATGATAGTGAAACCCAATATTTTTGGGACTGGCCTATGTCGACACACTTGGGATAAACGTTCTCTCATTAGCAAAGAGGTCTATGATGGAGCAAGTGACCATAGAGTAGGATTTCCACACTAAAGGTAATGTTGGTATGGTAGTTTCGTAAAAAATCTAATCAGTACGTCAGTTATATTACCTAACAAAAAATAGGACGATACAGTGCGTTCAAATTTCGCTTGACGTCACGGTGTGCGTCACTTTTTAACTGACTTCGAAAAAGGAGGAGGCTCTATGTTCGACTGTATGTATATTTTTATGTCCACCGATTTCTCTGTCAATTGAGGACCGATTTTCAAAATTATTTTTTTTATCCGATAGAATATACTCCCGAGGTGATCCCATATACATTTTATCGAAAATGCTTCAGCGCTTTTTGAAAAACTGAACAAATACGAAAAATACGTATACATAGATGACTTTTTGGTACTCTCCAATTACAACTATGTAAAATTCCACGTTTCATGTTATTGGGGTTTTTAGTTCTGGGGTAAGTTTATCAACCAAAATGTGAAAATTAAAAACTTTTTTACAAAAAAACAACCGACTTCGTTATAAGTTATTTTTTAATTTTTAGTGTATTTTTTTTTATGGAAGTCGGTTGTTTTTTAAAAAAAGTTTTTTACCACAAAGTGACGTAATGAACCCCACTCCTGAACTTTGATGTGTTTTATCTTTGTCATTTTTTATTGGTTAAAAATACGTGTCCAATATTTTTTGATAATCTAACTTACGGACAAAATTTTATAGAATTATTATTTTCATACTCAGGAAACTAAACTATTGCGGCACATGTGAACTCGGCGCTCAGGCAGCACATGTGAACCTGGCGCTACTGGCTGGTTATAGTGTTCGATATTTGAAGAGTAATTCGAATGATGAAGAAGAATAGGAAATTAAAAATATTCTATTGTTTGAGTAGTTAGTCCAGAGTGGCCCGTCTAAGAGGGCACACGTTTGTATTAGCTAAAAATATAACAGTTTTATAGTGTGGTTCCTATATCTTTCCTTTCTTACACTCTCAAGTAAAGAATATAACATTTGTCACTCGTACCTCTCGCTGGTAGCGAGTGACACAGCTCCAGAAGCTAAAGAAGAATCTCCTCATTCCACAATGTGTACTTAGGTTGTAGGTTATGATTACTTATGATCATAATGTGTTGTAATCATAACCTACCACCTAAGTCCAACCGCCCGACAGGGCCCGACAGGGTCCATAATGATCATTATGGACCCTGTCGGGCACAGCAAAACAGTAGAAGAGTATAACTATGCCTATCAGTCTTCTGGACTAAATCTTAATATCATTATTTTAAGGTTTTTAATACATTTAATGTTTACTACTACTTATTGGATAATATATTAGCACTTAAATTTTGTTGATGAAATATTCATTTATACTATAATAGCACTTTCATATTAAGAATTGTTTTAGTTTTTTTGTAAATATATTCATTTTACCTTCTTTTTTTTAAATAATATATGTAGTTTTTTATATATTTTTATGAACATTACGTAGGGACTTGTAGAAAGTATTTTAGTCGAGAAGTTGGAATGTTTAATCTTGATTTTACTTATACATAGACTTTTTAAAATGACGACAGGTCACTGGAACAACTTGTGACCGACGGATGCGCCTTAAGTTAAAGGGGTAAATCTATAAGTCCGTGATTAGACCTGTTGTACTGTATGGGTCAGAATGTTGCGCTGTGAAAAAGACGGATGAAAAAAGATTGCATGTGGCGGAGATGAGAATGTTGAAATGGATGTGTGGAGTAACGAGAATGGATAAAGTGAGAAATGAGTACATTAGAGGTAGTTTAAAAGTGGCACCAGTCACAGAAAAGTTGAAAGGGAACCGCTTATCTTGGTATGGTCATGTAAAGAGGAGGGATGAAACACATGTAACTAAAAGAGATAAGAATATAAATGTGGATGGATGGAGAGGGATAGGGAGACCAAAGAACGGACGGATGGATTGTGTGAGGAGTGTTATGATAGAAAAGGGAGCTAGCGTGGCGGCTGACAGGACAGAATGGAAGAAAAAAACGTGTTGCATCGACCTCAAGTAACATGGGATAAGGGCAAGAAGATGATGATAGACTTTTTAAAAAAAATAAAAAAATGGAAATAACAAAAAATATTACAAAAGTTATCATTCAAGTAGTTTTGAACAGGGCCGCAAATAGTTTCTGCCACAGAATGAACAATAACAAATTGTAGGTATTAAATTAGGAACAAGACGCTGCTAACGCCTTTTGACCATCTAGATCTAAACTATGGGAAGTTATACCCTATACATAGGTTACTTGTTTTACCAATAAATAAACTAGCATCAATGGCGATACATATTTTATTTACCTTGCCCACTTGGCATTAATAAGTCCCACGCTATAAATTATAGCATATATGCTATTCCAAACCCATCCTTGTGCTAAATTTCACCCAGATCCGTTCAGCCGTTCTGGTGTCATGGAATAACAAACATATATCCATCCATTCAAACTTTCGCATTCGTAATATTAGTAGGATTACCTAGTTGGTGGATTGGCCAGAGGACACGGTGTCACATACGGTGGAGGTCTGCCCCGTTTGGGCGGAGCACAGCCGTGTCCTCGTGGAGATCATTGGCGGCAGCGACCTCTCGCGGCGGGCCCTGGTCCAGGCCATGGTACGAAGCGAGAGGGAATGGAAAGCTGTCACCTCCATCTGCGAAGCAGAGATGTTCACGAAGGACGAGGCGGAAAGCGTGAGGGAAACGCAATGCAGACGCCCTCACGCCTCTAGCAGCCGCCGCAAGAGACGCCCCAGGCGTCGGAAAACGCAAGCCAATTCGCGGCCACCGTATGCGCGGGCTTGCGGACGGTGAGTAATGGGTTGCTCGCTGTCCGATAAGGACCAGGCCCGAGTCGACGGCGTGTAGTTTTCTACGCGCGCCTCAAAGAGAAGTCGGCAGTAACTGACGGGGACCGCTAGGGCCGATGCCTGCCTGGGGTCGCGGATAAATTCGAAAGTGAATTACCGCGTCCCTTGGCACAGGCAACTGAACGAACGAGGGTGGGTTTTAGTCTGTAAAAGTCTGACACGCTCTGGCTCCACCCAGAGCGGTAGAATTCATTGGATGATTTTCCACCCTCCAAAAAAAAAAAAGGATTGCCTAGTTAGGTACGATTTTTTCTGTGTCTAAAATCCCCAATGATTAGACTTCCAATTAGATTACCTTCTACAGATACATCAGCGTTCGAATACCGCCAATCCAGATAAAGCCGAAATACCGGAAGCCGACATTTTGAATGATTAGTTCCTAATTCGATTTTAAATAGATGCTAATTCGGAACTTTGGATTTGAATTTTGGCTAACAAATCGCGAATAATTGCAGGTAGGTCGGATACTGTTCTCTTGCTAGAGACACAGTATGTGTACGTATGTGTGTACACACAACACACAATTACACATACATTGATGATGAAATAAATTACAAACGTTACGATCTTATAGCACCTAAATAGGGTACTGGGTCGATACTATAACAACTTGGGACGAAAACTCAGTGGTGTATACCTACTTTTAGCGTGTAGTCTTTAGGGCTTCGATGTGTAACAAATATGTTCTATTACAAAATCAAATTCTGAGGGTTGAGACAAATTACATTTATGTTGGTGTTCACGCTAACGCTTAGTAAAAAATGTATGGTAATGACATTACCTGCGGAAGGAACTGTCACGTGACTCACGTCCAATAATGTCATTGCCATACACTTTGTACTAAGCGTCAGCGTGAACGCTAACAGATAAGTAATTTGTCTCAAGAAACTGACAATACAATTAGTTTCTTTCTATTTTAAAACCTATTCTAAATTTCAATCACCCTTTAAAAGTATATTTGACCGATCAGCCTGTCTGCTTTTTTTTTTGTGGGGTTCGGAAATCATCCAATGACTTCTCCCGCTCTGGGTGGAGCGGGAGGGCGTGTTAGACTTTTACTGACTATAACCCAGCCCAGTTCCTTCAGTTGCCTGAGTGCCTAGAGGCGAGGTAACTCTGTTTCGAATTCATCCGCGACCCCTTTTTTTTTTTTTGGCGTGTGGGAAATCATCCAATGACTTCCCCCGCTCTGGGTGGAGCGGGAGGGCGTGTCAGAGTCTTACTAACTAAAACCCACCCCTGTTCCTCCCTGCCCTGAATGCCCAGGGGCGAGATAACTCTTTCGAATTTATCCTCAACCCCTAGGCAAAAAAATGTGGAACGCTTCATGATTTTGGGTGTCATTCTTGCACAGGGGCCATGCTAATCTTCTATGTATCGTTCCAATTTTAGTATATGTACTGCCGAATCAAGTACAATCCGCGACCCCTGGGCAGAGCCTGCCTGCTGACAAGTTCCGTATTTCAAGCGACCTTTTTAGATATCACAGTACCTATGTTACCTACCCATAAGAGGAAAAAAAGTACATCCATAACTACAGTTCTACGAGTATTTAAAATCTTTCTGATGCCGATGATGTGCAGAACCTGTTCAGAACACGACCCACACGTTGGACTACCACAAGTGCCCATACATCTTGCACTTTGGAAGACTTAAGTGAATGCCGCCAATGCTGCAATTAATGACCCTAACTATTTAAAAAGTTAACCCGAAAAGAAGACGGGTGACAGACAACGAAACTCTTCAAAAATTGACAGCAAATCAACCGTGATTGCTGCGATCGTATGTCTATTTAATGGGAACCACAACTAAAAAGTAAAAAATAAAAAACTTTTTTACAAAAAAATAGAACCGACTTCTCTCTTTCTTAAAGTATACAAAAACGGCCGTTTCTGACATTTTGCCTACTAAACATTCTGAGACCTGTTTTAACAACGTAAAAATACTTTATCCTATTTGTAACAAACGTGACGTTGGATTATTTAATATTTATCTTCTAGGCTATGCTACGATTTTTTATTCAATGAAGGCGCCACTTGGCCGGCAGTAGACCCTTAAATAGACATAAGATCGCAGCAATCGCGGTTGATTTGCTGTCAATTTTTGAAGAGATCCGTTGTCTGTCTCCGAAACCCATCATCAGATCAATATGAAATTTAATTTGGACCATTTCGGACAAAAAAAGAATTTTGCTAATCCATCAATATATACGATGAATGAATGTTGATGGATTTGCAAAATTCTTTGAAAATCAATTTTTCGGGCATAAGCCCGAACATACATAAAAAAAAAAACAAACATCCGAATTGATAACCTCCTTCTTTTAGAAGTCGGTTAAAAATAGAATAGAATAGAATACTCTTTATTATGTTCATGTTTAATATGTATTTATGTTGTATTTATTAATCAAAGCACAAGTCGAAGTGTCTATTATAGCTCTTATTTGAACTGCATAAGCAATATAAAGCCACTCTATAAACTTGAGACAAGACTGCTCGGTCTGCCTCGTAATTTTCTGAGAAACAATTAAGTCTCGGGCAATCGACGGGCCTCATCAGAAGGCAAAGTCACCCAAAGGGCAATGGAGAGGGATATGCTCGGAGTTTCCTTGCGTGATCGAATCAGGAATGATAATATCCGCACCAGAACCAAGGTTACCGACATAACCCGAAGAATCACCAAACAGGCATAGCACATTGCTCGCAAAACCGAGGGTCAATGGGGCCGAAAAGTTCTAGAGTGGCGGTCGCAGCGTTGGAAGGCCTCCCACAAGGTGGACCGTTGACCTGGTGATAGTCGCGGGAATCAGCCCTTCAATTTGATATGTCGCACAGTACAGTTTGTGAAAATTTATTTTTAAATTTTCCGATTTTCCCCCCAAAAATTTACCCCCATATTCCAAATTGAATTATTTACGTTACTCGTTCATGTTGAGGTTATAGTAATACAACTGTGTAGCAAATTTCAACTTAATCGGGCCAGTAGATTCGGAGTAAATTGGCTGTGACAGACGGATAGACGGACAGACAGATAGACAGACGCACGAGTGATCCTATAAGGGTTCCGTTTTTAAATTCAGATGTTCGGAACCCTAAAAAGCTATTCTCAGACAATAGGCTTACTATAAACAATTATTCTACCACTCACTTTCAACTTAGAATAGATGGCATGCTAAGATATGAGAAATTCGATTCCAGTGGTTTCTATAATTGAAATTAACATTATTGAAGTCGATATTTTTCTTGAATCTCACATATTAAAGATTATTTTTCTATGTAAGATTATAATGTTCCCACTGCTGGAACACAAGCCTACTCAGTAAAATGGGAGATTCTGGGAATTTTAATAAATCTTTTGACAATTTGTAATCTCTCACAAAATTAGTTTTCATGCTATCTTCTTACAAATCTAAATTATAAACGGGACACAGAGAGGCGAGATAGCTAATTTTCCACTAGCCGCCCCTTCACGGTCGGACTCGCACCCTGTCAGACAGGGTACGAGTGGAGCGAACATATAAAAGGCCTAAGGGATAAGCCGTAAGCACGTCACGCTGCGCGTTTGGTTTTGCGTTAATTTTGTTACGCTTATTCGCAAGGTATTTTAATGTGTGTCAATCAATCTGCCTAGCCTTTTCCCAACTATCTTGGAGTCGGTTTCCAGTCTAACCGGATGCAGCTGAATACCAGTATTTTACATAGAGCAACTGTCTATCTGACCTCCACAACCCAGTTACTGTGTAATACGATACCCATTGGTAAGACTGGTTGTCAGACTTCCGGGCTTCTGACAACCCGTAACAACTGTCAAAGATCCACGATTGACAGCCGGGGTTAACGGCTTAACGTGCTTTCCGAGGCACGGAGGAGTCTCGGTATGTAAAGATGGTCACACATCCATGGACCAAGCCCGGCAAGTGTGGCTTAACTGTGCAATGGATCAACATTCATCAGGTTAAGCCACACGGCCACACAGCCGCACGGGTTGCCATGCGGCTGTTATTACTTTCTGCGAGCTTTGAGCTCCCCGTATTTTAATGTAAGTGTACCTACATAATTATGTATTTCAACAAAGTGGGTAAGCAATAGGAAAGCTGTACATTATACAAGTAATTCAACATATTATGTGTCTTGATATTGTAGCCAAAACAGAAAAACACTGTGTTTTGGTAGTCACTTTTCTTACTCTTCTTCATCTTTTGTTTTTTGACCTCTCTTCGGTCTTGTCATCGAGTTAGGGTAGTGTGTGTTTGCGTACAACAATATTTCCGATGTCATAATGGGTCGAGCAGTGGTTTCCGAGTGGTAATGGTTCCAACTTTAAAGAATAGAATAGAAAACATTTATTCGACACAGTCACAACACAACAGCAACAAACAAAAGGAAAAGAGAAGTTCACAAAGATACAATAAAATGTGATGAGCGTGCCCATACCGAAAGGGTTACCATCTCAGGATTTGCTGGGCTACAGACATCCAGCGCTGGTTTTCAGTTGGCGCCCCGCAGTGACGCACGAACGGGGACAAACAAAATATAAATACATAATTAAATATCGATGTTTATGTACCTACTCGTGTAACTTACGAGTTTTACGTCGTGAGATTAAACCTAAGCAGGCCCTTTACTTACTTTTTGTAATTTATTACATCACTACTGGTTTCAAAACGGTGAAGGAAAATATTGTTAGGAAACTGGCATGTCCTAGAATCAAAAATTTGAAGACATTTGTGACATACACCAACCTGCACTGGGCCCACGAGGTGGATTACGGCCCATTCTCTCTCATAGAGAGGAGGCTTGATTCCCAGCAGCGGGAACATTATAAAGGCTAATTATGCTTTGCCTATGCTAATAGAATATTAAAAAAAAACTTGAGAGGTGTCAAGGGACACCCGGATGGAACGAAGTTCCTTTCGATTAATTAGTGAAGTAATTGTAATAATTTTTTTTTTTTTAAGTTATAATAATATTTTTTTTATTATTAACAAATATAATGTTATATAAACTTAATCAGTAGGCTCAATTTTCGTAATAATTGGCTTGTGGTAACTGAAGTAGGAAACATATGTTTGGGATTCTATTTTATTTAAATGTCTTGAAAAAACTGCATCAAAGTATTTATGGGTTAGAGACTCCAGATTAGATTCGAAGTTAGATTGTTCCAAGCTCCGCTAGATTTAACACACGAAATTGGTTAGATAATGCTTGATCTGCTTGCAAACTTTGTACCTACCCACCAATAATACAAGAAGTTTCTATTAGGTTGTTTTTCCAACACAATCTTTTTGGATGGACAGCCTCATTAGTGTCGTGACAACTTTTCGTAAGAATTTTTTCCGTCTAGCCCCCTTTCACAACGCGCGATAAGGAACTTCGTTCCAAAATTAAGACAATATGACAGTGTTAATACACTGGTATTAACACTGTCATATAGTCTTCATTTTTCAAAAACCATAGTAAACTGCTTTGTGACCAGCCAGTGCTGGTCACAATGCAGTTTACTGTGGTTTTTGCCGTGTCTTACCCAATTTGTGGGCGCCCTAACCATCCTCAATGCATAGGTGGGTGAATCTCCTGGCGTTTTGCTGAAAATAATGACGGAGTGTTGCCGACAGTGACGAATCGTCAGAAATTAAACTTTGATACACTAGTATTAAAGAACAAAACAAAATAGTACTACTAGGCAATGAATAGGTACTACTAGTGACCTATTCATTGCCTAGTAGTACTATTGTACTTTAATACCAGTGTGCTATAGTTGAATTTCCAACGATTCGTCACTGTCGGCAACACTCCGTCATTATTTTCTGCAAAACGCCAAGAGATTCACCCAGGTACTGGATAAATATTGTACAGTATGCATAACATTTATGTTTTTGTTGAAATACTTTCCACGATGTTGTAAAAGAGGATTTTTACAGCTACAACATCCATTAGCTTAATAAAGTTGAATGTTCAAAATGTGGGCTGAACTGTGGACAACCCGGACAACTGCGTCGTTTTGATTTTGTTTTATAGAAAAGTGTACTAATATTGGTAGGCTATGAATTTTTAAAAGCTTTCAATATTGACAAAAACCAAAAAAACAGTTTTGAAACTAAAAACCGCAAACAGCCAGGTCTACATAGATAGACAATGGTATTAACTGTCACATGTATAGGAATAATATTGGTAGGAGCCGCTATCATTCGCGAAACTCAAAAATTGTTGGTTTTCTAGATTTTTTTTAGCAAATCTATTACAGCCTGTATTCTTAAAAGCATCGTTGATTCCGAAACACATTTAAAAATAAAACCCTCGATAGAAATAAATGATCGTCAAGCTTACTCGTACGCCCGTCCCCCCTCTAACTTTAAACTTTATTTTTTTTCGCCCGTTTTATTAGCCAACGTACATTAGTAAATATAATAACAAATAATGGATCGAATCCTAATACATAACTTGGTTGTTTTAGATTTTTAATAGCTCTACACAATTTTGTGTAAATCGATAGTATAGTAGTCGTCGCGCATCTCTTTCTTTTTTCGCAATCCGAGAGTGACCGCGCTTTAGGTCATGTCACGGCCTTAACCAGCTGAGTTTTAAAGGTTAAATAGGCAGCCACTCCATGTAAAAAGCCGGCCAAGTGTGTGGTGGATATCGCAAATTTAGGGTTCCGTACCAAATATTGGTATTTGTTAGTAAAGTATGCGTAACAATAAACATTATCATCAAATTTTAAGTTCATAGGTCAATGGGAATTTAAAAAATTCTTCGGAACAAAATTTTACGATGGACAGACAGACAGACGGACACATGAGTGACAGCAATAGGGCAATAGCTCCATTTGGACCCTTCGGGTATGGAATCCTAAAAACCAGTGCATTCGGTTAGACTAAAAACCGATCTCAACATATTTGGGAAAAGACAAGACTGTTTGACATATAAATGACTAGAAGTAAAAACCTCGTTGACTTCTTATTTCCACCTACTACACTGAGCCGCAAAAATAACGGGTCACATAGATAAACTGCGATATCTCTCAAAGGTGATGTACATAGATCAAATTTGCCTAGCCTTTTCTCAATTATCTTGGGGTTGGCTTTCAGTCTAACCGGATTCAGCTGAATACCAGTTTTTTGTTATGTACTTATATTGCTCGTATTAATAATTAATAATATTTATTTATTTATTTATTTATTTATCACATGGAAAACCAACAGCTTTACATAAATGCAATAAGTAAACTAGAATAAGAGACATTAAGCCAATTATAGGTTTTCACGGCTAGCTATACAGTAATACAACAAGAGATCCTATACACGACAAGATATCAAGAAAAGAAGAGTATCAATCGCCAAATCGGCACCGCCAAACATAAGAAATAAACTACAATAAAATTAATTTAAATAAGAACTAACATTAACACTAAGAATTAATTTTCAATTTTGAAGAAATCAAGGTTCAGCCTATTGCGTACGCTTGAGCCTTTGGTTGAAAAGATGTCAAATGAGAACTGCTTGCATAATTCATTAAAGTCTTTACTCGCTCGCACTAAAAATGAGTTTTGCCTGTAGTTAGAAGAAGACAAAGGAATAGCGATAGGTGGATTAAATCTGAGACATCGCTGGGGAACATTAAAGAACAGCTTACGCAGAAGCTGCGGACAGTCCACTTCATTAGATATAATTTTGAGCAGAAATGTGCAATCAGCTAGTCGACGACGGTTAGTAAGTGGTTGTAGGTGAAATTTCCTGCAAAGATCCAAATAATCACAACTATGGTATGGCATGCGCAAACGATAACACAGAAACCGAACAAGTCTTTTTTGCACACCCTCAATGCGATCGATGTGTACGCCATAACGCGGGTTCCAAATTTGAGAAGCATATTCTAAATTACTTCTTACAAATGAGCAATACAATATCTTGATTGTTTTTACTTTCTTAAAACACGCTGCCAATCTCAATACAAAGCCTAATGCTCTGAATGCTTTAGCCACTATTTGCTCCACGTGAACTTTAAACTGTAATTCAGAGTCATGATATACTCCCAGGTCACGAATACCATCAGATCTCTGCAATGGCTGACCTTTCAGTCTATAGGAGGTATGAAGAGGGAAGCGTTTTCTGTATATGTTAATAAGCAGATTAGTAATGCTTATTATAAATCTCAAAAGACGTATCATTTGCACAATTTACATTATTAGCACCCCGAAATTTTTAAGGCCCAGTGTGGTCCGAACAAAAAAAACTTTTTTACAAAAAAAAAAAACTGACTTCCTTAGATACTACTAAAAAATGCTAAATAACTAATTTCGGAAGTCTGTGTTTCTAGTTTTGTTTCTTCGTTATTTGACACTGACTTCTGAAATTAAAGTTATTTTGCATTTTTTTGTATTATTTATGGAAATCGGTTTGTATTTTTTTTGGAAAAAGTTTTTTATTTTTCACTTTTTAGTTGTACCCCATTCTAAAACTAAATTATAGTAAAGTTATGCCCGAATTGATAGCCCCAAAAACGGAATTTGAACATAGTTTTTTGAAATAAGGGTGTATCAGGGTGAACTGTACAAATCTGTCTACCCCTTCAGAGCGTATCAGCATGATGTAATGTTGTGAAGTAGTGTAAACAATAAACAGACATGCGATTGCAGCAATTCTGGAAGATTTGCATTTATTGAAGAGTCCCATTGTGTATCTCCGAAGTTCTTCATCAGATCTTCACCATCTTCCCATTTAAATGGGACCACATGAGAAGCATCAGCTTTCAAATAAAAAAGATTCATTAAAATCGGTTCACCAGTTCAAAAGTTCTGAGGTAAAACAATTAAAAAAATGAAACAACGGGTTGCACTCCGGGAGTGCCGAAAGAAGTGAAAACTTGAACATTAACGTTGTGCATTTTTGAATATTTTGGAATCGTCTTACGAATTTTCGATCAGGTCACGTGTCCTGACGCGAGCTTAACATTTTATACCCATCCCAAGAAAAGTGCTCAACGCCGCTAAAGAAGTGTTCACTTCAAAAAAAAGAAATTGAGAACCATCTCCTTTTTTTGAAGTTGGTTTAAAATACTCGACCGCCACTAGACTCAACAAAATAAATTGTAACATGAATCCAACTCTTTTCTATTACATAATACGGATATCCTAGCTCAAATCACGTGTGAATTTTGTAAACAAGAAAACGTGACAAGAATTCATAGCAGCGATATTTTTAAAATAGCTTTTTTCAGCAGAATTTCAACTATATTCACCGTGTTCTTGGTAGGTGTAAGTTATTCTGTTTTGTTGCTCGTAGGCAATGCAAAATATTCTTGGAATCAAGCTTCTATAGGTAATAATACTAAAGTTAGTAGGTTGTTTGGTGGATTGTTTGATAACCGTTTATTTTGTAGATATTGTATATTGAAATCTTTGCCTTACAGTTCCTTGAATTTATGGCTGATTTTTAACAGCCTTCAAAAAAGGAGGTTCTGTATTCAACCCGTATGTATATTTGTTTGTACGCATGTATGTTTGTTTGTATGGATGTGTGTATGTTTTGTTTGTATGTCCGCTATTTTTTGCTATTGGAACGAAGTTCCTTATCGCGCGTTGTGAAAGGGGGCTAGACGGAAAAAATTCTTACGAAAAGTTGTCACGACACTAATGAGGCTGTCCATCCAAAAAGATTGTGTTGGAAAAACAATCTAATAAAAACTTCTTGTATTTTTGGTGGGTAGGTACAAAGTTTGCAAGCAGATCAAGCATTATCTAACCAATTTCGTGTGTTAGCTGAGCTGAGCTGAGCTGAGCTGAGCTGCGATGAGATGAGATGAGATGAGATGAGATGATGAGGTATAACTTCTTACGTGCGTGCGTGTGTGCGTAGTTAATAATAAAAAATAAATTATAAATTAAAAAAAATAAAATTATATTACAATTCCTTCACTAATTAATCGAAAGGAACTTCGTTCCATCCGGGTGTCCCTTGACACCTCTCAAGTTTTCTTTTTTTTATTCTTGATAGGCACGCGTTTGACCACTATCTCACCTGATGGTAAGCGATGATGTGGTCGAAGATGGAACACGCTTGTCTAGAAGTAACCTATTCACTCTTAAAGACTCCCAGGTTGTAGCTATCAGGAAACACAGAATCCGGCAGGAAATTCCACTCCCTAGATGTACGCACAATGAATGTGTACTATCTCACTCAATAAATCTGCCTAGCCTTTACCCAACTATATTGGGGCCGGCTTTCAGTGTAGTGTAGTGTTCATGGAGTGACTAGTCACCTATCTGACCTCCATAACCCAGTAACTGGGTAACACCATACTCCTTGGCAAGACTGGTGTCAGATTGTTTCTTTTCTTTTAAATTGTATGGTTTCTGACTACCTGTGTACCCAAGTACCAAATGACATCAGGGACCAAGGGCTTATCGTGCTTTCCGAGGCATGGAGGAATCTTGGAATGTTAATATGGTCACCCATCCACGGACCAACCTCGGCAAGCGTTGCTTAATCTTGAAGATCGACCCGTGCGCCTGTTGTTACTAAGTCACGTGCTTCTCATTATTATTTTTTATTTAAAGAACTGTTATTATTGTGAAACTGCTGTTTCATATTTACTTTTATCTATGTACATGAAACCAAATTATACCTACTTAACTAACTTTCAGGCGACACGTTTAGCGCAGTGGTTGAGCGTTCGCCTGCTGCGCTCGCTGGGTTCGATTCCCGCACGGAACAAATATTGTATGGCCTACAGATTGTTGTTCCGGGTTTGGATTTCTTGTGTATGTGAGTTTACATATTTGTAAACGCACCCACGATACAGTAGAGCAATTCTGTAAAATCTCACCGTGAAAACTTAGGTGAAGTGACCGTGAAGTGGGCTGTCAATCCATACAATCAAGGTGGAATGACAGTTCACTTCACGCTCACTCCACCTAAGTTTTCACGGTGAGCTGTAAACAGAATCGACCGGCAGGAGTAATTCCTCGTGTATTTTTTTTAAACATTACCCAAGTTATAAAATACCCACTACAGCAAAAACTTTTAACTAACTCAAACTAAAAATAAACTAAAATATGGCGTCGAAAAAATCCTCCGCAGTCGACTACCCAAAAGACTGAAGACATTGCTACGTTGTAAGGCAATGCTTATCCCTTTCCAAGGAAAAAGCCAGCCCTTGGTTCACGCGAAGTGTCAACAAGGTGTTTCGATAGTTTGTTAAACAGTTAAAATCCACGTTATACGCTGACAAAGGCGGTCCAAACCATATTTTATGTGTTTATTTCCTACCATGTAATTTACTAGCTGACGCAATAATATATTCTTTATACCACTGTGAACTTTATGCCACTACGAACATTCGAGTATCACCAATCACCCGGCCTAAATTCCCTGACGACCGTTCATTGTAACAAAGTTTTGGCGGCCATGTACCGATCTACCGATACCGATTCTCTGTGCTCGCTAAGAATAGATAGTCAATACCACAGAACACGGAATCGAACCGGTATTGACTAGAGACGCCTTTAGTACTCGAAAAATAAGCGCTGATGGCCAATTCTCGTTTTTAAGAAGCGTTGAAATTCTATTACGTTTTCATTTTCCGCTAGAGACGCTGGTGCAGCGTAGGGTTTTTTTTTTGTGGCGTGGGAAATCATCCAATGACATCTCCCGCTCTAGGGTGGAGCGGGAGGGCGTGTCAGACTCTTACTGACTAAAACCCAACCCCGTTCCTTCCCTGCCCTGAGTACCTAGGGGCGCGGTAACTCTGTTTCGAATTTATCCACAACCCCTGGGCAGGCATCGGCCATGACGGTCCCAGTCATTATTGCTGACATCTCTTTGTAGCGCGTGGGGAACACTACGCGCCGTCGACTCTCGGGCCTGGTGCTGATCGGTCGGCGAGCTACCCATTACTCGCCGTTCGCATCTTGAAAATGTAAAATTGCACTGTTTGTGGGCTTTTGGCGCGGGTTTTTTACACATTTTTTATGATTGTAGTGAAAATTTTATTACTATAACTGATTGTAATTGAGGCAAATTAAGATACAGTTCTATTGCTTAAAGAGGTTGTTTATGGTTGGAAACTTATGACTTTCTTTTTTTACGAACATAATGATACTGCGCCATACTGCGGCACTATAAATGTTAAACTTTATCTCTTTTTAACGGCATTAGGAATCATTTCAATTTAGACTTTGCTTCTGCAATACTAACAACTATTAAAAACTTTGCTAAAACCTTACTCTCCAGTGGCACCAACTGGTGAGCACAAAAACGGTGGCCCTCATTGTCAACTCGGCGGCCATCAATGTCAAACTTGTCAAACTCAAAATGTAGGAAATTGAGGTGTTATTGACAGTTTGCGACTGCGACGCGAATTAAAATACGAGCTTAGAGAAGCTAAAGTTTCGGCTGTCATAGCCATATTTAGAATAAAGGTTTTCTGAAGTTGCATGCTCTAGGTGGTAGCACTGAGACGTTAGGTCCCAGCACCTGTCAAAGCACTAATGTATTCCGACATTAGTTAAATTGACGTCATTGTCATTTTGATGTCATATCTTAGGCTTTCCAAGTGAAGGACCGCTTTCCAAAGTTTTTTGACAGTGAGTGAGGGTGTGTACTGAAAATCCTCACTGTCACGGGTCATCACTTTCTATAAGTAAACAGTGATTGTCACTGACATGCTTGGTTTGTATGGAAAGTTATTGCCTTCTAGCAGTGACCCCGAGGCACCTCGTTACTCTGTGGTATGTACCGTGCTTTGTTTCCAAGCCATTCTGATGTTACAAGACCTTATTTTAGGCATACGTTGGGTATTCATGGGTTCTATCGGATATAGATTTGGTAACCTTTAAAATGAGAGCTTACGCTTCTTGACGGTTGGCCTTCATCGAGCAAGTGTAAGGCCCAGAATAAACCCATTCATAAATAAAATAAGATTCAACTATAACAATAAATTATCATCATCATTTCAGCCGAAAGATGTCCACTGCTGGACATAGCCCTCCCCACAAGTAAGTGTCGCCACAACGACCGGTCCTGTGCATCTAGCATCCATTGAAGTCACGAGTCTCTCACAACGTCATCGGTCCTCCTTGTGGGAGACCTTCCAACACTGAGTCTTCCCGTACGGTACCATAAATAAATGTTATAAAGCAGCCTATCTATACTAATATTATAAAGCTGAAGAGTTTGTTTGTTTGTTTGAACGCGCTAATCTCAGGAACTACTGGATCGAATTGAAAAAATATTTTTGTGTTGAATAGTCCATTTACTTAGGAAGGCTATATAATAAAATCACGCTGTGACCAATAGGTGCGGAGCATCAATGAAAAATGTACGGGAAAAAAATATTCCATTTGAGAGCTTCCGTTGCGTGCGCTACGTTAACGGTTAAAGTTACGCAAAAATTAAGTGTGGCGTAATTATTCCCCTTTAAAAGTTCTAAAAAAAAGTCCGCAACGGCATATGCCCATCTTTTAAGGTTAACTCACTATAATCTTTTTTATGGTAATCAAATTCGTTCTAAAATAATGCATTATTTGTGAAGGTGTTTTTATAAACATGATTTTAATCCTTATACAAATAAATACGATATTCATCATAAGTATTTAATTTGGAACAAAATTGCCCTTGACATCATTTGATTTCAACGAATATCTTAGGAAATATCATAGTGTTAATCAAGTACCACGCGCACTTTCATGATGTACAAGGCGGGCAATTATGAGGGATGTGGAGAGCGAGGTACCATTTTGCATTTTGCCTATTTATTGAGGAAGGTTAGAGACTTTATATATAATCACGCTACGATACAGTAACCATAACCGCGGGTGAAACCGCGGGCACAGTTAGTAGTAAATATTTGCAACTGCTGGGTCCTCCACAAGTACTACTCATTTCTTACTTCAACATCGAGTTATTCGAACATATGCTTACTTAGCTAAATAAATTACTCAAACCAATAAACACGAACGAAACGGCAAGGTTGGCACCCGCCAGGTTGAGTCCCGTACAGAACAAATATTTTTATGGCCTACAGACAGTTGTTTCGGGTTTCAGAATGACCATGTTTATGAACGCACCCAAGATACAGGATTAAATTCTAGTGTCTGAAAAAAACAAAAAAAAACATTCATACAATATTTTCTGTATTACGCCGGTCTTTTCGTACTTAGCTACCCTTTTAGTATGTGGTAGTGTGCATAAAATGATAAATGGCTCAGCGTATGTCTCTTTCCAAGGCCATCAACAGAATGGATGATTTGCTCAAGGTTGTAAATTTAAATAGATTTAACATATCTACGAGATTCTCAAAATTTATTCGCTCTTCATTCGTATGTAAATAAAATTATTTAGACATGTGTAATGGCTGAAACTACCACGTCTTGTTTATAGTGCAGGAACTACTTTTGAGAAAGGATTACTCAAGCTGACTTATGAAGGTACGTTTTATAGAATGGCACTCTGACAGAGACAAAGCTAATTTAAATCTTAGTAGTAACTAATAATAACATTGTTAATAAATTACATATACATAATATTAACATGTTTAAATATTAAAATATAAAGGGTGTAACGGAAAGGTGTGGTCATATTTTAAGAAGCGGTTCTGCTCATGTAAGTGAACCACTTTATTTAAAAGAAAAATAGAAAACTCCCAAAATAAATATTGGACTTTCCACACCAGCCTTTTTTTTGTGAGGTTGGGAAAATATCCTATGACTTCTCCCGCTCATGGTGGAGCGAGAGGGCGTGTCAGACTTTTACTGACCAAAACCTACCCCTGTTCCCTCCTTGCCTGAGTGCTCAGGGGCGCGGTAACTCTGTTTCAAATTTATCCGCGACCACTTTTTTTTTTTTGATTGGTGGGAAATCATCCAATGACATCTCCCGCTCTAGGGTGGAGCGGAAGGGCGTGTCAGACTCTTACTGACTAAAACCCACCCCTGTTCCACCCTGCCCTGAATGCCCTGGGGCGAAGTAACTCTTTCGAATTTATCCTCAACCCGGGGGCAGCCTCCCCCCGCGATCCATGATAGGGCTCCTGCCCGGAGAGGTACTTCAATACCTAGGTACTTACAAAGTCAAAATGGTTAGAACAACATTAACCTCAATCTTTTAATATTCCACCAGAGAAACGATTCCATTCCTTTCATCGAATCTCTGAATTTGCAATCGTTTAATTTTTCATTCGTTTGACAGCCATTTTTTATTTGTATTTGGTCACATCAGGCGGGTAGATTTATCATGTTTGTGACAGTTCCATTTTGGTAATAGTTTTGGTTTGTGATATTTTACGTAAAACCTAGTCACATGTTATGATGTTACTGTCTATTTAGTTGATTAATGGTTCGTTTTGAATTTTAAATCGGGGAGTTTAGGACGTTTGTACTTCCTGATTTCTATTTTTAGATCACGTAGATTAAATATTTGTAAATACACTTGGAATTGGGGTCTCGTCTTTTAAGCTGGATCCAGATATGTTCTTTTGTCCGTACCGTTCCTTCGTATCGTAACAGCGTCGCGATCCATGTAACGCTAGTGTGGACGCCCGTACGTTACGGTACGGTGGTACGGTACAGTAGATAAAAGAACATAATTATCTGGACCCAGCTTTATAATGCAAATCGGAAAATTAAAAAATAAAGTTGTTAATACTGCACTGTGCGACAAGTCAAATGAAAAGGCTTTATCAGAGTCTCAAATGTATTTTTTCATAATTTAAAAAATAGACGAAATTGATTACCAGCTACTTATTTATCTATTAAACTTAATGCACAAATAAGAATTACTGTACAATGGCGGACTTAATGCCTTAGGCATTTTCTACCAGTCGACCTTAGGGTGGTGCAGAGACGGAACGTGGCAGGTGCAACTTAAGGGAAAGAATAAACGGAAAAAAAATACAATAATGAATACATACATACAACAAAATTAAAAATGTAAATGAGAAAAACGAAAACAACGAATCAGCGTTGTGACGATTTTTCCAACTCCTTGCGAATGTGTTCACGCTACTTAATCTCTGAAATTGAACTAAATCAAAAATTTTGAAAAAAAAAATAGTTCTTTTTTTATAGATTACAGGAAAAGTAAGAAGACTACGATTTAAAAAAATAAAAATTCGTTCGTAACCATTTGGGCGCGAGTCTGACTCGCACTTGGCCGATTTTTTTAAATAGAAACAACACAAAATTTCTTAAGTTGCAGTTCTTAAGTCAAAAAGAAAGGACTGCGACTGCTATTTTAATGCTACAATGAAACGGCCACAGGAAAACGCAATTTTAACCAAAGAAAAAAATTCACCATCGAATCACTAATAAACCAGCCAGTCTTTAAACGTCCAACATTTAAACGCAGAACACAAAATTAAAACAAGGGTCATGGTGTAATAATCCCATAATAGTCTGTACCCACATAACCATGAATATAAAGTACAGAAAACGGTCCCAACCGTACTTAAAGTACCGTACTGAAATGTATCATAACTGAGTAGAGAACAATAAAAGCATGACGTCAAGGGTTGCTTACAGATATAAGAAATGTTGGACAGAATGTTTTGACCTTCAGGATTATTGTGTTTCCTTAAATATTTTAACGTTCCCACTGCTGGGGCATAGACCTCCTCTCTATGAGAGGGAATGGGCGAAGGCCGAGTGCGGGTTGGTTTTTAGTTTTTAGTTCCAGGAAATGCCCGTTTCCTCACCATGTTTTCCTTCATCGTTTAAGAACAGTGATGATGAAATAATTTACATAAAATTAAATGCCTGCCTGGGTTTGAACCAACAACATACAACACGTAAGTTGGAGCCGATACCACTGGACCACCTCGAGTCTGATGCTGGCATTTAAATAATTAAGTATCAGATCTTTTTATATTTTATCCCACAGTTTGTAAATACAAATCTAAATCCCGAAGTCTTCTTGAAGTTCTCTGAACAAGAACAAAATATTAAAGGACTGCGGACATCAAAAGTTGAATGTTCTTCGTATTATCTTTGCTCCCAAAGTCTAAACCATAGACACTGCATATTTCCGAGATAAAAAGTCTAACCTATGATACTAAATGATAGAGTAGCATTCTGCCACTAAAATATTTTTTGAAATCAAATAGTAAGTGTTTCCCGAAATCATTTTTTACAAACATCTTTTGATGTTGTAAAAAAATGAAAAATAATAGAGTGATGGTGTGTGATGGTGGTGGTGGTGATGGAGTGGTGGTGTGGGTGGTGGTGGTGTGTGGAGTGATTTATCACTCCGAAATAATTTTATCAATTCTATTACATTAGATGACATACTAAATATCAAAAGACTGCGGACAATATTGCGCCAGTATGACACAATCCCTCTGCAAAGTGTGCTAACCAGGAGATATAGCAATTTCCTTATCGACTGCTCATTGCAGAAGTAATAAACCCATAATAGGTAGTTCAATGTTCTTTAAAGTCATAAGTGCTAGTAATGTTTACGTCAATTGGCATAAGCATATATGTATGTAAGCTTATGCGTATGCAAAAACAACATTGGAAAAATGTCAAAAGGACTATAAACATCAAATGTAAAATAATTTAAACTAAACACACATACATTAATAGAGTTATTTAGTTCGGTATCTCAGTTCAATCGTGCAAAGCGATGACGAAATAGATTCATATTCATATTCATTTATTTGCGTTCTACAAGATAAACGGACTGTTAAGCACGGAATGAACACTGGATGGATGAAATATATAAATGAGGGACTATTTGCGACTGCCGCATTGCCCATAAAATTAAGGGGAAGGTTTATAAAAATGAACAGACTTGCTGTTTTGTATGGTTCAGAATGTTGGGCCTAAAAAGGGATGAATGAAAAGCAATTGCGTGCAGCTGAGACGAGAATGCTAAGAGTGATGTGTGGTGTTACACGCATGGATAGAATTAGAAATGAGTATATGACAGGCAGTCTGAAAGTGGCACTGGTGAATGAAAATTCATGGGTGTTGTTGTTAAACAATTTCCTCTTTGAACGTTCATTTTGGCAGGCATTCCAAAGGTAGGTACCATACTGATTAGTCACTGATGGTTAATGATGAATGTCAATTTATTCACACGCTGCTGGTTTTTCTGATTATGATCTATACATACTATAAAACAAAGTCGTTTTCCGCGTTTGTCTGTTTCTCTGCTGACTCCTCGACCACGCAATGGATTTTGATGCGATTTTTACAGATATAAAGAAATGATAAACGTAGGTCTTTGAATAAAAGTGATATTAAAGCCGGGGCGAGTCGCTATTATTTTATAAATATTGTAGTATCTGAGGTTGTGGGCTCCAGGTGTGTGCTTCTGTTGTGTTGTATTTCTTTTCATACACACACCAAAGAACATTGGACCGCAACTCTTGATATTTTATATTGTACAATTTGTCCATTTCCATCGATAACTGACAACGGACTCTTAAAACAATTCAATTCTTTTATCAGATTTGAATAATAGGTATTCTAAATTTCGCAAGGGTTTTTTTTTGTTTTTTCTTTTTACGGTCTACTCAGGGATGTGCCCTTACAGGCGCTGCACAGAGGAGGTCCCGAAGTGGTCTTTTAAGACGTAATGGGGACCCTTCCATGTGCTGAAGGTGATCACCAGGCTCGTTTTAGTGAGGGTAAGAATCCCACACTCCCTGGTCTTTTCATCAAAAGTCCAGGCGTCTTCGAAGGTTCCCCCCGAAAAAAAAAGGTATTCTTTTGCACAACCTTTTAAAAGTATATTTCACGGACCAGCCTGTCTGCTGACAAGGTTCGTTTTTCATGTGATCTCCTTAGACATCACAATATCGTAATCAGAAAAAGCCATGAGGAGCCAGCCATCTCCATAAATAGCCATGACGAGCCAGTTTTATATGTACACCAGTATGTTTAGGAACAACTCAGCTCAACGCAGTACCAGTTGACTAAAGAAAGTTACACTATTTCTCCTAACAAAGTTTCTGAAAGAGGTTTTTTATTCCAAATAAAGTATAATGGAATGTGCAAGATTAGGTAATAGAGGTTTGGAAACTAGTAAAATTATATTGTGAGGACTTGCGACATTCCTTTCAAAAAACCTAAAGGAAACGGAAAGATGGAAAAGTAGTTCGATATACAAAATCATAACCCATTATTGCGGCTTTGCCGTAGTGGGGTCAAATAGGGTAGGTAAAGATGACATCATTTATTCATCATCATCATCATCTCAGTTGAAAGACGTCCACTGCTGTACATATGCTATAACTATCGCCACAACCACGGGTCCATCTCGCATCCATCTATTCCCGCGACCTTCACCAGGTCGTCGGTCTACCTTGTGGGAAGCCTTCCAATGCTATCGACGCGCGAGATCGAGCTGGTTCGGTCTCAGCTCCGCGAAGTATTGGTGGCGGAGTGGCGGAGAAGGCTCTTGCATCCTACCGCCGGTCCGGCCGGTCCCTACGTACGGCTCCCTGACGCGACGTTTCGGGCGACGCAGGTGCTTTTGGGGCATGGCTGCTTCGGGAAGTACCTGTGTCGCCTATACAGGGAGCTGGAGGCTCGGTGCTATTACTGCATCTACTGTCTGGAGGATATGGCGTGGCATACGCTGGCCGTGTGTGTTGCATGGGAGGAGCCACGTCGTGCCCTCATTTCGGAAATCAGAGGCGACCCGTCGCTGCCGGCCGTGGTTTATTCCATAGTCGGCAATGCAAAGACTAGGGATGCGGTGATCTCCTTCTCTGAGAATGTCATTTCGCAGAAGGAGGCTATGGAAAGGGAGAGGGAGATGACTAGTGCACTCTCTTCCCAAACCAGGTGCACCAGGCGTCGGAGAAGGGCGGATAACGCCCTCTTCCAGCCCCCCTCAAAGGGTCTAGGGCCGACGGATTCGGGGGCGTCCGTTGGCTCATCAATCGGGACCCGAGATGGCGGCGCGTAGTGTTCCACGCGCACCTCTCTTAGACGTAAAGGGGAGTTAACACCTCACTCCCCACCACGGGACGAGGCTCGCAGATAGCGGGCCGGTACAAGTCCGGGGCAGCGGAAGTCCCATTCGCACCCGCAGCCCCCGAGTCAAGTATATGAGGGGCAAGGGGGTTTTTAGTCAGTAAGAGTCTGACAGAGCCCTTCGCCCACCCCAGGCGAAGGACATCCATGAGGATTTTCCACCCCGGCAGCAAAAAGAAAACGGCCTTCCAATGCTGCGTCCTCGAGTACGTGGTCGCCACTCCAGAACCTTTCGCCTCCATCGACCATACGTTCTGCGATCAATACGCCCTGTCCACTGCCACTTAATGACTTTTGGCTCTAAAACACTCCTTAAAGTTTCGAGGGCTATTTTTTTACATCTTATACAGGGTGGAAAATATCAATGGGCCCTGAAGGGAAACCACTTTCAATCCTTAAGATAGATTATTTTGCTTAAAGGAAACATTCCTTTATTTTTAAAAAGAAACAAAACTGTATTTACAGTTTTCTTGACCCTAACCGCGAATTGAACCAGACAAAAATTTAAAAAATTAACACTCGCTATTTTATTGTACGAATCGATAAGATCAGTTCAGGATAAATTCTCTCTAATAAACATTTGATCATGAAATCTAGCATTAATTTTATTTTATCATCTATTCTAATATGAAGGACACGTAACGTTTTATTTTTAAACTTTTCGTCAGAACGCCTCGTCTCAGAAGGAAATGTGTATTTATTATTACCAATGGGGATGTTACTTGGGTATAAAAATAATAATTCTTTTTAGTCCGAAAGTAAGATAATCAAATAAAAAAATATGGGACACGTATTTTTTGCTATAACTAACCAACAAAAAATTATAATGATACAGGTGAAACTAAATAAAGCTTATAAAAACGCATCGAAGCTCAGGAGTGGGGGCTCGTTACGTCACTAAGTGGTAAAAAATGTTACACACCGAGACGTCACGCGACATTGAAAAAAACGCATTGCAAACTCAAAGTGACAAAAGAAAAAATACTTGTCAAATTGTTTTTTTAATCTACTATTTTTTATTAAACGATTTCTATACTTAAATCTTCAACAAGGTACTTAGAGATAAATTAGCAAGCTTGTACTTCATAGAATGTCTTTGGACGTTAGAGTTATAAGAAAATTATAACCTATCTTTTACTTGTTGAAAGTGAACAGTTCTAGTCTAGGTAATGTTGATTAAAACCCTTGTGTACTAAACATTAGATTTCATGTATATCTTGTACGACAGACAAGAAGTGTAAAACCTACTGTTTCTTGGAGCTTTATCTTTAACATTCACTGTATCGACTAGTTAAATAAAATAGCAAGTGTTCTGGTTCGATTTCCGGTTTAGGTAAGTTTGTCGAGTAATCTGTGAATACAGATTTGTTTCTTTTTAAAAATAAAGGAATGTTTCCTTCAAGAAAAATAATCTATCCTAAGGATTTAAATTAGTTTCCCTTTAGGGCCCATTGATATTTTCCACCCTGTATAATAACACATTACGTAAATAACTGGAAACCTACCTCAACAATCGAATCAATGATTCAAACCGCAGAAACAAACACGAGAAGCCTTCAGACTTGGGTAAATAATACTAGGAAATCTAGATACATAATCATGTCAAGTTAGTTTGTTTAAAGCCTGAGAACATACTGTCAATCTTCAGCTGTCTATTGATTTAGGTTAATGTTGACAGTTTGATACTATTTTAGGTACATTCAGACTTGTTTAGACAACTCGCTAAACATAATTATGCTCAGTTTAAATACTAATTAGCGGAGTTCTAAAAATTCTAATTAGTCCGTCGCGTCAGTTAGATTACCAAAAAAAAGACGTGTGGCACTCGGAGACTGCCGCGGTAAAGCTATTGCATAGCATTTTTTATCAACTTATGCAATTATAATTATTTATTTATTTTATTTATGCAGTATTTTTTTTCCTTTGTTTTTTTTTCTTTGATATTAATTCAAGTTTCACTTTTTACACGCACGTAAGAAGTTACACTTCTTTGGCGTAACAAGATAAATATCATCATCATCATCATCATCATCATCATCGTCATCGTCATAGTCATCGTCATCGTCTCCACTTCATGGAGACATCGTCAACTCTGACTTAGACACCTTTTAAAATTAGCCTAGGTTTCTTTTTCCGGAATGAATCACAAAGTATCAATATTCCGCATAAGCCATCCCATGACAATGTAAGCCAAATGAAGTCCAAACCCTGCCAACTTCACAAAGTTGGGTAAAGCGACAAAAAGTGAAACCAACACAGGCGTGGTTGTTTGTTGACTTGGGGGACATAAGGCTGATGTGGCTGTTTGTGGGTCTCTTGGAACATTGTACTAGCTTTTTAGGGTTCTGCCGTCATAAAGGACATTTTAGTTTTGTTATGTTTACTGAAGTTTGTTTCAGATAGCGTTAAACTACTATTTACACAACGCATAAAGGGTGCGTTTTAAACTTAATGCTTGACGCATTAAGTGTATGACCCCTCATTAGCAGACACAATTAAAAACCTATTGTTGCGTTACCTTATGGTAACGCGAGGGGCTTGACGCGTTTAAAGAAAAAATAAATTGATATAATAATTATGGTGTCACAACAAAACGAGTTAAGAATTAATTTCTTCGTATTTATTTTGCACACATAATTCGTGCTTTATACAGGGTGTAACAGATGAGTGGATTTTAGATACGTCTTTTGCCTTAATAATGAACAACTGTTTCAAGGATGTCATAGAAAGTTCCCAAAAAAAATTACTAATTTACGTAAAAAATTATCATCAGCAGATCAAAATTAGCATGACAGATCCATTTTAGGGTTCTGAAAGTCCGAATGAAAAACGGAACCCATATAGGATCACTTGTGTGTCTATCTGTCCGTTTGTCACAGTTAATTTGCCCGAATCTGGTACTTTAATTTTATAAAAATCGGAATTTTCGCAGCAAGCAAGCAGTATTTAAAATATGTCAAATATGCATTTCTTTTACACCTTGTAGATAGTGTAGATACAAATAAATACATGTGTACCATAGCTTATTACGTTCAAGTTTTTTTCTAAGTTGCATTCCGTTGTTATTTTGGGGCCAATAAGTGATTAAGACTTTGAAGTTCATAAAAAATAAAAGAAGTTTCATTTTTCATTCTACAGTTTTATATGACTTAAATAATGATTAAGGTTACAAATTTAACTTATAATGTAAATAATATTATGATTCTTAATCTATATATGTACCGTCATTTAGTATATAATGCACAAGGACCGCTAAAGGTTGTTCCAAATAAATGTGCAATAACGGTCATTGACTCACCTACATTTATTGACATTTTTAATTTGAGAAACGGAATTAATGACTCAAAGCTGTCCCGAATCAACATCTCTCGTGATCCTTAACATTGTCTAATAATGAAAAACGATTTATATTTATTTGTTCAGGTACCTACGAAGAGTTATTAGGGAAAGGTCAATGTACTTTATTGCAAATTTATCTGAAACATAGTTTAGCAATAGCGGTACAAGCCTCCTCCATTCGTTTCCATGCTATTCTGTCTCCAGCTACTCTACTCCAAATTTTACCTACTATTTTTATAATATCGTCGCTCCATCTCATTTGTGGTCGACCTTGTCTGCGTTTTTTATTCAATGGGTACCAGTTCGTGGTGGTTTTCGTCCACTTTTCATCTGTTTCTCTTTGGAAATGTCCAGCCCATTTGTATTTCAATCCTAGTACCTTTTTGGCCACGTCCTTTGCCTTAATTTTACATCTAATTATTGTGTTCTTTACTCTGTCTTTAAGTCTGTGGTTCATATAGCTCCGTGTACTCTTAAATATTTCTTTTAGTGTTTAAATCCATAACAATATTAGAGATAACAAGTTAAACCTACTGTATTCCTTTACTACGGAACCTAGGTTTAATTTTAGCTCTAGCCTACTTTACACGTTTTTCGCAGATTTTTTCTATTAAACTTTGCGAAACTTTCAGCGTTTGGGAATACGACTTGGGAACCAATATTCTAGTCACGTGATTTCGGGAAGATCTAGAGAAATATAAAGTACTTGAAACATCTTGCTGAAACTAACGTTTAGATAAAAGTTGTAGAAGTTTCGAAACAAGCACTACTTACCTACTTGTGGTTTGATTTCAAATTCTTTTTGCTATCGTTTTTAGGGTTCCGATGATCAGAATGTAAAAAAAAAATGCTTACAGGATCACTCGTGCGTCTGTCTGTCCGTCTGTCGTAGCCAATTTGCTCTGGATTGATTGGACCGATTCAGTTGAAAATTGGTAAACTCATGAATTTCCACTACCAAAGACAGATGTGTAACATAAATAATGTTCAATATGGGTTCTCTTTTTGGGGAAAACTAGTAAATAAAAAAAATAAAAAACGAGACCGCTTTTTTTCTGTGGGGTGCGAAATCATCCGATGTCATCTCCCGCTCTAGGGTGAAGCGGGAGGGCGTGTCAGACTCTTACTGACTAATACCCACCCCTGTTCCTTTCCTGCCCTGAATGCCCAGGAGCGAGGTAACTCTTTAGAATTTATCCTCAACCCCTGGGCAGGCATCGGCCATGACGGGCCCCGTTATGATTGCTGACAACTCTTTGAGGCGCGCGTGGAACACTACGCGCCGTCGACTCTCAGACCTGGTGCTGATCGGACGGCGAGTTACCGACTACTCTCCGTCCGCAGGCCCGGGTAAACGAGCGAGCTTTACAGTAGTCGCATATGATGTTGTAACATTTGATACCTCACCTTTGTAATAAGCAACATTAATATGCTATCCTGGAAAATAAAATTAAAACGTTTAGTTCTGATATCGACCGCGCAGGCTTATCGTGTGCGCGCTCTACCATCTGACGGCCAACTCTACCACCACGCACGCTCATAGGTCAAATCAAATTCCCCGGTTTCCTGTTACACACTTCCGTCACATTCCACGAAATTATTCGCACAGATTGCGGGAAATCGAAAAGAAAGGTGTTACACATGAAAAAATGGGTTTTCAAATTGATCCGTGCGACATATCAAATGAAAGAGCTTACTGAGTGGGTCTCAAATATATTTTAATATAGCTAAGTATTTATTATCATATAGTGCGGCACACACAACATAATTTTCAGTTAAAAAAAAAAAGGTTTTCTAGCTTACTTCCCAGTAATAGTATCTATGCGAAAGTTTGTATGTATGCTTATTACCTAGAATGGCTGAATAGATCTTGATGACACACGTATATCCGCGAGGGCGAAGCCGATGGCAGAAGCAGAAGCAAACATCATCATCATCATCATCATCAGCCTTTTAATGTCCCCACTGCTGGGGCACAGTCCTTGTCCTTTGTGAGAAGGTTTGGGCCGTAATCCACCATGCGGGCGCAATGCAGGTTGGTGGATGTCACATGTCTTCGATTTTTTAGTTCTAAGACATGCCGGTTTACTCACGAGGTTTTCCGTCACCGTTTTGAGAGCAGTGGTGATGAAATAACTTTTGGTTTGAACTCACGATCTACAACTTGAAATTCGCGGCCGTTACCACTGGACCAACAGTGGTAATTCATATCTATAAACACAAGTTGTTGTTGTTGGTTGTGGTTATAAAATTAATGTTTATGTTTAACACCTAGGTTCACACCTATCTTACACAGGTTCATTAGTTGAGTAAACCACGTGTAGGGTAAGCTTTGTAAATTATGAATTATGGAATAATTTGCTATGTACTTTCCACTATGTGTTTAGTGTTTTCTTCATGAGGAATTACTTCAATAGGCAGAAGTTTTACAAAAACATCTTTCCTGTACCGAGATTGCTTTTTAAATTTTTCACAGTGGATTTTACAGCGTAAAATTTTAAACATGTTGTGTGATTATTGCTAATTATAAATTATAGCCTATCTGCTATTTCAGACAATAATCTACCTCTGTGCCAAATTTCATCCTTATCCGTTTAGCCGTTTTGGCATGATTGTGTAACAAACAGCCATCCATCTAAACTTTTGCATATTTATTTTTATTATTCATATTAATTTATATAATAGGATTGCGGTAAAAAAATGAATTATTTTAGTTACAAATAGTCGGTTCTCGGTTTTAGTTATAAATTAGACGATTGTATAAAATGCCTCGCCAGAGTTGAGAGTCGAGTCCTAATGTAATAGAATAATTTGCTTTCAAAATTAGTCTTCATGAACCATTAGAGTTGGTTTATTGTAATTAAATAAAAATAGAGTACCTATAAATTACATTTGGGCTGGGCAACTGTTTATGTTAAAATATATATCAAATTTAATTATTGAGTGGGACTAGTTCATTGTAATTAAAATTCAGTTTAATAATATATTTTTCACTAAATAATTCGTATTAATTTTATTTAGTGAAAAATATATTATTAAACTGAATTTTAATTACAATGAAGCGATGGCGAAATAGATCGGACTGTTAAGCACAGAATTAACACTGGATGGATGAAATGGCGGCAGGTCACCGGGACTATCTGTGACTCCCGCATTCCTCTAAAACTTAAGGGAAAGATTTATAAAACAATGGTCAGACCTGCTGTCTTGTATGGCTCAGAATGTTGGGCCACAAAAGGGATGAATGAAAAGCAATTGCATGTAGCTGAGATGAGAATGCTAAGAGTGATGTGTGGTGTTACGCGCATGGATAGAATTAGGAATGAGTATATAAGAGGATGTCTGAAAGTGGCACCGCTGACTGAAAAGTTGTGTGGAAATCGGTTGTCGTGGTATGGGCATGTGATGCGGAGGAATGAAGAAAATGTCGTGAGGAAAGTCTTGTGTATGGATGTGGATGGCTATAAGAGTAGGGGAAGGCCAAAGAAACGATGGTTGGACTGTGTGAAAGAGGATATGGGCAAAAAGGGGGTGACTACAGAGATGACGACTAATAGAGGAGTATGGAAGAAAAAAACATGTTGCGCCGACCCCAAATAAATTGGGATAAGGGCAGGAGAATGATGATGAATTCGTATTAATTTAAAAATTAAAAAAATTGTAAAGAACAACCACGTTTCACATAAAATTATTTTTCTTTATCAGTAACACTCAAAGTTTTATTGTTAATAATAAATAAAAGCGCAATAAATTTGCAAAAATTTAAGGCAAAACGTACTAAACTGTTTGTACCATGATGATCACCATGATGGTGATCATCATGGTACAAGCAGGCTCGTTTTCTCTATAATAATAGGAAAAGCGATCCGTCCGACTACTTGAAATGTAACTTGTTTTTTCTTTTTCAAAATTTATTTAGCCTATGTCACTTATGCCTTGGGGCAGCGGATAAATTCTGAGAATGAGTTACCGCACCCCTGGGCACTCAGGCAGGGAAGGAACAGGGGTGGGTTTTAGTCAGTAAGAGTCTGACACGCCCTCCCGCTCCAACCAGAGCGGGAGAAATCATTAGATGATTTCCCACCCCCAAAAACAAAAAAAGCCTATGTCACTTCGGCTATCAAAACCAATCTAACGATACCCTGAACCTGATTTGTTATCTATATATCAATCCAGCCGTTTAGGCCACAGGGCGTATTCATCATTATCATCATATCAGCCGAAAGACGTCCAGTGCTGGACATAGGTCTCCCCCAACTGTCGCCCACCACAATGACCGGTCCTGTGCGTCTCGCATCCATCAGCTATCCGCTTCTCTCACCAGGTCATCGGTCGGTCATCCACCTTGTTCGAAGCCTTCCAACGCTGCATCTTCCGGTACGCGGTTGCCACCGGCACAGGGCGTGCCAAAGAAATATACATACATAATAATAATAATAAATAAATGAAACGGCTCGCATTGTCAGGCGGTTCCTCTCTTTGAAGCCCTGACCACCGGTAGCTTGGAACCTGTTCCCGATACCGGTGGGATACTATTTTTATATTTTTAAATGTTTTTTTGTTGTCCTTTTTATTGAAATATTTTAAAATATATTCTAAATGTATATAGGGTGACTGGTAAATAGTGACCGATACTTAAACACGTGATTGTACTCATGATCACAAACAACTTTCCCAAAGAAAGATTTTTTTTTCTCCTGCCGTTCTTTGTTTAAATATACAAATAATAATGGACACGGCGCGTATTGTTAGGAGGAGTCTTTCAGGAGCTCTGACTACCGGTAGCTTGGATCCTATGCCCGATACCTGTGGGATACTATTTTTATATTTTTAAATGTTTGTATTTATTTAATATTTAAAAATGTAAATTGGAATAATAATAATGATTTATTTTCTCACCACAATATGGAGGTATATTTAGGAAGGTATCATTGGCATGGCATGGCAATCATGGGCTTGGACAGTCGAGTAAAACGACGCTTACAGTCTAAAACATATCTTTTTTTTTAATTTCTAGTAACTTAAACGACTGACGTTGTCTTGTTCAAATCGCACTTTTAGTTTTTTCCTAAATTCTGGGTTTTTTTTTCTTTTTCTTTCCCTAATTATTAATTTCAAAAAATTCTTTCTTTTATAAATACGGTCTATTTACAGCTTTACAGTTTTCAACCAGCAATAGTTTGTTTTGTTACTCACATTCGCCATAACAACACTGCTTAATAACATACTATATAACAAACTGACCACACCTTTCCGTTACACTCTGTACAACACTTAACTAATAAACCAAAAATAAAAAAAAAACAACCGACTTCCAAAAAAAAAATACACTAAAAATTTATTATATATATATTTCGGCAGTCGGTGTTTGTATTTTTACTTCTTCGTTATTTGACACCGACTTCCGAAATTAAAGTTATTTATAAATTTTTAGTGTATTTTTTTTTTGGAAGTCGGTTGTTTTTTTTGTAAAAAAGTATTTTATTTTTAATTTTTTAGTTGTTATACCCCAGAACTAAAAACCCCAATATAATGGAACGTGGAATTTAAACATTTGGAGAACACCAAAACGTCATCGAGGTACACGTATTTTCCGTTTTTGTCCAGTTTCTCAAAAAGCGCTGAAGCAATTTCGATAAAATTTATAAGGGACCACCTCGGGAGCATATTCTTTCAGATGAAAGAAGAATTTTGAAAATTGGTTCACAACTGACGGAGAAATCGGGTAACATACCTACATACAAAAAAAAAAAAAAACATACAGACGAATTGTGAACCTCCTCTTTTTGGAAGTCGGTTAAAAATGTCGTGCCACGGTTTTTGCGGTTCCACTCCTCCGAAACGGCGCGACCGATGTTAATGAACTTTTTTTGTTTAGTTGGTAGGTGCGAGAATAGGTTGTAAAGTATTTTTCATCTGCTAACCCCACTCCCCATTTTTTTATCTTAGATCTACTTTGGCTGTGTCAGCTAGTAAATAAATGAAAATATTAACAACTTAATAATGTAGAGTTCGGTCCAGTCATTCTCAAGTGATGCGCATACCAACGAACATAATATAATTAAAACATTTAAAGTTTAGCTTATATTTCTGGAGTATGGAGACTTAGTTTTATTGGCGAAGTTCCAAGCTTCATTCAACTATTTTATTCATAAGCTAGTATAACACAAAACAAACGAGTATAATATTACAAGTAAACTTGACCCCAAGAAATTTCTATTTAAAATTATTATTTACAGAATTTATTTATTAATAACAAGGACCCGTTCTCTACAGTTCCCTTTCAAACAATTTTAATATTAATTCTCAAGGCCTTGCGGCCTTGTAGCTCTCGGTACAAGGGATGGAATGCCTTTCTATGTCAGTTATTTTCCTTATTATGGCAGTTGGTCGGATATTTCTGCCAACACCCTTCAAGGGAAGGATTGCTGGAAACGTACGTAACTCATTCACAATATTTCGTGCTTGTTAGTGATCTTAAGTTTTCTATTACTTTTTCTGTGAGACCTTGTAAATGGCTCTATGTATCGTATACAACTGTTATCCATCTATTATAGCTGTTAGTACTTCTATGATTAAATAAATAAATAAAACAATACATAAATAAATAAATAAACCATTTACAGGCACTTTTGAATTCTTCATCTTCTTTCTAATTGATGGTTTAATAGCTTTCGTTTTGGATATTTTTAAAATATAAAATTTATTTGATCTTAACTCAATCCGAAGTGAGCACAGGATAGGATTAGTAACCCGTTTTATAGAACGGCAACTTCATACGTAAAAAACTATTACTAAATGTAATTGATCGGGTCCTTCATAGAGCAAGTGTACGGACACTTACGGCATTTCATTATGTGAATCATGTTCTGCAGGTGTATTCGCTAACTCAGTTGACATCCTTATTTTTATTTAGAATAAAATATGTAGGTATAACGAAATAATTGTTAAGTTTGTTCAACTAGGGTAAAAATATAACGATCACTAAAATATTTAACTTGATATCCGCCCCTTTCAGCTCAATAGGAAACCGAGAAGTGCCTCAAATTTAACTTCTAAGATTTTTTTACATAGTTACATGTGAAGCTTATAAAAGCGTGTTAAAAATTACGGTTTGAAAGCTTTTATATAGAAAATATATCAAATCGACATATTTTTTCTCCAAATAAAAAGTATCTGAAAACTTTATATTATTCAAACGAAGGGGATTGTGCCCAGTCACTCGTTTCTTTTAAAAATCTAGTAAAATACCATTTCCTTTCTCTCTCTATATAAACAGAAAGGCATTACCTTTCTGTTTATGTATATTCTCATCTCTTCCATAATCAGTCCTCTTTTTATTCTTCGTCCTCCTTTTTTTCTCACCTCCTATGAAATTTTGTAACATTTGATATGTATGTATATATGTATATATTTTTAATTGTTAAATATTGACATCCATTTTTTATTAGCAGTACACCACAGACTACCCCCTTTTAGATTTTAAGTTCTTTCAGTCCATCCCAAGGTTGTCTGGTAGATATCGCTGTCCAGCGATAAGACCGCCGTTGTACCCATAGATTTAAGCTCGTGTAAAACAATTGTGTGACTGTTTTGGTGTACAATAAAGTTTTATTCTATTCTATTGTGATAGCGAGTGAGTTCCACAATACAAGAACAAGACACAGTGCAGTGCTAGTGATGTGTTACTAACATATGTTTAAGCTTTATTTACTAACACTTTCTGTTATATGTATACTTAGGTTAAGGTATTTATCCATGGGTCTATGCAACCCGAAATAAATGATGTATTATTTTATTTATTATTTAATAAGGATTCGGAACTGGCCTGACCATGGCCTGTTTATTGAAGCTTATGGAGTAGGACGGAGAGCGGATGCCTTCCGCATGATGTAATATGGGAAGCGGTTCGGTCATAAAGACATTCCTGGCATTATTTTATTGACCTTGGATAGACAGCTTTGGATAGGTATTCGGATGGGTTTAATTGTAAAAAAAGGGGTTAGAATAACCATTGAAGAGAAGGTTTAGTTTTTTTAAATAGTAGTTAGTTTTTATTATCCACCAGATTACTGTTAGGCTGTGCTCAGCCTTCAGTCAAGACATATTAGGGTTCTCGGACATCCGGGCCTGCGGACGGCGAGCAGTGGGTAGCTCGCCGTCCTATCAGCACCAGGCCCGTGAGTCGACGGCGCGTAGTGTTCCACGCGCGCCTCAAAGAGATTAGTGTCAGCCACCACTGACGGGACCCATCGTGGCCGATGCCTGCATGCCTAGGGGTAGCCGATAAATTCTGAAAATGAGTTACTGCGGTAACTCGTTTTCAGAATTTATCACACAACAGGACATTGGTGCGCCACTGGGCACTCAGGCAGAGAAGGAACAGGGGTGGGTTTTAGTCAGTAATAGTCTGACACGCCCTCCCGCTCCACCCAGAGCGGGAGAAGTCATTGGATGGTTCCCACTCCCCAAAAAAAAAAAAGGATTCTCGGACGGTTCCAATCTTCAGTGTTTGTTCGGCGTCTCTCGGCAGACCAACTGCGTCCTGTAGTGCTTGATGAAAGTTGGGACACCACCTTCCATCATGAGCCACATGCCCTGACATCTGCTCAGATACTACGGATCTAATGACAGCGTCAGCGGAGCGCATTGCCGTGGCCGAATACAGAGCCAAGAAAGGGATTTTATTAAGAAAATATATTATTTTGCCGTCAACACGTGAAGCCTCTCACAGAGAGGAGGCTTGTGCTTGCAGTGGGGACATTAAAAAGGCTGATGATGATGATGATGATGACGTGAAGAAGAAGGTATATCAAACAACTGTCACACTATAAAACCGTAACAAAGCTGACATAAATATGTAGGTATTTATACGAAAACAGTCTTCACAGAAGACGAAACTGTTCTAAGTCAGAAAAAATGGTTTTTGGCGGGATTTATTCGAGTTAAGTTCAGTGGCTGTTTTAATTATTCGCTGATTAATTCCTAGTAGATATTGTGATGTATAATTGATATAGTTTTGTGTTTCAAGTGTCTACGCAACTGGACAATATGTGGAATCATTGAAACAGGCGCGGTCTCGGTAAAATAAAGCTCAGAATTTTGGTCGAAGTATTGACGGGACTACCTCAGCGAAGCTTGCCGAGAAAGCTGACTCGACACATTTTCTGCCAAATACTGCAAAAACAATAGAATGTGATGAAATACTATCTTAACTTGACACTGGCTAAATGCACAGACCGTGCGAAGCCAAAATTAACAATAAAAAGTCAGAAAAATGTTTTAATTCTGGCGTGCAAACAGTCTTAGACCGCTTAATTCCCAATTTTACTTCAGGTAATTTTTCATATGTAACCAAAATTATAACCAGATGTTACTGAGAGAACATTATTTTCTGTTTCTAATTACAGTAACTAATGTAATACAATGACACATTTAGTAATGAAGGTGATGTTTGACCTTATAATAAATTATTTAGGCGTCCTAATTATGACAAAACGTAGGCGAGACATGACGAGATATTGTTATAATTAACACAGTACCTTATCATGTAATTACTTTACTTATAGATCAAATAACTGTGTCCCTGCCTTTGGTATATGAATAAAAGATGAGAAAATATAATTTAAGGCTGCCAGGAGATGTAGGGTCTTATTTATAAAAAAAAAAAACTAGCTGACCCGGAAAACGTTGCAATCAACAAATGGGAATGAGGGTAGGAAGGTAAATAATACTTTACGACCTATTTCATGCCTACCAAATAAAATAAAAATCATTAAAATCGTTCGAGCCGTTTAGGAGGAGTGCAACCACAAACAACGTGACACGAGATTTGTATTTAGGTATTTATTAGATAACCATGTAATTAGTTAATACACTCATTGGCAGGTTCTTAATTCAAATTTTTCTACCCGGGAAAAGAATAGTAGCGGCCATAAAAGTACTGACTAATAATTTGATGGAGATTTTTAGGGTTCCGTACCTCAAAGGAAAAATCAGAACCCTTATAGTATAACTTTGTAGTCCGTCCGTCCGTTTGTCCGTCTGTCAAGACCCTTTATCTCGGAAACGCGTGGAGGTATCGAGTTGAAATTAAAACCATATACTCAGGTCTACAGTCCCTTGAAGCTGTGAATCAAACTTAGTTAAACTAAGTTAACGTAAAACAAAGATACGGCCGTTTATGCCGCAAAAAACGTATATTTCGACACTCTCAAGGGATTTAAAATTTAGAGGGTACTGCCCGCTGTCCTACAATCATGAAATTTGGCAAAAAGCAAGGTATGCAAGGCATAACACAAGTTACGGGGAAAATCTGATTACCGTAAATTTTTAATTACGTTACAAAAATACGGTCCCCATACAAGGAATTCGGGACCAAATTTTAAAGTGAAGCGACCGTATCATGTGGGGCATTGTATGAAAGGACCTCATTAGCACAAACTCAAACAGATTCTAATTATTTAAACCACGTTTAATTACCGAAAAATTAAAAAACAAAAAGAATTCTGGCAAAAAATTTCGAAAGTCAATTGTCGAAGTATTCAGTTACCCACTTGAAGCTTGTACGGAACCCTCGGTGTGCGAATCTGACTCGCACTTGGCCGTTTTCTTCAATACACAACTGAGTTTTATTGATGAGAATTTAGAACCTGAGCAATCAGTATTTAAATGAAGCATTTGGTAAGCGAGTTTAATTAATAAGACTGCAGACGATTGGAATGAAATAAAATGAACACCGTATCAAAATCTATCAATAAAATTACCTTAATTCTAACGTGATTGTGAGTTCAAGTCCTTTTGAAGGAAACTACCTACACTCCAGTCGCCATGACAACGGAGTTAAAAACCTTGATCAATGTCAATATAAAAAACTTTTTTACAAAAAAATAGAACCGACCGGTGTTTCTGTTTTGTATCTTCGTTTTTTGACACCGACTTCCGAAATTAAAGTTATTTTGCACTTTTTTTGGAAGTCGGTTCTATTTTTTTGTAAAAAAGTTTTTTATTTTTCACTTTTTAGTTGTGGTTCCCCATTAAACTGTGTTAAAAATTCATAGACATACGATAGCGGCAATCGCGGTTGATTTGCTGTCAATTTTTGAAGATTTCCGTTGTCTGTCTCCGACACCCATCATCAGATCTTTTTGAAATTTAAATGGGACCATTTCGAAATAAACCCCTTTCGAACAAAAAAAGAATTTTGCAAATCCGTCAATATATGACGGAGTTATGCCCGAACATATATAAAAAAAAAAAAAAATACTAACATCCCAATTGATAACCTCCTCCTTTTTAGAAGTCGGTTAAAAACCCGGTCAGACCGTGTACAGAAGAGCTGATCAGCATCGTTGTATGTGTAGTTGTATGAAGGCTTTAGTAGATTTTTTGCGTATTTGGTGTTCCTTCAAGACGATTAGTTTCAAAGCATTCAAGCTCTGAGTAGAAAGTGGTTTTAGGTAGTCAACTGGTATCCATGCGCTGTCTCCGTCAATATATGAAAAAAAAAAAAATACAAACATCCGAATTGATAACCTCCTCCTTTTTCGAAGTCGGTTAAAAATGTAAATACATGTGAAAGTTTGAATGGATCGAAATTTGGCTGAGAGAAAGATTATAGTCTGGAATAGCACAAAGGCATTTATTTATTTATTATTTGTTTTTTTTTACTTTCCCCATATGTTGGGTGAAGTACTAACTTGACACTAGCGAAGCTACCGGCCGAAGCTAGGAAATAATATACTCTAACGGTCATTTGATTGAATGTAGTGGAGTTAATGACTGAGAATAACGGGCTTAATTCCAGGCTAAAAGTTTTTTCTATTGATGTGTATTTTCACCATGATTGCTAATTAATAAAAAATACCTCTAACTATTTAAAATATGACCATATTCTTATTTATCATCAGCGATGTGCAGTGGTGTTACGCGCATGGATAGAATTAGGAATGAGTTTATAAGAGGAAGTCTGAAAGTGGCACCGCTGACTGAAAAGTTGTGTGTAAAGCGGTTGTCGTGGTATGGGCATGTGATGCGGAGGAATGAAGAAAATGTCGTGAGGAAGGTCTTGTGTATGGATGTGGATGGCTTTTTTTTTGTGGGGTGGGAAATCATCCAATGACTTCTCCCGCTCTGGGTGGAGCGGGAGGGCGTGTCAGACTCTTACTGACTAAAACCCACCCCTGTTCCTCCCTGCCCTGAATGCCCAGGGGCGAGGTAACTCTTTCGAATTTATCCTCAACCCCCGGGCAAGATGTGGATGGCTATAAGAGTAGAGGAAGGCTAAATAAATGATGGATGGACTGTGTGAAAGAGGATATGGGTAAAAAGGGGGTGACTACAAAGATGACGACTAATAGAGAAGTATGGAAGAAAAGGACATGTTGCGACGACCCCAAATAAATTGGGATAAGGGCAGGAGAATGATGATGATGAATTCATATTTATCATGCACAACACAATCGCACAATAATATAATAGTGGTCATATTTTAACAACTGCTTTTGCCCATGGAAATTAACAAACAAAAGAAAGCTACAATCAATTCCCAAAAAAACTTACAATCAGAATCAGATCACTCTTAAATCAGATCCAAAATTTTTTCCTGAATTTGATAATCCAAATTTTCACGAAAACCCTAGGAATATTGCGAAAACGCTGATAATTAGACAATAGTGAAAGTTGTAATTCCAGGTAGCCTACTAAAACTAAAATCTAGTCATTTCTGCGTAGGGGGTCACAGTTTAACCCTAACCTAACCTAATTGAGTAATGTTTTCACCACTGTCTAATTATCCGTAGCTATTTCCGCAATATCCCTAGGGTTTCCCTAGGCTTTTCGCGAAAATTCGACTTATCAAATATCCTACGACATATATGTATAATGTTAGTAAAAGTAATGAGTATATAAATATAATGAGTTTATTTTAATTTTAACATTATATAGGTAGGATTATTTAATACCTCAGTTTAAGGCATCGTCCTTGTACAATGCGACCATCGCGCGAACATGCGATCGTCGTGCTTATTTCTATGGCAAAACCGGAAAGCGCCCTCTGTCAACGCGTAAACGCCGCGAACAACAATCGCGTGTTCGCGACTAGCGCGCTAACGCGAAGAAACAGAATAAAGAGTACGAGACTTCTCGTACTCTTTATTCTGTTTCTTATACACTATTGTCTACATTTCTTTTTAACTTCTCCTTTCGGAGGTCTGCTGGTAGAAATTTCTTTAGAAATAAGCAGTACGTTTGTACTCATATTTATTATGTTATTTAATAACTTCTTCTCTGTGTGTACAAAAATCGTTAAATAAATAAATAAAAATAAAGTAAGAATCTGACTGGCTGACTGCCTGATCGATCGACGCACAGCTGAAACCGCTGGGTCTAGAAGCATGAAATTTTGCACAAATATTCCATAAATGACGTAAGTGTGCACTAAGAAGAGATTTTTGGAAATTCATCCCCTAAGACTTCATGACCACGAATTTCTGTTACCCGTATATGCATATAAGAGTAGTAATGTAATTATCATAACCTCCGACGCAAAAAGATTGGTGTTATAAGTTTGACCGTTATGTGTGTGTGTCTCCTGCCCAGAGGTCGTGGATAAATTCGCAACAGAGTTACCGCGCCCCTGGGCACTCAGGCAATGAAGGAACAAGGGTGGGTTTTAGTCAGTAAAAGTCTAATACGCCTCCCGCTCCACCGAGAGCGGGAAAAGTCAGTGGATGATTTCCCACCCCCACAAATAAAAAAATGTGTGTGTGTCTGTCTGTAGCACCGTAGCTCTGAAAGAGGTAAACCGATTTGGGCGCGGTTTTTTTTATTTTATGGCAGGTTTTCTAGCGATGATTGGACTCCTGCATACTTCCATGCCTTACATATGGCTGCCAAACATGGACTTACAACAAAGAGGCAAGAAGTAAATTACAAGTTTGCCAACGCGCCATGGAAAGAAGCATTTTAAATATAAGAATTAAGGACAAACACCGGAACACTGAAATAAGAAAAAAAACCAAAATAATAGATGCACTGAAACACTCACAGAAGCTGAAGTGGAAATGGGCAGGATATGTAGCCAGATCTCACAGCGATAAGTGGGCCAAACAAGTGACTAAGTGGACAGGCCCAAAAGGCAAAAGAAAACAGGGGAGACCACAAGAGAGATGGGCTGACGAAATGTGCAAAGTGGCCGGCCAGCATTGGCTAACACTGGCAAAAAACCGAGAAAAATGGCAGAATCTGGAGGAGGCCTTTACCCAAAAGAGGGGTCCTTAATTGTTAGTAATTAGACTTATAATGAACTGTTTATCCAAATCGAACAATGTATTATTATTAAGGAATAAACAGGCTTTTTTATTTTTATTTTTTTATTTTATTTATTTTATTTTATTTCTAGCGATGGTTCTTAGACGTGTTTTATCAAAATCGCTTCAGCCGTTTAAAAGTGATCACTCTTTTGTGTTTTTTAAATGTTCGCTTTTCTTTTAAGCGTTGGGTTTTTTTTTAAAATTGTAATTTAATGAATAATATGCCATACAACGTGGCAATGCCGCCAGTCTTTTGGGTACACTTCCAGTCGACAGTGATGCGGAGGAATTTTTTGACGCCATATTTCAAGTTTTATTTAGTTAGGATTTAGTTAAGTATTTTATGAATAATATTGTTTAATCAAAATAACTACTCTGGTCTCATAAAACCTGCCAAGTGCGAGTTGGACTCGTGCATGAAGGTTCCGTACCATCGTACAAGATTATTCTATAAGTAGTACTATTCAGAAATTACGAGACTAACACAGTAAATAATTTTATGTTTTGAAAGTAGAATAATGTTCGTATTTAAATAATTTGAATAAGTAAGAGGCACTCGTCCTTCTAACGAATTGAAAAGGACTTGTGAGAGAAATCTTTAGACTAATAATATTAACCTCTCATCTTTGACTCTAAAACATCTTATGATTTATATTTAGTTTAAATGGATCATTATCAAAGGAATATGAGCGTCTTTTTATCCGGGACTTGGTATTACATACACATACATATTCGTTCAAAAGTTACTATGACAACCAAGCTCTTTTTTTACCGGACTACGCGACGCAAGGGAGGGTAATGAGTCTATGTATGTTTGCTCGTTCCTTTGTAGCACTTTAGAGACCAAACGCATGGGCCGATTTTGATAATTCTTGCGTTTAATTATTCGTCTTAATCTTGCGAGTGCTAATAAAGACATGAAAATAATCAAAATATAAAATGGCGACCAAAAGGCGCCATATTGAGAAAAAGAAAAAAATTAAAGTGACGAACTATATTAAAAAAAAGTGGGGTATCAAGATAAAGGGATCCAAGAGTCGATTCCAAAAATGTACAAAATAAAATAAAAAATATTTTCAAAAAACCTGACTGTAAAAATCAACTAAAAAGTTCCAAATACAAGTTTCTAGAAACGTGTTTTTTTTTTGGGCTGTATCTCATGATCCGTAATAGGTAGACAGTTGAAATTTTCACACAGCGTGTATATACTCGTATATACTATAGCCGATATAAAAAGAAACAATAAAATTAAAAATAAATGTTTTTGTTATAACTGCAACAGAAATACACATTCTGTGTAAATTTCAACTGTAAAGCTATTTTTTTTTTTTGAGGTGCGGGAAATCATCCATTGACATCTCACACTCTAAGGTGGAGCGGAAGGGCCTATCAGACTCTTACTGACTAAAACCCACCCCTGTTCCTTCCCTGCCCTGAATGCCCAGGGGCAAGGTAACTCTTTCGAATGTATCCTCAACAACTGTGTAGCTATTACGGATCGTGAGATACAGGCCGCTGATAGACAGACGGACAGCGAAGTCATAGTGATAGGGTCCCGTCGGTTACCCTTTGGTTACGGAACCCTTAAAAAATAAGTGTAAGACAAACCCCAAATGCGTGGGTTGGATTTTCAACAAGTAGTATTTTCATTTGAAAAATACACATGTGAAATGTGTTTCACGATGGCATTTAACAACTTTAAATGAGCTTTGTTTTTAAAATATTGTGTTGTGCAATATTGCTACTTAGTTTCAGTATGAGCTCTAGCAGTTGTTAGTGATCATAATTTTATCAGTAACTAAACCAAATCAGTAAAATGTGTGCGCAGCTGTAGTAGACAATTTCTGTGTTATGCCTAGGGGTAGCGGATAAATTCTTAACAGATTTACCGCACCCCTGAGCACTCAGGCAGGTAAGGAACAGGGGTGGGTGTTAGTTAGTAAGAGTCTGACACACCCTCCGGATGATTTCCCAAACCGCCAAAAAAAAAAAACGTATGTTTGTGACTTACAAACCAATGAACTACTTTTTTAGCTGTGATAGGCTCGCACTTGACCACTATTACAACTATTGACGATAATGTAATGTAACCTATTCACTCTTCCTCCTCGCAGCGTAACACGACGCCGTCACTTAGTGTACAGTTGTGTATAAAATATGTATTAGTTTATAGTGTATATTGTTTTATACTTATATATGTATTGTATTTTATGGGCCATAGTAGCCTGAAATAAAGAATAAATAATAATAATAATAGCTGGATCAACGGCTTGATCCAGAAGGCAGTACTCCTGGACACGGCGCGCATAGTTAGGAGGTTCCTTTCTCAGGAGCCCTGACCACCGGTAGCTTGGACCCTATCCCGATACCGGTGGGATACTATTTTTTATATTTTTAAATGTTTTTATATTTTGATATTTTAATATTTAAAAATGTAAATTGTATGTTTAAAATATAAAATAAATGGAATAATAATAATAAAGAACTCAGGTTGTAGCTATCAGGAAACACTAACTCCGGCAGTGAATTCCATTCCTTAGCTGTGCTCACAATCAATGTGTTCCCAAATCGTCTTGTGCGTGTGAGTGGGATATCCACCAACTATAACTAAAACATTAATGGCCAGCCAGCACAATTCCATTAAGATTAATGTCTGTGACAGATTGTCAATGTATCAATAGGGAAGGTTGCGTTTAAATCGATTCAAAAGCTTGCGGGTAATATTATCGACCAGTTCTGAATAAAAGATACACTGCTTGGCTGTGGGGCCTCTCTGTTCGATTCCATGAGCTATTGTTCAGGGCTGACGTAGATAATATGATTTCTGGGTATTGTTGATTGATATTGGAGTTTTCAATTTAGGTTTTTGTGTGTGGTCGTTTGTTTTGAGTTGGTATCTGTCTATAGTACTCGCAACTGGCGTGTGTGTGTGTGACCAGATGAATAGCTTTCCATATTTTCTGCAGCATCGTTCCATACCTTTTGAATTCTATTTTTTTTAACTTGCTTAACGTAACCTACTTATGTTGGTAGGTATTGAGTTATTGTCTTTGGTTACTATTCTATTAAATGTACATTTTAGTTAGTAAGATTGCACAGTGTTTGGATTTTTCCAATCTGTAATGCTGTTCATGTACTTGTAAATAAATAAATTATTAATTCTTTTTCTATGGGACAACGGCACGAGTTTATGTATGTTCTGTTGTAATCAATCAAGATTCTTCGGGTTATTAAAAGAAGAAATACAAGAGCTTGCATATTAGGTACATCGTTTTTCCAGATATAATCCTTTTCTCTTATAAGCATATAAAGACAGTATAAGAAATGACTGTCCAAAAAAAAAGTCTATAGATGTACCTTTATTATGTTTTAGCTCAAGAGGCTGTTTAAAAGTACTGCGTGGATTTGTAGCTTTCTGCCAGTGATTTTTTTTAGAATTAAATCTTTAGTTCCGGTATTAACCTCCTACATACAAACGTTTATAATATTTCATATAGACTATGTATTTTTTTTGGAATATGTTGTAGTAATATAGAAAACAAACCTATGTTGTTTGTTATAAATTTCATTTGGATATGTCAACTCATTTCAACATGTTTACATTACAAAGCTCACTTCTTCTATTTTAGTGATATCCAACACAGTACCAACATTTCAACAAAAACTGGCCAAGTGCGTGTCGGGCTTGGAAAAAACCAGAGTTATCAATATTTTGATATCTGTTTAAAATATATACATAATAATAAATATTATCACTAATTTTAAAGTTCATAGGTCAATTGAAAGTAAAAAAAAAATTCGGACCAAAATTTTTTGACAGGCGACAGACGGACGCACACGTGAGTGACAGCCATAGGGCTCTGTTTGGACCCTTTTATTTTGTTTGGGGGGTGGGAATTCATCCAATGACTTCGAGCTCTATGGAGGAGCGGAAGGGCGTGTCAGACTCTTACTGACTAAAACCCACCCCTGTTCCTCCCTGCCCTGAGAGCCCAGGGGCGAGGTAACTCTTTCGAATTTATCCTTAACCAGGCAGGCATCGGCCATGACGGGCCCCGTCCTGTTTGCTGACAACTCTTTGAGGCGCGCGTGGAACACTACGCGCCGTCGACTCTCGGGCCTGGTGCTGATCGGACGGCGAGTTACCCACTACTCGCCGTCCGCAGGCCCGGGTTTTTGGACCCTTCAGGTTTGGAATCATTTAAATGAACAAACCTGAGAAAATCTTACCCCTGATACTATTCAAGACAGTGGTAATGTGATGTTCGATAAAAATTAATCTTTGGAAGGTAAATAAGACTATTATAGTAACTTTCCTTACACTGTATAGGCTCCTTTCCTAAAATCCTACTAATCCAATGTTATGTTATGCTATGTTTGTATGTCGTTTTGTGGCAAATAAATACTTTTTCTTTCTTTCTTATAAATGCGAAAGTTGAGTAAGTGAGTTGGATGGATGGATGTTTGTTACTCAATCACGCCAGAACAGCTAAACGGATCTGGATGAAATTTGACACAGAAATTATAGTCTTTTTTTTTGTAAGGTGTGAAATCATCCAATGACTTCTCCCGCTCTGGGTGGAGTGGGAGGGCGTGTCAGACTTTTACTGACTAAAACCTACCTCTGTTCGTTCCTTGCCGGAGTGCCCAGAGGCACGGTAACTCTGTTTCGAATTTATCCGCGACCCGGATATATTATAGTCTGGAATTATTTTTTTTTTTTTTTCTGAGGGACGTCTCGCAGGTCAGCCTCTGAGGCTGTCGTCTGCTTAACCGGGCTTGCCTGTGTAGGCTTTAATATATTAAAGCCTCCAGCCAGGACTTATTAAACTTACAAACTAAGTGACCACGCTAAGGGCACCCCCTGCGGAGTACGGGCCTCGGCTTAGGGCGTCACTGGGGGGCAGCAAGGCAAGGCTGGATCTGGTTTCCATTAATTGGGGAGTTTACTGGCTCAGCGGCACGTGCTGGCGAGAGACGGGGAGGGTAGTCTGGAATAGCACAAAGGCTATAATTTATAGTGGGAAAAGTACTAACACCACGCGGGCGAAGCCACTTGCATAAGCTAGTATTATAAAAGTGATAGTTTGTGAGGATGGATATTCGTCACTCCTTAATGCAAAAACTACTGAATGGATTTTGATGAAACTTTGCAGTGATATAACATCAGAATATTTTTTTTTTTTATAATGGGGAAGCACTCATTCCACGCGAATGAAGCCACTATTGTAAGTTACATCATAAAATTAGGTTATTATTGAGGTAGTAATTATAGAGGAAATGGTCTAATGAACAAATCAAATTAAATTTGATTTGTATTTTTTTTTTGGTTCTCTATTTAGGCTGTCCGCAGTGGTGACGGCATCCGTCTTCAGGCACTGATAAATATATTGCAAATAACAGTAATAATAAAAATAATTTATTTCTTAAAAATTACAGAATATGGTAAACTATTACAGAGGCCTTAAAATAAGGTATAATTTTAATACATAAGTTGTGTTGGCATAGAACATTGCAAGAGATAAATTATTACAGAAATCTGTATCCAATAATTAGTGAACCCTGCCTCCTAAACTAGGGTAACCTGTATTTTAGGAGGCAGTGTTCGACTAAGAGATTATTTTAATTAGATTTTACAACTTGTGGGATGTGTCGATCTACCATAAAAAACAATAACTTATACAAAGATTTAGGAGCATTGGAAGATACGTGAGTGATATGTGAGTGTGTGCATGAATGGGGATGTGTGTGTAAAATTATTTATTTTTAGTGTTCACTGTGGTAAACAGACATAATGAGATAATTTTACACGCAGATGGATAATGCATTAATCTACTCATCGTTCAGACGCTAGAACACTAACCTCCTGAATCAGTCACTATCATTTCAGCCTAAAGACGTCCACTGCTGGACATAGGCCTCCCCCAAGTGATCAGTATTCGACTAATATTAAAAGTGAAAGTCTGAATATTTGAGATATTTTATATGTTAGGTAACGTCTATGTCCTAATCCAGGTCATAGTCTGCCCGTTTGCCACGTTCATTCGAATCATTTTACGGCTAAAAAGATTAAGAACGTTGTGATTGGGACTTTAACATTTCTATTTTTTAGATTTCTCTGGATCCTAAGGTCCCGGACCTTTGGAAGGCGTATGAGGGGCCGAAGACAACTCGAAGAGGCCCCATATTTGCTTTTAATGACGCTTTTTTTGGTGTAAAACCATTGCAAGATTAGATCAACAAAGATATCACGCTACGGTTTTGGGAGGCTAAAGTGTGTAAAGACTATGGCCCACGCCTGGACAATTTTACTAAAATACATCGTTTAAAAAGGCAAGAGGTTACTTGCACACTCAATAAATTATAATATTTTTAACATTATTAGAATTAGTAGGAAGTTAGATAAGCGCAGCATGTGATGAGAAGGTATGATAGTTAACAGCATTTACGTTGACGTAAGTCCTATTTCACTTATTTATGATAAATGTTAAATCATAAAGTTGCAAAGTCAAGGGTCAAGAAGAAAATTCCGAAATAAAATTGAACCATAAAAGTTTTATATACCCCAATAATGAATAGAAATTAATGATAACATTGCGTGCTTTTATATATTATTCGTAAATTGTGCGTGTTAGATTATGAAGGGTTTTGACAAGGATCGCTAACCGTAATTGTTGAGTTTAATACAAGTCAAGTTAATTAAACTATTGGTTATGTTGTTGCTAGGCTGATGTCCATTTTTGAAAACTATTTTTTTATTTTTTTTTATTTTTAATCACTTTAACATTGATTTACGCCTGTATTTTTCTTTTTTTGGAGCCTATAATGTTAATTAAAAAATAATAGCTACTTACATTTACTGTCACTTTCAATCTTCGCTTCATACTTCAGTAAATTCAAAAATTCCACACTCATTTTAGTTGAACCATTTAAGTTACCAACAACTAAAAAGTTTTTATTAAACAACTTATGAACAAAACTTCACTAACTATTGTTAAAAAACACCGAACTCTTTTTTTATTTTTAAACTAAAGAATATTTTTTTAAATTCACGTTCATACTATCGAATACTACACAGAATTTTGTCGTATTAAATCTCGTAGCGTGCGGCTACGGAGCGTAGCGTGTGGCTACGCCGGCCTACGACGTAGCACTGGCGTTGGGCCGTAGATCGCGCGACTGGTTGGATGACACAAACGTGGGTTTATTTAAACTTAAATTTAGAATAACCGGAGCTGTCACGGTGACCATTGTCAAATCGAATCAAAATTGAGAAACATTTTTAAATAATTTTAAAAAGAGAATTTCCCTATTCTTCAACTGTCACCTTTTGTTAAAAAGGTCTCTAAAACAGTCACTTCCTCTTAAATCTTTCGGCTCATAATTTCACCTTATCCATGATCAAAGGTTGGAATTAAATTACAGCCTTCGGTATAAAGGCAGGGTTGATATTAGAATCGAAAGCCGGATACCGAGCAGAGAAAGCCGGTTATAAGCCCACGGAGAAATATTACAGGGTTGGCCCTAACTTGGAGTATCGTATGTCGCTGATTCAAATTACTAATGGACTTGCTCTGTTCCGGAGTTTGATAAGGTTACACAAAGCTTTGTAGTTCTCGTCACAGATAATGGAATGAATGACCTCCTTTCTTTCTGATGTTATAGTAACCCAGATATTTTATTAATATGACATGCTTCGTCTTCTTGTTCAGTAGAATCTGGTCTCTCACGTGAATGAACTAGCATTCCACTACCTTTACCTACATCGGGACACAAATCAGTAAACCATAAGTAATTTGACACTATTTTTAAGTTCATTTTAAGGGTTTCGAAAATCTGAATGAAAAATGGAACCCTTATAGGATCACTCGTGTGTCTGTCTGTCCGTCTGTCACAGTCAATTTGCTCCGAAGCTACTTGACCGATTAAGTTGGGTATGCACATCTGTGACCCAAACACGGAAGTGTAACTTAAATAAATGTTATTGGAATATGGGGGTAACTTTTGGGATGCGAATAGGAAAATTTTAAAAAAGATTTCCCACTTTACCGTGTTACATATCAAGGTAGAGGGCTTTATTGTAAAGGTCTCAAATTATGTTTTTTTCAAAATTTATAATTTTTAAGTTATACCGATACTCCTCCGTGCCTCGGAAAGCACGTTAAGCCGTTGGTCCCGACTGTCAATCGTGGATCTTTGACAGTCGTTACGGGTCGTCAGAAGCCCGAAAGTCTGACATCCAGTCTTATCAAGAGGTATCGTATTATCCAGTAACTGGGTTGTGGAGGTCAGATAAGCAGTCGCTCCATGTAAAATACTGGTATTCAGCTGCATCCGGTAAAACTGGAAGCCGACCCCAAGATAGTTGAGAAAAGGCTACGTAGATGTTAAGAAAATGGATGAAAAATGATCATTCCGCACCCCGCTTATCTCCGAAACCACTAAGCCTAAAATTTTTGAAAAAAATACAGAATATATATATTACAGGAAAGCCTATAAAAGTGTGAACATTTTGTTTAAACCTGAAAAATATATGATTTGTTCGGAACCCTGTGCGCACGAGTACGACTCGCTCTTGGCCGGTTTTTTTTTTTAAATACTTACTCTACTTTGGTCTTATTAATTTTCAAGCTTTATATGTATTCGAGCGTTTTGTTTGTGCGAATAAAAAACTATTTTTTTTTCATTAAGGTTTGCTATAGGTACTTGCTGAATTTAGCAACGTTGCTTAAGGGTCTATTACCGGCCAAGTGGCGCCTCATTGAATAAAAAATCGTAGCATAGCATAGAAAATAAATATTAAAGAATCCAACGTCACATTTCTTACAAAGAGGATAAAGTATTTTTAAGTTGTTAAAACAGGTCTCAGAATGTTTTGTATCCAAAGTAGTAGGCAAAAGTGTCAGAAATGATACGATACGAAACACATTCAATGAGGGCGCCACTTGGCCGGTAGTAGAGCTTTAAGAATCTTCAGGACCTTTGTATACAGTGATGATTATTATTTAAATCTAAGACTTCATGCCTCATAGCTGTTGCTTAGATCAAATGCTACTATCAATAAAAAATATTTTTGGTATGTATTTTATTTTATCATATTTGATGATACCTACGCCTACATATTTATGTAGGCGTGACAAGTTTCAATCAATTATTAAATAAGGCATTACGCTTAATTGTCGCCTGACATTCACAGAATGTCATTGCCAGCCACAAAAAAGTTTGAAACAATCAATATTAATAGATTATTGGGTGATCTTAAATATTTGTATTGTATTTCAGAACTCTCATAAACGTTTTATCTGAAATTATATTTTATTTACGAAAAAAAAATAAAAAGTAATATATATCTATTGCATGGAAGAATAATATATTTGAAAAGTGTGAGTTTTTAATAATCAAATATAATGAAAAAATAAGAAAAATTAATATTTTCACTACATAATTATAAAACAAAGTCCTACACCGCGTCTGTTTGTCTGTCTGTCTGTTCGCGATAAACTAAAAAACTACTGAACAGATTTTTATGTGGTTTTCACCCGTAGACAGAGTGATTCATTTGGAAGGTTTAGGTGTATAATTTTGTACCCTTATGAAGCTGGGGCGGGTCACTAGTCAGTACATAATTTGAATGTGTTGATAATTGTCAATCTCAAAAAATCATTGCCTGTTAAAAAAAAAAAACTCCAAAACTGAAAAAACCGGCCAAGAGCGACGGACTCGAGCGCAAATGGTTCCGAACAAATCATATTTTTAAATTACTTCCTCCTGATAGGTTTTCCTGTAATCTACATAATAATATAAGTAAATAAATCATCCCTGAATTTTTTTTCAAACTTTTAGGCCCAGTGGTTTCAGAGATAAAAGGAGGGGGAATGGTAATTTTTCATCTATTTTCTTAAATAACTTCAAAACTGAAAATTTTAAAATTATGAGAAATAAATTCAAAACCCTCACAATGCGCCCTTTCATTTGATATATCGCATGGCACAATTTGAAAAACTTTGTTTTTAAATTTTTCGATTTTCACCCCAAAAGTGACCCCCATATTCCAAATTAATTTATTTAGGGTACACGTTCGTGTTTGGGTCACATATATTTATGTGTGTACTAAATTTCAACTCTATCGGTTTAGCAGATTCAGAGCAAATTGGCTGTGACAGACGGACAGATAGACAGACACATGAGTGATCCTATAGGGGTTTCGTTTTTTCATTCGGGTTTTTGGAACCCAAAAAAGGAACGGAATTGAACGGACCGTTACGTTTTCCTTCGATAAGTTACTAAATAATGCAAGCAGTAACAGCCGGTTGCACCACAACCGCACCACACTAGCAACGTAAGTTAATCACCAGGTTAATATTTTATAAAGTGTTTGCCGTTTTGCCGTGTTTGAAGAATGGGTCACTGGGTTTCTTTGTGTTTGTGTATTGAACGGTAAAGAAAGGTAATTTAATTTTATAAACACAGGGGTTTATAGGTTAAGAGTCAATGAGTTACTTCTAGGCAAGCGTGCTTGTGTAGCAGTGGTGGCCCAGTGGTAACTGCCGCGACTCACAAGTTGTAGGTCGTGAGTTCAAACCCAGGCAGGCGCTATACTTTGTGTAAATTATTTCATCACCACGGTGCAGGAAAACATCTTGAGGAAACCGACATGTCCTAGAACCAAAAAGTCGAAGACATGTGACATCCATCAACCCGCATTGGGCCCGCGTGGTGGATTACGGCCCACACCCTCTTACAGAGAGGAGGCCTGTGCCCCAGCAGTGGGGACATTAAAAGGCTGATGATGATGATGATGAAGCGTGTTTCATCATAGACTACATCATTGCTTACCAGCAGGTGAGATAGTGGTCAAGCGCCACCAATATTGGGAACTAGCTTCTGGCACGTGGCTTCACTCGCTTGGAATTGGTACTTCCTCTTTTATAAATTTTAGCCTATTTGCTATGCCAGCCCATAATGGATGTCTGTGCCAAATTTCATCCAGATCCGTTTTGCCGGATGTTTGTATTTTTTTTTTTTTTTTTTTATGTATGTTCGGGAATAACTCCGTCATATATTGACGGATTTGCAAAATTCTTTTTTTGTTCGAAAGGGGTTTATTCCGAAATGGTCCCATTTAAATTTAAAAAGATCTGATTATGGGTTTCGGAGACAGACAACGGAACTCTTCAAAAATTGACAGCAAATCAACCGCGATTGCTGCTATCGTATGTCTATGAATTGTTAACACAGTTTAATGGGGAACCACAATTAAAAAGTGAAAAATAAAAACTTTTTTACAAAAAAATAGAACCGACTTCCAAAAAAAGTGCTAAAATAACTTTTATTTCGGAAGTCGGTGTCAAAAAACACAGACACAAAACAGGAACACCGACTTCCGAAATTAAAATTATTTTGCACTTTTTTTGGAAGTCAGTTCTATTTTTTTGTAAAAAAGTTTTTATTATAAATGGGAAAGTTTAGGATAATAGGAAGTAGGAAATATTATATAGTAGGATTATTACCAATATTTCTTAGAGGAGCTCGTGGCTAAAGTAATAACAGCCGCAGGGGTCGATCTATCAGGTTAAGCTACGCTTGCCGGGGTTGGTCCATGGATGGGTGACCATCTTTATATACCGAGACTCCTCCTTGCCTCGGAAATCTTTGACAGTCGTTACAGGTCGTCAGAAGCGCGAAAGTCTGAAAACCAGTCTTATCAAGGGGTATCGTATACCCAGTAACTGGGTTGTGGAGGTCAGACAGGCAGTCACTCCATGTAAAATACTGGTATTCAGCTGCATTGGGTTAGATCAGTCTAACCGGATGCAGCTGAATACCAGTATTTTATAGTTATTAAAAGGCAGGCAGATTGATTTATTATTATTATTTCTTAATTTATGTAATAGTTTAACAATATTTATACCGAAAACGTTTGATTTAAGTAATATCTAAAATTACTCTGCTAAGGTAAGTGCCGAAAATGTTTACTTTTTAGTTGTTTTTTGAATATTTTCAAATTTTTTTTTCGTGATCATTTTAATGAATATTTAGAAATATCTCTTCGAACTCTTTTTTGATTCCCTACATGAAATATGTGTATGACTACACTCAACCAACGGCGGTCACCATTTCGCTTTTTTTTCTAAATTCATATAGCTTAGATCACCTCGGTGATCAAGACCAATCTAATAACAGCTCATTTGTTAAAACCCATCAAGCCGTTTAGGCTACAGCGCGTGTCAAAGAAATATACATACACACAAACATACAAACCTCTCTAAAAACATTATCCTCCTTCTGGGACAGTCGGCTAAGAATTGGTTTAAAATTTGGTTACGTTAGATTGGTCTGGTTGGTTTGGTTGGTTTTGGTTTGGCATCTATATCATTAAACCAAATTTTTCGAACTTCAACGTCAAAGGTTTGGTTAAATGCAGTAGTTTGAATACTTGCTCTGTGAGTGAGAAAATTACAAGTGCTTCCCTCTAAGAAATTTAACTAACACAATAATCCAACCTTCCAACTTACACCTTTGAACACAATTCTGTGACCCTCCAAAGTTGGTGAACACCTGACGAGGTTCCTGGTACTGGCTCAAACTTTATACATAGTTCGCAGTACCAGTTAAGATACGACAGAGTCTTAGGTACAGCTGACTGACTTCTGTCTTGCTGAAGTTATCACTAACTAAGAAGTAGGGAGTTTGAGCATAAGTTCGTGGATAGCTGTGTAGAGGCGACTATTCGTTATAATTTTAATTGGTCTAGGTTGTCTCATATGACTATAGCTCAGAAAGATGCGGCTTCGGCGAGGGAAGCTCGGTCCACCTGACTAAATAGACCACAGGAGGGGGTTCTCGGATGGTTCCGATATTCGGTATTTATGTGGCGTCTCTCCGCAGACCATAGCCCGCCTCTCATCTTATTCAGTATGTCGTGTCGCCTGTACATGTGAGAACCTAATGGGTGCATCAGCGAGTTGAACACTGGGCCAAACATTACGAGTATATTGAAAGACCAAGTTTGCCATCGACACGCTAAGAAGGCACGACTATCATTTTATGTGGACAAAACCGGAAATACTCCGCTATATGGTTCTTATTTATAAAAAACCGGCCAAGTGCGTGTCAGACTACCCACATTTAGGGTTCCGTACCAAATGTATTTTTGACTATTTGTCTGGCTTTGGGTCAACAAGATGCTTATACTGTGAAAATTTGAAGACTAGCTCCAACCGTTTGGCTGTAAAACCTGTGTGACAGACGACAGACAGACAGACATATGGACAGACGGACGGACTGACAGACGGACACGTAAGTGACAGCAATAGGGTTGCGTGTGGACCCTTCGGGTACGAAAACCCAAAAAAATTAACCGTTGTGATTAATTTAACGCGTCGGGTACCAACGGATAAGGTAACAATAGATATTCTAGGTACTCCCTTTCTTCTCCTAAAATTTTTCCGGTAAGTTTCTCCGGTAACTGACTCGTTAAAGAGTTAGCAGGTGCTTATTTCAACATTTTCTACCCGGAACAAGGGTGGATGTGGGTGGTAAAGTGCTGACAAATCATTTGAAGGACATTTTTTCCTATCGACAGCTGAATATGATGGATGAGACGTATTTATCTTGAATTATTCATCCGCAAATCAAACTAAGTATGTGTTTAATGACTGTAGTTTTTATTCTTAACCTAATAATCAATCTGCCTAGCCTTTTCCTAACTATCTTGGGATCGTCTTCCAGTCTAACCGGATGCAGCTTAATACTAGTATTTTACATGGAGCGACTGCCTATCTGACCTCCGCAACCCAGTTACTGGGTAATACGATACCCCTTGGTAAGACTGGTTATCAGACTTTCGGGCTTTTGACGACCCGTAACGACTGTCATAGATCCACGATTGGCAGCCGGGACCAACGAACCAACTAGACCGACTTGTCTGTTAGACCAACTTTTAACAGACATTGTAAACTTTAAATGTGAAAAAACAATACCCGCGGCAGTTACTCGTGGCGGTTCTAGGAATTTTTTAACCTCTGAAAGCCGCCATTCGTCAAACGTACCATCCTTCAAGCCCCTCAAGTTTGACATTTTTTCTCAGTTATGACAGCATATATTTTTTGTCGGAGGGCACCTGAGACGACCAATAATGTCTATGGCCAAGCGTGTAAATGTTGCCACAGCATAAAATACATTGCGTTTTGGTAATAATAGAGGTAATAAACGAGTGAATCGCAAGAATCGCAAAACTCACTGGTGAGTTTCAGTGCTCAACGTGGTTTCGATCAATGAAACTCACCAGTGAGTTTTCGGGCTTTACAGGTTAAACAAATTCGTTTTAAAATTGCTATAACCTGAAAAATGTTCATACATTATGAACTCGTTTCTGCTTAAAACTTACTGTCTCATACTAGACAAGTTTAATTAATCAAAATTGTGGCGGTCGCTGACACCATAACAGCTTTATGACCGGCAGTTTAAGTTTTATCGCTATATTTATTTATCTGGGATTACTAAGCTCAGATTGGTGAATTCATCTCTTTATCTGTGGTTGCAGACTAGTAAAAAGTTTTAACACGATAATTTATTGGAAGTTTTGTTATTATTAAAAACGTAGTTTTATGCCAGGAATATTACTTTTAAGTTGATCAAAAATATGCATTTTGACGCAACGGTCTCACAATGAGACGCGACGTAAAACGGCGCTACGGGCTCACTATATATCAAACTATAAGAAAAAGTGCAGAAATGAAACAAATTATCCAGACCAGCTAGTGCTATAAATTAATAAATATTATGTGACATAAGTGTCGGCAAGAAACATTCAGAATAGTGTATAATTTCATACATTTTCTAAAATATTCGAAAATGATGGATGTTTATTACTCAATCACGCTAGTACAGCTGAACAGACCTTGATAAATGGCACGGAGATAGATTTTATAATCTGAAATAGAGGTTATAATTTTTAATGGGGAAGTACGAATTCCACGCGGGTGAAGCTGCTGACAGAAGCCAGTTAAGAAACTCTTCAGAGGTAACAGTGCTTCGAAGAATCTGTTTCTTTGATACTGGTGGTGATATGTAATCCATTGCAGTTTGTAAGTAAATGCACTTCACCTTTTTTTATGGGGTGGGAAATCATCCAATGACTTCTCCCGCTCTGGGTGGAGCGGGAAGCACTGGGCACTCGCCCAGGGGTGCGGTAACTCATTTTCAGAATTTATCCGCTATCCCTAGGCATGCAGGCACCGGCCACGATGGGCCCCGTCAGTGGTGGCTGCCACGAATCTCTTTGAGGCGCGCGTGGAACACTACGCGCCGTCGACTCACGGACCTGGTGCTGATCGGACGGCAAGCTACCCACTGCTCGCCGTCCGCAGGCCCGGGTTTACGGTGGCCGGAGATCGTCTCGCGACGTCCTACGCCCAGTGCCTCTCCTGCGGTGGTAGCGGCCGGTGCCGTGAGGTTCACTCCGTTGAGTTTCCCTCACGCGTCCTGCCTCCGCCTTCGCAAGCATTACTGCTTCGCAGAAGGCGGACACTGCTTCCCATTCCCTATCGCTCTGTACCAAAATGCACGTCACCTTAACATTCATATTTTTAGGGTTCCTTACCCGAAGGGTCCAAACGGAGCCCCATTGCTGTCACTCACGTGTCCGTCTGTTCGTCCGTCCGTCTGTCCGTCTGTCCGTCGTCTGTTACAAAATTTTGTTGCGAAGAATTTTTTAACTTCCCATTGATCTATGAACTTGAAATTTGGTGAAAATGTTTATTATTACGTATAATATACTACAACATACCAATGTATACCAATATATTGATAAATTAGATTTTTTCTTTGATACTTCCCTCATTTGGTACGGGACCCTAAATGTGCATAATCCGACACGCACTTTGTCAGGTTTTTTGTAGGCACAAGCCCGTCACACTATTCTCAACCACTACAATTCCTGATAGCCAGAATCAACAGTGGCGACCACCAGAAAAACACCGAGGCAATGAAGCTCGACGAGTTCCAGAGAAACGGTTGTCCTGTAACGAAATTAATCAGAAAAGAACAGCGGACGAGCAAGAAAAAACATAATTCCCACTTCCCTCCTTAACAAGCAAGAGACAGAACATAGCAAGGCCAATTGACACAAAGGGACATTTAAAAGGGGTAATCCCAGTTGCCAAGCACCACGGATTAAACACTAATATTAATGGGTCCTAAATTGTGGACTGCTTTCATATCTGTTACTATTAAGATCAAAATCATATTTGCTTCAATCTTCACAGCAATGAAGATAAACACTATTGACCAACCATCATTCCCAGTTATCCGCACAAATAACTCTAGACACTCGTAGATGGAGTAGAAAGTATTAGATTTTATTTCTGTTTATCCTCTGCAGAGCGCGGCGATTCCCTGGAAATCAATTATTGGGTACCGATGATTTGCTATCTTTTTGTTCAATGGCAGCCACATTGAACGGCAAATGGAATTTTCGGATAATTATGTTGAGATAAGAACTGTTTATTTTGTTGGGTTGTTCGAATCAATAGAATAAAAAATGAGCATGTAAGAGGAATTCTGACAGAGGCACCGGTGATCGAATTAATAAACAATATTTATTTATTCAAGACTTAAACCTATTTACAATGATTGCAACTTAAATTAGGCTTAGTGGCAGTTACTTCCGTCTCCACCATGATCAAGCTGCCATTAAAAATGTGGTACTATGTAAAAATAAAAATGCTTGGAAATTGGTTTTCATACCGATATGTGATGCGGAGGAATAAGGAAAATTTATCGAGGTAAGTTTTGAGTAATATGAATGTCTGATGGTTAGAGAAAACAAAAGACTACGGTTAGATTTCATACAACACATGCAATTTTTAACCCCCGACGTAAAAAAAGGAATGTTTGACCGCTATGTGTGTGTGTGGCACCGTAGCTCTTAAACGGGTCAACCGATTGGAGGTTTGCCCCGCTTGGGCAGAACACCGCCGTGTCCTCGTGGATGCGATAGGCGACAGCGAACTCTCGCGCCGTGCCCTGGTTCAGGCCATGGTACGCAGCGAGAGGGAATGGGAGGTCGTCTCCTCCTTCTGCGAAGCAGTAATGCTCGCGAAGAGGGAGGCGGCATACGTTAGGGAGACTCAACAACAGCCGAGTCGCCCTAGCGCCCCCAGCCGCGACCGCCGCAGGAGACGCCAGGGGCCGCGGGACGATCTCCGGCCACCGTAGACCCGGGCCTGCGGACGACGAGTAGTGGGTAACTCGCCGCCCGATCAGCACCAGGCCCGTGAGTCGACGGCGCGTAGTGTTCCACGCGCGCCTCAAAGAGTTGTCAGCAATAGGGACGGGGCCTGCCACGGCCGATGCCTGCCCGGGGGTGGAGGATAAATTCGAAAGAGTTACCTCGCCCCTGGGCACTCAAGGCAGGGAGGAACAGGGGTGGGTTTTAGTCAGTAAGAGTCTGACACGCCCTTCCGCTCCACCCTAGAGCGGAAGAAGTCATAGGATGATTTCCCATCACCCAAAAAAAAAAAAAAAACGGGTCAACCGATTTGAATGTGTTTTTTTTATTTGAAAGCAGGTTTTCTAGCGATAGTTCTTAGACACGTTTTATCAAAATCGGTTCGGCTGTTTCAACGTCATGAGCTTTTGTGTTTTTAACCGACGAAAAAAAGGAGGAGGTTCTTTTAAATTTTCGCTTTTCTTGCGTTGGGGTTTTTTTAAATTTTTAATTCCACTTAAAATATACATTCTCCCGCGAACGTCTAACGTCAACATCTGTCAAGCCCCGTTGACAGTCGGCCATCGTGCAACTACAGACTATATCATGTTCCGAGTGTGTGAACCTTGTTACAGGATAAAAGACTTTACGTAACAGTAATAATAGAGGTTTAAAATCTTATCGCTTATCGTTCTTTCTAATAGTGAAGCCCGCATTAAAATCCGTTGCGTGGTTTAGGATTACTTAGCGGTAAAACAGACAAACACGGAAAATAGCTTTGATTAAGTATACTATGTTACAGATTAAGGGTAATTTACGCGCGGCGGCCTCTCACGCCCGGCCCTGGTTCAGGCCATGGTACGGAGCGTGAGGGAAGCTCAACGGAGTGGTCCTCACGGCCCCGGCCGCTACCACCGCAGGAGAGGTACTGGGCGTAGGTCGTCGCGAGACGATCTCCGGACACCGTAGACCCGTGCCTGCGGACGGCGAGCAGTGGGCAGCTCGCCGTCCGATCAGCACCAGGCCCGTGAGTCGACGGCGCGTAGTGTTCCACGCGCGCCTCAAAGAGATGAGTGTCAGCCACCACTGACGGGGCCCATCGTGGCCGGTGCCTGCATGTCTAGGGGTAGCGAATAAATTCTGAAATTGAGTTACCGCACCCCTAGGCACTCAGGCAGGGAAAGAACAGGGGTGGGTTTTAGTCAGTAAGAGTGTGACACGCCCTCCCGCTCCACCCAGAGCGAGAGAAGTCATTGGATAATTTCCCACCAAATAAAAAAAAAAGGAAAGGCTAATTTACGCAATATACTAGTCTCCGCCCACATAACTATGAGTCAGTCCTTTCTTCTCCGAAAACATAGATAACATACATACATCATGATGTGAAATGGGATTTATAATCTACTTCATGAAGTACTCGTAGATATTAATGCAAAACCCATTTATTTCGAATATATCATTCAACAGAATTTCAATAAACCTGACACACATTTCCAAACGTACCAATTTATTACGATCATAACTCTTTAAAATTGATGAAAGTTTCATTTTAGTAATTTATACTTAGTTCACACTTTACTGCAGTTGCTTCACGCCACATATTTTCTCACTCCTTTATCGCATAAATTTTTTAACAACATCAAATTTTATAGCTGCGGAACTATAACGAGTTCAGGATGTTAATGGGGCTGCCACGTTTTTGTAGCGCATCAGGCATGTTTGCAGACGCTCAAATGGATGATTCTCAAGCGATACATCGCAAAAGAATAGCGTCTCTGATGCAGGTTCCCTCTATCTGGCAGAATCTTGTTGCTCCGAAATTGGTTTGGCATAATCTTCTTTAAACGAATATTTTAAAGGAATAAAAATGATGAAATATAATTATTGTCTGGCCGAATCTGTATATGTCCGGCTTTACAATGGCGTACTTTTAAGATGGCAGAATTTTATTTGGCATACCAACCTTTGGCAAAGTTAAAGTTCCGCATAATTTTGTTAAGCATAACGTTTATTTAGAGCGACAAGTATTTGGCACAATTTCACTTGACATACTATGAAGATGGCAGAATTTAATTTAGAATAATTTTACCAGGTATGTTGCCATTTCTATACAGTAGCATTTTTAACCTTAAATATAAATTAAAATATTGCCTTAAAAAGTCAGTATGTTGTGATACAAAAGTTAGTTACAGAAACGAATCGCTGCAAAACCGACTCAACGTAGTCTTGTCTGGCCAGCCAGCAAGCCGAAGCTGCGGTGGTGAACGTTAAAACCATCTGCGATGATAAACTCGCTTGGGACCGCCAGAGCCCCGCAGCGCCGGCGCCGTGACAGAAACCATGCCTGCTGCATGTTGCATGCTTGATGCATGAATACTGCATGTATGCTGGTTGCTTGCTTCCTGCTTGCTGCATGCTTACTGCATGCTTCCTGCGTGCTTGCTGCATGCTTGCTGCCTGCCTGCTGCATGATTGCTACATGCCTGATGCATGCTTGCTGCATGTATATACTTGTTTGCATATTTCATGATTGCTGCATGTATGGTGTATGCTTGTTTGCTCTGCATGCATGGTGTATGCTTGTTTGCAAGCTTCGATTGTGAACATGTGGTTTTTAATTACCTGTACAATTAAAAACCACATGTTCACAATCAACTGTTTTATTTAGTGATTAATAATAATAATAACAATGAATCTGTGGCTCGACTGTCAACCGAACTGACAGAAAAATTTTCTCTGCATATTTTATATCAATTTTATCAACAAACTATTTTATTTTAAACATTCAAAAATGCATGCAAGACCAAACAAAACCTACAATAATACCTACAATATGTAAATAATAAAAAACAATAGTCAAAATGATAAGATAAAGTTAATAATGTCCATGAATGAAATAGTGAGAAAAGAAAAATGTTGACGAGAGCTGCAGCTCGCAAAGCACGCCCACCACCTCCGGCCTCGTCGCTCAGCTCCGCCTCGCGGCCACCGGAACCCAGCCCCACCGTGAGTGCTGTGACACCGGCCGCGGCAGTTGCGTCGAGCTCCAGCGACGAGTTCTTCTCTCCGCCGACGACACCACCACCAGCGCGTCGACGGGGAGGATGCCGGCCGCCGAGCAGCTTAGGACCTCGAGGCCCACCGGTCTCTGATAGGGTCCCAGCTCCCGGTGGAAGTGTGAAGCGCATGCGATGGACACAACCCATCAACGAAAATGTCATGCGCTCATACTATGGGGCTACAGAGGGAGGTAACAACCTGACCGCGTACCGTGTTCGGATGCTCTCTTTGTTTCAGGTGCTTGAACCAGCCGTCAACGTTTCAGCCCAACGACTGTCGGATCAGGTGCGGGTCATCCAGCGTAATCATATGCTGGATGATACTGTACTTGATCGCCTCCGAACTGAAATGGGTAGCCATGTCATTGTCCCTCCGACGCAGACTGTGGTACCAGTGGTGGTACCACCGTCTAACCATGCGCCCAGCCACGCTGACGAGGAGTGTTATGACATGGTTACAAACGTAAGTACCCAGTGCAATGACGAATTGAGGAGTGCTTTGGAGTGTGCTATTCGGGAATATCGCAACATGCCACCCGAACTTAGGCCACGCTTGCCTCGTTTGCCCATGCATAATAGGAATAAGGCGCTGGTGGCTGCTCTGGATTCGCAGTTGTCAAATTATTTTGATAACTGCGAAGACCTCACTGACACACACTCGATAATGTACTGCGCGGCTGTAGCGGCATGTCGTGTAGCTCACGTCAAATTCTCTAATGACAGAGCTACACGACCGAAACCAGCCGTGCCGGCTTGGCAGCGTAGGATCGAGTGTCGTATTGGTGGGGCCAGAGCACTCATCGGCAAACTAATCTGCTTCAGGGAGGGCAACACTCGCCCAAGAGTGATGCGCTTTGTGAGACGGGCGTTTTCGGGAACTGATATCAGCTCCCGAGACTATGTGTCCCGTGTCACAGAGCGCATCGACTTCCTGTAGCAGAAGGTGTATGCATGGGCAAACCGCATCCGTAGGTATAAGCGGCGGGTGGAGCGATACACCCAGAATCGCACATTCCGGAGTAATGAAAGGTGGGTGTATAGGAATTGGGAGCGACCGGAACAAGGTGTGACTGACACGCGTCTGCCGGATGATGACGCCATGAGTTCATTCTGGCGCAACATCTGGTCGGTGCCTGTCAGTCACACCGAAGGTGACTGGACTCGGGAGATCGAGCGAGCATGCGATCCAATAACAGAAATGGGGGCAATCACTATCAGCCCCCAAGATGTAGCCCGTGCAGTTCGTCCGTTGCCTAATTGGAAATCTCCAGGGCCGGACGGGCTGCACAATTTTTGGATAAAGTGGCTACAAAGGTCTCACGCTCGCTTGGCATCCCAATACCAGGCAGCCTTGGAGTCTGGTTCGCTACCCGAGTTCCTTACAACAGGAATAACCCACCTGCTCCACAAAACAGGTAGTACCACGGAACCTAAAAATTATAGACCGATCACGTGCTTACCGACGGTCTATAAGGTTCTTACATCAATTTTGAGAGCTAAGATTAACACACATATAGATAGTAATTGTATCATGTCTGCCTCTCAAAATGGATGTAGGAATGGATCCCGTGGTACTAAGGAGCTGCTCCTCATCGATATGACCATTAGCCAGCAGGTTCGGCGTTCCCGAAAGGATCTGTCGACATGTTGGATAGACTATAAGAAGGCCTATGACTCAGTTCCTCATACATGGCTCATGAGGGTGCTAGAATTGTATAAAGTTGATGCAACGCTACGCACCTTCTTGATGTCGTGTATGGGGCAATGGAGGACGGTCCTTCGCTATCCAGGATGTCGAAATATCCAGAGGAATAGCGAACCGGTAAGGATCGAGCGGGGTATATTCCAGGGTGACAGTTTGAGTCCGCTTTGGTTTTACCTAGCCTTGAATCCTCTAAGCACACTGCTGGAGAATTCGGGGCTAGGCTATCGGTTGAAGAGAGGTGGTCAGGTTATATCTCACCTCCTTTACATGGATGACTTGAAACTTTTTACCCCCAGCAATCTGCAACTGATGGAGCTACTGAAGGTAACTCAATCCTTCAGTAGTGCCATCAGGATGGAGTTTGGTGTGGACAAATGTGCGGTCATGCATGTAAAGCGAGGGGAGATTGTGGAATCCGTGGGAACTCAACTCTCGGATTCCATAAACCTGAGATCCCTCTCTCCAACCGAAACCTATAAGTATTTGGGTATGTCGGAAGCGTTAGGTATCAATATTGCTGACATGAAGCAATCGTTGAAGGAGCGCTTCTTTGGCCGCCTGAAGAAGGTATTTAATAGCCTTCTATCAGGTGGAAACAAGGTGCGCGCCTTCAACGGTTGGGTCATGCCGGTATTGATGTACTCTTTCGGCGTACTCAAATGGACTCAAACAGAACTTGACGCCCTGGATAGGCGTGTCCGTACACTGCTGACTGCATTTCGAATGCATCACCCACGTTCGTCGTTGATGAGACTGTATATCCCGCGGAAGTGTGGAGGCCGAGGCTTTTTAAATGCTAAGACCCTCCACAACCGCGAGGTATGCAGTCTAAGGGAATATTTCCTAGCTGCTGACGTGGGTATGCATCGAGATGTAGTGGCGGTGGACAAGGGCCTTACTCCACTCTCCTTGGCTAACGAGAACTGGCGCAAACCTCTAGTGCTTGACACTAACGATCGCAGAGAAGTATGGCAGAGTAAGGAACTTCACGGACGCTTTTTCCGGGCCCTACATGGACCCGATGTAGACCAACTAGCGTCCGTAGCCTGGCTGCGTGTCGGTGACCTCTTTGGGGAAACCGAAGGTTTTGTCTGTGCAATTATGGACGAAGTTATCATGACGAAAAATTACCGGAGATTTATTGTGAAGGACGGCACGGTTGACATATGTCGGGCATGTCATCGTCCGGGAGAATCAATCCGCCACATAATCTCTGGTTGTTCTCGTCTAGCTAACGGTGAGTACTTGCATAGGCACAACATTGTAGCCAGGATTATCCATCAGCAACTTGCTCTGAAATACTCTCTTGTGGAATCGGAAGTGCCGTACTACAGATATGCGCCCGACCCAGTTCTCGATAATGGTCATATCTCATTGTACTGGGACCGGTCCATCATCACTGACAGGACTATTGTAGCCAATAAACCTGATATAGTGGTGGTGGACCGAATCGAGAGGCGTGCAATGATTGTTGACATTACCGTCCCACATGACGAGAACCTCGTGAAAGCCGAGAAAGATAAACTAATCAAGTATATTGACTTGGCTCGCGAGGTTGTCGACATGTGGGATGTGGACTCAGCGATCATTGTACCGATAGTCGTGTCAGCCAATGGCTTAATAGCCACGAGCCTCGACCAACACCTCAGGAGGCTCTCGTTAGGCGGCTGGATCAAGGGCTTGATTCAGAAAGCAGTACTTCTTGACACGGCTCGCATTGTCAGGCGGTTCCTCTCTCTGGAGCCCTGACCGCCGGTAGCTTGGACTCTGTTCCCGATACCGGTGGGATACTATTTTTTATACTTTTAAATGTTTTTTTATATGTTTTCTTTTAAAAATATTTAAAAATGTAAATAATATGTGTAAAAATAAATATACAAAATAATAATAATAAAATAATCTGTGGCCCGCTTGTCAAGCCGACTGTCATAATTTTTTCCATATATTTTTCCTAAACTATTTATATTTATTATCATGTTTACAATAGTGAAAATAATACCGAAAACGAGAAAAAAAAAATATTACCATTTGCAAATCATAGTGAACAACAGTGAGATGAGAACTACAAAAATAAAACGGAACTTATGACAACGTGAAAATGCTAACTAGGAACCGGGCCAAATTGCTGACCACACACCCAACATCTTCGGGTTCGTCGCTCAGCTCCGCCTCGCAGCCGCCGGGACCTGCACCAGCCGTGAGTCGAGTGATTCCGGCCGCTGCAGTTGCGTCGAGCTCGAGCGACGAATACACCACTCCGCCGACGACACCACCACCTGCGCGTCGACGGGAAAGAGGCCGACCACCAGCCAGTTTGGAACCTCGAGGCCCACCGGCCTCTGATAGGGTTCCCGCTGCCGGTGGAAGTGTGCAGCGCATGCGATGGACACAATCCATTAACGAAAACGTCATGCGCTCATACTATGGGGCTACAGAGGGGGGAATTAACCTGACTGCGTACCGTGGTCGGATGCTCTCTCTGTTTCAGGTGCTTGAGCCAGCTGTCAACGTATCGGCCCAACGACTGTCGGATCAGGTGCGGGTCATCCAGCGTAACCGTATGCTGGATGATACCACACTTGATAGACTACGCCTCGAATCACGGAGTAGCCGTGTCTCACCTGCTTCGCCACCGGCCGCGGTGCAACTGCAACCTAATGCACCACCGCGATCTGACCACGTTGGTGAAGATGATGATGACGTGGCTATATCCGTGAGTACCCAGTGTAACGAACGATGGAGGATGCATTCCGAGAGCACCGCTCCACACCGCCTGGGCTTAGACCTCGTCTACCTCGTTTGCCCATGCATAAGAAAAATAAGGCGCTGGTGTGTGCTCTAGATTCGCAGCTATCAAATTTTTTTGATAGCAGCAAAGACCTTGCTGATACCCACTCAATCTTGTACTGCGCGGCTGCAGCGGCATGTCGTGTAGCTCACGTCAAGTTCCCCAACAGTGACAGAGCTGCACGACCAGCTGTACCAGCTTGGCAGTGCAGGATCGAGCGTCGTATCGGTGAGGCTAGAGCACTCATTGGCAAGCTTATCTGCTTCAGGGAGGGCAACACTCGCCCTAGGGTGATGCGCTTTGTGAGGCGGGCATTCTCGGGGACTGATATAAGTTCCCGAGATTATCTGACCCGCGTCACAGAGCGTGTCGACTTCCTGAAGCAGAAGATCTATGCATGGGCAAACCGTATTCGTCGGTACAAGCGGCGAGTGGAGCGGTACACTCAGAATCGCACATTCGAAAGCAACGAAAGGTGGGTTTATAGGGCTTGGGAGCGACCGGACCAAGGTGTGTCCGATACGCACCTACCTGATGACGACGCCATGAGCTCATTCTGGCGCGGCATCTGGTCGGTGCCGGTCAGGCACACCGAGGGTGATTGGACTCGAGAGGTCGAGCGCGCGTGCGATCTTATACCAGAAATGGGGGCTATTACCATCAGCCCCCAAGATTTAGCTCGTGCAGTCCGTCCGTTGCCTAACTGGAAATCTCCAGGGCCGGACGGTCTGCACAATTTTTGGATAAAATGGTTTCAAAGATCGCACGCTCGCTTGGCAGCTCAGTTCCAGTCTGCCCTAGAGTCAGGGTCGCTGCCACAGTTCCTTACGACAGGAGTAACCCACCTGCTCCATAAATCAGGTAGTACTGCGGAACCCAAAAATTATAGGCCGATCACGTGTTTACCGACGGTCTATAAAGTTTTTACATCCATCCTGAGAGCCAAAATTAACAATCATATTGACACAAATTTTATCATGTCTGCCTCTCAGAATGGATGTAGGAACGGGTCCCGTGGTACTAAGGAGCTGCTCCTCATTGATGTTGCCATTAGCCAACAGGTTCGTCGTTCTCGGAAAGATCTGTCGACATGTTGGATAGATTATAAGAAGGCCTATGACTCGGTGCCACATACATGGCTCATGAGGGTGCTGGAGCTGTAAAAAGTGGATGCAACTTTGCGCACCTTCCTGATGTCGTGTATGGGGCAGTGGAGGACGGTTCTTCACTATCCAGGATGTCGACAAATCCGGGAGAACAGCGATTATTTTCGTCTTAGAATTATTTTATTTTTTCAGTTTATGCACCTGCCATGTTATCTCTCCACCACCCTTGGTTGACTGGTAGAGAATACCTAAGGCATTAAGTCCGCCTTTGTACATTTGTGTTGCATGAAGTTTTAATAAATAAATAAATAATAAACCGATAAGGATCGAGCGTGGCATATTTCAGGGCGACAGTCTAAGTCCACTGTGGTTTTGTCTGGCCCTAAACCCTCTCAGTACTCTACTGGAGGGTTCAGGCCAAGGCTACCGGTTGAGAAGAGGTGGTCAGGTCATATCACACCTCCTTTACATGGATGATCTGAAACTCTTTGCCCCCAACAACTTGCAACTGATGAAGCTACTGAAGGTAACAGAAACCTTCAGTAGCGCCATCAGGATGGAATTTGGTGTGGACAAATGTGCAGTCATGCATGTAAAGCGAGGGGAGATTATGGAATCCGTGGGAACTCAACTCTCGGATTCCGTACACCTTAGATCCCTCTGCTCAACCGAAACCTACAAGTATTTGGGTATGTCGGAAGCGTTAGGCATCAGTACTGCTGAAGTGAAACAGTCGTTGAGGGAACGCTTCTTTGGCCGCCTGAATAAAGTACTGAATAGTCTTTTATCAGGCGGGAACAAGGTGCGCGCCTTCAACGGTTGGGTCATGCCGGTATTGATGTACTCTTTCGGCATACTCAAATGGACTCAGACGGAACTTGACGCCCTGGATAGGAGGGTCCGCACACTGCTGACCGCAAATCGGATGCATCACCCACGAGATGAGGTGATGAGGCCGTATATCCCGCGGAAGTGTGGGGGTCGTGGGTTCTTAAATGCTAAGATCCTACACAACCGCGAGGTATGCAGCCTTAGGGAGAACTTCCTCAAAGCTGACGTGGGTATGCATCGAGATGTGGTCGCTGTGGACAAGGGCCTCACCCCGCTCTCCTTGGCAAAAGAGAACTGGCGTAAACCTACAGTACTGGATACTAATGACCGCAGGGAAGTATGGCAGAGCAAGGAGCTTCACGGGCGCTTTTACCGGGTCCTACATGGGCCCGATGTAGATCTCTTAGCGTCCGTATCCTGGCTGCGCTTTGGTGACCTCTTCGGGGAAACCGAAGGTTTTGTCTGTGCGATTATGGACGAAGTTATTATGACGAATAACTACCGGAAATATATTGTGAAGGACGGTACGGTTGACATCTGTCGGGCATGCCACCGGCCCGGGGAATCAATACGACACATTATTTCTGGTAGTTCTCGTCTAGCTAACGGAGACTATTTGCATAGACACAACCTTGTAGCCAGGATTATCCACCAGCAACTTGCTCTTAAATACAATCTTGTGGAATCTGAAGTACCGTACTGTAGGTATGAGCCCGACCCAGTTCTCGAAAATGGCAATATCACGTTATATTGGGATCGATCTATCATCACTGACAGGACTATTGTTGCCAATAAGCCTGACATAGTGGTGATAGATCGACAAGAGCGTCGCACAATGATTGTTGATATAGCTGTCCCTCATGACGAGAACCTCGTGAAGGCTGAGAGAGATAAAAAAACAAAGTATCTTGATCTGGCTCGCGAGGTTGTCGACATGTGGGAGGTGGATACAGCAGTCATTGTGCCGATAGTCGTGACGGCCAATGGCTTAATTGCCAAGAGCCTCGACCAACATCTCAGGAGGCTCTCGTTAGGCAGTTGGATCAAGGGCTTGATCCAGAAAGCAGTACTCCTGGACACGGCTCGTATTGTTAGGAGATTCCTTTCTCAGGAGCCCTGACCACCGGTAGCTTGGACCCTATTCCCGATACCGGTGGGCTACTACTTTTTATATTTTTAAATGTTTTTGTATTTATTTATGTTTTTATATGTAAGTACCTAAATATTTGAAAATGTAAAGTGTATGTATATAAGATTGAATAAATGGAATAATAATAAATTATTTATTGAAGCAGTTTTCATTACATTTTACATGAAATTCCCTGGCTCCCGAGCTAGTTTCAAACTGTATTACAGGAGCCAGTGCATTCCCCATAAATTAGTACAATTTCAGAAAATTCAAAATAACGTAAGATTACATGCAGACAAATAATTAATTAAACAAAATACATAGACAATTTACGTAAATTAAATCAATTTTGTTAGTGTGGTAAGAAATACAAAATTATTCTAATGTGATAGATGAGTCTTGTTATTATTATGGATATGAAATGTATGCCAAAAGATGATTCTAACTATAAACTTTCTAAGATATGATAATTCTGCCTTTTAATGACTATAGATAGGAAATGTATGCCAAAAGACGATTCTAACTGTGAACTTTCTGTGATACGATGGTTCTACTTTTTAATTATTATGGACATGAAATTTATGCCTAAAGATTGTACTGCTTTACAAAATTATGAGTTTTGAATGTATGCTAAATGAGTGTCTGCCAAACGATTCGCTGCAAAATAATGTTTATGCTCTCCGCTGTTATGCAAAATAATATTATGACATAAAAAGTTCTGCTATAAAAGGTGAACCTCTATGATGCGCCGCATACTGGGCAGCCTCGACAGCTTCCTGCAGCTCATTGTAGGGAGAATGGATATGGATTGCTCCTTCATGGAGCATTGGACAAAACCGTACGATTAATGTGGTCCTTTTTTTGTGGGATGGGAAGTCATCCAATGACTTCTCCCGCTCTGGGTGGAGCGGGAAGGCGTTCAGACTCTTAGTGACTAAAACCCACCCATGTTCCTAACCTACCTGAGTGCCCAGAGGTGCGGTAACTCATTTTGAGAATTTATCCGCTACCCCTAAGCATGCAGGAACCGGCCACGATGGGTCCCGTCAGTGGTGGCTGATAACATCTCTTTGAGGCGCGCGTGGAACACTACCCGCCGTTGACTCACAGGCCTGGTGCTGATCGGACGGCGAGCTACCCACTGCTTGCCGTCCGCAGGCCCGGGTCTACGGTAGCTGGAGATCGTCTCGCGACGTCCTACGCCCAGTACCTCTCCTGCGCTGGTAGCGGCCGGGGCCGTGAGGGCCATTCCGATGAGCTTCCCTTACGCGTCCCGCCTCCGCCTTCGTGAGCATTACTGCTTCACAGAAGGCGGAGACTGCTTCCCATTCCCTCTCGCTCCGTACCATGGCCTGTACCAGGGCCGGGCACGAGAGGTCGCCGCTACCTATCGCATCCACGAGGACACGGCGGTGCTCCGCCCAAGAGGGGCATACCTCCACCGTATCTCCACCGTTTCCTCTGGGCGATCGGCGCAATTAGTGCGGTCCTGATTTAATATTTCCATTGGTGTGTGTCTATTTCTTGTAGATATTCTTATTATATTATTGGTTTATTATTTAAAAACATGTTGGTATCGATGACTGTAATAACTTCTATTATTTGTAATTTATCTGAAATAAATGAATTGAATTGAAACGGATTCGCATTTCATAGTTTTTGCTTTGGTATGAAATTCCAATGAAAAGAATTGAATAAACGTGATTCTGAGAACAGGGTAATTAAAGACAAGCTTAGGAATAAGCGACAATCAGCCTTTAAAAGGGTCCCACTGCTGGAACTTGGGCCTCCTCCCTAGGAGAAGGAAATGGCCGTAGTCCACCACGTGGACCCGGTGTTGGTGGATGTCACATGTCTTCGAATTTTTGGTTGATATGCTGGTTTACTTACAATGTTTTTCTTCACAGTTTTGAGAGCAGTTATGAATGTTATGATGAAATAAATTACCTACACAATGTAAAACTCGTCAGTCGGGGCCATTACCACTTGGCTACCACTGCTCCTCACGTAAATACAAACGGACCTCTAATTCAACGATATTTGAAAAGACCTAAAGACAAATTCAAAACGCAATTTTCTAAAAAAAATAATTAAATGATCTAATTTATCGATCGAATAGCTCCATTAAAGAAGCGCGGTCATACCACGGTATGATCGCATGATGTCGTAGTATGCTACAACGTCATTTAAGATCCATGCGTGATTTAACCATGCTTGGTATTTCATTGCATTCATACCCGCTTTTTCGGCCAAAGAATCAGCATTGCCACTATTTTTTTTTAACGTGGCAATACTGCCAGAGATCTTGGCACTTTTCCCGTTGACAGCAATATGGACGAATGTTTCGATGCCAACTACTTTTTCGCCTCCCCTTTTTAGAGATTGATATCTTGATTGAAATAAAACACAGATAAACATTTTCAAAATCAATTAAATCGGCGTAATTTGAGGGATAATTTTATGGCATTTATGTTTAAATATTATTTCGGGCATGTGACCACCGCGACTAGCGGGTACATGGTATAATCGACCAATTCAATTTTCACACACTCTAGATTATATATTAGGTGTTTATCTGTACATAATAATACTTTTTCAGAACAGCATATAGCGTACCTACCACTCATGACACAATCGTGCTATATGCTTTTTTTTTTGGCTGGGAAATCATCCTATGACTTCTTCCGCTCTGCGTGGAGATCAGGGCGTGTCAAACTTTTACTGACTAAATACACCCCTGTTCCTTCCTTGCCTGAGTGCCAGGGGCGCGGTAACTCTGTTACGAATTTATCCGCGACTCCTTGGCATGCAGGCATCGGCCATGATGGGCCCTGTCAGTATGCTTGTATCCCTAAGTGCTCTTCATCTGCTTACCCCTCTAAAGTAATGGCCGCAATGCGTCCTATAACGACGCGTTTATAGCGGATGATAAACAGCCCGGATCCAGCGCATTAAAACTGCCCAAGATTTATAACTTGGCAGAACTTAGTTCCTAACTCCTGTGCGTGTTATATTTTAGAGGTATGAGGCCAAGGTTGAGCACTTCAAACACGAGTGGGTACTACCTAGAATATCTATAGCTTTCGAAATACCTTACCTTGGATGTGATCGTAAAGTTTTTTTTGGATTACTACTTAGCTATGTCGTTTTGAGTGGAGGTTATATTTGGCAGTGCTACAATTGCTCGTGAGATATTTGAGTCATATAGAAGCAAAGGCTGCAACATCTACTATTACTGAAAAGGTGGTTGACGATTTTTATGGTTCTGTACCTTAAAAGGATTCCATATCGGATCACTTCATTGTCCATGTGTCTGCATGTCAAGACCATTTTTCACAAGATCGGGTGGACGTATCAAGTTGAAATTAAAATCAAATATTCACTTGTGGAATTAAAATAAACCGCGAGTGGACTGTATATAAAGATAATTATGTAATGCAAATAAAAACAACAATGAAGTAGATCGAGATAACAAGAATATAAAAATTAGTAAGATGCGTAAGCAGCCGTGCGTTGAGGCGGACAACAGCTGACTGGTCAGTGGTCCGTATGGCGATCTCTCGGGAGGCCGGGCCACCGACGACGGTGCGCAGCACCCCGCTTCCCTCGTTCAGTGCCACTAGCGGCCACCGCAGTTGTGGCACTCGTCTCAACAGTGAGAGAGGCATGGAAGAAGAAAACATGCCGCGTCGACCCTAAATTAATTTAGATAAGGACAGGAATATGATGATGAGTTTTGAAATCCAAAAAAAAAGCAATTACGTAGAAAAAAATTTTGCTCATTCCTAAAGATACCTTTGACATTATGAAGAAAGTACACTGGCCAATACACGTAGTCTGAAAAAGTATCTACAATTTTATCACCATCATATCAGCCGAAAGACGTCCAGTGCTGAACATAGGCCTCACCCAATATCGCCACAACGACCGGTCCTGTGCGTCTCTCATCCATCGGTTTCCCGCAATCCTTACCAGGTCATTGGTCTACCTTGTGGGAGGCCTTACAAGTCCCAACGTTGCTTCTTCCGCATTCGGTCACCACTTTAGAACTTTTCGGGCCCATTGGCCATCTGTTCTGCGAGCAATATGCCCTGCCCACTGCCAATTAAGTTTGCGGTTTTGCAATTTAAGTGAATGAAACTTTGAAACGATAATTTTCACAGAAATTATCACTACATGTCTCTAAGTACAGTCAGTCTAGACTAGACAAGAAGTGTCATTATTCAAACTACTTTCCTAACTTTAGGAGTACATTTCGTTTATCTATTTCAATTACGTGTCTCCTTTATTCTGCTATCTGTACACCTTAGACAAAATAAGAAATTGTTCATACTTCTAAGAAATGTAATCTAAAGAATAAACTACTTTTTGTCTGTATTTTTGCTCGGGGTTTAATGAAAACCTAAACAATATTAGGGTGTCGTCATATTGTGTTAGGTCTTCCGAACTAAATACTTTTTCATTGAGGTTCTTTAGAACATTTTTTGTTATGTGGCTCGCGTGACTTACGTAATATCTCACCTGATGGTAAATCGATGATGTGGTCGACGTTGGAGCACGCTTGCCTAGATGTAACCTATTCACTCCTTAACTTAAAGACTCAGGAATCACAGTCCATTTCAATCCTTAGCTGTTCGCAAAATGAATGAAGTCAGAACCTAAGATTTAAAAAAAAAACTTAACAAGGAGAAAAACTTAAAATTATACGTGGAATGGCCACTAGTTAGGTACGTCAATTTGCACAAAAAAAATGTGAAAAACACCACCGCGAATTCGCAACATTCATCGCGAATATCTTTAACAGAAAACTCGGCTCAGTAAAGCCTTTGTTTAAATTCAGGAAGAAACAATGCAATCTGTAACTCACTGAGCTCAAAAATCCCTTAAAGTATAGGAAACCAACCGAAGAATGTTATCAGTGTCCAGTTCGCTGCTACTATTGAAAGACACTTGTTTAGCCTATTTTAAGGTCTCCGTAAGCTCATGACGTCATCTAGCCTTTTATATTGGGGTAGGCTTCCAGTCTGTTAGTGGCGTGTTGCCAGTAATGAACATAATGGCACTGAAATGTGGTCCCCCACAATGGGCCTCATCATAAGGCTTAAAGTCACCCAAAGGGTAATTGAGACAGCTATGCTCGGAGTTCCTTGCGTGTTCGAATCAGAAATGATGATATCTGCAAGACCAAGAACCAAGGTTACCGACATAGCCCGACGAATCGCCAAGCTGAAGTAGCAGTAGGCGGGGCACATTGCTCGTCGAACAGATGGACCGGAACACTCAGCATTGGAAGGCCTCCCACAAGATGGACCGATGACCTGGTGAGGGTCGCGAGTGGCCGATGGAAGCGAGACGCACCGGGCGGGTGGCTGTAGCGGCACTTTCAGCTAAAATGATGATGATGATTAAACTGGAGTCTAAAGGTCTGCAGCCGAATAGCAGCACTTCACATGACACGACAGCTTATCTGATCTCCGTCTTCTTCTTTGGAATTGATGGTTTCCTAACTTTTTAAATGCTGTGTGTCCAGAAGCTGGTCACATTAATTGCAGCGTTAGTAACTTTCATCAGGTCCTCCATGGTGCAGGTCTATGGGCACTTGGAGAATTCCAGTACGTGGGTCATGTTCTGGACAGGGGCACCGCACTCACATTGTGTATCAAACTAGTCTATAAAACCCCATTATACTTGGTTATTTCAGACACTATAAATCTGCCTAGACTTTTCCCAACTATCTTGTGGTCGGCTTCCAGTCTAACCGGATGCAGGTGAATACCAGTATTTTACATGAAGCGACTGCCTATCTGACCTCCACAACCCCGTTACTGGGTAATACGATACTCCTTGGTAAGACTGGTTGTCAGACTTTCGGGCTTCTGACGACCCGTAACGTCTGTCAAATATCCACGATTGACAGCCGGGATCAACGGCTTAACGTGCTTACCGAAGCATCTCGGCATGTAAAGATGGTCACCCATCCATGGACCAACCCCGGCAAGCGTAGCTTAACCTGATGGATCGAGCCGTACGGCTGTTATTACTGTAGCCACACAGTAACTAATAAATAATGTAATAGGATAAAGAAAAAATAAAAATGTACATGTATATGTATATAACTCATGGGGCATCGAAAAATTCGTCCACATCGCTGTCAATGGGAAAAGTGCCCAGAATGCTGGTAGCATTGCCACCTTCAATGGCAATGCTGATTCTTTGGCCGAAAAAAAGGCCAGCCCTCTGGTCACGTAAAGAGTCGACTAAAAGCTTGCTGATGTCACGAAAAATTCGATGAACACTCAGACCCCATGGCACTAGTGTTTCAACCCCATTTTACTAAGTTGTATTTGCATAGCGGTGTATCTGTATCTGACTTCCACAAGCCAATTACTGGGTGCCAAGAGGTTCAATTCTTGGCAAGACTGGTGGTCATACTATAAGACTTTTGACTACCCGTAACGATTGTCAAAGATTTGCGAATGACAATGACAATGAATGGATGGTCACCCATCCTGAGACAGACCTCGGCAAACATTGTTTAATATTGAAAACGAACAAGGTGATGACATATTCTCTACTATTATTGACCATAACTTGGATATATAATAATAGATCAAGTGTCATACATTCTAAAACTTTTCTAATAAGTGGTAAAAATTTTACATGACGTACGATTGTCACCCATCCAGAGACCGATCTCGACAAGCCCTCCCGTGTCTGACCGACTGAGCCATCGAGACCTATCGTGTCGATCTAGTTCAGAGATTTTTTTTCTTTTTTTTTATCCAATGACAGCTGACGATGATTTAGCTTACGCCCACATGGTGACCGCTTGAAACGCATGGGGTTAAACCTTGAAAATGAGCAAGGCCATGACATGTTCTCTACTATTATTGACCAAAACTTGGATATTTAATAACATCTCAAGAGACATACAAACATCCTAAAACTTTTCTCGTACGTGGTAAAAGTTTCACGTGACGTACAAAGTTTTGTTTATCCTTGGAAAAGTTTGGGTACAAATATGTATCTTAAATAGATTTTTCTATTCCGCTTTCGTTTTATTGTGGAAAGTTATAAATGCGGTTGATATGCGAATTGAACTGAATTTATTATTGCGCAAAAAAAATGTAAATCATAACATGTGTCTCGTGCTTTTTTTTTTGCGGGATGGTAAATCATCCAATGACATCTCCCGCTCTGGGTGGAGCAGGAGGGTGTGTCAGACTCTTACTGACTAAAACCCACCCCTGTTCCTACCCTGCCTGAGTGCCCAGGAGACTAGGCATGCAGGCACCGGCCACGATGGGCCCCGTCAGTGGTGGCTGACAATCATCTCTTTGAGGCGCTCGTGGAACACTACACGCCTTCGACTCACGGGCCCGGTGCTGATCGGATGGAGAGTTACCCACTACTCGCCGTCCGCAGGCCCGGGTAAATTGCAACTTTTGGAAGTTGGAATAAATCAAGCAATTTTGCAGGACGTGTTATGCAGCAATATTTTAGGGAAAATCAATCCGCCGAGCCTTTTTTCCAACTATCTAGGGGTATCGGGTTCCAGTCTAACCGGTTGCAGCTGAATACCAGTATTTTACAGTAATATTTTAGGAATACTTACATGATATTTATTTTTTCCAGCAAACACGTCATACAAAAAATATTTTATTTCTAGATTAGGTCCGTGTTTCATCATCAAACATTGAAGAAGCTGCTCCAATGACACGGACTCTTCCTTATAAAAAAAAATCTGGACTTTAGCCCAGATTTTGTTTTGTTCAGAAGTTCAAAATCTCATAATACCACTTCAAGATCTTCAGACCACATCTGAAATGAAATTTTGAGCAATAGAGCTGCAGAGATTTCAGTAAAATTGCCCAGTAGTGTCCAGTCAGAGCACGCCTTAGAAAACATAGGCAAGCGTGCTCCATCTTCGACCACATCACCGCTTACCATCAGGTGAGATGGTGGTCGAAAAAATAAAACATGAAAAATATGTGTAAAATATTATGAGACCTTTTACATAGTAAGGGCCAACACATACTGGGACGGAATGACAGAGCATTTAAATTTTTTTCAAAGGACATTAAACCTTTAGGAATACAAAATTTATTTTATTTTTTGGCTGGTTGGGAAATCATCCATTGAAATCTCCTGCTCTGGGTGGAGCGGGAGGACGTGTCAGACTCTTACTGACTAAAACCCACCCCTGATCCTTCGCTGCCTGAGTGCCCAGGTGCACTCAGGCAGCGAAGGATCAGGATAAATTAGAGGATAAATTCTGACTGATACGGCAGTAATTCATGTTCAGAATTTATCCGCTACCCCTAGGCATGCAGGCACCGGCAACGATGGGCCCCGTCAGTGACAGCTGACACTAATCTCTATGAGGTGCGCGTGGAACACTACGCGCCGTCGACTCACGGACCTGGTGCTGATCGGAGGATGAGCTACTCACTGCTCGCCGTCTGCAGGTCCGGGTCTACGGTGGCCGGAGCTCCGTCCGCCGAGCTACGAGGTGTCGCGTCAGCGGAGTTTCGCCCCGGCGTTTGGCCTCTTTGCGCCACTCCCACAGCAGCGCAAGGACCTTGGCCTCCAGACCCCATGGTGACAGTCCGGCAAGGAGGCTCGCCGCCTCACAGGAGGTGTGCGCTGACCGGTAGCAAATTCCTCTGCCATTCCGTCCCAGTGTGCGTAGGCCTAAGGCAGCGATAATCCAACAGAAAACTTACAATGACATAACATAATAAGCCTTATAATTTTCCCACTGCTGGGACTCAGGACTCCTCTCTAGGAGAGGGAAAGGGCCGTAATCCACTACATAGACCTAATGGGGTTAGTGGATGTCACATATCTTCGAAGTTTTTGGTTTTTCGACATGCCGATTTCCTCACGATATTTTCCTTGACCGTTTTGAGAGCAGTGGTGACGAAATAAATTACAGAAAGTAAAGCCACACACGACCTAATATAGCTTAAGAGGCCTCTTACAGTCCACTAGCGCCGCCAATCGAAAAAATGTCATAACTCGTAAATAGAATCAAAAATACAAAATATGTTCTATTATTAGTGTGGAAAAGGCAATAACGTAATTGTATAACACCTTATCAACACTTGAAATATAGCTGTTTAGCTAAATCGTGCATTCAAAACAAAAAAACTTTTTAACAAAAAAACAACAATCTGAGTATTAAATATCTAAATTTTATAAGTACTTACAAATGAAGAAGGCTCTAAGTAGGTAATTAATCATTTTAATAATTGGCGCCCACTCAAAATTACTTTTTATAAAATTTGATATTTTATGTAGGTAAATATGCTCATTACTCAAGACTTTAAAAGGTTTATTTATTTTTTGCTTTTTAGTTCTTTTTCGTCGGTTAATTTTTTTGTTAAAAAGTTTTTTTGTTTTGAATGCACGATTTAGCTAAACAGCTATATTTCAAGTGTTGACAATGTGTTATAAAATTACGTAATTGCCCTTTCTACACTAATAATAGACCACATTTTGTATTTTTGATTCTATTTACGAGTTATGACATTTTTTCGATTGGCGGCGCTAGTGGACTGTAAAAGGCCCCTTAATATTGCATAATTAACTCAATCCCACAAAATGCTCGCAATTACCAGAACCCAAAAGAAAGAAAAGAAAAATATATTTTAGAGAAGTGAAGTCACTAAAACTCTGCTAAATAGTTTCCTCTAACTGAAATCGTGACTTTTGCTTTTGATTTGCAAAGTTTTTATATCATTTCTTACGGTCCAACTTTCTGGCACCTCAACCTTACCTTTTTGAAATTGTATGTACTTAACTTACAAAAATAGTGTAAATAAATTAAGGTAAAAAAATATTTTATAAAACAAGCTTTTATCAGGGACAGTGAACTAAAAAGTTAAAAATATATTCTAGTAAGTATTTGGCGTGTAGGTACTGTAGGACCCCAAGGCACCAGTACAGCCTTCAGGGATCCTGGGAGGTTCTAGTAGTTTCAGGGTAGAGGTCTCACTCGCTGGCAACGCGAGAGTGTGGTGCATAAAAGGGTAACTGGCTAAAGGTGGATAAGAAAAGAGATGAGGGCGCGATAGACTCTATATAGATTTTTATAAGAATTACATGTTTGCCCACTTGCAAGGGCAAAACTCCAGTCTAACATCAAACCTATGCTTTTACTCTAACGACTCCTCAATATTCTTAACTGCCAGCTAAAGGCCGGTGCAGACCTGCTGAGTTTAGGCTGTGTCTACAATCGCCACAGTACTTACCTATATTCTTAAAAGCTTGAGGCACTACCCGTTACAGGTTAGAGGTTAGGTACTTACTATACTTCTGTGCCTCAAGCTTCTAAGAATATATATTGCGCCTCCATCATCAGACCAGCTTCATGGTACCATATCATAGTACAAGTAGCGGCACGTAAGTCTAGCGCTGAACGGGGATTGCTGCGCATGGGTGGGTGGCGCGGGTGGCGCGCGGGGCGCGCGTGTGGAACAGAATGCGACTTGAGAGCCAATTGGCGCTACGCACGCTCGCCCTTCATCCCGCTAGCCCCCCTCAGGTACCTTAATTTTTACTTGCTACTGCGCAATAACGGTCAGCGCTAAAGTTTCGTGCCGCTACTTGTATAGTCACCGAAAAAAAAAAGAAAAAAATTGCCAAACTGCCTCGTTGGTCTCGTGGTCGCAAGCGCGACTGCTGAGCGTGAGGTCTAGGGTTCGATTCCCGGGTCGGCCAAAGTGTTATTGGGTTTTTCCAATAGAAATTTCTTTGTAGCAGCCCGGAGTTTGGAAGTTGGTGGTGTGACACCCCCGTGCCTCGGACAACACGTAAACCCGTTGGTCCTGCGTCTGTTAATCTCAACTAACGGCGAATATCGAATTTCATAAAATGAAACCAACTACCTAATGGAGTATTTATTTAAAAGATATATACAAAGTAATAATAATACCTAAAATGTACAAATGCGTATGAAAACCACTTATTGGGCATCAAAAATTCATCCACATTGCTGTCAATGAAAAAAGTGCCCAGAACGCTAGCAGCATTGCCACGTTGAATAGCAATGCTGATTTGTCGGCCAAACAAAAGCCCAGCCCTCTGGTCATGTGGAGAGTCGACTAACAGCTTGCTGATATGCCGACAAACTCGATCACAATAAATAATTCACATTAAAATCAATGAAAATAAAAAAATCACAATATTTTAAAATCAATCAACACCAAATTATAACACAATCGCATCGAGACAGTATCCTATTTCTTTCCTTTTCCTCAGACACCAACTTTTCAATCAGCAAACGTTCCTCAGTTCGAAGTTCGATCAACAAAAGGAAATGAATGTTTCTTGTAAAGAACTTTTGAATCTAACAAATTCTCTAAGAAAAACATTTTATATCTGTTTATTATCGTGTTGTAATCTGTCGGGAAATATTTATTGGGTATTGTAATTTGAGCAGCTTAAGACGGGCCTAAAAATAGAGGCGTGTTTTGCTTGTCTTTGTTTTGATGTAATACGAATCAGTGGCGGAAAATACAATTTTTTTTGATAAAGAATATAAAGTTTCATAGCCACGTGGAAACCAAGGTCGCTGTTAAGGTACTCGTATTATCAATGTATGTATAACAACAAACTTTTTACAACGTATAACATCTGTCTAACATCATCAGCCTTATAATGTTTCCATTTCTGAGACTTAGACCTCTTCTCTAGGAGAGGGAATTGGCCGTAATCCACCACGGGGGCCCAGTGCGGGATGGTGGATGTCACAAGTCTTCGATTTTTTGGTTCTAGGACATTTCGGTTTCCTCACGATGTTTTCCTTCACCGTTTTGAGAGCAGTGGTAATGAAATAAATTACACAAAGTAAAATGTCTGCATTCCGTATGCACGAAATACATATTTTTATAATATTACACTATTCTTTCAAATAACGTAGCGTAAAATCCTCCTACTGGTCAAAATTTGGAGAGAGGTCATGAAGCAAATGGAAATGTTTCGAATAAAATCATTGAAAAGGAGATTGTTCTGCATCCATACATCTTTCGCCCCAGATCCAAATGCGAAGGAAATTCACTTTGCGTGTTCTAAATTACGAGTATATGCCCATGAAGACAAAGTTTAATGACGGACACCATGTAGAAAGCATTTATTTAAAAAGAAAACAAAGATTTTGAGGTTATTTTTAGTAAGAATTAATCCCTTCAATACTTAGAAATAATTATGCTAGTAAATGCATGTCACTAAACTTATTTATTATCACAACCAAGTAACACGTTAATAAAAGCAATCAGAGTTCGTAAAAAATAGCAAGGTCGTCGAATGTATTCCAAAAATAACAAAATGAAATCACTACACAATGCAGTCAGACAGGTGACAGTTGAGATGATTGGCATTTGACATGATAAGGATTAGGGATGCCCTATAAAATCCGTATCGATATATTTTAAACAAAATCGATACCGTTCAGTACCCAGCGTGCTATTTATTCTATTTGAAATATTACAATGCATCTCACCTAAGGCGTGTGTACCGTACCTCGTATTCGGTTCGTATTCGTAAAAATACGATTTGAAATAGCCTTCATAAAAAATGTTTGTGCACTGCTTCGTTTTCGTATTTTTATATTCGTGAATCTCTCACATCGAGTCAGTTTTTACGGGTCGAAGTAGCCGTCATGTTATTAAGCAAGCAGGGCGTTTTTAACTGACTTTCGAAAAAGGAGGAGGTTCTATGTTCGACTGTATGTATGTTTTTTTTTTTTTTTTTTCGGTTGTTTTTTTTTGCACTCATATTCGATTCGATTCGAGGGATTGTTTTTAGTGAATACTCGAATCTCGCATTGGTGCACGTGGACTTTCGTATTCGATTCCGATTCAATTCGACTATTCGCGAATTATGATCCGTTTTTATGCTGTTCGTAAAAAACACGAATTGAATCGAATACGAAGTAGTGCACAAACGTCCTTATGTGTAGTAATTGTATAGAAAAATATATGTAATAATATAGGATGCATGTTATCATTTCTTACCGATGTGTGTGAAATTAAAGATTGGGCATCATTAATTGTCATGTCAAATCTCAAATCTAATTGTCAAAGATGGCAACATTTTTGATTTGTGATGTCGTAAATCGTTCAAGCTCTTTTAATTGTTCAATAGAGAACGCAGAGTATCTGTTATGTAACAGAAGATTGCGAATATCTGTATGAACAGATATTCGCAATAAGTATAATAAAATATACTTATAATTACTATGTATGTCAGAGGCTTGTTGGTCCTGGGGCCATTTCCGACAATGCCCTTTTATTAAAACCCGACTGACATTAAAAAACAACTAAAAAGTTCCAATTAAATTACTTTTCAAGCAGTTTGATGCAGTTGGTGGAATTTATTTTAGTTCAATCACAGATTTTATGCCACCAACTGCATCATTTCAAACTTTTTAGTTGTTTTTTATCAGTCTTGTTTTTTGATAACTTTCTATGTTTTTATTCTCTAGATGTTAGTGAGTTATATTTTTGGAATCGTTTCTTCGATACCCCACATGACCAGGTCACAAAATCATGATAATCTTAAGACGTAATAGTAGTGGGGCATTTTTTTTTTCAGTTCATATTGCCTATGTCACTTCGGCGGTCAAGACCAATCTAGTGAAACCTCATTTGTTAAAATCCCTCAAACCGTTTAGGCTGCAGCGCGTGCCAAAGAAATAGACATACAAATATACATATACAGAGTGTAAGGGGAACGCTTCCGAAGCCAGAACGTAGATTATATACCACCGAAATACAAACGGATACCAGTAATCTTTCGCTTTACTTCGGCGTCGCGTGGACGTGGGGTCTTGCGCGCACGCACTTTGAACTCGAGGAATGCGCGAGCGTCAGCTGATATTTTTTACAAATGTAATATTCGTAAAATATCAGCTGACGATTGCATGCTAAAGTTGCATAGAAAAAAAGTGTCTAACTGCAAACAACGGGTTCATCTGTTTTCACAGCGTGGTGAACGCAAAATGATAAAAAAATATGTTTTTTTTTCAGATTTTTTGATGGTATCGTTTCGAGAATCACTAGTCTTATCACCTGTCTCCGTTTTCGGAAGCGTTTTCCTTACACCCTGTATACATACATACATACATACTCTCGAAAAACATTAACCTTCTTATAAGGCAAATCAGTGAATCCTTAAAAATTCATACTTCCAACATGCAAACCAAAGAAATATAAACTACGATTCATACCCTCGTTGTCCCTATAAAACCTACAGCTAATCTTCCATGGAAGTACCTCTGAATCTTTTATAAACAGCCCTCGTTCAGTGAGGCAGGCACATAAAAATTATATTATCGCACTAGGCTGTCAAATCGAGCTGAGGTCGTTTGATCAAAGGGTTTTACGATACTCGATATTTGAGAGTCTCAGTACGTGTCTTGTTGTTTTATTATATTTTGGCGACCTGTGTCACGAGTACGGAGTAATGGGGTAGCATACCATGTACAGTAATTTTGATATAATTATTTATTACCCGACTGCCCTCAAAAACCCGACTGATAAAAAACAACACAAAATAAATCCAAACAAGTCACTTTTCAAGCAGTCTAATGCAGTTGGTGGCAGTTATTTTAGTTCAATCACAGATTTTATGCCACGAACTGCATCAGGCTGCTTGAAAAGTGACTTGTTTGGAATTTTTTAGTCGGTTTTTATCAGTCGGGATTTTTGATATTTTCGATTGTTTTATTGTTTTATTATATTTTGGCGACCCGTGTATTTGTAATGTTACTTTAGAAGACTTGTCATACTATTTCAATGGCCTTACTATGGCGTCTAAAAATAATCATAATGCCGGTGTGAGAGTGAGATGGAGCTATAGGAGAGGAGTTGGACGAATAGCACTATCCTTTTCTCCCACCGGCATCATGATTATTTTAAGACGTAATAGTAGTGGGGCAGTTTCCCAAACTAACCAAACCTGGTAGATTGTAGGATAATTTGTAATGTTGTGAAATCCTTATTTCATGCAATTGTAATAAAACCGCTCACTCCAGTATAGAATATTATATTTACAGCTTTATCAATAATACAATATTATAGAGCTATTACTTCTATTAGCTTTAATATAAAATTATGCTAACTGTACACCAATAAGGCAATAGACCAATTGTGTGACCGATCTCGACGAGCGCCAACGGAACAAGGCAGTTCTTCAAGCCGTTGCCCGCCATAACGCTACACCGACAACTTTCCACAGACAATCACAAATTCAACGTTTCGGTGCTGCCAGCACAATTAGTCGATTGCAATAAATAGTCAAATATAAACAATTAATATTCAGATTAAATAACAAAACCTAACACTCGTCCATCCTGACAACGTGTATGTCCTCATATACGGTATCAAGTAAAGACTAAAACCTAACACTCGGCCCAATACACATATTTCAAAATGTATACACTAGTGTAAATACAAATAGTGAAGTCAATTACAAATCAATCAATTATAAATGCTTAATACATCTCTTTTTTTATAATTTAAAGTCCCCAACTTTTGGAGTTACCCATTATCTCCTGAAGTTACTGAAGTTGTACCATTTTTGGAGCTACCCAAACTACTCTGATGTTTCCATACGTCTCCAACTTTTGGAGTCCTCCAACATTTACATGGAGTTCCCTATGCTTCAGTCACCCATAAGTCTCCAACTTTTGGAGTCCTCCAACATTTGCATGGAGTTCCCTAAGCTTCAGTCATCCCATAAGTCTCCAACTTTTGGAGTTCTCCAACATTTGCATGGAGTTCCCTAAGCGCCAGTCACCCCATAAGTCTCCAACTTTTGGAGTTCTCCAACATTTGCATGGAGTTCCCTAAGCACCAGTCACCCCATAAGTCTCCAACTTTTGGAGTCCTCCAACATTTGCATGGAGTTCCCTAAGCACCAGTCACCCCATATGTCTCCAACTTTTGGAGTCCTCCAACATTTGCATGGAGTTCCCTAAGCGCCAGTCACCCCATATGTCTCCAACTTTTGGAGTTCTCCAACATTTGCATGGAGTTCCCTAAGCGCCAGTCACCCCATAAGTCTCCAGCCCACAAGTCATTCCCACAAGTCATGCCCACAAGTCATTGCCACAAGTCATTCCCACAAGTCATTCCCACAAGTCATTCCCACAAGTCATTCCCGCAAGTCATTCCCACCAGTCAACTCATTATCACTCAAAACAACAACAAATAACTTAACAGTTTACAATCTCTTCTCCATTTTCTTTTTATAACAAACTCAGAAATCACGCAACCTTAATAAACTTCAAACAATTAATTCAATAAACAGGAAATTGACATTATACAACCAATAACTTGAATATTTTATCTACTTATTTGTTTTAATTTTCTTTACAATCATCAATTTTATCATCAGTACATTCACAATTACTACTACTCTCATTAAAATCTAAAGCAGCTACATGAACCCATGGTAACATTCTTTTGTTTTTCGAGCTCCTTAATCCGGGAATCGCGGCTAACTTCTATCTATCATTTCCGAGCGACGCAACTACCCGCTAAGACCCTACATAGGCCCATAGTTTTTTCTTTCTTAAATGTAGTTTTTGTAATCTTTACTAATTTTCCTACTTACGAGCTGGATGTCTATTACTATCATAACTATCCTTTTATCTGCTCGCGAATGATAACAAGATTAGTCGCGTCTCTATAGTAGCTTTTCATATGTCATTCAAACGTGGATCATTTTTACTATTCATGTGAGTACCGAACGTTACCTCCGCTGGGGTTTCGCGTCATCTTCTGGACGGTATAGTTTAAACCTTATTGAATTTTGCCAACTTTGGTATCCCCAACCCTTTGTCGTCCCCGAGATTCTGAGCTATCTAAGAACTTAGAATAGTCCGGTTGTACCGTTCTACTTACTCTTTCGATTGTGGGCTAGCGACAGCATTCAACGCATGCTTGATGCCCTTTTCGGTACCATATTTCAGAAAATACAAAATTCTGAAACTACAAGCTTTGTATATATGTATTTGAAACTTATTTGTAAGATTAAATCCAAAGTTGCCTTATCATCTGATACTGTTTAACGTAACAGGAGAAACAACAAGCTACGCTGATGCAAAGCAAGTACAGCTCTCATGTGAAAAAGCATAATTATTATGCCGATCCCCGCAAATATAATTATATAAATAAAAATAAATCGCCGAAATGTATGTACGCGCATAACTTCCGAACGACTGCACCAAATTTGATCATTCTTTTTCTTTGTTCGTGTTTGTCAGGACAAGGTTTGTATCAAAGAAAATTATGGAAAATCAAATAAACAAAATTGCAACCGTGCGAAGCCGGGGCGGGTCGCTAGTTTATAATAAAATTTTAAAAATATACGATTAGATTGAAAAAGAAATGAAAAAAAGTAATGTTGCTATAATTTAAATTACTACTTAAATGGCTCTTTGACATCTTAATTTATTCAATTATTATTTACATAATACCTATCACACTAATATTATAAAGGCGAAAGTTTGTGAGTGTGTGTGTTTGTTACTTCTTCACGCGCAAACGGCTAGACCGATTTGAATGAAATATGGTAAGTAGATAGCTTATACCCCGGATTAACACATAGGCAACTTTTATCACGGTCTACGCGAGTGAAACCGCGGGACGCAGCTAGTATGATTATATATCTTACTGACATCCCTAATTTGAACTATAATTAATAATAGCTGTTTATCACCAATGTAAAAGACTTAACATTTCTACGTCCATGATTGTAATAGAAAGTAGATTAAGACCATGTATCTATTCAACTTGGAATCACCTATACTTGAGTGTAAGCCACCAATTAGCACTACCTACTTAACAGCATAACCATTGAATATTGTGCTTCACTAAACTGAATATCAGTTATGGAATTAGTCCTAAACCTAATTTTTTATTGAAGTAGAAAAACATTCTTCAGCACTATGACCAACTTTAAATACACTTTGTACACGTTATGAGGGGCTTTGGGTATCTAGAGAAAGTATGTTCCTTTTCCTTACATTTAGGTAGTTGACTCTAATTTATTTTATTAGGTATTTGTATCAAAAGAAACAAACTGAAATCGCAAACAGAAAGAACTTTTGAAATGCATTAAAAATAAGTAAGTTAGAAACCTTTCAAATCTAGTGCAAGGGGAAACTATCAGTAACAGAAAATACCCTATGGAAGCAGTTAAAAACTGAGGAATCATTGATTTTAGTTGTTGGCACATTTGTTTTATCTGAATCATTCCTGGATTTAAACCGAGAATCAGCTATGCTTTCGCCTACATTGAAACTAAAATACTAAAAGATAAATAATTAAATTATGTTCAATATGGTGAAAGTTTCATAATCAAACGCTTAATGTTTTTTTTTTTTGCGTGATTCTATTTTTTTTTTATCCGCGTTAGACATAACTTTACAAATTAATTACACTATGATAAAACACTACAATTTCAAATATTCACATATCAAATTACGAATAAAATTGTCTAGAGTAACATATTTTTTCAAAGAAATAAAACTAGTCGTTTAGACGTGATGTTCAATTTTACAATCATTAGAAGTCGTAGGCGCCTAAACGTGACGACTTAATTTCGTAAAGTTTTCACGATGTACAGACGATTCACGAGAATGTGGACGAAAACGGCGCTTTGACGATAAACGACTAAGTGCACTGCTCACCCCGCTTTCCATGACTCTGAGACGCTCTCATTCTCGTCCCAGCTCTTTCTCCTTCTCGCATAGACTCAACGACGTAGGGTGCCGGCGAAGATTGCAACTTTGACTTCGGAGACGCCTGAGACCGCTTTGCCTCGCATTACCTCCGCTACGAGCTCTTGATCTGGCTTGAGCTGTATGCCGACTTCGAATCCGAGGGCGCCTGTTACTGCTTGGCCTCGCACTGCCGTCGTTAGTTGCTATCGATCTGGCTTCAGTTGTATGGTGCGATTGACCCCTCGTCGGCGTCGATAAGTGCCACAAGCTAGTCCCTTCATCGCGTGGCATGGTGCGAAGTTCATGAAACAGAAATAATAAAAAGGGTTTAAAACAAAACACACACACAATAAAAGTCACGAAAAGTTTTGCAGGGTATTTTGACAATATCTCTGAAACGGTGCGTCTGAGCTCAAATATAACCAAAATTTTCACCCCCTTTAATAAACGCTGTAGAAGGATCCATCCATTTTTTTTGTCGGTTAAAAACCTAAATTTTTAAAAGATCATTTCGTTCTACCCTCACGATTTCTTTGTAAAAAAACAAGCAATAAACGTTGCGAAAAGTTTTGCAGGGTATTTTGACAATATCTTTGAAACCATCAGCTCTAAAATAACCAAAATCTTCACCCATAAATCCCGTAGAAAGAACTATAAAACCTAAATTCATATGAAACGTAGTTATAACACAACATTTTGTTAGTGTAATCTAATAGAATCGTAACCATGATTCTAAAGCGAAATTCAAGCACTTATAAATAGGCGTGTACTTACCACTTCTGAACTGTAATAAAACCGCTCACTCCAGTATAGAATATTATATTTACAGCTTTATCAATAATACAATATTATAGAGCTATTACTTCTATTAGCTTTAATATAAAATTATGCTAACTGTATACCAATAAGGCAATAGACCAATTGTGTGACCGATCTCGACGAGCGCCAACGGAACAAGGCAGTTCTTCAAGCCGTTGCCCGCCATAACGCTACACCGACAACTTTCCACAGACAATCACAAATTCAACGTTTCGGTGCTGCCAGCACAATTAGTCGATTGCAATAAATAGTCAAATATAAACAATTAATATTCAGATTAAATAACAAAACCTAACACAATATTGATTTGAATGGCCAATACATGCTTACACTCAGGACATAACTACATAGTACTTACTTTTAGTGCTACCCAATAACTACTAGTAACAATAGTACTACAAAGTTAGAAGTTATTAGTGGCTACCATGCTACTCAGTTAATGAATGTATGTAGTGTAATAATCCATGTTTAATCAAAGAGTTTGCACAGTCATCCGCACATCTATAATAACAATTTGACATTGACAACGCTCGTAATTCGTAGCAGCTCAGTGTTCCTAGTTCAAAATAATCAGCCTATAATGTTCACACTGCTGGTACACAGGCTTCCTCTGTGTATACGCGGGCCTATTGCGAATTGCATAGATGTCACATGTTTACGAATTTTTGGTTTTAAGCCCGTTTCCTCACGATATTTTTCTTCACCATTTTGATTCCAGTTGGTATTAGTTATACCAAGTGTTAACAGTGACTTGTACCTATTGCATGTTGTATTGGCCTGTAAATCACTGTGTCGTGGGGTGTGTTACACTTAGGTATTTTTGTGTGGGAGTAATAAACTATAATGGAACTTACTAGTTGAATTTATTGAGGATTAAGACATGATTGTACTTTATACCTAATGGTGTCGATTCTCATTTTCTATGTGCTGTCTTTTTTGGGTTTCGTAGAAACCCTTTTAGTTTCGCTCTGTCCGTCTATTCGTCTGCGGTTTAGGTTGGAGACTTTTAGTACCTTACACACATAATGTAACAATCTTTATCCCAAACGGGGTGGTCAGAGAGACTCCCCAAAAATAAGCGCTTGGGTGTTCCAAACATTGACAGCTTTAGTGCACTGAACTTGGATTTTATAACCCCTTCTTCAATTACCATCGTCCTACGTGAGCCCGTTTTAAAACGTCATTGACCGTAAAACCGTGAACTCAATTAATATGTTCATGAATAAATATAAAGCCCCTTTCTAAGTCCGCATGTTATAAAGGACGACTACGGAACCCTATACTGCGCGTAGCCCAACACTCACTTGGGCGGTTTTTTGCCTACAGTCAAAGTTATGTAATCAAAGGTCGAAAACATGGTTTAAAGACCAAATGCCCAATTATTACATAAGAAATATAAAAAACGTTATCAAAATTGAGTATCAAATCGAAGGGCGCACATTGCCAATCGTGGAAACAATTAAAACTTTTTCAATTTGTATCCTACACTTTATCTGTAGATGTAAGAGATCGTACACACTGTGGGTTAGTCTAAGTTTCAAATATACATAAAGGAATGGACTGAGTAAAACAGTATAGAAGTCTACTACGACTCTACAGGGTGTAACGGAAACGTGTAGTCATATTTTAAATACTGCTTTACCCGTAGACATGAACAACTTTCTTCAAGAAAAAATCACGTAAACAGAAATAAACAAAACAATTACTGTAGACAGAAACAAAGCGACTGTGTGGTCAATTTTTCACTGCAAGATTCCAGAAAACTTGCTCTCGTTAAGCTTAGGTACTCTTCGAACAACTTCAAGAACCTACTGGCAATGGAAGCCATTCCATCAGATTGGTGGACGGTATTTATTTTTGGCTTTGCACGGTTTGTGCATTTATCCAGTGTCAAGTTTAGTTAGAATTATTTTTTAGGTACAGGATACTAACACTTTTTTCTATTAGGATGCAGATTTAACATATTCTAATGGTTTTTCAGTATTTTGGCAGCAAATATGTCGAGCCAGCCTTCTCGGCAAGCTTCCCTGAGGTAGTCAATACTATAATAAAATTCTCAGCTTTATTTAACCGAGATCTCGTCTGTTTCAATGAATCCACATATTATCCAGTTGCATACACTTTATATCTTTTTGGGGTGGGAAATCATCCAATGACATCTCCCGTTCTAGGGTGGAGCGGTAGGGCATGTCAGACTCTTACTGACTAAAACCCACGCCTGTTCCTTCCTTGCCCTGACTGCCCAGGGGCGAGGTAACTTTGTTTCGAATTTATCCTCAATCTCTGGGCAGAGTTGCATAGACACTTGAGACACAAAACTACACCAATTTTACATCACAATAGCCACTAGAAATATATATTTGCAAAAATAAATATGATAAAATAAGTTAATCGCTATCATTTCATGCAACCATAATGCCATTTATTATATTTTAGAATGGATCTGTTAAAAATTGTCTATCGTCTACTACTGCTACAGTCTGTGGCATATACTGTCATTCTTTTTTCGCTTGATGTCTTTGTACAACCGGTGTTTCATTTTTCCTAAATCTAAAACTGAAATACTAGATCACTATTTTGTTAAATAATAGGAACAATTAAGAAAATAAAACAACCACTGAACGATACTCGAAAAAATCCCGACAGAAAGCCTCCAGGTCAGTCTTCAGGATGATTCACGTTTCACCGTGTCGCCATCGGGCCGTGCCCCAGCCGGGGCACGGCCGGGGCACGTCCACCGGGCTAGTCATTCATGCTACACCGGGCTGTCACCATGCCCCCACCGGGCCGTGCCCCGGTCGGGGCACGTCCGGGGCCGGTGTACACGTTCATGTTACACCGTGTCGCCACCGGGCCGTGCCCCGGCCGGGAAAAATGAATCACTTCATACAAAATGTATGCTACAATCTTTGATCGTACCCCGGCCCCGGTGGCGACAAGGTGTAACGTGAATCATCCTTTAACCTGCATGATAATAATCAATCCAGATATTAATAACAATTACTAAACCTAAAAAATACCGTACAGATAACTGCTGCTGTGTGCACTACGCCTTACCAAGTTCACGTGAAAATCAGATATTTGATCAATCTTGTCAGTTTGAGTTCCACGACTCCATTATCTGCTAACTAAATTATTAAACTTTTTGATCGGAAACCAATCGATGTTTTTTATTGCTTTTAGTTTTAGTTAATTGGGGTTTGAACGAATAACAAGGTGGAGGTAGTTTGTGAGTAGTTGTGACGTAATAGGGAAAATGTCTATCTATTTAACACTGTACTGCGATGGGCAGAAATGATGTATAGTACCTGTATAATAAACTTACAGGTATTGTTCCCATTGCTGTGACTTGGGTTTTTTCTTTGTGAGAGAGAAGTCGACCGTATATACCGTCAAACAGGGTTAATAGAAACGCAAGGGTGAATAGAAGGGTCGCGGATAAATTCAAAATAGAGTTACCGCGGCCCTTAGCACAGGCAACTGAAAGAACAAGGGTGGGTTTTAGTCAGTAAAAGTGTGGCACACCCTCCCGCTCCACCCAGAGCGGGAGAAGTCATTGGATGATTTCTTTTGGAGGTCTGCCTTACTTGGGCGGAGCGCCACCGTGTCCTTGAGGCAATCAGCCGCCTCCTTCTGCAAAGCAGTAATGCTCGCGAAGATGGAGGCGGGACGCGTGAGGGAAAGGTAATCCTCGCACCCTCACGCCCCTAGCCGCCACAGGAGACGCACCGGCCGTCAGGAGTCTTCTTTTTTATTTGCGATGGGTTTGCTCTTGACTCTAGCCTAGGTCAGAGGTGACAGAGGTAGAGTCGACGATGGAGCAAGCTTAGCCAAAAGAAGCCTGTTGACTCTAACTTTGAAGAGATTAGAATTGTATGCGTTCGGAAACACAAACGCAGGTAGAGTTCCACTCCTTTACTGTGCGCACTATGAAAGACGTTCGGAAACGCTTAGTGCGAATTGGTGTAATAGTAACAAGGTAGTCTCAAGTCGATTCCCGGCCACCGTAGGCGCGGGCTGTCCGATAAGGATTAGTCCCCTTAGCCAAAATACATTTCTGTTAATGTTAACACTAACGCTTCGTGCAAAATGTATGGCAAAGACGCTTTGCACGAAGCGTTAGACAGAGAACTGTCACGTGACTCACGCCCAGTAACGTCTTTGCCATACATTTTGCACGAAGCGTTAGCGTTAACGTTAACAGAAAAGTATTTTGTCTAAAGGCTTAGGCCCGAGTCAACGGCGCGTAGTGTTCCACACGCGCCTTGAAGAGATGTCAGCAAGCAGTGACGGGGCTCGCTAAGGCTGATGCCTGCCAGGATTGTGGGAGTGATCAAAGGAGTTATCATTGCTCTGGCACAGGCAACTGAATGGGTTTTAGTAAGTAAGAGTCTGAAACGTCTTCCCGCTCCTCCCAGAACGGGAGAAGTTTTTTGATGACATCCCACCCATTAAAAATAATACCGGCCAATTGCGTGTCGGGTCACGCGCAAGGTAGACCGTAGACCGTACTTTACCTATGTAACTTTATTCAGAGATTTTGTGATTTGTACGAAATATAATAATTAGAAACATTTTATAAGTTATTTCTAAAATTAACAAAACTAACTAACGTGCAATAACGGTCATTGACCCACCTACATTTATTGACATTTTTAATTTGAAAAACGGAATTAATGACTCAAAGCTGTCCCGAATCAACATCTCTCGTGATCCTTAACATTGTCTAATAATGAAAAACGATTTATATTTAATTGTTCAGGTACCTACGAAGAGTTATTAGGGAAAAGTAAATGTACTTTATTGCAAATTTATCTGAAACATACTATAGCAGTGACAGTTTTCGGTTAAAGTTCATTATTATAATAAATAAACTACCATCACGAATTTATTTAGACTTTTGTAGCCGATAAAAAAAAAAGTTGATAGAAAATTTCACTTTAAAGTTTAATATTTCGCAAACGAATCACTGAATAGTAAAATAGATACCCCACACAATATGATAGGCGAGGAAAAAAGTCATCCACACTTTACATGTATGGGAGCTACCATAAAAAAATCTTTTGCAAGATTTTATTAATTCGTGATCGAGGCGTGATTAATCATCATCTACTCAACCATCCTTTACCCAACTATCTTCGGGTCGGCTTCCAGTCTAACCGGATGCAGCTGAGTACCAGTACTTTACATGGAGCGACTGCCTATCTGACCTCCACAACCCAGTTACTGGGTAATACGATACCCTTTGGTAAGACTGGATGTCAGACTTTCGGGCTTCTGACGACCCGTAACGACTGTCAAAGATCCACAATTGTCAGCCGGGACCGTGATTAATATATAATAATATAATTATCTATGCAAAATTGCAGCTCTCTAGTACTAACAGTATCTAAGCTATCCCTCAGACCGATAGACGGACAGACCAAAACTATAAGTGTTTCTTGTCCACATTAGGACTACGTAACCCTAAAAAGAGGTGAATAAAAGGCAATCCTTACGCCCTTACGCCCTTAGCCACCGCAAGAGACGCAAGTCGATTTCCGGCCACCATAGGCGCGGGCTTTCTAGCAAAGGGTAGTAGCTCGCCGTCCAGGATGATGGCTTTCTATAAGAACTACGCCTGAATTCATACAAGCTTTTCATCTTTAGGCTAACAGGTTCACAAAGCATCTTTTAAAGATCATTCACAAGTGAAGATAAGTACGTATTGAATTTTTGGGGTACACGTTGGTCAGTTAGCCTTGCTATTAACATAGCTGGCCAGTTTATCTTTCACAATCACATGCAAAGAAAATTTATTCACAAAGCGAAATATTTCTTTCTAACCGACTTCGAAACAGGTGGAGGTTCTATGTTCGACTGTATGTATGTTTTTTTTTTTTTTATGTACGTCCACCAATTTCTCTGTCAATTGAGGACCAATTTTCAAAATTCTTTTTTATCCGTAAGAATATACTCCCGAGGAGGTCCTATATAAATTTTATCGAAATTGCTTCAGCGCTTTTTGAGAAACTTAACAAAAACGAAAAATACGTATACCTAGATGACGTTTTGGTGTTCTCCAATTACGACTATGTTTAAATTCCACGTTCCATGTTATTGGGTTTTTTTTAGTTCTGGGGTATAACAACTAAAAAGTGAAAAATAAAAAAACTTTTTTACAAAAAAAACAACCGACTTCCAAAAATAAAATACACTAAAAATTATCTTTAATAACCTGAAGTGGGTGTCAAATAACGAAGAAATAAAATACAAACACCGAGTTCCGAAATTAAAGTTATTTTTTAATTTTTACTGTATTTTTTTACTCTGATAGGCTGGCGCTTGACCACTATCTCACCTGATGACGAGCGATAATGTGGTCGACGATGGAGCACGCTTGCCTAGAAGAAAACTATTCACTCTTGTCTTAAAGACCCGGGTAGGTTGTAGCTATCAGGAAACACAGATTTCGGCAGAGAATCCTCTGTTAAAGGTGACAAGAACCATTAACTAAAGTGAAAACTATTGTACTCGGATATCTGTTTAGTTTTTACTTTGTATAATATACATACTACGTCATAAAAATCTTTTAAGAAAGTGAAAATTGCTCAATTTTACTGAACTCTTCTTCCATAAAAACTGAACTGACCATTACGATTTCAGCAATCTCAAATCGATATTAATTCTCGCAACACAGACTGCATCGGACGCTATAAAATGAATCGTAAAACATTTTTATATTGCTAGAAATAAAATTTTATAGTAATCCACTTCCCAGACATTAGCTATCTGTAGATAGATCGAGGCATAGAGTGAGGAACAATTTGGATAGCTACAGAAGACATGGACGTGGAGAACTGAAATATGCATTCATCATTATCATCATTTCAGCTGAAAGACGTCCACTGCTGGACATAGGCCTCCCCCACTTGTCACCACAACGACCGGTCCTGTACATCTCGCATCCATCGGCTACCCGCGACCCTCACCAGCAGGTGTATTCACTAACTCAGTTGACATCAATTTGATTGGCACTATGCAGTACATTGCTGAGTTAGCGAATACGCCTGCAGGTTATCGGTCTAACTTGTGAGGTGGACTTCCAACGCTGCGTCTTCCAGTCTTCTGAACATAACATTACCGTCACCAAATTGACAACTCCGTAGAAAGAATTCAAGCAAATGTGCGGTCAATATCTGACTCTTTTCTGAACATCGAAGTGACGAAGGTAGCACGAATAGCCTGTGAAGTAGAGCAAAAAGAACTCTTGAAAAAGCAACCACTGGCCGCACGACTGATTTCTCTCGCACACTTTTCTGACAGTATTCACTAGACTGCTTTTCTTTTGTTTTATTTTCAGACACGTATTTTTCTACGTTTAATTTTGTGGCCAACGTTTACAGTTCTATTTTTTTTCGCTAGCCAGTGTCATTTTTAATTTGATCAAGACTGTACTTGCTTCATTAATACCAACCACAACCCTTAGACTAGGAAAGGTTATAGACGAAGCGTCATTGAACATTTGCATGAAACACGATCCAGAAAATGTGTGTGACTTTGACAGCGATGGAATGTTGCCAGATAAAATCTTTTTACCCCGAAAAACAATTCATTCACCTCGAATTGATTATGCGTGTCATTTAATCTATTATTGACTGCAATATTATTGATTATTACTTTATCAAATTAAACGATCGACTTAAGAAAGGCACATAAAATAAAACGATGTATTTAAAAAGATTTATGTACTCGTATAATATTAAAAAACGTAAATCACTCCTTTAAATCAGGAGTATTACGATGTTCTCTCAATATTAAAGTTCTAATTATGAAATATAAAAAAATACCTTATTGAAGAATTCTATCCACAAACAACTCTAGTAATAATAATAGCTTTTCTTCTTTATTCGTTGGAAATACTTTTCAGTAGTATGTTTTGTTCTAGTACCTACCGGATTAGCCTAAAGAAGACGTTGAGCAAGAGTTAATCTTTGATACACCCAGATAACATAAAATGAGAATAAAGTTGAACTTAAACTTACACTTAAAAATAATAATAATAATCATTTATTTGCAGACGTTGAAGTCCATAGAATTAGATAAGTAAATATTGACAACAAAACATATTCATTGATTACAAAAAAGCACAATAACAAAAAATAACATAATCGAAATACACACAAATTACATAATAATGTCATAATGGAAACGAATCACAAATAACATAAAAATAACACAATACACACACATATAAACAAATAGGAATAGTAATAACATACTAGGAATAGAATAAAATGCACACACAGCTATCTAGAGCCGATCTACTCGTAAGTGTGCAGTCTCACCCATCGACCAAGCATTGGGCAGTCCCACCGGTCACTCAATGCTCTCAACATGCCGTGGGTGCTGATATCCGTTCTGTGCCGGAGAGAAGCGCATCGTTTACGAATAATGGCATAAAAATCATCTACTCTCGCATCGGCAAACTACCCGAAGCGCTACAATACCGCGGCAGCCCCACAAGCATCCTGAAAGCATTGTTATACTGTAAACGCAGGGCGCTGGCTGTATGCCTTCTGCGTATACTTTACCCAAAGGCTGCAGGTGTAAAAAGTCAAATGTAAAAGTAATTAAAATTTTACAGCAAAGAATCACACACCTCAAAAACAGAAACTTGTTCCTTAAAGAAATCATTAATAACTTAAAAACGCAATATTTCGTTGACACATATTCCTAGAATTAACCCAAAACATGATTAAATACTACTGATTATTTATTTAACAATTTTAACCGAAAAAAGGCAAAAAGAGAATTAAATATGCACACTTATCTGTTTAACACTAAACTATTAGTCTCCGAAGGCAATTATGAATACGATAGACATACATTTGACACATGTCTAACAAAAATGTATTTTTGGGAATCGTACTTCTTATCATCGGATGTTCACATTTTGATAATTGAAAATCATTTTCTTGGAAATTATTGCTTCAAACTACCGAATATAATGATGGGGACCAATTAATGTCGTTTCTATTTTTTCTTAAAATAGTAATCCATTCATTTTTTCCTCATAAGTCTCTTGGAAAACTAAAAAAGCAAAGAAGCATAGCAGCCAATACCATCCACACTAATTTGGAAATTTACCCCTTATATAATATTTTATAATCAAGCAAATACGGTTAAAATTCATTACTCACTTGTGAGAAGTGATTCCATTAGCCTACTTGTGAGTTGTGGTGTTATTTTTAACCGACGAAATAAAAAGGAGGAGGTTCTCAATTCGACCGTATATATATTTTTTTTCTTTTTTTTTTTGTGTATGTTCAGCCCTCACTCCGTTATTTATAAACCGATTTTGATAAGTCTTTTTTTTACACTGTTTAAAGACACACGACGGCATTTCGATTAATTTTTTCGACAGTGAAAACACAATGACACTTCTGGCGGTCTGAGTGACACTGAACGCAACGATGACGTATCAGCTTCTCATTTTGTCTGTGTGAGCTTGTTTCGCGTGTACAGATATAAGCCGGCTTCTCATTCTGGTACTTCAGATTGCTGGATTTGACACTTCGATAACCTTTCATAGTCTAAGCCACAACCATTGTATCTTTGAATTGTCTAATGCGATTCTCCGTTTTTTAAGTTTGTACGCAAAGCGAGTCGAATACTATGTATATTATAGCACTAGCTCTTCTGTCAGCGGTTTCACTCGCATGGAATTAATACTTCCCCCATGACACAGAGATAGAATTTAGTCTGGAATAGCACTTTCTTTTTGTGAGGTGGGAAATCATCCAATGTCATCTCCCGCTCTAGATGAAGCGGGAGCCCGTGTCAGACTCTTACTAATTAAACCCACCCCTGTTCCTTTCCTGCCTGAGTGCCCAAGGGAGCGGTAACTCTGTTACGAATTTATCCGCTACCCCTAGGCATGCAGGCACCGGTCATGATGGGCCCCGTCGGTGGTGGCTGACAAATTCTCTTTGAGGCGTGCATGGAACACTACGCGCCGTCGACTCACGGGCCTGGTGCTCATCGGACGGCGAGCTACCCACTACTTTCCGTCCGCAGGCCCGGGTTGGAATAGCACATAGGCTAACATTCAGATCCGTTTGGCCGTTCTGGCGTGATTGAGTAAGAAAACATACATCCATCCATTGAAACTTTTGCAGTTATTTTATTAAGTAGGATTGCTATCCGACTAATACCAGGTTTCTGAATGATCACTCATGACGTTTACTAGTTTCACTGTCTCAAGGTGTGAACTCTACCAAATTCATCTTTTATAGCCCGCCAAAACTTATTTACTCCTGCAATCGTCGTATTTCCAAATTTATGCGTACACTCTAACAATGTTCGAGCTATTCATAAAATCATCCTATTTCCGAAGACAGACAATGATTTCCGAAGCACATTTCTTTGATCGTACATACTATTCTGCTGATTTTTATTATGTATCAAGTACCTCAATAACGTGTATAAGTACTGCATTTTTATGACTTCCCAGTCAGACTCGGCTGTAATGTTTACGAGTCGATCTGAGGTCCGTAAAAGCACTTCACGATCGTGGATTTGTTCCACGGATAGATCGTAAATCTGATACACGTGGGGTCGGGAGGCGTTCTTCTGTGGATATAATTCATTGGTTTTTATAGTTGACTCGGGTTTTTACTTTAGGATGGAGTTTTTGTTGAATAGATCCTCGCTAGCCCCATGTGGGGCTTGAGCTTGCCTTGTTTTTAGCCTCGTTCAACTTTTGTTAAAATTACTTAATTAATTCTTGTAAAAACCAGTGCTAACCTTGTCTTTTTAGTGTTTGACCTATATAGCAATGGTTACGCGTATTCAGTCTGTCCCAGCTGCCGAACTAGAACAGACTGGTTATGGAAGGCATAAAATCTAGTGTTGTGGCGCAGCATGGATGGGAGTGGCCTGTGTACAGCAGTGGACTGAGGCTGAGATGATAAAAATTTCTGTAAGATTTATTTTTCTTTGTAGTTAATTACCAGCACCTCTAGTTACATGCAGGAGCACGGGATAATTTGGTACTCAAAGTCAAAGTCAAAGTCAAAGCATTTATTTCAAATAAACCATTTACAGGCACTTTTGAATTGTCACATCGCGGTCGGTCAGTCAAAACGATGAAGCTAATTGCACATTCCAAAGCGTAGATCTATAAGGAGAAGAACGTGCAAGAAACTCCATGGACACTCTTTAAGCATGTTGTGTGTTACAAAAATGTTGGTTACATTATTCTTGTTGCTTCTATTATGCGAGAACAATGTTAAACAAAAAATAAAAACATTTCAAGATAAAAAAAGGATTAAAACAAGCCTGTGGCAGTTATGAGATGACCAGTCTCAACTGACAGCGCCCGTTCACGAACATGACGCATGGATCAGCACCACTCAGCTCAATCATTTTGAAGGGAACTGAATGACCCAACACACGCGCCACCATCAGCGAGATATTTGTGTGAGCATGACAAACTCTCAACTGCCATGCTCGTTCATGTCAAAAAAAGCAGTTAAGTAGGTACATTAAATGCCCCATGGTACTCACATTTACCAAATTCGGAAATGATTCGAAATTATACAAAATTAGAACTTTTGAAAAGTAAAAAAAAAAAAATTATTGAAATCCGTCTATATATGACGGAGTTATGCCCGAACATACATAAAAAAAAAAAAAAGAAAAAAAAAAAAAAAATACAAACATCCGAATTGAGAACCTCCTCCTTTTTGAAGTCGGTTAAAAAAAGTAGTAATAAACAGTAACACCACAAAAAAAATTAAAAAAAATGATATAAAAACCATGTATATACAAATAAAAAGGGAGAGCATCTCTTCCAAATATCTAGAACTAATTACTTGACCAAAGTCGCTGTGACAGTGGAGCAGGACCGGCATTAAGCCAAGCTTTTTTATCAAAGATATATTCCTCCAGTTTATAATATGCTTGTCTACATAGTGTGCGTTTTACGTATGTTTTACTTCATTGGTATGGTCTTCTATATGTTAAAACAATAAGTTATTTGTTATGCAAGGCAAAGTTGTTTTTTGGTGCGAGTACTTGTATTGAATCCTGAGCGTAACGAGGGTTTCAAAGGTACGAGATGCAGAATAACTTTGCTGCCGAGCGCAACACACAATTTTTCAACTAACTTCAGCGAGGAAAATACTACAAAATTTTGTGACCGACGACGGACAGACAGACAGACGGACAGACGGACCGACGGACAGACGGACAGACACATAGACCGACATACAGACAGACACATGGGTGACTGCAATAGGGCTCCGATTAGACCCACAAAATTTTGTGACAGGCAGACGGACAGACGGATAGACGGACAGATAGACAGACGGACAGACATACAGACGGACAGACAGACAGACGGACAGACGGACAGTCGGACAGACGGACGAACGGACAGACGGGCAGGCGGACAGACGGACATACGGACAGACACGAGAGTGACAGCAATAGGGCTCCCATTAGACCCTTCGGGTATCGAACCCTAAAAATGAGGTTGGTGACATGAAATACTCGTAAGTATTAGGTAATGCATTTTCAGTGGACTAGCGGTATAGAGAATTATTGAAAAGAAAGTTTCGAATTTTAAAAACTCTTTCCACGCTAGCGGATAAAATGCGCTTTTGCACTCATATTTCAAATGACAAACAGAATCTTTCCGAGGTTGTGAGGTGAAAATTTATTTGTTAACTAGCTTTTGCCAGCAGTTTCGCCCGCGTTGAATTAGTACTTTCTCCATTATAAATTATAACATAATATGTGCTATTCCAGACTATAATCTATCTCTGAACCTTTCATATAGATTTGTTCAGCCGTACTGGCGTGATTGAATAACAAACATTAATCCATCCTACTACAAAGTAAAATAAATAAATAAAACGTTTTAAGGCGCTATTAACTGCCAATGATCTTGAGTGGTTAGCTTGCGTATTCTGTGCTGAGCTCACGTAACGCGTCGTGCGTCCACCCAATAATAGGACTCGCCCATCAAGGAGCGCTGTCCGAAATTAGACGCATTATTCATTTATAACACATAAAACAACAGGTATTAAAATAAATCACTGAGACTAAATTATAAATAATTAAATGATCTTTAAAATGGTGAAGGTTTCATAAAAATATCTCAGATCAAATTACGACGGCAATTGTCTAGAGTAACATATATTTTTTTCAAAGAAATAAAACTAGTCGTTTAGGCGTGCTGTTCAATTAAAAACCATTAAAAGTCGTATTACTGCACCTTAAGACATCGCGCAATTACAAAAGATAAATCAAATCCTACTTCATTTAAGTTCCAACAAAACAAAAACAAAACATCAGAGATCAAACAGCTCCTATCTTTTCTTTCCCCAAAGCCTACAAAATTAGATCGGAATAACACATGACCTTATCTGAAGTACTTATTCCGTCTGAGCAAGAATTCCATTAAGCTGTCGAGAAGAGGTTCTGAGACCTACTTTAATGTTCGTATCTTCATAATAATTAGACACATTTTCACGCATACGAAAGAAAAATGTGTTTTTATTACAATGAAAAAAAAATGCTTATTATATTCAAATGTTCGAAGTACGAGTACCTACCCACTCTGTTTTCTTTTTTCATTACGTGTTATAAAATTATATTTCTTGTGTAACGTATTAATTTAATTTAAAACATATTATTTGAATGTAGGTATCATAATTATTAACCCGTGGCGCGTCCAATTAGCAGACACATCATCAGCCTTTTAATGACCCCACTGAGGCCTCCTCTCTGTGAGAGGATGTGGGAAGTAATCCACCACGCGGGCCCAATGCGGGTTGGCGGATGTCACATGTCATTGATTTTTTATTTCTAAGACATAATAGATTTTTTAATTGTGTCTCGCTCACCATGTGTCCGCTAGACGCGCAAAGAGATAAAGAAAGTTTACAGTATGGCAAATCGATTCTGCTCCTCTCCTTTTGAATTGAATTGCCTTGAGATATCAGCTTACTATGTTCTATTCAATATATACGACGGCACGGTTGGCGCAGTGGTTGAGCGTTCAGCTGCTGCGCTACGAGTCGCGGGTTTGATCCCGCACGGAACCAATATTTGTATGGCCTACAGATAGTTGTTCAGGGTCTGGGTGTCTTAAGTATGTGAGTTTACATATTTGGGAACGCACCCACGCCACGGTATAGAAATAATTCTTAGAGTGGGGCAACGTTTTAATAAAAAAATCTACTACAAACTCTGTTAGTTCTACTGAAGACTGTATTCATAACTTAGCATAACCAGACTTTTAACGTTCGCACTACTGGGGCATAGGCCAGGAGGCCTATGTCCCTGTAGTGGATGGAAGGCCCGTTCCATCTCACAGAGAGGACTCTGTGAGAGGGAATGGGCCTTCCATCCCTCATCCCTTAATGCGGATTGGTGGATGTCACACGTCTTCAAATTTCTGTTTCTAGGACATGCCGGTTTCGTCACGATGTTTTCCTTCACCGTTTTGAGAGCAGTGGTGATGAAATAATTTACACAAAGTAAAGTGCCTGGCTGGGTTTGAACTTACGGCCAACAACTTGTAAGTCGCAGCCGTTACCACTGGACCACCACTGCTCAGAAAGTAGATAAATTATCTAAACGACAAATCAATTTTTTTTTTTTCAAAAACATATCTTACACACGAAATAAACTCAAAATAAACAAAATTACCAAACAGCGATTGGCTTCTCATAATAATATTATTTTGTGCTGGCCACACGATTGGAATAAATAATGCATTGTTAGGAGCGGCTGTTAATGACAACGGTTCTTTTCAAGTGAGGTTCGTTCTTGGCGACATACGGACATAAGAGGCAGAAAACTCCTTGAAAACAGAAACGAGGGATTTCCAGAGTTTTTTCTGTTTGTAGTAAATAAACAAAACTCAAAGACAAAAACCGGCCAAGTGTGTGTCGGGTCACGCGCAAGGTAGGGTTCCGTAGACCGTACTTCCCCTAAGTTTTTTTTTTTTTTGTATTTTGTACGAAATTTAACAAGTAGAATCATTTTATAAGTTGGGCAACTATTACTCTAAATCTAACGAAGCTAACTTAGGCGTGATAGTTTTCCTTTTAATTTCGTTATATAATATACTACTGTCGTGCTTTTTTTCACATATCTAAAAGCAACCATTTAGCTGGCAGGGGGGACAATTGACTCAAACAAAAATTTGCAATTTTATACGTAATTTTACGCAAACGGATCCCTGAATCGAAAAATGGTTTTTACAGACCCGTAATATTTTGGAATGGCTTAGCCAACGATACCCCACACCATGGGATAGACGAGAAAAAAAAATCATCCCCACTTTACGTGTACAGAAAGTACCTACTTACAAGTAGCGGCACGAAACTTTAGCGCTGACCGTTATTGCGCAGAAGTAAAAATTAAGGTACCTGAGGGGGCTAGCAGGATGAAGGGCGAGCGTGCGTAGCGCCGATTGGCTCTCCAGTCTCATTCTGTTCCCCGCGCGTCACCCGCGCCACCCACCCATGCGCAGCAATTATCGTTCAGCGCTAGACTTACGTGCCGCTACTTGTACCATAAACATTTTTTTTTTCATGATTATGGTTTTGTAAATCCATGCCAAATTATAGATTTCTAGTACTATTAAGAGTCTCTAAGCTAAACTGCGGACGGCCAGACGGACAGACGAACATGGTGAAACTATAAGGCCTATATTCCTTGTTGACTACGGAAGCCTAAAAAACAAAAAACAAAGCATCACTTTAGTCAACCGAGTTTGCATGCATATTAAGTTGCTTTTCACCATTTGTATCTGATTGGAGTAATTGCGTTACACATCATTCAATGGTAATACCCGTAAGCTTTCATTTTGACAGTTCAACGAAAATCATTGCGTTATACGTTGCCGAACAGACGAATTTTTCAAGCGTAAAGGTATGGCGTTATTTATAAAAAGTCTATATAAGTGGTTAGCTTAAACACTGATTAGCAGGTTCTTAATTAGCAGGTTTTTGACGTGACAACGTCTTATAAATTGGTTTGCCGGGTGACACTTCAAGAAACTGCGTTACGCTCCGCTCACGTTATGCGCTCACAATGAGAGCGAGTGAGAGGCACGCGTCCCTTCCACTCGGGCATGGTTAGCCCGCCTAAGAGCGAGAGAGACAGACATAAAAAGTGAAAGGCACGCGTCCCTTCCACTCGAGCACAGTTGCCCGCCTAAGAGCGAGAGAGACAGAGCGAGAGAGAGAGAGTGAGAGAGATAGGCATACACACCGGTTCATGTCTTGCGCTGTTTTAAATTGTTACTATTATTTCATCCTTCTTCCTACTATACGAATGAATATTCACATTAAAATTATTTTACCACTCAAAGTCGTTGTCACGTAAAACTTTCGCCCGTATACCGACTTTACAGGCAACCAATTTTTTTTTTTGTTTCGCACGGTTTCGGCATTTAACCAGAGTCAAGTTAAGAGAGTTATTTTTAGTCTGTATACAGAATACTGTCATTATTTTCCATTGGAATGTATAGACACTGAACATTTTGAATCAAGAATCTGCTGATTCTTAATTCAAAATGTTCAATGGAAAATTTGAATTTAGAATCCGCTATCAATATAAATCGGTATAACTAAGCATTTTGCAGTTTTAATATTAAGGCTGTGCGCTCCTATATGTGGGTGTCCAAGAAAAAAGGGTCCAGTTCTCGGTATTGTAGGACCCCAAGGCACCAGTACGGCCTGAAGGGATCCTGGGACGTTCTAGTAAGTCCAAGGTAGAGGTCTCACTCGCTGGCAACGCGAGAGTGGTGTATGAGAGTGACTTGTTTACTTGTTCGTTGTTATAAAAGAAAGAGGGATAGGGCACTCTAAATAACTATAATGGTAATCACAGCAATTTTGCCGTGATTACCAATATAGTTACCATAGTTACAAGTGCCCTTTTACTAATACTAATATAGTTACAAGTGCCCTCTTCGGCCAGGCAAGCAGAACTGATCCCTAAAACAAATGTAATGCCTACACATTCCATATTCAAACGGCTCTCCAATAACCTTAACAGCCAGCTGAAGGCCGGTACAGATCCGCTGAGATTAGGCTGTCTAAAATCGTCACAGTATTTAGTTACCGAGAAATTGCAGTTTTGTAAAGTTGGGTGAAAAAATTGCATTCCGCGATTTTAATTATTGATTGATAATGAAGCTTGACCCAGTAAATGACTTTATATAATGTTTCTAAGTACCAGAAAATTATTTTTAGCTCAAATTTTTTATTTCCTTTTTTTATGCTTTTTCTCAAATCAAGCTTTTTCAGAGATTCAACTTCAAATGTCTGATAAAAAAAAATGTGCCAGTTTTTGAATATGTTTAATCCTTATTATTAATTGACTATTCTAGATACGAACTCAATACTGGACCCTTTTTGTTTGAGCGCCCACATATGTTTGGTATTTTAAGTAAACCTTCAGACGTAACTTATACAGGGTGTAACGGAAAGGTGTGGTCATATTTAAGGCTCCGGTTCTGCCAATGGATATGAACAACTTTCTCTAAAAAAAACTGAAAATTCCCAAAAAAAAGTTGGACTTTCCATACAAAGTCATCATCAGCTGATCAATATTTGTATGAGAGGTAAAATTTTTTTTTGTGAATTTCCTGAAGTTTTCTTGAAGAAAGTTATTTATACCTATGGGCAGATGCAGTTCTTAAAATATGACCACACCATTCCGTTACACCCTGTATAGGTACTTAAAACATATTACGTAAAAAATAAACGTGGTCGCTCACAATGGGCCTCATCAGAAGGCTTACAGTCACCCAAAGGGCAATGGAGAGGGCTATGTTCGGAGTTTCCTTGCGTGATCGAATCAAAAATGACGATATCCGCAAGAGAACTAAGGTTACCGACATAGCCCGAAGAATCGCCAAACTGAAGTGGCAGTGGGCAGGGCACATTGCTCGCAGAACAGATGGTCGATGGGGCCGAAAAGTTCTGGAATGGCGACCGCGTACTGGAAGACGCAGCGTTGGAAGGCCTCCCACAAGGTGGACCGATGACCTGGTGAGGGTCGCGGGTAGCCGATGGATGCGAGACGCACTGGACCGATTATTGTGGCGACTTGGGAGAGGCCTATGTCTAGCAGTGCGCAACGTCATTCGGCTGAAATGATGATAATGAAAAAAATAAAAAAACTTTTCTTACCTACCTTTAAATTTCTACTTTTTCTAGTAATAATTGGAAATAAGAGATATTGACTCTCAATAAAAGGCAGGTAGCATCATCAAACAGAATATTTTATAAATAGAATATAGTTACGAGTATTTGGCAATGTTTTTTTAGGTTATTCTTACAAATGATAGAACTAATAAGTAGAACAGTGTGTAACTGTTTTACCTAGACATAGACTTCTTTACCAACCCGTATTGGGCCGCGTGTTGGATTACGGCCTACACTTTCTCACAGACAGGACTGAATGGAAGAAAAAAACATGTTGCGCCGACCCCAAGTAACATGGGGTCGGCGGACAGAGCTCCGGCAGGATCTCATGGCGACATGGTGACAGCGATTGTCGCAACCCAGCGCTGGGTACGCCACCATTGCGGTAGTGCCCCTCTTTGAGGAGTGGCTGGAGAGGCCCCACGGTGCCCTCACCTTCCGCATGACGCAGGTCCTCACTGGACACGGTTGTTTCGGGAGGTTCCTGTGTCGGATAGGGCGGGAGGAGACGCCCGGTAGTTTCCATTGCGCGGATCGTCCCGAGGACACGTTGGAGCATACGGTGGATCCGAGGTCTGCTCCGCTTGGGCGGAGCCCCGCCGTGTCCTCGTGGATGCGATAGGCTATATATATAGGATATAGATAAGCGACCTCTCGCGCCCTGCCCTGGTTCAGGCCATGGTACGGAGCGAGAGGGAATGAAAAGCCGTCTCCTCCTTCTGCGAAGCAGTAATGCTCGCGAAGGCGGAGGCGGGACGCGTGAGAGAGACTCAACAACGGAGTCGCCCTCACGCTCTCAGCAGCAGCCGCCTCAGGAGACGCCTTGGACTTCCGGCGCCGCGAGACGATCTCCGGCCACCGTAGACCGATCAGCAACAGGCCCGAGAATCGACGACGCGTAGTGTTCCACGCGCGCCTCAAAGAGTTGTCAGCAATAGAGACGGGGCCCGTCATGGCCGATGCCTGCCCCGGGGGTTGAGGATAAATTCGAAACAGAGTTACCTCGCCCCCGGGCACTAAGGGCAGGAAGGAACAGCGTTGGGTGGTTTTAGTCAGTAAGAGTCTGACACGCCGAGCGGGAGAATTCATTGGATGATTTCCCACCCCACAAAAAAAAAAAAAAAGTAACATGGGGTAAGCGCAGGAAGATGATGACTCTCTCACAGAAAGAAGGCCCATGACCCAGCAGTGGGAACAAAGAAGGCCTACTCTTAGACTTCAATAATCTTCTTCCTGGGTTTTAGTTTTTAAATTTAAATAAAAATGGCTACCCGAAGATCTTCCGGGAGGGACCGGTTTCGGTTCAAGTTTCTTAATCTCGTTCAAATATATTTGCTTAAATTGTAAAACAATTATTTACCTGCAGCATTAACTGATCAGGTTTCTAAAAGAACTCGAACCTATATTTAACACAAATCAACTTTAAACTAGAAAATCTTTTGAAATAATTACCTAGATACCAAAATTAAAGGCCTCTCAAGCAAATTACATCTCAACTTGCCTTTCACACAAAAATAAAGAAAACCATAATCCATCTGCCATTTTTGCTAACCGCATCTCGTAAAGTGACAAGTGTCACACGCTTCATCCTACTAGTATTATAAATGCGAAAGTTTGTATGTTTGTATTTCAATCACGCAAAAACGGTTAAAGGGATTTAAATGAAATTTTGCACACATACAAATTATAACCTGGATTAAAACATAGGCTACTTTTTACCATGCGGGCGAAGTCACTAGTAGAAGCTAGTTCAAAGTAAATTAAGGCGCAGTTATACGACTTCTAATGATTTTTAAATGAAAATTACGTCTAAACGACTACTTTTATTTCTTTGAAAAAAACATATTATGTAACTTTAAACAATTTTCTTCGTAATTTGATAAGTGAATATTTGAAATTATATTTTTTATAACATAGTATAATTTATTTGTAAAGTTATGTCTAACGCGGATAAAAAATTGAGAATCACGCAAAAACTATTAAGCGTATTTGTATGAAACTTTCACCATTTTAAAGATAATTTAGTTATTTATATTTTAGTATACGTGTTTTAATATAATACTTGTTATTTTATGTATAATAAATTAATAATGCATCTCATTTCGGACAGCGCCCCTTCATGGGCGAGTCCTATTACTGGGTGGACGACGCGTTACGTGAGCTCAGCACAGAAAACGCAAGCTAACCACTCAAGGTCATTGGCATTTAACGATGTGAGACGCTCTTATTGAAATAGATCGAAATGTCTTGGTAATGGATCCATCCTGCGACTTTTCTATTCTGAATAGCTCCCTAAGTAGGTATTTTTTTCAGGCTTTCTAATGGTTCTCTCAGGAACGCGGAAAACAAAAAAAACTGGCCAAGTGCGTATCGAATTTTGGCTCATTGAGGGTTCCGTACCATTTATTGGCATTTGTTAGTAAAGTATACGTAATAATACTCGTAAACGTTATCACCAAATTTCAAGTTCATAGGTCAATGGAAAGTTAAAAAAATGTTTGTACCAAAATTTTGTGACAGACGACGGATGGACAGATGGACACGTGAGTGACAACAGTAAGGCTCCGTTTAGACCCTTCGGGTACGGAAACCTAAAAATTGGACTTTCCGTACAAAGTCACCATCAGCTGATCAAAATATGGGAGATCCAATTTTTTTTTATCGGAATTTCCTGTGGCTTTGTCTAAGAAAGTTGTTCATTTATATGGGCAGATGGAGTATCTAAATATGAGAACAAAGTGAAAATAAATTAACGAGGTGACACGCTCTTATTGAAATAGATCGAAATGTCTGGGTAATGGATCCATCCTGTGAACTGTCATTCTGTTCTGAAAAGCTCCCTTAGTATTTCTTTTGTAGGCTTTTCTAACGGTGGGAAGTTCCGTTATTTACCTACAGTACTAACTGATCGGGTTACTAAATGAACTCGAAAAAGCATCTTGTACGTAGGTAGATTTTCTTAATTATAGTAGATTTGTGTAGACAAATCTACTGTAACTAAGAAAATCTTTTACAATAATTGCCTAGTAGTAATCGTCACAGTACGTAGGTACTGTGACGATTATAGACACAGCCTAATTTCAGCGGGTCTGCACCGACCTTTAACTGGCAGTTAAGAGGCCTCTTACAGTCCACTAGCGCCGCCAATCGAAAAAATGTCATAACTCGTAAATAGAATTAAAAATACAAAATATGTTCTATTATTAGTGTGGAAAAGGCAATAACGTAATTGTATAACACCTTATCAACATTTGAAATATAGCTGTTTAGCTAAATCGTGCATTCAAAACATAAACGGTTTTTGTTACAAATGCACGATTTAGCTAAACAGCTATATTTCAAGTGTTGACAATGTGTTATAAAATTACGTTATTGCCTTTTCTACACTAATAATAGACCACATTTTGTATTTTTGATTCTATTTACGAGTTATGACATTTTTTCGATTGGCGGCGCTAGTGGACTGTAAAAGGCCCCTTAAGAATATTGGAGAGTCGATGGAATAATGATTAGAGATTAGGTGTCACATTTGTTTTATGTTAGACAGGAGTTTTGCCCTTGCAGGTGGGCACAGATGTTATTTCTTATTAAACCCAAGATAGTTATTTAAAGTGTCCTCAGCTCTTTTCTTATCCGCCCGTAGCTAAGTGACCCTTCTAATCACCGCACTCTCGCGTTGCCAGCGAGTGAGAAGTCTACACTGAACTTACGAGAACATCCCAGGATCCCTGCAGGCCGTATTGGTTCCTTGGGGTCCTACCTTGGGGTAAAAGCAAAGAAATATATATTTCCTGGCTGGTTGGGTATGACTAAAGTACACTCATCCTTCTGCTCTTTTTTAATAGCCTATAGTGTCCCACTGCTGGGCAAAGACGTTCCCCAAAACTTCACAGACACTCTTCTCTTAAACCACCTCCTGCTCCTACGGCAACAAATTTGAAAAAAAAAAGTTATAATCAAACTAAAAAAAAAAAATACGTAAAAATCTTTAAAATAAATATCTCAAGTTATAACTGCACTAACGACAGACAGAGAGACTTGTCATTGTTTTGCATTAAACAAAGATATACAATAATGCCCATCCGAGCATAATGCAGAATATTTTCTTTTATTGACCTCTGTGGGTTATAACTTATAACCCTTCCACCAGTATGTCTTGAAAGCAATCTAAAGAAATATTATAACAACAGACAGAAATAAAGAAACCGATTCACACATCATAAAATATGTTTTGAGACAAAATAGCAGCTCATCAATCTTCAATAAAAAGAGTTTATTGAAGAGCATTAAACTCGGAATAGATTCTGAAACAGATACAATTTTACTATTGTTTTGGGAGAATGATTAGTAAACATCGTGTGGAGTGGTTTAATCTGAAATCAAAAACCTGAAGTTAGTGTGTTCAGTGCCCTGATGATAACATGTTTGAGTTTTTTTTTTTAAATTAATTTGCCTTCGCACGGTCAGTGCATATAGCACACATACAGTGTCAAGTTGCTGCCGCGACACCTCGCGGCTCGGCGGAGAGCTCCGGCAGGATCTCATGGCGACATGGAGAGAGCGACTGTCACAACCCAGCGCTGGGCACGCCACCTGTGCGGCGGTAGTGCCCCTCTTTGAGGAGTGGCTGGAGAGGCGCCACGGCGTCCTCACCTTCCGCCTGACGCAGGTCCTCACCGGACACGGTTGTTTATGCGAGGATCGTCCATAGGACACGGTGGAACATACGGTGGAGGTTTGCCCCACTTGGGCAGAGCACCGACGTGTCCTCGTGGATGTGATAGGCGCAGCGACCTCTCGCGCCCGGCCCTGGTTCAGGCCATGGTACGAAACGAGAGGGAATGGGAAGCCGTCTCCTCCTTCTGCGAAGCAGTAATGCTCGCGAAGAGGAAGGCGGCATGGGTGAGGGAGACTCAACAACAGAGTCGCTCTCACAGCAGCACCTCAGCAGCAGCCGCCGCAAGAGACGCCAGGGGCTTCCGGCGCCGCGAGACGATCTCCGGCCACCGTAGACCCGGGGCTGCGGATGGCGAGTAATAGATAGCTCGCCGTGCGATCAGCACCAGGCCCGAGAGTCGACGGCGCGTAGTGTTCCACGCGCGCCTAAAGGAGTTGTCAGCATTCATGACGGGGCCCGTCATGGCCGATGCCTGCCCAGGGGTTGAGGATAAATTCGAAACAGAGTTACCTCGCCCTTGGGCACTCAGGGCAGGGAAGGAACAGGGGTGGGTTTTAGTCAGTAAGAGTCTTACACACCCTCCCGCTCCACTCTAGAGCGGGAGATGTCATTGGATGATTTCCCACCCCACAAAGAAAAAGCCAGTGTCAAGTTTAAAAAGTATTTAGATTTTAGATAGAGGATACTGTCACTTTTTTATAGTTTTTATCCGTTCGTTGTTAGCAGATGTAACACTATGTTTTTGTAGTAATTAGCTGCAAATGTGTCTAGTCAGCCTTTTCGGCTAGCTTCGCTGAGGTAGTCAATAGGTACTACATTAAATTTCTCAGCTTCATTTCACCGAGACGGCGCCTGTTTCAATGATTCCACGAATTGTCCAGTTGCGTAGACACTTGAGACACAAAACTTAACCAAATTTACATCAAACTATATAATTGGAATCAATTTGCGAATAATTAAAACAGCCACTGAACCTCATCGAAAAATTCCCGCCAAAAACCCGACAGCACACTAGAATGTCAGTCTGATATACTCTTTTTTAGGGTTCCGTAATCTTAACAAGGATGGATAACGGTCCAGTGCAGGTTGGTGGATGTCAAATATATTCGAAATTTTGTTTCTAGGGCATGCCGGTTTCCTCACAATGTTTTCCTTCACCGTTTGGAGAATCATCATCATTTCAGACAAAAGACGTCTACTGTTGAATACAGGCATCTACCTGTAACGTCAACATTGACCGGTCCTGGCTGTCTAGCCAAATAACTTTAATAATAGCGCTAACGCTAATGCTTCGTGCAAAATGTATGGCAAAGACATTACTGGGCGTCACGTGACTGTTCTCTCCGCAGGTAATGTCGTTGCCATACATTTTGCACGAAGCGTTGGCGTTAGCGCTATTATAAAAGTTATTTGTCTAGGGGGGCTGTGCTGCTCGCATCGACACCTCATATGGGCATCGATCACGCAGGGTAACTTTGAGCATAACCCTTTTTGCTCTTTAGGAGACTTTCACCCTTCTGATGAGGCCCATTTTAAGCGACCACCTTGAACCAAAAATGCGGTGATAGTATGTCCGCCATAGTGATACTTCTTTCAAAACCCAGACTTACATAAATAAATCCTAGAAATATAGCAATGTGAAAGTGAGGGATGTGTGTATATGTGGATGTTTGTTACTTAATCACGCCAGAACGCCTGAACGGATCTAGATGAAATTTGGCAAAGAAATAGATTTTAGTCTGGAATAGCACATAGGCTATAGTTTATAATGGAAGAAGTACTAATTCCACGCGGGCGAAGCCGCTGGCAGAAGTCAGCAGTTTCATACGAACTTATTACCATAATTATGATTGACTTGAACCAAAAACTTCAGTAGCTCACTGTTCTCAGAAGCGAAATTTTATTGTTTGCAATTATCGTAACGGTGTGACTACAGGTGACCGTCTAGACGTATAAACGAGACCACATTTTTTATTAGTTTCAGTTGTTTTGTAATGAAGAAAACCTAAGGGTGCTTTTCCACCAAAAAAACAAAGATGTACGAGGAAGCGAGGCGGTGCGTGAGGAAAAAAATCACCAACGGAGTAGCTTCATTTTCCTTGCTAGATTTAGCGCAGCTCTGGTGGAAATGGGCAACTGAACTAGGTATTCCTACATACAAAATAGCAAGAGATGTGTTCGAGGGACGCGGATAAGTAATGTTTCGAGGAATACAGGGTATAAACGGAAAGTTGGATGGTAAATGGTTATATTTTAAGAACTGCATCTGCCCATCGATATGAACAACTTTCTTCAAGAAAACCTGAGAAAATTCTCAATTTTTTTTTTTACCTTCCGTACAAATATTGATCAGCTGATGATAACTTTGTCTGGAAAGCCCAATTTTTTTTGGGCATTTTCTATTTTTCTTAGCGAAAGTTGTTCATTTCCATGGGCAGAACCGGTTCTTAAAATATGACCACACCTTGCCGTTACACGCTGTATATGCGCGAAGCGTCAGCCACTTATAATCGCACAGCCACTCACCTACACTTCGTTCCATACCTTCGCTACGTATCCTCGCGTCTTCACACCCAGCTTTGGTGAAAACAATCACACATCTTCTGAGCGTCACTACATATCCTCGCGCCGCCTCGCTATCTAGCACATATTTGGTGGAAAGACACCTTAATGTTGGGTTTCATAAGTTCGCGTACTCCGAGTATTTCCTTTGTTTTTATAAAATCGGCTATCAATACTAAGCAAATGCTCGGTGCTTAGGTACCTACTACTACTGAGAGGACCTGAATATGATACCTCTAGCATACAGATCAACGGAATATTTTTTATAAACACGTTTTCACACACCTATAATATATTATTTGACCCGAACTAGACATTCGATTAGTTCTACTTTTTGAAAATGATTCTAAATTCGACTGAGTATTTAAAACCAGCTAGATCTATTTGTGCCAGCCTGCATGCTGTAAAGTTTCCCTCAGTAACCAACCTCCATAGACGTGGTGTGCGAACATAATGGTTAACCAGCCACAGTTAAATTTTTTTAGCCACAAAGAAAGATTTTTGTAACTTTTCCGTTAAAAGATGTCATGCTTTTTTTTTTGTGGGAGTTGGGAAATCATCCAATGACTTCTCCCGCACTGGGTGGAGAGGCAGGGCGTGTCAGATTCTTACTGACTAAAACCCACCCCTTTTCCTTCCCTGCCTGAGTGCCCAGAGGTGCGGTAACTCATTTTCAGAATTTATCCGCTACGCCTAGGCATGCAGACACCGGCCACGATGGGCCCTGTCAGTGGTGGCTGGCACTCATATCTTTGAGGCGTGCGTGGAACACTACGCGCCGTCGACTCACGAGCCTGGTGCTGATCGGACGGCGAGCTACCCACTGCTCGCCGTCCGCAGGCCAAAAACGGCCGTTTCTGTCACTTTTGCCTACTACTTTGGATACGAAACATTCTGAGACCTGTTTTAACAACGAAAAAATACTTTATCCTCTTTGTAACAAACGTGACGTTGGATTCTTTAATATTTATTTTCTGTGCTACGCTACGATTTTTTAATTAATGAGGGCGCCTCTTGGCCGGTAGTAGACCCTTAATATGCTAAATCCGAAACGCACTTGGCCAGTTTTTTTAAACCATACCTCAACTTATTACAATCAGGCCCAGAAATCCCCGTCTCCTTTTTAATTTCTTCCTAGGTCTAGACCCAAATCGGACGTCGAAGCTAGTACCTACTTCATAAATCTGTACTATCCTTTATTGAAATCATCGTTTGCTAAAGATATTTATCTTTGTTAGCTCTACAGAAAAGAGAAAAAAAAAGCCTGCAGGCTGAATCCAAAGTTTGTAAAATTTTAAAAAGCCTGTAGGACCCCAAGGCACCAGTACGGCCTGCAGGGATCCTGGGACGTTCTAGTTGTTTCAGAGTAGAGGTCTCACTCGCTGGCAACGCGAGAGTGCGGGGTATAAAAGGGTAACTGAGGTTAATAAGAAAAGAGATGAGGGCGCGATAGACTCTATTTTGATTTTTATAAGAATAACATGTGTGCCCACTTGCAAGGGCAAAACTCAAGTCTGACATCAAACCTATACTTACGAACGACTCCTCAATATTCTTAACTGCCAGCTAAACGCCGGTGCTGACCCACTGAGTTTAGGCTGTGTCTACAATCGCCACAGTACCTACTTCATACAGTAATTACTTACCTCATAAGGTTAAAATAAACACGAGAGGCGATTTAAATCGTAAAAGTAAAAAAAAATCTAAGAAGAAGAGAGCTTTGAACAAATTCACACATTCATTACCTCATCCCAAGGATAATAAGAAACATGCTCTCCAAACGTTTTCTTTTCAGAAAATGAACGATTCGCAGAACTAATATTAGTATAGGCAATATAAAATCAAAGGGAACGTTTTCCTTTGGAATTGTTTCAGGAGATAATTAGAAGAGCTCCCTGGGGCCCTTGGGGGATCGGGAAAATGGGGGACATGGCGTTTTTTCATAAATTGTAATACGGTATTCAAATCTTCTGAATCTGTTTTTTGGTAGATCTTCATCATTCTCCTGCCCTTATCCCAATTTATTTGGGGTCGGCGCAACATGTCCTTTTTTTCCATACTTCTTTTTTGGTAGAGCCAACAGACTGGACTGCCCTTATATCCGGCAATGCTGTAGCAGACATATTGTTACCTTAAATTGTGAGTGTTCGTTTTGTCTGTGCTTGTTATCTTTGTGTTGTCTACTATTCTTCGTAAGCATAAAAGTATTACATATACACCGATCTCTAAGCGCAATAGAACAACAGTTTGTTCTACGGTTCCTTTTCGTACAACTATCGCAAGTCACCAGTACTATACTATAAGTAATAAATTGTATAACATTGCAAACCGAGCCAATAACATTTATGAACTTCCTACCAACAAGTGCAAAGAAAAGATACGAAGTTGGCTATTGCAACTAAAGGTACGACTTTACTTAATCTGACGTGGAATTAAGGGTTGAAAGGGGGAGGGTGGGGAGGGGGGAGGGTATAGACCCCCCCCTATGAAAGAAAAAGCGAGGAAACGCCCCGTTTTTTTTTTATGAATTTTTAAAATTCTCATTTTGAGGTTATGTTTACGTAATTTTTTTTGTCAATTTAAAGGGAGGAAGGGTGAGAGAGGAAGGTATAGAAGCTCCCCCATGAAGAAAAAGTTGCGGAAGCCCCCCCCCCCTTTTTTTTTTAAATATATTTACTGAACCAGACAATTTTTTTCTATATAAATTTGTCGTTTCTGGCACTCGCCGGCCGCTGCCGCGGCACCGCTCGCTACGCTCGCTCGGCTCGTGCGTAGAGGGTCACAGTTCTAACCTAACCTAACCCACCCACTTTTTCCGGGTAGCATACTTAAAATAAAATGTAGTAACCTAACCTAACACAAAAAGATCTGAGCCGGGGTGCCTCAAGTCTCAATTTTTTTCTATATAATTTAGTCGTTTCTGGCACTCGCCGGCCGCTGCCGCGGCACCGCTCGCTACGCTCGCTCGGCTCGTGCGTAGAGGGTCACAGTTCTAACCTAACCTAACCCAACCACTTTTTCCGGGTAGCCTACTTATGCATTGTATTGCTGGAAAAAATTGCGTTTCGTTTCTCCTATCAAATACCACAAGAGAAAAAAATAACTTTAAATAGTCAATAAATCAAAATTTTCGTAGTTATTCAGCCAAAAAACACTCATCACTGAGAAATTATTATATACAAATAAAATAACTAATACAAATGCGAATTAAAAAAAAAACAAAAATTTGCGCGTCGACTTATTATTTGCATTATCAAAACGCATTATTAAAACACCATAAAATAGCAACACCAGCTGTCAAAATTACGTCAAAAGTAATAAAATAGTGTGAAAGTGAGGTTATTTTATCAAAGTTTGATATTTTTTATCTCCGAAACCATTAATTTCCTCGCCTTAAAAACTGTACGCGGATGCTTCTAATAACATGACATATCTGTGAAAAAAATATGAACTCCCAACTCCACGTCAGATTAACTAAAGTTTAGCCCAACTAAATTATACACAAATTGAGGAAATTTTATACAGTTAATTCTTTTCACTTACACCACACATCAATTTACTCATCCTCGCAGAGACAACACATACATATACACCGAGTCATATTCACCCACACACACACCCACACACACACACACACACACACACACACACACCACACACTATCCAAAAATGATAACGTACCAATACAATAAAATTGTCTGTTTTATATTTTACTAAGTTTAAGTACCCACATTTTATATTACTAAGTTTTTAGTTTTTGTTTTTTGTTAGTACCTACTTATAAACTAATGTACAGAGTGGAAGGCGCTGACGACTGTGACACAGTTCATACTACTACGGTTGTCGACGTATTCTCTTGTTTACATAATCACCCATTGTTGTTATTATATTTTCCATACACTAAGAGATATTTGTAATACTTAGTTATTCAAATAAACTATTATTATTCCGTTTATTTAATCTTATATACATACACTTTACATTTTCAAATATTTAGGTACTTACATATAAAAACATAAATAAATACAAAAACATTTAAAAATATAAAAAGTAGTAGCCCACCGGTATCGGGAATAGGGTCCAAGCTACCGGTGGTCAGGGCTCCTGAGAAAGGAATCTCCTAACAATACGAGCCGTGTCCAGGAGTACTGCTTTCTGGATCAAGCCCTTGATCCAACTGCCTAACGAGAGCCTCCTGAGATGTTGGTCGAGGCTCTTGGCAATTAAGCCATTGGCCGTCACGACTATCGGCACAATGACTGCTGTATCCACCTCCCACATGTCGACAACCTATTATTATTATTATCTCATCTCTATCCTTGTACCTGTTTGTATATGAGTCTTGTTACTTGATTTTTTTTTTTTTTTTTGTTTCACTGTTTAACAAGCTTTTATTTAACTTGCAAGGTTCGTATGTACTGGGCACGCCGCAATTGCGGCAGTCCCTCTTTGAGGAGTGGCTGGAGAGGCGCCACGGCGTCCTCACCTTCCGCCTGATGCAGGTCCTCGCTGGACACGGAAGTTTCGGGAGTTTACTATGTCGGATAAGGCGGAGGGAAACGCCCGGGTGTCTCCTCTGTGTGGATCGCCCAGAGGACACGGAGGAGCATGCGGTGGAGTTGGGCCCCGTTTGGGCGGGGCCCCGCTGTGTCCTCGTGGAGGCGATCGGCGGCAGCGACCGGTCGCGCCCGGCCTTGGTCCAGACCATAGTACGGAGCAAGAGAATAGAATAGAATAAAGCCGTTATTATAAAGATTATTGTCAAAATTATTAACAAGACGAAATAATCCAAACAAAATAAAATAAAATTATTCACAATATTATCCAAAAGGCCAGAGCAATTCAGCAATTTTTTTTCTCTAATAAAAACTCAGTCACACTGTAGTACGTTTTATCCATTAAAAATTTACGCAGTCTACTCTTAAACAGCACTGTTGGTAAGTCTTTCCAACAACGTGGTAACTTATTGTAAATAATTGGGGCCATACAATAAACACTTCTGCGCATCAAAAAGAGGGAATGGCAAGTAGTCGCTTCCTTCTGCGAAGCAGTAATGCTCGCGAAGGAGGAGGCGGAACAGGTGAGGGAGACGGAACAGAGTCGCCCCCATGCCCCCAGCAGTAGCCGCCCCAGGAGAGGTCTGAGAGGACGATGCCTGCCCAGGGGTCGTAGATAAATTCGAAACCGAGTTACCGCGCCCCTGGGCACTCAGGGCAGAGAAGGAACAGTTGTGGGTTTTAGTCAGTAAAAGTCTGACATGCCCTCCCTGCTCCGACCAGAGCGGGAGAAGTCATAGGAAGATTTCCCAACACCACAAAACAAAAGGTTCGTATCTAAGATGTCCGCTTTAAAATTTGCAAACCATCTTTCGAGCACTGCTTAGTTTCCAATAGAGCTGAAATTTGCATACTTATGTTAGTCCGATGACAATGCAATATTATGATACCATCGACGAGCTAATCTTATGATGGCGCCGATATGTAGGGGCTGGAACTCCCTGATAGCAAGTCTTCTTCTTAACGTATCGATTCCAAAAGTATTTATTTACAATATAATGATAAAAACAACACACAAACATAGCGCACTACCTTATTTTTAGGATCTTGTATGTAATTATCACTTATTTTTTACAAATAATTAATTTTGATTCTGAACTCTCTGCTTATCATTTAAGGCTCGCTTAGATCTTGTAGTATGAATTACCCACCCTCGTAAAGTAGCCTGGAACTTTTACAGGGGTAGGGTAGCGGTAGTTTGCTGCACTGAGGAACAACTGTAAGCCTAAAAGTAAATGAAACTGTCTGTCTGTTTAGTACTACTTAGTATAGAAGAACGCTGTCGTAATTAAAAAAAACAGAACCGACTTCCAAAAAAAAGTGCAAAATAACTTTAATTTCGGAAGTCGGTGTTCCTGTTTTGTGTCTTCGTTTTTTGACACCGACTTCCGAAATTAAAGTTATTTTGCACTTTTTTTTGGAAGTCGGTTCTGTTTTTTTGTAAAAAAGTTTTTTTTTTTTCACTTTTTAGTTGTGGTTTTCCATTAAACTGTATTAACAATTCATAGACATACGATAGCAGCAATCGCGGTTGATTTGCTGTCAATTTTTGAAGAGTTCCGTTGTCTGTCTCCGAAACCCATCATCAGATCTTTTTGAAATTTAAATGGGACCATTTCGGAATAAACCCCTTTCGAACAAATAAAGAATTTTGCAAATCCGTCAATATATGACGGAGTTATGCCCGAACATACATAAAAAAAAAAAAAAGAAAAAAAAAAAAAAAAATACAAACATCCGAATTGATAACCTCCTCCTTTTTCGAAGTCGGTTAAAAACAGGAGGACACGGAACTGTATATTTTATGGTAAGACATCTTCGCATGTTTTACTTAACCATCCGTTTACAGTGTTACAATAACGCTTCCTTCATTCGGCTGTAGCGACATTTATGTCGCCACATACGAGCTAATCACACAAATCCTGCATCCTGTAAGTATATTTTTCCGTTCGATTTGAACACAACAGTCAAGCAGTCGGGCAGTTGCCCAGACCAGACACAACACCCGTCTCGTCGGAGGATTCTCCCTTTTCAATTGAGGTTTGCGGGACTTTCCGCCTTGTTCCGCATACCTCCATAAAACCATTAAGTATGAGGTTCCTCATCCTACATAGAAAAACTAAAATAAAATCCAACCTTTTCTGACTAAAATCATCGAGTCCTACCTTATCTTCAATATCAGTTTACCAAAAAATCCAAACTGAAATATCAGAAATTAAATTGGTATGTACTTAACGGCCATTTATAATCAAGTACCGATGTTAGCCAAATTACTATCTATTTTTAAAAGTAAACCACTGAATATAGTCGGCTACTTTCAGAAGTAACACTTATCCCATGAATATCGAGCTACTTCTATGAAAACAAAGGCGTTATTTCGATCAAACAGTTGTGATAAAAGTGTGGTTGACTGTACTTGGGTTGAGTCCGTGCCGGTTCATGGAATTGACGTAAACGCGACATTACCCACAGAATCAATATTCATATTTTAATCATGAAACGTTTGCCCTCTGGATGTATTTGGGTTTGGGGTGTGTGATGAGCGCAGGCGATGAGTGGTAGCGATTTTACAGAAAAACCTTAGGTTGCGTTTCAACTAAAGTGGACCTCCAGGTGATACTTCAGTCGTGCAGGAATCGACAAATCGGAATGGTTGAAATCCTCATCGCGTCACAAGTCTCGTCTGTGATTGGACGATTCCTATACGTCTCCGCTCCACTCCACCCAGCTCCACTTCAATGGAAACGCACCCTTAGATACATTTATTGGAACCACCAGTAGGTTTTCAGATATTTTGGTACACTACACTTCTAAGAATTACGTCTTTACATACGAGTACTTATAGTAGAGGTACACCAATAAGTACACATATACTTTGTAAGTTACTCGTATATCAAAATATATTTTTTTTGTTTTGAGTTTTGGGAGGTATTTATTTAAATTAATATATAATTTTGTTGGGGGCCGAGTCACCCGCGTCCGTAGGAGGACACCCATAGCTAGTCCCTACACGAGGTCCCCGGGTGGTGCTAATCAGGTGACACTAACTGGTGGTAGGTTTCGACCGATGGCTTGTGACCACCCACTGGGCAAAGACGTACCGCCAAGCGGAGTAGCCGTGTTCCGGTACGATGCTCAGTGTAGCCAATTCAGAGGAGTTGGGTCGAAATAGTTGTTCCAATGCAGGCAGACCAACCAGGCTCCCGCTGATATGGTCGTATCGGGAGACTAGTCACGGAGGGTCGCGGGATTCGAGGCAGCGGTTTGCCGCTGGCCGACCGCAGGTAGTTGGGGGCCCAAGTAGTGTGCTAGCCTCATATGAAAGGCTGCCCCGCCAACTCTTGAAAAATCCCTGAATACATGGTGTATTCAGGGATTTTTTCGTGCTGGTTGGCGATCAGACGAGAGGGCCCGATGAATCCCAGGGGGGCTTGGGCATCCCCGCAGTTCCAAACTAGTCCCCCAATGAAACGATCATGTCAGTGCGTGGCTGAAGGTTAGCAGCTTAGAACCTCATTTCACTTCCTTCTCTTCTACCTCCTTCACTCATACTACAGTTTGATCAAAAGGAACAGAAATAGAAAATCTGTACAGCGGCAGCACTCCTCTTCTCTCACAGTGCACCTTTCTAACATACGAGGTCTGCACCACCACCTAGAAATTGAGAAACCAGCTCTCTTGTTCATTTGGAGACGCAGAACGGATGTCCTTCAGACGTGGTGTACCTATCTTACCCTGAAGCACAGCTTTAAGCCATGCGCTGGTTATATGCATGTACGCCCTGGACGACATCTGCTATCGGCGGTCTCCGCAACCTTGAGTACTCCAGGTTCTCTAGACTTAGGGTCCAAGTGGATACAGGCCTAGATAAAATTATCTACGCCTGTGTCTACCGTTCGTACAGTGGTGATTTGGAGACAACTGGACTCACACAACACCTCAGTGAGGTGGCGGATGTGGCTCAGCAGCGCTACCGTTCTGCCCAATTGGTGTTACTGGGGGACTTCAACGCCCACCATCAGGAGTGGCTCTTCCCATACCAGTAAACAGATCATGCTGGACGAGAGACGCGAAAGCTAGCGCTAACGTTACATCTCACCCGGCTAGTCCAGGGAGCAACGAGGGTGCCGGATGTTGATTCGCACACACCCAATTGCTTGGACGTTCTGCTGAAAACTGATCCAGACCGTTACTCGATGTCGATTTCTTAACCGTTAGGTAGTTCCGACCACTGTTTGGTGAAGTCTCTATCCATCTACTACCTGCCCGATCCTAGGCCTGGAGGCACCCGGCGGATGTGACGATACAGGTCAGCAGACTGGGATGGCATGCGATCTTTCTTTGCATGTTATCCTTGGCAGCCTACTTGCTTTTCTTCAACTAATGCTTCGTCGTGCGCGAATGCCGTGACGAATGTTTGTGGCAGGGAATGGAGTACTACATTCCGTACAATGACTTAACAATGTTTGGCGAGACTCGACCATGATTTGGTGCCGAGTGCAATCGCGCTGATGCGCTTAAACACGCGGCATACCTAGCATGGGTCAACGCTCGTACGCGCAAAGGAAATGACGTTAGTCAGAAGAAGAGAGCCTTCAACAGGGCTGCCAAGTCCTGCAAGAAGGTGTTGTGGAGGGCACGGTTTGATCACAATAGCCGAATCGAGAACAAACTTGCTTCATACCCAGCTAGTAGAAAGGCGTTTTGGTCCCTGGCTGAGTCGGTTGTATCGAACTTCTGCTAACTTGTTTGCCTCTCTGTTTGCGGAATCTTCACGTGTAGATCTCAAGGCCCTCTGATTCTCCTGATGGATGGTCGATTATGTCGGACATTCGCATTCATCAGAAGGAAGTAGGGCACTGCGTAACCTAAACGTGAACAAGGCTAGAGGCCGCGACAGGATACCGGCAATTGTCCTTAGGACTTATGCGCCTGAGTTGTCTCCGATCTTGACACGCTTTTTTCGCCTTTCGTTTGAGACTGGAGAAGTGCCGATGGCTTGGAAGCAAGCTAACGTGCAGCCCGTGCCCAAGAAGGGTAGTCGAGCTGACCCAGCAAATTACAGACCCATCTCGGTTACTGAATGACAAGCTCCTGGCAAACTTAGAAACTAATTAACTAAGATGTCCTTAGTGACCGACAATACGGCTTTCGCCGAAATCGGTCAACTGGGGATCTTCTAGCGTATGCCATTCACATCTGGAGTGAGGCCATCGAAAATCACGGGGAAGCACTAGCGATTTCCCTCGACATCTCGAAGGCCTTCGACAGGGTCTGGCAAGATAGCCTTATGCGGAGAAATTTTTGACGCAATATATCCTAAATTATTAACTTGTCACAAATTGTTCTCAAACCGTGCTTTTGAACAAACTCGAAATATTATCAACTACTTAATTCGGGCTAGTTACAATCTCACTTGACATTTCCTTATTAAAGTTTTTAATAGATACCATCGCCTTCGCCAAGGTATATTTATCGCCACCAAGTCAACAATTCAACAATTATCTTTTGTACACACCATAACGTAGAAAACTATTAAGTTAATGTAAGGCTGTTTGTTTGTTTAGCATTTGGCTTTTATGTTACGTAAACAGTAAGTAATGCAAGAATTATTTTGTGATCTAACAGAATATTTGTTAAACTATTAAAAATTGTCTAAATTAGTATTTGTATTGTAATTAGACTGGCGCCATTCTCGGTCGTAATTATTATTTATTTAAGTATGTATTGTGTGCTCAAAAAATATTTCTTTCTAAAAATAATTGATTTCTGTTTCTATCTTTATGGATGAATAACTTTTATCCCTTATTATTCACACATTTACTGCCATACAGTAAAATAATGTATTTTATTCGCTCTTTCATTTGATATATAAGAAAAGTGCTACAATGGTGGGGACGGGGTCCATATAAATTTTCCCATTGTTCTTTTAGTCTAAAATATGTATTTGTTCTTTAAAATTTTAAATTATTAAAAAATCTTTTAATATATTCTTAAAATAACAACAGTTAAGTAAAATGTCCTTCGAATCTGTTTTATGGCTTTAATTTACTGTGGAAGGCGCTGGTACCTGTGATTTAATGTTGTAGAGTTCCGTACCCGAAGGGTCTAAACGGAGCCCTATTGCTGTCACTCACGTATCCGTCTGGCCGTCTGTACATCTGTCCGTTTGTCCGTCGTCTGTCACAAAATTTTGTTCCAAAGAATTTTTTACTTCCCATTGACCTATGAAATTGAAATTTGGTGAGAATGTTTATTATTACGTATATTTTACTTTCCGTACCCGGAGGATCCGAGCCCTATTGCTGTCACTCACGTGTCCGTCTGTCTGTTTGTCACACAGGTATTACAGCCAAATGGTTGGACCTACAGTCTTCAAGTTTTCAGTGTAAAGCATCTTGTAGACCCAAAGCCATACAAATAGTCAAAAATAAATTTGGTACGGAACCCTAAATGTGCAAAGTCCGACGATTTGGCCGGTTTTTTAGGGTTGCGTACCAAAATGTTAAAAAGGAACCCTTATGGTGCGACTCAGTCTGTCTGTATGTCGTCTGTCACAGCTAGATATCTCAAGAACTACTAATGCTATCAACTTGAAACTTGGATTAGTTTTAGATGACGTTTGTCAGTTGGGCAAACGTCAACTTTCAAATAAGAAAGATATGAAAACATACATATTTTCTTTGCAATAGGAACTGAGGTCTTTAAAATTCGAAGTGGGGGCTACTAGGGCATGTGGGGTATCTTATGAAAGAACGCTGTTTGCACATTCTCATACATTTTTTCTTTGTTTTTTAAGCCGCATAGTTTGCGACTTTTGATGAAAAATGTAAAAACAAATAGCGTTCCTCCCTCCCGCCCTATCTCCGAAGTTTGCATAGAGAATAGTCTGAAATGATTCTATGTGATAGAAGTTTATGTAAAGATTACAGGAAAATAAAACGATGTCTCTAAATAGCACAATTTTTCAAAAATCTCAATTAAAATTACGTTATTTCCACTATCGCTCAAGAGATGACGTTGACCTAAAACTGCAATATTCGCAGTATTCAAATTCTCTGAAGAATTAGTAACACATCAAAAATATTTATATAATATATGGAACCCTCGGTGCGTGAGTCGCGACTCGCTCTTGATCGATTTTTTTTTCATGAGTATGCAAATCTATGTTCTATTTGAACCTTGTTAATACGTATTCCCTGAAATAAACTATTACTATTATTAAGTGTAAAAATATTTATCCTTTTCAGTCATAGGGCAATTAGGCAATTGAGAGGATAATGCTTCGAGTTTCCCAGCGTGTTGCAATCAGAAATGAAGAGATCCGAACCAGAACTAGTGCCAACATCCTAATGATGAACTTTTAGCCTCGCTCTCCCCGAGTGAAAACGAGACTAAAAGTTACGATTTTTATACAATCCCAAGTATTAATTAGCTATAAATAAATACGCAAGCTTTTAATCTGTAGGTAAGTACACAATACATATTCTTCTTAAATGATCTGAAAGACTTTTGGGTGTTTGATTAACGAGTAATGTTTTTATAGGAAAAACAGTAACAACTTACCCCAACTGTCAACAAGCTCCCAACTTAAGTTTTTACTAGGTCTATCGGAAACGTAGATGATGAAAAAAAAAAAACTTGAGAGGTGTCAAGGGACACCCGGATGGAACGAAGTTCCTTTCGATTAATTAGTGAAGGAATTGTAATATAATTTTATTTTTTTTAATTTATAATATTTTTTTTATTATTAACTACACACACACGCACGCACGTAAGAAGTTATACTTCATCATCTCATCTCATCTCATCGCAGCTCAGCTCAGCTCAGCTCAGCTCAGATCAGCTAAGCTCAGCTCAGCTCAGCTCAGCTCAGCTCATCTCAGCTCAGCTCAGCTCAGCACAGCTCAGCTCAGCTCAGCTCAGCTCAGCTCAGCTCAGCTCAGCTCAGCTCAGCTCAGCTCCGCTCAGCTCAGCTCAGCTCAGCTCAGCTCAGCTCAGCTCAGCTCAACTCAACTCTTTAGCAATAACAACAACTATAACAAAAGTAATTGTAATAAAATTTTACTTTTTTTTACTATAGCAAAAAAGTGTCGTGACAACTTTTTCGTAATAATTTTTTCCGTCTAGCTTTCACAACTCGCGATAAGGAACTTCGTTCCAAAAATAAAGATTTAAATATATTTTTTTTTATACATTATAGGCACGCGTATGACCACTATCTCATCTGATGGTAAGTGATGATGAGATCGAAGATGGAGCATACTTGCCTAGTAGTAACCTAATCACAGACTCTCACTTATTTAGTTACTAATCAACAATATCTTAAGAGTAGTTTAGTCTTTTAGGGACAAATTTTTCAATAGTCAGATAACTTTTAACTGGAAAATAATTTATGGCTGTTTGATATATTTTATCAAACCGCTGTTTTTTTCTTAGATAAAATATATCTGACTACTTTTCAGTATTCGGCCCTAAGTCTGAAAATAAATAAACAAAAGATATAATTCCCCTGGACTTACACTAAAATTTACTAAGAACACAGAAAAAAAAACACCAATTATCTTTAACAACTAGTTACAATAACGGTAATGAGTAACACCTCTGTACCCTCATTAGGACTAAGACATCCAACACAGCTCCTTATGTACTAAGCAAACTAAAACATTCACTATTTTGCCAAGCGTGAGCTCAAGTGAAATGAACACATTCGTTCCGGGCAGTCTTTATTCAGTAAGTATACCACCGTACCGGTATTACACCGAAGTTTTGGTACGGGGAGAAAAATGGTAGTGTTTTGTTTCTTTACGTGAGGGTATAGATACTGACCTCTCGCGCCTGGCCTTGGTTCAGGCCATCGTACGGAGCGAGAGGAAATGGGAAGCAGTCTCCGCCTTCTGCGAAGCAGTAATTCTCGCGAAGGTGAAGGCGGGACGCGTGAGGGAAGCTCAACGGAGTGGCCCTCACGGCCCCAGCCGCTACCACCGCACCACCGTAGACCCGGGCCTGTGGACGGCGAGCAGTAGGTAGCTCGCCGTCCGATCAGCACCAGGCCCGTGAGTCGACGGCCCGTAGTGTTCCAAGCGCGCCTCAAAGATATTAGTGTCAGCCACCACTGACGGGGCCCATCGTGGCCGGTGCCTGCATGCCTAGAGGTAGCGGATAAATTCTGAAAATGAGTTACCGCACCCCTGGGCACTCAGGCAGGGAAAAAACAGGGGTGGGTTGATTTCCCACACCCCAAAAAAAAAAAAAGAAAGGGTATAGATACTCATTACAAGCTTCTGCCAACGGCTTTGCCTTCGTGAAATTAGTACTTTCACTCATCATTATCATCATCATTTTCCTGTTCTTATCCCAATTTATTTGAAATCGGCGCAACATGTCTTTTTCTCCTCCATCGTTTCTTTGTCCTTCCCCTACTCTTATAGCCATCCACATTCATACACAAGACTTTCCTCACGACATTTTCTTCATTCCTCCGCATCACATGCCGTGGTATGGGCATGTGATGCGGACAACCGATTCCCACACAAGTTTTCAGTCAGCGGTGCCACTTTCAGATTTCCTCTTATATACTCATTCCTAATTCTATCCATGCGCGTAACACCACACATCGCTCTTAGTATTCTCATTTCAGCTGCATGCAATTGGTTTTCATTCATCTTTTTTGTGGCTTAACATTCTGAACCATACAAGACAGCTGATGTATATAAGCTATAATTGTATTACTGTAAAGTTTCATCAAAATCCATTCAGTAGTTTTAGCGTGAAAGAATGTCTTTATACATCCGTCTATGCATACATCTATACAGCACAAACTTCCACGTCTAACTATTCACTATTATTATAAATTAGTAAGATAGGATTTTGCTAAGCAGCTTAATCCTATCTATCATCTATCATGTTGATGGCATAATTAAATATTAAATTTAATACATTAACGCTTTATGTGAGTAGTATTTTAGCCATGACCTCTCGTGTCCAGCCCTGGTCCAGGCCAGGTACGGAGTCAAAGCCCGGGCATTCCAGCTGTCACTTTCTTCTGCGAAGCAGTAATTCTCTCGAAAAAAGGCAAGACGCGAGAGGGAGAGGCACTTAATATCAAGGGCTCTCATACCATGTGGCGTAAAACCGGAAATAAATTCCCTAATCCTGCATAATGCTCTCTGGAACCCCTTTTGAGCGTCATTAGGATAATGCTATCCCAGCTCGATTAAAGACGTATTGTTGTAAGCCAAGAATGTTCGATATGTATTTATTTTGCAAATAAGAATTAATCAAAGGGACTGCTAATGAGCGTAAAAACTACGCAAAAGATTATTCAGTTGCAAGCTTCGGCTTTGTCCGCTTGAGAGATAACTTTCCACTGACATCGGGGATAAAAATTGTCCTATGTTCTATTCCAGGACATTTATTTATATTTTTTTTTATATTTTGGCTTCGCACGACTTGTGCATTTAGCCAGTGTCAAGTTAAGAAAGTATTTAGTTTTAGATACAGAATACTGTAACTTTTCCCATTAGAATGCAGATGTAATACATTCTAATTTTTTTGCAGTATTTGGCAGCAAATGAGTCGAGTCAGCCTTCTCGGCAAGCTTTGCTGAGGTAGTCAATACTGCGACAAAGTCTCAGCTTTATTTTACCGAGATCGCGCCGAGATTACACATATTGTCCAGTTGCGTAGACACTTGAGACACAAAAGCACTCGGAAAGATCCCGCAAAAAAAACATTCCAGGAAACGCCAGGGTGTCACCATTGTGGGGATCGCCCAGAGGACACGGTGGAGCACACGGTGGATATCTGCCCTGCTTGGGCGGATATCCACCGTGTGCACTGCCCCTATTTTTGGCGGGAGCGGGAGGGTATGTCAGACTCTTACTGATTATAGAACCCACCCCTGTTCCATCCCGGCCTGAGTGTCCAGGGGTGCGGTAACTCATGTTGAGAATTTATCCGCTACCCCTAGGCATGTGGGACTCGAGGTGGCATTGCACAAGTCCGAGGCCATGTGCTTTCATGGCTATCGGAACGAGCCACCGGCGGGTTCCCAGATCACGGTAGGAGGGGTTCGCATCGGCGTCGAGGGTACGATGAAGTACCTGGGACTCGTCCTCGACAGCCGGTGGAACTTCGTCGAGCATTTTCGACGTTTGGCTCCCAGATTGGACAGGGCCGGGGCCGCCTTGAAGCGGCTCCTACCCAATCTGAAGGGGCCAAACGCCTCCTGCCGGAGGCTCTACGCGGGGATCGTGCGGTCCATGGCCCTCTACGGGGCACCGGTGTGGACGCGTTCGTTGACGCAGCGGTCAACGCGCCAGATGAACGCGGCCCAGAGGGTCATGGCGATCCGCATCATCCGCGGATACTGCACGGTCTCCCGTGAGGCGGCGAGCCTCCTTGCCGGACTGTCACCGTGGGATCTGGAGGCAAAAATCCTCGCGCACCTGTACGAGTGGCGCGAGGAGGCTAAACGCCGGGGCGAAACTCCGCTGCCGCGACAACTCGCGGCTCGGCGGACAGAGCTCCGGCAGGATCTCATGGTGACATGGAGAGAGCGACTGTCGCAACCCAGCGCTGGGCACGCCACCATCGAGGCGGTAGTGCCCCTCTTTGAGGAGTGGCTGGAGAGGCGCCATGGCGCCCTCATCTTCCGCCTGACGCAGGTGCTCACCGGACATGGCTGTTTCGGAAGGTACCTGTGTCGGATCAAGGCGGAGGTGACCCCTGCGTGTTTCCACTGCGAGGATCGCCCCGTGGACACGGTGGAGCATACGGTGGAGATTTGCCCCGCCTGGGCAGAACACCGCCGTGTCCTCGTGGATGCGATAGGCGGCAGCGACCTCTCGCGCCGTGCCCTGGTTCAGGCCATGGTACGGAGTGAGAGGGAATGGGGGGCCGTCTCCTCCTTCTGCGAAGCAGTAATGCTCGCGAAGAGGGAGGCGGCACACGTTAGGGAGACTCAACAGAGACCGAGTCGCCCTAGCGCCCCCAGCAGCAGTCGTCGCAGGAGACGCCAGGGGCTGCGAGACGATCTCCGGCCACCGTAGACCCGGGCCTGCGGACGGCGAGTAGCGGGTAACTCGCCGACCGATCAGCACCAGGCCCGAGAGTCGACGGCGCGTAGTGTTCCACGCGCGCCTCAAAGAGTTGTCAGCAAAGGACGGGGCCTGCCACGGCCAGTGCCTGCCCGGGGGTGGAGGATAAATTCGAAAGAGTTACCTCGCCCCCGGGCGCGTAGGGCAGGGAGGAACAGGGGTGGGTTTTAGTCAGTAAGAGTCTGACACGCCCTTCCGCTCCACCCCAGAGCGGAAAGAGTCATAAGATGATTTCCCAACCCCAAAAAAAAAAAAAAAAAAAAAACCCCTAGGCATGCAGGCACCGGCCACGATGGGCCCCGTCAGTGGTGGCTCACAAACATCTCTTTGAGGCGCGCGTGGAACACTACGCACCGTCGACTCACGGGCCTGGTGCTGATCGGACGATGAGCTACCCACTGCTCGCCGTCCGCAGGCCCGGGTCTACGGCGGCCGGAGATCGTCTCTCGGTGTCCTACGCCCAGTGCTTCTCCTGCAGCGGTAGCGGCCGCGGGTGTGAGAGCCACTCCGTTGAGCTTCCCTCACCCTTTCCGCCTCCGCCTTCGCGAGCATTACTGCTTCGCATAAGGAGGAGACGGCATCCCATTCCCTCTCGCTCCGTACCATCGCCTAAACCAGGGCCGGCGCGAGAGGTCGCTACCGCCTATCGTATCCATGAGGACACGGCGGTGCTCCGCCCAAGCGGGGCAGACCTCCACCGTGTCCTCTGGGCGATCCGCGCAGTGGTAACACCCGGGCGTATGCCAAGGGGTTGCGGATAAATTCGTTACAGATTTACCGCGCCCCTGGGCACTCAGGCAAGGAAGAAACAAGGGTGGGTTATAGTCAGTAAAAGTCTGATACGCCCTGCCGCTCCAGCAAGAGCGGGCGAAGTCATTGAAAGATTTTCCACCGCACAAAAAAAAAGAACACGGTCTGCGCGCATGTCAAGTTTCATCCAAAACCATTCAGCCACTAAGACGTAACGAGGGGGAAACAGAATTACTTTAATATCGAATATTTCCGCTACAAAAGATGTAAAGAGCATATTGGCTAAATTAACTTTTTGATGCACGTTGCTCAGATCCAATTTTCAATAATAGGTTTATTATTTTTGATAAAAACTTATAAAATACTTAACAAACTGTAATTAAAACAAAAACTCCTAACTAAGTAAAACTTAAAATATGGCGTCAAAAAATTCCTCCACATCGCTGTCGACTGGAAGTGTACCCAAAAGGCTGGCGGCATTGCCACGTTGTATGGCAATGCTTAACCTCTGGCCGAGGTAAAAGCCAGCCCTTGGGTCACGCGAAGTGTCAACAAGGCGTTTAGACAGATCTTCAAATAATATATGAGCACTGGGACCCCACGGCCCAAGGGTTTCAACCCCAAACGGCTCGAAAATGTAGCTACCGACGAGGTTGCTATATTTCCGCCGCTTGAGGTTTTTCGCAGCCGTAGCGGCAGCACCGGCACAGCACGACGAACTAGGAAGATGTGATGGCGCAAGAGTATCGACACATGTGGCGTCCCACACTAAAGGCCTACCCAACTTCCACGAAAATAACGACATCCCGTCCGGTCTTTTACCATCATCGCGAGCCAGACCATGTGGTTCTAATACAGCCGGAACGCCGGCGGTGACAAGAGCTCTGCGCTATGCGACCCGCACTTCGGCTGCACGACAGGCCGTGGTGTCCGAGGCTGTTGACAACTTCGCCACAGTGGCAGCGTTGAGGAGAACAACAGGGAGCGCCTAGACGTAGGGCAACAGCGAAGTGAAAAGTAGTAATGTCGAAACAGGTGCCTATGTTCGACGACGGCAGTGCGTGAAGCCAGAGGCCCGACTCCCACTCTCCCACAGCCAGCAGGCGCACACGCTCCCCAGTCGTAGCAGATGTAGCAATTAGGTTTTCCTGAACTACTCTGCAGAGCGGCTCATCCCACCGTCTCTGGGAAGATGGGTAGTCGGGCGGATTTATATTCGGGCAAGCGAGTCTGCAGGCATCCATAGCCTCGGTGAAGCACGGCACATCAAAATTAATCAGTGAGGAAGCTAAGATAGCTCTTCCCATCCATACGGATGGGAAGAGTAGCCTGAGCTCAGGCTCGGTCGTCCATGGCCACATTTAAAATTGACGTAAGAGTATGACGAATAATTTGGTCCATTTTTTCCAAAAGATGAGAGTGTTTCCATAAATGGGAAGCACGAAGGAAATATGTTAATTTAGGGCCAAAACAGCAGTAACAAATCAATGTTATGGCCGAATGCATGTTAATTTGGAGTAATCTTTCCGAAATGTCATTGAAATTTTTAATTTTTTCCTCGCCAAAATCGGGGAAGGAATTCTCGAAAATTGGTGACCCAAGGAGACGAAGAGAGCTTTTTTGTTTAATTTTGATTTCTGGGGCTATAGCGTTAAATTTTGAAGGTGTGAGTTTTCTGTCAGTTCCGTCAGATAAGAAAAGTTCACATTTTGAAAGGTTTAGATCAAGTCCTATTGAATGAAGTTGATTTTTTAGAAATTGTAGATCGTCTAAAACCGTGTCTACATCGCCTCCTAGGGTTCCGTCATCGAGATACCAAACGTTGAATTTGGAATTCAGCTGTCGAATGATCGGGTGAATGGGTAAACTAAAGATCACTGGCCCGAGGGGATTACCTTGTTGACAGCCAACAGCGAATTCCAGATATTATTTATTGTCCCGATATAATAATTTAGAAGGGTGTCTATAACACTGCCAAAGAAAACTAAAAATTTGTGGTACTTCTTTTTTGGTTTCTGTCAGCATTTTCAATTGTTTAAAGAACTATCTAAACGCCCTGCCCAAGGGTTGGCTTTTACCCTGGACAGAGGATATTACCATGTAATGTGGCAATGCCGCCAGTCTTTTGGGCACGTTACCAGTCAACAGCGATGCGGGGGAATTTTTCGATGCCATATTTTAAATAATTTTAGTTCAAGTTATTTAAAAGTTTTTTTTTTTTAATTGAATATATAATTTATAGTTAAGTAGGTATGTTTTTGTTTCATGTTCTCGCATAAATATAAATACATTTTCAATTTAAATAAAAAGAATTACAACCAACGATTATATGGTGCGGTGTGACGTCATCCCGTTAAAATCTTGCACTACTGATAGGTCAAAGCCCCGGGTTTGCTCATCTACTGAATATTGTACGTGAACACGAGATCCCAGAGGAAATGGCAGATTGGAGGAGCTGAGACAAACTGAGAGGAATGTGATGGACTCACGCGATTTTGAAACAAGTGACTGCAATTAGCATTCGGGGGAAATTATGCTTTTTGTAAGACGTAGGTCCCCGTCGAGTAGAACGGCACGTCACGTTACGTCTAATAGAAACTGTTAAAAATGTATAGCAGGAAATTGAGACATTTCTTCCAACTATTTCTGTCCAGAAGAACTAATCTTTGTAAAAAGAAATAAAATACAAACACTGACTGTCGAAATTAAAGTTATTTTTTAATTTTTTGTAAAAACGTTTTTCATTTATCAATTTTTACTTGTTATACCTCAGAACTAAAAATTACAATAACATGGAACGTGGACTTTAAATTCCACGTACATACTCGTAATTGGAGAAAACAAAAACGTCATCTAGGTACACGTATTTGTTCGTTTTTGTTCAGTTTCTCAAAAAGCGCTGAAGCAATTTCAATAAATATGCTTTCGGATAGAAAAAAGGTTTCTGAAAATCGGTCCACAACTGACGGAGACATCGGCGGATATACATTAAAAAAAAAACATACATACAGCCGAACATAGAACCTCCTCCTTTTTCCAAAATCGGTTAAAAAAGAGGTCAGTTCATCCCGCCATATCCATCTAGGCCATTTTTTTTTTTTGAGATTTGAGAGACCCCGTGGAGACTGGAAAGTAAATAAATCCAGCAGTGGGACAGTACTAAAAAACGGCCAAGTGCGTGTCAGACTTCGCACATTTAGGGTTCCGCACCAAATGAGGGAATTATCAAAGAATAAAAAACTTTTTTACAAAAAAAATAGAACCGACTTCCAAAAAAAGTGCAAAATAACTTTAATTTCGGAAGTCGGTGTTCCTGTTTTGTGTCTTCGTTTTTTGACACCGACTTCCGAAATTAAAGTTATTTTGCACTTTTTTTGGAAGTCGGTTCTATTTTTTTTGTAAAAAGTTTTTTATTTTTCACTTTTTAGTAGTGGTTCCCCATTAAACTGTGTTAACAATTCATAGACATACGATAGCAGCAATCGCGGTTGATTTGCTGTCAATTTTCGAAGAGTTCCGTTGTCTGTCTCCGAAACCCATTATCAGATCTTTTTGAAATTTAAATGGGACCATTTCGGAATAAACCCCTTTCGAACAAAAAAAGAATTTTGCAAATCCGTCAGTATATGACGGAGTTATGCCCGAACATACATGTATAAAAAAAAAAAAAAAAAAATACAAACATCCGAATTGATAACCTCCTCCTTTTTCGAAGTCGGTTAAAAATCTAATTTATCAATAATTATATTGGTATTTGTTAGTAAAGTATACGTAATAATGAACATTATCCCCAAATTTCAAGTTCATAGGTCAATGGGAAGTTAACAAATTCTTCGGAACAAAATTTTGTGACAGACGACGGTCAGACAGACAGATGGACACGTGAGTGACAGCAACAGGGCTCCGTTTGGACCTTTTGGGTATGGAACCCTAAAAATGATATTTGTCTCCAGAAAAGCAGTGCACCTGAAATGCCTCAGGTTGCGAGCAGTGGAGACCCAGTGGAAAAAGCCTCGACTTACGAGTTGTCGAGGCTTCAGACACATTCCGGCGCTTTATTTTATGTAATTTATTTCATCACCACTGCTCATAAATCGATGAAGGAAAACATCGTGAGGACACCGGTATGACCTTAATTATGTATGCGGTACGAAGACGTGACATCCAGCAACCTGCACTGGGCCCGCGTGGTGGATTCAGGCCTGATTCCCTTTTTTTTTTTTTTTTTTTTGTGGGGTGGGAAATCATCCTATGACTTCTCCTGCTCTGGGCGGAGCGGGAGGGCGTGTCAGACTCTTACTGACTAAAACCCACCCCTGTTCCTTCCTGCCTTGGAGTGCCCAGGGGCGAGGTAACTCTGTTTCGAATTTATCCTCAACCCCCGGGCAGGCATCGGCCATGACGGGCCCCGTCTCTTGCTGACAACTCTTTGAGGCGCGCGTGGAACACTACGCGCCGTCGACTCTCGGGCCTGTTGCTGATCGGACGGCGAGCTACCCATCACTCACCGTCCGCAGGCCCGGATAGGCCTGATTCCTAGCAGTTGGAACACATTATAAGGCTGATTATGTTACGATTTTTATAGGTTACGGTGATCATTTCATATCAGCTTGTTGCTTATTTGCCATCAAAAACACTATTTTCACAAAATATTACAGTACAGTTAAGACGCAGTTATACGACTTCTAATGATTTTTAATTGAACATCACGTCTAAACTACTAGTCTTATGTCTTTGCAAAAAAAAAATGTTACTTAAAACAATTTTTTTCGTAATTTGATATATAAATATTTGCCCTTTTTAGTCCGGTCAATCTAGACCAAAAAATGAGAGTGAAGGTACATAAGTTCCCAGCAAGCTGAAAATCAGTAAAATTGTTCAAAATATAATTACAAACATTGTCTAAAAGTTCCCCATCGTTCCCGTGTATGGTAATTTTTTTATTCAAGGTCAAAGGTAAAAATAATGAGTTTTTCGCGATTTTCAGCAAAACGGTAAGTTTTATCATAAAAGTACTTCAGACAAAAATTGTAGATCATAAAATTATCTATAAAAAATGAGTGAATACTTTTTTCTTACGAGCCACCGTTTCTGAGATATAACGATTCAAAAAGTTATAAAAGTTGTTATCGTCATAATATGCACACGTTTCCACACCACCAAATTTTTCTCACAGCACAGAACACGCAAGCTAACCACTCAAGGTCATTGGCAGTTAATAGCGCCTTAAGGAATGGAATTCCCTGCCAGAGTCTGTGTTTCCTGATAGCTACAACCTCAAAGTCTTTAAGTCAAGAGTGAATCAGGTTACTTCTAGGCAATCGTGCTCCATCTTCGACCACATCATCGCTTATCATCAGGTGAGATAATGGGCAAACGCGTGCTTATCAATAGTAAATAATAAATATTAGCCGTAATATCACCAATGATTTCACACATGAGTTCAATGTAAATATGCTGCGAACGTTATGTTGAACTAATTAGTTTACTTTCCATAATTATGTGTGGTTTACGTGGGTGCGTTACAAATCAAAAATTAATTCGATTCTGTGCATCGACCACGCATTATTCAATTATTGGGCAGTCTCCCTCAATAAATCATGATTAATTTAGCCTGCCACTGATAAATCTAAACAAATTGTTATTTGCTATGTTTATTCATTAGGAATCCAATTTGAAACAATTGGCAATTAATGCAGCAAGAGGCATCACAAGTTGGAATTTCGAAAGCATTTTGAAATGTCCTAGAGCATCTTTAGGACGTTTCAAAATGCTTACGCATCATCATGCTTGTACCTACAAGACATCCCTTTTATTTTGGGGGGTAGCAAATCATCCTATGACTTCTCCCGCTCTGGGTGAAGCGGGAGGGCGTGTCAGCCTTTTACTGACTAAAACCCGGGGTGGGTTTTAGTCAGTAAAGTGTCCAGTGTTCTTTCCATGCCTGAGTGCCCAGCGGTGCGGTAATTCTGTTACGAATTTATCTGCGACTCCTTGACATACACGTGTAGCGACATCTATGACGCTACATACGAACTAGAACAGCAAATTCCTATATCGTGCAAGCAGAGTTCTCCGCGCGATTTGAACATATACAACAGCCCGAAACCAACTATCGGGCAGTTGCCCGGACCAGACACAACACCCGTCTGGTCGGAGGGTCCTCCCTTTTCAATGGAGGTTGTGGTACTTTACACCCTGTTTCGTATACCTTTCTATAATGGTGACCCTCGACTGTGAACGTGAGCGCAGCCTTCGTCATGACGTCATCACCTCGTCAGCGCAGCCTTCGTGCAGCTACTCTAGTGTGACGTCATCATCATCACTTCTTCCAAGCTCTTCAGCAACGAATCATACAGCCAGCCAGTACAACGACAACGACGACAACGATAACGCCGACAACGATAACGCCGACAACGAAAAAACGACGACAACGACAAACGACGACGACGCACCGCTCCGACTCACTGGAGCCCGCAGCAGTACTCCGACTCACTGGAGCCTGCAACATCATCCCGACTCACTGGGATGTCATCACCGCAGACAGTTCCGACTCACCGTGAACTATGCGCCTCTTCCAGTTCCGACTCACTGCAATCAACCTTCCACTGGCCCGGCAAGCATCACGTATGAACGACTCATCGAGAACCATCGATCTCCGATCTCCAGAGGTGAGTGATGTAGCGACATCTATGACGCTACATACGAACTAAAACAGCAAATTCCTACATCGCGCAAGCAGAGTTCTCCGCGCGATTTGAACATATACAACAGCCCGAAATCAACTATCGGGCAGTTGCCCGGACCAGACACAACACCCGTCTGGTCGGAGAATCCTCCCTTTTCAATGGAGGTTGTGAGACTTTACACTCTGTTCCGCATACCTCTATACATGCATCGCCATGACGGGCCCCGTCAATGGTGGCTGACATCTCTTTGAGGCACGCGTGGAACACTACGCGCCGTCGACTCTCGGGCCTGTGTTAATCGGACGGCGAGCTACCCATTACTCACCGTCCTTGCGTCTCACTACTCTATATTAACAAACTCTAGTAGACTTTAACGAAAAGCGAAACACGACTAGATACTAAGTATTTTCTCCACTAGCAACACTATATAAATCAAAATTTTAATCTACGAACAGTTTCCTACGAGACCTTAAACAGAGGATTACATTCGAAGCTCCAACATTAGAAAATAAACTACAACTCCACTAGAGTTACTTCACGAGTAATTTATAACTTGACTCAGAGCAATTTATTTTAGTATCAGGTCTTCCCACATTCGCTGTTATAATGCCAACAACCGGCCGGGTTCTTTTGAGAACCAATCACAGATTGGAAAAGAGACGTGTTAATGTATATTTTTTGGGTTTCATAGTCCAAACAAGGACAAGAAACCCTTATAGTTTCGGTCTGCCCGTCTGTCCGTCCGAGGCATAACTAACAAACTGTTAGTATGTACTACAAAGCTGCAATTTTGCATGGAATCCACGATAACGAAACGATAAAATCTTGCAAATTTTTTTTTAACCGACGAAAAAAAGGAGGCGGTTCTCTATTCGACCGTATATATATTTTTTTTTTTATTTGTTTTTTGTGTATGTTCAGCTCTCACTCCGTCATTTATGATCCGATCTTGATTATTCTTTTTTTGTTAGATAGGATATACTTCAAGAGTGGTCCCATGTCAAGGAAATCAGGATCTGATGATGGAATCTTGATAAAATTGAGAGAAAACCTCGAAAATTGTGGACGTGCCCACAATTTTCGAGGTTTTCTCTCAATTTTAGCGTTTCTGTGCGTATATGTTCAGCTCTCACTCCGTCATTTATGAACCGATCTCGATAATTCTTCTTTTGTTAGATAGGGTATATCTCAAGGGTGGTCCCATGTCAAGGAAAACAGGATCTGATAATGGAATCCTGATAAAATTGAGAGAAAACCTCGAAATTTGTGGGCACGTTTAGCGTTTCTGTACGTATGTTCGGCCCTCACTCCGTTGTTTATGAACCGATTTTGACGATTCTTTTTTCATAGATAGGGTATACCTCAAGGATGGTCCAATGTCAAGGACATCAGGATCTGATCATGGAATCCTGATAAAATTGAGAGAAAACCTCGAAAATTGGGCACGAATATTGTTTCTGTTTACTTTTCATAACTTTATCAGGTATTTGCATTTAGGAATCATCACATCATGAAACTGAGCTGATGACGGAAACCATACCTTTCCTTAACAATAGAAGTTAGTTATAAAAAACTGGTTTTAGTGACAGATACCACTTAATATACTTTGAAGAAAAGACGTCTTTGGAATATTGGAGGTAACCTCAACTGGTCAATATCCTGGGAACCTTATGAAAGGATGGTTACATCATCAGCTCAGTGCCAAGAGGAATGATGAAGGATTAGATATTAGCTTCAGAGTATTTAAAGATGATGCGAGTCACAAAAAATCATAAAATAAAAAACTTTTTAACAAAAATTTCAACCGACGAAAAAGAACTAAAACGCAAAAAATAAAGTAACCTTTTAAGTCTTGAGTATTGAGCTTATTTACCTACATAAAATATCAAATTTTATATAAACTAATTTTGAGTCGGCGCCAAATAATAAAACGATTAATTACCTACATGTAGCCTTCTTCATTTCTACGTACCTACATAAAATCAAAATCAAAATAAAAGTCATTTATTCAAACTAGGCTGAGAACCAGCACTTTTTGAACGTCAAAGTTCTACATAAAGACAGTCCCCCAAAAAACGCCCGCCCGTCACCACTTCCTAGTGTTTTAGCTGTGAAGAAGAAGTGGCCAACAAACTCCCCAGCAACACATCTGTCTGTTAAAATTTAAGAACTTGAATCTATATAATTCTAAGCAACAATCTTAACATTATGTAAAACAGAAAAATAAATATATGCCGTCTAAAATATAATCATAAAATTAAATAAAATAATCCGCCACTTGCCAGCTAGCACACTCAATCATGCCATTAAAAACCAACTCAAGCATAAACACTAAACCAAATTAAAGAAGCCTCCATACATAACTGGTGTAACTCCATATAAAATTTAGATATTTAATAATCAGATTGTTGTTTGGCGCCAACTCAAAATTAGTTTATATAAAATTTGATATTTTATGTAGGTAAATAAGCTCAATACTCAAGACTTAAAAGGTTAATTTATTTTTTGCGTTTTAGTTCTTTTTCGTCGGTTGAAATTTTTGTTAAAAAGTTTTTTTATGGTAGCTCCCATACATCTTAAGTGGGGATGACTTTTTTTCTCTCGTCTATCCTATTGTGTAGGGTACCGTTGGATAGAGCTTTCAAATCATTACAAGGTTTCCTTCTAAAACCTAAAGAATTGGCTTAAAAAAACTGTATAAATTCGTGAAAGTAGTGTAGCGACATCTATGACGCCACAAAACGAACTAAAAAACAACAAGCCTACATCGCGCAAGCAGAATTCTCCAACAACAACGTCATCATCATCACTTCCTTCAAGCTCTTGAGCAACGAGTCATACAGCCAGCCAGTACCATTGGCTTCTACGGGTATCCTGCGCATTCCTGGTCAACATCCTCAGCCTCTTTCATCACCTTCAACCTCATCAGCGATCTTGGCGCAGCGAACAGCACCTTCGGCCGATCATAAAACCTCTCCTGGTCGACGCCAGCAGTCAAGCTACTACGTCGCACAGCACCGCTCCGACCCGCTGGAGCCCGCAGCATTACTCCAACTCACTGGAGCCTGCAGCATCATCCCGACTCACTGGGACATCATCACCCCGACTCACTGGGGCATCATCCCGACTCACTGGGACATCATCACCCCGACTCACTGGGGCATCATCTCGACTCACTGGGACATCATCACCCCGACTCACTGAGACATCATCTCGACTCACTGGAACATCATTACCCCGACTCGCTGGGGCATCATCCCGACTCACTGGGACATCATCACCTCGACTCACTGGGGCATCATCCCGACTCACTGGGACATGGGACTGGGACTCATGGGCTCTTCCGGTTCCGACTCACTGGAACCAACCTTCCACTGGCGCGGCAAGCATCAAAAGATGTATGTACGACTCATCAAGAACCATCGATCTCCGATCTCCTGCGGGGAGTGATGTAGCGATATCTATGACGCCACAAATCGAACTAAAAACCAACAAACCTACATCGCGCAAGCAGAATTCTCCAACAACAGTCCGAAATCAACCATCGGGCAGTTGCCCGGACCAGACACAATACCCGTCTGGTCGGAGGATCCTCCCTTTTCAATGGAGGTTTGCGGGACTTTACACCCTGTTCCACCTACCTCCAAACTGGTGACCCTCGATTATGAACGTGAGCGCAGCCTTCGTCATGAAATCACCTCCGAAGTAGTTTATACAGGATGTAGTCATATTTTAAGAACCTGCCTCCTCATAGAAATGAACAACTTTAAAAAAAAAAATTGGACTTTCCATACAAAGTTATCATCAGCATGGGGGATAAAAAAGTTTTTGAGAATTTCCTCAGGTTTTCTTGAATAAAGTTGTTCATATCGATGGGCAGATGCAGTTCTTAAAATATGACCACACCTTTCCGTTACAGCCTGTATAATTAACTTTAAAGGAAAAATATCAAGGCTACTCGTAAGTTAGCTCTGTTAGTTTTAGAGTAATAGTCGCCCAACTTATTAAAAGTTTTCTACTTGTTAAATTTTGTGCAAAATAAAATATCCTTGAAAAAAATTACTTTGGTGAAGTACAGTCTACGGAACCTTACGATGCGCGTGGCCCGACACGCACTTGGCCAGTTTTTTTTTAGAGGTACTTACAACGTAGTGATTTAGTTTTTGCATTTTGGTGTTCACAAAATACCCTACTATCCTGCTTAATATTATAAATGCGAATGTTTGGATGTATGTTTGTTACTCAATCACGCCAAAACGGCTGAACCGATCTGAATGACATCTGGCACAGAGATAGATTATAGTCAAAGGGGAAGTACAAATTCCACGTGGGTGAAACCAGTGGCAAAAACTAATTCTTGTATATTTATTTTAATTCAAATCACTATTTATTCCGATTGATGACGAGCATTAGTTAGCATTTGCGTGTAGCATTCACAATAAATAAATTATTTAATTATTATTAATTTAATTATTTCAGCTTGCAGCTGACATCCCCATTATTCTTTATCAATGATAGATATGAATTATGGCAACCATAAACTACGCATAATCACAATAAAATGTATAGCGCTTATAAATAATTCTTGTAATAACTTAAAAACAAAATTAAAGTTTAAGGTGTCAGGTACCGGAATAAGACTATTCGACATTAGTAAAAAAAAACGTTACTCATGCGCATGAAAGAAATAAAAATAAATAAATTAAAGTTGTGAACATTGTATAATGACATTAAACAAAAAACAACCGACATCCAAAAAAGAAAATACACTAAAATTTAAAAATAACTTTAATTTGGGAACCTGTGTTTGTATTTTATTTCTTCGTTATTTGACACCGACTTCCGAAATGAAAGTTATTTTTACATTTTTAGTGTATTTTCTTTTTTGGAAGTCGGTTGTTTTTTTTTGTAAAAAAGTTTTTTATTTTTCAATTTTTAGTTGTTATACCCCAGAACTAAAATCTCCAATAACATGGAACTTAAAAATATTCGTAATTGGAGAAAACAAAAACGTCATCTAGGTATACGTATTTGTTCGTTTTTGTTCAATTTCTCAAAAACCGCTGAAGCAATTTCGATAAAATTTATATGGGTGGTCCCATATAAATCCTCGGGAGTATATGCTTTCGGATAAAAAAGATTTTTGACAATCGGTAGACAACTGACGGAGAAATCGGACATAAAAAAAACATACATACAGCCGAACATAGAACCTCCTCCTTTTTCGAAAATCGGTTAAAAAAATAATAAATAAGTCGTAGGGATGTTTGAGATGAAAACAAAGAATGGGGAAAAGTGGAACAACTGTGAAATCCACTTAAGTTAAGTCGCTGAGCTTCACATTCTTTGGAAATCTGTGATGTGATACACATCTCCAAAAAAGTTTGCTAAAAATAGGGACCCAATATCGTCCCGCACTCTGATTGTATGAAGTGGTCTTTAGAACTGAATAGCGTTTAAATTCGGCTAACAAAGTCTCCCAGATCGGGTCCAGATAGACCCGTAATGACGAGGGTACAATCAAATTGCTATGTGCATGGAATTATACTACATTTTGATTTTTTTGCTGCCCATGCTGGCTTGAATAGAAACTGTAATATTTAATATAAATGTTTGTTTAGTTGGTTTTATACAAATATACATATTTCACTTGCTAATTTAGTAAGTGCTTGTTTGGTTGGTTATGCACAAACATACATATTTCACTTGCTGATTTAGTAAATTTAAGTGTTTGTTTGGTTCTGCCCAGGGGTTGAGGATAAATTCGAAACAGAGTTACCTCGCCCCTGGGCACTCAGGGCAGGGAAGGAACAGGGGTGCGTTAAAACCCCCTGTTCCTTCCTTGCCCTGCCCTGTCAGACTCTTACTGACTAAAGTCAGTAAGTCTGACATGATCCCGCTCCACCCTAGAGCGGGATGTCATTGGATGATTTCCCACCCTACAAAAAAAAAGTGTTTGTTTGGTTGGTTATATACAAACATCCAAATTTCACTTGCTGATTTAGTAAATTCTGCACAATAACACGCATCTTCTTCTTTTATTTCTGACAGTGTATTATTTTAATCATACTGTTTGGGCCCAGTAGTGACCACATTTATTGCTTCATCGGAGGCGTTGCTCACTTCATCTCGGGTGCAGGTAAACCGACATTTGGGACTTTTCAGCAAATGGGACATAGGCTGAACAGAAGCACCTGATCGCACTGGGTGTTTGAAGGATCAATAATCGTCCATTTCGCTAAATTATATTTGCAACGGCCTATTTGGGTACGCAATCGATTCAGTGCTTCGGCATTGATTCTACTTATTTTATATATCTTAAATTATAATACTGTCTTAATCCTGCGGCTCCTCTCTATATCCCTCAGGAATCGTGCATTTCTTTTATTTTTATAGACACGTGTTTGACTGCTATCGTCTCCGTATCTATCGTGTGGGTGGGATGTCCACCATGGCGCATTGCCGTACGTCGAGTGGTGCGATGATGGAACGGGCTTGGTGGAATTAAACTATTATGCAATTCCGTCGCACGCTCTCCAAAATGCAACCATAGAAAACCGACAGGTTAGCAACTCGGCGTTGATGCTCAATACTCTGGAGCCTCGACTTGACGAGCCTATCATTGCTGATGATCGTCTTGGCTCGTTTATCAATTGTCTCAAGGGCATCAAGCTGGTATCTAGTAGACCCATCCCAAAGATGAGAGCAGTAGGTACTTCATACCTACACGACATAAAGTCTAAACTTAGATTACACTGTATTCACGGTATATCATTCTGAACAATTCTTTCCATTTACTCAATGTTTGTTGCTGTTGTGTTGTGTCTGTGTCGAATAAATATGTTTTATTCTATTTTATAGTGTTCCGTAGTTATTGTTATAAAAGTAAATGCCAAATAAAAATGTTCACAGAAGCAGAATACTTAACTAAACAAAATTCATAAAGCAGTTTCTCAATTTCGCAACCATCTCAAAACCAATCTAAACATAGATATAGTATATATTAGTGTGTCCATACTAAAATTTAAGATATATTTGATAATTCTACTTGTTTCAGCAAAACGTTTAAAAAAGACAAATTTATATTCTACAACGGACATAACATTGGACAAAACTATCGTTTTAAAGTTTAGGATAAGCATAAAATTCTGCCAATAGCTATCTGAACGGTTGGTTCGTGTTCTGCAAAGGATGGGGCTAATTTTACGTGTCTCTTTATACTGTAAAGTTAGAAGTACCTTTAAACTTCGCACGAGCAAAATGTACAGTTAACTAATTCTCTACCTAGGTGTTAAAAGGCTTCATTTTTAGGGTTCCGAAAGTCCGAATGTAAAACGGCACCCTTATAGGATCACTCGTGTGACTGTCTGTCAGTCTTGTCACGGTAAATTTTATATGCAGTCAAATTTAGTAACTTAAAATTTGGTACACACATAAACATTTGTAACCCGATACGGAGGAATAACGAAAATAAATGGATCTGGAATTTGGGGTCACTTTTGGGGTGCCAATGGGAAAATAAAAAAATGTACCGTGCTACGTTTCAAATGAAAGCACTTATTGTAAAAGTCCCAAATATGCGTGCAAGTCCGACTCGCTCTGTGCCAGTTTTGTTTTTAATGAAAAGCGGCTTTTGATGCACTTTTATTGAAAAAAAAACCCGGTAAATAGTTTACAAACTCCAACTTCATCATCAGCCTTTTAATGTCCCCACTGCTGGAGCACAAGCCTCCTCTCTGAGAGGGTGTGGGTCGTAATCCAACACGCGGGCCCCATGCATGTTTTATTTCTAGGACATGCCGGTTTCCTCACGATGTTTTCCTTCACCGTTTTAGAGCAGTGGTAATTTACACAAAGTGAAGCGCCGCCGGCCGGGGTTCGAACTCACGACCTACAATGTTACCACTGGGCCACCACTCACCAACACGCTCAAAAACTCCAACTTGAGAATATTAAAAACTCGGTCGCATTTTTTAGAGGTTATTTTTCCAATTTTGCCATCAGCCTCGTCTGCGTAATAGTCAAGAATTAGCCCACAGGTACATAATACCAGGTCGAAAAGTATCCTTGGTACTAACCTAGGCTTGTTGGAAAATCCTGTAAAATCTATATTTTTTGTACAAATACGAGTAGATGGCGCTGTTTGAAATTTTAGAGTGTTCATGCACTTCATTATTTATATTCATTTTGATACAATAAATCTGATGGGCAAAAAAATCTATAAAACAATTTCGTAAATGTATGACAAAAAAATAAAAATATTGGTGAGTCCGTAAGTAGGTAAATTCATTCTACTTGTAAACCGTTACCATCTAGTGAAGAGCTCCACGACCTCATCCCATCGGCCCATTTCTACCATCGGATATCTAGACGCACTACAAGTTAACATCCCTACCTTGTTGCTATTCCACCAATTCGCACTAAGCGTTTCCAAACGTCTTTCATAATGCGCACAGCAAAGGAGTGGAACTCTCTACCTGCGTCTGTATTTCCGAAAGCATACAACCCTATTCTCTTCAACTTTAGAGTGAACAGGCTTCTTCTGGGTAAGCTCGCTCCATCGTCGACTTTGTCTCTGTCACCTCTGACCTAGACTAGAGTCAAGAGCAAACCCATCTAAAATAGAAATAAATAAATAAAAAAGTGCGGTGTGCGGGCCAGGCCCGAACGCAGAAAATACTTGCCTGCTGCCTGCAGCAAATCACTTGTTAGAGTTACCGCGCCCCAGGGCACTCAGGCAACTGAAGGGTTTTAGTCAGTAAAAGTCTGACACGCCCTCCCGCTACATCCAGATCGGGAGAAGTCATTGGATGATTTCCCACCATCCACAAAAAAAGCGTGTTATTACACCAATCGATCGATCGTCGATCGACGGTAGAATGGATTAGTCGACGTCGATTGATAGTTTCTACTACACCAATCGATCCATCGTTGGTCGACTAATTCATTCTACCATCGATCAATGGCATCGATCGACGATCGATCGATTGGTGTAATACCCTTAGAAAGAAAGAAATTTTTCTTCTCACCGGCTAGCGTCAAAGATAGATTTCTGCACAAGTTTCTACGGGTTTACTACGTGAGGGATGTTTGTAGCAAATAATAGTCCATCAAATTGTCTATTGATCGATAAAAAGCTGCAACGGTACCTTACTTTCTACTGGATGTCTCTTTACCTCTAAATTAAGTATGTAACATTTTTATATGTTACAGGGAGATGAGGCATCTGTACGCTAGTATTATAATTATTATTGTGGCTTTGGGTATACCCGTGTGCCAAATCTGTTCAGCTGTTGAGCGCGTAGCTAATAAATATACAGACTTTCACAATTATCATAACCGTAGAAAGAAAAACATTTTTCCAAAAAAAACAACCGACTTCAAAAAAATAAAATACACTAAAAAATAAAATATATCTTTAATTTCGGCAGTCGGAAATAAAATGCAAAGACCGACTTCCGAAATTAAAGATATTTTTAAATTTTTAGTGTATTTTCTTTTTTTGAAGGCGGTTGTTTTTTTTTTTTATTTTTCACTTTTTAGTTGTTATACCCCAGAACTAAAAACCCCAATAACATGGAATTTAAACATACTCGTAATTGGAGAAAACCAAAACGTCATCTATACGTAGTATTTGTCAGTTTTTCAAAAAGCGCTGAAGCAATTTCGATAAATATGGGACCATTTCGGAAGTATATTCTTTTGGATAACAAAATAATTTTTAAAATCGGTCCACAACTGACAGAGAAATCGGTGGACATGCATAAAAAAAACACATACAGCCGAACATAGAACCTTCTCCTTTTTCGAAGTCGGTTAAAAATACGATACAAATATTTTCCTCCAAACCAAAAGTTACCTCGGTAGATCCTGTTTATATTTAACCTGTGACCTGAGTCCCCAACTGTTTCATCCTACTTTATAAAACTGTACCCTATTTGTATTCCAACTCCAACGTATTGGGATACACCTCTAAATGTAAGGAACATGGTGTTTCACAGAAATAGTTTTATTTTTACTGTTTTGTACCGCTTCAGGTTATGATATTCGTATTTGTTTTTTGTGCTCGGATTTATTCTAGTTCTACGAAACCATTATTCATTAAATTTCCTTCGGGTTGCTTTTGCTTTTAGAGATAGCGAGATAGATAACCTGCTGTAAAAATTTACAAATAAAAACTAACTAGAATTACGCCAGGTGCGTACCAAGAGCTAAGCTGAGTTCGTTTAGCTCAGGTAAATTTTAGGGTTGCGTACCTCAAAAAGAAAAAACGCAATCCTTATTGTGGTCCGTCCGTCCGTCTGTCTGTCTGTCAAGACCTTTTGAAATTAAAACCATGTACTCAGGTCTACAGTCCCTTGAAGCTGTGAAAAAAATCAAACTTCTAAGTTAACGTAACAAAAAAGATACGGCCGTTTATGCCGCAAAAAACGTACATTTCGACACTCTCACGGGAATCAAAATTTATAGGGTACCTACTTCCCGCTGTCCTACAATCATGAAATTTGCCCAGAGGCAAGGTCTTATAACACAAGTTAAGGGAAAAGTCTGACTACCGTAAATTTTTGATTACATCAAAAAAAAAATAGGGTCCCTATACAAGGCTTTCGGGTCCAAAACTTTAAAGTGAGGCAACCGTTCATGTGGGGCATCGTATGAAAGGACCTCATTAATACAAGCTCAAACAGATTTTAAATTATTTAAACCACGTTTAATTACCGAAAAAATAAAAAAAATAAAGATTTTGTGGCAAAAAATTTCGAAACTCAATTCCCGAACTATTTAGAAACCCGTAATCTTGTACGGAACCCTCTGTGTGCGAGTCCGACTCGCACTTGACCGGTTATTATTTCATACTTACAAAGCTTAGTTTGCATAGTTTACTGCCTGCACACAAGTAAGAAATACTGCCACAGCTATGCGATTTAAGGTAAACCAACTCTTGGTCTGTAACTAGCTTTACCAAAGCTAGGCTATTGCCCAAACAGCATACTTAATTAAACCTACCTACGTTTCCTACTTTAAAACTTATTCGCCTTACGAAAAACAAACATTTTAAAGGACGCGAATGTTTTTGCTGACTAAATTAAATCAAAATCTAACTAAGCTAGACTAAATGTCTATAAATAACACAGAAACAAAATATCCAAACGATTTAACTACAATAATGGCAGGAAAATGAGTGATAAATCTTATTTTACGCAAAAGAAGGGCTCTGGAGGGTTTAGTTTTTTTTTTCGTTAGCGTCAGATGCAGCGTGGGCAATTTATACGAGGCCTCTTTTTGGGGCCAGGAAATCTACTATCTATGAAACATTTTAAAAGTTAGGTAGAAAATCTATGGCCGATTTTTTTTCGAGTGAAGTTTAATGGATGTTTTAATTATTTGCAAATTGATTCCTAGTAGATATTGTGATGTAAAATTCGTGTAGTTTTGTGTCGCAACTGAATAATATGTGGAACAATTGAAACAGGCGCGATCTCGGTAAAAATGAAGCTGAGAATTTTATTGAAGTATTGACCATCTCAGCGAAGCTTGCCGAGAAGGATGACTCGATACATTTGATGCCATTTACTGGAAAAATATTAAAATATGGTACATCCGCATTCTAATGAAAAATAAAGTGTTGCGACATCTATGACGCTACATACGAACTAAAAACAGTAATTTCTGTATTCCTATAATTAATCAGCTTTCTCGGTCACGTTGTCGGTTTAGCGAAGATCCTAAAACATTTCAGTAGCTCTAGCTTGATACGTGCGGGCAGAGTTTCAGCCACAGAAAACGTGATCGTACTTTTAATGTGATAAGTAAATACTTCGCGTACAATTTAATAGGACGACCTCGGTCGTAGTAAGTTTTACTTCTCAGTGATGCTGAATACTTGCGGCTATAAGAGGTAGGAATTGACCAAATAAACGAGATGGTATTAAGGATGGAATTGAATAGCATGGAAGTATGGAAGGAAGACAAATATTGCATCATCATCATCCTAAAGACATCCACTGCTGGACAGAGGCCTCCCCCAAGTGTCGGCACAATGACCGATCCTGTGCGTCTCGCATCCATCAGCTACTCTCGACCCTCATCAGGTCATCGGTCTACCTTGTTGGAGGCCTTCCAACGCTGCGTCTTCCGATACGCGGTCGCCAGTCTAGAACTTTTCTGCCCCATCGACCGTCTGTTCTGCGAGCAATGTTCCCTGCCCACTGCCACTTCAGTTTGGCGATTCTTCGGGCTATGTCGGTAACCTTGGTTTTCTTGCGGATGTCATCATACGGAGTCAAGTGTAGGCAGGCTGCCGGGCACTAGGGGTCATTTCTTTATTGTGCGTCTCATTTGGGGAGTTTTGCCATAATCACCACGCTTGGCAGGCGGCATGGCGATCGCAGTGTAGCCGTTGCACAATGCACAGAGAATGCTGCTGCCCTTTGTCGCCTCTTACGACACCCACGGCAAGTGATGGGATGGTACGTCCGACACCATAAGGAATGTTGTATCGATTTGAGAATATGATATTCAGAGACTGAGCGGTTCCGTTGTCTGTTTCCGAAACTTATCATCCGATCTTTATGAAATTTAAATGGGACCATTTCGAAATAAAGCCCTTTCGAACAAAAAAAAACAATTTTGCAAATCCTTATAATTATATGACGGTGTTATGCCCGAACAAACTTAAAAAAAAACATACGAACATCCGAATTTATAATCTCCTTTTTGAAGTCGGTTAAAAAAACTATTATTATTAATATTAGCTCGTACTGTCCCACTGCTGGGCAAAGGCCTCCCTCCATTCCTTCCAACGGTCACGATCTTTTGCTTCTTCTTTCCAATTCTTAAGAAGACATCCAGGTCTTCCCGCCATCTCCTTCTAAAAAATCAAAGACGTTGAAATTTTTGTTTTGTAATGAATGTTCACAAACGTTGACAACGACATAAATAGACTTCTAATATTATTGCCCGGGCCTGCGGACGGCGTGTAATGAGTAGCTCGCCGTCCGATCAGCAACAGGCCCGAGAGTCGACGGCGCGTAGTGTTCCACGCGCGCCTCAAAGAGTTGTCAGCAAGAGACGGGGCCCGTCATGGCCGATGCCTGCCCGGGGGTTGAGGATAAATTCGAAACAGAGTTACCTCGCCCCTGGGCACTCAAAGGCAGGAAGGAACAGGGGTGGGGTTTAGTCAGTAAGAGTCTGACACGCCCTCCCGCTCCACACAGAGCTGGAGAAGTCATAGGATGATTTCCCAACCCACAAAAAAAAAAAAAAAAAAATTATTGCCGTTTTCGTAATCGGGTAAATGGCACAAAACCTCTTATTTACTGGCCCCAGTTTCTTCCACTTTCACGACCCTCACCCTTGATTAATAGCCTGCATTTGCTAACCTACACATCTCTGTCATTACCGCCCCTAATTCTCAGAAATGTTCACGATGCAATATATATATATTTTTTTTTAGCATGACGTCTTGCGTTAGCGCCTTGTTTTCTTTGGATATAAGTTTTTTAGGGTTCCGTACACGAATGGTCCAAACGGAGCCCTATTGTTGTCACTAACTTGTCCGTCTGTCTCTGTCTGTCCGTCTGTCCATCCGTCGTTGGTCACAAAATTTTGTTTCGAAGAAAATTTTAACTTCTCATGGACGCGGGACGTATGAACTTGAAAGGAGAACCCAGTTTTTGGGCCTAACTGTTACACGAATCAGATATGTACCGAAGAAATCGTCTATTTTGCTGAATTAACCCATTTAAATCTTAGCCTCGCTAACAATGGCCAAGTGTAGAAAAAATGTAGATTTATATTTTTAGTTTTTAACAACTTTTTTAAATACATACACAACATTTATTTCATTATACGTCTCTAACTACACAAACGCTGGTATTATGTCAATAGAGCGTACCCTAAAAATATGATCGATTAAGTGGAAATCGATACTGTTACAAATATTGAATAATGCTCCATCGTTTTATTGTTTTTTAGGTATCAAAATCAATGTAAAACAAAAAATCTGGAATCTAATTGATTTTTAACGTAAAAAATCATTAAAACAACTAATGAATAAAATCGATTGCATCACAAATTGCACTAGTAAACGGCAAATATCAGTCAACGTCTGTCAATTGTCGTCATGTCATTAATATCATTCATCTTTCGTATTTTTGCGCAAGTGAAAGTGCTCGAATACAGGACTCCGAAATTGATTACATTAAACATTTTTGAAGTGTAAACTTCTTTAGGCACGTTGGCATTTTAAAGATGGGAAAAATCTATTGAACTCGCGCGACACCGACACCGCGACGAGTGCTACGATGCGTAGCACAGTTTTCACTTCTGTCGGCAGTCCCCATGACTGCCTATTTTTTTTTTTATTTAATTTAATTTTTTTTTTTTTTATTTTTTTTTTTTTATTTTTTTTTTTTTTTTTTTTTATTTTTTTTATTTAAGTATTTACTACTTGAAAAACTAAAACAATAATAGTGGTGCTTATTCAGCCTGTGTCTGTGGTGAGCGCACTTTTTCTAAATTGAAACATCCTTTATCTATTAAATATTTAGCTACAAAAACATAATCCAAAATACAAAATGATTACAAAATCGGGGGATACAGTTTGGTGTTACAGCTACATAAAATATATATCATCTCCATCGATTTTTAAGTGTGAGCAACCCACACCAGGAATTATTCCTGTATCGTGGGTGCGTTCCAGACATGTAAACATCCACAAGACACCCAGACCCGGAACAAGTATCCGTAGGCCATACAAATATTTGTTCAAACGCTCAACCACTGCGCCAACCGTGCCGTCGAAATTGGACACCGTACCCTGCCATATCTGAAGTTACCCACTTCAGATTTAACAGATTGTTCTTCCCGAAAATCTTAAAGATCTAAGTGAAACTGTATTTTTCTGAACAGTAAAGATTTTTTTTTTTTTAACTGAAAGCCTAAGCTTTTTTATGAACCTACCTAAAATCTCACCGTGATAGGCTGCGGGCGCTGCAGCACAGCACATATATATTTATATATAGTCCTCCTTATGGATTTTGGTAACGACGACCCTTTGAAATTATTTCCTAGCGTGTGCCCGTTCCAGATTAAGGCCCCTCTAGAAACGGCCATTTTTGGCACTTTTGCCTACTACTTTGGATACGAAACATTTTGAGACCTGTTTTAACAACGTAAAAATTCTTTATCCTCTTTGTAACAAACGTCAAGTTGGATTTTTTAATATTTATTTTCTGTGCTATGCTACGATTTTTTATTCAATGAGGGCGCCACTGGACCGCGAGAAGGCCCTTAACGTAGGAAATAAAGCCTCAAAAGTAGAAATGTAACCTAAAATGTAGGTTAACACTGACTGATTTTACCAATTTGGCCATTGCTGGGCGACGTGAAAATTAGGCACGTGAAACCATCATATATGCTCTAATTTATGGCCAAATTCCAGCCCTGTAACGCCAGGCCCAAGTTTCTATGGAGTTCGGGTTTCTCCTTTGGTAATAATGTTTATTGTTACGTATATTTTACTAAGAATTCAAATACCAATATATTTTTAAATCATATTTTATCTTTGATAATTCCCTTATTCTATATGTGCGATATCCGAGACGCACTTGGCCGGTTTTTTTTAAAGTGTGTAAATAAATAAAACAGTTTGGGGTTTTTCTTTTACTCTGCAAGAAGTACATTTCCCCTGGTCCAGGCCATGGTACGGAGCGAAAGGGAATGGGAAGCAGTCTCCTCCTTCTGCGAAGCAGTAATACTCGCGAAGGAGAAGACGGAACGGGTGAGGGAGACTCAACGGAGTCCTCACGCTCCCAGCCGCAGCCGCCGCAGGAGACGCCCTGGACGTCCGTCGGGAGTCGCAGGACGATCTCCGGCCACCGTAGACGCGGGCCTGCGGACGGCGAGTAATGGGTAGCTCGCCGTCCGATCCGAGCCACGAGAGTCGAAAGATGGGAAGGTATCAAAGAGATGTCAGCCACCACCGACAGGGACTTTTTTTTTTGTTTTTTTTTTTTGTGGGATGGTAAATCATCCATTGACTTCTCCCGCTGTGAGAAGGGCGTGTCAGACTCTTACTAACTAAAACCCACCCCTGTTCCTTCACTGCCTGAGTGCCCAGGGGTGCGGTAACTCATTTTCATAATTTATCCGCTACCCCTAGGCATACCGACGGGGCCTATCGTGGCCGATGCCTGCATGCCAAGGGGTAGCGGATAAATTCGTAACAGAGTTACCGCGCCCCTGGGCACTCAGACAAGGAAGGAACAGGGGTGGGTTTTAGTCAGTAAGAGCCTGACACGCCCTCCCACTCCACCCAGAGCGGGAGAAGTCATAGGATGATTTCCCACCCCAAAAAAAAAAACCTACCACATAAGATATCCATATGAGCTTGTCATAAGTCATCATATCATATCATAGACCCGTCACTTAGTTGTATAAAAGTCATCTGGTCTTCCTTAAATTACCTTGGTTCGGTCAACAGGCAAATATTATATTTCTGATCATAATAATATCCACCCCGAAGTAGTGGCAGCAGTTAACAATTGATTAGCTCCTCATACAAGCAAGTCAACCACAAGACACCCACAAAATTTCGTATACGGCTTTACGAAGCCGTATACGAAATTTTGCCGATTTCGCTGATTTACGTGATTTTACAGAAGTGATTTTGATGTTAAAATAAAGTATAGAAAAGTTATAAAAGTTTCAATGCTCAACATGAAAGGTCATTTCAATTATGATCTAATCTATCTGATATAGATCTTCGGAAATAACCTATTTCTGAAAATCTGTATCAGATCCTAATGTATTATAATTATACTAAAACCTTCCTAGAAAAATATTCATTTGAATTACGAAAACTCATCCAAATCGGATCAGAACTATTCGATAAAATCGCGGACAAACATACATACGGATCAAATACAGAACCTCCTTTTTTGAAGTCGGTTAGAAACAAAAGAACGTAACTGATAAGTTACCTGTTCGCTATAGTTACCTTGAACGTGCTGAAATTATAAATAACACTTATTCTAAACACAATGACATTTGACAATGAATATGAAGGATATTCATCTAACTTGTGACCTAGTCTAAACAAAATTATTATTCCTAGGTGTCTGACTGACCAACGATATACCTACAATGTACTTGGTTTGTGTTTAGAATAACTTAGTAACATTTTATTTGTTTTTCCTCAGTAAACTGAAATTATTGAACAAGACAGTGCGAGACATAGTGAGTCATGCTACCTAGAATAGTCTAAACAATATACAACTTTTTTTTTAAATTTTGTTTTCTCATAATCCTAAGCAATTATGTAATTTTCACCTTGTGGTTTGCTGTAAGAAAACCCAAACGCTGAGTTAAGCTCGCCTTTGTAATTAACTGTCCGATTGTGTTTTTCTGTATATGTTTTATGTGTACAATAAAGAATAATAATAAGAATAATAAGTAGTATAGTAGTATCTTGATCTGGCTCGCGAGGTTGTCGACATGTGGGAGGTGGATACAGCAGTCATTGTGCCGATAGTCGTGACGGCCAATGGCTTAATTGCCAAGAGCCTCGACCAACATCTCAGGAGGCTCTCGTTAGGCAGTTGGATCAAGGGCTTGATCCAGAAAGCAGTACTCCTGAACACGGCTCGTATTGTTAGGAGATTCCTTTCTCAGGAGCCCTGACCACCGGTAGCTTGGACCCTATTCCCGATACCGGTGGGCTACTACTTTTTATATTTTTAAATGTTTTTGTATTTATTTATGTTTTTATATGTAAGTACCTAAATATTTGAAAATGTAAAGTGTATGTATATAAGATTAAATAAATGGAAGAATAATAATATTTTTTTGTCAGTCGAATGTTTTGAAAATTTTAATTTTTTTTTGTTCCTACATTTTTGCAATTGTGTTTTTGAGATCTTTTTTTTTTATACGCCACGTCACAAAAAATATGACTAAACTTACTTAATGACGGCCGCCCTTTAATTTCTTTTCTTCAAAATTCGTATATTCACTTCGGCGGTCAAGACAATCTAAAAAATACCGGCCAAGTGCGTGTCGAATTGCACATTTAGGGTTCCGTACCAAATGAAAAAATGATCAAAGAAAAAATTTTATTTATCAAAATTTGTTTATAATTTTGTGACTGACTACAGACAGACGGACACGTGAGTGACAGCAATAGGGCTCCGTTTGGACGGTACGGGTACGGAACCCTAAAAAGCAATAGCATACCTACATACTCTCGAAAAACAACATCACCCTCCTTCTGGGGCTGTCGGGGAAAAATAAGCCTTCATTGAATGTGAACATCAGGCTCTTAAGTTACATGGGTCGTGGATTAATTCGTAACAGAGTTACCACGCCCTTGGGCACCCAGGCAAGGAAGGATCAGGGGTGGGTTTTAGTCAGTAAGAGTCTGACACGTAGAGCTCCGAGAAGTCATAGGATGATTTAACACCCCAAAAAAAAAATCTTTAGTTACATTCTTTTACAACGATTTATCAGAGACACACAAAACCGAGATATAGAGAAAAGTTTGTCCTGTATTCAGTAGACACAGGTTAACAACTCGCACTTCGGAATTGCAAATTCGTATCGAGAGAGAAATGCTTTAATACCTATGAACATAAATATAGAAATACACCTACACCATGAATTCATCCATACCTACTCTTCGATCAGTATCAAAGTGGATTGACGCCAGTTCCCGTCACCTGAGACCGTAGACAATGATAAATAAAGTAACTTTGTCACGTCCTCTCCCGAAATGCTTTAATCCGTAACTGTGGGTTACGGATTACGCCAATTCGGAGAGCTCGAGGCGAATAATCTGTCACTTTTTGCAAGAAAAGTCCTTTAAAAAGGTTTTTAGAGGCTGGGTCTTATTTATATAGCGGTTTCATATTTAAATACTTAATTTTAGTATTTTTTAACATGGTTTTATTGGCTTTTCCTGTAACTACGTAAAAAAATCTTAGAAGTTCAATTTGACTTACTGCCCGGTTTTGCGATTGAGTTGAATTTTTATTGTTATTATTGTTTATCCTTTATTTCAGGCAACTATAAGGCCCATAAATCATAAAATCACAATACATAAATATAAAAACAATCGCTCCGCCAACTCCTTGGTGGCGGCGGTGCGAGACCGGGACAACAGCCCGTTACATCAAAGGTGGTAGTCATACCATACGCCGATTACATAATTCGTGTTATGTAATCTATTTATCGTTATCTATGTGTGTTTATGTACCTATTCATTTGGATATTAATCTGGCAAATAAACAATTTCATTTCATTTTAATGTCATTTTTCATAACATGCGGGGAGCAGGGGGGAGGGGTGTTACGGGTCTCAGTAATACATATATTAAGTTTTGCCTACGAGTTTTGTTTGGATGACATGCATGCATGGTTAGCTAAATGACGTCATTCTAAATCCAATATGGCGGACTAGTTATTTTCAAAAGAAGATCACGAAAAATATCTTACTGTGGTAACACGGTAACAGGTTAATATGGTCTTGTAACTCATCAACATCATCAGCTTCCATATTTTCTTGTAACATTCTCCCCTGCAAATACAAATAGAAACAATACAAATACTTTATTATCTTAAATACAACACTAACAATTAAGGAAGCCCCTGACTCCCAAACTAGGCGGGCCCGATATGTCAGGAGTCAGCGCCCTCCCCTTTTTGTTTTGGCTCAATTATTTACATAGAATTATAAATAATGGGATATGAACCATAAAATTAAACAATTCAAAACAACTGAAATTAATTTAAATTAAAAAAAAAAAACAATAAAAAGTAATCAAATTATTAAAATCGTAAATTAAATTAAAATTAAATTGTAAAAATTATATAAATTCATATTAAAATCTTACCAAAATTAGGATTATACAAGAATTAAATAAAATTTCTAAAGTCTCTTCCCTCAACCCTTGCCACCAGTCACGCTATCATTCACTCCCTTTTTACCTGACTGAAGAAAGAAGGTAATGTGTTTCGAGAGTATGTACCTAGTACTTATGCATGTTTGCATGTTTATATCTTTGTCACGCCCTGTAGCCTGAACGGCTGGATAGATTTTAAAAAATTAGATATCATTAGATTCTTCTAAAGTGCCAAAGTGACAAAAGTTTTTTTTTTTTAAAGTGCCGGCCGCTGTTATACCTAGCTACGACTGCCATCTATTTTTATGGTGACATGGTCATGTGGGGTATTAAAATATAGGCCTTAAGGAGACAATTCCCAAATTCCCAAAAGGTAACTCAAATTTTATGAAATTAAAAAAAAATATTATAATGAAAGAATTAGCATTGTCATTCAACGTGCCAATGCTTCTGAGCACTCCCAGATAACAGTGATGTGGAGGAATACTTCGACGCCTAAGCATATTCTGTTTTTTTTAATATATTGTTATATTGTATGTAGTTAGGTTATAAATAGTTAGTTATTACATAATATTATTTAAGTATTTTATAAAAAATTGTGATTTTCAAAAAATATTTGTATCAAAAAACCCGACTGGAAAGAAATACTAAAAAGTCCCAAACAAGTCACTCTATAAACAGTCTGATGCAGTTTGTAGCGTAAAAAAAAGTCTGTGACTGAGCTAAAATAAATGCCACCAACTGCATCGGACTGTTTAAAAAGTGACTTGTTTGAAACTTTTAGTTTTTTTTTTTTTTTTTGGAGTCGGGTTTTTTGGCAAGTTTCTTTTTTTCTATAGTGTCATTTCTTACACAATTCATTAATATTGGTCTTGTACTTCTGCACCACAAAATTTTTGCTTCCATTTTTTGTCCCATGATTTTATAGCAAGCAATGAGTCCTTAGTCTCTGATTATAAATCAGTATGTTACAAGAAGCCGATAAGAAACATATTATGCAAAACATCTGAGTCTCGTAACAATAAATTATGTTCGATCACAGCTATCCCCCTTGCTTCGTTACTGATAACTTGCCTTGAGCTTCTTGATAACCTGTGTTGTATTAGCATTCATTACATTAAAAGTAATTGTAGTGGGTATCAAAATAGCTGTGTTATTGTACTTGTCAAGACAAATGAGACAAAATATCGAGTGCAAAAAGACAGTTTCCGAAGCCGAAAGCATATTCTACTCATTATTTGTATTATTTTTTTTCACTAGACCATACCTGGGAATCCACTGGTTCTGGAGATATTGAAGGTCAAAGTCGTAATTTTTTTTTTCTTTTTTAGGAAAATGAATTCCAAGTGTAACTACTAAACTTGTTTCCAAACAAACATTACCTGAATTTTCGATATTTTTTTTCTAAATTTCGAAATTACGCATGTGCAGTTATAAAAACGCAATGAATATCAAACGTATCCGACAATTACATACGTGGCTTAGAGCAAAGAGGCAGGGCTTCACTCCATTTGCCTGGGTTAGCGTTACATTGCGCGCTATAAATATAGGTTTTTTTTTCATACCTAATAATAAAAGTCGTTTCCCAGCAATATTTTTTGCGCAAAGCTACTTTATTAGACGTACAGTATGCGTAGTTGATGGCTATGTGATGTGTATTTTTACACCCTGTATACATTTTTAACACACTAACTCGAAAACACGTCTGTTGTAAAGTGACCTACTTTAAATAATTAATCTCAGCCGAAAGACGTCCAATTCTGGACATAGAATCCTCATGTCATATGGCCTCCCCCAAGTGTCGCCACAACGATTGATCCTGTGCGTCTCGCATCCATCGGCTACCCGTGACCCTCCAGGTCATCAGACCACCAGTCCTTGTGGGAGGCCTTCCAACGCTGCGTCTTACGGATTACGGTCACGCAGTTACGCGGTCGCCACTCGCGGTCGAACTTTTCGGTCTCATCGACCCTCTGATATTTGTTTAAAATTCTATAAACATATACAAACTTATAAAATACTTAACTAACTGTAATAAAAACAAAAACTAACTAAATATAACTTACAATCTGGCGTCAAAAAATTCCTCCGCATCGCTGTCTACTGGAAGTGTGCCCAAAAAACTGGCGGCATTGCCACGTTGTATGGCAATGCTTAACCTCTAGCCGAGGAAAAAGCCAGCCCTTGGGTCACGCGAAGTGTCAAAAAGGCGTTTATCTTTGAATACTAAATGAGCACTTGGACCCCACGGCCCAAGGGTTTCAACCCCAAACGGCTCGAAAATGTAGCTACCGACGAAGTTGTTATATTTCCGCCACTTGAGGTTCTCCGCAGCCGCAGCGGCAGCACCAGCACAGCACGACGAACTAGGAAGATGAAATTCTATTTTTTTTTTATATTAGTCTGGTTGGTGGCTTGTTTCTCTGTTAAAAATCGAACAAGGCGTGTGACGTCTGCATGAAATTTTACTTATTACTATTACTCTACCCATTCCAGGCTGCCTGGAAGATATCGCGGAATGCGATAAGACCGCCAGTTTTATGTTTTTCTAGTGTAAAGTTTTCTTTGTGGCTATTTTTAATCTTGGCGTACAATAAAATAATGTGTTGAAAAAAGTTGTTTGTTACACGTGAACATTAAAATTTAGTTACGTAATATTGTCTCTCCTCTCCCCTCCGGATGCCGTGGTGTACGGTCGTGTTCTCAAGTAATCCGCGCTACTATTTTTTTAGTATTTATTTAATTTAAATAATAAATAAATCAAAATTCCTCAACGAAGTTCAACCAACTAAGTACTAGGCGCGCATACCCAGTGAGGAGGACAGAGACTGCACGGCAAGGTTGAAACGGAGTGAGACATCTGTATCCAGTCCCGCCCTCCGACCAAGCGCTGCAAAGAAGGAGCAGGACAACCTACTTCTCTGCGCTGCTGCCGACTCCGCCCACTGAATCAGCTCGCATAAGCCCTGCCCTGTAACTCAATAAGAGTGGCGCGTACGCAAGTACCCTCTAATGGTGACACCTTTGCTTGCAAGTACCCTCAAATAGTGTCACCTTTGCTTCTACGTCAGCGCTCCAGGTATTTATTGGAATTACTTTATTTATACTATGTCGACTCGACGCACTCCGCCGAAGACAACTAATGTAACTCCACTGGCAAAAACTCCTGTCTTGAGTTATGGATCTGATTCTCAGTTATATGTGTCACCTCCTACTGGTCAAAGTGACTTCATCACTCGTAGAATGAAGCGTAAACATCACGTACACGGGACGTCTGAATATACTGTATCCACTGACGAATTGAAGGACATTTTTTCTTCATTTGAAGCCCAGCAGAACTCTAAATTCGAGAAACTCATGGAATCTATTCAATTAATCAAAGACCAGAACACTGAGATCCAGAAAAGCATGGATTTTCTTTCCTCCAAGTATGACGAAGTATTACAGAAAATGGTTAACCTTGAACAAAAAAATAAAAGTTACGAACTTAAAATCGAGGCACTAGAGAGCAAAATAGAACAGCTAGAGCGTAACTCACGCGCATCCACCATCGAAATTAGGAACATTCCTAGACAAGCATCGGAAAATAAGAATACTCTTCGTAACCTAGTCCAGAAGGTGAGCGAGGTCATTGATCAGCCATTATCTAACCTTGATGTTCAAGATGTTTATCGCCTAAAAACCAAAAAGGAATCTGGTAATCATATTGTGGTCAAATTCACAACAACTTCATGTAAAGATGGATTCCTAAAACAGTGCAGGAACTTCAATAAGATGCACAAAGACAACAAGCTAAATACATCCCACCTGCAGCTAGCTGGCCCTATTAAACCGGTCTTTGTCGATGAGTCACTGACAAGCTTGGGAAGACGACTAGCATACCTGGCCAGACTGTTTGTTATGGAACACAAATACCATAGTACATGGACTTCTTATGGAAAAATTTTTATCAAAAAATCCCATGATTCACCAGCGCTGCGTGTGGACTGCGAACTGGATCTGGAAAAGATTGCTAATAAGTGACTATTCTATGTCAAATTACTATGTTTGCTCTGTTCTTTTTATGTTATATCCTTTTATATTTTTAAGTTTTACACCATTAGCTATTACACAATACTCCACAATGAAACACTCAACACATTAATAATAATAACACAACCATCTAACATTTATAACTTTCTTACACTTATTTCACACATAAATAGGGTGAACCATACATACGCGACGCAACAACATATCCATATAATACATACCTCTCCAATTTTCCACAGTGCTACGACACCATTATATACAATTATTACTTGTTATCCATCTGCTACATATAACTATAATACATTATATACCAACTCATCATTATATTACATTCGCTTGACTAATTTTCAATCTACTTATGAGGTATTAATCGTCACATCTTTTTATAACTCTGCACCTTTAAATCACACTTACTTTCCACGTAATTACAATCTATTGACATGCTCGAATTCACCTACTTACTTAAATTATTAAAATTCGATAACATAAACCAAATTAATAGCGATCTTGATAATTTTGTTATAGCGAATTCATCCACTTGCGAAATAGAAGAGTGTCCTAATCTAATTAAAAGGCCACACTCTAGTCTAAAAATAATACATCAGAACATCCGTAGTGTTAATCGTAACTATCCTAGCCTGTTAACCCTTCTTAAAAGATCAAATACTGAGTGGGATCTTATCATACTCACGGAGTGTTGGCTACGCCACACCCACACCATTCCTGCAATAGAAGGCTTCGACTTGGCTAAAACTGAAAATAACATCACCCAAAATGAAGGGGTCATCGTGTACTTCAAAGATAATTTAAGTCCAATAATATCGGAACCTACCATTCTTGATGCCAATTGTATTACAATAAAGTTAGACAGTAATACCCTCGTCGTTGCAATATACAGACCTCCTGGTAATAAAAACATTAACCCATTTCTTGAATCTCTCAGTAACTTTTTAAGTAGCTTAAACTTCCCTAATATCATTCTCATTGGAGATATTAACGTGGACATAACTATTAACACTAACGATACTAACTCATCATCATACCTAAATGTACTAGCTTCCATAGGTCTTTTACCTGCCCACCAGTTACCAACACATAGTAAAACTTGTTTAGATCACGTCATGCTAAAAAGTAGACTCCCTGCCTTTTGCTATGTCGCGGAGACGTCTATTACCGACCATGACAGTGTGATACTTGTGCTTGAAAACCACCACCACCCGATGATAACATCTACCATTAGGAAAGTTAACTACATAGGCCTTGACAACGATATGCAAAATATATGCCTCAATTCCATCTACGAAATAACTGATGTAAATGTAGCTACTACATTGTTAGTCATTGACCTAAACACTATAATTCTAGCTAACACACGAACCGTTTCCATTTCTAATCGCAAGAGGATTAGAAAGCCCTGGATAACAAATGGTCTATTGAGATGTATGAAAAATCGAGATAAACTCCACATAAAATCAAAAAAAAACCCTAATAATGAAATCAGCAAGATCACCTACAAAAGGTACAGAAACTTTTGCAACTGGCTACTAAAAAAACTAAAAACGGACTATGAAAAAAACCTATTAGATAAAGCAGCTAAAACTAACAATAAAAAACTTTGGGACGCTGTAAAACAAATAACACACTCCAACAAAAAATCAAACCCAGCAATGGATCTTATATCTACCCCAAACCCTTCTACCTCTGTCAATGCAATAAACAATTTTTTTGTGTCTATTGGCAAAAACCTTGCTGAAAACATTCACGACGGAAATCCTTCTATCTACACACCACACGCTAACTCTTGTCCTTCCTCTTTCGTTTTGCTTCCCACTGATGAAGATGAGGTTCGTCAGTGTATCCTAAATCTAAAAAAAGTCAATACAGCTGGACGAGACAATATCTCAGGAGCTTTTCTTAAAAGATACCACACTACCCTAGTCCCGCCCTTAACGTACATCTTCAACTTAATGTTCCTCAGTGGTGTTTTTCCGAAGGAATTTAAACTTGCTGAAGTAATCCCAATCTACAAGAGTGGTGACAGAGGCTGTGTCAACAACTACCGACCCATCTCTATACTTTCTACTCTGTCTAAACTAGCTGAAAAACTTATTAACAAACGTCTAATTAACTATCTTGAGACCAAATCCTTGCTGTCAAAATCTCAATTTGGTTTTAGAGCTGGAATCTCGACCAATGATGCGGTTCACGAATTGATCGATCATGTGGTTAATAAACTAGACCACAAAAAGAAAGTGATAGCGATATTCCTGGATCTAGCTAAAGCTTTTGACACGGTCTCTGTTCCACTCCTACTAACTAAGCTACAAAGTATGGGGATTCGTGATACACAGCTCAAACTATTTGGGGATTACCTTGCTGACAGGCAACAGAGAGTCAGAATTGGTGAATTCACTAGTGATGACTTATCTATTTGCTACGGTGTTCCTCAGGGTAGTGTAATTGGGCCCACGCTTTTCCTCACCTTCATCAATGACCTATGTGATCTGCTACTACAAAATGGCAAAATTGTCACATTTGCGGATGACACTGCGTTGATCTTCCATGGCGACAGTTGGGATGAGGTTTACAGCCTCGCTCAATCTGGGTTCAATACTGTAACTTCTTGGCTTAATAACAACGGCCTTACTCTCAATGTCAGCAAAACTAAATTTGTACCATTCTCTATTAAAAACAACTCATCTGCAGTTCACGAAAATTATTACATCAAAGCCCATTACTGCTCATCTGCCCACCCCTGTTCCTGCAGTCGATTAGAAATAGCTTTGAGTATAAAGTACCTCGGAGTCATGATTGATAGTACTCTCAGCTTCAAACACCACCTGGACCTACTATCTTCCAGAACTCGAAAACTAATTTTCATTTTTAAAAATTTAAGCCGCATTGCAGATAAAAATGTCATTAAAATGGTTTACATGGCCCTGTGCCAATCCATTCTAACCTACTGTATTACTGTATGGGGTGGCACTAGTAAAACTAACTTAATACAACTTGAAAGAGCTCAAAGAGCGGTACTAAAAGTAAGCTTGTCGTTACCTTTCTTCTTTCCTACCAAAGATCTGTACTTGCTCTCTGATGTGCTGACAGTAAGACAACTATATATTCTGTGCTCAGCTCTAAAACAACATACACTAATAGGGTACGATCCTTTACTTAATGCAAACAAGAGAGTCAAATACAGGGTTTGCCCAACACTTACTTATCGTAGCACTGCCTTCTCACGCAAATTCTTTGATTTTCTTGGTGGACATCTATATAATAAGATAAATAAGAAGCTAACAGTTTACCCTCTTACAAGAGCTAATTGTAAGAGGGTTATTACTGCCTGGCTTAAGTCCCTCAACTACGATGACACTGAAAATCTGCTTATTGTACCATCCTAACCAACTGCGTATGCTGTCACCTCCTTCACCCCGCACACACGCACTCACACACACTCACTCTCTCCCACACACACTCACACAGACACATACACGCTCCCACACACTCGCACTCACACTAGCGTACACATACTCAATTACTCTCTCATCCAATTTAGTTCCTCTCACCCACTTTGTACCCCCATAACAGAAACAATCTCACTTCACCACTTTGTACCCCCATAACAGCAACAATCTCACTGCACGTAGCTTAATCCCTCTTAATTATTACTTCTCACTGATGTTGTATACAGCTGTCACCTATTGTCCGGAGTCTGGAGAGGCTGGTTATCTGTCATACAGGTCTCCTAGTACAGAAACCAGTCTCTCACATAGATCACAACAATTATCGCTAATGTTTTGTTTGTTTTTTATATTGTTTGTAAAATTCTATGTGAGAGAAGAACAATAAACTTTATTATTATTATTATTATTATTATTATTATTGTGCTCTTTTGACGAGCAATTCCCTCTATTTCCTTCCCACACACCTATTAAAACCAACGCGTGTTATCATGGTGTTAATAAACTCCTCGGGGCGACACGGGTGAAGATTAGGGTGTATACCAGACAGACGCGTCCCAGAGGACAGCTTACAAAACTGGGACAGTTGATAAGGTTGCCAAAGGTTATGCTAGTTTGTAAGTTAGTATACAAAGTATGGAACTTCCAGGGACATAAAAATTTGCGTAGAGATAGTTCGTAAAAAGTAAAGTAAATATATACATATGTTTATTTTAACTATATGTACTTTCATGCCCGTTTTTAGGGTTCCGTATTCAAAGGGTCCAAACGGACCCCTATTGCTGTCACTCATGTGTCCGTCTGTCCATTTGTCTGTATGTCCGTCATCTGTCACACAGGTTTTACAGCTAAACGGTTGGAGCTAGTCTTCAAATTTTCACAGTTGCATCTTATTGAACCAAAGCCATACAAATAGTCAAAAATACATTTGGTACAGAACCCTAAATGTGTGAGGTCCAACACGCATTTGGCCGGTTTTCCTTTGTTTCCCTTTATAAATCCAGCGGTTCTCATGTGTGCCGCTAGTTTTCCGCTAGTTTACCTTGCCAAAAACCCAATTCACGCGTTTTAAACCGCTATTATCACTATTAGCCAAGGTCTTTAGACCTGTGACAAGGTTCATACACCCGGAACCTGACAAAGTCAGTAGTTACACGATGGCCGCCTGTCAACGGGGACTAACAGATGCTGAAACGTGACGCGTCTCTGGTTCGAGAGGTTAATAAAACTTTTTTTTAAGCACCTGCCATATTATCTCTCCACCACCCTTCGTTGACTGGTAGAGAATGCATAGGGTATTAAGTCCGCCTTTGTACTTTTGTTCCATAAAGTTTTAACAAATAAACAAGAGCGAAATGATCTGAAATAATAATACAATTACCGTTCTGCGGTGAAAAATATTTGTTCGCGTTACAGAAGCCACAAATTAATACCATTGTTTGTGTGTGGTTAATTCGGTGTGCAGGCGTTTCCTGAAACTGACTATTTATGACAATTATGAAAAGTTGAAAACAATTTATTTAAAATAGTTTTTCACCTATAAAATAAATGAAAATAATGCATTTACCTACTACAGGTCTGCTAGCATTGTTTACTGGATTCTATTATTCTTAGCATGAGATGTATGTAAAAGAATATCAGCTTATGTCGTAATAAAATTAAGTAAAGTAATGAAATGGTATTTTTTTTTTTTATATTTGGTCAGTAGAAAATTATTATTTGGTAGATTTTTCTTTTGTTAAAGGCCACACCATTCCCAAACCACTGTAACTCCTGTAAGCTAGAATCAACAGTGGCGACCACCAGAAAAAACGCCTAGACATTAGATAAGATAGATAAGATTTATTATTTTCTCCCACAAAGTACAAATTACAATATTTATGTTACAAAATATATTGCCGGTACAAAGGTTTATGGGAGACAGGAATCCAAACTAGGATACCCTGTGCTATGGACTCCTGGCCCCCCTCACCGAGAATGAGATTATATCAATAATTTCAGAACATAGGACTATTGTAAGAAGAGAACAACAAGAGAATTACTTACAAACTAAAATAAAAAACAAAAAATATATAAGAAAAAATAACATTAAAATGCGTGTGTTGTGTGTGTGTGTGTGCTGGTGTGTTTGTTTTTGTGTGAAGTGTGAATGTGAATGTGAAGTGGAAGGTGTCGTGTGTGTGGTGTTGTGTTGTGTGTATATGTGAGAGAGAGTATGATGGTGTATTGTGTGTGTACGTATAGTGAAGAATGTGTATGCGCACATGGGTGTGATGAGGTGGCGGTATGGCTTTATGGAAAAAGCTACACTAGGATAGGATAATTAGCAGCTTTTCCGTTGCGTTGCCGAGACATTGAAGCTCGACGAGTCCCAGAGAAACGATAAAACTGTCTTGGATACCGCAACGAAATTAATTAGAAAAGAACAGTGAAGGAGTAAGAAAAACAGAATTTCCACTTCCCTCCAAATCAAGCGGGAGACAGAACAAAGCTAGGCCATTAGGCACAAAGGGGGTATTTATAACTGGGGTAAGCCCAGTTGCCAAGCACCACGGATTAAAAAACCTAATATGAATGGGTCCAAAATTGTGAGCTGTTACATTTGATTCAAATAATAGGTATAGTATCGAGAGCAGTGGTGGCCCAGTGGTATTGGCTGCGACTTACAAGTTGTAGGTCGTGATTTCAAACCCATTTACACAAAGTGCCTGACTTTACTTTGTGTAAATTATTTCATCACCACTGCTCTCAAAACGGTGAAGGAAAACATCGTGAGGTAACCGGCATGTCCTAGAACCAAAAATTCGAAGACATGTGACATCCACCAACCCGCACTGGGCCGGCGTGGTGGATTACGGCCCACACCCTCTTTCAGAGAGGAGGCCTGTGCCCCAGCAGTGGGGACAATAAAAGGCTAATGATGAATAGGTATGGCAAAAACGCTTGAATGCACGGAAATTCGTTCTAGTTTCCACAAGGTCCTTGTAATAGACAACTCCAGACGTAGACTGAATATCATCCAACATAATATTGCGTTCAGTTTGCCAAAGAGTACCTACCCTACCATAGGATATGATGTGCGGATTGTGCGTATTCGCAATAAGGTGTAGATCTTTGATATAAAGGCGAGGTTACAAGCTTGAAGGAAAATAATTTACCCTTAAAGTTGCCATGACCTGTGAGAAATTGGGCAGCAAAGTGATCCACCTCTAACCATGTCCTAGGCAGCCGCTCACGAACCGATGAGCGTAGAAAACTATTACTTGGTCAGCGGAAAATTATTATTCGGTCAGCAGAAAATTATTATTTGGTCAGCTAATTCACCTTCTTTATTGTAATTTCGAAAGGCGCTAGGTGTTAACAAAAATCGATTGCTTGGAAAATATTTGTGTTTTCTGGCTTTTTCCTATGTCAGACAATAACTCAACTGGCCGTAAAAATTTCAAATTCCTAGAAGTGGAAGTGGGTTAGTTTTTAGGGTTCCGAACATACGAATGTAAAAACGGAACCCTTAAGGATCACTCGTGCGTCTGTCTCTCTGTCCGTCCGTCTGTCACAGTCAATTTACTCTTAATCTACTTGACTGACAGTGTTGAAATTTGGTACACACATGAATAGCTCTGACCTAAACACGAATGTGTAACGTAAATAAATGAATTTTGAATATGGGTCACTTAGGGGGAGCAAATCAGTAAATTAAAAAAAAAAGTTTTTTAAACTGTAATGTGCTACATATGAAATGAAAGGGATTGTACCTATATATTGATATTTGTAAGGAATTCAAATATATTTTTTTCATAATTCCAAAATGTATAGTTATTAAGTTATTTGAGAAAATAGATGAAAAATTACCATTCCCTTATCTACGAAACCACTAGGACCAAAATTTTGAAAAAAAATACAGAATATTGTTCTCTAAAAGAGAACAGGAAAACCTATAAGAAGTACCTTTATGTAGTTTAAATCTGAAAAAATATGTTTTGTTCGGAACCCTTTGCGTGCGAGTCCGACTCGATCTTGGCCGGTTTTTTGATCTATACGTCAGTCAAATAAAAAATAAATAAATAAATAAATAAAAAAGCCGATTTTTGACGGTAATATCTCAATAATCGTTTGAGCAGTATTTATGAAATTTGCTTTAGTCTAGGTTTAGTTATTCTAAGGAACAAAATAAATTAGTCGGTGAGAAATATCTTTGATTTTTGTAATCCTAATAAAAAGGAACCGTTAAGAACGCGTAAATATATTAAGGTCTAAAAATATCCTAAGCTATCGCGCTTGTGTCACTAAACCCTATCTACGTAAGACGCCACTGAAATTCATATATCAATAAATAATTGGATTTATAAGTAACCGTTTATAAATAATCCGTGACTATCACTTGAACTTTCATCCTTCAGTTGACTTTGACCCAAGAGGGATGAATAACCACTTTATGGAACACTCTGAAGCTTTTCTTTAGTTCCTAGAAAAGATTACAGCTCATTTTGCTATAATTAATGTGTTTTTCGGGGATAAAGCGCTTTTATTAGCTTGGTATGTATCTATAAATAATAATTTAAAAAAAAAAAATTAAAAAGTATTCAGTTCATTAACACATTGTACAATAATTATAAAACATTGCGATAAATAAGAGCCTTAAGTGCTAGGTTTCTTCAAATTCTCTGGATCCCACACTAGGATTCCCTGTGTCGTGGGGTCCAGTCTCTTCCCAAGTAAGGCAAACAATATTTTATTTATTGATGAATTAATAACTAGACAAACTAGCAAGAAGTTATAAGTATGTAACTGAAATTTTGTATAAAAGAAAGAAAATTGGCGTTAAAAGGGTAGGTGATTGTTATGGGGGGTTCTGTGTGAGTAAATATATGTAACTGACTAACTGTGGAGTGTGTAGGGGTGTGTGCAGAGTTTATAGGTGGGTGCATGTTTATGTTTTGGTTTTTTTTATTGCAAATAATTTTAGGACTGTATGTGCAAAAGGTCTTCGGTTAAATTATAATTTTGGGATGCAGCCATTTAAATATGAATTTTGTGTATAGGTAGGGCCCAAGAAATGCAAAAGATCTCCTATGTAACGAAATCTTCGAACGTGATTTCCACCCACTGCAAAACATCGGATTGAATTGAAACTTTGCACACTTATCAAGGACCGACGACAATGGATGGTTAGCTAAGTGACGTCATTCTAAATCAAATATGGTGGACTGCCATAGATGGCGGACTAGTTATTTATTTATGCATTTGCAGTAAAGTTAAAGTTAAATTTGCTGCGAAAAAAAAGAGTGGCACTCCGGGAGTGCCGACAGAAGTGAAAACTTGAACGAAAGTCGGTGTCAGCGTCAGTGTTGGTGTCGAATCGGTGTCGGTGTCGGTGTCGGTGTCAGTGTCGGTGTCGGTGTCGGTGTCGGCGTCAGTGTTGGTGTCGAATCGGTGTCGGTGTCGGTGTCAGTGTCGGTGTCGGTGTCGGTGTCGGCGTCGGTTTCGGTGCCGGTGTCGGTGTCAATATCGCTGTCGGTGTTGGCAGCGAGTTCAATTGTTTTTAACCGACTTCGAAAAAGGAGGAGGTTATCAATTCGGATGTTTGTATTTTTTTTTTTTTTTTTTTTATGTATGTTCGGGCATAACTCCGTCATATATTGACCGATTTGCAAAATTCTTTTTTTGATCGAAAGGGGTTTATTCCGAAATGGTCCCATTTAAATTTCAAAAAGATCTAATGATGGGTTTCGGAGACAGACAACGGAACTCTTCAAAAATTGACAGCAAATCAACCGCGATTGCTGCTATCGTATGTCTATGAATTATTAACACAGTTTGATGGGGAGCCACAACTAAAAAGTGAAAAATAAAAAACTTTTTTACAAAAAAATAGAACCGACTTCCAAAAAAAGTGCAAAATAACTTTAATTTCGGAAGTCGGTGTCAAAAAACGAAGACACAAAACAGGAACACCGACTTCCGAAATTAAAGTTATTTTGCACTTTTTTTGGAAGTCGGTTCTATTTTTTTGTAAAAAAGTTTTTTATTCTCATCTCAAAAATGCCCAACGCGCCTAAAGAAGTTATCACTTCAAAAAATAAACCGTGTTTTTAGTTTTTTTTTAAACTAAAGAAAATTATTCAGAAGGGATTTATGGCAGTCAATCGAAAAAATACTTTATTTTTATGTACGATTTATGGCAGTCAATCGAAAAAATACTTTATTTTTATGTACGATTTATGGCAGTCAATCAAAAAAATACTTTATTTTTATGTACGATATTTCTACTACTTCGGATTCTGATAGGAACCAATGATTGGTTTTAAATTCAAATATATTTTATTTTTTTTAAACCTAAGATTCTTTTGAAACATCAGAAGCTAGGTAGGTGCAGGTCTTCGTAACGCCGTAACTGGCTACTTAAATGTCATAATGGTGAACACCAGGTGGTTTTAGTGAGGTAAGAATCCCACACTCCCTGGTTCTTCCCCAAAAGTTCAGGCACCTTTTGAAGGTTTTTCACGAAACCTATAATACCGGCTAAGTGCGTGTCAGACTTCGCATATTTAGGGTTCCGTATCAAATCTATTTTTGACTATTTGAAGATACTTGAACTGTAAAAATTTGAAGACTGTAGCTCCAACGATTTAGCTGTAAAACCTGTGTGACAGACAACGGATAGACAGACAGACGGGCAGACGGACCGATGGACAGACGGACACGTGAGTGACACCAAACTAGCTCCGTTTGGACCCTTCGGGTACGGAACCCTAAAAAACGTAGTTACAGGTATGAGAGGACAGTGTAGGCCTGCCAACAAGTACCAGGTACCTATACAGCATGTAACTAAAACCCTGTCCGATCCAATAAAGGCATATTCTTAGTTTAACATACGTACTAGAAAAAATAGTAATAAAAAATGTAACTCCTGTAAACCAAAAGTTATTGATTTTTATAAAAATAAGTATGGCAAATTTTTATAAGTTGACAACACTCCACCGGCCGGCGAAAACATTTTATTTTTACCTATTTTTATTTCAAAGCTAGTGCAGGGCGGTAGCGCTGCACTAACCGAGCTGTAGGCACAACTTCTCGCTTTGGCGGCACGCGTCAAAGGGCGCATAAATACCCTCTCACTCAGGCGGCTTTTTTCACACTAAATTATAGGTGAACTTCGTCGAGCGATCAGTGTTCCCTTTGATAAGTTTTTCTTTTATATTAAATTAATTATTTTCATTGGGGAAAATAATAATCTCATATCCATGAAATGGTTACGTTTATGTGTACGCAGTACGATACCAAATAATACCTTTTAAGATCGGACAGGATTTTTGTTACATGCTGTATATCAAAAATATAAAACAAAATAGAGAATGGTCAATGCATCTGTAAGTTTGCAAGACCTACAGCGTTGTCAAAGGCACAAAACAGAAAAGAAGCTATTTTAAGAAGAACACAAAATAATAATATAGATACGTCAATTTGTTTTAAGAAGAACACAAAATAATAATATAGATACGTCAATTTGTTTTAAGAAGAACACAAAATAATAATATAGATACGTCAATTTGTTTTTAAGAAGAACACAAAGTAATAATATAGATATGTCAATTTGTTTTTCGTAATCTTCTCAGCAAATCCTTTCATTTGATACCCATATCATGACAATGCATACAAAATAACTAGTCCGGCTCCTTTGGAAGTCCGCCATATTGGATTTAGAATGACGTCACTTAGCTAACCGTAAATTGTCATCCAAACTTAATATCTCTGCAAAATTTCGAAAATATTATCGATAACCGGAAAGTGAGTCAAATTTAACTTCAAAGATTTGTGAAGTAAAAACTTCATTAGGCGCGTTGGGCATTTTTGAGATAGAAAAATACAATTGAATTCGCCATCGACACCGACACCGACGCCGACATCGACACCGCTACTCGCTCCGCTACGAGTGTAGCGTCGTAGCATTCGGAGCGGATCTCGTAGCGGATTGAAGTGAAAACTTCTTTAGGCGTGTTGGGCATTTTTGTTTAAGTTTTCACGTCTGTCAGCACTCCCAGAGTGCCACTCTTTTTTTACATAGTTATTTACAGGTCAAGCTATTAAAATCATGTTACAAATATATAAAAAGACCTATGTAAACCAAGTGAAATACTTGTATGAATGGATGTCATGGTTGTCATGTCTTAGTGACTAATATCTTCCGTAATGTAAATATACATTCGGGACAGGCCCGAACGCGGAAAAAACTTGCCTGCTGCCTGCCGCACCCACTTGTTAGAGTTACCGCGCCCCAGGGCACTCAGGCGACTGAAAGAATACGAGTGGGTTTTAGTTAGTAAGAGTCTCACACGTCCTCTCGCTCCACCCAGAGTTGAAGGCGACATTTTATGATTTCCCAACCCTAAAAAAAAGAAACGTACCCATATCTACATTCAGTAACACAACCCTTTTTCAACACATTGGACACAAAAGGTCCACTGACAAATGATTCCTGTTTTTTCTACAGAACCAAATCAGAGGAAAAACGTAACAATATCCTAAGAAAAATGCTACATTTTATCTGATAAATGTTGATCGTCAGATCGGGTTGTTGTCCGATGTTTTAACGCCATCTGGGTGCTGGCATGCCTGGACGGTTATCCTTGTTTGTAACAAAACACAATTTCTACTACTACTTACCTACATTGGATGTTAGAAATGTTGCTCTGCACATACTTAGGTATTATTCCGCTATAAAAGTGTCCACTTGATATTGATGTGAATCTATTTTTGTACAAAAAGAATCATCATTACCCTATTAGCAGTCCACTGCTGGACATAGGCCTCTCCAATTGCACGTCATTCAGCTCGGTTCTCGGCAACTCTCATTCAGCTGCTACCAGCCACCCTGCGAAGATCATCACTCCACCTAGCCTGAGGGCGTCCTACCTTACGTTTACCGATTCGCGGTCTCCACTCGAGAACACATCTACCCCAACGGTCATCGGCTCTACGGCTAATATGGCCGGCCCATTGCCATTTCAGCTTGCTTATTCTGTGAGCTATGACGACAACCTTGGTTCTCAGCCGGATCACCTCGTTCCGTATTCGATCCCTCAATGAGACTCCAAACATAGCCCGTTCCAAAGCTCGCTGAGCGACCTTGAATTTATGGACCAGTCGTACCGTGAGTGTCCACGTTTCGGCTCCGTAAGTCATAACAGGCAAGACGCACTGATTAAAGACCTTTGGTCTTTAGGCTCTGTGGAATACGCGACGCGAAGACTCGTCGAAGCTTCCCAAACGCTGCCCAGCCCAGCTGGATCCTTCTGTTGACCTCCCTCTCAAAGTTGTTTTTACCAAACTGCAGAGTTTGCCCGAGGTAAACATAATTATTCTTGAACAACCTTGAGAGCACCGCCATTGACAACAATCGGTCCCGGAGTGACGTGTTCGTTGAACATAACCTGGGTTTTTTCCAAGTTCATCCGGAGACCAATGCGTCTAGAAGAATCAACTAGGCCGTCCAACATCTGCTGCAGATCATGCAGCGATTCAGCCAGTATGACGATGTCATCTGCAAATCTCAAATACAAAAAAAAGAATACAAGAACAAAAATATATATGTATATAAAGTCACACTTTGCGTGACTCAAAGGGTTGCTTTTACATTGGACAGAGGATAACCATTGCCATACAACGTGACGTGGCAATGCCGCCAGTGTTGTGGGCACATAACCAGCCGACAACATCATCATCATCATCATTCTCCTGCCCTTTTCCCAATTTATTTGGGGTCGGCGCAACATGTCTTTTTCTTCCATACTCCTCTATTAGTCGTCATCTCTGTAGCCACCCGACAGCAATGCAGAGGAATTGTTCGACGCCATATTTGTTTTTGTTCTAGTTAGTTTTTTTTTTTTTGTAGTGTATATAGTTTTAGTTAGTTACGTGTTTAAAGAATAACTTATCGTTCTAAAGAAAGGTAATGAGGTCAAAAATAATATCTTTTAATTACTGAAACTCCATAGACGTTATCGGTATCGATGTATGACTATAACGACGATAACACAATTAAAAACTACAATCTTAATAATTTCAAGTATGTATCTACAATATAAAACTACCAACAACCGTTGGCCCCGTCCTTCGTCAGCTAACTTATTTAAAGTTAAGAATTTTGTAAATAAGTATTTAAAAAAAAAAATAAGTATTTGTATTTTTTGTAAATACTTATTTCCTAGAAAAAAAGTAACGATTTACACATTTAGTGTAATAGAGTATCTCAAACAAGGGCAACACTAGTTCCCGCCAATATATGAAAGGAGCTAGGAGCTGTCAAAAAGAGATTGACAATCTGTGGTTATATGGTGAGCAGGACATAAGGAGTGAAAAACAATAAAGCACGTTGTTATATTATAATCTTCGTTTATTTTTAACATCGCTAAACAATACATTTAGTACCTACCTACCCATTCGTTGTGTACTTACGTACTGCGTACAAAGGCGCACTTTAGTAATGGTACGCACAAAACCAGGAGTTATCTCCGAAAAAGTATAAACAAGGAAAAAGCTTTTCCACAAACGTAACAAATTGTTATACTTATAAGATTTGGAAAACTCAATTTGTGCTTTGTTTCTTTATAAAACTCATCATAACATTGGGAAGGAGAAAACAGTAGGTTGGTAGGTATAGTCAAGAGCAGAAATATTAGCTCGTTATGTATTCAAATAAAATCTGCACGCCTAAGAGAACCATTATTATAAGAGGCAACAACAAATTATTAAAAAAGAATTGAATATTTAAAAAAAACCGACTGTATAAAAACAACTAAAAAATTCCTAACAAGTCACTTTTCAAGCAGTCTGATGTAGTTGCTGGCAGTTATTTTAGTTCAATTATTAATTTTATGCCACCAACTGCCTCAGACTGCTTGAAAATTGACTTTTTAGAACGTTTTAGTTTTTTTTAGTTGGGTTTTTTTTAATATTTTTTATTCTACATTTTAGTGAATTATATTTTTGGAATCGCCTCCTCGAACCCTATATTTTGATACCCCACTTAATATAGTTTTCATTTTTTTCTTTTTCACAATATGGCGTCTGATTGTCGCCATATTGTATTTTGATTACTGTCATGTCCACACAGTAGCACTCGCAAGATTAAGACGAATCAATTGACGTAAGAATAATCAAAACCGGCCCACGCGTTTGGTCTCTAAAGTGCCACAAAGGAACAAACATACACACATAGGCTGATAAAAACATTACCCTCCCTTGCGTCGCGCAGTCGGGTAATTATTTTTAGCATTATGGTTTTCTGTTTGATACGAAATATTTGAAAATTTGTGTGAAAAGCTATACGGCATGCCCACAACGTTCCATGCGCATACTGCATTGAAGTATCACTCTCAAGGATAAAATTCAAAACGAGTATGTCAGGGTGGTTTCATAGTTGCACCTATCGCCAAGAAGCTAAACGAATTCAGGCTGAGATGGTACGTAGTCAAAAAGTGCCTTTCTATGATGACACAAAGAAGAGCGAGAGTTAGACCGCTAACATTTTGGATGACGAGTATCCAGAAAGACATGATGAAGTGAGGTCTATCTTCTGACGATACTTACCAGTAGAACAAGTAGCGCCTCAATACTAGGAAAGCTGACCCCGAGTAACGGGAAGTAGCGATGTGGATAAATAATAATATGTGTATTTGCACACTAATAAAAATGTTACATTTTTGTTTAGGTATACAAAAATATCGGGTGTTAAAAGACAGTTTCCGAAGCCGAAAGCCACATATTCTACCCATTATTTGGATTATTTTTTTCCACTACACCATAACTGGGAATCCACTGGTTCTGGAGATATTGAAGGTGAAAGTCGTATTTTTTTTTTTACTTTTTTGCTTCAATGAATTCCAAGTGTTATTACTTATTACTAAACTTTTTTCCAAACAAACATTACCTGAATTTTCGTTTTTTTTTACGCATTTGCAGTTACAAAAACGCAATGAATATCAAACTTATCCGACAAGTACCTACGTGGCTTAGAGCGAAGGGGCGGGGTTTAACTACACTTGCCGGGGTTTGCGTTACATTGCGCTCAATATTTTTTTTTTCGTACCTAAGAATAAAAGTCGTTTCCCAGCAATATTTTTTGCACAAAGCTACTTGGTTAGCGCTTGGTATGCGTAGTTAACGGCTTTGTGATGTGTCTTTTTACACATATTTTATATAGCTATAAAATCTAAGGTATGAAAATGTAACCATTTAGTATGAACCCTGCCTCTCAAACTAGGGTTTTTTTTTTTTTTTGTGGGGTGGGAAATCATCCTATGACTTCTCCCGCTCTGGGCGGAGCGGGAGGGCGTGTCAGACTCTTACTGACTAAAACCCACCCCTGTTCCTTCCTGCCTTTGAGTGCCCAGGGGCGAGGTAACTCTGTTTCGAATTTATCCTCAACCCCCGGGCAGGCATCGGCCATGACGGGCCCCGTCTCTTGCTGACAACTCTTTGAAGCGCGCGTGAAACACTACGCGCCGTCGACTCTCGGGCCTGGTGCTGATCGGACGGCGAGCTACCCATTACTCGCCGTCCGCAGGCCCGGGTCTCAAACTAGGGTGACCTGTATCTTGAGAGACAGTTTTCGGCTAACATTTACCAATATACCCAAAGAGTGGAACACTTTATCGCCATTAATAAAGAAGACTAAGTTGTCCACAACAATCTGAAATAATTTTGTTACATAGATGATTGTGGTCACTTTCTATGTGTACACCTGAATGGAGTAGGCGACTAAAAAAAATATTCGATCCGTCAGTTAGGTTAGATTGAGGAGCTCGTGGCTAAAGTAATAACAGGCGCACGGGTCGATCCATCAGGTTAAGCTACGCTTGGTCAACAGTTGGTCCATGGATGGGTGACCATCTTTACATACCGAGATTCCTCCGTGCCTCGGAAAGCACGTTAAGCCGTTGGTCCCGGTTGTCAATCGTGGATCTTTGATAGTCGTTACGGGTCGTCAGAAGCCCAAAAATCTGACATCCAGTCTTACCAAGGGGTATCGTATTACCCAGAAACTGGGTTGTGGAGGTCAGATAGGCAGTAGCTCCATGTAAAATACTGGTATTCAGCTGCATCCGGTTAGACTGGAAGCCGACCCCAAGATAGTTGGGAAAAGGCGCGGGCAGATGAGTTAGGTTAGATTGCCAAGAAATATTGGGCACGTGTTTTTTTTCTTTTATCAACGTAAACATGAAAAGAGGACGATTCAGTACCTTGAAGTTTCGCGTAAAATCACACCTACATAAAAAAATGTATCATTTTTACCTAAAAGTGACGTAACAAGCCCCTACTCCTGAAATTTGATGCGTTTTATCTTTACATATTTTTTTATAGATTTCCTAAAGAAAATAATACTTGTCCAATATTTTTTGATAATCTAACTAACGGACTTCATAGAATTTTTATTTTTGTACTCAGGAATTATCTCAATTGCTTAGCTTCTTTTAATGCTGACTGTACGCCACTGTCGCCTACCACAATTTTTGCGACATCACTGTTTTAAATCGTCGTTAAAATGTTATTAGTCTATAAAAATATACAGAATCAGATGTCTACGATGTCAAATGTAATGAGAAGTCTGTCCGTCTATTTTCGTAAAAGTGTTTTGAAGTTTAGGCTGATTAAACATTAGTTGTCAAACGTCTAAAAATATTGATAAATGGTTGTTAATGGCTTTAAAAGTTTCATTAGTTTTGAATATTGAAATATTTTTAAATTGAGTAAAAGGATTTATGCTCTTAATTTTCTAAAATAAATATTCAATCTCCTGACAGAATATTGAAATAGACTTTTAAAAAGACGTCTATTTTACGAACACAGCAAGAAACACTATAAAAAAATCGGCCAAGTGCGAGTCGGACTCGTGCATGAAGCGTTCCGTACCATCTATAAGATTATATGCGTCTACTTGTTGCATTATTAAGATCGAGCAAAAAAGCCAAAAAGAAATACGTTTCTAGTAGGGACTACTTTTTTTTTAATTTATTTTTATTTTTGTTGTTATAGCGGTCACAGAAATACACATTCTGTGAAAATGTCAGCTGTGTACCTATTACGGATCATGAGATACAGCCTGTTGATAGACAGACCGACGGAAGGACAGACAGCGGAGGCTTATTAATAGCATCCCATTTGTTACGCTTCAGGTACGGTACCTACCCTAAAAACGGTACACGAAAAATAAAACAACGAAAACATAATATCCTTTCATTATTTGAAGCTCTTCAAGAACTATTGGGCCCGAAGCCATATAAACATCCAATTTTCATATCTAAATATATGGCTATCTATAGATTCCTAATTATCTAGAAGATCGAATTAATCGAGATGTCTTATGATTCTACACGAGCATCAAGTATTTTTATTGTCTTCACCGATGTTTACATATTTATGATCAAAGACAACAATTTACTACCGGAGACAAGTTTACACCATGATAGCTATATTTCTATCATCATCATCAGCCTTTTAATGTCTCCACTGTTGGGGCACATGCCTTCTCTCTGTGAGAGGGTGTGGGCCGTAATCCACCACGCGGGCCTAATGCGGATTGGTTGATGTCATATATCTTTAAAGAAGAATGGCCAAATTTCTATAGGAGCTGGACTCGACTTTTATTTTTCATGTCCCAAAATAAACTATAGCTAGATTGGTTTGTTTTTATGTCGTAAACACTATCCCGTTTGAAAATTATTTCTAAGTAGCCACGACTTTTTATAATAACGTCAACAATACTTTTGAGGTTAGAATCTACAACTACCTTCTACCCGACTGCGGCGTAGCTTATGAGTCTAGTTAGCGATAAGCGAGAAGGGTAATTAGCGATCTCGTTTCTATTTATTATACCCACAAATAGGACTTGTAGCAAAGCGCACCAACTCTTTGTTTGTCCATCGATCATTCAATGAAAACTACACCTATATTGCTCTAACTTGCACAACGTATAGTGTAGACAACAAAGCTGGTATAACATCACACGTGAAGTGGTTCTTGAAAGACTTCCAAGCCTTTTTTGTGGTTTGACCACTTCAATTCTGGCTGAAGAGTTAGTCACTAGATACCTACTGCCTTTCAGTCTTCAATGCTCAAGTTGCATAGATATTGACAAATTGAGTAATGGTTGTTAACAGGAGTAAATGAAGTATAATTGGTAGAGTACTTAAATGAAAGAAATAGGCTTGACAAAAATTCTTTTTATTCATCATCCTCTCTTATCACTACACCATCGAGGAATGCTGCTGGCGCTGATATCGTCGTAGTATAATGTCCATACTTGCGAAATCCAGAAATGTATTAAAAGCGTTAATAAAAGAAAGCGCATATTCCACTTGTTCAGCCGTAAATGTTCTTAAACTATTTTTTGAATTGAACAACATATCCCAATCAGTGCTAAATGTATGTTCTTCACAAATACGAACATTTATAGGCAAGTAATATTTGTGTTTGCTTAGAGGTGTTGCTCTTAAAGGGTCAGAAATTCTATGCAAATCTCTGTTTTGGCAACCAGAAAAACACAATGTGCTGCAGTATTAGCCGCTCATCCATACTGCGATAAACTAATCACCCTGGGTACTTCGTCAGCTTGCTGGTCGGTGTCTCCAAACACCGACCCTTGGGGTTGAGGCTCTAGCTTCAGCTCTGGTTCCGGCTCCGGCTCCGGCTCAGGCTCTGGCTCTGGCTCTGCCTGTTGCTCAATATTTTGTTACATATTATGCATTGCAACTCTCTTTGGGCTCATTATTTACTAAACATAAGGAAATAAAAACATTGTTACAAAACAATATTAGATTGCAGTAATGAATTCACTATAACATAGGACAACAATAAAAAAGATCATAATTACCTGCCGTGGGGAAATTCTATTTTCAAGTTCAATGTGTATTGCTTGTAGCAACTGAGATGGATTCTCTCTCACAATAAGGTCACGTTTACGGTTCCACAGAGAACTTCCACAAAGTATGCAAACATGCATGTGGCCACGGGAAGATGAGGCACCAGGTTCATTACTTAATTCGGAGTTGACATGCTGCATTGCCAATTGTTTACAGGCATCACATATGTAGTCTTCTTCAGTGATCTAAAATAAAAATTAGAGTTGTTATATGGAGAGGAGGAATTCTTCAATAATAGTACGTATTTATACCTACTCATTTTAGTACATATACCAACATAAACCATCACACAATCATACATTGATTGTGTGATGGTTTATGTTGGTATATGTACTAAAATGAGTAGGTATAAATACGTACTATTATTGAAGAATTCCTCTCGCAGATCTTACAAATTACTCTCGTATCAAGATCAAAAACGAGATGGCGGCGAAGTGTATCAATGCGTATGTTACAATTAACACATAGCAATCGCAGGGCTAGTTGTAGCGTCTGCTTGATTTGTCTCACAAATATCCAAGAAACAAAATCGGTGTCCAGAAATCAAAAGCACAGAATAATCGTCACAAGTGGTAGTTATCAGTCCGTAAAACAATGCCAAGGTCAAAACAACTCACAACAAGTAAATCGAATAGAATACGAATGATTGCCGGCAAAGAGAATATAATTTCATTGCCGGGTGTCAATCAATGGCGCGGGTCGATGAACGATGACCACAGACAGATTAAGTAACTTGTCGATGACAAATGACGTTCCGTTGTACGCATTTGAACAAAACTACTTACTATACACCAACATAATTATTTTTTATGACAAGAATCCAATACATAATATCAGCATATTCGTTGATTTGATGCCTTTAAACTAATTGAATAGACTTACAGTTAAAACTTTTCAGAAAAACGTGAATAATTACAGTCTTTGAATACTAAGTCATTTCAAACGCGAAATGAATCGTCAAGAGGTTCGTTCTGAAACTATTATTCTAAATAATTTAGAAAAAGTTACAAAAACAAAAAAATTGGATAACTATTTTTTGTGGCTACTTATTGAGATATTTCTTGTGTTTTCTATGACCTTAAAAAATAAGGCTTCCTACTTGCTTCTCTTCGACTGATGCTTCGTCGTGCATGGACGCAGTGACGGATGTATTGCGGCAGGGGATGGTGTACTACATTCCGTTCTCTGACGTAACACTGTCTGGAGACGCTGGTCCATGGTTTAGTGCCGAGTGCAATCGCGCTAATGCGCTTAAACACGCGGCGTACCTGGCATGGGTCGACGCTCGTACGCACAAAGCGAGTAACGTGGTTCGGAAAAAGAGAGCCTTCAACAGGGCTGCCAAGTTCTGCAAGAAGGTTTTGCGGAGGGCTCGGTTTGACCACATTAGCCGAATTGGGAACAAACTTGCTTCGTACCCAGCTGGTAGTAAGGCGTTTTGGTCCCTGGCTAAGTCGGTTGAACCGAACTTCTGCCGCCCCTCACTACCTCCTTATCTGAAACCCGACGGGTCGCTGGCCCACTCCGCTGAGGAGAAAGCAAACTTGTTTACCTCTCTGTATGCGGAATCTTCACGATCGGATTCTGGTGATGCGAGGCCCCCGTCGACTTCTGATGAATGCGAGGCGAGTATGTCGAACATTCGCATTCATCAGAAGGACGTCCGTAGGGTACTGCGTAATCTAGACGTGAACAAGACTAGTGGCAGAATTTTTTTAAGGACTTGTGTGTGTTGACACCTGAGTTGGCTTCAATCTTGACACGCCTGTTTCGCCTTTCGTTTGAGACTGGAGGAAAGTCCTGATGGCTTGGAATAAAGCTAACATGCAGCCCGTGCCCAAAAAGGGCAGTCGGGCTGACCCGGCCAATTACAGACTCATCTCTGGAAAGTGTACTTAACAATAATTTCCTAGCATACCTATAAACTAACGACATCCTCAGTGACCGTCAATACGGCTGCCGCCGAAATCGGTCAACTGGGGATCTTCTAGCGTATGCCATTCATCAGATCAGATCTGGAGTGAGGCCATCGAGAAACACGAAAAACCACTTGCAGTCTCCCTTGACATATCGAAGGCCTTCGACAGGGTCTGGCACGAAAGCCTTATTGCTATGCTTCCTTCCTTTAGTCCACTCACTGGTCTGTACGATTGGATTTCAGACTTCCGGAGGGGTCGGTCCATCCGAGTGGTAATTGATGGCTGCTCGTCCAATCAGCTGAATATAAATTCCGGGAACACTATTTCTGCTGCATACAAATGATCTCCTTAAGCCTGGTACATTTGGGTATGCAGACGACAGCACTGTTGCTGAGAGATAGGTGGACGCGCCCGCGCGTTGGACACTTTCACTTATCCTTGAAGGCAGTCTCTGAATGGGGCGATGCCAATTTGGTCAAGTTTAATGCCGCTAAAACCCAGGCGTGTCTTTTCTCCGCTAAAAAGAGCCAATTCCACCTGGCTTCTCGAGCCAATTCCACCTGGCTTTTCGCCCATCTTTCCGAGGTGTAACCGTGCTAATAACCGATCATCTTGATCTTCTTGGTGTAACATTAACATCCACTCTCAATTTTGGCCCATATATTGAGGTAAAGGCTCAACTGGCTGTCAAAAAGTTGCAAATCCTAGCAAAAGTGAGACGGTACTTCACGCCGGAACAGCTGCTCAAACTTTATCAAGCGCAAGATATATCAGCTTGATGCACGTGATTCGATTGAGAAACGAGCCAAGAGGATCATTGGCAGTGATAAGCTCGTCGAGTCGAAGCTCCAAACTCTTGAGCATCGACACCGAGTTGTTAGCCTGTCGGTTATCTATGGATTACATTTTGGGGAGTGTCCGTCGGAAATGCATAGTTTAATTCCGCCATGCCCGTTCCATCATCGGACCACTAGAACGTACGGCGATTCACTAACGGTACATGGTGGACATCCCACCCACACGTACAAAAGGATTTGGGAACACATTCATTGTGCGTACAGCTAAGGAGTGGAATTCCCTGCCGGAGTCTGTGTTTCCTGATAGCTACAACCTGGGAGCCTTTAAGTCAAGAGTGAATAGGTTACATCTATGCAAGTGTGCTCCATCTTTGACCACATCATCGCTTACCATCAGATGAGATAGTGATCAAACGCGAGCCTATTAATTATTAAAATAAAAAGTAAAAGTTTACATACGTTCGTGTTTTATTGAGGAGAAATAAAATACTTTTTACAAAAAAAAAATTCAACCGACTTCCAAAAATAATACTAAAAAATGCAAATTAAAATTCAACCAAACTAGAAACACCGACTTCCGAAATTAAAGTTATTTACTTTAATTTCGGAAGTCGGTGTTTCTAGTTTGGTTTCTTCGTAATTTGACACCGACCTCCGAAATTAAAGTTATTTTGCATTTTTTAGTAAGTATTATATTAATAGTAAAGTTATGCCCAAATTGATAACCTCAAAAAAAAAATACACTAAAAATTTATAAATAACTTTAATTTCGGAAGTCGGTGTTTGTATTTTTACTTCTTCGTTATTTGACACAGACTTCCGAAATTAAAGTTATTTATAAATTTTTAGTGTATTTTTTTTTGGAAGTCGGTTGTTTTTTTTTGTAAAAAAGTTTTTTATTTTTCACTTTTTAGTTGCTATACCTCAGAACTAAAAACCCCAATATAGGTAATGTAACGTGGAATTTAAACATTTGGAGAACACCAAAACGTTGAAAATTGGTTCACAACTGACGGAGACATCGGGTAACATACATACAAAAAAAAAAAAAACATACAGACGAATTGAGAACCTCCTCTTTTTGGAAGTCGGTTAAAAATAGGGAAGTTGAACATAGTTGGTGAAATTATACCCCTTCAGAGCATATCAGCGTGATGTAATGTTGTGATGTGGTAAAAACAATATACAGACATGCGATTGCAGCAATTCTGGAAAATTTGCTATCATTTATTGAAGAGTTCCATTGTTTGTCTCCGAAGTTCCTTATCAGATCTTCACCAAATTAAAATGGGACCACATGTAAAGCAACAGCTTTCAAGTAAAAAAAAATCTTCAAAATCGGTTCACCTAGTAAAAAGTTATGAGGTAGCACACAAAAAAAAAATACAGTCGAATTGAGAACCTCCTCTTTTTTTTGAAGTTGGTTAAATAAAAACAAATGACCTACTACCTAAATAAAGTCACGATTTTCAACCCTTATTTCTATTCTAAACAATTTCGTATCAGCCCAAACGAAATAGACCGATTAATCTCTTTAATCGCCATAGAGCAATCTTAAATAAGCCTGATAATCATCAGAACAGAAAAAAAGACAATTTATCTTTGTGTACTGTGCTATAATTAATTTGTCAGACAGTACATAATTACTTGAGCTCAGAATGACAGCTGTCAGTTCTGTTCGGGCCGCTATTCGCACGGAGTCGGCCAGAATCGGAAAAATAGTATAATATTTTTTTATTGCGTTATTCCATCAGCGAGAATATGTTACATTTCTGGTTAGGGATCCGAACGAATGGAATGTAAAAACGAGACCCTTGTAGGATCACTCGTACGTCTGTCTGTCCATCTCTGAATCTACTGGACCGGTTCAGTTGAAATTTGGTACAAACATGAATTTCTGTGACCCAAATACGGATCTAACGAAATAAATTTTCAATATGGGTTTTCTTTTTGGGAAAAAGAAAGTTTTTCAAACTGTATCGTGCGACATACCAAATGAAAGGGCTAACTGTACAGGTATGTAATTTTTATTTTAAATTTGAAAGTAATTAGTTATCTGATAAATTAAATAAAATTACCATTCCCCCTCTCCCTTATCTCCAAAACTACTGAGCCTATAACATTGAAATAAATACACAAAGCAGTTCAATACTTATAGATTACAGGAAAATCTAAAAGAAGTCTATGCCAAAAAAACTGTTAAAAAAAATTGATAAATTGATTCGTTCGAAATCCTTTGCGCGCGAGTCCGACTCGCACTTGGCCGGTTTTTTTTTTTTCAGAAAACTTTTACTGCTGGACCGGCCTGTGCTTCTCGCATCGAACGGACTTCGGTCCACCTTATGAAACACAGTCACCACACCAGAACTTTACATGCTCTGCAAGCCTATTAAGGCGCTATTGACTGCCAACGACCTTGAGTGGCTAGCTTGCGTGTTCTGTGCTGAGCTCACGTAACGCGTCGTACGTCCACCCAGTAATAGGACTGATCGGATCAAGAAGCACTGTCCGAAATTAGACGCACTATTAATTTATTATACATAAAACAACAGGTCATAAACTAAAACACGTATATTAAAATATAAATAGTTAAATGATCTTTAAAATGGTGAAGATTTCATAAAAATACGCTTAAATACGTATTTGCGTGATTCTCAATTTTTTATCCGCGTTAGACATAACTTCACAAATTAATTACACTATGTTATAAAAATGTAATTTCAGATATTCGAATATCAAATTACGAAAGAAATTATCTAGAGTAAAATATTTTCTAAGAAATATGTCTAAAGTACCCGTCACGAGAAGCTATAAATTATGTAAACAAACATCTTTTACTAAGTAAACATTTTATACTGCGAGATAATAATAAATTGACCATATTCAATCGACTTGAAATATAGACGGGTTATATGAAAGTAACAACCTATTTAATTTAGTCGGATCATATTTTAACGACGCAAAGCGCTATCGTTTGTGTTTCTTGGTACCGGAACGCGTCCGTCGCAGGGATTGTAAACTATCGGGACGCCATTTTGAAATAAACGCGTCATTCGAGTTTCGAATGCGTACGAGTTTGTTTCATTGCTTTGCATATATCGCGGATCTGGTTGTTATTGTTAATTTTGTTATTGTTTCGTTATCACTTTTTTAACCGACGAAAAAAAAGGAGGAGGTTCTCATTATTGTTGTTACTTTAATTGTTGCGTTAATTTTATTTGTTATTACGTATAATGGAGCCAGTAGCCAGTACATCTAAGGAAATAAATTCGCCACGAAAAAAACGTCAAAAGGTGCGTAATACAATTTATCTAAAATATATAATAAGTAAAAAGAAAGAGTTGTTTGTTCAAACGCGCTAATCTTTGGAAACTTAAGGTTAATATTAGAAGTAGGTTTTAAATTGTGAAGTAATTGGTTAGGTTAATTGGTATACCTGGAGATATAGCTTGAGCTTCGTGTGACAAGTGACTACAGGTGATTTTTACAGGTGACGAGCTTTACAGCTAATGAGAAAAATATGGTGATCAACGTAACGTGTTGGTCCAAATGTTGTGAACTCCTGAACACTTGTTTACAAAATTTATAGCTTCTCATGACGGTTACTTTAGTCGTTTAGACGTGATGTTCACACAGAAGTCGTGTAACTACGCCTTAACGTGTTATACATGTACTAGCCTTTGCCAGCGGCTTCGCCCGCGTGGAATTAGTAGTTCCTCTGTTACAAACTTTCGACCCCTTTTCACCCCATTAATTGCTTAATTTTGAAAAACCCTTTCTTAGTGCATACCTACTTTTCCCAAAGAACACACCCTCCAAATTTCATGTCCGTAGGACCAACGGTTTAGGATGTGCTTTGATATATCAGTCAGTCAGTCAATCAGAGGACTTTCAATTTTATATACATAGATTATTTTCATTGTATGTTTGCCTCATTGGTCTCGTGGTCACATGTGCGCCTGCTGAGCGTGTATCTGAGTTCGATTCATGGGTCAGGCGAAAAGTGATATATTGGGTTTTTCCATTAAGAATCACTCTACAGCAGCCCAGAGTTACCCGGGCCTGCGGACGGCGAGTAATGGGTAGCTCGCCGTCCGATCAGCACCAGGCCCGAGAGTCGACGGCGCGTAGTGTTCCACGCGCGTAATATATATATAATTATAATCTATTTATATTGAATTGTTAAGATTAATTAATGAATTTACTAAATGAATTTTTTGAAACAGACTTATTGTCCTATAACTCAAAGACTGATATTACTCAACTGTCACTTGTGAATCATACTTGTTTGTTAACGGGTATAAAAGAGCGGAACCTCAGTGGAGCGGCGCAGTTGCTGTTCGGCTTTCAAGGCGTTAACATCTAAGGTATGATATTATTCTGACTATTGTTGATTTATTAATGTTGTTGATGTATATTTACGAGTATATCATATTTATGAGCCATGTAATGTAAAGTTATGTATATTGTTACTTAACGTTGTGTTATATACACTACTACGATAGTGGTTGTTATATACCACAAGATATTTATCGTTGTAAATATGGCTTAGGTGATACATCCTTTAATAAGATTTATTGCGATAAACGATTATTTATGATGTGTCGATATACGAGTAATAATAAAAGAGAGCTACCGTGGAGTTTCTTGCCGTTCTTCTCAACGAAGACCTAGTTTTGCGAACAGGCAATTAGATTTCGATTGATGACAAAACAAACACATACAACAACAAAACACAACACACAACAACAACAAATACATACTCTTGTCTTTCACCCCACATTCACAGTAAGTAAATAAGCAAATAAATAAGCAAATAAATAAGTAAATAAATAGGTAAATAAAAAGGTAAATAAATGGATAGATAGATAGATTTTCAATGAGCTTTCAATGGACTTTCATTGGACTTTCATTGGACTTTCAATGGACTTTGGACTTTCAATAGACTTTCAATAGACTTTCAATAGACTTTCAATAGACTTTCAATAGATATTCAATAGATATTCAATAGATATTCAGTAGATAAATAAATGAGTAACGAATATTAAATATTTACAAACATCTGGTTACATAACTACACATACATATTCAGAAAAATTCTAACACGCGCCTCAAAGAGTTGTCAGCAAACAGTACAGGGCCAGTCATGGCCGATGCCTGCCCAGGGGTTGAGGATAAATTCGAAAGAGTTACCTCGCCCCTGGGCATTCAGGGCAGGGAGCAACAGGGGTGGGTTTTAGTCAGTAAGAGTCTGACACGCCCTCCCGCTCCACCCAGAGCGCGAGTAGTCATTGGGTAATTTCCCAAACCACAAAAAAAATAAGGAACTTCGTTCCAAAAGCCCAGCCCTCTGATCATGTGAATAGTCGTGAGATATGCCGAAAAACATCATATTTATCCTTGATAAAAATGCTTGGCTTAATCGGTCCTGCTCTACTGTCACAGCCATTTGGGTCCACTTGTTAGTTCGTTTTTTTTAATATTTGTATATTTGGAAGAGATGCTCTTCCTTTTATTTTTATAGACATGGTTTTTTTATTATAATTTTTTTTCGAGTTAATCTTAAATGTTTTAGGGTTCCGAAAGTCCGAATGAAAAAACTTGAGAGGTGTCAAGGGACACCCGGATGGAACGAAGTTCCTTTCGATTAATTAGTGAAGGAATTGTAATATAATTTAATTTTTTTAATTTATAATTTTTTTTTATTATTAACTACGCACACACGCACGCACGTAAGAAGTTATACTTCATCATCTCATCTCATCTCATCTCATCGCAGCTCAGCTCAGCTCAGATCAAATGCGAAATAGAAATGAAAATATCTGGCTTGCTTTCTATAAGAGAGAGAGAGAGACAGACAGAGAAACATGCGACGCCGCACAGCTTACAATAGCTTACTATAGCAAAAAGTGTCGTGACAACTTTTTTCGTAAGAATTTAAATACAAGAAGTTTTTATTAAATTGTTTTTCCAACACAATCTTTTTGGATGGACAGCCTCATTAGTGTCGTGACAACTTTTCGTAAGAATTTTTTCCGTCTAGCTCCCTTTCACAACGCGCGATAAGGAACTTCGTTCCAAAAAAACCCAGCCGAACTCTGGGTTTCTCTGGGTGTGACATTACAATGTCACACGTAAAACATAAACAATTTCATAATTTATATATTTTAATTGGATATTGGAATAACAGAATAACATCGTGGAAGGGTTCATCAGACACCAGAAAGAAAGGTAGACCAGCTGCCCGGTGGACTGACGACATTATACAAGCGGCTGGCAAACAGTGGATGGAGACAGCGAAGAACAGGGATCCTTGGAATTCTCTAGAGGAGGCCTTCACCTTCGAGAATCGAGGGGTTCTTACATAAATGGTAGTTTCTATATATCTATAAATATAAGGTATAGGTAAGTTTAAACATAATTAGAAATAAGTTTATTTTTTTATTCTGTAATAAGAAATATAAGGCTTTTTTTTATTTTATTTATTTATTCTATTTTAATGTTTATGTTTTATGTGTGATACTTTAGAGTATTGCATTGTACGAGTATGACACCCTCGTACCTCGGAAATCACTTTAAGCCGTTGGATTTGCGCCTGTTCTTTCCCCGGTCGTGACAGATTGCGGTCCTATCGGGACTATGAGAGTAAAGGAACTAAGAGTGCGCCTGTTTGCACGCTTGTGCGCTATAATATCTCATGCGAACTTGGCCTGGGCCAATCTCCGTCGAGATTGGCCACCCCGTGATGGAAATTAGGTCGGGAGGATTATTTTCTATTGTGAGTTGAAATCTTTCCTAGGAAGCCTCCTGTCTTTTTTTTTGTGGGGTGGAAAATCATCCAATGACATCTCCCGCTCTAGGGTGGAGCGGAAGGGCCTGTCAGCCTCTTACTGACTAAAACCCACCCCTGTTCCTTACCTGCTCTGAATGCCCAGGGGCGCGGTAACTCACTTTCGAATTTATCCACAACCCCTGGCTGGCAGCTTTCTGGCTTGAGAAATGCTTACGGTTAAAGTTTAGTTACTATATTAGCTATCTCGGGTAAGTAACTTATTTATTTTATTAGGCCTATTTGCCAAAAAGCCGCTGACTTCCTTATTCTTAAAAATACCAAGTCGTAATAAATATTTTATTATTTTGAAAGCCAAGATCAAAATTAATGCAATACATTTAGCAATATCTTTATTTACAAATATGTCTATTTTCAAAGCAAAATGTCTAAGCTAATTTATAAACTTGCTGAAATCTAAAATATTAGATTTCAGCAAGTACAATACAATAGTTCAATAGTTCGAGTCTAGAATTCTAGATATTATTGTTTGGCTAAGTTCTACAGTGTACATGGTTTTGCACTATGACTTGTCACAAATATGAGACAGGCAGCATTTAACCACTCAGACATAGTCAAGGGTATGAACTATTGAAAGCGAATTTAGTATTATTTTTATAATATATCTAAATAAATATTAATCCCTATCTCCCGTGGTCACGGCATCACGCGTGAACGGTTGTACCGATTTCGCTAATTCTTTTTTTGTTGTGTTGTCAGGAGAAGTTTAATGAAAGAAAAAATTAAGAAAGTTGCGCGAGAAATTAGAAAATTTCAGAAAACTTAACGACTAATTAAACTTTGTGCATTTGACAGTTCATAGCTAAGACAGGACAACGTCTGTCGGGTCAGCTAGTGTACTAATATGTATACTAGCTAGCAAACTTTGCAAAAAAGTGCCTTACTTGACTTAAAATCCTATGCTGGGGCAGAGGGCGTCCACGTATTCCTCCACCGGGAGCGGTCTTGAGCTTCACCTCGCTCCACGTCATTCCGATGCTCGTCACTTCTGCCAACATGTTGCGTCGCCAGGTTTGACGCTTTCCCTTGAGGATTCCACTTCATAACCTGTTTAGAAATGTGATCTGGATCCAGGATCAGATAGACATCTCCATTTACGACGTTTGCAAAAAATAATACTTCCATTTTCAGAAATGCAAATAATTTACCTAATTTCTCAATTCAATTTGATCGAAATATAAGAACCTAACGTAAACTAGTTTTTATGACAAAAACATAATAAGAAATACGAGTACAGGTAAAGAAGGCAAAGGTTCTAGCTAGATAGGTTTTCTTTTTTCAAAATTTTATTAAGTTTTGAATTAGGTAGGCACCAAAACCGAGACCGTGATCATAACGAACCATTTATAAAAAAATATATATCACTAACAAAAAGTAGACATCAAAAAAGAAATTCCAAACGCCAAGTTTTTATTAAAACATAATGGTTTCAAATAGAATTTACGTATCACAACCAACAAGTTCTCAGTTATCATATAATTCAGTGTAACTTTGTGGCAGACAAAGACCAAGACCCTTTTGCGCCCGGCAAAAGGGTCTTGGGGTCACAAAATCCTCCTAAGGGCCTATCGGACTCCGAGCCGTGGTAATTCTTATAATTAACGTGTCTGTCCCTCAAAACACGCAATTTATCACATCGCCGCTTAAAAAAGAACTTGGATTTAGACAGAGCTGGATCTGAACAGCCTTATATAACTTTGTAATCTTATGCTTATGTACCGTAAAACGTGGTGAATAGGGACGCAAGGGTGATTCGGGACGAAACTTTAAAAGTGATTTTAACACTGAAATAATACAGTTTATTGCCAACAAGGACTTGAATATTTTAACTGAATTATAATTTATAATTTAGAGTCCATGTTGGCGACAAACTATATTATTTCAACGTAGGTACTGATTCTTCTTCGTCGATCCCTCAATGCTGAGGATCGCGACCTCTTTTTACCGATTATTCAGTACTTTACCACCTAAATCTATCCTTCTTCCGAGTACAAGAAAAAAATAATTTCAACCTGTTTTTCAGTGTTTAAACTCATCAATCACGGTTTTTTAGGGTTCCGTACCTGTAGGGTTCTTAAGTTCCCATTGACTTATGAACTTGAAATTCGGTGATAATGTTTTTTACTACGTATATTTTACTAACAAATACCAATTTATTGATAAGTAAGATTTTTTCTTTGAAATTTCCTCATTTGGTACGGAGCCCTAAAAGTGCGAAGTCCGAAACGTACTTGGCCGGTTATTAAGTTTCCGTACCCGAGAGGTCCAAACCGAGCCCTATTGCTGTCACTCACGTGTCCGTCTGTCTGTTTATCCGTCGTCTATCACAAAATTTTGTTCCAAAGAATTTTTTAACTTCCCATTGACCTATGAACTGGAAATTTGGTGATAGGTAATGTTTATTATTACTAGTGTCCAACCGAAATTTCGGTTTCGGTTTCGGTTTCGGCCAGTTTCGGCCAAAAAATCAAGTTTCGGCCCGAGTTTCGGTTTCGGCCAAAAACGGCCGAACCCTTCGGCCGCGCCGAAACTTTACAACATCGTACCTTCGGGTCGCGCTCGGCTAACGTCTGTCGCGCTCGGCACGGCTGTTGATCTCAGTAAGTATGTCAAAAACACTGTTTTTATTTTTAATTAGATAATTAGTTATAAAAAATAAAAAGTATAAGTATAGATTTGTTACTATATTATACTTGTTGATTTGTTATCATAACCTATGTTATGCACCTTACATAATAAAAAAAAAGGTTCACTAAAATGATTACCAAAGGTGATCAATTTGATTATTTTGATTACCTAATTATATTTGAATTAGCCATTCGAGGCTAACTGATTGTGATATTTGTGAGTATAATTAAAATGTAAGTAACTGAAAATAAATAAACATAATATATGAGCATCATATTTTAATAATAAATTTGTTTTATTTTATACCACCATTAAAAAATCGCTAACTTTGTGTTACAAATAATGTATTTTTTTCACTTTATAGGGTAGTTAAATTTTCAAATAGAACCTCTGTAACTGTGATGAAATTTCATTGTGATAAATCTTTGAAAGTAGAAACCTGTAATTATAGGTCGGCGAGATATTAATTTTAGAAAAAAACGGGCTTACTAACATTTTTTCGACTTTTAAAGGACTTTTTTTTTATAAAAGGTTCGGTTTCGGTTTCGGTTTCGGTTTCGGCAAAATAACATGTTTCGGTCGGTCACTAATTATTACGTATATTTTACTAACAAACACCAATATATTGATAAATCAGATTTTTCTCTGAAATTTTGTACGGAACCCTAAATGTGCGAAGTCCGACACGCACTTGACCAGTTTATTTTAGTAGCAGTTGCCCACCCATTTCAACACATTACTGAAATGTTTTTTACTGCCAAAATTATATTATTATTTGCTGATAAAACCAACCTATTAAATTACAAAGTATATACAATACAACCTAATAAAAATATATAGGTAAAACATAATTACCTATACAAACAGCGTAAAAAGGGGAGACTAAGAAGTCATTGGGCATCGAAAAATTCATCCACATAGCTGTCAACGGGAAAAATGCCTAGAACACCCCGTCCAGCCCATTATTTGGCCGAAGAAAAGGCCAGCCTTCTAAAGGTCACGTGAAGAGTCGACTAACTGCTTGCTTGTTAGTTTTCTGACCTCCATTCAAAATAACGTTCTTTTGTATCTAGTTTTAAATTCAAATAATACTTGCCTTCTCTGTCTAGCCTCTGATTTTATTTAAAAAATCATTTCACATTCAGCTGCCGAGCTAGAATAAGCTCCTCCTTATCACTGTTACTTTCAGACTCTTCAGCAAATGACAGTTACGCAGTTTGATAGAGTTACTAGAACAGTGAAGAGCAGCTTTCATAACCAGGCAGTTTCAAGCATGTGTCCTGACAATAATACAATTTGTACCTTTACCTAGTCACAGTGTATGGTGTACATACGATTAATGAGTGCTTCATATAATCTTGCCTATTTAAACTAATGAAATATACGTCCTATGTCGTCATGTGTTTATCATAATTCAACTCCTTCTCTACGGCCATCCTCTCCACTTCGTGACATGCTGATGTCACCAAAAACTCGATGAGCACTACAGATAAGGTGACAATACATTTGTGCCGTTTGAGGTTTATTGAAATTATATTATATGTATGTCGTAGCCATCTGGTTAAATTAACCAGCTAATGGGATGCCTAGGCCGACAGTTCATTGAACTAGAATCACTTAACGTTTAACAACTTGGCGTATTGAAAGTCAGCCCTTTGAAAATAACTGACCAAGACTCAGCTAAGTGATACAAATTTAGTTCAGTTTTTTATTTAATTTAGTATCGTGTCGCAGGAAGATGGGAGTGTAGGTTGTATTTCATATCCAAATTAGTAAGCAAAAGTGTCAAAAATGGCTGTTTTTGGTACTTTTGCCTACTAGTTTGGATACGAAACATTTTGAGACCTGTTTAAACAACCTAAAAATACTTTATCCTCTTTGTAACAAACGTGACGTTGAATTCTTTAATATATATTTTCTATGCTATGCTACGATTTTTTATTCAATGAGGGCGCCACTTGGCCGGTAGTGGGGCCTTAGTTAGATGCCGTATGCGTGATGCGTTTAATGAACGGCCTAGGTGCCGCTAGCTGGCTAATTTAACCAGATGGCTGCGACATGTACATATGCCAATGGTATTCTTTCATAAGGTGATGACCATTCCTCTCAACACTTAATCTTAGTCCTACAAATAAAATCTAGCAATAAAAACTGTGGGCATCTGCAGACGAAGTATAGATTGTAGCCGCCATCTTTACTTCTCTTACGATCATGACGCTATACAGGCATGCTGCCTACCCGTTTTATAGCCCGTCGTAATAATAAAGCCGTACTAACGCTCTTCACTTTATATTTTAAGGTTTGAAAGGCAGTTTTAAGCTTTATTTCTACTGTTATTAGGGTCTTTGGAATGATCTCTTAACCTTATTATTATTTCTTTTTTGTCGGGCGCATATCTGTAGTACGATAAATGATAAATGATGTTTATTCAGTAAATAGGTTACAAGGAACACTTTTACACGTCAATGTTTTTTGTCAGTTTAAGCTAGATGAGGCCGGTGTTTCCTAGCTGACTACCCTGAGAAGAAACACCGAAACAAACTCAGAGGTCAAAGTCTCTTTTAGTGTTCAAATCCATACAATGTGGACTGGTTAGATCCTATGAGAACCATGTACGTTTATGTCTGGGATGAGCTTTATGAAGAAAGCAACACACGAATTCGAGTGAACCTGTCCAGACAGTGCAAGCATTTGTCAGTCATCGCGAAGCTCAACTCAGAACTATGAGGAGCTCAACGAACCGACGAACAATACCAAAGTAAGGACATTTGAGTAGGCCGCAAAAATACTCAAACTGCCAGACAATCAAAATCTACATGAATATAACGACATACATAGTTCTCGCATTCACATTATTCAGGTTTGAGATCATTTATTCTCATAAGAATTGGAATTCACTTACATGAGAATATTTAAAACTAGATTTTTTACAAAACTAAATGTTGGACGTATTACAAAAGACTAGGCATCGATTATGTTTTGAGGGTAGGTTACAAAAATATATGAGCAAATGTTAGTTCGATACACGGGCTCAACAGTCAGAATACGTAAACAAGTTTCTATACAACATAGATCAGCGGTAACTGGATGTGGCTCGCCACTATTTATAAGGAAAGTGAGTTTTTTAATATAAAGTGCTTGAGTAGTTTATTAAAAGTGGTTTTGGATTTAGATTCTTTGAGGTCTCTCGGTAATTTATTATATATTTTAGATCCTTCATACATAATGGTTTTTCTTCCGTAGTTTGTGCGGGTTCGGTGTAATTGTAAAAAGTCCTGGTCACGTCTCAGTTTCATTTTGTGTTTTTTTTTTTTTATATTTTTGGTGAAGGTTATGTTTGTGTGTATATTTTTATTTAGTATTTTTCGAATTAATACGCATGTATTATATGTGTATGTTTGTGTTATGTTCATTACTTTAATTTCTTTGTATAGAGTTTCTGTTGGAGTTAGATAGTCATAATTAAATAACGTTTTTAGTAGTTTATTTTGAGCCGTTTGTAGTAGGTTAATTATGTGTTTTAGCGGCGGTACCCCATACTTCCACTAGGTAGTCAATATGTGGCTTAACAAGGGAGAAGTAGATTTTATAACGAACTTGACGTGGTAAGCACCGAACGATACCTCGTAGGCCACCCGTGAGTGATTGTAATTTAGATAGCCCTAAATATTTTTCTTGATTCACTTTTTTTATGATTTGGTTATTTATCTTTAATGGTGTATAATTGCCAATTTTTGCTGCGAATATCATATAATTGGTTTTAGCTGTATTGATGGTGAGAAGGTTTTGTTGAAACCACAGGTTGAGTAAGTCCAAATCGTTCTGTGCTTACTTAATAATAGTACAGATTGAGTGACCGTTATCAGACTTTCAGACTTCAGACGACCAGTAACGACTGCCAAAGATCCACGATTGACAGTCGATACCAACGGCTTAACGTGCTTTCCGAGACACGGAGGAAACTCGGTATGTAAAGATGGTCACCCATCCATGGACTAATCCTGGCAAGCGTAGCTTAAGCTGATGGATCGACCCATGCAGCTGTTATTACCTAGCCACGAGTCACGAGCTCCGTCTTTATTCGTTTCAAAATGTTTCGTATCCAAAGTAGTAAGCTAAAGTGTCGAAAACGGCCTTTTGTGGTTATACTTTATCCTCTTTGTAACAAATTTGACGTTGGATTCTTTAATATTTATTTTCTATGCTATGCTACGATTTTTTATTCAACGAGGACGCCACTTGGCCGGTAGTAGACCCTTAATTCAAAGTCGTGTCGGCTTGTGAAGAAACGGCTCTTACATCAATCTCTTATTATTTTATCTACATTTTAAACTCGTAATTTTTCTACATTGCTATTCAAAATGTTTAGGCGTATTTTTTTTCCAATTTATAATGTCTCTCGCTTCTTGTAAGATCATATAACTTAAACTATTGTAAATACTCGTACTTAGCTGTAAGCTCTAATACGACATACTGTTCATCAATGTACATGAATCTTTTTTGTTATGGCACGGCTCCTTACAAATTCCGGCCATGTCCTTTGTACTTCATAACCCCGGCGGCTCTCATGTGTGCCGCTAGTTTTCCGCTAGTTTGCCTTGCCAAAAAAATTGCCGAAAACCCGATTCACGCGTTTTACACCGCTATTATCACTATTAGCCAAGGTCTTTAGACCTGTAACAAGGTTCATACACCCGGAACCTGACAAAGTCTGTAGTTACACGATGGCCGCCTGTCAACGGGGACTGACAGATGCTGAAACGTGACGCGTCCCAGGCTTGAGAGGTTAAAAAAGTTAAGGTTTTTTTAATATAATAAAAGTTAAGGAAAACTTTGAGTAACACCGAACGTTCTAAATGTCAAATGACAATAATGACATAAGTAAAAAATCAAATCAAAACAAAAAACTTAAAAAATTGATTGACCGACACATGAACGACATAAAACATAAAAATTGTAAGTACCTGTTATATACTCAGAGAAATGAACGCAACGAAGACTCATCACTTTACTGTCTTGCGAGTTCTCTTATCGGGCACTGGCTTCGAAGTTACGGCTGAGGGCTCAGTAACGGAAAACTGAGCCACAAGTTCTTGATATTCCGAAGCAAACTCAATCTTTCGTCGCGATTTCTCGGAAACCTGGATGACAATCTTCCCCTCAGACGTCCAACACTTATGTATTCCGAAGTGCTTCCGAACATTCATAAAAATCTCGTGTCTGAGCTTAGTCAGGAACTCAGAAAGCGTCAAACCAGAGCCTTTCAGCTTGGTCTTATTTCGCCACACCTCGTTCCGTACGATGCGGCTTTCAAATCGAACTAAGTGGTCACGAGGTTTGCTGGTGTTGCTTCCCAGGCGGTGACAGGCTGTTATATCTTTAGAGGCGACGTTGGCCATTTCCAGACGTTCCGACAAAACCTTCAGGAAACCATTGCTTAGATCTGCTCCCTTGTCCTCACTCAGGCCAGGCAACAGAAGAACCTTAGCACGGGATGTCATTTTGTGCCCATCCAGCCAAACACAAGCAACTCCATCTGGGATTTCAGTAAACTCAATGTTTTCCAAACTAGAGTCTTAAACTCAGTGAAGTCCTTGGATAGGCTGGCAATAGTCTTATGTGAAGCTTCACCACTGGCATTCTTCAAGTCTTCCTGCTGACTGTGACATTCTTGAAGCAAATGTAGTAGACAGCTCCTTCACAGTGCTTGACAATTTGGAGTACAGGTCCATTTCAGCAAAGAGCAGTGCTTGCAGTGTAGAGAAGTGGTCTCACAAGGAGATTTGATGAACTGACTGAGTGCACCGGAGGTTAATGTACTACTTTATTATGTTTCTTGCATTTAAAAGTTGTTTTTAATATTTTATTAAATTAATTATATGAGAGCTCAAAATTCTAACTGTATTATTTGGGACTACCCTCCAATTACTCAATTTTTTCTCAATTATTTCTCGAGATTTTTACATCATCTCATGGTTTTCGACTAGAGCAACAATTTCTTTCATAAAACATTTTCATCCGAGCAACCATTTTGAAAATATGGAGCGTTTTGTACAAAATAAAATAAAATTTGAAGCCCATAACTCACGAACGGTGCGTCGGAGGGTCATGCTTCTCAAAGCCTAAATGGTTTCTATGGACAAGGTTCTCTGAAAATTTTACCGTCCTTTGATCATTACACTTAAAAAAATTTGACTATTTTTGGATATTTTTTTTTTCTTAAATAATTTCTCGAGTTTTTATATTATCTCATGGTTTTCGAGTAGAGCAATAATTTCTTTCTTGTAAAGATTTTCATCCGAGCAACCATTTTGAAAATATAAAATATGGAGCGTTTTGTAAAAAACTTTGGCGTAATGATAATATTTAAACAAAGTTCTAAGTTAAATTTATCACACAATTACTTATTTTTAAATCTAAGTATTTGTGATATACAATTACTAATAAGTTTAGTATAATTAAATAATCAATACTCCATAACACAGAGTATTGTTATTCCTAAGTATCTATTAATTTCATATTATTTAAGTAACCAATAAATAACAAGTATCAAGAATCTATAAATTTTAAATCTAAATAACTATGATACTAGGAGTATCAAGTATTCACAAGAAACTATTTCAAAACTAATAAAAAATAAGTATTTAGTTTTGACAACATTAATCTCTTATTCAAGTAATTGAGATTCAATGAGTAAATATAAAGTTTTTATTTCATTACCCTCAATCTCCAATCCAAGTAAGTAACAGTAATACCCTAACAACAATTTCTTAAAGAAAGTAACATCACATCACAAATCTAAGCCGTGGTCATCTAACCTTAGTCATCTCTGGACACGTGGACGTTTGTGTTCTGAACCTTTTGCTAAGACCGCATTGTTCTTCCAAAATAAAGTGAAGTTTATGATCCGACCATTTTATATTTTTTTTTCTTATATAAATTAAATGTAAAGTAGGAACCCTGCCAACGAGAGAACATTTCGGTGAGAATCATAAATGCCATGCTTAAGATTAAAATTTAGCGTCACAACAGAAAATCCCAAAAAGATTACTTACAGCGTTCTACATTCTTATGCTTACAGCATTTGAACTTGACTCTGGTCCCTTTTACACCTCGAGACATCATTAAGTGCTTTTAAGAAGTTTTTTCCAATATACAAAGTTTAAGAGGCAGACTCGCTCCAGATCAAGTTGGAAAAAAAAACGTCAAACGACAATCTGTCAATCTGTCAACTTGCAAAATAACGCTCCATTCCACGAACTAAATTTATTCAATTTTTAAGTGTTACACCATTTCAGTTAGGAGGCGATCAAGTACAGTATCATCCAACATATGATTACGCAGGATGACCCGCACCTGATCCGATAGTCGACGGCCGAAACGTTGACGGCTGGCTCAAGCACCTGGAACAAAGAGAGCATCCGAACACGGTACGCGGTCAGGTTTTTACCTCCCTCTGTAGCGCCATAGTATGAGCGCATGACGTTTTCATTGATGGATTGCGTCCATCGCATGCGCTGCACACTTCCGCCGGGAGCTGGGACCCTATCAGAGGCCGGTGGGCCTCGAGGTCCTAAGCTACCGGCCGGCGTCCTCCCCGTCGACGCGCAGGTGGTGGTGTCCTCGGCGACACTATTATTACTATTATTTATTATATTCTTTATTGTACACTGTGATACATTAAATAAAGAAACTTAAAACTAAATAACAGAACTACGGGTCACAACAGGGTTAATTTCGGCGCATTGTCGAAGCGACGACGTCTGTGATTTCACACTATCATTGAAGCTGTGAATGTGGCAAAAAAACAGTGCCCTCCTTCTGGTTCAGTCGAGTAAATAGTGGTCAATGTCAAATCCCACCACTTTGTCCGGCAATGCATAACACAAAGAACGTTGACAAAATATGGAAGAAGGCTTAGCCCAGCAGTTGAGCAAAATAAATTAAGGCGCTATTAAATGCCAACGACCATGAGTGGTTATCTTGCGTGTTCTGTGCTGAACTCACATAATGTGTCGTACGGTAACGGCCACCCAGTAATAGGACTCGCCCATGAAGGAGAGCTGTCCCAAATTAGACACAATATTAATTTATTATAGTTAAAACAACAAGTACTAAAATACATAGACTAAAATATAAAATAATTAAATTATCTTTAAAATGGTGAAGGTTTCATAAAAATACGCTCTATAGTTTTTGCGTGATTCTCAATCCGCGTTAGACATAACTTTACAAATAAATTACACTATGTTATAAAAATATAATTTCAAATATTCACATATCAAATTACGAAGAAAATTGTCTAGAGTAACATATATTTTTTTTCAAAGAAATAAGACTAGTCATTTAGACGTGATTTCTAATTCAAAATCATTGTACATCTGCGCCTTAACTAAATAAAACTGCTCCTACTACAGGGTAACATGTTAGTTAAATAGTAGAATTGTGTTTTATTCATAGTACAGTTGATGAAATATTTCTCCACCAATTCGATTGTCAAGAATGTGACGTGAGATTCAATACATTGAGAAAGGTCTGGTACGTAAACTCAGGTCATGAAAAACGGTTTTCAATAATGTCAGCACACCTGAATAGTTTAACAAACAATTGCCTGATATTGCTTTCTGTTATTTATGTACACTCACTATAAGTACTTTAACGAATACCTAAGCGTAGTACGGTACGTGTCTGTCCCACTTGGAAAATATTGAATTTATGCTAAGTTGGAAAAAGGACAAATTGATGAGTGTGAAGAAAAATTAACGCCACGATTTTGCAGAGATTTGTACCTGTCTACAAGCATGTGAGATTTACGCCTACAACAAACTATTCAGGAGAAAATCACATATATATCCACAATATTCTAAATTTTTATTTTTTTATTTTGTGACATATTCATGTGGGGTATCATATCCTAAAAGGCTCGAAGAGAAGATGCCTAATTATATTAAGTCACTAAAAAGTAATAATAATTATATCGCCTTGGTAATAAGCAACATTCTCATTCTATGCTAAAAAAATAAAAATTACAACGTTTAGTTCCGATTTCGACCGCGCGCAGATTTATCATGCGCGCGCTCTTCCATCTGACGGCCAAGTCTACCACTGCGCACGCTCATTGGTCAAATCAAATAGCGCGCGCTTTCCACGAAATCACTCCCACAGGTTGCAGGAAAGTGAGAGGAAAGATGTTACACATAAAAAAAATATATATATTTTCAAAAAACCCGACTAAAAAATACAACTAAAACAATAACTTCCTTCTGGGGCAGTCAAGTAAAATGTTTCAAGTAACTTTTCAAGCAGTATGATGCAGTTGATGGCATATAATCTATGATTGAACTAAAATAATTGCCACCAACTGCATCAGCCTGCTTAGAAAGTGACTTGTTTAGAATATTGTAGTTGTTTTTTGGAGTTATTTCAGTCAGTCAGTTTTTGAAAGAATTCGGTTGTTTATTAGTTGTATTATTGTCAGGTTTTACAAAAAAAATGAATTTAATTGTTTCTAAACTGCACGGTTCCTGCAAGATTAACATATCGGTCGAGACACCAAAACCATATACAATTATTTCATCAGACACAAGCCATCCCTCTCCAGTCACCATCAATGAACCTCACACCCACAGCCACACATCAATCATTCAATCAACCGAGATATCAGTTGAACCATGGCTCTTATCTAGATCTTCTAACACATTAGTCACTCACTGTCGGATACACTCATTAATTTAATCCGATTCACAGCTACAGCTCGTTTACTCGAGGACGGTTTCTTGTCCGACGAAGCAAGAATTTTTCCATACGAGAATTGTAAGCGAGATTTGACAGGCACTCATTTAGAATGTGTGTTCTATAATCGGACTCACTCGGCAATTTAATAAGTTTCAATCTCGAAGTATTTGTTTCAACTTAACCAAAGGCATTTTTGAATTGTCAAGGAGTCGATTGTCGGGCCTGCAGACGGCGAGTAGTGGGCACCAGGACCGAGAGTCGACGGCGCGTAGTGTTCCACGCGCGCCTCAAAGAGTTACCACAACACAAAAAAAAGGAGTTGATTGTCCATTTCAAAACGCTGATAAGTACAAACATGGGTTATGGCCCGTAGGCATGTAGGACGAGTTGTTGAATTACCCGGGTTTACTCTTAAGCGAGATTTAAAAGTTCGCCTATGATTTTATCAAACAAGACTGGTCGGAAGATTTTCTAAAACTTGATCACTTCAAAAAAGTTGAGAGAAATTTAGGTATTTATCATAATATTTTTTAGTTTATTATCATGTCGTAAATGTATTTTATTAGTACTTATACAATAGTATAATCTATAAGATATTTATTTTGCTTTTACTACTACTATTACTTTTTAAATCCTCCTAAGTACATGAAGTTTAAAATAAATAAATAAAAGTGAGGCGATTCTTCGACGCAAGAATCTCTCCACATATAAATGCGCAGTTCAGTTTTGGCTTAACTGACTGTTATCTACAGTAATTACATTAATTGCCCTGCTTAGAACGTGATCCCCACGGAGCGTCATGTGAAGAATTGTTAACGAAATAATTGTTAACTGATTAATTGGTGTGTTCAACTGTAGAATAAGGAAGGCACGTTCTAGGGTTGTGCTCCATTTACATAATTAATATAGGTAGGGTTATAATCGTATCTGTTGCACTTTGTTGTTGGTTCCTATTTCTGTAGATAGGGTTAAGTATTGTCAAGTTTTGGAAAACTATCTTACACTAGATATCGGCATTTCACACCTTGCCTCATTTTTTTATGAAAAATACTTATTCTACCGTATGTATTCTTCTCTTGGCGTTGTATCTGTAAAGAATTCAGCCAGAGCCAAATAAAAAGAGCTTCCTTAGCATTTTTGACACAAGTTTGAAGTATGTCGGGTGTAAAACAATAAAACCGGCCAAGAGCGAGTCGCACTCGCGCGCAAAGGGTTCCGAACAAATTTTTGAAGTGAAACTTCTTTAGAATCGTTGTGATTTCAAACCGGATGCAACGGAAAAAACGACAGGTAAGAGACACAAATACAAAAGAGCGAGAGAGCAGATAACGGCGAGAGGAGAGGGCGCGCGCGACTCGGGGCCTGGGGTCCCGTCACTTCGCTACCGATCATCAACTTTAGACAACTATTGCTTACCTTTGGCCACCTTTTGACAATCTTTTCCCACCTTTAACCACCTATTGCTCACCTTTGACCACCAATTGCAAACCTTTGACCAACTTTTGCTCACCTTTGGCCACCTTTTGACCACCTTTGCCCATCTTTGCCCACATTTGCCCATCTTTTTCCACCTTTGACCACCTTTGACCACCGATTGCTCACCTTTCGCTCACCTTTGACCACCTATTGCTCACCTTTGACCACCAATTGCAAACCTTTGACCAACTTTTGCTCAGCTTTGGCCACCTTTTTGCTCACCTTTGGCCACCTTTTGACCATCTTTGCCCACATGAAGTTTCACTTCTATCGTGTGTGAATTGCACACACCTTTTTTTTTTTTCAAGTTTTTTTTTAACTGCCTCTACCTTATAGGTTTTCTTGTAATCTATAAGTAAAGAACTACTTTCTGCATTTTTTTTTTAAATTTTAGGCCCAGTGGTTTCGGAGATAAGGGGAATGGTCATGTTTCATCTATTTTCTTAAATAACTTCAAAATTATATATTTTAAAATTATAAAAATATATATTTCATTTGATACACACAGTTTGAAAAATTTTGATTTTTAATTATCCAATTTTCACCCCAAAAGTGAACCCCACATTCCAAATTAATTTATACCGTAGAGTACCATAAGGTACACGTCCATGTTTGAGTCACAGATATTCATGTGTGTACCAAATTTCACCTCTATCGGTCCAGCAGATTCGGAGCAAATTGGCTGTGACAGACGAATAGACGGACAGACAGACACACGAGTGATCCTATAAGGAGTCCGAATGAGAAAAACGCATTTATTATATTATACGAAAAGCATTTATTTCTACAAAACCATTTCCAGGCACTTTATATGTATCAAGAAGTAGGTCAGATATTTTAAATTTGAAGCAAATAGTATGTAAAAGTCTCTTAACGAAGCCGAGAGCCAATAGGAAAATGAGAAGCTTTGTTATGCGTCTTGATATCTTTATCACGGATAATCGAAACAATTATTACACGGGGATTCAGCCGCGGGCACAGAATCATATAAAGTAGGATGATTACACTCACAATTTTCCTCACCCTTTTCTTCCCACGAAACGCCCGGGTGTCACCACTGTATGAATCGCCCACAGGACACGGTGGAGCATACGGTGGAGTTTTGCCCCGCTTGGGCGGAGCACCGCTGTGTCCTCGTGGAGGCGAGACCAGGGACCGAGAAGGAGTCGCCTCCTTAGTCGCGAAGCAGTAATGCTCGCGAAGGTGGAGGTGGAACGCGTGAGGGAGACCCAACAGAAAAGCCCTCACGCCTCTAGCAACTGCCGCAGGAGACGCCCTGGGCGTCGGAGGTCGCAAGCCGATCTCTGACCACCGTAGGCGCAGGCTTGCGGACGGCGAGAGTGGGTAGCTCGCCGTCTAATAAGGTTGGGTTTTAGTCAGTAAAAGTCTGACACGCCTTCCCGCTCCACCCAGAGCGGGAGAAGTCATTGGATGACTTGCCAAACTCCGAAAAAAAAAAGCTAAATGACCTCCAGCTTTATGAACTCTAGCTATAATTATGAACTCTAGCTATAAATAACCTAAACAAAGTTTAAGATTTGAAAACGTAGATTTATTTATTTATTTATTTTAACACTTTACGCACATACAAGTACAGAGGCGGACTTAATGCCTCAGGCATTTTCTACTAGTCAACCTTAGGGTGATGCAGAAACAAATAGTGGTAGGTGCCTTAAGGAAAAAAAACAAAAAAAGGAAAAACACAAAAAAATATCTATTCAATTACATCATTTCCCACAAAATTGAGATTTTACACTTCCTTGACATCGTCTGTGGCAGCGTATAAGTCGCTTTGACAGCAGGTTTTGGGACACAGAGGACAGGAAAGCAGGTTGCGACATGACATGGTCCCATATTCGCACCATACACTGACAGCTGTGGTGGCCCAGTGGTAACGGCACCAACTTATGTACGTGTTTGTGAGTTCGAAACTAGACAGGCACTTCACTTTGTGTTCATAATTTTATCGTCACTTCTCTCAAAACGATGAAGGAAAACATCGTGTGGAAACAGGCATGTCCTAGAATCAAAAATTCGAAGACATGTGACATCCACCAACTGGGCCTTCGTGGTGGGTTAAAACCCATTCTTTCAGGCCTGTGTTCTAGCAGCCAGAACGTTTAAAGGCTGATTACGCTTTGCTATGCTTCATGCTTCATAGACAGTGGTGGCCCAGTGGTAACAGCCGCGACTTACAAGTTGTAGGTCGTGAGTTCAAACTCAGGCAGGCGTTTCACTTTATGTAAGTTATTTCATCGCCACTGGTCTCAAAACGGTGAAGAAAAACATCGTGACGAAAGCGGCATGTCATAGAACAAAAATTCGAAGACATGTGACATCTGCAAATTCGCATTGGGCCCTCGTGGTGGATTACGGCCCACACCCTCTCACAGAAAAGAGGCCTGTGCTCCAGCAGTGGGGACATTAAAATGCTGATGCTTCATACCCTAGAGCCGCTGTGACTAAACGACGCCTCGTGTTACCTTATTTTTAAAAAAATCCTGAAAAACAAATTTAAAATCACAGCTGCAACTGCAAACTAAAGGCAAAACTTGCGCGAATGATGGATGACAAATAGTTTAGTTCATTATGACTTTATAACGCGAAGGCGTCATCTGTTTTCGAGTTGGATGCCATAAAAACCTTTGTGTGAAACAACCATTCATCCTCGGAAGTTATTATTGTGGCCTCAATTTTTTTTTGTAGGTAATGAATTAGCGGAAACTGAATAGGACCGCTCGATATGGCGACACTAGGAAGGTTTACGTTCAGCAATGGACGTCTTTCTGCTTATATTATTATGATGATGAATAACCGTGCATCAGAGCAAAAGACCCTTATAGAACTGCCAAAGTATTGTCAGAAAAGTGCAGAAGTTGACAGAAAATTACCTATGAACGGCTTAAATCGAAGCGTCATAAATCTACAAAAAGAAACGCAATATAGTGTTCCGTAGTCGCCCGTTATTAACATACGGTCGTAGAAGGGGCTTTATGTTACACACATCAGTACATTTTATATGTTGGGCGACTATTACTCTGAAAATAATAGAGCTAACTTATCCGTGATAGTTACCTTTAAATTTCGTTCATATAAATAAAATAAAAAAACATTTTTACAAAAAAAACAACCGACTTCCAAAATTAAAGTTATTTTTTTAATTTTTAGAGTAATTTTTTTTTTGGAAGTCGGTTGTTTTTTTTGTAAAAAAGTTTTTTATTTTTCACTTTTTAGTTGTTATACCCCAGAACTAAAAACCCCAATAACATGGAACGTGGAATTTAAACATTTGGAGAACACCAAAACGTCATCGAGGTACGCGTATTTTTCGTTTTTGTTCAGTTTCTCAAAAAGGGCTGAAGCAATTTCGATAAAATTTATATGGAACCACCTCGGGAGTATATTCTTTCGGATAAAAATAGAATTTTGAAAATCGGTCCACAACTGACGGAGAAATCGGCGGACATACATAAAAAAAAAATAAAAAAAAAACATATATACAGTCGAACATAGAACCTCCTCCTTTTTCGAAAGTCGGTTAAAAATAGATTACATCACAATTTTTTTCAGATTTTTTAAGCCCACTGTTTTGCTTTTAGGGAAGGAGGACGCTCGACTCTAACAGAAAATATTGCTTTAAATTTTAATATTTCGCAAATGAATCACTAAATTGAAAAATAGTCTTCACAACCCCAGAATGATTTCAAAAGACCTATCAATACCCAACACTATAGGATAGGCGAGAAAAAAAGTCATCCCCACTTTACATGTAGGTAAGGGAACTACCAAACAAAAAAAATAAGGACTGTTAGGACGGATTATTGGCTCCGTGGTTTTATTTTCAGGGTTCTGTACCCTAAAATAAATCCACGGAGCCAATAATCCGTCTATCCAACGACTTTACTGTGATGAGAAATGAATGAATGAATGATGTGATGGCATATTCACTAACTCAGTATTTCTTAAACTTTGGGCAACTTTGGAAACACTGGCCCAGCTATTTGATGGCAAAAGTCTACAGTTCTATTCAACAGACACAGTAAGTTCCACATTAAAAGAAAAAAAAAACATGGAGGGTCCATTTGGGCCTCGCCACAGTCTGTTGAAAATAAAATAGGAAGAACAATCCTCCACCATAAAAAATTTAAACACGACACAAACGCATAAAAAAACGAGTATCTCAAGACTCAAGGCACATCTCTCAAGGAATAATGTAAGATCGCGAAAAAACAAGATTGGAATAAATTATTTTAACTTTCAACGCTTTGTTACTGCTGCCAGAACATATAAGAATACTAGCTTCTGCCCGCAGCTTTACCCGCGTAGTTGGAAATCACCTCAAGAGATATTATATTCCTCCTTCTGCGAAGCAATAATGCTCGCGAAGGAGGAGGTGGTACGGGTGAGGGAGAGGCAACAACAGCAGACTCGCCTCACGCCCTCAGCAGCAGCCGCCGCAGAAGACGCCCTGGGCGGAGGACGTCGCGAGACGATCTCCGGCCACTGTAGACCCGGGCCTGCGGACGGCGAGTAGTGGGTAACTCGATCAGCACCAGGCCAGAGATTCAACGGCGCGTAGTGTTCCACGCGTGCCTCAAAAAGTAGTCAGCAAACATTGTAAAGAAATTTTTCTTCCACCGGCTAGCGTCAGAGATATTTATGGCATGAGACCCTGTTACCTATCTTCGGGTATTTTCATGAGGTATGTATGTAGTAAATAAGAGTCCTTAGATTTGGTCTTCACATATATCACGTTTATTTGTAACACTGCAACACACTATATAGCACTCCGTTCTCAGAAAATTGTATGTTCAACTTACAATTTATGTCGAAACACTTTTACCATATCGTTCGAAGATTATAGGTCCAGTTCAGAGGTCCTCAAACGGCATCTACGCCGTGGTCATCCAATCATGGGCATCTCTCGACACGTGGATGCTTGTGTACGGAACCATTCTATGATCCGACCATTTTATAAAGTTTTTGCATAGTAATTAAAGTTAACTTAGGAACCCTGCCAACAAATAGAAAGATTTGATCAGACTCCTGAATGCCACGCGCTTAAGACTTAGCATCAGCACAGAAAAAAAACCCAAAAAGACTACTTACATCGTCCTACATTCTTATGCTTACAGCATTTGAACTTGACTCTGGTCCCTTTCACACCTCGAGCCATCATAAGGTGCTTTTAAGTAGTTTTTCCAATAAATAAAATTTCTTAGACAGACTCGTTGCAGATCAAGTTGGAGAAAAGAAAGACGTCAAACGTCAATCTGTCAACTCGCAAAATAACGCTTCATTCCACGTATCTAAATTTATTCTATTTTTAGGTGTTACAACATGACGGGGCCCGTCATGGCCAATGCCTGCCTAGGGGTTGAGGATAAATTCGAAAGAGTTACCTCGCCCCATGGCATTCAGGGCAGGGAAGGAACAGGAGTGTTTTAGTCAATAAGAGTCTGACACGTTGTAATTGATGTAATGACGTTCCCACCTCACAAAAAAAGAGATATTGTATTCCTTTGGGATAAAATAAAGTACCTATTCCATATCCCAATCCAGAATGAAAAAGGCTAGATGTTGGTAATTAATCATTTCATTATTTGGCGCCGACTCAAAATTAGTTTATATAAAATTTGATATTTTATGTAGGTAAATAAGCTCAATACTCAAGCCTTAAAAGGTTTATTTATTTTTTGCTTTTTAGTTCGTTTTCGTCGGTTGATTTTTTTGTTAAAAGTTTTTTATTTTATGATTTTTTGTGACTTGCATCATCTTTTAATACTGTGAGGCTAATTTCTAATCCTTCATCATTCCTCTTGGCACTGAGCTGATGATGTAACTATCCTTCCACGAGATTCCCAGGATATTGACCAGTTGAGGTTACCTCCAATATTGTAAAGTCGTCTTTTCTTCAAAGCGTATTAAGTGGTATTTGTCACTAAAACCAGTTTTTATATCTAACTTCTATTATTTGCGAAAGGTATGGTTTCCATCATGAGCTCAGTTTCATGATGTGATGATTCCTAAATGCAAATACCTGATTAAGTTATGAAAAGTAAACAGAAACAATATGCGTGCCCAATTTTCGAGGTTTTCTCTCAATTTTATCAGGATTCCATTATCAGATCCTGATTACCTTGACATGAGACCACCCTTGAGGTATTATACCCTATCTAACAAAAAAAGAATCATCAAGATCGGTTCATAAATGACGGAGTGAGGGCTGAACATACATAATATATATATATATATATATATATACATATTTATGAACCGATCTAACTATTTAAACACGGTACCGTCTATAAATATATATATATACACGGTCGAATTGAGAACCTCCTCCTTTCTTTTTCGTCGGTTAAAAAAAACGAGCAAAGCTCAGTCATCCAGGTACTAATATTAAAGTTGGAATAGTAATAATAGTATTGCGTTTGTAATCTGTGCAAAATAAATATTTTTTCTTTCTTTTCTTTCTTTCTTTCTAGTATGGACTAGCTTCTGCCCGCGGCTTCCGTCACGTGGTATGTTGATAAAAAGTCAATTCTAACCTTTTCCAGGTCCTAAGCTATATTATCATGTTACCCTACTTCCTACTAATATTATAAATACGAAAGTTTGGATGTATGTTATTCTATCACTCCAGAACGGCTGAACTGATCTGGATGAAATTTAGCACAGATATAGATTACAGTCTCTAATAGCACATAGGCTATAAATTATGGTGAGGGAAGGATTAATTCTACGCGAGCGAAGCCCCTGGCCGAAACTAGTATTTCATAAAGATCGATTAAGTGGTTTAGTTGTAAAAACGTAACTAACAAACAGACAGTTAGATTCTCTTTTTGATATTAGTCTCTAGATAGTCGGATTTTAAATTCGTTATGATTTACGCATGAGACGGGATGTTGAGAATAGAATGACGTCATAAAAAAAGAAAAAAATGTAGTCTCAAATGTTTATGGTCCCGTATTCTACGCAGTGAAGACATATTTGTGGGTTTATAACTTATAAATTGCTGGATCATTTTCTTTAACGGTGGAGTATGTTTTCATGCTAGTGTTTAGGTACGTTTTTCTTTTTGATATTTATGCTATGAAGAGCTGTGATGTTGAACAGAATAACTTCACGAAGGAGTCCACCTAGTCAACTTGTTGTAGTTAAAGTAAATACTAATTAATTGTCAATCATAGATCATATATTAAATTGTATTTACTTTATGGAATTCTATTACTTTATCGTGGATAGTGTTCCACGCGCGCCTCAAAGAGATGAGTGTCAGCCACCACTGACGGCGCCCATGGTGGCCGGTGCCTGCATGCCTAGGGGTAGCGGATAATTAAAAAAAAAAAAAAATGAGTTACCGCATCCCTGGGCACTCAGGCAGGGAAGGAACAAAAAAAAAAAAAAGGGGGTGGGTTTTAGTCAGTAAGAGTCTGATACGCCCGCCCGCTCCACCCAGAGCGGGGGAGAAGACATTGGATGATTTCCCACCACAAAAAAAAAAAATCATGGACAAGGCACTTCCTTGTTTCTAAATAATTCCTGAATCTTGAATTTGACGGTGACAAGAGTAAAAAATCATGTTTCATACAATCCAACGAAACATAATTTTTTTTTTATTGGGCGGTGGGAAATCATCCAATGTCTTCTCCCCCGCTCTGGGTGGAGCGGGCGGGCGTATCAGACTCTAACTGACTAAAACCCACTCCTGTTCCTTCCCTGCCTGAGTGCCCAGGGGTGCGGTAACTCATTTTCAGAATTTATCCGCTACCGCTAGGCATGCACGCACCGGCCACGATGGGCCCCGTCAGTGGTGGCTTGACAATCGTCTGTTTGAGGCGCGCATGGAACACTTCGCGCCGTCAACTCATGGGCCTGGTGCTGATCGGACGGCGAGCTACCCATTGCTCGCCGTCCGCAGGCCTGGGTCTACGGTGGCCGGAGATCGTCCCGCGACGTCCTACGCCCAGTACCGTTGAGCTTCCCTCACGCGTCCCGCCTCCGCCTTCGCGAGCATTACTGTTTTGCAGAAGGCGGAGACTGCCTCCCATTCCCTCTTGCTCCATACCATAGCCTGAACCAGGGCCGGGCGTGAGAGGTCGCCGCCGCCTATCGCATCCACGAGGACACGGCGGTGTTCCACCCAAGCGGGGCAGACCTCCACCTTATGCTCCACCGTGTCCTCTGGGCGACTCGCGCAGTGATAACACCCGGGCGTTTCCTCCCGCCCTATCTGATGCAGGAACCTCCAGAAATAACCGTGTTCGGTGAGGACCTGCGTCAGGCGGAAGGTGAGGACGCCGTGACGCCTCTCCCACCACTCCTCAAAGAGGGGCACTACCGCCGCGATGGTGGCGTGCCTAGCGCTGGGTTGCGACAGTCGCTGTCTCCATGTCGCCACGAGATCCTGCCGGAGCTCCGTCCGCCGAGCCGCGAGTTGTCGCGGCAGCAGAGTTTCGCCCCGGCGTTTGGCCTCCTTGCGCCATTCCCAGAGCAGCGCCTCTGGACCTCCAGATTCCATGGTGACAGTCCGGCAAGAAGGCTCGCCGCCTCACAGAAAACCGTGCTGTATCCTCGGATGAGCCGAATGGCCATGACCCTTTGTTTTTTTTTTTTTTTTTTATGTTTGATTGGCTCGCGTTTGACCACTATCTGGCCGGCGAGCTGGTCGCTGCCTCAGAAAATACGCCCACACCGGTGTCCCGTAAAGGGGCATGAACCGCACGATCCCCGCGTAGAGCCTCCGGCAGGAGGCGTTTGGACCCCCCAGATTGAGGCAACATGGAAACACTCGGTGGGGAACAAAACATACTTACGTTCATAATTTCACGCTTTTTACGTTTAGGGGTCAGCAGAGTACAAAACGTCAAATTCTACGTCCTTACGTATTACTTTAACATTGTTTACGTCAAAGAAAAAAAAAAAAAAAAATGGACGCTGGTTGTGGGTAGGTAGGTACTAGGAGTTTGGAGACATGAACTCAGGGGCTTCTTGTGTGTAGTTCTAGGTTCTGGTATGTGTGAAAAGAAATACTGAACCGTAATATTTTATGTCTTGTATTTAATTGTTAATTAACTTTCACATAACTATAAAATTTACTTCCATCTATCTGACAATATTATGTATTTTAAAACTGGAATTAGTGTTAATTTATTTTATTTATAATGTGCCATGAGTTCTAAACCCTCAAAAGAGTACTATTCGCCTGATTTTTCTGATAGAAATAATCCCATCTAGGTTTATAAAACAGCCTAAAACCTAAAATATTATTCGTCGAACAAAAACTAAAATCACAATCCAGAGCATACACTAGAACCTGAATAGAATCTTGACAGGCCTTGAAAGGTCGACGAGACTATAACTACTTGAGACAGCGTTAAGGAAATGTCAACTTCCTGCCAGAGGCCTCGGGAAATAGAAATGACGATACTCTTCACCGTGTCGGTGAAGTGAAGGACATGCGTAGAATTATTTGCAGGATATTGGTAGGATAGACATGTTTTCATCTTAGATACTGGCAGATTTCCTGAATTCTCAGAGGCTTATTTAAATCATTGAACTACCTACTACCTCCCACTGTATGTACTAACACATAGGAGGTCGGTGTCGCGCGAGTTCAATAGTTTTTCCCGTCTCGAAAATGCCCAACGCGATTATAGAAGTTTTCATTAAAAAAAAATATAAAACGTGTTGTGTCGTGTTGCATGTTATGTTGTCGTGTGTGTGTGTGTGTGTGCGTGCCTGCGCGTGTGCGTGTGCGTGTGTGCGCGTGTGCGTGTGTGTGTGCGCGCATGCGCGTGTGTGTGTGCGCGTATGCGTGTGCGTGTGCGTGTGTGTGTGTGTGTAATAATTGAATGTCCCCACTGGTGGGGCACAGTTTTCCTATCCGTGGATAGGTCCTATTATAATTATATATATAAATAGATCCTATCGGTAATCCACCACGCGGACCCAATGCAGGTTGGTGAATGTCACACTGAAAATTATCTAGCTTTTACTACTATAAAACACTTTCCACTGAAATTAAATTTATTTAAATTCCATAAATAGTTAGACGTCTAGAAAAGCAATTTGCACTTCACTTTTCGAGTTGGTAGCAGTCTGATTTTGACTGAGAGTCTTCGAACCAATCTATAAACTTCAGAAGTAAGTTACAAGTACATATCTATTTAGGTACGTACTTAAAAAAGAACCTTACTTCTAAGAAACATAAACCGCAATCTGTGGTTTTCCAATATACCTAGAAAAGCTTTGGGCGAAGCTTTTACTGTTAAAAGAGAGTTTTTAAGAAGAGCCAAATGATAGCTTGGGATATGTAGCTGTAACCCTGTGACGGGACAAGTCAGGTTGCTGTATTTCATAGTCCTACCAATTTTAAAGAAATTAACTGACACTTTAAAAAAAAAATCCATCGTCGACCACATCATCGCTTACCATCAGGTGAGATGGTAGTCAAGCGCATGGTGGTAAGTACCAAGAAAAAACCAATTTGGAAGATTTCTGAAAGACTGCAACGAAAAATGATTAAATTTTTTTTTTACAAAAAATGCATCGTCGTTGAAAGTCGGTTGTATTTTTTGTAAAAAGCTTTTTTTTCTTCCCTTTTTAGTTGTTATACCCCAGAACTGAAACTTAATATTAAGCTCGAATTAATAACCCCAATAACATGGAATTGGAGGAAACTAAAACGTCATCTGTGTATAAATATTTTTTGTTTTTTGTTATTTTTTTTTTCAAAAAGCGCTGAATTATTTTGATAAAATGTAGGGACCACTTCAGGAGTAGGTATACTCTTACGAATAAAAAATCGATCGAAATTTTGAAAATCGGTCCAAAATTCACAGAGAAATCGGTGAACATACATAAAAAAGTACATATTGTCGAACATAGAACCTCCTCCTTTTTTTTGAAGTCTGTTAAAAATACGCCCGCGGTTTCGTTCGTGACAGTAGGTACCTACTCTTTCTCTCTTTTCCATATCCTAACAACGTGTATGCGTTTGATGATCGATGAAAGCGTATCTAAGAATCAAACATACTCACATTCGCATTTATAATAGTCAGGATAGTCTAAAAATAAGTAAACCGAACCTATCCCAATGTAATTTAAATTGTATTTACAGTAAACAATGGTTTTTGTTACAAGTATTTATGATTTTTCTACATCATTGTAAACATTTATCATCGTTCATCGTCTTCACAAAACCCGTTGTCCGCAGCGACATAAACATAAATATTTGTTTCGGTCCTCATATTTGCAGTGTTGATTGGCTCGTGGAAAAAATAAATAAACATACTGTTTTACATGTACCGAGCTGAAAAAATAAAAGAAAAGTTTGTATCTCTATGTTTTTGATACCTAAATATTGGTTCAGATGAACACTGGCATGTTAGATTCTTTGGGAAATAGATAAAAAAGTTAGCGTCAACCACAAATTGAATTACGAATCGAAATTCTAGTCTCCAGATTTTAAAACAAAAGTGGCAAGGTTTTTTTTTGTTTATTGGCGGTTAATATATTTTGAATATCGAAACAGCTGCCTTGGGCTTTAGAAAAAGTGACATTGTATCAGTGATAACAACTGCCAGGAATCCATTATGTTTAAGGTTGATGTTTTTGGTGGGATTTTCTCGAGTGTAGTGCTGTGGCTGCTTTAATTATTCGATTCCTAGTGGATATTGTGACGTAAACTCGGTGTGATTATGCGTCTCAAGTGTCTACGCCACTGGACAATATGTAGAATCATTGAAACAGGCGCGATCTCGGTAAAATGGAGCTGAGAATTTTATTGTAGTATTGACTACCTCAGCGAAGTTTCCCGAGAAGGCCGACTCGAGTCATTTGCTGCCAAATAAGTAAGTACTGCAAAAACATTAGAATGTGCTATGTCTCTAATGGAAATGCTAATGGAAAAAAATACACTACTGATGACTAGGCAGCATGATCTTTTGACAATATGTGGAATCATTGAAACAGGCGCGATCTCGGTAAAATGGAGCTGAGAATTTTATTGTAGTATTGACTACCTCAGCGAAGTTTGCCGAGAAGGCTGACTCGACACATTTGTTGCCAAATACTGCAAAAAACATTAGAATGTGTTACATCTGCATTCTAATGGAAAAAAGTAAAAATACAATACGTAAGACTAGGTAATATGGTCAAAAGACTTTAGCCTTCCCTTCGGGGTAAATAAAAAATAAAAATAAAAAATCAATCCCATGGATACGTTTTTAGAGCTGGCCGTCAGACGGTAGAGCGCGCGCGCACGTTAAGTCTGCGCTCGGTCGAAATCGGAAATAAACGTTTTAATTTTATTTTTCAGGATAGAATGTCAAAGGAGCAGTGGTGGCCCAGCGGTATTGGCCGCGGCTTACAAGCTGTAGGTCGTGAGTTCAAACCCAGGCAGGCACTTTACTTTGTGTAAATTATTTCATCATCCCTGCTAAAAACGGTGAAGGGAAACATCGTGACGAAACCGTAACCCTAGAACCAAAAATTCGAAGATATGTGACATCCACCAATCCGCATTGGGCCCGCGTCGTGGATTACGGCTCACACCCTCTTATAGAGAGGAGGCCTGTGCTCTAGCAGTGGGGACATTAAAAGAATGATGATGATGATGATGATTAAATGTTAATGTTGCTTATTACCTAGGTGAGATGTCAAATGTTACACATCATATGCGACTACTATAAGGCTCGCGCTTGACCACTATCACACCTGAAGGTAAGCGATGAGGTGGTCCACGATGGAGCATGCTTACCTAGAAGTAACCTATTCACTCTTGTCTTAAAGACCCCAAGGTTGTTGCTATCAGGTAACACAGATTTCGGCAGGGAATTCCACTCCTTAGCTGTACGCACAATGAATGTGTTCCCAAAATGAATTAAACTACTCTCTAAATACGTACCTCGTCTATACCCTAGTAAAATCAAAGACCTATTATTTTGTATACGCAAAATTACTTCATGCAACACATGTTCTCAACTACTGCATTATAACATGGGGTGTAGCTCATAAAACGCATTTAATGAAAGTGGAGCGCGCTCAAAGGGCTCTACTTAAGGTAACTTACAAGAAACCCATGGGCTTCTCGACTGACACACTGTACCAAGAGACTGGTGTTCTGCGTGTGCGCCAATTGTATATCATGGCAGTGGCACTGAGGTTCCACAAAAATGCCCACAGTGCGTTAACATACAATAAAGTGCGCTCCCTCAGAAATGCAAATAAGCCCAAGTTGCATAAACCTAAATGTAGACTCTTTTTTGGCAACAGATGTTTTCTTTATATGGGACCATTTATTTACAAGAAGCTCAATAATGAGATGGATATACTGACCATGACTAGAAATAAAACTAAAAAACACCTTTCAAAATTTCTGGCAGGAATGGACTATGAAAGCACGGAGAAGTTCCTTAACTCATGAGTACAACACACACACTCATCACACTAATACATAAAGGCTGATTTGGACCAGACGAGTGTATGCTTACTCTGTCCCCACTTTTCCGATATCCCTTTCGCTAAGCGGATTGGGAATATTCTTTCGTTAAACCAGCCCGACATACATACATACATAAATTCTTTCGTTGCTCTTACCCTTGCCCTAGTTTTATCTTCGTTTGGTCCAAACCCACCTTAACTCACTCATTCATCACACACGTATACAACACACTACACACGTTTAAATTTAATTTGATGCAACTAAGTTTGTTAATGTTTATTTGAATTTATTATAGGTATTTGGCTAACACTCGATTATTGTCGCCTCACAAATCGTACCGAGCGACGCATGTTGCGTTTGTGTCCCCCTACAGTACCTACATATGTATGTTATAAAATTGTAAGACGAAAGAGACTAGTCTTCACGACACAGGGAATCCTAGTGTGGAGGCTAGTGCTATTTTGAATCTGCACGGCTTTCTTGAACAATAAAGATTTATTATTATTTTATTATTATTATTATGTACACATGCCTAAAAATACAAAGCTAAGATAAATACACCCCATAAATACTTAACGGCCAAAAACTCGAGTCAGACTGATCGAAACTTCAAAGGAGATAAGAATCGAGTGAATTGAGTAGAAGTCGACTTAAAGAGATTGGCTTCAGTTTATTATAAGCTGAAGTCGGATGAAGTGAACGTAATCATGAAAGCTTTGTCGTGTCGCAACGAATTCATCGGAAAGCCTTGTGAGTGCCGCGAGATTGGCGCTTTATTGTGGAATACTTTTTTATGCGTAGTGTTTGCGAAATAAATGATGAGGGCAAGGACTTGCAGCCCTATTTCGATGGCAGCAAAGTAGAAAAGACTTGCAGCCCTATTTCTATGGCAGCAAAGTAGAAACGAACATCTACATTTTTACAAAAATGCTTTTTTTACAAAAATGAACTTATTTCAACCCTATCTACAAGTCTGTATTAATATTATTTCAAATTTCAAAATAATTAAGAAAATCTGGCACGTAAATAACGACGGCACGGTTGGCACAGTGGTTGAGCGTTCGGGTGCTGCGCTGTGTTGTGTCGCGGGTTCGATCCCCGCACGGAACAAATATTTGTATGGCCTACAGATAATTGTTCCGGATCCGGGTGTCTTGTGTAAGTGAGTTTACATGTTTGTGAACGCACCCACGATACAGGAATAATTCCTAGTGTGGGGCAACGTATTAAAAAAAAAAAAAAAAACATTTACACTCGATTTTAAAAAGACATCGCAGTAGAAACGGACATTTGAATTTGTCCGCCTTTACTTCGGAGCTATGACAGATGATTGTAACGTAAAAAGAGTCATCTGTCACCTGTCAATTGTGAATTTTTATTTTCTCCTAATAATAATCCTTTTATTTTTTTTTAATTATATATTTCGCGTGGTTTGAGAACTAAATAAATGATTTAACTGACATTAATAGCTGAAGTTTGGTGGTAGATGACTCATTTGGTGAAATGTGTAAATTGATTTAAAGTAAATAAAGACATCTACAAAATTTGGTTAAAAAAAGCGAAATATTGATTGCATGTTGCTTAGATTTTCTTTAAATATATGTATTACTGGAGATTGTAATCTTAGTTATTCGATATTTTGGATAATGTAGAAACGGATATCAGGAACATGTCTTCTTCTACGTAGAAGACTTTTCAAAGTAAAAAAATACATTTACATTATTTCAGTAAAACAACGATTTAGTGATTAATTCTTTTACAAAATCAATAATGAAGGTTATTTTAATGCATCATAGAAAATTTCATTATAATTAGTACACAACTCTCAAAATAGTCACATTTTTTTACTAAAAATGCTCTCCTGTACAATTGCGATTTTGTAGATGTCTTCTTCTACTTTGCTGCCAGCGATTTATAAAACTCGCTAAGCATTTTCTGAGTTTAAATACTGATTAAGAAATTAAGCTAAACTCTACTAGAATACTGAGTACAAAATTACTAATTTAGAAACTAAGCTAAACCAAACTAAACTCCGAAGAAAATTTTGTATTAATAACTAATCGCAAAAACTGGATCTAGAATCTACAATGGCTTACAATCCCAGGTTTTTATTTGACAATACTTCGTAAATACTATCTATTTAATAACATTGACGAGGTTCAAAGTAGGTAGCTGCAATAAAAGGTTGACTTGTCTTATTCATTTATTAGTTAGTGTAACCTACATGTAATTAACAGACAAGCAGAAAAATAAAAAATAAAAACCGGCAAAGAGCGAGACTCGCAGGGAATGTAGTAACTTAAAAATCCATTTATCTTAAAATTATGAAAAAAAAACATTTCAGACCATCACATGTTCCTTATTATTATTTGACATATTATCGCACGGTACAGATTCAAAAAGTTTTTTGTTAATTTTCCGATTTTCACCCTAAAAGTGACCGCATATTCCAAACACACGCCCGTGTTTAAATAACCTATATTCATGTGTGTACCAAATTTCAGCTCAATTGGTCAAGTAAATTCAGACCTAATATGACAGAAGGACAGACGGACAGACAGACAGACGGACTGACGTACAGATGTACTGACGGACAGACGGAAAGTCGGAAAGACGGACAGACGAACGGTCAGATCCTGCCCTACAAACACACATACACAGACCACAAACACAACACAGGACAGGCCCTGCAAACCTATCTAGTTTGCTGTGTGTACAAAGGTAATGTCTTGAGTTTCTAATAAATTGTTCTCGTTAAGTAAAATAGGCAAAAGCAGCTCAGCCTCTAGAGACCAAAGGCGTAGATTTGTTATTAACAAAATAAATAGCATTTCATATTCACCCCAAAAAGAAAACCTTTGACATGAGATTGAGATATCATATCGAAACGAACATCTACAAAAAAGCTGTTCATCCAATTTTGATGTGGAACCCTAAAAAAAGGTCCGTGGGGTAATCTGATAAAATCAAAATTGTGAGCGAATTCGGCAAATCTCTATTTATATTTTGTCTTTGCATCTCTGTAGATACATGAAATATGTTTAAAGTTCTCCAAGATTAATCAGAGAACATTTTTCCAATAAAGATTTGTGTCTACCCTTTATATATTACCTTTTTTTGTTTTCGGAGAAAACCTTCAAAAGGCATCTGGACTTTTAGGGAAAAAACCAGGAAGTTGTAGGATTCATACCTCAGTAAATACACCCGGTGATCATCATCAGCACATAGAAGGGGCCTCGTTTTCTTTTAAAAGACCACTCCGAAACCCCCTCCGTGCAACGCCTAGGGCACGTCCCTTTTTTTTGTGGGGTGGGAAATCATTCAATGACTTCTCCCGCTCTGGGTGGAGCGAGAGGGCGTGTCTTTTACTGACTAAAACCCACCCCTGTTCCTCTACAACCCAACTCTGTTTCGAATTTATTCGCGACCCCTTGGCATGCATGCATCGACCATGACGGGCCCCGTCAGCGGTGGCTGACATATCTTTGAGGCGCCCGTGTAACACTACTCGCCGTCCACAGGCCCGGATCTATCTATCCCGGAGATCCGTCTCGCGACGTCCTACGCCCAGGGTGTCTCCTGCCTGTCCACCGTATGCTCCACTGTGTTGACTGGGCGATTCTCACAGTGGTGACACCCAGGTATTTCCCTCCGCCTTGTCCTACACAGGAACCTCCCGAAGCTTCCATGTCCGGTGAGGACCTGCGTCAGGCGGAAGGTGAGGACTCCGTGGCACCTCTCTAGCCACTCCTCAAAGAGGGGCCTTTTTTGTGGGGTGAGAAATCATCCAATGACATGTCCCGCTCTGGGTGGAGCGAGAGGGCGTGTCAGACTCTTACTGACTAAAACCCACCCCTGTTCCATCCCTGCCTGAGTGCCCAGGGGTGCGGTAACTCTGTTAAGAATTTATCCGCTACCCCTAGGCATGCAGGCACCGGCTACGATGGGCCCCGTCAGTGGTGGCTGACAATCATCTCTTTGAGGCGCGCGTGGAACACCACGCGCCGTCGCCTCACGGGCCTGGTGCTAATCGGACGGCGAGCTACCCACTGCTCGCCGTCCGCAGGCCCGGGTCTACGGTGGCCGGATATCGTCTCTCGACGTCCTACGCCCAGTGCTTCTCTTGCGGTTGTAGCGGCCGCGGGTGTGAGGGCCACTCCGTTGTGCTTCCCTCACCCGTCCCGCCTCCGCCTTAGCGAGCATTACTGCTTCGCAGAAGGAGGAGACGGCATCCCCGACAGACAGCCTGGTGATGCACGGACAGCGGAGTCTTAGTAATAGGTGGAGAGGTGAGAGGGCTGATCCGGCTCGCAGATGAAGGCGTCGGGAAGGCAAACATCTCTACACCTAACACGCTAAAATCCCACCTGCATCATTTAATGCAGGCGAGACTTTGGAATTTCGGGAGCATCGAATTCCAGGGAATACGGTCGCACAGTGATCACGTGCTGCCATGCACTGCGAGGATCAGAGGAGCCCCTCCACAGTCTCCTCAGAGATGTGCCCTGGGCACGCTGCAATTGCGGCGGTAGTGCCCCTCTTTGAGGAGTGGCTGGAGAGGAGTCACGGCGTCCTCACCTTCCGCCTGACGGAGGTTCTCACCGGACAGGGTTGTTTCGGGGGGTTCCTGTTTCGGATAAGGCGGACGGAAACGCCCGGATGTCCCCACTGTGAGGATCGCCCAGAGGACACGGTGGAGCACACGGTGGAGATCTGCCCCGCTTGGGCGGAGCCCCGCTGTGTCCTCGTGCAGGCGATCGGCGGCGGCGACTATCTCGCGGCCGGCCCTGGTCCAGGCCATGATACGGAGCGACAGGGAATGAGAAGCAGTCTCCTCCTTCTGCGAAGCAGTAATGCTTGCGAAGGAGGAGGCGGAACGGGTTAGGGAGAGGCTGCAACGAAAGCCTCGCCCTAACACCCTCAGCAGCAGCTGCCGCAGGAGACGCCAGGGGCTTCCGGCGCCGCGAGACGATCTCCGGCCACCGTAGACTCGGGCCTGCGGACGGCGAGTAATGGGTAGCTCGCCGTCCGATCAGCACCAGGCCCGAGAGTTGACGGCGCGTAGTGTTCCACGCGCGCCTCAAGGAGTTGTCAGCAAACAGGATGGGGCCCGTCATGGCCGATGCCTGCCCGGGGGTTGAGGATAAATTCGAAAGAGTTACCTCGCCCCTGGGCATTCAGGGCAGGGAGGAACAGGGGTGGGTTTTAGTCAGTGAGAGTCTGACACGCCCTCCCGCTCCACACAGAGCGGGAGAAGTCATTGGATGATTTCCCACGCCACAAAAAAAAAAAGGGCCACTACGCAATGTAACAAATTGTCTCCCTCGAAAAGTGAAATATCTTATCTATAAGTCTCTGGTTAAGCCTCATATCGACTACCTCATTGAAATCTGGGGTACTGCAGCGAAGACTAATATAGATCCAATTCAACGAGCTCAGAATAGATTAATTAAAATTTTATTTAACTATAAATTTCGGACACCAAATGAAAAGATGTACGAGGAAACAAAAATAATGAATATAAAACAAACGTATTGTTACGAGCTGGGTATGGGATAAATTATTTTACACCAATTAATTAACCAAATATTCTTTATTAACTCAACAACTTATATAAACAAACACTAAATCGCTAATAATCACTATTCTCTTCGTAATCGCTTGTATTCGCTTCCGTTCGCATACGTAGTCGAAAACAGACTGACTCACTCGCCCGCCGTCCGGCCTATTTATACGGTCATGGAAGTTTCCAGAACATTGTCGAACTATCTTATACTGGAATATTCTAGAAACATCTATGAACTTCTATACAGTACCACAATGGAATGTTCTCGAACCTAGTGGAAACTTCTGGAAACTTCGACCACATTCTCGAACGTTCCAGAGTAATACAGTCGACGTAACACTGCCCCCTCCTTAGACATGCTCGTCCCGAGCATCATTAGTCCCGTAGTATCGCGCCAAACGGTCTACATGGACAATCTTAGGCGCACCTCGTGGACCCTTCTGCTGTATTCGGTAGGTGACATCGTTGATCCTGGTCACGATTCGGTATGGTCCATCCCATTTTGCTTGCAATTTGGGAGACTTCCCTTTGCTGCGCACTGGGTTATGCAACCACACCAGTGAACCTTCGTCAAAACCTCTATGGTTTGCCTTCCGGTCGTATCGGGTCTTCATCTTATCAGACATTTGTTGGCCGGATTGTCTGATATGCTCATATACATCATTCAACTTGTTACGCAAGTCATTCGCATAATCGGTTACACTGCGTGGGGCATCAGGGGGGGTTCCGGTGATTAAATCTGCAGGCAACCGTAATTCCCTTCCAAAGTTCGCGAAGGCTGGTGTTACAGTCGTACTTTCGTGAACTGCACTACGGTAGGACAGAAGAAATGGCTGTATGTGCTTGTCCCAATCCCTTTGTCTGCTTTCCACAACTTTTGCCAGATATCTCTCCAACGTTTGGTTGAAACGTTCTACCATTCCATCAGATTGCGGATGGTAAGAAGTGGTTCTGGTCTTGTGAGTAACCATCAGTCGACAAGTCTCCTGAAAAACTTGTGATTCAAAATTCCTCCCTTGGTCGCTGTGAATTTCCAAGGGTACTCCAAAACGACAGAAGACTTCCTGAACCAATTTATCTGCGACTGTTGTTGCTTCTTGGTTGGGAATGGCGAAGACTTCTGGCCACTTCGTGAAGTAATCCATGACAACCATGAAGTACTTGTTTCCGTTTTCACTTTCCGGAAATGGTCCTGCAACGTCTAGTGCTATCCGTTCCCAGGGGGCTCCCACGTTGTATAATTGTAAAGCACCTCTGCTGCGTGTCTGGGGTCCTTTCACAGCCGCACAACTGGTACATTTGCGGCACCAGTCCTCAACATCCTCTCGACAGTGAATCCAGTAAAACCGCTCTCGTATCTTCAGTAGAGTTCTTTTTACCTCCATATGTCCTCCTGAACATCCATCATGGTAGAGCCGTAAAACATCAGGTACTTTGGCTTTGGGGACAACAATTTGTAGATGACAGTTGTCTCCTCGAGCGTTTTCCCATTTACGGCACAAGACTTCATCCTGGATAACCAAGCTGTTCCATTGTGCCCAATAACTCTTTGTGATGGAACTTAACGCCGCAACATCACTCCACTTGGGCTTCGGAGCACCAGCTTTAATCCACTCAAAGATCGGTTTGAGGTTCGTGTCATTTTGCTGAGCAAGCTGTAGGGTTTCCTTCCATTCATTGCTGAGATCCATTCTTAGCATCCTCACGGGCACTGCCTCCTTAGTCTCTTGCTTGGTACAGTGCTTACAATCTTCTGGGCAAGGTCTTCTAGACAGTGCATCTGCGTTACCATGAGTTCTCCCACTACGATGTTCAGTAACGAAGTCAAACTCTTGTAGTAGTTCGATCCATCTTGCCACTTGTCCTTCTGGATTCTTGAATTGCAATAACCACTTTAATGCAGCATGGTCAGTTCGCAATTGGAATTTCCGTCCAAGCAAATATTTACTGAAGTGCTGCAATGTCTTTACTACGGCGAGTAGCTCCCGTCTCGTAACGCAGTAATTTCTTTCCGGTTTGGATAAAGATTTGCTGTAGTAAGCTATAACAACTTCTTGGTTTCCTTTCCGTTGAGACAACACGCCTCCAATTCCATTATTACTTGCGTCTGTGTCAACTATGAAGTCATTTTCAGTGTCAGGATATCCCAGAATAGGTGTATTGCACAGACGTTTCTTTAATTACTGAAATGCGATGTTACAGTTCTCGTCCCAACAGAATTGCTGCTTTTCCTCAGTGAGTTTGTGTAGAGGTTTTGCAATGTCGGCAAAATTTTTGACAAACCGTCGATAGTAGGAGCACAAACCCAGAAATGCTCTGACTTGCGTCTTGTCTTTCGGAACTGGCCAATCCTTGACGGCGACGATTTTCTCCGGATCTGTCTGGACACCTTCCTCCGAAACTATGTGTCCTAAAAAGTTTACTTGTCGTCTGAAAAATGAGCACTTTTTCGGACTTAACTTAAGATTTGCCGTCCGGATTTTTGACAACACTCGATTGAGGTTTTGAAGATGATCTTCAAATGTACGGCCCACGATAATGATGTCATCTAAATAGACAAGACATGCGTCTCCGATCAATCCAGCAAGTACTTGCTCCATTAGCCTTTCAAATGTCGCAGGAGCATTGCACAATCCGAATGGCATAACTTTAAACTGCCATAGCCCCTTTCCTGTTGAGAATGCAGTTTTCTCCTTATCCTTAGGGTCTATTTCCACTTGCCAGTAGCCACTTTTCAGGTCTAGCGTGGTGAACCACCTCATTCCACTCAGTGTATCCAATGTGTCGTCGATCCTAGGGAGTGGGTAACTGTCCTTTTTCGTGACGTCGTTCAATCGTCGATAGTCCACACAAAAGCGTGTGTTGCCGTCCTTTTTCTTCACCAGGACCACAGGAGAACACCATGGACTCGATGAAGGCTCTATAACACCATCCTTTACCATGCCCTCAATCATCATTTCCACTTCCTTTTCACGTGCAACCGGCAGTCTTCTTGGTCGTTGACGGATTGGTAACTCGTTGCCAGTATTAATTTTGTGCTGAACCAGTCCTGTTCTTCCTATGTCAGCATCATATGTAGAGAAAGAGTCGGCGTACTGAAGTAACATCTTCTTAGCTTTATCCATTTCTATTTCCGTTAAATCGCAGTTTTCTAAAAGTGTTGACACGTCAAATTTCAGGCGGAAAACTTTTCCTAATGGTACACCTTCCATGAAGATTTCCTCTGTACCACACTTCAATACTCCTTGATCAACGTCGATCTCACAACGATGTTTCCGCATGAAGTCTAATCCCAGGATGCAATCGTCCACTATGTCGGCCACGATGACATTATGCCGATAGAATTTGTTACCTAATTTTAACTCCACCTCCTTTCTGCCTCGGACGATTATGTGCTGACCGGTAGCTGTCAGTAATTGTATACGGTCGTGGTTATTGAAAAAGTCCCCAAGGAACCGACTTGCTAAGTGAGAATTGACGACCGTGTGAGAAGCTCCAGTATCTAACGTCAATTTGCATGGTTTTCCGTTGACTTCGCCTTTGATGATCAGACTATTTCCGTCATGGGCCTGTGAGATCGAGATCCTCGGGGCTCTTTCAATACTAGCCAGCACCCGCCCCCCAGTCCTGGCGTTTACTCGTTTCCCTGCTGTTGCTGGGCAGTCGTATCAGTCGCCCTTTCCTGCTGGGATTGATCTTCTCTCAGCGTGCTTCGCTTTGGACAGCTTGACCGAAGATGACCCCTTTCTCCACAAGAGTAACACCTAGGGCTATATATAACCTTGCGGACGATCGCGTACAGGTGATGCCACAACCTCCCTGATACGGTGTGTTCGATGGTCTTGCCTCACTGCCTCTACTTCCAAGGCATGGGCCAAGGCGTCCTTCAGTGTCTCATGATGCCCAAGTCTTACAGCGGCTCTAACTTCCAAGTCACGTATTCCGTCGATGAACGCCTGTACCAGATTGCCATTGATGAGTGCAGGGGCAGACTGGTATGCCTTCCGAACCAACTTTTCAACTTCCAAGGCCCACTGCTGTAGGTTCTCGGCACTACGTTGAACACGATCTCTTAATTTAGCACGAAATACGTGCTCCAAGTGCGTGTCACCATATCTGGACTCTAAGGCTTCCAGCAGCTGCTCATAGGTCACATCCTTGCCAAGAGCCTCAAGTATGGTTAGGGCCTGGTCTCGGAGGCCTAAGGTGAGCGCGGTCATGGCTTGCTCTTTGGTCCACCCATTCGCCTTCATAACGGCTTCAAATTGAATTTTGTAGGCCGACCATGAAGATGTTCCGTCGAATGGCGGCACCTTAAATCCACGTGCCGAAGGTGCAGCAACCACTGAAGGCATAACCCCGTCTCCAGCTCTAAGTTCACCTAAAGCCTTCTTCACCCCAGCAATCTGAACTTCAGCTTCTGATATGCGATTCTCATGCTGGTGAACCTGCTCCTTCATCACCTTGAACTCTTTGCCAAGTGTTGAGTGAAGGTCTTTAATGAGGAGCATCTGCTCTTCTTGGCGGCGGGCCTGCTCCTCTTTATCTTGATGAAGCTTCTCCTCCAACCGACGGGCCTGCTCTTCTTGGCGGCGAGCCTGCTCCTCTTTATCTTGTTGAAGCTTCTCTTCCATCCGACGGGCCTGTTCTTCTTGGCGGCGGGCCTGCTCCTCTTTATCTTGTTGAAGCTTCTCTTCCATTCGACGGGCCTGTTCTTCTTGGCGGTGGGCCTGCTCTTCTTGACGGCGAACCTGTTCCTGCAACAGCGCCATTAGCGCAGACAAGTCTGGCACCGCTGGTGCTAAAGAAACTCCACATGGGCCAGCGACTGGCTCTGTCGTAGGCTGAACACCACCCGGCGTCTGTATCGAAGAATCTCCAAACCGCCTCTGATCCATGTCTTGCTGCCGTTGACTCCTTGTACGAATACCGTCCGTGTCGTCCTTTGGTAAAATTGGCATAATTTATCCCTCACTTCTGACACCAATTTGTTACGAGCTGGGTATGGGATAAATTATTTTACACCAATTAATTAACCAAATATTCTTTATTAACTCAACAACTTATATAAACAAACACTAAATCGCTAATAATCACTATTCTCTTCGTAATCGCTTGTATTCGCTTCCGTTCGCATACGTAGTCGAAAACAGACTGACTCACTCGCCCGCCGTCCGGCCTATTTATACGGTCATGGAAGTTTCCAGAACATTGTCGAACTATCTTATACTGGAATATTCTAGAAACATCTATGAACTTCTATACAGTACCACAATGGAATGTTCTCGAACCTAGTGGAAACTTCTGGAAACTTCGACCACATTCTCGAACGTTCCAGAGTAATACAGTCGACGTAACAGTATATATACTACACATGTATTCTAATACGTAAAATATTAAAAAACGAAATCCATTCCAATATAAGATTTGTAACAAAACAACAGACACGAAAGAATAACTTAATACGTGCTAGTTACTTAGTGACCCACACTCCTAGAACTAACTATGGAAGAAAAAAATTGGAGTTTGAAGGTGTTACAATTTCTAATAAATTACCATCAGTAATAAAAGAAGAACTAAGTTATGCCCGGTTCAAAAAGCTCCTAAAAACTTACACAATTAGATGGTGAAACGATAAAAAGAAATAAAAAAAAAGACGTGTGGCACTCGGCGACTGCCGCGGTAAAGCTATTGCATAGCATTTTGTATCAACTTATGCAATTATAATTATTTATTTATTTTATTTATGTGTGTGTGTACTTATGTACGCACGTAAGAAGTTACACTTCTTTGGGGTATCAAGATAAATATCATCATCATCATCATCGCTGTGCCGGTCGGAGTGGGGGGTGTTAGGTTATTTTCGTTTCGGAATTTCTGGATTCGGTCTCCACGTTCAAGGCCCGCGATAGAAGCTATGCAATAGCTTAAAAAAAATACTTCACTATTTATACATATTAATATAAATAAAATACACACAATAAATGGATTAAAAATATACTGTTGGGTGCGATCCCCAACAAACACGCAGACGGCACGCGCAGGCGACGTGACCAACCAACGCGTATTTGTTGGGTGCGATTCCCAATCCCAGTATATACATTAGTAACTTAAAAGCAAAAAAAAAAAAACAAATTAACTCAAAATGTTTTATTATACCACTTAAGTAGGTACCCAAAATATAAAAATAGAACCATAAACTAAAAATAATTAAATAGTTTTATAATAATAAACTTGTTAATAACAGACAATTAACCATCAATCCCACATCTAGTAATGACGGAGTGAGGGCTGAAAGTACACAAAATAAAATAAAAAACCCTACACTAGGTGCCTTCATTGACATAGAAGGTGCTTTTGACAAAACAAATTTTGCCAGCATCGGGCAAGCTCTGAACGTGCACGGTGTTGCGCCAATCCTCATTGATTGGGTACACAACATGTTAAAATACCGAGCTATTCAGTTTACTGTGAACACTACGACGCGAGGCATCGTAAGCAGGGGCTGTCCGCAGGGGGGGTGCTGTCACCACTCCTGTGGAATTTAGTCGTAAACTCTCTACTCGGTGGGTTACGCAGATGACATAGCTATATTAATCTCCGGGCTTTTTGAGGGCATACTTTGTGATCTCATGAGGAAAGCCTTCAAAATAATCGAAAGTTGGTGTGCAAAACACGAGCTCTCGGTCAACCCCTCGAAAACAGAACTAATAATGTTTACCAACAAAAGAGTCCTAGGACCCCATAGACTACATAAGCTCTTCAACACCGAACTGACACTCAAGGAGGAAGTCAAGTACCTGGGAGTGTACCTCGATAGTAAACTGCTCTGGAACAGGCATCTTGACCACAAACTCAACAAAAGCACAATAGCACTCTATCAATGCAAAAAATGTTAGGAAAAACATGGGGGCTCTCTCCAAAGATTACGCTGTGGCTCTACACAGCCGTGATCAGACCTATGCTGACTTATGGCTCTCTGGTGTGGTGGACGAGGACCAAACTCTCGACCACTAGGAACAGTCTACAGAAATTCCAGAGGCTGGCTTGTTCGGCTATCATCGGCTGTATGAAAACCACCCCAACAGCAGCAATGGAGATAGCCCTGCAAATAACCCCCCCAGATCTATTCATACAACAGGAGGCAGTTCTAGCTGCCATCAGGCTTATGCATTTAGGCATATGGGGCAAGAACCATACTAGTGCTCACACGGAAATCCTGGAACGGGCGATTGAGTACCAACCACTTATCCCTGCCCCGTGTGACAGAACACCCAATAAACCAACTTTCAACAAAAACTACCGTATACACACAGCAGAGGAAGAAAGTGACCAGTCAGGAGTCAATGAAGTACGCATTTACACAGACGGCTCAAAGACTCAAAACGGTTCAGGGGCTGGAGTACACTCTCTAGACCTCAATATTAACTTTCATATACCATTAGGCGAACACAGCTCAATCTTCCAATGTGAATGTGTTGCCCTGACACAAGCGGCAACAGCTGTAAAATGCCTGGGAATACATGATTATGGAATTAAATTCCTGTCGGACAGTTTAGCTGTGCTCAAAGCCTTAGATAATAAAAAAACTAACAGTAAGTTAATTTACGAGTGTCATCTTGCCCTGGAGAGTGTATCGATATCAAATCGAATCACCCTGCAGTGGATTAAGGGGCACAGTGGATCCCTAGGCAATGATGCAACGGACGAGCTTGCGAAGAGGGGTTCAGAGATGGTGGTGTTGGGCCTGTACCCACTCCTTCCCCTACCTTTCTCGCAATTTCGTGCATGGATCCGCCAAAGAACCACGAAACTACACAATAACAGATGGTCACGGGCAACAGATTGCAGGCAGTCGCGAATGGCCATGCCAAGCTTACACCCACGACTAACCAAAAAACTGCTCAGTCTCAGTAGAGCCAACCTTAGAATAATTATAGGGACAATCACGGGCCATTGCCTCTTGAATAAACATCTCTTCAACCTAGGCGCCACGGACAGCCCTGTAACAAGGCAGTGTTAAAGCCTTGTTTACTTTTTGACCTCTATTCCAAAATTACGTTCTTTGCTACCTTTTTAATTTCAAATTCAAAAATTACTTAGTTTTCTCTGTCATGTCTCTGTTTTAATATTAAAAATCATTTCAAATTCGGCAGCCGAGCTAGTAGAAGCTCCTCATTGTTATTTTTTTGACTCCTGAAGTGTCAGTTACCATTTTCCTAGAATTTTGCATTAATACAATTTAATTATTAGTCACAGTGTTTGTGTTCTTAATATAATATTAAAGCCCACTGTTGTAAATGTGTTAACTCGTCGTGTTATTATTTATTGAACTCCTCATCTACGGTCCTCCTACCCTACGACCTCCTCTACGTGTCACACCACCACTCCGGTCCTCTGCAACGTGACATCGCCCTCCGTACCGTGACACTGGCGCCCAACGTGGGGCCCGAACCCAGCCCATACCATCCCAGAGCCCAGCAGCCGCCCTCAACGTGATCGAACCTAGCCCATACCATCCCAGAGCCCAGCAGCCGCCCTCAACGTGATCGAACCCAGCCCATCCCATCTCAAGAGCCCAGCAGCCGCCTCAACGTGATCGAACCCAGCCCCTCCCATACCAGAGTCCAGCAGCCACCTCATCATGAACCCAGCTCATCATCCCGAAGCCATCAGCATCAGTAGGATAAGCTCTGGTCGTGAAGCTGTTCTGGATTAGTCTCGACCCCGTCTGTCGAGTGAAGCCCATCCCATCTAAAAGATTTTTTTTTCAATTTTTATAATAGTGTTGTTTTGTGTTAATTATTGTTTTAAATATTGTTATTTATTTTATTTCTCAAAATTCCAAAAGGAACTAGTATTCCCAAAAAATTTGCGGCCCCTTTTGACTACATCAATTCCATCGTTCCAATAAAAATAAAGCATTTTAATTTATTAACATTTCTTACAGGTTCCAATTTCCATACTACTTTTCAAGATTTTACCCGACATACTGTTTTATTATTATTTTACAACACACATATCCAATCAGTACATGGTGCAATACTTACTTACAAAACTCAAAACAAAACATAACCACCCCATCCTACAGACAGTAACATTACCCAAGGTTCACATCTGAACCCTCATAAGCTGGTAGCATTCACTTGTGCTAAACTCCTCGGAGACACTTGTGTTTGTGACCAGTACTGACTAACGGGAGTGCTGTTGGAGAATATCCTCAGCGTATCCTACATACCAACTATTGATTAGAAGGTGACTCTTCTAGGGCATCCTGCCGACATGCTAGGGGTCACTGTATAGTCAAAGTTGGCTACTACACACGCACAACACAAATTACTATTTAAATAAATAACGGTACACTTCACTTTCAAATTTATTTAATCATATTACATAGTTATTATAAACGTACCAACCCGTTAACAATTAAAAACCATGATGAATCCGTTATATTTATTATAAATCAAAGCTTCTATGAGTTATAGCTTTGACGTATTAATTTCCCTCTTTCCTCCTCAACCTCTGAAGAACTCCGTAGGCATGCATTACTATGGTGTTTTCACATATTCTCACTATTCACCGTAAATAGTATGCATAAAGATAAATTACATAACTATTTAAACCTGCTACTGAATATTTAACTAAATAATTATTTTAATCAAATCTGTCTGCAAAAAAATATTTCAAACGTCAGACACATTTTGACAAAATAACAAATCTTTCTTTTTAATTTTCTCTACGCAACCTCCGTACAATACAGAATTGGAACTCTTTTATATTATTATTTCTTTTGATAATTTTATTTTTTCTAAACCTATTAGGTTTATACCTATTGTTTACGTCATTAACCCATTAATACCCCTTTCAATTACATTCACCACGATTGCTACATCGGTGGTTATTTAGTTCAAGAATTCTATGGAGCGGGTGATTACTCCCTAAATAAGCCTAAATCATTACCGATCATGGTCTACCCCTTGATCATTAATTTATTCTATGGCTTTAAACCATGAGAATCTTTCGGAGCGGGTGATTACTCCTTAAATAAGCCATAATCACACTACTTATGGTAATATTTTTGCCACTTCATTATTTAGAGCGGCTAGCTACTCTTTAAATAAGCCTTAGGTCCGTTAAATATATACCATAGGTATATTATAATTAAGGTTATTCCCTTAATAATTACTTAACGTGCATAGCACGAAGGCTTCTTCGCCTTATTTACTACTTGTTACAGCAGGTAATTAAACTTGTATCATAGCTTCTTATCATCATGGAATTTAACATCAGCGGTTGGTGACTGATAAAATAAGCCTACACTATTGAAGGGCAATCTAATGAGTTATGCCTAATAATAGGACAAACTCTTTTTGACTTTGCGTTATGTTCTGCACTTACCTATATGCGAACATAACTTTGAATGAACGAAGTATGGAAGGTATTATGGAAGGTAATATGGATGTGGTAGATTGTTCCTTTTGTAAATACTCATTGTATATAACACCCTCGCCTTTTAAATTTTCACCTCACTCATAACCGTCCTATTTAAGATATTTTTATATATATTTTTTTTTATATTATTTTATTGTTAACGAAAAATCCTCACCTGCTGCTCGATTTTTCTTTCCGGGGCAGCCGGGTATTGTAACAAGGCAGTGTTAAAGCCTTGTTTACTTTTTGACCTCTATTCCAAAATTACGTTCTTTGCTACCTTTTTAATTTCAAATTCAAAAATTACTTAGTTTTCTCTGTCATGTCTCTGTTTTAATATTAAAAATCATTTCAAATTCGGCAGCCGAGCTAGTAGAAGCTCCTCATTGTTATTTTTTTGACTCCTGAAGTGTCAGTTACCATTTTCCTAGAATTTTGCATTAATACAATTTAATTATTAGTCACAGTGTTTGTGTTCTTAATATAATATTAAAGCCCACTGTTGTAAATGTGTTAACTCGTCGTGTTATTATTTATTGAACTCCTCATCTACGGTCCTCCTACCCTACGACCTCCTCTACGTGTCACACCACCACTCCGGTCCTCTGCAACGTGACATCGCCCTCCGTACCGTGACAGCCCTCTCTGTAGAGGCTGCTTTGACGCTGAAGAATCAGTCGCCCACGTCATCCTGGATTGCGTGGCCGTGGCTACCCAACGTGCACAAATCCTCGGAACAGTGAGGTCGCTCCGCGAAGCCTGTGAATCTCCCAGGATGATTCTGTGCTTCTGGGCGGAGTTAGGCTGGCTGAATTAGCCAGGATCCACCACGCACAACGGACCAAATGAGAGTCTAAGTGCGGACAACGGAGTCCCTATACTATACTATAGTGTAGTTTTGTTTCTCAAGTGTTTACGCAACTGGACAATATGTGGAATCATTGAAACAGGCGCGATCTCGGTAAAATAGAGCTGAGAATGTTGTCGTAGTATTGACTAATTAAGCGAAATTTTCCGAGCAGGCTGACTCGACACATTTGTTGCCAATTATTGCAAAAAGCATTAGAATGTGTTACATCTGCATTCTAATGGGAAAAAAGTGACAGTATTCTGTATCTAAAACTAAATACTTTCTTAACTTGACACTGGCTAAATGCACAAACCGTGCGAAGCCAAAATTAAACGAAAAAAAAAAGAAAGGCTGAAAGGATTGGCATATTAGCGCAAAGCGCCAGGGTAGCCCGCGAAATTCAAATTTTCTTACGTTTTTTGCAATTAACAGGTGAACAACAATTTGAATTTCGCGGGCTACCCTGACGCTTCCACCCTATACATATATGATTCATTCTTATTTAATAATTACTTTTACATTGTTATAATAATATAACCATAGCCTGGCCTCCTGTCTAAATGTTTTCTCCTCATAAAATACAAATTGATTTGACTAATTCTTTCCCGTTTTTCATTTTTATTGGCAGAAGCAGTATTAAAATATGATCACCCATTTCTGTACTGAGCTCACGTAATCGTACGTCCACCAGTAATAGGACTCGCCCATCTAAGAGCGCTGTGGGAAATTAGACTCATTATTAATTTATTATACATAAAAAACAGGTATTATACTAAAATATAAATAGTTAAATTATCTTTATAATGGTAAAGATTTCATAAAAATACTCTAAATATTTTTTGCGTGAGTCTCAATTTCTTATCCGCGTTTGTAACTTTACAAATTAATTACACTGTGTTATAAAAAACTTGAGAGGTGTCAAGGGACACCCGGATGGAACGAAGTTCCTTTCGATTAATTAGTGAAGGAATTGTAATATAATTTTATTTTTTTTAATTTATAATATTTTATTTATTATTAACTACGCACACACGCACGCACGTAAGAAGTTATACTTCATCATCTCATCTCATCTCATCTCGTCTCATCTCATCGCAGCTCAGCTCAGCTCAGCTCAGATCAGCTTTGCTCAACTCAGCTCAGCTCAGCTCAGCTCAGCTCAGCTCAGCTCAGCTCAGCTCAGCTTTCAGCTCAGCTCAGCTCAGCTCAGCTCAGCTCAGCTCAGCTCAGCTCAGCTCAGCTCAACTCTTTAGCAATAACAACAACTATAACAAAAGTAATTGTAATAAAATTTTATTTTTTTTACTATAGCAAAAAGTGTCGTGACAACTTTTCGTAAGAATTTTTTCCGTCTAGCCCCCTTTCACAACGCGCGATAAGGAACTTCGTTCCAAAAGAAAAAAACATACATACGGTCGAATTGAGAACCTCCTCCTTTTTTTCGTCTGTTAAAAATCAAATTCATACATCCATGTTGTGCTTTTAACTTACGATCGAGTTTATGTTTACCCACATTTTTACGTACACTTGTGCGCTCTAATTATTAATCTTAGTTTTAGATATTGTTTATCAGTAAGTGAATTACGAGTATGTATGCAATTCTTTATGAGAAATAAAGTTGTTCTTAAACCTAAACCTAAAAAACCGGTCAAGTGCGTGTCGGACTTCGCACATTGAGGGTTCCGTACCAAATGAGGCAATTTTCAAAGAAAAAATCTGTATTGTTTTATCAATGTATTGGTATTTTTGTTAGATAAATATACGTAATAATAAACATTGTCACCAAATTTCAAGTTTATAGATCAATGGGAAGTTATAATTAAATAACAAATTTTGTGACAGACAAACGGACAGACGAGAATAGGGCTCCGTTGGGACTTTTCGGGTACAGAACCTTAAAAAAAGACGAAAACGAACCCACTTAGAAAAAGGCAACACACATTGATTTTGACCAAAAACAAATTTTTCCGACGCGCGTTGTGTATGTTGGCTACGGTTAGTTCAGTATACTGCCTGTTTTAGACTTAGATGGATTCCTAATTTATTTACAAGTATTCATAATTAATTTAAGTACCTACTTCAACAAACTTCGCACGTAAACCATTGAACTTAATGTTCAATGTTCATAAAAGCTATCATCTTATGGAACTTTGGACCTAATGGCGAGACTTGGACTTACCACAAATTATTTACGAACATAGCTCATTCAATATCTCTCAGAACTTGTAGTAAATTAATATTAATTGTGTTTTCAATTCAATGTTTAACTGCTCGTTATGTGGTTGTTATGCATGATTCAAAATATCATTAAGTTAATTTTATTAAAGATTCGAGTATTCAGTAGCGGATCCAAGATTTTGATTTGGGACTTGACTCAGGTGCGGATCCCGGTTCTGACTCAATGACAGTCAGTCAGTCTTTGCATGACAAAAGTGTCTATTAAAGAACTAGGCCACAGTCAATCACGGTGGAGCATACGGTGGAAGTACACCACCGTGTCCTCGTGGAGGCGATCGACAGCAGCCACCCCTCTCAGAAGGAATGGGAAGCTATCAGCTCCTTCTGCGAAGCAGTGATACTCGCGAAGGGAACGCGTGAGGGAGACTCAACGCAGATGCCCTCACGCCCCTGGCCGGCCCCGCAGAAGATACGCCCTTCCGCTCCACCCAGAGCGGGAGAAGTCATTGGATGTTATCCAGCTCCGCAAAAAAAAGTACCGCACAGTCGATCAATGTCACCATTGGCGATTTCCGAACAGGTTCGAAATTCTTCATGATGGCTTCAAGTCATATTGATAGCCCCAAGGGTCCCAAGATAGACGAGACCTTCATGTATTTGTGCCCCTAGCCTCTTTTCATACTATGGCTACGTATCTGATAACTAGTCGATGCCAGGGACCTTTGGTGATGTGCGCGTTCATACATTTTACCAACGGGAATCGAAAGCTTTCATATGTGCAATTCTCGCTGCCCGCTACACTAGTCCCAAACATTGCAACTTCAGAAAGCCTGATCTGGCGGGTTAGACAAATATTTTCCTGTTAACGTGGACGCTAACGCTTCGTGCAAAATTTATGTCAACGACATTACTGGGCGTGAGTCACGTAACAGTTCTCTCCGCAAGTAATGTCGTTGCCATACATTTAGCACGAAGCGTTAGCGTGAACTATACCAAAAAAAGTATTTTGTCTAACCCCACAGATCAGGATCAACAGTGGTCACTACCAGAATAAAAAACTTTTTACAAAAAAAATACAACCGACTTCCATAAATAATACTAAAAAACTTTTTACAAAAAAAATACAACCGACTTCTATAAATAATACTAAAAAATGCAAAATAACTTTAATTTCGGAAGTCGGTGTTTCTAGTTTGGTTTCTTCGTTATTTGACACCGACTTCCGAAATTAAAGTTATTTTGCATTTTTTAGTATTATTTATAGAAGTCGGTTGTATTTTTTTTGTAAAAAGTTTTTATTTTTCACTTTTTAGTTGTTTTACCCCATTCTAAAACTAAATTAATAGTAAAGTCATGCCCGAATTGATAGCCCCAAAAATAGGGAATTTGAACGTAGTTGGTGAAATTAGGGTGTATCAGGGTGAACTGACAAATCTGTATACCCCTTCAGAGCGCATCAGCCTGATGTAATGTTGTGAAATGGTGAAAACAATATACAGACACGCGATTGCAGCAATTCTGGAAGGTCTGCTATCATTTATTGAAGAGTTCCATGGTGTATCTCCGAAGTTCTTCGTCAGATCTTCACCAAATTAAAATGGGACCAAATGTGAAGCAACAGCTTTCAAATAAAAGAAAAATCTTCAAAATCGGTTCACGTAGTAAGAAGTTATGAGGTAACACACATAAAAAAAAAAAAAAAAAAAAAAAAAAAATACAGCCGAATTGAGAACCTCCTCCTTTTTTTGAAGTCGGTTAAAAATGCAAAATAACTTTAATTTCGGAAGTCGGTGTTTCTAGTTTGGTTTCTTCGTTATTTGACACCGACTTCCGAAATTAAAGTTATTTTGCATTTTTTAGTATTATTTATGGAAGTCGGTTGTATTTTTTTTGTAAAAAGTTTTTTATTTTTCACTTTTTAGTTGTTTTACCCCATTCTAAAACTAAATTAATAGTAAAGTTATGCCCGAATTGATAGCCCCAAAAATAGGGAATTTGAACGTAGTTGGTGAAATTACGGTGTATCAGGGTGAACTGTACAAATCTGTATACCCCTTCAGAGCGCATCAGCGTGATGTAATGTTGTGGAGTGGTGAAAACAATATACAGACATGCGATTGCAGCAATTCTGGAAGGTTTGCTATTACTTATTGAAGAGTTCCGTTGTGTATCTCCGAAGTCCTTCATCAGATCTTCACCAAATTAAAATGGGACCAAATGTAAAGCAACATCTTTCAAATAAAAAAAAAATCTTCAAAATCGGTTCACGTAGTAAGAAGTTATGAGGTAACACACATAAAAAAAAAAAAAAAAAAAAAAAAAAAAAAAAAAAATACAGTCGAATTGAGAACCTCCTCCTTTTTTTGAAGTCGGTTAAAAACGCTAACGCAATGAAGCTCGACGAGTCTCAGAAAAAAAAATCAAATGTCTTAATCCTACTTATACAGTCACCATGTGTCTCCAGGACCTACTGTCCAGCAGCCAGATCATACAGTGGCTCTCCTGGATACAGGCAACTATCCGAAACGTATGAAAAGGGGTGTAAGGTTCTTTGCACCCTATAAATATAACAACTTAACACGCTGAACAAACCACTACCAGAGGCACTATAAAATATTCAACTCCTAGGTCCTTGACTCAACATCCACACCTGTTTATGAACTATTTGTTTGAAAACAACAGAGGGCATCGTTTTAGTACTACACAATAACCAAGAACACGCTGCCCTTGAGATTTGTTACTTATTTAGGATTTCTATTGTTTAGAGATGACCTGAGTTGGTTTAAGGCATGAGAGCTAGCGATTGCCACAAAATCTTAGTATAGTGTCAGACCGAAACACAATTTTTAAAATGCACAACAACTGCCAGATAACAGACACAATTGAAAATCTATTGTTCACGGTCACCGGTGACCTACGTGGCAGTCAATGTGTTAATCGGGACCAAAACTGTAACCGAATCTTTGGCTTTCCAGTTCGACCGAAACACCCTCTCACAGAGAGGAGACCTGTGCCCTAACAGAGGGGACATTAAAAGGTTGATGATAATGACACAGCTCCCCCAGAAGGTTAGTAATGTTTTTCTCTTGTATTTTTAACCGACTTCAAAAAAAGGAGGAGGTTCTCAATTCGACTGTATTTTTTTTTTTTTTTTTTTTTTTTTATGTGTGTTACCTCATAACTTCTTACTACGTGAACCGATTTTGAAGATTTTTTTTTTATTTGAAAGATGTTGCTTTACATTTGGTCCCATTTTAATTTGGTGAAGATCTGATGAAGGACTTCGGAGATACACAACGGAACTCTTCAATAAGTAATAGCAAACCTTCCAGAATTGCTGCAATCGCATGTCTGTATATTGTTTTCACCACTCCACAACATTACATCACGCTGATGCGCTCTGAAGGGGTATACAGATTTGTACAGTTCACCCTGATACACCGTAATTTCACCAACTACGTTCAAATTCCCTATTTTTGGGGCTATCAATTCGGGCATAACTTTACTATTAATTTAGTTTTAGAATGGGGTAAAACAACTAAAAAGTGAAAAATAAAAAACTTTTTACAAAAAAAATACAACCGACTTCCATAAATAATACTAAAAAATGCAAAATAACTTTAATTTCGGAAGTCGGTGTCAAATAACGAAGAAACCAAACTGGAAACACCGACTTCCGAAATTAAAGTTATTTTGCATTTTTAACCGACTTCAAAAAAAGGAGGAGGTTCTCAATTCGGCTGTATTTTTAACCGACTTCAAAAAAAGGAGGAGGTTCTCAATTCGACTGTATTTTTTTTTTTTTTTTTTTTTTTTTTTTTTATGTGTGTTACCTCATAACTTCTAACGACGTGAACCGATTTTGAAGATTTTTTTTTTATTTGAAAGCTGTTGCTTCACATTTGGTCCCATTTTAATTTGGTGAAGATCTGATGAAGGACTTCGGAGATACACAATGGAACTCTTCAATAAATGATAGCAAACCTTCCAGAATTGCTGCAATTGCATGTCTGTATATTGTTTTCACCACCCCACAACATTACATCACGCTGATGTGCTCTGAAGGGGTATACAGATTTGTACAGTTCACCCTGATACACCCTAATTTCACCAACTACGTTCAAATTCCCTATTTTTGGGGCTATCAATTCGGGCATAACTTTACTCTATTAATTTAGTTTTAGAATGGGGTAAAACAACTAAAAAGTGAAAAATAAAAAACTTTTTACAAAAAAAATACAACCGACTTCCTTAAATAATACTAAAAAATGTAAAATAACTTTAATTTCGGAAGTCGGTGTCAAATAACGAAGAAACCAAACTAGAAACACCGACTTCCGAAATTAAAGTTATTTTGCATTTTTAACCGACTTCAAAAAAAGGAGGAGGTTCTCAATTCGGCTGTATTTTTAACCGACTTCAAAAAAAGGAGGAGGTTCTCAATTCGACTGTATTTTTTTTTTTTTTTTTTTTTTTTTATGTGTGTTACCTCATAACTTCTAACGACGTGAACCGATTTTGAAGATTTTTTTTTTATTTGAAAGCTGTTGCTTCACATTTGGTCCCATTTTAATTTGGTGAAGATCTGATGAAGGACTTCGGAGATACACAATGGAACTCTTCAATAAATGATAGCAAACCTTCCAGAATTGCTGCAATTGCATGTCTGTATATTGTTTTCACCACCCCACAACATTACATCACGCTGATGTGCTCTGAAGGGGTATACAGATTTGTACAGTTCACCCTGATACACCCTAATTTCACCAACTACGTTCAAATTCCCTATTTTTGGGGCTATCAATTCGGGCATAACTTTACTCTATTAATTTAGTTTTAGAATGGGGTAAAACAACTAAAAAGTGAAAAATAAAAAACTTTTTACAAAAAAAATACAACCGACTTCCTTAAATAATACTAAAAAATGTAAAATAACTTTAATTTCGGAAGTCGGTGTCAAATAACGAAGAAACCAAACTAGAAACACCGACTTCCGAAATTAAAGTTATTTTACATTTTTTAGTATTATTTAAGGAAGTCGGTTGTATTTTTTTTGTAAAAAGTTTTTTTTTTTTTTTTTTTTTTTTTTATGTGTGTTACCTCATAACTTCTTACTACGTGAACCGATTTTGAAGATTTTTCTTTTATTTGAAAGCTGTTGCTTCACATTTGGTCCCATTTTAATTTGGTGAAGATCTGACGAAGAACTTCGGAGATACACCATGGAACTCTTCAATAAATGATAGCAGACCTTCCAGAATTGCTGCAATCGCGTGTCTGTATATTGTTTTCACCATTTCACAACATTACATCAGGCTGATGCGCTCTGAAGGGGTATACAGATTTGTCAGTTCACCCTGATACACCCTAATTTCACCAACTACGTTCAAATTCCCTATTTTTGGGGCTATCAATTCGGGCATGACTTTACTATTAATTTAGTTTTAGAATGGGGTAAAACAACTAAAAAGTGAAAAATAAAAACTTTTTACAAAAAAAATACAACCGACTTCTATAAATAATACTAAAAAATGCAAAATAACTTTAATTTCGGAAGTCGGTGTCAAATAACGAAGAAACCAAACTAGAAACACCGACTTCCGAAATTAAAGTTATTTTGCATTTTTTAGTATTATTTATAGAAGTCGGTTGTATTTTTTTTGTAAAAAGTTTTTTTTTTTAAACGACTTTGAAAAAGGAGGAGGTTCTATGTTCGATTGTATGTACTTTTGCTTTTTTTATGTATGTCCACCGATTTCTCTGTCAGTTGTGGACCGATTTTCAAAATTCTTTTTCATGCGAAAGAATATACTCCCGAGGTGGTCCCATATACATTTTATTGAAATTGCTTCAGCGCTTTTTGAAAAATTGAACAAAAACGGAAAATATGTATACATAGATGACGTTTTGGTTTCATCCAATTACGAGTATGGTTTCACGTTCCATGTTATTTGTTTTTTTTTGTTCTGGGGTATAACTATTTTTACAAAAAAAAACAACCGACTTCCAAAGAAGAAAATACTTACACTAAAAATTTTAAAATAACTTTCATTTCGGAAGTCGATGTCAAATAACGAAGAAATAAAATACAAACACCGACTTCCGAAATTAAAGTTATTTTAAAATTTTTAGTGTACTTTCTTTTTTGGAAGATGGTTGTTTTTTTAACCGACTTCCAAAAAGAGGAGGTTCTCAATTCGTCTGTATGTTTTTTTTTTTTTTTTGTATGTATGTTACCCGATTTCTCCGTCAGTTGTGAACCAATTTTCAAAATTCTTTTTTCATCTGAAAGAATATACTCCCGAGGTGGTCCCATGTAAATTTTGTCGAAATTGCTTCAGCGCTTTTTGAGAAACTGAACAAAAACGGAAAATACGTATACCTTGATGACGTTTTGGTGTTCTCCAAATGTTTAAATTCCACGTTCCATTATATTGGGGTTTTTAGTTCTGGGGTATAACAACTAAAAAGTGAAAAATAAAAAACTTTTTTACAAAAAAAAACAACCGACTTCCAAAAAAAAAATACACTAAAAATTAATAAATAACTAATTTCGGAAGTCGGTGTCAAATAACGAAGAAGTAAAATACAAACACCGACTTCCGAAATTAAAGTTATTTATTATTTTTTAGTGTATTATTTTTTTGGAAGTCGGTTGTTTTTTTTGTAAAAAAAGGTTTTTTATTATTATTATTCTCAAACACACACTATTTGTTGTTTTTACAATTTTACTCGCCAAACTTTCTAATTTGATAGCGAGAAGCGCTTGATACATACAAATAATAAATATTGTAAAAACTAACCTTAGAACTATCAACCATGCACAATTTCTCTGAAGGATCGGCCACACCACCACGGACAGATCGCGGACAAGCCACGAACAGAGAAGTTAGTATGTTTGTATGTCTATTCCTTTTACACGGCCTGTAGCCTAAACGGCTAGATGAATTTCAACAAATGAGGTATCGTAAGATTGAGTTTGACTGCTGAAGTGACATAAGCTATAATAATTTAGAAAAAAAAATAGCAGCCACCATTAGGTTAGTGAGAATGTTTTATATTGTGACATCATCAATGGGGTATCTAAATAAAGGGCTCGAGCACCTCCTCCACCACCTCCACCACAAAAATATAACTCACTAGAAGGTAGAAAATAACAGTTCAAAGGATTTACGACCGTAAACGCCTATAACATAACCATCACCTCAAATAAATTCATCTGGAATCCTCCTAAGCGTTTGTATAGTAATGATAACAGTCCCTTGCAGCCTGTATCGTAGGACAATACCGTTTGTTTGCTTCGCCTGAATAAATTTTGCCTTAGAGTAAACATTTGACAAACAGAAGACAGTGGTGTTGATTCTGTTATGCACAAACTAAACTTAATTTAGGCTATTGCTATCTTTTTCTCTCTAATAAAACAAGAAAGAGACGGACGTAAATTAGAGCTGTCATATTTAGTTTGAACTAATATTTCCTTACAAATTAAGGGTACACGTAAAAACATGTCGTTTAAAAACACGGCGAAGCGCAAGGCGTAAACTAGTTTGACATCTCTAACTTAGTGCATAGCTATAGCCGTCCTTTTCTCGCACTGCCTTTTAGTAAAAGATAGCAATTCTCTAATTTTAGTTTAGATATTGAACAAGAGAATCCGTGCCATTGTAAGGGTTAGTTAGTAATAATTTTCTGTAGTTTAAAACCCTTTCATTCATACCCATATCATGGGAATTCATACAAAATAACTAGTCCGCCATCTTTGGCAGTCCGCCATCTTGGATTTAGAATGACGTCACTAAGCTTTTTTTTTGTGGGGTGGGAAATCATCCAATGACTTCTCCCGCTCTGGGTGGAGCGGGAGGGCGTGTCAGACTCTTACTGACTAAAACCCACCCCTGTTCCTTCCCTGCCTGAGTGCCCAGGGGTGCGGTAACTCATTTTCAGAATTTATCCGCTACCCCGAGGCATGCAGGCACCGGCCACGATGGGCCCCGTCAGTGGTGGCTGACAACATCTCTTTGAGGCGCGCGTGGAACACTACGCGCCGTCGACTCACGGGCCTGGTGCTGATCGGACGGCGAGCTACCCATTGCTCGCCGTCCGCAGGCCCGGGTCTACGGTGGCCGAAAATCGTCTCGCGACGTCCTACGCCTACTACGCCCAGTACCTCTCCTGCGGTGGTAGCGGCCGGGGCCGCGAGGGCCACTCCGTTGAGCTTCCCTCACGCGTCCCGCCTCCGCCTTCACGAGCATTACTGCTTCGCAGAAGGCGGAGACTGCCTCCCATTCCCTCTCGCTCCGTACCATGGCCTGAACCAGGGCCGGGCGCGAGAGGTCGCCGCCACCTATCGCATCCACGAGGACACGGCGGTGTTCCGTGGACATTACTGGGCGTGAGTCACGAGACAGTTCTCTGTCTAACGCTTCGTGCAAAACGTCTTTACCATACATTTTGCACGAAGCGTTAGCGTTAACGTTTACAGAAATGTATTTTGGCTAAGGGGGCTGGGCGGTGAGACAAATTATTTCTCTGTTAGCGTTCACGCTAACGCTTCGTAAAAAAATGTATGGCAAAGACATTACCAGCGGTAAGAACTGTCACGTGACTCACGTCCAGTAATGTCATTGCCATACATTTTTTTTTTGTTAGTTAGTGTGAACGCTAACAGAAAAGTAAGTAATTTGTCTCAAGCCACAGAACAGACAGATGTACGAGTGCGTCTGTCTGGCGGGCGTTGTGTCTGGTCCGGCCAACTGCCCGATAGTGTCCGACCGAAGGTCAATTTCTGGCCGACATCGAAGCCGAAGCCGATTAAGAGGGAACAGGGCCTGCGAGGAATTTACAAAATAGGTATTTGAAGAAACTATTCCCATCGTGCTCCCTCAAGCTTGCCCCTGTAGAGTGCGATAGGGACAGCTGCAACTCAGACCGATTTTATCACAAAATTTTTGACGAAATTTCGACGTTTCGTAATCCCCTTTTTCTCCTCGAAAACTGAGCCGATTCAATTATTTTTGGCACCAAATTTTAAGGAAGAGTATGTCTAGGTCCCTATTAAAGGTTTTGAGTTAAAACTTTTCGAATTTGTCTGGTAGTCCTCTAAGAACGGCGGTAAAAATAGGACCATTTTTGTAATTTTTGGAGGATCATATTTTCTTTACTTATTAGTTGCTGAAAAAAAGAAAATGACAGGGACGTGTCAACAGCAGACCTTGACTTTATGAAAAAAAAATGATTGCTCTAGAGGGATTATTCAGGAAGAAAAAAGGAGAATACTTTTGTATGGAGAATCGCAGCCCCTGTTCCCTCATAATCGCCCATCTCCACAACATTCCGCCGAAGTCGAAGCCGACGCCGAAGGCTAAAAGCTCTCAGAAATTTTGTTCAATATTGGCTACAAGCTACAATTTATAATATAATAAATGGTTTTAAAACTTTAATGTTGAAGGTTTTTATTGACTGTATAATATAGAAAGGTAAATTAAATCATCTCTAGAAGTTGATCTATAGATAATAAAACAATACCTTGCAATTAATTTGGTCAAAAATCATAACATTTCGAAAAATGTGAACAAATTTATTTGTTAAAATAATTTAACAATCACAATCAGATCGATCAGTCAGTCTTTTTTTTTCTCGACTAGTGCGAAACTAGACTAACAAATAAACAAACACTCACTTTCTTAATAAATATTAGTCAATTAAATTAACAGTTTTGAAAATTTTAGAAAATTAAAAATAGAAGTCATGATTACGATTATTATAAATATTCAGGCACAGATAATATAATGCTAGCGTACAGATGCCTCATCCCACACAAAGAAGCAGTACCGCCGTAACTACGGGTTTTCGACTTGCACAAGCAACTTTTGTTCTTCGTTCGGGCCCGTCCTCTACACCTCGCTAGATGGTGTTAGCAGCGACGGCTTGCAAGTTGAATGAATTTACATAAAGTCTTACCAATATTTTCTCACACACTGAGGAATTACTATATCGTATTTTTGGCACTTCATAAAAGTTTTACTGTTTTACTATACACATTTTAAAGAGGCGAATGGATAAACTCTAAAACTTCAAACAGCGCCATCTATTGGTACAAGAGATATAGATGCCTAAAGACTCGTTCCAATAATCGTCTACATTTGAATAACAAGCCCATTATTCCACAATTTTATGCTTAGGGTAGTTTATTAAATAAGAAACTACAGTTTTTACCATTAATTTTTCAAAATAAAACTGTTACATAAACTTCCATAAGATATCGATGCATACTACGTCATCTATTGTTTGTTTGTTTGAATTTAATTTTCTTTGTTCGATATGAGACCCCGTGACCAGCCAGACCAGGTATTGACTGTCACATCATCAGCCTTTTAATGTCCCCACTGCTGGGGCACAGGCCTCCTCTCTGAGAGAGAGTGTGGGCCGTAATCCACCACGCGGGCCCAGTGCGGGTTGGTGGATGTCACATGTCTTCGAATGTTTGGTTCTAGAACATGCCGGTTTCCTCACGATGTTTTCCTTCACCGTTTTGAGAGCAGTGGTGATGAAATAATTTACACAAAGTAAAGCGCCTGCCTGGGTTTGAACTCACGACCTACAACTTGTAAGTCGCGGCCAATACCACTGGGCCACCACTGCTCACATTGGTATTGACTGTATTTACCAACAAGTCATAATTATAATATTTTATCATTGAATAAAACGTTCGACGTTTGCTAGGAACCTACAAACTAGCCCGGGTATCGGGCTTAAGCCGAAGGTTTCACCGAAGTCGTTTTTTAGGCCGAAGGTGGCTGAAGCCGAATCTTCGGTCGGACAGTACCGTCCGATGGTAGTTGGCAGGCTGTTGTATATGTTCGAATCGTGCGGAGAACTCTGCTTGCGTGATACAGGATTGTAGCTACAGCATAATGGTAGGGCCGGTGAACTGGTAGTGTACAATAAAAGCACAAGCTCCATAGCTTGTCTAATTCATACCCTAACCTGATCTCCCAAGGGATTAAAGCCAGTGTTACGGATATTTTCGCGCTAAATTCTTTTATCAGAGACCTAGTTATGTAGGTTTCATCCCTAGAGTAAACCCTTTTTTCTACACGAAATAAAGGAAATACGTAGGTACTGGTCGGAAGTAAGGGTATTATATTGATCGGAGCTTAAAAGATTATTAGTTTTAGTAGATCTCCTCGTACCTTACACGAGGAGATCTACTAAAACTATTCCTCATTCAAGGAAGTACCAAAGTATACTAGCTTCTGACAGCGGCTTCGCGCGCGTGTAATAGATACTTCCCCTATTGTAAAATAGATGTGTGTTGTTCCAGACTGTAATCTATATCTGTGCCAAATTTCATCCAGATTCGTTCAGCTGTTCTGGTTTAATTTGGTAACAAACATCAATCGATCCAAACTTTCGCATTTATAATATTATTAGTAGGATTCCATAATTATATAGTGCCTACTTACAAAACAAAATCATTTATCATTTCCCTGCACCAACATGTAAAAGGGTGTACAGTTATATTATTATAAATTTAAACAAACTTATAAAATACTTAAATAACTGTAATAAAAACAAAAACTCCTAACTAAATAAAACTTACAATCTGGCGTCAAAAAATTCCTCCGCACCGGTGTCTACTGGAAGTGTGCCCAAAAGACTGGCGGCATTGCCACCTTGTATGGCAATGCTTAACCTCTGGCCGAGGAAAAAGCCAGCCCTTGGGTCACGCGATGTCAACAAGGCGTTTATATAGATCTTTGAATACTAAATGAGCACTTGGACCCCATGGCCCAAAGGTTTCAACCCCAAACGGCTCGAAAATGTAGCTACCAACGAGGTTGTTATATTTCCGCCGCTTGAGGTTCTCCGCAGCCGCAGCGGCAGCACCAGCACACCACGACGAACTAGGAAGATGAGATAGCGCAAGAGTATCGACACATGTAGCGTCCCACACTAAAGGCCTACCCAACTTCCACGGAAATAAGGACATGCCGTCCGCTCTTTTACCATCGTCGCGAGCCAGACCATGTAGTTCTAATACAGCCGGAACGCCGGCGGTGACAAGAGCTCGTCGGATGATGTTGTTGATATTCGCGTGCCGCGCTATGCCACCCGCGCTTCGGCTGAATTACAGGCCGTGGTGTCCGAGGCTGTTGACATCTTTGCCACAGTGGCAGCGATGAGGAGAACAACAGGAAGCGCCTAGACGTAAGGCAACAGGCAGGCGAAAAGTAGTATCGTCGAACAAGGTGCCTATGTTCGACGACGGTAGTAAGTGAAGCCAGAGGCCCGACTCCCACTCTCCCACAGCCAGCAGGCGCGCACGCTCCGCAGTAGTAGCAGATGTAGCAATTAGGTTTTCCTGAACTACTCTGCAGAGTAGCTCATCCCACCGTCTCTGGGAAGATGGGTAGTCGGGCGTATTTATATTCGGGCAAGCGAGTCTCCAGGCATCCATAGCCTACACGTAAAAGTGTCAAACTATTTTTCGTCAACAATTTTTTTTTTGTCAGATTTAGCTAGATGAGGCCGGTGTTTCCTAGCTGACAACCCTGAGAAGAAATACCGAATCAAACTTAAAGGTCAAAGTCTCTTTTAAAGTGTTCAAATTCATACAATATGTACTGGTCAAATCATATGAGAACCATGTACGTTTATGTCTGGGATGAGCTTTTGAGGAAAGCAACACGCAAATTCGAGTGGACCTGTCCAGACAGTGCAAGCATTTGTCAGTTATCGTGAAGCTCAACGAACCGACGAACAATACCAAAGTAAGGACATTTGGGTAAGCCGCAAAAATACTCAAACTGCCAGACAATCATAAAAATCTATATGAATATAACGACATGCATAGTTCTCGCATGCACATTATGCTATATGAGGACCATGCAGCTCAGTGTATACTGAGCTGCATGGACGATGCTGCGTATACGTATGTAATGGACTTTTGAAGAACCACACATATTTGAGTGGACCTGTCCAGCCAGTGCAAGCATTTGTCAATAGTCGAATAGCTCAACTTAAAACCACTAAGGAGCTCAATGACTTGACGAACAATAACAAAGAAAGGACATTTTTTTTTTGTGGGGCTTCTCGCAGGTCAGCCTCTGAGGCTGTCGTCTGCTCAACTGGGCTTGCCTGTGTAGGCTTTAATATATTAAAGCCTCCAGCCAGGACTTATTTAAACTTACAAACTAAGTGACCACGCTAAGGGCACTCCCTACGGGGTACGGGCCTCGGCTTAGGGCGTCACTGGGGGGGGCAGCAAGGGAAGGCTGGATCAGATTTTCATTAATTAGGGGATGTACTGGCTCAGCGGCACGTGCTGGCGAGAGACGGGGAGGACAATGACTTAGATTTCGCGACGGGCCTCGCCGGCGAGGCCGGAAAATCGGCGGTCTGATGTGGTGTTTTCTGAGGGTGCTAGTCTCCCTACGGCTCTCTTGGAGCAGGGTGGTAGCGTCGTCTGGGACTAGAAGGGCATACGCCAGGGGCGGCGAATCCTAGAGATTTGAGAGGGAACGTATCGAGTAGCTGATGCGATAAGGTTACGATGCTTAGCAGCAGTTTCAAAGAAGCGCTGGGTGGAGCGTTTCATGAACTGCTGCAAGGTGGGGATTTTGAGGTCGACATGCAGTTCCTCATTCGTCACAAAGTAGGGGGCATCCACCACCTTGCGGAGAAAGCGGTGCTGCAATGTCGACATCTTGTGAAGGTGACGGGGCTTAGCATGTGCGAACACTGGGCAAGCATAGGTCATGATTGGTCGGATGACCGAAGTGTAGGTACGCAATTTGCACTTGAGTGACAATTTGCTTTTGCCGTTCAGGAGGAGATGAAGTCTACCTTGAGCAAAGGCGGCCCGCGAGCGAGCCTGCCTTATGTGCTCGGCGAAGGAGAGATGCTGGTCGAGGATTACGCCTAAGTACTTGGCCTGCTTCTCCCAAGGGATCGGCTTGCCGTACATGGTGATCGGACGAGGAGGTCTAACCGTATGACGCGGTTTAGAGTAAAGGACAGCCTGACTTTTCTCTGGGGTGACCTCAATTCTCCATTTCCGGAACCACTGGCCCAGCTAGGTTGTGGAGGTTTGGAGATTGAGACCTATCTGTGCGGGTGAGCGACCCGTGTAGAATATGGCAGTGTCGTCAGCGAATAATGCTAACTGTGCCTTTTTGGGTTTTAAGATATCGCTGGTGAACAGCATAAAAGCTAGGGCGGCTACCACAGAGCCTTGAGGGACACCCGATCTTATGGGGTGGGGGGAGAATAAAGCGCCCTCTACGCGATAGCGAAAGGTGCGATTCGACAGGTAGTCACGCAAGATGAGCACGAGACGATCTGGCACTCCTAGTTGGTACAACTTAAAGATTAAGCCGTTGTGCCAGACTGCAAAGAAAGGACATTTGGGTAGGCTGCAAAAGTACTCAAACTGTCAGACAATGTTAAAAATTACTGTTATAAAAAGGAGGGGAAAAATAATAATAATAACCCACTTAGTCCTCACATTTACAATAATTAGGTCTTCGATCAATATTATTATTGATCGAAGAATTAAGTACTTAATCAAAAAAAAAACTAAGATACTTTACAAAGTATTCATGTCAAAAAAAAATTACAATAAAATGTCAATAAAAAAAATAAAATAATATAAGTCATCAGTGTTTATAAACTATAAAGTACATAATTATGAAGACAATGGCTCATGTATATCATTGAAGCAGCTTAATCCCACGCCTTTTTGTCCTCAAGGTAGTCATTAATTGTGTAAAAAGCTTTCTGGCATAGCTTACCTTTAATAAAAGACTAATTTATTTATGCTTAGTTCTTGAATTTGGCTAGGAAGTTATTAAAGAAAGTTATAACAAAATTATGAAATTTATTAACATTTATTCTCTAACAACAGAAATCATTAACTACTTATTTTGGATAAAAGATACCTTGGAACGACTCTGGACAGCAGCTTCCTTCTGTCTGCTAATAAGTGCCGCCATAGACGGACTGCTTAGAGCAGTCAGTGCCGGCCAACAGCTTCAAGCAGTGGCGGTTGCGCGATCTGCAGTTTCAATACAAAATTGACGATTGTCATACACGCACTGCTCAAGCAGTTCATTTGTTTTCGCAGCTAAAATGTATTGACTGCTCCAAGCAGTCCGTCTGTGGAGGCCCCAACCGCAACACCGCAACCGCAACACAGGAACCTCCCGAAACTTTCGTGTCCGGTAAGGACCTGCGTCAGGCGGAAGGTGAGGACGCCCTGGTGCCTCTCCAGCCACTCTTCAAAGAGGGGCCTTACCGTTGCAATTGAGGCGTGCCCAAGTATAGGTACCTAATAGTTTGATTTCGATTTATATTTTAATTATTAAGCTGATAATTGAAATAAAAAGCAAACCTAAACGAAAAATCAGGTATTTTAAATCGCATTATCCATTAATGCTGCGGCCACACTACCTTACAGTTTACCGCAATAATTATGGCATTACATTATTAATTACGGCCTAAATTACCGCGTGAAGTGGTGTGGTTACACTAATGTTTACCTAGGTATGACAATGAAAAGAAAAGGTATGACAGTGAACAAGGTTTTATTTTTTTTATTTTTTTTGGGGTGTGGGAAATCATCTTATGACTTCTTCCGCTCTAGGGTGGAGCGGAAGGGCGTGTCAGACTCTTACTGACTAAAACCCACCCCTGTTCCTCCCTGCCCTACGTGCCCAGGGGCGAGGTAACTCTTTCGAACTTATCCTCAACCCCCGGGCAGGCATTGGCCGTGGCAGGCTCCGTCCTTTGCTGACAACTCTTTGAGGCGCGCGTGGAACACTACGCGCCGTCGACTCTCGGGCCTGGTGCTGATCGGACGGCGAGTTACCCACTACTACAGTGAACAAGGTGGTATTTGATATGCGAAAAAAGACCGCCACCGAAGCTATTGCCTATTATGCCATATTGATTGTTATTGTAAAATTATGGTCATAAATCGTGGCTACGCCCAGTTTTTGTTACAATTATGGCCGTAATTATTGCCACGGTAGTGTGGCCGCAGCATTACTGACACTGCTATTATTGTGTTAGTCGACATTTATACATAGCTGTAGTATTTGAAAATTACGAGGACACCCTTACAATGTTTACATTAGTGCATTTCTAATCTCACAGCTGTTTCGAATAAAAATGCATTCATCAATCTTTTAAAAATGTATTGTAGTAAAATGAATAAAAATAAATACAACATCTGGCTGGTATTGTATTTCTACGCATAATGTCAATGAAACATTAGGACGCATGGTAGAGGTTACTGCACAATGTGGTGGTACGTGTCGATATCTCACGTACGCACGCACATTGCATTCGCTGAAGGGCTAATGACACGACTGGACTGATAGGAATATACATATTCTATTTCACTGAGGCTGGTTAGTCTTGGATGTTTGTCTAGATTTATGTGCACACTGTTTCTGTGTGCGTGAACTATTTTCTATGACACCGAGCGCTTAGAGCTTACGTACACAAAAAAGTAGGTACACGTGAACCTGCCACCAACCACAGTAATTTTTTTTTTGTTGTTGTCGTGGTGGAAAATTCTCATAGAAGTCCTTTGCCTGTGGCGGGCGAAGGGGTCTGTCAGACTCTTACTGACTAAAAACCACCCCGGTGTTCCCTCATATACTCCGCTGCCCCGGACTAATACCGACCCGCTGTCTACGGCCCTCGTCCCGTGGTGGGGAGTGAAGTGGTAACTTATCTTCACGTCTAAGAGAGGCGCGCGTAACAAACACTACGTGCCGCCATCTAGGGTCCCGATTGATGAGCCAACGGACGTCCCCGAATACGTCAGCCCTAGACCCTTTTTAGGGGGGCTTGAAAAGGGCATTGTCCGCCCTTCTCCGACGCCCGGTGCGCCTGCTTCGGGAAGGCAGTGCACTAGTCATCTCCCGCTCCCTTTCCGCAGCCTCCTTCTGCGAAATGACATTCTCACAGAAGGAGATCACCGCATCCCAAGACTCTGCACTGCGGACCATGGAACAAACCACGGCCGGCAGCAACAGGTCGCCTCCGACTTCCGAAATGAGGGCACGACGCGGCTCCTCCCATGCGACACACTCGGCCAGCATATGCCACGCCGTGTCTTCCGGACAGTGGATGCAGTGATAGCACCGAGCATCCGGCTCCCTGTTCAGATGACACAGGTACTTCCCGAAGCAGCCATGCCCCGAAAGCACCTGGGTCGCCCGAAACGTCAGGGAGCTTTACTTCCTCCCGAGCCAGCGGTCAAGGACCGGCCGGACCGCCTCGATTGGAACGAGGCCGGCGGTAGGATGCAAGAGCCTTCTCCGCCACTCTGCCACCAGGACCTCGCGGAGCAGCGACCAACGCAGCTTGATCTCGCGCTGCATCGGTCCACCGCCCCGCGTGCGCACCTCCTCGCGCCACCGATGTAGTGTCGCGAATGCTTTTGCCTCCAGGTCCCAGGGCGGGGATCCGGCCACTACGCAGGACGCCTCGTAGGAGATCGTGCGATATCCTCTGATGACTCTGACGGCAATCGCTCTCTGCGGTTTACGCAGTATTGCGATTGTCAGCAGCCCACACCGGGGCTCCATAAAGGGCCATCAATCCCACGATCCCCACGTATAACCGCCTGCAGGCGGTACTCTTGCCCCCTAAATTCGGAAGCAGCGTTTATAGCGCAACCGCCGCGCCTATCAACTTCGGCACCAGCCGCTGGAAGTGGGGACCAAAGTTGCATCGGCTGTCGAGCACAAATCCTAACCCTAGGTACTGTAGGGACCTGGAGCAGCTTCTCTTAGTGCTGGTCCCTGGAGATTCCTTTTATGTTCCTGGGGGTTTGTTTTACTCGCTAGCGGTGCGAGAGTGTGGTGAATAAGAGTGACTGCCTATGTGTGTTGTGTTATAAAAGAAAGAGAACTGAAATACTAATACGTTATATTGAATAATCAAATTATTTACAAGTGCCCTCTTCGAGCGGGCTAGGAGAAGTCTACCCAAAAACTAAAGTCTTGTTTCTTCTAAATTCTCAATTGGCGTTCCAAGAGTTTCTAGAAAGTTCCAAACTTCTAACGTGCCAGTCTTCACCATAAGGTTGCCAACATAAGGTCGTCACATGAGCTACGCCCCTACGAATAGAAGCGCAGACGCTAGTGAGTCTTCTATTCAATTAAATATTTGAAAAGCCGATTGAGACCTACCTAACCCTATCCAGTTTTTCCCTGCCTAAGTGAGGGGCTATGGAGATGCAGAAGTCCATCTATGGATAACCATACTGCACCCCGAGTGATGTGGTCAACTTTCTTTTTATTAATTTGAGCCATTCGGCACACCACATATCCCGGCAATGCACATGGCTTCAGTGAGGTAAAACCTCACTAAAAGCCACACTGCTCTGCTAATTTTTCTGACCTAAGATGCTCTAGTTAGCATCTACCCAGAAGGGGTTTACAAAAATAAAATTCAAAACTATGATAATTTTAACTCCATTGGACGTTTATGAAGACCAGGAGAAAAACGACCACTATTCTGAACACCTACTCACTGTTCCCGAACTTCCCCCAGAGTGCTCCATAAATATAACTTGAAATATACTCTCTAAATGAATAATACATAAAAATTGTCACGGGCTCGGTCACACCATACAGAATCAATTCGATTCCACTTTGCGAAGGCATTATACCCCATAAACAAAGCTGGTATAAACCGACAAAAACCCGGACACATTTTTCCCTAGGAGAGAGGACCGCAATTCCCTCTACCTCCTAACCGTAGTAACATCTTTATTAAAATCGCACTCTGGAGAAACTCATATCTATTTCCCACTAATAATCGCCTCACAAATATATTTCCTTGTTCATGATAGGTGGTCACATCTCCCATCAGTCTTCATTCACGTCCGTGCAGCTCATCATATCGATTACATGAAACACACAAAAACACAACGATTAATATCACATAAAAAAACAAAACAAATGAGAACCTCCTACTTTTGAAGTCGGTTAAAATTTAATCTTTTACTATAATTATTATCAACCGTACTAATTTTGACGTACCAGATATCTGACAATTATTTGTCATGTCAAATGACATCTGACACCACTGTCTATTCTCTAAAAATATTTTTAAAAATAAAATAATTTTCAACAAACAATTTATAAATTTTTTCTTAAATTTCCAACACTTATATTTACTTACAGAATATTGCTTTAATAAATAGTTTACAAGCAATTCTTGACCTCTTTCGCATATTTTTATTTTTATCAAAAAATTTGGGTCATCGTAATTACTATGTCCATACCTTATATTTATGGTCGAAAACTTGTTTGTCACGTTGCTATGACTATGCATGTCAGCTAGAATAAATAAAATTGATACAAAAATAATTTTATGTTTAGCAAAGAAATGGAAATTATTCCTCTTCATATAATATGGGAGGGCCCATATCTCCTCCTCCAGCCTATTCTGTGAAAAATGCTGTTCCGCTTGTTGTGAAATGTTGTGATGTTGTGAAGTGATATTTATGATGCAGTTTTCATCCCGATAGATATCCGCTGGACCATCACCTATTGGAACAATAACAGCAGGATTTTGCATGACTTCCACTGGTACGCACAGCTCTTTGGACTCCACCGCCATTTCGACGCTCTCCTGCTCACAAACATCAGCAGAAACATACTCAACTTGAACAAAATCATCGTTACAAGAACCATGTGTCTCCGACGGAATTTCCACCTCACAGCTTTCCATGTCGACAACATCAGCCGAAACAACTCCCAAACAAATAAAATTTTCATTCGACTCGTGCTCGCCAAATGTTTCTTTTACTACAATTATCTCTTGTTTCTCTGAAATATTATTATTAGGAATAATTGTAAATAACCGACCCGATTCTGTATCTTCATTTTCAAAGCTTCGGTCATCATCGCCTAGACCGCAGTCTTCATATTCCTGGACATCATTGACTAGACCTGCATCAGCGCAGCTCTGGTCATCATCGTCCTCCTTAGAAAATAATATTATTTGATTATCCTCGCTCACATTATCTTCGGACTGTTCATCCGCCTCGGACACAACGTCCGGCCTCTCAAGATTATAAAAACACTGATTGATTCTGTGCTTGCAAGACACACACTTGCATGGGAATTCTCTCCTAAGCTCCGCGCACAGCGTGTCAAATTCCATCTCATAAGGTTGCCAACATAAGGTCGTCACAGTACTTCATGGTTGACTCGACAGCGATTCTGGTACCTCCGACCACAATATGTGATGCCGGCGGCGGCGCCCGTCGGGGGCCATGGAAGACCAACCACATCCACACCTATCCAAGACCAACCCGCCGTGGTGAGATATAGAACAACTACTTGACAACACTGCATACTGCATAGTTATTAAGTATACTAGTATCGAATGTACATTTATTAATGTTAAAAATGACGATATTCAAATTATATTAAATTTTAAAAATACAATGAGCATGCTTTGAAGATAAGTAGATTGAACGTTCATTTTTAATATCCTTTGTAAACTAAGTGCGATTCATTTTATTTTCTAATACGGAACATCTTTTCTGCGTCAGTAATTATTAGACTTTCATACCTATCTACTAAGCTATTACCCATTTGTTAAGGCGCTATTAGCTGCCAATGACTTTGAGTGGTTAGCTTGCGTGTTCTGCGCTGAGCTCACGTAACGCGTCGTATCCCACCCAGTAATAGGACTCGCCCATCAAGGAGCGCTGTTCGAAATTAGACGCATTATTAATTTATTACACATAAAACAACAAGTATTAAACTAAAACTCTAAGACTAAATTATAAACAACTAAATGGTCTTTAAAATGGTGAAGGTTTCATAAAAATACGCTTTATAATTTTTGCGTAATCCTCAATTTTTTATCCGCGTTAGACCCAACTTTACAAATTAATTATACAATGTTATAAAAATATAATTTCAAATATTCTGAGTTCAAATTACAACGGAAATTGTCTAGAGTAACATATATTTTTTCAAAGAAATAAGACTACTCGTTTAGACGTGATGTTCAATTAAAAACCATTAAAAGTCGTATAATTCATAACCATAAAAAAACATAATTTACTATCTATGCATTTAAAAATAACAGTTTTCTGAATTAACTCATAAAATAACAGTTAAAAATATTAAATTAATGATATTACGAACTGTTACTTTCACTTGCATGCATATACTCGTATATACATACTCGACTACGCTCAATATCTCACGTACGCACTGTGCTCCCAAAATTCTACCGGCGAACGCGATCTGGCTCACATACACACCTCATGTTTCTTCGAATCAAAGATACTGCGTTACTGACGGTGGTCACATATTCAATAGTGCATTCTGTGACTAAAAGGTTAATTATTATGTACGCGATACACCTTGATTATGGTGGTTAGTTCAAAGAAGTCCGCACTGTATTTTTTTGTTAAATGCGGGCCAATGAGTTTTATTTTGCATAACAAAACATATATTTTCAGATCTTACAGCATTATATACTTTAATTAAATTAGTTCCAGGCACTGAGTTCTAAATATTGAAAGAAATAAGCATTGAGTCAAGTTGATTCTTGGAAAGGCGTTTTTTTTTTCAAGCCCTCTATTCCACACAAAATGGACAGGTTTTGGACCTGTCCACAAAAACAAATAACAGGATTATTTAAAAAAAGTGATAAATATTGAACGGGTTTGAAAGACATCATTTCAATAATCCTAATAACTACCTATTGTAATTTCTTCATAATATTCTTCGATAGTATTGATTAAAGTTCTGATTTTCATTTATTTACATTTGAAACGATATCGGTACCACATACCGCAAAACCTAAATGTACTACAATATAAAACTGTCCCATGATTCAGTTCAAAGCTACCTACCTACTTCTAACAAGGTTATCAAAGAAATGATCAACAATGCAGATGATACAGATTCTATACAATTTACAAATTGATTTCATCCTTGAATTCAATTGTTCAATCAATGGCCGAGTTGGACGTAAACAAAGAAGGAGAGCAGAGTTCGTACCGTAGTGATGGGAACACCTGACTTGTTTTGTTTACATATCGATATTTTTTACGCACGTGCGTTTACGGCATACTGCAGCGTTCAGAAGATTTTAATGCTATATTTTTGTCTCTATAATGGGGCTGGTTTATGTACTCGTGTTTGGACATAGTGGTTGCTTATGGTATACATTCAAGTATCACATGATACCGATATAACAAAGTAAATGATGACGTCACGTATGTAAAGTTGATTTGTCACGCAATTTTCCTATTTGATATTCTAAGCCTGAACTAATCGTAAACCGAATTCAACGCAAAGGTCAGACGTTAGTGATGAGTTTATTAACCTGGTTTTGTTTACATATCGATATCACCCGTACATCTGTTGATTCATGCTATAATCAAATGGCATTGACTTTGTACTGAAAGTATTGATACCTGTCACATCAGTTTATTAAATTTGTCACTTCGATTGATTGATTCAAATGTCATAAAAATGGTATTTTGTAGATATAATTATGTTTTTATTATCCACACTCAACAGCAGAATGTTATACCGCTAAAGCCCAGCTTCTGGAATGAAAATCATAGCAAATTAATCTGCCAAACGCGTGTTTGCTGTCTTGATTGGTTGAATAAATTTTTAATAGCCAATCGCAACACTTGACTTGTGTTTAATTCGTAACAAGTCGATGATTCCTTTCTCAAAAACTAGGTGTATAATAATAATAAACCGGGTTTATGATTGGTACTACAGCTAATTTATCATCGTACTCTTAAGCAAAACTTACTGATAAGCAAATCATCCCACATTATATTTTGACACAAAACAACATACTGTGTCAAATAAGATATCTTACGAGACACAGATAATTAAACATACTTTGCTAATTGCTACTCGTAGAGACAGCAACTGAGTTAAAAGTAAACACAGCTGACCCACAGAATTCATAGGACAGTGTTGTGTTAACACCATTCTTTAACTTCTAATAATATTATGATATAATATTATATGTTCATAACCTCCTTTTAATAATAGAATAATAGAATAATACTTTATTTCCAAGTTTACAATTTATCAGAAAAACACTATGTAGAGCAAACTATATAAACCTAAAAATTGTAAGAATAACACTGAGTTTAACCTCTGGCACCCAAGCTAAGATTAAACTTGTGTTATGGGTGTCAGGGCTCTCTCTTTAAACATTTACCAAGATAATATAAACAAGTTCGGAGTTACATAGTGATTAGTGTCACTAGCGATTGCCGGAGCAAACAAAACAAGGAAAAGAATAAAAATTGTAAAAAACGATACAAAGATAAAAACTTAAAACTGTAAATTGCAAATTGTAGCCATTCACTTAGTGTGTATGTGTGTGTGCGTGTGAATGTATGATAGTGTGCGTGTGTATGTATGCGCGGGCCCTCTGTATATGTTTGCACTATTAAGTAAATTTTATTTATTACTACTACTATAATGAGGAGTGCAAGAATAAATTAGTCTGTTCTTTTAGAGTAACTTTTCCAACAGCTCTTCTATCTCCTCATACATACGAGTCATGATCCATTTACTCGCTATCTTTTTACACTCATATTTATTTTTACTATAGATGCCACAGTGTTTGTTTACTGCATTGTACAATCGACTTCCCAGAATTCGGAAATTTCTTTTAGCAAATTTGGTTCTACAACTTTCTATAGGACAGACCTCAGTTGATCTTCGTTTTGCCAGATGACCAGTACTATATTCTAAAGTTACATGTTTGCGCAAAATGGTATTGAGCAATGGTCTGTAATTATAATTTAAACGACTGTCATTGTTATCATTTCTTTGTTAATTATTTTCTTATTACAGTTGTGAAAACAATAAACTTGGAAAAATATATGTACCTAAATAATTTAACTAAGTACTTATATCATCAAATTATTATAAAGTCAATTTCAGTTATTGTTATGGACATAAGATAATAATCGTTACCTGATAAGGTATCACTTTAATGACTCATAAAATACCCAATTTACGATAAAATGTCTAGTAATTATAATAAATACCTACTTATATTGCATTTTCTAGTATCAGAATGATAATAACTATCTTTGTTTCGAATACTAATTAATTTCTCACGAACAATAGATCAATACTTTAGGAAAAACTTTATAATAGAAATAATTTTCCTTCTTTCTGAATATCTTCGCAAATAGTAACAAAATATCACTTAATTTCTACATAATCTAATAACCACAAAACAATGACAACTACAAAACAATAGGTTTTAAAATTATTAACAACATAAAACAATTTCAAAAGTCTTACTTTTACCTAAGAAGTACAACACGAAAGTACAATGACTCCATAAAATATACAGTTTATCGACATTGCGGAACATCACTACGCAAACCAGTATCGTATAGACGCCGCCGGCTGTACGATCTCTGAATGCATTATCGACTAGCTCGAGCATACGACAACACTGTCCTGCGTTAATAAAAGTTTAAAAAAATAAAATCGTGTTTTTTATCTGTGAAAACAAAATGTTGGCGAACGTGTAAAGTGACTTTGTGTCCATTTTATTTTTTGTTGTTTTTCGTTTTATTGAGTGAAAGTGTTCTGCTTCAAAATGTCTAAATCTACTATTTTGATTCGCCAATCGCTGTGAGTATTTTGTGTTTATTATTATTTTCATTTCGTTGCGCATAATATAGTTTTATTTTTAATTTTACCGCTTATTGTTTATAATATAATTCAATCATTTGTCAACAAATTACACTGAAAAATTTGTTTAGTCCTAATTATTAGTTATTTAAATATTTTTCATAATTATCAATTAGACAGTCGTTTCCATACTTTTTTATATCTACTTATATTTTTATATAGTAAAAAACTAAATAAAAACTTTCAGTAAAAATAATACAGGTAATAATTTAAGTGCACGCTAAAGATAAACTTGCCAAGTTACCGTCTTTCTCATAATATGTGTTCTGTGCATTTTTATTACTGAATGCCTAAATGCATTTTTAATTGAAGTAGATCTCATCTCGAACAATCGTAAAACATTTCATTAGGATGCTTTTATTGTCTTTCTTTATTGGTAACTGTTTCTTGATCTGGAAATTAACTTTTGAGTCGCAAAAACTGAGAATAACTGCACCACAATTTATGCAAACACCGTAAACTTGTAATAAATCTTGCAGAAACTTTCGAAATATTATTTTTATGAACTAGCGATCCGCTCCGGCTTCACACGGGAGTGGGAGATTTGAAAGACATGCAGCGTCCTTGATCACAATCAAATATATAACCTATATCACTCAGGAATAATGCAGCTTTCTACTGGTGAAAGAAATATGAAAATCGGTTCAGTTGTTCCAGAGATTACTTCCTACAAACAAACTTACAAACTTTACCTCTACTAGAATTATAACAATAATAATAATTAAAAAACATTATATCTCATCCAAAATTCGATCATTTACTATTTAACAGTCTTTTTAAAAATAAAATCTTTACAGTTTTACGGGATTTTTCATAAACTAACTGTATGTGCAATTATACGGTAACACAAATACCAATATAATTTCAATAAAACTAAATCAAAATCAAGCTCAATTTTTTTAGTTTCCAATCATTCGTTAAAAAGGTACCTACAATTTGGTGTTTGTGATGAATGTATTAATTAAATCCTAAAAAAAATTGCCGATATTTATCAAAACAGCGGATGGACGCAGTTTCACGAAAAATGAAAACGTGTCGTAACGAAGTTTTTTTTAAATTAATAGCATCTATTAATAATGGTTAAATGTCCGCTATCTGCTCACATAGGAAGTCGTTACCTATTGCATAAGGAAGCATTGTTTTATCAGAGTAAGTAAACATTATATAAATAGTTGAAGTTCAATTCCCAGTCGTTGCACTATTCAATTAATGAATAACACTCCTAACCATCTCGGCATCTCCTATAATACTTACTTCCACACTGGGAACTCACCCGGGCCTGCGGACGGCGAGCAGTGGGTAGCTCGCCGTCCGATCAGCAACAGGCCCGTGAGTCGATGGCGCGTAGTGTTCCACGCGCGCCTCAAAGAGATGATTGTCAGCCACCGGATAAATTCTGAAAATGAGTTACCGCACCCCTGGGCACTAAGGCAGGGAAGGAACAGGGGTGGGTTTTAGTCAGTAAGAGTCTGACACGCCCTCCCGCTCCACCCAGAGTGGGAGAAGTCATTAGATGATTTCCCACCCCACCAAAAAAAAAAAAGAAAAAAGCACTGGAAACTTGTTTCTTAAATACCATTTTAAACATTAGAAAATCTCTAGAAAATCACACTAATATTTTAAAAGCGAAAGTTTGTGAGTGTGTGTGTTAATAACACATGACAATAACTTCGATGACCTCTGTTAGATTACATAGTGAGATTTTACGATTGTTCTCGAAGTTGAGCTCAATCGTATTGTTAACAATATTTTTAAGGATTTTCCAGTTCCTTTGTTATAAATATATATTTTAATTACAAACTTTTGCTGAAACAGAGAAAAACAAGAACGGAACTGCTGGACCATATCGAAAATATGCTATATGTGCACATAGGTGGTGTACTTCAATTATGACTCCAACAATCTGAATAGGTTTAAATAAACTTTATTCTCAATAAAGACATAAGTATGTCACTCACTTGAGAACAATACTAAAACATACAGTTCTATATTACACAAAGCGGGTCGTTATCAGTTACAAACTAGATACCCATTCCTTCATTTCTCCAGAAGTGATCGATCCGTAATCATAATCATATACTGACTAAGTTAAGGGCCTACCTCCCCATAAGTGGCGCCCTCATTGAATAAAAATTCGTATCTTAGCATAGAAAATAAAGATTAAAGAATCCTATGTTGATTAAAGAAGTAAGCAAAAGTGTCAAAAACGGTCATTTTTGGTACTTTTGCTTACTACTTTGGATACGAAACACTTTGAGTGATGCTTCCACAACGTATAAATACCTTATCCTCTTTGTAACAAACGCTACATAGAATTCTTGAATCTTTATTTTCTACGCTTTGCTACGATTTTTTATTCAATGAGGGCGCCACTAGACTTGGCGACAATATACGCCTTAAGTTTTGAATGCATTGAAAAAGTTCCTTATACTACTAAAAGTATTATTGATTTTGTAAGATATCCTTCCGAAACATACAAACGGTTTGTTGATTTACACGGAACCATTAACATTCGTAGGCGAAATCGCAGGCAAATAGCTACAGTATGTTTTATACCTAACAGTCACACAACTTTCGACTTAATAACACGTGTAAATTGTTATTCACATCTAACCGATTTCATGGCTACTCTGTACAATTTAGATTCGACTCCAGGCATGATTGATTCGTCACCCACATTCTACGTAGGTAACGTTCCAACTGAATTGGCTGATTTGAATAGGAATAGGTGCGTCTGGCTAAACTTCATTGCGTTTTACCGGTTCCATTATGCAGACTACTGAGGCTTGGGCATGTCACCGCATTGTAACAAATCTTGCAAGAATGTAAACTCTCGATTTATTTTGAATAGATCATTTGAACTACAATAAATCTCATCATAATTTGATAATTTACAATCGCACCGAGTTTTTTTTCAAATAAATAGTTTACAATCTTACGAGATTTTTCATAAACTAACAGTGTTTACATTTATACGGTGACAGGTACGAGCAATAAACTAGGTACGACCATAGACTATAAAGAACATTTTAGAGTCTAAGAGCACAAATAGGTACAATCTAATATGCTGATAGTTGATTTGCCGCCGTAATATAGTTCGATTCAAAGTTAATGACGTGTGTGAAGTTTGCGTTTCGCTGCGCAGTGCCCCACTCTTCAACCCCGCTGTCACATGAATTTTTTTGCTGCGCAGCGACCCGTGGAGTGTTCTGAGCCGCCATAAGCTTTAATTCTACGTGTACATCAAGAACAGTTTCGTTAAGCGTCTTTTAACACCTTTTTTGCTATATACCTATATAGTAATTGATTAGTCTCCTACACTTAACGGTTCCACCCGGATACACTTATTTGAATCGAAGTTGGCATGCCAGAATTAAGTCCCATGTATTGTCTTTCTTTATATACCTACCTACTAGGGATCAAGTACATTGTTCGCTTGAGATTGTTCGTTAATTCGTCATACGTACCTAACTGATCCTTCCGACTTTGTTTATATTTAAATGAGGAGTTAATAGGTCTGAGTAAAGTCCAATGTAGGTACAGTGCATCTGTTTTCTTAACGTCCCGCCCGCGTCCTTCGGCAATCGTCGCATTTCCGAATACAAACGAATGCTAATTTCGTGTATAATAATTTGAATTCAGAACTAAGTATGTACTTAGTTCACACGGAAATCAAAACAAAACAACAATAAAGTACTTAGTTCCGAATTCAAATTATTATTCCTACACGATTGTGACACGATAAATCTAATAATTGATGGGCATGGTTACTAGCATTCGTTTGTATTCGGAAATGCTATGATTGCCGAGGGACACGGTTCATTCGTCACAAACATTATTTATGATCAACTTAGCATGTTTTATTCAATTCCAAAATTAGCATCTCTATCTAAAGTCCAAAGTTCGTGTAAATGCGGCCTACGCTTAAGGCACAATAAATACGCACATTTTATGTGTTTTTTACACACCTACCTACTGTTTATGTGTACACGTACAGTCACCAGCATTAATACCTTACTCTTACGCAAAATCGGAAGGATTTTATGTAGTACTAACCCACTTAGCGTGGGTTTGAACAATTTATAGCCTATGACACTCACAAATATCGTGGATTTATATTGGTAAAAGAATTTTCAAAATCGGTTTAGTAGATCCAGAGATTACCCCCTCCAACCTCACAAACTTTACCTCTTTATAATGTTAGTATAGATAATAACGATCTTCTTCTTTCGAGCCGATGGGTTCGAGGGAACAGGGGCTGCGATTCTCCATACAAATGTATTCCCCTTTTTCTTCCTGAATAATGCCTCTTGAGCAATAGTTTTTTTTTATCAAGTCAAGGTCTGCTGTAGACACGTCCCTGTCATTTCCTTTTTTTCAGAAACTAATAAGTTAAGAAAATATGACCCTCCAAAAATTAGAAAAGTTACCCATTTTTACCGCCGTGATAAGGTATACCAGACAAATGCAGAGAGTTTTTAACATAAAAAAATTAATAGGAACCTAGATATTACTTACGAACATACATTTTCTTAAAAATTTTGTGCCAGAAATAACAGAATCGGCTCAGTTTTCGAGGAGAAAAAAGGGGAATACGAAACGTCGATCTCGTCAAAAATTTTTGTGATATAATTGGTCGGAGCTGTCACTGTCTCTATCGCGCTTTACAGGGGCAGGCTTGAGGAAGCACGAAGGTAATAGTTTCTTCAAATACCAATTTTTCTAAATACTCGCAGGCCCTGTTCCCTCTTAACTATCAAATACTTTGGGTCCAGAAGCTGGCCACATTACTTGCAGCGTCAGGTAGCGTTCATCAGGTCCTCCATAGTTCAGGTGTAAGGGCACTTGGGACATTCCAGTATATGAGTCATGTTCTGGACAGGGGCACCGCACTCATATTGGGTATCTGACAGGTCTATAAAACCCTAATTTTCCAAGTTATATTTGCAATGGTCTACTTGGGTACGCAACCCATTGAAAGCAAAACTTTGAAGAAAGACCTAGATAAATAATATGTTTGATTTCGTCAATACTTTGTTCGTATATCACCATAAAATTTCTATAACACTACAAAAAAATCGCTTCTGAATTTTGCGAAAATGACAGTTTATTTACGCTCTTGACTGTACATGCACTGCCTAAACACATATATGTAGGTATACACATTTAAGTAGATACCTAGCTTCATTGCTTTGACAAGGGCAATGGACACAGCTGTGAACTTGAGATATTTATTGGCTCCCATTTTTAGGTCAGACATGTTTTATTTATAGCTTCTAGCCTAACTACCTAACGCAAAAAACTAAGCCACAAAGTTATAGGTCTGGAATAGTACATCTTTTCTGTTTTTTTTTTTAACATTTTTTACCTGTCTGCCAAATTGTGGGTGTAGCCTTAAGAGGGAACAAGGGCTGCGATTCTCCATACAAATGTATTCCCTGTTTTCTTTCGGAATAATGCTTCTAGAGCAATTTTTTTTTTATCATAAAGTCAAGGTCTGCTGTTGACACGTACCTGTCATTTCCTTTTTTTCAGCAACTAATAAGTAAAGAAAATATGACCCTCCAAAAATGACAAAAAATGGCTCTATTTTTACCGCCATTCTTAGAAGACTACCAGACAAATTAGAAACGTTTTAACATTTAACAGGGACCTAGACATACTCTTTCTTAAAAATTTGGTGCCAAAAATAATTGAATCGGCATCGGAATCAGTTTTCGAGGAGAAAAAAGGGGAATACGAAACGTCGATCTCGTCAAAAGTTTTGTGATAAAGTCTGTCTGAGTTGCAGCTGTCCCTATCGCACTCTACAGGGGCAGGCTTGTGGGAGCACGATGACAATAGTTTCTTCAAATACCTATTTTGTAAATTCCTCGCAGGCCCTGTTCCCTCTTAAATAAAGACTCAAACCCTTTATAAGTAACTATTTCATATTCGCGAAAAACTTACCGATGTGTTTGTTTCGCTCTATTCCGCCTTAATGTAAGAACCTGATTTGAAATACGTGTTTTCTTGTACCAGCTACAGTAATAAATAGCTTGGTATATTATGTCATGTTGTTATGTCACGTGACCAAAAAATAATACAAAAACAAAACGTAGTACAGACTAGTATGTTCTACCGGCCTACGGACGGTGAGTAATGGGTAGCTCGCCATCCGATCAGCACCAGGCCCGAGAGTCGACGGCGCGTACTGTTCCACGCGCGCCTCAAAGGGATGTCAGCAATGCATGACGGGGACCGTCATGGCCGATGCATGCATGCTAAGGGGTCGCGGATAAATTCGAAACAGAGTTACCGCGCCCCTAGGCACTCAGGGTAGGGATTTAGGGGTGGGTTTTAGTCAGTAAGAGTCTGACACGCCCTCCACCCAGAGTGGGAGAAGTCATAGCATGATTCCCCCCCCTCTCCCCCCCCCCCCGAAATATAGGCAAGGAAGGAACAGGGGTGGGTCCGACTACTCTATATTGATCATTTGATCCTATCGTACTAATATTATAAATGCGAAAGTTTGGATGGATGCATGTTTGTTACTCAATCACGCCAGAACGGCTGAACGGATCTAGATGGAATTTGGCTTAGAGATAGATTATAGTCTGGAATAGCACATAGGCTATAATTTATAGAGGGGAAAGTAATATTCCAGGCAGATGAAGTCGCTGGCTAGAGCTAGAAGCTAGTATTTCATAATGTTGATACATCAACTAAATGCAGCTGCTTCGTTTTACTTTACTACAGTCAGCGAACTAAAATTTAATTAAAAGCCAGCTCTACTTTAGGAGACAATGGCAGACATTAAGCTTCCTCAGTTACAAACAGACAACATTGTTCTTTTGCAAACTACTTACCTAAATGTAATCCTAATGCATTGGAGTTTGCATCTTAATACGAACCTCCTTCGAGATTTAAAATAATTTAGAAAAACCTTGGCACACTGGCCGAAAATTATAGTTCCATTGTGAATTTAAAAATGTTAACACGTTTTTACTAAGAACAAAGCAATGCAATATGCAGATGTCAATGCTTTAACTGGGTACTTAATGGGTGTGTCAATAATTTTAAAAAAAAATACATACATATTGCTGAAATTTACTTTCAGCAATATGTATGTATGTATTTTTTTTAATTAAAAAAAATAAATCATAATTGCGAATTTATTTACTGCGATGTACGTTACTTCGTACTTCTTTGTACAGGAATTGTTGATATTTCAATAAAATTACTTATTCATAACTTTTCCTTCATTTTACTAATTAATTATTGTTTGTTTCGTAAATAGCCCGTTAAATTGCAATTTAGTAATGATTGCTCATTACTAAATTGCAATTTCCAAATTCCTTACTTAATACTGATGCAATAATTTCTGTGGCATGTTTATTTAATTAAATATTTGCTACTGCAAAACCGAAGTGCAAATACTTTTTAAAATCCAGTTTATCATAATGTTTACTTTTTAATACTGTACCTACCTAGGTACTAACTCGGAAATTAATTACAATCAAGACATTCTGCTGTACACTTAAAAAAACAAACTACAAAAACAGATTTGCAATGCAAATTAAAAACTTCGACGCTATAATATATGACACAACAATAAAACCTGCTTTTAATATCGATCAATCTGCAAAACAAAACAAAAAATCGTTCCTTATTCAAAAATCGAATACAAACTGACGTCTCAAAGCTATTCCATCGCTGTAAACGCTATACATTGCTGGTTTTATCCCAGACCTATTGAAATTCCTTCCATAATGACCAACATAAAAGTTAATTGATACCTCCTATCGTATTGCAGTCGCAACAGTACTTTAGTGCCCTTGAACTTGTACGTGGGTGCGTTTTGTATCAAGTTTTAATACCCCAGCCGCATTCTCGCAAATTCCTTACCAAAACAAAAGGGCTTATATCACATAACTTTGTAAACAATAAAGAGTTCTACCTATAAGGAATAAAGTTCACTATAAGAAGTTTACATAATGTAAACAAGAGCTAAATGATGTTACGAAATAAAACTGCTTGCCGAAAAATAAAACAAAACAGGATCGCGTCGTAAATGGAGCCGGCGACGATATAAAAAATGCGCTTGCATAAAACTTCTGTTACAGTTAATTAGATGTTCATTAAAGAAGTTGTCCAAAGGAAAACTTTCCTGGAACTGAAAGTTCCAGAAAGGACAAAATAAAAGAGCTAATGAGACATAGACAAAATGATTTATAACACTAGTTACTGCCAGCTGCTTCGCCCGCGTTAAATTTTTACTTCCCCTACTATAAATTATGGCATATGTGCCATTCCAACCCGGACCTGCAGACGGCGAGCAGTGGGTAGCTCGCCGTCCGATCAGCACCAGGCCCGAGACTCGACGGCGCATAATGTTCCACGTGCGCCTCAAAGAGTTGTCAGTAAAACATGACGGTGCCCATCATGACCGATGCCTGCCCAGGGGTTGTGGATAAATTCGAAACAGATTTACCGCGCCCCTGGGCACTCAGGGCAGGAAAGGAACAGGGGTGGGTTTTAGTCAGTAAGAGTCTGACACGCCCTCCCGCTCCACCCAGAGCGGGAGATGTCATTGAATGAATACCCTCTCCCAAAAAAAAAAGTGCTATTCTAGACTATAATCTATCCCTGTGCCAAATTTCATCCAGATCCGTTCAGCCGTTCTGGAGTGATTGAATAACAAACATCTATTCATCTAAACTTTCGTTTATATTATAATAATTATAACAGTAGGATTACTAGCTTCTGTCAGCGGCTTCAATCGTATGAAAGTCGAAAATTATGCTTAAGAAACAATCTAGCGGGATAAAAGTCCGATCTCCTAACCGATGGTCTACCCGTGTGCCAAGTTTCATCTAAATCAGTACAGCCGTTAAGAGGTGAAGAGGTAACAAACAAACAGTTACTTTTGCATTTATAATCAGAAGTACATTGGGGTGCTTTTTCCATATTCATAATTGTAGTATCCACGCAATGTGTATAATAATAGTATTGTACTTGGCTTGCCAATGCACCACCGCACTGGCCGACAGTCCGACCTCAACTGCCGTCCCCACCATTCGGAACGTTATTTATAACCACCGACGGCGACGTATGCGCTCATGACAAGTCATAAGTATATCTACATACACTACAATAATAGTAAGGAAAAAGCATTATTATGTCAAATTCTTGTCTAAGTAATACTGATAATCTATAATATACTAGACTAGAAATAACATGAATAAAATGCCTAAATTCCAGTGACCCTGGAACATTGGTGTAATGTTGTTGCAATAAAAGTAAGAGTTATGTCTTCAATGGTGTTTATTTTAATCCTTAATCTTAGTAATTAAGTTATTACAACAGCTCCGTGTTAGCCGGCCAAAGGTAATCGAATCCAGGTTATCTGAATGACAAACAATATACATCTGACACTTGACAGCCAGTGTCATAGTGACGTACCGTTACTACAACTTTTTGTAACATTTTTTGTGTCTAGCGCGGAGATTTCAAACATTTCTTTAACCCACTAGTGTTTTGCATAACTAGTGGTTTTACAATCTTTAACAAAAAAACCCGACTGTATAAATAAAACAACTAAAATATTTCAAACAGGTCACTTTTCAAGCAGTCTGATGCAGTTGGTGGCAGTTAGTTTTTTTCTTTCACACACACGTATACAATCCACAGGTTTCTATATATTTATCTACGTAAGTAGGTTGTAGGTAGAGAATGCAAAACCGGCCGAAATATCTAAACTGACACACAATTTTACGTTCTTAGATTATTTACATAAAATGCAACAAAAACAGCGTTTAGTCCACTCTCGACCCCTCGACCCCTAAAAAATATTTGTTTATTTGTTTCCTCTCAACCCTTAAACATAGTTCACACTCGACCCCCAGGGGGCGAGACTGAATTTTCATACAAAGGACAGGCATACCTCGTCCACTCTCAACCCCTAGTTACGTAATTACCTAAAATGAATATTTTGGTACAGTAAGGTACAGAATAGGTAAAATTCAGGAATTAATATTAAAAATATAAACGAGCAATATCAGAGAATTAAAGTAGTACCTACATTTATATTTGCAGAAGTGACTAAGTGCACAACACTTGTATTTATTTTTAGTCCCGATTAAACCGTGTTAATTTAATTCAATCGCTTGCAGACTTCTTTTTGTGACATATTGTGAACATTGACCTAATTCAGTTCATCCGATTATTTGGCATTTTAGCAGCTTGATTACCCGACTGCGCCGAAAGTGGGTTATGTTTTTGAACGTCACATTCACATATTATGAATGACTCTTTGCTTTATACAGGGTTTAAAAAGACACATCACAGAGCCGTTAACTACGCTTATTGTACGTCTAACAAAGTAGTTTTACGCAAATATTATTGCTGGGAGACGACTTTTATTTTTCGGTATGAAAAAAAAAAATTATTGCGTGCAATGTAACGCGAACACAGGCAAGTGGAGTTCAACCCCGCCCCTTCGCTCTAAGCCACGTAGGTACTTGTCGGATACGTTTGATATTCATTGCATTTTCATCGTAACTAGAAATTCGTAATCTCGAAAAAAAAATCGAAAATTCAGGTAATGTTTGTTTGGAAAAAAGTTTAGTTATAACACAGAATTCAATTTCGTAAAAAAGTTTTAAAAAAAATTGCGACTATGACCTTCAATATCTCCAGAACCAGTGGTTACCCAGGTATGGTCTAGTGGGAAAAAATGATCCAAATAATGAGTAGAAATTGTGGCTTTCGGCTTCAGAAACTGTCTTTTTACACCCGATATTTTCGCTGTCTTTGTAAATTACCTACTTATCAGCATCATCATCATCATCATTTCAGCCGAAAGACGTCCACTGCTGGTCATAGGCCTCCCCCAAGTAAATTACCTACAGATGTGGCATATTTATATTTGTATCTTTCGAGTGTGAAACAAAGATTCAATCAGGTGAACTAGTTTTTAAAATTATAGCCAAAATTTCGTCGTTTTACCTAGAATATTAGTCTTCGATCCAATTATTCAAATTGAAATCTCACATAGTGCCTATAGTTTTATTAGTCTAGGGCGCCTTTTTTAGGGTTCCGTACCCGAAGGATCCAAACGGAGCCCTATAGCTGTCACTCACGTGTCCGTCGTCTGTCAAAAAATTTTGTTCCGAAGAATTTTTTAACTTCCCATTGAACTTGAAATTTGATGATAATGTTTATTATTACGTATATTTTACTAATAAATACCTACCAATTTATTGGTAAATCAGATGTTTTCTTTGATAATTCCCTCATTTGGTACGGAACCCTAAATGTGCGAAATCCGACACGCACTTGGCCCATTTTTAACCGACTTCAAAAAGGAGGAGGTTATCAATTCGGATGTTTGTATTTTTTTTATGTATGTTCGGGCATAACTTTGTCATTTATAGACGGATTTCCAAAATTTTTTTTTTTTTCGAAAGGGGTTTTTTCCGAAATGGTCCCATTTAAATTTCATGTAGATCTGACGATGATTTTCGGAGACAGACAACGGAACTCTTCAAAAAATTACAACAAATCAACCGCGATTGCTGCTATCGCATAAATATGCATTGTTAACATAATTTCATGAGGAAACACAACTAAAAAGTGAAAAATAAAACACTTTTTTACAAAAAAATAAAACCGACTTCCAAAAAAAAACAAAAAGTATAAAATAACTTTAATTTCGGAAGTCGGTGTCAAAAAACGAAGAAATAAAACCAGAAACGCCGACTTCCGAAATTAAAGTTATTTTATACTTTTTGTTTTTTTTGGAAGTCGGTTTTATTTTTTTTTTTTTAAGTTTTTTTGAGGGGTGAAGACTTCAAAAGGCGCATTGACTTTTGGGGAAACCGTGGAGTGTGTTGTTTTACCTTGACACGTAGAGGAGGATCGTAGGAGTGACACGCAGCGGACTACCCTAGAGGACGTCCGTAGATGAGGAGTTGGATGAAGATAAACACACGACGAGTTCAGACGTATATTTTAATATTCACAGATGGCTAGATTTTATGTAGCACTCATTAATCGTACGTACACCATAAACTGTGACTGGGTACAAAAACTGATAACTGTCAGTTATTGAAGAATATGAAAAAATGACAATGATAGACAGGAGCTTAGTCCTAGTCCAGTAGCTAGCTCGGCAGCAGCATTAGAACTGATTTTTTAACCGACTTCCAAAAGGAGGAGAATCTCAATTCGTCTGTATGTTTTTTCTTTTTTTTATGTATGTTACGCGATTTCTCTGCCATAAGAGTAGGGGAAGGCCAAAGAAACGATGGTTGGACTGTGTGAAAGAGGATATGGGTAAAAAAGGGGTGACTACAGAGATGACGACTAATAGAGGAGTATGGAAGAAAAAGACATGTTGCGCCGACCCCAAATAAATTGGGATAAGGGCAGGAGAATGATGATGATGACGCGATTTCTCTGCCACTTGTGAATAGATTTTGATGATTCTTTTTTTGTTTGAACAAAAACGAAAAATACGTATACCTCGATGACGTTTTGGTGTTCTCCAAATGTTTAAATTCCACGGTCCATGTTATTGGGGTTTTTAGTTCTGGAGTATAACAACTAAAAAGTGAAAAATAAAAAACTTGTTTACAAAATAAAACACTAAAAATTAAAATATAACTTTAATTTCGGAAGTCGGTGTTTGTATTTTACTTTTTCGCTATTTGACAGCGACTTCCGAAATTAACATTTTTTAATTTTTAGTGTTTTTTTTTTCTGAAGTCAGTTGTTTTTTTTTTTGTAAAAAACTCTTTTTAATATAAAAACAGAGACTACTGACAGAGAAAACAAGTAATATTTGAATTACAAATTAAAAAATGTAGGAAAGAACGTAATTTTGGAATAGAGGTCATAAAATAAACAAGGCTTTAACACTGCCTTGTTACAACCTCACTAAAACCGTGGTGTTGCCATCCGCAAATGGAATGGGACTCTGTGACCTGTTAAAGACCGCCCCGGAACCCCCTTTGTGCAACTGAGTCTATGGAGCCTACTATTAATTTAAATCAGTTCAGTATTTCAGCCCGAAAAGTAAACAAAGAGACCGACAACCGATCTTATTAAACAGATACTACGTCTAATAAGACTCTAATTAACAACATTATCATCAAATCTTAATGAAACCGTAATAATTACAAAGACCAAAGGAATATATTAACAGCAAAAACAAAATGGAGCAACTACTTAAAATTGTAATGTATTCCTTACTTTTTATAACTATTGTCTTGAGGTCGGCTCGTTATAATTGAGTCCGTAATTACTTTCAGCTGTCACGAACAAGTTTGACTTTATAAAATGTAAAATAGACTAGCTTTTCCCCGTGGCTTCGCTGTCGTTGCCTCTCCCGCTGTAGTCGTGAATTTTATCTTCAGCTTTGTATCAGCGTATATCATTTACATGCTACTACTATATTAAATTACTAGCTAACCCAGTGAACTTCGTACCGCCTCTGAATCAATAAAAATACTGTTCCATTCAAAATGTTTGTGAAAATTAATTTCCTTCATAATTTTTTTTTCGTGAATTTTTCCTATGTTTTAATAGTTTTTTTTTATATGTGTTTGCTCTTGACTCTAGTCTAGGTCAGAGTTATTCTGCTATTCGGGGCGGAGACAAATCCAACAAATTAAAGATTATTAAAATCGGTCCGGCCGTATTTGAGTTTTAAATGGTGTAAATAACCCGACTTTGTTTTATATATAAAGATTTATTTAACCATTCATAAACAGACAAGAAGAAGGAAACAGGTACAAAGGTGATGCTTATTTCTACCTAAATCTCTTCCAGAATTCTTGCGAAAGTGAAGTTGGAACAAAAGAGATGTAGCATACCTACCACTGTTCACTGTTCTACCTACCTTGCACAAAGTAATATCGGAAATGGGAGGTCATATTTTAAATACTGGTTGTACCCATAGAAAAACTATTTAAAAAAAAACAACCGACTTCCAAAAAAGAAAATACACTAAAATTTTTAAAATAACTTTATTTGACACCGACTTCAGAAATTAAAGTTATTTTTAAATTTTTAGTGTAAGTATTTTCATTTTTGGAAGTCGGTTGTTCTTTTTTTGTAAAAAAGTTTTTTTATTTTTCAGTTTTTTGTTGTTATAATCCAGAACTCAAAACCCCAATAACACGGAACGTGGAATTTAAACACACTCGTAATTGGAGCAAACCAAAACGTCGTCTATGTTTACATATTTTTCGTTTTTGTTCAGTTTATCAAAAAGCGCTGAAGCAATTTCGATAAAATTTATATGGGAACACCTCGGGAGTATATTGTTTCGGATAATAAAATAATTTTGAAAATCGGTCCACAGCTGACAGAGAAATCGGTGGACATACATTCGAACGTAGAACCTCCTCCTTTTTCGAAGTCGGTTAAAAATGAACAAATTTCTTCAAGAGAGTCCCAATCACACAATTCCGAAAAAAAAATTGGATCTCCCATACTAATTTTGATCAGCTGATAAGAAAGAAATAAAGAAAGAAACAATATTTATTTGTACCTCACACAAGAACGTTTTAACTAAAAATACAAATAAAAAAATAAAAATAAACTATGCGAGGCCAAAAAGGCTCCTTACTCAGCATTATGCTGCGATATTTATAAATAAATAACGCAGCGCTGGTATTCTGTTAGGGCCCGCTGTGATGCCACAGACATACTCACGGGACACGGTACAAAACTTACTAAAACAAAATAAAATATACCATAACACAAAAGCAAAAAAAAAGGCGTGCTTTTTTGTAGACATGCAAAAGTTAAATAATAAATAAATAAAAAAAATTGGCCAAGTGCGAGTCGGACTCGCACACGAAGGGTTTCGTACCATAAACTCTCATGATTCGTAATAGGTAGACAGTTGAAATTTTCACACAGCGTGTATTAAAGCCGCAATAACAACAAATAATGAAAATAAAAATAAATTAAGTTAATTTTTTATTTATTTTTATTATTTTTTGGTATAGCGGCAACAGAAATACACATTCTGTGAAAATTTCAACTGTGTAGCTATTACGGATCATGAGTCCGCTGACAGATGGACGGACAGCGGAGGCATAGTAATAGGGTCCCGTTGGTTACCCTTCGGTTACGGAACCCTAAAAAAGTGTATAATTTAATAAATCAGTCATCAAATAAATCTACTTAATATCTATGGTGCTTATAAAGTTTAATTAATTAATTACGATGAAATACTTAATTACGATGCATTGGTGCAATTAAACGGTATAAACTATGGTCGGCTGTCAAAAATAAAAAAGTGTCATTATGATGATAACTTTGCACGCAAATGTTCAAATTTTTTTGGGATTTTCTATGACTTTCTTGAGGAAAGTAGTTCATTTAATGGGCAGAAGCAGTAAACTAAATTATGACCACCCTGCTATGTACCACCCTGTTATGTTACATCCTGTATAGTATATTCCTTCCAGAGATTGACATAAATAAACAAACAATAATTTTACTTCTTTATTATGTCAGTTTAGATATCTGTGAACTAGATTAGGGGGGAAGCGCCAGGGTAGCCCACGAAATTCAAATTTTCTTACGTTTTTTCAATTTGCAGGTCAGTGTCAGGTTGTATCTTGGTCAAAAATTGATTCGCGGCATTAAAATCATCAATACAACTCTTACGGCCGCGAATCATATTTTGACCAACATGCAACCTGATACTGACCTGCGCAAATTGCAAAAAACGTAAGAAAATTTTAATTTCGCGGCTACCTTAAGGACACAACTTACTGTATCGACCTACAGATGATGAAGAAACTAGGTATAGTAAACTTTTAATAAACGCCAAAGTTTTAAAATGCAACAAGCTACATTATTTTGTTGCCATAAGCATCGCTTTGTCTTCCACTTCGTTCGTATACAAACTTCGTCTCTCCTATTAACGTTTAATCGAGAAGCAAGAGAAATTATTCATGGTACTCTCTTAATTCTTTCTTCAAAAGTTTTACCATGTGAAATCTTATCAGTAATAGATTTTTCTGATAATTTAATATAGATACAGCGATGAATCATTATATCTACAACTTAAATTAATGAAATTAATTTCCTAAGGCACCTCACTAGAACGCCTATTTAGGTATAGTTTTGCGCAATCAAGTGGATACCACTGGTGTCCTAGTAAGGTATAGGCCTAAGGATGCGTTTCCACTGAAGCGGAGCTGAGCGGAGCGGAGACGTCCAGAAATCGTCCAATCACAGACGAGACTTATGACGCGATGATGATTTCAACCATTGTGGTTGGTCGATTCCTGCACGTCTCTGCTCCGCTCCGCCTAGCTCCGCTTCAGTAGAAACGCACCCTAAGAGTCAAAGAGGTAATAAAATTTGTCAAAAACATAAACAGGATTTTTTCGAGGATGAAGGAATTTTTTCAGAAAAACGAATTCTCCTGATTACAAAATCGCTGGCTCGTCATGATCATACTCGTATCATATATCCGTACGCTTACATATTATAAGTGCATGAGTAACGAACTAACAATGAACGGAAATAATATATTTAAGTTGAACAATGAAGACGTCTAGTCCTCATGTATTACAGGCGCCATAACCGTGACAAGATGTCATGAATGTCTTGTTCAAAATCGTTTAAAAGCTTATCATATAATTAGCAATAAAAAATAAAATTTCCGCACACTAGTTATTGCTCCTAGAACGTGGATGTTTTCACAAACATGTAAATTCACATGACACAAGACAAAACGTTCGCTCTACAGGTTAGTGCAAAATTAGGATAACTTATTTCGGTTGCTCAAATGAGTGAGAGTTTTTGGTCTGTAGTTAAGTTAACCTACGTGATCAAATTCGGAAAAATGCGTTGTTCAATCAATTCATACTAATTTATGTGAACATTGGTCAAAACTTGAGCTAACAGTCAGTAACAAGAAAATTAATAATTCCAATAAAATTAGTAAAAAAATTTTTTTGTTCTTTATTATTTATTATTGTTCTCTCAAACACTTCTAAGTAAGCAAAAATAACAAAAACCGATAGAAGAGCACAATTATACTATTTTAAGCTATTGGTTGAAATAACTACGGATCAAAAAATTGGCCATTACATAATCTGGGCGTTCGACTACAAAAGCATCTAGTCCTCACAACATTTCTCGATAATCGGCTTTGATGACGATCTGATACCTACAGTCAGTCTTACTCCAACGATATTTGGAACTGTTTCTCGACCTGTCACAAGCGTCTGAAATCAAAACTCAAAGACTGATATATATAATAGCTACTTACTTTTGTTTATACCATTTACTGACTAAAACCCACCCCAGTTCATTCCCTGTCCTGAGTGCCCAGGGGCGAGGTAACTCTGTTTCGAATTTAACCACAACCCCTGGGCAGTTATCGACCATGATGGGCCCCGTCATGATTGCTGACAACTCTTTGAGGTGCGTGTGGAATACTACGCGCCGTCGACTCTCGGGCCTGGTGCTGATCGGACGGCGAGCTACCCACTACTCGCCGTCCGCAAAGAAAGCATTCTTTGGACATTTTTTTGCTTTGTCGCAAGTGTCTAAAGAAGAACTCCACAATCCGATCCATAGAATACTCCCTTGTACTCGTAAGTCTTACGCAGCACTTTAAAACTATAACTACCTCTTCTTGTCACCAGTTTCAACCGCCAACGACGGCACATCGCCGGCTCCTCATCGCAGCAGACCTCGACCTCCCCACAGCGGCGGAATGTGGCGGCTCCGAAGGTCGTCACGGCTGCTGCCAGGCCCTTCAATGAGATCCCGGGACCTATCGCTCTGCCTATGTTGAGGCATTCGGCGCATGTGCTGCCGAGGATTGGTGAGTTAATTCATATTTCAAATAGACGAAGCAAAATCAAACTGTGGGTGTGATCTGATCGATCGATCAGATCGATCGATCAGATCGATCACGGTGGTAAATCTTAACTGCGATTAGCCAAGTACGCAGGAGATATTATAATATACAAGCGTGTGCGCAGACACAGGTGCACTCTCTATTCCATTACTCTCATAGTCCGATGGAACGGGAATTCAACGGCTTTTTTTTTGTGGGGTGGGAAATCATCCAATGACTTCTACCGCTCCTCTGGGTGGAGCGGGAGGGCGTGTCAGACTCTTACTGACTAAGGACCAACGGCTTTACCTGCTGTCCGAGAAACAGGGGTTTCACACACCCCACTAACTTTAAGACTTCGGGCTGCTACAAAGTAATTTCTAATGGTAAAACCCAATATCACTTTTGCCGTACCGGAAATCGAAACCAAGACGGGGACGCTCTCTTACAACTATGAGACCAATTAAGAAAATATGGTGATGCTTGAAGTTATACTTCTTTTGGCGCGTTAGGGAAAAATGATGAGAGTAAATTTTTACGATGCGCGCGCACACTGTCACAAAAAACCGACACCCTGAAGTTAGCTAGAAATGGCACCCTGAAATTAGCTATAGTCTGTGGTTCAAGAAGAATGATTGTTTTCCTTTTGTAAACTTTGTAAAAGTTTGGTTTTTTATCTTGTTTGTACATAGTTGCCGCCAAATGGACCAGTAATAATGCAAACTCCTAGCTGTAATCATGTCATAGGAAAGCCTAACAGCTTATTGTTCTGTCTGGCAAAACAGCCATTAGCAATCTGTCTGCCAAGCATGGGATTGTAATCCTGTACCTTCATAATACCGTACCGATGCTGAAAATACCACTTGTGGTCTTGTGGCTGATGTGATAACTCTTAGAACGTGTAGGCGTTTAGCCGTATGTAATATTGCAAAAGTGTAAATTATGCCTACATTGCTAGACCTACATCACAGCTTCGCAGAATCAGTATGTGGTCGCATTCTGATCTGATAAAAAGCCTTGACTGGAATGCAGATTGCAGCATTAAAACATAGCTAACGTAGTATCCAGATAAATTGAGAACATGGAACGTTTTTAAAAACTAGACTTTCGTGTTTTTAGCCACCGTATCGTTTGGCCAGGACTGGCACATAATAAAGAGTATTCCAAATTTAAATTTAACCGTTAGCAAGTAGAAGTAAATGTGAATCTATATTTAAATTCAAAATTCGAGTTAGTTATCTTTTGGAACAACATGTATATCAAAGTGTCAATTCTATCGCAATCCTTACTTTTTTTTGGCCTTTTTAATACGAATAAATATTCAATCAAAAATAAACTTATAATACGTCGATACTGACATACTGAGGTATCGACTGTAGCGTTGTTTTGGCGATGGATTGAAATTATCTCGTTTGAAGTATAGAAACAAAAAAATTGAAGACATCCACCAACCCGCACTGGGCCAGAGTGGAGGCCTTCAACAAAGCTGTGGGAACACTAAACGCTAATTACCATGCTTTTTGAAAACATTGTTCATACAGGGTCCATTATACCTAATAATGATCAGATTACTAACAGTAAAGCCCCCCAACATACTCACTCAGCAAAATACTTATCTCCGTACCACGTGTACTAGAAAACAAGTTCAAAGTTCACAACAGACAACTGGTATAAACTAGTTCAGCAGATAACTCTTCCCCTGTGGTACCATAATGACCCATATCCGTGTTCCAATTGCGGGGAATAACAAATACCATAGAACTGCAGATCGTGTATTGTTTTTCTAAGAGGTAATTATTTTATTGTTTACATGAATTCGCACACGAAGAGTTCCGTACCATAAACTGAAAAAAAAAAACAAAAAAAGACACGTTTCTAGAAACGTTTTTTTAATTTATTTTTATTATTTGTTGTTTAAGCGGCATCAGAAATACAAATTCTGTGAAAATTTCAACTGTCTACCTATTACGGATCAAGAGATACAGCCCGAGTCTTAGTAATAGGGTTCCGTAGGTTACCCTTTGGGTACGGAACCCTAAAAATGATATCACAATTCACAATAAAGGAAAATGTGGTTAAGTAAGTATGTAGTTATGCATGTAAGTACAGTAGGACTGAGAAAGGAGGCAAACATTATTTATTATTGAAGTAAAAACATCTTTAACCGCGTTGATCGAATTTTAGTAGTGGCAAAACTTATGGGTTTGCGTCACCGACATGCTAAGGACAACGGCTTGCACCCCGAAAAAAAAAATACGTGGCGACGCGCAATTTTCACTTCTGTCTGCAATTTGTGATGTTTTTCTTACTCCTCCGCTGTCTTTTCTGATTAATTTCGTTGCGGGACCCAAGACAGTTTAATCGTTTTTCTGGGACTCGTCGAGCTTCATTGCCGCTTCGTTTTTTCTGGTGGTCTGTTGATTCTGGCTTACAGAAGTTACAGTGGTTTGGGAATAGTGTGGCGAGCTTGTCGCAAGAAAAAAAAAAAACATGACTGACTGAACATGACTGTGTTTTTTTTTCCTTTCTTCCCCGCGTCTTATCGTTTCCGTGCCCTATATCTATCACAGGAATGTGCATTTTTCCGGGAAAACGTAAACGAAGAGAAACTTTTGACATTCAACGATAGTGTCGCTTATCAGTAAAATAAATGTTTGAAATCGAATGAGGAGTTAAGGAGATTATGTCCAATAATCAAAATTAATTCCGCCTTCCGTCAAAATAATTCTAAATAATCAATTCCATGTTTGTTAAAGGACTGAAGTTTTGAAGTTGCGATCACTTCACTCTAAAAACAAGACCCAATATGTATTTTCAAATTTATCACAGCTAAATAAACATTTTGTTCATTAAGCTATTTATATACATGTCTTTATTTACTGGCCGGAGTCAACAAACCGCAAGTTATGCGGTAATAACACTATTATAATGCGGTCTGGCGTCCTTGTTAGTTAGTCTATAATCACTCTATAATTGGCTACCTACAGCACTGACTATGACAGTGATTGGCGCTTATACGTCTACATACAAGTACAAGATGGCACAAAATTAGACAACCAATTTTGTTTTTGGATAACTTTTTTACTAAATTAAAAAAAAAATGATTTATGGAAATCTTTCTTTGGACCTTTACAATTTTTTTCTGTTAAGGCGTATATAGCCGCCAAGTGGCGCCCTCATTGAATAAAAAATCGTAGCAAAGCGTAGAAGATAAAGATTAAAAAATCCTATGTTGCGTTTGTTACAAAGAACTTAAGGTATTTTTACGTTCCTGAAACAGGACTCAAAGTGTATCGTATCCAAAGTAGTAAGCAAAAGTAACAAAAAAGGCCGTTTTTGACACTGCCTACTACTTTGGATACGAAACACTTTAAGTCCTGTTTTAACAACGTAAAAATACCTTATCCTATTTGTAACCAACGCAACATAGGATTCTTTAATCTTTATTTTCTAGGCTAAGATACGAATTTTTATTCAATGAGGGCGCCACTTATGGGGAGGATGATATCCGTCAAGTGGCTGCCGCCAGTGTTAATACACACTTTTTTTCATTTTATCGCATTTTCCATGACTTCCGCAAGATTTCCGGTGATAACTGTTCGCATTACTGTCGAATATTCTCCTTAAGTGCTCCGATTATCTGAGACTTGTTGGCATAAACCCGCTACTTCTAGTAGCTCTTAAGAAAGAAGTTTGGGATATAGAAAAATAAAAATAAATCACGCTGCGCCAACACCACCAGACGATTATTGGTCAAAAAATCGACACAATTACGCTCTTGCGGAGTATAGCGCTCCATTGCTTGTCTGTTTGTATTCTGCAGCTGTCTAGTTTACAAATGTCAAATATGAATGACGTACGACGCCATTTGTAAATAATATAGCTTCTTCCGATAGGGTGGTTAATTTTGCGTCACCTTTTAATGTGCATCGAAATTTGCTAGGCTTTTAATAAGGTCCTTAAACAAGAAATACTTGAAACAAAAAAGATGTGGGTATTATTTCATATCCCATGTTCTCAAGCCTTTATACCATATTAGGTCGCCCTTTTTTTTTTTTTTTGGGTGGTGGGAAATCATCCTATGACTTCTTCCGCTCTAGGGTGGAGCGGAAGGGCGTGTCAGACTCTTACTGACTAAAACCCACCCCTGTTCCTCCCTGCCTTGAGTGCCCAGGGGCGAGGTAACTCTTTCGAATTTATCCTCCACCCCCGGGCAGGCATCGGCCGTGGCAGGCCCCGTCCCTATTGCTGACAACTCTTTGAGGCGCGCGTGGAACACTACGCGCCGTCGACTCTCGGGCCTGGTGCTGATCGGGCGGCGAGTTACCCACTACTCGTCGACTCGTCGTCCGCAGGCCCGGGTCTACGGTGGCCGGAGATCGTCTCGCGGCCCCTGGCGTCTCCTGCGGCGGTCGCGGCTGGGGGCGCTAGGGCGACTCGGCTGTTGTTGAGTCTCCCTAACGTATGCCGCCTCCCTCTTCGCGAGCATTACTGCTTCGCAGAAGGAGGAGACGGCCTCCCATTCCCTCTCGCTCCGTACCATGGCCTGAACCAGGGCACGGCGCGAGAGGTCGCTGTCGCCTATCGCATCCACGAGGACACGGCGGTGTTCTGCCCAAGCGGGGCAAACCTCCACCGTATGCTCCACCGTGTCCTCTGGGCGATCCTCGCAGTGGAAACACTCAGGGGTCACCTCCGCCTTGACACGACACAGGTACCTCCCGAAACAGCCGTGTCCGGTGAGCACCTGCGTCAGGCGGAAGTATTAGGTCGCCCTTCGGTCTATAAATAACACATTTACAAGGTCCCCAGTCTTTTATCACTGGACTGTTTTAAACACGCTTTTATGACCAATTTGACCCACTTCCCGGTTTTCCATTGAGATGAAATTTTGCATACATGTTCAGTTTGGATGACAATGTATGGTCAGCTAAGTGATGTCATTATAAGTCCAATATGGCGACTCTTAAAGATAGCGGACTAGTAATTTTTATCCATTCCATAATTATAGGGGTATGAAATGAAAGACTTTGTTAGTCTATATTATCTATAATCACTCTATTATTGGCTACCTACAGCACTAGCTATGACAGTATGATTGGTGCTTATATGTCCACATATACGTATTATGTGCATCGAATTCGAAACCAGCTAGGCTCTTAATAAGGCCCTTAAAAAAGAAAGTCTAGAAGCAAAAAAATGAGGCTATTGTTCCATATCTCATCTTCCCAAGCCTTACCTATTATTAGATCGACCTTCGGTCTATAAATAACACACTTACAATTCCCACAGTCTTTTACCACTCGACTTTTTTTAACACGCTTTTATAAACTTACCTGTAAGTAACTATGTAAAAAATCTTAGAAGTTAAATTTGATCCACTTCCTGGTTTCCCATTGAGCTGAAATTTTACATACTTGTTCAGTTTGGATGACAATGTATGTTTAGCTAAGTGATGTCATTATAAGTCCAATATGTTGGACTGCCATAGATGGCGGACTAATATTTTTTTATGCATCTTCATAGTAGGGGTATGAAATGAAAGAGTTTGTTAGTCTGTAGTCACTATAATTGGCTACGTACAGCACTGGATATGACAGTATGATTGGCGCTTATATGTCTTCATACAAGTATTATGTGCATCAAAACCTTTTAGGATTTTAATAAGGCCCTTAAGGCGCAATTATACGACTTTTAATGGTTTTCAATTGAACATCACGTCTAAACGACCTGTCTTATTTCTTTGAAAAAAATATATGTTTTTCTAGACAACTGTCGTCGTAATTTGATCTCAGAATATTTGAAATTATAATTTTAAAACATAGTGTAATTAATTTGTAAAGTTATGTCTAACGCGGATAAAAAATTGAGAATCACGCAAAAACTATAAAGCGTATTTTTATGAAACCTTCACCATTTTGAAGATCATTTAATTATTCATAATTTAGTCTCAGTGTTTTAGTTTAATACCTGTTGTTTTATGTGTAATAAATTAATAATGCGTCTAAGTTCGGACAGCGCTCCTTGATGGGCGAGTTCTATTACTGGGTGGACATAAGACGCGTTGCGTGAGCTCAGCGCAGAACACGCAAGCTAACCACTCAAGGTCATTGACAGCTAATAGCGCCTTAAAGAAGAAATGTACTAGGAACAAAAAAGATGTAGCTCTTGTTTCATATCCCATCTTCCCAAGATTATCTATTATTAGGTCGGCCTTTGGTCTATAAATAACATACAAGTTCTACAGTATTTTATCACTCACTGAACTTTTTTTAACACGCTTTTATAAAATTCACCTGTAAGTAAAAAAATCTTAGAAGTTAAATTTGACCCAGTTTTCGGTTTCCGATTGAGCTAAAATTTTGCATTCATGTTCAGTTTGGATGACAATTTATGGTTAGCTAAGTGACGTTATTTTAAGTTCAATTATGGCGGACTCCCAAAGATGGCGGACTAGTAATTTTTTATGCATTCCGGTATGAAATGAAAGAGTTTGTTAGTCTGTAATCACTCTATAATTCGCTACGTACAGCACTGGCTATGACAAAATCAAAATCAAAAGTCATTTATTCAAACTAGGCTGAGAACCAGCACTTTTTGAACGTCAAAGTTCTACATAAAGACAGTCCCCCAAAAAAACGCCCGCCCGTCACCACTTCCTAGTGTTTTAGCTGTGAAGAAGAAGTGGCCAACAAACTCCCCAGCAACACATCTGTCTGTTAAGTTTTAAGAACTTGAATCTATATAATTATACGCAACAATCAACATTTACATTATGTAACAACAACATTTACATTATGTAAAACAGAAAAATAAATATATGTCGTCAACAGTATGATTGGCGCTTATATGTCTACCTACATACAAGTATTATGTGCATCGAAACCTATTAGGATTTTAATGAGGCCCTTAAAGAAACACTGGGAACAAAAAAGATGTGGCTATTGATATCACATCTTCCCAAGCCTTTACCTATTATGAGGTAGGCCTTCGGTCTATAAATAACACACTTACAAGTTCCACAGTTTTTTAACACTTGATTTTTTTTAAAGAAATATAGAAGCGATAGTTACCATCTGAGTCAGTTTGCAGAGGCAACTTTAGAAATTCAGCTTTTCCATAGGAATTTTGAATTAGCAATTGCCGCCAAGAAGTAATATGTACATAGATTTTAGGTTTATCACGCTACGTCACTCGTCGCTCATGGTTCATTGGAAGACCAGAATCAGACAGACTCTGTTTGGCCACATTACTGACATGAACCTTTTTGGCGCAGTCGCACACGCTATTACTTTTTTTTTAATTATTGTTTTTTTTTTTTCATTACCGTGAACTTGGTGACTGTCGCTGAATAAATATGTATTCTTTCTTTTTTTATTTATTTCTAATTTTGGCTGTTAAAAGAGTCGTTGATGTAGTGTTGGTGGCAGAAAATACTGGTAGTTTTGAAGAGTTTTTAAATACTCGTATGTAAAAACATATTGTACATACAAAATTGTCAACCAACCCGTAATAACATCCACATTAATTACAAGCAGTAACAATTAACGTCCCCTAGCAACCACTTTATGGCTAAAAATAAAACCAGGACCCAATACACGTTTAATGGGAACTCGACTTGGTATTCACATCCTTTTACGGTGACTTGCGCGGGCGCAGCCGCCACAGACGACTGTCTGGGCGCCAGGCGCGTCGGCTTCCGCCATTTGCAAATTAGGACTACTTTCGATTTACCTTTCATTTGCATACGTGTAATAACGTTAGCACTAGTGACATACAAGGCAGCTCATATGACGTACCTACTTAAGTTCGGTAACAATTCAATTAGAGGTTTCTTAAGTAAGTATGAAACGTTTCAAGTGTCAATTTCGGTGATTGTTACCAATAGTATAATGAACTCAGCCGATCACTGTCTACAGTTGGACGTTAGTCTCTTCCAAGCAGCGCTATACGCTAACGTCGGTATTCCACCTTCCTCAGCCAGTCTGCCTCAGATAGGTCCAAACGAAGCCCTACCTATTGCTGTCACTCACGTGTCCGTCTGTATGTCTGTCTGTCCGTCGTCTGTCACAAAATTTTGTTCCGAAGATTTTTTTAACTTCCCATCGACCGATGAACTTGAAATTTGGTGATAACGTTTATTATTACGTGCATTTTACTAACAAGTACCAATAAATTAATAAATCAGATTTATTCTTTGATAATTCCGTCATTTGGTACGGAACCCTAAATGTGCCAAATCTGACACGCACTTGGCCGGTTATTAAGGTCGTTGGAACCCTAAATAATAAAGAAACAAAAATATTTCTAAACAATTTCCTATTCTCAACAAAAAACATTTCTCTGATAAAATTACTTAAGTGCTTTCAAAATGCTTTTACAAAACAATTCAATACGCAATTTAGACGATTCCAATAATCGGAAAAGCGACTATCGACCGCTGTTTGATTGTATCAAATCGAATAATGTTCAGTCGAGGTGAATGACTTTGAAATGCTGCTACAATCAAGGATTCAAAGGTTGAGCCTTGAAATTAATTTTAACATCAGGGTCATTAATTTTGATTTAAATATCTTGATTTTTGAAAGGTTTCGATAAACAGCTCACCTAAAAAAAACCGGTCAAGTGCGAGTCGGACTCGCGCACGAAGAGTTCCGTACCATGCATTATCTATAAAAACGGCAAAATAATCATATCTGTTGTATGGGAACCTCCTTAAATATTTATTTTATCCTGTTTTTAGTATTTGTTGTTATAGCGAAAGAGAAATACATCAACTGTGAAAATTTCAACTGTTTAACTATCACGGTTCATGAGATACAGCCTGGTGACAGACGGACAGACGGACGGACAGCGGAGTCTTAGTAATAGGGACCCATTTTACCCTTTGGGTACGGAACCCTAAAAAATATCTCGCGTCATTACCTTTTCGCTCTAATCCCAATTTATTTGGAGTTAGTGCAACATATATTTGACCTAACATCTACTTTAGCGTTCATCTTAGTAATGGCTCATTTGAAATCCTACTGTTCGTATCCTACTAATATTATAAACTATCTGACCCGGCAAACTTCGTACCGTTTCAGAATTAAGCCATTCCATACAAATGTATGAGAAAATGATTTTAATACATAATTTTTTTAATTGTTACATTTTCTAATATTTTCTTAGTTATTCTGCTATTCGTGGCGGAGACAAATCTAACAAATCAAAGATAATTCGAATCGGTCCAGCCCTTCCTGAGTTATAAATGGTGTAACTAACCCGACTTTGTTTTATTTATAAAGATGTGAAAGTTTGGATGGATGGATGTAATGATCTTGGTAAAATTTGGCACAGATATATGCCGCTGGCTAAAGCTATTGATTCATAAAGTCGCCAATCCCTGTCTAATTGGTAATTACACACTACTCACACTAACACGCACTTTCGCATCCAACTTCGTTTTTAATTAGTTTTATGTCATTATTTCTTTAAATTGTTCATTTATTTTCCATCATATCATAATTATCGCTCTTTGTAAATTTTTGTACATCTGTATCTTATCCGGGTAGTTCGGAGACCTGGAGCCCTGTAACACAGGTATTCCTAGTACAAGCTCCTGTCTCCACATCATCAATGGAAATAATTATACTCTTTCTATTAGTTAAAACCGCACTAAAATCCATTGCGTGGTTTAGGAGGAGTTAGCGGACAAACAAACAGACGAGAAAAGTGACTTGGATTTATAATATGTAGAGATAGAGATTATGTACGTGATAAATATACGTTATTTATTATTATGTCTGCCCGAATTCATCCATCAATCGGTTCTACAGCATGTAACAAAAACCCTGTCCGATCCTGAAGGGTACTACTTGGTACATATATACGTAATCATTTAATCATCATCATCGTCTTTTAATGTCCCCACTGCTGGGGCACAGGCCTCCTCTCTGTGAGAAGGTGTGGGCCGTAATCCACCACGCGGGCCCAATGCGGGTTGTTAGATGTCACAAGTCTTCGAATTTTTGGTTCTAAGACATGCCGGTTTCCAAACGATGTTTTCCTTCACCGTTTTGAGAGCAGTGGTGATGAAATAATTTACACAAAGTAAAGCGCCTGCCTGGGTTTAAACTCACGACCTACAACTTGTAAGTCGTTAAATGAATACGAGATAATTATTTTTCCAATCAAAAAATACCAAAAACAAAAATCAATGAAAATAATTAATTTAAACAAAGAAAAACTTATAAAGTTCACCTACTCGTGGTATCGTTTGAAATAAAAATAGGTAAAAATGAAAAATGATTTCGCCGGCCGGTGCAGTATTGTCAACTTATGAAAATTTGCCATATTTAGTGCTAAATTTTTAAAAAAAATCTGTAACTTTTGGTTTATATGAGTTACATTTTTTTACAACTTTTTCTAGTACGTATGTTAAACCAGTAATACGCCTTTATTGGATCGGACAGGGTTTTTGTTACATACTGTATACTGTTCTTCTAGGTATCTCTATCTATGTATAAAAAGCTTATAAAAACTGGCAAAATGCAAAACAAAAACTCAATTAATTCAAATAAAACAATAATATGAAGCTCGTTTAAACTAAAGACCGTAATAAATCGCATCAACACGTCCGGTAAGTTTCTCAGCTGCAGTGAGAATGAATCACATTAAGTTTCATTGCCGAGCTAAACCGCGACTAATGTTTGTAGATAAAACAGTCGGACTGTCTGTTTGTTCTCATAGATTCTTCGTAAAGAGATACGGTATCGAGTATCTGGAATTCTGGAAGCTTTATGTTAGTCGGAAGTAACTGTTGTTAGTAATTACGTCTCATGAGAAATTAGTAATACCTACACGACATTGTTTATCATCATCATCGTTTCAGCCGAAAAACGTCCACTGCTGGACATAGGCCGCTCCCAAATAATGCCACAACGACCGGTCCTGCACGTCTCGTATCCATCGGATTCTCACAACCCTCACGAGGTCATCGGTCCACCTTGCGGGAGGCCTTCCAACGCTGCGTCTTCCGGTACGCAGTCGCCACTCCAGGGGCCCAATTCTGTAACTTAGAGTTAAGCAACATTCCATCGACACTCTATCGACACACACCAGACATTATTTTGCCTCTGTTGCAAATTTGGTATTCTGCAAAAACTTTCAAATGCTATTGACATATTATAGTAGATCAGACTACCAATTATTACAATAGTCTTATTATGGCGTTTCAATGGCACTACAGTGGCAAATCAATGACCATAAATAATTTGTAGAATACCAAATGTCAATGACTATTCTATTGAGACACCACTGACACACTACCGACACACTATTGACAAGTTAGTTATTTTACAGAATTGGGCCCCAGAACTTTTCGGCCCCATCGAACATCTGTTCCCACTGCCTCTTAAGTTTGGCGATTCTTCTGACTATATCGGTACCAAGTGCAGAACCAAGGTTGGTAGTAGGACTTTAAAATCGGTTTCAAAAAATAGATCATCAGCATCATTATCTTGCCCTTATCAGGAGTCGGCACAACTAGTCTTCTTCTTCCATACTTGTCTATCTATTAATCGTCATCTCAGTAGTTAACCCGTGTCTGCCATACAGTCAACCTATCGTTTCTTTAGTATATCCCTAATCCTACAGTCCAATAAAACATCTCAAAAACAGATTCACAGATCACAGTATGTCTTTTAACTAATAAATTCATTTTTTTTCTACAGGGTACGTTGTAAATCTACTACCATTATTCTTTATATCCTACCTCATACTGTACGCGTTTCTCCCATTTATATAACTTTATAGACCCAAATAGCGATAAATCTAAGTACCAGCCCAGACGTAGTTTCGCTCCATCCAAATATAGACTTAAACCTACTTTCATTCCAGTTTATATCGTCAACGCTACATAATAGATTCCTATATCTCTACAACATACATATATTCGTAGTAGATACCAGATGTGATTTTGTGACTGGTCCTATGATACGCAACGTTCAAGATAACTTGTAAGATTTTTTTAATCAATCAATGTTTTAAAAGATCATAGATAGGGTCGCTACTTTATGATAATATTAAGTTTCGGAAGAGTGAAGTGCTCTAACATAGGTAATTCTTGCTTCAAAGGGCATTTCAACTATTAGATGTAGTACAAAATTGTTAAAGAAAATAAATTATTTAAATCTCACCTGATGGTAAGTGATGATATGGTCGACAATGGAGCACGCTTACCTAGAAGTAACCTATTCACCAATCTCTAATACGACCAGTCATAAAATGCGTTCCTACCTTTTTTCTCACCTCAAGGCCACAGGGCACTCAGGCAAGGAAGAAACAGGGGTGGGTTTTAGTCAGCAAAATTCTGACACGCCTTCTCGCCTCCACCCAGAGCGGGAGAAGTCATAGGATGATTTCCCACCCCCCAAAAAAACAAGGACCAAACGATCAAAATAATATGCACGGCTTAACACTTAAAAGACTAGTTTGTATTCAAAGTGGATAAAACAGTTTTTGCAATCTACAGACGTAACGTGTACAAGGTTTTAGAAATTATCACTTCTATGAGGTTAAGAAACTGAAAAAGAGGCAACAGCTGAAATATTTCATTGCCGTCTGTATTATCAAGTGTTGAAGCAACTAACGGAGGGGCGATGACCTCTATTAAGGTCAAACCTATTCTCATACCCGAACAACATTTTAGAATTTTCCTAACTAAAAAATGGTGCCGATTCAGGTTTGTGCAAACTAAACTTAATTTAGGCTATTGCTATCTTTTTCTCTCTAATAAAACAAGAAAAAGACGGACGTAAATTGGAGCTGTCTTTAGTTAAACGAATATTTCCATACAAATTAAGGGTATACCTAAAAACACGTCGACTAAAAAACTTTTTTTACAAAAAAATAGAACCGACTTCCAAAAAAAGTGCAAAATAAAAGTGTTTCTGTTTTGTGTCTTCGGTTTTTGACACCGACTTCCGAAATTAAAGTTATTTTGCACTTTTTTTGGAAGTCGGTTCTATTTTTTTTGAAAAAAGTTTTTAGTTTTCACTTTGTAGTTGTGGTTCCCCATTAAATTGTGTTAACAATTCATAGACATACGATCGCAGCAATCGCGGTTGATTTGCTGTACATTTTTGAAGAGTTCCGTATTTGTCTCCGAAACCCATCATCATATCTATATGAAATTTAAATTGGACCATTTCTGAATAAACCCCTTTTAAAAAAAAAGAATTTTGGAAATCCGTCAATATATGACGGAGTTATGCCCGAACATACATAAAAAAAAATACAAACATCCGAATTGATAACCTCCTCCTTTTGGAAGTCGGTTAAAAACACGGTAAAGCTCAAGGCGTAAACTAGTTTGCCGTCCTTCTCTCGCACTACCTTTTAGTAAAAGAGATTATTGAACAAGAGAATCGGCAGCAATATGTACTATTCCTGATTTGGGAAATAATGCTCTTTATTGGAAAAAGGCAGTATTTTTTAGCTGTCATGAAAGACATTAGTCTGTTGACACTCTTTGGCTTCATCACCCAAGTTTTAATCAAGTTCCTGGCCAGGGTCGCGGGATTGTTCAAAAAAGTCACATTGGAGCTAGAACGCAAAGGGCAACTGACACGGGTGGGTTTTAGTCAGTAAAGGCTCAATTACACCTTCCGATTTCAAGGGACCCAATTTAGGAACTAACTAACTAGGAAGCAGGAAGCGAGCAATTACACTATCCTAAATTGAACTCCTAAGTCGGCAGTGTTGCCAACTCTTACAAATTCGAGTCCCTAAACAGAATATCAAAAGTCGCTCTAAAGTCTCTTAAAAACTGATTCTACCAGGAGCAGACTTAAAAATAAAAAGAGCGGACTCAGATTTTTTTTCTGGGAAAGGGACTTTGTGAAATTTAATTTAATTTTAAACACAAACCAAAATACTACTACCCCATTTGTAGCGACAAAGTCTCTAAATTGGCAACACTTAGCTCTAAATCGGGGTGATGCGATTACACTATCCTAAATCGTACACAATTTAGGAAGTCAAATCGGGACGTCCCAATCTCACTAAATCGTACACTAACTGCTCTAACTGCTATTACACCTTCCTGTTTCCTAAATTGGGTCCCTTGAAATCGGAAGGTGTAATTGAGCCATAAAGGATGATTCACGTTACACCGTGTCGCCACCGGGCCGTGCCCCGACTCCCCCGGCCTCGGCTGTGCACCGGGCTCGGACGTGCCCCGGCCGTGCCCCGGCCGGGAAACAATTGCCGGTCAAACAATTGCACGGTCAAATATCTATAGTATACTTTTTGTATGAACTGATCCATGCTTGGCCGTGCCCCGGACGTGCCCCGGCCGTGTCTCGGCCGTGCCTCGGCCGTGCCCAGGCCGGGGCCCGGTGGCGGCACGGGGACAGCCCGGTGTAGCATGAATGACTAGCCCGGTGGACGTGCCCCGGCCGTGCCCCGGCCGAGGCACGGCCGAGGCTCGGTGGCCGCACGGTGTAACGTGAATCATCCTTAAAGCGGCCCCGAAGCGATCAATTGCGATTGATCATTTACGAGTACGTAGAAGGGATTGTCAATCGCAGTTACGTGATTGAAAGCAATTGAAGAAACATTTGATTGATGCTCATTGACAGGAGCCATTGCAGCTGCCAATTGATCGTTTAACTGAGTCATTGACAACCGTTTCCGTCATTCGCGTGTCTGACAGCAGTGAAAACAAACATGGCGAATACCCCACGTATTAACGTTGACCGGAAATTTATATCACGATCATCAAGAGTTAGCGCAAACAATTGACAATTGCAATTGAAGTGCATCAATGGCACCTTCAATTGCAATTGTCAATAGCGTAGCACATTGACAATCGCTATTGATCGTCTCGGGGCCGCTTAAGAGTCTGACACTCCCTCGCGCTCCACTCAGAGCGAGAGAGTCATCTGGTGAATTCCCAACCTCAGAAAAAAAGTATTATTCTATTTAAGTTTATCCAATGTTCGTGTTTCTTATCATACACTAAGTTTTTACTTCAGCTGTTTTCCTGACCTCGGAAATCTCAACCAAATCCATTTCTCTTCAACAGGAAGCTACCACCACACCGTTGGTCTTGGCCTGCTGGAAGGTCTTCGTGCCAAGTATGGCGATCTAGTCCGACTGGCAAAGGCGTCCAGGACCAGACCTGTGCTGTACGTCTTTGATCCTGAGATGATGAGAGAGGTATGTTTGCATTCATTATTTTTTGGAAATCTGTATGACTATCGTAATTTAGGACTGCAATAACTCAGACGCGGTGTTTAGATAACGCGGTAACAACGAATTGGTGTGGATTTTGAAAGACTTTCTCTTGAATTTCTCACCACAAGTTTCGGCTCAAACTTTGTAAAACCAAATTATTATTGTTTTTTGGAAATAATCTGAGGTTCCATTGACAGCGATGTGGATCAATTTTTTGATGCCCAATGAGTTGTTTTAATATGCATTTGTACATGTTAGGTATTATTATCAGTTTATATATATATATTTTTAGTTATTTCTATTAATCTGAGGTTTTATATTATATTGTATCCTAGAATAGAAAATGAGAAAAAATTTGACTGACTTATACTGCGGAAATATACCTTGCTCTATAGATATAACTAAGTAGGAATCACGTAGTTGCGGACAATAACAAACTAATTACACAATTAACTGGCGATGTAAGTATAATAATAAAGTGGGAGTATTCTAGGTGTTACTTAAAATGAGTGATTCAAACAGCAGGTAATTGTGCAGAGGATAAATAAATTCTAATTAATTCCAAACACATGCGTTCTGAGAACGCCGTAGATCACAATAATGTTTATTGCATTTTTAATTTATATTCTGACTCACCGAGCTGAATCGAGCGAGACAAATTGCGCAGTATCGCAATAGTTTTTACCCGACTGCGCGACGCAAGGGAGGGTAATGTGTTTATCAGCCTATGTATGTATGTATATAAGTATGTTTGTTTGTTCCTTTGTGGCACTATAGAGACCAAACGCGTGGATCGATTTTGATAATTCTTACGTCAATTGATTTGTCTAAATCTTGCGAGTGCTACTAAAGACATGACAGTAATCAAAATATAATATGGCGACAACCAGACGCCAAATTGTGAAAAAGAAAAAAAAATAAAGTCGACGAACTAGGGTATAAGTATAGGGGTATCAAAATAAATGGTTCGAGGAGGCGATTCCAAAAATATGACTCACTAAAATGTGGAAAATAAAAAAACTGAATATTTTCAAAAACCCAACTGTAAAAAACAACTAAAAAGTTCTAAACAAGTCACTTTTCAAGCAGTCTGATGCAGTTGGTGGCATGAAATCAATAATTGAACTAAAATAACTGCCACGAACTGCATCAGACTGCTTTTTAGTTGTTTTTACATTCGGGATTTTTGAAAATATTCAATTTTTTTTGTATAGTTTTTTTATCACCCAGAGCATACTAAAGGCGATGGCTGGGCATAGTCACTTCTCAAAATGTAGCATCAGTTCGTTCATGTGTTATGCTCGTAGTATTATATTTAGCTCGTCTATGCCTTTTGCTCGAAGTAGTCTTTTTCTTCTAAAAGTGACTATCCTTATACCACGACTTATACTCCTAGTGAAAGACTCGCTCTATCACTAGGAGTATGAGTCTTTCACTCGCAGTAGGAGATTCTTTCACAAGGAGTATGAGTCTTTCACTCGCAGTAGAAGAGCCATTCACTACTGGCAAATAGGAAGATTTTAAACAGCTTCCTAATAATACTTATTCGTTTACTCAACTACAGTACAACCTTAATGTTTTCAGTGTATTTTTCACTTACCTAGAAATCGAAAAGTCAATATATGTATCAATTCTATCAGTGAGCTTATCTAAATTGAGACACGTGCCAGCGTGTTTTTTCCGCTACAATATTACGGGCAGGAAAACATGGGTCACATTTGTTACACCTTAATTAATTTGTATTACTTCAAGCAGTTCCACTCAATTATGTACGAACTGCGCAGTTCAGGACTCCATGTTTTGATCACGTGATATTTTTTATCAACAGCGTCACAAAAATAGCATGAAAGTTGTTATTCTGGTTTTGAATAGGTAGGTATTATACAAAGGAGAATGGTTGGTTTGGACTCAGAGCTGTATCAAGTGATGGTATAAATATCATTTGAAAGATACTCGTAGTAGCTTCATTTTATTTTGGTGGTTACGAAGCCCATACAAAAGTTGCCATTGTCCTTTGATTGAAAATAACTATTCATGCATGGTGCTTAGAATGTTGTCCTAGGTTATGAGACAGTCATTTTGGAGATTTAGGTTTTGATGTCCTTCTTCGGGTTCTTTAAGGAAAACGCAGTAATTGCCTGGTTCTTGGATACTTACATAATCATTTGACCTATTTGTACTATCCGATTTAACTGTGGCTGTTCACAAGTAGGTAGGTAGTTTTTCATACCTACATCCTGGAACACATATTTTGTATTAAAATAAATTTCAGAATAATATTCTGATTTTAAAAAAATGCTGTCGAACATCATGTTAGTTCTGTTTTAGGTAATTGGTTGATCATCATTAAATCAAACTGCTTTCGTGCGAACCCCAAACAATAAACAACAATTCTCATAAAACCAACCTCCTTACTTTTTCTATTACGTAGATATAGACCTACAACATAAAAACTATTTAAAACTAGACTAATTAGTTAGGTACACTTCGTCTGCACGTAATGTTGACAGATTTTTTTCTCTCAACATTTCGACCTCATTTTCAAGATGTTTGTCTATATTACGTCTCACATTTTAGAACTTTTTTGCTCATAACCTCAAGACTTTAATTTCCTGAGTCGTGTCTGAATAATCATATTTACTTATGTACCTACACATTTATATGAACAATTTGTTTGTCTAGATGGTTCAAGTAATTGACTACAATGTGCTAAAAGTTTAAAGTTCCGTTACCACATTGAACAGTTACATATTTACGCCAATAACTAAAAAAGTTTGTTTTCCGAAAATGAATTTTATGGGTTCCATTATAGTAATATAACTTTGTATAACAACTGTGACCACCTCTCGCCCTGTAATGGTAAGGGTGTGAATATCCGGATCAGGGGGATCGGGAAAAGAAAGATCATCCCCTGGGGCAGGGTGTTTGTTCTCCAGAGTTGCGAGAGTATCTGGAGAACACGGAGCCACCAAATCACAACTGAAAATAATCCTGGTTGCTCCGCTAATGTCACCTATTCCTAACTTAACTTCAACCAGATGGAATATACTGTGGTGCGTGCACTCGGCTCATGCACCACACATATGAATCGGCCTTTGCTGGCTGCTTATAAAATTTGGCGAGACGTTCGAATATTAAGATTGGAATAGTTTATTAGAACGTTGCGATTGTTTAAACAGTTGCTCGCCCGTCGAAGAGGGCGCATGTATTCTTTTACGTAACAATATAAAAGTCCTATGCGCTATACCTCCGTGTTTTTATTCTATACACGACACTCTTACATGCCAGCGAGTGAGACAGCTCCCCAAAGCTACAAGAACACCCCTGGAGCCCTGTAGGCTCTACAACCTACCTCTGGAAGACGTAAACCTCTGTGTCAATAATTTTGTATCCAAATTACAGGCCGAAACATTGGAAAAAAAAGCATAGGTGTACTTATAACAGGGACCCAGGTTTTGCTCATGGGCGTAGTTGGTACCACTATCACAAGGGGAAAGCCTACTTTCTTCAATCAATAGCTGTTATTTATTATTACATAATAAATTACTCCATAGTATCACGTGGTTTCGCAGCTTGAGACTGCTCCTCGTATTATACTTTCTATAATACAAGTTAGAAAGTAAACAGACAGATCTCATAATGTAACATTCGCGCGAATACTTGTCAGATTTGAGGTCACTTGCCAAACGGTACATATTCACTTTCGACTATATACATCACAAGAAGGTATGTGATGTACTCGTATTAGTCGCTCCTAGATTTAAAATGCAAATAAATTAGAATTAATTAATGAAATAAACCAGTCTATCGTGTTTGTTTTTCTTTTAAAAAACATTGCCCCGCACTAGGAATTACTCCTGTATCGTGTGGGTGTGGGTGCATTCACAAACATGTAAACTCACATACACAAGACATCCAGGTCCGGAACAACTATCTGTAGGCAAATATTTATTCCGTGTGGGAATCGAACCCGTGATACGCAGCGCAGCAGCCGAACGCTCAACCACTGTGACAACCGTGTCGTCAAGCAATTGATTGCTTCATATTCTGATTCATTCAAATCTTTCTTTTTCTTTTCATTCCTTTAAGCTTAGCTAAGAATAGCTCAAGCTTTTATGAAAAGGTATTCATTTTGAATTGCTAATTCGGTCTTTTAGCTATTCTCATCCAGACTCTCCTAGCTACCTATTTCTTATTTCCTTCCTACTGTCACCAAATCTGCTTCCATTTCATGAAGATGAGGCTCAAAGTCTGTAAGTGTATCACGTAGGCACGTGTAAATCGTGCAATCTACACGATCTTTTAAACCATCCATTGGTTCTACACGTTGGCCTTTTATATCTTGCTTCCAAATTGCGATTGGTCGAACTACCTGTAACCGATTCAAAGTAAACATATTCTTTTAGAAGCTCTCAAGATGTATTAAAGTTTCAGGACTAGAAACTAATAGATTGTTGGGAATAATTAAAAGTCTCTGAAGTAGAAAAGTTTAACTTTGAAATATAGAGACATATTTATAAAATGAAATTTAATTTTTGTGTAGCGAAAGGTGGGGCACTGTGATGCGAGGGGCACATAGATACAACAGACCTATTTCCTTATCTGTTGTAAGTACTCGGGACGTAACATCTATCCTGCCGTTTAAGTTATAGAGCGTGCCAAAGAAATAGACACATTCTAACATATGTATGTACATACATACATAGTCTCAAAAAACATGACTTTCCTGAATGGTAAGAGCTGTCATCCTTACATCAGTTTAAAGGAAACATTATTGAAACACTAGTGTAATTTATGTGACATCTTACCCGAATACCCGTACCTACATATTTTTTTCCACTATCACCGAACTATAAATACAAAACAGTAATATCTATGACGCACGCAAAGGTCACTACAATAACAATTATACACTCTTCGATACAGAAACGAATAGTATCGACTATCGTACTAAATTAATGTAGGAAACAAAATTATTCGGCACCGAAAATGTGGCTACTAAAACACTTTGGGTAGACATGAAAAATTTATGGTAATGAAATGGCTGTGACGTGTTTTAACTCCAGTTCATGGACAAATAAAGACATCATGAAGCTTGAGTCCCCGAAGAGACAAGCAGATGTTTGGGTAGTAGTACACCCAAAATTCGCTGAACTAGACACAAAGTCAGACTCCGGGTTACCTTGCAAGATTTTTGCACAATCCTGGAAAATATCACATCATACTACTACTTTTTTATTTTTCCTTTTCTAGTAGTTTTTAACGTTGTCTGACAGTTTGAGTATATTAGACAGTAATCTGCATGGTCATCAGCATATTGTGAATGTGAGAACTATGTAATACATTATGTATATTCACGTACATTTCATGATTGTCTGGCAGTTTGATTACTTTTGCGGCCTACCCAAATGTCCTTACTTTGGTATTGTTCGTCGGTTCGTTGAGCTCCTTAAAGTCTATACGATAACTAACAAATGCTTGCAGTGTCTGAACAGGTCAACTCAAACCTGCGTGGTGCTTTCTTCAAAAGCTCATCTCAGACATTAATGTACATGGTTCTCATATGATTTGACTAGTACATATTGTATGGATTAGAACACTTTTTAAGAGGTTTTAGACCTCTGAGTTTGTTTCAGGGTAGTCAGCTAGTCAACACGCCTCTGACAAAAAACATTGATGTGTAAAAGTGTTCCTTGTAACCTATTTACAAACATCATTTATCATTTAACACTCGCGGGTGTGAGAGACCCGATATCATATCAATTGTCACTAAACTCGTTAGTTACGATTACGAGTAAGTAGGAGCATGCAAAAGGTTATAGAGAGATTAGGGAGCTTTTAATACTTGCCCGTATCGTCGAAGTCACGTCCTAGTATAAACAATGATATGCCATATTTAGACTGTAAGCCGACGTCACCAAAGTTGTAGAAAGATAAACGGAAACTCGGATAACGTAATCCGCAACTGGAAATACGACACCAAAGTAGAAACTCAAACGACTAATGGGTCAACAGTGAATACTTAAGGCTTCAAACATAACTGAAAGTAATTTTCACAATGGTCTTTAAGTTAACATTAGTTTATTAGTTGATAATATTATTTCGTATTATGTTGACATTGTTGTATTGTTGTGATTTTTATTAATTTAGTTTGAGATCGTGATGGTGTTTTTTTTTAATCGAGTTGTTTCTATTTAACTTTTTTTTTTTGTAACACATTCAGACACAATGTAAACTGTTATTGAAGAAATGAAATGGCTACTAATGTAGCTAAACGTATTTTTCTTAAGAGGGCAAACAATTTGTTCGTGTGTCTTTATTTGTTTCTGAAATATAATCTTTGGAAGTAGATACTGACTTACTTACAATAATTCATTCACAGTTAGAATGCTACACTGTCACTGATTGACATAGGTTTTATGTATCCCGGCAGCGAGGAAGAAGCCAGGAGAGTCAAGGATACCCACATTCGTATACTCTCCAATTGTGCCTCAGTCCTTCAATCTCTAGGGCAGAACTGCATTACCTTGAGACTCATACAACAATGCCACTAGAAAAAAAAAAGTGGTTCACTGGGCAATGACGCAGCATATGTGTTGGCTAGAGGAGGATCTGACACGATGGTCTTCGGACCCGAACCCATTGTACCAATCCCTTTTAGTCAGCTGCGTGGTTGACTACAAGAACACACTCACACAAAAGCGGAGAGCTAGTGGTCCTTGACACCTGGTAGCAGCCAGTCCAAGGAAGCCATGCCATCCCTGAACAAAAATCTAACCAGAAGCCTTCTGCGACTGGACAGAGGTAACCTGCCTGGTAGTGGGGACCATCACCGGACACTGCTCACTTAATGTGCACTAAACTAATGCAAGCGTTTGGCTTCTATGAGTGTACGGTTCTATGTGTGTTCTGTGGGTGCACACGAACCTCCTTCATAGACGCCCTGAATAAAATGGGAGGCCTTCTTGCTTCTGGAGAGAGGTGGGCTGGTATTTATTTAAGGGATTTTCGTGCACTTTGTGACGATGCCAATCCCATCGTACAGTTACGAAACCACCAAAAACTTAATCTAATTTCTTACTAATTAATCCTAATATCTTAAATAATTTGAATTCTAATTTCTTATTATAAATTAATGTTACCTTTGCTGCCTCACAGTTAGGCTTCGCTAAAATGCCGTTAAACACTCCTGTATCATGTTTCTCTTAGTATCGTATCGGACACATTCCACCAACACATGCTGTACGTCTTCCTTTTGCTTTTTTGCTTTTCCATTTGCTTTTGCTGGTTGGAGTCAACCGCTGTACAAAATGGTCCACATGGGACTAAGTGCGGCAATCAAACCCAAATAGATACATGTATCCCAGAAAAAGCACGGTTCCTATAGCATAGGCCATAGAAGTGAAGCCGCGGCTTAAAGCTGGCACCTAAAACTTACAAAACAAGGCGCAGGCACAACTATCTGTAGGTCATACAAATATTTGTGCCGTGCGGAGATCGAACCCGCGACAAGCAGCGCAGCAGCCGAACGCTCAACCACTGCGCCAACCGTGTCGTCAAGTCAGCCGTCAGTAATTGAAGATCACGTCTAAACAACTAGTTTTATTTCTTTGAAAAATTATACTTTACTCTAAATAATTTTCTTCATTTGAAATAATATTTTTAGAACATAGTTTAATTCATTTGTAAAGTTATGTCTGACGCGGATAAAAACTAAGAATCATGAAAAAACTATAAAACGTATTTTATAAAACCTTCACCATATTAAAGATCATTTAATTATTTATATTTTAGTATGCGTGTTTTATATCTGTTGTTTAATGTATAATAAATTAATAATGCGTCTAATTTCGGACAGCGCTCCTTGATGGGCGAGTCCTATTACTGGGTGGGCGTACGACGCGTTACGTAAGCTCAGCACAGAACACGCAAGCTAACCACTCAAGGTCGTTGGCAGTTAATAGCGCCATAATTTAAAAGATCATGCATGAAAAGCATGCTGCCACAAAACAATAAAGCTATAAAGTATATTGTAGCTATCACATTAGCTTAAAAGACTACTCACGACTCTTAAACAATTGGTCATAAATCAAGAGACGATATTATTTACAAAGAACCACGATATAAAGACAATATGATATTTAAATTAATTGTGTACAAGTAATAAGTTAACAATTTTATTGAAATCCGTTCTGATAATGTTAAGTGAGTGATCTATTATCCTGTCATTAAAGATAAACATTTTGTCTATTTTATAAATCATCTTAATGTTACCATTTTAAGAAAATAAAGAAAAATATCTGTTTGGCCACAGTCACCAGATTCACACTAAGGATATTAAAAAAAAATCGGCCAAGTGCGTGTCGGACTTCTCATATTTAGGGTTCCGTACCAAATGAGGAAATTATCAAAGAAAAAATCAGATGTTTCAATATACTAGCGGCCCGCCCCAGCTTCGCTTAGATATAAATTATACATCTAAACCTTCCTCATGAATTACTCTGTCTATTAGTGAAAACCGCATGAAAATCCGTCCAGTAGTTTTTGAGTTTATCGCGTACAGACGCGGCGGGGGAGTTTGTTTTATATTATGTCCCTAGTGATTGGTATTTGTTTGTAAAATATACATAATAATAAACATTATCACCAAATTTCAAGTTCATAGGTCAATGAGAACTTAAACAATTCTTCGGAACTATATTTTGTCACAGAAGACGGGCAGACAGACAGACAGACGGACACTTGACTTCACGTGAGTGACAGCAATAACCCTACAGCAAGAACCCTAAAAAAAAGACATAGCGTGTTCCTCACGGCTGTGCCAAATCGGTACTAACTATTACTTATAACTGTACTGCGGCCCGCCTAGCTTCGCACGGGTGCAAATTACTAATATATAAAAATACTAATAATAACATTGTGTAAAAATTAAGAAATAAACCAAAAAAAACTTTAGAAATAAATTAATTCAAACTGTAAAAAGAGTTTTAGCGTAAGTACTCTATTAGTATCACAGATTATAAAGTACACCTATATGAAATAGAGTACAATACCTATATATTTTAGAGTAAGGTGGACAACCCATGGCACTTAGCGATAGTGTAGCTTACCATATAAAGTATTTCTTAAAATCTATTTTTATTAAAAATATACAAAAAAACAGATTTATCTCTTTAAATATTGCTGTAGATTTGGGATACTGTTCAATGATATTGTAACTCATCTTCGTCGCGTATTTGACGTCGAGTTACCCGATCTGCTTTTCGTCTAAGATTTATTAAATTCTCAAGGAAAGCGTCAGCTGTGTCGTCTTACACAAACTTAATTCTTGGTTTCATAATGATATTAAAAACTAAAGCGAAATCTTGAACAGAGATAGGTAATCAACTAGATAAAATCTATTAGTAAAGCATTTATTGTTATTATAACATCATAAAAATGATGAATTCAAAAAGAAATTAATAGAGATTGTAGAAGAAGCAGAATCTCGTAGAAGGGCTGAAATCAAGAGCGGTAAAGACTCAAGTACCAGGAGATCAGAATCATGCAGCTAGCAGAACTTCGTCAACCGTTTCAAGACAGCCTTAATTTTCAGCCATAACGTGTCCCTTATTGATTATTTCAAAGACCACTGAGTCATTCTACCACCTTTCATGGGAACTCATTATCTATACAAAAGTATACAATAATAAAAAGATAAACAGTGTCATTGTCTATATTATTGTATGCAACGGGATACGCCGGATGAGGCATTGTTATTGTAAGTCCCGTAGCGTAATATAAGTACCTACAAATATCTACTTACACTGTCTAGACTTGAATATCATCATCACGTAACATGCTCCGGAATCATATAACAACACAACTGATTCTTAGGTTTTCTAGATTGTTCTCTTCTTTTTACCCGATTGCACGACGCAAGGGAGGGTAATGTGTTTATGAGCTTGTGTATGTATGTTTGTTCCTTTGTGGCACTATACAGGATGTAACGGAATGGTGTGGTCATATTTTAAGAGCCGGTTCTGCCCATGGAAATGAACAACTTTATCTAAGAAAAAATAGAAAATTCCCAAAAAAAAAATTGTACTTTCCATACAAAGAAGCTATCTTCAGCTGACCAATACTTGTACGGGAGATAAAAAAATTTTTTTTAGTATTTCCTGGGATTTTCTTGAAGAAAGTTGTTCGTATCGATGGGCAGATGCAGTTCTTAAAATATGACCACACCTTTCCGTTACACCCTGTAGAAACCAAACGCGTGGCCGATTTTGGTAATTCTTACGTCAATTGAAATGCCACTAAAGATATGACAGTAATCAAAATACAACATGGCGAAAACCAGATGCCTTAAATGTGAAAAAGAAAAAAATTAAAGTCGACGAACTATATTAAGTGGGGTATCAAAATAAAAGGTTCGTGGAGGCGATTCCAAAAATATAACTCACTAAAAAATAGAAAATAAAAGCATTGAATATTTTAAAAAAAGCCATCAACTGCATCAGACAGCTTGAAAAGTGACTTGTTCGGAACTTTTTAGATGTTTTTTACAGTCGGGGTTTTTGAAAATATTCAATTTTTTTTCTAGATTTTTCAGTCAATACTGTGACGATTGTAGTCACAGCCGAATCTTAGCGGGTCTGCACCGGCCTTCAACTGGCTGGTAAGATTGTTGGAGAGTTATTGGAGAGCCGTTTGAATTTAGAAGGTGTAGGCATCACATTTGTTTTAGAGATCGGTTCTGTTTGCCTGGCCGAAGAGGGCACATGTATTAACTTAACCTATTTAATGTAGTTACTCTGAGTGCCCTATTCCTCTTTCTTTATAACAATGTACAATTTAATAAGTCACTCTCATACACCACACTCTCGCGTTGCCAGCAAGTGCGACATACCCTGAACTTCAAAGAACGTCCCAGGATCCCTGCAGGGCGTACTGGTACCTTGGGGTCCTACAATACCTACTACGTTCAGAAGGTATGTCTGTGACATCACAGCGGACTTTAGTAGAATACCAGCGCTGCGTTATTTATCCATCCCACAAATATTATAAATATGAAATTTTGGCTAAATGGATGGATGAATGTTTGTTACCCAACCACACCAGAATGGCTTAACGGATCGGGATGAAATTTGGCATAGAGAAAAATTATAGCCTGGAATAGCACATCTATTTATAGATGGTAGAATTTATTTGTAAGTATGTATGGGGTAATCTCCGGAACGAATGAACCCAATTATATTTTTTTTTCACTGCTAGAAAGCTGCATTATTCTTGAGTGATATAGGCTATAAATTATAATTACTATGGGCTGTATTTTCTAAATCAACGCGGACGAAGTCGCGGGCGAAGTGCTAGTATGTTATCTATATCTATACTAATATTATAAAGAGGTAAAGTTTGTGAGTTAGTGAGGTTCTAGGGGGTAATCTCTGGATCTACTGAACCGATTTTGAAAATTCTTTTACCAATAGAAAGCCACGTTATTTGTGAGTGTCATAATTTTTTGAAATCCACGCGGACGAAGTAGCGGTTGAAATGCTAGTTATTTATAATGGGGGAAGTATTATACTACGGGCCGATTTCACCAATTCTAAACGCCCAGTTTTCGACGTTTAAACTCGCTTAAACACGTTTAGCCGCTGTCATAAAGCTGATGAGTTTGTTTGTTTGTTTGGTTGAGTGCGCTAATCTCAGGAACTGGATCTAATTGAAAAAATATTTTTGTGTTGACTAGTCCATTTATCGAGGAAGGCTATAGGCTATATAACATCACGCTGCGACCAACAGGAGCGAAGCATCAATGAAAATGTGGCAAAAACGGGGATAAAAAAACCCTTTTGAGAGCTTCAGTTGCGTGCGCTGCGTAAACGGTTAAAGTTACACAAAAAATATGTATGACGGAATTGTTTTCCTTTTAGAGTTCTAAAAAAAAAGTCCACGACAGCTTATGTCTATCTTTAAAGGTTACTTACTATAATCTTTTTTTATGGTTTTTATTTTTTACGCTAAGCTCAGTTCAGTAAAAGTTAGTTTATAGAGCGAATAGTGAAATCGGCTCAAGTCAACGCAGGCAAAGCCGCTGGTACAAGCTAGTTGTTTGTAAGCATCGCAGCATTTTATGAGCGCAGTTTATTTTAATTTTAATATAAATTGTTGTTTGTTAGTTTTCATGAGTTCTTATAAAACTTTAGTTCTTGGAGCATTAGGTTTTAATTGCAATATTTCAGAAAATCTGACTTTCATATAGAAGCTGAATTATTAGCCAATAAAATAAAATTCTCATGTACTTATGAACTTAACACGACAGTATAAACATTAAACAAAATCCTTATTTCCAAATTAAATATTATGTTAGGTCAAGTATGTATATTCATGTCACTGTATACCTAAATCTTTAAATTAAACATAATGTCATATTTCCGCAAAGCTAAATAAAGAGAAGCCCATTACTGGTTTGTTGTCTTTTGTGTAGAATCACTCTCTCACACCGTGTTATCTATGTACAAATATAATTTTACGACTAAATTATGCTTGTGCCCGATAATGTGGGTCAAATTCAAATGATAGTGTAACCTCAATTGGCTTGCAAATTATATGTATGGATAAGATTTTTGTATTTATAATGAAAAGCACGTGACTTGTGCTTGGTTTACTTCTGTGATTTGTGGTAACAACTATGATTTATTCGACATTTTAAGCTGTGTCAGCTGTGTGCAGTTTAAAATTCAGTTTTTTTTTTTTTTGTGATTGATATCTACACCTTAGATCGTTTTCTGTAGGGTTAGTGATAATCTGACTTATGACAATCCTGTCTCCGGTCTACAAAGTTACTTACCTACTCATTCTGCTGTAAGCACTTAAGAAACTAACTTTGTAACAAGTATTTTATAAAAAAAACAATCATGTAGTTTAGTTCTCGATAAAAATGTATACTTTTCAAAATAAAAAACACTTTTCAACTCCTATCAACACGTACAAATAATAAAAACATACAACAAAGTTACGTAACTGTGTGACTGACGACCGTTTCACGCCGCAACCACGTGCGGTTGTAAATGTTGACTTATCTCGATTTATGTGTCATTGTTCCGATGTTTTGTGTGTTTTACCGTATGCATAGCGGTCCCGCTTCCCCGGCTGAACAGATGTTCGAGAAATAATGTTACAGAAAAGCCTGTGGTGAGGTAGGTAGATTGTAAATGCAACCAACAGACGAAAATCGACGAAGTACCTACCTACAACAATAAGATGTGAAAAAAGGCTGTCAAATTCGGAGAAACTAATCCTACAAGACAAGAGTAAACAAAAATATCTACTGTCGTAAACCACATTGAATCCGAAGATATCTGCATTTGACAGCGACGATGTTTCTACCCTTCTGATGAAAATTTCAAACCATTCTCCATCTAAAGGACTACTTTCTTGGAATACTACAATTCCTAGCGAAACAGAGTCAAAGGCCAACCACGTGTGTTTGTTTGAATTGCCTTATCTCGATTTATGTGTCATTGGTCCGATGTTATGTTTGTGTTACTTTAGGCATAATGGGTGTAAAAAGACAGTTTCCGAAGCCGAAAGCCACATATTCCACCCATTATTTGGATCATGTTTTTCCACTAGACCATACCTGGGAATATACTGGTTCTGGAGATATTGAAGGTCAAAGTCGCAATTTTTTTTTAAACTTTTTTACGAAAATGAAATCAAGTCTTATTACTAAACGTTTTTCCTAACAAACATTACCTGAATTTTTCGAAATTACGCATTTGAAGTTACAAAAACGCAATTAATATCAAACGTATCTGACAAGTACCTACGTGGCTTAGAGCGAAGGGGCAGGGTTTAACTCCACTTGCCTGAGTTTGCGTTACATTGCGCGCAATAAAAAATATTTTTTTTTCATACCTAAAAATAAAAGTCGTTTCCCAGCAATAATTTTTGCGCTAAAGTACTTTGTTAGACGTACAGTACGCGTAGTTAACGGCTCTGTGATGTGTCTTTTTACACCCTGTAAATAGAGGTCCGGATTCCTCCGGGTTAATAGAAGTTCGCGAAACCATGTTAATTTATAGCCTGTGATGAGGTAGGCAGGTCGCAGATGTTGTTTAAACCAACAATGTACGTGATTCTGACATGTCAACAAAAGACGGAAAAGGGCTCTCAAATTAAGTGAAATTAGACCACTTATTAAAAGAGCATACGAAACATATAGAAAAATATACAAATTAATAAAACATCAAACTTCACATTACGAATAGTGCCTGCAAGCAAGATCTTGTAGTCTCGTTTGGCGCCATAAAATCGGCGCTGGCAAATATAAAATGGGAATAATAATAACATAATAACTACTAACGACTTTTTTGACCTAAAGACGGCACTCAAGATCACACTCAAGGTCAAAAGCTTTCCACGTGCAGTACATACACGTGTCTAATCGTAATTTATATGTCATTGTTTCACAACTAATATTTACTCACATAATTATGTATAGTGTCCGACTGGAGGTTCAGTTTCGGCCAGGGCCGGTAGGATCGCGTATCGACCGAATTCGTTCGCTAAGATATTAATGTTGCAAGGAGGCAAACTTTTAAGTCCTTAAATATTTTGACTTAATTTAATTGTGACAAGTGGTAAAAGTTATTCATTAAAATTAATGATATGTTTTATGCAAAATAGTGCTTGCAAGTTAAAATTTACGCCGTCTCTGTACCTACATATTTCAAGAAAATCAATTATTTTTTCAGGTTACGATCTAAAATTTTTCCTAATAATGAGGGAGTTTTTTAACGGCTAGTAATTTAGCGATCGGTAGCTAACGTAAATTTTGCTATCAATGTCGAGACTGCAGGCCCAGTTTCGGCCATTAAAAATGGCTTCGGCTTGAGTTTCGGCCAAAAAGAGGCCGAAACTACCGTCTTTGTACTGAAGGTTTTGATAGAGATCTAAAACCTGTCTTTTTTGTCTACGTGTGTTATCATTTGTGTGTAGGTACTTATCGTTTTATTATCTACGTACAGCCTCAGAATCAATAAAAAAATGAATGAAAAATGTTTGCATTTTATTTTTTATATTTTTGACACCGACTTCCGAAATTAGTTATTTTTCTAATTTTTAGTGCATTTTCTTTATTGGAAGTCGGTTGTTTTTTTTTTTGTAAAAAAGTTTTTAATTTTTCACTTTTTATTTCGTACACGTATTTTTCGTTTTTGTTCAGTTTTCAAAAAGCGCTGAAGCAATTTCGATAAAATTTATATGAGACTACCTCGGGAATATATTCTGTCGGATAAAAAAAGAATTTTGAAAATTGGTCCACAACTGACGGAGAAATCGGTGGACATAAAAAATACATACAGTCGAACATAGAACCTCCTCTTTTTTCGAAGTCGGTTAATGAATTTTCTTCAAATTACTTTTTTGTGAATTTTTTTGATATTTTAATAGTTATTCTGCTATTCGGGGTGGAGACAAATCCAACAAATCAAAGATCTTTTAAATCGGTACAGCCGTTCTTGAGTTATAATTGGTGTAACTAACCCGACTTTGTTTTATATATAAGTATATAGATTTTATATATGTAAATATATAATTTTATAAAAGTTTGTCACGTTACGGAGCCGGAGTAATGGTGACATGTAGAGGTGGTCGTAGGAGTGAAACGCAGTGGAGGACGTAGAGTAGGAGGACCGTAGATGAGAGTTAGATGAAGATAAACACGACGAGTTCTGACGTATATTTTATTATATACAGAAGGCTTGATTATATGGAGCACTTATTAATCGTACGTACACCATACACTGTGACTAGGTAAAGGTATAAATTGTATTATTGCTAAAAACTGCCTGGTTATAAAAACTGCACTTCACTGTTCTAGTAAACTGGTAACTGTCATTTATTGAATAGAAGGAAAATGATAATGATGAATAGGAGCTTAGGCTAGCTCGGCAGCAGAATTAGAACTGATGTTTAATATAAAAACAGAGACTTGACAGAGAAAACAAGTAATTCTTGAATTTTAAATTAAAAAAAGGTAGGAAAGAACGTAGTTTTGGAACAGAGGTCAAAAAATAAACAAGGCTTTAACACTGCCTTGTTACAAGCTGAGCTCAATTTTCAATGGTGTGATATCATCTTCAAATCAAAAATTTTACTCCCTGTCAATTGTTCTTCTTGTTCACCACGTTAGTTCCGATTTCGGTTTCGGCCGAAACTGAAAGGGAAGGGAGAATTAACCGTAATCCACACAAGGACACACCTCGCCAGAATAGATGTCAAACGCACCCATTTTTTTACCCGCCTGAATATTTGATACTTCCTGTACAAGCAAGATTTACAAAGGCTTCATCTAATAATAACTAAATTAAATTACGAAGACAGATACAAAAGGGTTCCACGTTCCTCAACTTCCACCCTACAGCTTTGAAAGCGATTCCAGGAATTTCCTGATTGAAAATCATCATATTCGTACGGATTCCCTTAGGAGTAAGTTGCAAAGGTTCGTCGTAACTATGGCATTTTATTTCATGGCTTGGAGGGCCATTTGCACGCTCCGATTGGTTCGTTAGATAAAATGGACTCTGTAGATGGGATTGGAGTTACATTCTTTATGTAACTACGTAGTTAGTTAGGTATAGGTTCTACATTCTTACAGCCGTATTAGTAAGCAGATTCTAAATTGAAATTCTCCGTAGAAAATTTTGAATTAAGAACCTGCTAATCAGTGTTTAAAGATTAATTTACTACGATTAATATACTCATCGTTTTATTATCTTACTAGCTGAACCCCGGCACCATACCGCCTCGGAACAATAAAAAAAAATCCACATAAAATGTATGAGATAATGAATTTTCTTCAAATTACTTTTTTTGTGAATTTTTAGATGGGTTACCCTAGCCGGTCGTTCTTGCATACAAATTCTTCAAAAAAAAAAATGGATTTTTTTTTAATTTTTTTTTTAAACTATTTTTCTACATACAGTGCTAGATAATAGCGAAATAAATTAATAGGTTGTCGCCATACAACGTTTGTATGGAAAAATGACCGGCTAGAGCACCCTTAAGCTTATATTTATTTTTTATATAAATAAGGCCCTTATGGCGCGTGGTGTTCCACGCGCGCCTCAAATAGAATATGTCAGCCACCACTGACGAGGCCCATCATGCCCGGTGCCTGCATGCCAAAGGGTAGCGGATAGTCAGTAAGAGTCTGACACGCCCAGCTCCACCCAGAGCGGGCGAAGTTATTGGATGATTTCCCACCAACACAAATCAAAAGAAAAAGGTGTACTGAAGTTGCCTTCTGAATGAAACCTTACTGTATGCAGGCTAGCAGAAAAACTTTAAAAAAAAAATATTCAACCGACTTCAATAAATAATACTTACTAAAAAATGCAAAATAACTTTAATTTCGGAAGTCGGTGTTTCTAGTTTGGTTTCTTCGTTATTTGACACCGACTTCCGAAATTAAAGTTATTTTGCATTTTTTAGTAAGTATTATTTATTGAAGTCGGTTGAATTTTTTTTTTTAAAGTTTTTTATTTTTCACTTTTTAGTTTTTAGTTGTTGTACCCCATTCTAAAAGTAAAGTTATGCTCGAATTGATAGCCCCAAAAATAGGAAAGTTGAACATAATTGGTGAAATCAGGGTGTACCAGCGTGAACTGTACGAATCTGTATACCCCTTTAGAGCATATCAGCGTAATGTTATGTTGTGAAGTGGTGAAAATAAAATACAGACATGCGATTGCAGCAATTTTGGAAGGTTTGCTATTATTTATTGAAGAGTTTCATTGTGTATCTCCGAACTTCTTCATCAGATCTTCACAAAAATTTTTAATAATAATTAAAATGGGACCACATGTGAAGCACCATCTTCCAAACAAAAAAAAAATCATCAAAATCGGTTCAGCTAGTAAAAAGTTATGAGGACACACATAAAAAAAAAAGAAAAAAAAAATACAGTCGAATTGAGAACCTCCTCCTTTTTTTGAAGTCGGTTAAAAAAATAAGTCTGGCTGGTTTTGAAATCACATTCGAATTTAGAATCAGTTTGAATGTGTAGAACCTCGATCGTTGATTGTTTAGTGCGGGGCAGATTAGATTTTTTAGCCTGCTGAAAAGATAAACAGCCGTGTGTTTCTAAATATTGAAGACCCATAGACCCGACCCTGGGATGTGTCTCTCTGACACTTCCGAGTATGCTGCTTATTTGTGTTTTACTATAAATCGCAAAGCCTCCGTTTTAGTTCCTTATGTGAAGTAACATAAATGGCCAACGTGTTGTATCCCTCAATATAAATACCTAAATTATTTTTTTAATTAATTAGTGTTGCTAAATTGAAGAAAATTTTATCTAATACGAGTAGCTTCTTCGAGCGTAGATAGTCATTTGCCTGTTTTATGTTATAAATAATATATTGTCAACTTTCTGTTTCATATGATATTTGTATACTACATGTGGAAACTTGTAATTGGTCATTATTTTGTTTAAACTATTATTTACTGTTTCTGTCTAGCTGTAAGTTTTCCTAAAATAAATCAAATAAAATAAAATAATTACTTAGTTCTCATTGTCCTTAGATTACTTAATATAAGCTTGCCGATTACTGTACCAGGAATGCACAGAAATGGACTGTCCATTTGCCCGAAGATACCAATTAGATGTATAATCTATCCTTTTAATAATTTTTTGAAAGTCCGTACTTTCAAGCATCCTAAACCAGATTTACAACCAGACCCTGACTGTGAGAGTCTGTCAACTTCATCGTCCCTACCGTAACTCTTCAAAGTGAAATACCGTTGAAGTGACGTCATCTGCCAGTCAGTATTATCCGCTCCATTGATACGTCCGTTGCAGACATTGTTGTAAGTGTAACTTAGTGTGCGTGCAATTGTAATGGAGTTTAGGAACCATTAAACAAAATAGTCTTTCAATATTTGAATACAAAGGGGTCTTGATTTCACTGAGTCACCCCCGTTTTGAGAGAATATGAAGTTAAGGACTTATGAAACTCTAATTTTAATCTTATGCTTTAGATTGACAAGTTCTTATGCTGAAGTACATTTTCCCAAGTTCTTCACTTCGACTTCTCAATTCAGAAACCAGAGGTCTGTAATTACGTAGTTTGGCTATTTCTAAAAACATTCTTTTACTTTAATAAAACCGCTTTATTTTAAATTATGACTGTCCTGAACTCCTGAATAACATTGCTCCCGTCGAACGGCCAGTATCCACATAGGCACACTACTACTATTATACTACCATTGCATTGTAAGAACTTTTGTAACCATTACTTATCTGTTATTATTATAATTTAAAAAAAAAAACGCATTATTTTTTATTTTTACTTAGTAATTTTTTCAGTAAACCCTTTAATTTGATACCCATACCATGAAAATGCAAAAATAAAAATAAAAGTTAGGTATATTTTATGTATGAATTATTTATGTATTCTAGTCTATTTTATGTTTCAAAATCTATTTATACACACTGTGTCTACAGGGTGTAACGGAAAGCTGTGATCATATTTTAGGAACTGCATCTGCCCATCGCTAAGAACAACTTTCTTCAAGAAAATCCGAGGAAATTCTAAAATTTTTTTTTTACCTCCCATACAAATGTTGGCCAGCTGAAGATAACTTCGGATGGAACGTCCAATTTTTTTTTTGGGACTTTTCTATTTTTTTTTAGAGAAAGTTGTTCATTTCCATGGGCAGAACCGGCTCTTAAAATATGACCACACCTTTCCGTTACACCCTGTATATTTCTCAACCAACTTTCCAGTCGCAGGTCTGCTGAAAGAAATTTCTTTTAAAATAAGCAGCACCTTTGTGCTCTTCTATCTGTATTTGTTCGTTTTTCTCTTGGAAGTGTTTTTGTGTGTGCATAAATAAATAAATAAATAAAAAACAGTTGAATGGCCAGTATCACTGTATCAACCAAAGAACCGTTCAAACAAACTTCCTTATTTGAAAAGTATTAAGCAAAATATGTACCTACTTATGTACGTTTTCTCTTGTTACAGGTATACGAGAGTTACTCGACCGAACCGCCTCGCTTCGAAAAATCGCCGCTGTATCAACATAGGAAGGGAGTGGGACACTGTCCGGTGCACGGGTATGTTTACAGTGCCTGTATTTTTATTTAGTACCTACAGGTATGCTAGGGGCGGTTTGTCCGTGTGGAAAACCTTCCTGGAATTTTCATCAGGGGTGAACTTACAAAGTGCGAAATAAAATATTGTGTTGGTGCGATTTTGTCGAGCAACATTTTGTAACATATTTATGTTGTATAATGTTGCTTTAAAAAAAATAACTTCGGTGTGGAGGCACCATATGATGTGAGTTTGAAAATGTTGAAGTTAGTAACGTGGAAGTTGGTAGTTTTTCGATGTACCTTTCGATGTACCTACGTAAAAGTTAGTTGTGTCATCGTTTTTAGGGTTCCATACCTCAAAAGGAAAAAAGGAACCCTTATAGAATCACTTTGGTATCCGTCTGTCAAGACCCTCTTTCTCAGGAACGCGTGGAGGTATCAAGCTGAAATTAATATCGTCTGCAATCTCTTGAAGCTGTGAAAAAATCAAACTTCTAAGTTAACGCAATCAAAACATAGGTACCTACAGCTGGTAATCCCACATTTTGCCGCATATTTTGACATTCGCAAGAGAATCAAAACCTATAGCATAGATAGTATAATACTAGCGTCCTATAGGGTATTTCCCGTTGTACTACAATCATGAAATTTGGCAAGAAACAGTGTATTATATGTGTTGTTAAGAGAAAAATCTGAAAACTGTAAATTTTTAATTACATCACAAAAAAGAAATTAGGGTCCAAATTTTAAAGTGAGGCAATCGTATCATGTTGGGTATCGTATGAAACCAGCAAGCTAAAACAAATTTTTAATTATTATTACGACTTCTAATTTTTGATATAATTATGACGAAAATATTTTAAAAAATATATACGTTTGTACGGAACGCGTGTCGGACTTGCACTTGACCGATTTTTTTAAATGTTATGCCCTAAGGTTCCTGAGAAGTTATCGAAGAGTAACCCCACTGGGTACACCGATGTTAATTGAATAAGTTAAAAAGTTATGTATTTATGATCCGGACCTTTTATAAGAAAAACAGTCAGGAAACAAGTTTGCAATCAAAAATACCAATCATAATTATTAAGACTTTTAGATGATTGTTGCCTTAGTTGATTAGAAACCAGTTGGATTCTTTAGCACAAAATTTGCTAGAGAATCCGTCAAGCCTCTCATTAGCAGACACAATTAAAAACCAATTGTCGCATCTCCTTAAGAAGAGGCGACGGGCCTGATGGATTAACCCCTCAGGCCCTGCGCGCGTCAAATTTCAACATATGTTAAGCCCCGTTGACAGTCGATTAACTACAGACTATATCATGTTCCGGGTGTGTAAACCTTGCCACAGGTTTAAAAACCTTGGGTAAGCGTAATAATAGCGGTTTAAAACGCATGAATCGGGTTATTGGCAATTTTTTGGCTAGGCAAACGGAATTTCCCCACTGGCACCCCGGTGTGCCGCCAGACACTGAATGCCATTGTTGGATATTCAATAAACACCAATAAAAGCAAACCAGTTGCGTCTCTAATTACCCGACTGCGCGACGAGAGTCTATTTATGTATGTATGTATGATTGTTCCTTTGTGGCACTATAGAAACCAACGCGTGGGCCGATTTTGATAATTCTTACGTCAATTGATTAATCTTAATCTTGCGAGTGCTACTAAAGAGACTTTGACCTCTGAGTTTGTTTCGGTGTTTCTTCTCAGGGTAGTCAGCTAGGAAACACCGGCCTCATCTAGCTTAAACTGACAAAAAACATTGACGTGTAAAAGTGTTCCTTGTAACCTATTTACTGAATAAACATCATTTATCATTATCATTTATCAAAGACATGACATTAATCAAAATACAATATGGCAACAACCAGACGCCATATTGTGAAAAAGAAAGAAAATAAGGTCAACGAACTATATTAAGCGGGATATCAAAATAAAAGATTTGAGGAGGCATTTCCAAAAATATAACTCACTAAAATATATAAAATAAAATAAAATCATATTTAAAAAAAAACCCGACTGTAAAAAACAACTAAAAATATAAGATAAGAGAGATAAGTTCCAAACAAGTCACTCTCCAAGCAGTCTGATGCAGTTGTTGGCATGAAATCAATAATTAAACTAAAATAACTGCCACCAACTGCATCAGACTGCTTTTTAGTTGTTTTTTAAAATCGAGTTTTTTTTAAAACGTGACGTGTTTCATTACAAAGTTCCAAACAAGTCACTTTCTAAGCAGTCTGATGCAGTTGTTGGCATGAAATCAATAATTAAACTAAAATAACTGCCACCAACTGCATCAGACTGCTTTTTAGTTGTTTTTTAAAGTCGGGTTTTTTTTAAAACGTGACACGTTGCATTACAAAAGAATCAGTGGAGACAAAATTAATTTACCTACAGTCCTACCTACAATTTGTACCTCAGCACAATGGCACATTTTTTTTTGCATTTCAGACAATATGTATTGTATGATTGTATATCATACTATAATCAAACGGCGTGAGAACCACTCTAATCAAACGTGTTTTATATAACGATAAACATAATACCTATTTATCACCGGTATTTTTGCTTAAAGTGTCTATTTACTTATCATTAGATTAGAGCTGCGTTACACTAAGTACCAAATGACATATTTTGTGGCATACAGACATGCGTTGTATGATTGTCATACTATAATCAAACGGCGTGAGAACCACTCTAATCAAACGTGTTTCAATCGATAAACATAATACTTATTTATCACCGATATCTTTGCTCAAAGTGTCCATTTACTTATCACTAGATTATAGGTGCATTAAACTACCGAATTATTTACGATAAGATGGATTTCCTAGTGTTATCGCAGGATGTATGTTTTGACCAAAAATCGATAAAATTTTAACGCGTTCTAAAACCAGATAAAACATAAAAATGTTATCTATCCCTGTTGCCTGTCACTATAAATAATATTGTTTGTCTTGATGGTTAGACGGTATTCCTTTCAACCTGTAAGAGGTTGGCGCAGGTACGAGGAAACAGCGGGGTGGTTTTAGTCAGTACGAGTCTGACAGAACCCTTCGCCGGCCCCAAGGTGGGGGAGATCCATGAAGATTTCCACCCCAAAAGATCGAGAGGATAGGCAGAACCGAAGAGTGGCCTATTCTCTGCAGTGGGTGAAATCGGGCTGTAGATAATGATGAGTGAATTATTTTACTTTACCCCATTAGTCGCCCTACTGGTGAAGCAGAGACGGTAGCAATTCTGATATGTTAGGCCTACTGAGAAAAAAAAACCTGCCAAGTGCGTGTCGAGCTTCGCACATTTAGGGTTCCGTACCAAATGAGGGAATTATCAAAGAAAAAATCTGATTTATTAATATATTGGTATTTGTTAGTAAAATTTACGTAATAATAATACATTATCACCAAATTTTAAGTTCATAGGTCAATAAGTAGTTAAAAAATTCTTGGGAACAAAATTTTGTGATAGACGACAGACAGACGGACGGACAGACAGACAGACGGACAGGTAAGTGACAGCAATAGGGCTCCGTTTGGACCCTTCGGGTACGAACCCTAATTAAATCAGCTGCAACATACCTACATTTATATATGCATAAATTGACAAAGTGTACAGAGCCTTTAGACAAAACACTTTTCTGTTGACGTTAACGCTAACGCTTCGTGCAAAATGTATGGTAACGACATTCCTGGTCGTGAGTCACGTGATAGTTCTCTCCGCAGGTAATGTCGTTGCCATACATTTTGCACGAAGCGTTAGCGTTAGCGCTATTATAAAAGTTATTTGGCTAAGGGGGCTGACCAGCTGATTTCATTTTCGCGATTTCAGGTTTGGTCCCATTACAAAAATTGTTGCTAGTGTTTTCATTAATTGTTGTGTTACCGCCTACACCTTGTATATTTACCTAATCATCGACTCTAAAAGAAGAACTCTTAATAGTATATTTATACCTCTAACAGTTATTTTCTTTTCAGGGATGAACCCAAAGCGATATGGGCTGCGATTCGGTCTCTCCTGCAAGATGGCACTCTTATGAAATGCTATGACCAAGCTTTCGACGATATTGCAGCTGACACCACTAGAAGGTAACTAACTGACTTAAATTAAAGTCTGCGTTCAATACATCTAACACACAGTGCCGGCGCCTCACCGCCGGGCAAAGCGCGGTTATCGGCGGCTCATAAACCCGCTTTACCGCACAAAAGAGCAGACAACAGGGCCGCCCGGGTGCCGCCGCGTGTCGCGTGATTTGGGCAAGTTTCTGCGGCCACGTGCCGGCCGCACAGACGCCCAGGAAAATCTGGCGGTACGTCCCACTCGGCAAAAGCCGGCGGCACTGTGTGTAGGAGGTGTGTCTTAGGGGCCTAGGAAATGCGACATTCTACCAGCGATAACTATTGTCAAAAGTAAAAAAAAATGTGGGATTGTATTGTATGTCGGGCTAGTGTCCGCAACTCCACGTCTAAAGGGCTTATTTTGCGTACGGGGGGAACAGGTTTGTGATTTACTCCACCCCAGCTCCTCAAGAAAGACCAGCAGCGCTCTAGTCATCATCGTCATCAGCCTTTTTAATGTCTCCACTGCTGGGGCACAGGCCTCCTCTCTGTCTAGTGCTATTGTCTATCTCACGGAGGATACCTGGCTTTCGGAAGTACATTACCTTGTATCCAGCGACCACTGGGCAGTTTAGAAGCAGATGAGCTGCTGGCTTATCTTCCTCCAAGCAGACTCTATACTGGGTGTAACAGAAAGGTGTGGTCATATTTTAAGAACCTGTTCTGCCCATGGAAATGAACAACTTTCTCTAAGAAAAAATAGAAAATTCCCAAAAAAATGATTAGCCTTTCCATACAATGTTATCGTCAGCTGATCAATATTTGTATAAGTAGTAAATTATTTTTTTGAGAATTTCCAAAATTTTTCTTGAAGAAAGTTGTTCATATGGATGGGCAGATGCAGTTCTTAAAATATGAGCACACCTTTCCGTTACACTCTGTATAGTGGTCTGTCTGTAACTCCTATGAAAGAGAGGTGCTTATCTAAGAAATTGTGGGATTTATTGAAAGTCATTTTGGGAGTTACGACAATGGTTGTTGCTGACAGAATGTTACTTTGTGTAAAGTTTCTGGTCATCTGTCTAGATATGCTACACGTGCCAGATGCAACTACAATGCACCAATGTCTTTAAAAGGACATAACTAATCACAACAGGTGTATTCACACATACAAAAATGTGTTACTTATACAAAAAAAAAAACAAAAAAAAACAAAAATGACTTGTTTATACGACAACCGGAATGACGTCAATCTTAAACTTATAAAAAAGACAACCAAATACCTATCTTACTTTGCAATGATCTTCTCAAACATTTCAATTAAAAAAGATAAACGTTTAGATATCCAAAAACGGTAAACACTGATATAAGAAACAAAATATGAGTCGTATCGAAATCCGTGTTCACTCAAACAATAAAAAACTTAAAAAAAAATTGAAACGACTTCCAAAAAAAAATGCAAAATAACTTCAATTTCGGAAGTCAGTGTTCCTGGTTTTGTGTTTTCGTTATTTGACACCGACTTCCGAAATTGAACTTATATTGCACCTTTTTAGGAAGTCGGTTCTATTTTTTTTTTGTAAAAAGGTTTTTATTTTTCACTTTTTAGTTGTGGTTCCCCATTAAACTGTGTTAACAATTCGTAGACAAACGATCGCAGCATTCGCGGTTGATTTGCTGTCAATTTTTGAAGAGTTCTGCTGTCTGTCTCTGAAACCCATAAACCCACCATAGAAAGAAAAGAAAGATAAAAATATATATGAAATTTAAATGGGACCATTTCGGAACACACCCCTTTCAAACAAAAAAAGAATTTTACAAATCCGTCAATATAATTATGACGGAGTTATGCCTGAAAAAACATTAAAAAATAAAAATACAAACATCCGAATTGATAACCTCCTTCTTTTTGAAGTCGGTTAAAATACTAAATATCTTGTCTAGACGATAATCTAAATGACTTTGATCTTAAACTGATAAAAAAGTCAACTAAATACGTAGGTTACTTTACAATAAATAAATAAATAAAAAAACACATATCATTAACAATCAAAATTCTTAGTCACATTACATATTCAAAACAAAATACAATAACAAATGTTATTTGATAAAATAAAATTCAAGTGATAAATGATCTTCCTCAAACATTTCAACTAAAAGACAAAAACATTTAGTCAAACACGGTAAATACAAAAAAAAAGAAAACAATATACATAATTATGTGTCATATATGTGTCTAGGCAGATGTTAGTCACCGGAGATGAATGAACTGTGATAAATGCATGACCTAGACAAAACAGGGCAATACTGAGGTAAAAACAGTAAACAGTTTCATTGATATGTATTTACAATCGTTTAAACACGTGTTTCTTATTAGAATAGAGATTTATTTAGCTTGTAGAATGACTTTGAGAATCAGCCCGATTAGTTACGGAGTCAAACAGAATCCTTGGGCTATATACATGTCATATTCTATCAACTATACTTACCTACTGATTTACAATGAGTACAATCATTGTAAATCTGTAATTCCGACAGACGAAATCCCAAGCAAAATGTATGAGATTGTCAATTGCTAACGAAACGTCACGAGGCAAACAGTGACATTCTACTCGTATCAGCGATAACAATTGGGAATATGCATGTTTTTCTTTTTTTAATTACTAAATATAATACTTAATAACTATAGTAAACAACTATGCCAGATTTTTTTTAATATCTACGTCAGAACCGAAGTTATGAAGCTTTTAAGATGGTAAATAGAAAGAGAAGTTCTACGTAACATCTGACGTTAATGGACATGACGCCCATACAGCTGCCATAGAAAACGGCGTTTTCGAGAGAGGGACAGATATATTTTATTTGTTTAAAATTGTTATATCTCGTTTGTTTTTCGGTCAATTTTGATTCTGTTTTTACTATTTTTTTTTCCTTTATTATTTATTTATTATTCCATCTTTGTATATTTATCGATAAACCGGTTAGATATGAAAAAAAAATCATGCATATATTCCTTATTGCTAAAAGTGGTCTTTCGATAATTGTTGGTCTTTTGAATGTTATAATGGGCTCGTAACGTGTCGGTCGGCTCATGTCAATCCCAAGTACATTTTGAAGTTTTTGACATTCGTTACAGAATATTCGCTGATGGAATGTTTTTTCAATCATTTTTTCTGGACCCCCCTGTTCTTAGATCGCTTTAGTACATGGAGTCGAATCATCGAGAGAAAAAAACTGTTAGTACTGTAAGCACTGTGTATTTTATTTCTTCGATTCACAATGATCCCTAATCAATAATCGTGACGAAATGTGTACTCAATTTATCAAAAATCTGCTAATTTTAAAGTTAAATTCCCGCTTCTTAGATTACAGAGGTGTGAATTCGTCTACCATCATAATCGTTTAAATTGCACAAAAAAAAAACAGACAATATTTTTGTCTGAGTATTTTGGGTTGTCATTACAAAGAAACAACCCAAGTTTAACTGCTAACATTGAAAGGCTTAAAAGTTATACATTACAGTTGACTGAGTGCGCAGTCTGCTTACAGCCTAGCGGCACGCCGGCGTGCAGTAGGCACGCAGTTGCCTGGCAGTTGTAATGACTGTCGGTTGACAGTCTCACTGCAGTTACGTTAACTGCATCCAAACTAGAACTTTACAAATGGTGTGCTTGGGCTTTAACAGTATATCATGTAGGTGATACGTCAAAATCAGTCAGCCATATCCTAATATTATAGTCTTTTTTTGCTATCGGGGGAAACCATCAAAAGCCTCCTGGACTTTTGAGGGAAAGACCAGGTAGAGAGAGTGGGATTTTCACCTCACTAAAACCACCCTGGTAATCACCATCAGCGCATGGAAGCGGGCTTCGTGACGTCTTAAAATAACACCCCGGAACCTGCTTTGTGCAACGCCTGTTAAGGCTCAATTACACCTTCTGATTTCAAGGGACCCAATTTAGGAAACGGAAAGGTGTAATAGCAGTTAGAGCAGTTAGTGTCCGATTTAGTGAGATCGAAAGGTCCCGATTTGACTTCCTAAATTGAGTACGATTTAGGATAGTGTAATCGCATCATTACGATTTAGAGCTGAGAAAAAAATCTGAGTCCGCCCTTTTTCTTTTTGGTCCGCTCCTGGTAGAATCAGTTTTTGAGACTTTCTAGCGACTTTTGAGATTCTGTCTAGGGGCTTGAATTTGTAAGAGTTGGCAACACTGCCGATTTAGGATTCCGATTTAGGAGTCCAATTTAGGATGGTGTAATCGCTAGCTAGATTGTTCCTAAGGTGGGTCCCTGGTAATCACCATCAGCGCATGGAAGCGGGCTTCGTGACGTCTTAAAATAACACCCCGGAACCTGCTTTGTGCAACGCCTGTTAAGGCTCAATTACACCTTCTGATTTCAAGGGACCCAATTTAGGAAACGGAAAGGTGTAATAGCAGTTAGAGCAGTTAGTGTCCGATTTAGTGAGATCGAAAGGTCCCGATTTGACTTCCTAAATTGAGTACGATTTAGGATAGTGTAATCGCATCATTACGATTTAGAGCTGAGAAAAAAATCTGAGTCCGCCCTTTTTCTTTTTGGTCCGCTCCTGGTAGAATCAGTTTTTGAGACTTTCTAGCGACTTTTGAGATTCTGTCTAGGGGCTTGAATTTGTAAGAGTTGGCAACACTGCCGATTTAGGATTCCGATTTAGGAGTCCAATTTAGGATAGTGTAATCGCTAGCTAGATTGTTCCTAAGGGACCCACCCTTGAAATCGGATGGTGTAAGTGAGCCTTTAGGGTTAAATCCCTGAAGTAAAAGGGTATCCCCAAACCTCACTGTACACGGCAGCACGTGAAAACTGTGCCACCGTCTTTCCTAGAGTCACTCGGTGGGCGGACAGAGGCCGCGTCCGCGGTGTCCCACCTCCCTTAAGGCCCTACTACCGGCCAAATGGCGCCCTCATCGAATGAAAAATCGTAGCATAACATAGAAAATAATTATTAAAGAATCTAACGTCACGTTTGTTACAAAGAGGATAAAGTGTTATTACGTTTTTAAAACAGGTCTCAGAATGTTTCGTATCCAAAGTAGTAGGCAAAAGTGTCAGAAACGGCCATTTTTGATACTTTGATTATCCTCTTTGTAACAAACGTGACGTTGAATTCTTTAATATTTATTTTCTATGCTATGCTACGATTTTTTATTCAATGAGGGCGCCTTTTGGCTGGTAGTAGGGTCTTAAGGCGTCGAGGCGGTTGCCTCTCCGACGCTTTCTTTTCGGAGCGGCATCAGCCCTCTCACGGACATCATAGATCTATCAACGAGGATTCATTTCATGCTATATATTTTGTCACAGACTGACAGACCTGCGCCACGCTGAAAACGCGTTGAACGATGAATTGGAGACGGAAATCTACCGGTGGGCCATCGAGACAATTGGCATGATGATCTTCGGCATCCGGCTGGGCTGCCTCGACGGTCCCGTGCATATACCTACCGCTGACAACCAGTAAGTTTTCCTGAATAATTTATTGTATACTACCATAGGTTCAAGAGCTTTTGTGCCCGTCCTAGCCGTACTTATAAAAAGACTAGCTGACCCGACAGACATTGTCCTGTCTTAGCTATGAACTGTCAAACGCGCGAAGTTTAGTCGTTAAGTTTTCTGAAAATTTCTGCGCAACTTTCCTTTTTTTTCTTTCATGAGAACCTTCTCCTGACAATAACAAATACAAAAAAAAAGAATTAGCGAAATCGGTCCAACCGTTCACGCGTGATGCCGTGACCAAGGAAATAGGGATTCATTTTTATATGTATAGATAACCATTTTTTTTTGTGATTCGTTTAAAGACTAGCAGGTTCTTCATTCAATTTTTCTTATGGAGAATTTTAATTTAGAATTCACTAATCAGTATTTAAACAAAGGATGTGGTTAGCGTGTTTTATAAATGAGGTTAAAATCGTCTACTTATGATTATGAGCTCCTTGTTTTACCTCCGTTATTTATAACCTTAGTGTTTTAGGCATTTTGGCACTAAGAATTATTAAGTATGTAGAAGTGTGAAAACTTTAATCTACGGAAGCAACGATTAATTTTCCTTTGTAACATTAAATCTTACTTTGTAACATTTATTATCCTTGAAATATATGTGTCAAAATTGAGGTATTCATATTACCGTTATTAATCAAATCCTGGCACGGCATGCCAAAAGAAATCTAATACTTACTAGAAACCATTTTTTTTTCATTGTACTATAACTCTGGCCCTTATGTCTTTTTCCATAGAAAACCAGAAAAGACCTCCCTTGACGATGAGATCCACGACCTCTGCTCCCTCGCCAAACGTTCCCTAGAGGAACTGACTCCGGCAGAACGTCTAGTGCGAGTCAGCCGGGACATCGCTGATGGAAGCTACCTGGTCCGCAGCGAGGGCACTCTAACCCCTGGCAGTCCGACCTTCAACAGTGCGCTCAAGGCCTTTGACAGACATTTTAGGTGAGTTTGTTTTTGAAAATCCATGATTTCCACTTCCTCTCTGAGTACCCTCGGACCAAACGCTTTGCCGGAGTCAGCTCTGGCAGAGCGTCTTCTGATGTATCAGCGTGCGAGGTTGCTGCGCTGGGGAGTGCGCTCAAGGTCTTTGACAGACATTTTAGGTTTCATTGACTGATTGAATTTCTTGGAAAGGGAATGAAAATAGACTGCATTCAATTCGTAACCCTGTACCGCTTCCTCTAATGATTTTTAATTGAGCATGACGTCTAAACGACTAGTCTTATTTCTTTGAAAAAAATATATGTTACTCTAGATATTTTTTTTTGTAATTTGATATATGTGAGTATTGAAATTATATTTTATAACAGAGTGTAATTAATTTGTAAAATTATGCCTATCGCAAATAAAAAATGCACACGCAAAAACTATTAAGCGTATTTTTATGAAACCTTCACTATTTTGAAGATAATTTAATTGTTTATATTTTAGTATACGTGTTTTAGTATCATACCTGTGGTTTTATGTATAATAAATTTCGGGCAGCGCTCCTTGATGGGCCAGTCCTATTACTGGGTAGACGTACGACGCGTTACGTGAGCTCAGCATAGAACACGCAAGCTAACCACTCAAGGTCGTTGACAGTTAATAGCGCCTTAATTAGAAGCTAAGCTAGGAAGAAGTGGCGCAACCAAATCTCTAGTCTGTTGGAAAAACATTTTGGAGAACCTTAAAAGCCACCGCTCAAGCTTTAAAGCCTTCTTCCAAAATAATCTTCCTTTATCGCTAAAATTGATCTTAGTTATTGATCATAGTTATAGAGATTCTTAGTTATTCGTCAAAATATGATAGTCAGTAAGATAAATAGTATCTTCTTGTCCTCTTAAAATACTGCGATCACAATTCACAAATAAATTTGTCAATAATTTTGATCACTTCTTCGAGAATTGCTTTTAAAAACGACATAGTTCGTACAAAATATTTCTGGTACAATGTGCTAATTTACATTTATGGCAACTTTATTGACCAACCTACACACGTTATTCGTCGGTATCAGCCACCAGGATCGTGCTCACATTCACTGCAGGCGTCATGGTCAGCAGATTAGCATACACGTGACACGCGCACAGCATGTACTTGTACACATAGTACCGAACTACTGAATCCTTGTTGTTTTGACATTCTTGATTTAATGACTCATCATGGGCAACATATTTTTGCAACTACAGTCTTATTAATAAAACTCGCTTATGCACTTGTCCCTCCGCCAACGATGAGCAAGTAGCGAGTAGAACTTCAAACTAAATACGAGTCGGCGAGTTGCGAGTGTGTAGTTCAGATGGCTTTGACGCGGGTAAAACCCCGCGTCAAAGCCATCTGAACCTATTTATTTTCTGTGCTATGCTATGATTTTTTATTCAATGAGGGCGCCACTGGACCGTTAGTAGGGACTCAAGCGAGTGTGCGAGTGCGACGGGCGATTACTCGCACCCCTCGCTCGTGCGGCTGGTCCTCTCAGCGTGAATTCTGACCGCCTAGCGAGCTGGCGAGCATCGCTGAACGTGTCGTTACAGTGTTGCCGTTTTAGCCACTTTGTGGCTAGATCTAGCGGATTTTCAACGGTTTTAGCCAAATATAAAACCATTTTAGCCACCAAAATAAATCTAGCCACTTCTGGCTGATTTTTAGTTTGTTAAACCTACTTTTATTACTATTAGAGGTCTACCGACTAATATCACCATACTATTTATAGATATTACCAATCTACCACCAAACTAAAATTAGTTAATTGTAGGCAACACCATCAATTAGTAGTAGTAGTCCGCATTATGGCACGGGGTTCCCCAATGAATGTTTATTTTTAACGTAGTTCAGATCCGATCGAATGAAAATGTAGACTATTACTATTACTATTAAGTCCATTTTATTTTGCATCAAGTCAATACTACTTGTGTTAAAATTTCAAAGGGAGCGGACGGAATATTGTTATTGTTTAGCCGAAGACGCTCGCGAGCAGATCTATTTTTAATTTGCGTAAAGAAAGTGAATATTTTGTGTGATTATGGACATTCCGATGAAGAAAAAGTGTTATATTCAAAGATATAGGACTGAATGGGAGAATAACGAAGAATTTAAACAATGGATCAAGCCAATTGCGAACAGTCCAACGAAAGCCTTTTGTACGTATTGTCACGTAGAAATTGCTGCTAAGATTTATGATTTGCGTAAACATAGCGAATCCAAAAAACACAAGGCGAAATGTGAATTAATCACCAAAAATAAACAAATTCAGTTTATTTCTACGCCTGGTGGTGCTGGTGCAAAGAACAGTCAAAAAGCTGAAGGTCAGCTGGCCTTGTATATTGCTGAACATAGTTCCATATCGAACATTGACCACCTTTCAGACCTTTGTAAAGAAGTTTTTTGTGATTCAAAGTGGGCCAAAGATATAAAAATGCATAGAACTAAATGTACACAAGTCATAAATCAGGTACTTGCACCACATTTCAGGGAAACTCTTCTTCAAGACATTGGCTCTCAGAAATATGGCATTATTTTAGACGAGTCTACGGATGTCAGTGTATCCAAATACCTTGGAATAGTTGTACGATATTTTAGCCTGAATATGAATAAAATTGTGTCGTCATTTCTATCCCTGGAGCCTATTGAAAGAGCTGATGCGAGAGGTATAGTAACAACTTTAATAAAATGTTTAGAGTCACTAAATCTTCCAGTACAAAACTTGATTGGTATCGGCACTGACAATGCATCAGTAATGACGGGCCGTAATAACAGTGTAATTGAAATTTTGAAGAGGGAGTATAATTTACCAAATTTGATCCTCATTAGATGCATCTGCCACTCTTTGCAACTAGCGGTCAGCCATGCCTCTGAAAGCAACCTGCCCCGCAATATTGAATTTTTGATAAGAGAGACGTACAACTGGTTCTCCAATTCTCCAAAACGCCGGGATGAATATAAAGCACTGTTTCAAACAATTAACTGCGGGGACGATCCATTAAAAATATTAAAGGTTTGTGAAACCCGTTGGTTGTCTATTGAGCCTGCTGTAGTCAGAATATTGGCACAATGGGAAGAGCTAAAACTACATTTTGCTTTGGCTAGAGAGAAGTGCTATACAGCGGGACTGCTTTCTGAAATGTACAGTGATGAGGGTAATCGGCTATACCTATGTTTTTTGAAAAGTATTCTACACGACGTTCAAATTGGAATAAAAGTATTTGAAGGCGAAAATATGGATCCTGTCAAACTGTTTGAAACTCTCATGACCTTGCTACGATCTCTCTGCGTCAGAATAATAATGCCAGGCGCTGCAACAACAGACAAAGATTTCCTTACAATCCAAGTAGAAAATCATCTAGATCCAGTTGCACACTTGGGACATCTCTTCGAATCTCATGCTAGTAAAAGTAACTTAACTCCACAATCAATAGCTAATATCAGGAAACGGTGCATCGACTTCAATATGAAGTTGGTACACGAAATTCAACACAGAATACCTTCTAATTACGAGATCCTTAAGAAGGTAACACTTTTAAGTCCAGAAAACACGTTAAAACAGATCAAGGATCCTTATGCACTGGTTGGATTGGCAAGAGAATTCGGTTTTGATGACCAAAAAATAGATAAAATTGTTCAACAGTGGAAAACTATACATTTCACAGAATGGGACACTTCAGGAGACAGTGTTAAGTTCTGGGCTAAAGTTTTAAAATATAAGAATGCAGCAGGAGTTAATACATTCCAAGAAATAGCCGACTTGGCTATTGCTGTGTTGTCCCTTCCTCACTCTAATGCGGAAGTGGAAAGGCTCTTTAGCGTGATGAACACTGTAAAAAATAAATTAAGAAACAGACTGTGTGCATTAACACTTAATTCGATAATTATGATTAGAAACCAATTAAAAATATTAAAAAAAGCTTGCCACAATTATGTTTTGCCACCTGAAGTTTTAAACAAAGTCACAAAAACGGTCAAATCGGTAAAACAAACTGAAATACCATCCACATCATCATCCATTGACGAAGAGATTACTGAATCTCCAGATGAGATTGTAGACTTTGACATTGAATTTTAATTTTAAACTAAATAATTGACAATAGGTTTCACTAGCTGTACATTTTATTTTAATCAGCTTTTAATAAAAATGTAAATTAATACTAAGTATTAAAATTGTTTTATTTAACCCATTTATCCCCCATGCCTAAATTGTAATACTTATCAATAGTAATTGGATAGCAGTAACCGGCCAAAAGTACTTTAGCCACTTCTAGCGGAATTTTGAAAGAGAGTTTTTTGCAAAACTGGCAACTTTTTTCTTACATGTGGCCACAAACTAGATTGTCTTAACGGCAACACTGTCGTTAAGCGAGTATTATCTTCGATAGCTCTTGTCGCTCAGCAACAAACTTGTGGAGCGAGTCCTCGCCGGCGGTATGACCAGTCAGTGATCAACTATATATAATCTATGCATCTCTTTTGTTTACACGGAATGTATTATTGCACGTTTCTTGAGCGTCAACATAGCCGATAGTTAGTCGCTTACTCGCCGGCGGTGGGACAAATGCCTTACCCTATAACGTATAATGCTTAGTTTGAATACTTATTACGAAATTCGAATTCTTCATCAACAAATTTTGATTTAAGAACCTGCTAATCAGTATTTAGGTATTCACATGCTTATTTCTTGATAAATAAGATTCATAGTTGTAAGTTCTTGACTAATTGTAGATACACAAAAAAAAAAAAGTACATACAGTCGAACATAGAACCTCCTCCTTTTTACGAAAGTCGATTAAAAATAGGTAAATTCATGCTATTGACACGGACATGCAATTGTTCAATTTGATGAAAACTTGACAGATGCATCAACCAAATTCATTTCATTTTAAAATGATACCTACCTGTTTTAATTTTCTGTTGATGGAGATCCACTAAGATCTGAAGAGCTATTTCAGAAATCAAAAATAATGTTTCAGAATATACACATCTTAGCTCATTTACATTCGAAAACGAGTCCTTTTGGCTTGACATGCCTTAAAGTACTGTTCCGCGAATTTATTACGCCTTTAATAAAAAAAAACAACCTAATTATGATTTCAATGCAAATGAAAATACACCGTTATGATAAAACCAACAAAAACCAGATGCTTTCGAAAGAGGCTCCGTAATGAAATTTGCATACAGTACTTACCGTATTTTTACTATAAGTATCCAGAACAAGGTCTTAATAAGAAATTTAGGATAAAGAGACATAAATGGGACTATTATACGGAACGGACAAAGCAATCTATAAATTACTTGTTGAAGTTCTTATCAACTTTTTTTTTGGTAGACAATTTTAAAAAGTCACTGTCTCTTTTTAACCGACTTTCGAAAAAGGAGGAGGTTCTATGTTCAACTGTATGTATACTCCCGAGGTGATCCCATATAAATTTTATCGCTTTAGCGCTTTTTAAGAAACTGAACAAAAACGAAAAATACGCATATCTTGATGACGTTTTTGTGTTCTCTAAATGTTTAAATTCCACGTTCCATGTTATTGGGGTTTTAGTTCTGGGGTATAACAACTAAAAAGTGAAAAATAAAAAACTTTTTTACAAAAAAAACAACCGACTTCCAAAAAAAAAAATACACTAAAATTTTAAAAATAACTTTAATTTTGGAAGTCGGTGTCAAATATCGTAGAAATAAAATACAAACACCGACTTCCGAAATTAAAGTTATTTTTAAATTTTTAGTGTAAGTATTTTTTTTTGGAAGTCGGTTGTTTTTTTGTAAAAAAGTTTTTATTTGGAGCAGTAGTGGTCCAAACCCAGGCAGGTGCCTTTGTGTAATTTATTTTGTCACCATTGCTTTCAAAACGGTGAAGGAAAACGTCGTGTGGAAACCAGCACGTCCTAGAACAACAAATTCGAAGACATGTGACATCCACCACCCCCTACTGGGCCCGCGTTGTGGATTACGGCCCTTCCCCTAAAGAAGAGGCCTGAATCCCAGCAGTGGGAATGTTATAAAGCTGATTATGTTATATATAATATAATTAATTTTTATGTTATATAAATATAACATACATATATGTACAGCTTTTCAGCAGTTTGGGCAAAAGAATTACAATGTCATCATCATTGTCATCGTTATTCTTAACGCTCACCCTGTTCGGTCAGCTAATTGGATCGTGAATTTATGGCTCATTCTCTATGGTTTGTGTATGAAAGAAATACAAAGGGGAATGCCCATCTGCCATACAAAAAAATGCCTGGTATGGACAGTAACTATTAATAGTCCAAAATAGAATTACTATTTAGAATAAAACGTGTATAGTGAAATTATTCTTGAGTTTGTTTAATTAGGGTAAAAATATAACGATCACTAAATATATTTAACTTAATATCCGTTTTTTTTTACGGAAGTCGTGTTTATTTGACATGAGTAAGTGACATTTAGCCAAAGAGGAATCATCAAATAATCCATATAGAACTATTTTATACATTTAGTGCACAGTTATAATTAATTTTGTATTATACGATCTATATGTACCGTAAGTCTAATTAAAATAATATATGCTTGTCAATATTAAGTCAAATCACGTATTTTTTTAATTGAAAACTTATCTAGGCTGTATAAACCACATGTCCTGTGCTTTAGTGACAGTTTGACATTACTGCTTATGTCAAATAAACACGATCTCCATATAAATATAAGCGGATATCAAGTTAAATATATTTAGTGATCGTTATATTTTTCCCCTTGTTAAACAAACTTAAGAATTATTTCATTATACCTATTTTATTCTAAATAGAATTAAGCACTATTAGTAGTTTCTGTCCGTTTCAGGCATTTTTTGTGCATTCTCCTTTGTATTTACTTATAGGTGTGTGAATAATCCGGAAATGATATTTAACGCACGTTGACTATAGCAAGTTTAAGTTAGCATTAAAGTGAATCAAATAGGCACACAATAGTAGGTACCTACATTTTGATGCAAGTGAGCAAAGCTTGTCAGCCGAGGTGGAATAGGCACGTCCAAACCAAAAGCGAGGCAGTTTAGGAGCCGTGAATCTGCAATGACAATTGCCCACGTGTATGAAACAATGATTTTCAGTACACTTACCTACTCGAAAATATAAAACTTCATTAGCATAATATTCACTATACTGTGTGTACTTAACAAATTATTAAGGCGCTATTAACTGCCAATGACCTTGAGTTGAGCATGCGTGTTCTGTGCTGAGCTCACTTAATGCATCGTACGTCCACCCAGTAATAGGACTCACCCATCAAGGAGCGCTGTCCGAAATTAGACGCAATATTATTTTTTTACACATAATAAAATTGTCTAGAGTAAATTTTTTTTTTTTTTTTTCAAAGAATTAACTAGTCGTTAGACGTGATGTTCAATTAAAAACCACTAAAAGTCGTATAACTGAGCCTTAACAGAAATGGCACGCGGATAGATTTTTATGCACCTTATAATATAATAGATTGTGGTGAGGGCGGCCGCCGCACTTTTCAGCACTAGTACAAAATAGGCTAAATTGCAAGCAGTAAGGGTAGGAGCGGGTTTTCGAGTACCTAAGTATGTTGAAAAATATTTATGAACACAAAGTTATTAACATCCCAGGTTAAAAATGATAATTTGAATACATTAATAAACAAGTTTGACATCCCGTCTGAAATGTTAAACATAATGCCAAGGACATATATTTATAACATAATTTAATGGATAAGATAACTTTATCCGTATCGAAAAGTTCAACAATTACCAAAACAATAACAAGCTCGTTGTATTGATATCTCTTTTTTTTTTACGGTTGTGTATGAAGGTAGTTTATCTTCTTCGACTAAAAAAAATCTCAACTGTTCAAGAGATCATTTTGTACCTAATTCAAAAAATCCTAAACCTTCGCCCTAAGAAGCTCCTACTTGTGTCGAGAAGACTAAGATTCTTGGTGAAAATATTAGTTATACTTTCCCGCGGTAACTTTATATGTATTTATTACCCATAGAGTATTTTTATTTTTAGGGTTCCGTACCCGAACGGTCTATACGGAACCCTATTGCTGTCACTCACGTGTCCTTCTGTCTGTCTGTCTGTCTGTCCGTCGTCTATCACAAAATTTTGTTCCGAAGAATTTTTTAACTTCCCCTTGACCTATGAACTTGAAATTGGTGATAATGTTTATTATTACGTATATTTTACTAACAAACACCAATATTTGGTACGGAACCCTAAATGTGCGAGATCCGATACGCACTTTGCCGGTTTTTTTATTTGATTTAATATTCACACTACACGTATTATAAATAAAGACCATCTAATTCATGTATTATTTTTTAAGTGAAAACATCTTTAGGCGCGCGGGACATTTTTGAGATTGAAAAAACAATTGAACTCGAGCGACACCGTCACCGATCGTCCGACCAATACGTGATTCGCTACGACAGTGTTACGAAGCGTAGCGTCGTAGCACTCGAAGCGGATCGCGAGACGCGTTGTGCAATTTTTTTTTAAGAATTTAGATTCTGCGGATCTTTCTACGGGGTTTTGTAAAGGGAGCCTAAATTTTAAGTATTTTTGCGAGTGGACTTACCGTTTTCGAGATATTTATGATTTTATATCTCGAATCGATCGCTTTGTTCAAGTTTTCACTTCTGTTGGCACTGCCAGAGTACCTACCACTGTTTTTCATTTTTTTATCAACACTGTTTTTTATACATTTTCCATGGCATCACAGGCCCTATCAGTATACCAGCGCTGCGTTATTTTTTTTTTAAACATCGCAATATAATAATATACTGAAAGGAGCCTTTGTGGCTTCGCACAAGTCTTTCTATATTGTTCTTTATTTTGTGTTATTCTGTGCGAGTCGAATAACCGTTTTCTCTGTTTCCTTCACTTTCTTTCTTTCTTTATAGAAAAGTTTTTTTTTTTTTTAAAAAACGTTGCCCCACACTAGGAATATTCCTGTATCGTGGGTGCGTTCACAAACATGTAAATTCACATACACAAGACACCCAGACCCGGAACAACTATCTGCAGATCATACAAATATTTGTTCCGTGCGGGGATCGAACCCGCGACACGCAGCGCAGCAGCCGAACGCTCAACCACTGCAGCAACCGTGCGCACTGCGTGCCGTGCGTGAGATTGAGTTAACGATGATGATATGTTATTTTGTTTTCCCTACTCCGCAACCGCTGGTTCACGAATGGCAAAGACCTTGTGAAAATAAATCATTTCCCAATTTATAATATATTTTTATACTAATTTCTGTTCTTTTCAGTCTCACAGAACATTTCCTGCTGAAAGCACTGGACTCCTTGAACTCTGGCGAGCTGAAGCCCGAACAAGTATTACTGGACAAACTGAGGCCACTACAGAGGCGGATCTTACCTCTTGCTGCCGACATCCTGCTTGCGGGAGTACATCCTGTAAGTAGACTTTAACCGGCGACCCGCCACAGCATCTCAAGGGTACAAATTAAACACCTAAACCTTCCTCATGAATCACTCTGTCTATTGGTGAAAGCCGCATGAAAATCCGTTGAGTAATTTATGGTTTTATCGCGAACAGACAGATAATCAGACGTGGTAATTGTTTTATAATATGTAGTGATATCCGAAAAAGTTGTGCATCTTTAACAGTCGTTAGGCTTGTCAGAAGCCACAAGTCTTGCCAAGAGGCATTTGGTTACCCAGTTACTGAGTTGTGGAGGTCAGATAAAAAAAAGAAAGAAAGAAAAAAGAAAAAAATTGAGTATCGCGTGAAGCCAAGGACGCTTTTTGAAGTTTCGTACCAAGAAACAGGCTAAAGGATATAAATTGAAAGAGGTCAGGTACTCACAGGATGCTGGGCGCCAGTAGATCACCACACTGTGTCACTAGCAGTCGTATTTCACCAGGTTTTTAGTGGATCTACCGCGCGCGCGGGAATTGTTGCCGGCCGGTGGTCTTTTCGTTGTTTGCAGTCGCTTTTTATAAAAAAAAACTGGTACTTAGCTGCATTCGGGTAAACTGGAAGCCGACCCCCACATAATTAGCAAAAAGCTAGGCATATAGACTGAAAAACAACACTTAGAAGAGAAAAGAACAAATACAAATAGAAGAGCAAGAAATATTAAATGAAAATATAAATAAACTCATCGGATGCACGTGTAAGTTTTGACATGTACCTATGTAGCTATCTATGGGTTTTCTTATTTTTGTGGTTTTTATAATTATACTCTCTAAAAATAATGACTTTAGGTATCAAAGAAACAAATATTAATCACGAACTAGAAAAAAAAGTTTTAAAACACGTGCTAAACACATTCTAAGAAAATAAAACCCTATCATATTATCCTATAGGTACTCACTAACACAAACTTATAAGAAATATATTATGCCTTATTACCTATGTCAATGGGATTTTTCATCGTGGAAGCGCTGATGGTATGCCATCTTTCCTCAAATCCTCCGGTTCAGATAAAAAAGCAGTGTGTAATAAGCACAGACCCTATGTGGTTTAAGGATCCGTCTTAACGCAGCACAGAAAAGCAATCAGCACAGACCCCATACCCCAGTAGACAATAGACCTGTTCATCATCATCATCATCCACAGTCTGACTTCACCCACTGTTGAACCGAGGCCTCTCCTTTCTCGTCCCAATACCCACGCTCCTGTGCCAGTCTCATCCATATCCTACCCGCGAAGCCAACTATGTCGTCCGCCCATTTTACCACCGAACGACCTACAATGTAGGCCTGTTAATAGCAGACTATTCAACAACCTCCAATTTCTGTTACAGCTCGCCCAAACGGCTATCAACATGTTCTACCAGCTGTCCCTGCACGCCGCGCGACAACAGCGCGCCCACGACGAGGTGCACTGGTCCGTCGCCTCCCGGGAGGCAGGCGCCGACTGCTCCGACCTGCCCTATGTGGCGGCCTGCGCCAGGGAGGCTATGAGGCTGCATCCTGCTACAGGAGGAGTGGTCAGACGGAACAGGGAGGATATCGTCGTTGGTGGTTATGAGATACCAGCTGGGGTGAGTCATTTGATTTTTTTCTTTGTTATTCACGGGTCGATCCATCAGGTTAAGCTATGCTTACCGAGGTTGGTCTATGGATGGGACCATCTTTACATACCGAGACTCCTCCGTGCCTCGGCAAGCACGTTAAAAAAAAGCCGTTGGTCCCGGCTGTCAATCGTGGATCTTAGACAGTCGTTACGGGTCGTCAGAAGCCCGAAAGTCTGACATCCAGTCTTACCAAGGGGTATCGTATTACCTAGTAACTGGGTTGTGGAGGTCAGATAGGCAGTCGCTCCATGTAAAATACAGGTATTCAGCTGCATCCGGTTAGACTGGAAGCCGACCGAAGATAGTTGGGAAAAGACAAGGCAGATTGATTGTTATTCTGAGACGAGCTAGCTCTTGACCTCAACCTCACCCGATGGTAAAGGATGGATGAGGTCTACAAAGAAACGAGGGACCCCAAAAGATGCCTGTTCACTCTTGCTTTGAAGGTGCTTTTAGTTTCGTGCCCTGTTTGTAGTTAGGAGTTCTTCTGTTTTAGTTCTCCGATGTAATTTTTCTAACTGTACCCGACCAGAGTCATTCGTGCAACAATCTTCCATAAAATACTGTTTTCGTGATTTCTTTATGTTATGATATGAGAGATACTAAAGTTTCTAGGAATGATGTTTCATTTTACAGTTGTAGTACAGTTTATACCTATTCAGTTTGCTTTGTGTGACTTCTTGTTGGAAGCTCTCACTCTTCTCTTTGACCTCTCTTGTTACTAATATTTGGGATCGTATCTCCTCGCCTATCTGCGCCATAGTATTCTATCCTGGGTTGTCGGCTCTATCAATTGGGCTAACTTGAGGTTTCTCTCGGTTTGTTGGAAGCTCTCGCCATACTCATATTTAACAGACATTGACTACCTGTTCGGAATGGCGGCGTGATTCCTGAGCATAGAACTATGTTTTCGTTCTTCGCGCCGTGCAAAGGGTTTTTGAGGGTATTTCATTTAGTGCCTGCCCGTAGTGCACATTTATTGGCAATATGCTTACCCTTATAAATTGGGCTTTTATAAACAAAACGGGGCGCAAGGCTTTCTCCTATATCTACTCCGCGTGTTTACCAGACACCCCTTCAGAAAATTCAGGTGCATATTACTTTCATCATACTTCATTCCCCAAAAAATCTTCATCACATTTTCTACCAAACTAACCCCCATTTTCTTCAACAGGTCGACATAGTCCTAGCACACGGCGTCACCAGCAAGTCAGAGAAGCAATGGGGTCGAGCAGAAGCCTTCGTCCCTGAGCGCTGGTGTAGCGAAGGTTGGGAGCCCTTGAAGGCTTCCAGAGCCCATCCTTTAGCTTCCCTGCCTTTTGGAGAAGGTTGTCCAGGTATTTATTTATTACAATACATTCATACATTTTAAAGGCCAGTTTTATCAAAGCCTTTGTTTCCATCATGTGTTGTACCATCTCACCTGATGGTAAGCGATGATGTGGTCGAAGATGGAGCACGCTTACCTAGAAGTATAAGCTATTCACTCTTGACTTGAAGACCCCCAGGTTCTAACTATCAATAAACACATACTCTAGCAGGGAATTCCATTCCTTAGCTGTACGCACAATGCATGTGTTCCCGAAACGTTTTATGCGTGTGGGTGGGATGCCTAATAATCATCGTCCCTGATAGTTAGTATCTCTTCGTATGAACCCAATCTACAAGTAACGAAACGATTTTTTTAATTGTAAGCCGCTATAATAACTAGTCAACGACTATTCTCGTGTCGCCTACTAGTTCCAACAAATGGTTTACCACTTCATACCAAAAAAACTTTCCATGTAAAAAAATCTTGGAAGTTTAATTTGAGCCACTTCTCGGTTTTCTATTGAGCTGAAATTTTGCATAAATGTTTAGTTTGGATGACAATGCATGGTTAGCTAAGTGACGTCATTCTAAATCTAATATGGCGAACTCCCAAAGATGGCGGACTAGTTATATTTTATGCATTTTCATGATATGTTTATCAAATGAAAGGGAGGGTTTTCTGAGAATGATACGAAAAATAGAATGACGTCTCTTTAAGATAGTCTTTTTTTTAACTATAATAATATTATTTTTAAATAAAATTTCATTTATTTGCAGGTACAGGAGCAGTCGGCAAAATGCTGACCTCCTTAACAACCAGGGTCCTGGACAAGTACCGGCTGGAGTGGCACGGGCCGCTGCCCACCATGGCCACCACAGGAGTCAACAGGCTGCATCCGCCTTACTACTTCGTACTGCAGAACGCTGCTTGAGTAACAATGTGATATTGTAAAGTTAAATTAGGTTTAAGTTTCGCTGTTGAGTTAATGAACTAGTAACGCTGAACAGGGATGGTTCTTGGATAAAAAGAAAATATTTTGTCCCTGACCTTTAATTTTTCCTATAAGTACTGGAAGGCTTCAAGAATTTCAAAGAATCTTTCAAGGTGAGAAAGTCTCATGAATATGAAGAACTTTTACGGCGTCGACCAAAAAAACTACCTAAAAGTACTGCACAGCTGATTTTGAGTTGACCCCATCGTAATAGTTGTTTGTACATACGAGTATGACTACTTTCAGCACCTGAATTGCCAGTAAATTAAAAATCACTTTCTATTTAGTTTTCAACCTTGAAAAATCCTGGGTTTGACTCCGCCTAATCTTAGAATGTCACCCAGTTTTTCTGGTCTTCCACAGAGCCTATGTCCATACATACTTACATACATAAACTCACGTCTTTTTGCCACTGAGGTAGGTAAAAAACGGAACGGAATCCGCCACGATCCACGCATACACCTTTTGCTTGGTTACGTTCACACGTGTAGTCATACACGCACGCTGATTGTGAGCACTACTGACTTTTCTGAAGAACATCATCAATCTTCTTCGTTGTATCGATGATTCCAAAATTAATCTCTTTTGACCAAAATTCAGCCACGTCGACAGCGTTAGGATTGTTTGCTTCGTAAAGGTCTTAAATGCAAGTGTTGTTGCACTGAGGGCATGACAAGAGGTGAGGCATTGTTTAGGTAGCTACGATCGCATTGTGGCTCATTGGAGTACCTCTTTCTGCCTTAGTTTTGCCTGCAGCGGCCTACCTGGCTTCGTAGTCGATTTAAATATTTCCAGGTGGGCCACGGCAGGCTGCAGGGAGCTTTTCTACAGGCTGAAAATAGTAGGTTAGAGGGGGATCAGTAACGTCTTAGTAAGACGTAGCTCCGCAATCGCATTGTGGCTCATTGGAGTAACTCCATCTGACTAAGTTGTGCCTGCATCGGCCCACGTAGCTTCGTAGTCGATTTAAATATTTCCAAGTAGACCATAGCAGGCTGCAGGGAGCTTTTCTGCAGGCTCATAGTCGGTTGGAGGGAGAATCAGTTCATTCATACAATCTGTGTATGTTCTTCTAGGGTGTCCCTTTTGTTTGATGGGGTGGGATATCATGAAATAACTTCTCCCGCTCTGGGTGGAGCGGGGGCGCTTGTCAGACTATTACTGACTAAAACCAACCCGTGTTCCTTCAGTTGCCTGTGCCAGGGGCGCGGTGACTCTTTCAAACACTCCCACGACCGCCAGGGTCGCGGGAGGGTGTTCCCTACGTTTCCTCCACGTCTATGTTAGCCTGTATTCAATTAATTGATCTTTCATTTGCTGACTGCTGTTTATTGACTTCATATTTTCATCATTACCACTAGGTTTTATAGAAAACGTGTTTCTAATTTCTCGAATATTAAAATCTATGAACCTTCATTAAATTAGCCCCTTTTCTCTAATACCTTATAATGTTGGGAGTCAATCAATCATGTTACGCCTCAATGGACGCCGACCCTCATTCAGTTCAGCGATGTCCTGATTAAGACAGATTTGAAACAAGTAACAAAAGATTAATTATTCGAAAAAGCCAGTTTTCTAGGTTAAGAAAACCTTAGCTTTGATAGGGTAAAAGATACTTTCGCTAATTAGGTTCTCTTTATCAGTATCTTTAGTGTTTGTTTTGTACTGTAAGATAAGTAAATTGTATTTAAAATTATGTTATTGTCTAATTAATAAAAGTTCCTTTTTATGAATGTATTTTAATTTTATTTTTTGGGTTATAATTTAAACTTATCAGAGAGGAGGCCTGTGCCCCAGCAGTGGGAACATTAAAAAAGGCTGATGATGATGATGATGATAAATTTAAACATTATGTTTACGAATATTTTACGTAAGCAATAGAATTATGATAACAAAAGTAAATTAACGTTTTACTTAAATTGATTTCTAGAAAAATAAATGTAAAGAAAATACCTAATGTGTTTTATTTACTACCTACCCTTACAGCTTGTTTTAATAAGTACGAGTAAATTAATTAACATGACGCATTCTTCAATAGAAGTTGAAAGGGAACCGCTTATCTTGGTATGGTCATGTGAAGAGGAGGGATAAAACACATTAACTAAAAGAGTTGTGAATATAAATGTGGATGGATGGACAGGGAGAGGTAGGTCAAAGAAAAGATGGATGGATTGTATGAGGAGTGATATGAAAGAAAAAGGAGTTAGTGATAGCGTGATGGCTTTTTTTTTGTGGGGTGGGAAATCATCCAATGACTTCTCCCGCTCTGGGTGGAGCGGGAGGGCGTGTCAGACTCTTACTGACTAAAACCCACCCCAGTTCCTACCTGCCCTGATTGCCCAGGGGCGAGGTAACTCTTTTTCGAATTTATCCTCAACCCCCGAGCAGGCATCGGCCATGACGGGCCCCGTCTCTATTGCTGACAACTCTTTGAGGCGCGCGTGGAACACTACGCGCCGTCGACTCTCGGGCCTGGTGCTGATCGGACGGCGAGCTACCCATTACTCGCCGTCCGCAGGCCCGGGTATAGCGTGATGGCTGACAGGACAGAACGGAAGAAAAAAACGTGTTGCGCTGACCGCAAGTAACATGGGATAAGGGTCGGAACATGATGATTTCAACAGACGTTCGTTAAAGGAACTCTGTGGTTGCCGAACATTTTTTTTCGGGGACAACCTAAAGGCCTGGTCTTCCGGGGAAAAGACCAGGGATTCTGACCTCACTAAAACCACCCCGGTCATCATCATCAGCACATGGAAGGGATCCTGTTACCTCTTAAAAGTCCACTCCGGAATCCTCTCTGTGCAACGCCTGTTAGGGCATATCACAGTTCGACAACCAATCAAACCAAACCGATTGCCTTGGTCTAGTGTCAGACATAAACAGTGGCTAAATATGAATAGCCGCACGCGTTGATCTTCGAGGTTAAGCAACCGGTACCAAGGATGGTCTGTAGATGGGTGAAAATCTATTAGCACGTTAAAATGTTTTTCTGACTGTCTTATAGATCTTTGATATTCGTCACGGATAGTCAGAAGATCGAAAATTTGACAACCAGTCTAACTAAGGGGTATCGTGTTCACCAGTTTGTTCGTGGTGGAAGTCAGATAGGGAGCCACTCCATGTAAATTAGGTACTTACCTCTCTAAAACTACCCCGGTGATCACCACATGGAATGGGTGCCAGTTACCTCTTAAAAAACGACCCCGGAACTGTTCAACGCCTGATAGAGCACATCACAGTTCAACAACCAATCAAATCAAACACGATTTGCTCATTTATGAGACTAGTATCAGACATAAACAGTGGCTAAATATGAACAGCCGCACGCGTCGATCTTCGAGGCTAAGCAACGGGTACCAAGGATGGTCAGTGGATGGGTGACCATCTATTAGCTCGGTAAACTGTTGGTGCGCCTGTCATGTACATCTTTGACAGTCGTCACAGATGACAGAAGCCCGAAAATATGACAACCAGTCTATAGCTAAGGGGTATCGTGTTAACAGTTACTAGGTGGTGTCGGTCAGATAAGGAGTACGTCCATGTAAAATAGATAGATACCTACTAGTGTTCAGCTCCATCCGGTTAGACTGGAAGCTGACCCGACATGATCGCGCTAAGCAGACGCGGTGGAGCATAAGGTAGAGGCGTGGAGGCGATTGGCGGCAGCGATCTCTCGCGCCCGGCCCTGGTCCAGGCCATGATACGGAGTGGGAAGGAATAGAAAGCAGTCTCCTCCTTCTGCGAAGCAGTAATACTCGCGAAGGAGGAGGCGGAACGGGTGAGGGAGACTCAACGGAGTCGCTCTCACGTCCTCAGCCGCAGCCTCCGCAGGAGACTCCCTGGGTGTCGGGGGTCGCGAAACGATCTCCGGCCACCGTAGACGCGGGCCTGCAGACGCCGTACGTAGCTCGCCGTCCGATCAGCACCAGGCCCCAGAGTGACGGCACGTAGTGTTCCACGCGCACCTCAAAGAGATGTCAGCCACCACTGACGGGGCCCGTCATGGCCGATGCATGCATGCCAAGGGGTCGCGGATTAATTCGTAACATAGTTACCGCGCCCCTGGGCACTCAGGCATGGAAGGAACAGGGGTGGGTATTAGTCAGTAAAAGTCTGACACGCCCTCCCGCTCCACCCAGAGCAGGAGAATTCAGAGGATAATTTCCCACCCTAAAAAAAAAGGTTTAAAAGCAGTAGAGCACTGATGTTTATTCACTAAACCGTAAGTCTATAACATAGTTTAACAGACTATAAGGTTCCCACCCTTGGGACACAGGTCTCCTCTCTGTGAGAGGAAGTGGGCCGTAATCCACCTCGCGGCCCCAATGCGAGTTGGTCCTTGAGTCTGTAGTTAACTTGAAACAAACCTTGTTTCATTTTTAACGTAGGTTGGTTGGTACATGTATAAGTTAAAAGCAGAGTCAATTTGTTCCAAACAGTTTAAAAACTTTTGGGTTCAATGGTAAGCGAAAACTAAAACTATGTAACTGATGTGTGTTTTAGTGGTTTTGGAGCGTTTTGGTGTGGTAAAGAGGTTTCAAATGCGAATAACTTTGTAATTTACTGGACAGTGATTAAGCTCGTTGACTGTGGTGATTTTCGAAACGTAGTGTTACTAAATCGCATGCATGAGTACGTAGTGTTAATTATAAGTTTTTTTACTAAACAAACAAGCTTTATGTCCTCGCCATCATGTGTAATGGAACCCATAATAACAAAACATACTCGTACCTCGTAGCCCAAATTCAGCTGTCATACTATTTGCCATTACGGAGTTCCAATCCTATAGTCTGGTGCCATCATCAGATCAGCTCGATGGTACCATAATATTGCAAAGCCACCGGACTTACACAAGTATGCCAAATTTCAGCTCTATCGGAGACCAACAAGTGGTCTAAATAAAAAAGGTTTACAAATTTTGAAGCCGACAACTTTCATACGACAAAATAGCAAATACCTCCCTACCCTCCTTCTATTTGCCACGGCTGGTAGCTGTTGTGGTCCATCAAGCAGTCTAAGAGTTCGTCTCGTCATCTTCGTCCGGGTTTTCCACGGCGACATTCTGACGGCAAATTCATTCAGGGATCATCTGCCATCCGACATACGTACTATACATGCCAGCGACTTGGCCCGCGTGAAAGTCAAAAATTATTTCAAGGAAACATCCTCCCGGGATGTCGTTGACTACGGTTTTTTTTTTAAAGTGTTATTACCAAATAAATAAAAAGTAAAGATTCCCTTAGAAGATGCGATCATAGAAAAAGCTGGCCCAAATTGGGGACAGATAGTTCAAGACAAACAAAGTGGCCATCCTTCTAGCCTTCCCCATCTGAGGTTCTTGTATTTCTTTTTCTTCTCAGCCCACACTGTCCATCTTTTGTGCAAAGGCCTCCTCCATATATTTCCAGCTCTCTTTGTCTTGTCTTCTCCGGACAATCAGTCAGGAACTAATCCAGATCGTCAAGCCAGCGGTTTTTTGGCCTGTCTTGGTGAAGACCACTAGCTTCAGGCACCAACTGTGTGACGATCTTGCTTACAAAGAAAAAAGTAAGAAACTAACAATAACTTCTTTCTTAGCGTCGAACTCGATAATATCTGCCTTCCGATCCGGTTTTCGCGCAGGTCACAGTGCTGTTACTGCGATTTTATAAGTAACTGACGATATCCGCTGGGCTATGGAAAATAAGTCCCTTACTGTCCTTGTGTTACTGAACTTTAGCAGTGCCTTCAACTCAGTGGATTTCGACATCTTACTAGGAATCCTCAAAACTGTTAATCTATCTTCTTCTGCGTTAGCCTGGTTCAATTCTTATCTTCGGGGACGCTCTTAGTGTGTCCGCCTTGAAGAGTCTTTTTCTGATTGGTGTAGCCTTACTGAGGGTGTTCCTCAGGGTAGCGTTCTCTCTCCTCTTTTATTTCCGTTTTTATTAACTTTGTTACCAGAGTAATCCCAGTCCATCTTTACGCAGATGACTTGCAGCTGTATCGACATTTTACTATGCGGATAATGCTATCGCTGCTGTGAATCATGACCTTGCTAGTATCAGCACCTGGGCTCATTTGGCTTACAGAACCACCCTACTAAATCTGACGCCATGAATATAGGCAGCAGATTTGTGGGTACTGCGGCTGCTGTCTCGTCTCTGTCACCTTTATATCTCGACGGTGTTCTTATTGAATATTTCGATACTACCAAAGATCTGGGTGTTATTATTGACTCCAATCTTTCGTGGCCTGCGCAGGTCAATGAGGTCAGTCGAAAGGTCAATTATTCTTTCTTTATCTATAATATGTATGTATTTAGTAATATATAAGTATGTTTATCAGTTGTCTAGTACCCATAATACAAGCTCTGCTTAGCTTGGGATTAGATGGCGTTGTGTGATAGTTGTGGAATATTATTATTATATTATTATTATTATATTATTATTATTATTATTCTTTCCATTCGCTTAAATGCATCCAGGGTCTATAGAATAGAATAGAATACTCTTTATTATGTCTATTGCCTTTAAAAAACAAAAATCTATTTGGCCCAAACACTTATTCAGCCGATTATAGATTATGTCGAAGCCTGCTACCTGGATGCTACTGAGGAGCTACTAAGCAAGCTTCAGCGCCTGCAAAACTTAGGTATCCGAATTATTTATGGTCTGCGTAATTATGATAATGTCTCTCACCTTCGCAAGGAGCTCAAGTGTGTAACAAAGCAGTGTTAAAGTCTTGTTTATTTTATGACCTCTATTCCAAATTAAGTACTTTCCTACCTTTTTTTAATTTAAAATTCCAATATTACTGGTTTTCTCTGTCAATAGTTTCCGTTGTATATTAAAAATCAGTTTTAATTCTGCTGCCGAGCTAGACTAAGCTCCTATCCATCATTTTCATTTTCCTTCTATTCACGTTATGACAGTTATCAGTTTTGTAAGAGTTACTAGTTATACCTTTACCTAGTCACAGTTTATGGTGTCCGTACGATTAATGAGTGCTTCATAATTATAATCAAGCCTACTGTTATAATGAAATATACGTCTGGACTCGTCGTTTTTTATTCTTCATCCAACTCCTCATCTACGGTCCTCCTACTCTAAGTCCGTCCTCCTACGCCCTCCTATACGTGCCACACCACCTCCGGCTCCGCAACGTGACAATTGGCTCCCAACCCGATTTCGCAGGAACACTCGGATTCTTTGTCTCCTTTTCAACATCCTACACAACTCGTCGTATCCCTCCTACCGTGAGCCAATTTCTTACGCTCGCCCTGGTGACGCGCCGTGCAGATCTCACCTTAGATCCCTCCTCAAAACCCATCCTCATAAATCCAGTTACTGTTCCTACTCTTTCTCTGTCCATGCAGTAAGATTGTGGAACTCGCTTCCGCCTACCATTCGAGACTTGAAATCAATTTCTCTTTTCAAAAATCGTGTATAAGAGCACTACCTTTCCTCTCTATTATAGTAATTTACATATAGTATGTATAGTATTAGGTATATATTTATATAAGTATATATTATTATTATTCCATTTATTCAAGTTTATGTACCTACACATTATTTACATTTTTGAATTTTCAAATATAAAAACATTTAAAAATATATAAAATAGTAGCCTACCGTCATCGTGATAGGGTCCAAGCTACCGGTGGTCAGGGCTCTTGAGAAAGGAATCTCCTAACAATACGCGCTGTGTCCAGGAGTACCGCTTTCTGTATCAAGCGCTTGATCGAACTACCCAACGAGAGCCTCCTTAGGTGTTCATGGAGGCTCTTGGCTATTAAGCCATTGGCTGGCACGACTATCGGCACAATGACTGTTGTATCCACCTCCCACATGTCGACAACCTCGCGAGCCAGATCAAAATACTTTGATTGTTTATCTTTCTCAGCTTTCACGAGGTTCTCGTCATGAGGGGCCGCTTTATCAACAATCATTGTGCGACGCCCTAGTCGATCTACCACCACTATGTCAGGCTTATTGGCAACAATAGTCCTGTCAGTGATGATAGATCGATCCCAATATAACGTGACATTGCCATTTTCGAGAACTGGGTCGGGCACATACCTATAGTACGGTACTTCCGATTCCACAAGATTGTATTTAAGAGCAAGTTGCTGGTGGATAATCCTGACTACAAGGTTGTGTCTATGCAAATAATCTGCGTTAGCTAGACGAGAACAACCAGAAATAAAGTGCCGGATTGATTTCCCGGGCCGGTGGCATGCCCGACAGATGACAACCGTGCCATCCTTCACAATGTATTTCCGATAGTTCTTCGTCATCTATCTTATTATTATTCCATTTATTTTGTCATATTTACATACAATTTACATTTTTAAATATTTCTTTAAAAAAACAACTTAGAAAAACATTTAAAAATATAAAAGTAGGAGCCCACCGGTATCGGGAATAGGGTCCATGCTATCGGTGGTCAGGGCTCCTGAGAAAGGAATCTCCTAACAATACGCGCCGTGTCCAAGAGTACCACTTTCTGTATCAAGCCCTTGATCCAGCCGCCTAACGAGAGCCTCCTTAGGTGTTCGTCGTGGCTCTTGGCTATTAAGCCATTGGCCGTCACACACAACTACCGGCACAATGACTGCTGTATCCACCTCCCACATGTCGACAATCTCCCGAGCCAGATCAAGATTTTTTGTTTGTTTATCTTATTATTATTTTACATTATATGTGCAGGTTTATTCGATACCTTAGTGTAAGACATCTCGTATTCTTTTTTTCTGTTTCTTACACACTATTATTATCTACATTTCTTTCTCACTTCTCCTTTCGCAGATCTGCTGGTAGAGATTTCTTTAGAAATAAGCAGTTCCTTTGTACTATATTTATAATGATGTCTAATGTTACTGTGTCTCTGTGTGTACATAAATGAATAAATAAATAAATCTAAGTTTACTGATGGGGTCTAAATACCGTAATTCAAGACTCATCCTCATCTCATGTCTCTGTAATTTATTACACCTCCTCCAAATCCTTTCATACTAGACGTTTAATCACTGACCGACACTTAAAACTCGTTAAAAATGCACATTAGCCTCCGTATGCAAACGTGCAATATATTATCTTCATACCAGCGACTGAACATTAGCGGTGACATTAATTCCCGAAGGCGTCTTGTCACTGTATGAGTTATTATAAATCTACAAGATCTTTGTACAAAATGTATGGGATAATATTCAAGGTTATTCATTGTTGGTTTTTTGGTTGTCTCGTGGTCGCAAGCGAGACTGCTGAGCGTGAGGTCGAGTTCGATTCCCGAATCCCTGGTCGGACAAAAAGTGTTATTGGGTTTTTCCATTAGGAATTACTCTGCAGCAGCCTGGAGTTTGGAAGTTGGTGGTATGACACCCCCGTGCGTGTAATCATTCCCCGGTCGTGTTGGATTGCCGTCCCATCGGACTATGAGAGTGAAGAAACAGAGAGTGCACCTGTGTCTGCGCACACGCTTGTGCACTTTATTATCTCCTGCGTACTTGACTAATCTCCGTTGAGATTGGCCACCATGATTGGAATTCGGGAGGTTTATACAATACACCGACATGGAGGTTATTTTTACTTTATTGTAGGTAAGGGATCTTCGCAATATCTCATCTCCTTTCACATTTCGCAGTGTCACAAGACGAAAGTCAGCGCGTGTAGTCCGGGTTTACGGAAAACCGTATGGCTCGTTTCGAAATAACAGGGTATTACATCCATTTTTGAAAAGTGTCTCAATTAGATTCTATAGTGCTAATAAACCAATAAAAAAATACAAAATTTTTATTCAATCAATAAGTGCCATAAAAATGCATTTAAATTTAACATTTTCAATTTTCGCGCGTAATTTGACGAAAACACTGGACGCAGTGGACGCCATATTACTCTATGGTCATGACGTCAGTTGGCTGTGTAAGTAAAAGTACAAAGCAAAGAGTATAATAATAATACGAGACAAAGCATAGATACGCTGATCAGTTGACAGTTGACATTTTATAGTTTACATAGCCAAGGCTTACTTATTTATATAGTGTATCATCTATGGTCATAAGACGTATGACATTGTTACGTTGCGGGTCGGAGTATTGGTGGTGTGACACGTAGAGGGTCGTAGGAGTGGCACGCAGAGGAGGGCATAGAGTAGCAGGACCGTAGATAAGAGTTAGATGAAGATAAACACGACGAGTTCAGACGTATATTTTATTATATACAGTAGGCTTGATTATATGGAGCACTTATTTATTGTACGTACACCATACACTGTGACTAGGTAAAGGTATAAATTGTATTATTGCTAGGAACTGCCTGGTTATAAAAGCTGCATTTCACTGTTCTAGTAACTCTTACAAACTGCTATCTGTCATTTATTGAATAGAAGGCAATTACAATAATAATAATAATAATAAATCTGTGGCCCGGCTGTCAAGTTGACTGAACGAAAATTTTTTCATCCGATATTTTTATCTAATATTCATAAAAATAAACGAAAAATAATGTCCAAACAACAAAAACGAACCAAAAAAAAAAATAAGAAATCAAAGCAATAACCATATACCGAAAATCCAAACAACAACATGCAGATAACATAATGTACCGAACAGAAAAATGCTGACAAGAAGCCGGGCACGTTGCCAAAAAGCACAACCAACATCTTCGGGTTCGTCGCTCAGCTCCGCCTCGCAGCCGCCGGGACCCGCGCCTGCCGTGAGTCCAGTGATTCCGGCCGCTGCAGTTGCGTCGACCTCGAGCGACGAATACACCACTCCGCCGACGACACCACCACCTGCGCGTCGACGGGGAGGACGCCGGCCGCCGAGCGGCTTAGGACCTCGAGGCCCACCGGCCTCTGATAGGGTCCCAGCTCCCGGCGGAAGTGTGCAGCGCATGCGATGGACGCAATCCATCAATGAAAACGTCATGCGCTCATACTATGGGGCTACAGAGGGAGGTAACAACCTGACCGCGTACCGTGTTCGGATGCTCTCTCTGTTCCAGGTGCTTGAGCCAGCCGTCAACGTTTCGGCCCAACGACTTTCGGATCAGGTGCGGGTCATCCAGCGTAATCATATGTTGGATGATACTGTACTTGATCGCCTCCAATCTGAGATGGGTAGCCATGTCATTGCCCCTCCGTCGCAGACTGTGGTACCAGTATTGGTACCACCATCCAACCATATCTCCAGCCACGCTGACGAGGAGTGTAATGACGTGGTTACAAACGTAAGTACCCATTGCAATGACGAATTGAGGAGTGCTTTGGAGTGTGCTATTCGGGAATATCGCAGCATGCCGCTCGAACTTAGGCCACGCTTACCTCGTTTGCCCATGCATAACAAGAATAGGGCGCTGGTGGCTGCTCTGGATTCGCAGTTGTCAAATTATTTTGATGACTGCGAAGACCTCACCGATACACACTCGATACTGTACTGCGCGGCTGTAGCGGCATGTCGTGTAGCTCACGTCAAATTTCCTAATGACAGAGCTACACGACCGAAGCCAGCCGTGCCGGCTTAGCAGTGCAGGATCGAGCGTCGTATTGGTGGGGCCAGAGCACTCATAGGCAAACTAATCTGTTTCAGGGAGGGCAACACTCGCCCAAGAGTGATGCGCTTTGTGAGACGGGCGTTTTCGGGGACTGATGTCAGCTCCCGAGACTATATGTCCCGTGTCACAGAGCGCATCGACTTCCTGAAGCAGAAAGTATATGCATGGGCAAACCGTATTCGCAGGTATAAGCGGCGAGTGGAACGATACACCCAGAATCGCACATTCCGAAGTAATGAAAGGTGGGTGTATAGGGATTGGGAGCGACCGGACCAAGGTGTGACTAATACGCACCTGCCGGATGATGACGCCATATACTCGTTCTGGCGCAGCATCTGGTCGGTGCCTGTCTGTCATACCGAGGGCGATTGGATTCGGGATGTTGAGCGCGCGTGCGATCCAATACCAGAAATGGGGGCAATTATCATCAGCCCCCAAGATGTAGCTCGTGCAGTCCGTCCGTTATAACTGGAAATCTCCAGGGCCGGACGGGCTGCACAACTTCTGGATAAAATGGTTAACAAGGTCGCATACCCGCTTGGCATCTCAGATCCAGTCTGCCTTAGAGTCAGGGTCGCTACCCCAATTTCTAACTACAGGAATAACCCACCTGCTCCATAAATCAGGTAGTACTGCGGAACCTAAAAATTATAGACCGATCACGTGCTTACCGACGGTCTTTAAGGTTCTTACATCCATTTTGAGAGCTAAGATTAATACACATATAAATAGTAACTGTATCATGTCTGCCTCTCAAAATGGATGTAGGAATGGGTCCCGCGGTACTAAGGAGCTTCTCCTCATAGATATGACCATTAGCCAACAGGTTCGGCGCTTCCGAAAGGATCTGTCGACATGTTGGATAGACTATAAGAAGGCCTATGACTCAGTTCCTCATACATGGCTCATGAGGGTGCTAGAATTGAATAAAGTTGATGCAACGATACGTACCTTTCTGATGTCATGTATGGGGCAATGGAGGACGGTCCTTCGCTATCCAGGATGTCGAAGAATCCAGAGGAATAGTGAACCGATAAGGATCGAGCGGGGTATATTCCAGGGTGATAGTTTGAGTCCGCTTTGGTTTTGCCTAGCTTTGAATCCTCTAAGCACACTGCTGGAGAATTCAGGGCTAGGCTATCGGTTGAAGAGAGGTGGTCAGGTTATATCTCACCTCCTTTACATGGATGACTTGAAACTCTTTGCCCCCAACAATCTGCAACTGATGGAGCTACTGAAGGTAACTGAAACCTTCAGTAGTGCCATCAGGATGGAGTTTGGTGTAGACAAATGTGCGGTCATGCATGTAAAGCGAGGGGAGATTGTGGAATCCGTGGGAACTCAACTCTCGGATTTCATAAACCTGAGATCCCTCTCTCCAACTGAAACCTATAAGTATTTGGGTATGTCGGAAGCGTTAGGTATCAATGTTGCTGACATGAAGCAATCGTTGAAGGAGCGCTTCTTTGGCCGCCTGAAGAAGGTATTTAATAGCCTTCTATCAGGCGGAAACAAGGTGCGCGCCTTCAACGGTTGGGTCATGCCGGTATTGATGTACTCTTTCGGCGTACTCAAATGGACTCAAACAGAACTTGACGCCCTGGATAGGCGTGTTCGTACACTGCTGACTGCATTTCGAATGCATCACCCACGTTCGTCGGTGATGAGACTGTATATCCCGCGGAAGTGTGGAGGCCGAGGCTTTTTAAATGCTAAGACCCTCCACAACCGCGAGGTATGCAGTTTAAGGGAATATTTCCTAGCTGCTGACGTGGGTATGCATCGAGATGTAGTGGCAGTAGACAAGGGCCTTACTCCACTCTCCTTGGCTAACGAGAACTGGCGCAAACCTCTAGTGCTTGACACTAACGATCGCAGAGAAGTATGGCAGAGTAAGGAACTTCACGGACGATTTTTCCGGGCCCTACATGGGCCCGATGTAGACCAACTAGCGTCCGTAGCCTGGCTGCGTGTCGGTGACCTTTTTGGGGAAACCAAAGGTTTAGTCTGTGCAATTATGGACGAAGTTATCATGACGAAAAACTACCGGAGATTTATTGTGAAGGACGGCACGGTTGACATATGTCGGGCATGTCATCGTCCGGGAGAATCAATCCGCCACATAATCTCTGGTTGTTCTCGTCTAGCTAACGGTGAATACTTGCATAGGCACAACCTTGTAGCCAGGATTATCCATCAGCAACTTGCTCTGAAGTACTCTCTTGTGGAATCGGAAGTGCCGTACTACAGATATGCGCCCGACCCAGTTCTCGATAATGGTCATATCTCATTGTACTGGGATCGGTCCATCATCACTGACAGGACTATTGTAGCCAATAAGCCTGATATAGTGGTGGTGGACCGAATCGAGAGGCGTGCAATGATTGTTGACATTACCGTCCCACATGACGAGAACCTCGTGAAAGCCGAGAAAGATAAACAAATCAAGTATATTGACTTGGCTCGCGAGGTTGTCGACATGTGGGATGTGGACTCAGCGATCATTGTACCGATAGTCGTGTCAGCCAATGGCTTAATAGCCACGAGCCTCGATCAACACCTCAGGAGGCTCTCGTTAGGCGGCTGGATCAAGGGCTTGATTCAGAAAGCAGTACTTCTGGACACGGCTCGCATTGTCAGGCGGTTCCTCTCTCTGGAGCCCTGACCGCCGGTAGCTTGGACCCTGTTCCCGATACCGGTGGGCTACTATTTTTTATATTTTTAAATGTTTTTTTATATATTCTTTTTTAAGAAATATTTAAAAATGTGTTTAATATGTTTAAAAAATTAATAAACGAAATAATAATAATAATTTATTGATAATACAAGGTTATTTGTAGTATATAAAGGGCTTATAAATTATCGACATAATAAAAACAAATCTAAAATTATGTTGTACACACAAATTGTTGGGTGAAGCCCTGTTCTCCTAGCTAGATCACAAAGTAATCTGTGTTAAGGAGAAACAGATTCCACTCCCTAGTGGGGTAGCAATAACACAGATGCGTTCATGTTACTGAGTCCACAATGAAGGTACATGGGCAGTACAGGCAGCCATGTGTATTACTTAATGAAGTTTATAAAGAAAAAATGTATACAATTAAATTAAAATTACAAATTCTATGAAGCTATGGTACGGTGGGGTACTTGTATTATGGGTGGTTAAAATTGAATGTGTAGAGTAGTGTAGTGCCATATAGTGTAGTGTATGTGTTTTGGTGTGGTGTGGTGTGGGGTGCGGGGGTGTGGTTTGGTGTGTTGTAGTGTGGTGTGGTGTAGTGTGGTTTGGAGCGGTGTGATGTGCGTGGTACGTACGATGTGAGTGTAAACAATCAAAAAGACGAAATATATTTTTCAGTCTCGTCGTAAGATTTATTAAGAAGGAAGGAACGAAGGACAGATTTACATTTGGCATATGGTAAATCATAGATAGGTAAGGACGCGTTAATTCTGTTGTATAGGTGTGGACCTAGATAGTAGAAAAATCTTTTTGTGAATGTAAACTTAGGTTGCGGCACAGAACAAATCAAATCTTTACGGCGCTTGGTAATTATAGTAAACGGGGTCTGTAAGTGTTGGAGAAGAATGGTTTGCAGAATAAAAAGTTGCCTTACGTTAAGGACGTTACAGTTACGATAAAGTTCTGAGGTTGGATACAGAATGGGTCGAAAAGTTGCGATTTTCAGTATAGCTCTGTGAGACACTTCCAAGGGTTTGAGAGCAGTTTTGGTTGCGCCACCCCAGCAGCTAATACAATATATAATAATTGATTGGCATAATGCGTAATATATATTGCGTATAACCGACTGCTTAGCGACGTGACGAAGAGTTTTGAAAATATACATGAGCTTTCTGACTCTACCTGTGAGCAAGCTAATGTGTGTTTTGTAACTGAGATTCCTATCTAAAGTTATGCCCAAGTACTTTATATTGTCAACTGCGACAATATGTGGACAATGACATGATGTGCGCGAATGTGAGTTGTGACAGGTGTGAGCTTTTAGTATGATAGAAACCTCTGGTTGTGAGGTCGATGAGGTAGAAAATGTCATTAATCTCGTTTTGGATGTGTTAAGTGTGAGTGTGTGAGAGAGAAGCCAATCAAAGGCAGAATTAATACCGTCTTGTGCAATATTCTGAAGCTCTGACCAAGAATTCGCGAAAAATGTAAGGGCCGTATCATCTGCAAAAGACACAATTTTTGAATTCATAACGTTGAGATTGCATAGGTCATTTATAAAGATGAGAAAGAGAAGTAAGTAAGAATAAGATGAGAAAGAACACAATGATGGATAGGAGCTTCGTCTAGCTCGGCAGCAGAATTAGGACTGATTTTTAATATAAAAACAGAGACTATTGACAGAGAAAACTAGTAATATTTGAATTTTAAATTAAAAAAAAGGTAGGAAAGAATGTAACTTTGGAATAGAGGTCCAAAAATAAACAAGGCACAACACTGCCTTGTTACAATACCCGGCTGCCCCGAAAAGAAAAATCGAGCAGCAGGTGAGCGATTTTTCGTTAACATCAATATTAATTGATAAAAATAAAAAAAAATATCTTAAATAGGATGGTTATGAGTGAGGTCAAAATTTAGAAGGCAAGGGTGTTATATACAACGAGTATTTACAAAAGGAACAATCTACCACTTCCATAGTACCTTCCATAATACCTTCCATACTTCGATCATTCATCGGCTACTATTCCATGGTGTTAGGAAACAAATTAAAAAGACTGAAAACTTTGAAAACATTTGCCGATTGCTTTTTGCCTAAGCTATCTCAATAATATATTTTTAGTTTTTTTCTTATATAGAGTGAAATACCCTATTGGAAATGTACCTTTAACTTTAGTCACACTCTTGTTCGTTGGTACTTTATCCATCAAAAATAAATGTCGCGAGAATCGCCAGGCTCAAGCAAATCGCACGTTCACTCACGTTACAACGCATTCAGTTAGGGACTCCCTAATGTGTCCTTTCTTCGTAAGTAAAAGGATCATATGACAATAGGTGGAAGGGGGCGGAATCCTCTGGTTCAGCCGATCTTAAGTGACGTCATTAATCACAAAAACTGCGCTTTAATGGATGACGAGCGGTTCTAACACAGAGCACAGAACGCCTCGCCAGCAGCGACTAGAGATGACATTTCTATATACGAATACTTAATGCCCCCGCTATGTATGCTGAGCACAAGTTCCTGATGTTATAGCCATAGCCAGAATTGTCAAGGAACGTTTATTTTAGCTGGCCACAGTGTGGCGCGAGTAGTTGCAGCCAGCAGTAGTGGCTAGACGTGTATCTTCAGGGTAAAACAGTAGACAATCGCTCGCTAGCGAGGCCACTCCCGCCAGTCGCACTCGTGGCCTGCCATAAACAAAATAAACGCAAACAGCAGTTGCATATGTTTGATACTTTGAGCCCTCTTTAGCACAAGCTCTTGACCGGTGCCCATGAGCGTGCAGTTTTAACCTCGCCATCTCTAGCAGCAACCGCAGAGGATTCTCCTTACTCTGTGGGTTCTAATATGAGCTGCCGCGATGCGACAAGATTGAAATAAATTGGATGAGGTGGCTTGAATTTAAGACGTTGACGACGTACCGTGTGGTAGAATGAATTAATGAATACCTACACTCTTTTTTCGGGGTATTACGGTGTCTGAAATAATGTTATTTTATCGTTTAATCCGTCAGGGCTCGGAATAACAGACACAATTAAAAACTTACTGTCGTTTTTTTATGGGCTTTGGGATATCATACAATGACTTCTCCTGCTCTGGGTGGAGCGGGAGGGCATGTCAGACTCTTACTGACTAAAACCACCCTTGTTCAGATTAGATTATCATTATCATCATACAGATTAGATTATCATTATCATCATTTTCGCCGAAAGTCGTCCACTGCTGGACATAAGCGTTCCCCAACCGTCACCACATCGAGCAGTCCTATGCGTCTCGTAAGGTGCGGATTCTTGCAGTCTTCACCAGGTCGTCGGTCTACCTAGTGGAAATTCTTCCAATAAATTAGATATTCGTTTAATAAAGTACCTATTCGCTCTCTAAAAAACTGGTTGTAGATGCCTAGAGTCCAGGACAATATCTAGACAGGGGTGAATGGAAGAAAAAACTTGATTGAATCAACCAGGCCAGCGCCGGCCCGAGTTCAGTTTTGGATAGTGAAATATCTGAATGGCCTCTAAAATAAAAAGTTAGTCAAAGTTGAAAATTCTTTGTTACATTATGATCAGAAAAAAATATTTGAAACTAATTATTTTAACTTTATGGATTCTGCCCTCTATGGCAATACTGTTGAAATATTTCAAATAGAGTCTGACCAATGAAAGCTGTCTAAGAAAAAAGGCGGCAATTTAAAAAAATCTTCTAAGTAAAATTACATGTCTAATCTATATCTATCTATATCTTCTATACATACATATAGTAAAACAGTAGAAATATGGAGCGATGTTTCCACTTGGCGCCAAAAGTACTGAACCGATTCTGATCAAATTTTGTAAAGATAATCCCTATAAGTCTGGTCATGTTATAGGTTATAAATTATCACGCTATTTGCAAAGGGGGAAGAGCAATAAAAATAAAATAAAATAAAATTTTATTTATGATAAAAAAGCTACAACAAATTAGTTTTGTGATATGTAGATATATATAATAATAATAAAATGTTTTTTGGTTACTTTAACATAACTTTGACATTTTTATTTAATATTTTTCTAAATATGTTTGTATAAATTAATCAAAACATTCGAAAATAAATACACGTTTTTGATGTGAAACATCTATAGCCGCACGTAAAACCGATTTCTGGCGTGGCGACGCATGCCGTGGCGACGCGTCGCCACGCTATACGATGTTTTTTGTTTTGTTATTACAAAGGTTTTATTCGTAATATTTTATTTTATCATTATGACATATTTAGTTCCTATCACAATGTGTTCTTTTCTGCATATTACTTTTACAAAATAATGTCGATGTTTCACATCCGCCAGGCGTCCCGTGACGGCTCACATTTTTTTTTTTTAATTATTTCATACTGTTACGTATTTAACTTATGATATAGTCCCCAGCAGTGGGGACATTAAAAGGCTAATGATGATTTTGGTCTTACCTCAGCGAAGATGTGTGCCATGTGCCAATGGTACATGGTGAACATCCCATCCACACGCACAAAACGTTTTAGGAACACATTCATTGTGCGTACAGCTAGGGAGTGGAATTCCCTGCCGGAGTCTGTCTTTCCTGATAGCTACAACCTTGGAGTCTTTAAGTCAAGAGTGAATAGGTTACTGCTAGGCAAGCGCGCTCCATCTTCGACCACATCATCGCTTACCATCAGGTGAGATAGTGGTCAAACGCGGCCTATAAAGAATAAAAAAATAAAAAAGGTCGACGTAGCATAGAAGTTTCTAAACTTGAATTGTTGGGCTTCCGCCCATTCAAGATGGACACCATACGTGTACCTACTGATACCAACGGATCACGGTGTAGGTTTTGTAAATAAAATTAATAGACTTTTTTTTGAAAACTAATAAGCAAGTAATTGTAATATGTCAACAAAATGTTGTAACAATGTTTTGATTTAGTAAAAGAGTTTCAAAGTTTCTTACTAGCTTCTTTATGGGACCAACGCTTTGGAACCAGCAGGCCACTTAAGTGGTTTTAGCTTGTAGCTTCACCTTTCTGACTGATCAACTCCTCGAGAGTTGGGCAAGTGCCTGTAAATGATTTAAGTGAAATAAAAACCATGACTTTCTGTCTAGTGTTGTATTTCATTGAAGTTCAATCGCCAACTCCTACCAACAATGAAGAATGACATCAGAGGTGCCTTTCACACAGAAATCCTAACGTTTCATACGTAGCCCTAGTAGCATTTTCTGTTGGCATCAAGTGGCCAACAGTGGGGAATCCGTTGGGATATAGTTAGTTAGATTCCCTACATCAAACTTACAATGACCCAACGCAGTAAATTATTATCATTATACCAACCATTTACCAACGTTGGGCCAATGCTACTACTGCCTACCTTTACTTAAAAGCTGTTGGCGTTTTTGCAGTGCTTATAACGTAGGCCCTACAAATATCAACTGCATTGGGCCAATGACTGCCCAATGCAGTTAAATATTACATTACGCCAAAGTTTTTACAAAACGCTCCATATTTTCAAAATGGTTGCTCGGATGAAAATCTTTTAAGAAAGAAATTGTTGCTCTACTCGAAAACCATGAGATAGTGTAAAAACTCGAGAAATTATTTAAGAAAAAAAATTTACTGCAAAATTTTTTTAAGTGTCGGCGATCATCAAAGGACTTAGTAAAATTTTCAGAGATTTTTTTTTAACAGATTTCTGCCCTTTTTATTGCAGCACCTTACTAACCTTGTTCATAGAAACCATTTGGGATCTGAGAAGCATGGCCCTCCGACGCACCGTTCTCGAGTTATGGGCCTCCAAATTTTATTTTATTTTGTACAAAACGATCCATATTTTCAAAATGGTTGCTCGGATGAAAATCTTTTAAGAAAGAAATTGTTGCTATACTCGAAAACCATGAGATAATGTATAAACTCCAGAAATTATTTAAGAAAAAAAATTTATTGTAAAATTTTCTAAGTGTGCGCGATCATCAAAGGACTTAGTAAAATTTTCAGTTTTTTTTTTTAACAGATTTCTGCCCTTTTTATTGCAGCACCTTACTAACCTTGTCCATAGAAACCATTTAGGCTCTGTGAAGCATGGCCCTCCGACGCACCGTTCCCGACTTATGGGCCTCCAAATTTTATTTTATTTTTTACAAAACGATCCATATTTTCAAAATGGTTGCTCGGATGAAAATCTTTTAAGAAATAAATTGTTGCTCTACTCGAAAACCATGAAATAATGTAAAAAACTCGAGAAATTATTGAGAAAAAAAAAATGATTGCAAAATTCTTCTAAGTATCGGGCCGGATCATTAAAATTTTCAGAGATTTTTTTTAACAGATTTCGACCTGTTTTATTGGAGCACCTTATTAACCTTGTCCGTAGAAACCATTTAGGCTCTGAGAAGCATGGCCCTCCGACGCACCGTTCCCGAGTTATAGGCCTCCAAATTTTATTTTATTTTTTACAAAACGCTCCATATTTTCAAAATAGTTGCTCGGATGAAAATCTTTTCAAGGAAGAAATTGTTGCTCTAGTCGAAAACCATGAGATGATGTAAAAATCTCGAGAAATTATTGAGAAAAAATTGAGTAATTGGAGGGTAGTCCCAAATAATACAGTTACAATTTTGAGCTCTCATATAATTAATTTAATAAAATATTAAAAACAACTTTTAAATGCAAGAAACATAATAAAGTAGTACATTAACCTCTGGTGCACTCAGTCAGTTCATCAAATCTCCTTGACACCACTTCTCTACACTGCAAGCACTGCTCTTTGCTGAAATGGACCTGTACTCCAAATCGTCAAGCACTGTGGAGGAGCTGTCTCCTACATTTGCTTCAAGAATGTCACAATATGAGGAAGACTTGAAGAATGCCAGTGGTGAAGCTTCACATAAGACTATTGCCAGCCTATCCAAGGACTTCACTGAGTTGAAGACCCTAGTTTGGAAAACATTGAGTTCACTGAAATCCCAGATGGAGTTGCTTGTGTTTGGCTGGATAGGCACGAAATGACAACCCGTGCTAAGGTTCTTCTGTTGCATGGCCTGAGTGAGGACAAGAGAGCAGATCTAAGCAATGGTTTCCTGAAGGTTTTGTCGGAGCGTCTGGAAATGGCCAACGTCGCCTCTAAAGATATAACAGCCTGTCACCGCCTTGGAAGCAACACCAGCAAACCTCGTCCCCTCTTAGTTAGATTTGAAAGCCGCATCGTAAGGAATGAGGTGTGGCGAAATAACAACCAAGCTGAAAGGCTCTGGTTTAACGCTTTCTGAGTTCCTGACTAAGCTCAGACACGATATTTTTATGAATGCTCGGAAGTACTTCGGAATACATAAGTGTTGGACGTCTGAGGGGAAGATTGTCATCCAGGTTTCCGAAAAATCGCGACGGAAGATTGAGTTTGCTTCGGAATATCAAGAACTTGTGGCTCAGTTTCCCGTTGCTGAGCCCTCAGCCGTAACTTCGAAGCCAGTGCCCGATAAGAGAATTTGCTAGACAGTAAAGTGATGAGTCTTCGTTGCGGGTCTTCCATTTTTCTGAGTATACAATATACTAGGTACTTATAATTTTTATGTTTTATGTCGTTCATGTGTCGGTCATTCAATTTTTTTAGTTTTTTGTTTTGATTTGATTTTTTACTTATGTTACTATTGTCATTTGACATTTAGACCGTTCGGTGTTACTCAAAGTTTTCGTTCGGAAACATACTAACGTGTATTTATTTTGTTTGGACTACAGGCTTTTTATCTTTTAATTATAAAACTAATGTAGCCGGCGAGTGCATCGAGGTTTGAGTGCTGAAATTATTTTTTTCTTGTTTATTGTTAGATTACTTAAATTTTTTTAAAATTATTTATTTATTTTTATTGTTATTTGTATTTAGTTAAAATGGAAATGGACTGGTCACATGATGAGATCAACAACAGGAAAGTGGACTAAAAAAGTAACAGAATGCTACCATGACCTCATTTACCTTTCCTATAAAATTTGACTTCCTCAACGCAAGGCCAAATTTCTCTTTCTTCGCAGTTTTAAAAACTTTGATTTGGAGCGTTTGAGGGCTGATGCGGGTGGGATTGACTGGTCTTCTGTGTTCACCGGCGAGAATATGGACTCTATGGTGTCAGTTTTCAGCAGTACTATATTGAATTTGTATGATGCACCCCTTAAAAAGGTAAGAGTCAAACACCTTCCTGCACCATGGCTTTCCCCAGCTATAAAAAACCTGATGGCGAAACGTGATAAGGCCAAGTGTTTATACAGGAATCGGGCTACTGAGGAAAACTGGGACCTTTATAAGAAGATGCGAAATCGCTGCAGTTGTTTGTGTAGGAATGCCAAAAGGCATCACATTCACAACTCAATTGATAACTTCAACCCGACACAAGTATAGCAATTTTTAAAGACTATTGGTATTGGCAAAGCCTCTAGCAAGAGTTCTTCTGATAAAATGGACCTCAATGCACTTAATGCGCACTTTTCTACATCACCAATTATACTCGATATCGATGTTAAATCTTCGACTCTCAGTGATCTTTCCAATCTTCCTTTACCAGCAAATACTTCTTTCACTTTCCACCCAATTACTGAGCTAGATATTAAGGAATGTTTTCAATCCATCTCCATTAAGGCGTTAGGTGACTATGGTCTTCAGTTCCAAATGTTCCTACCTATTTTGAGTGAAATAGTTCCTGTTGTAACTCACATAGTAATTTTTTCTCTTTTCACTAACACGTTTCCTTCTGCTTAGAAGAAGGCTCACGTCTTACCACTTCCTAAAGTTTCAAATCCCTCTTCTCCATCTCAGTTCCGTCCAATATCCATCCTCCCAATCCTTTCCAAAGTTCTCGAGAGCGTTGTTCAGAAGCAACTGTCTTGTTATCTATCCTCTAATGGCATGCTGAGTCCTTACCTCTGGTTTCAGACCTGGCCATAGCACTGTGACAACTCTTGTCAAAATAACTGACGATATAAGACTGGCTATGGAAAACAAATGCTTGACAGTGTTGGTTTTACTGGACTTCAGCAGTGCCATTAATTCAGTTTACTTTGACATTCTCTTAGGAATCCTTTCCTCCCTTAATGTCTCTGCGCCAGTAATTGAGTGTTTCAAATCTTATCTTCGAGGCCGCTCGCAGTATGTTCGGTCTGATGAGGATTTCTCTGAATGGTGTGATTTGGATGCGGTTGTACCTTAGGGTGGCGTCCTCTCTCCTCTTCTTTTCTCAGTTTTTATAAACGCTATCACTAAGGTCTTTACTTCTAACTATCATCTCTATGCAGACGACTTGCAGTTATACCGTCACTTTAGAATGGGTTAACTCGCTGGCGCTGTGGATGCCATCAATGATGACCTTGAAAATATCAACAAGTTGGCTAAATCCTTTGGACTCTTACTGAACCCAACTAAGTCGCAAGCTACATGCTCAGCCTTTTAGATCATCAGTCTCGCCCGCCAGTAGTGTATGATTCGGTTCCCATATTGTACTCGAAAAGCGCTAAAAACCTAGGCGTCCATATAGACACTAACTTCTCTTGGGAGGTTCATAATGCTGACGTTAGTAAGAGGGTTTTCTACTCTTTTCAGTCTCTTAAACGTCTCCAAAAATTCTTATTATTCTTCCATTTCACACTAACGTCACTCTTGCACAATTTCTTCTCCTACCGCTAATAGACTATGCGGATGTCTGTTTTCTAGATGCAACGGAGGTACTCCTTAACAAACTCGAGCGGCTGCAGAACTTATGCATCCTTTTCATTTTTGGCCTCCGCAAGTACGACCATGTGTCGAAGTTTCGGACCAGATTGAGGTGGCTGCCAATTTGGCATCGCCGAGATACCCTTATCCTATCTCTTCTCTATACTATCCTGCATAATCCTAATTCTTCTCAATACCTTCGTGAACGGTTTGAGTACTTCGTTCCGAGGGGTAAACCCTATCGCACTGCCAATTCTCTTCTCCTTTATATTCCGCGTCACACTTCCAGCCGCTATAATGGCTCCTTTTCTGTTACTGCATTGCGTCTCTGGAACTCTCTCTCACACTCCCTACGCGACAGTCCTTCTCTAGATGTCTTCAAGAAGAAAATAAAAAAGCACTTCCTTTCAAATTGACATAATATTAGTATTATATTGGTATTAATATGTATAATATATATTTAGAATTATTTATGTAGGTTTATAAGTATTGTACACTGGATCCTACCCTCAACAGTGATCTCTCTCTATCACTCAAAGGTTTGCTGGGAGAAAACTCAACATTGAGTTAAGCTCGCCTTTGTACATGAATTGTGTAACCATATGTAATATGTAAAATTTTTGTGTACAATAAAGAATTAAGAAAAAAAAAATTGCAAAAATATTTCCAAGTGCTCTTCAAAGGATTTAGACAAATTTTCGGAGTTTTTTTTTTTTTAACTGATTTCAGCCATTTTTATTGTAGCACTTTATTAACCTTGTCCATAGAAACCATTTAATTTAAGGTCTGAGAAGCATGGCCCTCCGACGCACCGTTTCCGAATTACGGGCCTCCAAATTTTATTTTATTTTTTAGAAAATAAATTAAAGTTTGGAGGAAACAGTAAGAAAAAAGGAGTCTAAACCACCACATCTAGTGGAAAATCCACTGAGTTGGCAACACTGTGATGTGATAACACTTTTAAAATGGCGTCGTTTCACGTTTGGTTTCACTTATCGGCAATAGCCGGTAAATTATTGTAAGTGTTAATTTAAATAACACTTATTTATATCAGCGAAAAATATGTAATAATAATAAAATATGCCTCAAAATTATCTAAATCACTAGATATACACAAATCAGAAAGACAAAAAAAAAAACGAACTAACTGATGACTAGGCAGCATGGTCTCTGACCGTAGTCTGTTCCACAAGGAACAAAAGCCAAAAAAGTGACAGACGTCAAGACGAGACAGTTATTTTTTTCTTTCGGAATGGTAGTTTTTACTAGAAATAAGGTTCCAACTATATAAAAATACTTAATAGATACTAATATCCGTTTAGTGTGTATAAAGTGCATTTTTTTGTGTAACACGAGTTCAAAAAGCTTGTGAGAATTGAACCTTTGTGGTATGGATAAAAATAGAAGGAAATGTTTAAGTGTGACTGTTCACCAGCCAAACAAAACGAAAAACTGTTCCGCTTTCCAAAAACCCGGAGTTTGAAACCTTCGTATTCTGAGGCTACTGCAAACAGATTGTAAATAAATCATTTGAATACATGAACATAATATGCAACTTGGAGAGACTGTGGTGAGTGCCCTCAGAGATGTTGTTGTTATTGTTAGGTGACCTGAAAAAGGGCTGTTGTACATGGCTCTGAAGAGAGCTGTTTGGATTTACCATTGTGGTGAAAGGAATGATCAGCTAGACTCTGCGTTACCAGCTGCTAGCCATCCAGGGTGTGCAGGGCGTTTGGAATGGCAAAACGATATAGTTAACACCACTCGGGAAGGCTCCTTTAATGCACCCCTGAAAACCATGGGAAGACCAATACCACCCAGCTCCTGACTTCTTAGAACCCAGGGAACACCTGCCACCTGGACGTGAACTGCAGTGGCCTATATGGAAATCACTCAATGGGTTGCAAATTTAGGTAGGCCGCTGCAAATGCAACTTGGTAAAATTCATAGACTGGTCTGATACCCAATGTGAGTGCGGTGCCCCTGTCCAGACCATGAATCACCTACTGGGTATCATCAACGACAACAACAGCCCCGGTATCTGCACACCTTAATAATAAATGATTATTTTACAGATCGACTCTAAAGTCAGACAAAAATGTAAAAAGGCTGAAAGTAGATCGGAATTGGCTTCAACCGTTATAGGAGTAGAAACCGAAAAATGGACAAGGAAGTTCGTCCTTTTCAAATTGACAGTGATGGCCATCTGCTGCCTAAAATAATTTTACCACAAGTATGTACATCTACACCTAGTTCATCACCAAATCTTATACAAGATTTTAATGTTGGTAAGTAACAAAGTATGTCACTTGTAAGAAAATATAAGATTTCAAAATATTTGTCAGCTAACTTTTACTATGGGACCAACCTCAAATTAAATAAAATCTATGCATATAATATTTAATATTATTTATTTATTTAATCAGACAATTAAGTTATTATTTCAGTAACAATAAGTATTCACAAAATTATTACAATACATAGAAATATAAAAACTTAAAACTTATCAGCCCGGGATTGAGTCTGACAATTACTTGACCATTTTTTACCCGCAATTTTGAGGTTGATTCTTTAGCAAAAATTGCTTGTGTTGGTAGGTTATGTCACCCCCTAATATAAAATACGACAATCCTACATCCTTCTAATATTATAAATGTGAATGTTTGTATGTTTGCCTGTCAATCACACAATAACGGCTGAAGGGATTTGAATGAAATTTTGCACACGGGTAGGTCACAGCCTTTTTATTTTTGAAGTTATAATAATAATATGATTATATTATATAATATTGATATGGGTATCGTGTAGGTTTTCGGGGGCGCCGATTGCAAATCTGACAGTCATTTTAAAATCAAAGATGGCGGATGCCACTTTTTCTCAAACATTCGATATGGGTATCGTGTAATAGGTTTTTGGGAGTGCCGATTGCAAATCTGACACTTATTTTGAAATCAAAGATGGCGGATGCAACTTTTTCTCAAACATTCGATATGGGTATCGTGTAATAGGTTTTTAGGAGTGCCGATTGCAAATCTGACACTTATTTTGAAATCAAAGATGGCGGATGCAACTTTTTCTCAAACATTCGATTTGGGTATCGTGTAATAGGTTTTTGGAAGTGCCGATTGCAAATCTGACACTTATTTTGAAATCAAAGATGGCGGATGCAACTTTTTCTCAAACATTCGATATGGGTATCGTGTAATAGGTTTTTGGGGGTGCTGATTGCAAATTAGACATTCATTTTAAAATCCAAGATGGCGGATGCAACTTTCTCTCTAAAATATGATATGGGTATCGTGTAATAGGTTTTTGGGGGTGCTGATTGCGAATTAGACATTCATTTTAAAATCCAAGATGGCGGATGCAACTTTTTCTCAAAGATTCGATATGGGTATCGTGTAATAGGTTTTTGGGGGTGCCGATTGCAAATCTGACATTCATTTTAGAATCCACGATGGTGGATCATTGTTTTTCTTAAAATTGTGAATTTATTTTACTTTAAATCTATCAAAAGAAACAGTAGTAGGCATACTGTTTTTGAAGTTATACTTCTTTAGGTACGTTAGGGCAAAATGATGAGAGTAAATTTTTACGATGCTCGCGCACACCGTCACAAAAACCTACAGCCTGAAGTTAGCTAGAACCGACACCGTTAAGTTAGCTATGGTCTGTGGTTCATGAAGAATGATTGTTTTCGTTTTGTAAACTTTGTAACAGTTTGGTTTTTTATCTGGTTTTGCCAAAGAAGTATAACTTCTTACGTGCGTACATAAGTACACACACACTTTTTTATATTGTTTTGGAATCTTCTATCTAGGAAATGTATTACTTTATTATTATTATTATTTTAGATGTCATTGCCCAATGTCTTGGACACATTCAAACCGCAATGGAGGACCTGAAGCAAACTCAAAATGATATTTTACTGAGAATATCACTCTCCTTCAACACATGTGTCTAGTGCAGCCACTTTGCTGGTAGATATAGACATACCTTTAAAATCACTTGACGATATTAGATAAATAGAAAATTGGCTTGAAGATGAAGAACACAAAGAACAATTGGTAAGTACAATATTCTGATAGAAATATACAAGCTTTACAAGCAAGCAAGACCACTGGACGTACTGATGATATACTATGTAGTTATAATACTACTATTATATGAAATTTAATAGATAAACGAGTATACATACATTGTTTTACGTTTATTTATGATTGCTTATTGACTATGAGCCGATAAATGTTTTGGCCTATGTTGGTGGCAAAGGAACTGCCACAATTACCAGAAGAAATCTGGAACGGGTTTTCACCAACTCTCTGGCAATTCAATGCAACTGGACTGGATAAAATAATGTTTAGTTTGAAAAATTTACAATTATTGTCAAAAGTCATTGTAAGTAGGTATGACTATGAAAATTACAGATAATATTAGATATATTTATGTAACCATATTAGATTCATTTATTTATGGAGAAGCTCGTGGCTTAAGTAATAACAGCTGCACGGGCCGATCCATCAGTTTAAGCTACGTTTGCCGGGATTCATGGATGGGTGACCATCTTTACATACTGAGACTCCTCCGTGCCTCGGAAAGCACGTTAAGCTGTTGGTCCCGGCTATCAATCGTGGATCTTTAACAGTCGTTACGGGTCGTCAGAAGCCCGAAAGTGACAACCAGTCTTATCAAGGGGTATCGTATTACCCAGTAATATTATTTGTGGTTTATTATTACTTTATCGATTGTGTTATTCTAAATGAAATGCTAAAGTACTGCTTCGTAATATTTACAGTTGCAGTGTGAAGAAACAAGTTGGCAGAGACAGCAACTGATGCTGGAATCACAGGTGTCATAACAAACTGGTTTAGATTTGCTAGAGATCGAGATGGCGGAAGAGATAACAGAAGAATATGATGAAGCTAATAACAGCAGCTCTACACGACAATATTCTGGACTATCTGCAAGAACAAAGAGGCGTCATCTAAATGCAATAAAAACTGAATTAAGAGGTAAATTAAGGATCAACGATAAAAGTAATGTTACTAGTAATAATGCAGGTACTAATTCATCATTTATTAATGAACATCATAATAATTGTATATCAGAAAATTATACTGATGATTTTAATGCCGAGGAAATCACTTTCACGCGTAATATATCTACTGGTAAAATTGAAAATGCTGATTTTAAGGATACTGATCTTACCTGTTTGATCTATAATTAAGGAGGTGGTAATTTGGAGGTAAAATTAAACACTGCACCCGCGGGTTTTAATGACTTAGCGTCATATTAACAAATGGCAAACATACAAATGACTCATTGTCCTCAAAATTAGGTGAACTAAATGATGCCCTAAAAATCTAGAAAAAATATATATTTAAGTGTCAAATAGGTACTAATTTTTTAAAGGCGAATTGAAATTTTGGAGCCCTTACGTGGAGATTCTAAATGTGGGTAGTCATCTTGACATCAGAATGACTGCCCAATTTTTGAATTCATTTTCTCAGTTATTAATTAGGTACCAATTATTTAAACAAACGTATCAAATAGTAGCAAATAGGCATTAGATTTTAGTAATATTTTAAAGCTGATCGGTCATTTTGGCCAGTCATTCTGATGTTCACAAGTGTCGTTAGTCACGTTTTGGTCTGTATTAGTGTCAGCCACTATTTATTTTTCTAATAAAAAAGTTTCTATGAATGTATGATTTTCTGCATTTTGTAATTAAACGCAAAAATAGCATTTTTTTCTTTATACGAGTAAGTTTATTTTTGTAAAGTGTCATTCTTATGATTGTGCTGTATTCGTTTCTGTTTCATTTAAAAAATACGACTATTTTGAAATTCAAAGTGACGTTTGTCAGTCACGTTTTGGTCTGTATTAGTGTCAACCACAATTTATTTTTCTAATAAAAAAGTTTCTATGAATGTATAATTTTCTGCATTTTGTAATTAAACGCAAAAATAGCATTTTTTTTATTTATATGTTTATTTTTGTAAAGTTCCTATGTTATGATTGTATTGAATTCGTAATGTTTCATTTAAAAATACGATTATTCTGAAATCCAAAGTGACGTTAGTCAGTCACGTTTTGGTCTGTATTAGTGTCAGCCACAATTTATTTTTCTAATAAAAAAGTTTTTACGAATGTAAGGTTTTCCATTTCAACACATCCCAATATTTTTTTTCATGTACAAATACAAACACAAATTACGACTACTATTACAAATTAGTTATAAAACATGCATCGAGAAAGATCTGTAGTTCAAAAACACTTCATCACGAGTTCATTTTGCATGAAGTGTCAGTCACATTTACATTTGTTTAAATAAACCTTAACTTTTTTAACCTCTCAAGCCCGGGACGTGACACGTTTCAGCATATGTCAGTCCCCGTTGACAGGCGGCCATCGTGTAACTACAGACTTGGTCAGGTTCCGTGTGTATGAACCTTGTTACAGGTCTAAAGACCTTGGCTAATAGTGATAATAGCGGTTTAAAACGCGTGAATCGGGTTTTTGGCAAGGCAAACTAGCGGAAAACTAGCGGCACACATGAGAGCCACCGGGGTTATAAAGTACACATTTATTACCACGGAGGTTTAATTAAAGGATATTTATACAAAATTACTGAAATTAGTACTATAAAAATAGTGGAATTCGTAAAACAATGCAAAATAAAACTCAAATCGTGTCAAATGTAGAGTTAGTCACATATGGCATTACCCTAACATATTTTTTGGAACAGTGGTGGCCCAGTGGTGACTGTCGCGACTTACAAGTTGTAGGTTGTGAGTTCAAACCCAGGCAGGCGCTTTACTTTATGTAAATTATTTCACCACTACTGCTCTCAAAACGGTGAAGGATAACATCGTGAGGAAACTGGCAAGTCCTAGAACCAAAAATTTGAAGACATGTGACATCCATCAATCTGCATTGGGCCCGCGTGGTGGATTACGGTCCACACCCTCTCACAGAGAGGAAGCCTGTGTTCTAGCAGTGGGGACATTAAAATGCTGATGATGATGATTTTTTAATTCTAATTATATTTGTACCAGAGCTGTAATTCTAAAATACTACACTTAAGGCTAGCTTCACAGCTATCCGGGAGACCCGTACGGGCCGCCTGTAAGGGATCCCAGAACGGAGACTTACGTAGGCGCTAGAACATCGTTTCACAGCGACGCGGATTGGTCCGTATGCGACCCGCTCCGCGTCGCTGTGAAACAATGTTCTAGCGCCTCACGTATGTCTCCGTTCCGGGTGCCAGTACGGGCGGCCCGTACGGGTCTCCCGGACAGCTGTGAAACCAGCCTAACCAAACCCTAACCATTTGTCAACTGTAGGATAACTGTCAATATTGTGTAAGAAGGCCGCACAATGCAAAACAACCAATGGAATAAAAATCTACAATGGCCCCCCCCAGGCCCAGTTGTTGGCCCCCCCCAGGCCCAGTTGTTGCCCCCCCCCAGGCCCAGTTGTTGGCCCCCCCCAGGCCCAGTTGTTGGCCCCTTTTTGGCCATTTTTTGTGGGCCCTTTGATGTAGGCCCTACCTCTATTAGATGGCCAAATCTAACAGTTGGCCAACCCACGAAGTGCACGTGGCCCAACTGAATGCCCACAATAAATGCTATTAGGGAGACAAGTTTAAGAACTAATAAATAAATTCAATAACGTAGGTAGGAATTACTTAATTTAAACAAAAGTTTTGACAATTAAATTTCTAAAAAGAAATAGGTAGGTAAATTTATTTTGGAGAAGAGCCATTATAATATTTATATGAAGTGTCTGGTATTTCGATGCAGTTTTCTTCATTTTTACCATCCATAGTAGAATGATTGTGGTTGATAGCTGCTTCTTTATGTTCATCTACAACAAGGACAGCTCGGAGGATGTGATCACTAGGCAGATCTTCAAACATTCTCGCGACTGACTTCACAAAATCTTTAAATTTCATCACGTATTCATGTATTACCAATTCTCCATTGTTTGCATCGAGAGCAAATACAGCTTGAATGCATAAATCTGTGCACTTCAAATTACTTCGTATCTTCTGCTGTATTGTACGATTAAAATAATTATTTAAAAAATGTTCATGAGGACCTGAGGAAGGGACACTGCCGACGTCTACAAAAGCACTCCTCGGGATAGGACGTCCAGTAAAGGGTGACACGATATATTCTTCGAAGTTAAATTCGCTGTAATATTTGAAGAAACCGCCTAGCAGTTGATGTAAATTCTCTTCATTCGTCGTACTGTATGGCAGTTCGTTGAAACTTACGTCCCAGTTGTCGACAAATCTGCTTTTCGAATCTTTTGGTAACATATAAACTGGAGGCGCCAAGTTCTTTTGTTGCAAATAAAATATTAATAACATGTACACCGTATAGTTTTGTAGTGTCTGACGCCCACCTGTCAGTCCATGAATTTTAAACAAGAATTTCAGAAAACGTGCCAAAGTCAGGTTCCTTTCATCTAAACTGAAGAAGTATTTCAAAAGCTTGCTGGTTGCAACCGCTTCTTCACCGTACATAAAAAAATGAAAAAGCAGATCAACTTCCCGCTGTGTGGAAAAATGAATAAACGAAGAGCGTATGAATTTAGGCTTATTTTCATCATATAAATATGTATAGAGTGTAGGTTGTTTCTGAAACAACTGCCTGATTTCCTCTAACACGTGTGATGCTGATGACAAATTAAAGTTTGGTAAGTGAACGCTGATGTCGACGTCGCTTGATTTTGTATCTACACCTGCGGTAAGCGATCCGAAGGTGATCAATTTGAAACCTGCAAACAATGACAACAAAGTTATAGCTTGTCGGTCAGCTTAGTGTAACGCGGATTTTGGTAAGCAACTATAAGTGAGTAATTTTAACGAATTCGGCTTCGGAAGTCTATCCAATAAAATAAATTAAGTACGTACTAGCTACACAGGGGGCTTAGACAAAGTAACAATTTAAAAACGATAACGAAGTTAGAAAAGAAGTAGATTGACATAAACCGCGCTAAGTCACGTGGTCAGAAGACTGTCGACATCGTTATCGCAAGTTGGTAGACAATGTTATAATTCGTAACGAAACCATAAAGAAACGAATTGCTATCGTGTTTATCCCATACAAATGCGTAGACAAGCAGCGCTTTCAGAGTTCGCCTTCGCCTCGATCGTGATCGCCAAAAAAGATAACGAAGGAACGCTAACGCTAGGAAATGTTTATCGATATCTCAGAGACGATGACGAATATACATATCGTTTCGCTACGAAGCGATGTTACTTTGTCTACAGGGCCAGGAGAAGATAGCGGTAACGCCAATGGCTTTCTCGAAACTAGCCAGATGAAGCACCACACCAACATGAGACATGCAAAGAAAGTAGAGGCCTTTGCCCACGAGTGGGACCATTCGGTCTAACACCTGCCTGCCAGAAGGATCGTCTACAGGAGGTTTTATGCAAGATTGACACATTGTTAGGTAGGTACCTTGCCATCGCTGACTGAGCGTGGCGCGCACGTCATCCAGCACTCGCGATACTATGCGCGCAGGATCTTGCGCGGGCTGCACCTGCGTGCGCAGCGTGTGCCGCAGTTGCGAGTCGAAGTCTCCCGCCAGGCAAAGCGGCGCGCTCAGCACCCCGCCCCCGCAGAACATCAACACTAAAAGGAAGAAATAGTAAAGGGCCTACCACACTACAATTACGAAAGCTAAGATCACAGATACAATAAAACCGTTATTTGAACTACAGGATTACTCAATGCTTACGGAGTTACGAAGCAATAGAAAAGGAGGCGGTAATATTATTTACATGCATAAAAGTATTTCATTCACACGACTACCGGCTAATGTATTGAACTTTGAGTGTATTATTGGTGAAGTGGAGTCTTTTGATGGGTATAAAACGTTATTATGCGCCGTATACAGGCCGCCGAGTCTAAATTACGAGTCTGTTTATAACTGAATTATCGCGACTACTGTCCGGATGGATGAATTCCCAGTGAAAAAGATCTGTTTTTTAATTGGTGACATAAACATAAATATCGACAACTCTAACGATTCTATCGTTCAACATTATCTTAACTCGTTATATGAGCTGGGTCTAGAATGCTGCATTACTCAGATCCTAGTAGGATAGAAAAAAGTACAAGTGGTGTATCGAAATCTTGCATAGATCATATATTTACTCGTGACGTCGAGGGCGGTCGGCTCGACAGTTATTCACTGCGAACAGCTGTTGTGCAAAACGCAATAGCTGACCATTTCATAATTGGTCTTGCAATTACTAGTTCTACCCAGAAGAAACAACGTAAAACCGTTATTAAAAATAGGAACGATAAAGTTAAAGAGGAGCTGAGTTCAGTTGACTGGTCCCCGGTTTATGAAATGACTGATCCAAATGAAATTGATAGTTTTATCACAGAGGTAAATTTCAAACAATATATAACAAGTGTAAACAGAAATTAACAATAAGTTTAAATACAAGATATTTATGTAAACGGATAAATTAAAATATATATCAAATAAAAAGAAAGAAATATGTAGTAGTAAAAAAAAAATAGACAAATTTATAATAAATATAGAAATAAATCTAATAGATTATTTTCGAAAGCTAAAAATAGGTATGTAAAAAAAAAAAACATACCAAAATGTGGGAAATAATTAACAGACTTACAGGCAGAATTTTAAAGGCCATATACGACATTATCGTAAGAGCTTTTAGATTAAAACCTCAATTAATATCAAATAAGTTTGCTTGTGATTTTGACGCAAATGTAAAAAAAGTTTTATCTGTATGTAATAATCAGCCACTTCTTGACACCAAGTTTTACACAAATTCTCTAATGTCTCTATTCGACTTACCAAGATACATGACACATTGATGTAAAATCTTTAGGCTTTGATCAGATTAGAGCAAAAGATATTAAGCTCATATCTCAAGAAATTACACCTGTTCTAACACAACTAATAGTTGTACATCAAAGTCTTGTAATACTAACAACTTAAAAATTGGTATAATAAGACCCATACACAAAAAAGGCAGTCATGTGGATAACAACAACTACAGACCAATAACTATCTTTTCTTGCATAGATAAAATTATTGAACAATACTTTGGGAACGTTGTGAGCGACTTTTTGTCAAGCAATAGCATAATTCATAAAAAACAATTTGGATTTCAGAAAATTAAAAGTACCACGCAATTGCTATCACAGTTTACAGACGAAATCACATGTAATCACAATTATGATAGATTTCAGCAAAGCTTTTGATACGCTAAATTATGAGGTTACTTATCACAAAAATGCAGCAGAATGGTATACGGGGTCCAATGTTGAAATGGTTCAAAGATTATAAACATAGGTATAATGTGGTTAGTATAGCGGGGGCGCTCAGCGACAGAATTCCGACTCATCATGGAACGGCTCAAGGATCAATCCTCGGTCCAACTGAATACCTACTATACGTTAACGATAAGTGTAACTTATTCCGGCATGCCTCTGTCTACCAATTTGCTGACGACACATGTCTTATCACAGCTCACAGGGATCTAAGTACTGCGGAGAAACGGATGCAAACTGAGTTTAACATGTTATGTAAATGGGCACATGACGTTGGCTTAACAATCAACTTTCCCTTTTTTTAACACCAAGAGTCGTGGCTCATGAACACCAGTGCTTACATAGGTGCTTGGATGTCTGTGACTGTTAGCCGATTGAAAATGTTAAAGAACACGTATACCTAGGTATACGCTTAAGTTTGATCATAAATTTAACTGGGGCCCACATGTGGACTCTGTATGCACTAAGCTTAGAGCCATTATGTCAAAATTGCGCATATTGAAGCACAAATTCCCTTATAGTTTCACAAATTCCCTTATAATTTCAGTCACACTAATTGCCTCTTTTCACTGAGTAACAGAAAAAGTAAGGTTAAATATGAGCATTTTATTCACATTGAAACATTGAAACTGCAACAATTCTTTTTTTTTATAATTTCCTCAGGTTTTCTTGCAGAAAGTTGTTCATATCGATGGGCTGATGCAGTTCTTAAGATATGACCACACCTTTCCGTTACACCCTAAGTATAAATAAATATTAACTGGTAGACGTATTATATAATTGAAGTGATTTAAATCCTCACCTAGTAATAAAGAGACGTTAAACCCAACCATATTTGTGCACAACTGCAGAAAAACTGTGAGACATAAAAATGAAGCATACTCGTAAAAGAAGTAAAATTAGGCGTTTTGCATACGTAGCAACTTTAGTTGACGCAACTATCAACTTTTTTAACTGTTAACGGTTGCCAGTTGCATTAGCAAAAATAACCAGTTTACCGTTACCGCGATTGACATTAAACAAGACTGGCGCAGGGGGCTGCGCATGACGGAGAGGGACTGAAATCGATCGGCGTGTTGTAGTTGCCGATTGCGGAAAACTGCAATTTGACACAAATGGTTCAAATTTGTCAGTTGCTGCCGCAATTTGAAATTGATTTTGTCACCGAGTGCAGTAACCGAAAACTGTTGTCGATCACTGAAGCTCGCAATATTTGAAAATCGACAAAATAAAAAGTGGCCAAGGGCGAGCCGGACTCACGCGTAAAGGGTTCGGAACAAATCATGTTTTTTCAGGTTTTTTTTTACACTACCTCCTCAGTTTTCCTGTAATCTAAAAGTAAAGAACTACTTTCTGTATTTTTTTGGCCTAGTGGTTGGAAATAAGGTTGGGGAATGGTCATTTTTCATCTATTTTCTTAAATAACTTTAAAACTATGTAATTATCTTAAAATAATAAAAAAAAAATATTTTTAAGACCCTCACAATGTGCACTTTCATTTGATATGTCGCACGGCACAGTTTGAAAAACTTTGTTTTTTAATTTTCTGATTTACCTACACCCCAAAAGTGACCACCTTATTCCAAATTTGTTTAAATGTACCCTAAATAACTGCTGCAACTCTGACATTAAAGTTGCTCTGAGTGCAGAGCGCCTTAAATACACGTTTTATAAATCTAAATAACCCGAGACACTGGCTATTAGAAGGTACATCAAACTATCTGTATGTATGAATGTCTGTACGTTTATTTATTTATTTATTTATTAAACATAATGCACAAGTAAGAATTACTGTACAATGGCGGACTTAATGCCTTACTATGCCCTGCCTGCCTGCCTTACGTTTGTCCTCTATGCGTTCTGGATTGTGATGAAACTTGAATGAAATTTTGCACACAGATGGATTAAAATATAGGCTACTTTTTACCATGCGGGCGAAGCTGCTGGCAGAAGCTAGTTAATAATAAGGAAGTTGGAATTGTAGAACATCAGAAACTCTTTTGGAGTTTAAAAACATAATGGCACATAAAAGAGATAAAATAAGGAAATCGGTTTTTAAATAAGGCAGAATAGAATTGTTTATAGACCAACAGGTCCTAGACGTAAAAAAAAACCGGCCAAGTGCGAGTCGAACTCGCACATGAAGAGTTCCGTACCACCGTACAAGATTATACGCGTCTACTTGATGCCATTATTAAGATCGAGAAAAAAAAACACGTTTCTAGCAGGGGAGCCCCCTTTAATTTATTTTTCTCATTTGTTGATAAAGCGGCAACAAAAAAATACTTTCTGTAAAAATTTCAACTGTCTACCTATTACGGATCATGAGATACAGCCCTCTGAGTTTCTTGAGTATTTTTTGATTACTTAATTATTATAAATGTGAGGACTATGTGGGTTATTATTATTATTTTCTCCTCCTTTTTACAGTAATTTTCAACGTTGTCTGACAGTTTGAGTACTTTTGCGGCCTACCCAAATGTCTTTTCTTTGGTATTGTTCGTCATGTCATTGAGCTCCTTAGTGGTTTTTAAGTTGAGCTATTCGACTATTGACAAATGCTTGCACTGTCTGGACAGGTCCACTCGAATTCGTGTGTTGCTTTCTTCATAAAGTTCATCCCAGACATAAACGTACATGGTTCTCATATGATTTAACCAGTACACATTGTATGGATTTGAACACTAAAAGAGACTTTGACCTCTGAGTTTGTTTCGGTGTTTCTTCTCAGGGTAGTCAGCTAGGAAACACCGGCCTCATCTAGCTTAAACTGACAAAAAACATTGACGTGTAAAAGTGTTCCTTGTAACCTATTTACTGAATAAACATCATTTATCATTTATCTGACAGCCAGACGGACGGACTGACGGATAGACGGATGGACAGACGGACGGATGGACAGCGGAGGCTTAGTAATAGGGTCCCGTTGGTTACCCTTCGGGTATACAGGGTGTAACAGAACGGTGTGGTCATATTTTAAGAACCGGTTCTGCCCATAGAAATTAACAACTTTCTCTAAGAAAAATAAAAAAAAATCCCTAAAAAAAAAATTGGACTTTCCATACAAAGTTATCATCAGCTGATCAATATTTGTATGAGAGGTAAAAAAAAATTTGAGAATTTCCTCAGGTTTTCTTGAATAAAGTTGTTCATATCGATGGGCAGATGCAGTTCTTAAAATATGACCACACCTTTCCGTTACACCCTGTAAAATCCTAAAAAGGAAACAATATTGTAATAAATTCCTGGAGCATGCGAATATGACTTTTATTGTAAAGACCGTTTTACAGTAGGTATCTAAACAACTATATTTTTTATCACCAATTTTGTTTCGACACTTTTGATAAACATCGACATCGTGACCTTACCGTGTCCTCTAATGAGCTTAATTTATGCAAAATTCTACTTATAACTAACAAAAACAAAAACATTTCTATTTTCGTAACTCGTCTCGAGTAGTGGATGATGGTTCTGTATATCTAATGGATAAAACATCATAATTACAGCGGAAGCTATTTTCGATCAAGATGCGCGAGATCCGGCTCGAAGGACCAAAATGTGTGGTACTAGGGCTTCGAGTGTTGGAAAGTTTGTTAAATAATAATAATTTATTACTATAAATACACGTTTGACACAATATTTTAGAGTACACAAAATTACAAGTAATTATAAAATCAAACAGGAAAAGTAGTGTGCTCAAGATGGGTAAGGTAGGTACAGTCAATACAAAATTTGAGCCCTACCTCCTAAACTAGGAGGATCCTGTATCTTAGGAGGCAGTGTCTTCGCAAAATATAGTGGACAAGCAAAATTTATGAGCATACTAGTTGACTCGGATAGTAACAGACCAGATTTAGACTAAAAGGTAGGAAATATATATAAATACATATATTTATTTAATTAGTATTTTTGTAATTGAGTAGTAATATTTGTATTGAGTGTATGTGTGTAGAATATTTGTGTGGAGTAAAATAAAAGTCTATGTTGTGAGATAAACTGTCTATTTAACGGTTACAAAGATGTTCTTAAGAGTAAAGATATACTTAATCTAATGGTCTGTTATAATCTATGAAATGTTGTTTGCAATGTTATGAATGCACCCGGTGGCGATGTGCCCGTGTAATGCACTAATTGATGTTATGTAAGTACATCGCTTTATAGGCGCGGCCGTCATAATGATAATAATTTAATAATAAAAATTATTATTATTTCTTTCACAAAATTACTTACCAATTATAAATAACAGCTTTAACAATATTTTGTACACTAAAGTTTTAGCATCTGGAGCCGAACTAGGAGGAACCTGTATTTCGGCTTACAGCGCCAACTCCTCGAGTTACTTCAGATAAGGTTTATAAAATGCTGGCATATTACAATACCATTCAATACTTGATTATTTACTCTTATAATGGCTTTGTGAAAGTGGTCTGATCCTCTTTTAACCGACTTTCGAAAAAGGAAGAGGTTCGATGTTCGGCTATGTCCGCCGATTTCTCCGTCAGTTGTGAACCGATTTTCAAAATTCTTCTTTTATCCGAAAGAATATACTTCCGAGGTGGTCCCATATAAATTTTATCGAAATTGCTTCAGCGCTTTTTGAGAAACTGAACAAAAACGAAAAATACGTATACCTCGATGATGTTTTGGTGTTCTCCAAATGTTTAAATTCCACGTTCCATGTTATTGGGGCTTTTAGTTCTGGGGTATAACAACTGAAAAGTGAAAAATAAAAAACTTTTTAATTTTTAGTGTAGGTATTTTTTTTTTTTTTGAAGTCGGTTGTTTTTTTTGTAAAAATTTTTCATTGTGTGTTATGTTAGGTGAATGAGTGAGTGTGAGAGGGTGTGTCTATAGTTAGGTGTGAGTGTGATATGTGGCAGTGTATGAGTGGACATGTAAATGATTGAGATACGGTCTTGTGAGTATAAGAGAGTAATAATTTATGTGTATTATTGCTATCTATCTTGACACAGCTAACAACATAACACGTAAAGTGTTCGAACACCACTCAATCAAAATGAAAATTCATTTATTCATACTAGCCTGTAAGCAAACTCTTTTTGAACGTCAAAGTTCTACATAAAGACAGTCCTCCAAAAACGCCCGCCCGTCACCACTTCCTAGCTGCACGTGTAGCATGACCACTATTGAAACAGACTTTGTCGACGGAAGAATAGATAAAATGACAGATTGTAGAAAGGTTTCTACCGTCCTAAGCATGGCGATGTTAAAACTAAAGTGAAGAAATGTTTCTACCAGTCAAGATAAGTCTACAATGTAAAGCATGTTTTTTTTTTTATTTACCCCGAAGAGAAGGCTATAGTCTTTTGACCATATTGCCTAGTCTTACTTCCTTAGTTTCCTATTTTTTCCATTAGAATGCAGATGTAACACATTCTAATGTTTTTTGCAGTATTTGGCAACAAATGTGTCGAGTCAGCCTCCTCGATAAACTTTCCTGAGATAAATGATAAATGATGTTTATTCAGTAAATAGGTTACAAGGAACACTTTTACACGTCAATATTTTTGTCAGTTTAAGCTAGATGAGGCCGGTGTTTCCTAGCTGACTACCCTGAGAAGAAACACCGAAACAAACTCAGAGGTCAAATCTCTTTTAAAATGTTCAAATCCATACAATGTGTACTGGTTAAATCATATGAGAACCATGTACGTTTATGTCTGGGATGAGCTTTTGAAGAAAGCAACACACGAATTCGAGTGGACCTGACCAGACAGTGCAAGCATTTGTCAGTCATCGCGAAGCTCAACTCAGAACTTTGAGGAGCTCAATGAACCGACGAACAATACCAAAGTAAGGACATTTGAGTAGGCCGCAAAAATACTCAAACTGCCAGACAATCATAAAATCTACATGAATATAACGACATACATAGTTCTCGCATTCACATTATTCTATATGAGGACCATGCAGCTTAGTGTCTGTAGTGGTCTTTTGAAGAAAGAACCAAACATATTTGAGTGGACCTGTCCAGTCAGTGCAAGCATTTGTCAATAGTCGAATAGCTCAACTTAAAAACCACTAAGGAGCTCAATGACATGACGAACAATACCAAAGAAAAGACATTTGGGTAGGCCGCAAAAGTACTCAAACTGTCAGACAACGTTGAAAATTACTGTAAAAGGGAGGAGAAAATAATAATAATAACCCACACAGTCCTCACATTTACAATTATTAAGTAATCAAAAAGAAAATAAAAATATAATACTTTACAAAGTAAATATTCGTGTCAAAAAAAAATAGTAATAATAAAATGTCAATAAAAAAAAAATTAAAAATATAATATAATGCTATACAAGTATTCATGCCAAAAACAAATATTATTAAAAAATATATAAAAAAAATTTCATCAGTAAGTAGTACATATGAAAAAAATGGCTCATGTATATCATTGAAGCAGCTCAATCCCACGCCTTGTTGTCCTCAAGAAAGTCATTAATTGTGTAAAAAGCTTTCTGGCATAGCTTACGTTTAATAAATGATTTAAATTTATTTATGCTTAGTTCTTGAATTTGGCTAGGAAGTTTATTATAGAAACGTATACATTGGCATCTAAACGAACCACCTATTTTTTTCTTGATCCTGGTTTTAGGTACAATAAATTTGTGTTTGTTCCTAGTATTTATGCTATGGATATCACTGTATCTTTTAAACAGATTAATATTTTTATGTGCATACATGAGATTCTCATAAATATATTGTGAGGGAACAGTCATAACATTAATCTCTTTAAATTTGTCTCTGAGGGAGTGTCTGGGACTTAATTTATAAATTGCACGAATAGCCCTTTTCTGTAAAACAAAAATTGTCTGAATATCGGCGGCATTTCCCCACAACAGAATGCCGTACGACATCACACTATGAAAATAACTGAAGTATACTAAACGAGCTGTCTCTAAATCAGTTAAACCACGAATTTTCCTTACGGCGTATGCTGCAGAGCTAAGTTTTTTGGACAGTTTATCTATATGGAGGCTCCACTGAAGCTGCGCATCCAAAGTTAAACCTAAGAACACTGTGGAATCCTCGGGTTTCAACTCTTCACCTTTTATTGACACACTAGTGTTCACTTGTATTACGTTGGGTAATGTGAACTTTATGCATTTTGTTTTTTTCTCGTTAAGGAGAAGATTATTGATGTTGAACCAGTTAACTACAGTTGAAAGAGCATTATTTACATTATCAACAACCACCTGCTGACGTTTGAGTTTAAATAAAAGTGAAGTGTCATCTGCAAACAGCACTATATCATGTTTATCCTTTAAGAGGTAAGGCAAGTCGTTGATATAGATTAGAAACAAAAAGGACCCAGAATTGAGCCTTGAGGAACCCCCATTGTGACTACAGACCCGGGAGACCTTTTGCCGTTCACATCAACTCTCTGAATCCTATTACTCAAGTATGAAGTAAGAAGATCCAGAGAGGCGCCCCGGAATCCGTAGTAGTGCAGCTTCCTGATCAATGTATCATGGTGAACGCAATCGAAAGCCTTAGACAAATCACAAAAAATGCCCAACGCATCGCATTTATCTTCCCATGCATTATAAATGTGTCCCAAAAGTTCAACACCAGCATCAGTTGTTGAACGACCCTTTGTGAAACCAAACTGTTTGTTATGTAATAATTTTTGTGAATACTACAATAAAATTCTCAGCTCCATTTTACCGAGATCGCGCCTGTTTCAATGATTCCACATATTGTCCAGTTGCGTAGACACTTGAGACACAAAACTACACCAATTTTACATCACAATATCTGCTGCGAATAATTAAAACAGCTACTGAACTTTACTCGGAAAAATTCCGCCAAAAACCCTTGTCTTGTTACTTGAGAAAAAATGATTTATTTGTTCATAGATACTAGTGAACTGGGGCTTAGCACGGGTACAAGGAAGAAAACAAGAAGTGCTTCTCACTTTTCCGTGATGGATGGATGCAAACCGAGCCCTATTGTTGTCACTCACGTGTTCGTCTGTCTGTTTGTCCGTCCGTCGAAAGTCACAAAATTTTGCTACGAAGAATTTTTTAACATCCCATTGACCTATGACCTTGAAATTTGGTGATAATGTTTATTATTTTATATTACGTATACTTTACTAACAAAAACCAATATTTGGTACGGAACCCTTAATGTGCGAAATCCAAAACGCACTTGGCCAGTTTTTTGTTGCTGTCGAGCGTACTACTCCACAAGCTAAACCGCTGGCTTGAAAGATCAGAAAAAAAATGTGAATGATCGTGATGGCAGTATCAATCAATCCCCCTAGCCTTTTCCCAACTATCTTTTGGTCGGCTTCCAGTGTAACTGGATGCAGCTGAATACTAGTATTATACATGGAGCGACTGCCTAACTGACCTCCACAACCCAGTTACTAGGTAATACGATACGTAAGGTAAGACTGGTTGTCAGACTTTCAGGCCTCTGACGACTATCAAAGATCGGGACCAACGGCTTAACGTGCTTTCCGAGGCACGGAGGAGTCTCGGTATGTAAAGTTGGTCCCCCATCCCTGGACCAACCCCGGCAAGCGTAGCTTAACCTGATGGATCGGCCCGTGTGGCTGTTATTACTTTATCCACGAGCTCCTGTAAAAAAATGTAGTATTTCATGAAATCATGACATTTGGCATTCTAACTGAGACAGTTGTATTGATGATTTTTATGATTACAGTTCTGGGAATACGTACTTGTTACGGCCGCCAATTGTACTTAAACCAACATAACTGACCTGCAAATTGTAAAAAAGTAAAGAAAATTTGAATAACGCGGGCTACCCTGGCGCATAATAGTCGCCCAACTTATAAAATGTACCTACTTGGAAAATTTCGTACCTACAAAATTCTTAGAAAAAAATACTTAGCTAAAATCGTTACTTGTTTAAAACGGATAGTTAACGTATAAAATTATGGAAAAGTAAAATCTTAACAAACATACATAATGTCACAACCTTTAACCCTAACGGGGCGGTCAGAAACGACCTAAAAAATAAGTGCTTGGGTGTTCCAAACATTGGAAGCTTTAGTGCAATGAAGTTGGATTTTATAACTCCTTCTTCAGTTATTATGGTCTTATGAGGGCTCGTTATTACACGTTATTGGCCGTTAAACCGTGAACTCAATTAATATGTTCATAGTTATAACAATAAAGCCCTCTTCTAAGTCTGCATGTTATAGCGGGCGACTACGGAACCCTACACTGCGCGAGTCCCGACACTCATTTAACCGGTTTTTATAATTTTTTTTTTACTTTTGTTACATTATTTTATACCACGTTTATGCCCTGTCGGTGCATGTCTCACATTTTTTGGCAGTTGTGCATAGCTATGGTTGGGTTCAACGTGTCTTTTTTACTAGGTAAGGGTTTTAAACACTTCTATATATTATATATCTTGCATTCATATTCATTAGTATCCACATCAACTATAGTGACCAGGGGCAAACAGCATCTGTCTGGCATTACTTTTCATATGAACCTTCTTGACCGAGCCGTAAAGCACATACTTACCTATTTATTTAGTTTTTGGAGGAGCTCGTGGCTAAAGTAATAACAGCCGCACGGGTCGATCCATCAGGTTAAGCTACGCTTGCCGGTGTTGGTCCATAAATGGGTGACCATTAAGCCTTTAAGCACGTTAAGCCTTTGGTTTCGGCTGTCAATCGTGGATCTTTGACAATCGTTACGGGTCGTCAGAAGCCCGAAAGTCTGACATCCAGTCTTACCAAGGGGTATCGTATTACCCAGTAACTGGGTTGTAGAGGTCAGATAGGCAGTCGCTACATGTAAAATACTGGTATTCAGCTGCATCCGGTTAGACTGGAAGCCGACCTCTTGACAGTGGAAAATGTCTAGGCAGATTGATTATATCGTGTCTCACAAAGTCATAACGTTCTATGTCAAATAAATAATATTATTCTTTCTTCCTTTTAGTGTTGTTGTTCTGTGGGGGCGGGGTGCTGAGCGCAGTGCTGTGCCTGGCGGGAGACTTCGACTCGCAACTGCAGCACACGCTGAGCACACAGGTGCAGTCCGCGCAAGATCCTGCGGGTATCATATCGCGAGTACTGGACGATGTGCGTGCTACGCTCAACCAGCGATGGCAAAGTAACTAGCAATATCGCAATCTTGTTTAAAACCTTTCAAAAAGACCCGCTGGTGGCCCGAGAGCAGTGGTGGCACAGTGGTAACGGCCGCGACTTAGAAGTTGTAGGTCGTGAGTTCAAACCCAGGCAGGCGCTTTGCTTTGTGTAAATTATTTCATCACCACTGCTCTCAAAACGGTTAAGGCAACCATTGGTGGAAAACCGGCATTTCCAAGAACTAAACATTTTAAGACATCATAATATGACATCCACCAAACCGCATTGGACCCGCGTGGTGGATTATGGCCCCACACCCTTTCATAGAGAGGACGCCTGTGACTCAGCAGTGGGGACATTAAAAGGCTTATGATGATAATGATGGTCCGAATTTTCCCTCCCCTAGGCAAAGGCCTCAACATTCCTTAAATATTTTCCGGTGTTGAGCTTTATCGCGCCGTTTCTCGAGGATACCATTAAGCCGTCCCGCCATCTGCTACTCAGTCTACTGCAACCCCATACGAATGGGTAGAACTTAATTTATTTTAATTAGAAACCTCCACGCTCTCATCATCATCATCATCATCAGCCTTTTAATGTCCCCATTGCTGGGGCACAGGCCTCCTCCACACTCTAATTATAATTACTTACATACTTTATCAGCTCAACAGTCACCTGTTAGCTCGTCTAAACGTCAAGCTATAACACTGTTTTTGTTGTTTACAGGTTTCAAATTGATCCCTTTCGGATCGTTAATCTCAGGTGTAGGTACAAAATCAAGCGATCTCGATATCACCCTTCACATACCAAACTTTAATTACTCGTCAGCATTATACGTAATAGAAGAGACCAGGCGGTTGTTTAAGAAACAACCTGCACTCTATAAAGATTTAGATGGCGTACATACTCCAAAATTCACACGTTTTTCGTTTATACATATTCCCACACAGCAGAAAGTTGACCTGATATTTCATTTATTTAAGTATGGTGAGGAAGCGGTTGCAACCAGCAAGCTTTTGAAATACTACTTCAGTTTAGATGAAAGGAACCTGAATTTGGCACGCTTTCTGAAATTCTTGTTTAAAATCCATGGATTGACAGGTCAGGAGACTGAGACACTAATGAGCTATACAGTGTACTTGTTATTAATATTTTATTTACAACAAAAGAACATGGCGCCTCCAATTTATGTGTTACAAAAAGATACGGAAAGCGTATTTTTTAGAAACTGGGACGTGAGTTTCAACGAACTGCCATACAATACGACGAACACAGAGAATCTATATCAACTGCTGGGCGGTTTCTTCAAATACTACAGCGAATTTAACTTTGAAGAAAATGTCGTGTCGATCTTTACTGGGCGTCCTATTCCGAAGAGTGCTTTTATAGATGCCGAAAACCTCCCTAAGGAACATTTTTTAAATAAGTTTTTTAATCGTACAATACAGATGAAGATAGGAAAAGATTTGACCTGCACAGAATTATGCATTCTAGCTCCATTCCATCTCAGTGTTAACAAAGGAGAACGGATAACACATGAATATGCGATGAAATTTAAAGATTTTATGAAGTCAGCCGCAAGAATGTTTGAAGATCTGCCTAGTGATCGCATCCTCCGAGCTATCCTTGTTGTAGATGAACATAAAGAAGCAGCTATCAACCACAATAATGATACTTGGGATGGAATAAATGAAGAAAACTGCATCGAAATATCTGATACTTAATTTATTTTAATATACTGACTTGGTTGCGTTGACTTCAATTCTCCAAAATAAAAGTTTTTTTACGACTTCAAACACTTTATACATTGTTTTATTTATTTTACAACTTGCATGCACTTTGCCCGCTGCTTCGCTTCCGTGACCAATCCCGCGGGAACTGTTATTTTTTTTCCCGGGATAAACGGTAGCCTATGTTACTTCCTTGTAGTTCAGCAGTCCAGTCACCTCGTGATCGAGACTCAAATAAAATCTACTGTGGCTGCTAATTTGGACGCGTTAAGGGATAATTATTTAGCTTTTTATTGGTGAAAATCGGTGTAGTAGTTTCGGAGCTTGTTCTGTACAAACAAACAAAGAAAAGAAAAGAGTGGCACTCCAGGAGCGTCGACGGAAGTGAAAACTTGAACAAAAATGCCCAACGTGCCTAAAGAAGTTTTCACTTCAATTCACTACGCGATGCGCTACGAGTGCTACGACGTTACGCGTCGTAGCACTCATAGCGGGTCGGTGTCGCGCAAACTCAATAGTTTTTTCCCATCTCAAAAATGCCCAACGCGTCTAAAGAAGTTTTCACTTCAAAAATGTTTCCTCTTTATTTTAATAAAAGTATAGATACAAAGATACAATGTTTTTTTTAGTTTGAGGTTTAGTGGCACCGACTGGAATGAGGCAATTTTAACAACCGCACGGGGGACAGATTTCGAAATAAATTACAAAACCCTTTAAAGTTTTGTTTTTGTCACACATTTTTTTTTATTTATTTATTTTATTACAGTACCAATGACATTGAAATTGAGTTCATAATCGATAATAGTCTTCGAAGTAACTGCGGTGTGACGGGACGCCATCCCCACTAGTTTTCTGAAGGCTGTCAAATGTGTCATAGTACCTGAGTTTGTAATCTTTCCTTGAGTGCTATTAGGAAATAGAGACTATTTCCTAGGGTTTGTAAAAAGCTATTGTCCATCCCATACCTACATAAAAAAGGACCTACAGGTAGTATGGATCAGTGTTGAGCTCTATCTCAAAGATATTTGAAAAAGTCCTTAATAAAAGATTAATGAGATTTCTTGAAATTATATATTTGCAAAGAATCAATATGGCTTTAGGCCAGGTAGGTCTACTGAGGATGCCATCATGGAACTTTTGAACTCAACTGTTCATAGACGAAATGATGAAAATAATTGTGATCTTCGTGGACCTATCCAAAGCTTTCGACATCAGTGATCACTTACAGTGATTCATGACGGCCATGTTAGTAAGGATGAGAGCCCTAATTTTTGAGTCCCACAGGGCAGTGTCCTTGGACCAACTTTCTTTCATGCCTATATTAAATTATCTGTGCAAACTATCACTCCCTAAATGCAAAATAATAACGTACGCTGATGATACAGCTATGCTCGTCGAGGGTAGTATTCAAGGTTGCCAACCGTACGAGGGTCCTCGTACAAGAGATTTATGGTCTTCCGTACGAGGTACGAGGACACAATCAGCCTCGTACAATTTTGTACGAGATTTTGAAAATAACATGATTTTTCATTACATGTTACATTTTTTGGCCTAAATCACAAGTATCCAATCCCGAACCGTCGAAAGAGATGATGTAAAGTGATGTTTTTAGGGTTCCGTACCCTATGGGTAAAATCCTATTATTAAGACTCCGCTGTCCGTCCGTCTGTCACCAGGTTGTATCTCATGAACCGTGATAGTTGAAACTTTCAGACAGTTGAAATTTTCTAAAAAGAAATGGCTTTTTAAAATGATGTAAGTACTAGAATGCCGCTTGCGGCACTCTATTTAATCACTACACATACACTGCCTTTATTTAATCCTACACTAGTAATGTTTAAATAACATTCCATATATTAATCAATGATTTTATTAAACTACTTTTATTAAACTAGGTACTATCTTTAAAACTCTTGTCAGGCATGTGATGTAGTTCATGTAGTACCAATACTTTGGAACCGGGACGCTCGCATCCACCCACGTTATACGTTCTAGACTAAACGAGCAGTACGCAAAATTCGTGTATACTCGTACATTGTAATCACAGATTACATTGTATACAAGAGCAGTTTCGTATGGCTGCGTTCCGGTCTTGTATAGAACTGAAATCCGCTTCTACTAACTCACACACATATCATTCTTTCCCCCACGCATACGCACGTTTACCATGGATCTTCTATTGGTTTTGATGTTATTTTATTTTAATCTCGATTGAATTTTCTTATTTTGATTATTTTATTTTTATTGTGAACTAATTTACGATGGCGGGCGTTAATAACTGCGACGCAGCGATACCTACACTTCTGCAGTTATAAACGTTACAATTGTTTTTGTACATATGTACACAAAAGTGGTTCAAAATAAATTACTAAGGTAGGTACCTAATCACTACCGTTTTATGAAACATTCCTGTAGTAGGAACTCAGTAAGTAGGTAGGTACATATTATCTTTAGTTATTTCATACCTATCCACCGGATTTACTACATAAACCCTTCCTTCTGTTATCGCTATCGCTTACCTAAAACTCATTATGATTGTCCGCGCCTACCTACATCAAGACAAAACCAACTCATCATCCCCTTTGTCATTACTTTGTCATTATTCCTTGCACATTCTATTGCAGAACTTTTTGTCTATGGTGATCCTTTGCTCTAACTCAATTATACCGAGACATTTTAAATAACACGCAAAAATTTTAAGGACATTGGACTGATAATGTCGGGAAAATAAATTAAGTAGGTGCATTTTTACGGTTTCGTGAGTTGACTTTGAAAGGATAAATAGGTACATAGGTAAATTATAGAGCCCTAGAGTATAGTAGTTCCCTAGCTGTTAATCCTAGTCTTTTTCATCCACGCCTCAGTGTTCCACGCGCGCCTCAAAGAGTTATCAGCAATCATGACGGGGCCCGTCATGGCCTGACATTGGCCAGGAAAAACACTCGATTCAAGACATATTTTATGTTGAATATTTTTAGATGATACTTCATTAAGTGCCAGGTTAATCAATCTGTTTAGGTCTTATAATTTAAACAACTTGTTTTATGAACCTACTAGGATTACGGCATCCTCATCGACTTGCCTTGATAACTTTTTTAGTAATTGTAATTCAGAAAAAAATTTAGTGTTAAGTGACTTAACGTCTGACCGCTGTGGACTATTAGTTAGCTTTCCTATGCCACAAAATAAAAAGTCGCTTAAAATAGAATGCAGGCCTTATACGGTAAGCCAGTGTAATAAGTTTAAAAATAATATAGCAAATAAACTTACACCATCTTTAGTAGAAAACGATAATCCTAATAAAATCTATAGAGCCCTTTTTGATGTTGTGCAAAAAGAGTACCAAGCCATTTTTAAGTCTAAAACTATAGACGTTCCGGGTACCTCCATTGGCTTCAACCAATGGGCCACTGCTGGTATATATAAAAGTAGAGCGAGACGATACGAGTTATTCGGTGTAAAAAGATATAGGTTCGATACTCCTTTTAGAGTATGTTAAAAAATATTCTAAATTGTTTAAGAAGATTTGTGTTGCTGCTAAATCAAAATTCTTAAGCGAGACAATTAAAAATTCTGATAATAAAGTAAAAGCCACTTGGAAAATAATAAATAATGAAACGGGAAAGTCGGTTAAAAAAGTAAATCAGCTAGAGATTCTATTCGAAAACAAATTAGTTAGTAAACCAGCTGACGTAGCTCAAGCATTTAATGAGTTTTTTGTCTACATACCTATAACTACAACTCGCTTCTTAAATTCATCCCCGTCTAAAGCTGAAAGTCTTTTGAACGGTAGTGTACCTAAGTGCAATCAATCATTTAGTTTTGAGCATGTAACACCACTTGACGTAGTTAACGTTTTTAACTCTCTAAAATCAAAAAACACAGGTGATTACTGGGGCATCTCAATCAAACTTTTGAGTGATATAATAGGCATCGTAGCGCATTATCTTGCTGTAACTTTTAATAAATGCGTGGACTCAGGCACTTTTCCTGATTTTATGAAGTGTAGTAAAGTCATACCTCTATTTAAATCAGGCAATAAAAATGATATAGGCAACTTCAGGCCTATTTCCATCCTGCCTGCATTTAGCAAAATTTTTGAAAAGTTAATACTGAAGCAGTTGCTAACATATTTTAATGTAAATAGCCTCCTTCATAATAATCAATATGGCTTTACAAAAGGTCGATCGACTACAGATGCGGGTGTTGCTCTCCTAAAACACATATTCAACGCATGGGTGAACTCGCAAAATGCAATCGGAGTTTTCTGTGACCCCTCCAAAGCTTTTAATTGCGTACACAATGGCACGCTTTTGCGTACGCTGCGTCATTATGGTCTCCAAAACGAAGCTCTAAATGTAATTGATTCATATTTATGTAATAGGTTCCAATGTGTAGATATCAATGGTGTTAAGTCTTCCGGGCTACCAGTTTATTTAGGTGTGCCTCAAGGCTCGATATTGGGACCATTCTTGTTTTTGGTGTATATTAATGATTTACCATATTTTTTAAAGGGTATCTGTGACGTAGTACTATTGCAGATGATACCTCTCTTATCTTTGAAGTAGATAGGAATAGAAATGATTTTGATAACTTAGATAGCGCTCTCTCAATGGTTACGGATTGGTTTACGACAAATAACTTAGTTCTTAATGCTAAGAAAACTAAATGTATAAAGTTTGCCTTACCTAATGTTATAAATCTAGGACCTAATGTCATCTTAATTAAAGAAGTGCTTGAAACTGTGGACTCGGCAGTTTTTTTGGGTATAACTGTTGATTCCAAACTTCAATGGGGCGCACATATATCAGGCCTATCAGGAAGGCTCAGCTCTGCCACTTACGCCATCAGAAAAGTTAGACAATATACTGACGTTGACACAGCACGGTTAGTCTATTTTAGTTATTTCCATAGTGTTATGTCTTATGGTATTCTTTTGTGGGGTAAAGCTGCGGACATACAAAATATATTTGTTTTACAAAAACGTGCTGTACGAGCAATATACAGGTTAGGGTCAAGAGTTTCTTTACGAGAAATTTTCAAAGAGATTGGAATTCTCACGGTGGCATCTCAATTCATTTTTGCCAACATATTATACATTAGACAAAATATACATTTATACAAAAAGACCAGTGATATCCACAATTTTAACACCAGAAATAAGTATAAACTTCATGTTCCTTCCCACCGTGTTCGTAGAATTCATGGTTCGTTTGAGGGTCTCGGTATCGAATTTTACAATAAGCTACCCCGTTCTTTTCTTGACTTGCCTTTTAATGCATTTCAAACTAAAGTTAAATCTAGTCTCTGTTCGAAGGCATACTATTCCATCAACGACTATTTAGAAGATAATAATAGTTGGTCGCTGTGTTGAACGTAAGACAATGTTACACTTGATGTTCTTTCTCCATATTTAGCTTATGGTTATGACAGATTATATAAGTTCATATAATAATTGTCTACTAAATTTAGTGTGATGGCCCTAGTTCATCACTTGTGGCTTCGAATCACAGCCCTTTGATAGTTTCTATCTTTGTTCTTGTAAGCAGGCACACCAGTTATGTATGGAGGCTTCTTTAATTTGGTTTAGTGTTTATGCTTGAGTTTGTTTTTAATGGCATGATTGAGTGTGCTAGCTGGCAAGTGGCGGATTATTTAATTTTATGATTATATTTTAGACGACATATATTTATTTTTCTGTTTTACATAATGTTAAGATTGTTGCATATAATTATATAGATTCAAGTTCTTAAAATTAACAGACAGATGTGTTGCTGGGGAGTTTGTTGGCCACTTCTTCTTCACAGTTAAAACACTAGGAAGTGGTGACGGGCGGGCGTTTTTTGGGGGACTGTCTTTATGTAGAACCTTGGACTTTCAAAAAGTGCTGGTTCTCAGCCTAGTTTGTATAAATGACTTTTGATTTTGATTGATTGAATCGAATGAAAAACGGACGGACGGGCGGGTGCGACGTAAGACGCAAGCTCGGAGAGTGAGAGAATTAAGATTGAGGTGTGCGAGCTGGAACATAGGTACTATGACTGGAAAAGGAAGAGAGTTAGCAGACGTTTTAAAAAGGCGACGGATAAATATAGCGTGTTTGCAAGAAACGAAATGGAAGGGTGCAAAAGCAAGAGAATTAGGAGAAGGATATAAGTTTTATTACTGTGGAAGTGATGGCAAACGGAATGGTGTGGGCATAGTTTTGGATAGTGAGTTAAAAGAATGTGTGGTGGATGTTAAAAGAGTAAGTGATAGAGTGATAGCTATTAAAGTGGTTGTGGAGAGTATGATAGTAAATGTTATTAGTGCGTATGCACCCCAATCAGGATGTGAGGATAGTGTAAAAGAAAAGTTTTGGAAGGACTTCGATTGTGTGATGATGAATGTACAGGAGAGTGAAGAGGTGTTTGTGGGGGGTGATTTTAATGGGCATGTAGGAAGTCTGAAGTACGGTTATGAGAGAGTGCATGGTGGTTGGGGGTACGGAGACCGTAATACTGATGGCGAGACATTGCTGCAAGCTGCTTCGGCTTTTGACCTGGCAATAACTAACACCTGGTTCAAAAAGAAAGACGAACACCTGATCACTTACAAAAGTGGCCAGCACGCGACCCAAATTGACTTTTTCTTGGTGAGACGAAACAGTCTCAAAACAGTCAAAAACTGTAAAGTGTTGCCAGGCGAAGGCTTAGTCTCTCAACACAGGCTCATATTGATGGACGTAACAGTCAGTGTCTCGTCCGGTAGGAACAAAGAACGGCCCCCACCCAAAATCAGATGGCGTATGATAGAAAATGAGGAGTGTGCAAGTATGTTTAAGAGTCAAGTGGTAGATAAAATGATAGAAATGAAGGATATGGAAGGAAAATCTGTGGATGAATGTTGGAAAGAGATGGCGGGTTGTATAAGGCGAGTAGCAAAAGATGTGTTTGGAGAATCGCAAGGTAAAGGCATGATAGAAAAGGATACATGGTGGTGGAATGAAGATGTGCAAAAGATGCTAAAAGAAAAGAAAATTTCGTTTAAAGTATGGCAGAATGTAGAAACCGGAAATGATAATTTGAAAGAAGAGAAAAAGAAAATTTATAAAGAATGGAAGAGGAAGGCAAAAAAGGCGGTTGCAGTTTCCAGGGCTAAGGCGCAGGAAAAATTATATGATTTACTGGACAGCCCCAGAGGCCAGAAGGAGCTCTACCGGATTACAAAATTAAGAGAAAGGAGAACGAGGGATATAATGCATATAAAATGTATGAAGGATGAACTCGGTAAAGTCTTGTCGAAAGATGACGAAATAAAAGAGCGATGGAAGGTTTATTTTGAAAAGTTGATGAACGAAGAGAATGAATGGAGTGGTGTGCTCAAAGAGGTACAAGTAAATATAGGTTTGGTGAGAGAAATTAGCATGGATGAAGTAAGAAAGGCAGTTCAATGTATGAAAAATGGAAAGGCCATGGGCCCTGATGATATACCAGTGGAAGTATGGAAGTGTTTAAAAGAGGATGGATGTATGTGGCTGACTTTATTCTTCAATAAGTTGTTGTATGAAGAAGTGATCCCACAAGAATGGTGCAATAGTTCGCTAGTGCCCATCTTCAAGAATAAAGGGGATGTACAGGACTGCAACAACTATCGAGGGATAAAGCTCATGTCACATACTATGAAAGTATGGGAGAAAGTGATAGAGAAAAGATTGCGAGAGGAGAGTGAGATTACCCCGAACCAGTTTGGGTTTATGCCAGGTCGAGGGACAATGGACGCCACCTTCGCTCTCCGTCAATTGTGCGAGAAGTACAGACGTGTGCACAAGAACTTGCACATGGTGTTCATTGATCTTGAGAAAGCGTATGATAGGGTACCTCGGGATGTGTTGTGGTGGGCCTTGAAAGAGAAAGGTTTGCCTGGGAAGTATGTTGAGTTGATTCGTGCTATGTACAGACAATCTAGTACCTACGTCCGGTCGGCTGCTGGCAACACCGATAAGTTCAGTGTGGCTGTAGGCTTGCATCAAGGGTCGGCTTTAAGTCCTTACCTCTTCCTGTTGATTATGGACGCTCTTACGTCGGAAATACAGGAAGAGGCACCCTGGTGCATGCTGTTTGCCGACGACATTGTTCTGGTCGGTGAAGATGGACCTGAGATCCAGAGCAGATTGGAGAAATGGCAACAGAAGCTGGAGAAAGTTGGCTTGAAAATCAGCAGAACCAAAACTGAATACATGTTCTGCGATTTCGGCGGTCTCTCCAGTTCTGAAGCTGTAGTGCTAGATGGCGCGCTTCTCCCAGTCTGCTCCGATTTTCGGTATCTCGGTTCACTCGTGCAAAGCGATGGCGAAATAGATCGGACTGTTAAGCACAGAATTAACACTGGATGGATGAAATGGCGGCAGGTCACCGGGACTATCTGTGACTCCCGCATTCCCCTAAAACTTAAGGGGAAGATTTATAAAACAATGGTCAGACCTGCTGTCTTGTATGGTTCAGAATGTTGGGCCACAAAAGGGATGAATGAAAAGCAATTGCATGTAGCTGAGATGAGAATGCTAAGAGCGATGTGTGGTGTTACGCGCATGGATAGAATTAGGAATGAGTATATAAGAGGAAGTCTGAAAGTGGCACCGCTGACTGAAAAGTTGTGTGGAAATCGGTTGTCGTGGTATGGGCATGTGATGCGGAGGAATGAAGAAAATGTCGTGAGGAAAGTCTTGTGTATGGATGTGGATGGCTATAAGAGTAGGGGAAGGCCAAAGAAACGATGGTTGGACTGTGTGAAAGAGGATATGGGTAAAAAAGGGGTGACTACAGAGATGACGACTAATAGAGGAGTATGGAAGAAAAAGACATGTTGCGCCGACCCCAAATAAATTGGGATAAGGGCAGGAGAATGATGATGAATCGAATGAAAAATCAAATTGAATTATGAGGTTAGGATTTTGAATTACATTCAAAACATAACTACATATTATTAAACAAAAAATACTTATGAAAGATTATTCAGTTCTGCCAAAGCCTAATGTAAGTAACTATAATATTTTATTACCGTTTTAAATTAATATACAACAATATTATTAAATAAAAAAGTTTTGTAAATAAAGTGTTCGCGACTGTACCAAAACATAATGTATGTAGAAGTTTACATGGAAGTTTAACATTCTTCTACATAGTAAACCAGTTCGAAATTATCATGGTTGGAGACGACTATTTCTTGACTATTTTTTGACACCAAATTCTAATTCAAAAACGTAAGCGTTCCGCGGTAATCAGGTGAGGATTGTGGCGAGAAAGGCTCACCACGTAATCCTCACCAAGACACCTTTATATCTCTGGAATCCCTTAATGACTATTTTCGAGATTTGGCATAGCGCTACGACTATTTTTTGACTATTTTTTGGAATTGAAACCAAGTCGATACTCCCAGCCGTTTGCTTGCACTGAGGTGAGGATTGTGTGGAGAACTTCACCCCACAATCCTCACCAACATATAGCTATAACTTCGGAATCATAATGCGACTATTTTTTTTAACCTTGGTGACTATTTATGACTACTTATTGACTATTTTTTCGCGTACTCAAAATTGATTTTCATAAAGTTTTCAAAAGCAAGGATTGTGTGGTGAAGGACACAAATTTACAAATTAATTACACTGCTGAATAAATCTAATTTCAAATATTGACATATTAAATTACGAAGAAAATAGTCTAGAGTAACTTAAATATTTTTTTCAAAGAAATAAAACTAGTGAGACGTGATATTCAATTTAAAATCATTAAAAGTCGTATTATTGCGCCTAATGAACTGGCTAGTGAATGCCATTCATACAATAGGGAGCGTGCAGGAACTATAGATGGCGCCACATAAATGTCAATGTCTAGTATTTAAACAGTACAAGTTGCAGATTTCACTCACGAGATGGCAGTCTACGTTACGCGTGCTGCATGTGTGCATGATACGTGTGTGTATACATATATGGCACGGAAATGTTAATGACAAGTTTTTAAAGGGTAAAAATTACGAATTTACTCCACTAGATGGCACAGACTACGCCGTGCACGTTCCCTTATAATCATATGAAGTTATGGGTTTGAGGGAGCAAAGCGAGGGAACGAAAGCTCCGTTATCTCCTTCATGTTAGGTTCCTTTAAAATCTGTAGACAGAAATAGGAACCCCGCGCAGCTAGTCTCAGTTGGCTTATTTTACTTACGCCTGTCGTCAGCACATTGCATGCTAAACACACCGCCTCTCTTAAATATCTGAGCTAGGCAAGTAATTAAACTTGAGGTATCGATCAAAGTCATTTGCATAGCTGTTTGACTGAATGGCAGAATGATATTCGGGCGGCTAGTAGAATAGCACCGTTTAGTAAAAAGGCTAGGCAGTAGGCTGTTAACTGAATGATTAAATAATTTAGTTGGTAGCGACAGATAAATATATGTATCTACAGCTTTACGAGGTGAAATTGAAAACAGAAACCAAAGTCCAAAGTTGCCAAGTTTCGTCCAAAAGGCCACAGAAGGCCGATAAAATGGCGTTCCCCTTAACCAAAATGACTTTGATCACGATTGGGACGCGTCCTAACGCCCGTCTCAGCAAACGGTCCCACAAAAACCTTCCACGTTCCTACACAAGAGGAGTGTATTTTGACCCCTCACGATGTATCCTTCTTGAGAATCGTCTTGTATCGGCCGGACGGACGACGAATCACTTTATTTCTAGACGTTTCCTCTGACGAATGATTTAGGGTAGTACCTATCCAATGTACCTAGGTACCTATTTTTGGGGTCGGTCCAATGTGTTCCGGGCTAGTATATGTAGGTACATGTATTATCTGTGGTTTGGGTTAGTTTGATGCGGCGTGCGTGCCTGGCCATTTTCTGACCGGACTGTACAAGGTACATCTTTAAAATTACGCTTAGGTTTATTCCCGTTTTGTAGTAGATAGGTACATAGGAACATCCCCACACATTCAGATTTCGCCAGTTATTTTTAACACTTCTCCCGATTAAGAAATCGGACCCAGGACTCCTTACTCACTAACCGGCCATGATATGTGACCGCAAAACCTGCAACTACAAGGTAGTCAGATCTATTTATTTTTTTACACCATTTACTCGATAACATTAAATTATTGGTCATGCAAATCTAACGTAAAGTAGGCAAGTCATTTTTATTTTTTTATTGACGAGATCATTTTATTATTTATTTTTTATTAGTTACAAAAAATTTAATTTTAATGTTATTTTAAAATCGATCACTAAATTTTTACATGTTTCAAAAACTACATCTTTTGAAAGAACTAACATAGTTATATAAGTATTAGTAACACCTGATTGTGGACCAAAGTTATCTTGATTAAATAATTTTATTTTCTTTCCCGGCGCTGGGCCGGCGGGTGTACTCCATCTACTGCCGGCTGTAGCAGGGCAATAATATTGTGCTAAATGTCAACCAGACATTCTGCCACGGGAACCGAGATTTTTTTTCAAACCTGAAAGGTGGCCTAGGAGTTGTTTATGCCCATCCCACAACATGTCAATATTAAAAAAATCCCACAACAAAATCAATCGGATCCATACAATCCACGTAACGTCAACGAACAAGTCACAATTCTCTACAGAATCCACTGCGCGCCAATTTACCATCCTTCATAAAACGAGGGCAATCTCGCGAAACGTACTAAAGGGACGAAACAATTTGGACAACTGAATATACTCCAACTTTATAAGACCCTAGTGGGTAGAGTCGAAGTTTTTGAAAAATGTATGTTTCTCACGCGCCCCTAGAATGTGGGATACTTCAGAAACTTATTTCGTCGGTAAAAAGAGCTGTTTTTAGAGCCCCCTGGGATCTCGAGGGATATTTGAAAGTGTTCAACCCTCAGCCTTATAGCGTAAAGGTCAAGACCGTGTCATTCTATTGACTACGTGAGAAGTGGTCTTTATTTTTAGATTTCAACACGGGAACATTTCCCAGTGTGACTTAGGTCGTACAAAGGAGACGAATTACGAATAAGTATATTGTGTCACCTACATGTATATAATTTAAATTGGTACAGCAATTCATTCTTCTGTCCATATTTTTTGGGAAAACAAGTTGTGATCACGTTGTATTGAGGAAATACGTGATCTAACTTCACTCGACTACACTACATGGAGATACATACGAGGGCGGGTCAATAAGTCCGTGACTTTTGGAATAAAACACAGATTTTTTGATAAATACATCATTTTATTTTTCAACGTAGTCTCCCTTGAGCTCTATACACTTTGTCCACCGCTTCTCCAATTTTTTTATCCCTTCCAAAAAATATGATTTGTCGAGGTCCTCAAAATAGGCCTTTGTTTGCGAGATGACTTCATCATTGGAGTCAAATCTTTTTCCACCAAGCCATTTCTTCAGGTTTGGGAACAAGAAGTAGTCACTCGGAGCCAAATCTAGAGAATAGGGCGGATGAGGGAGCAATTCATAGCCCAATTCATGGATTTTTGCCATGGCAACTGCACATGTGTGCACCCTTCCATTGTCTTGGTGGAAAAAAACTTTTTTCTTGGCCAAATGAGGTCGGTTTTTTTTCAAATCGTCATTGAATCGGTCCAATAAGTTGGTATAATATTCCCCATTGATTGTTCTTCCCTTTTGAAGGTAGTCAATGTGGATTATCCCGCGTGCATCCCAAAAAACAGTCGCCATAACTTTATTGGCTGACAAACCCACCTTGGCCTTCTTTGGCGCCGATTCACCCTTAGAAACCCACTGTTTTGACTGTTGTTTGGTCTCTGGTGTGTTGTGATGGATCCATGTTTCGTCCACGGTTACAAAACGGCGCAAAAACTCCTCCATATTGCGATTAAACAACGCCAAACCTTCCTGTGAAGTTGTTACACGATTGCGTTTGTGGTCGACTGTGAGCAAACGCGGCACCCATCTTGCGGAAAGCTTTCTCATGCCCAAGTGATCATTCAAAATTGAAACCACTGAGCCATGCGAGATCCCTACGGCTTCCACAATCTCTTGCACTTTCAATCTTCGGTCGGCCAACACCATATCGTGAATTTTTTCGATTGTTTCGGGTGAAGAGACCTCAACTGGGCGTCCAGGACGTTCGGCATCTTCAGTGCTTGTACGGCCACAACGAAATTCAGTAAACCACTTTTTTACCATTGAAATCGATGGTGCAGAGTCCCCATAGTAGGTATTTATCAAGCTTAGCCTTGGTCTCGGTAATGGTTTTTTTTCGCAAAAAATAATGCTTAATAAGCACACGAAATTCACTTTTTTCCATTTTTCCCTCAAATTACTGGGTAGTCTGATAAAGATAGCTGTCAAACACAAACTAACTGACGCAGCAAGTTCAAATTTTGACAGGAGTCAACTGACAGATGCCTGTTGACAGGAGTAGTGTTGCTTTTTCAGTAAAGAGGTCAGAAATTCAAAAAGTCACGGACTTATTGACCCGCCCTCGTATTATAAAGCATACTTAGTCCCCCGCCTCGTCTAACTCAAAAACTACTGAACAGATTTTCATGCGGTTTTCACCAATAGACAAAGTCCTTCATGAGGAAGGTTCAAGTGTATAATTTATTCCTGTGCAAACCTGGGGCGGGTCACTAGTGTAAGTATAAATGTACTTAAGGCGCAGTTATACGACTTTTAATGGTTTTTAATTGAACATCACGTCTAAACGACTAGTGGTGTGGCGAGTTGCCGCCACTCTGCAAGTTGGATGGGGTGTGGTATCACGACGTGTGTGTCCTGCTTTAGCACGTGAGGCAAGTGTGTAGCCGGCTTTACGGGAACCATAGGCAATCTAAGGTGCAGCGGTCGACGTCAGTGCTCTATACGCCGCGAGGCCGAACGCATTCACCGCAGACTAAATTAATGTCTTATTAACCTCGTCCCCGCAAATACACTAAAATCCCGAGTAATATCCCGTAAACGTTGGGGATTTTCCGGGAATAATAAATAACCCCATATTTACCGCGTCCGTGTAACTAGTGAACAAGAATAACCAGGAGTGTTGGTGTGAAGAGAATCGAGTGGCCACTCGTCGGGATCCTGCGAGGCTGCCGAAGGAAAAGTCAGGTACCGCTTAGTTTTACTAGCTTAGAGTTAGGCCACATGCGCCATCTACTGCCAACCACTCCCAACTTGAAGTTATACAGACAAATATAGGCAATTTTGGGCCAGCATTCAATCCAAGTGTTTGGCCGTAACACTGTCCTCCATCCTGCAGAGAACCACAGCTATTTACACGCTTGGGCAACTCCATTAGATGGTCCTTCGAGCCGGATAGGCATCAGTAAAATTCAGTACAAATTAAGTACAAGTCATTACAGTAGGCACATAACTTTATTAGTGCCCCAAAATGGCGTCCCGCAAGCAAGAAGCTAAATTGGCTCAGCTTACCGCTAAAAAACAAATGATTTTCGATCGAGTTAATCGCATATACAAAGTTGATACGACAGAGGGGCTTTCCTTTAAACTGCCTATACTAGGTACTATTTTCAAGCTCTGTACCAAAAATCAATTAAATCGGAGCAGTAGTTTAGTCACAAACGATTTTTTAAGTTTTGGCCTCGTTTGAACACGATGTATCTTTCCTAACAGCTGATTATGTCTATACGCACAGGTCATGCACCTTAAAACGATAAATCTGAGTATAACCTACGATAAGACGCGTTGTTGCCGTTCTCACGCAAGTCGATGAAGTGCGATGTTGCCGCTTTGTTACCTAGGTATCTAAGGTCAGTTAATTTTATTTATAAAGGGTGGTTGTGTTTTACTCTGAATTGTAAGCTATTTAGTTTGTTTGAAAAAAAAAAAACCTCATTTATTATTATTTTTATTTTTATACCGTATCGAATTAATACTAAACACGTATAGTATACGTAGTTTAATTTAATGCCCCTCTGTCACATCAACGTTGTATAATGATTCCAGAAACATCTCTAACTTTGATTCACGTTCAAATGAGACATTCTTAGCGCAGTCAGAAACAATTACTGAGCAATACAACAAATTTGAAGAAATAGTAGAACAAATGAATGAATTGCAATTCGAAATTGGCCAAACCGCACCAGATTATTCGAGTCTATATTCTATTGAAGACTTATATTCTAATATTAAATATAAACGTAATCTCATACTTTCGAAAAACGAAACATCGGAACACAAAGGGGGTACTCGGATAAAATTGCCGCCCATAGATTTGCCATCGTTTGACGGTAAAGCGGAAAACTGGCCCATATTTTACGAAATGTTTCGCAGCAATGTTCATTTAAATACCGATCTGGTTGACTCGCAGCGTGTCCAGTACTTGATCAGTAAATTGACTCATGATGCCTTAAAACTAACCGCAGGCATTGTTCCTACAGGTGATACATACAACGTTATGTGGAACAGTCTCGTTAAAAGGTATCAAGATAAGCGTAGTTTAGGGATTCATTATCTCAATAATATACTGGACATTAAACAATGCGCCGGAAATGCCGCGAGCCTCAACACTTTTGTGGAACGATATTCAGCGTCCGTCGCAGCCTTGAAGCAGTTAGACATTCCAGACTTCCAGTAAGTCTGCTATTTTGTTTTATTACACTGTGATTTAAGAAAGGTTGACGCGCAAACTGTCTTACAGTTTGAATCCCGTGTGAGTGAAAAAGAATTACCTTCCTATGCGGAGTTTATAGCATTCATGCAAGAATATGTTAAAGTACTACAACGCTCATACGGTAATAATTTACAGACGGAACCGCGCGCTAAGTCTAGTTCAGCTAATCATCAAACAAAAAATAACACCGCTAAATCGTTCTTATCACGTAATAAACCGATTTCAAATAGCAAATGTACGCTATGCGATAAGGATGACGTACAACATCAGCTGTTCGATTGCCCGCAGTTTAAAAATATTAGTACACCGCGAGCACGTTTTGAATTTATTAAAGCTAAACGTGGCTGTATAAACTGTTTAAGTCTATCCCATTCTTTGGTTAAATGTAAGTCACGTAACGTTTGTAAAATTTGTAAAAAGACCCATCATTCTCTCTTACATTTCCGAGAAAAAGATGAGTTATTATCGCCCGAGCCACAAGTGCCTACTAAGGATACATCTGTTTCGCTCACTACAGCTGTTAAAACTGGGTCAACTATTTTGCTAGCGACCGCGCAGTTATTTGCATACTATAGCGACATCAGAAATAAGGAGGTGGTTCGGTGCCTACTAGATAACGGATCGCAAAATAATTTAATTACTGTGGACTGTTGTAAACGTTTGAATTTACCCATAATTAAATTACGCAATTCATCTTTACAAGGTGTTGGAATGACATCGAAACCAGTACACGGTTTTATTCATCTCAACATAGAATCTCGGATTGATCCTCATACGAAGTTTTCGATACAAGCGTTAGTTGTTGATTGTATTACAGATAGACTTCCCGCGAAATTTATTAGATTAAATAACAATGATAACATGTCATACTTAAATGACTTGCCGCTTGCCGATCCGACCTGGAATGTTCCGGGCGGAGTGGACGTTGTGCTTGGAGCGCAATTGTTCCCCTTTATTTACCTGGGAGACAGGGTCGACTCAGGCACCCGCGCGCCCCCTGCTATACTGACTAGCTTCGGTTATGTACTTATGGGTGATATTGATTGTTGTAGTAGTGATGTGACACACATTGCATCTTCGTTTACCGCGCAGGCCGACATTGAAGTCGAGTCAAATTTACATAAGTTTTTTGAGCTAGAGGAAATTCCATCTCAACGTTTTATTAGTCCGGACGAATTAGAGTGTGAAAATAATTTTAATTCTTCAGTCTTATTTGAAGACGGCAGATACTTTGTCGATCTACCTTTAGCGCGCTCACCCAGCGAGCTAGGTAGCTCGCGCGGTTACGCCCATCGGCGCTTACTTGCGCTCGAGCGTAAGTTTACGTTAATGCCGACCCTACGCGAGAATTATAATAAAACTATCGCGGATTATATAACTCAGGGGTATTTAGCGGAAGTGCCCGACTCTGAATTGACAGAGGAGGGTTATTACATACCGCATCATGCCGTCATTAGACCGGACAAGGACAGCATTCGAGTGGTTTTGGACGCTAGCACCAAAACTCACTCGGGGTTGTCGCTCAATGACATTTTGCATGTCGGACCTAATTTGCAAGCAGACTTGTTTTTGTTATTACTTGATTTTCGTACATTCCCTGTCGCGATGACAGCGGATATAAAACAAATGTTCATACGTATCGGTGTAAAAGAGCACCACCGCAAATATTTACGAATCTTGTATCGTTTTAGCAAAGGTGAGCCTATTCGCACCTTTCATTTTAACCGCGTTCCCTTCGGACTAAAGCCTAGTCCTTATTTAGCGATGCGCACACTGCGTAACTTGGCGTGTGAGCAAAGCGACCGCTTTCCTGAGGCTTCTAAATTGGTAGAAACTCAGTTTTACATGGACGACTACGTCTACTCTGTTTCGGACGAACAGACAGCTATGCGTCTATCCCGCGATTTAATTGATTTAATGAAGGTAGGTTCCTTTGACTTAGTCAAATGGGCTACCAATTCACCCGCTTTATTAGAGATTCTCCCAGAGTCTCACCGCTTACCAGTTAATTTTTCTGGCATGGATAATGATGTCCATAATTTCAAGATCCTTGGATTAACCTGGGAACCCGCTGATGATTATTTTTCTTTGACAACAATCGCCGTGGATGATAAATGCACGAAGCGCGCGATTCTGTCGCTAGTTGCCCGCTTGTTCGACGTACTTGGCCTTGTAGGACCCGTTGTGGTGTACGCGAAGGTATTAATTAAGGAACTTTGGTTAGCTAAAGTAGGATGGGATGAGGTTCCTCCGGAATCCATCACAAATCGGTTTGCCGCTTTTACGCGCGATTTTCCTTCACTCTCTTCTCTAAAGGTTCCTCGCCACATTGGCGTCTTTAGAGAAGCTGTAGTGAACATCGTAGCCTTTTGCGACGCCAGCTTTACTGGTTATGGCTGTTGTATTTATTTACACATTACCAACCCTACAGGTGATATCACTGTCCGACTCTTATGTGCAAAGTCCAAAGTCTCCCCCGCAAAAATAACAACGCTAGCTCGATTAGAACTTGTCGCCGCTTTACTTCTGTCTAAACTTGTTCGCGTAGTCAAGGATAAACTTTCCGCTCGTGTACCTATTGCAGGTGTCCACGCTTTCTCGGACTCCACCATAGCTCTCTCGTGGATCCACTCATCTCCCCATAGATGGTCTATTTTTGTCAGCAACCGCATTGCTCAAATACAGGAAAACTTACCTGCCGCTTGTTTCCGTCACGTGTCCGGGAAAGAGAATCCTAGCGATTGTCTGTCTCGCGGCATGCTGCCGTCGGATTTAATAAGACACTCGTTGTGGTGGAACGGCCCCACATGGCTCCATCAGCCCATGAGCGAGTGGCCTTTAAAGTTCTCTCCTGCTCAATGTGAAACATTGCCGGAGTTTAAATCAAAGGTTTTTCTTGTAGAAACTTCGAATACTGAACCGCGTATTTTAGATACTATAGCTGACCGTGTTTGCTCATGGAATAAACTGCTACGTGTATTTATGTACATTCTTAAATTTACAAACAGACTACATAGTCATAGTTCTGTTGAAAACATTCAAACCGCCGAGAATTTCATTGTTCGATTAGTTCAAAGTTTACATTTTGCGAGCGATTTAAATTTAATTAAAGCAGGTGAACTTCCAGCTAAGAAGTTGCGCTGTTTATCTGTCTTCATTGATAGCTTCGGAATCTTACGTATTGGGGGCAGATTGTCTAAATCTGACTTACCGTATGAAGCCAAGCATCCCGCGCTTTTACCTAAACGCGACCACGTAGTCGATCTAATTATCGATCACTATCACAATACGTACTGCCATACGGGCCCAGGGTTATTGATGTCCATTATAAGGCAGCGGTTTTGGATATTGGGTGGCCGAACGGTTATACGTTCTCGTTGTCGGAAATGTAATACTTGTTTCCGTCTAAATCCTAAGCATCCGGTACCCAAAATGGCTGAACTTCCTGGATACCGCGTCCGTGATGCTAAAGCCTTTGTACACACCGGTGTAGATTTCGCCGGGCCGCTTGCTTACATACCTATTCGACGTAGAGGTCAACGTTCGCAGAAACTTTACATATGTTTGTTCGTATGCATGGTGACTAAAGCCATACATATCGAGCTTGTATCGGATCTCACATCTGAGGCTTTCCTATCCGCATTTAAGAGATTCATTTCCCGCCGCGGTCCAGTGTCTGTTATGTATTCAGACAATGGTACCAATTTTGTTGGCGCTAAGGCGCAATTGGATGATATTTATTCTTTTTTATTAAATTCAACTGTTCAAACGGATATTAAAAATTAGCTTCTTAAATCACGCATCGAGTGGACAAGAATACCGCCGCGAGCTCCACACTTTGGAGGTATTTGGGAGTCGAATATTAAGAGTGTTAAAACTCACTTGTTTAGAGTCGTAGGTAAACAACTTCTCACTTACGAGGAACTCTCGACCGTATTGGTGCAAATTGAGTGCCTTTTGAACTCTCGACCACTTAGTGTCATTTCGTCAGACCCACATCCGGAGGTACTCACGCCCGCGCATTTTTTAATGTCCAGTCCACTCACGTATTTGCCTTCTTCTGAATTGACAGAAGAAAACATAAACCTAAACAACCGCAAAAGGCTCTTGGATCAACTTGTGTTATCCTACTGGAATAAATGGCGAATTGAGTACTTGCACACGCTGCAAGTTCGCCAGAAGTGGTGCATTCCCGATCGCCCTATAGAGATAGGTACTGTCGTTCTCTTGGGTCAAGATAACGTACCTCCATTGACTTGGCCATTAGGTATCATAGAGGAAGTTTTTCCGGGATCGGATGGTGTAATTCGAGTCGCTTCAATAAAAACCGCGTCAGGCACGTATAAACGTCTTGTCACTAAGTTGTATCCTTTGCCAACTCAATAGATTATTATTACTACATAATTTAGTTTAATTTAGTTTAGGGTTCATAGTATACGTTCCAATGGTACGCCATTACATAGTTGTAATTTAGTTTATTCGACTTACCATAGTCAAGTCGAACCGCAATTCATTCTCAGGATACTGATAATTATTTTTCCCGAGCATTATATCAATGCGATGGTGTTTCGGACTGCTGCTTGGATTTCCCTCAAAGCTCTTCAACAAGTAAATGCTTACATATCATCACCGCTTCTTGAACCTCACTCGCACCGCATAGATTAGCAGCTTTTGAAAGCTCCTGGACCTTTCAAGGCGGGGAGCATGGTGTGGCGAGTTGCCGCCACTCTGCAGTTGGATGGGGTATGGTATCACGACGTGTGTGTGCCCGGCTTTGGCATGTGATGCAAAGTGTGTAGCCGGCTTTGCGGGAACCATAGGCAATCTAAAGTGCAGCAGTCGACGTCAGTGCGCCTTACGCCGCGAGGCAGTACGCATCTCACCGCAGACTAAATTAATGTCTTATTAACATCGTCCCCGCAAATACACTAAAATCCCGCGTAATATCCCGTAAACGTTGGGGATTTTCCGGGAATAATAAATAACCCATATTTACCGCGTCCGTGTAACTAGTGAACAAGAATAACCAGGAGTGTTGGTGTGAAGAGAATCGAGTGGCCACTCGTCGGGATCCTGCGAGGCTGCCGAAGGAAAAGTCAGGTACCGCTTAGTTTTACTAGCTTAGAGTTAGGCCACATGCGCCGTCTACTGCCAACCACTCCCAACTTGAAGTTATACAGACAAATATAGGCAATTTTGGGCCAGCATTCAATCCAACTGTTTGGCCGTAACACTGTCCTCCATCCTGCAGAGAACCACAGCTATTTACACGCTTGGGCAACTCCAACTAGTCTTATTTCTTTGAAAATATATGTTATTCTAGATAATTTCCGTCGTAATTTGATCTGAGAATATTTTAAATTATATTTTTATAACATAGTGTATTTAATTTGTAGGTAAAGTTACGTCTAACGCGGATAAAAATTTGAGAATCGTATACCTATTTAATTAACATGAGCCAGTCAAAAATAAGATCGGGCCCCGCTGTTGGCGGCTCGACGTGCCGCCAGCCACAGTATTGGCTTTTGGTCAAAAAAATTTGACGAACACTGCGATAGACGTTTCAGGACGGTAATGAGATTTATTTCCCTGAGAATGACATTAACCTCTCGAGTGCCTGGTATTTCTTCTGAAAAATATGGGTTAAATTATTTTTTTCCTAAAATCAATATGCGACGGCATACCGTTGTCAGGGGTCCAAGGCATTAAATCAAATTTTATCTCTCCTCTGGACCAAAGATGAAATGCCGCCAAATATAGCTTTTTTTTTTTTTTTGGTGGGTGACAAATCATCTTATGACTTCTTCCGCTCTAGGGTGGAGCGGAAGGGCGTGTCTGACTCTTACTGACTAAAACTCACCCCTGTTCCTCCCTGCCCTACATGCCCAGGGGCGAGGTAACTCTTTCGAATTTATCCTCAACCCCCGGGCAGGCCAAATAAGCTTCAATACTCTTTTTCGTCTTCGTGTTGCTGGCACGATATACTTTCATAAGACTCTCGGAAAGGATGACCGCTATAATTGTCATGCCAAAACGGGATAACTATAATAACGAAAAATCATGTGACTCAAGATGGCTGGACAAATTTTCAAAATAGCTCGCATTTAAGTAGGTCAATAGGGCACTTTATGTGACGGCTAAACACCCTTATTTCAGAATTTGTGACGCTACAGAATCTTAGATAATAGATCGAAAACGTGTCCAGCCATCTTGAAAAACCACTTTTCGTTGGTCTCTATCTCGGTAAAAGAAGTGGTTTTGACGACTTTTTGCATATCAACGGGCGTCACATAAAGTGACAGGCATCGAGCTAAAAGTTTTGTGATTTAGATAGCGGTTTATTAGAAAAATGCAAAAATCTGAGTCCAGCCATCTTGAATTTACGTAAAAAACTTTTGGCTGGCACTTCCGAATCTCAATAACGGTAGCGTTTTCGAATATGGTTCCTTTACTAACATTTAGTGACGCAATTTGTGACAGTAATAACGTTTGATTTATGGCGTCACATGTAAGGGTTTTCGAGAAATCAATAAAAACTTAATGTCCAGCCAAACTGAGTTCAAGATGGCTGGACACCTGTATCTCCGCTGCCTGATGATCCACGGCCTTCGAAATGTGTTCAAGATTTTGTGACGGGGACGATAATGATAACCTGAATTTGTGACGGAGAAACTTTGAGTAGTTTCAAAGATATTGATCATTCAAATTTTCCCATACAAATATCCATTAATATTGTGAGGTGACCATAATTTTTACATAAATAAGGATTTCTTTTTAATCGACTAATTGGACGGTAGCAGCTACGCCGGCTTTGTATTTGATTTTCCCGTAGGAATAAAAGGTTTTCCCGCAGTAAAAAGCGTAAGTATGTGTTATTTCAAAATAATAATTAACTACCAGCGTTGCAAAAGAGAGCCCACTTGTATTTCGCCTTTAGTTTATTATCTTAGGTAACTGAAAATGAGAAGTAAACTCGACAGTTGGCATTGTATGTACTTTTCGAAGTTTAATCAATAATCAGAATGTTAATTAAATAGAAAACGTAAAATGCCTGATATAAAATCTAAAAAAAAATTGGTTGTCTGTAAAGTTGGTTTACGGACTAGTTTAACGTGACAACTTCATAACAAAACATTGATGAAATGATTGCATACTTTTATGAATAAATAACTCCTCGGACGCATAGGCCAATTCAGTGAAAGAGAGATAGATGCGGCGCAAATAGGGGTGTTTAGCCGTCACATAAAGTGCCCTATTGACCTATTTAAATGCGAGCTATTTTGAAGATTTGTCCAGCCATCTTGAGTCACATGAAAAATCGCTCCTTCTGAGCACTTGCTTAACACTCTTATATAAAATTGGCCAAGTGCGTGTCGGACTTCGCACATTCAGGGTTCCGTACCAAATGAGGGAATTTTAAAGAAAAAATCGAATTTATCAATATATTGGTATTTGTTAGTAAAATATACGTAATTATAAATATTATCACCTTTCAAGTTCATATTAAAGGTCTATGGGAAGTTAAAAAAAATCTTCGGAACAATTTTGTAAGACGACGGACAGACAGATGGACACGTGAGTAGTAGCGGAACCCTAAAAAGTGGGATAGTAAGGATCTCATTATTAGAATTAAAAAATAACAAAAACATGATTACGGTATGTATATTCTCATTTAATATAAAAATTATAGATATCCGCTATAATATTTACATGTAAGTTAATGGCAAACAACTTGTCAAGATTTAAAATACTTATAAAAAAAGAAACATACAATATTACGTGGAAGTATTCACTCGGGAAGCCAGATTATTTTTTGTTTTAATGCATTTCTTACATAATACTGTGTACAAACTTTAAGCACTTTTTCAAAATAATTCTGTCCGTAATATGTCAGTAATTTTTGGAAGTTAAAATATAGTAAATATTAAAATGGAAGATTTGTGATAATGGATGTTTGCGAGATACTATTAGGGTATTTTACTGTATAAGAGAAAAAAACTAAAAATATATTATTGAGATAGCTTAGGCAAAAAGCTGTCGGAAAATGTTAGTTTTAGTTCATAAAATAACAAAATAAATTTTAAAATTCATTTCAGTTTTCAGTTTTTTTAATCTGTTTTTTAACACCATGGAATAATATCCGCCATGTTATACGTCATACGGCTATGTAAACAATAAAGTGTCAGCTGTCAACTGATCAGCGTATCTAAATTTGTACTTTTATTAACATAGCCAACTGACGTCATGACCGCAGAGCAATATGGCGTCCACTGCGTCCAGCGTTTTCGTCAAATTACGAGCGAAATTTGAAAATGTAAAATTTTAATGCATTTTTATGGCACTTATTGATTGAATAAAAATTTTGTGTTTTTTTAATTGGGTTTATTAGCACTATAGAATCTAATTGAGACACTTTTCAAAAATGGGTGTAATACGCTATTTTCAAAGATAAAAAATATGTACCATAACAACAGATTAGTAAATAAACTGAACAATTAGATCACTTGTCCATGCGACGAGCTTGATGCCTGATGAAACCATGATAGTCATGCATATCAATGCGTATAATTTCAACATACTATTTTAACTCAATATTACATTGATTAGGAACAACATTTCAACAATAACAAATAAAACAAAAGATTTTTGTAATACCAAAGATCTTTTCATTTATCTTTATTACATAGTATAAATCAAACTCTCTTTCCGCGTCTGTCTGTGCGGGCTCCACCCAGAGCGGGAGAAATCATTGGATGATTTTCCACCCTCCAAAAAAAAACAGACATACGCGGGGGGAGGGGGGGACTTTGTTTTATTTTATGTAGTGATAGCACTGTGCATAAAGTTATTACCATTTACGTGATATCTCACGAGCAAACGGCGTTGCTGGGTACTCTTTAGCGTTTTAATCCTCTATCGGGTGAATCTCCTCGTGTTTTGCAGAAAATAATGATGGGAGTGTTGCCGACAATGACGAATCGTGGGAAATTCAACTTTAATAAACTAGACTTAAAGTACACTTTTACGACTAGGCAAAGAATACTACTAGTGGATTCATGATTAGCCTTTTAATGTCCTCACTGCTGGGGCACAGGCCTCCTCTCTGTGAGAAGCTGTGGGCCGTAATCCAAAACGCGGGCCCAATGCGGATTGGTGGATGTCACATGTCTTCGAATTTTTGGTTCTAGGACATGCCAGTTTTCTCACGATGTTTTCCTTCACCGTTTTGAGAGCAGTGGTGATGAAATAATTTACACAAAGTATGGCGGCTGCCTGGGTTTGAACTCACGACCTACAACTTGTAAGTCGCGGCCAATACCGCTGGGCCACCACTGCTCTAGTGTACTTTAATACTAGTTTTAAGTTGAATTTCCCACGATTCGTCATTGTCGGCAACACTGCATCATGATTTTCTGCAAAACACCAGGAGATTCACCCTATCGAATTCGGTCATTACTGTTGCCATAAGATTTATCGTTTCGAATTATAATCGTTACGATCGCACCCAATTAGATTGTATGCATAATTAGAATAAATAAGTAAATCAGTTAAGTATCTGTGTAAAGAAAAATCGAATCGCATTATATTTTTTTCATTATTCAAGTTAAAAATGTAACCATAATTGCTGTTTCCACTAACAGTAAGCAGCGCCTAAATAAAAAAGTGGTGTTCGATTTTCAACACTCGGCTCAAAGCTTGAGAGTTGAAAATCTAACAGTGCAATAATATTAATGCTTTGATTTAGGTCTGCATAAATTCCTCCAACAACCTAAGATATCCAATTTGACATTTCTCATTATATATGCCGCGATAACTTTTTATGAACATTGTAAGAAATCGTAAAATCATCATAATTCATTACTACGTTATCCGTACAAAATAACGAGTATCATTCGTAAGCACCAAGTTTGATATCGGTTTTTAAAACAACCTTTTTTCCATCCCTCCAAAATTATTTGTATAGCTGTCAAATCGGACTTCATCATCAGCCTTTTAATGTCCCCACTGCTGGGGCACAGGCCTCCTCTCTGTGAGAGGGTGTGGGCCCTAATCCACCACGCGGGCCCAGTGCGGGTTGGTAGTGTCATGTCACATGTCTTCGAATCTTTGGTTATAGGACATGCCGGTTCCCTCACGATGTTTTCCTTCACCGTTTTAAGAGCAGTGGTGATGAAATAATTTACACAAAGTAAAGCGCGCCTGCCTGGGTTTGAACTCACGACCTACAACTTGTAAGTCGCGGTCAATATCACTAGGCCACCACTGCTCCCATCGCACTTAGGTTGTCAGAAGTTTTTTTTATCGTTTATTGGGACGTGTTTGACCGCTATCTCAAATCAATAGTGTAATTAAATTAAACACAGGCTATCTACCAGATATAATTTACCGGTTTTATCCAGCGAAAGTCATGTTACGGACAGAAATAGACATTCCCTATCACAGACTAGATACTCAATTTAGATACCAAAAATAATAGACATTTCTATATTAGTTTTCTGGTAAGAATTGCAATGTTGTTTACGGTTCCAGCTGTTGTGGAAGACTTTGCACCACATGTTACCCATTTTTCATTGCAAAAGACCAGAAAAACGCCGTATTTTTACCTCCCAAACGATTAAGTACACTTTCCAGCGACTCGAACTTGACTAAAGTTTACAACCCACATTGAAATAATTTCCTCATTACAAAAATATAAAAATAGAATTCAAACTACCATCCCTCCTGAGTCTTTTTTCAATAAAACTTGGGTTTTCTTTAGATCTGTGATACATCAAATACAATAGGAACCTTAAACAGCACTGCTACAGTCTATTTTTCTTTGAACACTTCTGATGCGACTTGGCCAATTCAGCTCTTAGATCCTACTAATTAGAATCTAATATTTTTTATCGCGCTTTTGTGAGGCAAAGGGCACAAGTTTGTTCAGCCAAGTTGCATCAAAAGAGTTTGTATGATATTTTAAAATAAAAACTCAGATCTATAATACCATCTATTCTTGAATTTTGATTGCACATAACACGTCTCCCATCCTGCCATAACTTAAAAAAAGGATATAAACTGATTATTTATATGTACTTAAAAAAAGCTTATTCGACATGACGACTAAAATATAATAACAGTTGTATCGTATGTATCAGTGATGTCAGGCCATTGAAGTTTAGTGAATATTTTGATGAATGATTAGGACATTGAAAATACTAGCAATTTTTACTACCAACATTTTTGTTAATTGCCTAAGATTTGTGCGAAGATAATTATGACTAAGATAGTTTAACAAATTGAAAACTAGGATTACCTATAAAAACAAAAACAAAAAACATATTCAAGAAAACTTTTCGTGAATAACCAGTAACACAACTGATAAATATGAAACAAACTTTAACCAGAAACTTAAATGCTGGAACCTACTTATAGAAATTGTACATTTTATTACAAAAACCGCCGCTCGGTGTTGTAAAAACGTTGATATGTACAAGGAATTACTAACTACAGTAAGTTGTCCTTAAAACTAGAATATTATACACAAAAACATGGTTTCTATACCTTGTCTTTTTACACACCAATGTCCTAAATTTTAGAACATTCACTAAAACTATATTTTACAAATGAATCAATCAGTTTTCTTTATTGCCACCGAAATTAAGTAGTTCCCCTTGTTATATTATCTATATGACAAAGAACGATAAAATTAAGGCTCTATTGTAAGGCAGATGTCTAAACATTAAATAAAGCTTTCCCATCTATTGGCATTATATTTTTTTAATTTAGGCTTACATTTTTAGTCCAATATGTTGGCAATGGATATTTGTGTTTGGTATGTGTGAATATTGACAGAAAATCTAGTTTTTTTACTACGCTAACTCTGACTCCTAGTTTTGGAAAGCCTTTTCAATTTCATCTAGTGTCAAATTTAATAAGAAGTAATCATGATTGATCGAGTACGATTTGGTAAGCCAATCACAACAGATTTACGGAAAAAAGTCTTCTGGCTCCCGCAGACAGGTTCGACGCGACAATATGACCACTCGTTTCCATAAAATTTATTCGTAATTGCTCCAGAGATTAAAGAACAATTTATAAGAAAACGCATACTCCATTGTCGCGTCGGGAGCCTTTGATCTAGATTTCGGAATTGCATTTGAAATTATATATGGACACAGATCTACTTCAAGGCAACCTTCTGTTCTACCCAGGTAGAAGATTATCAAATATCAGCCTAATTTTCACACATACTAAAATCAAAATACCCCACCTGCCCCTGCACTCCTTGTAACCAAAATTATCCAATAACAACCCAGTACTGTTCCTGTTCATTGCACATACACTGTATTTATACTCACAATCACTCGCACGACGTTCTTTCACTATATCAAATGTACGAATATTTTTTATTTGTGTGTTCAGTATGCTTGTACGAAATTCTATGTTAGGTAAGGCTTTGTGCATGACTGTAGGTATTGTACCACAAACACTGACGAAAAATGTTTTGCCACTTTTTGTGAATAATGTCTGGCTTATCTAGGTGCGTCCATTAACAAGCGAATGTATACCTTATTGCTAACTCGATAAAGATCGAGTCCAGGTCTTAATATCGAAGTTTTCTTACAGACCTATTTTGATTTTTATACAGTTAGAAATACATGCATCAATTTACTTGAGAAATGTGCATAAAACCATGGTCCATTGGTTTTGAAAACTACAAGAGGCACAAAATTTTTCACCAGTGTTTTTGATTCAAACCGATTTCTAGTTGAATGAAATTCTTACTGCCGAATTGTACTTATACTTTAGCCATTCAACTATTTGCCTTCATTGATAGTTAAAGACTAGCGTTTCTCGATTTTTGAAGGCAACATGAACTATTTTCAACATTTTTTTTTACAATTCCTCTCGTTTTCATGGCAGTGATTTTCCATAATTTTTTGACCGTGTTTACATTGGTAAAGCTATAGTGATAAGATGGGTATGGACTAAAACATTGCTATACATATGTAAGTACCAACAAATTTATGGTAGTAATACAATATAAATGCCTGTCTACCCCTCGCTGTCGTATTACCAATGCAAACACAGCTGTAAGGTGCTATATTGAATGCATGTTTTGACATCTAAGGTGATTTCACATGAAACATTTGTTTACGTCTTACACCAACATCGCAATCACATAAGTATGGATTAATTTTCTAATATACTTTCCAGAAAGTTGCACCTGCCATGTTTTGTTACTGCAAAACCCTAGGGTCGACTAGTAAATGCATAAGGCATTAAATCCGCTTTTGTACAGTGTTGCTTACTAGTGCATTAATTTTTAATAAAATAAATAATTGTATTGACACAACGTCATCTTTCCGCGGTGTAAGCGTCCATTTAGCACAACGTATACATGTTTAGGCTTAATTTTATCTTAAGTTAGGAATTAATAGTCAGTTTGACAGTTTATTTTTCATAGAAAATATGTCTATCCACAATATTTATTTTTTAGGTTAATGTTATTGTAAAATCAATCCTTAGTGTAATTAGAACAAAATACATCATTTTTATAGGTTCCTATTCAAATTAGCTTGAACATACATTAGATCTATGTAGGTTTAACCCTTAGAAAACATGCATTCAACAACCTACCTTACTAACTTGTCACCTAAACACCGTATCGCTTATGAAGCCAAATTCAATATATCCATCCATTAAAAGTTCATACAAGTACACTGTCCACACGTATCACTAGAGTGTCACACTATCACTTCTTCAGCCAGACGAGCATGTGTTCGTCTGGTTCCTGCTTCACTCAGTCCAGCTGCTGAACCTGCACCACAGACGTGGGCGGCGGCAGGGAGATCTCGTACTTGATGAGGCCGGTCCTACCCGCGGAGAGGACTAGGCCGCCGACTTCTTTTGCATCGCCGCTGTGGGTGAAAGGAGATTCGTTAATGTTATGATTGTTTATAGAACAGGCTGTGTAAGCACAGCATTGTCTAAGCTAAGCCAAAGGCTTCCTAGAGTCAAGAAAATATTAGCCACTTGGAGCATAAACATTAACAATTTAAAGTTTTGATACTGATTTTTTTAAAGCCTTGCGACACACTAGGAATTACTTCCGTATCATGGGTGCGTTCACAAACATGTAACTCACATACACAAGACACCGAGACCCAGAACAACTATCTGTAGGCTGTCGGTAGGTCGGAATCGAAACCGCGACACGCAGTGCAGTAGCCATTCGCTCAAACACTGCGCCAACCGTGCCATCTGATTTCTACTAGAATATTTTTTTAAACAGACCACTAGCAGATAGTGTTTTCGATTTTATTTTATAAAATGCAATCTTCATAATTGAGTAGCAGAGAAAACCACGCTACGCTGCGCTTTGCCTTATATGCGCCGACCTTTGTACCTTTCCCTTCCGGCCGTTCAACTCTTTGGATAGTACCTAACCTGGTGTCTGCTTGATTGCGTAAAACTGTATACATTAATGGTTACACGACTGGCTCGCAACCTCTGGAGTTCCTATGAGCCTATCAGTGTCGAGATGAAGAATATCCTCACCTGGTGGTGTGCTGCCTGGCGTGGTGCTTGTTGTGTGTGAGGTGCGCTATGTTGGGCTTGATGTCCCTGCCCACGATGTGCAGCGGCGTCACCAGGCGCCGAGTGCCTCCCAGGGACCCCACGACTATCTGGTTGCCGATCACTTGACCTGATCTGTTCGTTACCTAGAAGACACGGTTTATGTTAATGGGTGCCAATGAAATAGCTATGACCTGGGGGTCTTTACATAAGGAGTGAATAGGTTGCTTCCAGGCAAGTGAGCTCCATCATAGAGCACCTCATCGCTATCAATATCATCAAGTAAGATAGTGGTCAAGAGCGAGCAATTAATTTTTTTTTAAGGCATCAATGTTGAGTACACTTTTTCAATCTAAATGGTCTTAGAAATAGCTTGCAGAAATTCCTGAGAGACAATACAGCATCGGTGCTTCATGGTAGAAGGTATGGTGGCAGAAATTTCAAGGACAGGTCCCTCCAAAAAGACAAATTACTTCCAAAAGTAGGTACTAGATTGATGTAAATACTTTAATTAATTAAATAAAAGTCTAGACTATATCATTTTACAAAATAACTCTAAAAACAACCTTTTTCTACAATATGGAGGAATCCTGCGTACAAATATGATAATTCTATTTAGTCCTTAAGATAGATTTTCAAAATAAATTGGACACGTATTTTTTGCTTTATCTTCAGATAAAACGCATCAACATTCTAAAATGGTTTGTTACGACACTTCTAGGCACAATTGGTACATTTTTGACGTAGGTCACATCTACGTCAAAAATGTCCCGCGAAATTTTAACGTACTTTAACGGCCTAATTTTTTGTTTACGTGACAAAAGAATAAATCATCATCATCGGCAAAGAATACTACTAGTGGATTCATGATTAGCCTTTTAATATCCCCACTGCTGGGGCACAGGCCTCCTCTCTGTGAGAGGGTGTGGGCCGTAATCCACCACGCGGGACATGTCTTCGAATTTTTGGTTCTAGGACATGCCGGTTTCCTCACGATGTTTTCCTTCACCGTTTTGAGAGCAGTGGTGATGAAATAATTTACACAAAGTAAAGCGCCTGCCTGGGTTTGAACTCACGACCTACAACTTGTAAGTCGCGGCCAATACCGCTGGGCCACCACTGCTCTAAAGAATAAATACGTGTTCAATATTTTTTAATAATCCAACTAACGGATTAAATAGATTTTTTTGTCATCTACCCTATTGTTAACCATAATGCCAGGTAATCACAAGACACCAAAATTAACTAAATAAAATACATACTAGGTACTCATTAATTTAGCTACCTTTCAACATTTTTTTACAACTTACTAGGAAGAAGATTTTTTGTGTATTTTCTTACGGATTCTGCTTCACTCGTTACTATGGGCTTTCGAATATTCAATTAATTTCTTCCAACTTGATCTGGACATTATTTAGGGCTATTTTAGGCCAGGGTTCAGCAAACTTTGAAGAAGGAAGAAACAATCACAATGTTGATGTCATTAATAGTAAAGGGCACATGCAAAATAATATTATAGTTTAATAAAACTAAAAAAAAAATAGTTTTGAGGGACGTCATTTTATTTTTCTTATTCTCAGCAATAAAAATAACTAGTCCGCCATCTTTAGAAGTTTTTATTTAGAATGACGTCACTTTGCTAACCATGTATTGTGACCCGAACTAAATAAGTGGGTCAAATTTAACTACTAAGATTTTATTACATAGGTGAAGCTATAAAAGGCGTGTTAGAAAGGTTGCAATTTATAAAATCTTTTATGACTGATTATTCAAGTTAGATTAATTTTATTTCAAGAATAAATATGGCGGTTTGGCAGTTTTTTTATGGAAAACTAGCACTTCGTCCGCGAGGATTTCAAAAATTTATAGCCTAAGACACTCACAAATAACGTGGCTTTCTAAACAATTTTTCTTATTTTCTAAATTTTCAAAATCAGTTCAGCAGATCCAGAGATAGACAAGCTTTACCCTCTACAACCTCACGAACTCACAAACTTTAGCTCTTTATAATATCAGTATAGATAATTATGTCATATTTATTCTTTAGCTAAGTTATCTGATGATTGAAAAATCAGCCCTTGAATAAGAAAATAGTTATTAGTAGCTACTTTTTCAAAATCGATAGATATCACGCCATCTATTGAAATTCATTTGAACTTAATTTTCTTTCTGCGATTTATGAGACTCCGTGGTTCTACTGTACAAGGCTTCTAATATTTATGTATCTAGAACATGCTGGTTTCCTAAAAATGACTTCCTTTACTGCTGTTCTTGTGGCCCAGCCGTGACTCAAGAAGGCATGCGGTTGGCTTTGTGCAAATTATTTCAATATTAATTGAAGCTCTTAACCCCTGAACGGCCACGGGCATACCAGTATGCCGATCCAGATTACGCGGCTTAAACCTCTATTATTAAATAACTAAAGATCTTATAGCCTGTGGCATGGTGCACATGCATTCTTAGATAGTTATTACATTGTGTTAGAAAAAAAACGCAACACAAAACGCAACGCAAACGCAGAAACGCAATTTTAAAAAGCCGTTATGTTGTTTTGATTTCGTAATTTGAAGTTTTGAGTGTGAATAATAGGAAAATATGATATCGGACTCTACAACTCCAACACAACAACTCTATTACTTGTCTATTCATAGTGCAACATGCAAAATGTCATGTAAATTGATACAGTGGTTTTTACAACTACCCCCCCACACACACACACACACTATTCCCGAAAAATCGTTGATAACAGAATTTGAATAAAATTCAACTCTTGAATTACAAGTATTGTTTACATGTTATTCTAAGGTCTGTTTATTCAACAACCCAAAAAAGTTTACTTTAAGTGCCTCGCTCCAATAGAAACCTCAGCAAGTTGTTTTTTATGAGCCCGGGTCGTAAATATGTCAAACTGCGATAAGAGGCGCGGCCGTTGAGGGGTTAAAGCTGTAATAAGCTGTAGACTAATTCAACAAAAAAAAATCCAATCAACTGTCTATGCATTCCAACAACCTAAATTCTTAAAGGTCAGCGTCTTACAAACAAACTTACAACTTGTATATGCGTGGCCTGCTGATGGTCCTGCTGTTCTAACTCCAAACTGTTCTGATGTTGCACTTGTTGCTGGTGTTGTTGCTGTTGCTGTTGTTGTTGTTGTTGCTGCTGCTGTTGTTGTTGTTGCTGCACTTGCTGTTGCACTTGTTGTTGCACCTGTTGCGCTTGTTGCGCGGCCTGTTGCGCTGCCTGTTGCGCCGCTTGTTGCGTTACGGGTTGTCCTTGACTCTACAATTACGTTTTGTGGTTACACTCTTGATAACTAGACTCAGATACTAACATATTCTAATACACACATTGTGCAATACTACTCTGTAAATAATACAGGGTGTAACAGAAATGAGTGGTCATTTTTAGATAATGCTTCTGTCTAAAGAAAATGACTTTTTTTAAGAAAGCCACTGTCAATTCGGAAAAAAAAATCGACCTCAAATACTAATTCTGATCAGCTGATGATAACTTTGTACGAAAAGTTCAATTTTTTTTTTTAATTTCCTTAGACTTCCTTAAAAAAAATGTCCTTTTCTATGGGCAGAAAGAGTAAGTATCTAAATTATGAGCACTCATTTCCGATACACCTTGTATAATATAAGTACTATTTTGTATGACTTTTGTTAAGCGACCAATAAGACCTGCCCTGAGACCCTGCCGGGCCTGCGGACGGCGAGTAATGGGTAGCTCGCCGTCTGATCAGCACCAGGCCCGAGAGTCGACGGCGCGTAGTGTTCCACGCGCGCCTCAAAGAGTTGTCAGCATTAAAGACGAGGCCCGTCATGGCCGATGCCTGCCCGGGGGTTGAGGATAAATTCGAAAGAGTTACCTCGCCCCTGGGCATTCAGGGCAGGGAGGAACAGGGGTGGGTTTTAGTCAATAATAGTCTGACACGCCCTCCCGCTCCACCCAGAGCGGGAGAAGTCAATGGAAGATTTCCCACCACAAAAAAAAAATTGATTTCGAAAAGAAGAGGACTGAACTTGTCTACACCTGAACGCAGCCTTACTTCATATTCTACGAAATTACGAACGCATCCTTTTTTTTGTGGAGTGGGAAATCATCCAATGACATCTCCCGCTCTAGGCAGACGAACGCACCCTAAGAACTCGCTGCGAGCTTCACGGCGGAGGAACCGCACTAACGTCACTTCGCACGACACGGATCGCCATATTTTGTCGCTATTACGAAATTCACTGTAATCTTCTACAATAAATCTTTGTAATTATAACATCGAGATCGATCTTATTTTGTATCGCCACCACTTATTCTACACTCGCGAGCAATAAACTGGAATCACTTCATCATGCGTTGCTCAAAAAAAATTTTTTTTTTTCAATTTCTATGCATTGAACTATGGATTGTGGTATAATCATTTGAATGGTAATTTTGTTAGCTGTCAACCTCTTTCAATATCATATCCAAAGATTATTCACCTTATGTCATGGAACGTAAAAACAACATCAATTTTTTATACAAAAAGCATTGTTTTAGTCTTGAAACCCTATAAAAAGTGGGCGTTTATGAAAATTGGTCACCGTCCAATGTGCCATGTCACTGGGAACACTGAAGCTAAAAGAAAATGGAAACCACACCTATAGAAGCTGCTCAAGTCGTCATCCTAATCCAGCAAGGGTTGTTTCAGCGTACTATCGCTCGACAGCTACATCTGAGCTAGTCTTGTGTCTCGAAGGTGATGAGGTTCAGGGAGACTGAAAACTTAGTCCGGAGACCAGGATCTGGACGACAGCGATGCACTTCGGCGAGAGATGACCGATTTATTGTCCTTTTCTCTACGAAATCGACACCTGACCAGCGTGGACGTCCAGCAGCAGCTCACAGAAGTTCGAGGGAGGACTGTCAGCGAGTGGACAGTGAGGCAAAGACTTAAAGAAGCGAACTTGACCCCAAAAAGGCCAGGCACGGGACCCATATTGTCTCTAGCCACCGGCAAGCCCGGCTTCAGATTGCTCGCGTTCACTTACGATTGGGATATGGAGGAATGGAGCAGAGTCCTGTTGTCGGACGAAACCAGGATGTGCCTGCATGGTAGCGACCGTCGACGGAGAGTCTATAGGTACGGGGTCTCATCCGGAACAAAGACAATTTAGTTCAAATAAATATCAATAGATGGCGTAACATGCATCGATTTCTTATTGAAGTTGAACAAAAATATGGTATAACTGTATTTTCTTACATAATAAACTACCCTAAGCATAAAATTGTGGAATAATTGGCTCCTAATTCAAATTTAGATGTTTGTTGGAACGAATCCTTAGGCATTATATTTCTTGTACCAATAGATGGCGCTGTTAGAAGTTTTTGAGTTTATCCATACGCCTCTTTACAATTTGTATAGTGACACATTTTGAAACAGTAAAACTATTATGAAGTGCCAAAAATACTATAAAGTAAATCCTCAATGAGTGAGAAAATATTGGTAAGACTTTATGTGAATTCATTCAATTTGCAAGCCGTTGCTGCTAACACCATCTAGCGAGGTGTAGAGGACGGGCCCAAACGAAGAACAAAAGTTGCTTGTGCAAGTTGAAAACCCGTAGTTAAGGCGGTACCGTTTCTTTGTATGGGATGAGGTATCTGTACGCTAGTATTATGTTATCTGTGCTATAGGAGACCGGTGGAGCGATTCGCTCAATGCTGTTTTGCAGAAACAATGGCATAGGGTGGGTCCTGTATGATGTGGGCAGGGATTTCTTCAAGCAAAAACGGAGCTGATATTCGTACCTGCTGGAGGTCGGGGAGAGAGGCTAACCGCAGGAAGATACATCAACGACATTTTGCTAGGCCATGTGCTCCCGCGCCGGGTCTATTGGCGAAGATTTCCTGCTAATGCACGATAATGCCCGCTGCCACACCGCTGCAGTGACTAGACAGTACCTGGAAGAAGTCGGGTCTCCCACACTAGACTGGCCCAGCCCTCAGTCCTGACTTAAATCCGATTGAACATGTGGGACGAGCTGAAAAGGTGGATACGAGAAAGATGTCCAGCTCCAGTGTCGATATAAGACCTGAAAACTGCTTTAGTCGAAGAGTGGCAGGAAATCCCACAGGAATTCAACAGGAAACTCATTCGGCCAATGAAAAACCATTTACAGGCAGTCATTAGGGGCAATCATTTTATAATACTTCTCATTAGACGTCCACAACTTCGGTCTAATACAATAATTCCCTAAATTTAGGTAGAAAATTAAATTAATTTTTAAATCTTTTTGATATCATTTCAAAGCTAACAAAATTACCTTTCAAATGATATTTATAGTTCATTGCATAGAAATTGTAAAAAAAATATTTTGCGCAACGCGCTATGAAGTGATTCCAGTTTATTGCTAGCGAGTGTACTTTCATACCGCTATTCGGGACAAAAGTAATTTTTCAAGTTCAATCAATTCCTAAATGTATGGGTGAAGAACCAGTTACTTGTAGGGGCACTATTAATGCAGTCTCAAATACCAAGTGTCCCTCCCCCTCTCACAGTGAGGAGGCCTGTGCCTCAGCAGTGGGGACATTAAAAGGCTGATAATGATGATGATGAAAGACAAGTGTATATTACATCCTCAGCATAAGGCCCCAAGAGCATCTCATTGCTGAACACCTTGGCTCCGGCGGACTATCGCTACGCTAGACCACAAGACCACAATTAGGGACGGCTTACACAAATGCTGTGAGCGCACAGACGAACAATTTTCGTGAGCGATACGACATTGCGGCAAAACACCCGGTTGACGGCCTGATGCAACGCGAGTGGTGATTAGGCGCCTCGCTTGCGGTGCAATGAAAATGTGACTTTACGCACTGGATTTTTTCTGGTAATTGATAGTTTATAGCATTTTGAAATAAAAATTTTTTTTTTTTTCTAGAACACAGACACTGTGAGCCTACCGCACTCGCGTTCGTTCGGTAGTTACACACACGACTGTGTTTTTAGCAGCGAAGATGTAACAAAAGTGAGCAATGATTCGAGTAGAACGAACGAAATGATTTTATGAATTGTATTACAATGGATTACCCAAATGTGCGCTTGTCTTTAACTGTTACAGTACTCGGTTGTTAATATGGCAAGAGTTTTAGAAAAAGTTTCATTGAATCTGTCTTTCTAGTACCTCGTGTGACATTTCCCGTACGGAACAAATATTTGTATAGCCTACAGATAGTTGTTCCGGATCTGGGTGTCTTGAGTACGTGAGTTTGAATGTTTGTGAACGGACCCACGATACAGGAGTAATTCCAAGAGTGGGGCAGTTTAAAAAAAAAAGGAAAAGAAAAGTGTATGTTTATAACTCAATGAGATATAATAACGACCGCGTACTGCACATATCTGCTGCATACATCTCTGCTTACCTTGGCGGGAGCAGAGGCGTAAAGGTTAGGGTATTTGCTTACACTTCGGGGCGGCAGGTCCATGTGTTGTCTCTGGTGCAGCATGAGGTGGTTCTTCTGGAAGAATGCCTTGCCGCACTGGTCGCAAACGTGGGTACGTAATGTACAGCTGCCGTCAGGGTGTCTGGAAGTAAGGGGGTATTTTATTTAACTCATTACACTCATTTTTGTAAACGGAATTTACTTTTTTTTTTTTGTGGGGTGGGAAATCATCTAATGACGAGAAGTCATTGGATGATTTCCCACCCCACAAAAAAAACCCGCTCTGGGTGGAGCAGGAGGGCGTGGCAGACTCTTACTGACTAAAACCTACCCCTGTTCTTTCGCTGCCTGAGTGCCCAGGGGTGCGGTAACTCATGTTGAGAATTTATCCGCTACCCCTAGGCAAAACGGAATTTTCAATGGAGACCGTGTTTCAGTTTTACGAGTTTTTCTAGGCTATATTTTTTGCTCTTTTCCAATTCTGACCAAATGATTACCCACAAATCGAACTTTGGCTTTTTTTTTAAAGTTATACTTCTTTTGGCGCGTTAGGGAAAAATGATGAGAGTAAATTACGATGCGCGCACACACCGTCACACAAAACCGACACCTTGATGTTAGCTAGAACCGACACCCTGAAGTTAGCTATAGTCTGTGGTTCGTGAAGAATGATTGTTTTCCTTTTGTAAACTTTGTGACAGTTTGGTTTTTTATCTTGTTACGCCAAAGATGTATAACTTCTTAGGCGCGCACATAAGTACAGACACACTTTTTTTTATAATGATTAGGTCTATTTAACAGGGCAGACGTTAGCTGTGAGCGAAAACCCGCTCCGTACACCCGCACTAGTTTATGCCCTTAAATATTCTTAAAATGTCTAACAATCAAAACAGTTATTCTTTATTTAAAGGGAGGAACAGAGCCTGCGAGGAATTTACAAAATAGGTATTTGAAGAAACTATTACCATCGTGCTCCCACAAGCCTGCCCCTATAAAGTGCGATAGGGACAGCTGCAACTCAGACCGATTATATCACAAAATTTTTGACGAAATCGACGTTTTGTATTCCTCTTTTTTCTCTCCTCGAAAACTGAGCCGATTCAATTATTTTTGGCACTAATTTTTTAAGAAAGAGTTATTCTAGGTCCCTATTAAACGCTTTATGTTAAAACTTTTCTAATTTGTCTGGTAGTCTTCTAAAAACGGCGGTAAAATAGGGCCATTTGTTGTAATTTTTGGAGGGTCATATTTTCTTTACTTATTAGTTCCTGAAAAAAAGGAAATGACAGGGACGTGTCAACAGCAGACCTTGACGTTATGAAAAAAAAATGATTGCTCTAGAGGCATTATTCAGGAAGAAAAAAGGGGAATACATTTGTATGGAAAATCGCAGCCCCTGTTCCCTCTTAAGATATCTATTACGTACATTATTTTAATACACTGGCAACCCACTCCGGCTCCGCACGGACACAAATTATAGACACAAAATTTCCTCAATTATCACTCTATTAGTGTAAACCGCAATAAAATCTGTTTCGTTGTTTAGTAGGAGCACAGATAATATAATACTAGTGTACAGATGCCTCATCCCATACAAAGAAACAGTACCGCCGTAACTATGGGTTTTCGACTTGCAAAAGCAACTTTTGTTCTTGATTCGGGCCCGTCACACCTCGCTAGATGGTGTTAGCAGCGACGGCTTGCAAGTTGAATTAATGTACATAAAGTCTTACCAATATTTTCTCACACATTGAGGAATTACTATATAGTATTTTTGGCACTTCATACTGTTTTAAAATGTTTCACTAGACAAATTTTAAAGAGGCGAATGGATACTCTCTAAAACTTCAAACAGCGCCATCTATTGGTACAAGAAATAAGAATACCTAAGGATTCGTTCCAATAAACATCAATTTGAATTAGGAGCCAATTATTCCACAACTTTATGCTTAGTTTATCAAATAAGAAAATACAGTTTTAACCATATTTTTTTCAAAATATTAATGTTACATAAACTTCAATAAGAACTCGATGCATATTACGCCATCTATTGTTTGTTGGTTTGAACTAAATTTTCTTTGTTCGAGATGAGACCCCGTGGTAGGAGTCAGCGGAGAATCAAACAGACGCGGAAAGCGACTTTGTTTTATATTATGTAGAGAAGAGATAGAGATTAGTCATATTATGACATACCTTCTTTGATGTGCTAATAGACCATGTTTAGCCGCGAATCCTTTTCCGCAATCGCCACAAAAGTGAACCTTCGGTCTGGGAGCCGCTATTTGATGATTCTGCAATTAAACAAGAATGTTATTAGAATTGCATACATAGATTAAATACAGGGTGTAACGGAAAGGTGTGGTCATATTTTAAGAACTGCATCTGCCCATCGATATGAACAACTTTACTCAAGAAAACCTGAGGAAATTCTCAAAAAAACCCCCATACAAATATTGATCAGCTGATTATAATTTTGTATGGAAAGTTAAATTTTTATTTTTTTGGAAATTTTCTATTTTTTCTTAGAGAAAGTTATTCATTTCCATGGGCAGAACCGGTTCTTAAAATATGACCACACCTTTCCGTTACATCCTGTATACTTATAAATTACATTGTTAAATATTTAAAAAATAAATTAAATAATATTAAAAATAATATCCCACCGGTGTCGGGAACAGAGTCCAAGCCACCGGCGGTCAGGACTCCAGAGTGAGAAACCTCCTAACCTGAGGTGTTGATCGAGGCTCGAAGCTATTAAGCCATTGGCTGACACAATTATCGGTGCTTCGATTGCTGAGTCTACTTCCCACATGTCGAAAACCTCTCGAGTCAAGTCATGATACTGGATTTGATAATCTTTCTCAGCTTACACGTTCTCGTCATGCGGGATGGTTTTGTCAACAATCATTGCACGCCTCTCGATTCGGTCCACCATCACTATATCAGGCTTATTGGCTACTAAAGTCCTGTCAATGATGATGGACCGATCACAGCCGTCAGTCAGCCATCAATGCCGTACTACAGGTATTTGTCCGACCCAGTTCTCGATAATGGCAACATCACATTTCACGTGATATTGCCATTATCGAGAACTGAGTCGGGTGCATACTTGTAGTACGGCACTTCTCATTCTAGAAGAGAGTATTTTAGAATATAGTTGTTACTATTAAGTATTAGTTGTGCTTAATCTTTTATATTGCACCTACCTATAATTGTCTCTGCATCACCCAAAGGTTGACTGGTAGAAAATGCCTGAGGCATTAAGTCCGCCTCTGTACTTGTGTAGATGAAGTATTAAATAAAGTAAAATTGAACTCACTGCAGCTATAACTTGCGTATGACCAACGTTGTTCGAGTTCGAAGATATTATCTGTATATTAGGCTGATCTGGAATTATGAAACCTGAAAATGTTTGATAATAAATATCCATTAATGAATTTACACAGGAAAAAGTTTTTAAACAACAAAATTAAGGGCCTACCTCCCCATAAGTGGCGTCCTCATTGAATAAAAATTGGTATCTTAGCATAGAAAATAAAGATTAAAGAATCCTATGTTGCGTTTGTTACACATAAGACAAGGTATTTTTACGTTGTTAAAACAGGACTCAAAGTGTTTCGTATCCAAAGTAGGAACAAAAGTGTCAAAAACCGTTTATTGTACTTTCGCTTACTACTTTGGATACGAAACACTTTAGTCACGCTTCGACAACGTAAAAATACCTTATACTCTTTGTAACAAACGCAACATAGGATTCTTTAATCTTTATTTTCTACGCTTTGCTACGATTTTTTTATTCAATGAGGGCGCCACTTGGCGGCTATATACGCCTTAAACAAAGAAGACTGAAATTGTAAAAATTCATTGAGAATTAAATATATTTAAATCTCATTATCATTTCAGCCGAAAGACGTCCACTGCTGGACTCATACCTCTCCCAAGTATCGCCACAAAGACCTGTCCTGTGCGTCTAGCATCCATCGGATTCCCGCGGCGATCCTCACCCTTGCGACGCTTCTATAAACCTAAATGATGTAAAAACAGGCGTATGGGAAAGAAGAAGACGTAGGTACTGCGTCAACACGAAATAAGTTAGTTCATATCACACCACAATTAAATAATTGAGGTACATATACCAATTATTTATGCATTTTCCGTTCCCACAGACAACAATTCTGTGGAGCATTGTTTAGATGCACTTGATATTAAATTTTATGAATGAATCATAACAAATAAATGACAATAATAGCGAACGTGTACGGCGTAGACTTCCATCTAGTGTTGCAGTCGGAAATTCAATCTTATACCGTATTTAGTGCTAGCCGACCGTACGCACTGATGGTTGGTCGTGAACATTACGTTTACTGCTTTACTGACGAAAAATGTAGGCGAATGTGTACAGTTAAAAAGTAAATATAAATCCATTTGTAAATGCGTACGATCGGTCGTTCGGTTAGCGTTGCACTGAACGTACCAATATACCGCCATAGCGCGTCAGCCGACCGACGAGCTACACCGACGGTCCTCTTCGGCGCAACGTAGCTGTACGCGTGTAGCTTTTGATCAGCGTTGCACTGTACGTGTTCATATGTTTTCATTGTTACATATTCGTTCGATCGATGTCAATGCTGGCCGTCGGTCTAGCACTAAATACGGCCTTAGAAATACTTTACATCGACGCTTCTGTCCTGCTACCTATAGTTCGCTTAAAGGACTCTAGGAGAACGGGTGACGTTCGAAGCTCTCGATCGAAGTAGCCGGTGACTGCGGGGACCACCAAGGTAGTAGACTTCGATCAATTTTAGGATATTAGCATCTCCTAACATCGTCAAGTCCACCGCCTAGTGTGTCCCCTTCTTCGTAGTTCTCTCACTGATGAGGATCAACCACGTTCGACGCGTCGACATGCCATGAGGAGCTTCTGAAGTATGGACTGCGCGGTAAATACTGCCTCCAACATCCTTCTTAGTTGCGTCTGTCCATCTTGGAGGTGTTCTGCCTTGAGTGTGTCCCACAATTTTAGGATCCTAAAACCTAACTTCGACAAGTCCGAGTGTCCCCTTTGGCATGCGTGAACTGCGTCTCCACGTCATGCGTTCTTCTGCCGTATGGACCGCTCGCGATAGCGTCAGCAAAGCTCTAACAGTGCCTAAGTAATTTGATGCTTTTAGGGGTTTGAAAAAAGATGCGATTAGAAAAGTTCGCGTGCTTATTTCAACCAATCATATAGCAAGAAGAAGCTAACCAATAATTTTAAAATATTTTCTAATGTTGGTCATCGTGCAAGCTTTCTTTTAACTTGTTTTGTTCGTATGTGTGTCCGGTTCCGGTTACAAACTAGTAATTAATTTTTCAAGCATTTCCCGGCATTAATTTTTATTTATTGTTACTTATATTTTATCTAATATGTAAAAATCTCGTGTCACGGTCCTTGTGATTGCACCCCTCCGAAACGGCTCCACCGTTTTTTTTTTTTTTTGTATATTCGATAGGTAGGTATGACAATAAAGGTCGTAAAGTATTTTTTACCCTCCTACCCCCACCCCCCATTTTTTTATCGTAGAACAACGTTTGCCGGGTCAGCTAGTTTTTAAATATATTTGCCTGTAAAGTAGCGATTATTTACGCACTATAAGAACTTCACTGACGTCATGCTGCCTCCAACAGTCTTCTTTACGCCGTCTGTATACCTTGCCGTAGTTTCGCTTTGAGTGTGTCCCTTTAGGTAAAATTCTACAGCAATAGAAAAAAAAGCAAAGATGTAGTATGGTAAAGGACTTACTATGCTGCGTGTGCGCTGCGGCGACGAGTCCTGGTTGTAGCGCCGCCGTGAGCGCGCACAGGTCCGTCACACACGTGCGGTCACCCGCGTGCAGCCGCACGTGCAGGGACAGAGCCTCCTACCGACATATTACACGTGTCAGAAACATGCCATCATCATCAGCATTTTAGGGTGCGTTTCCACTGAAGCGGAGCTGTGCAGAGCGGAGCGGAGACGTGCAGGAATCATCCAATCACAGACAAGACGAGTGACGCGATAAGGATTTCAACCATTGTGATTGGTCGATTCCTGCACATCTCCGCTCCTCTCCGCTCAGCTCCGCTTCAGTGGAAACGCACCCTTAATGTCCCCACTGCTGGGGCACAGGGCTCCTCTCTGTGGGAGGGTGTGGGCCGAAACCCACCACGCGGGCCCAATGCGGGTTTGTTTTTTTGTATTTTTCTTTATTTTTATATAGGGGCTTTTACCAAATGTCTTTCATAATGCGCACAGCAAAGAAGTGAAACTCTCTGCCTGCGTCTGTGTTTCCGAATGCATACAACCCTAATCTCTTCAAAGTTTAGAGTGAACAGGTTTATTCTGGGTAAGCTCGCTCCATCGTCGACTCTGTCTCTGTCACCTCTGACGTAGACCAGAGTCAAGAGCAAACCCACCTCTAATAAATAAATTAAAAATAAATTAAAAAAAACTAACCTTGGTATTGAAACAAGAACCACATTCTGGACACGCGTATCCCGGCGTTGTCTTCTCCGAAACTATTTGACCGTCAGCACCTATTACCTGATAACAAATTAGCACATTGAGACAGGATTCGTGTAATGCATATTATGTTCCATTCTAAACGTAAGATTTAAAGACCCGTTTGACAGACTTTGCTAACTGTTTTAAACGATTATGGACATGCTTTAGATTTCTCGGGACCCTGAGGTCCCGGACCTTTGGACGTTTGCGGCTTTGGACGACGTACGAGCGGCCGAAGCCAACCCGCAGGGCCCCCTATTTTTTTTTTTGTGGGGAGGGAAATCATCCAATGACAATCTCTAGGGTGGAGCGGGAGGGCGTGTCCGACTCTTACTGACTAAAACCCACCCCTTTTCCTTCCCTGCTCTGAATACCCAGGGGCGAGGTAACTCTTTCGAATTTATCCTCAACACCTGGGCAGGCATAGGCCATGACGAGCCCCGTCATGTTTGCTGACAACTCTTTAAGGCGCGCGTGGAACACTACGTGCCGTCGACTCTCGGGCCTGGTGCTGATCGAGCGGCGAGTTACCCACTACTCGCCGGCCCCCTTAGACGCTTTTTTTGAAACCAACCAATGATTATCCCTGTAAGCCAATACAAGTGCACCCAATGACAACCCCCGGTTGGTGTAAAACTATTGCAAGATAAGGAAAGTTTTGGGACGCTAAGTGGTCTGATTACCAAGAACTATGTAAAGACTATGGGCCCTGCCTGAACAATAAAATACATCGATAAAAAAGGCAGGTGACTTGCACACTTAATAAATGGGTCAAAAACGGTCGCTAGCACGTAGTGTGACGTAGCAACAAGGAGGCAACATATTCTGAGGTGCTTAAGGATGGACGAGGTATAAAAATATACCACGGCTATCAGGACAATCCCGGAAGTATGGTCAAGATCCCTACCAGTATCTTTTGATTATACATCCTTCTCCCGAGCACGATTTATCTTGCGAATCTCCCATCAAGCCAGCCAATAAAGGCAAGAAAGAGGTGGGAGCTCTGTTCCTCGTCAGTGTTCACTACGCAAGTCGGAGATGAAAAAAAAAATCTCCCGGGAGATTGGGTCCGTGGGGTCGCTATTGCCCAACAGTTCGCCACAAAACTGCCCGGCGGATTGTGTCTCTCTTAGACTGGCCCCTCACCCTAGGCGTGCTGAAGCAAAATTAAATCTACCGACACAGACCCAGGGCTCATTGGGGCGTGCACCACGACGTCAACGTAGAGATAGCCGATATTATTTTAAAACAAAGAGATTTAAAAGATATGCAATAAAGCGGCTTTCAGAAGAAATGACATAGAAAAACTGTGATCCCATGCCTGTGATATATTCTGAAAATGAGTTACCGCACCCCTGGGCACTCAGGCAGGGAAGGAACAGGGGTGGATTTTAGTCAGTAAGAGTCTAACACGGCCCCCCGCTCCACCCAGAGCGGGAGAAGTTATTGGATGATTTCCCACCCCACAAAAAAAAAATCCTCAGTATTTATCGACAAGGTCCAATGTACCTCGATCATTTTTATAGAAATCACGATAAATCACCTCATCTATCCAGCGGGGCCCTCGGCTGTATTGCACTCTTAATACATAAAAAAAAATATTGATCGCATCTACTCCCAACGTACCTCTCGATTCATGTGTGTAATTTTATCGATAACAAAATCGATAAACATTACATCTCTTACAAGGCAAGGTTAAGCTACTCAGCAATGGAGGGCGTTATTCCAAAATTAGCAAAAATTCTGGAACTATTTACGAAAATTATTGAATTCTAATTAATTAATGAGAATATATAAAAATATTTACGAAAATTATTGAATTCTAATTAATTAATGAGAATATATAAAAAGATTTACGAAAATAAACCGAAGTTAGGTTCAGTCGTTTTACCATAACGAGATTTGCAATAACGTAATGCGCAACTCGGCATGTTTTCTCAGAAAATGATTTTCTTTTGGATCCACCAAAGCGAAAACAAATACGACTTGACATGCAGGTGTATCACATGGATATGGATGGCTATAAGAGTAGGGGAAGGCCAAAGAAACGATGGTTGGACTGTGTGAAAGAAGATATGGGTAAAAAGGGGGTGACTACAGAGATGACGACTAATAGAGGAGTATGGAAGAAAAAGACATGTTGCGCCGACCCCTAAAAAACGACCCTAATAAATTGGGATAAGGGCAGGAGAATGATGATGGTGATGCTGCAGGGGTACCACACTAGACTGAGCGACTTTATACATAAGAATCGGATCCTGTCCTGTCTATTGGTAGTATACATTTAATGTCTGTGTTTTAAGATTAATAATTAATACTTACTAAGCAAAGTAAAAACAGCCCTGTTATTTTAGATCAAAATGCTGCAATAAGAAGAGGCCGGTAAGAAACCCCGTTATGTCGAACTTTCGTTTTAATTGAGAAATAAAAAAAAATGTGTTACAAACAAGAGGAAAAGTTTACCTGTACAATTTGAGGTTTGAAATCATCTTGTTTTATCACAGTTGCTTGTTGTTGTTGCTGTTGTTGTTGTTGCGCTTGTTGCTGCGCTTGTTGCTGTGCTTGCTGTTGCGCTTGCTGTTGTGCTTGTTGTTGCGCTTGCTGCTGCTGTATGATAAAAATAATCATAATTACAATTTGCTTCTTCTATATTAGGAATTCATGAAAAGAGGGGTTGTTGCAATCGCGGGTAGAACATGGTTGAGGCTGACACAGGAGCGTGGGGATTGGCACGAGAAAGGAGAGGCCTATGCTCAGCAGTGGGCGAAGTCAGACTGTGGATGATGATGATTATGCTGAAATTATTTTAAATTAATATCAACAAACCTTAGGTATTCTAGCCATAGTCATTTTTATGTAACATACTGCTACTTAGATGAGTGCAATAAAAAAAAACTGGCCAAGTGCGTGTCGGACTTCGCACATTTGGGGTTCCGTACCAAATATATTTTTGACAATTTGTATGGCTTTGGGTCAACAAGATGCTTATACTGTGAAAATTTGAAGACTAGCTCAAACCCTTTGGCTGTAACACCTGTGTGACAGACGACGGACAGACAGACAGAGAGACGGACACGTGAGTGACAGCAATAGGGCTCCGTTTGGACCCTTCGGGTACAGAACCCTAAAAATTACCTTTTAACACCTCAAGGCCCTGCGTCGACGAGAGGCGACAGCAATCAACACCGTCGTCGGGCCCCGCCTCGCCATAAGCGGCGACAGTTTCGCGCGCTTTAAAACTATTATTACTAATAAGGAACGATTTTACTCCGGCAGTGCTGATCCGGCAGTGCTCCGGCGGTGCGGGGCGACAGTGTTGATCGCTGTCGCCCCTCGTCGACGCAGGGCCCTGACGGGTTAAGGTTCTACATCACCTGTTGTTGCTGCTGTTGTTGTTGTTGCTGCTGCTGTTGTTGCTGTTGTTGAGATTGCGTGGATTGTAGACAGTGCCGCGTCATTTTGCAGTGTTGCTGCAACTCTGACTTGCATTTAAAGGCTTCGCCGCATTCTAAACACGCAACTGCACCTTCTCCTGTATGGATTCTGAAAGATAGATAATTACGGTATGGTAATAAAATTTGTTATTTAATGCCTAAAATGTAAAGGTTAGAGTACAAATCAGCAACATGCACAGAGAAAATTACTTCTAGGGTGCAGAGTAGTCCCCCACAATTTGAACCTGATTTTGGACCGCTCATACGTAAGGAACGGAACTAAGGCCACTAGAACATGGAATCGCCATGCCACCTGGGCATCTCGATGCTCTGTGCCCGGGGCCGATCACTGTGAGCTGTATGGGGAATGACTATGTCCAACAATATTAGATTTTGAGTTTTGTTGTGCACTTATGATAATCCTAAGCAATTATGTATTTTTCACCTTGTGGTTTGCTGTAAGTATACCCAAACCCTGGGTTAAGCTCGCCTTTGTAATTAACTGTCCCATTGTGTGTTTTTCTTTATATGTTTTGTGTGTACAGTAAAGAATAATACCAATAAAGAATAATATGTGTACAATAAAGAATAATAAGAGTATTACCTCTCCACCATTCCGTGATTATATTTATTATTGATATTTATTTTATATTTAATTATGTACTTTGGTTTATTGTAAAGTTAGGTATATTTTATGTATGAATTATTTATGTATTCTAGTCTATTTTATGTTTCTATATCTATTTATACACACTGTGTCTACATTTCTCAACCAACTTTCCAGTCGCAGGTCTGCTGGAATAAATTTCTTTTGAAATAAGCAGCACCTTTGTGCTCTTCTATCTGTATTTGTTCGTTTTTCTCTGTAAGTGTTTTTGTGTGTGCATAAATAAATAAATAATAATAACAATAAAGATCACTTGACTCACTTCATATGCGCGACCAACGTTCTCTTCTGTAGGAATTCTTTGCCACAAACAGGACAAGCGTGAGGTACTCTGCCGTGGACTCGCCCGTGGTTAACAAGTTGGAACTTGCGCGCGAACGTCACACCACAGTCTGGACAAACGTACGGGGACAGGGAACCGTGGAAACGACTGTGCATTACTAAGTGTTCCTGGAACATAAGAATATTTCGTTAGATTACAATAGGACGGTAAACATTATTTTTACTTTGCAAAAAATATTGTGAAGACAGTATTTATCTATGCTTTTTTTTAAATGTAGCTTTGCGTGTTCAAATTTAATCTTGCAAAATAAGATGCGTGTGATGATATATTATATCATTTTGCAAGATTAAATTTGAACACGCAAAGCTACATATTATGCCATATTATGCCCTCAGAAGGTTAAAAGTCACCCAAAGGGCAATGGAGAGGGCTATGCTCGGAATTTCCTTGCGTGATCGAATCAGGAATGATGAAATCCGCAAGAGAACCAAGGTTACCGACATAGCCCAAAGAATCGCCAAACTGAAGTGGCAGTGGGCTGGGCACATTGCTCGCAGAGCAGAAGGTCGATGGGGCCGAAAAGTTCTAGAGTGGCGACCGCGTACCGCAAGACGCAGCGTTGGAAGGCCTCCAACAAGGTGGACCGATGACCTGGTGAGAGTCCCGGGTAGCTGATGGATGCGAGACGCACAGGACCGATCATTGTGGCGACACTTGGGGGAGGCCTATGTCCAGCAGTGGACGTCTTTCGGCTATGATGATGATATGGGTAAGGTCATTCTAGGGTGTGGACCAACTAGCGTTGCCAGGCGTCTAGATAAAGCCGAAGACAGACAGGCATTTTGGTTGCGTGCCTTTTAAAATGTTACTATCTTTTTTACATTTTATGGTAAATGACAAAAAAAGGCTTTTTTACTTTAACCCACCCCGGTTGCGTGTCAAGCCATCAAGTGGGCGTAAGAGAAAGTGTCGAAATGTCAAGCATACACCATGTGGGTGTGAGCTACGTCATCGTCACAGCTCCCATTAAAAATTAAAAATAAAATCTGAACTAGATCGGCACGATAGGCCTCGACAGCTCAGCCGACCAGACACGGAAGGGGTTAAAAAAAATCAAATTACGGTGGTCCGGGCTTTTTACACAAATGTCTGGCTAAACCGTCTGGTCTGTCCAGCTTTTCGGTTTTAAGATCTGGCTACCCTAGGACCGACCAACTATGTTTATCGAAGGACTGATAGCTGTTAAAGCAAGTGAGTTCAGGAGTGGGGAACGCGTTAAGGCAAATGTAGCGTGAAAAGATCCCTAACTAGGTGGACCGTCGACCTTAATAAGGTGCCTGGGACAGACTGAATGTAGAAGACGGTATGTAATGGTAGTCTCTCAACACCCGGGTGGTAACTTGGAATGGGCCTATGTCTAGCAGTGAACTGCGATTAGCCGAGTTGATGGAACATGCAGTTTATTTTTAGCATATTAAGGTAAATTTTTACTTGCAGTTTATTATTTTTCAGAATAAATCATTGCTAAAATTTTGAATGGAAATGGCAGTTCGAAAAGGTGACATGCCCCAAGTATGTGGGAAAGGAATATATTAGAAAAATGCTGAACATGAACGTACCTTCTGCGCGAAGCTCTCTCCGCAATCACTACAGACGTACGGCCGCTCACCGGCGTGGTACTTGCTGTGCGTCACCAGGTGGCGCTTCAGAGGGAATCCGCGACCGCACTCATTACAGACAAAAGGACGTTCTCGACTGTGCACCTGAAAATTAATAGATGAAGTTGAAACCGCGTTTTTGGAGTACCTAATATGTGAGATTTTTGTGAATAAGGTGGTTTTATTTCGTTGAAGAGCATAAAAGCGTTGCTGGAGATCTTGTCTTGTCTATTTACCTATCCATCCACGGCTAATTGGAACCAATTAATTATACTGTCTATTGTTCTTAATTTGTGAATGACTCACTAGGACGTCGAGAAGTAAAATAAAAAATAAAGTGGTAAATTAGTTGAACTTTAACCAAACTGCGAGTAAGCACTGATTACACCGCGTGACATATAAATATATTAAGGTTATCAGTTGGGAATGACTAACAAAAAAACAATTTAAAAAAACTGTAAACATCAGATCATCATCATCAACAGAGGAGCTCGTGGCTAAAGTAATAACAGCCGCACGGGTCGATCCATCAGGTTAAGCTACGCTTGCCGGGGTTGGTCCATGGATAGGTGACCATCTTTACATACCGAGACTCCTCCGTGCCTCGGAAAGCACGTTAAGCCGTTGGTCCCGGTTGTCAATGGATCTTTGACAGTCGTTACGGGTCGTCAGAAGCCCGAAAGTCTGACAACCAGCCTTACCAAGGAGTATCGTATTACCCAGTAATTGGGTTGTGGAGGTCAGATAGGCAGTCGCTCCATGTAAAATACTGGTATTCTTCTGCATCCTGTTAGACTGGAAGCCGACCCCAAGATAGTTGGGAAAAGGCTAGGCAGATGATGACAGATGATGATGAAAAAATGTAAACATCGAAAACGTCTATTTTTCCTATTATGAGAACTATGTCACTAAAAGAAGGATGGAATCGCCATGCCGCCTAGGCGTCCCGGTGCTCTTTGCTTAGGACCGAACATTGTGCAATGCTTCATCAGCTATTGCAGCATTTTACCCATCAACTAAGCGGGTACCTACCAAGATCATATCACGCGGTGTTATTGCTTATATTTTGGATTTTTCAAAGCAAATTAGTAATCGCCTTTTGAGGTAAGTTGTAGTAGCAAAGTCCTAGACGCTTGACAGAATCGTGAAATTTTTATTTCCTCTAAATAGCTTTAAAAAACTCACCCTTGAATGCGTAACAAGATGATGTTTCAATGTAAACGCCATCTTACACTCATGGCACCTATACGGCCTCTCCGCCGAATGCAGCAACAAATGCGTGTTGAGGCAGTGCTTCCGCGCGAACGCTTTCCCACAATGAGCGCAGACATGAGGCCTTTCACCTAGTCAATTTAAAAAAAAAAAGGAATTATAGGTTTTTTTTTTTTACCCTTGAGTGTGTGAGTAGGTGGTGTTTGAGCGTGAAGGTTTTCTTGCACTCGGGGCAGCGGTACGGGCGGTTAGAAGAGTGCAGTAAGAGGTGTGTGTTGAGACAATGCTTGTGCACGAATGTCTTGGTGCAGTGAACGCAAACGTGCGGGCGCTCACCTGAAACAGAGTGAACCGCATCGGTACGTGCACTCCGCGACTACCTAATTTGGTTAAGCTACTGGTTAGTGAGATTTGGGGGCAGTATGGAAGTGTTGAATGGAGAACCGGGTGTTCTATTGCTACTTGGTAGAGGTAAAGTATGTGTTTTAGTAGCCTAAATATTGAGTGGGTTCGTAAAATCTGCTTCTGCTTTATCTAACCTTACAGTTTGATTGATTCCAGAAGTATTGTCAATAGGTAAATGACAGTATTTAAAGGCGTTTTGGTTTCATACGAATCTCATGTTTTTCAGTTTATTTTTATTTAGTTATATATAATAGGTATAGAATAGGTATAACACAGGTTCTTATACGTTCAGCGAATTTTACTGAGTAATTAAAATAAAACATGTTTTATAACTGGTAGGTAATTATAAATAATTCACTTTATCGACATAATGTAACCACTTTTAAAGCAGTTATTTTCCATTTACATAAGAAACTACATCGTATTTCATTACCAGTCGTTTCACAGTAACATTTTAGCTACTTTGTCAATACAGTGTTGCTTTAACTACACGTTTTAAAATACGTATCCTGCATTAAACTTATTGAAAAAAAACAGATTCAGAGAATTTATTCATGCTGAATTATGTAGTACAAACCCTAATTGGTTCTGTTTTAGAAACGTGACGTGCTTTAAACTAGCTGAGCGACAATTTTTTCTTTTTTTTCAAATGAACGTCGCCCACACTAGGAATTACTCCTGTAGCGTGGGTGCGTTCACAAACATGTATAATTCAAATACACAAGACACCCAGACCCGGAACAACTATCTGTAGGTCATACAAATATTTGTTCCGGGTGGGAATCGAACCCGCGACACGCAGCGCAGCAGCCGAACGCTAAAGCACTGCGCCAACCGTGCCGTCAATCAATCAACAATGGAATATAACATTTACTGACAGAGTCACAAACGAATAGTAAAGACCCCCCCTCAAAAATTTTACAAGAGATTCAAATCGGACATTTGATAAACGCCTAATAGTATGAAAATCTCAATTTATAAATAACATCGGATAAATATGAGTTTCCACTGAAGCGGAGCGGAGCGGAACTGAGCGGAGCGAAGCGGAGATGTGCAGGAATCGTCCAATCACAGACGAGACGAGTGACGCGGTGAGGATTTCAACAATTGTGATTGGTCGATTCCTGCACGTCTCTGCTCCGCCCAGCTCCGCTTCAGTGGAAACGCAACCTAAATGCATACTAACTAAAACTATCAAATGACTGATCAACTGGAAAAAACCTATGTTTACAGTGTGCAACGGAAACGGGTGGCCATATTTTAAATACTGAATGAACAACTTTCTTCAAGGATGTCATACTCAATTCCGAAACAAAAAATTGGACCTCCCATATTAATTTTGATCAGCTGATAATAACTTAGTACGGAAAGTCCATTTACTTTATAGGGATTGACTACTAGTTCCTTGAAGAAAGTAAGTAGTTCATTTACATGGGCAGAAGCAGTGTCTAAAATACAGGGTGTCACAAAGCCGTCAACTACGCATACTGTACCAATACATCTAACAAAGTACGAGTAGCTTTACGCAAAAAATATTGCTAGGAAACGACTTTTATTTTTAGGTATGAAAACAAAGCTATTTTTATTGCGGGCAATGTAAAGCGAACCCCGGGCAAGCTGAGTTAAGCCCCGCCCCTTCGCTCTAAGCCGTGTAGGTACCTGTCGGATACGTTTGATATTCATTGCGTTTTTGTAACTTCAAATGCGTAATTTGTACAAACATTACTTGAATTTTCGATTTTTCTTAAAATCGAAAATTCAATTCATTCTACTTTGACTTTCAATATCTCCAGAACCAGTGGATTCCCAGGTATGTTCTAGTAAAAAAAATGATCTAAAATGGACACAATATGTGGCTTTTGGCTTCGGAAACTGTCTTTTACACCCGATATGATCACTATTTTCTGTCCCCTGTATAAACTGATAAGAAATTTCAGCAGGTTCAGCTCTAAAGGAAACTTTGCTTTAATCTTGACATACATAACCTATGTGATTCATATCATAACCCTACCTCTCCGCAGTAGCCAGGTAAAAAAAACTTTTCCTTAGAGACTCTTCCATACATACAACACATTTTCAGTCTAAAATAAAAACTTTCACTTGCTTGTCAAGCTTTCCAAACTATTCCACAACATCAACATCATCATCATCATCAGCCTTTTAATGTCCCCACTGCTGGGCACAAGCCTCCTCTCTGTGAGAGGGTGTGGGCTGTAATCCATCACGCGGGCGCAATGCGTGTTGGAATTTTTGGTTCTAGAACATGCCGGTTTCCTCACGATGTTTTCATTCACCGTTTTGAGAGCAGTGATGATGAAATAATTTACACAAAGTAAAGCGCCTGCCTGGGTTTGAACTACAACCTACGTTTGGACCTACAACTTGTAAGTCGCGGCCGTTACCACTGGGCCATCGCTGCTTCAAATATTCCACACAATCCCTTACAGACTAACCCCACACAACACACTTACATAAACACTCCTCACCATTAACCACTGTCCACCACCTACCTGATATAAAATAATAAGATTGTCTAATTATCATCAGAATGAGTGTGACCAACTGTGTCAAAAATCTGTACCAACCCATTAAAAGTACACTGTTCTTCAAGATAAAGGACAATATCCTAGTTTGAAGGGCAGTGTTATGTGAAATAGCCTCTGCAGTTTTTGTAATTAATGTTACCTATCTCCTAACAATAGGCTAATCTTTTTGTGAAATAAATGATTACTTACTCACAAATCTTGATAAACCATAAATAAACTCTATAAGGTTCCAAGATTGAGCATACTATAGTTACACCTCTGCTGAGCTTAAGGGGAATATAAGCTTCGTGTAATGTTCTCAAGCTTATTGTACCACAGTTAGTGCAACATATTATTGAAGTCATAAAAACAATTGGGTCGTCGCTCGGAGTCTGTCTGTCCGTCGAAAGTTATTTATTACTTTGTCTAAATATAACTCGTAAACTCGCTCTGATGGACTTTCATGCAGCTATAAAACATGCTTCAGAAATATTTAAGTACATTGAAGTTACTGTATCGAAATTATAACTCTGGAAGTGTGCAATTTGTTTGTTGGTAACTTCTTGTCGCTGCAACTGCTGGACCGTTTTCGAATAAGTTTGGCACAGAGCTTAAGAGGGAACAGGGCCTGCGAGGAATTTTTAAAATAGGTATTTGAAGAAACTATTGCGATCGTGCTGCCTCAAGACTGCCCCCGTAGAGTGCGATAGGGACAACTGCAGCACCAGGCCTGTGAGTCGACGGCGCGTAGTGATCCACGCGCGCCTCAAAGAGATGCTTGTCAGCCACCACTGACGGGGCCCATCGTGGCCGGTGCCTGCATGCCTAGGAGTAGCGGATAAATTCATAACAGAGTTACCGCTCCCCTGGGCACTCAGGCAGGGAAGGAACAGGGGTGGGCTTTAGTCAGTAAGAGTTTGACACGTCCTCCCGCTCCACCCAGAGCGGGAGATGTCATTGGATGAGTTCCCACGCCCCCAAAAAAAAAAAAAAAGGCCCTCAGTAGCTAGCCACATTAATTGTAGCGTCACGTCAGTCGCCTCCATAAGGTCCTATGAACGCGACTGACTTGTTACGAAAAATCGAAAATTCAGGTAATGCTTGTTTAAAAAAGTTTAGTAATAACACTTTTTTTTTTTTGTGGGTGTGGGAAATCATCCAATGACTTCTCCCGCTCTGAGTGAAGCGCGGGGGCGTTTCAGACTTTTACTGACTAAAACCCACCCCTGTTCCTTCAGTTGCCTGAGTGCCTAGGGGGCGCGGTAACTCTTTTTCGAATTTATCGGCGACTCTAGCAATAACACTTGGAATTCATTTTCGTAAAAAAGTAAAAAAAAAAATGCGACTTTGACCTTCAGTATATCTAGAACCAGTGGTTTCTCAGGTAAGGTCTACTGGAAAAAAATGATCCAAGTAATGGGTAGAATATGTGGCTTTTGGCTTCGGTAACTATCTTTTTACACCCGGTATAATTTGCACGTTTTTTTTTTTTTGGGGGTGGGAATCTTCGAATGACATCTCCCGCTTTAGGGTGGAGCGGGAGGGCGTGTGAGAGAGTCTGTTCTTACTGACTAAAACCCACCCCTGTTCCTTCCCTGCCCTGAGTGCCCAGGGGCGAGGTAACTCTGTTTCGAATTTATCCTCAACCCCTGGGCAGGCATCGGCTATGACGGGCCCCGTCATGAATAGTGACAACTCTTAGAGGCGCGCGTGGAACACTACGCGCAGTCGACTCTCGGGTCTGGTGCTGATCGGACGGCGAGTTACTCATTACTCGCCGTCCGCAGGCCCGGGTCTACGGTGGCCGGAGATCGTCTCGCGGCGCCGGAAGCCCCTGGCGTCTCCTGCGGCGGCTGCTGCTGAGGGCGACTCTGTTGTTGATTCTCCCTCACCCATGCCGCCTTCCTCTTCGCAAGCATTACTGCTTCGCAGAAGGAGGAAACGGCTTCCCATTCCCTCTCGCTCCGTGCCATGGCCTGAACCAGGGCCGGGCGCGAGAAGTCGCTGCCGCCTATCGCATCCACGAGGCGGTGCTCTGCCTAAGCGGGGCAGGCATCCACCGTGTCCTCTGGGAATTTGCACCCGTGAGACGCTGGGCGAGTGGCTAGTCCTACTTTCTATCATTATTAATATTATAAATGCGAAAGTTTGGATGGATGGATGTTTGTTGCTCAATCACGCCAGAACGGCTGAACGATTTTGGACGTAATTTGGCACAGAGATTAATTATAGTCTGGAATAGCACAAAAGCTCTGGAATACCATTTATAATGGAGGATGTACTATTTCCACGCGGGGGAAGCCGCTGGCTGAAGCTAGTTTAAGATAATTTGAGAAATAGGCGTAAATATGGGCAAACCAATGAACAGCTGTAGATCGAATTGAATGAAAATATTTTAGGCAAATTCCTCTTCTGGACTTTGCCTATGAAATTGACACAATTAGTATCGTTTAGCATTCTGTAGATTTTTACATTGAGTGAAAATATGCCTTAGCTTATCTTTGAGGAAAAAATATAGCAAGAAAATTATGCTAACCATGGTGTCAATAAATTTGCTATCGTGGGTAAGGTGTTAATTAATTTAATTAATTATTAATAAACCAATCCCTGTTTGTTAACTGACGAAATGTTGGACCGTGCTATGGCGGAGTGTTTTTAAAGTAAAGAGGTTACTGTCTGGAACTTATTTAATTAACTTCAGAATTGCATTACAAAATAAAAATTAGTTAAAAAAGAACCTTGAAAGTGTTTTTCAACGGACTGACCAAAAATTATGCTAAATTACAAGTTTCAATTGACAAGAAAAGAGGCAGGACTGGCCGATAAGGCGAACGTTGGGGAGGATTATATCCAGCAATGTATATCTTTCTACTGATGATGATTGTAAAGAAAAGTCTCAGTGTAGACGGGTTTGCCGAAATGAGACTGGTTCATTTTTAATCGGTCTAAATAATTTACAAGTATTTTATCGCATAGAACGCCCGCACCGCGCAAGTTATATTTGTTTATTTTTCCTGTATGCTAATTATATTAGTGTATTTTGAATTCTATGATACCATTCAACTTGTGTATAAAGGTCCGCAGGTTAACTAATGGCACATAGGCGACTAAATTGCAATAATCATGCCATATAGCTTGGGACTAGATGGCGTTGTGTGATAGTTGTGGAATATTATTATTTCATTTATTTCTATTTTATATCTTACAATTTACATTTTTAAATATTAAAATATAAAAACATTTAAAAATATAAAAAATAGTATCCCACCGGTATCTGGACAGGGTCCAAGCTACCGGTGGTGGTCAGGGCTCCTGAGAGAGGAACCTCCTAACTATGCGCGCCGTGTCAAGGAGTACTGCCTTCTGGATCAAGCCCTTGATCCAGCTGCCCAACGAGAGCCTCCTTAGGTGTTCGTCGAGGCTCTTGGCTATTAAACCATTGGCCGTCACGACTATCGGCACAATGACTGCTGTATCCACCTCCCACATGTCGACAACCTCGCGAGCTTGATCAAGATACTTTGTTTGTTTACCTTTTTCAGCTGTCATGAGGGACAGCTATATCAACAAACATTGTGCGACGCGCTAATCGATCTATCACCACTATGTCAGGCTTATTGGCAACAATAGTCCTGTCAGTGATGATAGATCGATCCCAGTATAACGTGATTATTATTATTATATAGGAAACCGACGGTAGTATACAAGGTAGAAGCGGCTATACCACAATACATGTAAACACTGGCAATACATGATTTTTGTACTTGTTCATAATGATGACATAATGAACAAGTATGGGACCAATACAAAAATCACGAAAAAGAATCAGCTGTCCAGTACATTTTGTGGAGTTACGCAAACATATACATCATGTAACAAAAACCCTGTCCGATCCAATAAAGGCGTATTCATAGTTTGAAAAACGTATTAGAAAAAGTTGTAAATAAAATGTAACTCATAAAAACCAAAAGTCATAGATTTTTTGAAGTGAAACTTCTTTAGAATCGTTGTGATTTCAAACCGGATGCAACGGAAAAAACGACAGGTAAGAGACACAAATACAAAAATGTGTAGGATGAAGCCAGGAAAGAATGAGACAGAAATATACATAAATTGAAACTAAAACATTTGTATCGTATTTTAGTTATCATAAGCCTCTTGTATCATTTGTTGAAACTGAAAATATGGAACTTGAGCAATAGATTATGTAACATATGTTAAATAAAATATAAAATATCTTTTAAAATTAATCAAAATACTTTCATTTTTTAAATTAAACTTTGTAATTATCCTACCATTGTTATATATATTCATCTCATTCTTTTGTCGATTTACTGAAGTTTCACTTCTATCGTGTGTGAATCGCACACACACCTTTTTTATTTTTATAAAATATGCGAAATTTAACACTAAATACGGCAAATTTTCCTAAGTTGACAACACTCCACCGGCCGGCGAAATCTTTTCATTTTTACCCATTTTTATTTCAAACGATACCGCAATGCACTAGCCGCGCTGTAGGCACTTTGTCTCGCTCAGGCGGCATGTTTGACACGAAACAGTATGTGAACTTTGTCAAGCGCTCAGTGTTGCCATTGATAAGTTATCTTTTTTTTTTTAAATAATTATTTTCACTGGGGAAGAATAATTAAATTAACAAAGAAAAAAAAGAACGAAGAAAGAAACATTGTTGATTCTGCAAAAGTACGATACCAAGTAATACCCTTCAGGATCGGACAGAGGTTTTTGTTACATGCTGTATACAGGGTGTAAGGGAAACACTTCCAAAGCCAGAACGTAGATTATATACAACGTAGCCTTATCACCTGTCTGTTTTCGGAAGCGTTGCCCTTACACCCTGTATAAGTGTGGGGCAGCTGAATTTTTTTTTCGCGATTTTGATGAGTGTTGCCAGTGTTTTAATTTATTGTTGTATTTTCATCTCCACCTTGTAAATTTACGGTTTTAATAACGTGTTTGTTTTGTTCTTACGTAGTTTTTAACTCAAACGTACCTCATATTGCTAAGCTCATTATCGCTCATTGCGTGAGCAGTTGCCCGCAAGGCACTGCTAAAAAACCAGTATAAGCTGGCCTCATACTATATTGAACTCCGTACTAAGCTAGACCTCTAAAGTCAAAGTTTTACTTTTAGGGCGTTATCAAATCTATCGATCAATCCATCAAATCTATCGACACGTATCTACATCTTTAGTAAACCAATACAAAAGACAAAGAAAAAACGCATCAAAGTTCCGGAGTGGGGGCTCCTTACGTCACTTCTAGGTAAAAAGTTAAACATTTTTTACGTAGACGTAGGTGTAACGTCACACGAAATTTCAACACACTGTATCGTCCTCATTTTTTGTTTACGTGGCAAAAGAAAATATACATTTCTAATAGTTTTTGGTAATCTTAAGTGACAGAACAAATATATTTTTTCCAAATATATATTTTTATCATCCCTTATCGCCCGGCCTTAATCAACGTCGATCAATGTTATCGAGGGTCGCTCAACGACGCCACCGCGCCGACACCGCACCTCTGCACTGTGTATACAAGCCGCGTCCGCGTCGCCTCCGTCGCCGCTTGATTTCACCATACCAATATGATGGTTGTTAGTAATACGATTGCTACCCACGAAGATCAGGTGTCGCATTAATATCCCCAATTTACCAAGAAAAAAGTTTAGTTAGCTTACTAAATGGCAAAATGGAATAACAAAATCAAATACGGGTGGTCAGCGGGGTGGCGGGGGCCGCGGCGGCGGCGCAGACGCGTCTCGTATACACAGCGCAGAGGTGCGGCGGCACCGTCTACACGAGCCCTTACCTTTGCTTTGAAGTGTCGACTGTATAAAACTATTCGGACTACCCCGAACAACAAACGCTACAAAAACCGTAAACACAAAAATAATTTATATTATTTAATTTTTGATTTGTTTACACCTTTTGCAAATGTTTTATATTTTAATTTAGTGGTTGTTGCAGCACATTATTATAGATTTTTTAGTCATGTTTTGTTAAATTCAACGTGTAAGCAATGTTGACGATCCAATCAATAAAGAAATAAAAAAATAATAAGTATAATAAAGCCAACCAACCTGTATGAACTCTCGCATGCGTTGTAAGATGATGTTTGAGCAGGAAAGACTTGCCGCACTCGTCACAGCCGTAAGGGCGCTCCTTCACCGCGGCGGGGGGCGCCGTCGTCATCACAGAGTTGCTGTTCATCAGCTCCGTCTGCGAATATACCGTCTAACAACACGTTATTATGCAACACCTGCAAATTGAGTTAGGAGTTGGAAGTAGTGAGTGCTTGTCACATGAGGTCACTTCAACTTCGTAAATGACACAGGTAATCTCGTCAAAGCCAGGTCAGGTTTTTACGATCGTTAATCTATACATTTAACACATGAAGCAAAAGTTTTCATCCCTTTTTGCGAAAGTCACTCGGACAGAGGAGTTATTAAAATTGGCACAGTTATAGTTTATATGGAGAAGGAGTGCAGAAAGCTATATTTTTATATACCTATTAAGTAATAGAAATTAATTATATTAATTAAAAAAAGATTACACACACTACCATGCGTTCATGTCATGTCTATGGTATTTGACAATAAAACCTTAAAAACGTTAAACCTTAAAATTTAAATGAGTTCGAATTTCGACCTATGGTCAAGCACTACTTTAGATAGATAGATAGACATACACTATATTGTACACCATAACAAAACATAATAAGAGCTACCCTTCAGCCCCAGCGGACGAACCCGGGTTGTCAAATTGAACCCCGACGACAACCCAGGTTGACAGCCGATTTTTTTTATTTTTTTTTTCACTTAAATAATTTTTTTTTTGGCAAACTCACCGGTGAGTTTCAGTGCGAATTAACAGGGTGTAACTAAGGGCGGTCTTATCGCTAAAAGCGATATTTTACAGACAATCTAAGGGAGCTATTGGGCATACCGAAAGTAGAAAAATACACAGCATAGTAATAATTGACCTCCTATTTTCGGAAGATGCTTTGTGTAGTAACTTATTAAGTATTTCAGTCACATCAGGTTCAGCGAGTACAGGGCCTGTAGACAAAGTAACATCGCTTCGTAGCGAAACGATATCTAAATTCGTCATCGTCTCTGAGATATTGATAAACATTTCCTAGCGTTAGCGTTCCTTCGTTATCTTTTTTGGCGATCACGATCGAGGCGAAGGCGAACTCTGAAAGCGCTGCTTGTCTACGTATTTGTATGGGATAAACACGATAGCAATTCGTTTCTTTATGGTTTCGTTACGAATTATAACATTGTCTACCAACTTGCGATAACGATGTCGACTGACCACGTGACTTAGCGCGGTTTATGTCAATCTCATACATTTTAGTCTTTTCTAACTTCGTTATCGTTTTTAAATTGTTACTTTGTCTAAGCCCCCTGGGTAGGTAGTTAAACAGATCCTCCAAAAATATTTTAGACCAGTTTCAACAACTTTAGTTACCTAGTCGAGTTGTTATTGGACTGTGAGTTACGAAGGTAAAACGCCCATGTGCAACTTTTCTTCAAATTAATACCCAGTCTAAAATACCTACGACAAATTTCTTTCTGGATTCTCACCAGATTGCGTACTTCGTAACATGGGGAATATTTATGAAGAAGACACTATCAAAAAGTGATCTCATACATACATGATTGAGCGTTTTTTATTAAACTTACTTTAGGCGAATTATTAGTAGTCCCAGGTTCTTGCTTCGTATGCAACAAATGATGCTGATGTACCGTTGTTGTCTGAATGGTCTCTGCCTGTGTTTGCTGAGTCGCCTCAGCTAGACTCTTCAGTCCCCCATTTAATATTGTATGGTTGAGTTGTGAAGCATCTATGACCGGCGTCGCGATGCCTTGGGCCTGCAGCGCCCTTTTCATCAATATCTCGTTGCATTCTTCCGCAGTTAGCTGGATGGGACCTATCGGTGTCATAAACGGCTTAGCTGCTAAGTTCGCTGTAAATGATACATGCGTGACATTACTTTAGTTTTTTGAGATTTAGTATAACTAAATGAGTAATGAGAAGACTAGTGTTTGGAAAAATCAATTTAACTTTTTGACCCCAAATACACTTAGGGCTGATTTTTCAATAGTCAGATAACTTTTAACTGAGGAATAAAAATGGCATTTTGATAGTGTTTGTATAGAAATTATGTCAAACCGCAATTTTTATTCCTCAGTTAAAAGTTATCTGACTATTGAAAAATCAGCCCTTAGTGTATTTGGGGTCAAAAAGTTAAATTGAATTAAATGTTAAATTTGTCACTTAAGTTTGCCACTCTCAAACCTGACTTTATTTTAGTATGAGATTTGCTACTACACAGTAGTATGTGGCCTTCCTCAGAGCAAAACTTTAGTACGGGACAACGGCAAGAAGATGATGTTTTCTGATTCTGAATTATATTTTGATTATAAGACCAAAAACAGCTCATGAATAAGGTTACAAAGAAGTTGGTTGGTGGTTAATAGGAAGCCAAAAATTTAAATAGGTATCAAGAATGGTACTGATTGCCGAGCATAGAGCAACACGGGCCACCGGCGGATCGGAGGGGAATAGCCATACGCAGGCGTTCCCCTCTGTCAAAGTACAAGTCCACTTGGTCCTATGCACACAACAAAATTAGTTGCAGCAGCACTGTTCACTAGACTAAATCTATTCATTGTTCAGTTTTTTGCTGCAAAAGAGATCTGTCACGTCAAATGTACAAAAAGATGACGTTACCTTTCATATCCTACATATGAAAGGTAACGCCATCTTTTTGTACATTTGACGTGACAGATCTAAGCAATATTAACCACATTTTTACTATTTACTCATTTTTAAAACTAAAACATACAATAAATTACGGTCGTGTTGTTTCGGATTTCTTTACCAACACAGACCCTCATACAATATGTGGATCGGTCGAGCGACTAATCCGAGTCTGCATCAGAGTTGTCGCCGTCACCGAGCGATAGTGTTGTTACCGGTTTGTAGATAGTTAGTTATCGACAAAAACCGGCCAAAAACGTGTCGAACTTCGCATATTTAGGGTTCCGTACCAAATGTATTTATGATTATTTGTATGGCTTTTGGGTCAACAAGATGCTTATACTGTGAAAATTTTGAGACTGTAGCTCCAACCGTTTAGATGCAAAACCTGTGTGACAGACGACGGACAGACAGACAGACGGACACGTGAGTGACAGAAATAGGGCTCCGTTTGGACCCTCCGGGTACGGTATCCTAAAAATGGCAAAGGCAAAGAGTCTATACAGCCATATGTGATCTCGTGCATACACTAACTATTTTTGAGATTATGATTTCTGATTGATATATATTTATATACTAGCACTTCGCCCCCGACTTCGTCCACGTGGAATTCGAAAATATTTATAGCATTCACTCAAGAATAACGTAGCTTTCTACTGGTGAAAGAATTTTCAAAATCGGTTCTGGATCTACTCCAGAGATTACCACCTACAACCTCACAAACTTTACCTCTTTATAATATTAGTAATTGTACGTATTGTGAGCTTTAATTAAATACAGTTTAATATTAAAATTGCGTTGAATAAAAATAAAATACAATACTTACGTATTTAATATTTTATATTAAAATGACTAAGTGTGAACTTCAAATAAAATATTTTTTATTTATTTATTGCAGGTTTCCTATAGATCCAAGTTTAAGGAACTTATGGAAGAATTTTTGTAATAAAAGACCTATCTGAATTCCCACAAGAAAGTTCTCGAATTTATCGATAACGCGTATCGACACTTGTTACAGCCACGGCTGTATGCACATTGTCAATGTAGTTGCATCACTTCATTACACTGTTGACACAGAATGTATCTATGTGTGCGAAATTCTTAGTATTTTGTTTTAATCATTATGATTGTCTTTGTGTCTGAGAAAGGGTACGTGGCGCAGATTTCCCCCCGCAAAAAATGACACAATTCTGTATCGGCGAAAAACGCTATGGCTACTCCCCTCCAGTCCGCCGGTGGCCCGTGTTGCTCTATGATGCCGAGGGCAGGACCATAAATCAGAGTTCATCAAATGACGTTCACGCTGTATTGTTTTTTGTTCTAAAGATTGTATTTGACAGAGATGGCATGTCTTGATAAGTTTGACTAAAGAATTAAGTAAATAATAATTTTTGTTACATTTTTGAAGTCAAATAAATAATAAGATTAATCTTTACACTCACTATGTATAGTAGTGGTCTGATTCTGCTGCGACACCCTGTTCAAGGTATGAGCAGCTGCATCATTCACTACAAACATCCGTCTTCCAGAGACCGGTGTGCCTGTAGTTACCACCCTTGTTAATTGTGCACCAGCATTTGATACGGCTACTGTGACGGCACCCACTTTTTCTTGGACTTGTGGTGTCTTGTGGGACATAACAGTTAGTGTTGTTTCTGGGGAAACCTGCAAAGAGTAAATTGATGCAGTTAATAGTGAGTTGTGCAATTAACTAAATAACTTGCATTCATAGATTGTTCATCAACATTATTGCAAGTTGACTTTATGTTGTAATCAGTTTAATCAATCTCTTGTAAACTTTGAAAGGCGAATCGCTAACCTTATAAAGTGTGTTTAGTTATAAGTGTCAATGTAACTATTGTAAGTACATTTTGTTTTTTTTTTTGTAAACAGTGTTCTGTGATTCAAAAATGGGGATAGGAGGGTGAATTTTACGACCTATTCTCATAGCTACCAAACATACAAAAAAATAACATTAAAAATTGGTTGAGCCGTTTCGGAGGAGTGCAACCACAAACACAGTGACACAAGATTTTTATATATTAGATTAGAAGAAGATAAAGATGGAAAATCCAATGAATAGTGTGTTTGTTGTTATATGAGGAATCTCTGAAGTACAGAATAGTCTAAAACAAAAAGGAATGAACAATCATCCACAGTCTAACTTAGAAAAATTTCTGTTCAAGTTTATTTTTTTAACACAGTTGTATGAATGAGTAAGGAATGAATTAAACAAACAGAGAATGAATATAGGCTTTACATAATCATTTCAATGTCATTCTTATTGAGGAATTTGGAGTTGCTTGTATGAAAACAAAGTTTATTCAACAAGATTTAAGCTGTAATAACAAACTGTATTTTAATCATTTGTAATCAAGTTTGTTAAATAGGAAGAACTTTTTACTTTACTGCCTAGCTTATGAGTCACTCTTAACCTGTATTAAATATTATAAAATCTAAACTTTATAATCACATAACACACTGAAATGATAGATAACAGCAGCATGTGGCAGACATAAGATTAATTAAACAGGATAATTGACTGGCGAACCTTAATACAGGTTTCTATGGTACCTAGCTAGAATGGCAGATTTAATTCTGTATTGTGTTGTACCACACTTTTTTTTAATTAAATAAATTATTATTATTATTATAAATTATCATTATTATATTAAAATACTAGCTTCTGTCAGAGGCTTAGCCCATATGGAATTAGTAGATACCCCCCCCCCCTCCCCCCATTACAGATTATAGACTACAGGTTATTCTGATTTATAAGCTATATTACTGTAAGGTTTCATCCAAATCCATCCTCACAGACTTTCAGATTTATAATATTACTCGCTTCTGCCAGCAGCTTCGCCCGTGTGGTATTAGTGCCTCCCACCATTATAAATTATAGCCTGTGTTATTGTGATGTATAAGTAATATTACTGTAAAGTTTCATCAACATTAGTTCAGCAGTTTTTGCGTGAAAGGGTAACAAACATCCTCACAGTCACATTTATAATATTAGTTTTTACCTGAATGCATTACCAAATGGCAATAACCTTGGCTGTTAACTTTGTAGCGACACTCCTCCAAATGAAGATTGAAAATAGAATTCATGGCTGAATGCTGACCCATAAAATACAGGTCCAGACCTAGTTTGGGGGTTAGGTACAGATTTGTGGCAATACATTTATGTGCTATTTTACTAAGACTAGCTTGTTACATGTATTTTTAAGTGCCAAATAAATATTTTTATTTATTTATTTTATTAGTAGGATTTTAATATAGGTCAGTAGCCACAAATGTTAAGTTTTCAGGACAAGAATATGATATTATTTTATGAAGGACAGAAGGGTCAGTGTAAAACAGATTTCATGGATGTAATATATGCTTCATTTGTATGTAGAATAGAATCATATGATGTAACAATAACATGTAAACATTGCGGTTTTGCTGTGTCTAATTGGAACAAAATTCCTATGAGTATGGCAAAATAACTTCAATAGTAGATTGCATCAAAACACATTAGGAGTTCTATTGTACTGTGATAAGTTAATTATTACGAGTTCGGCGACATTAAAGTTATAATTCCATTGTTATACATACCGTGTTTCCCAAAGTATAGCTCAGACTACTCGGTGTTTCCACCTCACCCTTAGTGAGGTCCGCGGAACTCGTGAAACCCCACGAGTAACCGAAGCCCGACACATTATTAGGAGTTGGCATACACATTTTTAACGACAAATATAATTCATTACTATTACAAAAACTAATTCACTAACACAAATTCGCTATTTGATAGTAAACAAGAGTCCTCATGACAGTTTTATCATTGCGAACATGTATGTACGCTTTCACAACTACAAACGCACAACGCACTCATCGATCACAATGCCGACAAAAACGTACTATCTATGTAAATTCATAGTTAACGATGCTTTTATTGATTGACAAACATCAGTCTACACGAAGAAATCTTCGTAAATTAGTCTAATCAACTCAATATAAAAGGCGGCATAGGACAACGACGCTATGAGCAGGATTGACACGCACATTATTTTCAACCAATAATGAGTGATTTAGTTTATTAGACACTTTATAACTATTCATACTTATGTTAAAATACTAATAAACATGAATATACATCCAAAACTTAGATAAATTTCATGATTTCATGAAAACAATAATTTTATCGCACACACAAAAAACCGGACGCCATTTTATTGTTTATGGTCAATTAGGGTTTTAAAATTCAACTCATTCACGTAGCCATGATAATCAATCATACAATGTATTGTCCGAAATAGTTTGTGTTTGTTTCTGTAAAACTTTAGAACTAATATTTTATATATTTTTCAACACAACTTATTTTTATGTTTTAACATGAAAAATATTCAGAGAAAAGCGACAGAAACTCAAAAAGTAAAACATTATTGTTGAAAGGAAAAAAATAAAAAAGTAAATTACTATGGTACGATCAAACGTTTTGATAATGCACGAAATTAAAACAAAAAATCTTGAAAATCAAATCAAATGATTGTGATCACTAACTCAATTCTTTGTGAAAAAAATGAAATTGTTAGAGTACGACGTTATTCTTTTGTGAAAAATAAAACTGGAAACCGATGCAGAAATTTTAAAAAACCTTGCATCTAAACGCAACACAAAGTGTCAAAATAAATGTAACAATGTAATTTGTCTTGTCGAATTTGTCAATCGCATCAAATTGTATAGAAATTATATCTCTTTGATTGTATATTCAGTCGTAAATCAGATTATAAGCTTGTGCATTATTTACTTAGTGTTTTCAGAAATCAATGACTATATAACTAACGTAAGAAAGGAAATAATCTTGAACATTAATCATGAATCCGATGTCAATGGACAGAGATGAGCCTTCTTCATTGTTGTCGATTTCCACCAACCATCCGTTGGAGCAATTTGTATTGTTAGCTAAAGGAGCTAAGGGATCAGCATGTGCAGAACTAATCAAACAGGTTTTAGAAGCACCAGGAGTACATGTGTTCGGTGAACTTCTTGAAATGCCGAATATTATAGAGGTTAGAAATCATTATCTTGTATACTACTCCGTCTGTATCTGAACGAATATAATATAAACCTGTTGGCAAAATCTGGTTATCGTCGACACTTCAAATGTAATGTTATCTATTAATGAAACATAATTTATGCTTATCTGAATTTGAAGGTATTTTCTAGCTAAAAACTACCTACTGTAAACACCCATATAAATGTCTTAGAGCACTTTTATCAAAACTGTTTCACTGTGAATTACCATTGGCAAAACTATAACAACTGTAAAAACCAAAACTCAAACTAAAATACAACCAATGTAACATTTCAGTTGGAAACTGGACCCTACGCTACACATCTGAAGACTCTAAATCTTTTTGCGTATGGCACATACAAGGAATATCTGGAGAATAAATCTGAATACTTAGAACTGACTCCTGCTCAATGCAAGAAGCTGCAACATCTGACTATTGCCTCTCTAGCCACACAGGAGAAATGTATCCCCTATAGCGTGTTGTTGAAGGAATTAGATATCAAGAATGTGAGGGATTTGGAGGATCTTATTATTGAAGCTATTTATGCAGGTGAGATTATGTTGATTTTGTTTCTGGATGATAAAAAGCTGCAGAAAGTCTGCTTTCTGTATATTATAAATGAAAGAGGAAAACCATTGAAGTAGTACATACTGTTCTGTACAAAATTAACTTTTTCTTAATTGTTTATGAAATGAAATGTCAGCCAACTGCCCACTTTATTGCCACAGTATTATAGTTGCATTGTAAGAGACTCAAAACATGGTGCTTGAATTGAATCCATGTATTAAATCATCTCTTAGTCTAGTAGCTCACATCCAAACAATAATATGTCATCTTGTAAAAAACATAAATTATTGTTATAAATACTGTTAAGGTGAAATGTACAGGGTAGCCAGGGTAGGTGGGTAATAGCGAAATTAAAATTTTGTCATGTTATTTGCAATTTGCAGGTCAGTGTCACGTTGTATGTTGGTCAAAATACGATTTGCAGCCATAGTAAGTATGTATTTATTTATAGAATTATTATCATTAGAATCATCAGTAGAACTCTCTAAGTTATAATTGTTGTTAAACGTTATGATTTCATGAAATAATAATAGTTTATTTGAATAACTAACTACATATTACAAATATCTCTTAGTGTATGGAAAATATAATAACAACAATGGGTGATTATGTAAACAAGAGAATACGTCGACGACCGTAGTAAAAAAAAAAAAATAAAAAAAAAAATAAAAAAAATAAATAAAAAAAAAAAATAGTCAAAAAAAAAAAAAAATGTGTGTGTGTGTGTGTGTGTAAATAGTCATTCCATACTGTAATATGAACTTAAAAAGTTGTATTGATGATTTTAATTATTACAGTTCTGTAAATACGTACTTTTTATAGACGCAAATCATATTTTGATCAACATACAACCTGATACTGACCTGCAAATTGCAAAAAACATAAGAAAATTTTAATTTCGCAGGTTACCCTGGTGCTTCCCCCTTAAGCAAATGATTTACTTCAGTAGCTGATATTCACCAGCTAATTTAATAGAAATCCCACTCATCAGTCATACCTATTCTTTCATCCCAAACTTTCTAGACATAATCCATGGGAAGTTGGACCAAGAATGCAAGCGAGTGGAGGTCGACGTCGCCTTAGGTCGCGACGCGCGCCTCGAGGATGCTTCAGGAATTGCTGACGTTTTAGCAGACTGGTGTAACGCTTGCGAGGCAGTTCTCAGCTCCGTTGATAGGCACATATCGAGGGCCAATCACCATAAAACAAGGGCTATCAGGCATCAGCAGGCTATTGAGCAGGAGGTTTGTACACCTGTACCAAATAAAGCAGAAATACAATACGGCTTTACTAGGTGGAGACAACAATAAATTAAAACACTGGCAATGCTCATCATTATGAACTACTTTTACTATGGGACCAACCCAAAATAAACAGGAAGAGTATAGCTGATTTTTTCCTGTTTAATTTAGCCTTTGGTATTGTGGACCTCCTTAGGTGGCTGTGATTTCGTACAATCAGGTGCCTAAAATGTTGGTTTGCCACCAATATCATAAAAGTAAATATTATCGATATCATCCTATGCATGTATGTCGGGCTGGTTTCTGCAACTCCACGCTAAAGGCGCGTATTTTGCGTACAAAATATTTAATATCATCCTAATAGCTGGGCTGTCTATGTTTCCTGGCATAGGAAAACCCAACCTTTTCTGATGCTCAACTGGCATCACCAGTGCTAGGCAGAGGACTCCAAAGCCTGTGTGGTGTAAATTAGCAAATGTGTGGGTGCCTTGTATAAAGTAACAAAACTGAAACAACATACAAAGTAATTTTAATATGTTTACAGATACAGTACATAAAGAAAACTTTGAAAACGCAAGCAGAGAATGACGAATCTGCTGCGGGCGGTGGTAGCGAGACCCATTCCGCGCCAAAGAAGAACTCGGGCAAAGGCAAAACGCCCCGAAACGCTGCCAAGTTCTGGCAAAAGAACACATAACTGCTGCCATCCTGGAATCATAGATATTTAAAATAATACTATAATTTTTGTGATACTGTTAATAAAGTCTAAGTATGCTCTCGTTGTTTTGTTTCTTTTTAGAAAATAGTAAGCTTTTATAATATGTGAATTCAGTACTAACTGAATATTAGTCTGCTCCAAAAGCAGGCTCGACCCCGTATTATTATTATACTCTTTGGGCTCGACCTTCATTATGAAAATTATTGCGAAGTTAGCAAAGCGTTGTCTATGAAATTGGCATTCGTCTATGCCCAAATGTGAAAGTTCAATTCAAAAGTTACCACTTTTCTACTATTTTGGTACTTCTACTTTTTGCCAGGACTACCTACACACTACACAGCGGTACATAGCGGCTGCAGAATGTGTAAAAAGTTACCTGTACTGTAGCAGTTTTATATTATCTGTGCCTGTAGGATTGGCCGATGCAAGAATATCATCGCTGCGACATTGCTAAACAATATCTTCAGGAGCAATAAAAAATTAGTTACGAGCAATGTGATATTATGAATAGCCAAAGCAGATTATAACATAAGAATTTAAAGTTCTGAATTGTTTTGGTACGATTTTCAAAGAAATACCTTTATTGGGAAATTAGAACACTGCAACCCAGCCGGCGAAACGTCAAATGTGAGAATGGGACAAAACCGCGAGGTTTCCTAGGCTAGCGAACGAGAAGGCAGACCTCCGCCGAGCGAGGTGGCGATTTCGCCCGACATTGAGTGCCGAGACCGAGAGACTGTTTTGTTGACGCAGAAGCGCAGCAAATAAAGTGCGCAGGCAGTGCAACGATTATCACGTTCGCAGGCCCCTAAATAGTGATGTAAATAACACATAATCGTAAAGATTGACCCCGTGAAGTACTTACGAGAACGGATTCAAATGAAAAAAGACTCGGCGTTCAGTGTCGTGCTAGGTCACAGCACCATAGCAACCGAACAGTGAAAAACTACGACTTAAGTGACCGTCGCGTTTTACACAATGATGCCGTGATAATCTAACATAATAAACAGACAATCTTGTTTTCTAAAGACTCTAGTTCACCGGAGTGCCACAACTCGCGGCCCTTCGTGTATTGGATGAACAGAAAGGCAAGTACTAAGTTGCCCTTTGTTAGGTCGTATGTATTCACCTTTCACGTAGGAGGGCTGGTATTCATGGTCAACACTGTTTACTCAATACTTGAGCCCGTTGTCATGTAGCTGTGCTATAATAATAATTATTAGATTGCGACGTCAAGACTTGTTAGACGACCTTGATTTATCGAATGTTTGGCTTCTAAAATGAACCAATTTGTAGTTGTTTTTATAAAATATCCACAGCTAAACGTAATAATTACCTATGAGCGTAGTTGAAGGGTTTCAATCAATACAGTCGCGTGTACGGTTGAAAATATAAAAATAATGTAAGTATCGTGATTGTTGTACGTAGCGTGTTATGTTTGTGTGGGTTGGGTTGATGTTCTTTGTTGTCGGAGCTGTCAGCTGTTCGCGAGGGGGGCGCGGGGCGCGGGCGGCGCGAGCAACTGGTCGGACTGGTACCGCGCGCGCGCCTTGCATTGCATACTCGTGCCGTCCGACCCTCGTTTGCAAAACACGCTTTCTTTACAACAAACCCCTTTACTGAGCAAATTGATGGTCAAAGGATTTATTTTGTCCACGAAGAATGACATGAGCACGCGAGCGGTATTAATAAATATTTATGAAAGAGTTTCTATAACAGATAACGCGAATTACTTTGTAACCTTCCAGCGGTATAGATTGTATCTGTAGTTAAACAGGCGTATGCTGGCTGGGTACACAACATTTAGGAATAGCTGGGTCCTTGCCAACAAGACTAAATGCGCGCAAAAAGCATGAATATTTGTTGAAGCGCTTTAGATAAGTATTGAATTATTGTGACCTGCGCGACTTCATTCGAATCTCGTTTGAATGAATAAAACATGGCGTTTTGAGCTTTATTGAAGTCTTAAATAAGATAGGTTGAATCGAAACATATTTTATGGAACAAGAACCAATGGTAAGATTTTTTTGAAGGATTGCCTGATTCAACCATAACAACCATACCAATACCATAAAAATAATAGGTACTTACTCCCTAGCAATTTTACATGCAATTTTAACTGTCATGGAGTCTACCAGTTAGGTAGTCAGAAATTTGAAGCTAGCGGCCCGCTCCAAAACGTTGATCTCTGTGGAAAACGGGTAGGAAACTCTGGACACTCTTTTACATAAATCTTCTCTATTAAGGCGCTATTAGCTGCCAATGGCCTTGAGTGGTTAGCTTGTGTGCTGAGCTCACATAACGCGTGGTACGTCCACCCAGTAATAGGACTCGCCCATCAAGGAGGGCTGTCCGAAATTAGACGCATTATTATTTGATTACACATAAAACAACAGGTATTAAAATAAAACACTGAGATTAAATAATAAATAATTAAATGATCTTTACAATGGTGAAGGTTTCATAAAAACACGCTTTATAGTTTTTGCTTGATTCTCAATTTTTTAGCTGCGTTAGACATAACTTTACAAAATAATTACACTATGCTATAAAAATATAATTTCAAATATTCTTAGATCAAATTACGACGACAATTGTCTAGAATAACATATATTTTTTTCAGAGAAATAAGACTAGTCGTTTAGACGTTATGTTCAATTACCATTAAAAGTCGAATAACTGCGCCTTAAGCCGTAGTTTAATAGCCAAAATCTGTACTGTTATCTGGGCTCTTTGAGGATCTAAGTTCATTCACAGTGTCCGTAGTTCCTAGGCAACCAGCATTCGCTGTGACCTGACTTGCGAATATTTTGATGACGACTTGAGCTATAAATGAATCTCAGATTGTTAGCACCGATTTCCACTCGAGAAGAGTTGATTTTGTCGTGTGTACACGAACCACAATGGTCTAAAAGAGCAATCTAGAAACCTATAGTACCTTTTAGACGCGGTACTTACACGAGAAGATCCTCATCAAATTGAAACTCTATACTGTCGAGTAACATACCACTATCGTCCATTTAGCTAGACAGGACGTAGCGAACAAAGCCGCAGACTAAACTTGAGCATGCATTGGTAAAGTTAGATCCTTTGTTCAAATCGCCGCGGTCTGGAGTGAAATGATACGCGCGTTTACTCCTGAAGTTGGCCGTTGTTATATACATATATTTCATTATGTTGGACGTGAGTCTTGCTGGTATCAGACTTTTGCACTGCAGGACTAATGCCCGTAAGATTTTGCACCTTCAATGGAAATGTGTTTTATATCAATTTTTATGAAATGTTCACAGCAAAAGTATAATTTATTTATCACTATCGACCGGCTCCCGCTTCGCAAAGGTGCAAATTATACACGGTGGAGACGATCACGACAATCAATGACAAACTCTTTTACAAAAAAAAAACAACCGACTTCCAAAAAAGATACACTAAATATTAAAAAATAAATTTAATTTCGGAAGTCGGTGTTTGTATTTTATTTCTTCGTTATTTGACACCGACTTCCGAAATTAAAGTCGTTTTTTTTTAATTTTTAGTGTTTTTTCTTTTCGGAAGTCGGTTGTTTTTTTTTGTAAAAATGTGTGTGTACTTATGTACGCACGTAAGAAGTTATAGGTAATTCTTTGGCGTAACAAGATAAAAAATCAAACTGTCACAAAGTTTACAAAAGGAAAATAATCATTCTTCATGAACCACAGATCATTGCTAACTTCAGGGTGTCGGTTCTAGAGCTAGAACCGACACCCTAAAGTTAGAAAAAACCTACAGCCAGGTTTTTTGTGACGGTGTGCGCGCGCATCGTAATTACTTTCATCATTTTTCCCTAACGCGCCAAAAGAAGTATAACTTCAAAAAGTTTTTTATTTTTCACTTTTTAGTTGTTATAACCCAGAACTAAAAAAACATAGTCGACAACAAACAAACAAACTAAAAATACATACTCGTAATTGGAGAAAACCAAAACGTCATCTATGTATACGTATTTTTCGTTTTTGTTCAGTTTTTCAAAAAGCCCTGAAGCAATTTCGATAAAATTTATATGGGTGGTCCCCTCGGGAGTATATACTTTCGAATAAAAAAAGAATTTTGAAAATCGGTCCACAACTGACAGAGCAATCGGTGGACATACATATAATAAAACATACATAACATACTGTCGAACATAGAACCTCCTCCTTTTTCGAAGTCGGTTAAAGACACGGGCAATACTCATCATTATGAAAAACTTTCACTAGGGCACCAACCTATGAAATCACGAAAAAGAATCTGCTGTTCGGTACATTTGGTCGAGTTATGCAAACATAATGTATGGGGCAGCTTGCTGTTTTTTTTTTTTGTTCCACCTCGCCTATACCTAAAAACCTTCCACATTGGTCGCAAGTGGCGGGGCAAGATCTAAATGCCATGGTCCGCGAGGCCCTCTGTTCACCTAAGAAGGATTTTTACAAATAAAAAAATTATACCTTGAAATACATAATATGTATAGCACATTCGAACGCCGCAAGACTGATTCCGATACTTTGATTGGTTTTCTAGCTATTGAGAAGCGTGAAAATAACATAAATAAACAGAAATGCGTAGGCGACGCTGAAGCGAACGAAGCGAGCTCGAAAATTATAACACCCCGAAGTGGAGACTTTTCTTTAATTAAGTACCATTCATACACTAAGTAATAATAGCTACTTTGTTAAGAGGGAACAGGGCCTGCGAGGAATTAGAAAAATAGGTATTTGAAGAAACTATTGCCGTCGTGCTTCCTCAAGCCTGTCCCCGTAGAGTGCGATAGACACAGCTGCAGCTCAGACCAATTTTATCTCATTATTTTTTTGACGAGATCGACTTTTCGTATTCCCCTTTCTTCTCCTCGAAAACTGAGCCGATACACAATTATTTTTGGCATAAAAATTTGAAGAAAGAGTATGCCTAGGTTCCTATTAAATGTTTTATGTTAAAAACTCTTCGCATTTGTCTGGTAGTTCTCTTATCACGTCGGTAAAAATGGGCCATTTTTTTGCAATTCTTGGAGGGTCATATTTTCTTTACTTATTAGTTTGTGAAAAAAAGGAAATGACAGGGACGTGTCTACAGCAGACCTTGACTTGATAAAAAAAAACTACTACTGGAGGCATTATTCAGGAAGTAAAAAGGGGAATACATTTGTATGGAGAATCGCAGCCCCTGTTCCCTCTTAAGTTATACAGAAAAGCTTAAGAACGATTGTATGCAATAGCATTTGAAGCGACCTCGAAGTCTCGGGTTAACTTTTCATGCGTCTCGCACTGAAAGAACCAAGAGAACTCAGGCTGTAAAGAGAGCGAGCGAAGCGAACTCAAAAATTTCAGCATCACGTCTCTCATAGGACAAAACGAGTAAATACTTTTCGTCGCGTTCACGGCTTTTAAAAAATGCATTTTCGAGTAGCGAGGCCTCCAGGTCCGCGAGGCCTTAGGCGGTGGCCCATGTCGCCCACGCCTTAGCGTCGCCACACACTTACCGTTTCTTTTCTTTGCTTTGCTTTTCTACCTAGAACAGATCAGAAAAGAATTGAAAACGGGCGCATCGCCATACACCTACCGGTCACCGGGCTTTCTTGATTTGCGCTGTCGTGATTGGCCATCACGTTCTGATCGGCGACGTCGGCCGGTTGCATTCTTACCGGTTCTTACTGGCGTTCTTACCGGTGCTCGACGGTAGGTGTGTGACGATCAGTACATTTTGTATGGCATTCTTGCCTTCCGTTTTCAATTCTTTTCTGATCTGTTCTAGGTAGAAAAGCAAAGCAAAGAAAGGCAACGGTAAGTGTGTGGCGACGCTTACGCCGCCTCTGTTGGTCGCTCCTTCTATTATTGAAAATGATATTAGAAAGGATTTTTATATACATATGTATAATATCACTGGTGAACCGTATTAAAATCCATTGCGTGATCCGTTAGCAGAAGTCAGCGGAGAGGGGCAACGACTAGTCTTATACTATTTAGTTAACCACTGTTGGGACTCAGCTCTTTTCTCCGTGAGAGAGAGTAGGTTGTAACTAATCTACCACGCGGGGCCGGCGGGCCCAGTGCAGATTGTTATAATCTTCACACAAAATTCAGAAAATTCTTCGTTATGCTTCGCGTGCAGACTGTCTACAAATTCCGAAATCAAATACAAAGACAGGCATACTTGCGGTAAAACTCTGTATAAACTTTTAAGGGCTATGTTTAAAAGGCTTTTTTTGTCTTTTACTTTTCTGGATAAACTCTGCCAAATGTTTTATCTAGACGACATCTTGCTGAATCTGATATAGGATATAAGGGTACCTACTAGGTATGCCTGTGTCAAGTTTAGAAAGCAAGTATTTATTTTTAAGATAGAGAATACTGTCACTTTTTAACCGACTTCAAAAAAAGGAGGAGGTTCTCAATTCGACTGTATTTTTTTTTTAATTCTTACTACGTAAACCGATTTTGAAGATTTTTTTTTTATTTGAAAGCTGTTGCTTCACATGTGGTCCCATTTTAATTTGGTGAAGATCTGATAAAGAACTTCGGAGATACACAATGGAACTCTTCAATAAATGATAGCAAACTTTCCAGAATCGCTGCAATCGCATGTCTGTATATTGTTTTCACCACTTCACAACAATACATCACGCTAATACACTCTGAAGGGGTATTCAGATTGGTACAGTTCACCCTGATACACCCTAATTTCGCCAACTATGTTAAAATCCCTATTTTTGGGGCTATCAATTCGGGCATAACTTTACTATTAATTTAGTTTTAGAATGGGGTACAACAACTAAAAAGTGAAAAATAAAAAACTTTATACAAAAAAAATACAACCGACTTCCATAAATAATACTAAAAAATGCAAAATAACTTTAATTTCGGAAGTCGGTGTCAAGTAACGAAGAAACTAAAGTAGAAACACCGACTTCCGAAATTAAAGTTATTTTGCATTTTTTAGTATTATTTATGGAAGTCGGTTGTATTTTTTTTGTAAAAAGTTTTTTATTCCATTAGAATGCAGATGTGACACACTCTAGTTTTTGCAGTATTTGGCAGCAATTGTGTCAAGTCAGGCTTCTCGGTTAGCTTCCCTGATGAGGTAGTCAATACTGCAATAAAATTCTCAGCTTCCTTTTATCGAGATGTCGATCTCAGTAATCAATGATTCCACATACCTACTTATTGTCCAGTGGCGTAGACGTTTGAGACACAAAACTACACCAATTTTACATCACAATGTCCACTAGGAATCAATTTACGAATTATCAAAACAGTCATTGAACTTCACTCCAAAACGCCTTGGCTTACCTTGTCGAACAGAATGTTTGACAAAAAGACTGACAGTCAGATTAAACGCTACCAGCGAAACCAAATACCTGTGAACCCATGGCATCATCATATTTACATCATCGCTTACCATCAGGTGACATAGTGGTCAAACGCGTGCCTATCAACAATAAAAAAAAGAAAAAATCCAATCATTTTGACCCTAGCAGCAAGTTAACTACTGGCCTACTTTACAAGGATTACCACAACTAATCAGCATAGCATAGAAACAAGATAACAACACCGCATATTACAGAAGCCACCTCATAATAAGCATGCATCGGTCGGGCTTCCATAACGGCCAGTAATTAGATATACCGACTTGTGACGTCATTATATAGGTGAAGCCGTTATGTCAGCCTGTCAGCACACTTCCTTGTCTATGGTATATGACAAGGTAGCAGAGCGGGAGAAGTCTTTGGATGATTTCCCACCAAAAAAAAAGGGACCAAAATCCATAACTAAAAGCAAAAAAATAAAAATTCGTTAATCTTGGTAAACTTCCAGCTTGAACTTGGCAAGAAGCAACTTTGTACGTAACAATTTCGAAGATAGGGCCTTACAGCACAAGGAATGAAAAGCCATGAAATATGATAGACTATTACTTCTTAGAGGCCATCATTCAGACGCAGGAGTCGAACAAATCAAATGTTGTGACTTTGAGGAATGCCGGCTTAGGAAAGTTGGTTTAAAACATTCTTTAATCTAGTCACTGACTACATTGTAGTGTTTATAGAATATGTCCGGGTTTGTAGTAATAAAACTTTAAGGCCGGTATTTACACTTAATTTTATCGCTAAAAACACCCCAAATAAGGGGTGCAATCTCTACACCCTCAAAGAAAGAGCAGTTTTAGTATGTCTTACTTATTTCGATATTCACATAGTCTAACAACTATAACTCTGGTGGGCCTAGTTCACAGAGCCACCCGATTGCACCCCTTATGTGGGGTGTTTTTACCGATAAAATTAAGTGATAGGCACCGGCCTTAAAATTTTTTTACCTTAGTAGTGGGTAATAAAATTTAAGTATCCCCGGACATATTGTCTAAACTCACGAGTAAACTTTGGTACGACTTTAGAAGATGTGACGTGGAATTAAGGGATGAAATTTGAAGGGGGGAAGGTGTAGACCCCCCCCCTATAAAGGAAAAAGCACGGAAACACCCCCTTTTAATTTAATGATTTTTTTAAAATCGTGTTTTGAGGTTATGTTTACTAATTTTTTTGGTCGATTTAAAGGGAAGAAGAGAGAGGGGGAAGGTGTAGAACCCCCCCCATGAAGAAAAAGTCCTGGAAGTCCCTTCCCTGTTTGTTTGAACATTTTTATAAATACGTGTTCTGAACCAGACAATTTTTTTCTAAAAAATTTAGTCGTTTCTGGCACTCGCCGGCCGCTGTTGTGGTCGCAGTTCCCAGTGATCTATGCCAGCGTGTCCCAAGTCTCAAGCTACACGATTTTTTAAGAGATATTTAAAATAAGACAACTAAATGTACACTCACTAGAGTCCAACACTTGCACTACACTCGATTCTTCAGACGATATCACAGCAGAACACAAAACCTGGGGCTTCGGAGACGCCATGATAGTAGTCAAACGTTGATTCACAAACAGGAGTACGTAATCGCTCCCAACTCACAACTGCAAGGGATGCAAACGATGACTAAAATTGTCCAGTGGCGTAGACGTTTGAGACACAAAACTACACCAATTTTACATCACAATGTCCACTAGGAATCAATTTACGAATTATCAAAACAGTCATTGAACTTCACTCCAAAACGCCTTGGCTTACCTTGTCGAACAGAATGTTTGACAAAAAGACTGACAGTCAGATTAAACGCTACCAGCGAAACCAAATACCTGTGAACCCATGGCATCATCATATTTACATCATCGCTTACCATCAGGTGACATAGTGGTCAAACGCGTGCCTATCAACAATAAAAAAAAGAAAAAATCCAATCATTTTGACCCTAGCAGCAAGTTAACTACTGGCCTACTTTACAAGGATTACCACAACTAATCAGCATAGCATAGAAACAAGATAACAACACCGCATATTACAGAAGCCACCTCATAATAAGCATGCATCGGTCGGGCTTCCATAACGGCCAGTAATTAGATATACCGACTTGTGACGTCATTATATAGGTGAAGCCGTTATGTCAGCCTGTCAGCACACTTCCTTGTCTATGGTATATGAGATTAGTGAGCTAAGGTAACCTAGTTCTGTTGCAATGCACCTAATGTTGCCAGGCGTCCGGATAATGCCGGACACTCAGGGTTTTTGGTTGCGTGTGCGGCCAAATTAGACGGTGGCCGTCCGGCTTTTGTTAGGCTTTTTATATTTATTTATTTTTATTGTTGGTTCATTAGAATTTAAGAAGATTTTATGGTAAATGATAAAAAAGCCGTTTTACATATTTAAAAAAAAATGTCGTGTTAAGACAAAAAAATTAAGGGTGTCCGGTCTTTTTACCCAAATGTCCAGCTAAACTGGCTGGTTTTTCGGTTTTAAGACATGGCAACCCTAAATGCCTGACTGCACTTCGGGCTATTAACACTTGTAATGGCTTGGACGCTTGGTATTAGTTTGTCTGAGTCTCTCTAGAGTTACGGAATTAGTTTATTTGTTAGGGTCGCAACTGGCGATGTCTTGAATGATACATTTCGTTTGTGTATTTACTGTTTAGTCTATTAATCGTAAATCGTATCGTCTTAATTATTTTGGTGAAGATTACTCAGTGTTTTTCTTGTCTGAAAAAATATTTACGTAGGCAGTGTCTGTCAATTAGAGAGCGCAACAGTATTTTTGTGACATGATAACATAGTTGTTAACTTTATAGGTTCTTATATTATACTGAATATTGGAAAAATAAAAATATCTAATTTGTCAAAATTTGACAAATTAGATATTTAGATATTCCAGTCTTTATTTCTTAGACTAGAGGCAATTTAATTGCCTCTAGTCTAAGAAATAAAGACTATAACCATGATATTAAAAGAAGGCTATTTGCTATTTTTTTTAAATGTATCGTTTATCCCAAGAACCAGAGTTACACATGTCGTGTATGTCTAACATAAATCTTTTTTTAACAGCAATTTTAAAAATTATGCCGCTGAAAAAAAAGTATTTTTGTGTTCCAGGGGAACAAAATATTTTTTCTTGTTATCATTAATTGCTGCTTCCTTTCTAATTGATGACTTCAACGTATACGTAGCTAGAGGACACGGTGGAGGTCGCTTGGGCGGAACACCGCCGTGTCCTCGTGGATGCGATAGGTGGCGGCGACCTCTCGCGCCCGGCCCTGGTTCAGGCCATGGTACGGAGCGAGAGGGAATGGGAGGCAGTCTCCGCCTTCTGCGAAGCAGTAATGCTCGTGAAGGCGGAGGCGGGACGCGTGAGGGAAGCTCAACGGAGTGGACCTCGCGGCCCCGGCCGCTACCACCGCAGGAGAGGTACTGGGCGTACCAGGCGTAGGACGTCGCGAGGCGATTTCCGACCACCGTAGACCCGGGCCTGCGGACGGCGAACAGTGGGTAGCTCGCCGTCCGATCAACACCAGGCCCGTGAGTCGACTGCGCGTAGTGTTCCACGCGCGCCTCAAAGAGATGTAGTCAGCCACCACTGACGGGGCCCATCGTGGCCGGTTCCTGCATGCCTAGGGGTAGCGGATAAATTCTGAAAATGAGTTACCGCACCCTTGGGCACTCAGGCAGGGAAGGAACAGGGGTGGGTTTTAGTCAGTAAGAGTCTGACACGCCCTCCTACTCCACCCAGAGCGGGAGAAGTCATTGCATGATTTCCCACCCCACAAAAAAAAAAAAAACGTATACGTAAGCCTGGACAAAAAAAAAATACCTACTTGATGATTACAAAGAGTTGCAATTTATGAAATAGAGCAGGGAAAAAGGGCGCTTATAATAATGCCTTGACATAGAAAAATCAAATAAAAACATAACACAACATAATACAGAATTTATATGCAAATAATGAAAAACCCAAGAAACTGTACATGAAATAGACAGCATTAAACTCAAAAGACAAGGTAGCAGAGCGGGAGAAGTCTTTGGATGATTTCCCACCAAAAAAAAAGGGACCAAAATCCATAACTAAAAGCAAAAAAATAAAAATTCGTTAATCTTGGTAAACTTCCAGCTTGAACTTGGCAAGAAGCAACTTTGTACGTAACAATTTCGAAGATAGGGCCTTACAGCACAAGGAATGAAAAGCCATGAAATATGATAGACTATTACTTCTTAGAGGCCATCATTCAGACGCAGGAGTCGAACAAATCAAATGTTGTGACTTTGAGGAATGCCGGCTTAGGAAAGTTGGTTTAAAACATTCTTTAATCTAGTCACTGACTACATTGTAGTGTTTATAGAATATGTCCGGGTTTGTAGTAATAAAACTTTAAGGCCGGTATTTACACTTAATTTTATCGCTAAAAACACCCCAAATAAGGGGTGCAATCTCTACACCCTCAAAGAAAGAGCAGTTTTAGTATGTCTTACTTATTTCGATATTCACATAGTCTAACAACTATAACTCTGGTGGGCCTAGTTCACAGAGCCACCCGATTGCACCCCTTATGTGGGGTGTTTTTACCGATAAAATTAAGTGATAGGCACCGGCCTTAAAATTTTTTTACCTTAGTAGTGGGTAATAAAATTTAAGTATCCCCGGACATATTGTCTAAACTCACGAGTAAACTTTGGTACGACTTTAGAAGATGTGACGTGGAATTAAGGGATGAAATTTGAAGGGGGGAAGGTGTAGACCCCCCCCCTATAAAGGAAAAAGCACGGAAACACCCCCTTTTAATTTAATGATTTTTTTAAAATCGTGTTTTGAGGTTATGTTTACTAATTTTTTTGGTCGATTTAAAGGGAAGAAGAGAGAGGGGGAAGGTGTAGAACCCCCCCCATGAAGAAAAAGTCCTGGAAGTCCCTTCCCTGTTTGTTTGAACATTTTTATAAATACGTGTTCTGAACCAGACAATTTTTTTCTAAAAAATTTAGTCGTTTCTGGCACTCGCCGGCCGCTGTTGTGGTCGCAGTTCCCAGTGATCTATGCCAGCGTGTCCCAAGTCTCAAGCTACACGATTTTTTAAGAGATATTTAAAATAAGACAACTAAATGTACACTCACTAGAGTCCAACACTTGCACTACACTCGATTCTTCAGACGATATCACAGCAGAACACAAAACCTGGGGCTTCGGAGACGCCATGATAGTAGTCAAACGTTGATTCACAAACAGGAGTACGTAATCGCTCCCAACTCACAACTGCAAGGGATGCAAACGATGACTAAAATCCAAAAATGGCGCCATTTCAAGTTTGGTTTCACTTATCGGTAATAGTCGGTAAATTATTCTAAATGCTAATTTAAATAGCACTTACATATTTAAATCAGTGAAATATATGTATTATAATGAAATATGACTAAAAACTATATAAATCACTAGATATACATATTTATTTCATCATTAATAAGGAGTAAAACATTTTAGTGCTTTGAATTTTCTCTAGTATATCTATAGTAGTCTATGCTTCCGTAAAACGAAACGTACAATGACGAGACTTAACCTCAAAAGTGTCATAATATTGTTGAATTTTTATGTTTTTGTTTTTTTTTATATCTCGTAAACTATTAATTTCCGTGCGAAAAGAACTACACGTAGAAGCTTCTAATAATATTATCTTTCTGTAAAAAAAATATGGACTCTAAATTCCACGTCACATCATCTAAAGCTTAGCCTAAACTTTGTGTTTTTGCTTTTTTTTTGCTAAAAATACTTAGATTCTTGGCCTAGGCGCCTATGTATTTGTGGTTCGTGCTTGCCTTAAGTTGATTTAGCAAAAAGTTTACTGTAACAAGATGTCATTTATCATAATTATCCTTGTCCTAATATTTTCTTAAATCCCTTTACAAAAAAACGTCATCGTAAATACATTAAGTTTTTTTTCTGTAACAACATGAGGCACTTGCAACCACAATATTCCGCCAGAGGAATTAGACCCACACCTAGGAATTAAATGTCCCGCAAAATGTCTGAATCGACAATGAATGTTCTGCGGTTAACTGCAACCGCAGTTACTCAGCGTTTGAAAGCACGCACCTCATCTCAGATTACCTACATTAAAAACACTTTTATTGTACCAGTACCTGTTGTAGAAAGTGCAACAACCTTGTCTGTATAGAACTATTTCTGTTTGATAGTATTGTGTGCGTCTCGCCCTGCTGCGTTGTATTGAATGTCGTTGGACTGATCGTACAGCTTCGTTGCGGTTTAGCAATCCGGCCTTTGAATTTGTAACTTGGTAGTAGTTTTGTGCATCCGCCCAATCTATGTTCAGGTTATTGAACCTTAGAAGTTGCGTTTCATAATAATCAGAACTAAAGGGCGAAAAAAATAAATAAAATGTTCACACACCGTTCACAAAGTGTCACAGGAAAATTGACGTTCGAATTTTAAATCCGTCCTGCTGCTGTAGACGAATGGGGGCAAAGGGCGGGAAAAGGATTTGATAGGAAAAAAAAAATATCTCCGCTATACCCATCCTACTGATCGTACAGACATCCAGATTTAGAAAGCTATTTAGTATTTATGGGCTAGAGACTCCAGATTAGATTCGAAGTTAGATTGTTCCAAGCTCCGCTAGATTTAACACACGAAATTGGTTAGATAATGCTAGATCTGCTTGCAAACTTTGTACGTACCCACCAAAAATACAAGAAGTTTTTATTAGATTGTTTTTCCAACACAATCTTTTTGGATGGACATTATTGATAAAACCTTATTCCTTCTCAGCTGCCCGCTAAGTAATGTGAGTCAAAAGTTTTGTTTCACTCATTTTGCTTTAAAGTTTAGTACGTGCCAAAATCGTGACGGAGTTTTCATACGAGTGAAGAATTTCTGTGGAATATAAAGAAGCATAAAGTTGTGGAAAGTCGGCAACTGCAGCAATTTGTGAAATTCTGCTTGGAGGCGATATACTTGAATATTTTCATGACAATATTGTAATGGCGTAACTGTGCGATGTAAATGCAGTTGTCATAAATTATTTCGTTTAGTCACAGAGTGTTCAAATTGTGAAATAACCTAACCGCTAAAGTTAAGAGTGCAAAAAGACAAGTTGGTAGTTTTTTTTTCCTTTTAGGCAATTCAAAAGTTTCAAATAATACAGCTAAGCTGCCAGCTATAAATAAAGTTGATTTTTTTTTGAGTCCGAAATGTTTAAAAAAAAGTAAAAGCCGTTTTCTTCTTGAGAACTTCCGAAGAATACAAACTATTGTTATGATTAAATTTTTGCTTCGTCCGACACCTACCTGCTTAATATTCTCAACACCTATTTCATAAAGTAACTTTAGATACTCTACCGTTAGATGAAATAGAATAGAAACTAAGTAACTTATGTATATCAAGATTTAAACTTGCTCAGAGATTCGAGATACGAATCTTTATCCCGTTCACCCATCTCTATACAATATGTGAGGTAATGCCATAGAGTAGGGAACTGTAGAGATGCGAATTCGTTTGTGCGCGCATCGATACTATCGAAATTATTACTCAACATGGACTGAACTTTCCCCATTTAGTAGTATGTAGTGAACACGGGCAGAAAACTGTGAGATGAAGCGAAAGTGCGGCCAGTAGTTGTGTAGTTGTCTTTTTCTAGAATTTTGATTGTGCCACGTCACAGCTTGCAGTGTCATCTTCGTTACTACGACCTTCGAAAACATAGTATTGGGCCGCACAGTTCCTATATCTCTTTCCATACCCATAACTAACATTCCCAAATTAATCTCAAAAACCTTATACTATATAAAAGGATATAGACTGAACGTCATTGGACATAAAATGAAGCAGGATCGTTAAAATGTGTGAGTGACCTTGACGAAGGTAACGATGACGTATCGGCTTCTCATTTGGTCTATGTGAACTTATTTCTCATGTACAGATACAAACCCGCCTTCTCATTCTGGTACTTCAGATTGCTGGATTTTGACACTCCGTCTATAACCTTTTATAGTCTAAGGCAAAAACCTTTTTTTATTATTATTGATAGGCACGCGTTTGACCACAATCTCACCTGATGGTAAGCGACGATGTGGTCGAAGATGGAGCACGCTTGCCTAGAGAAGTAACCTATTCACTCTCGTGTAGCTAGCCTTCTGCCTCCATCCGCGTTTGACCAAGCCAGAAAGTCAATTTCTTCAAGGGATGACTCAATCCTGACTACATTAAACGTTTCTTTTGTCCCTGAAACTTGGCATTTAGAGTAGAAGAGTAATGGAAGATCAAAGAAACGATAGATAGAAAAAATATGTCTAGAAACGGACTCTGATTACTAAGATGACGACTTACAGAGAAGTACTAGAAGATAGAAGACTTACAGACTTACAGAGAAGTACTAGAAGATATGTTGCGCTGAATCCAAATAAATTCGCATAAGGGCAAGAGAATAAGAGAGCAGAAGCAGCCTAGTGATATTAACGGCTCCGACTTACGTGTTGGACCGTGGGATGGAACTCCCTAGTCCCAACTTTTTTTAAAAGAAATAGAGTATATCTGACTTCAGATGGGGTCTTAAAAAAATAAATTGTTTGTACTTACATTTTTTTTTAAATTTTTAATTATAATTTTTTTTGTGCCTTTTTCGGCACAACAATTTTTCACAATTTTCAAAAGATTTTTATGACTCCAAAGATTCTTAATCTATTTTTTTAGCTTATTTTTTATTAATTTCAACGGACATATTAACAGTAAACGTTACATTTTTTGTTTATGACAATGGGTATACGTGACTGGTATTAGTATAGTTAACATTGTGAAAAAAAAGAGTATTTTGACGTACTCTATTAATATTACATAAATAGAGTTCAATACTCTATTTTAGAGTACGGTTGGCAATCCTAGATGGAACCCAGCATGGCACTTTGTATAAATTATTTTATCAACCATCACTGCTCTCAAAACGGCGAAGGAAAACATCGTGAGGAAACCGTGTAACAAAACGTTCGAAGACATGTGACATTCACCAACCCGCACGGGGCTCGCGTGGTAGATTGAAGCCCTTTCCCTCCGAAGCAGTAATGCTCGCGAAGGAGGAGGCAGAACGGGTGAGGGAGAGGCAACTACAACAGACTCGCCCTCACGCCCTCAGCAGCAGCCGCCGCAGAAAAAAAAAATGACGGGGCCCGTCATGGCCGAAGGAAGAAAAGAGTTACCTCGCCCCTGGGCATTCAGGGCAGGGAAGGAACAGGGGTGGGTTTTAGTCAGTAAGAGTCTGACACGCCCTTCCGCTCCATCCTTGAGCGGGAGATGTCATTGGATAATTTCCCATCCCACAAAAAAAAAAGTCCCTTTCCCTCTCAGAGAGCAGGTAGCGGGAACGTTAAAAAGCTGATTATTAATGCAAGAGAATAATAATGGTTTAGAACAGGAGTTTCGCTTCTACAAAGTTCAGTATCTATGGTCACGCTTAGCAATGGTCGATGAACCTCAGTCTTGTTACCGTGGGCCTTGGAGTGAGCGATGCGATGAGCGATAAAATGAACAGCGCTGTAAAAGAAAATGTTATCGTTTAGCTTGTTAAAAAAATTGTGAAAATAGCTCGTCTTGTCGTCTAGCGCTTTATGTTTTAACATGGTTTCATGTTATGTTTTGGGTTCTAAATAATTGCTTGTTTTGTAAGTGGTATTTCACGTGGACAAGTATAACGAATGTCATGAAGTTGCAAAAATATTTGCTACATTTGAGAATGTTGCTAAGCTAAAACCGTATTATATAAAGAAGATAGCGAAGTCGACGGCGCGTAGTGTTGTGTTCCACGCGTGCCTCAAAGAGTTGTCAGAAATGCATGAAGGGGCCCGTCATGTCCGATGCCTGCCCAGGGGTCGTGAATAAATTCGAAACAGAGTTACCGCGCCCCTGGGCACTCAGGGCAGGGAAGGAACAGGGATGGGTTTTAGTCAGTAAGAGTCTGACACGCCCTCCCTCTCCACCCAGAGCAGGAAAAGTCATAGGATGATTTGAAGGTACACGTGTGTGTTAGTCAGTAAGAGTCTGACAAGCCCTCATCTCCACCCAGAGCGGAAGAAGTCACTGATGACATCCCACCATCAATAAAACAAAAGCTAGCTTGATATTTTTTGCACTTTTCATTAGAGATTAAAGTTCTAAACATTTTTCTTTTGGTAAGTGCTCCTCAAGAATTTTCCAAGTCAATCTTCGGTATCACATCGCCTCTCTAATGGCTCAATCACAACTCTTTGTAAGAAAAACAACCGACTTCCAATAAAGAAAATACACTAAAAATAAAAAAATAACTTTAATTTCGGAAGTCAGTGTTTGTATTTTATTTCTTCGTTATTTGACACCGACTTCCGAATTTAAAGTTATTTTTTAATTTTTAGTGTATTTTCTTTTTTGGAAGTCGGTTGTTTTTTTGAAAAAAAGTTTTTTATATTTCACTTTTTAGTTGTTATACCTCAGAACGAAAAACCCCAATAACATGGAACGTGGAATTTAAGCATGCTCGTAATTGGAGAAAACAAAAACGTCATCTAGGTAAACGTATTTTTCGTTTTTGTTCAGTTTCTCAAAAAGTGCTGAAGCAATTTCGATAAAATTTATATGAGACCACTTTGGGAGTATATTCTTTCGGATAAAAAAAGAATTTTGAAAATCGGTCCACAACTGACGGAGAAATCGGCGGACATACATAAAAAAAAAAAACATACATACGGTCGAACATAGAACGTCCTCCTTTTTCGAAATTCGAAAATTTCAAAAAAAAAAAACTAGAGAAATATGCACTTTAACTCAGTCAGTACGTCTCAATAGAAATAGTCTTTTCGTAAAGCTAATTGAGTTTACGTTCTATTCTGAGAACTTATTCAAATGCAAGCAATTAACAGATTAAACGAACTGTGTGCGTTGTCACGATCTTTTTGAGTAGGTATCCTGTTATTTTCGATGTTTAAAACTTCTATTCTAGGATAGTAACATAATTAAAGCAACTGTAGAAATACTTGCTTAGTAGTCTTGTTGATTTTGGATCCTAAAAATAAAAGGTTTGTTGATATACTATTTTGGTACGCGCCAGTCAAAGTGTGGAACACTGCCAACATCTGTTCCCTACCAGTCCTGCCACCCCAAAGCAAGATTTTGAAGGCATATTCAAGCCTCGTCCCTAGCACTGTCACAGCATCCTCTAGGCTCGCAAGTTTCATCGTAGATCTCATCCATCGCTTCCCATCAAGCGAGATCAAGGTCAGCTGACCTACCATGACGTCTTAAAACTATCATCTGTTCGGTGAGAGAGAGAGACGTCGTTATACAGGACGAATAGCACTATCCCTTTCTCTCACCGAAAACATGATGGTTTTAAGACGTCATGGTAGGGCTGCAAGAGCTGACTTATCACGAAAAAAGAAGGGCCATTTCGCAACTATACTAACGTAGATCCTGTAAAACCTCGTTAACCTGGATGACCGTCTAGTTTCCAGAGTGGTTTAGTTTTGTAGCTAACAGATAAACTTTTCTGTTTTTAGGGTTCCGTAGCCGAAGGGTAATCAACGGGACCCTATTCCTAAGCCTCCGCTTTCCTTCCGTCCGTCTGTCCGTCTGTCTGTCAGCGGGCTGTATCTCATGATCCGTAATAGATAGAAAGTTGTTTTTTGTTTTTTAAGTATTGGCAGCAAGTAGACGCTTGAAATGGTCACAGAGTTTGTATTGCTATGTTCGCTATAAAAAATATAATAAAATAAAATTTGATGGTACGGAACACTTCATGGTATGCGCTAGTCCGACTCGCACTTGGCCGGTTTTTTAACGTCTTGCAGTGGAGTTTAGCACCTCAAGGCCCTGCGTCGACGAGAGGCGACAGCAATCAACACTGTCGTCAGGCCCCGCCGTCGCCATAAGCGGCGGCAGTTTCGCGCGCTATAAAACTTATTACTAACTAGCTGTGCCCGCGACTTCGTTCGCGTGGTTGTCGAGAACAAAACAACGTCGTTTAGATAAGAGTATATCACCTTTTTGATGATTTAGATAAGAGTCCTGACTTTGGTATAGTTGATTACGTTAATGCTTCTCTATATACTATGTTAGCGGTGGAATTACCCGGAGCATATACAAAAAGGTTGTTTGGGTTGCTAACACGTGATAGAGAAACATAGAGTTGGCCGTGTGAAAAACAATCAAAAGTAAGGTCTACACCCGCAACGGATAACGTCTGGCCTTGGGCTTTATTAATAGTCATAGCGTAACAGAGGCTTACAGGAAATTGCACACGTTTGAAAGTAAACGGAAAATTATTGGGGATAATGGGTATCCTGGGAATGAAAACAACATCACCGGAGCCGCAACCTGTTAAGATTTCGGCTTCGATGACATTTCGTTGGAGATTTGTTACTCTCAACCGAGTTCCATTGCATAGTTTTGGTGGGCTTAAATTTCTGAGTAGAATGATTGGTACTCCGACTTTTAAATAAATTTTGTGTGCTGGAAGACCTGGTGTATTTAGAGAGTCTAAAAACTCTACTGGATAGTGGGTGGCATCTCCTTCTTCTAAAACCGTGTTAATAGATAAATATTCCCTACTTTCTCCAGAAACATGTACCAATATTTGAGAATTTATTGCTGCTGCTTGGTCGTTGCGAGGTGCCAAAATAGCTCGTTGGCATAGCCAAGCAGCGTCATGGTTCGAGATCTCTGATGGATCTCCGTATACAGAGGAAATGAGTTCCTGCTGTGAGGCAACAGAAGAACACAGGCTTTCGACTAAAGTTACTTTACCTCCTTCTTGAGTCGGGTATGTGCCGTTACCAATTTGAAGTAGTAAATTTGAGAAAACCTGCGCGTTTGCGTCACCTCCCAAATATGCTCGCATATTAAAGCTCAAATTAGTTAATATGACACTACGCCATAAAATAGAGCTCTTTAAACAGGCACCTATTTCATCGGCCCTCGTTCCTCTGGGTATTATAGGGAGTGTCTGCCTGAAGTCTCCACAGAATAGCACCGTTAAGCCTCCCATCGGTCGGTCATTTTGTCTTATATCTCGCAACGTTCTATCTACAGCTTCCACAGCTTTACGATTTGCCATCGTACACTCGTCCCAAACGATAAGGGCGCAATCGCGTAAAACCCTTGCTTTATCACTATTGCGAGACACGTTGCAAACAGGGTTTTCTGTGCGGTCCAAGTCGATTGGTATTTTAAATGTTGTATGTGCAGTTTTTCCTCCTGGTAATAAAGTGGCAGCTATTCCTGAGGAAGCGACGGCAAGGGCAATTTTGTTTTGGCTCCTTATTTGAGCCAAGATAACTTTAGTGAGGAAAGTTTTACCTGTTCCACCAGGTGCATCTAAAAACAGCATTTCTCCTAATGAATGTTCTACACTACAGCATACTCTATCAAAGATTTGACGTTGTTCTGTCGTCAAATTTGAACAGCCATTTCGCAATATTTCTGCTAACTCTTCGGGGTTGTAATTTATTTCAGATGTATACTCCCTATTAATTCGTTCCCCACCAACTGTCGGTGTCGGCAAGCCGTATTGACTGAGGGGGTTCCCTCCTATACTTGTAACTATATCTTGTATAGCCAGCAAAGCCCTATTATGGCAGCTTTCACGTACTTGGTCAGAAGTTTCACTATTTATATTTTGCTGTCTCAAAAAATCTTCGGCAAACGCGTCTTTATATTTTTGCCACAACTGCCCAGCGTCCGATAGGCCACAAAATGTCAACAAAATGGCAAATAAATGGCGCAAACGATGTGGACTATCACTGACGCATGCTTCGGCTAAAGCATCATCCCAATGCTGATCGCCATCTAATAAATGCCGTGCGCGGCAAGCAGCTTGAAATGTGGGATATTCTATATCGTCCACTTTGCGGAGCTCAGCAAAAGAAGTAGGTCCTCGCACTGTGTGAAGAAGAAGGCGTAAATAATAACACTCTGTTTGTACCCATCTTCACCATGACAATAAATTAGTGGATATTGCAGGGCGTCGTAAGCTCGGTGGGTTTCCAAAATGCGTTGAAGGCGATCGTCGCGTGTACGCAACACGATATCACGTCTCTCACACTCCTGGTCGACTAAAACAACTGCAACTTCATCTGCGATGGGTGCATTGTGTCTTCCACGGTGTTCACCCACAGGACGTCTATCGGCACTTATAACAATTTTGAAATCATTGCTGCCTTGTGGAATTGACTCCAATGCAGCTTTGAATTCACGAACGTACTGGTTAACGTGATGCAGCAATTCTTGAAGTTGACCCAAAAGCTCAGCATTGAGCTGGGGAAAATTGTGATTTCTAACATTGAGCTGTTGCGTGTAATCGGATACAAAATAAATTTGGAGAAATTTGGGTTCATTTTCTGGCAGCAAAGATCCAATAAGGTGATAAACTTGACCTTGTACTTTGAAGGTTGGCATGAACGGTCCTTCCGTTATTTGTTTTGCCCCAAAGGAAGTCATTTGGAAAGCACTGTTATATAAACGAATATTATCCAAAAAACGGTTCGACTGGGGATGATCGCCATTCAGGAGACTTTTAAGTAAGTGTGGTGGATCTTGGAAATTTGGAAGAACAATTTTTCCATTTGAGCAGCACATTCCATCTGTCTCTTTCCTCCATTTCAAAGCATGACAAAAATTACAAATTTCTCTCATGTCACCCACGAAAGTAAAGCCAGCATAATTAATTCTAGACGAATATGTGAACCCTGATTTTTCCCTATTGTCCCAAGGTAATAAAATATTTGCATCGTCATTTTCCATGGACTCATCAGCTCCGCTATTTGATTTGTAATCGTTCTTCTCTTTGGGAGAGAGATTCAGACTCGCGCGAGAGAGCGTGTCGCTCTCGGTCAGATGACAGACGTGCTTGGCGTTCCTCGATACTCTCTTGAGAACGCAAAGTCGCGGTCCGAGTTCTTTGCGAACTTAAGCGCGACTCCCTTTCTGTGAAAGTCTCTGACTCGCGTGAGAGAGACTGGCGCTCCCGATCAGCAGACAGCCGAACTTCGCGTTCCTGGATATTCTCTTGAGAACGCAAAGTCGCGGTCCGAGTTCTTTGCGAACTTAAGCGCGACTCCCTTTCTGTGAAAGTCTCTGACTCGCGTGAGAGAGACTGGCGCTCCCGATCAGCAGACAGCCGAACTTCGCGTTCCTGGATATTCTCTTGAGAACGCAAAGTCGCGGTCCGAGTTCTTTGCGAACTTAAGCGCGACTCCCTTTCTGTGAATGTCTCTGACTCACGTGAGAGAGAGTGGCGCTCCCGATCAGCAGACAGCCGGTCTTCGCGTTCCTGGATACTCTCTTGAGACCGCAAAGTCGCGGTCCGTGTTCTTTGTGAACTTAAACGTGACTCCCTTTCGGTGAACGTTTCCGATTCACGTGAAAGAGCGATGTGCTCTCGGTTAGCAGATAACCGTGCTTCACGATCTTCTTCCGATGCCTGAGACCTACAAAGTCTCATCCTTTTCGCATTTCGGCTACGCAGCGAAAGGTTAGTTTTTTTTCTTTGAGGCATTTTCAAGGAAAATTAAAGCAATAAACAAAACTAACAACACTTATGACTGAATAGCCTACAAACTTAAAAGATCGGTGCGTCGAACAGTCTAGTGTGACAACGTATCGTCTGTTCGTGGTCGTGACTCAACGAATTGGCAACACTAACTTACTGTATAACGATTGGCACTATTGGATTCAAACTACGAAGTAAATCAAATACAATCTTTACTTCGTACTTCAAACCAATGACCAAAGTTGACCAAACGAAACCAATAAGATAAGCAAATACTTTTTTTTCGACCAATTTAGAAAATCGATAAACCAAGCAACCAAAGAACTTTTACGACACACGCAAGAACTTTTAAGACACCTAACGAAACCCAATTTGCCTAGTAAACACGGTGGACGTCATCCTCGCGCGGAAAATCTTAACACCGCGATTCAGAAAATGACGTCATTTGCACAACGCCATCTATCGGATTTAGATTTCAACTATCAACATTAGTTCTATTTTTAGTCTTAAGATGTCGTTGCAAGTACTATACTTAATTGCGTAACGTAATATTTTACTTCTTGAACTCACTAAATTAATCATATCTTTTGATAGAGTGAACCGATTTCGATGAAACAAAAACTAAGTTAATCCTCAAGTTGCGTATAATTTTTGTATATAAACATTGTCAGCATTGAATTCGTAGATTTTACGTGATGTGCGCACAAACAAACAGACAAACAGACAAACAGACAAACAGACAAAAATTTCAAAAATGATGGAAATGGGTTCTGTTACTTATCTTTTCACACGCTGGCTATTTTTTGTTTCAATTTCTTCAATGTACAAAAATGACTTTTCTACAGATTTATTATATGTATAGATAAGGAACGGTTATACTCCGGCCCCGCCGTGACGCGTCGCCATAAGGGGACGGCGGGGCCTGACGAAAGTGTTGACCACTGTCACCCCTCTTCGACGCAGGGCCTTGAGGTGTTAGTTCTGTGTAGTTTAAGTCTTTGATAAAGAACACTAGTGGCAAGTAAGTTTTATTAAAATGGTATTATGTAGCTTTAGATAAGTAGCTACACAAACAATAATACCTAATTGTAAACATAATAAAGATAAAATAAAAATAAAATTCACGCAAAAGAAATCTGAATTTTACGAGAAAATAAAGCGTATGTTATATCGTAAACTGGCAAGCTAATAAATTGTAATTTTATTTGTATCAGCTCTTAAAGTACTCGAATCATAATAACGTTTTAATATTATTTTATGAATTATATAGCTTTCGTTATTTATATCGGACAGGAGTAGCCCAAGGAAACGGGCTGAGATTGCCAACCGGCATCCTACTTGCGTCACACTTTTCTATCCATTACACTTTAAAAGAGACTTTGACCTTAGAGTTTGTTTCGGTGTTTCTTCTCAGGGTAGTCAGCTAGGAAATACCGTCCTCATATAGCTAAAACTAACAAAAAAAATGTTGACGTGTAAAAGTGTTTGCATAAAACCTATTTACAAAAATAAAATCATTTGTAATTAATTAAAAACCAAACAATTTTAAGGAGATTAGAGAAAGAAAAATTCGTCTGGTTCGAAACTACCCCACGCATACTGCCCGGGGGTGGAGGATAAATTCGAAAGAGTTACCTCGCCCCCGGGCACTCGAGGCAGGGAGGAACAGGGGTGGGTTTTAGTCAGTAAGAGTCTGACACACCCTTCCGCTCCACCCTAGAGCGGAAGAAGTCATTGGATGATTTCCCACCCCCCAAAAAAAAAAAAAAAAAAAAAAAAAAAAAAAAAAAAAAAAAAAAAAAAAAAAAAAAAAAAAAAAACGCATTTGTGTCGTTCGGAGATATAGTTCATAAGCTAAATATAAATATATTCATGAACTACTGTGAATCACTGTCACTCTTGGCTAAAGTAATAACAGCCACACGGGTTGATCCATCAGGTTAAGCTACGCTTGCCGGGGTTGGTCCATGGATGGGTGACCATCTTTACATACCGAGACTTCTCCGTGCCTCGGAAAGCACGTTAAACTGTTGGTCCCGGCTGTCAATCGTGGATCTTTGACAATCGTTACGGGTCTTCAGAAACCTGAAAGTCTGACAACCAGTCTTACCAAGGGGTATCGTATTACCCAATGACTGGGTTGTGGAGGTCAGATAGGCAGTCGCTCCTTGTAAAATACTGGTATTCAGCTGCATCCAGTTAGACTGGAAGCCGACCTCAAGATAGTTGGGAAAAGGCTAGGCAGATTGAAAAATCACTGTCATGTCAAACTTTTGAAAAATTTAGACTTACATATTGGACCTATGTTTTATTTTTTATATTTTACCTGATTTCAGATCGCCTATAAAACAAGGTATCTAACATATAATTTATCTTTTTAAAAGAATCACAAAAGTACCAAGTTGCCCAAGTCAAAGACTTCGCAGCGCAAAGGCTGGGAACAATGGGATGCTTGACTATTTCTTCATTCCAGTACACACTTAGCTAGCGGTCTGAGAGCCTTCCTTTGCCAGTGTTAAATTCTTTGGAAAGTAAAGGTTTTTAGTGGAAAAGAGGTCTTTATTGATTATGAATGTTATTACAATGCTTGAATGCTGTAAAAGAGCATAATTACACGTGTGTTAGTACTTAAATACCTCTGGTTTACCCTACAAACTTTTTTTTTTTAACGTGTGGCATTCCTCATGGAGTTCCTCCGCCCTGGGGCGGGCGCAGGTCTATCAGACTTACTGACTAAAACCACACGATGTTCTGCTGCTACCGATTCGAGTGCAGAGTCTCCGATCTTGATAGGATTGGGTGCTACATGGGTATTTACCATGATCTTGGTTTTGTCCATATTCATTTTAAGACCCACTCTTTCGGAAGCTCTACTGAGGTCATCGAGCAGTGTACTGAAGTCCTCCAAAGTCTCAACTATGACCACTTTATCGTCGGAAAATCGAAGGTGAGTTATGTACTCGCCATTGATGTTAATGCCTAGCCCTCTCCAGTCCAGAACCTTGAAGACATCCACCATTGCGGCCGTGAACAATTTCGGAGCATATTTATACATACAGACTGACGTCCGGGATGTCATCGGTATAGTGTCGAGCCAATCTAGCTCTTGGGTCCTTAGCTAGATTCGCGGGTTTAGTCATTGACGTGTATAACTGTCCATAGAATGCCTCGATCTCCCTCAGAAGCTCCGCTTTGGCGGATATGGTTCTGCCATCGTCGGTCTTCAGCTTCGTGAGCTGGCTCTATCCAATACACAGATCTCTTGCAAAGACCATGGAGCCCTTATTCTGGTCTATCGGGTGTTCAATACGCTCGGTGTGAAAGCGGCGAAGGTCGCATTTCAAGGACTTTGAGACAGGCGTTTTACTTTGTGTAAATTATTTCATCACCACTGCTCTCAAAACGGTGAAGGAAAACATCGTGAGAAAAGCGGCATGTCCTAGAACCAAAAATTCGAAGATATGTGACATCCACCAACCCGCATTGGGCCCGTGTGGTTGTTACAGCCCACATGCTCTCACAGAGAGGAGGCCTGTGCCCCAGCAGTGGGGACATTAAAAGGCTGATGATGATGATGATACGTGTTTTATTATAATACCTGTGATTTTATGTATAATACATTATTAATGCGTCTAATTTCGGACAGCGCTCCTTGATGGGCGAGTCCTAATACTGTGTGGACGTACGACGCCTTGCGTAAGCTCAGCACAGAACACGCAAGCTAACCACTCAAGGTCGTTGGCATTTAATAGCGCCTTAAGGAAAAATAAAATCAAGAGCTCTACTTCAACCTCAATGATTATTATGAATGTTTCTTTTAAAGCATTTGTAGCGCCTGCCACAAAAGAATCTGCAATAAACGGCGGCGAAATAAAAATGATAAATGAGGATGAAAACGAGCTGTTTTATAAGCCAAGATGTGAATGGATGGACCAGGAAAATAATTTGTTAATTTTGTTATGGTAATTGTGGGGAAAAATTGTGTCATTTGGGGTCACAGGGGTGTATCATAATTTTCTCGATACATTTTTGGTTGTTGGGATCTGGATTAAGAAGAGCTAGATGTCAATGCTAGCCATACTGGAGATTGTATTTTTGGGCGAATAAAAGAAAGTCTAAGTAAGAACAACAGTTTAAAGCAAAATCTAGCGTGATGAAATAGAACTGCGTATATCATGACACAATATTGCATCTGAGCTTCTGACATATGAGGAAGGATCACAAAATTAAATTTCCAAAAATACCCAGAAATAGTTATAACCCGAAATAAAGTCAATTCATACGCAATAAAGGCCAAAGAAAATAAAAATACGCAAGCAAAACTCAAAACATTCTCTCAACACATAAATGCACCCAAACAAAAACTACCCTCTAAAAATACCACAACGAAAGTAGGAAACTTTTGTCGTTACAGAAACTAAGGCACAGATTTCGACCTTACTGTAACCCAAATACCGAGGAGACCGGGCTGCAACTCATTTGACCCGCGCCGGCTATGTAGGGCATGACGTCACTATGCGGAGATGCAGCGATAGGAGAAAGTCAATCGCCTTGTGAAGGGTTGTTATTTTTGAGATGGGTGACACGTGGAGATTGGAGGGTTATATATAGGATTTTTGAAGTGAAAACGTCTCTAGGCGCGTTGGGCAGTTTTGAGATGGGAAAAAACAATTGAACTCGAGCTCCACCGACACCGCTACGCGATTTGCTACGAGAGTGCTACGTAGCGTAGTGTCGTAGCACTCGTAGCGGATCTTGAGGCGCGTTGGGCATTCTTGTTCTAGTTTTTTGTTTTCGCTTCTGACGGTTCTCCCGAAGTGCCAGGTTTTTGATGTCAACCACTGAATGGGACTGTTTTTGGAACGAAGTTCCTTATCGCGCGTTGTGAAAGGGGGCTAGACGGAAAAAATTCTTACGAAAAGTTGTCACGACACTAATGAGGCTGTCCATCCGAAAAGATTGTGTTGGAAAAACAATCTAATAAAAACTTCTTGTATTTTTGGTGGGTAGGTACAAAGTTTGCAAGCAGATCAAGAATTATCAAACATTATTTGTTATAGTTGTTGTTATTGCTAAAGAGTTGAGTTGAGCTGAGCTAAGCTGAGCTGAGCTGAGCTGAGCTGAGCTGAGCTGAGCTGAGCTTAGCTTAGCTTAGCTGATCTGAGCTGAGCTGAGCTGAGCTGCGATGAGATGAGATGATGAAGTATAACTTCTTACGTGCGTGCGTGTGTGCGTAGTTAATAATAAAAAAAATATTATAAATTAAAAAAAAATAAAATTATATTACAATTCCTTCACTAATTAATCGAAAGGAACTTCGTTCCATCCGGGTGTCCCTTGACACCTCTCAAGTTTTTTTTGTATAATTATTGTCCTTTTTTTACTCTTGATAGACTCGCGTTTGACCAGTATCTCACCTGATAGTAAGCGATAATGTGAGCACGCTTGCCTAGAAGTAACCTATTCACACTTGACTTAAAAAACTTTTTTACAAAAAAATAGAACCGACTTCCAAAAAAAGTGCAAAATAACTTTAATTTCGGAAGTCGGTGTTCCTGTTTTGTGTCTTCGTTTTTTGACACCGACTTCCGAAATTAAAGTTATTTTGCACTTTTTTTGGAAGTCGGTTCTATTTTTTTGTAAAAAAGTTTTTTATTTTTCACTTTTTAGTTGTGGCTCCCCATTAAACTGTGTTAATAATTCATAGACATACGATAGCAGCAATCGCGGTTGATTTGCTGTCAATTTTTGAAGAGTTCCGTTGTCTGTCTCCGAAACCCATCACTAGATCTTTTTGAAATTTAAATGGAACCATTTCGGAATAAACCCCTTTCGATCAAAAAAAATAATTTTGCAAATCGGTCAATATATGACGGAGTTATGCCCGAACATACATAAAAAAAAAAAAAAAAAAAAAATACAAACATCCGAATTGATAACCTCCTCCTTTTTCGAAGTCGGTTAAAAACGCAGGTTGTAGCTTTCAGGAACCACAGACCCCGGCATGGAATTTCACTCCTTAGCTTTACACACAATGAATGTATTCCCAAAACGTTTTGTGCGTATGGGCGGGATGTCCACCATGTACTTACCGGTGGACAGATAGACAGATAGATAAAATATTTATTTAGTGCACACAAAAGACACAACTTTAAAATTAAATAATTTTTTATATGTTTTAAAAAACAATGTGCCAATACACAAAAAAATAGGAAAAAAAGGAAAACACGTATAGAAATAAAAGTGACACTTGCAACCTTAGACTATGAAAGGTTAACTTGCAACATATTTCAAATATTTATTATTTGAATGTACACAGTACGGTGTGCGTCTCAAGGGTCCGGTGGCGCTGGCGGCGCATCGACGCACGTCTAGTGGTCCGATGATGAAACAGTCTGGGCAGAATAAAGCTATGCGTTTTGTTTCGTGGGAAGAGATACATATAAGTACCTATTTTATGAAAGTGATTCCATGATATTCTTGTAATGTTTAGGAAGAAGGTTAATCAAAAGGCTCTGTTGGCAAAATGTTTTCACAAATTAGACTTTAGAATATAACATTTTCAATTTCATATTATGTAAAAAGCGTTGAACATCATTTCAGTCTCGGCAATGGAAAAAAAAAGTCTGTAATTATCAACACACAAATCACACGGATAGCAAGTGTAAGAGCGGTTGCGCACTACGTCCGATACTTATCCGTCAAAATATAGATCTATAGAAAACTCGGACCGAACTCGGATCGGTAGTGCGTAACCTACCATACAAATTGTTCTACGGCCACGCCGGACCGTCACGTTCACGGATAAGTATCGGATAAGTATCGGACGTAGTGCGCAACCGCTCTAACAATCAATGCTCGTTTGTCTTGTGTGTGTTGTGTGAAGCTGTGAGTACCGTATCTTACAGCTTCACCCACAAGTACACCATTTCCCTGCCTTACGTGAGATTACTAAAGAAACAACACCGTACTTGTAATAATAGTTAGTTATGAATATTTAAAAGCTAGCGTATATTTAAATTCATCATAAATAGTGAGAAAAATAATATTCCCACATTCATATCTAGGTGAACACATAATGGTACTTTTTTAACCGACTTTCGAAAAAAGGAGGAGGTTCTATGTTCGACTGTATGTATGTTTTTTTTGTTATATTGTATGTCCACCGATGTTTCCGTCAGTTGTGGACCGATTTTCAAAATTATTTTTTTACTCCCGCGGTGGTCTCATATAAATTTTATCGAAATTGCTTCAGTGCTTTTTGAAAAACTGAACAAAAACAAAAAATACGTATAGATGACGTATTGGGTTTCTCCAATTACGAGTATGTTTAAATTCCACGTTCCATGTTACTGGGGTTTTTAGTTCTGGGGTATAACAACTAAATAGTGAAAATTAAAAAAAGTTTTTTATACAAAAAAAAAAAAAATACGCTAAAAATTAAAAAATAACTTTAATTTCGGAAGTCGGTGACAAAAAACAAATAAAATACAAACACCGACTTCCGAAATTAAAGTTATTTTTTAAAGTTTAGTGTAGGTTTTTTTTTTTGGAAGTCGGTTGTTTTTTTTGTAAAAATGTTTTATATTGTTTATAACAAAACAAAATATGTATAAACAGAAACATCACAAAAACCTCAAAAGTTTTGTCCGGGTGTTGAAACACGTATTTTAAGCAATCTTAACACTAGTAAAATATCAATGACTAGCACTTCGGCCGCGGCTACGTCTGCGTGAATTTCAAAAAATTATGGCTATGACACTCACAAATAACATGGCTTTCTATTGGTAAAAGAATTTTCAAAATCGGTTCAGTAGATCTAGAGATTACCTCCTACAACCTCACAAACTTTACCTCTTTATAATATTAGTTTAAATTATGGTTAAAACATCGTTTATGAAACATTATGAGGTAGTTAGTAAATAATACCTAAGAGACTACAAAACGAAGCGGGTCCCACGGTGGGGACTTGGTTTACACGAAGACATTATTTTACTTAACTAACCTAATAACGTTCTTAACAACATCTTTTTAGGGTTCCGTAGCCGAAGGGTAACCGACGAAATAAAAACTTTTTTACAAAAAAAAAACAACCGACTTTGAAATAAGAAAATACACTAAAAATTAAAAAATAACTTTAATTTCGGAAGTCGGTGTTTGTATTTTATTTCTTCGTTATTTGACACCGACTTCCGAAATTAAAGTTATTTTTTAATTTTTAGTGCATTTTCTTTTTTGGAAGTCGGTACTTTTTTTTGTAAAAAGGTTTTTATTTTTCAATTTTTAGGTGTTATACCCCAGAACTAAAAACTCCAATAACATGGAACGTGGTATTTAAACATACTCGTAATTGGAGATAAAAAAAACGTCATCTAGGTATACGTATTTGTTCGTTTTTGTTCAGTTTCTCAAAAACCGCTGAAGCAATTTCGATAAAATTTATATGGGACCACCTCGAGAGTATATGCTTCCGGAAAAAAAAAATTGAAAATCGGTCCACAACTGACGGAAAATCAGCGGACATACATAAAAAAACATACATACAGTCGAACATAGAACCTCCTCCTTTTTCGAAAGTCGGTTAAAAAATTAAAGGGCCCTCTTTTACTTTTAGTTACAATACCATACATCGGTTAAGGTACAGTACCTCTACCTTGAGTTTACGTAGCCAAAACTCCCTAGCGTCTCCGTAAATTATTTGTATGAAATATTGTACAGCGCCCCTAGCGGTCACAGAAAGAATTAAAATTCGTACCATGAGCACTATACATTTCGATAAGTTAAAAACCTAACGTAATCTATTCGATAGGTACTAGCGTTTTTCAGCTGTCGCCATACAGAACGGTACCATGACTCACTAATTTGACAGAAGCTATCGAATAATACGATTACGATAGTAGTTACGTAGCTCACTAGCATTTCGACGTGTGAAACATCATCATCATTCTCCTGCCCTTATCCTGATTTATTTGGGGTCGGCGCAACATGTCTTTTTCTTCCATACTCCTCTATTAGACGTAATACATTAAATTATATACGTTTTTGAGTCTAAAATAGTTAAAATAATGTCTGCAAGAGCTTATTTAGCATGGAATATGTTAGTAGCCGCTGAATTTGAAGATCAACGATGTGAAAAACGTGAATTTCAAGCCAAAATGAGAATTTATGTTGGATACCAATTGGAAAATTTTACCTAGACTATAATTATAAATAGACTATATTATTTCTATTACTAGCAAGCTGTGCCTTTAAATTAAATTTAATCAAATCATATTCATAACTATAATTATTTTTTGTTTCTTTGTTGCATTCCTCACGACTTTAGGTACTATTTTTAGACTTATTACACTTTCAAAGTTTCATGTGGCTTGGCATATCTACTTGAGTTGAGGGGCAACTATTTGGGAATTTTGTAACTTTAGGTTTTAAAATAATTTAATAGAAAGTAGAAATATACCTTTCCAAGAACTCCACCAACAATTGAAACTGTGAGACACTGGTCCTCATTGTATTAAAAAATCCAAATAATTATTCTATTGTTGTAAACTGTCAAACCCCACAACGCAGCTCTGTGACCCAACGTTAACAAACAAAATTGAAATTTAAAACGACAGGGACATAATTTAAGGAATAAAAATTCAAAAACCACTTTTTTTTGTTGTGTTTCTCTGTCTTTTGTTGTGTTTTTATTTTTTCTTTTCTTTCACTAAAAACCATAAGTAGTCCACTTGACGGTTAGTGGACTTTTCTATTTAGTCGGTTTATTTTGTCATTTTTAGCATAGCGATAACACTACATTTTGAGCTTACGTGCCGCTCTCTCTTCTTATTAGTGAGAAAAAAGAAACAAAACAAGTAGTGAAGCATGGACGATGGATTTGATTTATGATTTTTATGGTGACGAAAGTATTCTAACGAGTAGAGTGAAGTTAGCTAGACGACACGATCTATCGAGCTTACCTTAGCGCCTGCGTAAGACTCCGTAAATCTCATGGTACAAGCATTATCGAAATCTATTCGATTCACGTTAGCACGCTAGCGAGTTTAACGCTAGCGAGTAATTTTTCGATGACAACTCATGGTAGAGGTACAGAACCCTTCGTGCGCGTGTCTGAATCGCACCTGGCCGGTTTTTGCCCGACTGTCCCAGGAATCAGTCAAAGTCCGACGAATTCTACGATAACCCGACACTACCTCGCAAAACGAATAAAAAAGAGGTAGATATCGCACTAGCGCGAAAATTGTTGCAGACAAATTCAGAAAATTGTTGCAATTTGATTTAGTCTGCTAACAGCAGCGAGAAAAGCGAATCCGTGGCGTGACAATAAAATATCTATGATGCCAAGTTGTGTGTTATAAAATAAAATAAATAAATAAATAAGCCATTTATTTCTTGCTTTTACAAAGTTTAAAAATATAATAAATATAAATGTTGTGTATTAATAGTTAGGTTGCAAATTAAAAAAAAAAGTGTTGTAATTAAAAAGTAATTAAGATTTAGTTAGCAAGAACCCCGGAATGGGTAAAGGCCTCCTCCAAAGATGCCCAGGTGTCTCTACCTTGTGCTTCGTCTATCCAGTTTGGGCCAGCTGTCCGTCTGAGGTCGTCTGCCCATCTGGTTGTGTGTTATAGAAGAGTGTAAAAAGTAAAAACTATGGTTCTAAGATAAATAAGAGTGAAGGAATTTCATACCATAATTACTGGACACCTGTGTGTAAGGACATTTGTAATAACAACTCAAAGATATCTAAACGCCGCTTTATATGAACGTAGCGTATATTTCCTTTATAATATAACTGGGTTCAACTGTTCCTACGAATTATTAAGAGCACCTCAGAGGAGAGGTGTTAATTGTGCGAAAAAGTCTCCTGCTGCTGTAAAAACAGTGTAAACTCAAATATTCCGCTTCAGATAATTGAACTGGCTCTATAATTACGTTTTAATTACTTAATTATATCTTCTAAGGTCTTCGCGTGTTTATCTACGATCGTAGTAATTGTTACTCTGTTGCTACAGAAACAAACAATTAAGTGGCGAAAATTTTTGCATAATTTATTTTACGATATTTTTTTCCCTTTGATGATTCAGCTTTTGAAAAGATTTCAGATTACATTAATGACTTTTATTCATGAGAAACACTGAAATATCTTGCCAATAAACTAAGTTATTTTATTTGCTTTCACGTTCATAATTCAAATCACGCGGTATTTATTTTTTAACCGACTTCAAAAAAAGGAAGAGGTTCTCAATTCGACTGTACTTTTTTTTATGTGTGCTACCTCATAACTTTTTACTAGGTGAACCGATTTTAATGATTTTTTTTTAAATTTGAAAGCTGGTGGTTCACTTGTGGTCCCATTTTAATTGGTGAAGATCTGATAAAGAACTTCAGGGACACACAATGGAACTCTTCAATAAATAATAGCAAACCTTCCAAAATTGCTGCGATCGCATGTCTGTATATTGTTTTCACCACTTCACAACATTAAATCACGCTGATGCGCTCTAAAGGGGTATACAGATTCGTACAGTTCAGCCTGATACACCCTAATTTCACCAACTGTGTCCAAATTCCCTATTTTTGGGGCTATCAATTCGGGCATAACTTTACTATTAATTATGTTTTCTAATGGGGTACAACATCTAAAAAGTGATAATAAAAAACTTAAAAAAAAAATTCAACCGACTTCTATAGATAATACAAAAAAATGCAAAATAACTTTCATTTCGGCAGTCGGTGTCAAATAACGAAGAAACCAAACTAGAAACACCGACTTCCGAAATTAAAGTTATTTTGCATTTTTTAGTATTATCTATGGAAGTCGATTGTATTTTTTTTTGTAAAAAGTTTTTTATTGCTTAATTCTGAAAACAAAGCCAAGGAGAACAATCGGGTTTCGGCACAGACAAAAAGTATGCAGCCTCGGGCTTTCATCAAACAATGTTAAATAAAATTTAATTTATAGTCGCATTGTTAATTCTGTTACAATTTTCAATAACAAAAATAAAGGTTATTCTTACTTCGTCCTCAACCTCAAAGTCGTCGACGCCCTAAATTAAAGCTATAAATTGAAAAAAGAAGGTTTAAATAAAACCGATAAAATCACTGAACCTCCTTGGTAAAAAAAACCCTGTAACTTAAAAACAAAACAGCGGTAGTGTGGCCAGTTCATTATTCCGTCGGTGTCTTGGAGTGCATTATGTGCAGAAGTAGACGTGCGCGCCGAGCCCCAATTCGCCGACGCCGCGCCGGCGTAGCCGAAAAATAAAATATTTTACCGTCATGCACGACACGGCAAAATATTTTGCCGTCATTTTAAGTAAAATGTATTTATATCCGCATTGAGAACTCCGCCTCCACAAATTTTGCTTTTAGCCCCAGAGTACTTCATCGTCGACTCGACGGAACCCAACGGTGACGCGTTCCGAGGACTATGAAAACACATGGCCTCGTACTTGTGCAGGCCCACCTCGAGTCCCAGTTGCCAGATCCTCTCGATGACTGTTGCAACCCCGCGTGTCCTATCAGAGCCTTTAGACAAAATACTTTTCTGTAAACGTTAACGCTAACGCTTCGTGCAAAATGTATGGCAAAGACATTACTGGGCGTGAGTCACGTGACAGTTCTCTGTCTAACGCTTCGTGCAAAATGTCGTAGCCATACATTTTGCATGAAGCATTAGCGTTAACGTTAAAAGAAAAGAATTTTGTCTAACCCCCTGTTCAGCCTCCGCCTGGTGCGACCTCTCCTGACCCAAGACCAGTGTGTCGTCAGCGTCGCAATCTACGCTGACGCCGCTAGAGGTCGGCGCGCAGCACCCAATCGTACCCGATGTTCCACAGAGGTGGCCTCAGGACCGATCCCTGTGGGACACCGCACGACATCTCTCGCCGGTTCCACTCTCCCTGGTGACCGGGGTAGACGACGGCCTTATCCGTCAATGATGATGCAGAGGCCTGGCAGCAAACTTTAGATAGATAATCCCTCAAAGCCTGTGCATGCGGAGGCTATATATATAGGTATCGTATAGCCTCGACCATCGAGACTTATCGGCTTCTACCATGAGAGATTACATACGACGACGTTGTTCTAGTATTTTGATGTGAAATGAAGAGAGAATAAAAAGTGAATTAAGAAACTGGACAATACATATTTATAAAACGAAACTTCGGTTTACGGAAATAAGTGTGAAAAAATTGAAGTTTCGTTACAAAACAGTATCGATTTACAATTTCGAGTTAAAGAATTTCCCAGAGATGAAACTTTCAGAAGCTCAGCTTTGTCAGTATTCTGGATGCTCTATTTGCTCGTCCGTGTAAGTATTCCGAAAGAAAATGCAATCTCATCTCGCGAAACTTCGCAAATAACAGTCTAAAAAGCCCTTCAATGTTTTACTTACTGAATGGAAAACGTAAAGGAAGATAGATCATTAACCCTTTGGAAAAAGAAACAAAAATAATCCAGAGACGCTGAATACTTTAATCCTTTTTTTTGTGTGTGGCTAAAATCTGCATTTGAATTCACAGTGCAGAGGAGCGTTACGAGTTTAATCGCGTGTGTGTAGTGAGCTTTACACTGATAGTGTGTAGTCGCCCTTTTGTTATGAATTTTTCGTGAAAATTATTTCGACTGTGTTGGTGGAAACTTGATAGTGAATTCTTTTTTCGTGGCTAGCAGTTTGTTTCAAATATTTTATTTTTTTCTGGTGGGTTTAATTTATAGGATTCGGTTCAGAAATATATTATGAAATATTGCACTAAATGAAATAATTAAAAAAGGTTAAGTGCTAGTTTGACGCGTATGCGAAGGGTTCCGTATTATTATTTGTTGTTATAGCGGTAATAGAAACACTGAAAAGGAGGAGGGTTGATGAAGCATTTTTCGCACATCGCACACTCGAAAAAAAAGTATCGGTTTCCGACAATTTTTTCGTTGTGTGTAGTTGAAGATATATTTTTTGATTCAATAAGATTTATGTGATAATAAATATATCATAATAAATCATAATAATGGGTGAATCTGTCTCATTATCTCTGTATTTACATGATACGGTTTTCTCAATTTGCAGTACGTCTATAATTTTCGGTCCTAAATAGGTTTCAACATTATCCTCAAGCGGAAAATTACCAATAGAATATTGCTCGATTCTCAGAGTATCAATAAAACTTTTGCCGAATCATATCATGGTATATGTCTCTACAAATCCTGAGAGCAAGGCCGTAGTATTCCCAAAGGCGCTATTTGCTCAGTTCTCAAATATTTCCGGTGAAAATCGCGACAAAATTCACGTTCGCAAAGTTTCGTACGATACAGAAATAAAGTTTGATTCACACTCGGTCGGTCACGATGCGAGTGTCACCTGCTGCCAGCTCATGACGGTCAGTGTATGATGTAGTCGTTCTGCGTTTGCGCATGATATTTACTTTGAGTGGGTGTCTTATGTTGTATATTTTCTGTATTTAAGTGACGTACCTACATAGTAAAAGTAGGTATTCTATATACGCGTATGGGCATAATTTTACAGTTTCATCAAGTTTCTGTAAACGTCATTTTTGTAGAAAACAGATTATATTGTTAAAGATTATTATCATATTTCTCATATAAATCCAAAGAACTTGAAGTTTAAATCATGTAAGGGTGTTATTACACCAATCGATCGATCGTTGATCGACGGATACCGGTCGACAAACAATCGATCGATGGTCCATCGACGATCGATCGATTAGTGTAATAACACCCTAATGCTGTTACAACCCACCTGCCCCAGAAAGAGGGTAAGTAATGTTTTTCGAGACTTTGTTATATATTTCATTTGCATGTCCTGTAGCCTAAATGGCAGGATGAATTTTAAAAATGAAGTAACTATCATTAGATTGGTCTTTCTTGACGGTCGATGTGACAGGCTATATGAATTTTGAAAAAAACCGGCCAAGTGCGAGTCGGACTCACGCACAAAGGATTCCGTAACATTATCTATAAAAACGGCAAAAAAAATCACGTTTCTTGTATGGGAGCCCCCTTAAATATTTATTTTATTCTGTTTTTTAGTATTTGTTTTTATAGCGGCAACAGAAATACATCATCTGTGATAATTTCAACTGTCTATCATGGTTCATGAGATACAGCCTGGTGACAGACGGACTGACAGACAGACAGACAGACGGACGTATAGCGAAGTCTTAGTAATAGTGTCCCGTTTACCCAAAAATGGCGTCCGCAATAGCGCACAGACCACACTTACCTACCTAATAAGGTAGGTAAGTGTTTTTTTTTTTTGTGGCATGGTCATGTGGGATAACAAAATAAAGGGCTTGAGGAGGTGATTTTAAAAATATAACTCACTAAAATGTAAGGATATTATTAAGCCTTTTTTCTTTATAATCAATTAATCATACATCAGAACACGACGTCTAACTCGGCCCTGGGGTGGATGCATCCAGGTGATACTTACCAAGTTTTCGGCCAACATTTACTTAACATTAATTTCTTCTAAGAAAGGTTTTACATAAACCAAAGAGTTTCACTACAAAATCGAAAGTCAAACCTGCTTTTGACTTTAGGTTAAAAATACTTAACAATCAAAAACACAACACAATCGTTTCGAACAGTCTGCACTCCGCCGTGTTCAGCTCAGTTATAATTGGAATCGGTTCCATTTTGTCGTTTTCAAAGGCCAAATGAAACCGATTCCGATAGCCATTCAAGTAACATGATTAGCCAGCCAGCCTGTCAGTCTGAACGCAGACGTATATCGGTAATACAAATCGCTTTCAAATCGGTCTTCGACTAGCCGAAATGATGTGTGGAGGAATATCGTTCATTGTGAATTGAATTGTGTACTTACCTTTACTTTTCTGTTGGTTGTACGTCATTGCCTTTTGTTTTGCCTAACCGAAAATAAAAGGAGTGACATCTTTTATTTTCGGCTAGATATTTCCGTCATTAGGGATTTTTTTTTATTTTATTTTTTCATTCTTCTTGATCTTCTTTTGGCATACTTTTTGTAGTGAAAAATATTTAGGCGCTTTGGGCATTTTTGAGATGGAAAAAAAAACTTTTTTACAAAAAAATAGAACCGACTTCCAAAAAGTGCAAAATAACTTTAATTTCGGAAGTCGGTGTTCCTGGTTTTGTGTCTTCGTTTTTTGACACCGACTTCCGAAATTAAAGTTATTTTGCACTTTTTGGAAGTCGGTTCTATTTTTTTGTAAAAAAGTTTTTTATTTTTCACTTTTTAGTTGTGGTTCCCCATCAAACTGTGTTAGCAATTCATAGACATACGATAGCAGCAATCGCGGTTGATTTGCTGTCAATTTTTGAAGAGTTCTGTTGTCTGTCTCCAAAACCCATCATCAGATCTATATGAAATTTAAATGGGACCATTTCGAAAAAACCCCTTTCGAACAAAAAAACAATTTTGCAAATCCGTCAATATATGATGAGTGAGATGAGTTATGCCCGAAAAAAAAAATAAACATCCGAATTGATAACCTCCTTCTTTTTGAAGTCGGATAGAAAACAATTGAACTCGACCGACACCGTCACCGTCTGGCCGCTACGAGAGTGCTGCGTTGTAGCACTCGTAGCGGAACGCGAGGCGCGTTCGTCATTTTTTTTTAAAGTGAAAAATTCCTTAGGCGCATTGAGCAGTTTTGAGATGAGAAAAACAATTGTACTCACGCGCCACCGACACCGCTACGCGATTCGCTATGATAGTGATGCTAGCACTCGTAGCGGGTCGCGAGGCGCGTTGGGCATTTTGCTTGGCGATATCTTGAACTAACACTAAAGTCGTCTTCTAAATAAAACCGATTTCGATCCCCATTTCAAGTAGCTTGATTACCGCCAGGTTTGCGGGTGTTCGAAAAAATCACCGCGGCCTGGTACAAGCAACTGGAGAACGCGTGAATTTTAGTTAGTAAGAGTCTGATTTCCTACTCTCTTTTATGTGGGGAAATCCTCATGGATCCTCCTTCTGCCTGGGGAGAACGAAGAGTTATGTCGGACCACCACCGATTAAAACTCCACAGTTCCTACCAGTACCTACCATGAGTCAGGCCTAGGATACAATTGAATTCATACACGTAACCGGGACCGCTAGTAAAAAAGTAGCATGATAAGCCAGTCAGTCAGTCTGAACGCAGACGTACCTATATCGGTAATCCCTCTTTGAGGAGTGGCTGGAAAGGCGTCACGGCGTCCTCACCTCCCGCCTGACGCAGGTCCTCACCGGACACGGTTGTTTCGGGAGGTTCCTGCGTCAAATCAGGCGGGAGGAAATGCTCGGGTGTTACCACTGCGCGGATCGCCCAGAGGACACGGTGGAGCATACGGTGGAGGTCTACCCCGCTTGGGAGGAGCACCGCCGTGTCCTCGTGGATGCGATAGGTGGCGGCGACCTTTCGCGCCCGGCCCTGGATCAGGCCATGGTACGGAGCGAGAGGGAATTGGAGGCAGTCTCCGCCTTCTGCGAAGCAGTAATGCTCGCGAAGGCGGAGGCGGGACGCGTGAGGGAAGCTCAACGGAGTGGCCCTCACAGCCCCGGCCGCTACTACCGCAGGAGAGGTACTGGGCGTACTGAGCGTAGGACGTCGCGAGACGATCTCCGGCCACCGTAGACCCAGGTCTGTGGACGGCGAGCAGTGGGTAGCTCGCCGCCCGATCAGCACCAGGCCCGTGAGTCGACGGCGCGTAGTGTTTCACGCGCGCCTCAAAGAAATGTTGTCAGCCACCACTGACGGCCGTGCCGTCCATCGTGGCCGGTGCCTGCATGCCTAGGGGTAGCGGATAAATTCTGAAAATGAGTTACCGAACCTCTGGGCACTCAGGCAGGGAAGGAACAGGAGTGGGTTTTAGTCAGTAAGAGTCTGACACGCCCGCTCCACCCAGAGCGCGAGAAGTCATGGGATGATTTCCCAACCCCCCAAAAATAAAAACCTATATCGGTAATACAACGCTTTACAAATGGGTCTTCCACTTTTGGTATGAAAGTACTTTTGTTTTTTTGTTGCTTGTAGTTTATGCATTTGTGTTATCCAATTTATGGTTTTAATTTCGGTTATTTCCCTGACTTCCGTTCCGTCATTTCTCTCAATCTTCTATTGTCATATTTTGCTTAATCCTAGGTACGTACTTATTTCATGTTATATCTACAAGAAGTTAGTATCTACTGAAGGGTCAAGAAAATTAAAAGAATGAAGACATTCTTAAAGAAAAAAAAAATAAAAAAAAAAATAAAAAAAAAAAAAAAAAAAAAAAAAGAATTATGAAAAAAAAAAAAAAAAAAAAAAGAAAAAGAAAAAAAAAAAAAAAAGAAGATAAAGAATTATGAATTATGAATTATGAATTCTTTCAATTTTCTTGACTCTTCAGTCTTATGCTGCTATTTCTTGTTTTCAATAAGGCATCTTCTTTTCGTCATGGTTCTTATCTCGAAAACACATTGCGCCAATGATTTCAAACAGCCTCCCTCCACTCCACAGTGTAGCTCAATTATAATTGGAAACGGTCTTCGGCTGGCTGAAGTGATATGGAGGATAATCTTTAATTTTGCTCGCTCAGGGGTTATGCAGAGTCCTGAGTAATTTGAGTAATTTTACTTAGAGTTTCCACGAATTTGACGTTCCAAATTCAAATCACTTTACTCCCTAGGGAGTTTCATACAACTTTACTTCCCTTGGGAGGTAATGCTTTACTTTACGTTGAGATTGCATGATGTGTAATTGGACATTGTCGAGCAGGTGGTGTGAAAAGGTGCTTAGCTGGTTATTTCCTTATCCTCTGTCATTCTTCTAGATCTTTTATTGTCATACAGAATAGATTATTATATTGTCTTAAAGATAGTTATTAGTGATAATATAGTATGAATATTTTTATTGATTCTGTATAACTTTTGTATTTTTTAACAATCACTAATAACTCTCCCATGATGGCATCTTCTTTCATCACAATTACTCTTCGAAAGGCAAAGCCTACTTTAAAAGTCTATGAAATTAAAATCCCTCACCTTCCTTCCTTCAATAAAAATACTGTCCCTAACTTTCTCGTGGAAATCTCGGCACCTTGAACAAAGAATGGCCCTCAACCAACAATACGGTAATGGTTCAGAACTTCAGACTATCCCTTGGCGGCTCTACTGACAATGAACAACACGGACTGCATTATAAAGAACTAGTTTACTTTGCTCAACTGCTGGAAAGAGCAGAATTATCTTATTGAGTTTATAGTTACCCATATTGTTCGAAGGAGCACAGCTGTATAATGACCTGCCAAATGACGTAAAAGATTGTAACAACATTAAATCATTCAAAATGAAACTAAAAAATCATATCCTTAAAAAATGTAGTCCAATTAATGTTAGCAACTTCTTACCTACTATTTATTTGTATAACTTCACCAGCACGCGCCTGAGGCAAAATTTATTTCATTTAGATTTAAGCAATTCTTTGTATCTCATTGTAAGTGAACCTATATATTGTTCTTATGAGAATAAATTCTTTAAACCTATAGTTACTTTGTATTTTTGCTTTGAAGGACGATGCGCCTAGTAGTGTTTTTTTCTATGACTTTTGCTGTTCCAGTTAGTCTATGGTTTCTTCTTCTCTTTGGGTCGTTTATTGGAGAGGTAGTTATAATTGAGGAGGAATATGTTGCAGTTTTATTTTGAACCAATTAAAAAGGAGGAGGTAATTATTAAAAGACTTCAAAAAAGGAGGTTTTCTTTTCGACCATATGTATGTATGTTTGTCCGCAATTTTCTCGAAAACTACTGATATGAAATAACTTTAATTTTGGCAGTCGGTGTCAAAAAACGAAGAAACAAAACCAAAGATAGCGACTTCCGAAATTAAAGTTATTTTCCACATTTTTTGTTTTTGAAGTGAAACCTTCTTTAGCATCGTTGTGATTTGAAAGTCGATGAAACGAAAAAGCGACAGTAAAAAGAGACAGACACATAAATTCATGAGATTTATCGTGGGAGAAAATGAGATAGGAAGCATTATACAGTGTTTTGTTTTGTTTTAGCCAAAAATTTTGAAGGTTTTACTTCTACCACGTGTGGATTGCACACATTTAAATTTTTTTTTTTTTAAGTCGGTTAGTTTTTGTAAAAAAGTTTTTAATTTTTCACTTTTATTCGGCTAGTTTGTTTACCGTTGTGACTACACTTGATGGGAGGTCTTTCGTCTGAAATGATGATAATGATGATGATTTAGAACTTCATGGAATGGTAGTATTTCTTCCTTTTCTGCATGATTAAAATACAATCCTAACAATAGTTAGAAAGTCCATTCTAACTGTGGTTCTAGCTATTATGAAATGTATCCTTCCTACCATCAAAATATTTCCACTCGTGGCCACCACGTGCTAAGACAAAACAGCCATACGAAACAATAGAATTAGGTATAAAACATGCTCATAGAGGCAGGTGAACACGCAACCGTCTGTGGCGTCCTTATAGATAGAGGAATGGACTGACCAATATCGTGACAAGATTGAATCTACTCTGTAGAAAGTGGATATGCGACCAAATCTGCCAGGGTCGCGGGAGTGACCAAAGGAGTCACCGTACCCGGGCCTGCGGACGGCGAGTAATGGGTAGCTCGCCGTCCAATCAGCACCAGGCCCGAGAGTCGACGGCCCGTAATGTTCCACGCGCGAATCAAAGAGTTGTCAGCATTCGTGACGGGGCCCGTCATGGCCGATGCCTGCTGGGTTGAGGATAAATTCGAAAGAGTTGCCTCGCCGCTGAGTATTCAGGGCACGGAAGGAACAGGGGTGGGATTTAGTCAGTAAGAGTCTGACCCGCCCTCCCGCTCTGCCCAGAGCGGGAGAAGTCATTGGATGATTCCAAATAAAAAGGAGTCACCGTAGCCCTGGCACAAGTAACTGAAGTACCATGGATGGGTTAAAGTTAGTAAGAGTCTTACACGCCCTCCCGCTACCAGAGAGGGAGAAGTTATTTGATGATTTCCTACCCACTAAGAAATATAAATAAAAAATGCGACCAATAACTGTCAGTTGACAATCTTTTGCAAGCCACTTGCAATGTTTGTTTGTGCGGGTCAAGTCTTGTAAGCTGAATTAGAACCACTTTCAATGTTATGGAGTTGAATTTTTACTCGTTGGTTCAGTTCCGATGACAATGCATTTTTAACCAACGAAAAAAAGGAGGATGAGGTTTTCAATTCGACCATGTTTTTTTATGGTAAGAGTTGACATTCAGGATTAGCTCCATATAAAAACAATCACAAAAACACACACAAGATAGCTTAGTGTCACTCACACTTTTCCGATCATACCTATTCACTTCACAGAGATAGGTAACGCTCAGTCCATTTCTCTAAGTCTATGGTGACTTCATAAGTCAGGAGTTAAGTAACATTGGCAATTGTCAGACACCTCGTGTCAATGTCCTTTGTTTAGCTGTCAATGGGGTATTTGAAGGGGGGAAAGAAGGGGGGGGGGGTTACTGATGCTTTGTTGATAGTGGTATGGTTATTAGCTTATGTGATGTGTAGAGAAAAAATGAGGTGTTTTTTAATACATACAAGCTTTTATTTAACTTGCAATGTTCGTGTGTAAGAAGTTGTCCGCTTCAAAATTTGCAATTTTTTTTTTCGAGTTGACATGCTACTAAGGGGGGGGGGGGGTTGAGGGTTTAGTTTAAGCGAAATCATGTTGTTCTGCTCCGTTGTATATTGTTAATTTATATCAAATAAATACTTTTTCTTTCTTTTTTTTACTTATGTTAGTCTGGTGACAGTATTATAATATCATCGTGCTGATCTGATGATGGCGCCAGGATGTAGGGACTGGAACTTCCTAATGACAAATGGTAGGATAGTTGAACTTGGGTTAGCAGGTTTGGTTATTATGAGTACTTTTCATTACCAGTGATGAGAAGGGTCTAGTTTGTTTTAAAAAAAAAGAGAAATTACTTTTGTTTATTTATTTTATTTCTTAAATCATTTATGTACACACAGAGACACAGTATTAACAGACAACATTCTAAATGTGAGTCCAAAGGAACTGCTTATTTCTTAAGAAGTTTCTTCCAGCAGACCTGCGACTTTTCATTTATTATTTCTTGTTCAGGTTAAATAATTTTCTGTAGTTTAAAAAAATAAATAGAAAGCACTTATTTTTTATTTTTCGTGTTCTCAGCAAACACTTTCATTTGTTATCATCGGGCCTGCGGACGGCGAGCAGTGTGTAACTCGCCGTCCGATCAGCACCAGGCCCGAGAGTCGACGGCGCGTAGTGTTCCACGCGCGCCTCAAAGAGTTGTCAGCAAAGGACGGGGCCTGCCTCGGCCAATGCCTGCCCGGGGGTTGAGGATAAATTCGAAAGAGTTACCTCGCCCCTGGGCGCGTAGGGCAGGGAGGAACAGGGGTGGGTTTTAGTCAGTAAGAGTCTGACACGCCCTTCCGCTCCACCCTAGAGCGGAAGAAGTCATAAGATGATTTCCCACCCCCCAAAAAAAAAAAGAAAAACCCATATTATCATGGGACTGCATACAAAATAACTAGTCCGCCATGTTTGGGAGTCGCCATATTGGATTTAGAATGACGTCACTTAGCTAACCATGCATTGTCATCAAAACAACATGTACGCCAAATTTCAGCTCAATAGAACCGGGAAGTGTGTCAATTTTATAACTTCTAAGATTTGTTTACATAGTTAATATACAAGTAAAGTTAACATAAGTGTGTTAAAAAAATGATAAGCTCATTCGCACGAATGAGCTTATCATTGTAAAAGTGTACCTCTAAATTCCTAATGTCAAATGGAAGAAGAAAACGTGTCAACCCCAACTCACATGTATTTGGCAACTGGGCGTGACTGTTATATGAAAACTTATCTTAATCCTAGCTAGAAGAGTCTTTATTTCTCTGTAAATAATCTGGATTAGAAGAGGCTCTGTCTATAAACTCCAGTCCAGTGTTTTAACCTTCTTTAAGTTTTTTTTTTTACTATTGAAAAGTTCGCGTTTGACCACTATCTCACCTGATGGTAAGCGATGGTATTTATCTAATTCTCGTAAAGCATCGCATAGATTAACATTATATGCTTATTGATTCAGTTGCCTCTTTGTTCTGGATTACACAAATATTCGCTCTGTGCGACCCGCTCCGGTTTTGTTTGCACGGTGCAATTTATTTTCCGGTAGATTTTCATAAAAAAATATTTCATGCAAACGCTTGTCCTGACAATAACGAATACAACGGAAAAAAATTGCCGATCCGGTCGAGCCGATCTCAAGTTATGCATTTATGTATTATGGGTATTGTTGTAAACCAGCGGCAGTGCAGCGGCTTGTAAGCCGGTAGTTAACGAAACCAGCGGCTAGAAACGGATAACCAGCCGCTTGATAGCGGGTAGATACCCGTCTTGAGCATCGAAAAACAATTGATTTTTATTAAATTTTTTATTGTTAAACTCTTTATTTTTATTATACAGTACCACTTATTATATTCTGCTATTTTTGTTTTTTAAAATAAACACGGAAGACACCGTATAGACATACTAATTTACATAATTCAGAGACGAACAGGAAACTACGAGTATGAAACAACGTTTGTGTTTAGGTGGTGGTGTCATTGTTTATGTCTATTAATGTTAAATGTATCCTTTAGTACCTAAATAAATCAGAAGAGAAACAACAAAAAGAAAAAACTAAATTATGTGAATATATCAATGAAATGCAAGCAGTCGCTTCCGGCCGTTAGTTATCGCTAGAAATGATAATAAGCCGCATAAGACGTTTCTAGCCACCAGGCTAGAAATGTTAGTAACCAGCTTTTTTTTTTGTGGGGTGGGAAATCATCCAATGACATCGCCCGCTCTAGGGTGGAGCGGAAGGGCGTGTCAGACTCTTACTGACTAAAACCCATCCCTGTTCCTTCCCTACCTGAATGCCCAGGGGCGAGGTAACTCTTTCGAATTCAGCTTCACATCTATAATTACGAACTTCTGCCAGCGGCTTCGCCCGCGTCATATTAAAATAATCTATCTCTGTGCCAAAGTTCATCCAGATCCGTTCAGCCGTTCTGGCGTGCTTGAGTAACTAACATGGAATTCCCTGCCGGAGTCTGTTTCCTGATAGCTACAACCTGGGAGTCTTTAAGTCAAGAGTGAATAGGTTACTTCTAGGCAAGCTTGCTCCATCTTCGACCACATCATCGCTTACCATCAGGTGAGATGGTGGTCAAACGCGTGCCTATTAAAAAAAAATACAGTCATTCCCAACTTTCGCATTATAATATTAGTAGGATTTATATGGATTTTTTATTAGTAAAGAGTATACCGTGCGTCTGTACCTATTTGGAGCAAAATTGCCCGTTTTACCACTTCCTAACTACTAATTTGTAGAAGTGACAGAATTATCTCACTTATAGCTTGTACCTACAACTTTTTGACGTGAAGTGGAAATAAATGGTTTCCCGTTACATACATTAATTGAAACTAGTAATGTTTAGTAATTAGAAATGTAACAGTACGACTAACAGGAACTGATATCATATCAGTTCTTGGTACCGATATCTAGTAGGCCACAGAGTACCGAGACTTCGGTGGCAGAGACGGAATTGTCAAAACTTTCCGTATTAACCAAGCGTTTCAGTGAGTAACACCGTTTACTCATAGAAAGGCACGGCCCGTGACAATTCTGACTATAGCTATGACAGCCGAAACTTAATTTGGTAACCCTATCGGTGGACCGCATATATGTAAGACTGGTGGTGTTACCCAGAGGAGCTCGTGGCTAAAGTAATAAAAGCCGCACGGGTCGATCCATCAGGTTAAGCTGCGCTTGCCGGGGTTGGTTCATGGATGGGTGACCATCTTTATATACCGAGACTCGTCCGTGCCTCGGAAAGCACGTTAAGTCGTTGGTCCCGGGTGTCAATCGTGATCTTTGACAGTCGTTACGGGTTGTCAGTAGCCCAAAAGTCTGACATCCAGTCTTACCAAGGGGTATCGTGTTACCCAGTAACTGGATTGTGGAGGTCAGATAGGCAATCGCTCCATGTAAAATACTGGTATTCAGCTGCATATCGTTAGACAGGAAGCCGACCCCAAGATATTGAGCAAAGGCTAGGCAAATTGATTAATTTGGTGGTGTTACCCAGTTACTGGGTTGTGTAGGTTAGATTGGCAGTAATAGTTATTTGAACCAAATACTTCGAAAAACATAAGTTGTTCTCTAATACGCAGTACGGTTTTAGAGCTGGCCGTTCAGCTGACAATGCAGTACTTAAACTTGTTAACTTTTTAGTCAGTAAATTAGATAGCAAAAATAAATGTTTACCTATATTTCTCAACCTAACAAAAGCCTTTGATACTGTCTCTGTTTCTCGCCTTGAGCAAAAGCTGGGAGATCTTGGTATAAGAGGTGTACCATTGGCGTTACTAACAGATTATTAAAAAAAACTGAAGCCAATCAATAAAAGTTGGAGAACACATCAGTAGCGAGCTACTGCTCGCATTTGGGGTGCCACAAGGCAGTATATTGGGTCCTACGCTTTTCCCCTGCTATATAAATGAGCTCTGTACTCTAAAAATTCAAAATTGTCGCATTTCCGCGTATGCAGATGACACTGCTCTACTTTTTTCTCAGACTCATAGAATGAGCTTTTAATGTCGCACATTAAGGTTTCAACACCGACTGTCATCAATTACTCTTACTTTGAATGAAGACAAAACCAAATACATTGTTCCTCAACTATAATATTCTTGCGCTTAAATGTAATTTTCCTCCAACTCTAAACTGTAACTGGTGTTAGTTAATGTTAATGTTAGTCCTAGTAAATTGGAATCGAAATTGATGCTAATTCTACTTTTGAAAACCACACTGAATACTATCTAAAAGAATAAGAAAGCTCACGTACATTTTTCAAAAACTCCGTGGAGTAGCAGACAAACAGACGATGAGGATGATATACGAAGCTCTGGTCGAATCGATCATTGGCTACTGCATCACCACATAGGGTGGAGCATGCAAAACAAAACTCATTGCTGAAAAAACCTAACGGCTTATCCTAAAAGTAAGCTTATTCAAGCCACTTCTTTTTTCTACCTCAAAACTTTTTGAGGAAACGCAGTTGCTAACCATACGCCAGTTTTATATACTGCTTACTGTTATTCTTCAACACTCAAACTTATCGGAAGAAAGGAGAACACACATAACCCTCACCAGAAGAAACTGCGCAATATGTATACGGACCACTGCGGTTAATACTTCTTTCGCGCAAAGATTTTTTCCATTCCGTGCAGGCGAATTTTATGATAAATTAAATTATAATAAAAATAGCAAGCTGTCGCAAAATTTAATGTAAAAATAAAATCATCAAATAGTTACTAAGCGGGTGGTCCGTGAGTTAACTTGAAATATAACTTGTTTCATTTTTAACGTGGGTTGGTTGGTACATACGAGTATGTAAGTCGGGTTGGTGGATGTCACATGTCTTCGAAGTTTTTGGCTCTTGGACGTGCCGCTATTTTAAGAGCAGTGGTGATAAAATAATTTACCCTAAGTAAAGCGCTTGCATGGTTTCGAATTCGATCCCACGACGACACGCCACCACCACCTCCTGATTGGCAGTCGCTCCATGTAAAATAATATCTATACACACAAATCGTTTTCAAATTGGGCACACATTCATTGTGCATACCAGCTGTGCACATGCATTGTGGAATTCCCTGCCGAAGTCTTAGTTTCCTGATAATTACTGCTAGACAAGCGTGCTCCATCGTCGACCACATCATTGCTTGCTTACCATAGTGGCCAAACGCGAGCCTATCAAAAATAAAAATAAAACCAATCCGATTACACTGGAAGCCGACCGCAATAGAGTTGGGTAAAGGCTACGTAGATTGGTTTTTGTCTCTAATCGTGTCCAGCGCGACGTTCCGTAGTCTGCGAAGTCAGTTCTTGGTACCGAAATCTAGTAGGCGTTCGGGAATTAATTAGTTACTAGGAATTTGTTGATTAGAAATAATTGCGCAATAGAACACCTCTGCCTACCGTCGTGTAGACACTAAAACATCCGGAGACTTTCTATATTAACAGAAGTTTTTCCCATTGTTTGTCTCTATAAAATGTCGCATCTTTTGTTTAATGAACAGTTTAATTAAGAATGAGCTTTTTAATGTCGCACAGGAAGGTTTCAACACCGTAAATGTGGTATTAATTAATTTAATTAGAAATCATGTCATTTGGCACTAATACTAACTGAGAGAGTTGTATTGATGATCTTAATGATTCCTTATAAATATTGTAGCGACCGTGCGTACCGGAAGACGTAGCGTTGTAAGGCCTGCACACGGTGGACCCGTTGACCTGATTGATTCATGCTTATTCGTGAAAATGGTGATATTTTAGTGATTATTCTGCTATTCAGGGCGAAGAAAAATCCAAAAAATCAAAGATATAAAAATCGGTCCAGTCGTTCTTGAGTAATAAATGGTGTAACTTATAATGGTGGTCCTGACCGTTGAGTTATTAAAACCACCTTTTAATATATCAATGGTCCTGACTTTTTTATATAGATTACATTTTGCATGAAAGCAATTCCATTGTTATCAATTTTAATGAGTAATATTAAGGCACATTACACGAATATGTCGTGAAATTACAGTTAATAACTATTTTTATATTGAAATCTACATCAGGAGCTATTAGTATAAATTAGTTTTTCAGGGCCATGGTCATCGATAGACTGGTGACAATTCACGTTTATCTAAACACTAGCTGTGCCCGCGGTTTCATCCGCGGTTATGGTTACTGTGTCGTAGCGTGATTGATTATATATAAAGTCTGCTTGCGGCTCTCAAAAGGAATATTTTTTTCCCCCGTTTTTACCACATTTTTCATTGATGCTCCGCTCCTATTGGTCACAGCGTGATGTTTATAACCTATAGCCTTCCTCGATAAATGGACTATTCAATACAAAAAGATTTTTTTTATTCGATCGAGTAGTTCCTGAGATTAGCGCGTTCAAACAAACAAACTTCAGCTTTATAATATTAGTATAGATATGAAACACATAATATCGATCCCTACTGTACTGACTAATCCTTAAATATTGTACGGTTCTGATTCCTCATCTTCCCGCATTATCCCGTGTTACTTACTTCTGGCGGAACACGTTTAACTCTTTAAGTCTCCCTTGTCAACCATTACGTAATCATTCACTCCCATTTCTTTCGTGTCATTCCTCACACGGTCCATCCATCTTTTCTGGTCCTCCATTCCATCTCTATCCATCAAAATTTATGTTAGTCAATCCTCATGATCATACTCAGAAAACCTGCTAACCTAACCAAACATTGAAATGAGTCGCTGCTCCATAACACGGTAATGGTATTTTTTTAATCGTTTATAGGCACGCGTTTGACCGTTTGGTATACAAACTTTCAACGATTTTCTTGACTTACATAATTGGTGTAAACGAATATCCTTCTTCACGAGAACATAGGTACACTATTACGACTAACCATAGACCACTGGAACCAGCCAACTATATTTTTTATTATTTGTAGCTCTTTTTTTTGAGTAGGAAAAGGTGGAGCTGGGGGGCATGTCAGACTCTAACTGACTAAAGCCCACCCGTGTTCCATCAGTTGCCTGTGCTAGGACCGTGGTGACTTTTTAGAAAAATCCCGCGAGGCCGCGGCCCCTTCATTGATAGACATGCGTTAAACATGTCAAATAAGACCCCATTTACTCAAACAAGACAGCAAACGGACGAGCTTTGATTAGCTCCATCCCAACAGTGAGTAATCACGAGTCAAACAACGCTGTCCTTTTAAACTGCAACATGCGCCCGCGCCTGTTAGCGTCATGTACCAATCAGCTGGCCGATGCCAATTGGCTCCAATTCGTCCGCAAATTGAACGATAACTGATACCATAGCAACTGTGTCGTCTATTTGGACAGGATTTCTTAGAACTTGGAAACTTATCTGCAGAATTATGATGAGATGCAGGCCAAGTCTGGATCTTTTTATAAATTTTTATTTAACTTGCAATGTTCATATTATGTTATTTGTCTGATTTATAATTTGCAAATCATTTTTCGCCAATTATTTTTCGGTTTCTGATTGAGCTGTATTTTCTTTCTTTTGCGTTGAGCATTTTTGAGGTGGGAAAAAACAATTGAACTCGAGCAACTCGCGTTAGGTTTTTTTTTATGTATTATCTATTATCTTTCTACGTGAATCGACGGCGCGTATAATAGTGTTCTACGCGCGCCTCAAAGAGATGTTTGTCAGCCACCACTGACGGGGCCCATCATTGCCGGTGCCTGCATGCCTAGGGGTAGCGGATAAATTCTCAACATGAGTTAGCCCAAATTTTGGTTATTTTTTTAAAAGACTTTCGAAAAAGGAGGAGGTTCTAAAAAACATACAGTCTGTTCGACTGTATGTTTTTTTTTTGGAACGAAGTTCCTCATCGCGCGTTGTGATTTGTGAAAGGGGGCTAGACGGAAAAAATTCTTACGAAAAGTTGTCACGACACTTTTTGCTATAGTAAAAAAAATAAAATTTTATTACAATTACTTTTGTTATAGTTGTTGTTATTGCTAAAGAGTTGAGTTGAGTTGAGCTGAGCTGAGCTGAGCTGAGCTGAGCTTAGCTGATCTGAGCTGAGCTGAGCTGAGCTGCGATGAGATGAGATGAGATGAGATGAGATGATGAAGTATAACTTCTTACGTGCGTGCGTGTGTGCGTAGTTAATTATTAAAAAAATTATTATAAATTAAAAAAAATAAAATTATATTACAATTCCTTCACTAATTAATCGAAAGGAACTTCGTTCCATCCGGGTGTCCCTTGACACCTCTCAAGTTTTTTTCTTATGTAATTCCGCCGATTTCTCCTTTCTTCTCGATGACGTTTTGGTATTCTCCAAATGTTTTAATTCCACGTTCCATGGTATTGGGGGTTTTAGTTCTGAGGTATAACAACTAAAAAGTGAAAAAAAACAACCGACTTCCAAAAACAAAAAAATACACTAAAAATTAAAAAATAACTTTAATTTCGGAAGTCGGTGTCAAATAACGAAGAAGTAAAATACAAACACCGACTTCGGAAATTAAAGTTATTTTTTAATTTTTAGTGTATTTTTTTTTAATTTTTAGTGTACTTTAGTACTTATTTTCTTTTTTGGAAGTCGGTTTTTTTCTTTGTAAAAAAGTTTTTGCGATTGGACTTACTGTTTTCTTTCGAGATATTTATGATTTTATATCTCGAATCGATCGCGAGGCGCGTTCAGCATTTTTGTTCAAGTTTCACTTCTGTCGGCACTAGGGGAGTGCCACTGGTTTTTCTTTGTGTATTTTCTTGTGCATAAAGTTTTTAATAAATGGTATACTTAATTACGTCCGGTGACAATGGAACTCTGTGATGTCAAATTATGGTAGGACAGTTGAATTTGGGCTAGTTTGTTTTTTATCATGAGTACCTACTTTTTGTACTCATGGTAGTAGTACTTTTTTGTAGTACTACACTAATCAATTTTACAAACGATAACGAGGGACTAAAACTTGTTTAAAAAAACACTTTTAACTATTTCCCTTTAAAATTTCCCAATAACTATGTGGTTTTAGTAAGAAAATTGATATGTTATTATTAAATCTACCCTATCTGTCCCACTTTTGGGTAAAGGCCTCCCGCCACTCTGTCCACTTCCCATGGGTGTTTGATATTGTGGCCTAATTATGCGTAAAGTAGTTTGGTTCGTCTCGCCATCCTTGCCTGGGTCTTTGACGGTGTCACTTTCTGTTATTCGGCATTCATTCAGATGTCGAATTCGCCCCTGAGATTTTCAGATACTCGTATGATAAAAAAAAAGTTACAGGTCAGAAAGATACCACTGTTATTTACAAGTCAACAGTATTCATATTCTTTTGCATCTGTCTATACCTATAATAAAAATAAATGGCTAAATGTGTTGCTAAGCTCAAAACTCGAGAATGACTGGACCCATTTGGATGAACTTTTTTTAACTATTCGTTGAAGACTCACATAAGAACCTTTTCTTATGAAAACATGGAAAAATTTCATGGAAACCGTAAAAACCAAATTTTTCTTTATTACATCCAAACTGTTTCTAGCTGTCTATGTTAGCGTTATAGCTATCAACCCTAGGGAAATTCTAGAATAGAACGAGAGCGAAACAGAGGGAGAAAGCTTGTACATAATATAACTGAGGCAAGGTATGGACAGGAAAACTTCAGGAACTTTAAGTCGATTGTGGAGTAACTTTTAAAGATTCTGAAATCGAACACCCTTAGTGGAGTGGTCGGCTCCGCTTAAAGCTGAACTGGGCGTAAACATTTCTAAGAGAAAGCCGACATTGCGGCTTTGCAACTTACATTTTTAAAGTTTTTCTTTTCAATGTGCCGCATAGCTTGTTACGAAAGAAGTCCCCTTATTGATATCCAGTTGGAATGATCATTGATTAACAACTAAATCAATATTGACGAGTAAGTAAAATCTTGAGGTTCGATTCCTGGGTCCTGGGTCGGGGAAAATATTATTGGATTTCTCGTCTGGAATTTATCAGTATCAGTCCTGCCGGAGTTTAAAGTTGTGCCTGGTTGATGGCAATAAGCTCGCCCCGTATTTATTGGGACTAAGCTTAACTAGCGAAATGTGAGTGTGGGTTAGGTATAGGGTAAAACCAGGATAGTTACCCCAAGGGTTTAGTTGCCCCAATTGTAATTAAGTACTCTATTTTCGCGGATGAATTGCATGTTATTTTATTAATCTATCGAAATACTCACCAACTACCACTAAGTTGACCGATTCGCATGTCTCTGTGCGATGCATGGTAACGCAAAATGCGATCAAAGTTTTTGCGCGATAGATGGCCTGTTTTTCGGCGTGGCATCTATCCTAAACGTAATTTATATGGATTAGGCAACTAGAGAGATGTCCCAAAATATAGAGGTCCGCAAAAATCGCTAATACTCTGGCAATATTCTTTAACAGTCGTTACGGCCCGGGTCGACAGAAGCCCGAAAGTCTGACATCCAGTCTTACCAAGGGGTATCGTATTACCCAGTAACTGGGTTGTGGAAGTCAGATAGGCAGTCGCTCCATGTAAAATACTGGTATTCAGCTGCATCCGGTTAGACTGGAAGCTGACCTCAAGATAGTTGGGAAAAAGCTAGGCAGATGATGACTCTGGAAATATTAAAGATAATATTTTTTACTTTTCATAAAATAGATAAAAAAACCAGAGTGCCGGCCATTGTTACAGATAAAGTATTTTATAGTGAGATATTTATAGAGTGATTTCAAAAAGTGTGGTAACTATCCCGGTTTTACCCAATAGACCGTACCGAGCGGGATCTCTGGGGTCGCGCGCATTCAGAGTGGGGACTCAATTCGCTCACCGAGTGACCCTAGGAAAGACGGTGGCACAGTTATCACGTTCTGCCGTGCACAACAAGGCTCCGGGGAGACCCCTTTACAGGCTCCCCAGGGATGACCCTAACAGGCGTTGTACAGACAGGGTTTCGGGGGGGGGTCTTTTAAGAGGTAACGGGCCCCTTCTGCTGATGGTGATCACCTCGGTTTGGTTTTAGTGAGGTAAAAATCTCCCCAGTCATTTTCCCCAAAAGCCCAGGCGCCTTTCGAAGGTTCACCACAAAAGAAAAAAAAAAGATACTATGTGTGTATATGTACTTCTCTACCTGACCCTTTGTGGAATATCGGCGTAATGTTATATTGTAAGTTAAATCTTAACATTATTCAACTTACAATGTAGCTATTGAGTCTCCGTGCGTAGAAAATAGCCGCCACTTTACACCCACACCGCTATTAAATCACACGAATTTTACGACTACTTGTAAACTAACTGTTGTAACCAAGCTTGACTGTGTTGCAAGAGGAACTCACAGATTAGATGTCCTACATACACAGGGTTGCCAGATGTTTACGTACATATATCTGCGTAACAATGTTACCACAGAGTACAGCATTACCTACTTACATTTTCAGTGCAATCCCTCGAAAAATCTCCCGGCCTCATTTAGCTAAAACTGACAAAAAAAAAATGTTGACATGTTAAAGTGTTGTTAAAACCTACTTACAAAAATAAAATCATTTATCATTATTTATCAATGGCTCTGGGTCGCCTTCTACAGAATATTTTTCTTGTAATAAAAATGTCCTTGTTTCGTTATCAACATTCGGTTCTAGTCATTAGTTTTGCACAATTAAACTGCTCTCTCTCTCTCAGAATCTTCTCCATTTGTTTCCGTTTTGCTAGTACCTAATGTCTTTTTTTTTTTGGGTTTGGGAAATCATCCTATGACTTCTTCCGCTCTGGGCGGAGCGGGAAGGCGTGTCAGACTCTTTCTGACTAAAACCCACCCCTGTTCTGTCCCTCCCCTGAGTGCCCCGGGGCGCCAGGGGCGGGGATTAGCGTTGACACCAAATTATGAGAAAGAATAATTTTGGTAGTTACAAACTAAAAAACATACTTATTTTATATTTTGTGTTCTTCTCGTCAAACCCTTTCATTTGATACCAATAAAAAAAAAATAACTAGTCCGCCATCTTTGGGAGTCCGCCATATTGGATGCAGAATGACGTCACTTAGCTGACCATGCATTGTCATCCAAACTAAACTTGGATTCAAAATTTCAGTTTAAGGCCCAGACATCACCTAAAACGCGGACACTCTCGGACTGCATAGAAAAGAAAGAGATGCGTGACGACAAAATATGCTCGTAATTTATTACAGAATACGAAGTATTTTATCGATTTACTAAAATATTTAAAAAAAACTTGAGAGGTGTCAAGGGACACCCGGATGGAACGAAGTTCCTTTCAATTAATTAGTGAAGGAATTGTAATATAATTTTATTTTTTTTAATTCATAATATTTTTTTTATTATTAACTACGCACACACGCACGCACGTAAGAAGTTATACTTCATCATCTCATCTCATCTCATCTCATCTCATCTCATCGCAGCTCAGCTCAGCTCAGCTCAGCTCAGCTCAGCACAGCTCAGCTCAGCTCAGAACAGCTCAGCTCAGCTCAGCTCAGCTCAACTCAACTCTTTAGCAATAACAACAACTATAACAAAAGTAATTGTAATAATTTTTTTTTTTTAATAATGCTTGATCTGCTTGCAAACTTTGTACCTACCCACCAAAAATACAAGAAGTTTTTATTAGATTGTTTTTCCAACACAATCTTTTTGGATGGACAGCCTCATTAGTGTCGTGACAACTTTTCTTATGAATTTTTTTTATTAGATTGTTTTTCCAACACAATCTTTTTGGATGGACAGCCTCATTAGTGTCGTGACAACTTTTCGTAAGAATTTTTTCCGTCTAGCCCCTTTTCACAACGCGCGATAAGGAACTTCGTTCCAAAAAAAAATTCATCACTGGATGCAGTTTAGAATTTTATGGTATATTTTTTATTAGGATTATAATTGTTAATGAAGGGATAAACTGATTTTAATGATAATTAAGAGGTATGTATGAAGGTTTTTTTGATGCATTAAAGTATGTTATATTATGTTTTGAGTTCCATCACTGTATGCAAATAGGACTTGAAAATACCATATTTTTTTATTTGCCAAAATTATTTACGGTTTAAGAGATACACTGCTTTAAAAAACCACCTTTTTGACCGTTTTTGGGAACCTCCGCCTTAAACGGAAACTGGAAAGTGGGTCAAATTGAACTTCTAAGATTTGTTTACATAGTTAGTTACTAGTGAAACCAATATAAGTGTGTTAAAAATAATGCGTGAAGTAGCTCATATCAGGAAAAAGCCCAACCCATCACACTTGCAACCTTAGCATATCCCGTGATGCTTAAAATGTAAACCAGCGATTTTGAACAATCCCTCGCGATTACAAACTAGGTACACAAAGTTAGACTGTGGAATGGCGAAGCGGAATGCATTTTAGTGAAGCGCGTTTGTAATACTAATATTTTGAAATATTCCAACCGAGAAATTCAATTCAGTTGCGGATTTTTAGATTGAAATATTGTATTGGTAAAAAATTGTCACGGAAAAAATGTATATAGTCAGATTGCGCGAAATACTGCAAATGTTTTATTTAGTTTATTTTCTCTGTATTTACTACCAATAAATTACTGCGGTGCATTTACAGAGGCGCAAGTAGTGACGATTCCCACCTTGTAGGTGCAGCGCGCCGAACCGATTGGCTAATCGTTTCACCACAGCATTTCATAAATCTTGTCAATATGTACGACAGAAGAAGATTAATGACATACTTTCCGAGTACTTAGACAGCCCTATTTATAAGAGTAGGTAGTTAGGTACTAGTTACGAACGAATGTTTATCAGAAGATGTACAAATAAGCACAGTGTGTCTGTTTTGTATGAGAGCTTTTAGAATGGGGGCTATCTGTAAGACTGATATTTATATTATTAGGAGTAGTTCCAGCCTTGAGGTGAAAGCTAAATAAGCAGTGATTTAATTGATGATACGCACATGTTATTGCTGGATTTCATTTTAGGTTTGACTGGTGTAAAATCATAAGTAGCAGATCCGATACCTTATTTCTTGCAACTCCAGATTTACTCGTGTCCTGAAATATTTTTTTTTCTCAAAGAGCCATTTCCATCACCGACTTGGAACATCAATAATATAAAAAACTTTTTTACAAAAAAAATAGAACACACTAAAAAAAACAAAACAAAACAAGTGCAAAATAACTTTAATTTCGGCAGTCGGTATTTCTATTTTTGTTTTTTCGTTTTTCTATTTTTTTTTTGTAAAAATCTTTTTTTTTTTTTCCACTTTTTAGTTGTAGTTTCCCGTTAAGGAACGTAAATGTTAAGACGTATATAGCCGCCAAGTGGCGCCCTCATTGAATAAAACATCGTAGCAAAGCGTAGAAAATAAATATTAAAGAATCCTATGTTGCGTTTGTTACTAAGAAGATATAAAACTAGTAGAAGCAAAAGTGTCAAAAACGGCCGTTTTTGGTACTTTTGCTTACTACTTTGGATACGAAACATTTGAGTCCTGTTTTAACAACGTAAAACACCGTATCTTCTTAGTAACAAACGCAACACAGGATTCTTTAATCTTTATTTTCCTTGCAAAGATACGATTTTTTTATCAATGAACCACTTATGCGGAGGTAGGCCCTTAACAATATATAGACAAACGATCGTAGTAATCGCGAGTCATTTACTGTTAGTTATTGAAGAGTGCCACTGTCTATCTCCGAAGATCTTCATCAGATCTATATGAAATTTAAATGGGACCATTTCGGCATAAACCCCTTTCGAACAAAAAAAGAATTTTGACTTTTATGACGGGTTTTCTATATATGACGGAATTATGCCCGAAAATACATAAATTTGTATACATATACCTACTATATATAAATATCCGAATTGATAACCTTTTCCTTTTTGAAGTCGGTTAAAAATGCACTCACAATTCTTTCTGAAAGAGCCATTTCCATCACCGACTTGTCACATCAATAAAATAAAATAAAAACAGTTCATCACCTGTCACTCACAATACAACTCAAGAATAACATTTCAAACCACAAAGCTCTTTACAGTCCATTTAAAATGAAGCCACATCCTCTTCCTATTTTCCTAACTAACCCATTTACAGCCAAAATGTTACACCATTTATTATTCCAAGCCGTCCAAACTTCCTTCCCTATGACGAAATCTTTAACCAGATTAAAGGGAACTTCACACGTTCACGCGATGTCGCAAGCCTGGAGCGAAAGCCGTATTCGACAGAAATTTCGACACGCAACGCTCCATCTGGCCCAATTTAGACGCATCGGTTAACTGATGGATTTATCTACGTCACTGTATCTATTTGCATTTGCGTGTAAACATTGTGAAACGCAGCGTCTAAATGTTTTTGTGGAAAGTTGCGTTGATTCTGGGACGAGTGTTTGTGCTTTTATTGCAAACTGTCTTCTGCCAGGGACGCTAGCGTGGAATTAGTACTATAAGTTATAGCCTATGTGCTATTGCAGATTACAATATATCTCTGTGTCTTTTAAATTTCATCCAGATTCGTATTAAACTATGATATTAGATAATTGTATTATCACCATTGCGCGGATCGCCCAGAGGACACGGTGATGTATACTGTGGAGGTCTGCCCCGCTTGGGCGGAGTACCGCCATGTCCTCGTAAATGCGATAGGCGGCAGCGACCTCTCGCACCCGGCCCTGGTCCAGGACACGGTACAGAGCGAGAGGGAATGGGAAGCAGTCTCCTCATTCTGCGAGGCAGTAATGCTCGCGAAGGAGGAGACGGAACGGGTGAGGGAGACTCTACAGAGTGGCCCTCACGCCCCCAGTCGCAGCCGCCGCAGGAGACGCTCTGGGCGTCTGAGGTCGCAGGCCTGCGGACGGCGGGTAATGGGTAGCTCGCCGTCCGATCAGCACCAGGCCTGAGAGTCGACGGCGCGTAGTGTTCCACGCGCGCCTCAAAGAGAATATGTCAGCCACCACTCACGGGGCCCATCATGGCTGATGCCTGCATACCAAGGTGTAGCGGATAAATCCATAACAGAGTTAACGCTCTCCTGGGCACTCAGGCAAGGAAGGAATAGGGGTGGGTTTTAGTCAGTAAGAGTCTGACACGCCCTTCCGCTTCACCCAGAGCGGGAGAAGTCATAGGATGATTTCCAACCCCCAAGGCAATTTTATTAGAATATATTTTTATTTTATATTTGATAGTGCCTGAATGACCGAGCTTTGCTCGGTTTTTTTTTTTGGTAAATCGTATTTTTTTGAAATGAAACATAGCTAGATCATTTATATATATACACAAGAATTGCTCGTTTAAAGGTATTATATTATTGTAACAATAGGTCCTGATACTTACTAATTATATGTATAATCATCGTGTCTTGTGCCATTAGCCTGATTTCATAATTAATTTGTGTGCCAGCATAGCTTTTCTTCTTCGATGTATGCATCGTTATAATCAATCATCTCCGTGTCTTCCCCTGTTCAGACACATCATCTTTACCTCCATCTATTCATCGTCTGTGTCGTTCTCTATTCCTCGGATCTTCTTCCACATCCATCCAGGTTCCAGGGTGGAAGCATTTAACAGTGCATCTCATCTTAGCATAAGCATAGCATAATCAGCCTATAATGGTCCCACTACTGGGACATAGGCCTCCACTCTGTGAGAAGGTGTGGGCCATAACTTACTACGCAGGCCCATCTGTCTTCGAAGTTTTTGGTTCTAGCACGTACCGGTTTCTTTCACGATGTTTTCCTTCACCATCTAAAATTACATTGTGCTAAATCTGAATCAGTAGGATTTCGAAATGATCATACAGCTTTTACTACGAGTATCTTGTAAACTTTCGGTTAGTTAATAGCAACATGATCTCAATTCGATTTAGATAACATTTTCATTCGAATCCAGGTCGAAATGTTCATCTTACGATTACATTGTAACATTGAGACTAGATTTTAGTAAACTAAACTTTCTAACGTGACCATAAATTCTACTCTTACTTAAGTATATTCCCTTCATCATTACAAATTCGTCTCGCGTCTTTCAAGAGCTTATTGCTAAGTTATTTCAGTTCAGACCTCAGACTCCATTCACCGAAACTTTTACAGATTTGAAGGTAACTTAGATATTTTACAGATAGTTCTCCATTCTACTTTATTTATAATGAGAAAGTTTATTCAATTATTTGTTTTTGGACAACGATAAATTCTAAAACTTTTGATGCTACCAGAATTTATTGTTGGAGGCGGCTCCTTTATGTATGTCTTAATGTTTGGGGGTTTTATTTTATGTAGGGTCTAAGCTTACGTTATGGTGAATATAAACTTGACTGGCTGGCTGTGCCATCACATCCAGAAAGTAATAATAAAAAATGTAAAAAAAGTAATAAGTTTTCATTACGAATCAAATGAAATCAACAGAAATGTACAGGATAAACCGCGCAATTAAAATTTTCTCAGGTTTTTGCAATTTGCAGGTCAGGTTCAGGTTGTATATGTTAGTTAAATTGTGATTCGCGGCAGTAGCAAACATGTATTTATAGAATTATAATCATTAAAATCGTCAATACAATCTGTTCGATTTCACTATTTTCTGTTGTAATGAAGTAATATTTCAAAAGTTTTGTTGCTTTTAGCAATGTTATTTTTATCATTTTTCGACCCTATTTTGATGAATGGAAAACAGGTATGTATTTATATTTCTAGCTTCAGTAGCTTCTCTATACATAAGTCCTTTATCGGACCAACAACTTGCACGTGGGTAAGGAACTTCGCAGAATTATTTGAAATTATCTTAAGCTTGCAACTGCAATCAGATCTGGACTAAATATAGAAATTCTATAGTATAGTCCATTTGTTACGGCATTAAACCAAGTCTCAAGCTTGTTGGTAACCTTGGTGACCAAGAACTACATTCATAGAAAAGTTTATAATAAGCCAGATACTAAATTAATTCATTTGAACTATGGATAAGACAGCAGGAATATGATGATAGAGGGAGACATGTGATTCGAAGGAATAAGGAAACTCAAGGTCTTATAAAAGTTTTTAGTATGCACGAGGAAAGCAATTATGGGAAATTAAAGATATTAAAGGAAGACCAACGACACCGGAGGGATTCCGATCACATTCCTAAACAGGCCATGGATTGGAATCCTCAAGGGAAAAGAAAGCGCGGCTATCCTCTTCAAACCTGGCGACGCACCGTGTTGGCAGAAACAACGAGCATCGGAATGACGTGGAGCGAGGTGAAGCGTGAAGCTCAAACCCGCTCGCGATGGAGGACAAAGGATCATAAGAAGAAGACCAACAACGCGACAATGAAAAGACTGTAAAAAATGTTTTGGCGTAAAAAGGGGTACTAGATACTGTGATGACGACTAATAGAAAAGTATGGATTAGGAGGACGTGTTGCGCCTAAGTATAGTAGTATAAGACAGCAGGAGAGCTGTTCTAACGACTTCAAGAAACAACTTAATGCAACTGGGTCGCACAATTCTTGCTTGCATCTCAAACATCTACACCATTAAGTCGGCCAACAAAATTATTGTTTATTTCTGTATTTCAGCGTTTCAGTGTATTTGCCAAAACATAATGTATAATTCAACACGGGACGTAGGAAGCAGGCCGCAAAACTGACGAAGGTTCGTTCACCGTCCCCTTTTCCGACATGTTTCAAAATACGACGACTGATGCCATTTTACTTGTTTTTCCTGGATATGTAAAGTTGTGTTCGGTTGACGGATCGATATTGAAATGTTTTGCGGATTGACGGATTTGTAGCATATACTACCTGGAGTTGGTCCATGGATGGGTGACCATCTTTACATACCGAGACTCCTCCGTGCCTCGGCAAGCACATTAAGCCCGGATGTCCCGTTGGTCCCGGCTGTCATTCGTGGATCTTTGACAGTCGTTACGGGTCGTCAGAAGCCCGAAAGTCTGACATCCAGTCTTAGCAAGGGGTATAGTATTACCTAGTAACAGGGTTGTGGAGGTCAGACAGGCAGTCGCTCCATATAAAATACTGGTATTCAGCTGCATCCGGTTAGACTGGAAGCCGACCCCAAGATAGTTGGGAAAAGGCTAGGCAGATTGCAGACTACCTATCTGTATAGTTTTCTATATGAAATAAAATAATAAATTATCTATACTAAAACAACTTCATAGGTACTCATTATAGTATAAAGCTCCCTGAAGGTCATTAATTACACTCAACTAAATTATTTTCCCTTCATAGATTATTTTTATAATAAAAACACCATGGTTTAAGTATCAGTTGCCCTTAAACGCAAACTGATAGGATCAATTAACGGGCTTGCCCACTTGACATTTATGCAACATGCAACCTTTACGAACCTTTACCTAGATAACGCACGGCTGCACGGCAAGCCGCTTTTTGTTAACCAATCCGCAAGCGCATTGATCTGTTTAAGCCAATTAGACGACCGCAGACGACCAGCGTTAGCCAATCAGGGGACGGGATGATAGTAAGGCTGCAACGCTTCATCTGGCTTATAAAAAAAAGCTCATGTACCAAACAAGAGCTTTTTTTACAGCGTCATTTTTGATGACTGTTCTTTTAAGGGTGTGGCAATTGAGGACATAGAATAAGATTGTAATAGAAAATAGCCTTAGAAAAAAGTTATAGATCTAAGAACAGTTCAAAGCCATGGGGGCTACACCATGTTTTTCTCGTGTGGAAACCCTCACGGATCCAACTTGAGGCGTGCCGAGGGGTCTGTCAGACTCATTGACAAAACACACGGCATTATTTAACTCTACCTTTAGCCGCGGCACTCTGGAGGACTTGCGCAGTTCGTCAAGCTCCCTGCCCCGGGAAAGACAATTGAGTTTAGTGGCAAAACATTTAATATAACTAACACACAAAAAAAAATTGTGTGCCAAAAGGGCCTCAGCTCAGCATTATTTCAGGTTGGAACACATCTGCCCAAGGGTTGAGGATAAATTCGAAACAGTGTTACCTCGATCCTGGGCACTCAGGGCAGGGAAGGAACAGAGGTGGGATTTAGTCAGTAAGAGTCTGACACGCCCAGCCGCTCCAACCTAGAGCGAGAGATGTTAGATGAGAGATGATTTCCCACACCACAAAAACAAACAAAAAAGGTCGCAACACATTTTATTTCACTCCCAACTGTTGCTAATACTTTCCAGCTTTTTGAACCAAGTACAGATAGTTGTTCTATCTCATCAAGGCGGTTTTTTTTTTTTTTTTTTTGAGGCTTTGGGAAATCATTTAATGACTTCTCCCGCTCTGGGTGGAGCGGGAGGGCGTGTCAGACTCGTACTGACTAAAACCCACCCCTGTTCCTTCCCTGCCTGAGTGCCCAGAGGTTCGGTAACTCATTTTCAGAATTTATCCGCTACCCCTAGGCATGCAGGCACCGGCCACGATGGGCCCCGTCAGTGGTGGCTGACAACATCTCTTTAAGGCGCGTGTGGAACACTACGCGCCGTCCACTCACGGGCCTGGTGCTGATCGGACAGCGAGCTACCCACTGCTCGCCGTCCGCAGGCCCGGGTCTACGGTGGCCGGAAATCGTCTCGCGACGTCCTACGCCCAGTAGGTACGCCCAGTACCTTTCCTGCGGTGGTAGCGGCCGGGGCCGTGAGGGCCACTCCGTTGAGCTTCCCTCACACGTCCCGCCTCCGCCTTCACGAGCATTACTGCTTCGCAGAAGGCGGAGACTGCCTCCCATTCCCTCTCGCTCCGTACCATGGCCTGAACCAGGGCCGGGCGCGAGAGGTCGCCGCCACCTATCGCATCCACGAGGACACGGCGGTGCTCCGCCCAAGCAGGGCAGACCTCCACCGTATGCTCCACCGTGTCCTCTGGGCGATCCGCGCAGTGGTAACATCAAGGCGGGTCGGTTTTGAATGTGTACATAGGTTCACGTACACTTGTTTTTCTGTGTGCGTAAGCTCGAAGCAGTCGGAGTGCTTGTTGTCATAGGGAGTGGCTTACGAATACAGAAATAATGTACTCATGTATAAAATGTTACGCACACAACCAAGACCAACCCGCCTTCGTGAAATAGAATGTTAAAGGAACTGGGGGCGTAGGAGTGTCTCAGCGACATGTAGCTCTATCTTTGCACTTCCCTAAGAGTCTTCTTACGTGAGGAGTGTGATGATAACAGAAACACCAGTCTTTAATACAGCATGAATTGTATACATGCGAGTGTACATCTGAGGTTCCCTATTGTCTATATCTTGCAAACAAAACAAATATGTGTTCCTTTATTGAAAAGATTCCAATTAGCACAATATCTATACTAGGTTTAATTTAAGAAAGAATGCAGAGTTACCAAAAGGACTACCAGTCCAACCAGCTGTTAAATGTTGAATCAAAATCCGCAAGCACACTCTTATCTTTGCAGTAAGCACTATCGTCCTTAAATGCACCGTCTAGACTAGATCCCTTTGACTCTATTTGAACAATGATTAGTAAAATGATAACGAGTTTATAATTAGAAGCGTGTTCACAAAGACCGTTACAACTGCTAAACACACATGCCACTTGATTTGTATGAAGTACGCATTGTACCTTTATTTTACGGCGCTACTGTAAACGATCGTTCTTGGTTGGGTCTTTTTATTATTATTACTAGCCTACTGTCCCACTGCTGGGTTAAGGTAGAGAATCGAAGAATCCTGACCGTCGGAAGGAATGGAATAAGCTCCCTTCCTTCCAACGGTCACGAATCTTCGCTTCTTCTTTCATCCAGCCAGTTGACATCAATTTGATAGGCACTATGTAGTACATTGCTGCTTTGACTTATAAGAAAACAAACATGTACGACGTAGTGCTATTATAATCGATGTCCACCGAGCAATGTACTGCAAAGTGCCTATTAAATTGATGTCCACTGAGTTAGCGAATACTCCTGCTGGTCGTCCCGCCATCTACTTCGTGGTCTGCCGCGGCCCGGTGTCGTAGCAAGTCGTACCGTGTCGGTATTATGACGTTAAAATGTTTTGGTTCTCTGAATCCCATGATATTAAATTATCTTCAATTATGTGCTGATCATACTTACGCAGATACTTATTTTGTTTTTTTGTGCGGTACCTTTGCAAAGACATTATCTGTGGGAGAGGAACAAGAGAAGAGTTCAATTCCCGTATGTTCTGAAAGATTTATAGTCCTTTGTGCTATATAGGGTGTAGCGGAAATGCTTGGCCATATTTTAGATACTCCCTCTGCCCATGGAAATGAAAAGCTTTCTAATACGTCACCGCTCTACGCCTCACTAGTGAGGCCGCGCGAAAAAAAAAAAAATATTATTAATTATTATTATTAAAACCCTATTGTCGCGTTACCAATCGGTAACGCCGCGGTACCTGAGAAAGAAAGTCTAATCCGAAAAAAATAATTTTGGGTCTGCCATAGTTGTATCACTTTCTGCTCAGGGGTTGTGGATAAATTCGAAACAGAATTACCGCGCCCCTGGGCATTCAGGGCAGGGAAGGAACAGGGGTGGGTTTTAGTCAGTAAGAGTCTGACACGCCCTCCCGCTCCACCCTAGAGATGGAGATGTCATTGGATGATGTACCAACCCACAAAAAAAAAATTGTATCATTTTGTACGGAAAGTCCAATTCTTTTTTGGGAAATTTCCATGATATCTTTGATGAAAATTGTACATTGCAAACTAGCAGGTATGCGTACTTTCAAGGTAAATACTAACACTACTCAATCTCAGAATTTTTTTTAATCACGAAATAAGTAATATCTGGTGGCTCTTGGATCTTACTCTCAAAGTCAAAGTCAAAGCATTTATTTCAAATAAACCATTTACAGGCACTTTTGAATAGTCAATGAGTCGGTCAGTCAGAAAGCTGAAGTTAATTGCACATTTCAAAGCGTAGATCTCTATGGAGAAGAACGTGCAAGAAACTCCATGGATACTCTTTTAACCCAGGTTATGTATTACAAATCCTGGTTACATACTCTAATACTTTGGTACTCGTATGGATTGTATATGTCGGTCCTAATCTTGTCCTAATAATTTATTTTTCGTTGCCAGTTAGTCTTTCAATTACGTTCCATGTACCTACAATCGTAGCGGTAGTATTTAATCACATTTGTACCTAACTAGCGAGAGACACCTAAGCACATTAGATATGCTTACCTCAACACATGTATTTAACATGTACCACACACGTACAAAGGTACGTCCACACGATACAAGACTTACGTAGTAATACACCGACTTTTTGTCTGCACAGATATCTACGTAGTCTGTATTAAGGCTGTATCGTGTGGAACATACCTTTACATTTCACATGTAGGTATGTATGTATTTGACGGTTCTCGCCTAAAGGTGAGGTTAGCAATGTTCATGAATAGTTGAACGGTCTCGAACTTTATCGTCTTTTCCTTTGATTTTCAGCCGTAAAGTGCAGTTATTATGCTATAAGTCTTGTAACAGGTAAGCTATTCAGTGATCCAGCTTTAGTTTGTGAGTCTAGGGAATATTTCATCGGATGGCAGTAGAATCTCAGACTTCATCATAGTGGCTGAATAATTGCTGGGTTTTCTAACGTCATCCCAAGGACAGTAGTTTTCGTAAAAGTTGTGTACAGTCAAAAAGAAGACAGATAGTTAGATTGTACACCAAAAATTTACACAAATTATACAAACCTAAATCTATGGGTACAATGGCGGTGGTATCGCTAACAGCGATATGTACCAGACAAACTTTGCATGGACTAGTTACCTTACCAGCTCATAAATTTGCAAGGTGTCTTATAGCATGGTTACAGGAAAAGAATTTTTACTCAGTAAGCGACATATTTAATAAAAGGTTGGAAATTAAATATCAATCGTAATCACTTATCCTCGGACATTAACAGTATTCTAAAAATGTATGTAATATTAATTATATTGCAAAATTGCTACTCAATTTTGAAGTTATACATCTTTAGGCGCGAAAAAAAGATAAGAGTGAAATTTTAAGATGCGCGCGCATCACTGTCACACAAAATTCACAGGTTGAAGTTAACTAGAACCGATCCACCCTGAAGTTAGCTATGTGGTCTGTGGTTCATGAATAATGATTTTTTTTTCCTTTTGTAAACTTTGTGACATTTTGGTTTTTTATCTTGTTACGCCGAAGAAGTAAGTATAACTTCTTACATGCGTACATAAGTACACACACACTTTTTTATTTTTATTGTAGTTATAATATTAATAATTTTAAATAAGTAAGTATAAACCCAAATGTTTGCATGTCACAGTATTATGACGTGTTATGGATCTGTATAATTATTTATTTTAACCGAAATTGTACCAACACTTATGGCGAATAAATTGATTTGATTTCATTTGAACTAAAAATAGAAGACAAAGAGTTACCTAGTGATCTGGATTTACCTTTGGGAACACTTAACGTCTCACTTTCAAAACTTATTGCTTATCGCATTGGGTCTGAAAACTTACTTAGGTAGGTTTTTCTCTGTAAGTTGTTTTATGAACACAACTTACTGAGAAAAACTCATGTTTCATGTTTCAAAAACATGTTTCCTATCAGAATACCTTTCACCAAGTACCTATCTCTTAAAAGCATTAACATTAAACATTCATTCCTCTTAAAGAAAAATGTGTCTCTCCTCCATATTTCCTCTCTAATTGGACACTAACTTGCTGTAAGAGCTGGGTGCTCGTTCATAAGCTCTAATCAGCTTGGCTCCTTCTTAAAGCCATTCTTTGTGAACTGCTTCACAAGCGTTTCTTTCCTACTCATGTTACTTAGCTCTGTGTAGACGCTGCTACCCTAGTACTTATCGCTCTAAATAGTGTGGGAGGATTGATAAATGGTTGTACTTAATCTTTGTGCAAATTGCGATTTTGTGTCGAGGGTTTTTATCTGTTTTCTTTATTTGTTTACTAGCGACCCGCCCCAGCTTCGCTCGGGTACAAATTATACATATAAACCTTCCTTTTCAATCACTCTATCTATTAAAAATAACCGCATCAAAATCCGTTGCGTAGTTTTTAAGATTTAAGTATACATAGGGATATAGGGACAGAGAAAGCGACTTTGTTTTATACTATGTAGTGAAGAGAAGGTTTAATCACAAACTGATTATGCTACCCTCATCGTTACAAACAATTTCCTTATTCTAAATTCTATTTTGACTAATTTATACAAGGTTCTTGCATCATTTGACAACGGAGACGCAAGAATACTGTTACATCTACCAACGTCCATTGACTTGGGTAAAATTAAAATTCTTTCGGCCTCGTTCTGGACGCACCATCAGTATATTATGGCAAGTATCTTGCATTAAACTATTACCCAGAAGATAAACAAATTTTTCGTTGGTATTAAATATGTGCCGATCGGAGCCGAAGAGCCATAACAATTTCTGATTGACTCATGTTTGCCTGGTCAACAAACAACGAGAAAGTGCTGATTGGATACAAAACTACCTTGCCCAGTGACCTCTGGTTTGTGTTTATGCTTTTTCTGTGTTTACTGTATATTCTTAAGTTTATTTGCGACTATATCTATGTCTAATTTGCTTTTGTATTAGCCTTAAAGATATGACTAGATAGGTACACGGTTTTCGTTGGGTTTAACACCGTAGGTATATTTATGACTAACTAACGACCCGTCTTGGCTTCGCACGGGTGCATTTTTTTTTTTCGATTTCCCTCAATTTTCTTTCACAAAACCTTGTCCAGACCTTTACGAAGAAACCAAAACAAGAATTAGTTAAAGTCTGAAGTGATGTGCTTACATACATTCAGCAATTGATTTTTGTTCATGTATAATATGTATATATATACATGTAAGACATGTGTGAACGGGGTGCTCAACAGTAAGCTCCTGGCATACCTAGAAGCTAACTAAATTTTGGCGGAAACCGTATTGAAGTACTAAGGATGCTTAGTTACCGTCAATACGGTTTCCGCCGGTCAGCTGGGGATCTTCTGCCGTATGCCATTCACATCTGGAGTGAAGCCCTTGAAAAGCACGAGGAAGCACTTGCCGTCTCCCTCGACATCTCGAAGGCTTTCGACAGGGTCTGGCACGATAACCTTATAAGTAATATTCCTTATTTCGGTCTTGGGTAAACCGAAGTAAGGAAGTGGACTGTGTGATTGGATTGTAGACTTCCAGAGAGATCGGTTCATCTGAGAGGTGATTGATGGCTGCTCGTCCGGTCAGCTGGATATTAATGCCGGGGTCGGTGCTCTCGGCACCTTTGGGTATGCAGACGACAGCAATGTTACTAAGAAGTACGTGTCCAACGCACGAGCTAGTGGGTTACAGATCCAGTCTCTTCGAGAGCCTATGGTTGAACGCTTGAACTTGTCCTATATTGATAAATTTGATCCTGGGATATCAAGACATTAGGATCTACTTACGACGTCTCTATTCCCTTCAGAAAACAGACAAGGTGCAAACAAACATCTGTGGTAATCCAGGTGTAAATACACTCGCAAACAGAGTTGCTTGCACGCTTATAACGACTTCATTCCTCTAACATGGCAGTACAGTCGCGTGCAACATAGACATAAATACCTGACATATCACGCGATTGTTTACTAACACTGGTTTACACGATCAACAGAAAAGCGACGTAAAATGACAATGGTAACACGTGTCAATGTTTGTGACACATGAAAATGTCTAATATTACTTGAACTGCGATGGGTATGCGAACTACATTTGACTGCCTTGTTGGTTGGTATTGGGATAGACTAGACTAGGGATCATCATCATCATTATTTCAGCGGCTGATGACAACTTTGTATGGAAATTCCATTACATAGAATTTACATATTTATTGAGTTCTTTGCGGTAGTTTGTTCTGAAACTGTTAATTTTTTTTTTAAGTCTTCCTGCGTTCCTTGGGCAAACCTTGGGATCATAATCTATATTTTTCTTGTCCGGTCATGACACAGTTTATTTTTTATTTGCTACAAAGCCGGTAAATCTCTATGCAATTCGATAAACTCAAGTAGAAGTCCCTTTTTTTTTTTGTTTTTTTTTGGGGGGTGGGAAATCATCCAATGACTTCTCCCGCTCCAGGGTGGAGCGGAAGGGCGTGTCAGACTCTTACTGACGAAAACCCACCCCTGTTCCTCTCTGCCCTGAATGCCCAGGGGCGAGGTAACTCTTTCGAATTTATCCTCAACCCCCGGGCAGGCATCGGCCATGACGGGCCCCGTCCTGTTTGCTGACAACTCTTTGAGGCGCGCGTGGAACACTACGCGCCGTCCGCAGGCCCGGGTCTACGGTGGCCGGAGATCGTCTCGCGACGTCCTCCGCCCAGGGCGTCTCCTGCGGCGGCTGTTGCTGAGGGCGTGAGGGCGAGTCTGTTGTTGCAGCCTCTCCCTCACCCGTTTCGCCTCCTCCTAAGTAAAAGTCCCTTACTTTTATCTTTCACAGTGTACTTGCTCGCTATTTTGTTTGATTTTAACGACCCTACGTTACACCGTGACTGGCCGATCGCGACTGCTCCAAACATTGGACTGAAAAATATTGCGCAATAAATTTAAGCTCACTTAAACTTTTGTTCAATCATTGCGCAATGTTTCAATACTACTCCTACACATTGAATAATATTGTGTAATCATCTATATTGCGCAATATTATTGTGGGTGTATGGGGCGCCTAACACTGGTTTACACGTGTAGTATCCACGCAATGTGTATAATAATAGTACTTGGCTTGCCAACGCACCACCGCACAGGCCGGCAGTCCGACCTCAACTGCCGTCCCCACCATTCGGACCGTTATTTATAAATTATAACCACCGACGGCGACGTATGCGCTCAAGATAAGTCATAAGTATATCTACATACACTACAACACGATCAACAGAAATGCGACGTAAAATGATAATAGTAACACGTGTCAATGTTTGCAGACACATGAAAATGTCTAATGTTACTTGAGCTGCGATGAAAATAGGAACTACATTTGACGACCCTGTTGGTTGGTATTGCGATAGAATAGACTAGACTAGCGATCATCATCATTTCAGCCGAAAGGCGTTCTCTACTGGACTTAGGGTGTTATTACACCAATCGATCGATTGTTTGTCGACCGGTATCCGTGGATCAGCCAAAGCTATTATACTCATACCAGTCGATCGATGTTCGACCGATGGCCGATCGATGGTCGATCGACGATCGATCGATTGGTGTAATAACACCCTGAGACCTCCTCCAAGTAACGGATTCCCGCGGCCCTCACCAGTTCATCAGTCCACCTTGTGTTGAAGACGCAGTGTTGGAAGGCCTCCCCTTCCAACACTGCGTCTTCCTCTCCAAAAATATTTGGTATTGAAAACAATTTATATTACCAATTCGCACTAAGCATTTCCGAAGGTCTTTCATAATGCGCGCAGCAAAGGAGTGGAACTCTCTACCTGCGTCTGTGTTTCCGAATGCATACAACCCTAATCTCTACAAAGTTTGAGTTAACAGGCTTTTTCTGATTAAGCTCGCTCCATCGTTGACTCTGTCTCTGTCACTTCTGACCTAGACTATAGAGTCAAGAGCAAACCCATCTAAAATATAAAAATGTATTGTTCCTACATGAGCTAATGTGAAAATACCCTTCAAAGTTTTGTTTCTATTCATCCCTGCATCACCATTCACCCCATTTGTAGATACTAGGCGAAAAGACGGTGTACACACCTCGTTCTATCCAATATTAAAATAAAAATTTGAGATATCTATCAACGAAAACTTCTTTACAAAAAATACAGCCGACTTCCAAAAAAGAAAATAAACTTAAAATTGAATATTAACTTTCATTTCGGCAGTCCATGTTTGTATTTTATTTCTTCGTTAATTGACACCGACTTCCGAAGTTAAAGTTATGTTTGAATTTTAAGTGTATTTTATTTTTTGGAAGTTGGTTGTATTTTTTGTAAAAATAAAATATATTTTTCACTTTTTAGTTGTTATATCCAAGAACTACAACTAAATATTAAAGTTACATTCGAATTGATAACCCCAATACATGGAATATGGAATTTGAACATACTCGTAATTGGAGGAGACCAAAACGTCATCTACATGTACACATTTTTGGTTTTTGTTGATTTTTTCAAAAAGCGCTAAAGCAATTTCGATAAAATTTATATGAGACTACCTCTGGAGTTAACTCTTTCAGATGAAAGAAGAATTTTGAAAATCGGTCCACAACTGACAGAGAAATCGGTGGACATACATAAAAAAAACATACATACAGTCGAACATAGAACCTCCTCCTTTTTGCGAAGTCGGTTAAAAAGACCGCTCCATGTAATTAGCAGTTCTATAAAAGAGCTGTGTTACAATACATGTGGACAATAATATTTGATCTACTTATCTCGTCCTTGTGTGGAATGTCAAGATAAACTAGATGCTAAACACAGGTTTAAACTGTTGCATTGATATAAGGAAAGGCAAATAAACGTCGGTACTACGCTGGACATTAAAACTTGAGGCGCAATTAGGGTCTGCACGATGTCTGTCAGTGAACTTATTGTTCTATATAAGTAGACACGAGTCGACACTGTAATCACTTTATTTATCCGTGTAAAATATGCGCAGTTATGTGGCGTGTGGCGCTATCAAAATCATATAATGTTACGATACAGGCATAGATTCCTTAAAACAAGCTTAACTGTAAAGACACATACAGATTTATTTTGTCCCGAAATCAATGCATTGGTTGAATTTTGTATTTATTAGTCTAAATAAAAGAAACAAATTGTCGTCACATAAAAAAAAAATGTTCTATGTGTTCCCATAACATGGTATTATTAAAATCTATTAAAATAAACACAATGGTTCCTACTATATATTAGATTTAATTCAGAAATAAATAATACCTAATTAAAATTTATATGTTAAACTGTGAAATGGAATGTTTGACAATCGATGAACGGAACGTCATCTTGTGAATATGGCGCACGGCTCTTTTTTTGCTTTGATACGTTGATGGAACAAAATCTCTGTATCTTGGAAAGATCTAAGAAAATATTTAACTGATGTCTCGAAGGGCAGCTGGAACCAAAGTTCAAATGTGTTAAGCATTGGGATGTAGGACGCTGTGAGTAGTCTTTTGGGATATTTTCTGTAATGATGCTAAATCTTGGCGTGGCATTAATGAGTTTCACCTAAATGTTCTCTTGTCGGCAGGGTTCCTACGTTAGATTTAATTGATAATATGGAAAAACTTTATAAAATGGTTGGATCATAGGTTTCACTACGTTTTGGAGGAACAATGCGGTCTTAGCAAAGGGTTCCGAACACAAGCATCCACGTGTCCAGAGATGCCCATAATTAGATGACCACGGCATAGATACTGCTTGTGGGTCTCACCTCATTGGACCTTTAATCTTCTGTCTTCGAACGATAGGGTAAAAGTGATTCATCATAAATTGTAAGTTCAACATACAATTTTCTGTAAACTGAGTGCTCTCTTGTGTGATGCGGTGTTAGCAATAAATGTGATATATGTGAAGACCAAATTCAAAGGACTCTTATTTACTACATACAAACCACGTGTGCAGTGTGCCCGAGGATTGGTAACCAGGGTCTCATGCCATAAAATATCTCTGACGCTCGCCGGTGGAAGAAATAATTTTCTTTACAATGGCTAAGTACCTAAATATTGATATTTTGGTAAACTGCTGAAAACTGAAAATCAGTCGCGGTAATAATGATTAAAAAGTTTTAAAAGTGACTGTACAGTATTGTACGCCCTTTTATTTATTTATTTTTTTGTGGGGTGGGAAATCATCAATCCAATGACATCTCCCGCTCTAGGGTGGAGCGGCAGAGCGTGGCAGACTCTTAATGACTAAAACGCACCCCTGTTCCTTCCCTGCCCTGAGTGCCCAGGGGCGAGGTAACTCTGTTTCGAATTTATCCTCAACCCCTGGGCAGGCATCGGCCATGATGGGTCCCGTCATGAATGCTGACAACTCTTTGAGGCGCGCGTGGAACACTACGCGCCGTCGACTCTCGGGCCTGGTGCTGATCGGACGGCGAGCTACCCATTACTCGCCGTCCGCAGGCCCGGGTGATATTGTGCGCCCTAAGATATTACAGCGATCTTTATGAAATTATTTTAAGAACTGACTTTAAATTTCCACCTGTGACAAATAATAAATGAATTTGATTTGATTTCAAATCGTCATATCATAGAGAGTTCGCAATGATTCCCTTTTTTATGTTGGAAATCAATCAAATAATTCCCTCCGCTCTGGGTGGAGCGGGAGGGTGGTTCAGAATCTTACTGCCTAGAACCCACCCGTGTCTCTTCTTTTGCCTAGATGCATTCCAGGGCCGCAGTGACTTTTTCAAACACTCCTGCGTCCTGCAGGCATCGGCCCCAGCGGGCCCCGTCAATTATTGCTAACAACTCTTTGAGGCGCGCGTGGTACACTACGCGCCGTCGACTCGGGTCTGGTTCTTATCGGAACTTGCTCGTAGTCCGCAAGCCCGCGCCTACGGAGGCCAGGAATCGCCCAGCGACTCCCGACACCCAGGGTGTGGGCTAGGGGCATGAGGGCACGAGGATTGCCTCTCCCTCACGCGTTCCGCATCATCTTCTTGCCCTCGTTCTATGCTAGGTTCTTGAGATTGGCGCAACACGTTTTCTTCTCTATTACGTCCTGTCAGCCGTCACTCTATGTCACCCTTCTCTTTCATGCATATATCATCCCTCCACACTCCATCCACATTTAGTAATGATTCCATTTACCCCATAACAAAACAAATACAACGCGGCTTTTCTATTACTGATCAGCAACCAATGAGAGAGGAAAATTGGACCAATTCCCTTCGACTAATAAGCCGCATTAGCGGAAAATTAATTACCGTGATATCGATAAAAGAAAAGAATATTCTCTTGCTACCTATACTTTAATATAATTCTGCACGAGTGAAAGCCAAGGGCGCTAAAAGACTGAGTTTGTTAGGTACCTGGTGTACCTATTTTCTTAATTTATACACGGATACGTGTTACATAATGCTCTAAACTGTGTTTTTCCTACCCAGGGGTCGCGTATCTGACGGGACCCATCATGGCCGAAGCATGCATGCCAAGGGGTCGCGGATAAATTCGTAACAGGGTTACCGCGCCCCTGGGCACTCAGGCATGGAAGGAACAGGGGTGGGTTTTAGTCAGTTATGGTGTTTGTATTTTATTTCTTCGTTATTTGACACCGACTTCCGAAATTAAAGTTAATTTTTTAATTTTTAGTGTAGGTATTTTCTTTTTTGGAAGTCGGTTGTTTTTTTATTTAGTTTTTTTATTTTTCACTGTTATTTTATACCCCAGAACTAAAAACCCCAGTAACATGGAACGTGAAATTTAAACATACTCGTAGTCGGAGAAAACCAATACGTCATTTATCTATACGTCTTTTTCGTTTTTGTTCAGTTTTTCAAAACAAAAAGCACTGAAGCAATTTCGATAAAATGTATATGAGACAACCTCGGGAGTATATTCTTTCGGATAAAAAAATAATTTTGAAAATCGGTCCACAACTGACAGAGAAATCGGTGGAAAAACATACATACAGTCGAACATAGAACCTCCTCCTTTTTCGAAATCGGTTAAAAACAAAGTCACTTTCTGCGTCTGTTTGTTTCTCCGTTGAATCCTCCTAAACCGCGCAACGGATTTTGATGCGGTTTTCACTAATAGAAAGAGCTATAAACTAAGAAGGTTTTTGTATATAACTAGCTTCTGACAGCGTCTTCGCGTGCGTGGAATTAGTACTGCCCCCGTTATAAACTTCTTACCCCTTTTTCACACCCTTAAGGGTTGAATTTCGAAAAACCCTTTCTAAGTGGATACTTACTCTTCACAAAGAACACTCCCTCCAAATTCCATGTCTCTAGGACCAACCATTTAGGCTGTGCGTTGATATTTCAGTCAGTCAATCAGTCAGGACTTTGAATTTTATATATACAGAAGATTTGCAACCGTGAAAAGCCGAGGCTAGTTTCAGGCATAAAACTCGGGAGGTCAATGCACATCCACATGTAATTTCCATTTGTCATCGTCATCATTAATTATTTCGAACAATTATTACTAATTTGTGGTAATCACTGCGATAACTATCTAAGCTTAAATCGATTATTAAGATAACATTGTTCACTTGTATCTTTTTCTTTTCAAAGTTGAATGAACTGCCATTGTTTCATGTGTAATAATGGGAATAGACTGCAAAGTAATTGGGATAGAAAAACGCGCTACATTTGATGTGTAAACTGCTAATTACTTAAGTGCTAGGTACAAAAGTAAGCTGGTAACATTTATGATTGTACATAGTTTTGTACTTTAAGGCGCTGTTATACGACTTCTAATGGTTTTTAATTGACCATCACGTCTAAACGACTAGTCCTACTTCTTTGAAAAAAATTAAATATACGTTACTCTTGACAATTTCCGTCGTTATTTGATATTTGAAATTATATTTTTATAACATAGTGTAATTAATTTGTAAAGTTATGTCTAACGCGGATGAAAAATTGAGAATCACGCACGTATTTTTATGAAAACTTCACCATTTTAAAGATCAATTAATTATTTATATTTTAGTATACGTGTTTTAGTATAATACTGGTTGTTTTATGTATAATAAATTAATAACGCGTCTAATTTCGGACAGTGCGCCTTGATGGGCGAGTCCTATTACTGGGTGGACGTACGACGCGTTACGTGAGCTCAGCACAGAACACGCAAGCTAACCACTCAAGTTTATTGGCAGTTAATAGCGCCTCAAGGGTTCCGTACCCGAAGTTTTTACATGTTCATGGCTCCCTACCTGAAACGTGTTTTTTTTTGGCTTTTTTGCTCGATCTTAATAATAGCAACAAGTAGATGCGTATGTAATCTTGTACAATGGTACGGAACCCTTCATGCTCGAGTCCGACTCGCACTTGGCCGTTTATTACACTGTTACAGTTATTAAGTAAAAAACGTAGTAAGTAATATAAAGGGTGTAACAGAAAGGTGTAGATGCAGTTCTTAAAATATTGGATATATTTTAAAAACTGCATCTGCCTATCGATATGAACAAGTTTCTTCAAGAACCCCTGAAGAAATTCTAAAAAAAAAAATTAACCTCCTATACAATTATTTATCAGCTGATAATAACTTTGTATGGAATGACCAATTTTTTTTTGGGAATTTTCTATTTTTGCTTATAGAAAGTTGTTCATTGCGACGGCCAGAACCGGTTTTTAAAATATGACCACACCTTTCCGTTACATCCTGTATAAAAAAACTAATACTTACTACAAGTATATAAAAAAAACACGTTTTTCATATCCTTCTCAGCAAAACCGTATCATGGGAATGCATAAAAAATAACTAGTTCGCCATCTTTGGGAGCCCGCCATATTGAATTTAAAATGACGTCACTAGATATGTGCATGGTGCATTGTAATATTTGTAATCCAAACTAAACATGTAGGTACTTATGCAAAATTTCAGCTCAATCGGAAACCGAGAAGGGTTTTTATATAGTTGGTTACAACTGAAACTAATAAAAGCATGTAAAAATAATAAAATTTCAATAACTTTTCAGCCGAGTGTGTAGAATGTACGTTACGTTATGTAGTTAGAATTTAGGTATTTTGATTGAATGCTTTCATTGTGTTGAGCCACACCTAATGCTTTGGTTATTAAAGTAATTAATTAACACAGTGTTTTTGTCGAACATGTCGTGTGGAAAGTTTTGAGTGAGAATGTGTATGCTTATATGACCTGAGAGGATAGGTAGAGGCTAAGGATACAGGCTAAGAAACGAATGGATGGATAGTGAGAAAGATAATTAGCCTTAAAATTGTTAGCTGCGCCTCGCGGTTTCATCCGTGTAGATCGGGATTAAAAGTAGCCTATGTGTTAATCCAGGGTATAAGTTATCTACATAACATATTTCATCCAAATCTGTCCAGCCGTTTGAGCGTGAAGAAGTAACAAACATACAAACACACATACACAAACTTTCGCCTTTATTATTAGTGTATTTTCATTTTTGAAAGTCTGTTGTATTTTTTGTAATAAGTGTTTTATTTTTCACTTTTTGGTTGTCATCCCCAGAACTAAAACTAAATATTAAAGTTACCCCATAGTTGATAACCTGAAACCCCAATAACATGAAACATGTAATTTGAACACACTCGTAATTGGAGGAGACCAAAACGTATGTATACATATTTTTTGTTTTTGTAATTTTTTTCAAAAAGCGCTGAAGCAATTTCGATAAAATTTATAAGGGACCATCTCTGAAGTATACTGCTTCGGATAAAAAAAATTGAAAATCGGTCCGCAACTGACTGAGAAATCGGTGGACATACCAACATGAATAAAAAATAAAAAATATACAGTCGAACATAGAACCTCGTCCTTCCCAGATAGCACGTCTTATCCATCAATTTCAGCTGTCTATGGGACAAAACCTTCAAATGAGTAGTCAGTATTTACTACCCACATTTATCCTTCTTCCGGGTAGAAAATATTGAATTTAGAACCTGCTAATCAGTGTTCGTTATTGAGAACCGATAAATTTACATGGTCATCATCAGACCTTTTTTTTTGGTGGGGTGGGAAATCATCCAATGACTTCTCCCGCGGGCGTGTTTCTTACTGACTAAAACCCACCCCTGTTCCTTCCCTGCCTGATTGCCCAGGGGTGCGGTAACTCATTTTCAGAATTTATCCGCTAGGCATATCATCAGACCTTCAGAGTGAATCATGTGGTAGCACCCGTGCTCAATTAGGTAAATGTTGAAAGCTACTAATCACATGTTTTTTTTTTAAAAAAAAGAAAAGGCCCAATACGTCGAGAAAGGAGATGACTGCAAAAAGTGATGAGACCAATTAAAGTTGTTATAAGGGAATATACAAGAGAAGACGATGAACATTTTTGTGGAAATTTTCTTAATTTCATATTTTCATTACAAAATATGAGAAATTATCGATACCGGTTCTTGATAATAGCGAGTACCTTCCGTTATCACTACATACTCGTATTATGAAACAATGTCCCCCACCGCCTCTGTACGCGATAAACTCAAAAACATGCCAAGTGCGAGCTCGCAGTTGCGCATGAAGGGATTCGTACCATCGTACAAGATTAATACGCGTCTACTTGTTGCCATTATTAAGATCGAGCACGTTTCTGTTAGGGAAGCACCTTTCATTTTTAATAATTTTTTATTATTATTATTCGTTACTATAGAGGCAACAGAAATACACATTTTGTGAAAATTTCAATTGTCTACCTATTACGGATCATGAGATACAGCCTGCTGACAGACAGACGGACGGAAGGACGGATGGACAGCGGAGTAATTAGGGTCCGTTGGTTACCCTTCGGGTACGGAACCCTAGACACTACTGGACGGATTTTCATGCGGTTTTCACCAGTAGACAGAGTGATTAATGAGGAAGGTTTAGGTGTAGGTATAATTAGTACCCGAGCGGAAGTTGAGGCGGGTTGCTAGTCTACTTTATTATGGATTAAAAATATATATAGTCCGTCAGTAAGATTACCAAAAAATAGTTGACATGTATTTTTTCTTTGTCACGTACACAAAAACCGAGGACAAGACAGTGCGTTGAAATTTCGCGTGACGTCACACCTACGTAAAAATGTGCCGCATTTTATCTAGAAGTGACGTAACAGACCCCGGCTCCTGAATTTTGATGCGTTTTATCTTTGTATTTTTTTTTTTTTTTGTAGATTTGGTAAAGCAAAAAATACGCAATATTTTTTAAAAGGATAGAAAAGATCGGAAAGGTGTGGTCATTGATAATATACAGGTTGTAACGGAAAGGTGTGGTCATATTTAAGGAGACGGTTCTGCCCATGGCTATGAACAACTTTCTCTAAAAAAATATGAAATTAAAAAAAAAAAATTAGACTTTCCATACAAAATTATCATCAGCTGATCAATATTCGTATGGGAGGTAAAAAAAATATTAGAATTTCCTCGGATTTTCTTGAAGAAAGTTGTTCACATCGATGGGCAGATGCAGTTCTTAAAATATGACCACACCTTTCCGTTACACCCTGTATATCTTACGGACTGAATAGAATTATTATTTTTTACCCAGGAAAGCATTTTCCCGGACAATACGTAAGTCCGGGCAAATACTTCAGGTTATGGAGAAAATCGGTACTAACTTATAATTTGTTTGTTTTCATTCGCGTTGTTTTTCTAACAATCTTGGAACAACAAGCAAGCAATACAGAATTTATTACATTTTATCTCTGTTTTAATATGCTAATAGATATATTTATAGTCGCCATATTGTCTCGTTTGTGCGTGAATTGGATTGTCTGGTGGACGTGAATTTATCTAATCTTCTTGTGTATTCCACAAGATTAGATAAGTTCATGTTCGCGTCGTTGTGAATATTGTTATTATATGATAAGAATGTACATGTCTGTTACAGGTAATGGATGAGTAAGTATTAACCTCTGTCCGGCCTTTCATATACAAAGATTATTACACTTGATCGAAGTAGGTTTGTATGTCCAACGTGAATTGTTTGTGTTTCCTCCCTCAACTTATTTTTTCTGAGATCATTTCGCTTCGCGAGCTATTAAGGTGAAAGCTCCGGGGTAGCCCGCGAAATTCAAAATTTCTTACGTTTTTTGCAAGTCAGTGTCAGGTGGTATCTTGGTCAAAATTTGATTCGCGGCCATAGCAAATATGTATTTATAGTTTTGTAATCATTAACATCATCAATACAACTTTCTCAGTTAGAATTGATGCCAAATGTAAGAATTTCATGAAATTCTAATTGAAAGAGTTGTATTGATGGTTTTAATGATAACAGTTCTGTAAATACGTACTTGCTACGGCCGCGAATAAAATTTGACGAAGATAGAACCTGACACTGACCTGCAAATTGCAAAAAACGTAAGAAATTTTGAATTTCGCGGGCTACCCTGGCGCATCCACCTTAAGGTAGGTGTTATTTTGTAAGGATACAAGCGAACCGCCCCATCTTCGCATGGGTACAAGTTATACATCTAAACCTTCCTCATATATCACTCTGTCTATTGGTGAAAACCGCATGAATAACCGTTTAGTAGTTTTTGAGTTTATCGCGAACAGACAGACGCGGCGGTGGACTTGGTTTTATAAAATGTAGTGATTGTATCGATGCCGAAAATATGCTTTCAGTTTTATTTTACAAGTAAAGGAAACCTCGATATCTTCTCAATTTCGAAATTCAAGTACAATTTCAATAAGATTTTTTAGCGATACTCAAATGTGCAGCTCGAAGATTTTTCTAATAAATCACATAGCTGGTTAGTAAGCCCTCTTCAGTTAACCGCAGGGGTGGCTAACGGCGCGGCTAGCCGCGCGGCTAGCGAGTTGGGAGTGAGATGGAGATGGAGAGAATGAGTAAGAGAGCATTAACTGACTGGCCTGTTGGTCTAGTGGTTAGTGACCCTGACTGCTATGCCGGAGGTCGTGGGTTCGATTCCCACCCAGGACAAATGTTTGTGTGATGAGCACGATCATTTGTTCTGTGTCTGGGTGTAATTTATCTATAATATGTATGTATTTAGAAATATATAAGTATGTTTATCAGTTGTCTAGTACCCATAACACAAGCTCTGCTTAACTTGGGACTAGATGGCGTTGTGTGATAGTTGTGGAATATTATTATATATTATTATTATATTATATTATTATTAAGTAAGAACGGTACGGGGGTACCATTCTTACTTAATGCTCTCTAACTCATTTAAAATTACTTTTCCGAAAAACCGGGTTCTAAATTGTATATCCTTCCGTAAATTTCCTCTAGCCTAGCATAATCAGCCTTGCTGGGACACAGACCTCCTCTCTGTGAGAGAGACTGGGCCTTAATCCACCGCGCGGGCCCAATACGGGTTGGTGGATGTCACATGTCTTCGAATATTCCCTCTAGAACAAGCTAAATTAATTAATTTAAACAGTTAAACTGAATCTATTCTGATTACCCCAGATCTCAACACCCACCTGTAGTTGCAATATTAATCAACTAATTGATCTGGGACGCTAAGCAATCAATTGATTGACATGGATTCTATTTGCAGTCTGCTGGAAAATGTGGAAATCATTTTCAACTGTTACTATTCTGTTCTTTTAACGCACCTTTTATGCCAGGAGATGGATCCTCTCTCTTTCTCTATAGTTTTGTTTGTTTTTTTATTATTATTTTTTATTGTTGATAGGCACGCGTGTGACCACTATCACACCTGATGGTAAGCGATGACGTGATCAAAGATGGAGCACGCTTGCCTAGAAGTAACCTATTCACTCTTGACTTAAAGACAATGACACTCTTGTCAATCATGTTATCTTCTAGAAAATCAAAACAGTTGATACTTTTTTAACATACTTCAATAAAATTAGGTTTTGCACTCGAACCATATGTATGTATGTCCGCGATTTTCTCAAAAACTTCTGACCCGATTTCGATGAGGTTTTCGTTATTTAAATGCATATTTTTCATATTTATATAATATATTAGGATCTGAAGAAGATCCTCGGAGAAAGAGAAAAGAACTCTTTAATAACGACACGGTGTACTGGACAGGTTCCTTAAACCTCAATCTCCCCACTTTCAATTTACCCAACCCAGAAGTGTGGTAAAGTTTTTCCACTTAACTAATTATCTTACTCCACATATTGAATCGCAAAACATCTTCCAAGCTGTCATACACGTGCCATACTAATAACCTCTATAGATAGACACACAGTCTTTGCAAACACGCCGTATTTCATCATACGACAAGCAAATAACGAGAAGTAATGTCCACTGTAATGGGCTTTACAGGATATTATGCACCGCCATTACTAACACGCATCCAGCTTGTTAGCTGAGTGTGTGTACCTTACCTTGTCCATCAATTATGACTGGCTTCCTTTTTATGGTATAGGTTTATGAGGCTTATCTAGTGATGGATATTTTTTGACCGACTTTCGAAAAAGGAGGAGGTTCTATGTTCGACTGTATGTATGTTTTTTTTTTATGCATATCCGCCGATTTCTCCGTCAGTTGTGGACCGATTTTCAAAATTCCCAAGGTCCCATATACATTTTACCGAAATTTCTTCAGCGCTTTTTAAGAAACTGAACAAAAACGAAAACTATGTATACGATATAATATATGTAATTTACGAGTATGTTTAAATTCCACGTTTTCCACGTTCAAAAATTTAAAATAAAAATATTAAAAAAAAACAGCCGACTTCCAAAAAAGAAAATACACTAAAAATTAAAAAATAACTTTAATTTCGGAAGTCGGTGTCAAATAACGAAGAAATAAAATACAAACACCAACTTCCGATATGAAAGTTATTTTTTAATTTTTAGAGAATTTTTTTTTTTTGGAAGTCGGTTGTTTTTTTTTTAAATATTTTTTAAGGTCCTATTCATCTAATAACTTCTACTACTCTGGTTGGAGCGGGAGGGCGTGTCAGACTCTTACTGACTAAAACCCACCTGTTTTCCTTCAGTTGCCTGTGCCACAGTGATGGATGGACTGGTATTTGAAAGGCATTCCCAACTATTTTTAGAGACAACTTCCTGCCTACTATGAAAAGATTAGAAGCACTGCTGAATGTTGAGAAAGTCTGAGCTATTTGCAACCATCTCATTTTAAAGCAAGGAGCTCACATACTATATACCTACCAGCTCTGCGTTATTTTTTTTTATATATTTGATAATTATGAGATAGCAGCCTTTTTGGCCTCGCACAGATCATTTCTACATAAGTAGTAATTTTTGAAGTGAAAACTTCTTTAGGCGCGTTGGGCATTTTTGAGATGGGAAAAACAATTGAACTCGCCACCGACATCGACACTGACACCGACAAATAATGTGAAATCCTTAAACTAGGAAAGGTTATAGACTGAGTGTCAAAAGCCAGCAATCTGAAGTACCAGAATGAGAAGCCGGCTTGTGTCTGTAAACGCGAAATAAGCTCACACAGACAAAATGAGGAGCCGAAACGTCATCGTTATGTTCGTCGAGATCACTCACACATTTTAACGATCCTGTTTCATTTAATGTCCAATGACGTTGCGTCTTTCATAGTCTAAGGTGAAATCATTGCACAAAATTCGATTTAAAATAAAGGACCACAAACCAGTCTCAGTAATAAATCCTCACTTCAAATTACTTACAAAAACTTAATAAACCTTCTGTTAATCCACTAAAGCATACAGTGTGTTACGGAAATGTGTGGTCATATTTTTGAAGTGAAAACTTTTTTAGGCGCGTTGGGCATTTTTGAGATGGGAAAAAGCTATTAAGGGCCTTCTCGCGGTCCAGTGGCGCCCTCATTGAATAAAAAATCGTAGTATAGCACAGAAAATAAATATAAAAAATCCAACTTCACGTTAGTTACAAAGAGGATAAAGAATTTTTACGTTGTTAAAATAGGTCTCAAAATGTTTCGTATCCAAAGTAGTAGGCAAAAGTGCCAAAAACGGCCATTTCTTGGATTTTTTAATATTTATTTTCTGTGCTATGCTACGATTTTTTATTCAATGAGGGCGCCCCTGGACCGCGAGAAGGGCCTTAAACTCCCGCGACACCGACCCGCTACGAGTGCTACGATGCGTAGCGCATCGCGTAGCGGATTGAAGTGATAACTTCTAAAGAAGTTGCGCGTTGGGCATTTATGAGATGGGAAAAAACAATTGAACTCGCCACCGACACCAAGTGAAAACTTCTTTAGGCGTAAGTTTTCACTTCTGTCGGCACTCCCGGAGTGCCACTCTTTTTTTATTATTAGAGCTAGTTAATATTTTATTTTGTGTTTTCCTGTGCGAGTCACAAATAAACTTTTTTTCTTTCTTTCTTTCACATTCTGTTTCATCCACGAAAACCATTGGGAATATGGCGACGCAATTATAAGGAACGTGCACGGCGTAGTCTGTGCCATCTAGTGGAGTAAATTCGAAACTTTTACCCTATAAAAACTTGTCATTGACATTTCCGTGTCCTGACTGGCCTGTTGGTCTAGTGGTTAGTGACCCTGACTGCTATGCCGGAGGTTGTGGGTTCGATTCCCACCCAGGACAAATGTTTGTGTAATGAGCACGATCATTTGTTCTGTGTCTGGGTGTAATTTATCTATAATATGTATGTATTTAGAAAAATATAAGTATGTTTATCAGTTGTCTAGTACCCATAACACAAGCTCTGCTTAGCTTGGGACTAGATGGCGTTGTGTGATAGTTGTGGAATATTATTATTATTATTATGTCGTTTATTAACTTTCTATACATATATAAATTATAATTTGAAATATTTCTTACAAATCATATAAAAAAGAAAAAAAAACACATTTAAAATTATAAAAAAATAATAGTCCGCCGGTGTCGGGAGCAGGGTCCAAGCTACCGGTAGTTAGGGCTCCAGAGACAGGAACCTCCTCACAATGCGAGCCGTATCGAGGAGTACTGCCTTCTGTATCAGACCCTTGATCCAACCGCGCAACGACAGCTTCGACAGGTGGTCGTCGAGGCTTTTGGCCATCAGGCCGTTGGCGGTAACGACTATCGGCACAATAACAGCCGAGTCCACATTCCACATATCGACAACCTCGTGTGCTAAATCAAGATATTTGATTTGTTTCTCTTTCTCAGCTTTCACGAGGTTCTCGTCATGTGGGATGGTGACATCCATTATCATTGTGCGGCGCGCTAATCGGTCTATCAACACTATATCAGGCTTATTGGCAACAATAGTCCTGTCAGTGATGATAGACCGATCCCAGTACAACGTGACATGGTCATTTTCGAGAACTGGGTCGGGCACATACTTGTAATACGGTACCTCACAATCCACAAGTTTGTATTTCAAAGCAAGTTGCTGGTGAATAATCCTGGCCACTTGGTTATGTCTGTGCAAATACTCGCTGTTAGCAAGACAAGAACAACCAGAGATAATATGTCTGATGGACTCACCCGGACGATGGCATGCCCGACACACGTCAACCGTCCCATCCTTCATAATATGTCTCCGGTAGTTATTCGTCAAGATAACTTCGTCCATAATCACACAGACAAAACCTTCAGTTTCCCCGAAGAGGTCGCTGAAACGTAGCCAGGCCACGGACGCCAAGAAATCTACATCAGGCCCATGAAGAACCCGATAAAAGCGCCCGTGAAGCTCCTTGCTTTTCCATATCTCCTTGCGGTCATCAGTAGTGAGTATTACAGGTTTGCGCCAGTTCTCTTTAGCCATGGACAACGGGGTGAGTCCCTTGTCCACTGAGACCACATCTCGGTGCATACCCACGTCGGCGTCGGCTTCTAGAAAATATTCTCTTAGACTGCACACCTCGCGGTTGTGGAGAGTCTTAGCGTTTAAAAAGCCTCGACCTCCACACTTCCGCGGGATGTACAGTCTCATCACCGATGAACGTGGGTGATGCATCCGGTGTGCGGTCAGCAGCGTACGGACCCTCCTATCCAGGGCGTCGAGTTCGGTCTGAGTCCATTTGAGTATGCCGAAAGAGTACATCAAAACCGGCATGACCCAACCGTTGAAGGCACGCACTTTATTCCCGCCCGACAAAAGGCTGTTCAATACCTTTTTCAGGCGGCCAAAGAAGCGCTCCTTCAGCGATTGTTTCATGTCAGTAACGTTAATGCCTAACGCTTCCGACATACCCAAATATTTGTATGTTTCGATCGAGGAGAGGGATCTAAGGTGTATGGAATCCGAGAGTTGAATCCTTTCGGATTCCATAATCCCCCCTCGCTTTACATGCATGACTGCACATTTGTCCACACCAAATTCCATCCTGATCGCGTTACTGAAAGTTTCAGTTACTTTCAGTAACTCCATCAGTCGTAAATTGTTGGGGGCAAAGAGTTTCAGGTCATCCATGTAAAGAAGGTGAGATATAGCTTGACCACCTCTTCTCAACCGATAGCCCAGCCCCGAGTCCTCCAGCAATGTGCTTAGAGGATTCAGGGCCAAGCAGAACCAAAGAGGACTCAAACTGTCGCCCTGAAATATTCCCCGTTTAATCCATATAGGCTCATCGTTCCCCTGAATTGGTCGACATCCTGGATAGCGAAGGACTGTCTTCCATTGCCCCATACATGACCCAAGGAAGGTGCACAGAGTTGTATCTATTTTGTACAACTCCAACACCCTCATGAGCCATGTATGTGGAATTATTATTATTATTATTATAAATGTAAACACACACGCATCATGCACACATGCAGCATGCGTAACTTGTACTGTAGAAATACTTGACATTGACATTTATGTGGCGCCCTCTATAGTTCCTGCACGCTCCCTATAGAGACAACAAAACCGCGTTTAAAAAATCTTGAGAGTGAAATAAGCTTTTGTACGAATAGAATACTAACTTATACCAAACATGTAATAACTTTATGTTTACACGATTCAAATTGGTGAAATCGTAAGCCAAAATTAAACAATGTAATTCAGGATTCATATGAAATTCCTATGACTCAGTACAAAATTCGTTTTCAATGAATGCTATTGAATATAGCAGTGATATGAACAAATAACGAGCTACCAACATGAGGCTGTAATGAGTTCTCAACGGATATTATGAGCTGAACTCGGTTATTGACGAACAGGGCCGGATTCATAGCTTCGTGCAACTTATAAATGGGTTATGATACCTTTCTAATACTTTTTTATTGAATGTTATTGAATATAGCAGTACCAACATGAGGCTGTAATGAGTTCTCAATGGATATTATGAGCTGAACTCGGTTATTGACGAATAAGGCCGGTTTTATAGCTTCGTGTAATTTATAAATGGGTTATGATATCTTTACAATACTTCTTTAATGAATGCTATTGAATATAGCAGTTATATGAACAAATAACGAGCTACCAACACGAGGCTGTAATGAGTTCTCAATGGATATTATGAGCTGAACTTGGTTATTGACGAACAGGGCCGGTTTCATAGCTTCGTGTAACTTACAAATGGGTTATGATACCTTTATAATACTTCTTCAATGAATGCTATTGAATATAGCAGTGATGTGAACAAATAACGAGCTGCCAACATGAGGCTGTAATTTATTTATTTTTATTTAATCATTTATTTCGAATTACAATGAGACTCATAGGGTTAGTAACAATAAATATACTTATTACTATGTTAGTAAGATATAAGACCATATAACATCAACAGCGACATACACACGTAAACAAATTATTAACAAATAAATTAATCATTGCTTCAGCATTCCACCCGAAATACTGCAGCAACGATTAACGACACAACAGTCCAGTCTGTCAGTAATCATGCCCAGGATGCCGTTGGAACTGGCTCGCACCCTGCGCACCAAGGATGCGCATCTTTTACGCATTAATGCATAAAAGCAATCAATACGCATTTCCGCAAACATTCCTGATGCGCTACAGAAGCGTAATGAGTTCTCAACGGATATTATGAGCTGAACTCGGTTATTGACGAACAGGGCCGGACTCATAGCTTCGTGTAGCTTATAAATGGGTTATGACTCTTTTCTATCATTTTAACATGATTTTATTAGCTACACCTGTAACTATGTTAAAAAATCTTAGAAGTTATATTTGCTCTAAGGGTGTTATTACGCCAATCGATCGATCGTTGATCGGTGCCATCGATCGATGGTAGAATGCATTAATCGACGTCGATCGATGGTAAAATGAATTAGTCGACGTCGACCGGTCGATTGTTTATCTACCGGTATCCGTCGATCAGCCAAATCTATTACACCAATCAATCAACGATCGATCGATTGGCATAATAACACTTTTTTTTTATTTTATTTTTTTAGTTTTTAAACTATAATATTTTATTATTAACCGGCCAAGTGCGAGTCGGACTAACGCACCAAGGGTTTCGTATCATCGTACAAGATTATACGCGTGACCTACTTGTTGCCATTATTAAGATCGAGCAAAAAAAAACAAAAAAAAAAAACGTTTCTAGTAGGGGAGCCCCCTTTAATTTTTAATATATTTTTATTTGTATCTGTTACGGATCATGCATACAGCCCGTTGACAGACAGACGGACGGATGGACGGACGGACAGCGGAGGCTTAGTAATATGGTCCCGCTGGTTACACTTCGGGTACGAGACCCTAAAAACTAAAAAACACTTTATTTTTTATTTTTTGGGTTCTTCTCAGCAAACCCTTTCATGTGGGATTCTTACTAAAATTACCCGAGCGATCACCATCAGCACATAATAACCCTTCCCTCCCCCTCCCGAACCCCTTTACCTCTTAAAAAAAAGACCGCTTCATGACCCCTCTAAGCAAAGCCTGTGAAAACACATCCCTGAGTAGAGGGGTCTCCCCTGGGCCTCGCTGGTGCACGGCAGCACGTGATCACAGTACCGCTGTATTCCCTGAAAAACTCGGTGGGCAGAGTCTCCACTTTAAAGACCTGAGATTCCAAAATCCCGCCTGGATTAAATGATCCAGATGGGGTTTCGGCGTGTCAGACGTCGAAGCGGTTGCGTCCCCGACGACGTCTTCTCTGAGCGAGATCAACCCTCTCACGATCCCGCTCGGTGGCGTCCTTCTGGACCATCATGGTCTCACAGAAGGAGACATTATAATAATATAATAATAATAATAATAAGTATTTATTTCGCAAAACATAGCACTTGCACTGAATACATTGTTTAAAATTAATATTTACATTATGATGCAATATTAGTCTCTATCCTTTAAACTAGGACTAGCCTGTATCTTAAAAGATAGGGTTCAGCCATATGGATTCAGTTAATATTCACAAACAAAAACAATTTAAGTGTAAACAGTGTCATTAATTTGTACTAACAGCTGTACAGAAAATTCAAAAATAAAAAAAAAAAAATAAAAATATTAACAAAAAGCAATCCTAAGCAAAACAAAGATGTGAAAGACAGCAGACATGCATGTGTATGATGTATGTGTAGGGGTGTGTGTGGGGTGTGTGGGTGAATGTGAGTGGGGTGTGTTAGGTGACGTGGGTGTGTATGTGTGTGTGTGAGGGAGGAAAGGGTTTCCGTTTATGTAATAAATATTAGTAATTGGATATAAAGTGTGAGATGTGATTTGTGATTTTGGAGTATGTATGAGTTATTATATTATATTAAGAGATGTAAGTAAGCAGATTCTCTGTTGTCACATAGTCCTGTTGTAATAGCCATTGACTTAATTTTTCCTTCAACATATGTCTATTTAAATCCAGCATGTTTAGGGTTTTATGCAGATTTTTATATAAATGTTTACTTAAAACGTAAAATTGGTGTTGGGCAAAAGAAGTTTTATGTATAACGCCTGACGGGATATTTGTGCGCTTTTTCGGGTTTGATTTAGGCATGGATCTATGAGTTCTAAGGGCTGACCGCAGAATGTACAGTTGTCTAACAGTTAAGACCTCACAGTCCTCGTAGAGTTGTTTAGTTGGATAACGGTATGGTTTTTTACACATAACCTTTAGTACAGCTCTTTGAGCTCTCTCTACTCTCAGCAAGTTGGATTTTGATGAACCACCCCACGCAGTAATGCAATATCCAATTATAGACTGACACAGGGCAAAATAGACCATCCTCAGAGTGCCCATATCAGCGGGTTCTCTTAGCGATTTGAAGACGTAAATGAGCCGCAATATTCTAGAAGTTATCATATCGAGCTGTTTGTCCCATCTGAGGCATTCATCAATTTGCAAACCTAGATATTTGACACTATCGCATCTATCCAGTGTAGGGCAAGTGCATGTATTTGATGAACTCTGGCATGAATGAGCAATTATTGTGAAGTCTTTAGGGGGCATAGTCTTTCGTCGGATTGCGAAAGGAATGTAACATTTCCCTCCAGTTTTCTGTGTCTGGCATAGCCTTCACTACTGCTGGCAGAGTCAGGTCTCGCCCGATCCTGGCGACCAGAATCCGCCGCTTGGTGCAGTGTCGTTGAGCGACGAGACAAGTACCTACTACTTTGATATTTTTAACCGACTTCAAAAAAGAAGGAGGTTATCAATTCGGATGTTTGTATTTTTTTTTTTTATGTATGTTCGGGCATAACTCCGTCATATATTGGCGGATTTGCAAAATTCTTTTTTTGTTCGAAAGGGGTTTATTCCAAAATTGTCCCATTTAAATTTCAAAAAGATCTGATGATGTGTTTCGGAGACAGACAACGGAACTCTTCAAAAATTGACAGCAAATCAACCGCGATTGCTGCTATCGTATGTCTATGAATTGTTAACACAGTTTAATGGGGAATCACAACTAAAAAGTGAAAAATAAAAAACTTTTTTGCAAAAAAATAGAACCGACTGCCAAAAAAAGTGCAAAATAACTTTAATTTCGGAAGTCGGTGTCAAAAAACAAAGACACAAAACAGGAACACCGACTTCCGAAATTAATTATCATTGAAATATATTCCTATTTTTAGAAGCTAAGAAAAAACCACAGACGTCACAGAAAACCTTCTAAATGAATTCAATCCATACAGTATCTAACAATAGGCACACTATTAAGAAAACGTTACAATAGTAGGTAATATACAAAAACCTACTTATGACACTTATTTAGGCGTTGTGGGCGTATATAGCTTCACAGACATAGTGACATATGATTCACTGGAACTAACCTTTCATTACAACCGAAATAGAAAAAGTAATGATACTTTTTCTACTCTATGAAAGCGTAGTAAGTCGGTGACGCACGTCTGTCTATCAAATATAAATGTTACTGTATTGTAGCTATGTGGTCTGTGATATGCCTTGTCATTAGAACGGTGAAATTCGTAGTATTCTTCCTTCAAATAGATATGTAGTAAGGTTATACCATCAATTTGGCTTCAATCATCACTTAAGGCGCAGTTATACGACTTTTATTTTTAATTTAATATCACGTCTAAACGACTAGTCTTATTTTTTTGAAAAAAATATATGTTATTCTAGACTATTTCCGTCGTAATTTGATCTGAGAATATTTGAAATAATATTTTTATAACATAGTGTAATTAATTTGTAAAGTTATGTCTAACGCGGGTAAAAAATTGAGAATCACGCAAAAACTATAAAGAGTATTTTTTATGAAACCTTCATCATTTTAAAGATAATTTAATTATTTATAATTTAGTCTCGGTGTTTTAGTTTAATACTTATTCTATTATGTGTAATAAATTAATAACGCGTCTAATTTCGGACAGCGCTCCTTGATGGGCGAGTCCTATTACTGGATGGACGTACGACGCGTTACGTGAGCTCAGCGCAGAACACGCAAGCTAACCACTCAAGGTCGTTGGCAACTAATAGCGCTCGTTAATAGGACTCGCCCATCAAGTAGCGCTGTCCGAAATTAGACGCGTTATTAATTTATTACACATAAAAGAATAAGTATTAAACTTATTAATACGCATTATTAATTTACTATACATAAAACAACAGGTATTATACTAAAACACGTACACTAAAATATAAATAATTAAATGATCTTTAAAATGGGGAAGGTTTTATAAAATTACACTTTATAGTTTTTGCGTGATTCTCATTTTTTATCCGCGTTAGACATAACTTAACAAGTTAATTACACTATGTTGTAAAAATATGATTTCAAATATTCACATATCAAATTACGGGAAAAATTGTCTAGAGTAACATATATTTTTTTCAAAGAAATAAGACTGGTCGTTTAGACGTGATGTTCAATTAAAAAACATTAGAAGTCGTATAACTGTGCCTTAATAAAAATCGCCATCACTCCCGGACATTCATTTTTAGGGTTCCGTACCCGAAGGGTCGAAACGGAGACATATTGCTGTCACCCACGTGTCCAACTATCCGTCTGTCTGTCTGCCCGTCGTCTGTCACACAGGTTTTTGGATAAGCAATAACCTGTGTGACAGACAGCAGTCTACAAATTTTCACAGTATAAGCATCCTGTTGACCCAAAGCCATACAAATAGTCATAAATACATTTGGTACGGAACCTTAAATATGCGAAGTCCGACTCACACTTGGCCTGTTATTTTTTTCGAGAGAGCAGCCTTAAGATGACGCAAAATAAAAACGTATGAAAAGAAAAGACATGATGCGCCTACCCCAATCATATAAATTGCAATAAGGGACTGCGAATGATGACTACGAGTACCTAAGACCGTCCATAAATGGCCCTGCACTGACTCATAAATTCCCATAAGACCCAAGGATTTCATTTAATAAAAGAAAAAACCAGTATTAACTTATCATGTGTTTTACTCACAATAAAATAAATGCAAAAGATGTGATGCAGCCTGTATTCTTTAATTCTTTATTGTACACCAAACAACTAACACACACACAGACACTGGGCTGGGAGGCACTGGGTCTGTGTGTTGGTGTGTATTTTAGTTCTATCTTAACGATTCGTAGAGAAATGCAACCAATAAATGGTAATACTAACCTAAACATATGGTTCCACTAGCTGCCCCCTGCGGTTTTACCCGGGAGGCGTAGATCGGGATAAAAAAGTATAAGCTATCTACATAACAAATTTCATCCAAATCGGTCGAACCGTTTGAGCGTGAAGAAGTAACAAACATAAAACACACACACAAACTTTCGCCTTTATATATATTTTTTTTTAATTTGGGCTTCGCACGGTTTGTGCATTTAGCCAGTGTCAAGTTGAGAAAGTATTTAGTTTTAGATACAGAATACTGTCACTTTTTTCCCATTAGAATACAGATGTAACACATTCTAATGTATTTCCAAATACTGCAGCAAATGAGTCTAGTCAGCCTTCTCGTCAAGCTTCGCCGAGGTAGTCAATATTACGACAAAATTCTCAGCTTATTTTACCGAGATCACGCCTGTTTCAATGATTCCACATATTTTCCAGTAGCTTAGACACTTGAGACACAAAACTACACCAATTTTACATCACAATGTCCAATAGGAATCAATTTGCGAATAATTAAAACAGCCACTGAACTTCATTCGAAGAAATCCCACCAAATACTTTTTATAATATTACTAGCTTCGCCCCGCGGTTTTACCCGCCTAGACCGGAATAAATGGTAGCCTATATGTTAATCTAGGCTATAAGCTGTCTACATACCGAATTTCATTCAAATCGGCCCAGCCGTTTGAGCGTGAAGAAGTAACAAACATACACACTCACAAACTTTCACATTTATAATATTAGTAGGATTAGTGTGATTTCTCTTGACGCATTTGGCAACTAAATGCATAAATCAAATCCCGTTCCAATTACGTCCCTGTGACGGTGCAGAGGAATTTGTATCATTGTTGCCTGTTGTTGCCCACTTGAGCTGTGGAGGGTTATTTATAGAGTGTGTGACGTCAGAGGTAGGAAGATGTGTTGCAGGTGTGAAAGACAGGTGTGACAGCTGTTATGTGGTTGTTACATAAACAATTAGCTGGCGGTTACATTCTTAGATAAATACATCATCATCTGCCTAGCCTTTTCCCAACTATCTTGGGGTCTGACCGGATTCAGCTGAATAAGTACCAGTATTTTACATGGAGCGACTGCCTATCTGACCACCGCAACCCAGTTACGGGGTAATACGATACCCCTTGGACTGGAAGACTGGTTGTCAGACTGTCGGGCTTCTGACTACCCGTAACGACTGTCAAAGTTCCACGATTGACAGCCGGGACCAACGACTTAACGTGCTTTCCGAGGCACGGAGGAGTCTCGGTATGTAAAGATGGTCACCCATCCTTGGACCAACACCGGCAAGCGTAGCTTAATCTCTTAGGTAAATACATATATCTATCTATATGTCAGTTGATTGGAGTTGTAACTCTAGAACAACTGCGCTATTGCCACCTATAGCAGAGTGCTGTTGGAGTCACAACCTCCACAATACGGACAACCACACCAACACCAGCTTCTTCTTTCGCATCGGTGGTTTTCTAACTTTTTAACCGACTTCGAAAAAGGAGGTTCTATGTTTGACTGTATGATTTTTTTTTTATATATGTCCACCGATTTCTCTGTCATTTGTGAACCCATTTTCAATTTTTTTTTTATCCGAAAGAAATTACTCCCTTGCTTCAGCGCTTTTTGAAAAACTGAACAAAAACGAAAAATACGTATACATAGATGACGTTTTGGTTTTCTCCAACTACTAGTATGTTTAAATTCCACGTTCCATGTTACTGGGGTTTTTAGTTCTGGGGTATAACAACTAAAAAATGAAAAACAAAAAACTTTTTTACAAAAAAAAAAAAAACAATCAACTTCCAAAAAATAATATACTTACACTAAAAATTAAAAAATAATTTAAATTTCGAAACTCGGTGTCAAAAAACGAAGTAATAAAATACAAATACCGACTTCCGAAATTAAAGTTATTTTTTAATTTATAGTGTTTTTTCTTTTTTTTTAATACTTGAGGCCCAGAAGCTGGCCACATTCATTGCAGCGCCCACAGAATAGATAAAACCTCTTTTATCTGTTCTGTGGCAGCTTCAGTAGCGTTTATCGGGTCCTTCATAGTGCAGGTATTATAGGCACTTGGAGCATTCCAGTATGTGAGTCATGTTCTGGACAGGGTCACCAAACCAGAAACAACACCATAACAGGTAGACAGACAAAAAGAACATGGGTTATTTTGGTAATATTGTTTGCTCCCTAGCTAAGTTTAATCTTCTTCTTCTTTGCCCTCGCCTCTTCCCGTTACGAGGGGTCGCGTTTTTAGAGTTCTGTACCCGAAGAGTCCAAACGGAGCCCTGTATTGCTGTCACTCACGTGTCCTTCTGTCTGTCCGTCGTCTGTCACACAGGTTTTACAGCCAAACAGTTGGAGCTACAGTCTTCAAATTTTCACAGTATAAGCATCTTGTTGACCCAAAGCCATACATCATCATCAGCCTTTTATTGTTCCCACTGCTGGGGCACTGACCTCCTCTCTGTGCGAGTGTGCAGTGGGCCGTAATCCACCACGCCGGCCCAATGCGGTTTGGTGGATGTCACATGTCTTCGAATTTTCGGTTCTAGAACATGCCGGTTTCCTCACGATGTTGTCCTTCACCGTTTTGAGAGCAGTGGTGATGAAATAATTTACACAAAGTAAAGTGCCTGCCTGGGTTTGAACTCACGACCTACAACTTGTAAGTCGCAGCCAATACCACTGGGCCACCACTGCAAATAGTCAAAAATACATTTGGTACGGAACCCTAAATGTGTAAAGTCCGACACGCACTTGACCGGTTTTTAATCTTTCGTCGCCATTCACTTCGCTGGTAAGCATCGTTATCAATAAGGTCAAGCTTTTGCTTGTTCTTACTGATGTCAAGGATTCATTTTACTGATTTCACCAGTTAAATTTTGTAAATTAACATAACATAGTTACGTACGAATACTTAGCTAATCTTACACGTGTAAAAACGTATGGTAAATACGATTTAGTTTTTAAAATGGCACTATATAACGCCTTAGGTTACTAAGCCCCTGGGCACTTAGGCAACTGAAGGAACAGGGTATCTCGCCGTCCTATCAGCACCAGGCCTGAGAGTCGACGGCGCGTAGTGTTCCACGCGCGCCTCAAAGTGTTGTCAGCACTCATGACGGGGCCCGTCATGGCGTCAAGAGTCTGATACGCGCTTTTTTTTTTTTTTTTTTATACGCGCTCCCGCTCCACCCAGAACGGGAGATGTCATTGGATGATTTCCCACCCCCAAAAAAAAAAAGGTTAAAAAAAAATAATAACATTTATTTATTTTCTCCCACAAGTAACAAATCATATACAGTTCATGAAGGGAACAATTTGAAGATGGGAGACAGGAGCCCATACTAAGTAAAACCTGTGCTATGGGTCACCAGGTCTCCTTATCTCGAATGCATGTAAAGATTCATAATAAAGATTTATATTACTGTAGTAGGGAGCGCTCATAGCTCATCAGTTAGGTACTAACCTGTGATGTTTATGCATGTATACATAAAATAATTAATTTAAAAAAAAATGTAGTGAGGGGAAAGCAACGACCATGATCGTTGGGGCAAAGTATGGGTATAAGTGGTGTCAAAGAAGCGATTATAAACAATATAGTACCACACCTGTACTCCCCGAAGGGTTGGGCAGACTTGTACCTTGTAATTCCACGTTATTAATTGACTGAGACGTATTACCCCTGAGTAAATTAAGTCGGGAAAAAGGTTTGTCACGCAAGCAGTTGTCATAACGACAATTTTCGGTTCTCGGCTATGTTGAATTACCTAAAAGATACGAAAACTAATAAAGCTAATTAGATATACGACAATATTTAGAGCATGATAGGTTACACGTGTATTTTGTCGGCTCTCGGCTATGTATAGCAATACCCAGCCACCCTTATCAATAACCGTTGATGCCGAAATTAACCCTTATTGTGAAAAGTAACCGAGGGAACCGAAATCCAGCGAAGTTTACAAGGCCAATCTTTGCATTTGTATGGGTTTTACACAAGGGTGGGGGCGTTATACAAGCTTGACCTTTGATCAGCTGTTAGTAGGTTTATTTAGTTAGTTTTTTTTAACCTTGATAGGCTCGTACTTGACCACTGTCTCACCTGATGGTAAGCGATGATGTGGTCGACGTTGGAGCACGCTTGCCTAGAAGTAACCTTGAATAGGTTAACTTAAGGTGGAAGCTCCAGGGTAGCCCGCGAAATTCAAATTTTCTTACGTTTTTTGCAATTTGCAGATCAGTGTCAGGTTGTATCTTGGTCAAAATTTGATTCGCGGCCGTAGCAAGTATGTATGTATAGAATTATAATCATTAAAATCTTCAATAGATCTCTCTCAGTTAGAATTGATACGGCTCTACTATTGGATCTTGCTACGGCCGCGAATCAAATTTTGAACAAGATACAACCTGACACTGACCTGCAAATTGCAAAAAACGTAAGAAAATTTGAATTTCGCGGGTATCCTGGAACATTCACCTTAAATACCTCCAGGTTATAACTATAAGGAAACACAGACTCCGGCAGGGAATTCCACTCCTTAGCTGTACGCATAATGATGGTGCTCCCAAAACGTTTTTTTGCGAATTAGTGTGATTCCAGCATGAACTGGTGGCGCATCAGCGAACGTCTAGTGGTCCGATGATGGAACGGGCTTGGCGGAATTAAACTATGCAATTCCGACGCACACTCCCCGTAATGAACCGATAGAAAACCGACAGGCTAACAAGTCGACGTTGATGCTCAAGACTTTGGAGCTTCAACTCGACGTTGTTGCTGTTATGTTGTTATTGGTTTATCATCATTTGCTATCTAAGAGCAGCCCACAGCCATACAGACAGACAGATTGTTTGTCATTGTGACCTTAGACTATGAAAGGTTCGACCTCTCGCGCCCGGCCCTGGTCCAGGCCATGCTACGGAGCGAAAGGAAGCAGTCTCCCTTTATGCGAAGCAGAAGGAGGAGGCGGAACGGGTGAGGGAGACGTAGACCCGGGCCTGCGGACTGCGAGTAATGGGTAGCTCGCCGTCCGATCAGCACCAGGCCCGAGAGCCGACGGCGCGTAGTGTTCCACGCGCGCCTCAAAGAGAATATGTCAGCCACCACTGACGGGGCCCGTCATGGCCGATGCATGCATGCCAAGGGGTCGCGCATAAATTCGTAACAGAGTTACCGCGCGCCTGGGTACTCAGACAAGGAAGGAACAGGGGTGGGCTTTAGTCAGTAAACGTCTGACGGGCCCTCCCGCTTTACCCAGAACGGGAGAAGTTATAGGATGATATCCCACCCCCAAAAAAAGGTTAATTGTGACTTGTTCTTACTTATATTTTTCTATGTACACTTTTTGGTACTAAAATTAATGGCCATTGAATATCCTTGTGTAAGCAACAGATTAAACCGATTTATGTGAAATACATTTTTCTTGGATAATCTTTAAATACGGTTTGAAAACCCGTCCTCGATGACAAGGTCGTCAGTATTCTCAGCCCGCCAGTGTGATTCACGTATAAATTACGGCGTATACAGTTCTTTGTCCTACAGTCTACACGGATAAGGGGGGTTTAGTCATCATCTCCAAGAAATAACTGTCTCTTGGCACAACTATGTAATTCCGCCTTATTTGGAACGCCATAATCGTGTACAATTTTTTAATTCATGGGAACTTTTCACGCGATTTCCTATTCATCTTATTGTTGGTTACGCAGATGAGTACTAGGCTAACATAAATATGTAGGAAGTCGGTCGGTAACAGAACGTTTAAAATTACCGTTCTATCAAAATAAACCTGCAATCTTACGGAGAAACATCGGGCAAATGTATCGCTGGAGATTTCCTCGTTTGCAAATACGTGTGTAAACTCTGTATTAATAACTGATTAAATACGTTTGTCTATTTAATTAGCAGTGTTTATTATGAGTCTATAATTACCTTACAGAAGGACTTATCAAGGATTTTTAGTCATTGATTCGAAGATACAGTTTGGTGACTGAACACAGTCGAATGAAACCGCTGCCCACTAGAACCTCCGTCCAACTTGTGAATAATAAAGAAAATTAACATATAAAGGGTGGGGTCTTATTACTCCAATTTAGTTGTTATACGACTGCTCTGGCTCGAACTTATCTAGTAACAGGTCGATGCTCCCGTCCTTGCCTTGACTTTAACGAAGAGATTTACCGTCGCCGCCAATTACTTAGAGGACACCTATTGTGCAATCATCGCTAAACTAGAATAAACAGTAACTATTGTAGTTGAAACTAGGACGCGATTTGCAACGCTTCGCGAACCACTTTACTTGTTATTGTAGGGTTCGGGGAAAGACGAAAATAGTCTTCCAGTGATAAATTATTTAAGTGGTATTCCAGTGTAAATAAACTGGAAAAGGGGGCGTTTGCAGCGTTTATAGGAATCGCTTTTCCGTTGTAATACAAATTAATCTGTTTGGTTCTTTGGTTGGATTTTATGCTTCAGGCTAAAGGAAATACTCGTAAAGCAGAGATTACAGGCAATTTTACCTGTATACCCCAGGCGCTGTAAAGGGAAAACTCGTTGAGGAAATAAAAATACAAACACTGAACTTGAAGCAATCTGATAGTTACATTTGTTTCGAAAGAAAACATTTAGCCTTATTATAAAAACGTAACCTTTCCATCTGATAAAAATCTGAAAATCCTTTATTGCAAAAACTGATATGACTACAGGACCCTAAAAAAGTCCACCTGAGAAAATACACGCAACCGCGAAAGATTTTTGTCGTACCAACAGACCTAAGTACTAGGATCACAAGAACGGCTGGAGGTTTGAGCAGATAGGTCTGGAAGTGGCAGGAGGGATGCGGGCGGCGCGACGGTGACCTAGGCCGAGAGGTCAACTCGGGTCATGTGCCTGTTAACTGGGTCACAGGCTACTGCTTGTGTACCGATGGCTACCAAAATAAACCGCCCTGCATTACACACGATGCTCACAGGGCAACGATAGTCTGAAATGCTCGATATATATCGGTTTCGACTGTTATTTAGTGTTGTCGGATTTTCGTGAATGTTCGTCCATTATTAAAGAAGGCATTTTGTTGTTACAGGTATGTTTTCAAGCTCAAGGACTGCTTCGGGCGTTTCAGACGAACTGTGATGGGATTATGCAACAAAGGTGATACAAATTGCATGAATTCAGTTTGCCTTTCTCGTAATGCATTTAAGCAATCTACTTGGTTGCATGCGATTCATTTTTACTACTTCATCCTTTGAAACTCGTTAAATACTTGATGGTCTCGGTAAAACGTGGATTGAATGTTAAGATCTCTTCCTTTAAAGATTGAACGTTTCAAATCGTCTTAAAATAGACGTTTTATTATAGAATTTGATATTCAATTAAGCTAAAGAGATAGTTATAATCTAGAGAGACTTAACACTTTTGTAATTATGGTTTCTGCTAGGGAAATCGTTAGCCCATCCCAATTTTGAACAGACTTTAAAAAGAAGGAGGTTATCAATTCGGATGTTTGTATTTTTTTTGTATGTACTTTCGGGCATAACTCCGTCATATATTGACGGATTTGCAAAATATTTATTTTTTTGTTCGAAAGGAGTTTAGTCCGAAATGGTCTCATTTAAATTTATTTATTTATTTATTAAAACTTCATGCAACACAAATGTACAAAGGCGGACTTAATGCCTTAGGCATTCTCTACCAGTCAACCAAGGGTGGTGGAGAGATAACATGACAGGTGCATAAACTGAAAAAAAAAAAATAATAATACTAAGACGAAAATAATTACAAAAGTATATATTATATATAGTTAAAATAAACATACATATATGTTTAAATAAAGTTAGAGATAAGGATTTTGTGACGACTCCTTTACTTGTTAAGAAGGTAATGCCGCAACTTTCGCTTAAATGCATACTGACTGGTGGCCGTCCTGATATTGAGGGGAAGCGCATTCCACAGAAGGATGAACTGTATATGAAAGGAAGAATGAATAAAATTAGAAGTATGAGAAGGACAAAGCAGTAAGAGATTGTTAGCAGAACGCAAATTCCTAGCGTGAGTAGAGCAAAGATACTGAAAGTGTGATATAAGATAAGAGGGAGGGGTGGGAGAGTTGAGGAGAGAGAAAAGTATAGTCAGAGCGCGCAAACTTCTTCTCTGGCGAATGGGCATCCATTTGAGCTCAGCTCTAAAGCTTGACACATGGGTGTCAAAAAACAAAGACACAAAACCGGGAACACCGACTTCCGAAATTAAAGTTATTTTGCACTTTTTTTGGAAGTCGGTTCTATTTTTTTGTAACAAAGTTTTTCACATAGTTGCAGAATAAACTGTTCCACATCGCCTTATTCTAGTATCTATGAATACCTTGGGTATTCTTTAAGTTTAATTAGCAATATAGGGGTCAACAAACACTGCAACTATTCTTTAAAACAAATACTGATTGTGAAAGCCAACACTTCGCGTCAACCGTCAATTCATCTTTTTATGGCTCCAACAAACGAGGGCTGCAGACTTGCAAGGAGTTCGTTTACTCCTGCTCAAAGACAATACAATGAGGAGTACTTGCTATATGAATGTGAATACTGAATATTTTTATTTTTCTGCGGAATAAAAGTAGCAAAGTTCTTGCTTTAGTGAAGGGGTGAGACCCTGGGTCGGTTATATTACTTTTATTGAAGCTTTTTATGATAATGCTAGGTATAAATAATACTTATTTAGGGATGGAAATGAGGGATAACACCGGCTATTCGGGTCTCCGTCCTCACACACAATCTTTTGGCATTATATTTTGCTATTGTTCAAAAGAAAATCCGGGAGGAAGTTGATTTATTTTCAAATGCAGGTTAGGTAGGGAACTTACTTTCCAACCCCTTTTTTCTTCAAAATAAGAAAAAGTAAATTGTACTGTTTTCCTACCTGGCAACCCTTAATATGAAAACAGAGAGCTTGCATAAAAGAAATCGTTCATATTCACTCACAATCTTGCGAGAAAAGAACAAAAGAGCTATCTTAAGACGGACTCAAATCAATAAGTACCAGGCTGGCATAGGTCGAAGAAAGTATATCAACGCGTTTCGTCAACAGAGGAGATGCAGGGCGAGGGCACCGGGTCAACAGTCTCCGCTAAATATAGGTCGCGCCATTCGCAAGCGTGTCTGCAAACATTCTTTATTGCAATGTTTTTATGATTCTAATTTTAAATGACATTTACGCAGGATCCAGATGTTGGTTTGTTAGTTGCCGGTTCAATATTATTCTTCCTTTTTGGCGAAAAATACGTTTTTAGAATTTGACGTTTGACATTGACCGAAACGTGCAATGAGTCAAATGAATAACTATTTATGTCAAGGTTTGAAGACCTTAATCTCCAATTCGTTGTTTCAAGTTCAGGAACAAACAAATAAACAGTCATTGTTAGTCATTAATCATCTTCATTGACAACCTTGTTCGCTGATCAAAAGCTGACTTCCTATTCCGCCATGCTTCCCTGGTACCCAATAACTTTAGTGACATAACTATCTACATTTGAAAATCTGCATTCTGAAAAATTTCGAATGATATTAGTATTATTTTCAACCCAACCCCTGTAAAAGAAAAAAACATAGCGTGAAAAACGCTTTTCATTCCGTAAAAGTATTTTTGGCGGGTTGCGGATGCGTCTCGCTTTCAAAGCAAAAAGAGTGTATTATAAAATACTGCACTGAGCTGGTTTCACTGACACGGCCCCATTAAAAGTGACCCAGTTAATCTCGCTAACTGGATGAGCGTCCATTTAGACGCATAGACAGATAGATGAATTGTCTTTTTTTTTTCTTCAAAATGCATCTCCGTCCTACGTAAATGTGGCAACTATGTACCTTTGATTTAATGTATATCATATTCTTGTGGGTCGTTACTAAATGTGCAACTTTGGGGCTTCAAATCCTAGATTTTTGAGAATTGAGATCAGAAGGCATCAGATCCTAGATTTTGCCAAATTGCTGACCTGTTATCAGCAATTTGGCAAAATCTAGGATCTTCTGATCTCAATTTTCAGTACTTTTCCATTTCTTGTTGTGTCCTTCATAGGTCGATCCTATGCAAAATGCATAGGATCGACCTATGAAAACGACTTACTTTCTCTAAGAAAAAATAGAAAATTCCCAAAAAAAAAATTGGACTTTCCATATAAAATTATCATCAGCTGATCAATATTTGTATGGGAGGTAACAATTATTTTTTTTAATTTCCTCGGATTTTCTTGAAGAAAGTTGTTCATATCGATGGGCAGATGCAGTTCTTAAAATATGACCACACCTTTCCGTTACATCCTGTATGACACGGAAATGTCAATGACAAGTTTATAAAGGGTAAAAGTTTCGAATTTACTCCACTAGATGGCACAGACTACGTCGTGCACGTTCCCTATCCCAATAAAATACGTCAAATGTCTAGACGTCAAATTTTAGAAAATCGATTCTAAAATCAATTTGCGTTATATCTACAGGTTGTAACAGAAATGGTTGGTTATATTTTTAAATATACATAGAACTGATAACTTTCGTCGTGGAAGACATAGGAAATTGCTATTACTTACTTGAAAAAAAAAAAAACGTTTTTTACAAAAAAATAGAACCGACTTCCAAAAGAAAACAAAAAAAGTGCAAAAATAACTTTAATTTCGGAAGTCGGTGCTTCTGGTTTTGTTTCTTCGTTCTTTGACACCGACTTCCGAAATTAAAGTTATTTTGTTCTTTTTTTGTTTTTTTCGGAAGTCTGTTTATTTTTTGAAAAAAAAAGAAGATTTTTTTTCACTTATTGGTTGAGGTTTCCCATTAAATTGTGTTAACAATACATATACAAACTATAGCTATTGAAGAGTTCCACTGTCTAACTCCATAGATCTTCATCACTAAAAACTTTCCATCACTGAAAAATATGCATTTGAATAACGAAAACCCCATTCAAATCGGAGCAGTAGTTATCGAGAAAATCGCGAACAAACAAACATACGGGTCGAATACAGAACCTCCTTTTTTGAAGTCTGTTAAAAAGTTGTTCATATCTGTATGCAGAAGCAGTATTTAAACTATGACCGCGCATTTCCGTTGCATGTTAACCTGTGAAGCCCCGCAACTCACCGGTGAGTCGGACAAAAAAAAAAAAAAATTAAAGAGAAAAAAAAAAAAAAAATCGGCTGTCAACCCGGGTTGTCGTCGGGGTTCAATTTGACAACCCGGATTTGGCCGCGGGGCTTCACAGGACCAATGTAATTCAATTGCTCTATCAATAGCAATAGATTATTTCCATGTAAACAGCTTAATTAATAAAATATGCAAGTATGCACAGCGGGGGAGTGGCATTAATTGTTTATTTATTCCAGGGCTGCCAGTAGATATTTTTTAAATTATTCGGCAATGTTTCTGAAATTATACAAAATTGAATGTCAGGATACAAACAGTGCTTAAATTTTTTTAAGCATACGCAATAATGATTAATCACGTGAAGTTACTTAAGTTATTTTATTTATTTATTATGGTACTCAAATGGAAACTCAAAAATTATCACCATAGATTGTGGTAAATAATAATATAAATAGTTTTACTCCGAAATTCAAACGATATCTTTGTGTTAAACTCAGATAATATAATTTAGGCTTTCTGTATCCAATTATGAAGGTCCAGGATACAAAAAGGATACAATCAGTAACCAAATTATACAGTTTTTGTAACCAATTATACAATCTGGCAGCCCTAATTTAGTCCTTGCAACAGACAACTGTGATGTTATTGATTAGTAATTAAGGTAATCCCCCACTGATGCGGTTTAATCGAAAATAAATTATGCAAATAATAATTGTTATGTCAAACAACTGATACATTTGGTTTTGTTATTCTAATAAGGTTTGTTAGAAGGAAAACCTTTGTAAGTCATTGTATTCCTTTAAAATGCGTCATGATAACAAAGTTTATGATTGCTTCAAACACAAAATAGAATTTTAACCTTCAAATAGTGGACTTATAACCGCCGCTTGTATTGTGATTTTCCGTAACCGGCCAAGTGCGAGTCTAACTTGCGCATGAAGGGTTCCGTACCATCGTACAAGATTATACGCGCCTACTTGTTGCCATTATTAAGATCGAGCAAAAAGAAACACGTTTCTAGTAAGGGAGCCCTCTTAAATTTTCCGTTGAGATGTAATCGACGGAAAATTTATTCTAATGTTAGGTTACGCTCGGATTTTCAAGCAGTTCATAAACAGACACACACCCACACACAACCCTCATACAAACCCTCTCACTCCCCTTTCATTAAAACATGCACAGACCTACAACTCATACACACGGACATTGTGCTGCAGCTCTAAGAGGCGTTATTATTATTATTAATATTATTTTATTCTTCTAAAATTGTAATTTAAATTCATTATGAAAGATCGAAATTAAAAAAGAATAGTAATGTAAATTTTACATACCTAAAACGGTGTAACTATAACTGGTATCGCGGGTTGGAGCCCTCGTGATCTGTAGCTACCTCAAAAAAAAATAAAAAATAAAAGCTCCTCACATACTTACTACTATCTTAGTTATTAGATAATATTTATTGTAAATTAACTATGTACCTACTTAAAAAATTAAGTACATGTTTTCAGTAAAATGTAATGAACTTAGTTATGTTATGTATATTGGTATTGTAACTCTTTATTATGTATATTCTACTCTTGTGAGGAGGAATAAATAAATAATAATTTTAATTATTTATATTAATTAATAAATTATTATGATTATCAATTTATTTTTATTTTTTGTTGCTATATTAGCGGCAACAGAAATACACATTGTGTGAAAATTTCAACAGTCTACCTATTACGGATCATGAGGTACAGTACAGCCCGCTGACAGACGGACGGACGGTCGAACAGCGAAGGCTTAGTAATAGGGTCCCGTTGGTTACCAAGTGTAATGGTAAGGAACCCTAAAAAGAAAGTGTACAAAAATCGCGTCAACAAAGAAGTGGAAAAAACCACTCTTCAGTAGTTTTAACAATTTATTTTCCACAGTTCCATTTCTATTATATTATAAATAACACACACCACAGTCCCTTTGTTAGAGCATGTAACATTTTATCATAGACATTACTAGGGCGTCATGTAGGAGAACAATAGCTCGGCTGAAGTGCTGTAAATTGATCTGGGTACAATCAGGGAGTGTGCCACAGTGGCCCAGCTTTGCTTTGTGAGTGATGATCCTATACTATATAGCTCATCATGTTTTTAACAATGATTGTGTCATATAGTTAGCTGTTTTTGTTAGTTTTTCTCTGAGTAGGTACTTAAAAGTTATGTAGTGCAATGGTTTTGGGGTTAATAATACAGTCGTACATGTACTAGGGCGTCAGGTAGCTGAAGAATAGCTCGGCTGAAGTGCTGAATTGATCTTAATACAATCAGGAATGGGACACAGTGGCGCAGCTTTTCTTTGTGAGTCTTATATTAGAACTAACCTTGTTTTTGACAATGATTGTGTCACATTTAGCTGGCTGGTTTTGTTAGTTTTCTCTGAATACCTAAAATTTGGTTGGTTTTTTGGTAGAGCACAACAAAGTACAGTGTTTTCAAGGCTAGTAATACGGTCGAGGAGTGGGCCACAATGGCCTAGCTTTGTTTTGTGAGTAAAGATCCTTTACTAGAATTAACCTTGTTTTTAACGATGTAGGTGTCACATACTTGACTGTTTTTGTTTGTTTTTCTCAGAAAGACGTACCTAGATAAAAGTAATGTTTTTTGCATTTATGATCTGCGTTCGGCTTAGCAGTTGTCGTTTCAGTAGATTATATTTATATTTGTCAATGTAATTTTAATGTATTTGTATTGAGCAGAAGTCAATACTAAATTATGATAAGAACTATTCTGTCCCTGATCCAGGTCTTGGAATTTGACATCTTTTTAGAAATAGGTTACTTCTAGGCAAGCATGCTCCACGTTTTCCACATCATCGCTTACCATCAGTTGACATAGTGGTTAAACGCGAGCCTATGAATATTAAAAAAAAAAGTTATTTATGTCGATAATTTTTAGAGTGAGCAGTGTTGGCCTAGTGGTACCGGCCCTGACCTACGAGTTGTACGTCATAGGATCGAACCCAGGCAAGTGCCTTCATCATCATCATCAGCCTTTTAATGTTCCCCACTGCTGGGGTGCAGGTCTCCTCTCTGTGAGAGGGTGTGGGCCGTAATCAACCACGCGGGTCCAATGTTGGTGGATGTCACATACCTTCGAATTTTTGGTTGTAGGACATGCCGGTTTCCTCACGATGTTTTCCTTCACCGTTTTGAGAGTAGTGGTGATGAAATAATTTACACAAGGTAAAGCGCCTGCCTGGGTTTGAATTCACGACTTACAACTTGTAAGAGTGGTTGCGCACTACGTCCGATACTTATCCGTGAAAATACAGATCTATAGAAAACTCGGACCGTTCTCGGATCGGTAGTTCGTAACTTACCATACAAATTGTTCTACGACCACGCCGCGCCGGACCGTCTTTTCACGGATAAGTATCGGATAAGTATCGGACGTAATGCGCAACCGCTCTAAGTCGCGGTCAATACCACAGGGCAGGTGCCTTACTTGGTGTAGTTTATTTCATCACCACTGCTCTCAAAACGGTGAGGGACTCATCGCGAAGAAACCGGCATGTCCTAGAACCAAAAATTCGAAGATATGTGGCGTACGGCCCATTCCTAGGCCCATTCACCTAAGAGAGGAAGCCTGCTTATTATATTTTTTGTGGTAGGGCTCAACAAAGAGCAATGCTTTTGAGGTTAATAATACGGTCGTATATGTAAGTTTAAATGTACAGAGTGTAAAAAGACACATCACATAGTTGTCAACTACGCATACTGTACATCTAACAAAGTAGCTTTGCGCAAAAATTCTAGCTGGGAAACGACTTTTATTTTTACTTAAGACAAAATAAAACTATTTTTTATTGCACGCAATGTAACGCGAACCCAGGCAAGTGGAGTTAAACCCCGCCCCTTCGCTCTAAGCCACGTAGGTACTAGCCGGATACGTTTGATATTCATTGCGTTTTTGTAACTTCAAATGCGTAGTTACGAAAATTCAGGTAAGTAATGTTTGTTTGGAAAAAAGTTTAGTAATAAGACTGAATCAAATTTCGGAAAAAAGTAAAAAAAAATGTGACTTTGACCTTCAATATCTCCAGAACCAGTAGATTCCCAGGTATGGTCTAGTGGAAAATTTATCCAAACAATAGGTAGAATATGTGGCTTTCGTCTTCGGAAACTGTCTTTTTACACCCGATATAAGGTTTCGTTTTAAGGACCACTCTTTGTGTTATTTTTTACGTGAATACACAAATTACCGTATCGCGTTTTTTCGTCATAAGAGGTGTAAAACTTAATTTATGGGTCGTAAATAAGTAAGTAGGTAGGTTTTTCATTACATAACCATTGTAGTGTAACGTGTTTTTTTATGTAACAGATTGTTCATGATGCCATATTTCTATATTGATATGTTATCAACTTTACATGTGCCAAATTCAAGGCCAAGAAATAATGAAAGCAACAAAATCGTCTATCAAAATGTATGGATTCATTTCATACTAGTTTCTGCCAGTGGCTTCGCCCGCATGGATGTCGATATTTATTACTCATGTGCTTAGAGTTGTCAACTTTTTTTTAAAAGAAATAGAGTACATTATCTGATTTCAGACGGTAAATAAAGAGAACCTTTAAAAAAAATAGTGATTTCATTTTTGAAAATATTTTTTTGTGCCTTTTGCGGCACATAACAATTTTTCATAATTTTTAAAAGAATTGTATAACTCCAAACACTTTTTTTGCTTATTTTTTATTAATTTTAATGTACAAATTAACAGTAAAAGTTACATTTTTGAGTTATGACAATGGGTATACATGACTGGTATTAATACCTCTGAGTTTGTTTCGGTGTTTCTTCTCAGGGTAATCAGCTAGGAGACACCGGCCTCATCTAGCTTAAACTGACACAAGACATTGACGTGTAAAAGTGTTCCTTGTAACCTATATACTGAATAAACATCATTTATCATTTACAGTAAACATTGTGAAAAAAAGAGTATTTTAGCGTACCTACTTTATTAGTATTACAGATTATAGAGTACACCTACATCAAATAGAGTACAATACTCTATTTTAGAGTACGGTTGGCCACTCTACATGTGCTATACATAAACATAATCAGACTTGATATATTCCCACTATTGGGACACAGGCCTCCTCTCTGCAAAAGGGGTTTGGTAGTTGTCACATGTTTTCGTATTTTTGGTTGTAGGAAATGCCAGTTTCCTTATGATGTTTTACGTCACTGTTTTGAGTCAATGATGATGAAATAATTTACACTTAGTAAAGTGCCTGGCTGGGTTCAAACACACGACCAACTCGTAAGTCGTGGCTATTACCACTGGGACACCACTGCTCTCACAGGCTGTTTTACTAAAATTCGTTCAGCTTTCGAGACACAATCGACTAAAAAACATGTAATCATTGAAGGCCAAAGCATACAAACTAACATTTATAATACTGGCAGCTAGGATAGCGTTTCATGAATTCAGTATCAGTTTACGCGTCAGTGAGAGGCAAACCTTATCAATTTAACAAATCAAATATTGAAAAACTACTACTACTACTACTATTTTACTTTTTGTTTAAAAATACTTTTTATTTCTTTTCTTTCTTTGATTACGAGTAACTTGAAAATTCTTGATTTATCTCCAGTTGCAGTTTGTATTTTGTGTGTCTCGTCTGATTGTCTGTTTATTTTTGTTCAAGAGGTAACTTTCCGTAAGTTTAAATGGATAAAATATTGCTGTAGTTACGTTTCGTCGTAATAAAAATGCAAATGGAGGGACTTTATAATGTTAACGCTGTGCAGAACAGTGCATTTCGTCGCTATACGAGTACCTATCAGATTTTAAATGGTTTTACTTTTGTATCAGTTGTATGTTATTGTGATTTGCGAGTTGATTTTTATTTGTAATTCATTTATTTGATAGTAAGTGGATGAAGAAATAATGTTAGAACACACTAGCATCGCCCCCACAGCAAAAAAATGGTTTAAAGCAAAAAAAATGGGGTGGGCCGCATTGGTCATCGTGGCGTTCCTGAGGACTTTTTTTTGGATCGCCATAGTGTCCGGGACGTGAGAGTGATTAGCTTCGCCCAACTAATTATTAAATAGATTTTGTTCGAAAAAGGTAATCTCTGGAAGTGTAGAAGTTAGTGCTCGCCGCGGTACGACACTATCTTCTGGGTTAGTTGATAATGATCATTTATTGGAAGAGATTGGTTGTTATTTGGTTCTAATTTATTTGGTTTGGTGTTATTTGATTAAATAATACGAATTTATATATAATGGTTAAATGGTTTATACTAAGCTAATTAACGCTAAAAAGATTTTTTGATTAATTGGTTATTATTTGGTTTTGATATTAATGGTTAGAGTAAGACGACTGGTTGCGGAACACGTACTAACTATGGTGGCACCTTTGACTAATACTTTTATACCGATGCGCATAGGCAAAATAGCTGCGTATAAATCCGATTACGAAATAGTGCATTCTGATGCAATTGAGCAAAGTTTATCATTGCAGCCGAGGTGGAATATACACGCCCGAGCCGAAGGCGAGCTCGTTTTGGAGCCGACAAATTGCAATGACAATTTCCCACGTGTATTAATCAAGTTTTTCAACACACATACGTATTCGAGAATAATAAATTAATAAGTAAAGCATAAACATTATTTAGTAACAAATAATTGTTAGAAATGCGCATTTTCTTTTCATGCGGCTTGAGTGAGTATAAAACATTGTTGGGGGGGCTGGCTGCCGCAATTTTCTGCACCAGTGCAAAGTATACCACGCAAGTATAAAGGCTCCTACACACAGTGCCCCCGACACTGACGCGGTGCACCCGGCGGCTTATAAACCCGTTTTGCTGCACAAACGAGCCGCCCAGATGCCGCCGCGTATCGCGCGCTTTGCGCAAGTTTTTGCGGCCAAGTCGCACAGACGCCCGGGAATACCGGCGGCACATGTGTAGGAGCCTTAAGGCGTACATAGCCGCCAAGTGACGCCCTCATTGAATAAAAAATCGTAGAAAAGTAGTAAGCAAAAGTAACAAAAACGGCCGTTTTTGGTACTTTTGCTTACTACTTTGGATATGAAACAGAGACCTGTTTCAACAACGTAAAATACCTTATCCTGTTTGTAACAAACGCAACATAGGATTCTTTAATCTTTATTTTCTATGCTTTGCTACGAGTTTTTATTCAATGAGGGCGCCACCAATGCGGAGGTAGGCGCCCTTAAAACCGGTAGGGGTAGGAGTAGATTTTCGAGTAAATGGGTGAATCTGCTGGCATTTTGCAGAAAATAATGACGGAGTGTTTCCGACAGTGACGAATCGTGGGAAATTAAACTTTAATACACTAGTACACTCAGCGGCACAATTAACCGCCCACTCTATTTTTCTTGTTTATTGCAAAAGCAGTTATTTAATCAATAAATGTTATTTAATATTTGTTTTTCGGGATGTTTCTGTGATTCAAACAAATGTTTAATTTTGTTAAATTTCTTTTTAATTGTTAGATAACAAAAAATAATCAAATTTTCATTTTTTTCAGGAAAAATTGGAATTTAGAAATCAAAGAAAAAAACACTTAAAGTTAAAACGAATCTTTTTTTAGTAATGGGTGTTGCCCCCTCTGGCCCTGATGACTTCTTGCAGCCTGTTTGGGAGTCCGTCCATGATGTCCTGAATATCTGATTGGGGGATATTGTTCCACTCCTCAATCGCTGCCGTTTTGAGCTCCCTGATGGTAGTGGGGGGCGATGTTCGTGCCCGAATACGCCTTTTCAAGTTGTCCCAGACGTGTTCTATAGGGTTGAGGTCTGGGCTGCGAGCTGGCCACGGTAATGTTTCGATACCGACTTCTCTTAGGTATTGAGTAACAATGCGGGCGACATGGGGTCTAGCATTGTCATGCATGAGAAGGAAATCTTCTCCAATAAATGGAGCAAATGGTACCACATGTTCTTCCAGGACCTCTTCCACGTATCGGGCTGCAGTTAAACTGCCTCTTTCAATAATGACGAGGGCCGTGCGAGCCTCGTAAGAAATACCGCCCCAAACCATTATTGAGCCACCTTGGTAGCCAACAGTTTTAACAATGGCACAGGGAGCAAACCTCTCGTTTTGGCGTCGGTAAACACGCTGACGTCCATCTGGTCCTCTCAAAGCAATTCTGCTCTCGTCAGAGAACAAAACATTTTTCCACTGATCAACAGTCCATCTTGCATATTCACGTGCAAAGCGGAGCCTTGCTGTTTTGTGCTGTCGGAGAAGTTCAGGGACGCGGGCTGGTCGATATGCCCGCAGGTTTTGTTCCGCCAACCTTCTTCTCACTGTCCTTTCACTAACACTAACGTTTCTCACTTCAAAGAGTCGGTTACGGGCCTCAGTAGCTGTGCAGGAGCGATTTCTTAAAACATTGGTGACAATGAAACGGTCGTCCCGAGCTGAAGTGCAGCGATGCCGTCCTTGACCTGGTCGCCGGGTATACGACCCAGTCTCTCTGAAGCGTCTGATGGCGTCTCGTACAGTTGTACGAGGTACTCCCAGTGTACGAGCGATGCGACGTTGGCTGTACCCAGCGTCAGCTAAAGCCACAGCCCTAGCGGCTCCAACTGCATCTAACGGCATTTTTTTTCTTTAAATTAATGAGCACTTGTTTATGAACTCAATAACACTGTTTGAAATGTTCAGAAACGCGAAAAACAGTACAAAGAATCACGGAAATCCGATCTCTACCAAAGCTGTATTTCGACTAAATCACTGAATAGACGTCAAAACCAAATTTAAAAACAATAAAACAAGGGTAAAAGTGTTTAATTTATTGTAAACATGCCCACTTAACAAATAACATTTAATACTGTAAGCATTCCATAACGTAAACAAACGGTATGCCACTTGAGAAGGGTGGGCGGTTAATTGTGCCGCTGAGTGTATTAAAGTACATTAATAGTATTATAAGCAACACTATTGTCCAGTGTCATGGGTTACTTTTAATCCCGATAAAAGTTATGATGTTTTTATGGGATAGGGAGCTAAGCTGCGGGAAAAGGATAGTATCAAAATATTAAAAAAAACCATGATAAATTACTCTTCTACCATATCATCATCATCACATCATGTGTGTGAAATTTAATGGTGAGTAAGAGCTCACCATTAAAATTTATTAAAACTTTAAAATAAAGAGTCACTAAATGTAATTTGCAAAACTCTCGCTCAAACACATTTAAATTTATAAAACAACAGAAAAATGCTTTATAATATTTCAAAACGAACTTTTTAAATACTTTTAAATTATTTTAAGTTTAAATTAAATTCAAAAGTCTGCAGATGTAGTACGTTAATGTAATCTTTTGGTAATAGACCTCTGCCGCAGAATAGATCAACACAGAAGGTCGACTCCATACAACGTGCGAAAATGCACGCATGCTAAGAGAAATCAGTAAAACACCGGAATGTGAAAATGAAACTGAACGCGATCCGCACATCTAAGTGCTATGCCCAGGGGTAGCAGATAAATTATGAAAATGAGTTACCGCACCCCTGGGCACTCAGGCAGGCAAGGAACAGGGGTGGGTTTTAGTCAGTAAGAGTTTAGTCTGACACGCCCTCCCGCTCCACCCAGAACGGGAGAAGTCATTGGATGATTTCCCACCCCACCAAAAAAAAACAAAAAAAAATCTAAGTGCTGCCGCCACAGCAAGCCACTATTGGCGGCTTCAGCTAAGCCACTAGTGACCGCCACACGTTTTGGAAGACATTTTTCAAACAATATATGTATTGTATGGTATCGACGCAAACTGAGCGTTCGACTGGCCGCTTCCGTACCACAAGCTGTAGCACCGCACACTCGGGCTGGACACTCGAACGCAGGTGCCGGCTCCACACTGCTCCGCGTCCCTAGTCTTGCTGCAATCACCACACATGATAACATTTCGTTGCGTCTACTTTTGTTATGGCCTAGTGTGCGGTAGCTCTAAACCGCGTCCGAGAACAGTGTTATAATTTATATGGAAATTGACACAGTTTAGATGGGCTGATCCTAAGGCGCGTTGACTGCCTCGTTGGTCTAGTGGTCGCAAACGCTACACGTACGAAGGTCTTGAATTCGTTTCTCGGTTCGGGAAGTGTCTAAGTGGATTTTTCTAGAAATTCTCAATAAAAGTCCGAATCCTGGATTAGTGCAAAATTCTAGATCCTATTACATAGGACTTGAGCATATTTGCTGATAAGTGGGTGTACTATAAAGATATACAGTCGTTATGTTATATTACATAGATACATAAATATTACGGCGATCTCAAACAAATGCCAATCGCTCTTGCACTCACTGTACGTGAACCATGTCTATGTGTGCGTTTTCGCTCTTTGTACGATGCTGGTCTTCTGTTCCTATTTATTCTGTGCCTGTGGTTTTATTTAAAAATCTCAGACGCAAAGGACAGACAGGTCGTTGACCCCGTCTGCTAGGGATGAGAAACGTTCCTAGTTTTTGAAACGTGAATTTCGTATGTTTTGGGACAGGCCCCGTGTTCGCTTGATAATAATTGAGAACACAATGAATAGCTAGTATTAAGCTTAGTTTTCAGTAGTCTCTTGGGTGAAATCTGTATGAAAACGGAAACCGAGTTGAAAATTTTGTTGTGCTGAATTTCAGGAAAATGTACAAAGTTGAGATTTATATAGGTATGACACACTTTTCAAAAGTATCTTTCACGGTTTCTGAAACTAAAATTTGAAATTAAGGTCTTGCCAAATGCTAACTCTTGAAAAGTGGTCATTCTAAAGTACAATTTAAGTTCTCAACTTCGAGCTCTGAATGGGGTTGATTATTTTTTTTAAATTATTTGTATCAAAAAGTAACTATATTCAAAATTAAAAATAATATTACAAATCCGTTCAAAATTAAGTAAGCTAGAAACCTTTCTAATCTAGTAGAAAGGGAACTACTATCAACTAACAGAAAAAAGATGCACAAACCGACGTATGACGCAACCGCCATCAGGTAAGCGCGTACAAAAGAGATAGCGAGATGTTGCTGCTTCATTTAATAACCAATTTTGATGCTGTGTTCAGAAAAAAAATTGTTTTTAGTGTTATTTGTTGTTTCATATAAAATATTGCACAAAAATAAAGACAAGAAAATTCCCAATATATGTATAGGGGGGTTAGATAATGTTTGTATGTATTTCTTAACGTATTTGTAGTTGTCTAGTGAAAAGGAACGTAAAATAGAACGTAATATATATATTGTTGGGTGCTGTCTCCGCCCTAGTTGATCTAAAGTTTTGTTTGAATTCTCTCCTGTGTATGCCCTTTACGAACTACTTGAACCTAGGTCACTAACATCGTACTTTTCTATGTCAATGCTTATTTAAAGCATGTCTGCTAGTTGTCAGTTTCGTGAGGTAAAAGTGATAGAAAATCATATTCTGATTACTGATTAAATTTTCAAAACCCGACTGCAAAAATCAACATTTTCCAAGTTGTATTTGCAGCGGCTTAGCTAGGTGCGCAACCGATTGAGTGCTTTCCATATAGGCCACTGCAGTTTCCGGAATATAAATTAACGAGAACCCTCCATCCACAATTACATATAAATAACTTCTGAATTAAATCCCATCGAGCTGGGTACATGCATTTTACAACCGCACTTCAGCGGCCAACCGATGCTGGGTTTATTTCCAGTTGCACACTACTATAGGAGGCCGTTTACAAAATCTTGCCGATTTCGCTGATTTACGTGATTTTATAGTTAATTAAAATAATGTATTTCTATATGTTTGTTGTTTGATTCTGTGTGTTTGTCGGTTTGTGCACAACATAAAAGATCATTTCAATTGTTATCATTTAATGTATGAGCTAGTTTTTTTAAAATTATAATTATGATTAATCGACCACAAACCGACGACGGTTTTGTGAATTTTTTTAAGTTAGAATTCTTTTGGCGCGTTAGGAAAAAATAATGAGAGTAAATTTTTACGATGCGCGCGCACACCGTCACAAAAAACCGACACCGTGAAGTTAGCTAGAACCGACACCCTGAAATTAGCTATAGTCTGTGGTTCGTGAAGAATTATTGTTTTCCTTTTGTAAACATTGTGACAGTTTGGTTTTTTATCTTGTTACCCCGAAGAAGTATAACTTCTTACGTGCGTACATAATGTATTGCTGTTTAGAATATCACATAATTACGAATCGTTTTAACGTTTAAACGATATAAAAAAATTGAATTTATTGTTGTGAAAATCGTATAAATAATTTATGAATTACTTTTTACCACTTTTATATAAAAAAATTGAATAAAAAAATATTTAACTTAGTCAAAGGTTAGAGAAAATGGCCAAATAATTGCTTTAGATTTTGGCTATTTAGAACTCTCGTTCATAAAATTAAAACACCAAAAATTTAAATTCAGTTCAAAATCAATATATTTCCTGAGAAAAAATGTAAAAATTACAAAAATTTGGCAATAAAAAATCTTTTAAAACAACCCCAATCTCGACTTAAAATACGCGACGCAAGCTTCGAGTCTCTGCCCAGGGGTTGAGGATAAATTTGAAACAGAGTTACCTTGCCTCTGGGCACTCAGAGCAGGAAGGAACAGGGGTGGGTTTTAGTCAGTAAGAGTCTGACACGCCCTCCCGCTCCACCCTAGAGCGAGAGAAGTTATTGGATGATTTCCCACACCACAAAAAAAAAATACGATACGTATGTGATGCGCCCGTCCGTGGAGCTGTCCCTAGCAAAAAAAGTGAGTAGCGTGAGTGTCGGACGATGAGATGATGATGAGAGACAAAATCAAATGACAGATCCAACTGTCAGTTGATTTTGACAGTTCGGCTAACGTCACACTGTTGATGTTTCCTTATAATATAATATCATTGGCTGAGACCAACAGCTTTTTTTTTTTGGGGGGGCTGGGAAATCATCCAATGACTTGTCCCGCTCTGGGTGGAGCGGGTGGGCGTGTCAGACTCTTACTGACTAAAACCCACCCCTGTTCCTTCTCTGCCTGAGTGCCCAGGGGTGCGGTAACTCATTTTCAGAATTTATCCGCTACCCCTAGGCATGCAGGCAGCGGCCACGATGGGCCCCGTCAGTGGCGGCTGACAACATCTCTTTGAGCCGCGCGTGGAACACTACGCGCCGTCGACTCACAGGCCTGGTGCTGATCGGACGGCGAGCTATCCACTGCTCGCCGTCGCAGGCCCGGGTTGAGACCAACAGCTTAACATGCTTTCTAAAGCACTTTTTGCCGACTCAAGAAGAGTGTTTCTTCTTAAATTCTTTATTTAACTCTCAACCGAATAACGCTATGATTGCTGCCTCATTAACGTTCCCATCATGTCACCATAGGCTCAGCATTATCGTCAGTTAATAGCCTACCCCGTTATGACATAAAGCAGCCCATGTAGGTAGTCTAATTGCCGGTACTGTTGTTATGTCAATCAAGTGGGTTAGCGCTGACTAATGTCATGAGCAAACGACATGTTGACGTGCTAGCAGATAGGTGGAAAAAGCATCTACATACCTTGTGGAGTCGATTGAGTAAGGAGCTGATAATGAGAGTAGTACTTATTCTTTAAATTTGTAATATGTGTAATGAGTATTCAGTATCATCATCGTTTAAACCGAAAGACAACCAATAAAGTTAAAAATATAAAAAATAGTAGCCCAACCGTATCGGGAACAGGGTCCAAGCTACGCGGTCGGGGCTCCAGAGAGAGGAATCGCCTGACAATGCGAACCGTGTCCAGAAGTACAGCTTTCTGAATCAAGCCCTTGGTCCAGCCGCCTAACGAGAGCCTCCTGAGATTTTGGTCGAGGCTTTTTTTTATTTATTATCAATAAAAAATAAAAAACCTCATTGTGCCAATAGTTGTAACGGGCAATGGCTTAATAGCCAAGAGCCTCGACCAACATCTGAGGAGGCTCTCGTAGGGCAGTTGGATCAAGGGCTTGATCCAGAAAGCAGTACTCCTGCAGGAGCTTTGACCACCGGTAGTTTGGACCCTATGTCTCAGTAGTGGGAAAGTTAAAAGACTTATATACTACTGGCTAAAAAACGAAGTGCTGTCAATTATGGGCATAGTAGCCCACGCTTTCTGTTCCATTTATTTTTTACTCTCAAGAAAGGTTAGTAAATAAGAGTGCCTACCGTGGGTATACCTAGTGCATATTTACATTATTGTTTAAGCATGCAACTGTGCACCTGGCTACGCTAAATACAGCTTTTCCCGGGCGGCCATGTCGGCGGCTCTTTTGTGCGGCAAAGCGGTTTTATAAGCAGCCGGATGCACCGCGACTTGCCCGGCGGCAAGGCCCGAGCAGTGAAGGCGGCACTGCGTAGGAGCCTTTAGCGACAGAATTAATAACTGACTATTAAGTAAACTTAAGGGTCTACTACCGGCCAAGTGGCGCCCTCATTGAATAAAAAATCGTAGCATAGCCTAGAAAATCCAACGTCACGTTTGTTACAAATACGATAAAGTATTTTTACGTTGTTAAAACAGGGCTCAGAATGTTTCGTATCCAAAGTAGTAGGCAAAAGTGTCAGAAACGGCCGTTTTTGGTACTTTTGCCTTGCCTTATTCAATGAGGGCGCCACTTGGCCGGTAGTACGGCCTTAAGTACTTGGTGGACATCCCACGCACACGCACAAAACGTTTTGGGAACACATTCATTGTGCGTACAGCTAATGAGTTATATTCCCTGCTGGAGAATGTGTTTCCTTATACTCGTAGCTAAAACGTCTTTACGTCAAGAGTGAATAGGTTACTTCTAGGCAAGCGTGCTCAATTTTTAGTTGTTTTACCCCAGAAGTAAAACTAAATATTATAGTTATGCCCGAATGGATAACCCCAATAACACGGCATTTGAACATTTTTGGAGAAAACCAAAACGTCATCTGTGCCTACTTATTTTTTGTTTATGTTGATTTTTTCAAAAAGTGCTGAATCGATTTCGATAAAATTTATATGAGACCGCCTCTGAAGTATCAACTACAAAAAAAAAAACAGATAAATTGAGAACCTCATCTTCTTTGAAGTCGGTTAAAAATTACGCGGACAGAGGAGAATGAAATTTGGCACAGTTAAATTTACAACGAGAAGGAGTGCAGAAAGCTAATATTTTTATATAATATGCATTAAAAATACTTAAATTAATAAAAAAAACATATTACACACACTACCATGGGTTTGACACACACACTCTTTTGTTTATGATTCACAGTCATGTCGTGTTTATGGGTATGTATACTCTTTGACAATAGAATCTTATTAACGTTCAAACTTAAAATTTAAATGAATTATGGTCGAATTTCGATCACCGGGCGACCAGTAGTTCATTGAAATAGCCATGTTTAGTACTCGATAGACGTTTTCGGATGAATTGAATTATCTCATCAAGATCTTAATTCTTTACCGCCTTTTACGTCCCGAATTCAACCAATCATTCCGATTTATCGAAATTCAATTCGGCGTCGATCTCCTGAAAGTACCTTTTGTCTGTTAAATGGTCTGTAACGTTTCGAGTTTTAATCAAAGGTGGAAACAATGAGAACTGATTGGTGAGAAATGGAATTATTGGCAGCTTTTGACTTTGTAAACATGGTGCCTGTCAGAAACACAATTATAATAATATTTTAACATTCTGGAAAGAGAAAACTCTTTCCAGAATGTTAAAAAAGGCTATTACAGCTAAGGTTGGTTAAAAGTAGAGTTGCCAACTTTTTATAAAACAAATAAGACAGAGTAAATAAAGAGTACCACCTTAAAAAAAGAATATGTACATTTTTTTTTTAATTTTCGTTAAGATATTTTTTGTGTCTTTTTGGCACATACAATTTTTCATAATTTTTAAAAGAATTATATGACTCCAAACATTCTTAATCTATTTTTTTAGCTTAATTTTTATTAATTTTAATTGACAAATTAACAGTAAACGTTACATTTTTGGGTTTTGACAATGGGTATACATGACTGGTATTAGTATAGAAACATTGTGAAAATGGAGTATTTTAGCGTAATCTATTAGTATTACAGATTATAGAGTACACCTACATGAAATAGAGTACAATACTCTATTTTAGAGTACGGTTGGCAACCCTGGTTAAAAGGCGGTTGTGTACCAACATGTAAAAAAAAAATTGGTTGTCTGTAAAGTTGGTTTACGGACGATAGTTTAACGTGATAACGTCATAACAAAACATTGATGAAATATAGATGCGGCGCATGCGTACAATGAGCGTAACGGGACACTTTTTCGTACATGCAGCCGGTTCATCGATGTATTAGACGTTTTCACATCAAAAACCAAATTCTTTGACTGTAGGTACAATTTAGGTATAATAAAACAGTATGATTCAAAAAATTACCGTCGAAAAGAAAAGAAGAACAATTTATAACAAGCAGTTTGATTTTAGCAAATAGTAAAAATTCTAAAATAACTGATGAAGAAAACATTTCTATCACAATAAGTTAGTTTGATATTTAAAACGATTAAGAATCAGTGCGGCAGATAAATAATAATGATAGGTCAAAAATACAGGGCGTCTCAGTAAAAACTAAGAGCGGTTGCGCACTACCGATCCGAGTTTGGTCCGAGTTTTCTATAGATCTGTATTTGGACAAATAAGTATCGGACGTAGTGCGCAATCGCTCTAACTTTTCTAGATGCAAAAAAATAATAAATATATTTATATACTTTTTTTTTTTTTTGGCGGGGTGAGAATTCATCCAATGACTTCTCCCGCTCTGGGTGGAGCGGGCGGGCGTGTCAGACTCTTACTGACTAAAACCCACCCCTTTTCCTTCCCTGCCTGAGTGCCCAGGATGTATATACGTTAAATTACAAAATCAGAAACTGAAGACATGGGTAAATTACTTTTTTAAAATAACATTATTCAAATATATAGCAGTCTTCAAAGCGATCTCTAACATTCATGAAAACGCGCCTCAAAGTTGAGTAGGAATGTTGTTGATTTCTTGTCTAATGTTTTCCATCAATTCAGATAATATAACTATATAGTTGAGGGATTACTGTTGTAGACCTGACTCTTCAGATAACCCCAGAGGAAAAACTCCGGAGGTGTGAGGTCTGGGCTCCTCGGGGCCTCTCATCGAAATCAGCTTCGTTTTCATGAATGTTAGAGATTCTTTTGAAGAGTGCCAGAGCCGTGAAGGGCGACATTTGAATAATGTCATTTTCAAAAAGTAATTTGCCCATGTCTTCAGTTTCTGAATATATAAATATACTTATTTGTTAATTTTTTATGCATCTACAAAAGTTAGTTTTATCTCGAAACACCCAGTTTAAACCTAGGTATTATTAAGATGAAGAATACTAACTTCAAGGTCACCACTGATTGTCAAAGCATAGAATAGGAGTTAATCTAGGTAAACGTGCCAAGTTGTGGTCAAAAGTTACTATAGGACCAAGGCAAGGCTTACTTAATAGTATATTATTATCTACTTTGATTCTAAATTGTTAATTCTTTGCAGTTTCGTAAATAGTATGTACAAGGAAACATTTAAATAATTATTAATATTTTAGAAAAGTACTCAAGATTCTATACAAATTTTAGCATCGGATAAACTCTGTACCTACTTATATTAAAAAAATATAGCTATTCAGTACATTTATGTTCGTAACTAGAGAAAATGTAAGGAACAGCAGTTTTGGTTTTCATTTTATGATTGGTTTTTCTTTCATCGCATTTCTTTTTTTCTTTTTTTGGGTGGGAAACCATCCAATGACTTCTCCCCCTTTAGGTGGAGCGGGAGGGCGTGTCAGACTTTTACTGACTAGCCCACCCCTGTTCCTTCAGTTGCTTGTGCCGGGGCCGCGGTATCTCTCTTTCGACAGGTTCTTTCATCCCCTGAAAAATTGCCTACAAATTCAAAGTCACCTTGTATGGTAAAATGACTGTTTTTGGAGATGTACGTTTCAGACCAAGAAAGAGATCCATGCATTCATGAGAAGCATGGCTCTTCTGGAAGAAAACTGTATTACTACCGCATACCCATTTCAAATCTATACTCGAAGTGGTTTCTGATCATAAATAAAAGGTTCGATAAAAGTGCAGTTTGACTGCCGTTCGTGGTCTCAAGTTCCCAATTTGACGATATCCCAACCTCCAAAAAAAGAAAAGCGCTACCTACTGTTGGGCATATCCCAGGCTGTGGAATATAAGAGAACTTTGCATTACAGTTTGAAAATAGTTTAGAGGTCCCAACTGCCCGCTGAGTGTACCCCAAGCTGTATAATACGATGGAACTTTGGAACTTTGCATAACTGTTTGACAGCTGACACCTGACAGTTAAAGTTTACTCTATCTGTCAAATGTGTCAACTGCCAGGCAACGTTCCATTCTGCTAGCTATTTTTTCATTAATATTTCTCATTAGCTGCCTGGCATTTGCATTTGTGACCGGTCGCAATAAACATGGGTATTATGGATCCACGTAGTGCGGGACCTTTCAGGGTGTACAGGCGAGATGTCATGTTTACTTAATTGTCTTGGCAAGAAACCTATGACCGACTGCTGTTTTCGGCAGTTTGTGGTAGTCCTGCTAGCCAGTTATTAATTATTTAGCTTTGACACCTACACAAGATACACTGCATACGTGATTAACACATTGACTGCCAGACCAACAGACACAATTAAAAATCTATTGTTTGGGGGTCACCATGTGTCCCCCATGGCAGTGCATGGCAGTGGCAGTGTGTGGCCTGTATATCGGGTGTCAAAAGACAGTTTCCGAAGCCGAAAGCCACATATTCTACCCATTATTTGGATTTTTTTTTCCACTAGACCATAATTTTTTTTTTTAGTTTGAACGTACTAGACCATACCTGAGACTCGTTAGTTCTGGAGATATCGAAGGTCAAATCGCATTTTTTTACGATAATGAATTCCAAGTTGTATTACTAAACTTTTTTCCAAACAAACATTAAGTACCTAAATTCGATTTAACAAATTATTCAGAATTGATCGATGGCATCGATCGATTGGTATATTCAACAGCCTTAGAAGCCATTCAGCTTATGACAAGCTTCACACTGAATAAACTACATAGCTACGAGATCTTCTACTGTAATTTAGTGTTATAAGTATTATACCTACTTAACTTTAAAGTTTTCACAAAATCGAAATAACAACTAGATCCCCTTATAAAATCTATGAGATTTGAACAGACGTGGGGAAATACAAGCGTGACTTTATATTTGAACACATAATTTACGTATTTCTGTATATACAGCTTAAAAATTACCTTTCAACAACAACAATTATTTTTAGGGTTCCGTACCCGAAGGGTCCAAACGGAACCCTGTTACTGTCACTAACGTGTCCGTCTGTCTGTATGTCCGTCCGTCATCTGTCACACAGGTTTTACAGCCAAACGGTTGGAGCTACAGTCTTCAAATGTTCACAGTATAAGTATCTTGTTGACCCAAAGCCAACAAATAGTCAAAAATACATTTAGTACGGAACCCTAAATGTGCGAAGTCCGACACGCACTTGGCCGTTTTTTTCTAAAGTTTACTGTTTTACTGTGACCTTGAGCGATTGTTTTATGAATAAATAATGAAGCTTTTGTGTTGCGCAAGAGTCGTTGTTTTAATTTACGTAATTTGAATGTCGAATGAGCAGCCATGAACTTCGGTTGCACTCGTCCTCTGCTCCGTGCATACTGATGAGATGTGGTTTGTGTGTGTCTCTTTTTTATATTGTCTATTTTTAATTATTATTGTCCTATGTGGGGGATTTTATTATTGGAAAGCGATGTAGAAAATAGCTTACAGAATAGGTAGGGACAAGTTTCAAAGAAAAGGATATCTTTTCGTTAAGGTGCTATTAACTGCTTGACTGCAATGACCTTGAGCTAATCAAGCTTGCGTGTTCTGTGCTGAGCTCACGTATAACGCGTCGTTCGTCCACCCAGTAATAGGACTCGCCCATCAAGGAGCGCTGTCCGATATTAGACGCATTATTAATTTATTATACATAAAACAACAGGTATTATACTAAAAAACGTGTACTAAAATATAAATAATTAAATGATCTTTAAAATGATGAAGGTTTCATAAAAATACGCTTTATAATTTTTCCGTGATTCTCAATTTTTTATCCGCGTTAGACATAACTTTACAAATTAATTACACTATGTTATAAAAATATAATTTCAACTATTCACATATCAGTTACGACGGAAATTGTCTAGAGTAACATATATTTTTTTCAAAGAAATAAGACTAGTTGTTGAGACGTGATGTTCAGTTAAAAACCATTAGAAATCCTATAACTGCGCCTTAAGACTTGTATCTTTCTATTCTCTTTTACAAAGTGGATTCACTTTATAAGAGTCTTATCTATTTTCATGTTTGTGTGTGTGTGTGTGTTGTGGTTGTTTTTGTTTGTTTGTGCTTCTTGATTTTATATAAATTTGCAAAGCGTCTAATTTGTGTACTTTTTTATTTCCTAAACCACATTGCTTACTTAACTAATATTAAAATATTATTTTTCTTTTTTTCAGGTAAACACTTAACATTCAAGCATCCGGTGTCAACAGTTGACGGAAGGAAGACAAAAGAAGGTCGAATTATAAAATAAATAAACATACATATAAACACACATTATAATCTATTTACAAGTAAATTAGATGCAGTTGCATTGAAACATGGAAACATTGCAGGAAAAATGCATATTTAATTCCTAGAACGTTGAAAGCAGGCAATGTGATGGGTAATTGATATCTAATGTCGATAAAACAAAAGAAAGAGATTGTTTAACCGACTTCAAAAAGAAGGAGGTTATCAATTCGGATGTTTGTATTTTTTTTATGTATGTTCGGGCATAAGTCCGTCATTTATTGATGGATTTGCAAAATTCTTTTTTTTTTCGAAAGGGGTTTATTCCGAAATGGTCCCATTTAAATTTCATATAGATCTGATGATGGTTTTCGGAGACAAACAACGGAACTCTTCAAACATTTACAGCAAATCAACCGCGATTGCTGCTATCGTATGTCTATGAATTGTTAACACAGTGTAATGAGGAACCACAACTAAAAACTGAATAAAAAATAAAAATCTTTAAAGTTATTTGCACTTTTTTTGGAAGTCAGTTCCATTTTTTTGTAAAAAGGTTTTATATTTTTCACTTTATAGTTGTGGTTCTCCATTAAATTGTGTTAACAATTCATAGACATACGATCGCAGCAATCGCGGTTGATTTGCTGTCAATTTTTGAAGAGTTCCGTTGTCTGTCTCCGAAACTGATCATCAGATCTATATGAAATTTAAATGAGACTATTTCGGAACAAACACCTTTTGGATAAAAAAAGAATTTTGCAAATCCGTCAATAAATGACGGAGTTATGACCGAACAGACATAAAAAAAAATACAAACATCCGAATTGATAACCTCCTCCTTATGGAAGTCGGTTAAAAATAAAAAACTTATTTTACAATAATATAGGACCGACTTCAAAAAAAAGTGCAAAATAACTTTGATTTCGGAAGTCGGTGTCACAAAACGAAGACTCAAAACCAGAAACACCGACTTCCGAAATTTAAGTTATTTTGCACTTTTTTTTTTAAGTCGGTTCTATTTTTCTTAACACACTCAAAAATTCACTCCTTCGGGGTTAGGCCCCTACCGCTTGCAATGTAGTATTACGCATTGTGCGGAAAGTGCGACGGTCTGTCCCCGCCACAATTGATTATATTTATTGTATCAGACTGGTCGCGCGATAGCCCCCACCAAGGCGCATGAAAACCAATCCGCGAGCCATTTCCCACTGTAATTTGTTATTAATATTATGTATATGCAGTTTTACTTATTATTTTCGAGTAGATAAGTGATTTGTTTTCGCCCTGTTCCTATATATTAAGGCGCTATTAACTGCCTTGAGTGGATAGCTTGCGTTTTCTGTGCTGAGCTCACGTAACGCGTCGTACGTGCACCCAGTAATAGGACTCGCCTATCAAGGAGCGCTGTCCGAAATTAGACGTATTATTAATTTATTACACATAAAACAACAGGTATTAAAGTAAAACACTTAGACTAAATTATAAATAACTAAATGATCTTTAAAATAGTAAAGGTTTCATAAAAGTACGCTTTATAGTTTTTCCGTGATTCTCAATTTTTTATCCGCGTTAGACATAACTTTACAAATTGATTGCACTACGTTATAAAAATATTACTTCAAATATTCTCAGATCAAATTACGACGGAGATTGTCTAGAGTAACATATATTTTTTTTTCAAAGAAATAGGACTAGTCGTTTAGACGTGGTGTTTAATTAAAAACCATTAAAAGCCGTATACTGCGCCTTAATGTAAAGTCCGTTTGCTTATTTGCTACGAAGAATTCACTACAGTAAGAACTCACCGTAACCTTACCGTACTTTACCGAATTTCCCGAGGAGTTACTGGTTTCCATTAGGCGAAACTTAATGGGACAAGGAAAGGCGCGTGAAAACGAATATTTCGTGTAGATACCCAGCTAATGTGGGAAAAGTTATAGAGGAAAATAGTGGCGGGAACGTTTTTGTGGGTAAATGAGAACAGTATTCACAGGGTACTGTTTTGTTTCATAAGAAAAATAGTCCTGAGATAATCTTGTGCCGCAAATCAGAGTACAACATATATAAAGCCTTATAAAACTCGCTGTCATAGATATGCTTAATTTACATTGAACTGAAACTGAATACCGGATTCTAAATAGGGAATGTTACTCTATATGAGAAAAAAAAAACTAAAAATGTAGTATTGAGTTAGCTTCGGCAAAAAGCACTCGGAAAATGATAGTTTTAGTTTATAAAATAAAAAAATAAATTTTAAAATTAAATTCAAAGTTTTCAGTTTTTTTTAATCTGTTTTTTAACACCATTGAATAGTAGCCGCCATGTTATACGTCATACGGCTATGTAAACTATAAAGTGTCAACTGATCAGCGTATCTATGCTTTGTACTTTTATTTACATAGCCAACTGACGTCATACCCAAAGAGCAATATGACGTCCACTGCGTCCAGCGTTTTCGTCAAATTACGCGCGGAAAATGTAAAATTTAAATGCATTTTTATGGCACTAATTGATTGAATAAAAAATTTGCGGTTTTTTTAATTGGTTTATTAGCACTATAGAATCTAACATTGACAATTTTTAACCGACGAAAAAAAAGGAGGAGGTTCTCAATTCGACCGTATATATATATATATTTTTTTTTTTTGTGTATGTTCAGCCCTCACTCCGTCATTTATGAACCGATCTTAAGTATTATTATTTTATTAGATAGGGTATACCTCAAGAGTGATCCTATGTCAAGGAAATCAGGATCTGATAATGGAATCCTGATAAAATTGAGAGAAAACCTCGAAAATTGTGGGCACGTTTAGCGTTTCTGTACGTATGTTCGGCCCTTACTCCGTTGTTTATGAACCGATTTTGATGATTCTTTTTATCTTAGATAGGGCATATCTCAAGGGTGGTCCCATGTCAAAGAAATCAGGATCTGGTCATGGAAACCTGATAAAATTGAGAGAAAACCTCGAAAATTGTGGGCACGTTTAGCGTTTCTGTACGTATGTTCGGCCCTCACTCCGTTGTTTATGAACCGATTTTGATGAATCTTTTTTCTTAGATAGGGCATACCTCAAGGGTGGTCCCATGTCAAGGACATCAGGATCTGATCATGGAATCCTGATAAAATTGAGAGAAAACCTCGAAAATTGGGCACAAATATTGTTTCTGTTTACTTTTCATAACTTAATCAGGTATTTGCATTTAGGAATCATCACATCATGAAACTGAGCTGATGATGAAAACCATACTTTTCCTAAACAATAGAAGTTCGATATACAAAAGTGGTTTTAGTGACAGATACCACTTAATATGCTTTGAGAAAAGACGTCTTTAGAATATTGGAGATAACTTCAACTGGTCAATATCCTGGGAACCTCAGTGCCAAGAGGAATGATATAGGATTAGAAATTAGCCTCAGACTATTAAAAGATGATGCGAGTCACAAAAAAATCATAAAAAAAACATTAACAAAAAATTCAACCGACGAAAAAGAACTAAAAAGCAAAAAATAAATAAACCTTTTAAGTCTTGAGTATTGAGCTTATTTACCCACATAAAATATCAAATTTTATGTAAACTAATTTTGAGTCGGCGCCATAATAAAATGATTAATTACCTACATCTAGCCTTCTTCATTTCTACGTACATATAAAATTTAGATATTTAATAATCAGATTGTTGTTTGGCGCCGACTCAAAATTAGTTTACATAAAATTTGATATTTTATGTGGGTAAATAAGCTCAATACTCAAGACTTAAAAGGTTTATTTATTTTTTGCTTTTTAGTTCTTTTTCGTCGGTTGAATTTTTTGTTACAAAGTTTTTGTATTAAGAACCTGCTAAGCGGGGTTTAAACTAATTACAATGGTTTTTTTTTTTTATGAAACCCGTTTCGGCTTTACACGGGTGCAACTTTTTCTTTCATACAAAACTTGTAAAAAATAAGCCAAATAAGTGCAGCTGTTCTGAACTGATGCACTTACATACATTTCGGCAATTGATTTTTTTTGGATGTAACGGAAAGGTGTTTTATATTTTAAGAACCGGTTCTGCACACGGAAATGAACAACTTTCTCTAAGAAAAATAAAAAATTCTCAAAAAAAAAAAATTGGACATTCCATACAAAGTTATCATCAGCTGATCAACATTTGTGTGGGACGTAAATTTTTTTCTTGAGAATTTCCTTAGGTTTTCCTAAATAAAATTGTTCATATCGATGGGCAGATGCAGTTCTACCTTTTCGTTACATTCTGTATAGATAGATAGATAAGGCCCTTAGTTTGGTCTACTGCATTCTAAATAATGCAAATAGCACTATCGATAACGTCATACAACTCATACACACGAGTAGCATTCAAACTTGTATGCATCTCGTTATTGTCTTTAGTTTCCTTTTATAGCTAGTCTTAAGCGCTAGACAAAGGGACATTTAGACAAAATTGTATGGAATTGGTGAGTAGTGGTGGCCCAGCACGGATTTCTATATGTCGGACGATTATCTATGTGGCTCAGTGATAACGGCCCCGACTTACGAGCTTAGGTCGTGGATTTAAACCCAGGCCTTACTTTGTGTTATTTATTTTATCATCACAGCATTTCATAAAACAAAAAATTTGACAACATGGGACATCCACCAACCTGCACTGGGCCCGCGTGGTGGATTACGGCTCATTCTCTCTCCTAGAGAGTAGGCCTGAGTCCTAGCAGTGGGAGCATATATCATAAGGTTATGTGTTGTGTATGGAATTGACATCATTATCATCATCAGCCTTTTAATGTCCCCACTGCTGGGGCACAGGCCTCCTCTCTGTGAGAGGATTTGGGCCGTAATCCACCGCGAGGGCCCAATGCGGGTTGGTGGATGTCACAGGTCTTCAAATTTTTGGTATTAGGACATGCCGTTTGAGTTGTTTACTCACGATGTTTTCCTTCACCGTTTTGAAAGCAATGGTGAAGAAACAATTTACACAAAATAGAGCGCCTGCCTTTCTTTTTTTTTAAGTCTGTACGTCGCGGCCAACCGGTGACCGTCTTTACATACCGAGACTCCTCCGTGCCTCGGAAAGCACGTTAAGCCGTTGGTCCCGGTTGTCAATCGTGGATCTTTGGCAGTCGTTACGGGTCGTCAGAAGCCCGAAAGTCTGACAACCAGTCTTACTAAGGAGTATCGTATTACCCAGTTACTGGGTTGTGGAGGTCAGGTAGGCAGTCGCTCCATGTAAAATACTGGTATTCAGCTGCATCCGGTTAGACTGGAAGCCGACCCCAAGATAGTTGGGAAAAGGCTAGGCGGAACACTATTTACGAGTATGCCATCGTCACGCTAAGAAGAAGAACTACATCGTGTTCTTTTATTTAGGTTTCACTTTTAATTATGTGTTGTGAACTAGAATCCAGACGGTATCTTTACACCAACACAAACCGACTTAAGCTTACAGACACAATTTCGTCATAAAATATTCTCCTATTTCTAACCTAACAGTAAACTCTACTATATAACACTCTTACCCGCTTTTATATAACCGTGTCTCGCCTACATAACTGGGTGTCTCGCCAGCCAATCACGAGGGGTCGGCGATTCGTCGCCTTCCTTTGTTGTCTGTCTGAACCCTGCACCGGTGCAGCCAATAATGCTATAATGTGGACGTAAATGTACGTCGATAGAGGTTTTATTGGAACGACGGGGGTGTTATGCTGTATGAATAGGTTTCAGCGGTTTTGATGGGATGTTGGTGGATGTTATTATGCTTGATATGTTTTGATATTCGTAGACCGATCGAAGCTTAGGTTTTGGTCTCGGTCTACTAGTTTCGGGCAATAAAACTAGGGGTTTACTCCGAAGTGTTTTACGAAGTATCGGCCGAATCTTCGGACATATTTGTGTGAAGTGTTAAAGTGATTGTGATACCTAAAATTGTAGCTCTTCTTTGAGAGCTTCTTCCACCAAAAACATAATGCCGTTTCGCTACAATTTTAGGTATTGCACATTCACTGTAACACTTCACACAAATATGTCCAAACATTCGGCCGATACTTCTAAAAAACACTTCGGAGTTTGACACTGAAGACTACACACATCGATTTTTTAATACTAGCCTCTGCCAGCGGCTTCGCCCGCGTGGAATTAGTACTTCCCCGTTATAAACTTTCAACCCCTTTATCCCCCCCTTAAGGGTTGAATTCCGAAAACCCCTTTCTTAGTGGAATCTACTCTTCACAAAGAACACACCCTCCAAATTTCATGTTTCTAGGACCAGTGGTTTAGGCTGTGCGTTGAGTTATCAGTTAGTCAGGACTTTGAATTTTATATATACAGATTTAGTATTTTATGAAAGTTATGGCTGGTTTTTCACTGGTATGGTAAGCTTTTATTTATTTAAACTAAATGTACAATAGTGGTAATTTCGTCATTTTTGGCAGTTTGTCTGTTACCAACTTACCATGCCAGTTTTGGTTTCGGTTCCGGAATAGGAGCAGAACATTCGGTTTCGATTTCGGCTGCAAATCGTATTTCGGTCGGTCACTAGATTTCGTCTTTTCGACAGTTGTTGGTCGCCTTAAAACTTGTTTAATTAAGTAGAGTGGATCCATGGATGCTTATTTATATTTTTAGAATCGTCTTTTCGAGCTCTTTAATTTGATACCCCATATCACCAGGTCACAAAAAAATACGACTATACTTAGGTACCTAATCATAATGGCGGTCGGTATTTTTTTTTCAAAATTCATATAGTCTATATCACTCCAGCGGTTAAGGCCAATCTAATGATACCTTATTTGTTAAAATCCATCCAGCCGTTTAGGCTATAGCACGTGCCAAAGTAATATACATAAACACATAATTATACACACACATACTCTCGAAAAACATTACCCTCTTTCTGGGGCAGTCGGGTAATAATGTACCGTCGAAACAAAATGAAACAGAAGATTCGTTAAGGCGCAGTTATATGCCAACGGCCTTGTCCTAGCTTGCGTGTTCTGTGCTGAGCTCATGGAACGCGTCGTACGTCCACCCAGTAATTTGACTCGCCCATCAAGGAGCGCTGTCCGAAATTACACGCATTATTAATTTATTATACATAAAGCAAGAGGTATTATACTAAAACACGTATACTAAAAGACAAATAATTAAATTATCTTTAAAATGGTTAAGGTTTCATAAAAATACGCTTAATACTTTTTGCGTGTTTCTCAATTTTTTATCCGCGTTAGACATAACTTTACAAATTAATAACACTGTTATAAAAATTTCAAATATTCACATATCAAATTGCGAAGAAAATTGTCTAGGGGAACATATATTTTTTTCAAAGAAATAAGACAAGTCGTTTAGACGTTTTTTACTTTTGGCTAGATAATGGCGAAATAAGTTGATATATTTTTTTGTTTTGTTATTACACCATCAAATAGTAAAGTAATCGCCATACTACGTTTAAATGGAAGAATGACCGACTAGGGCACCCTTAAAAAATTCCATTCAACCATTTCCTATTAATTCGTCTAGTTCTTTCCCCTTTTCACTAACTACATGGTGTGGAGGTCCCTGCCCTGTCAATTAATCACGTCGCCTTTGTTGTCTGCAGTCTGCAGGCGCCATCTTGGTCTGCAGTCTGCAACGGTAGTCGGAAGTAAATCTCGACGAATAAATCAACGCATTGTTAGGTGACGACAAATCTTGTGGAGTGGCTGCTAGTTTTAGACTTAGGTAAAAGGTTGTATGTTTTGAGAGTGTAAGTTGGTTTGTTGCGTAATCTTGGTGTTTCGTTACTGAGATTTTTATACTTAGTGCCTTGGTCACCTTAGCTGGTTATTTGGTTCAACTGAACAACAAAATTGTGCCAGGAATAAAGACCCCTTGTCGGTTCTGTACGGAGCCAAAAAGCGAGGAGGCCTTTACCCAACCTAGGATTCCTAGCAATTGAAAATAAAGAACTACAAAAACTAACAACTAAGTTATAATTTAAACTAAATAAAATTAAGATATTAACTACACTAACATTTTATAAGTAAATATATCATAAAACTATTTTAGAAAACTGTTAATTATTGCAAGGAATTAAAAGACTTTTTTATTTTATTATTTTATCGGTTCTGTCGGAGTTTTGAATATACATATTTATATTCATCTATTTTTAACCGCCTACGCAAAAAGAGGTTTGTTATAAGTTTAACCGCTATATGTGTGTGTGTGTCTGTCTGTGGCACCGTAACTCTTAAAACGGGTGAACCGATTTGAATGCGGTTTTTTTTAAATTTGAAAACAGGTTTTCTAGAGATGGTTCTTAGACATGTTTTATCAAAATCGGTTCAGCCGTTTCAAGGTCATCAGCACTTTTAAGTTTTTCAAATGTTGGTTTTGTTTTAAGCGTTGGGGTTTTTTAAATTTTTAATTTAATAGGGTATTATAATAAAAAAAATCTAATTAGTTACCAAAAAAACCAAAAAATATTAGTCACGTATTTTTCTTTTGTCACGTAAACAAAAAATGAGGGCGATACAGTGCGTTGAAATTTCGCGTGACGTCACACTGCGCAACACTTTTTACCACCAAAGTGACGTAACAAGCCCACACTCCTGAACTTTGATGCGTTTTATCTTTGTCATTTTCATTCTGGTAAAGCAAAAAATACATGTCCAACATTTTTTGATTATACAGAGTGTAACGGAAAGGTGTGGTCATATTTTAAGAACTGCACCTGCCCGTCGCGCGTCGATATGAACAACTTTCTTCAAGAAAACCTGAAGAAATTTCTAAAAAAAAATTTACCTCCCGTACAAATATTGATCAGCTGATGATAACTTTGTAAAGAAAGTTCAAATTTTTTTTTTGGGAAATTTCTATTTTTCCTTAGAGAAAGTTGTTCTTTTCCATGGGCAGAACCGGTTCTTAAAATATGACCACACCTTTCCGTTACACCCTGTATAACTGACGAACTAATTCGATTTTTTTAATAAAATACCCTATTGGTATCTTGTCTGCCAGTGTCTTGTCAAACAACGCTAAAATATATATATCTATAGAGTAAAATCAATAGGTATAATTAAATTAACTGGCTATATTTATTAATTAATTGGTGAATACCTAGCTTGTTTCAGCTATCTTTGCTCATTAAAAAATCCGTGGATTATTCATCATATTTGCATCATTTTGATACAGTATCAAGGAACTGAAGTAGACAGTGTAGCTGGTCTAGAGGTTGAGGATGTGACATGCGAAACCGCTGATTCAGGTTCAATACTGGAAGTCGGAATATTAGGTTTTTATACCCGGGCTTGCGGACGGCGAGTAATGGGTAGCTTGCCGTCCGATCAGCACCAGGCCCGAGAGTCGACGGCGCGTAGTGTTTCACGCGCGCCTCAAAGAGTTGTCAGCAGTCATGACGGGGACCGTCATGGCCGATACCTGCCTAGGGGTTGAGGATAAATTCGAAGGAGTTACCTCGCCCCTGGGCATTCAGGGCAGGGAGGAACAGGAGTGGGTTTTAGTCAGTAAGAGTTTGACACACCCTCCCGCTCCACCCAGAGCGGGAGAAGTCATTGGATGATTTCCCATCCCCAAAAAAAAAAAAAAGGAACTGAAGTACCATAAAAGTAGCTCAAAAATGCATTTTTACAATTCTGTAAAGCGTCTAGTCTGCCTTCTCTACATTCAACGTACTACACTAATTACAGACTGCTGAAATACCTCTATGGTAGGGTGCGCTTATATTTGGCGAGTTTCCTTTGTCGTCTGCGCTTCGTCGGCATGTCAACGCTGCCGGTAATAGGGCTCGCCGTATAAATCACCTTTTTGTCCACAACACGACAAATCGTCTGAAACGTTGTATTTACGTTTAAATTATAGGAGTTTTCACAAACTTCTGTTAGCTTTTTGTTAGAAATTCGTACAGAACTATGTTATCTGATTGTTTCTGAACTATTGGATGGCTTGAACAATTTTTAGAGCATTATAAAGGTGCTGCATGAATATGAGTACATATTCATGCAGAAGTTTTTTACTTTAAATTTTTGTTAGATTGTAATTTTAATTCACCTAAAAATTTGATTCCCAATTTTAAGGGACTTTGGTTTTAATTTTGATTAGAGCTGAAACAAATGCTCTGAAGTACCTACAAGTGTAGGTAACTTATATTGATCGAATTGAGACATACGGGATGGCTTCGATCTAAATCTAAACGGAAATTAAAAGAGGATAGATTGTTTATATATTGTCTATGTTATAACACAGAAAAATCTATCTCAAAATATTAATTATTTTAAAACTTGAATTAGTGTTTGTTTCTTAAATATTCATAATGTGCCATGAGTTCTAAGCCCTTTAAAGAGGCCCTGATGGAAGAGTGTCTACAGTATACTACGTTGCTATTTGCGCTACCGTAAAATATGGTGAATATTGATGCAATAAAAAAAAATGTGAGCCGTCACGGGAAGCCTGGCAGATGTGAAACATCGACATTATTTTGTAAAAGTAATATGCAGAAAAGAACATATTGTGATAGGAACTAAATATGTCATAATGATAAAATAAAATATTACGATTTTTTTCCAGATAACGATGACTCTTTATTGAATAAACATTTATTTTCATTAAATACAAAAACAACAACGACCAATGACGAACGAACGAAATAGCGTGGCGACGCGTCGCCACGGCATGCGTCGCCACGCCAGAAATCGGTTTTACGTGCGGCTATAGATGTTTCACATCAAAAAGTGGTGAATCGGGACGAAACTTTTAAAGATATTTTAACGTTGAAATAATATAGTTTGTCGCCAACATGAACACTAAATTATAATTCAGTTAAAATATTCAAGTCCTTATTGGCAATAAACTATATTATTTTAGCGTTAGAATCCCTTTTAAAGTTTCGTCCCGATTCACCTCCGCATCCCTATTTAACACGTTGTATCGATACCTTAAAAAAATACGCTTATCTGGTCCACCCTTTACTGTCAGTTCTTTAGTGCATTTTAAGCCGTGTCTTATGAACAAAAATACGTTTCGTAACACGTTTGTTGACGTCATTAAAATTTAAATAATGCCGGACTCCCTTTGTTTAGCCCGGTCCGGTTCGAGTGTTTAATGGGTTTTGGCTATCTTTAGAAAGTGGCTATTTATAGTGTTGATTATGTTGCATAACAGTATTTACGCCTACGGCCCTTTAGGGTTAGGTTATCTCGGTCTATTATTGGGGTCATCTTTGGGCTTGTTAGTAAGACATCTGAATGTGAGAATTATGAATCGGTGCAGTAACAAGTGTTCAGAGTTATCTTGTTGGTTTGTTGACGTCAGTAAATAATGTCTGACTCCCTTTGTTTGGCCCGGTCCGGTTCCAGTGTTTACCGGGTTTGGTCCACGTTGTCTTTAGAAAGTGGCTATTTTATAGTGTTGAAATTTTTTTTTATGTTTGATAGGCTCGCGTTTGACCACTATCACTATCACCACTATATGATTATGTTGCATAACAGTGTTTACGCTTACGATCCTTTTTAGTTAAGTTATCTCGGGCTATTGATGGGGTCATCTTGGAGCTTTGTAAGACATCGGAAAGTTGGGTTGTCTCAAATCGACTCCGCTTAACAAGCTCTACCCGTTGGCCAGTATCGCACTTTCAGGAGTACGAAGGGATGTCGCATGCGCGTTTGAGAAATAAAAACAAGAATCCAATTCCCGACACTATGAACACGCAATAACCCCGGGTAGACTTAAGAGCCGGAAGAGCTTTCTTCGCTGCACATATGGCATCCAAGACCAGCCACCTACAATGAGAACCAAACTTTGGGAAGAACTTCACCATCCACCGCTTGACTTCTTGAAACCCCAGGAACACCTACCACCCGGACGGGAACTGCAGTGGCCTATATGGAAAGCACTAAATCGTCTGCGTACCCAGGTAGGCCGCTACAAATACAACTTGGCAAAATGGGGTTTTATAGACTTGTCTGATACCCAGTGTGAGTGCGGTGCGGTCCAGAACATGACTCACATACTGGAATGAATATATTCTGGAGACTCACATACTGGAGTCCTATGGAGGACCTGATGAACGCTACAGACGCTGCAATTGATGTGGCCAGTTTCTGGGCCTAAGCTATTTGAAAGTTAGGGAACAAATAAAATAATTCTATTTAGTCCGTAAGTTAGATAATCAAAAAATATTGTACACGTGTTTTTTGCTTTACCAAATCAATGAAAAATAATTAAGATTAAACGTATCAAAGTTCAGGAGTAGGGGCTTGTACGTCAGTTTTGAGTAAAAAGTGGTAAAAATTTAAACTCAGGTGTGATTTCATGCTAAATTTCAACGCACTGTGGTGGGTGCGGTGCGGTGGTAAGTGTTCCTGGGGTTTCAAGAAGTCAAGCGGTGGATGGTGAAGTTCTTCCCAAAGTTTGGTTCTCATTGTAGGTGGCTGGTCTTGGATGGCATATGTGCAGCGAAGAAAGCTTTTCCAGCTCTTAAGTCTACCCGGGGTTATTGCGTGTTCATAGAGGGGATGCCGGGAATTGGATTCTTGTTTTTTATCGTCTTAATTTTTTGTTTATGTGACAAAAAAAAATACGTGTTATTTTTTGGTAATCAGATGGACTAATTAGATATTTTTTATCATTACAGTTTCTCGACAGTAAAACGACGTCGCCTACGGCTCGGGCGTGTTTACTGCCTCGGTTGCAATGACAAAATACTTCAAAAAGGAGGAGGTTATCAATTCGGATGTTTGTATTTTTTGTTATGTATGTTCGGGCATAACTCCGTCATATATACAGGATGTAACGGAAAGGTGTGGTCATATTTTAAGAACTGCATCTGCCCATCGATATGAACAACTTTCTTTAAGAAAATCCGAGGATATTCAAAAAAAAAATTTTTACCTCCCATACAAATATTGAACAGCTGATGATAACTTTGTATGGAAACTCCAATATTTTTTTTGGGAATTTTCTATTTTGTCTTAGAGAAAGTTGTTCATTACCATGAGCAGAACCGGCTTCTAAAATATGACCACACCTTTCAGTTACACCCTGTAGACATATACTACAGTATTTGCATTATTTTCTTTTTTGTTCGAAAGGGGTTTATACCGAAATGGTCCCATTTAAATTTCATATAGATCTGATGATGAGTTTCGGAGACAGACAACGGAACTCTTCAAAAAATTATAGCAAATCTACCGTGATTACTGCTATCGCATAAATATGCATTGCTAACACTATTTAATGGAGAAACACAACTAAAAAGTGAAAAATAAAAAACTTTTTTACAAAAAAATAGCTTTAATATAACTTTAATTTCGGAAGTCGGTGTTCCTGGTTTTGTGTCTTCGTTTTTTGACACCGACTTCCGAAATTAAAGTTATTTTGCTTCTATTTTTTTTTGAAAAAGTTTATTTTATAGTTACGTTCGCGTAACTACTTGAGATCCCTTGTTGAGCATGGTCCAATCACTCTTTCCCGCAAACAGCCTCGCACAGCTTATTCTTCACTTTCGCTAATCTGCGATCTCACTAACGGTGCACCCATAATCCGTGGTCAGGGAGTCAGAGTTCAACAACCTTCCCCACAAGTGCATCCATCACGGCAATGCTGCATCTAATAAAGAGATAATTGAAGCTGCGTGGGTGGGTGTACCTCGTCGAGCGAACCCCTGCTGTATTGATGTTGTCTTAGTACTTATTGGATGACATCAGAGTATTGTATCGAATAGTACGGCTGTGCGAGAATATAAATCTTAGTTTGCAGTTATTCTTAGAAGGCGGGAATTTATTATACATGTTTATTGTTTCTATTTTAACCGACTTCGAAAAAGGAGGAGGTTAATCAATTCGGATGTTTGTATTTTTTTTTTTTTTTTATGTATGTTCGGGCATAACTCCGTCATATATCGACGGATTTGCAAAATTCTTTTTTTGTTCGAAAGGGGTTTATTCCGAAATGGTCCCATTTAAATTTCAAAAAGATCTGATGATGGGTTTCGGAGACAGACAACGGAACTCTTCAAAAATTGACAGCAAATCAACCGCGATTGCTGCTATCGTATGTCTATGAATTGTTAACACAGTTTAATGGGGAACCACAACTAAAAAGTGAAAAATAAAAAACTTTTTTACAAAAAAATAGAACCGAATTCCAAAAAAAGTGCAAATAACTTTAATTTCGGCAGGCGGTGTCAAAAAACGAAGGCACAAAACAGGAACACCGACGTCCGAAATTAAAGTTATTTGCACTTTTTTTGGAAGTCGGTTCTATTTTTTTGTAAAAAAGTTTTTTATGGGTAGCGTAATGAAGACCGCCGATGGAAACAAGGTTGATCTTTAAAATGTCATGTGTTTATGAAATTACTTAAACTAAAAGTACTTACCTCACTATTATGCAAAAAACCGGCCAAGTGCAAGTCGGACTCGCGCACGGCGGGTTCCGTACCATTATCTATAAAAACGGCAAAAAAATCATGGCTGTTGTATGGGAGCCCCAGTTAAATATTTTTATACTGTTTTTTAGTATTTGTTGTTATAGCGGCAACAGAAATACATCATCTGTGAAAATTTCAGCTGTCTAACTATCACGGTTCTTGAGATACAGCCTGTTGACAGACGTACAGACGGACGGACAGCGGAGTCTTAGTAATAGGGTCCCGTTTTACCCTTTGGGTACAGAACCCTAAAAAAGCATTTCATTCATAATAATGTAAAAACTCGATCCAGTGCAAGGTGCAGAAAAACAACATTACACATAATAAGGTCATAAACCATGAATGCCCCAGAACATAAGATTATTCACATATTTGCATTCAATTGATATCGTTTGCACTGTTTTATGCAACGTGCATTTTTCATGAAATTGTAAACAATATAATTTGTATGAATGTTTTATTTACATAATTTATTTACATAACTAGCGACACTCCCCAGCTTTGCACGGGTATAAATTATACACTGTCTATCATCATCATCAGCCTTTCAATGTCCCCACTGCTGGGGCACAGGCCTCCTCTCTGTGAGTGGGTGTGGGCTGTAATCCACCACGCGGGCCGTTGCGGGTTGGTGGATGTCACATGTCTTCGAATTTTTGGTTCTAGGACATGCCGGTTTCCTCACGATGTTTTCCTTCACCGTTTTGAGAGCAGTGGTGATGAAATAACTTACACAAAGTAAAGCGCCTGCCTGGGTTTGAACTCACGACCTACAACTTTGTAAGTCACGGCTATTACCACTGGGCCACCACTGCTCACATTCTGTCTATAATAATGCTTTATTGAGTCACAATATGAACAAGTAATCTGATTACAAAATTCTTACATAAGTACATTCATATTAGATTTGCCATAGAACGTATCGTAACTGGCATCTTAGCTAGGTTACACAGTATCCTGTGTTAAAAATACCAGTTGGTGAAAACCGCATGAATATTTGTTCAGTCGTTTTTGAGTTTCTCGCGAACAGACAGACAGAAAGACAGACGCGGCGGGGGACTTGGTTTTATAATGCGTAGCGATGATGTTGATATGTAGGAGCTCCATAATTATTGTTAGTTACTTTCAACACTTTTCAGATTAGAGCGGTTTTTGTGAAAGAGTCGGTGTTGGTCTTTCTCGAGGAACTCTTGCGAGGACTTCTTACTAAGCTGCGACACTGTTAAAGCGGGTAAGCAACCCGCTTCGCTTCTAAGATCGTTGAAGTCTTGTATGAAATAGCACTTGTAGTCAACGTTATTCTGAAAATCACAAGTTATTTTTAGTTTGGCCAAAATTAAATCTTACACACAGTATCATAAGGTGGAAGCGCCAGTGTAACCCGCGAAATTCAAACATTCTTACGTTTTTTGCAGTTTTCAGGTCAGTGTCAGGTTGTATCTTGGTAAAAATTTGATTCGCGAACGTAGCAAGTATGTATTTATAGAAGTATTATTATTAAAATTATCAATACAACTCTCTCAGTTAGAATTGATGCCAAATGTAAGAATTTCATGAAATCATAACATTTGGCATCAATTCCTACTGAAAGAGTTGTGTTGATTTCCTACCCCACAAAAAAAAAAAGCTGTATCGTGTAAGGGCCGATTTCACCATTCGCTCTATAAACTAAGTTTTACTGAACTAAGCTTAGCGTAAAAAATAAAAACCATAAAAAAAATTATAGTGAGTTAACCTTATAAGATAGACATATGCTGTCGCGTTTTTTTTTTAGAACTTTAAAAGGAGAACAATTCCGTAATACATAATTTTTGCATAACTTTAACCGTTTACGCAGCGCACGCAACTGAAGCTCCCAAAAGGTTTTTTTTTCCGTTTTTGCCACATTTTTCATTGATGCTTCGCTCCTGTTGGTCGCAGGTCTCCCTCGATAAATGGACTATTCAACACAAAAATATTTTTTCAATTAAATATTAATTAGTTCCTGACAATATCGCGTTCAACTAAACAAACAAACAAACTCTTCAGCTTTATGACAGCGGCTACACGTGTTTAAGCGAGCTTAATCGTTGAAAACTGGGCGTTTAGAATTGGTGAAATCGGCCCTAAAAAGAGGTTTTAGGTAGGTCTGTTTTAGCATCTATCACGAAATTCTTCATTCGTGTACATCGGGTTAGCGCATCCTTTCGTAGGTCATCTATATCTTTATACTAATATTATAAAGAGGTAAAGTTAGTGAGGTTGTAGGGGGTAATCTCTAGATCTACTGAACCGATCTTGAAAATTCTTTTACCAATATAAAGCCACGTTATTTGTCAGTGTCAGAGGCTATACATTTTTGAAATCAACGCGTACGAAGTGCTAGTCCATAATAAAATGTCAAGAATATTAAAAAAGCGATGCGCGTGTTGTGATTCTATGTTCGTTTGGTCTCTAAGCCAACCTTCTAAATAATATGTCAGTTTACGAGCACAGGCTTACCAATCGTTTGACAGTCCTTGAATAAATAAAGCTAAGTTGAAGAACCTTCATTCACTGGTAGTTGAGGTTTCTAGATTTATTTCAAGTATTTTAGTGCTTTAATGCAGTTTTATTTATTCAGCAAATTGGCTATAAAACTTGAGATGTCTGATGTCAATGACAGGTCGTTAGGAAAGTTAGTTTTCGTTCAGTTTAGTTTTACAACCGATGTAAGCCTAGTTTATGCGTTTTTCACTTTATGAGTATTTATGAGATGAGCGTCTAAATTGTCCATTTAATTTGTATTTATGACACTATCTGTTAAAAGCTAACTTTAAATAAATGCCTTTTTTTGTTTTCGGGGGCAACATTTAATAGCCTCCTGGGCTTTTGGGAAAAAGACCAAGGAGTGGAAAAGAACTTGATAACCATCCGCACATGGAAGTGATCCTCCGTTACCTCTTAACCCGCGGCGCGTCCAATTAGTTGACACAATAGATTTTAGTTGTCTCGCCCACCATGTGTCCGCTAGACGCGCAAAGAGTTTAAGACCACCACGGAACCCTTCTGCAACGCCTATTCGGGCTCATCGAGCTCATCTCTGGGGACTGTGAAAGAGCCTCGCTGTGTACGGCAGCACGTGGACACTGTGCCACCGTGTTCCTTGCCCCAGGGTGGGCACAGGGGTCTTAAACCACACGGTGTTCTGCAAATACTTTTGGCCGGGGCGCAGGAGTGCTTGCGCATTTCATCACGCTCGGGTCAGGTATTGGCCCGCATGAATTTATGCGGACCCTGTCACCTTCTGCGGCCGCAATTCCTCTAGAGAGGTGCGCGCGGAATACGACGCACCACTGTCTCGGGCCTTTGCCTGTCCAGGTAACAGATTCCCTAAGGGTTGGACCTCATCTGGCAGCACGGAATCGCATTTGTTCCGCCTGTGCTACCACGTGCTGCAGTATGCTGCCGCATGCGAACGCGCGCTGTCGCATTCCGCAGACAAAATAGGCGATCGCACGCGTCAGCATGCTGCAGCATGGGTGGCATACTGCCGCATTCTTTCATGATCAGTTTAGTTTCAAGCGCGAGATGGATAGGACCACGGAAGAGAGAGCAGTGATTCTAGCGTGTATTTTGCAAGAAATGTAAAATCAAAATAATAAAAAGAAACGCATTCGCAAAATAAAACGGAGATACTGGGTTCATCCTAAAACTATCAAATTTTCGTCAGTCATTGTTATTTCCATACGTACGGAATGAATGAACAGGCTGCACTGAGCTGACGAGCGGCCGCGTGCGCCATTGTACGATAGAGTGAGACAGCATGCAAGTGATCGGCGGTGAAAGGATGCGTTAGCATGCTATCGCGCGCTTCAGCGTTCCGGAGTCTCCCTGTCGACCATTGCATTTTGTCCGTGATGCCGATCGCCTCGAGGATTCCGCCGCGTGCTATCGCATTATGCTTTCTGTCTCGGTCTAGCAAATGGCAGTTCTAAGCGACAAAAAGCGAAAGGGCGACGGAAAAAGGCGATTCCGTGCTGCCAGATGAGGTCCAACCCTTAGTCTGTTACCTATAGGCCACATCCTATGGCGGCCGGAGGTCGGCGCCCGCTGCGTCTACGACGAATACAGAAAGAGGTTGCTTTCCCCCTCTCCCTTTGGGATCACTCGGTTGGCCGACAGAGAGTCCCCCCTGCCTTAAACTAGGCTGGCGGATGGGCAGATGCAGTTCATATTTTAAGAACTGCATCTGCCCATCGATATGATTAACTTTAATCAAGATAAACTGCGGAAATTCTCCAAAAAAAAAATTATCCCCCATATATATCAGCTGCTGATAACTTTGTATGGAAAGTCCCAATTTATTTATTTTTTTGTTGAGAAAGTGTTCATTTTCATGGGCAGAACCGGTTCTTCAAATATGACCACACCTTTCCGTTATACCCTGTATAAATGTCTAATCTAATTAGCCCATATTATATCACTGCAGGGCAAAGGTTCCTTTTCTACACAATTTCTGTTTTCTTCTAGTGTTAGTGCGTCTTCGCCGTGGTCTACCGCGACTCCCTCTGGCCCTGAAATGAATGAAGCGTTGAATTAATACTGAGTTGGAATGTTCATAGTTTGTAGCCATTTAAGGTACTGACAATTTTTGTGGCCTATGCAAGCTGACGAACTTTCTCTTGCTTTAAAAGTTCTTAATTTAAATTCGACTGTTCGATAACTGTGCTCAGGTTTTTTTTTTAACCGTTACATATGGCCTTGAGAACATACTTGTAAATTATATCAAAATGAATAACTTAGCACACAAATGAAATTTGTTCAAGATTAACATTCCAGTCGGTACACTCGAACAATTTTGAAACCATCCAGCCGAAATGACGCACTCAGAGAATTCACTTAAACATGTTTAAAACATAACTTGCGTTTTACATGCTATTGTAAACGAAGATATAAGTAGTATCGTTGGAAGTAGCTATTTTGAATTTGAAAGGAGAAACAATAACTTTTTTTTTTGTGGGGGTGGGCAATCATCCAATGACTTCTCCCGCTCTGGGTGGAGCTCAGGGTGTGTCAGACTTTTACTGACTAAAACCCACCCTCGGCCATGAGGGGCCCCTTCAGGTATTGAGAAAAAATACCTAACATCTTTAAACGTTTATTAGATACTGCAAGAATTTGCAGGTTGATTGTGTCATAAAACCATAAAGAGCCTTTTTCACATTGGCAAAAATAAAAAAATAAAAAATTGTGACAGTGTCAAGTTAAAAAAAAAAGTTTTAAATATAGAATAAAGTCACTTTGTCTTCCATTAGAATGCGATATTTGGCAGGAAATGTGTTGAGTCAAGCTTCGCTGAGGTAGTCAATACTACAATAAAATTCTCAGAATATCCCTCTAGTACAACAATTCTACTCACAACGCAACATCCCGGATTGCACAACCACTGCAAATTCCCCATCTCATTCAAGTATTCATAAAAATCTGAGTAACCGCTCTAGAAATGTATTCAGCAGTTAAGCACATTTGAATAAGTTGCCGCTGGTCTAGTCCCTCATGTATCGTTCATGTCTCCAACTGCAAATTAAATTATGTTGTTTGCGAGAAAGTGTGGAGTGTTGCAAAAATTCATAAAGAATTCAAAATCACCCATTGTCCTCGCATAACTTCTGTTTGTAAATATACAGCCCTGAAAATAGAATTATATCTAGTAGCATGTGCCAGAGACGATATCGTCTGACACCACGTAAGTCAAAATTGGGATTCTTCTGGAGAGCAAATAAACTCTTTAGCAGCAACAGCACGTAACTGAGTAAAGCGCTTTATTCACGATCCATCTTGCTGTACGTCCCGCTAAGGCCATGCACGATGCAAGATGCGAAAGTATCAAGAATAGGCTTGACGTAAGTCGATAATTATTATTAATCGTCGTCATCGTCATGTCTTCGAATTTTTGGTTCTAGGACATTTCTTTAGGACAGTTTTTTCACGATGTTTTCCTTCACCGTTTTGAGAGCAGTGATCATGAAATAATTTACACTTACACTTTACTCATTACTTAATAACTCACATTTTACTAAGCAGTTGTAACAATATTAATAGGGGGCGATGGGGCGTGTTAATAGCCAACACCTGAACTGGGACCGTTTTTAGGAACTGGTCAAATATGGCAGTACAAAAAATATGAAAATTAAATGTCTATCGATGAATCCTCTGAACATCTACATCAATAAAGAAAAGCCCGCGTACCTTGTGTCTTTCTGAGAACATATCTCATCCCAGACAGATTTGAAGAGTTGACTTCTTGCAGCAGTTATTCTCGACGCCGGTCGGCAAGACAAATCTTGAGAAATCCAACGATTTAATGCTTGAATTTACACTGCACTATAAGTTCACAATGTCTCACGGACGCAGGTCTATTTATTTCACGAGAATGTTCAAGTTTTTCATCAGACAAAGGAATTTTCATAGCGGGAACAACGCACACGCATAATTCGGTGGCGGAATTGAGCTGTCAAGTGTATGACAGATGGAAGTTGATCGCAAACGCCATCTGGCGCGCGAATCAATGACACTTGGTAACTTGAGCGTCACAAAATATTAACATAGATGTAAGAATTCATCAAATAGACACTCAATTATGTAAATAATCTAAATATAAAGTAGATAGTACGGAAAAATCCTACTTGATTTTAGTTACTAATTTATTCGTAATGAATATTAAAAAAGTCAATTGACGCTTCACCAGAGGGGTTCGGGACTGTTACTGTTACAGGCTATTCTATAGCCTAGCTAGGAGAACAGCACTTTACGCACTTGATTGGAGATGTAATAGTACAACCTACTTTATGGATATCATGAATGTGAGATTTCTTTTTCATAATTATAAAATAAAGATTATTAATATTATTTTAAATTCGCCTTTATACTTTTTTGCATGAAGTGTTGATAAATAAATAAATGTCTATCGACGGATCAACACTGGCCATGCGGTGGATAGTAGCCCCACCTAGGAGGACTGTGTCCCAGCAGTGGGAAAGATTTAGGCTGATTTATGCTTTAGCATTTTGGTTCCATCGGAGTATGCTCGATCCTCTTTTGGCAACCGAACTAGCTCCTTGCCTTCTATAATATCATATAAGTGAGTTTGTACATTAGATATGTTATATAGGTATTTTAGGTCTATTGCACAAGCGGTTTAAATGAGCTTTAAGTTTGTAGTGTGCCGTAATTTAGTAGCGCTGGCGAACGCTTGGAAACCTAAGCGGTACATAGTACATACATATTTATGTAGTACCCAAGTTATAGTAGATTGCAATGTAGCATGTTATATATAAGACAGCCTTGAAGCTTATGATGCTCTAACAGGTGGTTGCTCTATAATATTGTTGAATATGCACTTACGAAGCTAACTAAAGACTGGAAGGACGAGAGGCGGAATACTCTAACACAATTTCATACAGCTGCCTACATAAAATTGATTATCATTCTTACACTGTCAGACTTTTGACAATAGGGTGTTGTATTAGTTTTATTCACTAAATTAATTTCTTTATTCGCACAATACTGATTTACAAAAAAAGTAAGACCCTGACTCCTGAGCTACGTAAGAAAACCTATATTTCAGGAGCCAGTGACTTCTACCGATGTCTACACAAACTTGCAATGAGTAAGCTCACAATTTACGTACATCATCATCATTTCAGCTGCAAGATGTCCACATCTGGACATAGGCCTCCCCGTGTGTGTCGCCACAATGATCGGTCCTGTGCGTCTCTCATCCATCAGCTACCCGCGACCCTCACCAAGTCATCGGTCCACCTTGTTGGAGGCCTTCCAACGCTGCGTCTTCCGGTACGCGGTCGCGACTCCAGAACCTTTCGGCACCATCGACCGTCCGTTCTGCGAGCAATACGCATAAAATGTTTAAGCTATAAGGATTTAAATTAAATGGCATTACTTTAAGCTCCGAACACTAAAATATTTGTACACTAAAAACGGATTCCATGAAATGTTTCCCCAACAACAAACCAAGCGAACGAACGCTAATAAAATTAATAGGTATAACTGTGTGAAGGCGAACGATTATCTGCGACTCCCAGTGGCACTCGTTAGTGTTCGTTCGCTGAGTCTGTACCCGGCCTTAAAGTGAATCATCATCATCATTTCAGCCGTAAGTCTTCCACTGCTGGACATAGGCCTCAAGTGTGTGTCAATGCGAGACACACACGACCAGTCCTGTGCGTCTCGCATCCATCGGCTACCCGCGACCCTCCAGGTCATCCGTCCACCTTGTTGTAGTCCGGTACGCGGTCACCACTCCAGAACTCTTTAACCCCATCGACTGTCTGTTTAGTAATGTGAAATAATATTCCCAAAACAACGGATGCCGAGACACCCAAAACATAAAACCCGTTATTTTATGCACTAATCCAGTATGCATATCATCGGTTTCCACGAAAACAAACAGCTGTGTTAATCAGATGCTGACCGTTCACACGCTGCCGCCTGCGCCGCTCCTTTGGTCCGCAACCCGAGACAGTTCTCAAGGGCAGGAGGTCCTCGCCTTCTACGTTCAGAAGATGGGTTGCAGAAGGACTAGTCTGTGTGATTTACTGTTGACCCAAGTTAAGCTCAAAATAAACCTAATGGAAATGTATCATGAACCAAGATGAAATGAAACAGAGCGCTGGTTTTTTCTGAATGGTTACGCATACACGTATGGAAGGTCTCCTTTTTTTGACTGTGATATTAGTATAACCTTATGACCAACCCGTTTGGGCCCCGCATGGTCGTTTGCCTAGTTCCTCTACTAGAGAGGAGGCCTGATTCCCAACGGTGGGCACATTATAAGTTTAATAAAATAGGCCGCTATTAACACAGCCAGCACACACAGCACAGCACAGCACGGTCAGCATTTTTTTATAATAAACTTAAAAAAAATAAGTTGCAATGCTTCGAAAAAATCTTACCACCAAAATTTTCGATTTCGGCTACCATCTTATGTTTAGACCTAAGATGGTAGCCGAAATCCGTCAGTTAGCTGACGGAACAAATTAATGTTTTTAGTTATACCTACCCTATTCAAACCTCAAGGTGACTATTCAACATTCAAACCTTTACTAATGCAGGTAGCCACTGCGCTATTATCTACCCCAAACCCGTCTACCTACTGTTCCTTCTTTGGTAACTACCCGTTGGTCTTGGTTGGAGCGCAACTACTGTGCACGAGGTCCAGCCCTCCCCTAGCCAAAAAACTTTTCTATTATCGTTTACGCTAACGCTTAGTACAAAATGTATGGCAATGACATTACCTGCGATAAGTCACGTAACACTTCTCTACGCAGGCAATGTCATTTCCATACATTTTGTACCTAAGCGTTAGCGTTAAACGATAATAGAAAAGTTATGTGGGTAGGGGGGCTGGGTATGATTCCCAGCAGCGATCCAGCGCCTGATCTCTCTCCGTTCGTGTCGGATTGCCGTCCCATCGGACTAGGGCCCGTATTAATAAACGTTACTCAGCCCAAGCGCTCGCACTTGATACCAAGCTTGAGGTCCTGATCGGATTAATAAACAAGATTATTCATGTATTCAAGTTTCGGATTAGGTTCACGTCATCAACCGAGTGTTGGACTGATTAATAAATGAAACTCGACACTTAAGCTTACAACAGGTGTGTGTATTTGAGATGCTAGATCATGAGTGTAGACAGTCCGGGACTTGAGGTCGTGATTAGCGTAGCGCGAAAGAAAAATTTATATACTCTATGGCGCGAAACATGAAGTTCGAAAATATTTTGAGGGAAATTAATTATTACGATGAAATAGAGTACTATGATAATATTTTATGGCCTTTGCGGTATCATTTACCAAAAATTTATATAAGGGATGCCTCAAATCCTTTTGAGTTACCAAGAAAACATTTTAAAAAACGATACAGATTTGTTCAGGAGTCAGTGTTGTATATTAGTCTCATTAATAAAAGACTCATTGGTGAAATACAGTAACAGAGGTCTTCTAATTTCTCTAGAAATAGCTGTCCTAATAACTTTAACGCGCAGTTATACGACTATTAATGGTTTTTAATTAAATATCACGTCTAAACGACTAGTCTTATTTGTTTGAAAAAAAATAAATGTTACTCTAGACTATTTCCGTCATAATTTGATCTGAGAATATTTGAAATTATATTTTTATAACATTGTGTAATTAATTTGTAAAGTTATGTCTAACGCGGATAAAAAAATGAGAATCACGCAAAAACTCTATAGCGTATTTTTATGAAACCTTCACCATTTTAAAGATCATTTCATTATTTATAATTTAGTCTCAGTGTTTTAAATTAATATTCGTTGTTTTATGTGTAATAAATTAATAATGCGTTTAATTTCGGACAGCGCTCCTTGATGGGCGAGTCCTATTACTGGGTGGACATACGACGCGTAACGTGAGCTCAGCGCTGAACACGCAAGCTAACCACTCAAGGTCTTTGGCACAAATGTAAATATATACGGACTTAGGTAAGAAACCATTTTAAAATATGATAAAGCGCTATCCATAAAAGTTTTAACATAATAAAAGTATTAAATAAATCTTACGACATATCAGGAACGAAACGTGACTAATGTTATTTTATACTATATACGTCACTGAGCTCGTGTACTCATGTTTTTATTAATTAGCAAGGAGCTTGAGTTCCTGGCATCGTAATAATCGCGGATCAAATGATACCGCACTTGAGGACGTAGTTGAGGAGCGTTTATTAATACGGGCCTATGACAGTAAAGGAACAGTGAGTGCACCTTTGCTTGCGCACCCACTTTGTCCACTATAATAAATTTCTTCCTTTTTTCCCCCTTTATAGGCACGTATTTGACCGCTATCTCACCTGATGGTAAGCGATGATGAGGTCGAAGATGAAGCACGCTTATCTCCTGCGTAATTGCCTAATTTTCGTTGTTTGACACCGTAATCAAATCTCTGTCAGGATGATTATTATTACTGGTCCTTCTTCACATTTCTGTGTAGTGCCCCCTCACTATTTATATTATGATTGAGTGAATCACTTGATTAGAGACAATACGTCTGAAGCCTCTTTGTTTTTTATAAACGACTGTTTCTGCGAATCCTCACCGATTCACATCTGTTATGGACTGGAGTGTGATTGAGTTTATTTAATTATTTCGTCTAGCTTTTAAATCGATGCTCTATTTAAAATGTTGAATGGTTTTATTGTTAACGAGTTATGTCACTTTGGAAGCGCAAAGTATATAGAGATGCTGCGAATAGTTTTTATAGCGAATAGTCGAATACCGATTAATCGCCATTCCCAATGGCGAATAGTCGAACAACTCGCCATTATTATTCGACATTTATTTGTTATCAAATAATAATATCACGCATGGTCTACCTGCCCTGCGGAACCCGCGAGCCGCCAAGGTGAGCAGAACAAGAACACTGGAGTCCTCTCAAAATCGGACGAGCTCAAAGAACAACAAGCAACCAACTTCGGAGCCTTCTCCCGTTTCACCCGCAACTTGTGTACTGATGACATTATCGAGAAGTGGGATATAGAAGACAAGCTCAGGATCCTCGAATCTCGATGGAGGGCGAATCATGAAGTACACTGGAAGCTCGACAACATTTTCGTCGGGAGCGACGTTAACTACGAGCTTGAATTTTCGCAGTATGAATCAAATATGTCTAAACTTACCAATAATTTATTTGTTACTGTAATCTAATGTTTTCTAAGGCCTAACTAATTAATTTAAACATGACATGACTGATTCTTAAAAGCTTGAGACACAGAAATATAGTAAGTTCCTAACCTGTAAACCTGTAACGGGTAGTGCCTCAAGCTTTAAATAATATAGGTAAGTACCTACACGCCAAATACTTACTAGAATTCATTTTTAACTTTTTAGTTCATTGTTCCAGCTTGTTTTTAAAAATATTTTTTTACTTTTTATTTTTATTTTCGGAAATGACTATGACTCTCTTGAAGAAACTTGTTTATTTCTATAGACAGAAGCCTTATTTTAAATAAGGCCACTCATTTCCGCTGCACCCTGTATGTGATGTTACTAAGATTGTTTTTAGCAGAACAACACATTCAGAGTTCACGGTAGCGGGACTACTCGGAAGTCCAATACAATTCCTTCAAATTTTACGATTATTCTGCTAAAACATAATACCTACTCGTCTTTTAATAATCAAAGGAGGATAAACGAAACTCAAACGGAACGCTTTGAATAATTTAACACGTTTTACAGAAGGTTTCATACAAATGAACAAGTTCCATGAACCAACTGAAAAGATCGACAATTACAGGATGGCTAACCCGGATGTACATATTTTTTAATAAACGAAAATTATTAGATATTTATTCATAATTCTATAATTTTGCTTTCGCAATTTTGTATAGATAACATCTCCTAAATCTTCACGTGTTTGCTGGCTAAAAATGTGTTTCCTTTTAGTCGTATTTTTCATCAAATCCACGCGTACTGTTTTTAGGTATGGCCACTATCAAAGTAACAAATATTCTGCTTTTATAGTATTTAAGATTGACCACGATACGTCCCTTTAGATAACCCAATCTAGTGAGTTCGTGGGTCAATAATTGATTCGTTACCGAAAAACAATTATTAATAAAAATTTAGTAGTTTTTCAATTTACGTTGGAACTTTTAAATATAATTTCTTACTGAAATTAATACAGTGGTTATAGTCTTTAAAACTATCAAAAAAAATTGTCTTAAAAAGTATCTAAAACAACACTAACTAATTATTGAAATCAAACAATAGCAAAGATTTGCTACAAATTGAATTGGTGGCAAAAAAAAGTTGTATACCTACCTCGGATTAGGCCACCCTATTTCATTCATACAAAGTAAAAAAACTTTTTTATAAAAAAAAACAACCGACTTCCAAAAGCGAAAATAAGTACACTAAAAATTTAAAAATAACTTTAATATCGGAAGTCGGTGTTTCTAGTTTTGTTTCTTCGTTATTTGACACCGACTTCCGAAATTAAAGTTATTTTTAGATTTTTAGTGTATTTTCTTTTTTGGAATTCGGTTGTTTATTTGTAAAAAAGTTTTTTTATTTTTCACTTTTTAGTTGTTATACCCCAGAACTCAAAACCCCAATAACATGGAACGTGGCACTTAAACATACTCGTAATTGGGGCAAACTAAAACGTCATGTATATATGTATATGCCTAGAGTAGCGGATAAATTCTCAACATGAGTTACCGCACTCCTGGGCACACAGGCGGGGAAGGAACAGGGGTGGGTTTTAGTTAGTACGAGTCTGACAACTCTGACACGCCCTCCCGCTCCACCCAGAGCGGGAGATGTCATTCGATGATTTCCCACCCCACAAAAAAAAAAACTATGTACTTATACATATTTTTCGTTTTTGTTCAGTTTTTCAAAAAGCGCTGAGCAATTACGATAAAATTTATATGGGTGGTCCCATATAAATTTTATTGAAATTGCTTCAGCGTCATCCTCGGGAGTATATTCTTTCGGATAAAAAAAGAATTTTGAAAATCGGTCCACAACTGACAGAGAAATCAGCGGACACACATAAAAAAGTACATTCAGTCGAACATAGAACCTCCTCCTTTTTCGAAGTCTGTTAATAAAATTGTGGCAATTGGCAAAATTTCAACTTCAAACATAACTTTGCTAATTTACAAGCCGTAATAGCTTCCTACAATACCGAAATAGATTTGCAGTAGCGAAATTATACCCTTTCCTTGGTCTGTACAAGGTTTGCCTTGAGGTTAACCTCAGGCTTTAAGGTTAACTTTAACTACCCTCTGATTCGTAGAACACGGAACGCCGCGCCGGCAACGACTAGAGACGCCATTTCTACAGAGTATAAATTATGAAAGTCGGTTTCCGCGTCTGTTTGTATCTCCGCTAACTCCTCTTATACATACATACACATATTATAGAAAGAGCGATAAACAAGGAAGGTGTGTGTATTATATTTTTATTTTCTGAGCTGGGTCGCTATTATCTAATAGTTAAGTTAAAATTTACTAACGTCATGTTCACGTATAAGTTACATTTTCATAGTGGAAGACCTCTCGCCAAAGTGGACGCCGCTAGCGTTAATTTTTCCGAAAATCCTCAGCTAAATGGCGCCACCAGCATTTAGCAAATTTAGTTCCGGCGGTCTTAGTGAGAATAAGGAATATGCATAATATTTTTTTATTTCTTCAATTGAAGACTTATTAACTATAGTGAACAAATATGAAGGAATTTTCAAAATCAGCGACGAAGTTTTATAGCTTTAAAGTTGATCATTAGAAAGAGAAGTCCGACGTGTTTTTTGACGTCAAAGAACATGACGCCCATACAACTGCCATAGAAAACAGCGTTTTCGAGAGAGGGACAGATATACTCGTATTTGTTTAAAATTGTTATATCTCGTTTCATTTTTTTTCTGATAATTGATCAATTTTGATTCTGCTGTCACTGTTCGTATTCTATTTTAGAATATTTGTCGATAAACCGTAACAATTTTTTTTTTTTCCATGCATATTCTCTATTGTCACGGGCTCTCCCTCTCTATGCGGTGACACTGACATGCTCAGTTTGTATGGAAAGTTTCTCAGGGCGCTGCTGGCATTCCTTGAGGAGCTGGGATGGATCGAATTACAAACCTGTCTCACCCTTACTCAAAATACACACTTTGGACGTGGAGTTGCGGAGATCAGCCCGACTTACTCAAACCTACGAGTACAATACAATGGAACGATTTGACGATGCCGTATCTAGCAGTGCCGCCTAAGCGATTCGGTGCTCTGTGCTCTGATTAAACAACTTGTAGTTTTAAGCTCATCTAGAATGAAGGAAAGTTAAACGTTTGCAGTAAATTAGTTGCTTACATGCTTCTGCTATTGGGTCCATGGTTCTGTTTAAAGGGAGTTGCTATGTTGTATGCTTTTACGGGAACACTACACCAATTGAAACATTGGTCATTTTAATTGATGAGGCAGCAGCTGCTGTTCTGATTCTGGTCTAAATATATCACCACACAGAGATTTTCGATTAGAGTCATTAGAGCAAAGACGTTTCGCCTATCGATCGTCTAACTGAAAAATTGAAGGTACATAAATCATCACCTTTCTGCCCTTTTCCCGTTGTCAACCGTCCCTTGTCTTTCATGTCATTCCTCACACAATCCAACTCGTCTCAAAGGTTATATTACTCACCATCATCATTCACAGTTCGACTTTGCACACGGCTGGGCCATAGGCTTCTCTTTTTTTGTGCCAATCACCACGTTCCTGTGCCAACCTTATCCATCTTCAAACATAACTATTACAGAAAAATTCTTTTTTTTTTAGTTAGTCTTAAGTGTCCCACTCTTGGACAAACGCCTCCTCCCACTTTTCTCTCTATCCATCTCACTATTCCTTCTACTTCTCTCTTAGCTGTGCTTCTTCACGCCAATTCGCCAGGAAGCCTTCCAAGGCGCCTCGCTATCTTCTCCTCGGTCTGCCGTAACCGGGCTCATCTAGCTGTATCAGAGCTCCAGTCTTGCCGATGCCTGCCTAGGGGTAGTGGATAAATTCGAAAGAGAGTCACCACGCCTTTTGGCACAGGCAACTAAAGGAACAGGGGTGGGTTTTAGTCAGTAAAAGTCTGACACGCCCTCCAGCTCCTCCCACAGCGTCAGAAGTCATTGGATAATTTTACATCTCCCAAAAGGGCTCCAATCTTGCGCTATACGGCCAGCTTTTGTTAAATTCTAAGAAATAAAATTTCGTGGATATTGTAGATTCTATTGTTAATATGAAATTACGAGATCTACTCCGGAATGCATTTTGGCTCGCTGCTAAATCTGGACCGACGATTTGTGGTGTCGTCAGCCAATCCTTCGCACTAGAAGATTAATATGTTTACACGTTTTCGTTACTCTTTGGTAGTAAAGTAACGTAATATTCAATTGGTTGTCTTCTTCCTCGTTTATTTCAGTTTCTATAAATAGAATGGTTTTGTTTCTTTTATCAACTGTCTGAATTTTATTAGTTGTTGTTAGTGATTTCGACAGCATGCAAACTTCCCATGTATAAGGAATACATGGGAAGTTTGCATGCTGTCGAAATATTAGTATTGAAATCAAGTGAAGCAGCTTGGCACCATTAATGTTTTTTTAACACGTGGTTTCTGGGCCCCAAGAATTTGAAAGTTAGGGAACCATCGATTCGAAAGAAGAAGAAGAACACGTGGTGCTGCTTGGCAGCTGGGCTTATTCCGGTTGTGAACGTTCCTTTATACGTATTGGCCTAGCTCTCTCTCTGTCTTCTTACTCCTCTGATTTTCTATTCTAATTAATTTCGTAAGATACTTGGATTGATTCATTGCAGCATCCTTTTTCTAGTGTTCGCCACTGTTGATTCTGGCTTTCAGGAGTTACAGTAGTTGGGAATACTGTATCGGGCTTATCCCAAAAATTACTTCCAACTTTAATAATTGTGAATCTTGTCTTATTGATACAATCACAGAAGAAACATTAATAAAAAACATTTCGACATGTGTTCTGCGGTTGAAAAAAATGTTCTATCAAGCTAAGCACTAGTATATGAAACAGCATTGAGCTGGCAGCGACGAGCCCCAGCTTTGCCTGGATTGAACAATTATATATACAAATATACCTACATAATATATAGCCAATGTCCATTCTTTCAAATTGTCAAAGATTTTTTTTAAATACCTAAGTACCGTTCTGGATATTACCTACATGTACATCAACTCGCAAAATTCGCACTCTATCTTTATAGTATGATACATATATTTTACTATAGTTTGTATAAATTATTTTGTTTTCCTTATGAAATAAGATAGTGTAGGAATGTTTACGTCGAGCTACAGTAGCCAGTAACGTCTTCTTTCTCGAATTGTTCCATTTCTCGCTAAATCTTGTTATGACTGACTTCAATAACGCAATCTGTAGTTTTGAAGTTATGAGCACAATGACATATTTCCTCGGCACGGAATGTTGCTAGTAAAATATTATGATACTCGTTACTTTCAGAGGAGACATCTCATTGACGGTTGATATAATTTGTTCTACTTTTGTAGATATCAGTTCTTTACTTTTTAGGATTTCGCTGTTTAGCTTACTTCTTTTGCCGTGTCTACCTTAATATAAGTGATCTCCTTTCGTAATAAAATCCAATTCTTATTGTTTTGTCAAGATGATTGTATGATTGATTGTTTACCATATCCACTTTTTGGACAACACTTATACTATGAAAGGTTATATACGGAGTGTCAAAATCCAATTATCTGAAATCTGTGTTTCTAGAAAACTCTTAGTTTCACATTCGATGATAATCGTCATTGCCCTATACCAATCTTCTACTGGATATACATATCTCTAATCTTAGACTATAAAAGGTTATAGACGGAGTGTCAAAATCCAGTAATCTGAAGTACCAGAATGAGAAGCTGTCTTGTACTGTACACGCGAAATGAGCTCACTTAGACAAAATGAAAAGCCGATATGTTATCGTTACGTTCGTCAAGGTCACTCACACATTTTAACGGACCTGCTTCATTTAATGTCCAATGACGTTCCGTCTATAACTTTTCATAGTCTAAGGTACAACATCCCTGTTTAAAACAGTCATCACACCCTAAAGCAAATCTAAATAAGCTAGTATTGTTCACAGGTTGGTCCTTCGATCCACTTCGACCGTACTGACCATGTTCTCAATTGCAATTAACAATATCCTGTACAATTTAACCCACTTTGTACCGCACGACAAACATCTGCCTGACCTAGGAAAACATTAATAAAGACATATTAACTAGATATCCTCCGGCTTCTTCTCGCGTTGTATTCCTCATTACTTCTTCTTCCTTGTCGTATCGATGATTCCAAATTAAATTAAAGTAGTCAGTATATTAAAATTACTGATCGATCACTTCTGGAGGAATGGAGGCATTGAATGGGTATCGTTTGTACCTAACTGATGACGACCAGCTTTGTGTGATTTATGAATGTTCGTCATCATCATCATCATCAGCCTTTTAATGTCCCCACAGCTGGGGCACAGGCCTCCTCTGTGTGCTCTCACAGAGAGGAGGCCTGTGCCCCAGCACACCCTCTGGTGTGGGCCGTAATCCACCACGCGGGCCCAATGCAGATTGGTAGATGTCACATGTCTTCGAATTTTTGGTTCTAGGACATGTCGGTTTCCTCACGATGTTTTCCTTTACCGTTTCGAGAGCAGTGGTGATGAAATAACTTACACAAATAAAGCGCCTACCTGGGATTGGACTTACGATCTGCAACTTATGTAAGTCGCGCCTGTTACCACTGGGCCGCCACTGCTCTGTCACGTCGTAAATGTATGTTTTAGTATTGTTCTCAAGTGAGTGACAATATATCTTTATTGAGAATAAAGTTTCTTTAAACCTAAACCTAAATCTCGTTTGACCAAAATTTTGGCACTTCGCGTCGACACCGTTAACGTTTGCCTCATAAAGGTCTATCAAAGTGCAGGTGTTGTTGTACAGAGGGCATGACAAGAGGTGGGCGAGGCATTGTTTGGGACGTAGTTCCGCAATCGCAATGTGGCTCATTGGAGCCACCTGGCTTCGTAATCGATTTAGAGATTTCCACGTGAGCCACGTTAGTTAGTGGCCCGCAAGAAGATTTTCTGCACACTCAACATAGTTTTGGGAGACTGAGTGTCGTGTTTCCCTCGACGTGAAGTCATTTTGAGTCTTGAGTCTTTAAGTCAAGAGTGAATAGGTTACTTCTAGGCAAGCGTGCTCCATCTTCGACCACATCATCGTTTACCATTAGGTGAGATGGTGGTCAAACGCGTGCCTATCAACAATAAAAAAAAAGAAAATCTAGACGTTGTTTCGCCATCTGTACTTGGCTTTGGCATTGTGAAGCGCATCGTGGAGTTTTGTGTCCATCGATGAGCGAATTTCAACCAAACCTCTAAGTGGACTGTGAGCGATCGTGATAGTGACCATTAACTGTTGTTGGTTAGCTAGCTATCACGACGTGACAAATAATACGTGACAACGTGACAGTAGTCACACCAGCTGCCGGAACAGCCGATGATGTAGCAGCGTGACAAACGGCCGGATGTCGGCCTGGTGTAAAACCAATTGATGTTGACGCGACATTCATGAATATATGGATGAAACGATTAATATTCCAGACGGGTTTAGCAATATTTCAATTGTGTCCTATTTTTTGGTCCTTATGCAAACAGCATGGCAAACTGAGGATGACAAAGCACAATTGACCATAAAAGACGCCGAAAGAGCTGAGCAAAACTTCGCTCTCGCTCACACGCGACTTGCCTCTAAGGGCCGATTTCACCATTAGCTCTATAAACTAAGTTTTACTGAAATAAGACTAGCGTAAAAGAAAAGTGTGTGTGTACTTATGTACGCACGTAAGAAGTTATACTTCTTTGGCGTGACAAGATAAAAACCAAACTGTCACAAAGTTTACAAAAGGAAAACAATCATTCTTCATGAACCATAGACCATAGCTAACTTCAGGGTGTCGGTTCTAGCTAACTTCAGGCTGTAGGTTTTTTGTGATGGTGTGCGCGCGCATCGTAAAAATTTACTCTCATCATTTTTCCCTAACGCACCAAAAGAAGTATAACTTCAAAAATAAAAACCATAAAAAAGATTATATCGAGTTAACCTTAAAAGATAGACATATGCTGTTGGACTTTTTTTTAGCACTTTAAAAGGAGAACAAATTTGTCAGCTCGCATTAATGTTACTTTTCAGTTGGAATTTTTTTGTCTTTTCGCGGACCATATTTAAGCTCTTGCGGACCACAGGTTGGGAACTACTGCTTTAAAAACTGATTAGCTGATTCTAAATTCAAAATAGCATACGTCTCTTCCACCAAATTTAGCTGTCTGTCTATCCTACAGACTCTCTGTAGGATAAAATCCCGTTCAAATGATAAGTCAGTACTGTACCACATCTACCCTTCTTCCGGGAAGAAAATGTTGAATTAAGAACCTGCTGATCAGTGTTTAAAATAATCACATGGTATTTTTTTTTGAAGTGAAAACTTCTTTAGGCGCGTTGGGCAGTTTTGTGATGGGATAAAAAAATTGAACTCGCGCGCCACCGACACTGACACCTTTACGCGACTCGCTTCGAGAGTGCTCTGACGCGTAGTGTCGTAGCACTCGTAGCGGACCGCGAGCCGCGTGTTGAGCATTTTTAACCGACTTTCGAAAAAGGAGGAGGATGTTCGACTGTTTTTTTTTTTTTTTTTTTATGTATGTCCGCGCATTTCTCCGTCAGTTGTGGACCGATTTTCAAAATTCTTTCTTTATCTGAAAGAATATACTCCCGAGGTGGTCCCATATAAATTTTACCGAAATTGCTTTAGCGCTTTTTGAGAAACTGAACAAAAACGAAAAATACGCATATCTCGATGACGTTTTGGTGTTCTCCAAATGTTTAAATTCCACGTTCTATGTTATTGGGGTTTTTAGTTCTGGGTTATAACAACTAAAAAGCGAAAAATAAAAACTTTTTTACAAAAAAAACAACCGACCAACTTTAATTTCGGAAGTCGGTGTCAAATATCGAAGAAATAAAATACAAACACCGACTTCCGAAATTAAAGCTATTTTTAAATTTTTAGTGTATTTTTTTTTTTGGATTTCGGTTGTTTTTTTTTGTAAAAAAGTTGTTATTGTTCAAGTTTTCACTTCTGTCGGCACTCCCAGAGTACCACTGTTTTTTTTTATTATTAAGGCCGTAAGAGCTGTAAATATAAATGTGGATGCATGGAAAAGGAGAGGTAGGCCAAAAAAAAAAGATGGATGGGTTGTGTGAGTGAAATTTTTGTCCTTTTATATTTTGACAAGCTAATTTAATTCTTACAAGCGTTAAATATATTCATTAAAATTTAAATAAATTATAAGTTTTCATGAAAAACAGTGCTTGCAAGTTAAAATTTACGCCGTCTCTGTACATATTGCAAGAAAATCAATTATTTATCTGATGAGTTCACATCCTGAAAAATAAAAAAAAGGTAACATAACATAACTTGTGCATAACTTGTGTCAGCGTTGGTGATGCTGTAATTTTATCAAAAAAAAAGTGCAAGTTATAAGTTCGTAAGAAGTTATACTTCTTTGGCGTAACAAGATTACAATGTTTACAAAAGGAAAACAATCATTCTTTATGAACCACAGACCATAGCTAACTTCAGGGTGTCGGTTCTAGCTAACTTCAACCTGTTAATTTTGTGTGACAGTGATGTGCGCGCATCTTAAAATTTCACTCTCATCATTTTTTCCTATCGCGCCTAAGGAAGTATAACTTCAAAAAATCTATTATAATTAAAAAAAAAATATCTTTAGAGAAAAGGCCACCGCCAATTTCATTGTAGTCGTTTTGAGTAGTTACAATGTATTAGTTAGTTATGTCACGCTTGAAGTTAAAATGGGCACAATGCATGTTTTTATTTAATCAAGTGTAATTTTAGACTTTGTACGAATGTGGGACTTAGGGCTGCTACGTTCGAGACGCACGTGTTTCTTTCAGTGGTTCTGTTACAAGCTGTGTGCCAGTGGCCGAGATTGTATGCCGAGAAGTAGGTGCCCAGTTGTAATGACCCCGAATTACAAGTTACGTTATTTTTTTTGGGGGCTGGGAAATCATCCAATGACATCTCCCGCTCTAGGTGGAGCGGGAGGGCGTGTCAGACTTATACTGACGAAAACCCACCTCTGTTCCTTCCCTGCCCTGAGTGCCTAGGGGCGAGGTAACTCTGTTTCGAATTTATCCTCAAACCCAGACAGGCATCGGCCATGACGGGCCCCGTCATTATTGCTGACATCTCTTTGAGGCGCGCGTGGAACACTACGCGCCGTCGACTCTTGGGCCTGGTGCTGATCGGACGGCGAGCTACCCATTACTCGCCGTCCGGAAGTCCAGGTAGGGGCGCGGTAACTCTGTTTCGAATTTATCTACAACCCCTGGGCAGGCATCGGCCATGACGGACCCCGTCATGGTTTGCTGACAACTCTTTGAGGCGCGCGTGGATCACTACGCGCCGTCACGAGTTACGTCTTGGGTTTAAACCCAGCAGGCGCTTTACTTTGGCCAAACCAAAGTTCTCCGCTCACTCCTTGGATCTGGCCCCTAATTGCCTAAGTGTATCTACTCGCCCCCTTGAATATTAGATACCTCTTATCGCCCCCGATTGTTAGTAAGTTAAAAGTACTGTCAGTACTCTTAAGTTTTTAAATATTTAAATATATATTTTATTTCTTAAAAATTAAATAGGTTTGGGGTAATTTATTAGTTGTTTTATTCGACTCGCCCCCTTGAATAATAGATACCCGAAATCGCCCTCGATTGTTAGTAAGTTTTATTGCTTAAAACTTCAACAGGTTTGGGGTAATCTATTAGTTGTTCTGTTACAAGCTGTATGCCAGTGGCCGAGTGTGTGCCGAGAAGTGGGTGCCTAGTGGTAACAGTCCCGACTTAGGAGTTATACGTCGTGGGTTCAAACCCAGGCATGCGCTTTACTTTTTGTAATTTATTTCATCATCACTGCTCTCAAAACGGTGAAGGAAAAACATCGTGAGGATACTGGCATATCCTAGAACCAAAAATTCGAAGACATGTGATATCCACCAACCCGCACTAGGCCCGCGTGGTGGTCATTCGTTCTCCTAGAGAGGAGGCCTGAGCCCCAGTACTGCAAACATAAAGGCTGACTTAAGTTGTGTGCTCGACAGGGTTATTCATCGACAAAAATTACGAACTGTCATACGGGTTCTCAATATGAATTTTCCCTTCCTTCATATTGCCGTAGTGCTCACCTTATATTAATAACTTTTTTTTTAAGATTTCATGCTTTTAGAACCTGCAGTTTAGGTTTGCGTTGCGTCAGTCAAAGCGCCTTAGAAGGTAGACAGTCTTTTTGGAAGCGAAATACCAGAATTATTTTACTACAAAACGATGAAATTACAGTTTCTAAGTATATTTTTACGTAGGCACGCTAGAATACTTTGTTAATTAATAGCCAATGTCGAGCATTTAAGTATTATTCCCCATTTTTCGAGGAAATCCGCTCTCTGTTGAGTAAAATAAAACCGATTAAGTACATGTAACGGATTATATCGCTATAATTGATTAAATTTTATACTCCTGACGAGCATTTTATATCACGGATCACAGATTCTGTTAAAATATTTCTTTAAAATGCGATCGCATTTAAACAGTTAAAAATGATTGCATTTTAAAGAAATATTTTCGCTTGTCGCCGAGAATCAGCGATGATATGGTTTTAAAACTTAAAACTTTTAAATCCATAGAGACTGTTGGTGGAAAAACAATGGGGTTTTTTGTCTATTGGTGGTTTTTTAGTATGGGGGTATTTTGACAAAACCATTGGTTCTACAGTGTTACGAAAAATGTGGTCTTATTTTAAAAACTGCATCTCCCCATGCACGAGAACAACTTTCTCTAAGTTAGTCTAATAATAGACAATTCCCAAAAAAATGGACATTTTGTACAAAGCTAATCAAAATTAATATGGAGGTACCTATTTACAATTTTTTTTTTTGGGTATTGGCTCTGACTCCCCTGAAGAAAATTGGTCATTACTATGGGCAAACGCAGTTTTTAAAATATGACCACACCTCTCCGTTACAGCCTGTATAACAAGGGAAGATTAAGCATCGCCAAAATACAAAAAGCATAGACAAGGAACGAGCATAAAATACCACGCTTTTAGGTTTAGACTGGTTTGTTCCATTCAGTTTTAAAACTGGTTCCTTCTTCGTAAAATTGGTAACGAGATTTCGTAATTCTAACCTTGGAACCTTTGGCGACCCCGACAACTTTGACATACCGAAAGACGTAGCGTTGGAAAGCCTCCTACAAGTTGGACCGATGACCTGGTGAGGGTCACGGGAATCCGATGGATGCGAGGTGCACAGACCCACCCGGTCGTAGTGGCGACACTTGAGGGAGACCGCCTATGTCCAGCAGTGGACGTCTTTCGACTGAAACGATGACTTTTGAAAAACATAAGCCTGTTTTTAATACTACAATTTTGTAAAATTTAACATTGTACACATTAAGGCGCAGTTATACGACTTTTAATGGTTTTTAATTGAGCATCACGTCTAAACGACTTGTCTTATTTCTTTGAAAAAAATATATGTTACTCTAGACAATTTTCATCGTAATTTGATCTCAGAATATTTGAAATTATATTTTTATAACATAGTTTAATTAATTTTTAAAGTTATGTCTAACTCGGATAAAAAATAGAGAATCACGCAAAAACTATAAACCGTATTTTTATGAAACCTTCACCATTTTAAAGATCATTTAATTATATATAATTTAGTTTCAGTGTTTTAGTTTAATACTTATTCTTTTATGTGTAATAAATTAATAATGCGTCTAATTTCGGACAGCGCTCCTTGATGGGCGAGTCCTATTACTGGGTGGACATACGACGCGTTACGTGAGCTCAGCGCAGAACACGCAAGCTAACCACTCAAGGTCGTTGGCAGCTAATAGCGCCTTAAATAAAAAAAGAATCAGAACTTTATAATCGTTAAAGAAATAACAAAAGACAGTCCCCCAAAATGTCTTCGTCTCATCCCAGTGTTATAGCTGTGAAGAAGAACAGCACAGATGTAGTGACGCGAGGACGCCTGTTTCAGACTTCTTTCAACTGAAATGATGTTGAAGAATCTTAGGAGGTACATATAAAAATAAATGTTATAGTAAGCCACTCAGTACCAGCCCTGCCACTGCAAATCGGTCTTGGTTATGTTTCGTTATTCTATATCGGTGTCAGGGCGAAGTTTCATAGATACGTACTGCTACTATACGTACAAACACACCGATATTTAGGTTAGTAAGCGTTGAATGTACAAGGTCAGGTGAGCGGCCGGGACACTCTCAGGTATATTGGTAGATATAAGACGTTCTACTTCTGGTTTCCATAGCAACTGTTGGTCGCGAAGTTTGCCTTGTGAAGTCTGTTTGGTACGTTGCTATGGCAACCGCTTTTGTTTTTTTTTTATGGTTGATGTAAGGTCAAGGTAGTATTTGCATCTCCCTCATAACCAACCTAAGTTTCCCGTTGCAGAGGTATACACCTCTTCCTTGTGAGAGGCCGTCCGCCACACGGTCCCAGTGAGGATTGATTTATGTCACAAAATGTCTTCGGATTTTAAGTTCTAGGACATGCCAGTTTTTTCTTTCACTGTTTTGAGACATACGTGTACTAGTGATTCAGTACATGATTCTGGACCCCCTAGCGTTGGAATTTTTCGTCGGCCTTTTCCTAATTTTTGAAAAAAATTTTTTTTTTTTTAGACATTTTAAACGAAAAAATTTAATGAAAAAATAATTAATTAAATTTCACCCGTTCCGCGTCCTCCTTCGCGAGCATTACTGCTTCGCAAAAGGAAGAGGCTGCGTCTCCACGAGGACACGGCGGTGCTCCGGTCAAGCGGGGCAGATCTCCACCGTATGCTCCACCGTGTCCTCTGGGCGATCCGCACAATGGTGACACCCGGGCGTTTACATTTACCGACCTGTATTGTGCTAGCGTCGTGTGTGGTAGAATGTACGAATAAACGCACGCGCGTACGTACGTTCGTTTAAATAACAATGTAGGCCTAATGTTTGTACAGCAGTGTGCCAAATTTAGTTGTTTTAGTATGAAACAAATAAACCTAAAAAGCAGTAATATCTTTGAAGCATTTGTTCCTGTAAAATCTTGTTTTGTAAGAAGGGTATCTATATGAGGAGTATGCTCAAATACATGGCTTAGCATATAACACCAAGAATTCTGAGGATGATGTGGTGCCTCCGGTCTAACTTTGTGGCACGCCTTTAAGAAGAGTCCGGAGGTTTAAATATCTTGGTCATGTATTGGTCCCCGACCTTAAAGACGATGATGACATTGAGCGGGAGCGGAGGGCGTTGTCGGTTAGAGCGAACATGCTGGCTCGCAGGTTTGCACGTTGTTCACTTCCCGTTAAAATTACGCTCTTTCGAGCCTACTGTACCTCTTTCTACACGTGCAGCTTATGGGCCAAATGTACGCAAAGATCGTACAGCGCTCTCCGCGTGCAATTTAATAACGCGTTTATGATGCTGGTGGGGCTGCCCCGCTTCTGTAGTGCGTCAGGGATGTTCGCGGATGCGCATGTTGATTGTTTTTACACAACAATGCGCAAGAGGTGCACTTCCCTGGTGCGCAGGGTGCGAGGCGGCACTAACAGTATCCTAAGCATGATTGCAAGTCGCCTGGACTGTGAGTACGTGGGTCGCTGTTGTGCCGTTTCCCATGGGTTGGCGCAACGGTGATCCGCTGATCATAAATAATTTGTTGTGTTGTTTGTTTTTGTGTTGTGTTGAATCATTGCTTCAGTATTTCAGCTGGAATGCTGAAGCAATGGTTACTTATTTGTGTGTCAATGTTTTTGTTATTTTTATGTCACTAACATAGTTATTTAAGTTTGTGTTTGTTACTAACATTTTATGAGTCTCATTGTTACTCGCAATAAATAAAAATTATTATTATATAGAACCGGATTTGATCAAAAATTGCTTATTTTCTATAATGTTCCCACTGCTGGGATACAGGACTCCTCTCTGTAAGAGAGCGTGGGCCGTAACCCACCACGCAAAAAAAAAAATAGATTGCATAGTAAAATTTCGCCGTGAAAATGGCAAAGCTTTGGGCCAAAAAAAAATACTACACATCGAAAATGAAAAAAAAACCGAATATAGATTTGGCTTGATATTATTAATAACTTGAAGTACCCACACTTGTCAAGTCCTAGAGTCTTAACCACTTATCCCATAACAAAACACCGACAACATTTCTCCTCTAAAGCTGAATTTTCAGCAAAATGCCAAAGTAAAACTCCCTAGATCGAAAATAAACAAGTGCCCTTCCATCACACTAGCAAGTACCAGCATTCCATTTGTCGACCCCCCCGGGGATCATTCGGGATGGATAGGATATCGAACACCAACACTAGCCATCCACTCCGACTCTCAAGTCTTGGGACATCGGACGACTTCGGGGATCTTCGGGCTTTGTCGTGGAATTGTGTACTTCTTACTTGAGGTTGTTGATTCTGTGGCACTGGATTGTAAATAAATAGGTGATTGGTTTGGACTTGTTGTGTTTGGTCCTGGCGTTTTAGTCTCTATGTTGATGTTTATTTGTTTTGGAAACTTTCAGCCCTTTTAGCCGAATTGCCGGTTGAGAATTTGAATTTAGCATCTGTCTGCTAGCCAGTATTTAAACTAATCAAGGTTAGAATTTTTTTTTATAATTCGAATTTTAAATTCCGCGTGTATTTAAATTTTTTCACTGAAATATGTACCTTTTCCTGTAGCAAATAAAGTTCTAGATGTATTGTATCACAATCTGAGCTGCCCCTTATTCCATTAGTAATATGGCCATTTTATTCTGTTGCAGGTATGTCCTGGTCGTGTCTCGGAATGAAAAGGTATGCTTGACATCTATTAGGTAGAAATGGCGCTAGGCGAAAGTGAAAATACGGCAGGCTTTAAGAAATGCTACTTCTTTACTAACTTAAACTGAGTTGTAGGTAAACATTCTCACTGAAAAAATATAAGTTCTTCATTTTACACTTGTCGAGTCAAAGCTCCAGTCTTGAGCCTCGACGCCGAATTGCTAGCCTGTCGGTTTACTATCGGTTACGTTTTGGGGAGTGTGCGTCGGAATTGCATAGTCTAATTCCGCCAAGCCCATTCCATAATCGGACCACTAGAATTACGGCGATGCGTCACCGGTGCCTACATGGTGGACATCCCACTCATACGCACGAAACGATTTGAGAACTCATACATTGTGCGTAGGTAGGTACAGGTAAGGAGTGGAATTCCCTGCCGGAATCTGTGTTCCCTGTCAGCTAAACCCTGGGGTCTTAAGGCGCTATTAACTGCCAACGACCTTGAGTGGTTAGCTTGCGTGTTCTGTGTTGAGCTCACGTAACGCGTCGTACGTCCACCCAGTAATAAGACTCGTCCATCAAGGAGCGCTGTCCGAAATTATACGCATAATTAATCTATTATACATAAAAAAACAGGTATTATACTAGAATACGTATACTAAAATATAAATAATTAAATGGTCTTAAAAATAATGAAGATTCCATAAAAATACTCGTACGCTATATAGTTTTTGCGTAATTCTCAATTATTTATCCGCGTTAGACATAACTTTACAAATTAATTACACTATGTTATAAAAATATAATTTTAAACATTCACATATCAAATTACGAAGGCAATTGTTTAGAGTAACATATATTTTTTACAAAGAAATAAAACTAGTAGTTTAGACGTGATCTTCAATTAAAAATCATTAAAAGTCGTATAACTGCGCCTTAAGTATAGAGTAAATAGGTTACTTCTAGGCAAGCGTGTTCCATCGTCGACCATATTAACGCTTACCATCAGGTGGATTAGTGGTCAAGCGCGAGCCTATATAAAATTTAAAAAAAAAACTAATTTAATCTCAGCAAATAATACACTTACACGGCTTGAAATTCTACACGTACCGGAAGTACTTAGTGAAGTAAGCAAGTTGTCAATTTCAATATTGTTCTTGTCAGCTTCATTCTCAGTCGTATTGTGGAAGTAATTTTATTTCAAAGTGAGAAAAATCTAATAAATTCGGTGTTGGGTCGTCCCCGCTCGCAAAATTGGCTCATAAAAGATGTAACTGACATCTGTCACCAGCATGTGAAAATATTCGGTGCTTAGGTTGTGGTTTTTGCGTAATTTGGGACATTGAACTTACTACATTATAAAAAAAAAACCTCTCATCTAAGCACTTTACTCCTACAATTATTTGCAAACTATACCATAAACAAGTGGAAAAGAGAGGAGGCCTTTGGCTAAACTACTAACAAAATAGGCTAGGTAGTTACACATAAACAATTTCATATTATACCAAATAACATCCCAGCCCTTGTCCCAATTTATTTGAGGTCTGCAAACGAGCATATCTTTTTCTTTCATACTGCCGATATCAGTAGAACACCTCCTTTCTTTCCCACTCCTCCATCGTTTCTGCCTTTACTTATCTATCAACAAACACTATAATTAAAGCGGTCGGACTCAAAAAAATAAAATATGTTAAGGTACTTGTACTTTCCAAAGTTTTTCCTATTAAATATTCTAATCGTATAAACATTCCACGCAGGCTCGGCAAACTTTTCAAATGGTTGTGAGTTCTTAATCGTAACTGACGTTCAGACATTTTTACCTGTTACGCCTCTTCCACAAATCAGTAGAAATAGACCAATAAAAAACGAGTGAAATAAACCCTCACTGGCTGGCTGGACATCTTCTGTGTTGGCATATCAAGCTTTTTTTTTTCTTTAATTTTGGCTTCGCACGGTTTGTGCATTTAGCCAGAGTCAAGTTAAGAAAGTATTTAGTTTTAGATACAGAATACTGACACATTTTTCCCCATTAGAATGCTGTTAAGTTTGAATTCCGGCAACAACCAGACATTTTTTTTCCTTTTGAACAGGCTAAGGTCAGAGACCATGCTGCCTAGTCATCAGTAGTGTATTTTGTATTTTTGTTCCTGTAGAATGCAGATGTAACACATTCTAATGTTTTTTGCAGTAATTGGCAACAAATGTGTCGAGTCAGCCTTTTCGGCAAACTTCGCTGAGTTAGTTCAATACTACGACAAAATTCTCAGCTTTATTTTACCGAGATCGCGCCTGTTTCAGTGATTCCACATATTGTCCAGTTGCGTAAACACTTGAGAAACAAAACTACACCAATTTAACATCACAACATCCACTCAGAATCAATTTGCGAATAATTAAAACAACCACTGAACTGCACTCGAGAAAATCCCGCCAAAAAACCCATAGCAAGCTTATTCGCTGTTGGCACTAACCATAGACTGACCAGTCAGTTACCTACTCATCCTTCCAAATCCAATTTCAAATTCTGAACCTTGTTTGAATTTTTCACATTTCTGAAATCAAATTCAAACTTTATAGTGAGTTTGTACACGGGTTGTGCTATGCTACGAGTATCTATATTCTCGCGGGAGAGCATCGCCCTCTGTTCCAATGGGTTGGGTGAAATTTTTGCAATTTTTAAATAATTCGTAGTCATATCTTCTATCGTAGGTACCTATTGCCGGCCATATTTATTTATTTATTTATTAATGCACACACAAAAACACTTACAGAGAAAAACGAACAAATACAGACAGAAGAGTACAAAGGCGCTGCATATTATGTATTCCTGAGATGGCTTATAACTTGTGGTCCTTTTTCAAATGATCATAATGCCTCCATAGACGGACTGCTTGTAGCAGTTAGTGCCAACAGCTTCAAGCGGTCGCTGTTGGGCGATCTGCCGTTTCAATACAAAATTGACGATCACCATTTACGGGGGGTTAGACAAAATACTTTTCTGTTAACGTTAACGCTAACGCTTCGTGCAAAATGTATGGCAATAACATTACTGGGCGTGAGTCACGTAGGAGTTCTCAGCTAATGTCCTTGCCATACATTTCGCACGAAGCGTTAGCGTTAACGCTATTATAAAAGTTAATTGGCTAAGAGGGACGGACCGCTCAAGCAGTTCATTTGCAGTGGCAGCTAAAAATGCACTGACTGCTCCAAGCAGTCCGTCTATGAAGGCCCCACCCACAACACGACTGCTCTCATGCAGTTAGTCTCTACTGCTCTAAGTAGTCCGTCTATGAAGGGCTTTAACGTTGTCTGGACACTTTATATAGTATGATACCTGCACTATAACCACTTCCGTCGATTTGGGAACTAACGATACTTAGGTACGGGATAAGGTTTCCGGTTTACGGAATAAGGTAAGGAAAAAGACGGATGAAAAAAGATTGCATGTGGCGGTGATGAGAATGTTGAGATGGATTTGTGGAGTAACGAGAATGGATAAAGTGAGAAATGAGTACATTAGAGGTAGTTTAAAAGTGGCGCCAGTGACAGAAAAGTTGAAAGGGAGCCGCTTATCTTGGTATGATCATGTGAAGAGGAGGGATAAAACACATGTAACTAAAAGAGTAATGAATATAAATGTAGATGGATGGAGTGGGAGAGGGAGGCCAAAGAAAAGATGGATGGATTGTGTGAGGAGTGATATGAAACAAAAGGGAGTTAGTGATAACGTGACGGCTGACAGGACAGAATGGACGTGTTGCGCCGACCCCAAGTAACATGGGATAAGAGCAGGAAGATGATGATGGTACCTTATTGAAGTTCCAGAACTACCCGACACCGAACGACCATAATATTATTGTAGTGAAACGTTGCTAACGAAAGCCCCGTTGTGTCCAGATTCCTATGAAGGCCGAAGAAAATGATGATTGATTGTAAAATTGACCCTTGTCACTTTTGCAAGCAAAAAGGTCACCATTGTCTCTTAATGTTCGTTGCTAAAATAAGTATGCTTTATGACTAAAAGTATACTTTTTTTCTCTATTCTGACCCATTTATTATGCCCGAGTGTGCGATGGTTCTTATTTGTATCGTTTCCATAGAGATGCGTGGCTTCTTATCCCAACTAAGACTTAGGCTAGCCGCTGACTTGTTGTGATTTTTCTCACGGTCACCTACTGTCACCCACGATGCGCCCACCTGAAAAGTCACTGGGCAACATAATGCGCTAATTCGAGTGACAAAAAGTCGCCTTGTAGTAATAGGTCGGGTGACAGTCACCTAGGAACTATTTGTCACCGTATTGTCACGTCACCATGATCAGCGCACTCCCATGTATCTTCATAGTACTCGACTGTGTAACAAAAAGTCACGGTGACAAAAATCACAAGTCAGCGGCTAGCTTTACTGCACTGAACTAAGATCGAAGTCTGGAGTAAACGCGCTATCCACTAACTTTCGTTCCTTTAGGTCCATTCTGAAACTTATTGCCTGCTCATAGTATGCTACCTGCATCGTTTTAGCCACGTAAAGATCCTTCAAACAATTCCTAAGACTATTTTTTGAGTAAGCACCACTCGCCTAACTTTTGGTCCTTTCGTAACAATGTGAAACTTTTTGTTCGCTCGTGGCATACTACCTGGATCGTTTCCGCCGCCGGCCGTCGCGCGGTCATCGCTCGTCGCTCGTCGGGACGTTGACATTGCTTTGTCTTCGCCGATCGAGTACAGTGCAACCCGTCTGCTCGGTGTGGCACGGTGCAACGGCGTGGAGTGGGAACCAAATGACCTCAGTTGTGGATGCGGTAGTTAATTTTTAATGTGGGTTTTTTTTCTGGTGCTCACGGTAGGAATTTGCAGCCTTATTTTAATTATAATACTCGCTAACCATATGCTTAGTTAAAATACTGATTAACGGATTCTAAAGTCAGGACAACATAATTATGCCTCATCCATCAAACTCAACTGTCTAAAGGACAAAACCTCCTTCAAATGATTAGTTTGGTTTGTAGGAGTTCTTAACTTTTCAGAGCATTGCATCTTTTAGGGTTCCGTACCCGAAGAGTAACCAACGGGACCCTATTACTAAGTCTCTGCTGCCGGTCCGCCCGTCCGTCTTTCTGTCAGCGGGCTGTATCTCATGATCCGTCATAGGTAGACAGTTGAACCGGCCAAGCGGCCGGTTCTTGTTTAAGTCTTATAAAAACAAGCCCTTTGACCTATTTTCGGTAATAATCACATTTTGATAATAGTTCATACGAAACGAGTACCTACTATCTACGCACCTATATAATATTATAGGTAATTAAATTTATTTATTTAAATCGAACACACGTGATTCATATTTTTGTTAGTAACACTTATAAAACTAGGTTAGTAACATTTATAAAATGCTTTTTAGAGGTTCTTTTTTTTGTAGATAAAATAAATAAAGACAAAAAAGTGAGACGCAGCTGTTGCATTTCATAATTCGTACATCTACAAACCCAAACAACTAAATTTAAACTTAGCGCAATAAAGACACTACTTACAAAAAAAATAAGCATAACAAAACAAAACAATTGAAAAACGAAAAACAAAAGTGATATTTTCCTAAATTAGCGCAGTGAGACAGACATTTACATAATTTCCTCGAGCGATGTTACCGCGAAGGTTGCTGAATTTATGTGTCTGGTCGCCAGTCTGGTGTAGTGACGGAGCCGGAGTGCAAGACCTCTGCACATTGCACTGAGCAGACACAGCCAGTCAGTTGTGAACGCTACCTGCCCGTGAATGCCCGCGAGTGTTCGCGAACTATCGCATCCAACTTAGTGCATTTTCTTTCGTAGTTCTGTGTTCTGACGGATTGTTAGCCTCAACGCCACACAAAGAGGTAGGCCGATTAAACGTTTATTTATTTAGAAATGCTTAAAATTTTGCGGTTTTGTTGCGCGTCTGTTCAAGAACAAATTGTTTCGTATTGTTAAATTTTACACAGCAAAGTTGGTTTGAAATTTGTTCGGAGGGATCAATTTCCAATTAAATCTTTTGGTACGTTTTTAATTTTTGGAACCTTGGAGATTACTAATAAGATTTAAAAACCGATTTTATTTTTATAAATTGTTCTATTGATTTCGCAATCAGAATTACTATGTACCAAAAATTGTTAGCCACAGACTAAATAATATAATCTCTTTTTTCTTGAAACTGTTTTGAATGGACGGCTAATTTCAATACAAATCTCGTTGGTGAAAATCATTGGTAACCTTTATGTGTAGTTCTTTTTTTAAATATTTTAAAAGACGTGGGTTGTTCCGAAAAAATTGTTAGTGAAATGAAAAATATATTTTTTTAAATGTTTCGAAAGCTTTTTTTTTTTTTTGGTTCACCCGAATGCAATGTAATGTGTTTGGAGAGGAGTATTTTGAGAAGCTTTTAATAAACTTTACTTACTTTCGATTTTCCCACTTCCTACTAATATTATAAAAGCAAAAGTTTGTATATTTGTGTTTTGCACACAGATAGATTACAACCTGGATTTAAACATAGGCTACTTTTTACCATGCGGGCGAAGCCGTTGGCAGAAGCTAGTTTATAATAAATTTAAAGAATCCTTTGCATTCCTATAACATTAAAAACTTCAATAAGAGTAATAAATCAATAAAGAATCCTTTGCATTCCTATAACATTAAAAACTTCTTATGAATAATAAATCCCTATGAAAGTTATGAAGTAGTATAGATGGTGAATTCTTTTAAAATTGATCATCATCAGCCTTTTAATGTCCCCACTGCTGGAGCACAGGCCTCCTCTCTGTGAGAGGGTGTGGGCCGTAATCCGCCACGCGGGCCCAATGCGGAGTGGTGGATGTCACATGTCTTCGAATTTTTGGTTCTAGGACATGCCGGTTTCCTCACGATGTTTTCCTTCACCGTTTTTGAGAGCAGTGGTGATGAAATAATTTACACTAAGTAAAGCGCCTGCCTGGGTTTGAATTCACGACCTACAACTTGTAAATCGCGGCCAATACCACTCGGCCACCACTGCTCACTAAAACTTGATCGTTTAAATGCAATTAATAATCACAACAAGATCTAAATACTACAATTTCAGTTTTCAAATAAATAAACCATAGAGGAACTTCAAATCAAAGTTATTCGAAACCTCATCGTTGAAACTTAGTTGTTTCCGTAACTAGAGACTCTCTATAGTTATAAGCCAAAGGATGATAGCAAAAATATTTGTATCATTATAGCCGAAAGTCGTCCACTGCTGGACATGGGCCACATTTGGAAAAATATTGCTAGGCTGTGTTTAGACCAGCCTGGCTGATGGGGCATCAAGTGCAGGCTATGTCCAGCAGTGGACGCCAGGCCCTCCACAGTGCAGGTATATGGCCACTTGGGCATGCCAGTATATGAGTGATGTTCTGGACAGGGGCACCGCACTCACGTGTCAAATTGTCCACTACACACAATTTACAAAGCCCATTGTAAATTGTGTGTAGTGGACAGTTCAGTCCGACTCGTACTTGGCCGGTTTTTTCAGATTGTTCTCTTCTCTATCTGTCATAGTCATCATCACCATATCAGCCGAAAGACGTCCACTACTGGAAAGGCCTTCCCAACCGTCGCCACATCTACCACTCCTGTCCTTCTCTCATCCAGCGAACCGGTTCCGTTCCCGGGCCTTCACCAGAAGCTTTGATCAAAGTGTCATTCTATCAACTAAAGCGAATGTCAAAAAATCTAAAATGTCAGGGATTTTTTTTGACATTCGCTACTGCTCATAAAAATGTCACTTGTCTGAACCCTCAGGTCCACCTTGTGGGGTCTGGCTACCAAAGTATTGACTCAAAAAGTAAATTGATATAAGAAATTGCCTTCACGAGGAAAAACTTGATAAAAAGGAAAATTATAGGCACTACTTTAAGTGCACGCGGAACAGCCATTAAAGAAATTAAGGGTAATTTCCACTAGCGGCAGAAACCAGGTGTTTTTATATGAAAGTTCTCAAGAACCAGAACGTAATCCACATAAGTGAGGTTTTTCCCTCTTGAGTGTAGTATTCATTAATGCTTCGAGTTTATAAGTTTGTTCTTTAGACTCTGAAGAACGCATTTCAAATGACTAATTTCGATTCTTGTACGAACGGTCGATTTAATGGTTTTGTATCGAATTCGAAAATGTAATTTTCAGTAAGACTACAACAGGTTTGCTCGCAGAACAGATGCTTCTAGAGTGGCCACCGCGTAGACAGCGTTAGAAGGCCTCCCAGAAGGTGGTCAGGTCATAGGTTACCTGGTGATGGTCGCGGGAATCCGATGGATGTGAGCACAGCACCGGTCGTTGTAGCGACACTTGAGGGAAGCATATGTCCAGCAGTGGACGTCTTTGGTCTGTAATGATGACGATGCAGGTAGGGCAGAAGAGAAAACTTTGAAAAAGGAACTGTGGGTCCTCAATCATCTCAGTGTCACCAATTTTGTTTAACTGTCAACTACACACGAGTTTTTGGGGAGATTTTTTCGAGTGAAGTTCAGTGACTGTTTTAACTATTCGCAAATTGATTCCTAGTGGATATTGTGATGTAAAATTAGTGTAGTTTTGTGTCTCAAGTGTCTACGCAACTGGACAATATGTGGAATCATTAAAACAGGCGCGATCTCAGTAAAATAAAGCTGCGAATTTTGTCGTAGCATTGACTACCTCAGCGAAGCTTGCCGAGAAGGCTGAGTCGACTCATTTGCTGCCAAATACTGCAAAATCATTACAATGTGTTATATCTGCATTCTAATGGGGGAAAAAGTGACAGTATTCAGTATCTAAATCCAAATACTTTCTTAACTTGACACTGGCTAAATGCACAAACCGAAGACAAAATTTAAAAAAAAATCTACACACACTTAGCAAAGCATTGATGCCCCAACAGCGAAGCTGGTCTCAACACAGCCAGGGTCGGGGGAGTGATCAAAAGAGTCACCGCGGCGCCTGGCACAGGCAACTGAAGGAACACGTGTGGGTTTTAGTCAGTAATAGTCTGACACAAAAGAGCGGGAGAAGTTATTTGATGATTTCCAACCTTTTAAAAATTAAAAAAGAAACTAGTGTGCTTTAGATCACACGACTGAAGTAAAACTTCTTTAGCTCCATCTCTTCCGTTCGCCACGCCTGATCACTTTTTCGTAACGCTTTCGTCACGCATTCACCAGCTTACTCCCCAAGTCAAGCGTGCCCCCTCTCAACTTCTGTTCGTCTCGCTCGATCACACTTTTCGTAACGCTCTCGTCACGCATTCACCAGCTTACTCTCCAAATCAAGCGTGCTCCCTCTAAACTTCTGTTCGTCTCGCCCGATCACACTTTTCGTAACGCTCTCGTCACGCATTCACCAGCTTACTCCTCTAAGTCAAGCGTGCGTAAAGAAGTTTTACTTCAAAAACACAGCCTACCAATATTTTTCCAAATCGGTCTCATGATTCATGAAGGTACCGCTATTCATAAAAGTTATGCCGTTACCGAAATTACTATTTTAATGGCATACTCTTTTACATTAGTGGCAGCAACACATATTTATAAAATAATGGATGGAAGTCATTTAGCGTAACACAAGAACAAAACAAAAGGTGACAAACACGTTTCATCTTAATATCTGAGTCATAAAGATATGCAAGAGCTGACTAATTCCGGATTACTTTAAAACGTTTAGGAAGAAAGCCAAGTATGTTTCATTGTGAAAATATTTTTGTGAAATTTCCGTTTTAGTAACAAAAAAAGAATGTACACGTGTATTCGCTTCTCTAAAAATACTCATCGATTATTTTCTGCAGTAATTGTTCTGATCATATGAGACTAACTAGGTACATAACCGGATATTTTGGTCAGCATGTTCTAATGTATCTACTTCTGCCCATTTTCAGTAACTCTAGAAAACACTAAACTTAAATGAACGCTTTTCAATGTTAGATTTTCAACTCCCGGCTTAGTGCCATAGTGCATTACTGGGACGCCATGGCGGCGCTGCTAGTTCGAGAAACCAAGAAAATGTATGCATCTCTGTGGTGGGTACTGGGTACCTCACCTAACACCTTAGCTTCATGACCTAGAGACGCCGCTTTAGCGTCCCAGTCGAAAAATTCAACAGTGCACTTTTATTTAGGCATTCATTTAGATGTCACATAATGGTAGTATAAACAGGTTTTACTCCGTTAATCCAATCTAAACCCACCTTTACAAATGTATAGACCGTGGTTGAAACACCTACCTACCTCCTTATAACTCCTAAGCTAACTGCTACCTACGGAACTACAAAAGGGCAACGAACGCGAAGTTCAACAAACACCATTTGAAACACCGCAGTTTGGCCTTATGAATAAATTTACAAAAATATCACGTTCGGCCCACCAACAGAGTGCGAAACCTGACCAATAAAGAGCCCAAAATACCGCCGCGCACTTTACCTCGCCTTGTTTGAAATATAAACATTAACTTAGGACCAAAACACATGTAACACACAATATGACGTGAATCGGTCTTAAGAGGAAACAGGGGCTGCGATCGTACATACAAATGTATTCTCCTTTTTCTTCTTGAAAAATGCCTCTAGAGCAATCTTTTTTTTTTCATAAAGTCTAGGTCTGCTGTAGACACGTCCCCGTCATTTCCTTTTTTTATCAACTATTATAGTAACTATATAAGTATCGAAAATATGACCCTCCAAAAATTACAAAAAAGGGCCCATTTTTACCGCCGTGGAACCTGATAAGACATACTCTTCCTCAAAATTTTTGTGTCAAAAATAATTGAATCGGCTCAGTTTTCGAGGAGAAAACAGGGGAATACGAAACGTTGATTTCGTCAAAAATTTTGTGATAAAATCGGTCTGAGCAGCAGCTGTCCCTATCGCACTCTACGGGGCCAGGCTTGAGGCAGCACGACGGCAATAGTTTCTTCAAATACCTATTTTTCAAATTCCTCACAGGCCTTTTCCCTCTTAAGACAAGAGTGAATAGATTACTTCTAAGCAATCGTGCTTCACTTACCATCAGGTAAGATAGTGGTCAAGAGGGAGAGCTTATAGATGTTTTAAAAAAAGACAATGGAAATGCACGTCGTAGATTTCCCCGACACGAAATTGCAGGTACACACTTGTTCTACCTTAGGTTTTATTCTAATAGAAGACTGCCATTTTTGTAATAAAAGAAATATTTTATCGTTTTATAAAAATAGTTTTTTTACATCTAAATTTTTTGGTTCACCGCGGTACTTTCCCAAGAGATAAATTTGTTTATTTTATTTGTGGTCCCAAAATACTACTCAAAAATAATATAGGTGGAATCCGAGACCGCGGTCGCGGTCCCAAAAGCCCACGGCCCTATCTCACGAAGGCAGATTGTTCTCGGTTGTGTGTGTAGATTTACGTGCACATTCTTTCTCTGCCTAGACCAATCTGCCTGGGTGAAATAGATAACTGTACCATCCGCTCTAATCGTACCTTTAGTAAGCATAATCACTAGTCAATCTTTATAATGTTCCCACTGTTGGGACTGAGGCCTCCTCTCTAGGCGAGGGAATTAGCCGTAATCAACCACGCGGGCACGGGGTCCGCGTGGTTGATTGGTGTTATTGGTTGGGTTGGTACAAATTTTTATTTCTAGGGTTCTTTCTTCACGATGTTTACTTGCATCGTTTTGGGAGCAATAGTGATGAAATAAATTGCACATGCCCCTGCCTGCGTTTGAACTCGTGAGTTCGGGCCGTTACCACTAGGCCACTATTGCTGTCTGCTCGTATATACTCACTAAGCGCTTATCCACTAGTTTTATAATGCTCACAGCCCAATTCTCTGGTAACATCTGTGTACCACCTATGACCCGCCAGCTTTGAAAGCAAGAGTGGTCAAGCATTTTCTAGGCTCGCTCGTCCCATCTGAGACCTAGTTACTATCACTAGACATCGTGGTCAAGAGCGAAATAATCAGGAGATTTAAAAAGTCGCCTCACAACGCAGCTATGCAATCGTGAGTAGGTATGTGTTTTGACACGTACCCACATTTCCATATCAGAATGTCGTGTATACGACAGACACTAATGGTGTACCTGTAGTACATATTATCGGTGGTACGATCTTGTGACGTCACTCATCGATTTCTGGTGGGCTGGTTAAAATGACACGTGTCATTAGACTATAAGAGCTGGTCCGATGTGATTTATGACCCAGTTTGTAGTCAATTTTTCTAACATAATTGGTGTTCCGAGTCCAATAAAATTGGACATGTGTATTTTCTGAATAAGTTACTAATAAAGTTACTGGTAACAGCTTACCTTACGGATAAGCTTTGCCTATGGGTATTTGCTTTAATTTTTTGAAGTAAAAACTTCTTTAGGCGTGGATCAAGTAGCGGATTTTGTTCAAGTTTTCACTTTTGTCGGTACTGCCGGAGTGCCAGTTTTTTTTTTTAACTGATGGTCCATATCTGGGCAACGTTCTCTCCATAAGTTTCGACTCTTCCCGGTGAGTTGCCTTCTTCGGCCAGTCTCTCACAAACGTCCTCGCCGCCCTTTAAAAAATAACGATTAAATTTTGAATACAAGGACCATTATTTTTACTAGGTCACTATTATTTTTAATAGTAGGTATTTGTATACCTACTAGTAAAAATAATAGTGACCTCCACTCCTCGTGTCCACCTTGTGGTGGAGACGACAATACAACATCAATCAATCAATCAACTCAGCCTATCGCAGCCTGGGAGAGGCCTATTCTCTCCCAGGCTGCACCACAACACCCTGTCCTCCGCCTTCCGCATCCAGTCTATCCCAGCCACTTTCTTAAGGTCGTCGGTCTATCTAGCTGGGGGGCGTCACTGCGCTTGCCGATACGCGGTCTCCACTCCAGGACTCGTCTGCTCCATCGGCCATCAGTCCTTCGACAAACATGACCAGCCCACTGCCATTTCCATTTTATATTTTCATTGACCATGGATAACTTAAAGGATCTAGTAGATATAACACGGCTCAAAAAATAATATAAATAAGCAAATCGTCGGTTTTGGCTGTCTCTTATAAAATTTTATAAACATAGACTTATTTGAGTTTTCTTCGGATACTTTAGTAATCAATATTTTTAAAACTTTCCCAAAGAAACGTTTAAGAACTAAAATCGGTGTTTGCTCATGTTTTGATAACTTGTAAACTTATGTAAATGTTTTTCTGTTTAAATCTTGTCAAGTTATGTCGAAACAAAATCTGAATCTCAAAATATTGGCGAATACTTTGCAATTCATATTTTTGTCTACGTCACATTAAATCTGTCAGCTACAGATACTTTCGTTGACCTTGGTCAATCAAGGCTCTCGCAGACAAGTGCGATGCGACAATTTGACAACACTTTTTCATAGAAATTAAAATGAAACACGAAGAACAATTTCTTTGAAATCACATGTCTCATCGTCGCGTCGGGTCGTCTGCAGTAGCCTTCAATCTAGTAGCTTATCGGACTGCTAGGATATTTCATCAATCAGCCGGGTCTGGGCATGTCAGACTCTTACTGACTAAAACCCATCCCTGTTCCTTCCCTGCCCTGAGTGCCCAGGGGCCAGGTAACTCTTTCGAATTTATCCTCAACCCCTGGGCAGGCATCGGCCATGACGGGCCCCGTCGTATTTGCTGACAACTCTTTGAGGCGCGCGTGGAACACTACGCGCCGTCGACTCTCGGGCCTGGTGCTGATCGGACGGCGAGTTACCCACTACTCGTCGTCCGCAGGCCCGGGTCTACGGTGGCCGGAGATCGTATCGCGACGTCCTCCGCCCAGGGCGTTTCCTGCGGCGGTTGCTGCTGAGGGCGTGAGGGCGAGTCTGTTATTGTTGCCTCTCCGTCACCCGTTCCACCTTCTCCTTTGCGAGCATTACTGCTTCGCAGGAGGAGACTGCTTCCCATTGCCTCTCGCTCCGTACCATGGCCTTCGCAACCCACTTCTGCTTAGTTCTTTTTTCGGATAGATCTTCAAAAGGCGCCTGGGCTTTTAGGAAAAAGTTCAGGAATTGTGTAATTTTTACCTCTCTAAAACCACTCTGCTGATCATCATCCGTACATGGACTCCGTAAGTTAAAGACCACCCTTTGTGCAACGTCTATTCGGGCACATCCCTGGGTCTTCTGCTTATCCTAGACTTCCGTATAGCACCAAAATATCTATAAAATTAAAACAGCTCGTTTCCCACTTAAAATCACGTCCAATAACAATCCGCATTATTAATTGGTCATAATAATATATAAGCTGCCAGTCCAGTTTTAATTTCCATAATTAATCTCTCAATCAACACAGCCCGTTATTTGTAAATACACAGTTAGCGTGTCAGACTTTTACTGACTAAAACCCACCCCTGTTCCTTCAGTTGTCTGTGCCATGGGGCGTGGTGACTCTCTTTCGAATTTATCCACGACCCCTAAAGGGATAAAAAAGGGTTGAAAGTTTATATGAAGTACTTGTATGAATTCCACGAGGGCGAAGGCGATGGCGGAAGCTAGTACCTATATTATAAATGCGAAAATTTTCGTCGATGGATGAAAGTTTGTTACTCAATCACGCTAAGACGGCTGAACGAATCTGGATGAAATTTGGCACAGAGGTTCTTTACATACCGAGACTCCTCCGTGCCTCGGAAAGCACGTTAAGCCGTTGGTGCCGGCTGTCAATCGTGGATCTTTGACAGTCGTTACGGATCGTCAGAAGCCCGAAAGTCTGACATCCAGTCTTACCAAGGGGTTGTGGAGGTCAGATAGGCAGTCGCTCCATGTAAAATACTGGTATCCAGCTGCAGCCGGTTAGACTGGAAGCCGACCTCAAGATAGTTGGGCAAAGGCTAGGCAGATTGATGGATTGAGCATATTCCCTTGGGATGATATCCACGCGAGCGAAGCCGCTGGCAGAAGTTAGTAATTTCTATAAGTAAAACTTCTTTGACATCATGGAAAAACTGTCAGCCAACGGCTGTCTGTCTATTACTTCCTTCTTCTTAATTTTAATCAAGCTAGCACCATTTTTCTGCCAGCAAGCATGCTGTAAGGTTTACCCCAGCAGGCAACCTTCACAGTACCGATCACGCAACTAAACAATCTGTCTCTAGGTACCTAATGATGTATTTACTGAAAGCTCTTAATATTGCCGTCCCTGAGGACCAGGACCAAATTCGAACTACCCGGTCTCCATTAATGAGGGCATTAAAGGGCAACCCCTTTTGAATTCGTGGCCGGAAAACGCGTCCGAAAAAATAGTAGGAAAAATTCAGGCAATGATTAATTTACTCATAGACAATATATTGTATGAATAACACGAGTACGTGTATTGTATGAATGTACGTGTATAAAAAAGTAATTTAATAAAAATAGAACTATAAAACCTCGAAAAAACGCCGTTAGCTGTTACTATCGCGATGCAAATTAACCTCCAAAACTAAATCTGAATGAAAATTTGCCATAAAATGGGGTTAAGTGTTCGTAATAACATACAACTGGTGACCGATATGATATGAATGTGGATTGTAGGCAGTTCTGCACTCGACATGCCCCAGTTTATGTTCATAGATCCATTTTGTGAATGTTTCGCGGTTTTTTTGCAGAACATTTTCGCGAGCAGTTTAAATTCTGAAACTGTACTGTGGGAGAATAAAATCTAATTAAAACCTCTTTTTTGCCTCCAACCAACGGTTTTGAAATACGTATTTGAAAAGTGAACGCGAAAAAAATATAATAGCTGCCAGTCAATCAATCTGCTTAGCCTTTTCCCAACTTCGTAGGGGTGGGCTTCCAGTCTAAGTGGATGCAGCTGAATACCAGTATTTTACATGGAGCGACTGCATATCTAAACTCCTCAACCCAGTAATTGAGAAACACGGTACCCATTGTCAAGACTGGTGTCAGGGTTTCTGGCTTTTGACTACCCGTAACGACAGTCAAAAATCTACAATCGACAGCTGGGACCAACGACTTAACCTGCTTTCCGAGGTATGGGGGCGTCTCGGTATGTAATGGATAATCTTCCATGCACGGAGCGACCTCGACAAGCGTTGCTTAACCTTGAAGATCGAACCGTGCGGCTGTTATTACTAATCCATGAACTTCTCCAACGGTCTTTAAATTATGTATTTGAAAAGCGAACGCGTACAAAATATAATAGCTGCCAGTGTTATTTTTTACTAATGGTAATCCTCTTGCGTGTGGAACCAACGCGGCAACGGTTGATTCTATTGTTCTCAATTTAAAACTGAGTTTTTTCATAACACGATGAGATGAATTCATAACACGTAACAGTTACAATGTTAACTTACTTTTACGCTTTTGGTTCTCAAACAAGATTTTTTATAAAAAAAAATAATAATAATAAATAAATAAAAAAAAAATATAGTTTTCAGTTTTGTGAAAACTCATCCATACTATTAAATCCAAGCATCTTCAAGTACCAATATGACATACATAAAACACATTCTTGTTTTGATTCCAGAGGTAAAAAAAATATTTTCCCTTGTTTCATCAAGATATACATCATATCACGCTAAAGCTTACCAGAATTGTATCTAAGCAGTCGTAAATAAACTATAAGATAAAGGAAAATACCAGGACAAATTTGAAAAGAAAATCATCAAAAAGATTCTTGTTTAGTGTATGACAGAACCTCTTCTTAAACCAAGAAACAGGATTGGTCTTTTCATCAACAACCTTGTCCTTTGGTACTTAATAGGTTCATTGTCCGCATAGCTGACACAATAGTTCAACAATCAGCAAAGACCAAAAAATTAATAAAAAACTTTTTTACATAAAAAAACAACCGACTTCCAAAAAAGAAAATACACTAAAAATTAAAAAATTATTTTAATTTCGGGAGTCGCTGTCAAATAACGAAGAATAAAATACAAACACCGACTTCCGGAATTAAAAGTTTTTTATTTTTCAATTTTTAACCGACGAAAAAAAGGAGGAGGTTCTCAATTCGACCGTATATATATATATTTTTTTTTTTTTTTTTTGTGTATGTTCAGCCCTCACTCCGTCATTTATGAACCGATTTTGATTATTCTTTTTTTATTAGATAGGGTATACCTCAAGGGTGGTCCCATGTCAAGGAAGTCAGGATCTGACAGTGGAAACCTGATAAAATTGAGAGAAAACCTTGAAAATTGTGGGCACGTTTAGCGTTTCTGTATGTATGTTCGGCCTTCACTTCGTTATTTATGAACCGATTTTGATTATTCTTTTTTTGTTAGATAGGGTATACCTCAAGAATGGTCCCATAACAAGGAAATCAGGATGTGACAGTGGAATCCTGATAAAATTGAGAGAAAACCTCGAAAATTGTGGATACGTTTAGCGTTTCTGTACGTATGTTCGGCCCTCACGCCGTTATTTATGAACCGATTTTGATGATTCTTCTTTTCTTGGATAAGGTATACCTCAAGGGTGGTACCATGTCAAGGACATCAGGATCTGATCATGGGATCCTGGAAAAATTGAGAGAGAACCTCGAAAATTGGGCACGAATATTGTTTCTGTTTACTTTTCATAACTTAATCAGGTATTTGCATTTAGGAACCATCACATCATGAAACTGAGCTGATGATGGAAACCATAGCTTTCCTAAACAATAGAAGTTAGATATAAAAACTAGTTTTAGTGACAAATACCACTTAGTATGGTTTGAAGAAAAGACGTCTTTACAGTATTGGAGGTAACCTCAACTGGTCAATATCCTGGGAACTTCATGGAAGGATGGTTATTTCATCAGCTCAGTGGCAAGAGGAATGATGAAGAATTAGAAATTAGCCTCGGAGTGTTACAAGATGATGCGAGCCACAAAAAATCAAAAAATAAAAAACTTTTTAACAAAAAAATTAACCGACGAAAAAGAACTAAAAAGCAAAAAATAAATAAAACTTTTAAGTCTTGAGTAATGAGCATATTTACCTACATAAAATATCAAATTTTATATAGACTAATTTTGAGTCGGCGCCAATTAATAAAATGATTAATTACCTACTTACAGCCTTCTTCATTTGTAAGTACTTATAAAATTTAGATATTTAATAATCAGATTGTTGTTTGGCGCCGACTCAAAATTAGTTTATATAAAATTTGATATTTTATGTAGGTAAATATGCTCATTACTCAAGACTTAAAAGTTTTATTTATTTTTTGCTTTTTAGTTCTTTTTCGTCGGTTAATTTTTTTTGTTAAAAAGTTTTTTTAGTTGTTATACCCCAGAACTAAAAACTCCAATAATATGGAACGTGGAATTTAAACATACTCGTAATTGGAGAAAACAAAAACGTCATCTAGGTATACGAATTTTTCGTTTTTGTTCAGTTTCTCAAAAAGCGCTGAAGCAATTTCGATAAAATTTATATGGGACCACCTCGAGAGTATATGCTTTCGGATAAAAAAAGAATTTTGAAAATCGGTCCACAACTGACGGAGAAATCGGCAGACATACATAAAAAAAAACATACAGTCGAACATAGAACCTCCTCCTTTTTCGAAATTCGGTTAAAAAGTAAATACTATGTATAGCTACACCTCTGCCTTACCTTCGGGGAACACAGGCGCCATGTTATGTTACAATGTTAAAATATTGTCCATCAAACAATTTCCGTAGTTCACCTTTACATCCACATGACGGCGCAAATCGATCAGATTACACACAACACAATTGGCCTGCACGCCAGCCGTGTCAAGGACTACACCAGATCTTACCAGCGATTGCGCGGGTCAAGGTATGATGCTCTGATTGAGAGCTTCCTTGCTCGTACATCTTCGTAAATGCTTGTCAAGGAATGTTTTGATGTTGTTTGGTTTTGTTGTAATCGGTTTTATTCGTATTGTGATTCGATATGATACGATTTATCTGCATTTGTAGCAGTTTTGATAGGTTACTGATGGGGACGACTTTTAGATATTGGACAAGCCAGCCGTACTACTTCCAACAACTCCTGAAAGCCAGAATTGACAGTGGCAAATACTAGAAAGGCGCCGAGGCAATGAAGCTCGACGAGTCCATGGGACACGATTCAACAATTTCACGATTCAATCGGATCCTGCAACGAAATTAATAAAAAAATCGGCCCACGCTTTTAGTCTCTAGATCACCACAAAGGAACAATACATACATAGGCTGATAAACACATTACCTTCCTTTGCGTCGCACAGTCGAGTATAAAGAACAACGTAGTGGTAAATAAAAGACTGGGTACGGTTGGTGATTTAGGCTTTACTTAGCCATTCTATTTTAGTACGTGGTGCTTGGCAACTGGGCTTTCCCCAGTTGTAAACGTCACTTTATGCATATTGGCCTAAATCTGCTCTATCTTCTGCTTGATGTGGAGGGAAGTGGAAATTATGTTTTTCTTACTGCTCCGCTATTCTGATAAATTTTGTTGCAGGGTCCAAGACAATTAAATCGTTTAACCGGGACTCGTCAAGTTTCATTAAATCGCTTAACCGGGACTTGTCAAGTTTCATTAAATCGCTTAACCGGGACTCGTCAAGTTTCATTAAATCGTTTAACCGGTACTCGTCAAGTTTCATTAAATCGTTTAACCGGTACTCGTCAAGTTTCATTAAATCGTTTAACCGGTACTCGTCAAGTTTCATTAAATCGTTTAACCGGGACTCGTCGAGTTGCGCTGACACTTGCGCTTTTATAGTGGTCGTCACTTTTGATTCTAGCTTTCAGGAGTTTCAGTAGTTGGGAATATGTAGTATGGCGGGCCTGTCTTTAGCACTGACAATGATTTTAGTTTATCTCGTGGTGTGAGTGATCAAGCTCTGTGGTATTTGAGGAAAGATAAAAACACAGCAGTGTAATCACTAATCAAGTTATTGTTTTCCGCAACAATTAAAATGGCCTTTAAAAATTTACAAAAACATACCTTACTGAACGTAACAGAATATTGATTTCATCTTTTATCATCAGAGCTATTAAAGTTATTTGAACGTAAAGAAAAATCTGTGGAAAATTACGAACTTTTCCCAGCGTGCCCATATCTTATTTACGAACTGTCACACGCAACGTTGATGTTATAAGCAAACACTGCTTGACATTGTTACGCACTTTGACACAAAGGCTTCAAAGTATAAGCAAAATACCACTTACGGGTAAAGAGTAAGGATGCGACTACACATACCTTTGATCAACCGTTGATTTTTTTGGGGTTCCGTTGTCAAATATGTAAGCAACATTTCTCCATCTCTTAGTCAGTGCGCTCGATTTGATTTTCTATCGCCAAAGTGGCGAGCTTACATAAAACTTTCATCACCTCTTGAACCCCTTTAGGCAATTAATTTAAAAAATCCGTGAAGAGTGCTCACTTATATTGTATAAGGAACTTCTGTTCGAAGAATCCATCTTCTAGAATCCCAGCGATTCAGGGTGTACGTTGTGTGTCACTGAATTAATTTTATCCATGTTTGATTCAGAAGAATATCAGTCTTACAAGACCCTTAACTAAAGACTAAGATAGCAAACACACTCAGATCCTTCATTAATAGCAATTATTAAATTACGATTTTATATTATCAGTAAAATTTGAAAAGATGTTGTATATCAGTACTGTAGGACCCCAAGGCACCAGTATGGTCTGCAGGGATCCTGGGACGTTCTTCGTAGTCCCGGGGTATATCTAGTAGTTTGGCGACTCGCTGGCTTATTGCGAGAGTGCTCTGTACGACAGGGTAACTCGCTACGGGCGGATAAGGAAAAGAGCTGAGGGCGATTTAAATAATACTATATTGGTTTTTGTCAGAAATAACATCTGTGCCCACTTCGGCCGGTCCAGCAGAACTGATCTCTAAAACAAATGTGATGCCTACACCTTCTAAATTCAAACGGCTCTACAATAACTCTCCAACAATCTTACCAGCCAGTTGAAGGCCGGTACAGACCCGCCAAGATTAGGCTGTGACTACAATCGTCACAGTACCAACATAACAACTGTACTTCTGACATCGTACTGTATTATGAAACATACGTTAACAGAATCTAAGGATAATATGGAGTGGCTTATAGTTATAATATGCCGCTCTATCCTTGACTCCCAAACACTTTACACACATATTTTACATAAATACATAAAATCGCGCTTATGAGTCTGCTTGCTTGAGCAGTTATAATTTGTGCCAAAGCTTAATTGCAACGCTTCGGTCACTACGCTTGGGCACGCCACAATTGCGGCGGTAAGGCCCCTCTTTGAGGAGTAGCTGGAGCGGCGCCACGGCGTCCTCACTGGACACGGTTCTGTTTCGGGAGGTTCCTGTGTCGGATAAGGCGGGTGGAAACGCTCGGGTGTCACCACTGTACGGATCGCCCAGAGGACACAGTGAAGCATACTGTGGAGTTCTGCCCCGCTTGGTTGGAGCACTGCCGTGCCCTCGTGGAGGCGATCGGCGGCAGCGACCTCTCGCGCCCTGTCCTGGTCCAGGCCATGGTACGGAGCGAGAGGGAATAGGAAGCAGTCTCTTCCTTCTGCGAAGCAGTAATGCTCGAGGAGGAGGTGGAACGGGCGAGGGCTCCTCACGCCCCCAGCAGCAGCCGCCGCAGGACGGCGACGGGGGTCGCGGGACGATCTTCGGCCACCGTAGGCGCGGGCCTGCGGACGGCGAGTAATAGGTAGCTCGCCGTTCGATCAGCACCTGGCCCGAGATTCGACGGTGCAAAGAGATGTCAGCAACTCCTGACGGGGTCCGTCATGGCCGATGCCTGCCCAGGGGTAGCGGATAAATTCGAACAGAGTTACCGCGCCACTGAGCACTCCGGCAACTGAAGGAACAGGGGTGGGTTTTAGTGAGTAAGTGTCTGACACGCCCTCCTGCTCCACCCAGAACGGGAGAAGTCATCGGACGATTTCGCACTACCAGAAAAAAAAAAGTGTAGGTCCTGGTCCCATGTGATATGGAAGGACTGTAGGTATTCTTTTATTTTTACTCGTTGACAGGTTTCCATTGAAATAAAAGCCACTGTATATTATTCTCTGGGTAGTCTACAAATCTCCCAATAAAAGTAATCAGGGATTCCACTTACCCTTTACAGTCTTCAGAGCTTGTTGTTCGGAAAATATTCAAATATCGAACGTTGCGTCATGGCTGATGTAATTAATTTGTTCATGGGTGATTTCACCGAATTTCCCTCGGTTCGTCGAAGCGTGGGGGTGGAACCAACCCTTTTGGAAGTTTTTATACGTAGATTGATCACACTGTTTCGGAGAATGAGAGACTAGTCAGAGGGTTAACGAACTATTTTAGACGGAAAAACTTCAAGTGAGTCATCTGGGGGCACGGTGGTGCCCCTGCCAAGACGAGCCAAGCCAAGTGGAAGGGTCGTTTTTTTTGAACCCTCATAAAAGCTTAGATTATACCCGATAAACAAAATTCTCGGGATATGATGTCAATAGTGGACTTATTAAACATATAAAGTTTTAATTACATAACTCATATACTTTAGATTTTATTGATATCTCAAATACCCCGATTTCGTCACTCGACTCACTCACTGATGATCATCAAAATTCTTAGGATACTTCCTGAAGTCCTAGAAAGCTGAAACTTGGTATTTAAGTTAGTATTAGTACACAAACAACAAAAAAAAATCTAAAACTTGGAACTTTTACCCCCAACCCCTTAAACTAGGGGATGGAAGTTTGTATGAGACTTCCGCAAATTTTGATGGTAGAGGTCTGAAAATTGATATAGAGACTCCTTGTTATAAATAATAAAATACATGGATTGGCCGTTTCGCTACCGTTACATGGGCGTAAGGTGAACAATTTATTCACTGTTCCCGGGGGTTGAGGATAAATTCGAAACAGAGTTACCTCGCCCCCCGGGCACTAAGGGCAGGAAGGAACAGGGAAGGGTTTTAATCAGTAAGAGTCTGACACGCCCTCCCGCTCCATCCAGAGCGGGAGAAGTCATTGGATGATTTCCCACCCCACAAAAAAAAAATATTAGGTACTTTTCTGACAATAGTTCTTGTGGTAACGAAACGGCCAAGCCACATATTTTAACTCAGGTGTAGAGTTTGTGAAGTTAAGGCTTGTAGACTTAGGGCGCGTAGAGTTAGAAGCTTGGCTCTACAGGAGATCTGATAAATTTTTGACAGTGTCAGCCATATGGTCTCGTCTTGGCAACATTTTACATGAAAATATTTTTGGTGGGATTGTATTTTTCTCTGTCATTCTTGTTTTTTTTATCGCTATATAACGTAGCCTTTGGCAATCAGCGATATTGCATCCGGTCAGTTCTTCTTATTTCACAAACAAACAATTATTTAAGTATTTACAATATTGAGTTAAGTCGTGGATTCGTTTAATCTAGTAACTAGCGACCCACCTTAAACCTTCTTCATGAATCACTCTGCCTATTGGTGAAAACCGCATTAAAAACCATTGCGTAGTTTAAAAGATCTAAGCGTACAGACAGACGGAGCGACTTTGTTTTATACTATGTAGAGATGTACAAAACAACACCAACAAAGTCTGTCTTTGCTAGTAATTGTTAGTGTAGTCGCTTTCCGTGTCTGTTTCTTCGCTAACTTCTCCTAAACCCCGCACCAGATTTAAAATGCGATTTTCACTAAAAGAAAAGTGGTAAACGAGGTAGGTTTGTTTGTAAAATTTGGGCCGGGTAACCAGTAAATATTTCCAATATTTCCAGCTGTCTGTTTCGGTTTATTTCTTCATGGATATACAAAAAAAAATATTCACGAATTTTTAAGATTCTTTACAACATGCTTGCAAGAATTTCTCGATACGGAATTCAGAGCATATTTTTCATAAATAGGTATACAAAAAATACAATTTGGAATTCTTTACTAGAGTAAAATAATTTCTCATACAAAAAGAAATAACATTCACGAATCAAAACTTTTAAGATTTTTTACAACATGCTTGCTTCATCTGCCGAGACTTTTCCCAACTATCTTGGGGTCGGCTTCCAGTCTAACCGGATGCAGCTGAATACCAGTATTTTACATGGAGCGACTGCCTATCTGACCTCCACAACCCAGTTACTGGGTAATACGATAGCCTTTGGTAAGACTGGATGTCAGACTTTCGGGCTTCTGACGTCCCGTAACGACTGTCAAAGATCCACGACTGACAACCGGGACCAACGGGTTAAGGTGCTTTCCGAGACACGGAGGAGTCTCGGTATGAAAAGATGGTCACCCATCCATGGACCAACCCCAGCAAGCGTAGCTTCACCTGATTGGTCGACCCGTGCGGCTGTTATTACTCGAGCCACGAGCTCAAGAATTACATGTTTACCTCTAGTAAAGTATTTCTCGAAACGGAATGCAAAGCATATTTTTTTAATGAATATTTCGGAATTCTCATACATCTAACAAATTGTGCTATATTACTCATTTTAGCTGGTTTCAGAACACGCTATGTTTACTATACAGAGAGTAACGGAAATGCATGGTCATCTTAAATACCGCTTATATATAGAAATAAGAAAATGGAGGAGGAATGAAGATAATGTCGTGAGGAAACTCTTGTGTATGGATGTGGATGGCTATAAGAGTAGAGGAAGGCCAAAGAAACGATGGATGGACTGTGTGAAAGAGGATATGGGTAAAAAGGCAGGCAGGCAACCACCGCAGTAGCTTTGACGCTCAACCGGAAAGAAAGGCCTCTTGAGGTGTCTGTCACTACATATTATAAAACGAACTCCCCCGCCGCGTCTGTATGCGAAAAACTCCAAAACTACGGAACGGATATTCATGTGGTTTTCACCAAAGACATAGTGACTAATGACAAAGGTTTAGGTGTATAACTTGTACCCGAGCAAAGCTGGGGCGGGTCGCTAGTCTATACTCATATTATAAACACGTAAAGTTTGTGAGTTAGTGAGGTTGTAGGGGTAATCTCTGGATCTACTGAACCGATTTTGAAAATTCTCTCACCAATAGAAAGCCACGTTATTTTTGAGTGACATAGGCTATAAATTTTTGTAATCCATGCGGACGAAGTCGTGGGCGAAGTGCTATATTAAATAAAATGCTCTACTTTACGTTCAACCATTTTCACGTAAACAGATAATAGACGCCTTCCAGCTATATCGTGCTTTATATTTTTTTACATATTTATTTGCGATATTTATCGCTTTACTCATAAAATGCTATCAGTAATCTTTGATTTCGTAGCATCCTGGGCATATCTGAAATTGAATTTTGAAGTGCTTCTAAGATATGTATAGTTTGATAAATCATTTTTAGCATCTCACTTCTTCAGAGTTACCGCTCCCCTTGGCACTCAGGCAAGTAAGGAACAGGTGTGGGTTTTTTTCAGTAAGAGCCTGGCAAGCCCTCCCGCTCCCGCGCCAGTGTGGGAGATGTTATTGGATGATTTCCCACCCCAAAAAAAAAGAAAAAAAGGGTTATACCTCTTATTTATTTACTCGTATAAATTGAGTCGAAACTCCAAAGTCTTGAACATAGACGCCGAGTCGCTAGCCTGTCGGTTTACTAATTTGATTCCGCCAAGCCCGTTTCATCAACGGACCACAAGACGTACGGCGAAGTGCCACCGGTTCATGGTTGAAATCCCATCCATACGCACGAAGCGTTTTGAGAAAACCATTCATTGTGCGTACAGTTAGGGAGTGGAATTCCCTTCCGGAGTGTGTGTTTCCTGATAGCTACAACCTGGGAGTCTTTAAGTCAAGAGTGAATAAGTTACTTCTAGGCAAGCGTGCTCCATCTTCGACCACATCATCGCTTACCATCAGGTAAGATAGTGGTCAAACGCGTGCCTATCAACAATAAAAAAAATAAAAAAATTCTAGAAACCCTTTTTTAATGCTAACCAGCATTAGGAAACAATTTATTATTCTATCCCTTGGGAACAGTACTTTTTTTTACATGAAAGGTACCCTATATGTCCATTTTTGTACCCCTGTTTTGTAGTGTAGGAAATCATCTGTCGGGTCAGCTAGTTAAGTATAGTTATGTGGATTGGGCCACCTTCAGAGGATATAGTAGACTGTAAATAGGATACACTAGGAAATCTCAAATTATTATACAACCAATCAAATTATTATACAACCAATCCAATATGCCAGGCAGCCTTTTCTCAACTATTTTGGGGTCGGTTTCCAGTCTAACCGGATGCAGCTGAATACCAGTATTTTACATAGAGCGACTGCTTATCTCACCTCCACAACCCAGTTACTGGGTAATACGATACCCCTTGGTAAGACTGGATGTCAGAATTTCGGGCTTCTAACGAACCATAACGACTGTTAAAGATCTACGATTGACAGCCGGACCAACGGCTTAACGTTCTTTCCGAGGCACGGAGGAGTCTCGGTATGTAAAGATCCCCATCCATCCATGGACCAACCCCGGCAGCGTAGTTGAACCTGATGGATCGGCCCGTGCGGCTGTTATTACTTTAGCCACGAGCTCCAAATTATTATACAACCAAAACACGCCAAACAAGACTATGCCTGCTAAGGACCGAAAGTCCACTCTACTTAGTTAACTTAGTCCTATATTATGTATCCTAGACGACGAACAGCGATTCCCACCAAAACCATACCCTAACTCCGCCCCTCCCCTTAAGGCCCTACTACCGGTCAACTGGCGCCCTCATTGAATAAAAAATCGTAGCATAGCATAGAAAATAAATATTAAACTCCAACGTCACGGTTGTTACAAAGAGGATAAAGTATTTTTATGTTGTTAAAACAGGTCTCAAAATGTTTCGTATCCAAACTAGTAAGCAAAAGTGTCCATAACGGCCGTTTTTGGTACTTTTGCCTACTATGCTATGCTACGATTTTTTATTCAATGAGGGCGCCGCTTGCTGGGTAGTAGACCCTTAAAGTCCAAATCTTATCTATATGTATAGATGAAGAGCCATCGTTAATAAACAAAAAAGTTTGTTCGATAAGTTGCCAAAGTCTGGTAAAGACTTAAAAATAGGAAAAAGTAACAGATGATGTAGATGACAGCGATATCCTTCACAGTAAAAAGTCAGGAAAATTGATTGTTAATTAATTAATTTGCTCTAAATTGGAACTTCATTATGTTTTAAACTATCTGTATCATAGTTTTTTACCCGAAGGGTTCAAACGGAGCCTTATTGCTGTCACTCACGTGTCTGTCCGTCTTTCTGTCTGTCCGTAGTCTGTCACAAAATTTTGAAGAATTTTTTAACTTCATAATGACCTATGAACTTGAAATTCGGTGATAATGTTTATTATTACGTATATTTGACTAACAAATACTGTTGATATTGATATATCAGATTTTTTGTTGGAAATTCCCTCCTTTGGTACGGAACCCTGAATGTGCGAAGTCCGACACGCACTTGGCTGGTTTTTTATCATTGATAGGATCACGGTTGAAACCATCTCACCGTAAGCGATGATGTGGTCGAAGATGGAGCACACTTGCTTAGAAGTAACCTATTCACTCTTGACTTAAAATAGACCTCGACGTTTTGTGACATCAAAATCAAATCAAATCAAAAATGTTTTATTTCGTTATTACACGTTAAATAAATATTATACAGTTGGTGGCGACTCCTTTTAAGCATATAGATGCTAATATAATATAATGCTAAAACCAAAGTATAACGTTAGTGAGTCTATTTTTTTTTATATCAATAGTCTGTTGGTGTATGTGTGTATGTGTGTGTGTGTGTGTGTATGTGTGTGTGTGTGTGTGTGTGTGTGTGTTTGTTTGTGTTTGTGGTTGTATTATACAGAAGCGGTTCGTGTAGAAAACAGTTTATCTTATATTTACTAAAACATTCTCTACTTCATCATAGCATAACTTGTTTATCCACGTAATCAACAACGATTTGCATTCTTTAAATGACTTAGTATGTATATCTATTTGTTTATTTATTTTATTATATAAGTAAGACGAGCGTTTGTCGTACTGAAAATTTGCAAATTCTGTTTTTACAAGAGGGGTGGAAGCAACATTGTAATTCCTTCTTCTAGCCAATGTATTGAGATCTAAAGGTAGGTGTTTTATTTTTTATTTTTTTAATACTATGTGTATAATATATAATTTTCGGACTGATAATAAATTACTTATTTGGTATAGCTCATATGTGGGAAAGGTCCTTTTTTTGAAATACATTACTTTAATTAATGTCCGTTGCGCTCTTTCAACATCAAGGAAACGTGTTTTACGCGCTCCTCCCCAGATAGAGATAAACAGATACAGTTACGGTTATATTATTACATGACATGTAAGTAAAGTTCACCCTAAATAATATTATAGTTTATAAAATACGTTGTTGTTTTTTTTTTTCAGCAAACGCTTTCATCATGTGTTTGCATCACAAGTTTAGTTTTCATTTCATTCCCATGGGAATGCATTAGAAATAACTTGTCTGCCATCTTTGGGATACCGTCTTATTGGATTTAGAATAACGTCACTTAGCTAACCATGTGTTGTCATCCAAACTAAACTTGTATGCAAAATTTCAACTCAATCGAAAACCGGGAAGAGGGTCAAATTTAACTTCTAAGATTTTTTACATGGTTACAGATGAAGCGAATAATTAAAAGCGTGTTAAAATATCAACAATACAATTTCCTGACTGTACCTTATTTTAAAACACTTCATAATAAAGTTTGACAGGCTTACATTGAGTTAGGTAAGTAAAATAATGCCCGTGTAACAAAACCAAACACATTGTTTAATTTACGTAACACGCACGTTTTACTTACAGTCCCTGCCCAAATTATTAGTCGCACTGTAGTTTTTTTTAATAATTACATGTTGTGTACGAGTTTATATGCAATATTTTTATATTTAACAACATGTAATGGTTTTTTTTAGGCGAATCTATATGATTTTTTATTCTTGAAGTAAAATTTCTTTACGCACGTTTGACTTGGGGAGTAAGCACCAGCTTACTCCCCAAGTCAAACGTGCGTAAAGAAATTTTACTCAATAGTTTTTCCTCAATTTTACTAGTTCAATTCACCAGAATGTGTGACGAGAGCGTTACGAAAAGTGTGATCGGGCGAGACGAACGGAAGAGATGGAGCTAAAGAAGTTTTACTTCAGTCGTGTGGTCTAAAGCACACTCGTTTTTTTTCAACAGCTAGTAAAAACATATTTTTTTCTTTATCTATGTTGTTTTATTTTTTTATCGATTAGATAATGGGGTAAATTATAAAAAATGTAGTAAAAACATTCAAGCTGAATAACGTCACCCAATAATTAAGATTTTACATAGAACCTTATAGTGCGTCTAATAATATGGTACTTACATTGGTTATTAGAACGGTAACATTGCCTTTATTAAACCATTGAACTATAAAACAGTAAAACTGCCTAGTGTGGCCCCAGCGTAAATAAATAAAGAAAATGCATATCAAAATGATATCAGTCGTTATACATAATTGGTTAAATAAGAAAAACAGAAGGAATTTAAAGCCATTTTCTTATTATATACCTACCTTCTTTTATTATTTAAAAAAAAAAACGTTGCCGCACACTAGAAAATACTCCTGTATCATTGGTGCGTTGACAAAACATGTAAACTCACATACACAATATACATAATTGCTTAAATAAGAAAAACAGAAGCAATTTAAAGCCATTTTCTTATTATATACCTTCTTTTATTACTTAAAAAAAAACGTTGCCCCACACTAGAAAATACTGTATCATTGGTGCGTTGACAAACATGTAAACTCACATACACAAGACACCCAGACCCCACAAAACTATCTGCAGGTTCTTTGATATACGAGTAATTGATGATTCTTTAAACACAGGCTATTGTCCTTTCGTAAGGTCGTTTGGAAATATTCGAGTATATATACAGGGAATATTCGAGTATATACTCAATATCTTTATTGCTTTTCCATAAAATACATATGTATATACATATGTGTATGTATGTATGTATGTATATATGTATATACAGGGTGGAACTTCCAGCGGGCTAATAAAGGGAACTACCAGCTACACGAAAAGGGTCTTTGGAGACTATCCATATTTTTACTAACCGACTTCAAAAAGAAGGAGGTTATCAATTCGGATGTTTGTATTTTTTTTTTGTAACTCCATCATATATCGACGGATTTGCAAAATTCTTTTTGTCTTCGAAAGGGGTTTGGAAAAAAATGGTCCCATTTAAATTTCATATAGATCTGATGATTGGTTTCGGAGACAGACAACGGAACCCTTCAAAAATTGACAGCAAATCAACCGCGATTGCTTCTATCGCATAAATATGCATTGCTAAAAAGTGAAAAATAAAAATTTTTTTGCAAAAAAAATAGAACTGACTTCCAAAAAAGTGCAAAATAACTTTAATTTTGGAGAGTAAGCTGGTGAATGTGTGACGAGAGCGTTACGAAAAGTGTGATCGGGCGATACGAACGGAAGAGATGGAGCTAAAGAAGTTTTACTTCAGTCGTGTGGTCTAAAGCACCCTAACCTAGTTTAATGATCTTTGATTTTTCGTTGTGCCTTCGCCCCGAATAGCAGAATAACTACCTATTAAAAACATCGGAAAATTCACGAAAAAAAAAGTGTGTGTGTGTACTTATGTACGCACGTAAGAAGTTATACTTCTTACAAGATAAAAAACCAAACGGTCACAAAGTTTACAAAAGGAAAACAATCATTCTTCATGAACCACAGACCATAGCTAACTTCAGGGTGTCGGTTCTAGCTAACTTCAGGCTGTAGGTTTTTTGTGATGGTGTGCGCGCGCATCGTAAAAATTTACTCTCATCATTTTTCCCTAACGTGCCAAAAGAAGTCTTCAAAAAATTATCAATAAAATTCATTTTCTTACAGTTTGTTTGGAACGGCATATCTCGAGTTAACACAACATTTATTGATTCTGAGGTGGTACGAAGTTCGCCGGGTCAACTACAATAACATTGTAATCAGAATCACAGTAATGCTGTACATAGTACACAACATTAGGCATTATGGCTTTCAATATTGATCACGTTTAAAAATATCTCGAGAACGTCAATTGAAAATCGGTTGTTATTCTTAATTTGAAATCGATTCTTAATTCAAACGATTCTTTAAATACAAGGTATTATCCTTTAAGGTCGTTTGGAAATATTCGAGTATATATACAGGATGGAACTGCCAGCGGGCCAATAAATGGAACAATCAGCTACACGAAAAGGGTCTTTGGAGACTATCCGTATTTTTACTAACCGACTTCAAAAAGAAGGAGGTTATCAATTCGCATGTTTGTATTTTTTTTATGTATTTTCGGGCATAACTCCGTCATATAATGACGGATTTGCAAAATTCTTTTTTTGTTCGAAAGTGGTTTGTTCCAAAATCGTCCCATTTAATAAAAAAAAAATTCAAATAGATCTGATGATTGGTTTCGGAGACAGACAACGGAAATCTTCAAAAATTGACAGCAAATCAACCGCGACTGCAGCTATCGCATAAATATACATTGCTAAAAAGTGAAAAATAAAAACTTTTTTACAAAAAAATAGACATCAATATTTTTTTTGAAAATCTGTGAATGAGATTAAATTTCACGAAAAAATATGGATGTTCTCTGACCCTTTTCGTGTAGCTACATCGGTTAAGGTAGTTCCCCTTACTTCTGAAAGTTTCCACCCTGTATATTGTAGCATGATTTCAATGTTTTCCGTATAATTTAGGTTTTTTTTTTTTTGGGGGGTGGGAAATCATCTTATGACTTCTTCCGCTCTAGGGTGGAGCGGAAGGGCGTGTCAGACTCTTACTGACTAAAACCCACCCCTGTTCCTCCCTGCCCTACATGCCCAGGGGCGAGGTAACTCTTTCGAATTTATCCTCAACCCCCGGGCAGGCATTGGCCGTGGCAGGCCCCGTCCTTTTGCTAACAACTCTTTGAGGCGCGCGTGGAACACTACGCGCCGTCGACTCTCGGGCCTGGTGCTGATCGGACGGCGAGTTACCCACTACTCGCCGTCCGCAGGCCCGGGTCTACGGTGGCCGAAGATCGTCTCGCAGCCCCTGGCGTCTCCTGCGGCGGCTGCGGCTGAGGGCGCTAGGGCGACTCTGCCGCCGCTGTTGAGTCTCCCTAACGTGTGCCGCCTCCCTCTTCGCGAGCATTACTGCTTCGCAGAAGGAGGAGACGGCCTCCCATTCCCTCTCGTTCCGTACCATGGCCTGAACCAGGGCACGGCGCGAGAGGTAGGGCACGGCGCGAGAGGTGTATAATTTAGGTACATTTAAAAACTTACAAAATACTTAACAAACTGTAATCAAAACAAAAACTCCTAACTAAATAAAACTTAAAATATGGCGTCAAAAAATTCCTCCGCATCGCTGTCGACTGGAAGTGTACCCAAAAGACTGGCGGCATTGCCACGTTGTATGGCAATGCCGCTATATATATATAAGTACTAATTCATGTCGCGGGTTCGATTCCCGCACGGAACAAATATTCGTATGGCCTACAGATAGTTTTTCCGGGTCTGGGTGTCTTGTGTATGTGAGTTTAAATGTTTGTGAACGCACCCACGATACAGGAGTAATTCCTAGTGAGAGGAAACGTTTAAAAAAATAAATTGTGTATCGTAGTTTGTTATCTGTCAACAATAATATAATGCATGTATGTGTCATGGCTACGTTTACAAAGTGAGTGGAATATTAAGCAATATATTTCTGTACTTGAATTCATTATCACTCAACTTCAAATCTCACAAATACTTGAAATGTTTTTTGTCATTAAAATCTGTTTTACTCGGCACTATAAATACCTCAAATTAATTATATTGGTCTTCAGATTTCGAAAATTCTTCAATTGATATTTTTTTATGTAGTCTCACAAACACAAAACACCCAGGCCCGGAACAACTGTCTGTAGGTCATACGAATTTGTCCCGTGCGAGAATCGAACCCGCAACACGCGAAAGCCAATTGCTCAACCACTGCGCCAACCGTGCCGTTATTTTGTAAATTGGCAAAAAATAACACTTTTACACGTCAAACAAAGTCGGACTCTCTCTTTAACACGTTATTCAAAATAATGGCACATCGATAACTCTACCACCCTATTCTACCATTCAACGAAAAAGAATATTTAAATCGCATTTCTATTTTAGAGCAGTGGTGGCCCAGTGGTATTGGCCGCGACTTACAAGTTGTAGGTCTTTGTGTATAATTATTTCATCACCACTGCTCTCAAAACGGTGAAGGAAAACATCGTGAGGAAACCGGCATGTCCTAGAACCAAAAATTCGAAGACATGTGACATCCACCAATCCGCATTAGGCCCGCGTGGTGGATTACGACCCACACCCTTTCACAGAGAGGAGGCCTGTGCTCCAGCAGTGGGGACATTAAAAGGCTGAGATGATGATGATGATTTCTATTTTAGAATCACAAAATCCGAAAGAAAGGCACCTTCACCATTATCAATGTTCCTATCTACGTAAAATATAATTATGACACAAAAATCGGCGTGTGATGTAAATAAAGTCACTCTATCAAGATAAACATTCGTTTCACAATTCTCGTCACCTTGACGCAAGAGAGGCTATTTATCGAATGATTGGAAACTTGAAGTACGTCTCCGTCCGCTTGAGTGCGTTGACTTGATTAAATCACTTTCCGGACTTTGCGTCGGAATTTTGATATTGTTGAGTTACTATGTTGGCACAAGCCTACGAGCCGCTACGACTGACCTACGAAGCGCTACGTTTGGCCTACGAGCGTCTACAATGATAAGCTTATAAGTATCTAGTAGGACCCAACGGACATCTTTATAAGTCTATGAGGCTCTGCGCTGGAACTACGCGCTGCTACGTAGGGCCTACGAACCGCTACGTAAGGCCTACGAACCTCTACGACGGCCTACAAATCTCTACATTGGTCCTATATTTTTATCACACTTATACTAGCTTTACTTGTAAAACTATGTAAACAAATCTTAGAAGTTAAATTTGACCCACTGCCCGGTTTCCGATTAAGCTAAAATTTTACGTACAAGTTTAGTTTGGATGACAATGCATGGATAGATAAGTGACGTCATTCTAAATTCAATATGGCGGACTCCCAAAGATGGCGGACTTGATATTTTGTATGCATTCCCATGATATGGGTATCACCCTCTCACAGGGAGGAGGCCTGTGCCCCAACAGTGGGGACGTTAAAAGACTGATGATGATGATGATGATGATGATGATGATGATGATGATGATGAGTATCAAATGAAAGGATGCGCTGAGAAGAACACGAAAAATAAAATAAAAGTGAGTTTTATAGTTTTTTAAAGTGTAAAAAAATTTATCAACATATTATTGTCAATAATTAAGACCTTACCGCGTGTAGGTAAGATTATCATTTAAATTTTTAACGCTCATAAATACATATATGGAAAGTCAAAGTCATAACTAAAAACTCCATTCAAAACCTACCCTTTTTTACTAAAACTATTTATTCTACTTTTATTCTTCCGTTTTCTCCTACTTAAGAATAAGTACGAGGACTCTCCAGAACAATAAGGTGTGTTCCTTCAGTTTCAGCTCTGAACTAACTAGAACTAGATCAAATATTGTTAGCCTATGTTTACACGAGTCACTGACTTATAGTGCACAGTTTATTCCGATGGTATTTGTAGGACAGTCGAGCTAGGGAAACCAAGATTTCCGAGACGGAATAAATATCCCAACAATTTTTGTGATGCTTTCGTTCGGACTAAAATAAAGGAAAATTAAAATCGTATGTTTTTATCTGACAAAAAGGACTCAATATCTATGTATCAATTTAAATGTATTCAATAACAAAAAATTGAGTACATTATTATCCTAAATACTTTATAATTTTTATTATGACAGAAAATTACAAGACTGTCCCCTAAACGAGGCCACCTTTTTCATAATGTCCTGTCCTGTAATAGGAATTAAAAACAACAAAAATCATTGTCTAACAGACAACTACTCAACTGTGAAAGTCGTCATATCCGTTCGGCACCATTGTTATTATAACCAAATTTTTCTTCGGTGCATAGCCGTATAAAAACTACATTCTCCTACAATGTCCGTACTACGTCTCACGAGCTATGATCCCTACCCGCCCCCGCGTTGGACCGAATTTCTTTCTAACGCACGCCTTCAGGTTCACGGCTACTTAGTTATTTACGCGTCGCGTGCCAACATTAGAACATTCATTCGTGACCTTTCACGATTTACTTTTCTAACTACTAAACTACCCATTATTATGTATGTGGACGAGGAATCAGCTGTCGAAGAGCTAGACTTGTAACTACACGGTTCGTTTTACTACTTTCGATAGCTTGCGCCCCGATTAGAACTGTGTTATTGTTTTGTTTTGCCCTTGGCGCCTTAAGTTCGCATCGCTTCGACGATCGCTCATCAAAAATACGGTTCCAGAGAATCACCCTCGGTTGACCCGAAAACCTTGCGATTGAAAAGGTTCTCAACTTTTCCACAAACCGTTTTAATTTGCTTGAAATACAGGGCGCGACTCTTCCAATTTTATAACTAAATTGAGTACAGCGAAATCTACGAATCTACACAATGTTTACGTGTTCATTCACACGCGGTGTATTGTGTGCGTGTGGCGTCGTTGCGCCTGCGCAGAGCGAGCCCTCTTTGTTTGTTGACAAGCCGAGTGCTCCGACTGCTCGACTCAACAAGCTGCTCTACTCTATTCGCGTGTAGACTTCGTGCGCGTCGGACGTGTACCGCCTCGACACTTACTTTGTTTAGAGCTATCGTGTTATCGCGTATATCGGCTAAATTTAGTGCAGTTAATCTTAAGAATTTTTCCTCTTCTGCGCAATATTACTGTGAAGTGTTGTGCTCTGGAGCTCTGATCCGTCAGCGTTTGTACCGAAGATTTTTTACCACGTCTAAAATTACGCATTCGCCACTGTGCCAGAAGGTAATTCGTTTTCTTTTATTTTTCTTGGACATTGTATGTAATGTACTGCAAACGCGGAGTGTTTCAAAGGAAAATTATAATCTATAATGTTATATCGGGAGTGAATCGAATTTATTATATCTGTGGACGCATCGACACATATCAATGCATATCGATGTCTTTCAATGCAAATGTGTGCATTTCTCATAACGTCGTCTTTTATACAAACAACGAAGGTATAGGAGTGTTCGCATAGGTATTCACACACTCGATTGATCATCGCGAAATGTCAGTCAGGACAAGGATTGGAAAGTGAGTACGGCATGGTCATTAAATGTGGCACCGCACGATTTCACCGCAAATGAGATGCTTGCACACGAGCGACTAAAAGACGAACTTGCGACTGCGTTTATCCGCCGCTTCTGTTGCGACTTGCGACTAGATACAGTTATAATTTGGCCGATTGCCGTAGAAGGCGTGTAGCGGTATCTTATGGTCGCCTGGTGGCCTGGTAACTCGTCTCTTGGGTAACGGTAAACTTATTGCACCGTACGTAGTTTCTCACATACACAAACAATTACTAGTAGTGACCGAAGATTCAATTTTGCGGTCAACTGAACCGTACGGCATAGACGCGGTCAACTTACCGTTAGCAACTATTAATATGTAGTAAATAAAATTAACAAAGGCATGATATCATTGGCGTCAACAACCTTTTGACAGAACTATACTAGGTTCAGTCTTCCTTGTGTCTTATGACAGCGATGTTACTGCAAATGTCAGTAAGAGGTCGTAAAAGTAACGTCCTTCTTTGTTTATTTATACTTTTATCGCATAATTTACAAGTCGTGAACTTACCACTTACAATAATTATGTGCATACTACAACAGAGATAAGTGAAGTACTTGTGTTCAATGCAGTTCCACGAAACATTTCGTATCAATACGCTCTTTGGTAATTGCACTCAAGTCGTAAATTACTTTTGTCAACTTTTTTTCGCGCGCTCTTCAAAGTTTTCGAGACCGTTGCAGGTAAAAATCTGCATACAATAGAGGCAAACTTAGTGCGACTTTCTTTTACATTTATTTCAAAAGGCTCTCTTTACTATTTAACACAGTTTACAATGAATTTCGTTTGCCTATTCGGTATTGTTCAATAATTCTTTTGTGAAGCGCCTTGTGTTCTGAGCTGCTTTAAATTCTTCAAAAGCAATTTCGAACGCTTAGTTGAGTTTAAAATCCATAGTTTTAAAAGGTTTTAAACAGTAAAGGAATTTTATCTCGTCGTCTGTTGACCTCTCTGAGCCATGATTGCTTTGATACGCGTCTCGAATAAAAATATAATCTCAAGTGAAAGTTGAATGCGTATTTTAATAATATTCACGATCGAATTATAATATCAAGTGTGTATACCGTTTTTCGGCGAAAACAGATTGTTTATGACAATTTTATGAACTGAGAATAACAAATATGTAACTGTCAGCTGATTGTCGTCTGTTGAGGAAAATAGACAACTTTATATTTATAGATAATGCGAAACTGCGCAATAGTAGAGACTATGTTTACATGCTGAAAACTGAGCTGAAGAAAAACATATTTTCATACATTGACATTGTAAAAAGCAATTAGGGAAAAGGATCAGTTTTTAATATGGTGATTGTGACAATGTATGGCATTTAGTTTTGTCTGGTGTAATTAATTTATATCGACATTTTAATAACCGAATTGTAATATGTCAATTGAAAGTGTTTTGAATACATCATCCTCCGTCAAAACAAACCTTCGACCTTAAAGAATGTCAAAAGAGGTTTATGACGGGATTTCTTCGAGTGAAGTTCAGTGGCTGTTTTAATTATTCGCAAATTGATTCCTAGTGGATATTGTGATGTAAAATTGGTGTAATTTTGTGTCTCAAGTGTCTAAGCAACTGGACAATATGTGGAATCATTGAAACAGGTGCGATCTCAGTAAAATAATACTAAGAATTTTGTCGTAGTATTGACTACCTCAGCGAAGCTTGACGAGAAGACTAACTCGACTCATTTGCTGCCAAATACTGCAAAAACATTAGAATGTGTTACACCTGCATTCTGGAAAAAAGTGACAGTATTCTGTATCTAAAACTAAATACTTTCTTAACTTGACACTGGCTAAATGCACAATACGTGCGAAGCCAAAATTTAAAAAAAAAGTCAACAGAATCTTTCGACCATAAAGAATGTCAAAACAAACATTTGTGTAACCTAGATCTTTGTTTCATCTATTTATGTTTGATAGCCATGACCATGGCTGAATATGCACTTTTGACACCACCCAGACCGTCCCACCCATCCACTATTATATGTATATATTCACTATAATGTATAATATTGCTAGCTTCTGCCAGCGGTTTCGCCCACGTAGTATTAGTACTTCCCCCCCCTTAGACTATGAAAGGGTATAGACGCAACGTCACTGGGCATTAAATGAAGCAGGATCGTTAAAATGTGTGAGTGACCTTGACGAACATAACGATGACGTTTCGGCTTCTCATTTTGTTTGTGTGAGCTTATTTCGCGTGTACAGATACAAGCCGGCTTCTCATTCTGGTACTTCAGATTGCTGGCTTTTGACACTGTATATAACCTTTCATAGTCTAAGTTCCCCCCATTATATATTATAGCCTATGTGTTAGTCTGATAAATAAAAAAGTAGATGGATGGAGTGGGAGAGGGAGGCCAAAAAACAGATGGATGGATTGTGTGAGGAGTAATATGAAAGAAAAGGGAGTTAGTGATAGCGTGACGGCTGACAGGACAGAATGGAAGAAAAATCGTGTTGCGCCGACCCCAAGTAACATAGGATAAGGGTAGGAAGGTGATGTGTTATTCTGATAAACGAGCTATATTATCTTAAAGTCACGCCAAAATAGCCGAACGGATCTGTATCAAATTTGGCACAGATATAGATTATAGTTTGGAATAGCACATAGGTTATAATTTACAGTTCCGCTGGTCGAAGCTAGTTAAGTAATACAGTTTATTTAGTATTTCTCTAATACGGAACCTTAAAACGGTCTGAAGCTGTTGTTAAACTTGTTTGACTACTTCAGACACCATTACAATCACTAACAAATGTATTATTAGGTATTAAAGTAGGTTTACAACGCTCTCAACGAATTTAGTGTAGTTCCAGCCACACAAGAAACAAAGAAAATCTCTGTTGTAAAAATGGCGACTTTCAATGAATCCGTATATATCCATACTAAGCTCTTAGGAGAAGATTACTCTGAAAATGCAAAGCTTCTTTTAATAAGGAGAGATTTTCAAATGGATCCGGAACTTATTAGTATAAAACCACTTTCAGGAAATGCATTTTCTTGATCTGAAAACTAGCAGTGTTGAAATTCCATCCATTAGGATAAGGGAGAATTATTAAAATTGAATGAACTATTAAGAGATCGGTTCCTCATAAGTATTCATGTCATGCACAATAATGTAGTCAGAATACTTAATGACAGTACTGGTCCCAACAGTCACCATTTATTGGGCTCATTGCTAAACAGAAACACCCACAAGTAGGTTCTCTTTAAGGTGTTGTAACACCAATCGATCGATCGACGATCGATTGTAGAATGGACTAGAAAGAAAGAAAAAGTATTTATTAGCCACAAATAGACATACAACAATATGATGATGATTATGATTAGTCGACGTCGATTGATAGTTTCTATTACACCAATCGATCGATCGTCGATCGATGGTAGAATGAATTAGTCAACGTCGATCGATGATTTCTACTAGGTACACCAATCGATCGAGGGTTGATAGGTGGTAGAATGAAATAGTCTTTATTTGCTTGGAATGTAGGTACATAAAAATAATATGTTAAATTAAATAATAGGATCCATGTACATTCTGCCTTAATATAGCATGCAAATGCAATGCCTTAATATAGCATGCAAACAAAGTAGAATAATAAAGATATTACAAAAAATTGTCATTTATGAAATCCTGCACAGAATAATAACATTTATCTACTAGTCGACCGATCGATTGTTTATCGACCGCTATCCGTCGATCAGCCAAAGCTATTACACCAATCGATCAACTTCGACCGATGGCATCGATGGAATTATTACTTCCCCCGCTAATATTTGTAGCCTATGTGCTATTTCAGACTATAATCTATCTCGGTGCCAAATTTCATACAGATCTGTTCACCCGTTCTGGCGTGATTGGGGAACAGATATCCATCCATTCAAACTTTCACTCGCGTAGGATGTAGTGAAGACTTCAATGAACCTGTAATTAAAAACATTGTTCATTTATTTCTAGTCTTCATTTTCAAGGAGATCAAAAATCCCTAGACGACTCAGTTTCTCTGCAACAGCACACTCAAATTCCTCAGTGCTATAAACAGACTCCATGCCATCTTTCAAGATCCACAAAATGATGGTCAGCTCTGATTCACAGAGAAAGTTCCTGTTTGTTACTTACGTTCTTTTGACTGTTGGCTGTGATCCAGGAAACGTCTGCGCCTTTGTAATACACTAAATCTTTAGTAATTAACCTCACTTCGCGCAACAATGGATTCTTGCAACGTCTTGATGAAATTACAGGTGATTTACTTAACGTTTATGAGTCATAGGGACTTTTTGTTAGTACTGTCTTTGTAGTAGGAACGTTTGTCAGTGCACTGTCTTCTTTGTCTCAATGATTATTGCAATATTTACGATGTTATGACAGCTCGTCGTAGGATCGTAGACTGTCGTATATATGTTTTTAATAAGAGTCCTGATAAGGCGTTAATTTATAGCAGTGATACTTACACATAAGTTAACGAAATCCAAAGTAAATAGTCTGTGTTTCCTGACAGCCACAACCTGGTGGTCTTTAAGTCAAGACAAAGAGTGAATAGTTAACTTCTAGGCATGCGTGCTCCATCGTCGACCACATTATCGCTTACCATCAGGTGAGATATTGGTCAAACGTGATCTTATAAATAGTAAAAAATAACAGATAAAAAAAACACAGATCAACAAAAATAAAATAATCTCTAATAATCCGGCTCACGCTGCAGTAGTAATAAGTACAATAAACACAAATGCATTTGCGAACACTACAAAGTCCGATGCAGCCGAAACATCCAATGCATTCGTAGGCTCATAAAATAAACCACAAAGCTAATCTGAGCTATCTTTGGCCTCGGCTCGTGACTGCAGTGGAACGACCGAAACGCACGACTACACGATAGATCGCCTCTTGTCTGTCGATCCTAACTGTCTAGTAAATTGTGCAACCATAGAAGATACTATAGAGCACCCAGCTCTACAGTATCTATGGTTTGACTGCCTCGTTGGTCTCGTTGTTGCAATTGCGACTGTCGAACATGGAGTCCTGGGTTTTGGACCCAGATCGGCCAGAGTGTAAATCGGTATTTCCATTAGGATTTTTTTCAGTAGTAATTCGAAGTTGGCACGGTTGTGGTGTGATCTCTTCCCAACCGTGTCGCATTGCTGTCCCTTTGGACTATGAGGGAACAGAGAGTTTAATTTATTTGGCTGACAGCTAACAATTTAAAGAAAGAATCATGGTAGATCACGACAAGCCATTTACAAGCCTTAGTTTTCCTGTATTTTCGCTTTAACTTGTGCACTAATACCTCCTGCGTACTTGACTAGCCTCAGCTGAAATTGGTCATAATGGCCAAAATTATTCGTCGGGTCTACATGATATTAACGCTGTGTATCCACATTCACTTTTTTTTAGCGCCCAAACCATACTCCGCACATCTTCATTGTGCACATGGTATTTTTAATCCAAACACAAAGCAGATTCACAGAACACCAGTTCACAGAATGGATACCCAAGTCAACACGGTATAAGACAACTATACTACTACATATAGATCTATTACTTGGTTACATCGAAACTAAGTGATCAGTCGTAAAAAGTTTTAAGACCGTATAGTTCGTAAAATCTAGCAGTGAACTCTCTCTTTGAGCTAGTGATTTCTTAGAGCACCTACAGACGACTAACTAAGGGACTTCCAGAGCGGAGACAGCCGGCAATTTGGCAGTCACGCTTGGCAGGCGGTTTGATGATTCACAGACGCAAAACCAGGAAGTGAATATGAAACTTTGTGATCTTTGTCACAGTGGGTCGCTTTTCTTGTTTCTCTTCCAATTTTCTCCCTTCTGAACTGTGAACTGATTTTCACCAAAATAATAAAAATATGAGAAATAAAGCAACTCAAGGTTATTCAACCATCCTACACAAGCTACAGACAAGATAAACTACCTCGAACTGCACACAATTTCATAAAAACTTTATTTCAACTATGAACCGCAGGCGAACCATAATGAAGCTCAAAATTACAGACAAAACTTTAATATTCCACCTGCAAGTGTAGACGACCTTGGATATGAAATACGGCTGAGACAAAGGCCCAGTGACATGCTGTATCATGTTGTGACTTAATTATGTAACAGATTAGCCCGTGCTGTGTCAACTCATCGATACAATGAGGAAGTTGTTATTACTTCGGTAAAATCACAAGTTGCCACTCAAGAGTTTACATACGATGGTTCTTCATTACATGTAGCCGTTTCACCGCTGCAACCGTTGTTATGTCAAATAGTGCCTAATCGCTGCAGCCGCTGTTATGGCAAAGTTGCCTATAACAGTCGCTGCATCATCTCGCCAGGTATCGATTCTGCTGCAGAGTTACGCAATTCACAAATCGTAACGGTAAAATGCAGCCACTGCAACATATTTAATATAAAGACAGAAAGTCAAGAACAAGAACAAGTCCCTGTCGTACTGTTATCCCCAACATAACAGCTACACTTGACAGTTGACATTGATCGCAAATTGCCAATATGCATAAATTCATGTAATTAAAGTGAAATCTGCCCAAGTAACCGGTCCTTCATTACTATAACGGGTTCAGGAGATACCGTTGCACTGCATGCAGGCCAAGGGACATAATCACCTAAATAAAGCAATTTTAAGGTATAAACTTATCTCGGTAATTTTGGCTCCCAGCCAACGAGTTTCAGGAAAATATTTACATGAAGGCGACTTGAAATACCAAAACCCTTTGTTGTAACTACGTACTCACTCTTTCCTACTGCGCATCAGATCTTTAAAACGTGGCACTTTAAAATTTTCATTGTAACTAGAGAAAATGCTCTGTCCTTGTTAAGTCTAATCCTGCGCAGTTCTGTACAAACAGTGCTGCAATAAAATTTAATTTCTGTCTCGTTAGTCTTTGTAATGTCCTGTTTCATTTTAGTTATACTAAAAACTGCATTTTGCCTCTTGTTACGTAACTGTAAACTAGAACGCTGGCTGTAAACTGTGCGATTTATTTCATTGTTGTCTGAACTAAGCGTGCCCAAGAATCTACAGGTGAATCAAAATTTCGAAGAACATTATGATTGGTTATCAAGACTGTAAAAATAAATAAACGGAAACTTCAACATAAAGTGCATTTATTACCTAGCTTCGAATAGCCAATTTCATTTTCCCGTAAAATCTATATTGAAGTAGTTTATGCCCAGACAGTGGGGTGTACTTACATAATATTGTTACAATAAATTCTCCCTGCAATCTCCCGTCTAGACATGCGTGCATTAAACTTGAAACTCCATCTCCCTTTCCCCCGTCTGCATCGAAATTGCGATCCTTATTTTCTGCAGCACCAGGATAGAGTATTGGAGCATCGTCTGGACAATTTTCAATTTAGTTTTTATAATATTTTGCTTCCTCGACGTGTGTCTTGTAAATTGACTACTAAGTTTGAGCAATAAAACGGGATGGGCGAAGCGTTCGGTGGTTTTAAATGTGTGGCTATATTGTGCCCTGTCTAGCCGGCGGGTAACTTCTGTAATAATAACATACAGCCAGTCCTTGGACTGTTGACAGACTACACATACATTACTGAACGCTCCCTTTTGTTACTTTTAAGATCTGTCTTACCTACTCTGTCTCTCGTATTTAAAGTTTCTTCCTTTATTTTCAAGACTTTGTAATTCTGAACGTTCTTTTGTTAGTTTTTGCTATGCCGTTTTTTTGTTTAAGATTCAGAGACTTCTTTAATCGTGCTTTATTGTAGACTAATCCTTTTTTAAACTAAGATTCTAAATCTTTTTTAAATAATTCTAGTTTATTTTACTGAAGGTTCAATATGTTTATTTACATAGTCCTTCGAAACGTTGTTTGATGTTTGTTTTTTTTTTTGTTTAAGATTCAGAGACTTCTTTAATCGTACTTTATTGGAGACTAATCCTTTTTAAACTAAGATTCTAAATCTTATTCAAATAATTCTAGTTTATTTTACTGAAGGTTCAATATGTTTATTTACATAGTCCTTCGAAACGTTGTTTGATGTTAGTTTTTCTCAAATATTGGCTTGTCGCGTTCATTTTACGAGTCCGTCTCTGAATCGTTCTGAATCGTCTTCGCTTCTTGTCTTCAGGTCTCGAGATGTTCGCTGCACTCTAATTCACTTCACTTTAATTTTGCGTCTTCGTACAATCCAGACATTTTGGTGAGCTTGGGATTAGAAAATATTAGTCTTGTATATTTCGTCGTTATTTGCTTATCATGTCTTTCTTGTTTAAAAGCTTGCTTTTACATTAGTATATTAACATAAACTGTTCTAGTCTCCTAGTTGCCTTGCCGACTATACTTTTTGCCAAACATCTATCTGTTTAATTTTTTTGTCTTAAACCTGATCCTTATTTTAATGAAGATCACAAAAAAATTCTGTACCTACCGAATGTTCTGCCTTTGTTGTGATGAAACACTTCAATATTCTATAAAAACTTAATGTATTCTTATGTAATTCTTAATTACCTATAATTCTTAATAGTAATGGAGGTTATATTTTCAGTATTAAAATATAAATATATTTCAATGTCATGATAAGTATGTAAAGTGCTAGATAGTCGGTAATCTATCACTTGTTGTACACAAGTGCTTTATTACTACAAACAGAAATATAATGTAACTGAACTTGCAGAAATTCCACATCAAAGAAACCCAAGCGAAATAAACAAGCTCAAAAGCCTGAGTTCTCAATTACAAGTAGTTCAGATTTGCTTGACATCAGTAACTTGCTCATCATCCTCCTGCCCTTATCAAATTTACATATGTGAGTTGAGGGCAGTATGGTCATAGTATGTCTACTCTTCTCATTTCATGTTCTCCTTTTATAGCCATATATAATTTTCACACAATCTCTCCATCAACATCTTCGTCCATTAAATTTATTTATAACCAGCTCGCGGATATAAGTGTGCAATTTTGTCCATCATATCCAAATAATACTAGATCTTCTTTCCTTCCATTCTCTGCGGTAACAGGTACCATCAAAAAACTTAGTTGAAGGTTACCGTCATATGCAACAATGACAACAGTACGTTTATATGTAAAACGATTTATCATTGTCAGTACTTTTATGTCATCGCCGAGATTCTCGACTCTATTACAAAATAATATATAATAGTGTATTGCTACTTTACGACTAGTTTTTTTCTCTATGTTATTGATACGATCTTTTGTATTGTTTACGTTTCTACTCAGTTCAATAAGAAAAGGAAAAATGATTTTACTGTATGGAAGCTTCATTGAAATTGCATCTTTCCTTATCAATAGCATATTCAATTACGTGTAGCCTGTTGGCAATCGAATAGTGCAAATCAATTGAAAAAGAAATAATGTATAACAAACCTCACAGACAGCGGCTATATCAACAAAAACAAAAATGCTTTTAAATAAAATAAAACTTTTTTACAAAATAAAACAACCGACTTCCAAAAAAGAAAATACACTAAAAATGTAAAAATAACTTTAATTTCGGAAGCCGGTGTTTGTATTTAATTTCTTCGTTATTTGACACTGACTTCCGAAATTAAAGTAATTTTTAAATTTTTACTGTATTTTCTTTTTTGGAAGTCGGCTGTTTTTTTTTTTTGAAAAAAAGTTTTTTATTTTTCAATTTTTAGTCGTTATACCCCAGAACTAAAAACTCCAATAATATGGAACGTGGAACTTAAACATACTCGTAATTGGAGAAAACAATAAAATGGAACGTGGAATTTAAACCTACTCGTAATTGGAGAATACGTCATCGAGGTATACGTGTTTTTCGTTTTTGTTCAGTTTTTCAAAAAGCGCTGAAGCAATTTCGATAAAATTTATATGGGACCAGCTCGGGAGTATATGCTTTCGGATAAAAAAAGAATTTTGAACATCGGTCTACAACTGACAGAGAAATCGGCGGAAATACATTAAAAAAAAATACTTAAATTAAAAAAACATGCATACAGTCGAACATAGAACCTCCTCCTTTTTCGAAAGTCGATTAATAATCTCAACCGTACCTTGCACTATGAACGTCTTCAACTACGTCCAAAATAAATCCCGATTCACTAACCCAATTCGACATAAATTCCAGTATAATTTTATTCAGCACGTCCGAGATATAAATCTGATGATTCATGTTCATTACTAAGGAGTAAGGACCGTTGACTGGACGATTTGGGGGCACTAACCGACAGTACTTCAGACAAGGTTGACGGATCTGGAATTAACTGGACGGATTCTGATAGCACCTCTGATTCGTTGATTGCAGAATATTGAGGCGTCCATTACACGGTAAGTTTTTCTGCCAGTTTTACCACTGCCAGTGCAGTCACTGCCAGTCAAGGTTGTGAATGACGGATATATTACTCGTATATATATTTTAAATTGAATTTTGTTTAATCCTGGCTTTGTTGTAATTTGTTTTTGTTCTAATTTTATTTAATTTAATCTTGATTGTAATCTAATTTTGTTTTTTTATATGAGAATATTTAATTTTTCTTTTTTGTTTGACTTTTTTTAGTCCTTTTTAAGTAATATAATTTTAACAAGTTTCGCTGCGTATGACTTGCTTAATTGTAACTTAAAATTGGAAGAAGTCACGTGCTCCTGAAATACAGGTAACCTAGCCTAGCTCTGGAGCCAGGGTCTCACACTTTTTTGTAACCTGTCTAGGGCAATAAAGAAATGTATATTCTTATTTATATAACCTATTGTCTAAAGCAGTGACTGATGGGAATATAGAAGTCTCGATACTTTGATTTATGCGTCATTCAAGCATCAGTCATCACTTTTGGAATTGACTGACGTTTGTGCGAGCGAGTAATGGACGCCTGTCAATTGCTATATTGTAGTTCCCACGACGCCTAACTGGAGCGTTGCAGATATACCACGCAAATACGAATAACACAGTGACCTATTGCCACTGTGTTATTCATATTCGTAGTTCGTACAACCTTAGCTAAGAATTTGTTATTAAGTTTAAACTAAGAAAAGTTTTGCAATATTCTAGAGCAACTACTTAACTCGATATACTCACTTGCTTTGTACATTAAATTAAGTTTATACTTCGATTCTGACTCAGACTCATTTATTGCTTTTAGTCTGACTTTAAATACTATTAAGGCTTAAATAATAATAAATTCGATTAATTCCAAAGTGATGATTGACAACCCTATTCGCGTCTGGCCCAATGAACGCCCACCGTAAAAAGACACTTCTATTTTTAAAATGACAAACAACGTCTCTTTTTCTGATGTTGTTACGAAAACCGACGTAAGATTTTATCAATTATCAAGTACGTGTACGGTTTTTCTACAAGGAGCTTGTTACACAATTGTAAGAGTATAAGGAACAAGTCTAAAAAAGTTTACATCAATTTAAAGTCCGGACCGGAATAAATCATAATGTTATCTTTTGTATCTTTTTCACAATCGAGAAAAACACGTTTTTTTGCTGTAACCGCACTCTCTACTCCTATTAATTGATTTATAACGATGAATGATTAAATATCAGAACTTGTTTTAACTAAACATATTTACAAAACTATTAATGGTAAGGACGGTTTTCTAGTAACTAAACTAAACAAGAAGAGTTAACATCGTCAGAAGTGTTGGCATCAAAACCGTTTGGAACAGAAATAGTAGATGCATTCCGTCAACATTTAGTCAGCACAGATTTTGTTGCTGGAAACGGAAGGCCTTAATTACCGTGAACGCAACTCATAAACACACAAAGCCCTTACCATTATCGGAGGGCCTAGTGTGAGTTATTTAACGCACTCGAACGCATTTGCGTATACGTTCGCTTACCCCTATTGTCACCGGGCGGCGCTCGTCAGTTTTAGTACAAATTGACGTTTACTTTTATGCGATCAAAATCAATCTGCCCGCGCCTTTTCCCAACTATCTTGGGGTCGGCTGCCAGTCTAACCGGATGCAGCTGCATACCAGTATTTTACATGGAGCGACTGCCTACCCAGTTACTGGGTAATACGATACCCCTTGGTAAGACTGGATGTCAGACTTTCGGGCTTCTGACGGCCCGTAACGACTGTCAAAGATCCACGATTGACAGCCGGGACAAACGGCTTAACGTGCTTTGCGGTCGAGTACGGCAAAAAACTCACACTCGAAGTACAGACCACTAGACGTACGGCGATGCGCCACCAGTACATGGTGATGGTGGACATCCCACCCACACGCACAAAGCATTTTGGGAACACATTCAATTGTGCGTACAGCTAAGGAGCCGAATTCCCTGCCAGTCTTTGTTTCCTGACAGTCAAGAGGTTACTTCTAAGCAAGCGTGCTCCATCTTCGACCACATCATCGCTAACCATCAGGTGAGATAGTGGTCAAACGCGAGCCCATTAAGGGTGTATTGGCCAAATGGCGCCTTCCTTGAATAAAAAATCGTAGCTTATCATAGAAAATAAATATTAAAGAATCCAACGTCACGTTTGTTACAAAGAGGATAAAGAATTTTTACGTTAAAATAGGTCTCAGAATGTTTCGTATCCAAAGTAGTAGGTAAAAGTGTCAGAGACGGCCGTTTTTGGTACTTTTGCCTAATACTTAGCGCCACTTGGCCCTACCGGCCAAGGGCGTTAATCATAGAAAAAAACGACGTGATCTAAAAACCGTCACGATCGCGTCACTCAAACAGCTAATTTGCATAAAGCCGGCGATTCGATTCAATGACCCGCCGACGTCGTGTCGTCAATCGATTGCTGCGTTTGTTCAAATTCATTCACCCCACATACACACCGATATATCAGAGTCGGAGCAATGTACTCGATACGAAATCAGTAGGGATTCATGGAATTGAATCTTTGAATAACACCCTTATAATTATAACCCCCAAAGTGCGAGGTTGTTAACTCTACGTCTAGTGACTTCGAAAACCATTTTTATTGAAGTTATACTTCTTTTGGCGCGTTAGGGAAAAATGATGTGAGTAAATTTTTACGATGCGCGCGCACACCGTCACAAAAAACCTACAGCCTGAAGTTAGCTAGAATCGACACCCTGAAGTTAGCAATGGTCTGTGGTTCATGAATAATGATTATTTGCCTTTTGTGAACTTTGTGACAGTTTGGTTTTTTTATCTTATTACGCCAAAGAAGTAACTAACTTGATGCTCCACTTATTTTTTAATTACTAGACATTAATTCTCGCTATTGACTTTATATGTATCCTGTTTTGCATATACAGTTCCAAATCTTAGTGGATCATTATTATTAATTCAACGATTAGTTTTAAAATCAGTTTTTAGACATCAGCTACTAATGTGATTTTTATTTTCTGATTTCATAATGTGTTATTTATTCTATTAATCCTTGTGACTTCAGCTATGAGCCGTAGCTTCCACCTGACTTATTTGTATTTTATTATATTAAAACAGTAGTTCGCAATAAACTTTGAATGAACAATCAACCTAGGCCAAAAATCTTTACAGATATATGAATTTCTATAACTCAAGGATAGGGCGTTAAACCCAAGTATTTAAAATGTACAAATTATCTGAATCAATTCAATGGAACTCCCACACTGTTTAATACAAAAACTGTTTACGGTCGCTAAATCGAGCGTGGGATTATGAACGGCAGCCACTAAGCATTCTGCGATTTTTCGCTGATGATGCTCTGTCCATGATGACTTGTTTATGATTCCATTTATCACAACATAGCTTTTTATTTGCAGATGCACTGATAAAAAGTGAACAAACATTGTTTCACTCACACTTTCTAATTGTTTCTAGAAAACTCTTAGTTTCACATTCAATGATAGTCGGCATTGTCCTATACCAATCTTCTACTGGATATACATATCTCTAACCTTAGACTATGAAAGGTTATAGATGGAATGTCAAAATCCAGCAATCTGAAGTACCAGAATGACAAGCCGGCTTGTATCTGTACACGCGAAATAAGCTCACATAGACAAAATGAGAAATCCGATACGTTATCGTTACGTTCGTCAAGGTCACTCACACATTTTAACGATCCTGCTTCATTTAATGTCTAAGTCTCTAACCATATCCCACTAAGCTCCATCCTCGCTACTCTTAACCATTCATTACTTCATTTGCTCTGTCGAAAATCGTTCCTGAACCTTTCAGTTTCCCATCTTCCGACAAAAGCTTTATGTCCTCTTCTCACATGTCGTGAATTTCGATGTCTTAATTAATTCAACGGGTGACCAATAAATTGTGAGTTGGGCCTGAATCTAGACGTTCTAATTTAAGACCTGAACATTACGGCTGAGATAAACACACGATGATATTTTCTTCAGAGTTCATTAGCATTAGTATTATTTTCTTCACTCCGACTGGAAATAGGCTAATGTTACTTGTAGATTTTTGAATTAAATTTAACTTTGACAGATATATGTATTTGTATTTTTAAACTTCTAAAAAAATCAACACTGTGTAATATGATCGTAACTTCCATCAACTATTTCGTAAGTAGGACAATGTACGGATTTAATAGCATCTCAGAAGCTATTAAATCTTCAAATTATATAAGCAGATATAATAAAAATATAGACTATATAGCTACCAAGGTTAATAATAATACTAATTTATAATGTGGTGCCGTCTAAAATTAATGTTGAATTGAGACCTTGAAAGGTCGCGTTGTTATTAATATTTATAAATAGTTAAAAGAACTGCTTTTAATGAATTTAGAAACTGGATTCACAGAACTGGTTGTGCATTTTTGATATATCTAAAAAACTAAAGCGTCTGTTGTAATTTCTAGAATTCTGAAGAGCGTTTCGTCAGATCCAAGCCTGGACTAGGGTAATAACCTGACCTTCTGATAGACAGACATACCTAACAATTCCATTCTATAATTCTCTAAAATGCAATTAGAAGATCCGTAATCTATTAGTTGTCATCTCAGCAGTAACTCCCTATATTCTGATTTTATACAAAACATAAGTTTACAAAAAAAATGTATGATTTTGCTGATGAAAGTAGCCTAGCCTGTAGTGTCTAGCCATACACCAATATATTTATAGCTTAAAATACTGGTACTCAGCTGCATCGTATAGACTGCAAACCAGTCCAAACATGTTGATTTTTATTGGTTTCGATCAGTTCGGGTTTATCTAGTTTTTTCTCAATAAAGTGACATAAGTTATTCTCAGTCGTATGTTATTTCCAAACCAAGAGATTTTCTCCAGTATTGTCTTGCGTCTGAAAAATTCCTCTCAATGAACGTAGGTAATAATGTCGTCAAGTCATTGCCTCGCAAACTATTTACTTATTTACTATGACGCTTATTTTCCTTCATAATATGCGTTCGTTTAGTTTGGCTTATTTTTCAACTCATTGACTTGTCCTTCTAGTTTTTGTTGGTGTATTTGTAAGTCTTACATGCATGCAAATGCGACGTGATTTTTTATGTTCTTAAACCCTTTACCCTATGCCTAGGGGTAGCGGATAAATTCTGAAAATGAGTTACCGCACCCCTGGGCACTCAGGTTGGGAAGGAACAGGGGTGGGTTTTAGTCAGTAAGAATCTGACCACCCCAAAAAAAAAACCCTTTACCCTACGCCTTTACCGAGCTGAACGTTCGATAGCACACTGCTCTTCTCGAAAAGATTTTGATATAGTAACTGCCAAGTATTTGTCTTTTAATTCATTTCTAATTGATATATTATTTTCCCTCTTACTTCAATCAAATTTGAAAACACAGATAACAAAAAGCAGATCTTTGTCCTGTTGTAGTGCATCGGAGATCTTGGTGTCTAGATCTTGCTTCACTTTGTCAGACCATCATTTTCCTTTCATTTTTACGGGAACCATTTTGCAAGGTTGCCAGATGACTTTCGGGTTTTTCGCTACACTCTGAAGACAAATATGTACTTGTCTTTGTTCTATTTGGTATTCTTTTAGGATGGATACATTCGTCCTCTGTGCACCAGTGCAGTCCAGTGTATGCCCAACATTACATCGCCCGATAAATTATTTTAATAACACAATGAACACACTGATACAAACATTGACACTAATTAACGTTACAACAATGTTTCTAATAATCGCAATCAACAGTGCAATTGACAATTACATAAATTTTAATTATAAACAATAAATTATCTCAAATGTTAGACAGCTCCAATAAAAATCGTTGTATATGTTCAATTAGTTTTATTATTTTATAATAGTATTATCGTGCATTAGTTCTATTATTTCGTAATAGTATTATCGATGTACACGTGCAGTACCTACGCGGAAGAGTATGGGACCTACAAAGAAACCGGTTTGGCCAGCCGTCCGTCTCGCCGGAGCCTTATGACGACCAATAAACTCTGATTATTATTATTTATTCAATTTATTCAGACTGAACGCGAAAACCTTTGCTTGACGACGACTTAAGGGGTATGCCACTGATGAATGACTTCCAAAAAAAGTGCAAAATAACATTAATTTCGGATGTCGGTGTCAAAAAACGAAGACAAAAAACCAGAAACACCGACTTCCGAAATTAAGTTATTTTGCACTTTTTTTGGAAGTCGGTTCTATTTTTTTTGTTTTTTGTAAAAAAGTTTTTTAAAATACTAAGCCTACCTATTCACTCTTTACGTCAAAAATGAATATGATACTTCTAGGCAAGCTTGCTCCATCGTGGACCACATCATCGCTTACCATCAGGTGATAAAGTGGTCAAACGCGAGCCTATCACTAATAATAAAAAAACAATAATTTGTTTAAAATTTATGAAATCCAAGATATTATTAATTAGCTGCCCTTAGTACTTCTAACCCCTCAGAATTCCATCTGTCTAACACATTTAAAGGGATCACAGGGCTCTATAAAGCTATTTCAACTTGACGTGAATATAATACAAATTAATTTCGAGATTCTTAATAAAAATCGTGAACACTTTTTTGATAAAATTTAATTTGTGTGTCAAACTCAAAGACGGATTTATAATTGACGCTATTTTGTTATGAAAAAAAGATTATTTTTATTTAATTAAATTATTACACTATTTATTAATTGCCTATAGTAAACACTGACTTTCGCTGACACTAATTCATTTTCAAATTGCCTCTATGTTTACAGAAAATAAGTGGAACATCTTTCGTCCTTTCACTTTCTCGTTGATGTCGCCATTATTCAATTACGTATTTTTTATTTTAACACGTAGAAAACTATAATACTCGTACCTACCTAAATAAATCACCACGTGCTACTTTCAACAAAATATTTACTGTCAATACTGCTGTAAATATCCATTTAGTAGGACCTACTAAAACAAATCTCCATAACTCCTTTTATAATTAATACAATAAACCGGTACTTAATTGAAAGCTGCATTTATGTAGCAAATCTATATATAACAAAAAGAAATATCTCGCCATTATAAATAAAAAATACCACCACCGATTGAACCACCAACAACATCATTCTCGCTAAACCATAGATTCACAGAAAACCTCTGTGAAACAAAGTCTGTGCCATAATCCATAACAGCTGCCTAGCTGTCACAAAGGGTTCACGGTCGTTTGTTTGTGGTCATCCGATCAGCTGACCAACTGACACATTTGCAAACGACTTTTGTTTTTATTTTGTTGGGATAAAGTCTATAATAATGTAAGAATTTTTTTGTTTAGAAATATCTGGTGTTCAGGAATCTTTTGTACAAATTCTTATTTGGTCTTTTTCAGGTAATTACTTTTTCGCGTGAAACAAGAATCCTGGCTGCTCTTGCTATAAACATAAGGTATTTAAAAAAAAAACAATTTGTTATAAAAATATAGTTTTATGATTGTTTTGTCTACCTACTTAACACATATTCAGATAAAATAACTGGTCTTAAATACGTCACTGATTAATAACTTTACTAATTACCAATTTAATGTTTTTTAAGCTTTAAAATAACTTGTTGTATATACGGAATTAATAACCAGTACTGGTTTTCACGTCTCTCCAAGTACGTATACAGGTATCATTTTAATGTCAGTTTATGGTCAGAACCGGTTTGTTTTTCCTTTTACCGCTAACTTTGCCTTCTCAACTGCACGTGGGTTGTATTACAAATAATGCACGATGGTTTAGCTACACAGGTAATGGTAGATTACAAATATATAAAAAGTACAGTTATATAGATAACAATAACAATGTATCCATCACCTTGACTGTCAATGCAAATGTTTTTTTTTTTATTGTCACTAACCCAAACGCACACAATACTATAATATATCCTAATGGTGCATCCCCACCGCAGTTACTATTTGTGGAACATCATTTTGCAACATGAAAATCCTAATCATAATCATGTTACAAAATGTTATCTACAAAAAGCAACTTCTGTGTGGATGCACCATAACAAAGAATATATCTTTCCAATTTAGGCTGTATATTTCAGGATCACTTAATGGCCTGCTTATTGTAGTTATCATGTGTTCCACCTTGAACCAATTTTATTATATTTTACATTACATTGGTCTAAAAAGCTCTTTTAACTGGTGCTCCAAACTGACCTGCACCAGCCTATCTTTCAAGCTATCGCAAATACAACATCCCTATCATATCTTTGTCCCATTTCGCGAACGTTCCACATTCAGCTCCACACATGGCCTGATATCAATGATAACTCATAATCACTGTAAACACAAGATAATAAATTTTTAACTATAACTGCGTAACAGTTCTTTGTACTTTGTGTTATTACGTTTTAGAGCGATTTATCTTGAACAGTTGTTAGGATGACTCACGGACCATGGAGCGTGTGTTTATGTTTAGGTTGCGATTATAGCCACTGTGCTGTCTTATAAAAATGGCTGGATTATGATGCTCTTTTTTTGTTTTTGAACGTGGGAAATCATCTGATAACTTCTCCCGCTCTGGGTGGAGCGGGAGGGAGTGTCAGCATCATTACCCACCAGCAGGTGTATTCGCTAACTCAGTTGACATCAATTTGATAGGCACTATGCAGTACATTACTTAGTTGACATCGATTTAATAGGCACTTTGCCGTACATTGCTGCTTTGACGTATAGGAAAACCGTAGTACATATTATAATCGATGTCCACCGAGCAATGTACTGCATAGTGCCTATCAAATTGATGTCAACTGAGTTAGCGAATACACCTGCTGGTGGGTAATGATGCTGGTCACGTTGATGGTACCTGTATCATTTCCTTACCTTATTCCTTACAATGTTTGTCCTATATCCCAATTTATTTGGAGTCAGCACTGCATATGTCTTCTTCCATACTTTTCTCATAGTCGTCATCTCAGTAATCATCCCCTTTCTAAACATACAATAATATAACCTTTCACACAGTCCATATATTATTTCTTTGGTCTTCCCCTACTCATATAGCCATACTCAAAACTTCCCCTGATCGTCGGTTATTTGCTCGACTTGCTACACTCAAAAATTGCAATATATTCGTGCCGAAGTCACCTTGAGGTTCTACAAGGGTTGCTATATTAATAAACCATCCTACAACCTAAACTGACACCCTTTTCAACCGCCTTATATCTAGCTATCTACAACTGATTCAGGTCAATGCCCAGCCTTCATACATTCAATATCTGAGAACATTTTCTCATAAACACGCTAAACACTAAATCAACATTAATTTATAAATACACATCACTCAAGTTTAAACAAAAACTTTAAGGTCGATCCGACCTCCTTGGAGTCTAATGGCTTTGGTATACAAAAGGCTGTGATACATTTGAAATACATCGATAACTATGTACAGGCGATGCAAGTTCAAGACTTTATTGAGCTGCCAATGTACGACAAAATTGAGCCTGTATCTGGCATTGTGAGGACCGCTATTGCATGAATGGCCAATCGTTTGGAAGACCACCCACACGGTACATTGGTTTCCGTCACAAAGAGCTCTGTGTTTGCTGGTTTTCTACTGTTATTGCTATAAATATGACCATGAATATGGAACGTATGGAGATAAGATGCGACCATGATGTGACCCTTCATCGTACAGGCTGGAGCGAATGTTCTTTGTTACTTGTTCAATAGCTGTAGCGATTTTGATATTGTCGTTATTTTACTTTCTTTTGTAAAAGGAGGATCCTAAGCTTTTGGAGCAGTAAGTTTAATAGCAGGACATAACGAATTTCAAATCTTTACCCATCATCAAAGCCGATTGTGCAAAGTCATTGCCAATAATATGACCATCCAATTACTTCCTCTCATCTCTATTAAGAACACTTTCTATCAGACACATCCTTATTATTTATTAGTTTCTCTTAATACAATATTCGTTACCAAGCTTTACTAACATTACCCATATTGAGAATTTCATTATCACAATATCCGACAAAAACAACTTCACACTTAGGAAATGCATAACTGTTTCCGAAACAGAGTTTATTACACAATAACATAATGAAAGGCTTTCCCCATATCTTATCAGTACCACGATATAAACCCGTGATAGTCTGATAGCGTTATCACAACATTCTAATGTGTCGGCAAATATAAGGATTAATATAACTGGGCCGTCGCGTAATTGAGAGTTCGGATTAAAGACTTAAGACTTGGGTCGAGGATGTTGACGATGGAAAAATAGACAAAATATTAAGTCAAGGAAATAATGACACAGAAAAAGTACATTTGTTGTAAACAAGTTGTTAATGTTTTTGGACATTTTAGATACGGAAAACATGCTGTTGATATTGCAACTCTATATCAGTTTCTGTTATTATTGTGCAAACATTAGTTAGTGTAAGGTTTGAAAGCAGAACTGATGAAGCATTCAGAAACGACGCGACGGGGTGCTTCTGTCAGAGGCTTTGTCCGCGTGCAATCAGTACTCCTCCCACTATAAATTATAGCCTATGTGCTATTCCAGACTATAATCTATCTCTGTACCAAATTTTATCCAGATCCGTTCAGCCGAATAGTAGTATTGACTAAACTTGATAAAGCCATTCTAAGTTACCAGTAATTTAGTAGCATTACTATACGACAGAGCAGTGTTGGCCTAGTGGTAACGGCCACGACTTACAAGTTGTACGTCGTGAGTTCAAAACCCAACCAAGCGCTTTAGTTTGTGTGAAATTATTTCATCACCACTGCTCTCAATACGGTGAAGGAAAACATCGTGAGGAAACCGGCATGTCCTAGAACCAAAAATTTTAAACATATCACATCTACCAACCCGCATTGGGCCCGCGTGGTGGATTACGGCCCACACCCTCTCACAGAGAGGAGGCCTGTGCCCCAACAGTGGGGATATTAAAAGGCTGATGATGATGATGACTTGTACGACTAAATACTTGATGTGTATAGCAGATTGTGTTGTATCAACGATATGCCAAGTGAGATCCCTAACAAAATGCTATAAGCTTCTTTAAAGCCATTTTTTTCGGTTATCACCTTTACCTTGACAAACCATATTGACATGCTTAAGACGAGAGACCATTAATCTAATTTGCGCAGTAAATGAAATAATTACGAAAATCTAGTAAAATGGAGTTGAATACACTATTTTTACTGCCATATTTTGTATGTATGTATATATTATACAGAGTGTAACGGAAAGATGTGGTCATATTTTGAGAACCGGTTCAGCCCATGGATATGAATAACTTTCTCTAAGAAAAAAATCGAAAATGCCCAAAAAACAAATTGGACTTGCCATACAAAGTTATCATCAGCTGATTAACATTTGTATGGGAGGTAATTTTTTTTTTTTTTGAGAAATTATGTTTTTTTATCTATTATTATTTATTGTATTTACTAGCCTCTGCCAGCGGCTTCGCCCGCGTGGAATTAGTAATTCCTCCGTTATAAACTTTCAACCCCTTTTTCACCCCTTTAAGGGTTGAATTTCGAACAACCCTTTCTTAGTGGATACCTTACTACCTACTCTTCACAAAGAACACTTCCTCCAAATCGTCTCTAGGACCAGCGGTTTAGGTTTTTGAATTTTATATATACAGATTTTATATCGGTTTTGTCACACCAATGATAGCCCCATTTCATATCTAAGCAATTACTGTCCATTCTAGGTTGCCTGGAAGAGATCGTGGAATGCGGTAAGGGCGCCATTGTATGTTTTTAGTTTTTATTAGTTGCCTTTTTAATTTAGAAGGGTGTACAATTAAGTATCTAATTAATAAATAAATAAATAAGACAGTACATAATTAAAATGAATGATATTGTTATCCAACTTCATACTAAATATTAATAAAATGACAGGTGTAAATTTAACACTAAATTTAATATCAGCAGAATAGATTCTGGAGACACAAATTCGTGTGGCCATTTCTGTTTACACTCGTTGGACGAGTCTACTGAAATCGAATCAACTTTATTAGATTAGGAGTTTGCAGAATTTCGTGACATTGGATGGCACCGTTGGGTGGTAAACACAGAAAGTACAATATTATGTGCAACTGACGCAAATATAGGCAACCTCTCAGGCCCTGCGCGCGTCAAACGTCAACATCTGTCAAGAACCGTTGACAGTCGGCCATCGTGTAACTACAGACTATGTCATGGTTCCGAGTGCGTAAACCTTGCCACAGGTCTAAAGACCCTGCGTAATAGTAATAATAGAGGTTTAAAACGCGTGAATCGGGTTTCTGTCAATTTTTTTGGCAAGGCATTTTCGCACTGGCACACTGGTGGCCCATAGAGACTTAAGTGACAGGTAGACAACGTTGACAGGTAATAAACTTCTACTACCATAGACACAGTTTATCAAAATAATCTGATCTTTTTCGCTATCGTAATGTCTCTTGTGTTGTGGGAGCGATTACAACCATTATGTTATCCTAATCCTAACTAATATTATAAATGCGAAAGTAAGTTTGTTTGTTACTTTTCACGCTTAAACCACTTAACCGATCATCATACAATATTGCATATACGTTGTTAGGAACTCAGGGGCACAGAGAAGAACATAGCCTTTCATTGAGAAAAAAATTACTGTTCCCGAGGGAAAGAACAATAACTGTCGACGGTCATAATTACTTTAGAACGCTAGACGTCTCTACGTATCTTTCGAAATACTTTGCTACCGTGCGAAGCCGGGGTGGGTTGCTAGTATATTCTAAAATACACCCAGGCCCTGGAAAACGACCTGGGGCCCTAATTCTGTAAAATAACTAATTTGTCAATAGTGCGTCGGTAGTGTGTCAATGGTGTCTCAATAGAATAGTCATTGACATTTGATATTCTACAAATTATTTGTGGTCATTGACTTGCCACTGTAGTGCCATTGAATGCGCCAACGTAAGACTATTGTAATGTGTCTATCGTTTTTCAATAGTGTTTTGGCGATCAAACCGCCTTGTGAAGCCATCGAACAACGACACTTCTTTTCCCTTTTGACACCACAGAAACGCCATTGAAGTTTTTGCAGAATACTAAATTTGCAACAGTGGCAAAATAATGTCGATAGGTTGCTAAACTCAAAATTACAGAATTAGGCCCCTGTATTTCAATATAGCTCTCAGCGTCTTGTTGCCGTGAACCATTTTTTAATACGTTCTTCGTAGTTGCCCTTCTGAATCCATCCCCAATGTGACAGACAACCGAACTAACAATGTTCACTATAAATAACGTCGCCAATTGATATTTGTGACAGTATTATGCTGGCGTTAGTTATCATAATGTCGTTTACCGGGATATTTTATTGGTATTGGTGGTTTGGGAAACAAATATATAGGATTGGTTGTTTTTCCTTCTGTGATGGGCCAAAACACTACAGAACATGGTTTAAAACGTCATTATAATGATAATAAAACGTACGGTAAAGGTTTATTTAACCATTAGGTGGATTTTCTTTCCTTTATACGTCTATTACATGCGCGTCTTTTGTTGTCCCCACTGCTGGGGCACAGGCCTCTTCTCTGAGAGAGGGTGTGGGCCGTAATCCACCACGCGGGCCCAATGCGGGTTGGTGAATGTCACATGTCTTCGAATTTTTGGTTGAAGGCTGATGATGATGATGATGATGACATGTGCGTCAGTCAATTCCAAAAGTCATGAACTTATGACTGATGGTTGCATGTAAGCATGCATGTGACTGATGGTTGTTTGTAAGAGTTGACAACACTGCCGATTTAGGATTCCGATTAAGGACTCCAATTTAGGATAGTGTAATCGCTTGCTTCCTTCTTCCTAGTTAGCTTGTTCCTAAATTGGATCCCTTGAAATCGAAAAGGTGTAATCGAGCCTTTAGAACAGTACCGAGTTTTTTAACGTACTAGATCGCGTTAAAGTAAACGTCAATTTGTACTAACTAAACTGCATAAACGCCGCCGGGTGATAACAACGGGTAACCTCTTTCTTTCTACACGATTTGACATAAGCGAACGTTTACGCAAACGCGTTTTTTTTGTGGGGTGGGAAATCATCCAATGACGGGATGGAATGGAATGACGAGCGGGAGATCCGCTCTAGGGTGGAGCGGGAGGGCGTGTCAGACTCTTTCTGACTAAAACCCAGCCCTGTTCCTTCCCTGCCCTGAGTGCCCAGGGGCGAGGTAACGCAAACGCGTTCGAGTGCGTTTAACATAAAAACTCACACTAGGCCCTCAGTACTCAGACCAAGCTAAATCTAATTTGCAATATACGTTTATGCTAGTTGAATTGGTAGGGAATATCTCTTTAGAGTTTTCCCAAAGGCACGTATATAGTCTTTTCATTATGATTTAAATAAATTTTAAATGTTTCATTTAGTTTGATTATACTTATATATATTTTTTTTAATGTATTTACAATAGATGTATTCATAAAAATTAAAATTGAAAAATGTTGGAAATTCAAAAATTAATAATGTTAATAATGTTATTATTAATCACACGTAATTCGGGTCTATTTAAAATATCTTTATCACAACCAACGTAGTTAGGTATTACACGTAGGTCTAATTTTGCGTGGAAGCCAATTAGAATCTATAACTTAATCGAGTCATCTTCTAAGGAATTGGAGCATCTCACTCCGGGTCTATATTCTCGTTAAGCCCAATCAATCAAGTGTTACCGTATCTAACCGATTATTATGAGGCCTAAACCTGCCTGTCAAGGAAAATGTTCGGATATAATAATATAGATTATTTTTCCGACCCAAATATCGACCAATAGAATTGCACCATTCGACGTCACGTGGTACAACCTACATGGTATTATACTGAAAATTTTTTGAAAATTTTCTAGGTTGTACCACGTGACGTCGAATGGTGCAATTCTATTGGCCGACATTTGGGACGGAAAAATAATCCCCCGAATACCACACGAGCTTCAAAATTATCTGGTATTTCCCGATAGGTTCCCTGCAAACAAATCGTCAAGTTTTTCAGGAAAAATCACTCGCGCTTCGCGCTCGTTATTTTTTAACCTGAAAAACTTGACTCCTTCATTTGTTTGCAACGAACGGAAATACCCGATAATTTTGAAGCTCTTGTGGTATTATAAGTGATTATTTATGGTCTGACCTAATTAATAAAAAACTTAAACCAAAAAATTTCTTAGTCTAATTCTGTTAATCTATGTTTAAAACTTCTAGTCTAAGATCCTAGACACCAGACATTACTTATTTTCTGATTAATAAAATGTGTGGAATTCTGTAACGTCAGTATGTACTTTGATCTTGCAGCTTAGGCCGACGGCCAATTTTGTTTTTGCATACAAACTACAGATCATATTTGAATAAACCAAACAAGGCCATTTATGGGCTCGCAAATCATCGCCAACTTTCATTATTTACTCCTATTAAGTAAATAAACTATGCCCAAATTTCGGCCTTGTGGGATCTCACCTCACTCGAGATGGCGACCAGCCCTTAGACAATTATAATAACTAATTAGGCGTTAAAATAAGAGACGTCAAAATTGGCACTCAAACTTTAAGAAAAGTGAATAATGTGATTATATTATGTGACTTTAGATCCTGATACCGGTAAAATGGTTTTCGTCCCAAGCTAGCAGGTAGTGAGTAGTGTAGATCAGTCTGAGAGTCGACGGCGCGTAGTGTTCCACGCGCGCCTCAAAGAGCTGTCAGTTCTCAATAGATGACGGGGCCCGTCATGGCCGATGCCTGCCCGGGGGTTGTGGATAAATTCGAAACAGAGTTACCGCGCCGCTGGGCACTCAAGGCAGGGAAGGAACAGGGGTGGGTTTCAGTCAGTAAGAGACACGGCCTTCCGCTCCACCCAGAGCGGGAGATGTCATAGGATGATTTCCCACCCACAAAAAAAAAAAAAAAAAGCTAGCAGGTAAGCTTACTTACGTTCCGTATGCTCCGGTACATTAAAAAAAGCAAATACAAACACTACTCAATTCCACAAATTTTGTTGATCAGAAAATAAGTAAGGCGTCGCTGCTCGGGGATCTAGCTCAATTCTTTTACTTTATAGAACAACAATATTTTCGCCGTGTTCTAAATTCTAGCAAAAACTTAACCTTGGTCCCTCATTCACGCTCGATTGGGAACAAATTGAGTGAAAGATGACTTTAATAAACTTGGAGTTTCCTAAGCCTTTGTGTCAGAACATTGCCATATGGCTACAGACTAGTGACGCGAAATATTTTCCCGACAGACAACGTAAAATATATCTGAGAGTCTGACTGAAGTTATAAAATGTTTAGGAGTTTCGAATTTGGACTGGAACATGAAGTAACGTAGTAAGCAGTGAAGGTACTAAAAGTACAGTAAAATAGTTTTAAAATATTGAATTCAATACGAGTACTGACTGCTTTGATAAGAATGACAATGAAACATCAGTTGACGTTGAAAAGGTTCTTTATTTACAGAAAGAGTATGACCTTAGTAACTGATAATAGTTTATACGAACTAAAACACTCAATAAATGAAAAGAATCATATAGAGCGCTTAATATTCTGCTCATGTAAGCAAAACAACGTGCCAGCAGCCATATGAATACAAATATTTACGATCCTATGTGCCGAAAATAGGAATTAATCGATTTCGGGAGCCATAATCCTCCACGTATTGATGGATCAGTTCCCATGATTGATAGATTAATTCAAATTGTATTAGATTGGTTCCTACATGGTCATATCGATACAGAATCAATATTGAGGGAGATAGATTGATACTCTCTATACTACAAACTGAAAGGAAGAAAGTCAGGCGCTTTGATAGAGTCACCTCGGCCCCTGGCACAGGCAACTGAAAGAACACGAGTGGGGTTTTAATCGACTTCGAAAAAGGAGGAGGTTCTATGTTCGACTGTATGTATGTTTTTTTTTTATGTATGTCCGCCGATTTCTCCATCAGTTGTGGACCGATTTTCAAAATTCTTTTTTATCCCAAAGAATATACTTCCGAGGTGGTCCCATATAAATTTTATCTAAATTGCTTTAGCGCTTTTTGAAAAACTGAACAAAAACGAAAAATACGGATACCTAGATGACGTTTTGGTTTTCTCCAATTACGAGTATGCTTAAAAATTGCACGTTCCATGTTATTGGGGTTTTTAGTTCTGGGGTATGACAACTAAAAAGTAAAAAATGAAAAAATAAAATACTAACACCGACTTCCGAAATTAAAGTAATTTTTTTTTTAATTATAGTTTATTTTCTTTTTTGGAAGTCGGTTTTTTTTGTAAAAAAGTTTTTTTGTCAGTAAGAGTCTGACACGACCTCTCTCCACCCAGAACGGTAAAAGTTATTTCATGATTGCCCATCATAATTATAAAAAAGGCGTTCAGGACATACATAACATACATTAGAACTTAGAATGCTAAAATAAATGTAGAAGACCAAGAAAATGGTTTGGCAGTGCAACATTGAATGCCCTCTCAGCGTCATTTAACGATAGGAGATAAGAAACTAATTTATAGTACTGTAATTCAAATGAAGTTGTTAACCTTAACGACGCATTTATGAATTATTCAACTGGTTAACCACTTTTCAGAAATTTCGCTTTAAATGTTTACTGTCGTAACGAAAGCATATTCTAGTTCATTGTTTTGTATCTTTTTATTACTCTACTTCCCCAGAACTCACTCTCGGATGTTTTTTTAAGACAATCTTTATCAGTTTTGGCTTATTACTTTATGTACGTAAAAAGCCAAGCCAGCTAAGTTGTAGACCAATATCAATAAGTATTTTACCTGTCATTTAATATTCTGCATTTGCTATACCTATACCTGCTACTAGTCCAAGTCCTTAAACGGTGATCAGGATGAAGACATACAGGAAGTCGTTTTGATTGGCAGGACGACAGGATAATTAAGGCTTGATATCAAAGTGCATTTGAATCAGTCAGTCAATCAAGCTTGTGGCAGCTTGTCAATGTGGCAGACAAGTCCTAGATAAAGGATCAGTCCAAATTGCGATACGATTCTCCACCCCTCATCGACGGTTGCATCCAGGGGCCCAATTCTGTAAAATAACTAACTTGTCAATAGTGTGTCGGTAGTGTGTCAGTGGTGTCTCAATAGAATAGTCATTGACATTTGGTATTCTATAAATTATTTATGGTCATTGATTTGCCACTGTAGTGCCATTGAAATGCCATAATAAGACTATTGTAATACTTAGTAGTCAGGCCTACTATAATAAGTCAATATCATTTTGAAGTTTTGCAGAATACCAAATTTGCAACAGTCTGTTGTGTGTCGATAGAGTGTCGATGGCGTGTTGCTTAATTCAAAGTTACAGGATTGACCCCTGTAAGGCCATAATGGCTTACGTTGCCACTGTGTTCACGTGCTGCCGTACATTACGAGACTCAGGGTAGTCTCCCCAGGGACGTGCCCTAATAGGCGTTACACAGACGGGGTTCCGGATTAGTCTAGGACCCCTTCCATGTGGCTGATGGTGATCACCGGGGTAGTTTTAGTGAGATAAGAATGCCACAGTCTCTGGTCTTTTCTCCAAAGCCCAAAGGCACCTTTTGAAGATTAACCCCCGAAAATAACAAAGAAAGGGCATAATGGATGTATCAATAAAAATAGATTAACAATCCGTCCCAGAATTATCACCCTAACCACAGGTAGGGTTGCCAACTTTTTTTAAAAGAAATAGAGTATGTCTGATTTCAGAGAGAGTAAATAAAGAGTAAATAACCTTGTAAAAAGAGTACATTTATTTTAATTTTTAGAAAGGTAATTTTTGTGCCGTTTCAACAATTTTTCATTATTTTTACAAAAATTGTGTGACTCCAAACATTCAAAATCTAAGTAAATGTAGATCTCATTTATTATTAATTTCAATGAAAATATTAACTGTATTTTTTTTTTTTATTATGACAATGAATACGCATGACTGGTATTAGTACTTATTACAGATTATAAAGTACACCTACATGAAATAGAGTACAATACTCTATTTTAAAGTACAGTTAGCAACCCTAACCACAGGTGACCCTAGCTTAAAAACAAACATTGCGAAACGCGAAAGAATTAATTATTTAAATACTTAGGCTTTAGAGGTCACAGTCACAAGGTCGTTAATCTCCATACAGTTACGTATTTAAATCCGTTATAAACACACATACGTGTATTTAAGTTAATTGCCAAAATGACTCAGCTGTCATAATTTTGCAAATTACGTCTGTGACGGGAACACTTTTGATTTCAAAGAAGTTTTTCTTTTGATTCATATTTTAGCATAATATTATATTCGAATTTCAGAAACGTTAAAATAAAGGAAATATAAATCAGCCTGGACATAAAAAACTATAAAGGTTCCATGTTTTAATACGCACCACTCATATTAGAAGCATTGGTTTAGAATTAAAACCGGCCATATTGAATTTATAAGTTTTCAACTTAGCGACTGTTAATTTAACGAAGTCAGTTCAAGCGTGAAGCCATTGCCACAGAACTTTGAGCAACTTGTTATATAGGCCAGTAGTGTCTAAACCGGCGTTTAATATTCCTAATTAATGTTTATTTTAAACTTTAAAACCATGTTACTCCGATAACCAAATAAGTTCAGACATTTAAAGGCAGAACTCAGACAAAAACAGGTCTGCAAAAAAACAATCGCCGTCGTTATTTTGTTACGAACTTAAGAAGGCAAACATTCTCATAATATGTTAAAAATATTATTGTTATTGCGAGATCTATTTCCATACCTTGTTTTGGATCTACTCAAATCGTAACACTGCGCAGTTTGCTCAAGAACCATCGTAATTTTTTTTCGTCTAATAGTTACGTAGAAAACCAATTTGTATGGAATAATAAACGGTATTTATACATGGAGAGGTTTTTGATCGACCCAAAAAAATCACAAGCTCTACCTACATTGCATACCAAACCTGCATTAAAATAAGTTTATCCGTTAACAACTACTACAAAACATCTATCTTAGTCTATATTATCCCAATGTAGAGAAAAGTTCGGTGCCATTGAAGGCCAGTCCTTTCCATAGGAGAGTCTAGTTTATCTTACCATCTTCGACGGGTCAGAACATGGGCCTTCTAAAGGAGTCCTTTGACCAGTCGCTCTTGTTAAAACCATAATTACCACGCTTGGTCAACTCGTTGGTAATAGTAGTAACTATCTTGTTAGTGATGCACAAAAGGATGCGGCTGCCCAACCTCCTGACACTCTCAGCCGGAAGACGTATACACGCAGATCGTCCAGCTCGGAGTTTACTCTTGATGATTTAAACGGTATAATTTTGAATGTATCTGTTTTGAAGCTAAATATAGCATGAAAGTCGGTCGTAAAGAGTTTCTTTTAAGATCTTTGTATTTCTTGTGAATTTGTAAGTGATTTATGTGTTAAGTTAACTGTATATCTTTTTAAGTATCAGTTGTGAAATTATTTGGTTTATTTTGCACGATAGACTTCATTTCACTTGCTCGTGTTTAATCCTTAACCATGCCATTTCTAACAGTCACAACATACTTATATCAGATTTGGTTTCTCAATTTCTCCAGAACAACCACATGTTCCAATTTCCTATGAATCGATAATATTTATAATCATTATCGTCTTCACATGTTTACATAGGTCAATGCGTTGGCGTGAAACTGTTTCTTACGTGCATCTTAATTAGCGCATTCTTGGCACAAACTACAGCCCTACGTTCATTGACATTTCGCGTGTGCATTATAAATATCTTTGCTTTTATTTCCGTGTCGGATCGGGCGCGGAGAATCGGTTATTCAAAATAATTATCGATTCATGTGTTCATGGTTTATAACGTTTGGACGGAGCACACCTTGATATTTCCTTTTTTTGCTTGAATTTTATATATTCCGATTTTGAGTTGAATTTTTTTTTTTTTCATTGGGTGGGAAATTATCAAATAACTTGTCCCCCTCTGGGTGGAGCGGGAGAGCGTGTCAGACTATTACTGACTAAAAACCCAGCCGTGTTCCTTCAGTTGCCTGGGCCAGGGCCCTTCGATCACTCACACTTTAAAGCTTCCTTTTTCGTTTTACTGTTATATAATAATTATATTTATTTACCAAAGCTACAGAGAGTAGAAGAATCAAAATAACAAAACTAGAACTCCCGGCCTCAAAGTCTTCTCCCATTCATACAATATGATTAACTAGGATATTATAGCCCAAGACCTAAATAATAGAAATCGAAAAGGTTTTTGCCTTGCTGTAGGAGCGCGGAGAGTGAAGGCCTGTTCAAATCAGACAGAGAGCAAAACAAATCACAAGAGCGTCACATTCAATCTGTAGGTTAAAAGATCATATACTATGTGTATTATGTTTCAAGCTTGTTTCTTCCAATTGTATCAATTCTCGGCACGATCGTATCTACATTAATTTATTCCGCGTGTGTCCTCATTATAGCTGATGTCTCTCTGCTTCCTAGACGTGTCCATCCCGACTGCTCCGCGAAAATATTCTGATTTTGCCTGAGAGAAAATGTTTCTGATAAAATTTAGGTGAGTGAACTAAATTGTAGTACTTAATAGTATATTTAGTTCGAATATACCGTACGTATATTCAACTTCTTTTTCAAATTGTGGGAAACCGTGCAGTGTTTTTGAAAGACCGGAAAAAACATTCTCGAAACTTGTGCTGTGCTGCGATTAACGTTAGACAATATTGTTCTTTAATTTTTTATGATGGTGCAACGTAAACAAACCACGTCATTTTGCACGAAGTGTTATATCAAGAAGTCGACGCAAATAGTGATTTAAAATGATTTTCCTCAGTTCACAGATGTGTGTGGTAAATCTTAAATGCCAGGCCATCATCATGTACCTAATAATCAAGTAGAAACTCACTTATTGCCGCGGAAGTTGTTTCTATATGTCGACTCTGCAACTGTTTGCATGCGCTAATCAAAGGAAACATATGCCTTTGCTGCAAACAATACAAAGTGTACTCTATTGCTTTATGCTTTGATTGAAAATTGATTGCCAATAGTTCTCACAGCCGGTTTCGCTTCGGCCAGATTATGTAAATGGCATACACATTACACAGCTGTGAGCCAGCGTGCTCTACTCCGTAAAAGTGTTTATCGTCGGTTCCAACTGATTATGTGCCGTATAAGGAAGATATAGGGATCATAATTGTATGTGCTAGGGTTAATGCGCAGCCAACGTTATCTGGTTGCATAAGAGCGAGGACCATTGTCTTTATCAGTTGTTGTTCAAGCGCGTTTATCTGACGCAATTGCGCTCTGAACTCGAGCCGATACGTCGTCTATGATTACACGAAAAACTATATTAACCGCTAAAATAAACAGATTTAATCCGCGAAAACATTTACCAAAACACCTGAGTTCGGACGAAGTTCCAAAAAAGTATGAGAAGAAAAATATCGCTTCCGCCTTCATCGTGGATCGCGAATTTACTTCGGTGTTTTCGATAGATATAAATCAAGTCGTTCAGGTAAACAGTGGATTTGCCGGTGTGTTATTAATAGACGTAGGGAAATTCAGGAAATACTGGGGCGGTATGCGTGATATCGTGACTTGTAAGAGATAAACATTTCAGACGACGGATGTTTTTAGTTCTGTGGTCGGCCTTATCTGTCGAAATAGAAGAAAGTTTACTATCTGCGATAATAATAAGACTTTTGCTATCAATATTTATCGAGAAATCTTGTTTACGTTTGTATTAATACCTACGTCGAAAAAATCTAACGGTGGCAGTGGCGCTGGTGGAAATCAGTACCTATACAAATCGAATTCGATTTAAAATTATCGATTTAATATTTTTAGTGAAAATATCTAAACAGTAGATTAACAAATCAAAACTGATAAAAGTGAGTATGGAAATAATAATCCACGGAATAATATCGACCTCCCATCGTCATAGGAAAAAGTATAAACTTTTCTCTTTGTGTCCTACGTCAAACGACGTTCGATTGCAACGATTACATAGTACTCGCGATGCTGTTACAATTAACTTCTGATCTCGGTAAATGGTAAATTGTCATAATCAAGATGAAATTGAAAACACATAACATTTATAGCCATTTATAGAGCAGGCAATGGATGTTGGTAAATAAATGATATAATGAGCATTTCTTGATTAATGACGATGAAAGTCATTATGAAGAAAGTAAACAGGTCTTGTTTATGGTAGAAAATATAGGCGCCGTTGATCTGATAGGCGATGTTGTTTACGATGATGATGGAGGGAACATCTATTTAATAGGAACTCAAAATGAACAATTAACAAAGGAACCAAACAAGACTCGAATGGAAAACTCAACACTTGAAATAGACAACGAACAAAGAAAATGTCCACTACTGCGATGTTTGTCATTGATGAACAAAACTATAACTTAGTATCCCGGTATGGTTTCTGTTGAGGCTAGAAAATATTAGCTTTAAAATTTTCTATATTACGAGTAACTTCAATACTATCTATCTCAATTTCGTTTGACAACAAAATAAAATCTCAAACTCTACAAAATATTTGTTCGATTTTATAGTATCTTCTAAAATCACGTCTCATGTCTTAAAGTTGAGCTATATTTTTGATAGATACCCAGTGAAATCTCGGAGAAAAGATAACCTAATAAAATCCAGTAATGCACTATCATAAATCATAGCCATTTCTCTTACAAAAATGTAAAAATGTAGCGCAAGATTTTGCAAAGAGTAATTTATCTCGATGCAGCAAATTGGCCAACGCCTAGTCTATATTAAGACGGCTATAATTAAGAACGTAGCTGATCTTCCCGAGCAACCTTGGCGTTAATTTAGCTTTCAAGATCAATAGCTGTTTACGGGTGTATCAGCCATTCATACTTATGATCGTGTTCAATAGCATATCAATTGACAGTTTGCAAGCAACAATAACTGAAAGAAAGAAAAAGTTTATTTGTGACTCGCACATTAGAACACAAAATAATGTAAAATATTGACAAAGCATGACATCTAACTAATAGTAAAAAAAAAATAACAACATAATAGCAATATAGGAAAGAACTGTGTGAGGCCAAAAAGGCTCGTTGCATTGCAATATAAAAAAGAAATGACACTGCGCTGGTGGATGCCACGGATACACTCACGGAACTCATTGAATCAACCAATGGTATTATTGTTACCTCTCTTTTAATCGTTAATTTGTTGCTTGTGTTTTTACCCGACTACCCCAAAAGGAAGGTAATGTTTTTATACAAGGCTGTGTCTCGAAGCACATAACTATTATCATAGTGATTTGGTCTACTAAAGATAAATACATATATAATATACATATACGTTTTCACAATCTTTAGTTATCAAACTATAGATACGGATTTCTACGGAATTGAAAACATGTATTTTATGGAGGGCTATAAAACAACAATGGTCAGAAATCATTAAATAAACAATAAAACAAACGGAAGTGGTTTACACTTTCAAATTGCATAAATAAATAAACGAGTGTGTAAGTATTAACATATTGTTGTTCCTAGTAAGGTATTTTCCATGTGCTATCCGCTATTTATGTATGAACTTTATTATGTTAAAGCAAAATAGTCAAATTCCATCAACGCATAAATCATTGTCAATTTACCTTTCTTTATCTTGTTCCTTTGGACTGCTATCATCACAGCACAGACCATAGCTTCAACTATCAAATACCATTTTCAAAATTGGATTGCGTTACAACTAAAAATTTTGTTATACGTCTTTGCCTTGTTTATATTTAGATAAGCCAGTTATCAATTATACATATATTATTATTGTCTTTCCCTAAATTTTAATTAATCATTAATTTATATTTCCTTTGTATTTTTCCTACTTCCATAATAAACATCAAAATAGTCAAATTCCAGGAACGCGTAACGGATTTACATAAATCACTGTCAATTTCCCTTTCCTTATCTTGAACCTTTGGTCTGCTATCATCACCATAACTTCAACTACCTTTCAAATACCATTTTCAATATTGGACTGCGTTACAATTAAAATATTTGTTTTATGTCTTTGTCTTGTTATATTTAAATAGGTACTATTAGCCAGTTATTGTCTTTTCCCAAGTTTGAATTAATCGCTTGTTTCCTTTGTATTTTTCCTACTTCTATAAGTTAATAAACATTGTTAATTTACATACAGTGGAAACAAATAGTATCATATAACAATACTGGTATTAATATAATTTGCATGATCAGTCTTTCTAGCCGTGACCTTCATATAGCGTGGGACTGCAATTTACTTTTATTATTAATACTAATACCATATTAAACGGTAAAGGAAAATTTTCATAACATTGTAAATAATTAAATGTGATACATCCGGAATTACCATTTGCTTGAAATTCACGTGGACTTCCAAGTCTAATGAACAGAGTCTACTTGGAAACAGCGTCACCAGTGAACACCAGTGACTTAGATTAATTAGTTGTTCTGCAGAACACAAAATATTATAAAATCGAAAAGACAACGTGAAGGCATTGAGAAGAAAGAATAATATTGCAGCATGTATCTTAAGAGCAAGCTCCATGTCATTCATCTCACGTACTCACTAGTCCTCAGTATTCACAACACATCGTACTGATTGGTAACAGTTGAATAACGTTACAGTTGCTATGGTGGATGCTGTCCATCTTCTGACTAGGTCATCCCTTCTGTCCCTCACAGTACGTGGGTGTGGTACTGAACTACTGAGTTCGTACGTCAAATGACTAATCTTAGCATTTGGCAGGCGTTCGCCAACTACCAGACTCGACGTCGACGGCTGTCACACAAAATATGTTGCTGGCAATAGGCTTGCGTATGAATGGACACTAAATATTGGTGCATTCGTTAGAAGCGAAAGGCGTACAATGTTATCATCATGTTCTTCGTCAGTATTCACAGTAAGCAGGAACTCATTGCTTGTAGGATTCCTGCTTCTGTATTTCTTCTACCAATCTTTACTGTCTTGTGCTTTGCTAATCTTCTTTCTAAGGAGCCTTTTATTGTTAAAGTGCGTCCACACCGAAGTTATTTTGTGGAGCAACACTTTGTAATATGATTATGACTAAGGATTTTTATGTTGCAAAATATTGCTCTACAAAAAGTAGCTTTAGTGTACCACAACTGTAACACGACTCTTTGGTCCTACGTTCGTAGAACTTAGTTATTTATTTTACGAAAACAGTTACCTCAGTTCATGGCTACTTAACAATGCTTTGGATCTTGAGTTCTCGGAAAATCTTCCATAATTTCTCGTAAATACGAATCTTCTTGTGCGCTTCATCACTTGCATTTGTGACTATGTTTGCATTGGCATATAAAAGGCCTTGGAAACAGATTTATTATTTAAAATACATGTAAAGATTACTGATTCAATTGAAACCCTCATTGTTGCCAAGTCGTCTCCATCCTGTTCAAAGTCCACTCACCGATGCAATCAGCTGGTTTCCAAGAATGAGAGACTAGACAGACTTAAGGTGCCAGTGGATTGAGGCCGATGTCGACCAGTCGATATTGATCGATTCAAAAGTTGTCACGATGTCATCGATCGTGTAGCTTGAGTGCATTCTAGATGTACACACTATGTCTAAACTAAGGACCTTATCTATATTAAATAAAAATAGATGGCTAAATGCGTTGCTAAGTTCAAAACTCGAGAACGGCTGGACCAATTTGGATGAACCCAGTTTATAAAAAATAACCATGTGATTAGTTTAAACACTGGTTAGCAGGTGCTTAATTCAAGTTTTCTATGGAGAATTAGAATTTGGAATCTGCTAATCAGTATTTAACTAAGCATATGGTTAACGAGTTTTATAAATAAGGCTATATCATTATAAACAAGTCTATTTTTTTTTATTTTGTTATAAATATTTATAACAAAATAAAAAAACACAACAACACAAACAATTTAAGTCTGTTTTTTTTTTTAATAAGGCTATATCATTATAAACAAGTCTAAATTTTTGTAGGAAGTCTAGATTCGATTACGATAATTAAGCTATATACCGCTGAGTGTCATAGACGGTTTATCCTGGCAAAATGCAAGCAAAACCGCAGACGAAAGCTAGTTATGTTTAAGAACGAGAACTAATTAGTTACAAACATAGCCATCAGGATAGCAGGAAGTACACGAACTACTTACCCACATAAACTACTGATTAAAAAAACTAGTTTTATTAGTTAATACAAAAGTGAGAGCGAAATACATTTACGACAATAATGACATACCTAAATTTTTTTACCCGGCTCTCCCAGAAGGAGGGAAATGTTTTTTATCTATACAAATAAAGTGTCTGTTTGTAATGTCAAAATAATCGTGTTTTTTTAGACTTACAGTCTTACAGTTATTTGCACAATACTTAAGCCTAAAATAAGTTTTTAAAATTTTTGTCTGTCTGTCTGTTTGTTTTTATTAATACAAATAAATAAAATTGAAGTGTCTGATTGTAATGTCAAAATAATAGGTTTTTTAAGCTCTTTACAGTTATTTGCACGATACTTAAGCATAAAATCATTTTTTGTTTTTTGTCTGTCTGTCTGTCTGTTTGTTTTTATCAACACAAATAAATAAAATAGAAGTGTCTGTTTGTAATGTCAAATTAATAGGTTATTTTATAGCTAGATACTGTTATTCGCACGGTACATATGCCTAAAATCATTTTTTTAAATTGTTGTTTGTCTGTTTGTTGTTTGTTCTGATAAGATTTACTGGCAGGACTATAAATAAGGAGTAACTTAGGCTAATAAAATTACACGCGGGTGTAGCCGCTGGCAGAAGCTAGTCTTTATTAATCACAAATTGGTTATTCTTATTTGAAAGCCGCCTTCTACTGTGTTTTCCATAAACATTATCTCCTACGTAATTGTTTATGTTGTTATTCTTTTATCTATTAAGATTAAATATCGATTAGATATCGATTAGGATTTGTTTTTCTTTTTTTTGTTTGGTATTTTCCGTGGTACCTACTTATATTTCGGTGATTGAACTACTGTGAAGATTGGAGGTTGTCAACCCCTTTTTTATGGGGAAATCTTTATAGATACCCGTCGTATGGAAAGTACAGTTTTCAGGGTTCACCCTGCGGTGTTTCAAAATTTAAAGGGTGAATTATTTTAACTAGCGAAATTACCCAAACGCATTGGTTTCTTCTGAATCAATTACAATTTTTGGTTTCTAATGAAGCAAAAATTTTAAATGATTTAATTTTAAGTAGTATAAGACTGGACTACGATTTTTAGCCGAATCCGAAACTCTAACCGAATGCTCGCCGCCCCTTCCATGCAGTTTCGACCGAAGACGAAACTCACGTGGTCCAAGAAATAGACTCAAAATTAAAAAAAAATTATTTGAAAAATCAGCTCACCCACTTTCATAAACGAAAAGTAAATAATATGTAATAATAAGTAAATTATTGAAACGATGATCACAGACATAGACGAAAGAGACAGTCAGTTTTTAGTTCTCTATAACTTCTGTTCAAAGACACCAGTTTCGGTGGAGCCGAATATTCGGCCACTTCTTGGCCGAAAAACTTGAAACTGCAGCCAAAACCAGTTTTTTTACCGAAACCGAACCTTCGGTCGGATATTCATTTTAAGGCGTATATAGCCGCCAAGTGGCGCCCTCATTGAATAAAAAATCGTAGCAAAGCGTAGAAAATAAAGATGAAAGAATCCTATGTTGCGTTTGTTACCAATAGGATAAGGTATTTTTACGTTGTTAAAACAGGACTCAAAATGTTTCGTATCCAATGTAGTAAGCAAAAGTGTCACAAACGGCTGTTTTCGGTACTTTTGCTTACTACTTTGGATATGAAACATTTTGAGTCCGGTTTTAACAACCTAAAAATACCTTATCCTATTTGTAACAAACGCAACATAGGATTCTTTAATCTTTATTTTTTATGCTAAGATACTATTTTTTATTCAATGAGGGCGCCACTTATGCGGAGGTAGGCCCTCAAGTTACAACAGCTGGCTACGAGGCAGCAGCCTCTGTTGGTGTAGTCCTCTGCGGAGTTTCGCTTACTATAAACTTAAACACCTTGTTTTCCAAAATAATAACAATCGCGACGAATGATAACATTAACAATCCGTTTTTTTTAATATAGCAATCGTTTCGTTTCCCACCAATTTAAATACAATAGCATATACTCATATTATATTGTAAATAGCGCCTACAAATATATACAATTTGTCCTCTCTAAGTAGGGCAAAGTTTGCCCGTACCGTTGACCGATATGACTGATAAACAGCCGTTCCGTCAAGGACGTTGTTATCAGCGACTGTTTGATTTCCCTGTTGACATAATTCTCTAATTACCTATTATTTGTGCGTAATATGCGACGTATCTGTGTACTGTGTAAGGGTCGCAGTATATATATTATTATTATCGCTTCCTGGGGTCAGGGGAAAGTTCAAAGGTTGGTTGGGATTATATGCGTATGATGGTCGGGAAAATATTACATTAAGTATTATTACAACGAGTTGTACGTCAGTTCAAACCCAGGCAGGCGCTTTAATTTGTGAAATTAATTTCATCACCACTGCTGTCAAAACGGTAAACGAAAATATCGTGAAGAAAATTCGAAAACATGTGTCATCCACCAATCTGCAGTCCCTCGTGGTGGATTACGGCCCGGTCCCTCTCCCAGGGAGACATGGAGTCCCAGCAATGGGAATATTATAAAGGCTGAATATGCTATTATTAATTACAACTGTATAAGAGCTTTTAAAAGACTCCAATCAGCCTGAATGACTGTCTAATAAATAGCAAAAAGTATTCCCAAAAATCCATATGCGAATGAGAAGCTTGAGGATTTCTGGGAAACAACAGTTACTTCTAGGCAAGCATGCTTCATCTTCGACCACATCATCGCTTACCATCAGGTGAGATAGTGGTCAAACGCGTGCCTATCAATAATAAAAAAAAAACATATTTACGTATGTATTTCCAACTATTTCCCAACTTCGTTCAGTCTTTACTCTTCAGCATCTGCAGTTAGTTTTTATAGGGTTCCATACTCAAAGGGTCCAAACGGAGCCCTATTGCTGTCACTCACGTGTCCGTCGTTTGTCACAAAATTTTGTTCCGAAGAATTTTTTAACTTCCCATTGACCTATGAACTTGAAATTCGGTGATAATTATTATATATTACGTATATTTAACTAACAAATACCAATATATTGATATATCAGATTTTTCTTTGATAATTCCCTCATTTGGTACAGAACCCTAAATGTGAAAAAAAAGAAAGAAAATACATTTATTTGCGGTAAAAATGACGCAGACAGAGAAACAACAAAAAAAGACAAGGCTGTGGTAAACATGCGTCACATCCACGAAGTCTGATACGCACTTGGCCTGTTTTTTAACTATTGATTAGCTCACATTTGGCCTATCTCACCTGAGCGATGTTGTGGTCGACGATGGAGCACTTAGCATAAATACCCCCAGGTTGTAGCTATCACGAAACATACCCCCACGGGGAATTCCACTCCTTAGTTGTACGCGCAACTAATGTGTTCCCAAAACGTTTTCTGCGTATATGTGGGATGTCCACCATGTATTTATGTGTGTATGTATGTCGGGCTGGTTTCCGCGACTCCACGCTCAAGGCGCGTATTTTGCGTACAGATGGGACAGCATTGTCATTCGATCCACCCCAGCTCCTCGAGGAAGGCCAGCAGTGTCCTTATGTTACTGACTATCTCCCTTAGGTTACCTGGGTGTCCGAAATGTTTTGCCCTGTATGCAGCGACTACTGGGCAGCTTGATAGCAGATGAGCTGCTGTCTCGTCCTCCTCCATGCAGGCTCTGCAGAGTGGACTGTCTGTGACTCCTATGACAGAGAGATGCTTATTAAAAGACCCACCATGTACCGGTGATGCATCGCCGTACGCCTAATGGTTTGTGTTAGTTTGCAAGATCCTTTACTCAGATATGTTACTAAAGCCCGTATTAATAAACATTCCTCAGCCCAAGCTCTCGCTCTTGATACCAAGCTTGAGGTCCTGATCGTATTAATAAACGAGATTATTTATGTAGATACTCAAGGTTCGGATTAGGTTAACGACATCAGCCGACTGCTTAATAAACGAAACTCGACACTAAAGTCTATAATAGGTATGGGTGTACTCGAGATGCTAGATCATGAGTGTAGACAGACTGGGACTTGAGCTCGTGATTGTAGATGCTAGATCATGAGTGTAGACAGACTGGGACTTGAGCTCGTGATTGTAGATGCTAGATCATGAGTGTAGACAGACTGGGACTTGAGCTCGTGATTGTAGATGCTAGATCATGAGTGTAGACAGACTGGGACTTAAGCTCGTGATTGTAGATGCTAGATCATGAGTGTAGACAGACTGGGACTTGAGCTCGTGATTGTAGATGCTAGATCATGAGTGTAGACAGACTGGGACTTAAGCTCGTGATTGTAGATGCTAGATCATGAGTGTAGACAGACTGGGACTTGAGCTCGTGATTGTAGATGCTAGATCATAAGTATAGACAGACTGGGACTTGGGCTCGTGATTGTAGATGCTAGATCATGAGTGTAGACAGACTGGGACTTGAGCTTGGGATTGTAGCACGAAATATGGAGGTTGGTAATATTTTGGGTGATTTTGATGAATGTTTATGAAATTAATTATTATTATGATATAGAGTAGGTTAGGTACTATGACGATATTTTATGGCCTTTGTAGTGGAGTGTTGCAAGGTTTAGAGCCCGGGCCCATTGAACGGATTTTTGTAAAAACTATCCAACTTTGCCACTTTCATTCCATAAGGGTTGAATTTTTAAAAGTGCTGAAATAGTTGTTTGTTTGATAACATCAAAGAGCATTCAAGTGATTGTAACCACAAACAAATGTAGGTATCTTTTTCATAAATATTCTCATTTTTCTAAAATTAATTTCGGCTAGTTTTAGGTTAGTCATTCACACAGTACACGTAGACAGTCAGCCGTATTTTTTTTTCATTTGCTTTTTTGTTACCACTCTGCCTACTGGCTCCTTTAAAATTTAATTTATATTTCAAATCCCACCCCATGTATTACTAAGCGTGTGACTATTGACTAATCAGTCTACCAGTTAGTGTCTCGTTCGTCTAGACGAACCTTAAAACATATAGCGATGCCAAAGAGAACTGAGACGTGATGAGAATTTAATGTAACACAACTAGTATTACACTGGATTAAATTGCCTTTGTTCCATGGAAATTGTGAAACGTATTAAAAAAAAAACTGAGTTTTAGTGCGAAATAGGTGTCATGTGGGCAGGTCAAGAGGTTTCAAACTGTGGGAAGACATAAATATAGAAACGGGTATTCTTTCCTGCACGCGTAGCATGACCACCATAGAAACGGGTTTTGTCGACGGAAGAATAGACAAAATGACAGATTGTAGAAAGATTTCTACCGTTCTAAGCAAGCGATGTTAAAACTGAAGAGAAGAAATGTTTTTATTCTTCAGTCGACAGAAGTCTACAATGTAAAACATGATGCTCGGGCAGAAAGGATGTCAAGTTAGATAAAAAGAACTTTGTCTATTCTTGGTAGAATAGAGATAGAATTGGTCATGCTACGCCTGCTGGGAATTAAATAGCAAGGCTATATTTTGTCAAAAATAAAACTTACAAATTATTCAACTACAGTAGGTAGTTACCTACTCTACTTTATATGTATTATAAAAACTACGCGGATCCGCGTAATTACGAGAAAAAAACCGTAAGCACACATATTTACAGATACCGTAATCTCACAAAGCAAAAAGTTGCAGTTTCATAAAAAAACAACCTCTAATTTACTACAATAACGTTCTTTCACTAACTCAATATTAGTTAGTACAGCAAAGAGAAACATCCAGCAAACATAATATTAGTATGTTTGTCAAACGATATTTGTTAAACAGAATAAAAAACGAGTGTGTTTGTAATTTACGAGCGATTCAACAATGTAAATCTAATTAGATTGTAAATCAGACAAAACAAAGTGCAGTACCTACCATGCTACTCGAGCTGACATATAAAAACAAATCAGTAAAGAATATTTTTATATTAGGGTCAGCTCACACTGAGACGCAATATAGAACTTAAATAAAATAGCGATACAATGATGCCGATTCTCTTGTTGAATATCTAAACTAAAATGAGAGAATCGCTATCTTTTACTAAAAGGCAGTGCGAGAAAAGGACGGCTATAGCTATGAACTAAGTTAGAGATGTCAAACTAGTTTACGTCTTGCGCTTTACCGTGTTTTTAGTCGACATGTTTTTACGTGTACCCTAAATTTGTATGGTACTCGTAATATTGGTTCAACTAAATTTGACAGCTCTAATTTACGTCCGTCTCTTTCTTGTTTTATTATAAAGAAAAAGATAGTAATAGCCTAAATTAAGTTTAGTTCGTGCAGAATCGGCACCAATATAGAACTTTATTAACTACACAAAAAAAATCGCTAACTGCGAGTCGGACTAGCACTATTACTGTTCATGAGATAAAGCCTGATGTCAGACGTCTGTCTGTTGGATGGACACAGGCATCCTGTCTGTGGTAGCAAGCAGGCTAGATTGTGCGTTTGTGAACTACTACTGCAGGGTATCGGCTGGGCCTGTGACTTTACAGCAGTGATGTCACAAATTGGTTTCTGTGTTAAAGTTTAACTAACATAGTCTAAGTATATTGTTACCAACACTATGGGTCTTGTTACTTGAATTAAATGATTAATAATCTATAATAGGGTTCCGTTAGTCACCCTTCGGGTATGGAACTCTACAAAGTTCACATTTGAGTGAGAGAATTAGATGTTTTTAATTCCGCAGCGTGTATTTAAATTGTTTATACTTTTTATGTATTGAATAAAGTTCTATATTGTAACGCTATCTAAAGTGCTGGCGCTGTCTCGTCTCGCTGTGAACCTAACCATAGTGTTTCACATAATATGGACCTTAGTAACCTAGGGGTGAACGCCCCGAAATACGAGAATTTAATTATCTTGAACTTCAGTCGTAGTGTTAGTTTAATAAAAAGTTGATTGGAATCTAATCTAGATAGAAAATGAATAAACAATCTAATTGCAACTTAAAGTGTTTTGAAGTACTTAGTATCTAGTTTAAAATTTCACAAAAACTTGGTAACGGTCAACGACCGTTTGTAACATGATTTTCTTTTATGTTAACTCAAAGGCCTTTGGATCAAATGTTTAAAAATCCCTGTGTATTTAATCAGGAAAGTTTATGTAAAATACTTTCCATAAGTTTCGTTTTTTTTTTCGACTCGTCTCTGTATTAATTATGGTAAACTAGATTCTGCCAGCGGCTTCGCCTGCGTGGAATTAGTACTTCCCTCGTTATTAACTTTTAACCCCCATTTCACCCTCTCAGGGGTGGAATTTCGAAAAACCCTTAGTGGATACCTACTCTTCACAAAGAACACACCCTTTAAATTTCATGTCTCTAGGACCAGGGATTTAGGCTGTGTGTGCTGGCCTGTCAGTTAGGACTTTGAATTTTATTTTTACAGATAAATATACAAAGCACACAGACGAGACTCAATTAAAATACAACGAAATAATTTAATACTCATTACATAATTAGTTAATTAACGAGGGACATGTCGCAACGTGAAGTGATAATTTCCCAAGCGTCATTATTACACGAACAATATGCATTGTAGCGCTAAACGATCCTGGACGTGTTGCAGCAACGGCTGCGAACAATACAGTATCATCGGTTGCGACATTCAGACAATCGGCAATACAATGTAACAATCGACTGTGGAAGGCACGGTTTAGAAAAATCCAGGTAGTAAGGTACATTGTCTTAGAAATGAAAGTTAGAAAATGTAGGACGAGGAAAAGTTTGTCCTTAGAAGTAAATATTGAAAGTAAGAATAATTCTGTCATAACCGTTTCTAACACGCTTAGCTTCACCAATAGACTATTAGGTAAAAAAAAATACAACCGAATTCCTAAAAAGAAAATACACTTAAAATTGAAAAATAACTTTAATTTCGAAAGTCGGTGTTTATATTTTATTTCTTCGTTAATTGACACCGACTGCCGAAATTAAAGTTATTTTTCAATTTTATGTGTATTTTCTTTTTTTGAAGTCGGATGTATTTATTTATTGTAAAAAGTTTTTTTTATTTTTCCCTTTTTAGTTGTTATACCCCAGAACTAAAACTAAATATTAAAGTTACGTCTGAATTGATAACCCCAATAACATGGAACATGGAATTTGAACATACTCGTAATTGGAGACCAAAACGTCTTTTGTTTTTGTTGATTTTTTCAAAAATTGATAAAGCAATTTCGATAAAATTTATATGGGACCACCTCTGGTGTATACTCTTTCGGATAAAAATTTTGAAAATCGGTCCACAACTGAGAAATCAGTGGACATACATAAAAAAATTAAGAAAAAACATACCTACAGTCGAACATAGAACCTCCTCCTTTTTGCGAAGTCGGTTAAAAAACTTAGAAGTTAAATTTGACCCACTTCCCGGTTTCCAATTGAGCTGAAATTTTTCACATGTTTAGTTTGGATGACAGTGCATGGTTAGCTAAGTGACGTCATTCTAAATCCAATATGGCGGACTCTCAAAGATCGGCAGACTAGTTATTCTTTATGCTTTCCCATGATATGGGTAGGGTATCAATTGATATGGGTTTGCTGAGAAGATTACTATAAATAATATGACGTCACTAAAGCGTATTTTTTAAACTATAGAATAGAATAGAAATCATTTATTCGACATAGACACAACACAACAGCAACAAACAAAAGGAAAAGAGAAGTACACAAAGAAACAATAAAATTGTGCTGAGCGTGCCCATACCGAAAGGGTTACCATCTCAGCATTTGCTAGGCGTCAGACACCCAGCGCTGGTTACTTGTTTTCATTAACTAAATTTTATTAAAATGGTTTTCCGAAGAATATTCAAGCATAATACAATGTGAGTCTTTATAATGTGCACATATCGAAATGAGGGAATCTATGCTTAATTTTATCAACGGAAAAAATCTAAATAATTTTATATATTTTTTTAAATTCATAAAAAAAACAGATTTTGCCTAAAAAATCGTGTTTATTTGCAATTGAGGGTAGCTTTTTTTCACAATTTTCATTTTATGAGGACTCCTAATTATTATGGAGTTTGTTTCATTGAAATAGATCATTTATTTTAAAAGTTACACCGTTTTGTTTTCGTTTGTTTTTTTTTAATATAAAAAAAATATTTAGTTTTTTTTTTATATTTTTTCCGTCGGTAAAATTAAGCATAGATTCCCTCATTTCGATATGTGCACATTATGAAGACTCACACTGTATCTCGACTAATTTCTCTCTGACCTCAACGACCCGTAGGGACGTAATTAACACTGTGTGTTCAAACAATCATATATAAAGACATTAGCTATCTAATGTTTCTCTTCCAAGAATACTTTCAGAATTTGATGAAGACACTTTTGAGAATAAACCATTAAGTATTTCAAAGACTAATACCGTCAAGAATTGGAATAATGTTGATAATGATGTTAGTAACAAAAGATTTTATCATGATTGTCATTATTCAACCGAAAGACAGAGAGCAGTGGTGGCCCAGCGGTATTGGCCGCGACTTACAAGTTGTAGGTCGTGAGTTCAACTCAGGCAGGCGATTTACTTTGTGTAAATTATTTCATCACCACTGCTCTCAAAAGGGTGAAGGAAAACATCGTGAGGAAGCCGGCATGTCCTAGAACCAAAAATTCGAAGACATGTGACATCCACCAATCCGCATTGGGCCCGCGTGGTGTATAACGGCCCACACCCTCTCACAGAGAGGAGGCCTGTGCTCCAGCAGTGGGGACATTAAAAGGCTAATGATGATGATGATGATGAACTGAAAGACTTCGACTATCAGACATAGCCTTCGATACAAAGCATTACTACAATGACCAGCCGAAACGTTCCATACATGGCAGAACATAATAATGATCTAATCAATCCAAACCAATATTTACCCAAAACAGTTCAAAACAAACACAGAGCAAGTTAACAATCAATCCAATAAAATCAAACGCATACTAGTAAAACGCCGATATACCGGTAACAAGCCTATTTAAACAGGCTATCGAGCCGATCGGGCTCTATTTTAATAGTATTTGTAAGCTCAATGCTCAAATAGGCGTACACAAACACTAAACACAAAGCATGGATGTCGAAATAGTGCACGTGTGCTTTAATTTCGCAACGGTTTCTGCACTAGTTCGAAAATTACTGGTAGAAGTTGAAATATTGGCTTTTAACAAACATATAAAGGACTCTGAAGTGGATTTATTGGGTAAGAAATGTTGAGAACATTTGTTTGTGTCGATTGTAGTTGGTGATTTGTTTCTAACGATACGAGATACAATTTGAATTAGGAAATTGTTACAACATTTAAATCGGTATTTATTTATTAGCATTGTCCAACTGCAGGGAAAAGGTCTCCCGTTCCTCTTGCCTCTTTTTTTTTTGTGGGGTGAGAAATCATCCAATGACATCTCCCGCTCTGGGTGGAGCGGGAAGGCGTGTCACTCTTACTGACTAACACCCACCCCTGTTCCTTCCCTGCCCTGAGTGCCTAGGGGCGCGGTAACTCTATTTCGAATTTATCCACAACCCCTGAGATGGCATCGGCCATGACGGGCCCCGTCATAATTGCTGACAACTCTTTGAGGCGCGCGTGGAACACTACGCGCTGTCGACTCTCGAGCCTGGTGCTGATCGGACGGCGAGCTACCCATTACTCGCCGTCCGCAGGCCCGGGTTCCTCTTGCCTCTAAAGTCCTATTTGCAGAGCAATATAAAAAACACTGTATCATTGAATTGTCGCTTTTTACTTGTCTGCAGAAGCTTCAAGTCGCTCTTTTTGACTAATCATGTCGAAGTCGTTTTTAAAATCACTATCCGAAGGCTTTATCTACTAATATTTTAAAATATTTAACCGTAATATGTCAACTAATTTCTCTATGACCTACACGACCCATAGGAACGTAATTAACAGTGTGCTCAAGCAATCATTACGTAAAGACATTAGCTATCTAATGCTTCTCTTCCAAGAATATTAAGTGTTGTAATTACTCGACTGATACCCAATTTAAGCTAGCAATTTCAATACAATACAAAACATATGGTCATTCATTTAGAAGAATGATCTTCAGACAACTTTAGAAGTTTTTATATCAAATCTTGCTCAGTATTTCATTCAACAATATTTGGAGCATAGTTGATGATCTAACATTGATATTTAAGACAGATGTAAATTTAAACTAGTCTAAAACTGCACTAATAGGACATACAATTTTGGTGCCACTGCGACCAATCTATAGTACGGTTGATAGGTATAAGTCATCATCTGCCTAGCGTTTTCCCAACTATCTTGGGGTCGGCTTCCAGTCTAACCAGATGCAGCTGAATACCAGTATTTTACATGGAGCTACTGCCTATCTGACCTCCACAACCCAGTTACTGGATAATACGATACCCCTTGGTAAGACTGCCGGGCTTCTGACGACCCGTAACGACTGTCAAAAATCCACAATTTACTGCCGAGACTAACGGCTTAACGTGCTTTCTGAGACACAGAGGAGTCTCGCTATCTAAAGATGGTTACCCATCCATGGACCAACCCCGCGGCAACTGTAGCTTAACTTGATGGATCGACCCGTGCGGCTGTTATTAGTTTAGCCACGAACTCCTCTAAGTACATATTGTTAATGACAGCAGTAAGAATTATTGTGATGAAAGTAATGAGATGAAAGCGAAGGGGTGAATGAACATTATTAAATGAGACGGAAATAAATTATGAGGTCAGTGCTGGTACTTGACTTCGAACGAGGTTTTATTGTAACATTGTTGATCAAGTAGGTGTTAAGAACCTCTCTACGAGCCGTATTCTGGGAAATGCTCATATTGTAAAAGAGTAGGTACCTACAGTAAAATATTGAGTATCATCATCCTTTTAACTCTGCTGCTGCTCCCCACAGGCCTCCTCTCTGTGATAGGGTGTGGGCCGTAATCCACCACGCGGGCCCAATGCGGGTTGTCATTAGTCGCGGCCGTTACCACTGGACCACCACTGCTCACTCCATATTGAGTATAATAGAATTTAAAATAAAATTTAAATTAAAAAAAAAAAACATTACTAAAAGTTACAAAAATATATATAATTTTAAACCTAAATTAAGACAACGATTAAAGAAACATAGAACTATATTGAAATCCCATCTAATATTCAGTTCAGACATTAATTCTTCGTGGCAAAAAAAATATAGGAAATACACGGTTACATCAACCATCTGTCTATAACAATGATGAATAATTTAAACGATATATCCTTGATTCTACCACATGAAGTTTAAACAAAGAGCTGCTTACTAACCAACAATCAATGAACATACACGTAATAAACGTATTTTCTTTCTTTTTCTTTCTTTATAAGAAACACAATTCTTAACTATGACTAAATTCAGATCGTGATCAAAACCAAACGTATCTAACTCGTGTTCGTACCGTGCAAAATGAATAAATAACACCAGCTTGATATATGAACAAAATCTATTAAAACACTAGGTACATATTTGTGACGGTTGGCCAATTGATTCGTAATGTTTTAGTTATTCTTGTTGAATCCTTTTATGATCAAATAACTATGGGAAAATGATTCTACTGACTCGCCTTTGAATATTTGCAGTGCATACAAGTTCTATTTGTTCTGTGTGAATGCAAATATTTTACATTTAAACGTCTCTCCTTGTGTTTGTCTTAATTGCTCCCACCTTTTATTCAGTCTGTTAATCTTCCTCATTTACATCCTATGTATATTCTAGAATATTTACTTCCTTCGCAAAGAAAAATTATTTAGTCTATCTTTAATAACGTACCGATAATATCAATATGTTTTTAAGATTCTTGAAAATAAATCAAAACTATTCACTTTCGTAGTTTTTATGTCATCGTAAAATTCTTCGATTAATTTTTACAATTCGATCCAATCTATTTCTTTCAGACCGTTATCTATCATTCCGACTAGACGTATTATTTTCTGTAATAGCTTCATCCTACATACATTTGTCTTTACAAAGAGCACTATATTTCTGATAAGATACACGCGTTTAACGCTACGGCCTACAATAAATCTAGGTAAAACAATCTTGCTAGTTTATTGATATCTTCAGGTCTGCTCTAAATATAAATCTTTAGCGTCTGGGCCTTCTCGCAACTGTTATATCTGAAGCAGCGTCTTTTACGTTCTTAAAAATTGATGTACAACCAATGATTTTCATTTTACAGTACCCACTTATCAGAATTCCTTTCTCTACCTAAAAAAAGTCTCCCACAACATACAAAACCTAAATAAACAAACAAGCCATTCAAAGTATGACACAGAAAGGACACAATGACACAGCTAACGCGAACCGTGTCAATCGGTGCAGTACATTACAAACACTCCAGTCCATTCTGGCTGTAATTGGAATACGGCATTGTGACTAGTTACCAGCTGAACGAGGTTGAAGGTTGTGAATGACGATGATTGGACTATACAGAGCATGTCTTATGAACTGGAGAACTCACAGTTTCTGAATGTCTAATCAACCGATTATAATGGCTTGTCAAGATGATTGACTGTTGTTCTCATGATTCCATGTTATTGAATATTATATTTGGCAACATGTTTACTTGAAGCTTTTAGAAACATTAATTGTGCGCAGCTAAGGAGTGGTATTCCCTGCTGGAGTCTGTGTGTCCTTATAGCTATAAGCTGGGGGTAGTGGATAGGTTACCATAGGCAAGCGTGCTCCATCGTCGACCACATCATCGCTTACCATCAGGTGAGATAGTGGTCAAGTGCCTATCAATGTTAAGAAAAAAAACTATAAACCTAGCACGGTTCCATTCCTCATTCAAATCCGCTCTTATTTAGACCAAAAACACAGGCCACAACTTCATAAACCCAGCCGTTGTTTTCCGAATTCCAAGCTTTTAAGTTATATGTATATCTCTTTGTATCTATACAACAACCCAGTTTCCAGGCCGAAGTACATAAATGTAGGTCAACTGGATTTATTCCAAAATTTCAGATAGTCAAGCTTAACGGCTAATCCGTACATTGAAACGGAACTGTAGTCATTAGTGGAATGAGCCTTCATGTTTTTAGCTCCTATAAATTTAGATTTTCGAGGTAAACACAATAATTGGGTCAACTATTAGCGAGTGTATACTTTTCAGTTATGGAAATAACTTCGTTAATCCTATTGTGGGAACTGGTACAATCAATGGCGAACTTAATAAAATATAAGCAAAATAAAAGCAAGATCATCATTTTAATAAATATAGCTCCGAACAATAAGGTCCTTCTAAAGAGCGGGCTGAAAAAAACAAAGATACTGGTGACAATTTGCGATTTAACAGTTCTCTAGGCACAGACAATTTGCGATTTAACAGTTCTCTAGACAGAGACAATTTGCGATTTAACAGTTCTCTAGACAGAAACAATCTGCGATTTAACAGTTCTCTAGACAGAGACAATCTGCGATTTAACAGTTCTCTAGACAGAGACAATTTGCGATTTAACAGTTCTCTAGGCAGAGACAATTTGCGATTTAACAGTTCTCTAGACAGAGACAATTTGCGATTTAACAGTTCTCTAGGCAGAGACAATTTGCGATTTAACAGTTCTCTAGACAGAGACAATCTGCGATTTAACAGTTCTCTAGGCAGAGACAAGTTGCGATTTAAAAGTTCTTTAGGCAGAGTCAATTTGCGATTTAACAGTTCTCAAGGCAGAGAAAATTTATCACCAACACCAAATTTGGTAGATTCTGCCAGGGTCGCGGGTGTGTTTGAAAGTTACCGCAGACCTGCCACAGGCAACTGAAGGAACACAGTTTGATTTTAGTCAGTAATAGTCTGACACGCCCTTCCGCTCCACCCAGAGCGGGAAAATTTATATGATTATTTACAACAATAAAAAAAAGTGTGTGTGTGTACATAAGTACCTACGCACGTAAGAAGTTATACTTCTTTGGCGTAACAAGATAAAAAACCAAACTGTCACAAAGTTTACAAAAGGAAAACAATCATTCTTCATGAACCACAGACTATAGCTAACTTCAGGGTGTCGGTTCTAGCTAACTTCAGGGTGTCGGAAAAAAAAATGTTCGTGGTGTTCGTAGTTTGAATTTTCAAGCAATGAAAAGCAGCGTCCTTGTTCTTACAATAGCTCATGTTCTTGATTACATTAGATCATTTAATACGCATTTAAACTTTGTTGTGCAGTATTTCCATTACATGTATCATCTTTAATTGAGCTCAAGCGTGGTTGAGATTCATAAAGGGATAATAAATTATGAAGATCATGTGTTTTGTTCATACACGAGTTACGAATATTACTCATGTAAAACTCGTAACTTACAGCAGCCAACATTGGCATTGGCCAATATTGGTAAAGAAATAAAGACTTCAGACATTTTACTCAAGATAGTAAAGGTAAAAGCCTAGGAAAGAATCTTAGAAGAAGCATAAATAGATAGCTATAATATACTTTATCGTATATGAAAATTGTAACTTAACCATAATGTCACTTTTTTAGGGTTTCGTAGTCCTAACAAGGAACACTTATAGTTTCGCCACGTCCAATTGATCCGTTTGCGAAATATTTTTTGAAGTGAAAAAGTTCTTTATGCGCGTGTAGCATTTTTGAGATGGGAAAAGCAATTGAACGCGTGCGACACCGAAACCGTTACGAGATCCGCTTTGACGCATAGCACTCGTAGCGGGTTGAAGTGAAAACTTTTTAGGTGCGTTTGGCATTTTTGTTCAAGTTTTCACTTCTGTCGGCGCTCCCGAAATGCCACTGTTTTTGAAGTTAAACTTCTTTTGGCACGTTAGGGAAAAATGATGAGAGTAAATTTTTACGATGCGCGCGCACACCGTCACAAAAAACCTACAGCCTAAAGTTAGCTAGAACCGACACCCTGAAGTTAGCTATGGTCTGTGGTTCATGAAGGATGACTGTTTTCCTTTTGTAAACTTTGTGACAGTTTGGTTTTTTTATCTTGTTACGCCAAAGAAGTATAACTTCTTACGTGCGTACATAAGTACACACACACTTTTCAACCCCCCCCCTCTCCCCGCTACAAGCTAAACTGAAGATTCATGATAACAAAGAAAACAGAAGTCAATATCTACAACATGGCCGAACGTTTGCTGTCAATAAACCGAATCATATACAAAACAAACGTTTTTATTATTAAATCGATCGTGACCATTGACAAGTGATAATAAAAGTCGCGTAAATAAAACGATTACTAACTTACTGCGCAGGCCCATGTCGGATTCATGTTGTCATTGACACAAATCATTTGGAAAACAATACGCATTTTGTTTTGAAAAGGATAATGTTATTGGAATTTAATATAATTAGAATCATCTGTGTTATGTCTTTTGTTTGTGTATTTGATTATCTAAGTTATGTTTTCTCTTTAATGGAATTTTATTTTTCTGATAAGACCTGAGGGTCTGAGAAGAGTAAATAAATTATACCTACTTCTATACAAGCGTTTGAAGGAGTCATCGCGGCCTTGGCACAGGCAAATGAAGTTGACTCCGCCGATTCTGACCCGCCTTACCGCTCCACCCAGAGCGGGAGAAATTATTTGATGATTACCGAACCAAAAAAAAATCGTCAACCACAAATCATCGCTTACCATCGGGTGAGACAGTGGTGAAACGCGAGCTTACAATAATAAACACTTTTTTACAAAAAAAAAACAACCGACTTCCAAAAAAGAAAATACACTAAAAATTTAAAAATAACTTTAATTTTGAAAGTCAGTGTATTTTATTTCTTCGTTATTTGACACCGACTTCCGAAATTAAAGTTATTTTTTAACTTTTAGTGTATTTTCTTTTTTGGAAGTCGGTCGTTTTTTTTTTTGTAATTTATTTTTTTTATTTTTCACTTTTTAATTGTTATAAGTAACCCCAGAACTCAAAACTCCAAGGACATGGAACGTGAAATTTAAACATAGTCGTAATTGGAGAAAACTAAAACGTCATCTAGGTACCTATACATATTTTTCGTTTTTGTTCAGTTTTTCAAAAAGCGCTGAAGCAATTTCGATAAAATTTATATGGTGGTCCCATATAAATTTTATCCTCGGGAATTTATCCTCGGGAGCAGAATTTTGAAAATCGGTCCACAAATGACAGAAAAATCGGTGAACATACATAAAAAACACACACAGTCGAACATAGAACCTACAATCACAATCAAACAATAACGCAACTGTTTTCTGTATTCCAGAATTGATTAGCCTTCAGTTTTTCAGGTGAATAAACTGGAAATGCAAAATTGTTTAGCATTATGTAAAAACCTTCAAATATCTAGAATACAATCCATTCTATATACTAGTACAACCGTATCTACTCATTTAATATTATAGTGGAGCGGACTACATGATTATATACGTACCTACGAAATAACTTCTGTCCTTCTTCTTCTGTCAAGTTATTTTTGAGTTTCACTTCATGTTCGTTGCTTTTTTTTTTACCCCGAAGGGAAGGCTATGGTCTTTTTTCCATATTGCCTAGTCTTACGTAGTGTATTTTTACTTTTTTTTCCATTAGAATGCAGATGTAACACATTCTAATGTTTTTTGCAGTATTTGGCAAACAAATGTGTCGAGTCAGTCTTCTCAGCAAACTTCGCTGAGGTAGTCAATACTGCAATAAAATTCTCAGCTCCATTTTACCGAGATCGCGCCTGTTTCCATGATTCCACATATCGTCCATTTGCGTAGACACTTGAGACACAAAACTACACCAATTTTACATCACAATATCCACTAGAAATCAATAAGCAAATAATTAAAACAGCCACTGAACTTCACTCGAGAAAATTCCGCCAAAACTCCCATGTTCGTTGCGTGTTGCAGAATATAAAATGTTTTCTTCTGTTTCAATGATTCCATATATTTTCCAGTTGCGTAGACACTCGAGACATAAAACTACACCAATGTTACATCACAATATCCACTAGGAATCAATTTTCGCATAATTCAAACAGCCAATGTACTCCACTCGAAAAAATCCCGCTAAAACCTCCTACAATAGATATTAACTAGTAAACTAACCTATGTAAATAATCAGAACATTGAAAAAACAATATATAAAAAATGCTTCGGCTATCCAAAATGCAACAGGTTTTTTTTTAGGTAAGAAGTCATTGGGTTTGATCTTAAATTGTTTATTGAAGTATCTACCTCAGTCTAATGATTACTTGCGTAAGTGAGAATGTAACCTTATTACCACCTTACCCATTGACCCAAACACATCCTTGCGGTTGTCGAATAAAAAATAATGTAAACATTTATGTCACATGAATGTGTGTTAAAAGTAAACTACTTACATAGTAATAGATGTGACACAATAGCATTGTTTTATAAAATATCCAATAATATGTTACACGTCGCCTTTGTCTTGTATCTAAAACAGGAAGGCGGTTGTTTTTATTAGATTTTTAGTAGACAATAACATTTTATTTCGTTTGTTATAAAAAAGTAATTACTTCAAACCATAGACGAAACAATGACATTTTATAACGTGCCTCCGGAGCTTGATACTCGTATCGTTCTACATTCAAAAGTGAAATTGTCTATTCTATTTTCATGAAGCGTTTTCGTCCTGTGAGCTCATTCGCATATATAACTAAACTAAGAAGGGAAGTACCTTTTTTCACTTAGGTGCGGTATTCTAACCAATCCAACTCTTTGTTTGGTGGCAGATTAACCACCAATGACGCTAGGTCATACCCGAGGTGATTTCAAACGTCCATATTTTGTATTTTACGTGCTTTGTGGTTTTGAACGTTCTAGTAGCTGTATATACAATACCCCTCCACCCGTACCGCTAGTGAACTCAGGGCGACGCCGCCTGCGCAGGGAGATACACGTGCTTCAAGCAAAAACGGGTAAATATAACCCAACGTCATCAATGGCGTACTGTTTTCGTGACACATTTTTTTTGTGTTTATTGATCATTTTTCTTGTTTACTTTAAGGAATTTGGCAAATATGTCTTTCAAAATCCGCTCTGAAAGAATATTAGAGATTTTAGAGTAATTGGACTCCAATAATTACGATTAATCCATTTGTAGGAACGAAGAACTCGTGTGAAATTGCCTCGGCAATTGCGCTAAAGATCACAGATTTCGCGAGGGCATCCTCTGAAGAACCTGCCCGGAAGGTTCCTGGAGCTAGTAGGAGGTGTATCTTTCAAAAGGATAAGAAAACTAGCCACACTTGCAATGCTTGCCTGATATACAAATGCCCTGAACATTACATACAATACTATGAAAATCGTTGCAGTTCCAGGACTAGGTATGAGGAAACTGAAGACTGATTATAAGTAAAATTGAAGTTCCTAAGTTCGTATGAACTCTCTGTTAGTAAATAATATTTTTGTTTTGTTATTTTAGTGAGTTTTCTGTAAGAAAATTTAAATAATTACTCAAGTTGTGTTTTCAAAGTTGATTTTGCATGTGTTCTGTAAAAAGTTAATAAAAGTTGATTTTATGAATCTATTGGCAATTTTGTTATTTTACCCAGCAAACACTGACCCACACTTATACACGAATCATTAAAATAGCCTGTTATCATAACACAACATTTTGAAAAATACTGATAATCTTCGGGTCACCATGACCCGGTGTCATGATCCGCGTTATTATTTTCACGTCATTGGCGCCGGGTTATATTGTGCTAATTAGTTTAGTTATTTGCTTTTCACCGGATAATCACTTATCGTATCATCTCACTTGTCGCTCCATGTAAAATACTGGTATTCAGCTGCATCCGGTTAGACTGGAAGCCGACCCCAAGATAGTTGGAAAAAGGCCAAGCAGATTCAATCACTTATCGCCTTATCGCCTCACAATCATTATGAGAAGTAAGTTGACCTATTCTTTTCCTTTCTAAAATATCAACAGTTAGGTATAATTTCTCATAATTCCCATACTACTATTATATTTCTCTAATAACTTCCTTTTGTTTTTTCTTTGCATGGGAAGTAGCACAAACGGTACTGTAATACTGTTTGAGAGGTATAGCATTAGTAAGTACACCGGATTTATGAAGCACTGAAGTGTTACACATCGTCGAACAACTTAAGTTATTTATGTTAAACATTTCTCTCTGAAACACGACAGCGTTCGAATTTTAAGCAGGCCTTATTTTTATTCTTGTAAAAAATTAAAAAGGAATTTGATATTATATTTATGTTTTGTACTGAGGTAGAATAATTTATTTATTCAACTAAATATGTATTGGATGGAATATCAAAATTGCTTTAATTAGGTAGACTTGTTCATTTTTAAACGATTTAACGGAGGAGGTTCTCAAGTCGAACCATATATTTTAAACACTATTTAGCAATCAAGTGATTTTCATTTTTTTATACGACGGACTTGGAACTAGCAACTTAGAAATAAGGTAGTGCGTGTAATTTTCACTGGTGAAAATGGAGCTGGCTCCATTATCATAATCTCTGTTTTTTTAATAACAGTCGCAAAGGTATAATTTTTTTTTTTCATATTTTATATAACTAAATAAATAGCAATTTTATTGTATTAAAATACACGGATATTGTGATTAGTTGTGGCACGCCACGCTAATTGCATTTTTTATGATAATGCTTAGATATTAGAAAAGTAGGTTTTTCTATGGGTAGGAAAATAAAATTTTTTACAAAAAGAAAAAGCGGTTTCCAAAAAAAAAAGTGTTGTTATGTGTCGTATTTGAAGTCGGTTTAATTTTTTGTAAAAAAGTTTTTTAGTTTTCACTTTTTAGTTGCGGTTCCCCATTAAATTGTGTTAACAATACATACATACGATCGCAGCAATCGCGAGTCATTTGTTGTTAGATATTGAAAAGTTCCATTGTCTAATTCCGAAGATCTTCATCAGATCCTAATGCATTAAATCGGGTGTAAAAAGACAGTTTCCGTAGCCGAACGCCACATATTTTACCCATTATTTGGATCATTTTTTTTCCACTAGACCATAACTGGGAAACCACTGGTTCTGGAGATATTGAAGGTCAAAGTCGATTTTTTTTTTCTTTTACGAATATGAATTCTAAGTGTTATTACTAAACTTTTTCCAAACCAACAGTACCTGAATTTTCGATTTTTTTTTCGAAATTTTGAAATTATGAATTTGCAGTTACGAAAACGCAATGAATATCAAACGTATCCGACAAGTACCTACGTGGCTTAGAGCGAAGGGGCGGGGTTTAACTTCACTTGCCTGTGTTCGCGTTACATTGCGCGGAATTAAAAATAAATAGTTTTATTTTTCATACCTAAAAATAAAAGTCGTTTCCCAGCAATAATTTTTGCGCAAAACTACTTTGTTAGACGTAAGTATGCGTAGTTAACGGCTCTGTGGTGTGTTATTTTTTTATGTTATCAATATAACCTCCTTCTTTTTGAAGTCGGTTAAAAACCGTAATCTACCTTCAAAGTCATATCCGCGTGCATTCTCGGTCAAGTTTATCGTCAATGATGATCAGGGGTTATTAGCCGATCAACAATGCGTTACTGAGTGCCCACATTACTAGATACTAGCCATTCTTAGAACCAGCCAGTCATTACACATTTCACCGCACTTACATGCCATAGACATTGTTCTCGTCTAATAAACTAGTTATCTATTAGAAGAAAACTTTGTGTATGGCCACAGAAGACCACAGAGCACAGAGATGCCTCGGCTGCAAGAGCTAGGGACGGGTTTGTCAAAATTTTCCTTACAAATCAAGCGTGTCAGTGAGTGAGTCTAACCGTTTACTCATAGATATTGACGGCCAGTGACAATTCTAACTATGGCTATAAGCGCCGAAGCTTGTGCTCAGCGCAATTGCACAGTCACGAATATAAAAACTGGCCAAGTGCGTGTTGGATTACCCACATTAAGGGTTCCGTAACACCCGGGCCTGCGGACGGCGAGCAGTGGGCAGCTCGCCGTCCGATCAGCACCAGGCCCGAGAGTCGACGGCGCGTAGTGTTCCACGCGCGCCGAACAAGAGATGTTGTCAGCCACCACTGACGAGGCCCACCGTGGCCGGTGCCTGCATGCCTAGGGGTAGCGGATAAATTTTGAAAATGAGTTACCGCACCCCTGGGCACTCAGGCAGGGAAGGAACAGGGGTGGGTTTTAGTCAGTAAGAGTCTGACACGCCCTCCCGCTCCACCCAGAGCGGGAGAAGTCATTGGATTATTCCCCCCCCCCCCCCCCACAAAAAAAAGAATAAAGGGTTCCGTAACAAATATTGGTATTTGTTAGTAAAGTATACGTAATAATAAACATTATTACCAAATTTCAAGTTCTTATAAAGTCAATGGGAAGTTAAAAAATTCTTCATAACAACATTTTGTGTCAGACGATGGACAGACAGACAGACATGTGAGTGACTACAATAGGGCACCGTCTGAACCCTTTGGGTACGGAACCCTAAAAAGCAATGACGTCTCTAGTCGCTTTAATTCAAGAGTGAATAGGTTACTATTTGCACGCTTGCCTAGACCAAGCGTGCTCCAACTTCGACCACATCATCGCTTACCATCAGGTGAGATAGTGGTCAAACATAAAAAAACCTGGCACTCCGGGAGTACCGTCAAGCTCATTTCAGACTACGCTATACTATTCTGCAATATAGTACAACATTAATAGCTAAAGAGATATACTATATGTATAGCCTTGCGTTCACATTATGCGACATAATCGCAAGAAAATATGCTATATGGCAAGTGTTCCATTTTACAGTCACAGGTATGGACCTATGATTTTTTCTATGGTAGCATAGAAAAAAATACAATAAAGACAACGATAATAAATCGCTGTCGCTCGTATCCACAGACTCGTGTCCGTTTCGTTCGTCTGGCTTACGGGGCATGCGGGGAGGAGAGTGCCGCGCGATCATAGCGTAGTGCAGGGATGGCGAACCTTTATTGGAGAACATGTCATAAAATATTTAAAAAATAGTTATGTGACCAAGACGTGCCACCAAAGAATCTAGACTTGTGATTTAATGAACAAAAAATAAAACTAGATCCTAATCTTACTTTGCAACCCGAAATTCGTACAGCGATCATCGTAACTTTTACAGTCGTAAACTATGTTTATTTAACTAGAGAAAATCAGTGTGATTTCTGCTGTTTCAAATTATTTACATTTTAAATATCTGACACTGGCGTACCCAATTTATTATGCCGCGTGCCACCACTGACACACGTGCCTTAGGTTTGCCATCCCTGGCGTAGTGTATCGCTCAATTTCATAGCGTCTCAAGCCAATAATATATAGTATAGCAAAGTGTGAACGTGTTCTTAATAAATGTACGGTGAGCGATATTCTTGTGCTATGAACTCTAAGCTATATGCTATTATATTATAGCGTAGTCTGAAATGAGCTTCAGAAGTAAAAACAAAAAACTTGAAGAAAAATGTCCAACGCGCGAGTTCAATGCAATTGCAATTGCAAAAAACGTAAGAAAATTTGAATTTCGCGGGCTACCCTGGAGCAATTCACCTTAAAGAATTTTTCACTTCAAAAATCGTTGCCGGTTCCGTGTTCAGGGGGCTTAGACAAAGTAACAATTTAAAAACGATAACGAAGTTAGAAAAGACTAAAATGTATGAGATTGACATAAACCGCGCTAAGTCACGTGGTCAGTCGACTGTCGACATCGTTATCGCAAGTTGGTAGACAATGGTGTTGATTCTGTTGTGCACAAACTAAACTTAATTTAGGCTATGGCTATCTTTTTCTCTCTAATAAAACAAGAAAGAGACGGACGTAAATTAGAGCTGTCAAATTTAGTTTGAACTAATATTTCCATACAAATTAAGGGTACACGTAAAAACATGTCGTCTAAAAACACGGCGAAGCGCAAGGCGTAAACTAGTTTGTCATCTCTAACTTAGTTCATAGCTATAGCCGTCCTTTTCTCGCACTGCCTTTTAGTAAAAGATAGCAATTCTCTAATTTTAGTTTAGATATTGAACAGAGAATCCGTACCAATGTTATAATTCGTAACGAAACCATAAAGAAACGAATTGCTATCGTGTTTATCCCATACAAATGCGTAGACAAGCAGCGCTTTCAGAGTTCGCCTTCGCCTCGATCGTGATCGCCAAAAAAGATAACGAAGGAACGCTAACGCTAGGAAATGTTTATCGATATCTCAGAGACGATGACGAATTTAGATATCGTTTCGCTACGAAGCGATGTTACTTTGTCTACAGGGCCTGTATAGCTTCCGAGTGCATTGCTTTAAATTGAGACCTAATTTCTAAATTCGAAATAAGTGTGTTTCAATCAAAATCAATGATCTGATACCTATAAAAGCTATTGAAACGTTGATGGATGGCATAAATTATATTCCAGTGTCGATAGATTGATTTTATTATGTATGAAAAAAAAATTGTAGCAGTCTCGATTTTGCGATTGTTTTAGGTCCAAGTTAATTGTAGAAGCACATTATTTTTTGGGAACCGATTATTTTCTAAAGAGATTGATAGAAAAGGCACCAGTGGCAAATTTCAATAAAAATGTCATACTTGGATTCTTTGGGTGCTCTGTCGCCATTTCTTCTGTTTTTCCCATTCCATTCTTTCTTCTACTTAACTCTCTCTCAAGTGTCAAAAAAAAAAACTGTTTCATTATGTTTGAAATAAAATATCACAAGGTTAAGAATGCGGTCGATCTACCTACTGGAGCATAAATCTGAAACATTAACTATTCCAAGATTGCACTACACAACTAGCAATTTTCTTGCGTTTTTTTTTTTCGTTTATAAATCTTATAGCAAGAATATTTATCCATTTATTGCAATTTTTCAGTATTAAAAATGATGACTTATGTTTATTTTACTCTAAAATACAGCAAACAATAAAAAAAAAAAAAACGTGACAACTTCCACCTAGAAACAAGAACTGGCCAAATGCGTGTCGGATTTCGGACATTAAGGGTTCCGTACCATATATTGGTATTTGTTAGGTAATAATAAAAATTATCACCAAATTTCAAGTTCATATGTCAATGGGAAGTTAAAAAATTCACGGACACGTGAGTGACAACAATAACTACTACTGTAATTAATTTTAATTAATTGCATGTGATGTTATGTTATGTTAATTTTTGATAATATTTCGTGACGACATATTAAGTAATTTTTTTTTCTGATATGGGTTAAGTACCTGAAATAAATAAATTTTAATGCTTAATAAGGCTCCGTTAGGATCCTTCGGGTACAGAACCCTAAAAATCAAGTCCATCTTTAATTTGATTATTGTTACACCTACCTACACTCGAGCGTTGTCGATTATATAAATGACATAGACCTCTACAATACCAATAGACAAAAAGTCGGTTCACAAGCGTCATAGAGTTCCATGGACACGCTGGGTTCTTCACCCGCTGGTCAACGCTCGACTAGTGAGCAGACCGCGGTGGCCTTGTCGCTCCGATGCTTGAAACTCGAGCGGTATGATATACTAGTCACTACCTACTAATCACTAGCTTCTGCTAGCGGCATTGCCCGCGTGAAATTCGAAAATTATCTCAAGGAAACATACTCCCGGAATTAATAGTATCCTATGTCCTTTTCCAGGACATCATCTACCCGTTTGCCAAGTTTCAATCCATTCAGCGTAACAGATAAATAAAAAAACTCATATTCATTTTACATTTTTATATTCATTTTCGCTAAGTTTTTTTCTTTTCGCTCGGTTCGTTACATGCCAAGGGGTAGCATCATGCCAAGGGGTAGCGGATAAATTCGTAACAGGGTTACCGCTCTCCTGGGCACACAGGCAAGGAAGGAACAGTGGTGAGTTTTAGTCAGTAAGAGTCTGACACGCCATCCGCTCCACGCAGAGCAGGAGAAGTCATTGGATGATTCCCCCGCCCCCCTCCCCCCTCCAAACAAGAAGAAAAAAAGGGTTCCGTAACAAATATTGGTATTTGTTAGTAAAGTATACGTAATAATAAACATTATTACCAAATTTCAAGCTCTTCTAAAGTCAATGGGAAGTTAAAAATTCTTCATAACAACATTTTGTGTCAGACGACGGACAGACAGACAGACATTTGAGTGACAACAATAGGGCACCGTTTGAACCCTTTGGGTACGGAACCCTAAAAAGCAATGAATCCCACATCAAAAAAAAAAAAGAAAATGGGTTGTAGCATGATGTTTAATAGCGTTCCTAAAGAATTGGGCTATTGAAAGTAAAAATATTTTTTTATTTCCGATATCGGAAATGAAAAAATATTTCCAGAGATTAGCGCGTTCAGACAAACATATTCTTTACCATATTATATTACATAAGTATAGATTCTTATGCTCAAAGCATTGGAGCACGTGATTGTTTTTTGTAATTAGTTGGACCGTTTACCTCGCAGACAGTTGAACGATCGACGAATTCAATTCGATTCAGAACTGTATACCCATTTAAATAAAAAGTCGAGGTTAGCATAACTAATTTGCATTTCATTTAACATCAAAGCTCATAAGCAATGCAATTACAAATATGGAATTCGCTTGAAAGCTGGCTTCTCGCCAATGCTGCTGCGTTTTTAAACATCAAGTAAAACAGACTAATATTGTTTTTCCTGCTCTTATTTTTAGTACTGCAGCTGGTTTGACTGCATGATTTTTTGTTGATAGAAAGCGAATCTGGAATATAAAAACTCTATCACAACAATTTCCTTGGAAAATACAGTATTTTAGGTCCATATTCCAAATGAGTTTGAATGACATTACCAGGAATATATGGGTTATGTAGTGTTTTTCAACATTCGCAAATCTTTCACGCCATCAAAGACAGGCTGACAAAATTGACATTTTATTGCATCGTTACGTCATTTGATGACACTATTCGATGCGGTAAGACCACATCGAATGATGCTCAAGACTGGCATCCCTTGGGACCACTGACCTCCTTTTTCTAAAGCCTTCTACACAAAGGCAATTCTTTGAGCGCCGCCAACGACTTGTCGCCTTGACTTGGCTAGATGAAGCGATTGAAAGGGCAGACTTTTGTGGCCACTTTACCAGTACTTAACCGAATATTTAAAAGGCCCGAAATAGCAGCATAATTAGCACAGAAAACAGCGTGGAAACATATCGTTTCGGCAGCATAGCTTCGAAGTTAAGTTACTTCTAGGTAAGCGCGCTCCATCATCGACCACATCATCGCTTACCATCAGGTGAGATAGTGGTCAAACGCACGCCTATTAATAAAAAAAGGTTCAGGATGCTGCAGAATTATTATGCAGCAACTTGAGATTAATCTCCAACATCGACAAAACATCAACAGAGTTTAGCTGCTGGTAACCACTTCACTTAATTAAATACTCTTTTTTACTATACCAGCCTGTTACTGTCCCAAATCCCAGTGCAGAACAAAGTCCTCTTCTCATACGTAGAAGGCACTCGTATTCATGACCACGCTTGCTCAAGGCAGATTCACGCTTTCAGACTTATAAATCCAGCGGCCTCACTGTGTCATGCATTTACGGTTCCGTTGTGAAAAAGGGATAGTGATATTCGTCTTGTATTTCTCCGGCTCTCTCTCACACTGCAACAATGATGGCTTTAACGCGTCTTAATACGGCCCAGCTTCATCTCAGTGTTTTTTTTATTTTTATCGAAAAATTTTAACAGCTTCTCTTCTTTTGTCCACAGAGGGTGGCGGGATCAAAGTGCGTGCGCGCGGCGCGGTGCGAGGGCGCGCGCGGCAGGTGACCGACGGTCTTCCCGGCTGATGTGGGCGGCGAGCGCTTGCTGCTCGCGCCAGGCAGGTGTGTGACTAAGCTGTGCTACTATGATAAAAGCCTCTTGACAAAGTTACATTCGACCAACGATAAAAACATTTTCCCGCCTCCGAAAGGTTGCGTGGTCAAACCTAAACATTTTGGCATTTCGACAATCGCTAACGCCGATAGAATTTCCCTTTGCCTAGAGCCCCAGAAGACCAGTAACCCCAGTGCATCATCTCCAAGGATACGAGAATTTTATGGCACGGCGTGCGTGACTATCGTCACGATTCTCTGAACCATGGAGATGATGTCTTTATTGCGTAAGATAAGTACTTTAAAAGCATCTTGGTAACGCAATCTGGGCATCGGGAGACGTATTTAAAGTGTTTTACGCAAAGAAAGTGCTGGACTTTATCTAAAAGGCAGCAAAAACTAGAAGACTTGACCAACATGAGAAGTGCTGAACTATACAACGCTGGCTAGCTCTCTCTGGAAATTCCACAAGGACATTTGCCCGAAAGTGGCCTGTCCACTGCTTGAAAATGTTTGAAACTTAAGCTGGACCAGTGATGTACAGTTCCGGATGGACACGGAGTGCTACGCCATCAAGTCAAATTAATATCTGGTTACCGTCAGCCTATATCATCCCACGGCTGGGCAAGACTTCTAACTGGAAAAAAAAACGAAAGGCCTTTGTTTCAACAGAAAAATTGAATTACTTTAACCTAACTGAATTCAGAAATGCCACATTGATAGTCAAAGGAATGTTCATTGCAAACAAGTCACGTATAAACAAAATGGGCAGAAACAATCAAAGCCAGACTTGCTTCACAGCTCCATTAACAATGTAGACAGCTGTTAATTAAAAGCTAATTAATGACTCTGCCTATAACTAGTAACAACCACTCTATTTCAGGCAAGCTAAATAATTTGGTAGCAATTTTAAATACTTTTTTCTAATGCCAGTATTGCCACCTGTTACTGTATAGAAAAGCAAGTAGCAAAAAGATCTGGAGCGTTGAGGTTCAAATAAGACCCTCAAAAAACCTCCTCCGTTTTGAATAGTCTGTAAAAAATGGATAGGTACTCGGCCAAGACTCAATAAAAAATTGTTTACCCAACATCTATCGTTGATAATAATCTTCCTATAAATAGACTTAAGACGCAGCTGACTTATGGCATAGCACACGTAATCTTATGACCTAACATTTGAGTTATATAGGTAGATATAATGGGTAGCCATAGATAAATGGTTGGAATCATGAGAATGGACTGAGCCTTCCCCATCCAAGTTTGAAGTGAATACGTACAGAAAAGATTGAGAGGGAAAACTATCGTGCGCCCAGTGTGTTTTTTCTAAAATTCTGATTGGGTGACGTCTAGGCTTGCAGTGATACCTTAGTCACTACGTCCTACATAAAAGACAGGTTTGGCTGCACAATCGCTTTTTCTCTTTCTACAGTGGTCAATTTTATGAGGGTATTGATCAGTCCATTCTCTGCGTTTTGTATATGGTTAACAAGATATTATACGTACCTATAGATAATTATAATGGATAGCCATGTATATATGGTTGAATCTAACTAGAATGCAATGTAATATACTGTCCCATGAGTGCTGTTACTGTACGCCCCACGTGCACTATACTCCTATGGCTGCGATTGAGATCTATATTAAATTACAAAATCAGTTTTTGAAGTTTGAGTGACTTTAGGTTTACCCTTACCTTTACCTCGTTTAACTTTACCTCGCTAAGGCTGAGACCAGCAACTCAGTTGCATAACATCATCGAGATTTGTAGTTTTCGAACCGTCGATATTGACAATATCTATTGCATTTAAGATTATTTTTTTCCAAATCAACGCTTCAATGGATGGATTCGTCCAAATTAAAGTGATCGTAAGTGAGTTACGTAATTAGGATGCTGGGTTTCCAGTCGTTAATTTGTTCTGGTCCATGCTAGAACGCTGTCCCTGTTGTGCTGACAATTCTAATCTGATTCTGAGCTAACCGAAGTACTCAGTGTGTTCAGGCTAGAGCTATGACCATGGAAACTACTGTTGTCGACCAAGTCTGAAGTTTAGTTATCCAGGTCAACTTAAGTTTACTCACTCTTCTGATATTAACCGTAACATAAGCAATGCAATATTATGATCATAAAAAGGTAGTTTTTCTATTATGCAAGCTCTTTGTGAAACAGCTTCTGTATCCAAATAGAATGGCTAAGCTGCACCTAGATGAGAGTAAAGCCTTCAGAAAAATAGCATTTTCTTTTACAATACGAGGGTCATATTTTTGGACTCGTTCCAAATCTTGAGTGGTGGCAAAAGTTACACTCTGCGCATACAATTTGTGATACCTTTCCAAAATCAATGCTCTTTTACAATGTTGGAAAAATATCTACTTCGGTGTGTCACTAAGGAACATTCGGTAGCGTTAATTCACAAGACTGATGTCTCTATGTTGCTTCTTAAACAAAGCAGAGATTTAGCCTGTTACCTAAATGTTTAGATACTTAGATGTCTACCATCAACAATATTTCTTCTCTTCTTTCTACCACAAAATCCAGCGAGCATATCTAAAAACTACCTCGAGAACTGAATATCAATGAGCGTCACGATCTCCATGGCAGCCATTCATAGTGCACTTAGGGCGCCCGCCTTGGCCAGTAGCTGACGGCGGTGTATGTTGGTAGCTAGCAGGCACTCATGCGTGACGGGGTGACTAACCGAGCCGGGCTGGCAGGCGAGGGCGGCGGCGGCGCCACGGCCGCGCGCACTCCCGTCAAGACCTTCCAGGCTTACCTGCCGCCGGCGCACCGCACCTACAGCTGCATACACTGCCGCGCGCACTTGGCCAGCCATGACGAGCTTATATCAAAGGTATTGTGGACTTTTTGTTTTTCTTTATCGAGCATATTTTCCTAGTATGTAGGTAGTAGGTAACTCTGTAAACAAATCTTACAAGTTAAATCTGACCCACTTCCCTTCAGTTTGGATGACAATGCATGGTTAGCTAAGTGACGTCATTTTAAATCAAATATGGCGGACTAGATATCTTGTATGCATACCCATAATACGGGTATCAAATGAAAGGGTTTAAAACACGAAAAATAAAGGCTGTTTTTTAGTTTTTTTAAACCATAGAAAAAAATTTTCTTTATCGACCGTATAAAGCTACTCTGTCGTATAATTTATTGAAATGTTTTCTTTTAAATTAAACATGAAACTTTTCTGCCATCATTTTCGTCTCCCATGTCTTTTTAGGTGACTTTAAAGAATGTTAGTTTCTTGTTCAACCAAAGATATACTTATTAATTTCTTTGTCCTTTTGATGAGATGTATTGGCTATTTATTTAGGGTTTCACGTTAATTAGTGGCAGTTTCAAAGGACTTTTCCTTTTACAAAGTAGCTTTCAGTTTTTAGCCTGAGGAGTATTTTCTTCATTCCTTCCTTCCTATTTCCTAACCACCTACTTTTCTTAGCAGCTCTTGGTTTTTTAACAAATCTTTGTATTCCCTTTTCGTTCTTAATCTCAGAAACATTGTTCCGTTGAGTCATTTCTGAATCATATACGAGACTAACATTCAAATTCGCGCATTCATTGCCGGAATCTGTTATTGACACCGGCCAAAATAGCTCGTGAACTCTTTGTTCCAATTAATATCAACAGCGGCAATTAATCTTCATTTTTATGAAATGTTTTGTGGCCTACTCGGTATAATGCATATTAATAGGGTCAACACACTATGCCCGCTCATTTCAGTCATCCCCACTTTTATGACATCCTTTCAAATAAATTCACGTTCATTTTCATAGTCTACCTTACCGTCCGTCCGTCTGTCCGTTCGTCCGAAAGAAAAAAAAGAAGAAAGAAGAAGAAGTTCGTTTATTATTTTTGGTAGTATATAGGTGTGTGTTCTCATACCATATCATCATCATTCTCATTTTCCTGCCCTTATCCCAATTTATTTGGGGTCGGCGCAACATTTCTTTTTCTTCCATACTCCTCTATTAGTCGTCATCTCTGTAGTCACCCCCTTTTTACCCATATCCTCTTTCACACAGTCCAACCATCGTTTCTTTGGCCTTCCCCTACTCTTCTAGCCATCCACATCCATACACAAGACGATTACCATACCAATTACGCTATTACAATCCCTACTAATATTATAAATGTGAATGTAAGTTTGTTTGTTACGCTTTCACGCGAAAACTACATAACCGATGATCATGAAACTTTGTATACATATTCTTGGAGGTATTAGAAGTAACATAGGATACTTTTTATGAAAAAAAAATATATTACGAAAGATACATAAACGCGGCTGAAACCGCGGGCACAGCTAGTAAGACTATATTTCTTCTTCTCAAACTGCATTGCTAGCCTTAATTTTATTAAGATTTAACATTAACGAAATATGTGTTTTTTTCAGTCGTTTCAAGGCAGCCAGGGGCGCGCGTACCTTTTCAATTCAGTGTGAGTATACCTAATAATATCAACGTCACTTTATATATTCTAGTTTAGTCATGCATATTTCATGTAAGCGACCTGCACGCTACTAGGATTTCAACACCCGTATTAGCATTATTTACCTCTCGAGTGCTAGCTTACCATATCCCATGGCGTTTAATTTAAAGCGAGCCTCTTAAAGTGGAAGCGCCAGGGTACCCCGCGAAATTAAAATTTTCTTACGTTTTTTGCATTTTTCACATTAGCAAACATTTAGTCGACTCTTCACGTGACCAGAGGGCTGGCCTTTTTTTCGTCCAAAGAATCAGCATTGCCGTTCAATGTGGCAAGGCTGCCAGCGTTCTGGGCACTTTTCCCATTGACAGCGATGTGGACGAATTTTTTGTTGAGCTGTACTCCTCCCGGATCTTTTATGCCGCTTGTACATATTTTATTTATTAAGTTATTTATTAGTTTAGTAGTGTTACGAGCTGGGTATGGGATAAATTATTTTACACCAATTAATTAACCAAATATCCTTTATTAACTCAACAACTTATAAACACAAACACTAATTCGCTAATAATCACTATTCTCTTCGCAATCGCTTGTATTCGCATCCGTTCGCATCCGTAGTCGAAATCAGACTGACTCGCTCGCCCGCCGTCCGGCCTATTTATACGGTCATGGAAGTTTCCAGAACATTGTCGAACTATCTTATAGTGGAATATTCTAGAAACATCTATGAACTTCTACACAGTACCACAATGGAATGTTCTCGAACCTAGTGGAAACTTCTGGAAACTTCGACCACATTCTCGAACGTTCCAGTGTAATACGGTCGACGTAACACTGCCCCCTCCTTAGACATGCTCGTCCCGAGCATCATTAGTCCCGTAGTATCGCGCCAATCGGTCTACATGGACTATCTTAGGCGCACCTCGTGGACCCTTCTGTATTCGGTAGGTAACATCGTTGATCCTGGTCACGATTCGGTATGGTCCATCCCATTTTGCTTGCAATTTGGGAGACTTCCCTTTGCTGCGCACTGGGTTATGCAACCACACCAGTGAACCCTCGTCAAAACCTCTATGGTTTGCCTTCCGGTCGTATCGGGTCTTCATCTTATCAGACATTTGTTGGCCGGATTGTCTGATATGCTCATATACATTATTCAACTTGTTACGCAAGTCATTCGCATAATCAGTTACACTGCGTGGGGCATCAGGGGGGGTTCCGGTGATTAAATCTGCAGGCAATCGTAATTCCCTTCCAAAGTTCGCGAAGGCTGGTGTCACAGTCGTACTTTCGTGAACTGCACTACGGTAGGACAGAAGAAATGGCTGTATGTGCTTGTCCCAATCCCTTTGCCTGCTTTCCACAACTTTTGCCAGATATCTCTCCAACGTTTGGTTGAAACGTTCTACCATTCCATCAGATTGCGGATGATAAGAAGTGGTTCTGGTCTTGTGAGTACCCATCAGTCGACAAGTCTCCTGGAAAACTTGTGATTCAAAATTCCTCCCTTGGTCGCTGTGAATTTGCAAGGGTACTCCAAAACGACAGAAGACTTCCTGAACCAATTTATCTGCGACTGTTGTTGCTTCTTGGTTGGGAATGGCGAAGACTTCTGGCCACTTTGTGAAGTAATCCATGACAACCATGAAGTACTTGTTTCCGTTTTCACTTTCCGGAAATGGTCCTGCAACGTCTAGTGCTATCCGTTCCCAGGGGGCTCCCACGTTGTATAATTGTAAAGCACCTCTGCTGCGTGTCTGGGGTCCTTTCACAGCCGCACAACTGGTACATTTGCGGCACCAGTCCTCAACATCCTCTCGACAGTGAATCCAGTAAAACCGCTCTCGTATCTTCAGTAGAGTTCTTTTTACCCCCATATGTCCTCCTGAACATCCATCATGGTATAGCCGTAAAACATCAGGTACTTTGGCTTTGGGGACAACAATTTGTAGATGACAGTTGTCTCCTCGAGCGTTTTCCCATTTACGGCACAAGACTTCATCCTGGATAACCAAGCTGTTCCATTGTGCCCAATAGCTCTTTGTGATGGAACTAAACGCCGCAACATCACTCCACTTGGGCTTCGGAGCACCAGCTTTAATCCACTCAAAGATCGGTTTGAGGTCCGTGTCATTTTGCTGAGCAAGCTGTAGGGTTTCCTTCCATTCATTGCTGAGATCCATTCTTAGCATCCTCACGGGCACTGCCTCCTTGGTCTCTTGCTTGGTACAGTGCTTACAATCTTCTGGGCAAGGTCTTCTAGACAGTGCATCTGCGTTACCATGAGTTCTCCCACTACGATGTTCAGTAACGAAGTCAAACTCTTGTAGTAGTTCGATCCATCTTGCCACTTGTCCTTCTGGATTCTTGAATTGCAATAACCACTTTAATGCAGCATGGTCAGTTCGCAATTGGAATTTCCGTCCAAGCAAATATTTACTGAAGTGCTGCAATGTCCTTACTACGGCGAGTAGCTCCCGTCTCGTAACGCAGTAATTTCTTTCCGGTTTGGATAAAGATTTGCTGTAGTAAGCTATAACAACTTCTTGGTTTCCTTTCCGTTGAGACAACACGCCTCCAATTCCAGTATTACTTGCGTCTGTGTCAACTATGAAGTCATTTTCAGTGTCAGGATATCCCAGAATAGGTGTATTGCACAGACGTTTCTTTAATTCCTGAAATGCGATGTTACAGTTCTCGTCCCAACAGAATTGCTGCTTTTCCTCAGTGAGTTTGTGTAGAGGTTTTGCAATGTCTGCAAAATTTTTGACAAACCGTCGATAGTAGGAGCACAAACCCAGAAATGCTCTGACCTGCGTCTTGTCTTTCGGAACTGGCCAATCCCTGACGGCGACGATTTTCTCCGGATCTGTCTGAACACCTTCCTCCGAAACTATGTGTCCTAAAAAGTTTACTTGTCGTCTGAAAAATGAGCACTTTTTCGGACTTAACTTAAGATTTGCCGTCCGGATTTTTGACAACACTCGATTGAGGTTTTGAAGATGATCTTCAAATGTACGGCCCACAATAATGATGTCGTCTAAATAGACAAGACATGCGTCTCCGATCAATCCAGCAAGTACTTGCTCCATTAGCCTTTCAAATGTCGCAGGAGCATTGCACAATCCGAATGGCATAACTTTAAACTGCCATAGCCCCTTTCCTGTTGAAAATGCAGTTTTCTCCTTATCCTTAGGGTCTATTTCCACTTGCCAGTAGCCACTTTTCAGGTCTAGCGTGGTAAACCACCTCATTCCAGTCAGTGTATCCAATGTGTCGTCGATTCTAGGCAGTGGGTAACTGTCCTTTTTCGTGACGTCGTTCAATCGTCGATAGTCCACACAAAAGCGGGTGTTGCCGTCCTTTTTCTTCACCAGGACCACAGGAGAACACCATGGGCTCGATGAAGGCTCTATAACACCATCCTTCACCATACCCTCAATCATCATTTCTACTTCCTTTTCACGTGCAACCGGCAATCTTCTTGGTCGTTGACGGATTGGTAACTCGATGCCAGTATTAATTTTGTGCTGAACCAGTCCTGTTCTTCCTATGTCAGCATCATTTGTAGAGAAAGAGTCGGCGTACTGAAGTAACATCTTCTTAGCCTTATCCATTTCTAATTCCGTTAAATCGCAGTTTTCCAAAAGTGTTGACACGTCAAATGTCAAGCGGAACACTTTTCCTGATGGTACACCTTCCATGAAGATTTCCTCTGTACCACACTTCAATACTCCTTGATCAACGTCGATCTCACAACGATGTTTCCGCATGAAGTCTAATCCCAGGATACAATCGTCCACTATGTCGGCCACGATGACATTATGCCGATAGATTTTGTTACCTAATTTTAACTCCACCTCCTTCCTGCCTCGGACGATTATGTGCTGACCAGTAGCTGTCAGTAATTGTATACGGTCGTGGTTATTGAAGAAGTCCCCAAGGAACCGACTTGCTAGGTGAGAATTGACAACCGTGTGAGAAGCTCCAGTATCCAACGTCAGTTTGCATGGTTTTCCGTTGACTTCGCCTTTGATGATCAGACTATTTCCGTCATGGGCCTGTGAGATCGAGATCCTCGGGGCTCTTTCAATACCAGCCAGCACCCGCCCCCCAGTCCTGGCGTTTACTCGTTTCCCTGCTGTTGCTGGGCAGTCGTATCAGTCGCCCTTTCCTGCTGGGATTGATCTTCTCTCAGCGTGCTTCGCTTTGGACAGCTTGACCGAAGATGACCCCTTTCTCCACAAGAGTAACACCTAGGGCTATAACCTTGCGGACGATCGCGTACAGGTGATGCCACAACCTCCCTGATACGGTGTGTTCGATGGTCTTGCCTCACTGCCTCTACTTCCAAGGCATGGGCCAAGGCGTCCTTCAGTGTCTCATGATGCCCAAGTCTTACAGCGGCTCTAACTTCCAAGTCACGTATTCCGTCGATGAACGCTTGTACCAGATTGCCATTGATGAGTGCAGGGGCGGACTGGTATGCTTTCCGAACCAACTTTTCAACTTCCAAGGCCCACTGCTGTAGGTTCTCGGCACTACGTTGAACGCGATCCCTTAACTTAGCGCGAAATACGTGCTCCAAGTGAGCGTCGCCGTATCTGGACTCTAACGCTTCCAGCAGTTGTTCGTAGGTCACATCTTTGCCAAGAGCCTCAAGTATGGTTAGGGCCTGGTCTCGGAGTCCTAAGGTGAGCGCGGTCATAGCTTGCTCTTTGGTCCACCCATTCGCCTTCATAACGGCTTCAAATTGAATTTTGTAGGCCGACCATGAAGATGTTCCGTCGAATGGCGGCACCTTAAATCCACGTGCCGAAGGTGCAGCAACCACTGAAGGCACAACCCCGTCTCCAGCCCTAAGTTCACCTAAAGCCTTTTTCACCCCGGCAATCTGAACTTCAGCTTCTGAGATGCGATTCTCATGCTGATGGACCTGCTCCTTCATCACCTTGAACTCTTTGCCAAGTGTTGAGTGAAGGTCTTTAATGAGGAGCATCTGCTCTTCTTGGCGGCGGGCCTGTAACTCTTCTTGGCGGCGGGCCTGCTCTTCTTGGCGGCGGGCCTGTTCTTCTTGGCGGCGGGCCTGCTCCTCTTTATCTTGTTGAAGCTTCTCTTCCATTCGACGGGCCTGTTCTTCTTGGCGGCGGGCCTGCTCTTCTTGGCGGCGGGCCTGCTCTTCTTGACGGTGAGCCTGTTCCTGCAACAGCGCCATTAGCGCAGACAAGTCTGGCACCGCTGGTGCTGAAGAAACTCCACATGGGCCAGCGACTGGCTCTGTCGTAGGCTGAACACCACCCGTCTGTATCGGAGAATCTCCAAACCGCCTCTGATCCATGTCTTGCTGCCGTTGACTCCTTGTACGAATACCGTCCGTGTCGTCCTTTGGTAAAATTGGCATAATTTATCCCTCACTTCTGACACCAATTTGTTACGAGCTGGGTATGGGATAAATTATTTTACACCAATTAATTAACCAAATATCCTTTATTAACTCAACAACTTATAAACACAAACACTAATTCGCTAATAATCACTATTCTCTTCGCAATCGCTTGTATTCGCATCCGTTCGCATCCGTAGTCGAAATCAGACTGACTCGCTCGCCCGCCGTCCGGCCTATTTATACGGTCATGGAAGTTTCCAGAACATTGTCGAACTATCTTATAGTGGAATATTCTAGAAACATCTATGAACTTCTACACAGTACCACAATGGAATGTTCTCGAACCTAGTGGAAACTTCTGGAAACTTCGACCACATTCTCGAACGTTCCAGTGTAATACGGTCGACGTAACAGTAGTATATGTACCTAAATTGTAATCAAATAATAAACAATTGTTGTAATTATTTGCAGGTCAGTGTCAAGTTGTATCTTGGTCAAAATATGATTCGCGGCCGTAGCAAGTATGTCTTTATAGAACTATTATCATTAATAACTCTTTCAGTTAGGATTGATGTCAAATGTAGTATTTCATTGAAATCATGATATTTGGCATCAATTCTAACTGAGAGAGTTGTATTGATGATTTTAATGATTACAGTTCTGTATATATGTACTTGCTACTAACATACAACCTGATACTGACCTGCAAATTGCAAAAAACGTAATGAATTTTGCAGGCTACCCTGGCGCTTTCACCTTAAACAAATAATATAATAATCGAGATTATATTGGCACTTGACGGTTCTATTGCTAAATGATTGTACATAATTTGATACGCGTCCTTCGCTATGTGCAATAGAGTGCATTGCTGCGAGGTGCAATCTCAGCTTTTTCTGTTGGAACATTTACCGTGTCACCTTCAGCGGTATTGCCATTTTGCTTTTTTTTCCAGACAATGTGACTTAGCATGTGCTTCATAAATGTCACGGTCAACAGAGTTCGATTATACGTCTTTCACAAATATTTACCTTGTAATCCTTGAGATAGACGGATAGTGTTTGTAAATAACTGTACCTTTCTACTGTCTGAACATTTTAGGCTTTTAAGATACACTTGATATTTTGAAAGCAAATTCGTTGCTGCCAAATATTTTAACATTGCAAACAAAATTGAAAGCACAAGCTAACAGTGACCTGCCTGGGGTCGCGGATAAATTTGAAATAGAATTCCCGCGGCCCTTGGCACTCAGGCAACTGAAGGAACAGGGGTGGGCTTTACTCAGTAAAAATCTTGACAGGTTCCCGCTCCACCCAGAGTGGGAGAAGTCATTGGATGATTTCCCACCCCACAAAAAAAAAAGTGACGCGAAAGATGGCGCGAATATTTTAAAAATAAAATTGGACAGATACAAAACCTCCTCCCAAAGCGAAAACTCCATTTACCTAAGACCTGTTGACCCTATCGAAATAAAGTTTATTATAAAAAGATTAAAAAACAAGCGAAGTTATGGGCATGACGAGCTACCGCCTACACTTATAAAAGCATGCGCTGAAGAATTAACGTTACCACTAACTTATTTAATAAATCAGTCTTTAGATGAAGGCTCAGTCCCTGACCTGCTGAAAGTATCGATAGTGAAACCAATTTATAAAAAGGGAGACCAGACTGACACTAGTAATTATCGGCCGATAGCATTGCTACCGACCTTCTCAAAAATAATGGAGACTGCGATGTCAAAACGACTTTATTCTTATTGCGAAAGATACAAAATATTCAACGATAGCCAGAATGGGTTCAGAGAAAATAGATCCACAACATTAGCAATATTTAAGTTTATCCAGGAAGCTTTAAATATAATCAATAACAAAAATTACGCAGTAGGGATTTTACTGGATATGAGCAAAGCCTACGACAGAGTTTCATACGAAATTTTACTTAGTAAATTATATGCAATAGGTGTGCGAGGTACAGCACACAAGTGGTTCTGCTCGTACCTACAAAATAGGGAGCAATTCGTAGAGGTAGAACATAACGACCTACACACTGGCCAAATAACACGCGTAAGATCAAAAAAAGCAAAAATAACAATGTCCATACCACAAGGCAGCGTTTTGGGATGCTTATTATTTCTAGTTTATATTAATGACCTACCTAAAGAAATTGACGCTCAAAGTATTTTATTTGCCGACGATATTTCTATTATTTTTCCTTACACTAATAAAGAAAACCTAAACTTAAGTCTAAACGATAAGCTCTCCAGAATAATAGCATGGTTAAAGGAACATAACTTAGAATTAAATTTTGACAAAACAAAACTAATGCAATATAGACCATACCAAAAACGCAAATTAGATATAAATTAGGTACTCATATAACAACATAAAGCTGCAATGCATAAACGAGTTTAAATTGTTAGGTTTGACTGTAGATACCAATATAAACTGGAAAGCTCATATAGATTCATTGGTAAACAAACTAGCCAGCTTTATATATGCCTTGGGGGAGCTAAAAAGAGCTACCGACTTCAAAACTGCTCTAACAGCATACTACGCATACGCATACTCCTGGCTAAATTATGGAATCGTGGTGTGGGGAAATAGTGTAGACAGGGATAGACTTTTTATTCTGCAAAAGAAATGTATGCGAATTCTTGCCAATATAGATAACACAGAAAGCTGCAAGCCATTTTTTGTAAAATATAAAGTCCTTACACTAACTGGTATCTACATTTTAGAAGTTAGCAAATTTGTTAGAAAACACCAGTCACTGTTCCCACTCACTAAGAACCTTCGCACACAATATCGCAGTGTTAGACGCCAAAATAAAAATGAATTAGCCTTACCAAGCTCAAAATTAACTATGTTCCATTCAGGACCTTTAGCCATGTGCGTGAAAATATATAACAAGCTTCCAAACTCAATTAAGGACATAGAGTACGAAAATAAATTTAAAAACAGTCTGCAAAAATACCTTACATTAAAATCGTATTACACTCTAAAGGAATTCTTTGACGATAAGTAAACTTTGACATTGTAATTCATACCAGCACAATACACACAGCATCTATAATTTTGACCTACTACCTATTTTGTGTTGTTTTAATGATTATTATTGTTGACTCTATTTGTTTTAATTTAATTTTTTATCTTATTTTATTTAATGAATGGAAATGATGACCAATTGTCTTTATCCTATATTATATCATGACAGTTCCTTATTTAAATAGCAAAGGATGTACACCTGATAAACATGTAAAAATTAGTACCTATTTTTGTTTTAATCGCACAGTGGTTTGTTTTGTTATTGTGACACTGTAGCCATTTAAACTATTGAATTATTGCTGTGCCCTAGCAGGGTTCATGTATGAAACCTATATACTTGTAACAACTTTTAAACTACATGAATGCAATAAATGATGAATATGATGAATATGAATATGAAACGAAATCGATTGACTTTTCGAAAAAAAAAAACCCAAATTTTGTTTCTCTTGCTACTTTTTTTTCGTAAATGAAATTGACATTCTTCTTTTTAACTTTAAAAATTCCTACAATTTTTATTTTTTTTTATTTTTCCAGTGTAAACGTGGGTTGCGGTCCGGCGGAGGAGCGCGTGCTACTGACAGGGCTGCACGCGGTCGCCGACATTTACTGCGAGTGCTGCAAGACCATGCTCGGATGGAAATATGTAAGTTGTCTATGTCACCTTTTTTATTGACCAGGAAAAAATTGAACATCACTCTCAGAATTTTCTTTCTTTGCGTGCTATTTTTTTTAGAAACTTGCGTGACGGATTGGAAAGGGCTATTTAAAGGAATTCGGGCTACAGAGCCCTAAGCTATTAAGGGTCTACTACCGACCAAGTGGCGCCCTCATTAAATAAAAAATAGTAGCATAGCATAGAAAATAAATATTAAAGAATCCAACGTCACGTTTGTTACAAAGAGGATATAGTTATTTATGATACTAGTGCGGTAAGTTGGTTTTTACAAACGAGTAGACGAATGTAAGCCCGAGACGAAGTCGAGGGCTTACCATAGTCACGAGTTTGTAAATACCAATCCGCACGTGTGTCATACAACGTTTTTCAACACTTTTGCGAGAAAACAGTACCTACAATAAATAGGTGATGAAAAAAAAAACTTTTGTTTTTGATTTGAAACATCTATTGGCGCGGCTTGGCAGTAAAACCGACTCGAATGTCGTGACGGCATGACGCCGTCGTGCCACGAAGCTCCCAATACGCTACCGCTCTCGACTCCCTTCTCCCTAGAAACATCTATGCGAAAAAAGTAACACAACAACAACTAACAACAACAACTAACAACCAACATCAACAAACAACGACAACAATTAATAACAACCACAACCAACAACAACAAATAACAACCAACATCAACAAACAACAACAAAAACCAACAACAACCAACAACAACAACCAACAACAACAACAAACAACAACAACCAACAAAAACAATCAACAACAACCAACAACAACAACAACAAAGAACAACCAACAACAACAACCAAAAACAACAACCAACAACAACAACCAACAACAACAACCACCAACAACAACAAACAACAACAACCAACAAAAACAACCAACAACAACAACCAAAAACACCAAACAACAACAACCAACAACAACAAAGAACAATCAACAACAACAACCAACAACAACAACCACCAACACCCAACAACACCAAACAACAACAACCAACAACAACAACCACCAACAACCACCGACAACAGCAACAACAACAACCAACAACAACAACCAACAACAACAACCACCAACAACCACCGACAACAGCAACAACAACACTACCAACAACAACCACCACCACCACCACCAACAACAACCTTAACAACAACCAACAACAAACAACAAACAACACCAACAACAACAAACAAAAACAACCAACAACAATAACAACAACCACAACCACCGACAACAACAACAACAACACTACCAACAACAACAACCACCACCACAAACAACCATATTTACAACAACAAACGACATCAACAAACAATAACAACAACAAACAACAACAACAACAAACAACGTCAACAAGCAACAACAACAACCACCACCAGAACCAATAACAACACAAAAAAAAAAAAATAGAAATTCTTATATTATGTTTTTAATAAAAAAAAACCATAAAGGATACGCCCGGTTTTACCGCACGCTATACAACGGAGCGTACGGTAAAACAGGTACTTAGGTGTGAGTACATATTTTACCGCCCGCACCATTATAGGGTGCGTAATTTTTAACTTTCGAACAATGTATACAGGCTTCGTAAATGCATTTTTTGAGCAAATGTGTTGAAAAAGTATTTTTACGTTGTTAAAACAGGTCTCAGAATGTTTCGTATCCAAAGTAGTAGGCAAAAGTGTCAGAAACGGCCGTTTTTGGTACTTTCGGCCTACTATAGAGATCAATTTAGGAAGGGAATCTCATGTTTCTCTTGCACATTTTTATTAAACCTTGTTGCCCTTGTCTTATGTTACTTGTTGTCAGCGTAACGTGTTATTCTATTCTCAACTGTCAACCATCATACAATAAGGCAAGGAACTTATTTCAAAAGTAACTTTCAAAAATCGACTAAAATTCTGAAATCTAAAAGTACCTACGTAGATTACGTATAGGGGACTAGCTACGTCAGCTCGTGTCAGACATCCAATATTCCGTGAAAGCGATCCTCAAATACCGTTGCATAAGATCGTGCCACTCATACGAAAGTAATGAAAAAGAATGTACCTAGGTACCTACCAAAATATTACATTTTTACTTTCAACATGGTCGAGGTTAAAATATCGTTAGGATTAATTACTAATAGATTTATATATTTACAAACAAACAGAATAAATATTCCCACTGGTGGTTTGTTAATTTCTCGTTTTAATATTCCGTGTGGTTGCCACTAATTAGGTAGTTATGTACCTGTTCTTAAGTGGAGACAACAATAAATGAAAACACTGGCAATACTCATCATTATGAACTACTTTTACCAACACTAAAATCTCGAAAAAAATAAAAACTTTTTTACCAAAAAAAATATAACCGACTTCCAAAAAAAGTGCAAAATAACTTTAATTTCGGAAGTCGGTGTTTCTGGTTTTGTGTCTTCGTTTTTTGACTTTACTTGACTCTATTTTATTTGTAAAAAAGTTTCCTATTTTTCACTTTTTAGTTGTGGTTCCCCATTAAACTGTGTTAACAATTCATAGACATACGATCGCAGCAATCGCGGTTGATTTGCTGTCAATTTTTGAAGAGTTCCGTTGTCTGTCTCCGAAATCCATAATCAGATCAATATAAATTTTAAATGGGACCATTTCTGAACAAACCCATTTCGAACAAAAAAAGAATTTTGCAAATCCATCAATATATGACAGAGTTATGGCCGAACATACATTTAAAAAAAAATGCAAACATCCAAATTGATAACCTCCTTCTTTTTGAAGTCGGTTAAAAACAGCTGTTCAGTACATTTGGTCGAGTTATGCAAATAAGCTGACTTTTTTTTCGCGATTTCATGGTTGGTCTCATAGCTAAAGTTGTTCATAATGATGAGTTTGCCATTGATTTTATTTATTAGGATTCCGTACTCGAAAGGTAACCAACGGAACTCTATTAACAAGCCTTCGCTGTCCGTCCGTCCGTCTGTCTATCAGTAGGCTGTATCTCATGATCCGTAATAGGTAGACAGTTGAAATTTTCACAGAATGTGTATTTCTTTTGCCGCTATAAAAAATAAATTAAAAATTAAATGGAGCTCCGCTATTAGAAACGTGTTTTTTTTTTTTAGCTTTTTTTGCTCGATCTTAATGCCGACTGTACACACTCATCGAGACACCACGAGACAGGCCGAGTACGAATGTGTAGATGATGTCTTTCTGTGGTTCTTGTCTCGAGCTTCTACACGACGAGAGCCTCGCGACGCGAACGATACGAGCATGTACAGCCGTCATAATAATGGCAACAAGTAGACGCGTATAATCTTGTACGATGGTACGGAACCCTTCATACGTGAGTCCGACTCGCACTTGTTGTATTGTCGTGTCCACCTTATATAAAGGGCGGACCCTAGCTACAGACCTTTACAAGCAAATGTCACTAATCGATATCAATTAAAAGTTAATCTTGTACCAATTTTACTTATTCAGCCAACTGTTGCCTAATCTAAACTAAAAACAAGTAATTCTAGAACCCTTTAAAAACTTTTCTTCGAGTAACAAGGCGTTTGTCTGGAAAACTAATTCTTTTTCTGTTCGCCCCTAATTATAATCCCAAAATAGTCGACGAGAATCTAAAGAGCGATTTGAACGTTAAGATAAAGCTCGATCTTTATGCCCTTTTTGTTTTAAAATGTAAATGCAATCCTAATAAGCAGGTCTGTTGTATAAATGAAAGTAAAATTTTGTAGCTTTGAGGTCAGGCTATCAAAGACCCCACTGATATCGAAATGATTGAATACATATTTAGTGATTATTAATTAAGGGGCGGTAGTACCCCAATAGTCAAAAAAATGGTTTTTTGGATAGTCGAGTACGACGTAATGCAATGAAAATATCCTTTGCAAAAAATACGGTGGACAGAGAAGGGTATAAAGAAAAATTTTAACCGAATAGAATAGTAAAAAATAGTTTGATATTCTCACTAAAAAATTTGGAAATTGCTCCACAAAAATTAACTTTGGCGTCGAATATCTCTGTATTTTCAGCGATAACAGCATTATTTTTTTTAAGAATTGAATAGAATTGGCATTTTAGTAAAACTTTGACCGGACAATTATTTAATTTATTGTGTATATTCTGGATAATCTAAAGAAAACCTGTAAAATAAATGTCTATTCGCATCGTCAACATAATTATTACGTTCAATTCTCAACCTTATTTGAAGGTATTTCAAATCGTAGTCAGTCCGCGCCTTAAGTCGAACGTTCAATTTAGTCTTTAATTGGTACAAGACAGTAACCACCCAATAAAGCGTAATATCTTGCTTTATTGGTGGAAGATTTATCTTGTTCGGACGCAAATCGCATAGTATGGACGTCATTCGATCATCCGACTACGATAAGATTTTCTTAAGACGCACAGATCTTGGATGTGCACGTAAAGTTTGTGACTAGTAAACTCTGAGAAAGCATTTCTCAGAATGTTCCAGAGAGTTGTGTGTTTGTGGCTGCCAAAAAGTTGGGGATCCTCGCAAAGGTGAGACGGTACTTCACGCCGGAACAGCTGCTCCAACTCTATCAAGCACAAGTTCGATCGTGTGTGGAGTACTGCTCTCATCTTTGGGACGGATCTGCCAGATACCAGCTTGATGCCCTTGAGTCAATTGAGAAACGAGCCAAGAGGATCATCGACAATGATAGGCTCGTTGAGTCGAAACTCCAAAGTCTAGAACATAGACGCCGTGTTGCTAGCCTGTCGGTTTTCTATCGGTTACATTTTGGGGAGTGTGCGACGGAATTGCATAATTTGATTCCGCCAAGCCCGTTTCATCAACGGACCACAAGACGTTCGGCGAAGTGCCAACGGTTCATAGTGAACATCCCATCCATACGCACAAAGCGTTTTGAGAAAATATTCATTGTGCGTATAACTAGGGTGTGGAATTCCCTACCAGAGTCTGTGTTTCCCGATAGCTACAACCTGGGAGTCTTTAAGTCAAGAGTGAATAGGTTACTTCTAGGCAAGCGTGCTCCATCTTCGACCACATCATCGCTTACCATCAGGTGAGATAGTGGTCAAACGCGTGCCTATCAACAATAAAAAATAAAAAAAGAGACAAGCTTATTTGAACACCATCGTCAAGTTATGGAGATAGTCGTACCTACTACAACATTTAACACGACGGTTTGGATTTATATTTCTGATTCCACAAAATCATTCGTCAGATGAATGAGCACTATAGTCCTTTCACGTCAACAGAACATTTCAATTGATCTCATCCCTGTCCTCTTTAATCTTTATTGAACTGCATTCAGAGGTAGGGTAGGGCACGTGCCAGATGTCACTGGCGTTTAAATCGTGGATTCATGCCAAAGTATAAAACGTGTTTATCGTGTGTTTGCTGTTATTTTGTTAATACAATATCATCCTTCCATTTCAGGAGCACGCGTTTGAGTCCAGCCAGAAATACAAAGAGGGCAAGTTCATAATAGAACTGGCTCATATGGTGAAGGAGAACGGGTGGGACTAGGCGCGCGGTCCCCCAGGCCGCGCGCCGACCTCGAGTGTTTCGGGCCGGACTTTAGGCCTCAGTGACTACAGTGCTGTTGTGATACGATTGGTGGCCAAGCGATGGAAGCCCACAAACCGTTGCGACTACAAAAAAAGACTTTCCGAAGCGTCAATTACCCACAAACATCTGATATGCACCACGAGTGTTCGTTTACGGCCATAAGGCCTCGATAGGCCAGCAACGATGAACTCGCGCCGCCGGATAGAGCCTTCGTGATGACGTGGCAGGCGAGTTGTCGGTAACGCTCGCCTTACTCTATGGAACGACCGGGAACAGTCCGCCCTCCACGCCAAACCCACACTTAAAAACATACCAACTAGATATAAAATGCTTTGGCGTGGAGGGACAATCTTTAAAGCTTCTATAGCTGTATAGATTCAACGCCGCAGCGTAAATCGGTTAAGTTCGATTGCATATTATTTTTATTATCACAACCACATAATTATTATTGGGAGATCGAAGCGGACCGATGTGCGCTGCGCGTGCGACTGTCGAGTGAACACAGTGAGGATATCGCCTTATGTGCTCTTTTACTTTTAATCGGCTTCAGCGCTTTGGCACCGCCAGTCAACGTAATGTTATATTGTTTTAAATGTAAGTAATCGATCTCAACCGCCCCACGTAAGGGGCAATGGGCTTAGAATTTAATATTAATTTTTAAAACGATTTCATTCACGCCGCGCCGTGCGTGTGCGCAGGCGGTCGTTAGTACATCGTAAGTTGTCTTAGTTTTTATATTATGTAGCTACGTATGTACTGTATTGAGAGAACACTAATACTTTCTCTTGTCCCTTTTAACCTGTGATAAGTATGTTAGTAATAGAAATTTTAAATTTCTTGAACGTATTCTTTCAAGAAGTTGCTCAGATAATGTCAGTTGTATGTTCCTAATGATTTCAGCTGTACAATTTGCTTTTTATTTTGTTTTTTTTTTATGTTTTTGTGAGGAAACTAGTCGAAACTTGAATGTGTTGTGGGAACATGATTTCCATTTTATTTTAATTTGCGCCTGATTTAGTGATGTTTAGTTAGTAATTGTCATTTTCGACTATTCCTCGTGTATCTTTGGATATTTCACACAATTTTGTTTTTCAAAATTAATTCTTTTTATTTGACTTATTTGTTGGTAGTCGGAAACGAAATCTGAGCTCATTTTTATAAGAACGATTGCGGCGAGTTAGCCATCGGACGGTTTTATTATTCATTTATTGTTTCCATTTAATATTATAAATTAGATACCTTATACCCGTATATTTTATCTTAATCACATGGTACTTCATTTATAATTGTATAACTTATCATTGTAAGAAATTGCATGAGCTTCGATATCTATGATTATGTATATGTCAATCGATCGTACTCATACGCACTGATTAATTTTCCGAGAATAAATCGATAACTAATTATAATCTACTAACTTGACGTCCGACTTCAATAGTGATGTAATTGAAAGTACTTTTTTGTAATTGTTGTATGACTTTGCCGTCGCAAGAGTGTAGAAGCTCACTAGGCGATTTGACTCACACGACTTAAGCTTTATTTAGAAAAAAAAAATGTGATTATTTTTCAATTTTTTTGATACCGCCTAAAGTTAATTAGCTCAAAAATCATTACAATCTTCCATACTTTAACCTTCTCTACCAATTAAAAGGCCTTAAACTATAATGTGTGTATTATAAAGTAAAGCATTTGTGAGGTATGAACTTAGTGAGCTTTTAACCTACCAGTTGATATCAAGAGCGTTGATACTGCCACTAGTATATACAATGTAATATACATAAATATAATACAATCTGTAAGTGAACGCTCGTTTGATCGAAATAATGTGTTGTTTCTGGACACATTTAACGTGAAACTAAGAACGGGTTCAATATTATTTGATAACATATTACAAATATATTTACATTATACTCAAAAACGATTACGACTTATTATGTATTGTGTACAAAATCATGCGATTTTTTAGTATAAAAGGCAATATTTTTCACTAAATTTGTCCAGAACTATCTTAACATTCAGAGTCCTCTATTAAATAAGTTGGGCATTGTCAATGTTGACTCAGCTAGGCGATAATAGTGGACTCTGCCCTTAAAAGCTCTGCCTAACTGAACGTTTTGATAAAACATTTGATTGCATTATTAAATAATACCGTAACTAATTTATAAAAAAAAAATAACAATAATTTTTTGCTATAATGCAAAATTGGCAATATTTAGAAATGCATTTGCACGGAAATACCTATAATTTTACAACTTTTAATAGAAACAAAAATAACATCGAAACCGCAGTGAAATGTGATATCAATATTGAATAGGTCAGTCAGACAGAGTTTTAATATTACTTATTTTTACAAAAAAAAAACATACATAGTTGGCTACATAGAATGTCGGATAACCGAAAATAAGACACATTCTAGTATCATTTTATGTTTAAATAAGACGTAATTGTAGGTAGTTTTTGTGTTAGACAAAAGAAGCGGAAACATTAATATTGGTGTCCAAAAAACGAAAAGAGGAAAATCGTACAAAAAAAACGCCGTTTTTAACTAAGAAAATTTTATAATTTATTTACTACGATTCAGTATAAATTATTAAAAGCATCTACTGCAAAAATAATGAACAAAATCACATCAGCGGCCATATAAAAAAATAAATTCCAGACAAAATTTGAGTTTACAGATTAAATTTTAGACCCAGTCGACTTATAGCGAGACGTCCTCTTGATCTAACAAAGACAAAAGTAGACAGTTGCTGAGGAAAAGTAGACTTACTCTCCATTCGATAAGGTCCTATTTCCTAAAAAAAAACTACCGACAGATACGTCTTTTCGGAAAATACATGCAACGTAAAAATAAGGTCAAACGATAATGCATTACAAGTTCACAATATTGTCTGTTTAATGTAATCGTGTTAACTGTTAATGTTAATCATAGGGTTAATGTTAAGATTTTGATGCACAATGTTCAATGAAAATGTTTGAGGCTGAGTGCTAGCGAATAGATAAAAAACCCCATTTGTATAAAGACATGTTCGACTCTGTGGTCTGTGTTATGTGAAAGAATATGTATTGATTTATAGCATCTGTGACATTTTCATAATTTTTAATTTTGACGCCCCACCATTTTAGGTTAGCTGGGAATTGTTTTAGTGCTCATTTCACGAGTATACGAATTTATCTGATGTGTGGAACACGCTAGAAATCTCATCTCTCTGCCTTGTTACTTTCTCTTGGCTTAAATATGGGCGCATTGGTGTTAAAATTACGATATTTCAACAAGGCAGTAACATTTCTTATTAAGTCATCGTCGACATATTGTTATAAAATTATCAAGTTATTGTGGAAAGCTGTAGAGGTCACTACTATAATAATGGACGCAATCTTTCGACTGACACGCTATCAATAGACGCCATTTTGTGAAACTCGAAAGATTGGGAGCAGTATTATAGGAGGCAAGCCCTAGAATAGGTCTAGATATATCGATGCTATGGATTTCAATCGAATATCGATGGATGGAGCGTATCTGTAACAATAATGCTTTAAGTCTCCGCTCTATGTATCGATATCGATAAAATGTTGACTTTTATACAGAGTGATGTAATATTTTCATCCTGAACATTATGCAACACGATAATCAAAACTTATCGAGATTGTCACAGTAGTATAGATTAACACTCTTAGACCCACAATGTATTCTTTGACGCAATTCGACATGACACAGAAGAAACAAAATATATAAAAAACCGGCCAAGTGCGTGTCGGACCTCGCACATTTAGGGTTCCGTACCAAATGTATTTTTGACTATTTGTATGGCTTTGGGTCAACAAGATGCTTATCCTGTGAAAATTTGAAGACTGTAGCTCCAACCGTTTGGCTGTAAAACCTGTGTGACAGACAGACGGACAGACTGACACGTGAGTGACAGCAATAGGGCTCCGTTTGGACCCTCCGGGTACGGAACCCTAAAAAGAGAAATTATATCTTGATGATAGTGAGGGAAAATTAACAAAGAAGCTAGATTTCTGTGAGGCATAATTAAAAGTATTTTTCTACTTGATCGTTTAGGAATGCTATTAGATATTTTTGGACCATTGTTAAGATAAAACTATGATCAGTATTGTGGAGTGAAGATAAAAGAGTTGATGTTAGTTTTTGTGGTTGTTGGTTGAAGTGATTGTTGTTGTCGAGAATAGAGAAAAAGCGCTTTCTAGCTCTTAAACAATGCACCCATACACATTACCGTATAGTTTTTGGAGTTTCTAAAACATGTTTTTAATATTGGGTCCTTACATATGAAATTGGCGTTTTTTCTCACAAATAGAGAACCTCGTCACTTCTATGAATTAAAATATTCATCAATTGCTTGATATTATATCATCAAATAATGACCGTCATAGACAACTACCAATAGTAAAAAAAACCTTATTACTTATAGTTTTACAAACAAACAAAAAAATACCTTAAAAATGACTCCTCGTTTTGTTAGCAAAAATGACCAGTATATTTGTTTTAACTTAGCCAAAACTTATTTTTGTTGCTTAATCTAAGTGACATACGTTATCTTAGTTTTTAAACATTAGTGTTCATAGTTGTTAAATAAATTAAGAAAATGTTAGTACGAAAAATGCAACTTTTTTAAAATTCTCCATACAAAACGCTGATTTCATAGGTCCCCTTAATACTTGAATACATAAATGCATGTCGATGTGTTAAGTAATTCATAACGATAGAGGATATTTCAATGAACTTTAGTGTTGCGTGAGGCATTCCGGACAATATTGCCTTCATCTTTGTTTTTACTTGCACCGAAGATTCCTCATGATTGCAACGCATTTATTTGAAGAATTTAATTAATCACTTTCAAAAGGGGAGATATTTTCAATTCGTCCTTTTACTATCGATATTAAAAACATGTTTTAGAAGCCCAAAAACAAAGGTCTTGGAGTGTTAACTGATGACCAAGATTGTATGATCAGCGTATTATAAAATGGTGCATTTCATGTATGTATGTGTACATTTCGCATATTTTTAAGGTATCCCGAGTAGTTGTTTACCAAGAAACCGCTTAATATTTTTGTATTTTCCTAGTATGTAATGATGCATTATAACAAAAAAATTCGTGGTGTCTTCTTACGATTGTGTACGCATTATGCTATAGATGAATAAACATATTTGGTTGAAATAATAAGTGCGTAATAAAACACATTTTCGTATTAAAAATACTTTGGCATTTTTATTTTTATGTACCTAACTTAACAAGAAATTAAAAATCATCTATCCTGTTCTTATTAACAAAATCACTTTTAGTTTAAAACTCAGGCTTAGAAATAATCGACATCCTACATTAAGGCGTATATAGCCGCCAAGTGGCGCCCTCCTTGAATAAAAAATCGTAGCAAAGCGTAGAAAATAAAGATTAAAAAATCCTATGTTGCGTTTGTTACAACGAGCGTAAGGTACTTTTACGTTGTTGAAACAGGACTCGAAAGTGTTTCGTATCCAAAGTAGTAAGCAAAAGCAAAGCAAAACAACGTAAAAATACCTTATCCTATTTTTAACAAACGCAACATAGGATTCTTTAATCTTTATTTTCTATGTTAAGATACGAATTTTTATTCAATGAGGGCGCCACTTAAGGGGAGGTAGGCCCTTATGATGCGCTTATACAGGTAAAGAATACGCAATTGCAGGTCATTATGACGTTTTGGAAACACCGATTAATTAAAGGCAATATCAGGATTGTATTATTATTGCTAAAAAATGCATAATTTCAGTTGCCCGTGTAAGCGCAACTTTAGACAATCTCAAATAATTATGCCGGGAATATCAATCACAAGAGGCTGTTTTTTTAAGCCATTCCTTTAAGTAGCTTATCCCTTACCTATACCCAATTCTCTAGATAAGGATGCGTTTCCACAGAAGCGGAGCTAGGAGGAGCGGAGCGGAGATGTTGAAATCCTTATCGCGACCCTCGTCTCGTCTGCGATTGGACGATTCCTGCACATCTCCGCTCCGCTCCGCCCAGCTCCTCTTCAGTGGAAACGCACCCTAACCCAATGGCATACAAAAGTACACAATCCAACAATTTCAATAACATTAAAAATTCTAGAAAAAAAACCAACAATGTATTAATCAAATTAGAATATCTGTACCATTTTGCCACTCTAGTCATCATACATTTGTTACTGTACTTATAAGGGTACAATGTGAAATTAAGGGCAAGCGCACACCGAGACGAGAAACGACACATTTAAGATAGTAAATTTTATTTGCACATTTCAGTGACATTATTACAAACAAAGGAATACATCGGGGTGCGGCTGTGTTGTGGACACGACCGTTTGTTTGACATGAATATGTGTACGTGAAGGCTCCTATACACACCCGGGCCTGCGGACGGCAAGCAGTGGGTAACTCGCCGTCCGATCAGCACCAGGCACGAGAGTCGACGGCGCGTAGTGTTCCACACGCGCCTCAAAGAGATGATTGTCAGCCACCACTGACGGGGCTCATCGTGGCCGGTGCCTGCATGCCTAGGGGTAGCGGATAAATTCTGAAAATGAGTTACCGCACCCCTGGGCACTCAGGCAGGGAAGGAACATGGGTGGGTTTTAGTCAGTAAGAGTCTGACACGCCCTCCCGCTCCACCCAGAGCGGGAGAAGTCATTGGATGATTTCCCACGTCCCCAAAAAAAACAAAAAAAAGCCTCCTATACACACAGTACCGTGACGCGTTTCTCGGGCGTCTGTGCGGCCGGCACTTGGCCGCAGAAACTTACGCAAAGCGCGCGACACGCGGCGGCACCCGGGCGGCCATGTCAGCGGCTCTTTTGTGCGGCAAAGCGCACCGCGGCTTGCCCGGGCGGCGGCATGATGCATAAATATATGCAGCGTAAACACCAAACTACCCTGATTTTACTATCATCACTTTTCTGAATAGGGATGTTTACAGGGTAAAATAATAATATTAATATTTAGTCCTTAATTAAGTTAGATTATCAAAAAATATTGGACACGTATTTTTTGCTTTATCAAATCATTAAAAAATCGGGCAAGTGCGAGTCGGACTTCGCACATTAGGGTTTCCGTTATTCCGTACCATATGAGGAAAATCAATATTTTGGTATTTGTTGTTAAAATATACTTAATAATAAACATTATCACCAAATTTCAAGTTCATAGGTCAATGGGAAGTTAAAAAATTCTTCGGAACAAAATTTTGTGACAGACGGACAGATGGACACGTGAGTGACAGCAATAGGGCTCCGTTTGGACCATTCGGGTACGCAACCCTAAGGGCCGATTTCACCAATGGAACTAATCGCGATTAGTTTAAACTAAACTCAGCTCATGCGTTTAATCGAGATTAGAGCTTCATTTTGCGTGTCACCGAAAACTGGGCATTTAGAATTTAAGCTAAGTTAAGAAACTAGTTTAGTTTGTAGTGGTGAAACGCAAAATGAAGCTCTAATCTCGATTAAACGCATAAACTGAGTTTAGTTTAACTAATCGCGATTAGTTTCATTGGTGAAGGCGGCCCTAAAAATGACAGATAAAACGCATCAAAGTTCAGGAGTGGGGCTTTGTTACTTCACTTTTGAGTAAAAAGTGGTAAAATTTTAACTCGTGCGACGTCATGCGAAATTTCAACATACTAACGTCTTCATTTTTTGTTTACGTGAGAAAAGAAAATACCACGTGTCCAATATTTTTTGGTAATTTAGCTGACGAGACTAATTAGATTTTTTTAGTCTTCAACTCGATTGTCTCCCAGTATGGAAGCAAATTTAAAGATGTATTCACTTCAAAACGGCGTTTTATGCAGTACGAAACAACTGGCCTCTTCAAGCATCATGGCAATTCAGTGTGGGCGACACGCTAAGAAGAAGTGTGAGCTGCCCCTAAGTTTTCTAGAAAACTCTACTCGTGCGATTGCGAACACATATCAAAATCAATTTCTCGTCAAGCTTTGTGTCCTATGCATATCCAGGGCTTGCAGGCTCGACATAGTTAACGATCGCGTAACGACCGAATTCTTTCGCCAAGAAATTAATGTTGCAAGGAGGCAAACTTTTATGTCCTCTAGTATTTTGACAAGTTAATTTAATTGTTACAAGAGGTAAAAGTTATTTATTAAAATTTAAATAATATGTAAATTGTAAGTTTTCATGTAAAATTGTGCTTGCAAGTTAAAATTTATGCCGTATCTGTTCATATTTCAAGAAAATGCAATTATTTTTTCAGGTTCATTCACTCATTCTCCTGCCCTTATCCCAATTTTTTTTTTCAGGTTTCTTATCTAAATTTTTTTCCTCACAAATGAGGGAGTTTTTTAACGGCTAGTAATTTACCAATCGGTAGCTAACGAAAGTTTCGCTATCAATGTCGAGACTGCAGGCCCAGCCTTATTTATAAAACTCGTTAACCATAATTATATGCTTAGTTTCAAAACTGATTAGCGAATTTTAAATTCAAATGGAAAAAATTAAATTAAGAACCCGCTGAACTGTGTTTAAGCTAATCACATACTTATTTTATTTTCCAAATAAAGCTCTGGCTGCTGTATGCACATAAAGAATTTCCCCTTCTCAATAAATCTAAAATCTACGTTTCCCAGAAGCAATTCAGTCTTAATACAGTTTCTATAACTATTTATAACTATTAATGACCTCGTCACAAAAAGAGTACTGCATTGCTAAAGTAATTAAATAATTTAATATCTCACTATAATCATTATTATTTCGTTTATTTATTTTTTTACATATAATTTACATTTTTAAATATTTTTAAAAGAAAACATAAAAAAAAAAACATTTAAAAATATAAAAAATAGTAGTCCGCCGGTATTGGGAGCAGGGTCCAAGCTACCGGTGGTTAGGGCTCCAGAGACAGGAACCTCCTCACAATGCGAGCCGTATCGAGGAGTACTGCCTTCTGTATCAGGCCCTTGATCCAACCGCGCAACGACAGCTTCGACAGGTGGTCGTCGAGGCTTTTGGCCATCAGGCCGTTGGCGGTAACGACTATCGGCACAATGACAGCCGAGTCCACATTCCACATATCGACAACCTCGTGTGCTAAGTCAAGATATTTGATTTGTTTGTCTTTCTCAGCTTTCACGAGGTTCTCGTCAAAATACAATCGTCATTATTATTATTATTATTATTCTTTATTGTACACATAAAACATATACAGAAAAACACAATGGGACAGTTAATTACAATTGAGATGTTATAATCATCCTTATTATAACATCTCAAACTACTATAACAATTTCTTCTTTTGCAATAGGGTATTTGACTATTTCTTTTTTGAAGTAACTTTATCCAAAATCGAAAGAATTTTTTAAATCCGTTCAAAATTAAAAGTTAGAAACCATTCATATATGGTAGAAGGGTAATCATCTTCATTTCAGGAAAAGATTTATGTTAAGTGTAATTGCTTTATTTTCAATTAATTAATTTATGTACATAAAACAAATATATACCTAACTATAACTAAGTACATAAACACAAAAAAAAGTTACGTAAGACTAAAAAAAATCTAAAATATGGCGTCGAAATATCCCTCCACACCGCTGTCGGCTGGTAATGTGCCCAAAGGACTGGCGGCATTGTCACGTTGTATATCAAAGAAGCTGTTGACAACTTCGCCACAGTGGCAGCGATGAGGAGAACAACAAGGAGCGCCGAGACGTAAGGAAGCAGCGAGGCAAAATGTGGTACCGTCGAGCAAGGTGGCTATGCTCCACGACGGTAGTGCGTGAAGGCAGAGACCCGACTCCCACTCACCCACAGCTAGCAGTCGTGCACCCACAGCTAGCAGTCGTGCACCCTCTGCAGTAGTAGCGGAAGAGGCAATCAGATTGTCTTGAACTACTCTGCAGAGCGGCTCATCCCACAGTCTTTGGAATGATGGGTTGTCGGGCGTGTTTGAGTTCGGGCAAGCGAGCCTCCAGGTGTCCATAGCCTCGGTGAAGCACGGCACATCAAAATTAATCAGTGAGGAAGCTAAGATATTCCTGATTAATTTCTCAGTGCCGTGAACCGAGGATATACAGCATGTAACAAAAACCCTGTCCGATTCAATAAATGCGTATTCCTGGTTTAACATACGTACTAGAAAAAATAGTAAAAAAAATGTGACTCATAAAGACCAAAAGTCACATTTTTTATTCTCTTTTTTATTTTTTATTTTTATAAAATATGCGAAATTTAACACTAAATATGGCAAATTTTCATAAGTTGACAACACTCCACCGGCCGGCGAAATCTTTTTTATTTCCAACGATACCGCCCTGTACTAGCAAAACTGTAGGTGAACTTTGTCGAGCGCTCAGTGTTGCCTTTGATAAGTTTTTGTTTTTATTTTTAATTAATTATTTTCATTGGGGAAACATAATAATCTCATATCCATTAAATAAATACGTATATGTGTACGCAGTACGATATGAAATCATACCCTTCAGGATCGGATAGGGTTTTTGTTACATGCTGTATATTTATTGTTTCACGTAAAATATTGTACAAAAATTAACACAGGAGAATACCCTATTGCAACTATTTCAATCAATCAACAGTAATCAGTAAGTTGCCCTTTTCAAAGCAAAATTGAATAGAAATGAGCTTGGTGTTGACTACGAAGTAATCAAAAATCGACAATATACAATCCTTTCGATGAGGGCAGACCGAGACGAGCGTAGAGCAAAGGAATTTCTGATGACAATGAATAATAGACCTTGTTATTTGGCATCACATGCGCTAAAGTCGCGGGAAACACCTGGATGAGGGACGCACGGAACCGGGAAGTGTGGCAAAAGAAAAAGTCCTGTTGCTTGAGACAAATTACTTTTCTGTTAGCGTTCACGCTAACGCTTAGTAGAAAATGTGTGGCAATGACATAACTGGACGTGAGTCACGTGACAGTTCACTGCGTAGGCACAGATAATATAATACTAGCGTACAGATGCCTCATCTCATACAAAGAAACGGTACGGTTTCGTCTGGCACAAGTAGCTTTCGTTCAGGCCTGTCCTCTACGCCTCGCTAGATGGTGTTAGAAGCGACGGCTTGCAAGTTGAATGAAAATTCATACCAATATTTACATAAAGTCTTACCAATATTTTCTCACACATTGAGGAATTACTTTATAGTATTTTTGGCATTTCATAACAGTTTTACTGTTTCAAAATGTGTCACTATACAAATTTTAAAGAGGCGAATGCATAAACTCTAAAACTTCAAACAGCGCCATCTATTGGTACAAGAAATATAAATGCAGATTCCTTCTTATGCCTAGCGCATAAATTCTGAAAATGAGTTACCGCACCCCTGGGTACTCAGGCAGGGAAGGAACAGGGGTGGGTTTTAGTCAGTAAGTCTGACACGCCCTCCCGCTCCACCCAGAGCGGGAGAAGTCATTGGTTGATTTCCCAGCCCACAAATAAAAAAATAAAAAATCTTAATTTGAATTGAGCCAATTATTCAATAATTTTATGCTTAGGGTAGTTTAATAAATAAGAAAATACAGTTTTTACTATAATTTTTTTCAAAATACTAATGTCACCTAAACAATAAGAAATCGATGCATATTACGCCATCTGTAGAGATATTTGAACTAAATTTTTCTTTGTACGAGATGACACCCCGTGCCGCAGGTAATGTCATAAATAATAATAATAATAAGTCTTTATTTTTCAGATAACTAAGATCCAATGTGTTAGTAATTACAATAATGACTTACAGCTATTGTTAGTACAGTGCCACGATATTAACCAATATAATCTAATAGTCACAATAAACCACCATTTATTGGGACTATCAAATTATCACCTTCCTCACCATCTTTTTTAAAATTGGAGATGTAACATCCTCCCCTATTACTTTGAGGATGCTGTTGCTACTTTCTCGTACTCTGCTTAGTAGAGAAGCAGTTTTTTTGCGAATCACCTCATTAAAGCCATATTTTCGATTCTGTACAAACATTTCCGAAGCACTACAAAAACGAGGCCTTCGCAACAGCATCCTAAAAATATTATTATACTGGACGCGCAGAGCGTCCATCGCTCTCTTGGCATAAGCAACCCACAGGTTTCCCGTGTGTCATTGCCATACATTTTTTAATAAGCGTTAACGTGAACGGTAACGGAAAAGTAATTTGCCTCAGCCCCCTGTACAGGTAGAAACAAACTAATGGTGACGACACAATTGGCGTACTAGTTGAGCGTTCGGCTGTTACTTGTGGCGGGTTCGATTCCTGCACGTATCAGATCTTTGTACGAGTATGGCCTACAGGTAATTGTTCCGGTTCTGGGTGTCTTGGGTATGTGAGTTTCCATGGATACAGGAGTTATACCTAGTATTGGAAGATTTAAAATAAACAAATGGTGTTTTAGAACACTCCACGAGTCGCAGCGCAGTAAAAAATTCATGTGACAGCGAACTTCACAGATATCATTAATAGTTTAAATCGATCTGTATCTAGCAGTGCGCCGTTCTGGGCTCAAATGATGATGATTCTCAGGCATTATGAAGCGCAAAGGGAACCGTCCACGAGTAACCGAACACATGCCCCTTATTACGTAATAATTGGGATTGAAAAGCAATCATTACGCGATAAATGCCATCGATATTATCGATTTATACACGGAATAGAAAAAAAAAGTGGAAGTGCCCACGCAGCTATCCGTCGTGTATCACAATTATGCGGAAAAATATGTAAAATAATAACAAACTTCGTCAGTTGTAATAAGTCTTAATTTTGTATGAACAATAAATTAAATTTTGACGAAAACTTAATTGTTATTTATACAAAATTACAAATAGCTGTGTGGGTACTTCCACTTGTTTTTTCTATTCGGTGCTTTTATATGACGTTAAGCTATTTTTACGTAATCAGGCTGCCGTTCGATGGCTGTATTGATTGATATTCACACTTGCACTTTATTACTTTACCGACGACCCGTTTGATGGTCGTAAATATCTATTCAAACTTGCACGTTAAAGCTATTAAAATACAGTATATTTTTCAATGTCATAAGAAAATCCTCTTATCTGTCACTCTATACTGACCCTTATTGCCTAAAAACCCTACTAAAGACTATTCCCAATAAAATTACCTGGACTCCTCTCATCACTGAATGTTTTGACAACGATCTGCCCATCAACTAAAGCTTCTACTTCCAAATACAAATTATTTTCCTTATTATTAAAATCACTGTCCGAACTATGTACTACTTCTCCGTTTTGTATGTAAACTACATTAGTACCTGGTTCTTGAACACTTTGGGTGACGTATTGCATAAAGTCATCCATTGAAATTTCTTCAATCGGTTGTGTTTCTTCGTCCATTTCGTTGCTAACTTCAGTATAGTCTTGGTCGTAGGTAAATTCCTCTGTTGGTTCTGGTTCGACTTTGAAGGGTGGCGGCGGGAATGTAAGCATTTCGTTTTCTTCGTACTTCAGGATGACTTGTTGATTGTTGATTTTGATTGTTTTATTTCTAGCTCCGACATTCTTGGTAAGGTTCTGAGGAACATCTGAAAATAATAGAGTGGTTTTTGATGACGGATCGAGTCTTTTGTAGATTTTCAGAGGAATACTGGCTCTTATCAAGCTTGTAAACTAATAAGGAAACTGGTAAACTGGAAAACTAGGAAAACTAGTACAATGGTAAACTTGGAGAAAAAGGAAAACTTTGAAAACTGGTAAACTTGGAAAACTGGTAAACTTGGAAAATTAGAAAGTTTGCAAACTGATAAGATTGAAAATTTGTAAGATTGCAAACTGGTAAGATTGTAAACTGGTAACATAGCAAACTGGTAAGATTCCAAGTTTGTAAGATTGCAAACTGGTAAGATTGTAAACTGTTACGATTTTTAGTTTGTTCATAGGAGATAATCTCCGGAACTATACTGATCCGAATACGAAAGATGTTTCACTGAAGGAAATCTCATCGCTTAGTCTAATTTTTATCCTAAAACTAGTGTCCAACCGAAAGTTCGGTTTCGGTTTCGGCCGTTTCGGCCAAAAATCAAGTTTCGGCGGCAGTTTCGGTTTCGGCCTAAATTGGCCGAAACTTTTGCCGAAACCGAAACCGATTTCGGAAGTTGTCGTACACTCTTGCCTAACTTAAAACTAACCTTAACTTTAAACTAAACTTATATTTTTTATATCATATTAAATAAATGATTACAACAAAATTAATATACTGTGTTTCCATTTCATGTCCTAATTAATTCAGAATAATGGGTAAAATGCACCAAATTACAGTATTTTAAGGAATTTTATACTTGACCACGTGAGTTTCGGTTTCGGCCGAAACTGAAGCCACGGCCGAATATTCGGTTTCGGTTTCGACCGGAAAACCAGTTTCGGTCGGACTCTACCTAAAACATGCCGCACCAGCTGCGCCGCGGGTGTGAAGGAGCGGGAGAAAAGCTCCTCGGAACATTTTTGAGGAGCATACTGACTTATATCAAGATTTAAAATTATAATTTATTCTCACCTTACGAGTTATGATGGACATTCCATGCTCCCTCTTCATGTGTGCTTTGAGAAGATACATCCGCGTGTACCTAGAAAAACATTTTAAATGACATTTTCTTAAGAACATAATATCAATTGGTTTTGCTTTCTTGTAGTTTTACAGTAATCAAGATAAAAACCTACCAATATACAATCTAAAGTTTTAACTTCAGTCCCTGCTCAAACCTTTGAGCCAGCTATTGTATTTTAAACTTTATTCCAACCACGAAAAAAAAATTAATACAAACTGAATTTAGTTACGTAATTTTTCTTAGCTATAAAAAAAAAAGTTCGTGTGGTGGCAGTTATTTTAGTTCAATTATTGATTTCATGCCACCAACTGCATCAGACTGCTTGAAAAGTGACTCGTTTGGAACTTTTTATTTGTTTTTAGTCGGTTTTTTTTTTCATATTATTTGTTTTTATTTTCTACATTTTAGTGAGTTACATTTTCGGAATCGCCTCCTCGAACTGTTTATTTTAATTTACACAATATGGCATCTGATTGTCGCCATATTGTATTTTGATTACTGTCATGTCTTCAGTAGAACTCGCAAGGTTAAGACGAATTAATTGACGTAAGAATTATCAAAATCGATCCACGCGTTTGGTCTCTATAGTGCCACAAAGGAACAAACATACATACATAGGCTAATACCTCCCTTAAAAAGGCTTTACATCTGCCACAATAAAGTTTTGGCGCGAGAATGACATTGGTGCCGATTCTCTTGTTCAATAACTAAACTAAAATTAGAGAAACGCTAACTTTTACTAAAAAGCAGTGCGAGAAAAGGACGGCTATAGCTATGAACTAAGTTAGAGATGTCAAACTAGTTTACGCCTTGCGCTTTACCGTGTTTTTAGTCGACATGTTTTTACGTGTACCCTTAATTTGTATGAAAATATTAGTTCAACTAAATTTGACAGCTCTAATTTACGCCGTCTCTTTCTTGTTTTATTAGAGAGAAAAAGATAGCCTAAATTACGTTTAGTTTGTGCAAAACAGAATCGGCACCATTGTCAGGGGTTGCTGTTTTCAAACATTGCTGAATTTCTCTTTGGAAACTCTAATAGAAAAACCAAATGGTGGCATTAGTTTTAATTTTGGCCACGCGTCAGAAGATACTTGTATCGCTCTAACTAGCTTGAAGGTAAGCTCAGGGGCTGAGTACTGGGTCGCGAGAGTGTGGAACGCAAGGGCAATTGAAGGAACGCGAGTGGGTTTTAGTCAGTAAGAGTCTGACACGCCCTTCCGCTCTACTCAGAGCGGGAGAAGTAATCTGATCCGGCCAAGTGCATATCGGAAATAAATATTTTGGCATTTGGTAGTAAAATATACGTAATAATAAACATTATCACCAAATTTCAAGTTCATAGGTCAAAGAAGGAAGTTAAAAAATTCTTCGGATCAAAATTTTGTGACACACAGACGGACACGTGAGTGACAGCAATAGGGCTCCGCAATGAACCCTAAAAAGGGGTTTAATACTGACCTCTTGGGACATATCTGACAAGCACAGGGCGGTGGTAAGTTCCTGTGTACTCTGTTGACGTGCAGAACCAGCGCCGCCTTCTGCGCAAAACGGCGATCGCATTCCTCGCATGCGTGTTTACGTATTGCTGTTGATAAATGTTAAATAAATCAAGACTGATAAACTTAAAAAAAAAACTTTTTTACAAAAAAAACGACCGCCTTCCAAAATAAAAATTACTCTAAAAATTAAAAAATAACTTTAACAATTTTACTTCTTCGTTATTTGACACCGACTTCCGAAATTAAAGTTATTTTTTAATTTTTAGAGTAATTTTTATTTTAGAAGTCGGTTGTTTTTTTTTGTAAAAAAGTTTTTTATTTTTAACTTTTTAGTTGTTATACCCCAGAACTAAAAACCTCAATAACATGGAACGTGGCATTTAAACATTTGGAGAACACCAAAACGTCATCGAGGTACGCGTATTTTTCGTTTTTGTTCAGTTTCTCAAAAAGGGCTGAAGCAATTTCGATAAAATTTATATGGGACCACCTCGGGAGTATATTCTTTTGGATAAAAAAAGAATTTTGAAAATCGGTCCACAACTGACGGAGAAATCGGTTGACATACCATATATACAGTCGAACATAGAACCTCCTCCTTTTTCGAAAGTCGGTAAAAAAAATATACGGTCGAATTGAGGACCTCCTCCTTTTTTTTCGTCGGTTAATAAAGTAGACCAGATGTATCAACGAAGCAAGGATTACATGAGGAACTTCGATAAGGCAGTAAGGCAGTAAGTTAACTTATCCTTGTTCCACGTTTGTTTGTTGTTGTTTGTATCCATTTTCTTCTTAGTAATATTTTCTCAGTTTATGTACCTGCCATGTTATCTCTCCAATACCCTTGGTTGACTGATAGAGAATGCCTAAGGCATTAAGTCCGCCTTTGTACATAATTGTGTTGGATGAAGTTTTAATTAAATAAAAAAATCCGAACAGAAAAAACAAGCTCTCCCTATGTAACTTACCCGGGCCTGCGATCAGCACCAGGCCCGAGAGTCGACGGCGCGTAGTGTTCCACGCGCGCCTCAAAGAGTTGATTGTCAGCCACCACTGACGGGGCCCATCGTTGCCGGTGCCTGCGTGCCTAGGGGTAGCGGATAAATTCGTAACAGAGTTACCGCTCCCCTGGGCACTCAGGCAGGGAAGGAACAGGGGTGGGTTTTAGTCAGTAAGAGTCTGACACGCCCTCCCGCTCCACCCAAAGCGGGAGATGTCATTGGATGATTTCCCACAAAAAAAAAAACCTATGTAACTTATGTTAGATGGCTTACTATCTAACATTACAAATTATTTTCTGTCTGTAAGGTCGTCACCAAATCGAAATCTACGCATAAACCAAACTGTCGTTCGCCTTACATCTGCAGTTTCATGGTATGGTATTTTTACCCAAGAATATATTTTTTTAAAGCCTACAATCTATGTAGTTAAGTATGGGATGCTTACGATTATGCGTGTCCAAATGAGTGACTAGCGCGCCCCTGATCTTGAACGAGCGGTTGCAGTGGTCACAGATGAACTGGGCATCTGTGTGCTTCTTAGTGTGACGCTGAAAATTAAGCATATCGAATATAAAATTCCAACAGTTTACAGGCCCGCGATGACCTCCGGTGAACTTAGGAAATCAGCTGAGCAGGGAACTTCTTGTAATTTTATTTACATTGCGTTTGTTTGTAAAAAAAAGCGAACTAATTATTTTTAATTAAAAATGTCATTGAGGTAGATAACGATTTTATACAGTTTAATGTAAAAAAAACACAGATTTTTTTTTCAAAAATTAGGAAAAGGCCGACGAAAAATTCCAACGCTAGGGGGTCCAGAATCATGTACTGAATCACTGGTACACGTATGTGCGTTTATGTACCTTACACCCTGTGTATAAGTATGTTACATTTTTTTTTACGTCTTTGCTCCTCTAGGAATCACTTCTGTTTTGTGGGTGTGTTCACAAACATGTAAAGTCACATACACAAGACAGCCAGAACAAATACATATCTGCAGGGCATGCAAATATTTGTTCCGTGCGGGAACATTATGTAGACTCATTGGAAACTTACCGACAGCGCAGTATAAGAAGTATAAGCGCAGGGACAGGCGTGACATTGGTACGGCCGCTCGCCGAGGTGCAAGTTCTCGTGGGACTTCAGGTTGCTCTTAGACATAAACGTCGCTGGACACCGCGAGCACACGAACTTTGAAGGTAAAAACCTGCAACATTGGTTTAGAGATTGAAAGTTTTTCAGATTTATTTAAAATTAATTCATGGTTTTAAACACTACAGACGCCATTGCTAATAGGTTGGACTCAATTTTTTTAATTATTTGTATAAAAAAGTAACTTTACCCAAAATCGAAAAAAGATTTTTTTAAATCCGTTCATTATTAAGTAAGTTAGAAAAGTTTCAAAACTGGTGGAAGGAGAAACTGTCAAGCAACAGAAAAAGGATGCACACACTGACATATGACGTAATCGCCATTAGGTTACGCGCGTACAAGAGATAGCAAGATGTTCCCACCATGCTCCTTGGTTTAGAAAGTTTTGATAATGCCGTCTTCAGCAGGCCCTTTATTTATCATTTTGCAGGACTACAGTTCCTTGCTTGACAATGATACTGAGCTGACTGCTGATTTACTCAAGGCACAGATAATATAATACTAGCGTACAGATGCCTCATCCCATACAAAGAAATGGTACCGCCGTAACTACGGGTTGTCGTCAGGCATAAGTAACTTTTGTTCTTCATTCGGGCCCGTCCTCTACACCTCGCTAGATGGTGTTGGCAGCGACAGCTTTCAAGTTGAATGAATTTACTTTAAGTCTTACCAATTTTTTCTCACACATTGAGGAATTATTTTATAGTATTTTTAGCACTTCATAGCAGTTTTACTGTATCAAAATGTGTCACTATTCAAATGTTAAAGAGGCGAATGAATAAACTCTAAAACTTCAAACAGCGCCATCTATTGGTATAAAAAATATAGATGTCTAAGGATTCGTACCAATTATTCCACAATTTTATGCTTAGGGCAGTTTATTAAATAAGAAAATACAGTGTTTACCATATTTATTTTCAAAATAATAATATTACTTTTAAACTTTACTTATCACAACTTAAGAAATCGATGCATATTCCGCCATCTATTGAGATTTATTTGAACTAAATTTTGTTTGTTCAAGATGAGACCCCGTGCACAAGGGAACTAAATATGGAATTGAATCCATGGCGATGGTAGTTTCTAACATTATAATTATTTGGGGATAGCATTATTTTTAAGAAAATCTCCGATTTGGTCAAATAACAAGTTGGAAGATACCAATTCCTTTCTTGTGCACCACTGTGGTGCTATTTCTCTAACAGGTGTCATAAGGAAGTCAATCGAAAGCCTTGTACAAGTTTTAATATAAACTAAACTTGACGCGAAACTTCATAGAGAATGTTACAATAACTACAAATGAGTAAGACCCTCATTATTATGATTTCAAGCGTCGCCAGCTCAACCTGTCCTGCTTCTCGCATAAAGCGAATAGGAATAGGACAATAATAATAATAATAATATTCCACAACTATCACACAACGCCATCTAGTCCCAAGCTAAGCAGAGCTTGTGTTATGGGTACTAGACAACTGATAAACATACTTATATATTTCTAAATACATACATATTATAGATAAATTACACCCAGACACAGAACAAATGATCGTGCTCATTACACAAACATTTGTCCTGGGTGGGAATCGAACCCACGACCTCCGGCATAGCAGTCAGGGTCACTAACCACTAGACCAACAGGCCAGTCAAACAATGGCTGTTTGAATAGGAATTTACTATACACCTCATCCCTGTTAAGCAGTGTTTTTATAAGACTTACTTATTCCGCTTGGCAGAGTCTGAGAAGGGTCTGCCACGTCCCTTGCGGCCGAGCAACTCGGCACGCGCACGCAGGACTATCTTCGCGTCCGGAGCGATGCAACGCTTCTCGTGTTTATACAAGTTTCCAGTGCTGTGGGTAAGAAGAGGATAGTTATTGGAACATTAATAAAACTGTAGGCATCAACAATGCTACATGGTTCATACAGTGAAATGTTTCTACCATCTTATACATAGTATAAGTGTACCAAATGTATGCGAACGTTAAAATATATTTGTTGAATGCTGATTATGGACCCTGAGCAGAAACCAAGAGAAGCAGAGTTCAGAGGTTATGTCGCTCTACTTATCCTGGGTGACGCTAATTATTGGTGGGAGATCAAGCAGCTGCCAATAGAATCTAGCATTCTACAGCTGGGTCATAGGCTTCCACTCTGCTTAAGGGAGTGGGTCGTAATCCACAACACAGACTCAGTGCGGGTTGGTGAATGTCATACATTTTCAAAGTTTTGTTTCTAGGACTTGCTGGTTTGTTCAAAATGTTTTTCTTCACTTTATTTTCATCATGCGGTGACGGGTTCGAACCTAGGCCCATGAGCTAGAATTCGTAAGTTGGGGCCATGACCACTGCTAGCGTTTCACTACCTCAGTAAATGTTGGAACTTCTTGGGAGTTTTGGGGAAAACTTTGCTGTCTGTATACTAAAGTAAAGTAAATATAATTAAGAATTTGCAAAGTCTCTGACAAAGCTCTGCATATTTAGCTTACCATCTAAAATCAACACCACATGCATAGCACACTAAATACCGCTGTCCATGCTTCTCGTGGAAATGTCGACTGGCGGCAGGTAATGTGTCCACTAAATGCCCGCAATATACACATCTGGAAGTGAAGTTAGAATCTTATTAGCAGATAATATAATATTTTCCATTACATTTTGACAAGATTTCGTTTTAAGTGGCAATGATTATTTTACTAAAGAAGCTTCTGCCATTGACTTCACTCGCGTGAAATTCAAAAATTATTCCAAGAGAACATACTCTGGGGATAAAAGTATTCCCAAGTCTTATTCCAGAACATGGTCTACCAATGTGCCCAAGACACTGGGCATGTTGGTAGACCATAATTAGATCCGTTCAGCCGTCTAGACTTGAAAAGGTAACAAACAGTTACTTTCGCATTTATAATATTAATATGAACTAGCAACACGCCCCAGCTTTGCACGAGTACAAATTATACATTTTGCTTACTTTGTTTTATAATATGTATTGAGAGTATGGATTACAGTTTTTCCATAAGAATCAGTGTCCGTCAAATCCGAGAAAAGTGGGTTAAATTGAACAAAATATGTAATCCCTACTAAAAATTACTAACCAAATTATGTTTTTTTTAATAAATCCAAAGTTATTAAGCAAAGATTTAGATTTACATATTAACACAAAATATGCGTTTTTAACAGTCTCACATGAAATTGGGGGAAAGGGTCGAGCCAAATTTTACGACATCTCACTAAGGAGGGTCAAAAATCACCTCACACATATAATATAATTAATGGACACCCCCTTACTTGTGACTTGAGTGAATAACAAAGGTTAGTCGCATATATGAAATATTCCCTGACCCAGCGAACTTCGTACCGCCTTATTTAAACCATATACTATAATATTATAAAGAAGTAAAGATCGTGAGTTTGTGAGGTTGTAGGGGGTAATCTCTAGATCTACTGAACCAATTTTGAAAACACTTTTACCAATAGAAAGCCACGTTATTTGTGAGTGTTTTGGCTATAAATTTATAAAATCCACACAGACAAAGTCGCAGGCGAAGTGCTAGTAATCAATAAACAAAAAAGCCGTTCCATACAAAATGTATGAGTAAATGAATACTATCCATAATAAAATTGTTTTTTCATTCTTTTTCCGATTTAATCGAGTTTTTTTAAAGGATGTATGTCTATTTCTTTGGCACGCCCCATAGCCTAAACAGCTGGGTGGATTTCAATAAATGAGGTATCACAGTGAGGTAATATAGCATGTTGCAATTTGGAAGAAGAAATGTGTTGTACTGACCCTAAGTTACATGAGAAAAAGAGTAATAAATTATGCAAGGTACTTTTTATTCCTGCCAGGAAAAGAATGACAGGAGTACTTTTAGAGAAAGTAGAGCTGTTTTTTAGCACAATCATTCACTGGTTACTTTCAAAATAAAACCATGCTTACTCAAACATAATTCCATTCATGATATAGAAGTCTGATGGCGGCGGAGGAGGCTTCACTGTCTGCATAATCCTTGCCAACGTATTGATCAGTAAATCTTCATCCTCTCTCAATTCCTCATCTTGCTCCCTCAGCTCTGCTACAAATGACTTCTGCTGCCATGGCTTTAGCATTGTAAAGCGGTGCTTAATAGGCCGAGATAGGCTGTCCTCGTCATCTGGAGAATATTCTTCATCACCATTGTCCTGTTCTTTTTCTTCTTCTTTAACTGAACCAGCCTGTGAAACATAAGACAGAGAACTATTTACAATCCTAATCCAAAGACCACTCTATGATCCAATACCTACCATTGTTACCAATATGCTAGAATACTACTGTGGATTATAAAATTAAAGAAATCAAAAATTGATAGAAATAGTTTAATATTTTTTATTGCACTTGAACTGTGAAAATGTTTGATACAAAAAGATAACATAATAGTATGCCTACCTCAGATTTAATTCGATCTTCAAAATAATCAGACTGGTATTCATCTTTAAGTGAAATGTATTCTCCATGTTTCTGAGCAGTTTCAATGATACTATCCACTTCTGTGCAGATTTCAAAAGTCTCAGAAGTTGGGAAATCTTGCTCGAAAGACTTCGTTTTCTTATTATCGTCGACAACAACCAAAACAATCATATCGTCTTCAGCCTCCATAGCTCAAAGACTAACCAATTTCATAGGTTAAAGTTATTACCTGAAAATAATTTGGTTTTGTTACTATATCAACCATTCCAATAATATATAAATAAAATGCATAAATATTTTCAAATAATTTTGACAACCCGATGAGCGCCACGAACTTTTTTTTTTCACTTTTCTGTTTTCTACAATGCAAAGGTCCATAAATTATTAAACCTAGAAAATTACTAGTATAATTACTGCTAAGTAGTTATCGTAAAATAAAAAGAGTTTTAATAACTGACCATTTATTTGGTATTTTCAATACCACTGCATGTTATTTCTCGACAAACGCCGCAGTAATTCAGAAAAATATCAACACAGAACCATAGATTATACACTTATACAGCACACAACGTTATCCATTTTTATTCCTTTGCAGGGTTGCCAGTAGAGATATTTTTAAATTATTCGGTATATTTCTGAAATTATACAAAATTGAATATCAGGCTAAAAACAGTGCTATTTTTTTTAAACTAATACATTGATTAATCACGTGAACTTACCTGTGTTATATATTATGGTACTCACAGGCGTAGCGCGCTGCGCGCATTCGTAATTATGGTAACTCAAAACAAATCACATTTTTTATTGTGATATACATCATAAACAAAAGCTTTGTGTTATACTCAGGTAATAGAATTAAAGCTTTCCGTTTCCTATTTTAGATGAGGGTCCAGGATATAAAGCGGATACAATCAATATCCAAATTATACAGTTTTTGTTTCCAAATTAACCGAAATTATATAATCTTTGAATTATACAACCTGGCAGTCTTGTTCCTTTGCTTGCCAGACTTTTGAGAGCAGATTAAAAAAGGCATTTTACCGATTGGTTCAAGTTGTTCGGTTTTTGTAGATCCTGATAATTATGAATTTGTTACCAAAAACTGCAGAAAAACATATTCCACCTATATCATTTTTTTTTTTGGGGTGGGAAATCATCCAATGGCATCTCCCGCTCTGGGTGGAGCGGGAGGGTGTGTCAGACTCTTACTAAGATCCACCCCTGTTCACAAAAAAAAAACACAGTCAACAAAAAAAAATCTATGGTTGAGGTTTTATTTTGCGGGATTTTATCGAGTGAAGTTCAGTGGCTGTTACATCTACATTTGGAAAAATTAAATAAAAATACACTACTGATGACTAGGCAGCATGGTCTCTGACCTTAGCCTGTTCGAAAAGGAACAAAAAAATATCTATGGTTTAGTTTGACACTGACTGTCAGTCAGTGTCAAACTGACTGTCAGTCAGTGTCAAACTGTCAACAATAGATTTTTTTTTTAGTAGTGGTTAATATATCAAAAAGCATTATAAATAACTTGCTTTTTAAAAATATAGAAAAGCAAATGCTTACGTGGTTCTCACTTGTTGCTTTTTGCTATCTGCTTATTTGGTTTTACATAATTCTCATTTCACTCGACGCACTCGCGTAACTCGGTATAAGCGCTAAGTACTCGTAAGCAGTAAGCGGCGGGGCGCGCCTGTCTGTCGTTGCATCATAGCGCTTGCCTGCATCTTGCCTGTGGCGCTTGCTGTCGTTCACATGCGTATGTTTTAAGCGCTGCGCGCGAATTTACGATCACGTAATAGTGTAACCTGTTAAATAAATCAGATGGGTTATTTTGCTTAATGTTTTTTGTGTTAATAAACAGTGATAGGACACGCATTATTGAATCTATAAGTAATTGTGTAAGGACGATTGATTGAGATATTGTGTTGTTGTTTTGTGTTTTTTAAATTTTAACGGACGAAAATGTTTAGGAAAAACTGATTTTTTTAACTGATTTCAAACAAAATCATGGTAAATGACAATAGTTATGTGAATAGTCGCTTTTTGTACATCAATCAATGAACTTATAAATACGCCGTTGCTCTAAATAATAACAATTTATTTCGTAATAACACAAAATAACACAAGCTTAATCAATTATAGACAGTCTGTCACATTTTGTTACGAAGAATTTTTTAACTTCCCATCACAGAGTACATTATAATATATAGAAACTTCCCATTGACGTAGGAACTTGAAATGATAATGTTTAATACGTCTAATTTACAAAAAAATACCAATATTTAATGATAAATGATAAATGATAAATGATGTTTATTCAGTAAATAGGTTACAAGGAACACTTTTACACGTCAATGTTTTTTTGTCAGTTTAAGCTAGATGAGGCCGGTGTTTCCTAGCTGACTACCCTGAGAAGAAACACCGAAACAAACTCAGAGGTCAAAGTCTCTTTTAGTGTTCAAATCCATACAATGTGGACTGGTTAGATCCTATGAGAACCATGTACGTTTATGTCTGGGATGAGCTTTATGAAGAAAGCAACACACGAATTCGAGTGGACCTGTCCAGACAGTGCAAGCATTTGTCAGTCATCGCGAAGCTCAACTCAGAACTCTGAGGTGCTCAACGAACCGACGAACAATACCAAAGTAAGGACATTTGAGTAGGCCGCAAAAAATACTCAAACTGCCAGACAATCATAAAATCTACATGAATATAACGACATACATAGTTCTCGCATTCACATTATTCTATATGAGGACCATGCAGCTTAGTGTCTGTAGTGGTCTTTTGAAGAAAGAACCAAACATATTTGAGTGGACCTGTCCAGTCAGTGCAAGCATTTGTCAATAGTCGAATAGCTCAACTTAAAAACCACTAAGGAGCTCAATGACATGACGAACAATACCAAAGAAAAGACATTTGGGTAGGCCGCAAAAGTACTCAAACTGTCAGACAACGTTGAAAATTACTGTAAAAAGGAGGAGAAAATAATAATAATAACCCACATAGTCCTCACATTTACAATAATTAAGTAATCAAAAAAAAATAAAAATATAATACTTTACAAAGTAAATATTTGTGTCAAACAAAATAGTAATCATAATATGTCAATCAAAAAATAAAAATAAATATAATACTTAACAAAGTATTCAAGTCAAAAAAAATAATAATAATAATAAAATGTCAATAAAAAAATAAAAAATATAATGCAATACTATACAAGTATTCATGTCAAAAACGAATATTAAAAAAAAAAAAAAAATATATATATATATATAAAAAATTTTTCATCAGTAAGTAGTACATATGAAAACAATGGCTCATGTATATCATTGAAGCAGCTCAATCCCACGCCTTTTTGTCCTCAAGAAAGTCATTAATTGTGTAAAAAGCTCTCTGGCATAGCTTACGTTTAATAAATGATTTAAATTTATTTATGCTTAGTTCTTGAATTTGGCTAGGAAGTTTATTATAGAAACGTATACATTGACATCTAAACGAACCACCTATTTTTTTCTTGAGCCTGGTTTTTGGTACAATAAATTTGTGTTTGTTCCTAGTATTTATGCTATGGATATCACTGTATCTTTTAAACAGATTAATATTTTTATGTGCATACATGAGATTCTCATAAATATATTGAGAGGGAACAGTCATAATATTAATCTCTTTAAATTTGTCTCTGAGGGAGTGTCTGGGACTTAATTTATAAATTGCACGAATAGCCCTTTTCTGTAAAACAAAAATTGTCTGAATATCGGCGGCATTTCCCCACAACAGAATGCCGTACGACATCACACTATGAAAATAACTAAAGTACACTAAACGAGCCGTCTCCAAATCAGTTAAACCACGAATTTTCCTTACGGCGTATGCTGCAGAGCTAAGTTTTTTGGACAGTTTATCTATATGGGGGCTCCACTGAAGCTGCGCATCCAAAGTTAAACCTAAGAACACTGTGGAATCCTCGGGTTTCAACTCTTCACCCTTTATTGACACACTAGTGTTCACTTGTATTACATTGGGTAATGTGAACTTTATGCATTTTGTTTTTTTCTCGTTAAGGAGAAGATTATTGACATTAAACCAGTTAACTACAGTTGAAAGAGCATTATTTACATTATCAACAACCACCTGCTGACGTTTGAGTTTAAATAAAAGTGAAGTGTCATCTGCAAACAGCACTATATCATGTTTATCCTTTATGAGGTAAGGCAAGTCGTTGATATAGATTAGAAACAAAAAAGGACCCAGAATTGAGCCTTGAGGAACCCCCATTCTGACTACAGACCCGGAAGACCTTTTGCCGTTCACATCAACTCTCTGAATCCTATTACCCAAGTATGAAGTAAGAAGATCCAGAGAGGCGCCCCGGACTCCGTAGTAGTGCAGCTTCCTGATCAATGTATCATGGAGAACGCAATCGAAAGCCTTAGACAAATCGCAAAAAATGCCCAACGCATCGCATTTATCTTCCCATGCATTATAAATGTGTCCCAAAAGTTCAACACCAGCATCAGTTGTTGAACGACCCTTTGTGAAACCAAACTGTTTGTTGTGTAATAATTTGTGTTTATTAAAATATCTTTGAATTTGATCTAAAATAATTTTCTCAAAAATTTTACTAAAAGTAGGTAGCACTGATATAGGTCTATAATTAGTAGGGTCTGATGTACTACCCGATTTAAACAATGGTATAATTTTACTATATTTCATTAGATCAGGAAACTCACCACAATCTATACAATTATTAAAGATTACTGCTAAAGTAGGTGCTACAATGTCTATAATAGACCTAGCAACGTCAACAGAATTACCCCATAGATCTGCAGTCTTTTTAACATTTAAAGTATTAAAAGTTTTGATTACATCATTACAAGTGACATATTGGAAATAAAATTGGGATTCACAAACTGGAACGTTTTCTTTAAGTAAAATTTCTGCAGCAGTTGGTGATGAATTTAGAGATTTTGTAGTCGATACGGGAATCTCTGCAAAGAAATTTTCAAATACCGCGGCGACTTGCGAATCTGATTTAATGATACTGTCATCAATAGCAAGGCTGTAATCACTACTTCGGTTGCAAGACCTTCCCGTTTCGCTATTAATAATATCCCAAGTCATTTTAATTACATTACTACTATTTTTAATTTTTGAACTTAAGTAGCGAGATTTCGCCAAATAACATACTTTTTTAAATAATTTAGAATAATTCTTAACATATAAATTAAATTCTACAGTGTTAATATAAGTCCGTTCTTCATACAGCTCATACAGCCGTTTTCTACTTTTATTAATACCAATGGTGGCCCAGTCACTGAAGGAAGTATTGCCATTTACCGAAATCGTCTTAGGAATAAAAGTAGTATCAAATTGCGTGCAATACATTTTGAAAAAATCATTATAATGTTGATTAGGGTCATCATTAGTTGACAAAAGTGGGATTTTATTTGAGAGTTTAGTTTTAAATGTTTCCAAGCGACCTTTAGATTTTGGGTTAACAGTGATATCTTTTTTTCGTTTATATTTGTTTATATTTGGTATAGTGATCAATAGTCCACTATGATCAGAGTCTAATAAATTAATAATTTTTTTGTGGGTAGGTAAAATATCTGCATAAATATTATCTAGGCAAGATGCAGTAGTGGGGGTTATTCTAGTAGGCTCCATAAATAGATTTACAAGATTGTATGACTGAAACAAACTTATAATTTTAGTGCTTAGGCTAGAAGTTTCTAACAAATTAACGTTGAAGTCGCCACAAACGATGACAGACTTACTAGAGTTACAAATTTTTTGCAACACTTCATCCATTACTTTTTCAAAACAATCATACAATCCTTTAGGTGGTCTGTACACACTTAATATAACAAACTGCTCCAATTCAATACAGGCAATTTCAACTGTCTGTTCAACAGAGAGGCTCACAATATCCTTGCGGTCTTTAAACTTAAGTATATTATTTATGAAAATTAATGAGCCACCATGTATAGCGTTTACTCTGCTGAACGAACTACCAACCTGGTGATTACTATAATTAAACATAATCTGATGGCTTTTAAGCCAATGTTCAGTTATACAAAGAATATCTACATTGTTAAATTTAAGGAATAATTCTATTTCTAAATCCTTGCCCATACAACCATAAATATTTTGGTGCACCAGGTTGATACTATTTGTTGATTTTAAAACATTGTTTTCACCATTCTTTAAATAATTGCTAGAGATTGTCTCTGTTGTCTTAATTTCTAATTTAAATTATTACTAATGTCAAAATTTGATGCCAAGACATTGGCAGAATTATGAAAAATGTCATTGCATTGCTCAATAGAAGCAATTTGTTTAGCCAAATTCTTGGCTGTTATACAAAATAAATATGATAGCGACACAGCTATCTGTCTCCTACAATAATTTGAAAGATAGTATCTATCTATATGATTCCTATCTTTTGTCAAATAAAAACGATTACCAATATAATTGTTAAGGTCAATTAGATGGAATAAGTTATTATTAAATAACAAATTGTGCAATTTTATATTCATATGATATCTAATTTGATTTTCTTCCTGTGGCAAACTTTGGCTATAAGGGAAAGTGAACATCACAATTTTTCTTAAATTAAGGTCAGACAAGGTTCTATAATATTGGAGCAATTCTCCTTTGTTCACGGTACCCCTATCACCAACTAAAATTATGAGTATAGTATCCTGGTTAAAATTACATTTTATAATCTCTTTCATTATTTCCAACAAAGTACAACCAGGCATGCAGTTATTCATTATAGAGTGTCCCGGATATTCATTTATCAAAAAGTGGCCTAAATCCTTTCCAATCTCATCACAATAGATAACTATTTCTTTATTTACACTTTGTTGCGATAAACAATTAGTCATTTCTACTGGCAAACTGGCACAAGACTGCGGTAAGGTGGTATTATATATTGGCAATGAATGGTCCGGAGTAGATGCCATTGATGGTGATTGGCAATGTTCACAGTTTGATTTTTGTAAGCTAACCAGCTCATTCATTGCCAACACATATTCCTTCATTTGTTTCTCTGAGGCTCTATATTTAGTGGTCATTGAGCTTAGTTGCTGTTGTAACCGGTCAAGTTCACACTGCAAGTCTTCCGTGTCAGTTTGGTATTTCCTAGTACTTTTCTCTAAGTTCAAAGCATACATATCTAATTGTTTTAATAAATTTAACCTTTCCCTATTAAGTTTTACATTTTTAATGAAGAACTTTTGTTTTTTAACCATTTTTTTAGTTTTAACAATGTATTTGTTTATTTTAATATATTTTTTAAGTTTATTTTTACTAGAGATTATCCTGACTTTTTTACTTGACTTAGAATCATCATCACTTGTCAAATCTATAATGCAAGAGTGTCCTACTAGATCAACCATTGATGGGGCAATAGGAACCAACTCATTGAATAAACTTTGATTCAGAGAGGCTGTGATGTTCAGGTTAGTTGTCTCAAGATGTGAAATTTGACTTTGAGCCTCTTGTAGCTGTTGTTGCAATAAAAATTTGTGATTAAGAGCTTGTTCATACTCTGTGCTACACTGGCTGAATCCGTCCACAACAAGTTGGAGCCTATCCCGGGCTTCTATGGCCTCAGTGTATTGAATGTATAACTGAGCCATTTCATTCTTTAACTTCCTATTCTTATCATGGGCTTCAAGGAGCACCCTTTCACTATCATCCATTTCCTTAATCAGTTGATCACAGCACTTCTTAGACGCCTTTAATTCGCTCAAAGCCAGATTGAGTTTAGACTCTTCTTGGCGAGCATAGGCGCTTCGAGTGATAGGCATGATTATAAGGAATAAAAGTGAATATTAGAATAGACTAGGTAGATTGTAACAGAAGTGGAAAAGATAATTAGTTAAAAGAAAATGAACTAAGGAAAGGTAAGAAGTTCTGTCACCAACTAACCAAGGTTATGTTTACGTTTCAAAGTTCATTGGCATCAATATTTAGCGCTATAGAAAATGATCACTGTATTAATTAGTAAAATAATAGAACGTAAACAATATAATACGAGGGTCATTCAATAAATACTTAGCCTACAAAAAGTAAACGAAAATTTTGGAAAAGTGGCAATTTATTTTTCAACATAGTCTCCTTTTAGTTCGATACACTTAGCCCAGCGATGCTCCAACTTTTTTAACCCGTCCGAAAAATAGTTTTTGTCAAACTCTGCAAAATAGGCCTCCGTGGCGGCGATAACCTCCTCATTCGATCCATATCTATTCCCGGCGAGTGATTTTTTCAGATTAGGAAACAGAAAGAAGTCACAAGGGGCCAAATCTGGAGAATACGGTGGATGGGGCAGCAATTCGTAGCGTAATTCGACCAATTTGGCCATGGCAACGGCAGACGTGTGAACCGGTGCGTTGTCGTGGTGAAACAGCACTTTTTTCTTCGCCAGATGGGGTCGTTTTTTCTTTAATTCGGCGTCGAATCGGCCCAATAAATCGGCATAGTAAAGCCCTGTAATTGTTTTACCCTTCTCGAGGTAATTGATGTTGATCACACCTTGTGAATCCCAGAAAACGGTGGCCATAACTTTTCCGGCCGATTTTACAGTTTTCGCCTTCTTTGGAGCACGTTCCCCGGTCTGGATCCATTGTTTTGATTGCTCCTTGGTCTCTGGTGTGTACCAGTGGATCCAGGTTTCATCGACGGTCACAAAACGACGCAAAAACTCCGCTGGATTCCGCTTAAACAGCGCCAAACACGTCTCCGATGTGGTCTCACGGTTGCGCTTGTTTTCTGGTGTGAGTAAACGCGGCACCCATCGCGCCGACAGCTTTCTCATGCCGAGTTCCTCGTGAAGAATATGATGCACTGTTCCTTCTGAAATGCCTACAGTCTCAGCTAGCTCCTGAACCTTCAATCGGCGATCTGCCAATACGAGATCATGGATTTTTTTAATGTTTTCCTCCGTAGCAGCTGTTTTCGGTGCACCTGGACGTGGTTCATCAAAAACCGACGTACGGCCACGTGCAAACTCGTTGAACCAATTCTTGACGGTGGCCATCGATGGAGAAGAGTCACCGTACACAGCATCCAAGCGCTCTTTGATTTCGATGCGCGTTTTCCCTTCCAAAAATAGGAATCGAATCGCCGAACGATATTGCTCTTTTTTCAGTTTTGTATGACCGATCGACACGTTCGCTTCCATAAGTTGTCTAATTAAAACTAATGATGGGATTGGAATGAAAATTCGTAAAAAGAATTAAAAAAGAATGTGCTACACTGTGGTAAAACTCTTTTGAAACTACAGCGCCCTCTGGCGATGAGGCTAGGTACTTATTGAATGCACCTCGTATCAAGTAAGATAAGTATTGTACCTGATATCAAGATGACAATGCAAAGTTCACTCAAGCCGGTAACCTCCTAACTGTCACCAAATTTCGTTGAACTTTTTACACTTATTTACACTGTTTTGCATGAATTTAACACTAGAAACAAATTAAATGTCCCATTAACTTGATGAATAGTAGGAAATAGGCCTTAAAAACAAAGAAATTTAATATTTAAAAGTAAAATTACAAGGGACTAATTTAAATCAGCTGTTAGCTGTAGTGTTGCCACAGGAAAAAAAAAAAAGGTACGGAACCCTTAATGTGCGAAATCAGACACACACTTGGCCAGTTTTTGTTTACGAGACAAAAGAAAAAATACGTGTCCAGTATTTTTTGGTAATATTTCTGACGGACCATTTAGTTTTTTTTAGGAAACTACCCTATTCCTCGTTAGTAAGAATACCTAGGTACTTGCATAACATGTAGGTAATCCCATCCATTAAAATGTTAAGTTTATATAAATTTATGATTTAAAAAGACAGAACCAGCAGAAAACGAAATTTTAAATACGTAGATTAGCAAAAAAAAGTAATAGCTTTGCCAGAAGTTGACGGCGATTGAAAGGACTCCGAAAAACGACGTGAACGCTCTGCTGTAGCTCTGAGTAAAATGACGACTCTGAAATTCTGAATCACAGATTTTGTAGTGCGCAATATCCGAATTAGATGGAATTAGGTCCGAGTTTACTAAATCTGTATTTTGACAGATCCGGATCGGACGTGGTGCGCAACCGCTCTCAGGCCGCTGATCAGAGCCTCTATACAAAATACTTTTCTGTTAACGTTAACGCTTCGTGCAAAATGTATGGCAACGACATTACTGGGCGTGAGTCACGTGACAGTTCTCTCCGCAGGTAATGTCCTTGCCATACATTTTGCACGAAGAGTTAGCGTTAGCGCTATTGTAAAAGTTATTTGGCTAAGGGGGTCGATACGCTGTTTAGATTGAATGCGAGCAAGAGCGTAGCTAGGATTTTGTTAAGTGGGGGGTGGGGGGCGTAGACAAAGCAATAATATATATATATATATATATATATATATATCTGTAAGGTAAATGCTGCATGAGCAATGGGACAGATTACGTTATAATTACGTTAATAGGCGAGATTCTTCACAAAACCATTTTTAATACCTCAGTTTTGTACCATGGTTCGGAGGAGGAGGTCGTAACTAAAGTAATAACAGCCGCACGGGTCGATCCATCAGGTTAAGCTACGCCTGCCAGGGTTGGTCCATGGATCGGTGATCATCTTTCATACCAGACATGACACTGAAATGCAAATTGCAAAAAAACGTAAGAAAATTTGAATTTCGCGGGCTACCCTGGAGCATCCACCTTAATAAACAATGATATATAATTATATATTGTTGATAGGCAGCTTACCCTTCACTTTTGGACATAAGTCAACACCATTTAGAGTGAAACACCATTAAAAAAAAAAAAAACTTTTTCAAACTTCTTAACGCGTCAAGTCCCTCATTAGCAGACACAATTAAAAACCTATTGTTGGTGGCGACGCAGGGGCCTGACTTATACGAATGTTCGAATGGGAAAACGATGTTGGCATTTATTTATGTAAACTGAGAAGCGGTGAACCTAACCGAAGACTTACGTCAGTTTTAGGCTTGCCTAGGTCAACTATTCAATTTAAATTAAAACAAGCGAGACCATTCAGGCGCCCGCGCGGGCCCCCCCGCGTCGGCAGGAGCGCCCGAACATTCGCGCCGCGCGAGCGCCCGGCTCGTTGCTAAATTAAAGCTTAATATCTCAGAAACTACTGGAGCTATATGCAAACAAAAAATACGTGTGTGTTGCTGATAATATAGAGAATCGACATACGTGAAAACTAAAGAATGATAAAGTGTTTAAAGTACTTCAAATGAAATTTAAACGTAAAAAAACGTTAGAAAAAAACGTTAATATTTGTTAACTTATGCCCTTACCAATAATTTTGTAGTTTGTACCTTTAAAACCTATTTATTATTAAACTAGACTATATAACCAATTTGTTGATACCTAGAAGTCACTAGGCGATATATTATAGGTACCACAGAAAACCAAAACAAAACACCCCTTTCTCTCATTTTTTTCCCGCCAAAATCGAGTCAAGTTACGGGAAGATGGAATGTTGACCTACTTTATCGTTGTATTTTACTGTTTTATGTGTTTGTAAATACTAATTATTAACTACTTTCGACATTACGAGCGATGTTTTAAGAGAATATGAAGTAAATAATACTAAAAAAAAAATAAACATAATTTATATAATTACGTAAACATTCCACCGTTTCCATGTTCCGTTTCTCAATTTTAGTATTTTCAACACAGACGGGACCTCTGAGAAGTTTACGTATTCGTAATCCTTGAAATTTTGCCGATTTTATGGATAGATAACTTAAGTAGGTTGGATTTTACGAAAATTCCAATTAAATCACAAAGTTGACATAAGTTGACTGTTGACACTGACTGTTGACGGACGATATTTCAAAAATTTTTAAAAAAAAATCTCTATGTCATAGTGCGGGGTGCCCAAGAACAAAAAGACGCGGAATTTAGTCGAGTACCATAAACAATAAAGTAAGAACACACTAGCATCGCCCCCACAGCAAAAAAAAGGTTTAAAGAAAAAAAACGGGGTGGATCGCTCTGGTCATCGTGGCGTTCCTGCGGACTTTTTTTTGGATGACCATGGCATTCCGGACGTGTGAGTGGGCCTATGTCTCGAAAATGACTTTCTTTTTCGAGACATACCTACTCTCTGTTTAGCGTTGATCTAGCTACTTAAAAAAGGTTGAATAAAACTTGGAAATATGCCAACGAAAAATTGTCTTTATTTACCGAAATATTACTAGGGTCATTAAACGACGGAAAATCTTAACACCGCGATTCAGATTTAAAGGAATTCGGTGCAGCGCCATCTATCCACCGGAATGTTAACTAAATTTACTTAAAGTTTTGAACTACTTTGAACACTCTCGCTACGCCAAACAAGAGCAATTATTGTTTTAGACGGTACTTACTTATTCGTCCAAAAAAGCTCAAACTTCTTGTTTGATTTGTTATATTTTATGTGGAGATGGCTACATTTTAGAAATCACAGGTCGATGCTAGAACGTCGGATGCTAACATATTACGACAGACATTGGATAATCACACTGGTGACATGGAAGAGGCTCCAATATGATTGTTTCATGTGTATTAAATATTTATGTATGTTTATTATTAGTACATAAATATTTTCGTTCCTGTTTTTTTTTATTTTTATTACTTACTTTGTTTTTTTTTTATAGGCACCTGCCTTATTATCTCTCCACCACCCTTGGTTGACTGGTAGAGAATGCCTAAGGCATTAAGTCCGCCTTTGTACTTTTGTTGCATGAAGTGTAAATAAATAAATAAATAAAGTGATGACGTAATGATTTTGGATAGAGGATTTCGGGATGCCTTGCCATATGTCGAAGAATGTGGATTTACGGTCTGTACGCCACAGTCGCTAGGCAGACACGAAACAGAAATGTCCACAGAAGCTGCAAATAAATCAAGATTAGTAACATTGGTCAGATGGTCGATGGGTGGTAGAAACCACCAACGGAAAAATGAAGAGGGACTTTAAGATATTCCGACATAAATATTTGAATAATACTTATATACTTAGCCTTAGGCAATAGCAGATTTTCGAATAGCTATTTTTTTTATTTGTCGGGTGGGAAATCATCCAATGACTTCTCCCGCTCCACCCAGAGCGGGAGAAGTCATTGGTTAGTTTGGAGGGCGTGTCAGACTCTTATTGACTAAAACGTACCCCTGTTCCTTCCTTGCCTGAGTGCCCAGGGGCGCAGTAAATCTGTTTCGAATTTATCCGCGGCCCAGATTTTCGAATAGCTGCAGCGCTAATCAACGCAATCCAAGAGAGTTACCAGTGACAGTCGCCTGACTAAAAGCTTTTCAGAAATGATAGAAAGAAATATGAATAGGCCAAACATACTAGCAGATTACGTTGATCAACACCGTCTAAACGCACAAAGGAACATTTCAGAGGATGGAGACAACATTACGTAGCAGATTTCCCAAGAATGACTTACGATGAGCTGCTTATTTTCGCCATTGGAACGTACCACATCAAGCTGGCAAAATCCTACTGGTACGAACATGTCAGAGAAACCGGCTTGTATTCTATTGAAATCTTACCTTACCTAACACCGAACCTTAAGGTGGATGCGCCAGGGTAGCCTGCGAAATTCAAATTTTCTTACGTTTTTTGCAATTTGCAGGTCAGTGTCATGTTGTATCTTGGTCAAAATTTGATTCGCGGCCGTAGCAAGTATGTATTTATAGAACTGTAATTATTAAAATCATCAATACAACTCTTTCAGTTAGTGTTAGTATCAAATGTCATGATTTCATAAAATACTACATTTAGCACTAATACTGAGAGAGTTATATTGATGATTTTAATGATTATAATTGTAGAAATATATACTTGCTACGGCCGCGAATCAAATTTTGACCAAGATACAACCTGACACTGACCTGCAAATTGCAAAAAACGTAGGAAAATTTGAATTTCGCGGGCTAGGGTGGAGCTTTCACCTTAATGACAAAGAAGGAAATAATACGTTAGTACGGTGTCGAATTGAATCGAGACACGTTCAAACAAGAACTTATTATTGCTATGTACTATACAATCGCCAAGCAATCGCAGATTATTGCTGTAGCTGCATACATGGCCGCCACACATTAGGTAGTTGTGCCCACATTATTTCCATAACATATTACCTTGCCTGGGCCAGGACATGAAGGCGACTTGATTCAACCTGCAGGATTTTTAGATGCGGTGTGCTTGCACATAGAAAATACATAGTAAAAATAAAATAATTGTTTTTTTTTTTACATACACCAAACCCTGTAACGTATTTCCTTTGTAAACGTCACATGTACAATATTTATTTCGTTTTATTGCCATTTTTTGGACATATTTGTTGGAGTTGAAGTCAAAATTCGCTTCTGGCAACATCAAAATTCCTAAATTGCGTCTTAGTACGTTATTTTAGTTGCAACACTGTGATTTTTTATCGGTGGTGACAGGAAACGTCAAAGTTTGACAGTTCACTTTTTCGACTGGCGGGTTCTCGAGTCACATCGTTTCTTTGCAATATTTTTTACAGCGATGTAAATCCTCGTTTGTTGGTGCCCAGTTCGCATAATCCTGGCGGCTGGAGCCCTAGAATTGATTGGACATTGCGTTCCAGAAATGATTTCGGTGAAGTCATGGATTTGAAATGCTTATATAGGCCATGTGTCTAACATAATTTTTTTCCTTTGTTAAAAAGCGCTGTCCAGCGCTTTTTATTTTTGATTGATAGTTTAACTTTAAATTTGAAGTTTGGAAGCACCCCATGGAAAGTGGACAATTCCAGACGGATGTTTCTTACAGGAAGATTTGGTTTATCTTTTTCCTATTATAATTTAGCATACAATAACAGGGTATGTAGTTAAAACCTTTTTTTTTTTCCTTTTCACAATGAAAACGTGGTACAGTGCATTATTGAACAAAATTATTGAACAAAATTATTGAACGGAATTATTGAACTAAATTATTAACCTAACCAATAGACCAAACTTGTTAATAAGTAACCTAAATAATTGTTGAATACACAGGAGAAATAATCTAAAATGTTGTAGTTTGAATTCTCTCTGTTATCACCTTCCCTAAGATTAAAAGCCATTTTTGCCGCTGTCTTCTATCCAGGTAATTGCTGTGTTACTTTATTTATTGACGCCTGGCGCCCGAGGTTCTTTTTTATATTCTTATTTTGGCGTTCAATAACCTAATTTTGTTTAACACAAGTGAAATTTAAATTTTGTTACACACATAAGTGGTAAATCATAAGCCACATGGCAACCCGTAGCAAGAAAACGAAATAACAGAATAGTTAACAATTACACACAATAACATAAATTAAAAATACTTTTTGTTTTTTATGATATGTAATAGCTCATTTACCCCACGGATTGCGGGGCTTTCTCTTTGGTATCATCAAATGCCTATTATAACTTCTAACTCCTCCGTCCCTCGGAAAGCACATTAAGCTGTTGGTCCCGGCTGTCAATCGTGGATCTTTGAGAGTCGTTAAGGGTCGTCAGAATCCCAAAAGTCTGACATCCAGTCTTACCAAGGGATATCGTATTACCCAGTAACTGAGTTGTGGAGGTCAGATAGGCAGTCGCTCCATGTAAAACACTGGTATTCAGCTGCATCCGGTTAGACTGGAAGTCGACCCCAAGATAGTTGGGAAAAGGCGCGGGCAGATGATGATGATGAAATGCCTATTATAACTAACCCGTTGTTAAACATTTCATTGCTGTCGATTCTGGGTTTTTAGTGTATGGATTTTTAGCCATCTCCTTTATGCTTCATATATATTTTGTAGGCTACGAATGCGATGTGTGCGTGGCTGTGTTAGTGTGCAGTACTCAACGATTCGTTTTAAAAGTGACGATATAGTTTTGTAGTGTGCGTGCTGGCCTGCAGTCTCGACATTGATAGCGAAACTTACGTTAGCTATCGATCGCAAAAACTCCCTCATTTGTGAGGATTTTTTTTTAAACATAAACTGAAAATATTATTGAATTTCTTGAAAAATGTAAGACGTCGTAAATTTTAACTTGCAAGCATTATTTTTCATGAAAATTTATAATTTATTTAAATTTTAATTAATAACTTTTACCGCTTGTAACAATAAAATTAACTTTTCAAAATATTAAAGGACATAAAAGTTTCCCTCCTTGCAACATTAATTTCTTAGCGAACAAATTCGTTCGTTAAGCGATAGTTAACTATGTCGAGACTGCGGGCCATAGCCCTGTAGTCTCGACATTGATAGCGATCGCTACATCCTAACGATTGATCGCTACGTCGGAAAAATAATTGATTTTCTTGAAATATGTACAGAGACGGCGTAAATTTTAACTTGCAAGCAATATTTTTCATGAAAACTGATCAACTGATCTGCTGGTCTCTGTACATATTTCAAGAAAATCAATTATTTTTCAGACGTAGCGACCGATCGTTAGGACATAGCGATCGCTATCAATGTCGAGACTGCAGGGCCTGGGGGGTTAGACAAAATACTTTTCTGTTAACGTTATCGCTAACGCTTCGTGCAAAATGTATGGCAACGTCATTTTGCACCAAGCGTTAGACAGAGAACTGTCACGTGACTCACGCCCAGTAATGTCGTTGCCATACATTTTGCACGAAGCGTTAGCGTTAACGTTTACAGAAATGTATTTTGGCTAAGGGGGCTGGTTACTTATCTTTTTTGATGTGTGTACATACCAATGTCGAAGTAGAGCGCGATCAGCCTCGCTTCCAGCGACTGTCGCAGGAACGTACGTCGCTCTTCCTTGGCCCATTCTATACACTCTTTACACAATTGAACTTCGATGTCGATGCCAGCTTCCAGGTCCAAAAAGAAATCGACGAGAGAACGCACCAGTTTTGCTGCTATCGCTTTACTTATCAAGCTTAGGAACGGTCTAGCGGCTTTGATCAGTTATGAAAAACACATTTTCATATTGAAAATACTTTGACATTTTTATTTTTTTGTAACAATAAATTAAAAACACATAGCCTGTTCCTGTTAACATAATCACTTTTAGTTCAAGACTCAGGCTTAGAAATAATCCACATCCTACATTAAGATGCGCTTACACAGGTATTGAATGCGCAATTGCAGGTCATTGTGACGTTTTGGTAAAACCGATTAATTAAAGACAATATCAGGATTGTATTGTTATTGCCAAAAAATGCATAATTTCAGTTGCCCGTGTAAGCGCAACTTTAGACAATCACAAATAATTACGCCGGGAATATCAATCACAAAAAGCTTTTAAATAGGCCATTCGTTAAGGTAGCTTATCCCTTACTTATACCCAAGTCTCTGGATAAGTCATTGGCATACAGAAACACACAATCCGACAATTTCAATAATCTTAGAATTCTAGAAAAAAATCAACAATGAATAATCAAACTTGAATATCTGTACCATTTTGCCACTCTGTTATATTTTACTTTAACATTAAACATTTGTTACAATGTGAAATTAAGGGCAAGCTCACACCGAGACGAGAAACGACGCATTTTTTTTAAGATATTAAATTGTATTTGCTACACAAATAGGAACAAACGGGGTGTGGCTGTGTTGTGGACACGACCGTTTGTTTTACATGAATATGTGTACGTAAAGGCACCTACACACAGTGCCGCCGGGTTTTCCCGGGCGTCTGTGCGGCCGGCACTTGGCCGCAGAAACTTACGCAAAGCGCGCGACACGCAGCGGCACCCGGGCGGCCATATCGGCGGCTCTTTTGTGCGGCAAAGCGGGTTTATAAGCCGACGGATGCACCGCGGGTTGCCTATTAAGGCATTAGGAAAGGCGTATAGGAGCCTTAAAACGAGCTGAAAATGGTGGCGCTCATCCCTACGCGTGCGACACGCGAGGCGTCACAGTCCTCACTCAACGTAACGAAAATCTTAATCCTTTAACTACCGAAAGGTGTAATTAAAGTTTTAATGTTGATGATAGATATGTAGTTTATACTCTGCTCCGATTTCTTATTGAAGTCTAAGTAATATTAATATTTTGAAAAAAAAAAATATGGTAAAAACTGTATTTTCTTATTTAATAAACTACCCTAAGCATACAATTGTGGAATAATTGGCTCCTTATTCAAATTTAGAGGTTTATTGGAACGAATCCTTAGGCATTTATATTTCGTGTATAAATAGATGGCGCTGTTTGAAGTTTTAGAGTTTATACATTCGCTTCTTTAAAATTTGAATAGTGACACACTTTGATACAGTAAAACTGCTATGAAGTGCCAAAAATACTATAAAAGAATTCCTCAATGTGTGAGAAAATATTGGTAAGACTTTATGTTAATTCATTGGACTTGCAAGCCGTCACTGCTAACACCATCTAGCGAGGTGTAGAGTACGGGCCTGAACGAAGAACAAAAGTTACTTGTGCCAGACGAAAACCTGTAGTTACGGCGGTACCGTTTCTTTGTACACATGAGGCATCTGTACGTTAGTATTATATTATCTGTGACCAAACTGTACCTACCCTGATTTTACTATCATCACTTGACTGAATTTTATTGTCTCCTACTATGGAAGCAAATTAAAAGACGTATTCACGTCAAAACAGAGTTTTATGCATTACGAAACAACTGGCCTCTTCAAACATCGTGGCATTTCAGTGAGAGTGACAGCTAAGAAAAAGTGTGAGCTGCCCTTAAGTTTTCTAGCAAATTCTACTCGTGCGATTACGAACACAGATTAAAGCCAATTTCTCGTCAAGCTTTATGTCATATGCATATCCAGGGCCTTCAGTCTTGACATAGTAAACGATCGCGTAACGACCGAATTCGGTAGCTGAAAAATTAATGTTGCAGGGAGGCAAACTGTCCTTTAATATTTTGACAAGTTCATTTAATTGTTACAAGAGGTAAAAGTTATTAATTAAAATTTAAATAAATTATGAGTTTTCATGAAAAATAGTGCTTGCAAGTTAAATTTACGCCGTCTCTGTACATATTTCAAGAAAATCAATTATCTTTTCAGGTTATTATCTAAAAAATTTCCTCACAAAAGAGGGATTTTTTTACCAGCTAGTAAGTTAGCGATCGGTAGCTAACGTTAAGTTTCGCTATTAATGTCGAGACTGCAGGCCCAGCCTTATTTATTAACCATTTGCTTAGTTTCAATACTGATTAGCGGATTCTAAATTCAAATTCCAAGGAAAAAATTCAATTAAGAACCCGCTGAACTGAGTCTAAGCTAATCACATAATTATTTTAATTTATATATAAAGCTCATAATCTGCTGTATGCACATAAAGAAATTCCACCTCTCTATAAATCTAAAATCTACGTTTCCCAGAAGTAATTCAGTCTTATTACAGTTTCTATAACTATTTATAAGTATCAATGACCTCTTCACAAAAAGAGTACTGCCCTTATAATTTAATGCATTGCTAAAGTTATTAAATAATTTAATATCTCACTATAACTATTTCTTCTTTTGCAATAGGGTATTTGACTATTTTTTTTTTCTAAGTAACTTTATCCAAAATCAAAAGAATTTTTTAAATTCGTTCTATACTAAACAAGTTATAAGCCTTTCCAATTTGGTGGAAGGGGAAACATCTTCGTTTCAAGAAACTGACACAGGAGAACATCCTATTGCAACTACTTCAATCAATCAACAGTAATCAGTAAATTATGGCCTTTTCAAAACAGAATTGAAAAGAGCTTGCTTGGTCATGACTACGAAGTAATCGAAGATCAACAATCATTTAGATGAGAGCCGTAGAGCAAAGGAATTTCTGATGACAATGAATAATAGACCTTGTTATTTAGCGTCATATGGGACAAAGTCGCGGAAAACACCTTGATGAGGGACGCACGGAACCGGGAAGTGTGGCAAAGGAAAGAGTCCAGAGGGCCTTGTGTCACGCCGCAATTGCAGCGGTAAGGCCCCTCTTTGAGGAGTGGCTGGAGAGGCGCCACGGCGTCCTCACCTTCCGCCTAACGCAGGTCCTCACCGGACACGGAAGTTTCGGGAGGTTCCTGTGTAGGATAAGGCGGAGGGAAACGCCCGGGTGTCACTACTGTGCGGTTCGCCCAGAGGACACGGTGGAGTTGTGCCCCGCGCGGGCGGAGCACCGCCGTGTAGGAGTGGAGTCGATCGGCGGCAGCGACCTCTCGCGCCCGGCCCTGGTCCAGGCCATGGTACGGAGCGAGAGGGAATGGGAAGCAGTCGCCTCCTTCTGCGAAGCAGCAATGCTCGCGAAAGTAGGCGGAACGGGTGAGGGAGACTCAACAGAGTCGCCCTCACGCCCCCAGCAGCAGCCACCGCAGGAGACGCCCTGGGCGTCGTGGGTCGCGAGACGATTTCCAGCCACCGTAGACGCAGGCCTGCGGACGGCGAGTAATGGGTAGCTCACCGTCCGATCAGTATCAGGCCCGAGAGTTTTTTTTTTATTGTTGATAGGCACGCGTTTGACCACTATCTCACCTGATGGTAAACGATGATGTGGTCGAAGATGGAGCACGCTTGCCTAGAAGTAACCTATTCACTCTTGACTTAAAGACTTCCAGGTTGTAGCTATCAGGAAACACAGACTCCGGTAGGGAATTCCACTCCCTAGCTGTACGCACAATGAATGTTTTCTTAAAACGCTTTGTGCGTATGGATGGGATGTCCACCATGAACCGGTGGCACTTCGCCGTACGTCTTGTGGTCCGTTGATGAAACGGGCTTGGCGGAATCAAATTATGCAATTCCGTCGCACACTCCCCAAAACGTAACCGATAGAAATCCGACAGGCTAGCAACTCGGCGTCTATGTTCAAGACTTTGGAGTTTCGACTCAATGAGCCTATCATTGCCGATGATCCTCTTGGCTCGTTTCTCAATTGACTCAAGGGCATCAAGCTGGTATCTGGCAGATCCGTCCCAAAGATGAGAGCAGTACTCCATACACGATCGAACTTGCGCTTGATAGAGTTGGAGCAGCTGTTCCGGCGTGAAGTACCGTTTCACCTTTGCGAGGATCCCCAACTTTTTGGCAGCCATTTGAGCTTTTGCCTCTATGAAGGGACCAAAATTGAGGGTAGATGTTAAAGTAACACCAAGGAGATCAAGTTGGTCGGTTATCGGCACGGTCACACCTCGGAAAGATGGAGCCGGGTGAAATTGGCTCCTCTTAGCGGAAAAAAGACACGCCTGGCTCTTAGCAGCATTGAACTTGACCAGATTGGCATCGCCCCATTCTGAGACAGCATGTAAGGACAAGTTCAAGCACCCAACCATAGCCTCTCGGAGACCGGACCTGAGACCCACTAGCTCTCGGCAACAGTGTTGTCGTCTGCATACCCAAAGGTACCGGGTTTTAGCAGCTCGTTAATATGCAGCAAAAACAATGTTGCCGAGAGCACCGACCCCTGAGGAACACCGGTATTAATAGCCAGCAGTCCGGACGAGCAGCCATCTATGACTACTCGGATAGACCGATCCCTCAGGAAATCTGCAATCCAATCACAGAAACCAGCGGGCAGACCGAAGGAAGGAAGCTTACCAATTAGGCTGTCGTGCCATACCCGGTCGAAGGCCTTCGAGATGTAAAGGGAGACCGCAAGGGCTTCCCCTTGTTTGTCGATGGCCTCACTCCAGATGTGAATGGCATACGCTAGAAGATCCCCAGTTGACCGATTTCGGCGGAAGCCGTATTGTCGGTCACTGAGGATATCGTTAGCTTCTAGGTATGCCAGGAGCTTGCCATTCAGTATACGTTCCATACTCTTACAGAGTACGGAAGTTACCGAGATGGGCCTATAATTTGCTGGGTCAGCTCGACTACCCTTCTTGGGCACGGGTTGCACGTTAGCTTGCTTCCAAGACATCGGCACTTTTCCAGTCTCACGAAAGGTGAAAACGTGTCAAGATCGGAGAAAACTCAGGCGCACAAGTCCTCAGTACAATTGCCGGTATCCCGTCGGGGCCACTAGCCCGACCGAGCAGGTTCACGACCAGGTTACGACAGGTTAGGGAGAGTCGACGGCACGTAGCGCGCGCCTCAAAGAGATTTCAGCAATGACGGGGCCAGTCATGGCCGATCCCTGCCCAGGGGTCGTGGATAAATTCGAAACAGAGTTACCGCGCCCCTGAGCACTCAGGGCAGGGAAGGAACAGGGGTGGGTTTTAGTCAGTAAAAGTCTGACACCCAGCTCCACCCAGAGAGGGAGAGGTCATAGGATGATTTCCCAACCCCACAAAAAAAAGAGGGCTTTGTGTGAGTTATTTAACGCACTCGAAAGCGTTTGCGTAAAACTAATGGTGACGACACGGTTGTCATATTGGTTGAGCGTTCGGCTGTTGCGCTGCGTCTCGTGGGATCGATTCCCGCACGTATCAGATCTTTGTATGGCCTACTGATAATTGTTCCGGTTCTGGATGTCTTGTGTGTTTACATGTTTTTGAACGCACCCACAATACAGGAGTTATTCATAGTGTTGGAGGATTTTATTTTTAAACAAATGGTGTTTTAAAACACTCCACGAGTCGCAGCGTAGTAGAAAATTCATGTGACAGCGAACTTCACAGATGTCATTAATAGTTTAAATCGATCTGTATCTAGCAGTGCGCGGTTCTGGGCTCAAATGATGATGATTCTCAGGCATTATGAAGCGCAAAGGGAACCGTCCACGAGTAACCGAACACATGCCCCTTATTACGTAATAATTGCGATTGAAAAGCAATTATTACGCGATAAACGCCATCGATATTACCGATTTATACACGGAATAGAAAAAACAAGTGGAAGTGCCAACACAGCTATCCGGAGTGTGTCACAATTATGCGGCAAAATATGTAAAATAATAACAACCTTCGTCAGTTGTTATAAGTCTTAATTTTGTATGAGCAATAAATGCAATTTTGACGAAAACCTTATTTATTATTCAAACAACTGACAAAGTTGTAATTATTTAATTTTTTTCCGCATAATTGTGACACACATTGTGATAGCTGCGTGGGCACTTCCACTTCTTTTTGTTTTCTTCTTTTTTTTATTTTTACGTAATCAGCCTGCCGTTCGATGGCTGCATTGATTGCTATTTACACTTGCACTTTATGTCGCTATTCACGCGAGAGGGACTGAAGACCCGTTTGATGTTCGAATATAGCTATTTAAACTTGCACGTTAAAACGCTTGCAATACAGTGTATTTTTCAATGCCATCAGAAAATCCTCTTATCTATCACTCTATACTGACCGTTATTGCCTAAAAACCCTACTAAAGACTATTCCCAACAAAATTACCTGGACTCGTCTCATCACTGAATGTTTTGACAACGATCTGCCCATCAACTAAAGCTTCTACTTCCAAATACAAATTATTTTCTCGCGTCACAAAATCTCTGTCCGAACTATGTACTACTTCTCCGTTTTGTATGTAAACTACATTAGTACCTGGTTCTTGAACACCTTGGGTGACGTATTGCATAAAGTCATCCATTGAAATTTCTTCAGTCGGTTGTGTTTCTTCGTCCATTTCGTTGCTAACTTCAGTATAGTCTTGGTCGTAGGTAAATTCCTCTGTTGGTTCTGGTTCGGCTTTGATAGGTGGTGGTGGGAAGGCAAGCATTTCGTTTTCTTGGTACTTCAGGATGACTTTGGATTGCTTTATTTCTAGCTCCGACATTGTTGGTAAACTTTTGAAGAACATCTGAAAATAATAGTGATTTTTGATGACGGATCGAGTCTTCTAGATTTTCAGAGGAATACTGACTCTTATCAAGCTTGTAAACTAATAAGGAAACTGGTAAACTGGAAAACCAGGAAATCTGGTAAAATGCTTGAAAAAAAGGAAAACTCGGAAAACTGGTAAGCTTAGAAAACTGGTAAACATGACAGCTTGATAAATTTGGAAAAAAGGAAAACTTGGAAATCTGGTAAGCTTGGAAAACTGGCAATTTTGGTAAACTGGAAAACTTTGAAAACTGGTAATATTGCAAACTGGCGAGATGGCAAACTGGTAAGATTGCTAGTTTGTAAGATTGCAAACTGGTGCACTTCCGACGTTTGGCTCCCAGACTGAACAGGGCCGGGGCTGCTTTGAGGCGGCTCCTGCCCAATCTGAGGGGGCCAAACGCCTCCTGCCGGAGGCTCTACGCGGGGATCGTGCGGTCCATGGCCCTTTACGGAGCACCGGTGTGGGCGCGTTCGCTAAGGAAGCGATCTATTCGCTTTCTGAACGCGTCCCAAAGGGTCATGGCGATCAGAACGATCCGAGGATACCGTACGATCTCCTGCGAGGCGGCGAGCCTCCTTGCCGGATTATCGCCATGGGATCTGGAGGCAAAAATCCTCGCGAGCCTCTATGAGGAGCGCGAGGAGGCGAAACGCCGGGGCGAAACTCCGCTGCCGCGACAACTCGCGGCTCGGCGGACAGAGCTCCGGCAGGATCTCATGGCGACATGGAGACAGCGATTGTCACAACCCCGCGCTGGGCACGCCACCATTGCGGCGGTAGTGCCCCTCTTTGAGGCTTGGCTGGAGAGACCTCACGGCGCCCTCACCTTCCGCCTGACGCAGGTCCTCACCGGACACGGTTGTTTCGGGAGGTTCCTGTTTCGGATCAAGCGGGAGGTGACGCCCGGGTGTTTCCATTGCACGGATCGCCCCGAGGACACGGTGGAGCATACGGTGGAGGTCTGCCCCGCTTGGGCGGAGCAACGCCGTGTCCTCGTGGATGCGATAGGCGGCAGCGACCTCTCGCGCCCTGCCCTGGTTCAGGCCATGGTACGGGGCGAGAGGGAATGGGAAGCCGTCTCCTCCTTCTGCGAAGCAGTAATGCTCGCGAAGGCGGAGGCGGGACGCGTGAGAGAGCACCAACAACGGAGTCGCCCTCACGCCCTCAGCAGCAGCCGCCTCAGGAGACGCCGGGGACTTCCGGCGCCGCGAGACGATCTCCGGCCACCGTAGACCCGGGCCTGCGGACGGCGAGTAGTGGGTAACTCGCCGTCCGATCAGCACCAGGCCCGAGAGTCGACGGCGCGTAGTGTTCCACGCGCGCCTCAAAGAGTTGTCAGCAAGAGACGGGGCCCGTCATGGCCGATGCCTGCCCGGGGGTTGAGGATAAATTCGAAACAGAGTTACCTCGCCCCTGGGCACTCAAAGGCAGGAAGGAACAGGGGTGGGTTTTAGTCAGTAAGAGTCTGACACGCCCTCCCGCTCCGCCCAGAGCGGAAGAAGTCATAGGATGATTTCCCACCCCACAAAAAAAAAAAAAAAAAAAAAAAAAAAGATTGCAAACTGGTAAGATTGTAAACTGTTATGACTTTTAGTTTTTTCATAGGAGATAATTTCTGGAAGTACTGCTGAATACGAAACATTTTTCACTGATAGAAATCTCATCGCTTAGTGTGTCTGATTTTTATCCTAAAACACATCATCATGCCACGCCAGCTGCGCCACGGGTGTGAAGGAGCGGGAGAAAAGCGCCTCGGAACATTTTTGAGGATCATAGTGACTTATATCAAGATTTAAAATTATGTGTTCTCACCTTACGAGTTATGATGGACATTCCATGCTCCCTCTTCATGTGTGCTTTGAGAAGAGACATCCGCGGGTACCTAGAACATAACACTGCTGTTTTAAACTAACGGCTGACAAGAGAGATGAATAAGTAAGCCAGAACAGAAAAACATTTCAAATGACACACTTTCATAAGAACATAATATTAATTGGTCTGGCATTCTTGTAGTTTTACAGTAATCAAGATAAAACCGCTAACAGCAACCGCGAGTGACAGCAATAGGGCTCCACAATGAACCCTAAAAAGAGGTTTAATACTAACCTCTTGGGACATATCTGACAAGCACAGGGCGGTGGTAAGTTCCTGTGTACTCTGTTGACGTGCAGCATTAGCGCCGACTTCTGCGCGAAACGACGATCGCATTCCTCGCATCCGTGTTTACGCATTGCTGTTGATAAATGTTAAATAAATCAAGAAAAAAAAATTAAAAAACGGGCAAATTGAGAAACTCCTCCTTTTTTTTCGTCGGTTAATAAAATAAGACCATGTATCAACGAAGCAAGGATTACATGAGGCTTTTCGATAAGGCAGGTGGAGTTCTATAGTTTCGGCTTGCGAAAAAGGCGTGAGTTTATGTTACTAAGCAAGTTAACTTATCCTTGTTCCACGTTTGTACAGAAATCCGAACAGAAACAACAAGCTCTACCAATCGCACCGCATAGAACCTATCAACTTATATTGAAAGGTAACCTTAAGTCTTGGCCTAGTCATCATCTTCCTGACCCTATCCCATGTTACTTGGGGTCGGCACAACACGTTTTTTTCTTTCATTCTGTCCTGTCAGCAGTCACGCTTTCACTAACTGCCTTTTCTTTCATATCACTCCTCACACAATCCATCCAACTTTTTGTTTGGACCCTCTCCCACTCCATCTATCCACATTTATATTCATTACTCTTTTAGTTATATGTGTTTCATCACTTCTCTTCACATGACCATACCAAGATAACGGCTCCTTTTCAACTTTTCTGTCACTGGCGCCACTTTTAAACTACCTCTTATGTACTCATTTTTCGCTTTATTCATTCAAGTTACTCCACACATCCATCTCAACATTCTCATCTCCGCCACATGCAATCTTATTTCATCCGTCTTTTACACAGTCCAACATTCTGACCTATACAGTACGACAGGTCTAATCACGGACTTATAGATTTTCCCCTTTAACTTGAGGGGCATCCGTGGGTCGCAAGTTGTTCCAGTGACCTGTCGCCATTTAATCCATCCTGAGTTTATTCTGTGCGTTACGTCTCGGTCTATATCGCCATCCTCCTGCACAAGCGACCCGAGGCATCGAAGTCGGAGCAGATCGGAGCAGATCGGATCGGGTCGGTATACGCGTTCCGGTGAGAGCTATAGGCATAAGACTGGAGAGACCGCCGAAATCGCAGAACAGGTATTCTGTTTCGGTTCTGCTCAATTTCAGGCCAACACTCTCCAGTCTTTGCCACCACGTCTCCAATCTGCTCTGGACCTCTAAGCCGCTTTCGGCAACCAGCACATTATCATCAGCAAACAGCATACACCAGGAAGCCTCTTCTTGGATGTCCGACGTCAGAGCGTCCATTAACATCACGAAGAGGTAAGGGCTGAGGGCCGACTCCTGGTGCAAACTGACTGCCACACTGAAGCTGTCAGTGGTGCCCACTGCAGATCGGACTTGGGTACTGCATCGACTGTACATCGCTCGGATCAACTGCACATACTTCCCAGGCACACCTTTCTCCTTAAGGGCCCACCACAAAACCTCACAAGGCACCCAGTCATATGCATTTTCGAGGTCAACGAACACCATGTACCAGTTTTTATGCACAGCTCCGTATTTCTCTCACAGCTGACGGATAGCGAAAATGCCATCCGTTGTACCCCGACCAGGCATAAAACCGAACTGGTTCTGTGAGATTTCACTTTCTTCTCTCAGCCGCCTTTCAATAACTTTTTCCCATGCTTTCATACTATGTGACATTAGATTTATTCCTCTATAGTTGTTGCACTCAAGCACATCACCTTTGTTCTTGAAGATGAGCACCAGCGAGCTGTTGCATCATTAATCAGGTATGGCTTCCAGCAACGACTTATTGAAGAACAAAGCTAACCACGTGCAGCCATCTACCCGTAATGACTTCCACACTTCAATTGGTATTCCATCTGGACCAATTTTGCCTTACCATTCTTCATTCCATTTACTGCTGTTCTCACTTCACCCACACTTACCATTCTCACTAGTACCTCGTTTACTGGTTTACTCTCTAAAACACCACTTCGTATATTTTCCTCATTCATCAGTCTTTCAAAATAGGCCTCCCATCTATCCTTAATCATTTCATCCTCCGATAGAAGCGTTCCAGCTTCATCCCTTACACATCTTATCCGACTAACATACTTCGCCTTCCTCTCTCTGGCTCTAGCAAGCCGGTACAGATCTTTTTGGCGAGCTGAATTGTCCAGTGTGTCGTACAGTTTGTCCTGAGCTTTTGCTCTCGCTTTTGCCACGGTTTTCTTAGCTTTTTTCTCTCTCACTCTCAACTTTCTTTTTCAACTTATCATAATATAATATAATATATAATATTCCACGACTATCACACAACGCCATCTAGTCCCAAGCTAAGCAGAGCTTGTGTTATGGGTACTAGACAACTGATAAACATACTTATATATTTCTAAATACATACATATTGTTACGAGCTGGGTATGGGATAAATTATTTTACACCAATTAATTTACTAAATATCCTTTATTAACTCAACAACTTATAAACACAAACACTAATTCGCTAATAATCACTATTCTCTTCGTAATCGCTTGTATTCGCATCCGTAGTCGAAATTAGACTGACTCACTCGCCCGCCGTCCGGCCTATTTATACGGTCATGGAAGTTTCCAGAACATTGTCGAACTATCTTATAGTGGAATATTCTAGAAACATCTATGAACTTCTACACAGTACCACAATGGAATGTTCTCGAACCTAGTGGAAACTTCTGGAAACTTCGACCACATTCTCTAACGTTCCAGTGTAATACGGTCGACGTAACACTGCCCCCTCCTTAGACATGCTCGTCCCGAGCATCATTAGTCCCGTAGTATCGCGCCAATCGGTCTACATGGACTATCTTAGGCGCACCTCGTGGACCCTTCTGTATTCGGTAGGTAACATCGTTGATCCTGGTCACGATTCGGTATGGTCCATCCCATTTTGCTTGCAATTTGGGAGACTTCCCTTTGCTGCGCACTGGGTTATGCAACCACACCAGTGAACCCTCGTCAAAACCTCTATGGTTTGCCTTCCGGTCGTATCGGGTCTTCATCTTATCAGACATTTGTTGGCCGGATTGTCTGATATGCTCATATACATCGTTCAACTTGTTACGCAAGTCATTCGCATAATCGGTTACACTGCGTGGGGCATCAGGGGGGGTTCCGGTGATTAAATCTGCAGGCAACCGTAATTCCCTTCCAAAGTTCGCGAAGGCTGGTGTCACAGTCGTACTTTCGTGAACTGCACTACGGTAGGACAGAAGAAATGGCTGTATGTGCTTGTCCCAATCCCTTTGCCTGCTTTCCACAACTTTTGCCAGATATCTCTCCAACGTTTGGTTGAAACGTTCTACCATTCCATCAGATTGCGGATGGTAAGAAGTGGTTCTGGTCTTGTGAGTACCCATCAGTCGACAAGTCTCCTGGAAAACTTGTGATTCAAAATTCCTCCCTTGGTCGCTGTGAATTTCCAAGGGTACTCCAAAACGACAGAAGACTTCCTGAACCAATTTATCTGCGACTGTTGTTGCTTCTTGGTTGGGAATGGCGAAGACTTCTGGCCACTTTGTGAAGTAATCCATGACAACCATGAAGTACTTGTTTCCGTTTTCACTTTCCGGAAATGGTCCTGCAACGTCTAGTGCTATCCGTTCCCAGGGGGCTCCCACGTTGTATAATTGTAAAGCACCTCTGCTGCGTGTCTGGGGTCCTTTCACAGCCGCACAACTAGTGATGGTAAATTCCCGAGAATATTCTCCTTGCGAGAACTTTGCTGTTAAGTTCTCGAGAATATTCTATTGGAAGGGAATTTACAAGAATTTAAAAATTGGATGACTCTATTGTATCGATATATTTTGAGAGTAATAGTTTTGAGTGCATTTGAAAGATTTACGAAGTTTAAGTTAAAAAAAACTGCTCCACAACTTAAATTCTCAGTAAATTCTCCGGAGCAAGAACATTTCCAAGAATATTCCCGAGAAAGTTTTCATAAATTCTCATAAAGTTCGTAAGGTATTAATGTTAAATTATTATTATTTATTTAATTTTAACTTTACGAGTTATACAAAAAATCAGCTTTAATAATTTTTTAATAAAAATAACATTTTAAGAACGGTGTATGGTGTAAATAATTAAAAACAAAGTAACAATCACAATCTTAATAATTCTTGAAATCAAATCGCTAATGCAGTAATGCTATTTGTCCATTGATAACGATTGATCCATGCCATCTAAGTTGATGTGGTCTGTTTCCGCCACGATTACCGGTTCATCCTCTGCCTCATCTTCAGATGTGCTCTCTTCAGATTCGTTGTCTAAATTAATTGTAGGCTCTTCTCTTTCGCTTGTGGCAGAGGTACGTGGACTTAGTTTGTCAGACTCTTTATTTAAAGGTTTCGGTTTATACATAATTTTCTAATTGTGAGCCATCAGACAAATTTTGCCTGCTCTTTCAATGTTGAATTTATTACGTTTTTTGGTACCTATGTATATTTGAAAATGTGGAAAAAGAGCGTTCCACAGAAGCAGAGGTTGCTAGAGCAGTCAAAATTTTTAGGGCAATTACTCCTAATTCAGTTATTGAATATAATGTTTGCCACCACGCAACTGGCTTGACTTTTTTAGCTGTTTCCCAAATAAAATCTTTGCTCCATAAACCAGTGCCACATTTATATTCAGACACTTCTTCGAACAGTTGTTGAACTGAAATACTGTGTCTTTTAGCCAAGCTAAGAACGAACTCCCATACATCTATGTTTTCACTTGATGTCATTGTTGTACCACGATTTTAATACCGCAGCATAGTGCATTGACTTAAGCGCTGTAGCTTTTATATCGCTGAACTATTGTATATGAACGTGTGCTTCTTCGCCTAAAATTTCAGCTTTAGTATTTACGCCTTAAATAAAGAAATATTAGCAATTTCTACTCTGAAACCTCATAGAATAACTTTTTTCCAGTAAAGTATAAAATAACAACAAAAGAAGTTGACTTAAAACCTTGAAATCGAAATATATGGTATTAAAATTGAGCAATTTTAATCCAATTTTAAATTCTCGTAAATTCTCCGTCGAAAAGAATATTGCAGAACATTGCAGAATATTTTCGATCGGAGAACATTCTCCGTAAGAGAATATTCTCTCGACCCATCACTACGCACAACTGGTACATTTGCGGCACCAGTCCTCAACATCCTCTCGACAGTGAATCCAGTAAAACCGCTCTCGTATCTTTAGTAGAGTTCTTTTTACCCCCATATGTCCTCCTGAACATCCATCATGGTAGAGCCGTAAAACATCAGGTACTTTGGCTTTGGGGACAACAATTTGTAGATGACAGTTGTCTCCTCGAGCGTTTTCCCATTTACGGCACAAGACTTCATCCTGGATAACCAAGCTGTTCCATTGTGCCCAATAACTCTTTGTGATGGAACTTAACGCCGCAACATCACTCCACTTGGGCTTCGGAGCACCAGCTTTAATCCACTCAAAGATCGGTTTGAGGTCCGTGTCATTTTGCTGAGCAAGCTGTAGGGTTTCCTTCCATTCATTGCTGAGATCCATTCTTAGCATCCTCACGGGCACTGCCTCCTTAGTCTCTTGCTTGGTACAGTGCTTACAATCTTCTGGGCAAGGTCTTCTAGACAGTGCATCTGCGTTACCATGAGTTCTCCCACTACGGTGTTCAGTAACGAAGTCAAACTCTTGTAGTAGTTCGATCCATCTTGCCACTTGTCCTTCTGGATTCTTGAATTGCAATAACCACTTTAATGCAGCATGGTCAGTTCGCAATTGGAATTTCCGTCCAAGCAAATATTTACTGAAGTGCTGCAAGGTCCTTACTACGGCGAGTAGCTCCCGTCTCGTAACGCAGTAATTTCTTTCCGGTTTGGATAAAGATTTGCTGTAGTAAGCTATAACAACTTCTTGGTTTCCTTTCCGTTGAGACAACACGCCTCCAATTCCAGTATTACTTGCGTCTGTGTCAACTATGAAGTCATTTTCAGTGTCAGGATATCCCAGAATAGGTGTATTGCACAGACGTTTCTTTAATTCCTGAAATGCGATGTTACAGTTCTCGTCCCAACAGAATTGCTGCTTTTCCTCAGTGAGTTTGTGTAGAGGTTTTGCAATGTCGGCAAAATTTTTGACAAACCGTCGATAGTAGGAGCACAAACCCAGAAATGCTCTGACCTGCGTCTTGTCTTTCGGAACTGGCCAATCCTTGACGGCGATGATTTTCTCCGGATCTGTCTGGACACCTTCCTCCGAAACTATGTGTCCTAAAAAGTTTACTTGTCGTCTGAAAAATGAGCACTTTTTCGGACTTAACTTAAGATTTGCCGTCCGGATTTTTGACAACACTCGATTGAGGTTTTGAAGATGATCTTCAAATGTACGGCCCACGATAATGATGTCATCTAAATAGACAAGACATGCGTCTCCGATCAATCCAGCAAGTACTTGCTCCATTAGCCTTTCAAATGTCGCAGGAGCATTGCACAATCCGAATGGCATAACTTTAAACTGCCATAGCCCCTTTCCTGTTGAGAATGCAGTTTTCTCCTTATCCTTAGGGTCTATTTCCACTTGCCAGTAGCCACTTTTCAGGTCTAGCGTGGTGAACCACCTCATTCCACTCAGTGTATCCAATGTGTCGTCGATCCTAGGCAGTGGGTAACTGTCCTTTTTCGTGACGTCGTTCAATCGTCGATAGTCCACACAAAAGCGTGTGTTGCCGTCCTTTTTCTTCACCAGGACCACAGGAGAACACCATGGACTCGATGAAGGCTCTATAACACCATCCTTCACCATACCCTCAATCATCATTTCCACTTCATTTTCACGTGCAACCGGCAGTCTTCTTGGTCGTTGACGGATTGGTAACTGGTTGCCAGTATTAATTTTGTGCTGAACCAGTCCTGTTCTTCCTATGTCAGCATCATTTGTAGAGAAAGAGTCGGCGTACTGAAGTAACATCTTAGCTTTATCCATTTCTATTTCCGTTAAATCGCAGTTTTCTAAAAGTGTTGACACGTCAAATTTCAGGCGGAAAACTTTTCCTGATGGTACACCTTCCATGAAGATTTCCTCTATACCACACTTCAATACTCCTTGATCAACGTCGATCTCACAACGATGTTTCCGCATGAAGTCTAATCCCAGGATGCAATCGTCCACTATGTCGGCCACGATGACATTATGCCGATAGAATTTGTTACCTAATTTTAACTCAACCTCCTTTCTGCCTCGGACGATTATGTGCTGACCGGTAGCTGTCAGTAATTGTATACGGTCGTGGTTATTGAAGAAGTCCCCAAGGAACCGACTTGCTAGATTAGAATTGACGACCGTGTGAGAAGCTCCAGTATCCAACGTCAATTTGCATGGTTTTCCGTTGACTTCGCCTTTGATGATCAGGCTGTTTCCGTCATGGGTCTGTGAGATCGAGATCCTCGGGGCTCTTTCAATACCAGCCAGTACCCGCCCCTCAGTCCTGGCGTTTACTCGTTTCCCTGCTTGCTTGCTCGTTGCTGGGCAGTCGTATCAGTCGCCCTATCTTGCTGGGATTGATTTTCTCTCAGTGTGCTTCGCTTTGGACAGCTTGACCGAAGATGACCCCTTTCTCCACAAGTGTAACACCTAGGGCTATACCCTTGCGGACGATCGCGTACAGGTGATGCCACAACCTCCCTGATACGGTGTGTTCGATGGTCTTGCCTCACTGCCTCTACTTCCAAGGCATGGGCCAAGGCGTCCTTCAGTGTCTCATGATGCCCAAGTCTTACAGCGGCTCTAACTTCCAAGTCACGTATTCCGTCGATGAACGCCTGTACCAGATTGCCATTGATGAGTGCAGGGGCAGACTGGTATGCCTTCCGAACCAACTTTACAACTTCCAAGGCCCACTGCTGTAGGTTCTCGGCACTACGTTGCACACGATCTCTTAACTTAGCGCGAAATACGTGCTCCAAGTGCGCGTCACCATATCTGGACTCTAAGGCTTCCAGCAGCTGCTCATAGGTCACATCCTTGCCAAGAGCCTCAAGTATGGTTAGGGCCTGGTCTCGGAGGCCTAAGGTTAGCGCGGTCATAGCTTGCTCTTTGGTCCACCCATTCGTCTTCATAACGGCTTCAAATTGAATTTTGTAGGCCGACCATGAAGATGTTCCGTCGAATGGCGGCACCTTAAATCCACGTGCCGAAGGTGCAGCAACCACTGAAGGCACAACCCCGTCTCCAGCCCTAAGTTCACCTAAAGCCTTCTTCACCCCAGCAATCTGAACTTCAGCTTCTGAGATACGATTCTCATGCTGGTGAACCTGCTCCTTCATCACCTGGAGCTCCTTGCCAAGTGTTGAATGAAGGTCTTTTATGAGGAGCATCTGCTCTTCTTGGCGGCGAGCCTGCTCCTCTTTATCTTGTTGAAGCTTCTCTTCCAACCGACGGGCCTGCTCTTCTTGGCGGCGGGCCTGCTCCTCTTGACGACGAGCCTGTTCCTGCAACAGCACCATTAGCGCAGACAAGTCTGGCACCGCTGGTGCCGAAGAAACTCCACATGGGCCAGCGACTGGCTCTGTCGCAGGCTGAGCACCACCCGGCGTCTGTATCGGGGAATCTCCAAACCGCCTCTGATCCATGTCTTGCTGCCGTTGACTCCTTGTACGAATACCCTCCGTGTCGTCCTTTGGTAAAATTGGCATAATTTATCCCTCACTTCTGACACCAATTTGTTACGAGCTGGGTATGGGATAAATTATTTTACACCAATTAATTTACTAAATATCCTTTATTAACTCAACAACTTATAAACACAAACACTAAATCGCTAATAATCACTATTCTCTTCGTAATCGCTTGTATTCGCATCCGTTCGCATCCGTAGTCGAAATCAGACTGACTCACTCGCCCGCCGTCCGGCCTATTTATACGGTCATGGAAGTTTCCAGAACATTGTCGAACTATCTTATAGTGGAATATTCTAGAAACATCTATGAACTTCTACACAGTACCACAATGGAATGTTCTCGAACCTAGTGGAAACTTCTGGAAACTTCGACCACATTCTCGAACGTTCCAGTGTAATACGGTCGACGTAACAATATTATAGATAAATTACACCCAGACACAGAACAAATGATCGTGCTCATTACACAAACATTTGTCCTGAGTGGGAATCGAACCCACGACCTCCAGCATAGCAGTCAGGGTCACTAACCACTAGACCAACAGGCCAGTCAGTCATACTCACTTGTTACGTATAATAATACGTTTGTTTACCGTAAATAAACGTATTTTCTTTCTTTTACTCACTCTTTTTTCAGCTTTCAAACTGACGTTTTCCAGTTCTACACTCTGCCATTCCTTGAATTTCTTCTTTTTTTCCTTCAACACCTTCTGTATCTCTGTCGACTACCACCATGTATCCCTCTCTCGTGTGGCCCTTCGTTTTGTCTCTCCTAAAATATCCTTCGCTGCGTCCCTAATACACCCAGCTATCTCATTCCAGCATTGATTCATACATCGATCATTCATGTCTCCCATTTTTATCATTTTGTCCACTACTCGCTCTCTAAATTCCTTTGCACAGTCAGAATGATTGTCTCTAGCATTCGGCCTTTTAATTTAGGCTTGTCCAAGTTGTTGGCAAGTCTTGACCTAGTATTACGCTTAATAACATCCCCGTAAAAAAAAAAACAGTCCGTGTGCTACCTTGGTATGGTATTAGAAAAGAACTTTCCATTTGTTGAGCACATTGGCGTATCTAGGGTTAATTTCCAGGGAGGGCCCGGCCCCTGAGATGCGATGACTGATGAAGCTGAGTCGACGCCCTAATGTAGTCAATGAACACGAAAAGCATCATACTTCATAAATAGCTTGACACTTCTACTAGGAGGTTACAGCTTCCCATGGCCTCTCGCTCTGTACCAGGGCCGGACGCGAGAGGTCGCCACCGCCGATCACCTCCACGAGCACAAGGCGGTGCTTCGCCCAAGCGGAGCAGACCTCCACCGTATGCTCTGTTACGTCCTCCGAGCGATCCACACAATGGTGACACCCGGGCGTATCCTCCCCCTAATCAATCCATCCAACTTCTTGTTTGGCGCCCACTCCATCCATCCACATTTACATGTGTTTCATTCCATCTCTTCACATGACCATACCAAAATCCGGAACAACCGTGTCCGGTGAGGACCTGCGTCAGGCGGAAGGTAAAGACGCCATGGCACATCTCCAGCCACTTTTCAAAGTGAGGACTTATCGCCGCAATCGTGGCGTGCCCAGATTGCTGGGTTGCGGCAGTCGCTCACTCCATGACACCATGAGATCCCCGCCGGAGCTCTGTCCGCCATACCGTGATTTCAGTAGAGTTCACCTCCTCGCGCCACTTCAAAATGTGCGCGAGGACTTTTGCTTCCAGATCCCATGGCGGCAATCCGGCAAGGCTCGCCGTCTTACCGAAGACCGTGCGGTATCCCCGGGTCAGCTAGATGGCCATGACCCTTTGGGACGCGTTCAGCGGCGGGCTGGTCGGCGCCTCAGGGAACGCGCACCGGTACCCCGTAATGGGCCATGGACCGCACGACCCTCGCGTAGAGCCTTCGGGAGGAGGCGTTTGGTTGAATCTAGGAAAGATTGGGCAGGAGCCGCTTGAAGACCGGCCTGCTCCAGTCGAGGACGACTCCCGGGTACTTCATCGTTGAACCGACGCCGATGTGAACCCTTTCTACCGTTATTTAGGAACTCGACAGTGGCGCCGAGGACCATGAAAACACGAGTTACAATTGCCGGATCACCTCAAACTGACGTCTGGGAGGACCTTTTATCCGAATGGCAATGTAGGTGGGAAAGTTCCATCAAAGGCCGACACCTCCAACACGACTTCTTGCTATCGGTTCGCGAGCGGCTGGCTAGGACATGGCTGAAGGTGGATCACTGTGTTGCCCAATTTCTCACAGGTCATGGTATATTTAAGGGTAAATTATGTTCCTTCAAGCTTGTAGTGCCTTTATGTCAATGTTCTACACCTTAATTGAGAATACGAACAATCTGCACATCATATCCTATGGGGATTTACTCTTTGGCAAACTGAACGCAATATTATGTTGGATAGTATTCAGCCTACGTCTGGAGTTATCTATTACACGGACCTTGTGGAAACTAGAAAAAATTGCGTTCAAGTGTTTTTGCCAAACCAATTATTGAAATCAATTGTAACAGCTCACAATTTAGGACCCATAGTGAAAATGTAAAAAAGTAAAGTGTAGAATCCGTGGTGCTTAGCAACTGGGCTTACTCCAGTTGTAAATACCCCCTTTGTGCCTAATGGCCTAGCTTTGTTCTGTCTCCCGCTTGCTTAGGAGGGAAGTGGAAATTATGTTTTTCTTACTCCTCCGCTGTTCTTTTCTGATTAATTTCGTTGCGGGACCCAAGACAGCTTAATCGTTTCTTTGGGATTCATCGAGCTTCATTGCCTCGGCGATTTTTCTGGTGATCGCCACTGTTGATTCTGGCTAACAGAAGTTACAGTGGTTTGGGAATAGCGTGGCGGGCTTGTCCCAAAAAAAAAAGCTCTATCCTATGTAATTTATGTTAGATGGCTTACTATCTAACATTATAAATTATTTTTTGTCTGTAAGCTGTTCGTCACTAAATCGAAATCTACGCATAGACCAAACTGTAGTTCGCCTTATATCTGCAGTGTCATGGTAAGTATGGTATTTTTACCCAAGAATGTATTTTTAAAGCCTACAATTTATGTATGGGATGCTTACGTTTATGCGTGTCCATGTGAGCGACTAGCGCGGCCTTGATTTTGAACGAGCGGTTGCAGTGGTCACAGATGAACTGGGCATCTGTGTGCTTCTTAGTGTGACGCTGAAAATTAAGAATATCGAATATAAAATCAACAGTTCTTTAAAAAAAATCAGATCGAGGGTAGCGATTTAGTGATTGAAGCAACGACTATTTAGTCTATAGCCAAGTAATATTAGATTAATTGTCGTCCATTTGTCCTGAAACTTGAAGTGAGCCTTTGTTTTATTTCTTTCTAAAAATCTGTCAACTAGCCATCGTAAGAAGCTGCGGGTAATTTTGATTGGCCCTACCGAGTGACTGACAGGACTAGACAAAGACGAAACTACCCTTAGTCTGCCTTAAGTTAAGTAGGTAAGTCGAGTGTAGATTTTGGAACATATCATACTCGTAAAAGTTTGTGAGGATGTATTTTTGTTACTCTTCACGCAAAAACAACTGAACGGGTTGTGATAAAACTTTACAGCAATATAGATTATACATCAGAATAACACATAGGCTTTTGGTCACTGAGTCCCTACACGTGGTCCGTGGGTGGTGCTAATCCGGTGACACTAATTGGTGGTAGGTTTCGACCGATGGCTTGCAACCGTCCCACTGGGCAAAGACGTACCGCCAAGCGGCCTAGCCGTCTTCCGGTACGATGCTCAGTGTAGCCAATTCAGAGGAGTTGGGTCGAAATTGTTGTTCCATTGCAGGCAGACCAACCAGGCTCGCGCTGATATGGGTGTACTGGGAGACTAGTCGCGGAGGGTAGCGGGATTCGAGGCACAGTGCGCCGCTGGCCGACCGCAGGTAGTTGGGGGCCCAAGTAGTGTGTTAGCCACACATGAAAGGCTGCCCCGCCAACTATTGTGTTATCTGTTGTGTTAACTATTGTGGCGAAAGCTGGAGGGCATAACCATGCCTCATGAACTTGTTAGCATCTTCAAGTATTGGTACAAACACCAGGTTAATAACAATGTCAGATGGGCGGGCGCATTATCGGAGCCATACAGGCTAGAATGTGGAGTGAGACAGGGTGGGTTATCTTCACCCACACTTTTCAATCTTTACATGAATGCACTCATCGTCGCGCATAGTAGTCGGCATGTTGGATGCTATGTTGATGATGTGTGTGTAAACAACCTGAGCTATGCAGACGACATGGTGCTGCTGAGCGCGTCGGTGTGTGGATTGCTCGGGCTGTTGAAAATGTGTGAAGAGTACTCTGGCAGCCATGGTCTTATGTATAACGTTGTAAAATGCCAATACATTGCTTTTCAGGAAGGCGCCAAATGCCCACAGTATGTGCCCTCTATTCGTCTGAATGATGTACCATTGCAACGGGTGTATACATTTAAATACTTGGGGCCCTGGGTAACGGCCGACCGAAGGACCATGTCGACATTGAGCGGGAGCGTAGGGCACTGTCTACGAGAGCAAATATGATAGCCCGTAGGTTTGCACGATGTTCAAAGCAAGTAAAGATTACACTTTTCAAAGCCTTCTGTACACCCCTATACACGTGCAATCTATGGGCATCTTACTCACAAGCTACTTACAGTGCCCTCCGGGTCCAGTACAATAACGCGTTCAGGGCAGTGTTGGGGCTGCCCCGCTTCTGCAGCGCCTCGGGCATGTTTGCGGAAGCGCGCGCCGACCGTTTCCACGCCACCATGCGCAAGCGATGTGCGTCCTTGGTGCGCAGGGTGCGGGCTAGCTCCAACACTGTCCTGGTTATGATTTCCAAGCGCTTTAATTGTCCCTTCATTGGGCACTGTTGTGGCAGGCATGTCTTAAGAGTGTAATTTGTTATGTTATGATTTCAGTTATAAGGTTATAAACAAGATACTTACTAATTAAATTTAAAAACCCGCAACGCTTTAAAGAAAAGCGAACATTTAAAAAACACAAAAGAGCTAATGACCTTGAAACGGCTGAAACGATTTAGTAAAACAAAAAACTAAGAACCATCGCTAGAAAACCTGCTTTCAAATGAAAAAAAAACTGCATTCAAATCGATTCACCTGTTTAACTGCAGCTACGGTTCCACAGACAGACAGACACACACACATAGCGGTCAAACTTATAACACCACTGTTTTTGCGTCGGGGTTTAAAAACACTTACACGTCATTATTTTGTTGTCAGCACTACCCTGAGAAGTAACACCGAAACAAACTCAGAGGTCAAAGTATGCCCCTCTTTGAGGAGTGGCTGGAGAGGCGCCACGGCGTCCTTAACTTCCGCCTGACGCAAGTCCTCACCGGACACAGCTGTTTCGGGAGGCTCCTGTGTCGGATAAGGCGAGAGAAAACGGCCGGGTGTCACCACTGTGCGGATTGCCCAGAGGACACCTCCCTCCGCTGTAGGTCCTACCCGCCTTGCGGCATACGGACCATGGAGACACACTCCGGTAATTGCGTGGCTGCGTATGTCTTTACAGTTTGCTCTGCCGGAGTGTGCTTTGTAAACTCCATCGTTCTTTTTTCGTGTACCCTCTCTACTTTCACTTCTCCCCATTCTGGGGCGTGCTACACCACACAACGTGACTATGCGCACGAGTAGCTCTATTTGGCTTACCGATCAACTAAATAGCTGTTCCTAACAGTCCTAGTGCTTATTAAAGTTGTTGTACCTAACTGTCCTATCTAGTACTCTACGGATCCTACTGCAACTCCAATACCTTCCTCTTGCTCTGCCATTTGTGAGCAAATGACCTCAGCTTTTGAAAGCCTTCTGGACTGGCTACGAGCTCCCTGTGATAAACCGGCCCAATCTCCTCTCTGCTCCAGTCCTCCAACATTACCTCCCGCTCGTCTGCGTACAGCGGACAGTCCCACAGAACATGGTCTCGAGTTTCGTCCGCCAGCCCACAATAGCACAAAGCCGTGTCGACATTATGCATAGCATAGCGACATTTTGTGCAGCCGACTTCTGAAGCTCCCATGTCCCGTGACAATCTGCGAGTCCGGCTCCACCCAGACGAATGAAAACCTATCGACCACGTCCGTGAAAAACGAGAACAATTCTCTACCGTCCGTCAACGACCGCCATCGTTCCTGCCAATGAGCCATGACCTCCGCCCTCACCTTCCCGATGACCACCTTGCGCTCCCTGCTGACCAACCCGGAACCCTCCTGCGCGACTCGTCCCGCACGACAGACCTCCAGGTCAGCCAGAATCACTCCTGCCAGGTAACGCCGTGGTGCTGACCGATCTGTATGCCTTCCAAAGAAGAATGAGTGCCGGACGTTGCGTGCGGAGCAGCGTACTCCGCACTGCGGACCTACCTCGCCACACTCCGCCACCATACGGCCGCACCATATGTTAAAATTGCCACATAAGTCCCTGAAAACAGGACTTTAAGGGCACGGTACCTGATGCCCCAGGAAGAAGCGGATATCCTCGACATCTTCCCGAAGACGTTCACAGCCCTTTGGCCGGCCAAACCAGCATGCGGCACGTAGGAGCCCGCTTCGTCGACTACAACGCCCAGCAACTTGGCATGCACCACGTGCGCGATCGAGGCACCGTCCATGCGAATGGTAGGAGGACGCTTGAACTTCCCTTTCAATGTCAGGGTCTGCGACTTCGCAGCTGAAAAAGAGAGCCGGTTCCGTTTCCCCCAAGCGGATACCAGCTCCAGCGACGACTGAGCAAGAGGACAGTGGAGCATACAGTGAAGTTCTGCCCCGCGCGGGTGGAGCACCACCGTGTAGAAGTGGAGGTGATCAGCGGCAGCGACCTCTCGCGCCCGGCCCTGGCTGGACCATGGTAAGGAGCGAGAGGGAATGGGAAGCAGTCGCCTTCTTCTGCGAAGCAGTAATGCTCGCGAAGGAGGAAACGGAACGGGTGAGGGAGATTCCACAAAGTCGCCCTCACGCCCCCAGCAGCAGCCGCCGCAGGAGACGCTTGGGCGTCGGGGGTCGCGAGACGATCTCCGGCCACCGTAGGCGCGGGCCTGCGGACGGCGAGTAATGGGTAGCTCGCCGTCCGATCAGGATCAGGCCCGAGGATCGACGGCGCGTACTGTTCACACGCGCCTCAAAGAGATGTTAGCAACACCTGACGGGGCCCGTCATGGCCGATGCCTGCCCGGTCGCGGATAGATTCGAAACAGAGTTACCGCTCCCCTGAGCACTCCACCCAGTGCGGGAGAAGTCATTGGATGGTTTCCAACACCAACAAAAAAAAAAGAGGTCAGTCTCTTTTAAAGTCCATACAATCTGTACTGGTATTTATTCCTGCAACATACCTATTATGTAGTTAAACTCGTTAAAAACTTACCGACAGCGCAGAATAAGAAGTATAAGCGCAGGGACAGGCGTGACATTGGTACGGCCGCTCGCCGCGGTGCAAGTTCTCGTGGGACTCCAGGTTGCTCTTAGATATGAACACCGCTGAACACAGCGAGCACGGGAACCTTGATGGTAAAGAACTTTAACATTGGTTTAGTTATTCATCGAAAGTCCTAGTTTTATTTAAAAGTAATTAATAATTCTAAACACCGCCGCGCCGCCAGCGACTACTGACGCCATTGCTAATAATATTCATGGCTTCGAAATTGCGCTGAGCACAAGTTTCGGTTGTGATAGCCACAATCCTGTCAGGTACCGTCAAGTCAATATCTAAGGCGTTTTCCCTCCCAATTGGAAAAGAACGTCTGATAACACCATGCGTTCTCGTCGTGCGATGAAAATGGTCGTTCGATGATTCAACAGCGGTGTCCTACCTGATTGATCGTTTGATGCTCATCTCGCGATATTGTTTCAATAATCACAAATTACAGTGTATCTCTAGTCAAAACTTATAATTAAGGTTGAACTACTAGGTTGACATATTGTTGTGTATGTCGTTAACTTATAATTAAGGTTGAACTACTAGGTTGACATATTGTTGTGTATGTCGTTAATTTGTGGCAAATAAATTCTTTTTCTTTCTTTCTTTCTAACTAGTCGCGGGCTCGAACTCACTGGTGGGCTTGGCCAAAAAGCACGCTGTCTCAACTCGCATCATGTCCGACAGAGAAATATCAGTGATGAGCAGTTAGACGCTAGTCTACATGTACAATGTCTAGTTTACAGGCACACAAACACCCCTGCACCGTTCCGAACAAAAACGACCGCGCAAAAAATAACGAAACGTCCTTTGGAAAATTGAGTTTTATGAAAAAACCACTGCATACTCGTATATCAATTACAAAGCAAGTTTATTGAACTCTCCTATAATTGAGGTTTGTCGGAGCCGACTTTGTTTTGGAGATTTTGCACTTCTTTTACTACTTATTTACGCCCAAAATTAGCAAGAAAAACAAATCTTTGTTGGGTTATAACTTTTTAATGGCTTTTTATTTTACTATTCTGTTTCCAGACAGACAAAATTAATAATGAGACAAAACGATATCATGTTTAACTTTGGATGTACAATGTCAAACAGTGGAGTAATACCCTCCCGAAATTTGTATGGACAAAATATCGTCTAATGCAACCTTAACAATCGTTTTCATCTTAAATCATTTGTAGAATTGCCGAGTGTGTGTCGGTGGTGTCACATATGATGAGGATACGTGCACTGGCGAAGGTATAATTGACATTGACATAGCAGTTGAAGACAATTACATTCTGTAGTTTACTTTTAACCTTAATTTTTGTACTGCATTCAAATATTTAAAATATTGTTACGAGCTGGGTATGGGATAAATTATTTTACACCAATTAATTAACCAAATATTCTTTATTAACTCAACAACTTATTTACACAAACACTAATTCACTAATAATCACTATTCTCTTCGTAATCGCTTGTATTCGCATCCGTTCGCATCTGTAGTCGAAATCAGACTGACTCACTCGCCCGCCGTCCGGCCTATTTATACGGTCATGGAAGTTTCCAGAACATTGTCGAACTATCTTATAGTGGAATATTCTAGAAACATCTATGAACTTCTACACAGTACCGCAATGGAATGTTCTCGAACCTAGTGGAAACTTCTGGAAACTTCGACCACATTCTCGAACGTTCCAGTGTAATACGGTCGACGTAACAATATGGAGCTAGCAATTTCAAAAATAGGATATCTTCATTCTCAACTTCTTTCTCTTTAAACGCTCTAATTTTATCTTCTTCGATTTGGATCATTCGACGCTGATATTCGGATAAAATCTGATTGATTTCCTTTGCGTTTTCTTTTTTGAGGTCCAGTTTGAGATCCACTATCCAAAGCTTCAGCGGACAAGGTACTCGTGCTCTGTGCGGACAGTGCGCTCGGGTAGACAGTGGTTCGTCATCAGAAGATATCACCTCGGTTCTATTAGACAATGTAGTAGAATTATCTTCATCGGGCAACTGAAGATTTTGCTCTGATTTTGAATTACGGTTTCTTGAGAAACACTATTACCTTCGGTTAGTCGAGGCATTGAAACTTCTTTTATAAACAACATAAATTGGTAAAAGGTCCACTTTCCTGAGTAATTTGGTCTAACAAAATATGGACTTAGAATTCAACCCTGCGGAACCTCTATGGCGATGGTAGTTTCTAACTTTATACTTATTTGGAACAGCATTATTTTAAAGAAATTCTCCGAATTGATCAAATAATAATTTGGAAAATACCAATTCCTTTCTTGTGCACTGCTGTGGTGCAATTTCTCTAACAGGTGTCATAATGAACTCAATCGAAAGCCTTGTACAACTTTTAATATAAACTAAGTTTGACGCGAAACTTGGTAGAGAATGTTAAAATAGTTACATCTAGGTATAAGACACGCATCATTATCATATCAACCGAAAGACGTCTAGTGCGGGATATAGGCTGCATCAAGTGTCGCCAGTTCAACTGACTCTGTGCTTCTCGCAAACATCGAATAGGAATAGGACAATAGCTGGCTGAACTAGTAACGTACTCCACCTCATCCCTAATAACACTTTCCGTGCCCAGCACCCAGCATACCAATGGGTCGTCCGCAACCCGCCTCCGAGTCCCAGTCTTCCCAAATCTAACTAATAAAAAATGAATTGGACAGCGAAAGTGTCAAGCGGTGTTTTTATAAGACTTACTTATTTCGCTTGGTAGAGAACTTGTTGAGCGTAAGGAAAGGTCTGCCACGTCCCTTGCGGCCAAGGAATACGGCGCGCGCCCGCAGAACTATCTCCGCGTCCGGAGCGACGCAACGCTTCTCGTGTTTATACAAGTTTGTAGTGCTGTGGGTAAGAAGAGGATAGTTATTGGAACTTCAACTCGTAAGCTGGGCTTGGGTCGTTACCACTGCTAGCATTTTAAACCCTCAATAAATGTTTGAACTTCTAGGAACTTTTAGGCAAAACTTTTTTCTGTATGCTTATTTTTAATGTCTATTGCAGATTTCTCTTTATCCAGCCTTTCAGTTTTACGAGGTGCATTCAATAAGTACCTAGCCTCATCGCCAGAGGGCGCTGTAGTTTCAAAAGAGTTTTACCACAGTGTAGCACATTATTTTTTAATTCTTTTTTCAAATTTTCATTCCAATCCCTTCATTTGTTTTAATTTGACAACTTATGGAAGCGAACGTGTCGATCGGTTTTACAAAAATGGAAAAAGAGCAATATCGTTCGGTGATTCGATTCCTATTTTTGGAAGGGAAAACGCGCATCGAAATCAAAGAGCGCTTGGATGCTGTGTACGGTGACTCTTCTCCATCGATGGCCACCGTCAAGAATTGGTTCAACGAGTTTGCACGTGGCCGTACGTCGGTTTTTGATGAACCACGTCCAGGTGCACCGAAAACAGCTGCTAAGGAGGAAAACATTAAAAAAATCCATGATCTCGTATTGGCAGATCGCCGATTGAAGGTTCGGGAGCTAGCTGAGACTGTAGGCATTTCAGAAGGAACAGTGCATCATATTCTTCACGAGGAACTCGGCATGAGAAAGCTGTCGGCGCGATGGTTGCCGCGTTTACTCACACCAGAAAACAAGCGCAACCGTGAGACCACATCGGAGACGTGTTTGGCGCTGTTTAAGCGGAATCCAGCGGAGTTTTTGCGTCGTTTTGTGACCGTCGATGAAACCTGGATCCACTGGTACACACCAGAGACCAAGGAGCAATCAAAACAATGGATCCAGACCGGGGAACGTGCTCCAAAGAAGGCGAAAACTGTAAAATCGGCCGGAAAAGTTATGGCCACCGTTTTCTGGGATTCACAAGGTGTGATCTACATCGATTACCTCGAGAAGGGTAAAACAATTACAGGGCTTTACTATGCCGATTTATTGGGCCGATTCGACGCCGAATTAAAGAAAAAACGACCCCATCTGGCGAAGAAAAAAGTGCTGTTTCACCACGACAACGCACCGGTTCACACGTCTGCCGTTGCCATGGCCAAATTGGTCGAATTACGCTACGAATTGCTGCCCCATCCACCGTATTCTCCAGATTTGGCCCCTTGTGACTTCTTTCTGTTTCCTAATCTGAAAAAATCACTCGCCGGGAATAGATATGGATCGAATGAGGAGGTTATCGCCGCCACGGAGGCCTATTTTGCAGAGTTTGACAAAAACTATTTTTCGGACGGGTAAAAAAGTTGGAGCATCGCTGGGCTAAGTGTATCGAACTAAAAGGAGACTATGTTGAAAAATAAATTGCCACTTTTCCAAAATTTTCGTTTACTTTTTGTAGGCTAAGTATTTATTGAATGACCCTCGTATTTTTACTTCATTTGGAATTTGAAAAGTCTCTGACAAAGCTCTGCAGATTAGCTTACCTTCTAAAATCAACACCACATGCATAGCACACTAAATACCGCTGTCCATGCTTTTCCTGAAAATGTCGACTGGCTGCAGGTAATGTGTCCAATAGACACTGGCAACAAACACATCTGGAATCAATATAATAGAATCTAATTAGCTGATAATATAATATTTCCCATTGCAAGTCGAGAGCATGAAGTTTTGAGTGCCCCCGCCGGTTTTTGCACTGGAATAGTATCTCTCTGAATCTGCGTAACCTGGACAAGTACTGTCATCTGTACGCAGATGACAGTACTTGTCACGCCCAACAATACCAAACTGAAATAGGTCATTGTTATGCAGCAGGAAAAGAGGTGCAGAGAATACAGTCCCCTGAGGAACTCAGAGGACCGTTCACTAAGGAAGTCTGATTTCCAGCTACAAAAATGAGCTGGGATGCCATAAGCAGGAAGCTTGCTGAGTAGACTTGCGTGCCAGACCCTGTCAAAGGCCTTCGAGATATCAAGCGATACAACAACAGCTTCGCCGTGTTTCTCAATGGTTTCGCTCCAGCAGTGCGTGACATACACAAGAAGATTGCCAGTTGACTGTCCCCGGCGAAAGCCATATTGACGGTCGCTGAGAAGATCATTGTTTTCAAGGTATGTCAGCAACTTACTGTTTAGTACCCTTTCCATAACCTTGCACAGAATGGAGGTAATGGCGATCGGACGGTAATGAGCGGGGTCTGCACGGTCGCCCTTTTTAGGCACAGGTTGTACATTTGAAGCTTCCAGGATTTTGACACCGTCCTTTTATAAAGAGAGAGGTGGAACGCGTCAACACAGGAGACAGTTCAGGTGCACACTGCTTCAACACTCTCGCTGGAATGCCATCAGGCCCGTTAGCCTTGTACACGTCAAGACTGCTGGACTGCTATCTCTGGCAACGAAGAGTTACACCTCGTTGTAACTGCACGTGCAGTTGAATTATGTTACGTGAATTGCTTGCAAAGAGAGATGCAAATAGATTTGCTTCCTCACTTGCAGAGTGAACCAACGACCCATCAGTTTTCAACATTGGAGGTAAAGTGGGACGACAGAAATTCGTTTCAACCGCTTTCGACAGAGAGCACAACTGTTTACTACCCGGAGGGTGCGATGCTAGTTTGGCCCCGATACGTCAACCATGGTCAAAACGTGTCCTACGCGTAGGACCCACTTGCAGAACTTGGCGGCAGCATTAAAGGCTCTTTTCCTCGCGCGAACCCTCCGAGCTCTAACTTTTCTGTTGCGGACCTTGATCCAGGCTTGGTGCCTGCAGCCTCTTTTCGGGCCTCAGCGTAGGCGCATTCTGCAATAGACCAAGGCCCGGAATTGTAACCGACTGGGATGTCGGAGAATGAAATAAAATACTCCATCCCCTGCCGAATCCCGTCCGCAATCACGTCAGCACAGCACCAGGGGTCACCCGAGGAGAAGCACAATTGCCCCCATGGATAAGATGCAAAAAAGTGCCACATCTCATCCCAATCTGCTGACTCGTATCACCACACTCGTCTCGTCCCTCTAGCTAGGACTCTCATCTGGGAGAGCAGGTCGATACGGATTTCACCAGGCAGTGGTCAAATGTTCCCACTGGGGCTGAGACCGATACTGAATGGCTGCCCAGGTCAGTTGTTGTGTTGTGTTGTTGTTGTTGTTGTTGTTTGTTGCTAGCTCAGGAGTCAGGGTTTCAAACGAAAATGTATAACCTTTTTTATATCAATAAAACAATAAAACATTATTATTATTATTATGTCGTTTATTAATTTTCTATACATATATAAATTATAATTTTAAATATTTCTTACAAATCATATAAAAAAGAAAAAAAAAACATTTAAAATTATAAAAAATAGTAGTCCGCCGGTGTCGGGAGCAGGGTCCAAGCTACCGGTGGTTAGGGCTCCAGAGACAGGAACCTCCTCACAATGCGAGCCGCATCGAGGAGTACTGCCTTCTGTATCAGGCCCTTGATCCAACCGTGCAACGACAGCTTCGACAGGTGGTCGTCGAGGCTTTTGGCTATCAGGCCGTTGGCGGTAACGACTATCGGCACAATGACAGCCGAGTCCACATTCCACATATCGACAACCTCGTGTGCTAAATCAAGATATTTCATTTGTTTCTCTTCCTCAGCTTTCACGAGGTTCTCGTCATGTGGGATGGTGACATCGATTATCATAGTGCGGCGCGCTAATCGGTCTATCACCACTATATCAGGCTTATTTGCAACAATAGTCCTGTCAGTGATGATAGACCGATCCCAGTACAACGTGACATGGTCATTTTCGAGAACTGGGTCGGGCACATATTTGTAATACGGCACCTCAGAATCCACAAGTTTGTATTTCAAAGCAAGTTGCTGGTGAATAATCCTGGCCACTTGGTTATGCCTGTGCAAATACTCGCTGTTAGCAAGACGAGAACAACCAGAGATAATATGTGTGATGGACTCACCCGGACGATGGCATGCCCGACACACGTCAACCGTCCCATCCTTCATAATATGTCTCCGGTAGTTATTCGTCAAGATAACTTCGTCCATAATCGCACAGACAAAACCTTCAGTTTCCCCGAAGAGGTCGCTGAAACGTAGCCAGGCCACGGACGCTAAGAAATCTACATCAGGCCCATGAAGAGCCCGATAAAAGCGCCCGTGAAGCTCCTTGCTTTTCCATATCTCCTTGCGGTCATCAGCAGTGAGTACTACAGGTTTGCGCCAGTTCTCTTTTGCTATGGACAACGGGGTGAGTCCCTTGTCCACTGAGACCACATCTCGGTGCATACCCACGTCGGTTTCTAGAAAATATTCTCTTAGACTGCACACCTCGCGGTTGTGGAGAGTCTTAGCGTTTAAAAAGCCTCGACCTCCACACTTCCGCGGGATGTACAGTCTCATCACCGATGAACGTGGGTGATGCATCCGGTTTGCGGTCAGCAGCGTACGGACCCTCCTATCCAGGGCGTCGAGTTCGGTCTGAGTCCATTTGAGTATTATATTATATATTATTATTATATTATATATTATTATTATATTATATATTATTATTATATTATATATTATTATTATTAATTGCGACACTGCATAATCCGGTGTCCACGAAGGATACCCCACAACGGGCTCCGTCGCATAGACATGGAGCCCAAGCACGTGTCCACGCGCATAGGCACGGGCCGGGTACCCATCGCGGGAGCCCATTTAACGCAGTTTCAGCCCATTAGTTTTTTTACCCGACTGCCCCAGAAAGAGGGTAATGGTTTTTGAAAGAATGTCTATTTCTTTGCTACACCCCATAGCCTAAACAGCTGGATGGATGAGGTATATTACAATTGGAAGAAGAAATGGGTTACATTGACCCCAAGCTACATGGGACAAAGAGGAATAATTAAGGCAGTAGTAAAATGTAGCACAATCATTAACTGATTACTTTCAAAATAAAACCATGCTTACTCAAACATAATTCCATTCACGATATAGAAGTCTGGTGGCGGCGGAGGAGGCTTCACTGTTTGCATAATCCTTCCCAACGTATTGATCAGTAAATCTTTATCCTCTCTCAATTCCTCATATTGCTCCCTCAGCTCTGCTACAAATGACTTCTGCTGCCATGGCTTTAGCATTGCAAAGCGGTGCTTCTTAGGCCGAGATAGGCTGTACTCGTCATCTGGAAAGTATTCTTCATCAAAATTGTCCTGTTCTGTTTCTTCTTCTTTTATAACTGGTTGGTGATTTGAACCAGTCTGTGAAACATAAGATAGAACTATTAACAATCTCAACCCGCTCCTATGACTACTCTCTGATTCAATACCATTGTTACCAATATGCTAGAACACTACTGTAGATTATAAAATTAATTAAAAATTGATAGAAATAGTTTAATCATTTTTATTGCACCTGAGCTTATATGCATATTTGCTTTGAAAAAATAATGTATTATTGAGTGCCTACCTCAGATGTAATTCCATCTTCAAGATAATCACACTGGTATTCGTCGTCTTCGGGTTCTAACTTAATTGAAATGTATTCTCCATGTTTCTGAGCAGTTTCAATTATATTATTAACTTCTGTGCAGATTTCAGAAGGCTCAGAAGTTGGGAAATCTTCATCGGAAGACTTCGCATTCTCATCATCGTCGACAACAACCAAAACAATCATATCGTCTTCAGCCTCCATAGCTCAAAGACTAACCAATTTCATATGTTATTACCTGAAAATAATTTGGTTTTGTTACTATTTCAACCATTCCAATTTATTAAAAAATGCAAAAATATTTTCAAATAATTTTGACAACACCGATAAGCGCCACGGATTTTTTTTTTCACTTTCATGTTTTCAACAATGCAAAGGTCCATCTTTATTAAACCCAAAGAGAATATAATTTCATTAAACCTAGATAATTGCTAGGAGTTTATTTACTGCTACGTAGCTATCATAAAATAAAAAGAATTTCCAAAACTGACCACTTATTTGGTATTTTGAATAGTATTGCACTATATTTTACTTGACAAACACCGAGTAATTCAGAAAAAAATCAACACAACGTACCTAATCCATTTTTATTCCTTTGCCTGCCTGACTTTTGAGCGCAGATTAAAAAGACATATTACCGATTGGTTCTTTGTTCGGTTTTTTTGAAAATCCTGATATTTTCAAAGAATTTAGAAAAAACTGCAGACAATTACTACAGAGCTCACTATTTAAATTAGAGTAAGTATTCTCAAAATGCTTGCCCTTCTCAGGAACACTGGCGACTAAAGGAAAAAACAATTTTCTTATTCCCGCTTTATGCTTTCAATTTCCGAACCATATGACACTGACAACAGTCACGACATTTGATTTGACAGTAAGTTGACACTGACAGCAACCAAGTTTAGACAAGTCTGCGTGATTTGTGTGTGTGATTTGAGAAAGTTTGAGCATGAGCATTTTTATTAGTTTTCCTTGTTTATAATATTACGTCAATTTTTCATTAGATAGAGCATAACGCAAAACAGCAACAGAACAAACGTTCTAGCTACTAACTAAGAACTTTTGCTGTACTGCACAAATACGTGACAAGAAAATCGTTTCCTATGTTTAATTGGCGCTAAAATTTCATAAACATTTTATAAAAGTTATCGATAAAATCTTGTAAGAATGACTTTGATGAACATAAGTAATTTGTTTTCATCAGTGCTCTCTAGTAACACAAAAGTGTTAACCCTAGAGAAAACATTATCTCAAAGTATACAGGACTTCAAAGGTAATGCTGATTTGTCTGCTTACTAAACTCTATCTTTGAATAGATCTTACTTAGAAATGTGAATATATGTTTGGAAGTTCATTAACAATCAATCACTGTTCAAAGACTGGCCGGATTTAGATGAAATTTGGCTCGGCTAGACCATGACCTAACCTGGATTAGGAAATCCCTTTTTACCTCAGGTTTTTACATTTCTCTGGAATAATTACCGACATTTTTGCGGGCAAAGCCTGGCAGAACCTAGTATTAAATAAAATATTTGAACAGATGCATACTTTATCAACCCTATTCATATCTATTTGCTCTTAAACTAATATGTATACAATAATTTCTTTTCAGATCTTTTGTCTGACTTTGAGCAGCTTCTCATTGAATCTGATAACTATAAGACACAGTTTATTAAACAACAGGAAAGATGCAGCAGGTATGTTAAAATATCAACATTCTGTTTAAATATAAAAGGAAAAATAGCTCCAATAAGAGTAAATGGTTAATTATATGACCATAAACATTAACTGGTTCAGACTTCTTCAAGCATATTTTTGAAGTCTTCAACTTCAAGCACAGGTACAGTAGATGTGATTTCCCCCCCCCCCTTCCCCCCATAAAAAAAGGTGGTGGTGTTCCACAGTGGAAATCTTTCAACAGTAATGCTGATGATGATAATCTCAATATGATGAATATGATGTGATTGTGAATGGTGATATAATTTATGAAGGTACATCAAAATATTAAATTCTCTTTTACCTGCTGAAATATAAATGAAGGAACAAAATAAATAAAGACACGACTAAGAAATTTCTTTCTTAACCTTTGTTTGTAATTTTATTCACTCATAGTAAATTAATTAATTTTCAGTAACACTTGCAGTAGTGCAGAGGCTTTAAAAAGGATTATTGAATCAAAAGACAATATTATACAATTAGTAGGTGAGTAACTCAAAATCCCTAATGATAAATGGTGAGGAGCTATGAGCTACTCCGTAACCAGTTTGTACATCATCAACATCTTCCTGCCCTTGTCCCATGTTACAAGGCCTAAATGACAAATACCAGTTGCGGTCTCTTGACTCTATGTGATGTCTTGGTCTCCAGTCGGAAATTAAAGCGTGAACTACCACCTTTACACGTTTTTTTGTTTCATTCTGTACTGGCCATCACGCTATCACTGACTCCTTTTTCTAATAACACTCCTCACACAATCCATCCATCCGTTGACATTGTATACTCTGAACTCATTTGTAACATGCATTTCATCCCTCCTCTGTACATGACGGTACCATTTCAAACAATTCCCTTTGAACTTTTCAGGCACTGGTCTCTTTCAATCTTCCTCTACTATACTCATTTCTCACTTTATCCATTCTTGTCACTCCACACATCCATCGCAACATTCTCATCTTCACTACATGCATCTTTCATCTTTTTCACAGCCCAACATTATGATTCATACAGTAGTCTTATCAAGGACTTGTTCATTGTCCCCTTTTACTTGAGGGGCATCCGTGGGTCGCAAGTTGCTCAAATAACCTTTTTTTACCAACTTCAAAAAATGAGGTTCTGTATTCGACCAATAAGTATGTACATATTTATGTTGCTATGTCTGCGATTTTCTCAAAAACTTCTGATCCGATATGGATTCGGTTTTCGTTTTTAAATGCACATTTCATGGAAGGTTTTTTTTTAAGATTTTACATGTATAACTAAAATAAATTCTTTGTAAATGCCAGTAGCAACTAACAAATAGACCACCTGTTCCTTTCCAGCTTCAACACTAACAAGATTAAACGAAACAAAAGACTTGAAAATATTAGATGAAGTATTCAAAATACTATTTGGAGAAACTCCAGCACCTGTGCCAATGGTCCAAGTCAACATGAAGAGTGAGGAGATTAAAAACAAAACTTCACCAATAAGTATTAAGAAAGAGGTTCACTCCTCTTTAGAGGATTTGTCCTTCAGAGATGAATCAGTGTCTGAGATTGAAGGCACACCAACGACGGGACGTATCAGTCCAATAATACAGACAAAGAAACTTAAAAGCTCTTTGATAACTTCCACTGATTTTAGAGATAAGAAAAAGTGTCCGGATAATTGGTAAGTAAAAGCTCTAATTTTAAAATTAAGTCCTGGATTGTAATGTTTCATCAGAGGCGTGTAGGCGAATTTACTGCTTGATTTCGAACGTTATTTGCCCGATGGCTAATTCCCCGAAGTCATCAGATCGAACGTCCGAATTACCGAAATTCCATAACATCAATGTTTCTTTTCCATAACATAAATTGACCGTCCGTTTCGCCGAAAACCCATTGCAGCCGTAGTCCTATCCATCGAATGTCTATTGGCTCGACGTTTCAGTAAGTCGGTACTATTCTACATGAAATTAAAATTAAAAAAAAAAATTTAAACAAGCTTTTATCTGGGACAATGAACTTTAACTATCTTCAACCACATCATAGCTTACCATCAGGTGAGAAAGTGAAAGTAGATGGTTAATTCTAAATTAACTCCCTAGTTTAGCCAGCAAGCCAATAGGGAATTGCACTCGATATGAGAAAAAAACAAAAATATATTATTGAGATAGCTTAGGCAAAAAGCAGTCGGAAAATGTTAGTTTTAGTTTATAAAATAACAAAATAAATTTTAAAATTCAATTCAAAGTTTTCAGTTTTTTAATCTGTTTTTTAACAACATGGAATAGTAGCCGCCATGTTATACGTCATACGGCTATGTAAACAATAAAGTGTCAACTGATCAGCGTATCTATGCTTTGTACTTTTATTTACATAGCCAACTGACGTCATGACCACAGAGCAATATGGCGTCCACTGCGTCCAGCGTTTTCGTCAAATTACGCGCGAAATTTGAAAATGTAAAATTTAAATGCATTTTTATGCTTGAATAAAAATTTTGTTTTTTTTATTGGTTTATCAGCACTATAGAATCTAATTGAGACACTTTTCAAAAATGGGTGTAATACCCTATTATAGCCTATGTGTTATTCTGGTGTATGAGCAATGTTACTGTAAAGTTTCATTAAAATCTGTTGAGTAGTTTTTGCGTGAAAGAGTAACAAACATACATCCTCATAAACTTCACATTTATAATATTAGTAGGATAATGTAAGACTAACGGGAATTTATAAAGACGTTGATGACGAAAATAACTTTTATCGAGTACCTATCTAAAGTGATGACTGAAGCAGAAAAATATTCAGTTCTTCTGAAACTACTACTGGTATGCAACACATGGACGGAAATAGTAATATTTGCGTTATTCACCATTTTAAAATTAGATGGATTTGACTTGTGAATTTTTGAACTACAAGCGATTGGTTAAGGGAACATGTATCAGATAATTCTACTGAAGGTACAGAATTCTTAAAGACACATAGACTTACGGCTTTTTCTTGTGTGGGTAGACAGAAAGTATAGAACCCCACAAGGGTGTAAAAAGACACATCATAAAGCCGCGAAATTTGAAAATGTAAAATTTAAATGCATTTATAAGGCACTTATTGATTGAATAAAAATTTTGTGTTTTTTTTATGGGTCACTATAGTATCTAATTGAGACACTTTTCAAAAATGGGTGTGACACCCTATTGCCATGGACCAGGTGAAAATGTTGGCGACTTTTAGTAGCTTGTTGTAGAATTAAATTCAACTTTCTTCTGGTGGCTGAGGGCGTAAATTGAGATGAGCGGAGTGCGATTGGAGAGGCCAATGCCCAGCAGTGTTCTGCTAATGATGTTTAAGGTTTTCTAAAGTTACTTCTATTCTGTTCTGCCTTCTGTAGCAGAATTAATCACAGCCACTGTTACATATTAAATTACAATATTTTTTATAGGTCTGACAGCTATCCAGAACCGAAATCTTTTAAGCTATCTTTCTCGACACCACCGGGCGGCAAGAAGAGCGGCAGACTTCGGCAATCTCGACTAGACTTAGTGAAAGTGCCAGACAGGAATATCATAGATATCACGAGTTCACCAGAATTTAGCGGCGGTTGCAGAAGTAGTAGAGATGACATTGAAGGAAATGTTGCGGTAAGTGTGATTTTTATAGGGCTACACATAAAGCCCACAACATCAAGAAGCAGACAACTATCTGTGAACCATACAAATATTCGTTAACAATGCGAAAATGAATCACTTGACTAGTGTCCTCGGCGTAGGTATATAGCGACTGGAGGCGATCGGCGGCAACGACCTCTCGCGCCCGGCCCTGGTCCAGGCCATGGTACGGAGCGAGAGGGAATGGGAAGCAGTTGCCTCCTGCGAAGCAGTAATGCTCGCGAAGGAGGAGGCGGAACGGTTGAGGGAGACTCAACAGAGTCGCCCTTACGCCCCCAGCAGCAGCCGCCGCAGTAGACGCCCTGGGCGTCGGGGGTCGCGAGACAATCTCCGGCCACCGTAGACCCGGCCCTGCGGACGGTGAATAGTGGGTAGCTCGCTGTCCGATCAGCACCAGGCCCGAGAGTCGACGGCGCGTAGTTTAGCCACGCGCGTTTCAAAGAGCAATACCTGACAGGCCGCCTTCATGGCCGATGCCTGCCCAGGGATCGCGGATAAATTCGAAACATAGTTACCGCGCCCCTGGGCACTCAGTCAACTGAAGGAACAGGGTCGGGTTTTAGTCAGTAAAAGTCTGACACGCCCTCTCACTCCACCTAGAGCGGGAGAAGACAATGGATGATTTCCCAAACCCACAAACATAAAAAAAGGTATAATTATAGCGACTGGCACACTGTTATGTCGTGACGCAGTTTGACCAATCAAACGAAACTGTTTAGGAATGCGTTATATCAGAATTTTTTATTGGCGAAGGCATATTCGCCAATAAAAAAACCCAGCCCAGGGGTTGAGGATGGCCCGAGAGTCGACGGCGCGTAGTGTTCCACGCGCGCCTCAAAGAGTTGTCAGCAAACAGGACGGGGCCCGTCATGGCCTGCCTGCCCGGGGGTTGAGGATAAATTCGAAAGAGTCACCTCGCCCCTGGGCATTCAGGGCAGGGAGAAACAGGGGTGGGTTTTAGTCAGTAACAGTCTGACACGCCCTCCCGCTCCACCCTAGAGCGGGAGATGTTATTGGATGATTACCCACCCCACTAAAAAAAAAAAAGGCATCACGAACTCGTGACACAACAAAATAATGTGGTAGTTCATTTTTCGAACGCTAGCGTCGGCGTCGTTCGGCATGTAACCCGCGAAAGTGAGCAAATTTGAACCAATGGCGCTTTTGCCTTACCATTTTCATGATTAATGGAACTTCTTATTTTGTTTCACAGCCACTGATCAAGAAAGAATCACTGGAAAATGATGACACCATATTGCCTTCACCTACAAGTGGACCAAATAATTTTAAGTAAGCAAATACCTCTAATTTCACTTGGCTTATTCGTTAACATATTCGCGTTACTTGGGTAATACAAAATATACCACAGGTATATTTTATTATTTGGTTGAATTAAAGTTTGTTTTGTATTAACTAAACGCGAATATTTTCGGAAAAACGCTCCTCTACTATTACTAATCAATTTTGTTACAGAAATCATGCTGTAATAAAATTGATTGAAGTTGTAGATGTAAGGTAAGGTGTAAATCTAGGTTTGTCTAAAGACCCTTTTTTTGTTTTTGTCGATGCGGTATGCTGAACTGCACTTTTGATATTTTAACGGAGCACGAGATGCAGCTCGTCACTTACCACCGCCGACCAAGTCATACGCCACTGTATTAATTAACCGAATTATTGTGGAACGAGATTACACATTCAAGTTAGCCTATATTTCGTTTGTAGCAATCTGATAAGAAACAGTTCTGAAAAGAACTAATTTAACGTTTTGACGTTTCGTAAAGAAACAGGAGTGTCAGGAGCTGTGAGGACACTCTTCTAGTCTTCAGTTCGTGTGTCTTCTATCTTCCACAACTCGATCCACAACACAACAATGCTTCTTCTTCTTTTCGTATCGGTGGTACATTGTTTATGCTTATACAATCATACTGTTTGTGCCCAGTAGGTGGCCACGTTTATTGCTTCACTGGAAGCTTTACTCAGGTCTTCCAGGGTACAGGTAAATGGACATTTTGGGCACTCCAGTAAATGGGTCATAGTCTGAGTAGGAGCACCGCACTCGCACTCGGTATTTGAGGGATCAATTATCCCCCACTTAGACAAATTGTACTTGCAACGGCCTACTTGGGTACGCAATTGATTCAGCGCTTTCCAAATAGGCCACTGCAAATCACGACCGGGAGGCAGGTGCTCCTTGGGCCCAAGAAAGTCACGTGGTGGTGGGCACCGCTCTTGCCACCGCTTACTACTCTCCTTAGGTGTGCTGTCCTGGATTGCTTGTGTTGTTCTCATAAAACTCTTGCGACTTTTTAATCTACCCGTAGTTGTAGAGTGGTCGTAGAGGGGATGCCCGGAATCTGTTTCTTGGTTCTTTTTTTAATGCTACCTCATCACTTGATGGTGGCCGGCCCGACACTGGCGTGCGAAATACGCAGCATCAATATTTATACCTTCAGCGCGCTTGCACAGTCGCCGAGCCGAGAGAAGTTTGTAACAAGGCAGTGTTAAAGCCTTGTTTATTTTTTGACCTCTATTCCAAAACTACGTTCTTTCCTACCTTTTTTAATTTAAAATTCAAAAATTACTTGTTTTCTCTGTCATGTCTCTGTTTTTATATTAAAAATCAGTTCTAATGCTGCAGCCGAGCTAGTAGAAGCTCCTCATTATCATTTTTCGACTCTTCAACTGTCAGTTACCAGTTTCCAAGAGTTGTGCAATAATATAATTTAATTACGTACCAAGTCACAGTGTATGTGTTTGTACTTTAATGAGTGCTTCTTATATTCAAGCCTACTTTTGTAAATAACAAAATATACGTGTTAACTCTTCGTGTGTTATTCTTCATTCAACTCCTCATCTACGGTCCTCCTACTCCACGTCCTTCTCTGCGTGTCACTCCTACGACCTCCTCTACGAGTCACACCACTCCGGTCCCGCACCGTGACAAGTTTATCTTCAACCTTCTGACGACCCAAAAGTGGTGAATTGGTGACCCATAAAGTTCAAGTCTTCTTTTCATCTCCATTCATCAGGACCTGTAATAGATAACACGCACAACAGGTTTAATATTACTTTTTATTCTATTTCCACAGCTTTAAATCTAAAGACAGCCCTATGAAATTCAAGAAACCTGCGTTAAGTTTGAAAACAAAACCTGAAAAGAAAACTCCTATGAAGAATGACCAAAATGCAACTCAAACTATCAAGCAGGAACAGGATTCTGAGAATATATTGATGAAAGATGTCAAGATGAACCATAGTGTTACTTTTACTCAAGAGGATTCTATTAACTTACTGAACCCTAAAAGGTAATTTTGTGTTTTTATTTTTGTGTATTTTGGTTTTAAAAAGAATAGACAGAGTACGGAACAGCATGCTGAGCTCCAAAACTGGAATTATAGACGTTGCCACGCTCAATAGGATTGGGCGGCTCTCGTCGGCTGCATTCGTGATAACTGCTGGGAAAAAGTTTCCACGCAATGGGTGCCAGAGGATGGAAAGCGGCGGCGAGATGACTGATGATTTATTTATTTATTTAAACTTCATCAACGATAGTGGAACATTCATAGGCGGAACATTTTCTTTTAAAAATACCCGCCAAGTGCGTGTCGGACTCGCGCACGAATGGTCCCGTACCATTATCTATAAAACGGCAATAAAATCACGTTTGTTGTATGTTTTATTTACTTAAATATTTATTTTATTCTGGTTTTTAGTATTTGTTGTTATAGCGGCAACAGAAATACACCATCTGTGAAAATTTCAACTGTCTAACTATCACGGTTCATGAGATACAGCCTGGTGACAGACGGACGGGCAGCAGAGTCATAGTAATAGGGTCCCGTTTTACCCTTTGGGTACGGAACCCTAAAAATGGGGGCAGTGACCACCTACCACTTAGGTCTGCTGTTGGCTTGTTTGTCACTTGTAACCAAATAAATGAGATTTAAAAAATGCTGATATCATATTTTATGGCCTCATCAGAAGGATTAAAGTCACCTAAAGGGCAAAGGAAGGAATCGGAGTTTCTTGCGTGATCAAATCAGGAATGAAGATATCCGCAGGGGAACCAAGGTTACCAACATAGCCCGAAGAATCACCAAACTGAAGTGCTAGTGGGCAGGGCACATTGCTCGCTGAACAGATGGTCGATGGAGACGAAAGGTTCTGAAATGGCGACCGCATATCGGAAGACGAAACGTTGGAAGGCCTCTCACAAGGTGGACCGATGACCTGGCGAGGATCGCGGGAATCCGATGAATGCGAGACGCACAGGACCGATCGTTGTGGCGTCACTTGGGAGAGATCTATGTCCAGCAGTGGACGTCATTCGATTGAAATGATGATGATGATTATAAATATTATTTAATTTCAGACTACCCAAGAACTTTGTAAAGCACTCCTCCATGAAAGCAGAACAGTACAACGACGAGACGTACTGCGACACACAGTCCAGCATATCTCTGCTACATCAGGTTGATCAGCTGGAGAACATTCACAGAGTTGGCAATGAATGCAGGTGAGCTTCATCTTGTATTTCGCATCACGACGATATTCCTTGAAGGCTTAGACAAAAGTACGCCTGCATATTGTCAGATATATCACACTCATAACTCCTATGTTATAAAGGGTGAGCCTTTTCTTTTTTGAATCCAGACTCTGTGTTACCACTGAATTATTATTATTATTCTTTATTGTACACATAAAACATATACAGAAAAAACACAATGGGACAGTGGTGTTGATTCTGTTATGCACAAACTAAACTTAATTTAGGCGATTGCTATCTTTTTCTCTCTAATAAAACAAGAAAGAGACGGACGTAAATTAGAGCTGTCAAATTTAGTTTGAACTAATATTTCCATACAAATTAAGGGTACACGTAAAAACATGTCGTCTAAAAACACGGCGAAGCGCAAGGCGTAAACTAGTTTGACATCTCTAACTTAGTGCATAGCTATAGCCGTCCTTTTCTCGCACTGCCTTTTAGTAAAAGATAGCAATTCTCTAATTTTAGTTTAGATATTGAACAAGAGAATCCGTGCCAGTTAATTACAAAGGCGAGCTTAACACAGCGTTTGGGTTTTCTTACAGCAAACCACAAGGTGAAAAATACATAATTGCTTAGGATTATCATAAATGCACAACAAAACTCAAAATCTAATATTGTTGCTTAAATAAACTAAACAAATATGTGATGTGATACACAAACATAATATATACCTATAATATAAACAAAGAAATTTTATAAAAACATATTATTATGGGTCATGTTGACAGGAAATACTCCCTTATTAATCCTAATCTATAGAAAACCCGATGATAACACTGCCCTGGGTATTGAACCCAGGCTTAGGATTTTTTACTCTTATTTAAGATATTGACGTGTGTGTGACGTTCGCGTTTCGCTGCGCAGTACCGCACCCTTCACCCCCGCTCTCACTGCGCAGAGACCCGCGGAGTGTTCATAAGCTTTAATATCCCACAGCTGGGCTAAAGCCTCTCCCAAATATTTTGAGGTAAATACTCATTTGTCAGGCGTCCTTGAACCAAAAAATAAACCTATTGTGAAAAAACTTTAATATTTCGTAATATATTACAGCCCCACAAAGAGGCCTCTAGCTGAGAACATAAATGTAACGAATATGCAAGACGATGACGATATTCAGGCCAGCATGTCGGTACTACATCGAGAAACATCAGTTAATAAAAAGGCTGTAGACAATGTTAAAAGGTAAGACACTTACTTCCTAATCCTACCTAACTAATAATAATATTATAAAATGCGAAAGTAAGTTTGTTTGTATGTTACTGGTGAAAACAGATTTTTATCTACCCATATGGAATCCTGTCCCAAAGTCACGGGCTATAAACCTAGTTTGGGAGCCAAGCGATAATAGGGAACGTGCACGACGAAGACTGCCACCTGGTGGCGCAAATCAGAATCATTTATGGAAACAATTAGAAAATAATCGAATTACAGAAGTGAAAAATAACATTTAACTAAGTGAAAATGTATTGTTGCATTTCTGGATGCTTGAACACTTCAAAGAAAAATAAAAATAAGTCAAATGGTGTAAAATTCTATTACTTTCCTACTAATAGTACTCACTTTCCATGGTTATGTGTTATACGACAAAAGTGGATAAATGCAATAAAAAACATGTAAGTATGAGTTTCAAAAACATTTACAAATTAGGTACTAACATTTAGTAATGTCGTTTGTAAAATTACCTAAGTTTTATATGTAGTGGTACAACAAGTGGTCAATACAAATAAATATGTAAGTAAACATAACCTTCTATTTCTAAGACATGTCCGGATTCGAACACTTTTTGGCCTTTTGACATATTCTGACCACACGCACGATTATTATTAATCGGCCGGTACCCATATTTTATCATTTAAATCATAATAAAAACGATATAATATAATGTAAACAAATAGTCGGCAACACGATAACAGCTCTAAATAGATTTTTTATTTTATTATTGATAGGCACGCATTTGACCACCATCTCACCTGATGGTAAGCGATGATGTGGTTGAAGATGGAGCACGCTTGCCTATAAAATAATTAATAGTTAATTTTCTTACCACACTGTGGCGCTCGTGTCAATTTGTGCCGCCACCTATAGTTCGTGCACGTTCCCTATACTTTATGCATATTATGTTGTATCATTACTGTACTTGTATTGTAAATAAACATTATTATTTCGTTTATTCACTTTATATACATATCAAAAATAATTTTAAATATTTCTTACAAAGCTAAAAAAAAAAAATTGTAGTCGGGTGTCGGAAGCAGGATCCAAGCTACCGCTCGCTGGTTAGGTCTCCAGAGACAGGAACCTCCTGACAATGCGAGCCGTATCGAGAGTACTGCCTTCTGTATCAGGTCTTTGATCCAACCGCGCAACGACAGCTTCGACAGGTGGTCGTCGATGCTTTTGGCTATCAGGCCGATTTGGCGGTAACGACTATCGGCAAAATGACAGCCAACTCCACATTCCACATATCGACAACCTCGTGTGTTAAGTCAAGATATTTGATTTGCTTGTCTTTCTCAGCTTTCACGAGGTTCTCGTCATGCGGAATGGTGACATCGATTATCATTGTGCGGCGCGCTAATCGGTCTATCACCACTATATCCGGCTTATTGGCAACAATAGTCCTGTCAGTGATGATAGACCGATCCCAGTACAACGTGACATGATAATTTTCTAGAACTGGGTCGGGCACATACTTGTAATACGGTACCTCAGAATCCACAAGTTTGTATTTTAAAGCAAGTTGCTGGTGAATAATCCTGGCCACTTAGTTATGCCTGTGCAAATATTCGCTGTTACCAAGACGAGAACAACCAGAGATAATAATGTCTGATGGACTCACCCAAACGGTGGCATGCCCGACACACGTCAACCGTCACGTCCTTCATGATATGCCTCCGGTAGTTATTCGTCAAGATAACTTCGTCCATAATCGCACAGACAAAACCTTCAGTTTCACCGAAGAGGTCGCTGAAACATAGCCAGGCCACGGACGCCAAGAAATCTACATCAGGCCCATGAAGAGACCGATAAAGGCGCCCGTGAAGCTCCTTGCCTTTCCATACCTCCTTGCGATCATCAGTATTGAGTACTACAGGTTTGCGCCAGTTCTCGTTAGCCATGGACAACGGGGTGAGTCCCTTATCCACTGCGACCACATCTCGGTGCATAACCACGTCGGTTTTAAGAAAATATTCTCTGAGGATTTGTAGAAAGCCAGAATATAGAGGGTAGGTGGCGCTAGTGTCACGCTTAAAATCTAGCTCCGCGAATTTTTCTTGAAAAAAAATACTTAAACCACAGCTAAGCCGCAAATAAATAGTAAAGTATGCATAAAATAGCATAATAATTAAGTAATAGTGTTATCTTATCGTTACATGCAATAGTGATTAAATTACTGACACTCAAAAAACAGTGCAAAGACAGTTTGTTTAAATCAATGTTTGACTTTAAAATAACAATATAACATCTAGTGCAGTGTAAATAACATCACATCCAAGTGAAACAGTGATCTTTTAACAAAACAAAGTGTATTGTGTTTCCAAAAGAACAGTGACGGTTGCAGAAAAAATGCAAATATTTAAACGTCGTAACGAACATTGTTTTTGATCCAAGAAACAATTATCGTTGATAAGAACGCGTATTTCAACTTGCTTTCCTAGCGACAAGTTGGCTCAATTGGTTTCGATGACGCACTTGTAAACTAAGTGTCTCGAGTTCCGACCCAGCGATCGACATTGACTTTTTGTAATGTTTGTGATTCTGTTGATTAGCTGTTAAAGTTTCAAACTTAATTTGGAAGTTAATAAAATATTCCTACAAGTCACCGATAAGTAGCAGAAGAGCGTTGGTAATGGCAGTCACTACCGCCAGAAATTGGATAGTATTAGCAATGTTACTTTGAGACGACAGCGTCATTATCAAACAAAATCAAAATCATATGAAAGCTTGAATGAGAGCGACTCCTTTAATACTACGTTTTCTGAGGACCGTTTGGGTAGAAGCTTAGACTTATCTACAAATAAATCAAACGTCATCGAGGACTTAAAGTCAGAATTAAGCGACCTTAAATCGAATTTAAACAGTACTCAACATGAGCTCGATAATATTATTTTGGAAAATATTCAACTGAGGAAACAAGTGTCTCAACTTATACAAGAAATTGATATTCTCAAGCAGATATGCAAAAGTCCCTTATCATCAACAAGGAGAAATACATGTGCAAATCGAAGAGATCCCAAGCGTCGTTTAACTTATAGCTTCCAAAATGACCCAAACCAAAACTTAGCAACAAACGATCTCGTAACACATGAGAGTACTACTTCCAATCTAGAAAACATCACAAACCTAACTAGCAACAAAATTTCAGAAGACTGTAGTCTGTCGTCCAATCGTGAAGTCAATACAAGTTGCAAAGATTATCATCTATCTACAACAGATGGCGCGACTGGTAACGTTCCGGAATCTATACCCAATCAAAACCAATCAGTCTCTGAAAAATACAAATTATGTATCTTAAGTAACAATAACAATAATAAGATTCTAACAATCGCAGAAGACACGTTTAAAAATTTTCAAATTTGCCATTATTTGACACCGAATTGTGGAACGATGAAGCTTATTGATAACATTGATATGAAATTAAAAAACTTTACAATGAACGACTACTGCCTGATTTTCATCGGTGAAGAGGACTTTCGACGAACTACCAACTACGTTGACCTAACAATTGCCGTACGAGAAACGCTTTTAAAAATAAAGCACACAAATGTTATAATATGTGCACCGACATTTAAGTTGAACGACTTTTCCACGTTGTATAACGGCAGAATAGAAACTTTTAATAGCCTGATGTATCTAGATGCAAGTACTCATAATTATGCGTATTTGTTCGATACTAATTTTTACTTGTCATATGATTATAAAATGTTTTGGAAGAAAAGTGGATCCGTCAATAATCACGGCATGGCAAGAATATTTGTAAATATAAGTTTAATGATTGACGAATTTGTTCATTATAGCAATGAATATAATGTAAACTACTCCCTAGACACGGAACAGGAGTGTGAATCAACCCCTCTTTCGCTTTCGAACGCTAGATATCACGCGAATGACAACAGAGAGAGTAACAGATTTTTTCGTGAATAACCACCTTTATGCAATGCATCAAAACATAGCAGGATTGTTATCAAAAGTAGACTCTCTATCTGTCTGTCTGCAGGAACTATCAGAAAATGGCACGGAAGTTGACATTTTATGCATAACGGAACATTTCATGATGCAGGGATGTGAGAATCAATTATGCATAGATAATTATTGTTTGGCAGCTTGTTTCAGTAGAAAGAATAGTAAGAGAGGTGGATCATGTATCCTCGTGAAGAACGGGCATCAATGGAGAGAACTACCAAAAATTGCTAAAATAGCTTCTGTTGGGATATTTGAATGCTGTGCCATAGAGCTTATTGACCATAACACCGTTTTTGTATGCATTTATAGGGTTCCTAAAGACAAAACTGTATCTCAATTTTTCTGTAAATTGTTAACACTGTTAAAGACTTGTACTAAGAAATCGCAAAATGTTGTCATAGCGGGAGATTATAACATTAACATATTAAAAAGAAACAAGAATACAATTGAATTTAAAAATCTGCTATTAAATTTTAACTTTAAACTAGCACTTAACAAACCCACACGATTGAAGAGCCAAACTTGCTTAGACAATTTTGCTCATAATTTTAACAAGTCCTGCAAAACTATAATTTTAGAATTAGCATTGTCTGATCACACGGCGCAACTTCTCAAGTTCCCAGTAAGCAAAAAATGCGCAATAAACAAGTGGTGTATAAAAAGACGGGATTATAGTGAAGAGAATTTATATAAATTTAAAAATCATTTAAGCAGCTTGACATTTACAGAGGTATATAATGCCACCGACCCCAATAGTGCATATATGGCTTTTTTAGATTACTTCATACTGCTTTATGACTTATGTTTCCCTCACATTGGGATAAAAGTAAACTTAAAAAAAAAAGTAAATTGGATATCTCGTGGTATAAAAATTTGTAGCAAAAAGAAAAGACAACTGTTGTGGCATTATAGATTAAAACCTAGTCAGACAAACAAAATGATTCTAAAAAATTACACCAAGCGGTATAAAAAAAATTATAAAACTAACACAATGCGCTCAAAATAATTATAAAATAAAAACATCTACAAATAAATCTAAAACGACTTGGCAAATAATTAAAGGAAGCAAACTCAACATACCAAAACCCTCTATACATAAAATTAAAATTAATAATGTAGCCATCACAGAGCAAAAACACATAGCGGAGGTCTTTAACAATTATTTTATAGATAAAATTCAACCCATTGTAAATGCTGGAACTAAAGTAACGCAACATATCTTAAATAAAAGAGACTCTATGTTTATGGCACCTAGTACACCATATGATGTATTAAAAATCATAATAACACTCAAAAATACAAATAGCGTAGGCTACGATGGAATTTCCACAAAAGTACTCAAAGCTGTAGCTGAGGTCATAAGTTCTCCTTTAAGTTACATTATTAATTTGAGTATCAGTACTGGAGTATTCCCAATCGCACTAAAGACATCTATAGTAAAGCCACTATTTAAGAAAGACGATAAAGAATTAATGATGAATTATAGACCGATATCGCTCATCCCTATAATTTCCAAAATTTTTGAAAAATATATTTCTAAACAACTCAACTCATATTTAGAAAACAGTAAGATCCTCTGCAATGAACAAAAAGGTTTCAGAGAAAAAAAAACTATTAACATGGCGATTTATGATTTTTTGTATACAGTGATGACGAACATGGATCAACATAGGCCGGTATGCAGTATATTCTGCGATATGACTCAGGCGTTCGATCATGTTCGACACAATATTTTACTTAAAAAACTCGAAGCATATGGCATTAGAGGTAATATACTAAAACTATTTGAGTCATATCTTCAAAATAGAAAGCAAATAACGGAAGTCAGTAGGGTAAATATAACTACGAAACGAGAAGAGTCACATCGGTCGCAAGAACGTGAAATTATGTATGGTGTAAACGGAAAAAACTCCCAAAACACTTCCCTGTGGGGGAAGTGTTTTGGGACCTCCCTTGTTTACATTATATATTAATGACTTGCCTAAGTCCACAGAACAACCTATGACCCTCTTTGCCGACGACAGTGTAGTGACGATTGCGTGTAAAAACCGAGACACATATAAATCTGACATTAATAACTCACTAATTGCAATTATAGAATGGCTTAATAATAATAATTTAAAAATTAATTTAAATAAGACTAAAATCATGCAATTTAGTCAGCGCTCCTTGACACTAATTAATAATCTAAATGTAAACTATAATAATAATAGCATTGACGAAGTTGATACAATTAAATTTTTAGGACTTATCATTGACAAGAAATTAAATTGGAAGGCACATATAGATATTATAAATAAGAGAATAATTACCTCAGCATATGCTCTACACAAACTGGCAGCAGTAATTAATATTGATGCTTTGCTCACCGCATACTACGGCTTGGTGGAGAGCATTTTAAGATACAGCATAATTTTTTGGGGTAACTCGACTGACCGGATGCGTATTTTTAAAACTCAAAAGCGTTGCATTAGGTCGATGTTTAAACTTGAAACCACTCAGAGTTGCAAGCCTTATTTTCAAAAATACGAAATCTTGACCCTACCTTCACTTTATATATTAGAAAATGTAATGTTCTTAAGATCCAACCCTCTCCTATTTACTCGCATGGCAGATCGATTTCCGCGTAATAGACGTGACAATACCCAAATTTGTCAACAACAATATAATACGGCACTTATGCGAAAAAGTGTCTTTTGCATGGCTCCAAAAATTTATAATTTACTTCCGAAAATCTGGAAGCAGTTAAACGATGTAGCATTCAAAAAGAAAGTTATTAATTTTCTAGCAGATAAGGCTTATTATAATTTGAATGAGTTTTTGGAAGAGAAATTTTGATTATAGTTCACATATCTATTATTTTTTATTTTATCTTGACATTTTTGAATAATTTGAATCGGAGTGACATTATAGTTTGATTATTGTATTAATATTTGCATGCCATTGTTTATGGCAAACGTGATGATCTGTTTTTATATTTAGACTAACATCTCTTGCATGCTGACATCTGTGTTGTATGTATTGTACTCATGTTTGTGCAAATAAATAAATGATTATGATTATGATTATGAGGCTGCACACCTCGCGGTTGTGGAGTATTCGCATTTAAAAAACCTCGACCTCCACATTTCCGCGAGATGTACAGTCTCATCACCGATGATCGTGGGTGATGTATCCGGTTTGCGGTCAGCAACGTACGAACCCTCCTATCCAGGGCGTCGGGCTCGGTCTGAGTCCATTTGAGTATGCCGAAAGAGTACATCAAAACCGGCATGACCCAACCGTATACCGCAATAAGGTGCGCGCGTTATTATTATTTGTTTCTTTGTTTAGGGCATAGGGTACTTTTCATCCAGAAAAAAAGTACTGTTCCCGAGGGTAAGAACAATAACTTTCGTAAAACATGTTGTATTCCTCCAATGACTCACAGACTAGACTAACAGTAGGTATGTCATTGCTGAGTGGCATAAATGCTGCCACTTTAAATATATTTATTACATTTAAGTATTTTTGTATTTATTTTACTCATTGTTTGCTGCACCTGTCGACGTCATCACGTCAGCGCCGACTTTTTTTTTTTTGGGGAGTGGGAAATCTTCCAATGACTTCTCCCGCTCTAGGATGGAGCGGAAGGGCGTGTCAGACTCTTACTGACTAAAACCCACCCCTGTTCCTCCCTGCCCTGAATTCCCAGGGGTGAGGTAACCTTTCGAATTTATCCTCAACCCCTAGGCAGACGTCAGCGCCGGCTGTCGCCAAAACCAGCGCTGGAGCTGTCTCGCATAGGGTCGCAGCATTATGCTGAGCGATGGCGGTTTTTCCTGGATGTGGCTCATGTTTTGCCCCAGTTTTTTCTTTTTTTTTTGTAGTGTTTGGTCTTTCTTTGCGTCATGTCTACTGCAAATAAACGTATTTTCTTTCAATCAGTTTGTAGGTTGGTTGAACTGCACGCATTTTCCAACCTTTAATTAAGTACTTACCAAGTAACAGGACAAGGAAGTTACAATTGACATAATGTGTCATCATTTGGGTACAAATCCAGAGTATACTGTTAGCGTTGCTGAATTTTGGAAAAAAAAAACAACTTAAAATAGTGTATAATTTTTGCAATCAACACGACTACGGGCTGCTACTAAATATTTCGTAACGGGAAACCTTATTTAAGACCCGAGAATGGAACCCAGGACAGGACCTCACGCTCCGCAGTTGTCTTTGCGGCAACTAGATGAACGTCCATTTTCATTATCACATCTTCAAAAGAAGAATGTCGTCTATCTTATCAGTCTAATAACATTTATCTCCATTAGATAATTTTATATTCACAGATAAGCAAAAAATACAGAAATGCTCACATTTAATGGTTTTATTACAGGAAAATTCCAGAATTAGCAGAAAATGAACATGATGAGCCGGGGAGAAAGACAAGAGCAGAAAAACGGCTGCTGCCCGGTTGGAGCTGTGATGAATGTAGAGAAGTAAGTTTAACACTATTAGGTCTTTACCTATGAATTTGTAGTTTTATGAAACTACACACTTTTAACTTCTACAAACGTTGGCTTGGCTTCCTACAAACCTTGGCTTCGCACAGCCAAGAGTAACAAGTGCGTGTCGGGCTACGCGCAAGGTAAGGTTCTGTAGACCGTACTTCACCTAAGTAATTTTTTTGCAAGGATTTTGTATGTTTAACAAGTAGAAACATTTTATGAGTTGGGTGGGGCGACTATTGATTACTCTAAAACTAACAGACCTAACTAAGCCAAGATAGTTATCCTTTAACCCGTCAGGCCCCGCGCGTCCCCAATCGGGAACGCGACAGTATAAAATCAATCTTGACGGCACGGTTGGCGTAGTGGTTGAGCGTTCGGCTGCTGCGCTGCGTGTCGCGGGTTCGATCCCCGCACGGAATAAATATATAAGTATGGCCTACAGACAGTTCCGGGTCTGGGTATCTTGTGTATATCAGTTTAAATGTTTGAACGCACCCACGATACAGGAGTAATTCCTAGTGTGGGGCTACATTAAAAAAAAACATCTGCTTAGCCTTTTCCAATCTAGTTTGGGGGCTTCCAGTCTAACTGGATGCAGCGTAATACCAGTATTTTAGCATGGAGCGATAATAGGTTTTCAATTGTGTCTGTTATTCCGGGGCCTGACAGATTAAAGTTCCACCATAACGAATTTATTTAGATTTTTCAAGCCAATAGTTTAGCTTTTAGAGGTGGGGGAAGCTCGACTCTAATAAATAAAATTCACCATAAAAAAAACTTTTTCAACATTTTATTATTTCGTTATCGTGGTGTGATTGAGAGCAGTGGTGGCCCAGTGGTAACGGCCGCGACTTACAAGTTGTAGGTCGTGATTTCAAATCCAGGCAGGCGCTTTACTTAGCCGGTGGAACTTCGTCGAGCACTTCCGACGTTTGGCGCCCAGACTGGAGGTAGCCGGGGCAGCTTTGAAGCGGCTCCTGCCCAATCTGTGGGTCCAAACGCCTCCTGCCGGAGGCTCTACGCAGGGGTCGTGCGGTCCCTTTACGGGGCACCGGTGTGAGCGTTCTCCTTGAGGCGGCGACCAGCCCGCCGGCCATCCGGCTGGTCCGGGGATACCGCACGGTCTCCGTTGAGGCCGCGAGCCTTCTTGCCGGACTGTCGCCATGGGATCTGGACGCCAAGGTCCTCGTGCTTCTCTGGGAGTGGCGCGAGGAGGCGAAACTTCGATGCCGCGACATCTCGCAGCTCGGCGGATAGAGCTCCGACAGGATCTCATGGCGAAATGGGGAGAGCGACTGTCGCAACCCAGTCCTGGGCACGCCACACAGTGGCTGGAGAGGCGTTACGGCATCCTCACCTTCCGCCTGATGCAGGTCCTCACCGGACACGGTTGTATGGAGGTTCCTGTGTTGAATAAGGCGGGAGAAAACGCCCGGGTGTCACCATTGTGCGGATCGCCCAGAGGACACGGTGGAGCACCGCCGTGTCCTCGTGGAGCGACATCTCTGAATGGTAAGCAGTCTCCTCCTTCGGAGAAGCAGTAATGCTTGCGAAGGAGGAGGCGGAACGGGTAAGGCAGACTCAACGGAGTCGCCCTCACGCCCCCAGCCGCAGCCGCCGCAGGAGACGCCCCGGGCGTCGGGGGTCGCGAGACCACTTTAGACCCGGGTTTACGGACGGCGAGTAATGGGTAGCTCGCCGTCCAATCAGCACCAGGCTCGAGAGTCTACGGCGCGTAGTATTCCACGCGCGCCTCAAAGAGATGTCAGCCGCCACTAACGGGGCGCATCATGGACGATGCATGCATGCCAAGGGGTCGCGTATAAATTCCTAACAGAGTTACCGCATCCCTGGGCGCTCGAGCAAGGAAGGAACAGGGATGGGTTTTAATCAGTAAAAGTCTGACACGCCCTGCCGCTCCACCCAGAGCGGGAGAAGTGATACGATGATATCCCACCCCCAAAAAAAAAGGCAGGCGCTTTACTTCGTGTAAACTATTTCATCACCACTGCTCTCAAAATCGTGAAGGAAAACATCGTGATGAAACCGTCCTAGAGTGTGCGTAGTCGCAGCGGAAAAATGTCGAATTTCTTAATTTCAGTTAAGCAGATATTTAGTGTATGACGTCGTGTAAATGTGTATGGTAAGTACAAATTTGTGCATCCAACCATTGCGAAGTTATTCAACAAAAACTGTTTCCGCTGGAACTACGTCATCCTAGCGGCACTTTTTTTTTCTTAGGGACGCACAAAAAAAAAAATACTGTCAATAATTAGTGTGTAATGAGAGGTAAATGTGTATGTTTAAATGAAATTTGTGTGTCATAAAATAACGAAGATATTCAAGTTTCCGCTGCGCTGACGTTTGGCTATTTGATGAAAATCATATAAAACGGCTTAGTGCAGAGTTGTAATTTTTTTCGCTCGTTGCTTTGAATTTGTGTGTAATAATTGTGAAAACAGATTTTGAAAAAAACATACCGTTCAAAAGATATACACATAAAAGTAAAATAAGGTTATTAGGTCCTAGAACTTAAAATAGGAACTCTAAAGCCTAACTTATCACATTTATCTGTGTCTTTTAAGGGTCTACAATGTCTTGCCAAGTTTCATTTATGTGCTCTTAGTAATTAATGAGCAATGGCATATTTTACTACGACTGGACCACTATATTTTATGACATCCGATTTAAGGACTTTTTAAAGGAAAATCATAATAAAACATATTATGTGTGTTAATGCAACTATTCACATGTAAAATTTATATAATTGCATCTTTAATAACAAATGCATTTATTTGCCGGAACATTACAAAAAGTTGTTACAGTAGGTAACACATAAGACAGACAGACAGTAGGTGGTATATACTGCTGCATCCAGCGCACAAATATTTTGATGTTACACCGTACAATTTGATTAAATAGAAATACTAATAATTAGAAAAAAAAATTAACACCAGTAGTTAATTCAAAAGACGAATTTAAAATCTAAACGGTATAGGTAGGTATCTTTGTAGCGTGCGCTTCCTGTTCTCTTTTGTTTATCAGTCACAAATGTGCAGCCAAGGACACTGTGCGTAGGCGCTGTTTATTTTGCCACCAACGTAATATTATGTACCTAATGGACTCGGATATTGACATAGTGTAAGTGACTGTGACATGCTTGCTTAGTGAGCCAGTAACAATATTATTCGCGCGATGGTCGCGTTCTATTAGGACGATGGACGCCTAAGATTTACGTATATCTATATGGGCTTTTACAGTAGGCAATATATTTGTTATACAGCGTGGAGAAGACAATACGACAATAAATGAAAACACGGACAATACTAGTTTATAAGAATAAGTTTAAGCTATCAAAAATGTCCTAACATCGAAAATAAAAAAATAAAAATTTCAAACAAACTAAATGGCATAAAACTGGAAACGAAATAGAACACCATTTATAAATATGAGTTCACTAACCTGTCGTAAGAGCGGCAACAACGCGCGGTCCTGTAGCGACTTGATTTTTTGGCTTTTAATTATGGATTAATGCTCAGTAAAATTACACTGAATCACAGATTATTTAGCACAGCCCAAACATTGACTGCAAGTCTGTACTGGTGCGAAGTCTCCCGTCCTAGACGCGGATTCACGCGGCTCCAGTAACGAAGATTCTGTCTGTTCCATAAACCGTTCCTTGTAAATGTACTTTCATCAGTCCACATCACATTGTACAAGAAATCCGGCTTCTCGAAATGTTTATTTTCAATCCAGCGACAAAAGTTTTCCCTAACTGGTTTGTCTCTAGGGAACAATGCATGCAATTTCTTGTATTTATACAGCTTCCGTTTGTCGCGTTTTAAAACTTTAAGAATAGTTGTATGGTCAACACCTGACCTGCCCTTCGCGAACTACACGTTGGGTTGCGTTAAAAAAAACACGAAAACAATAAAAACTAAGCGTCTAATTTCGCACAATTCACTCACTGTTTAACTAAATACCTATTAAAACGTTACGTGTCCTGTCACCAAAATAAAGCGTCCAATTTCGCACTAATACCGTCGTAAATGAATTTACAAATTTAAACACGAGCGGCGGGGAAGTACCTACACGAAAGTTTGCGGCTCTTACAAAGCGAGGACGCGTGACTCTTCACAGGACCGCGGCGACACACTAAGCTAAAGTAAAAGTAGTAGCAAATTTCTTCAAGAAAGCGAAGTAACAAACGAAACTAGATTTATCTCTTTCGCACACAGTAAATTTTCTATTAATATTATGAGTGCATTGCAATTTCCGCATTCGTTACTTTCTTATCCAACTTTGATGACACGCTTTAAGACTCTTATTACTCAGAATTAAGGTATAATTTTCACTAAATCAGATGAAAATACTAATTTGGCGAAAGTGCTTAAGTAGCGAGTTGGCAACGTGACTTTAATGTTTTGATGTTTATACCGATGTGGGTCGTTAACCTGACAGTGTTTCCCTATTATCAGATACATCATGTAGCAAATGTTAAAAATGAAAAATAATTTCCTGTGACTAAACTACTGGATATATTCAAATGATTTTTTGTATGTAGACTGAGAACGTCTTGAGGTATGCGAGGTTTAATTTATTGTCGTATTGTCATCACCACTCTGTATACGTTTAATAAAAAAATAAAAAAATCTGATTATAAATCAATGTTATTATTACTTTGCTATTAATGTTGTTTTTTATTTAATTATTCATTCACTAATAAACACTTAGTACAAAGTAAATGCAGTTGTTTTATTTTCTATTAAAGTATTGTGTACGCGCCTGTACGAAAGTATTAAACACAATAACGATACTATACTAGAAATTTTAGAACGTTAGCTCCATATACTGCACGGCCGCTTTTTTGTAGCCATTCAAACTTGGTCGGTTTATCTATCTATTGAGATTGTTTTGGTATTTTTATTATATCTCTTTAATTATTAAGTGTAATGAGCTGAAATTTTACATGTGAATAGTTGCATTAACACACATAATATGTTTTATTATGATTTTCCTTTAAAAAGTCCTTAAATCGGATGTCATAAAATATAGTGGTCCAGTCGTAGTAAAATATGCCATTGCTCATCTATACATATAATAAATCTGTAGAAAAGTCATTTTTGTACATTGAAGAAATTGAAACAAAAAATAGCCAGCGTGTGAAAAGATAAGTAACAGAACCCATTTCCATCATTTTTGAAATTTTTGTCTGTTTGTCTGTTTGTTTGTGCGCACATCACGTAAAATCTACGAATTCAATGCTGACAATGTTTATATACAAAAATTATACGCAACTTGAGGATTAACTTAGTTTTTGTTTCATCGAAATCGGTTCACTCTATCAAAAGATATGATTAATTTAGTGAGTTCAAGAAGTAAAATATTACGTTACGCAATTAAGTATAGTACTTGCAACGACATCTTAAGACTAAAAATAGAACTAATGTTGATAGTTGAAATCTAAATCCGATAGATGGCGTTGTGCAAATGACGTCATTTTCTGAATCGCGGTGTTAAGATTTTCCGCGCGAGGATGACGTCCACCGTGTTTACTAGGCAAATTGGGTTTCGTTAGGTGTCTTAAAAGTTCTTGCGTGTGTCGTAAAAGTTCTTTGGTTGCTTGGTTTATTGATTTTCTAAATTGGTCGAAAAAAAAGTATTTGCTTATCTTATTGGTTTCGTTTGGTCAACTTTGGTCATTGGTTTGAAGTACGAAGTAAAGATTGTATTTGATTTACTTCGTAGTTTGAATCCAATAGTGCCAATCGTTATACAGTAAGTTAGTGTTGCCAATTCGTTGAGTCACGACCACGAACAGACGATACGTTGTCACACTAGACTGTTCGACGCACCGATCTTTTAAGTTTGTAGGCTATTCAGTCATAAGTGTTGTTAGTTTTGTTTATTGCTTTAATTTTCCTTGAAAATGCCTCAAAGAAAAAAAACTAACCTTTCGCTGCGTAGCCGAAATGCGAAAAGGATGAGACTTTGTAGGTCTCAGGAATCGGAAGAAGATCGTGAAGCACGGTTATCTGCTAACCGAGAGCACATCGCTCTTTCACGTGAATCGGAAACGTTCACCGAAAGGGAGTCACGTTTAAGTTCACAAAGAACACGGACCGTGACTTTGCGGTCTCAAGAGAGTATCCAGGAACGCGAAGACCGGCTGTCTGCTGATCGGGAGCGCCACTCTCTCTCACGTGAGTCAGAGACATTCACAGAAAGGGAGTCGCGCTTAAGTTCGCAAAGAACTCGGACCGCGACTTTGCGTTCTCAAGAGAATATCCAGGAACGCGAAGTTCGGCTGTCTGCTGATCGGGAGCGCCAGTCTCTCTCACGCGAGTCAGAGACTTTCACAGAAAGGGAGTCGCGCTTAAGTTCGCAAAGAACTCGGACCGCGACTTTGCGTTCTCAAGAGAATATCCAGGAACGCGAAGTTCGGCTGTCTGCTGATCGGGAGCGCCAGTCTCTCTCACGCGAGTCAGAGACTTTCACAGAAAGGGAGTCGCGCTTAAGTTCGCAAAGAACTCGGACCGCGACTTTGCGTTCTCAAGAGAGTATCGAGGAACGCCAAGCACGTCTGTCATCTGACCGAGAGCGACACGCTCTCTCGCGCGAGTCTGAATCTCTCTCCCAAAGAGAAGAACGATTACAAATAGCTAGACATAACTATGTAGGTGTACAAAGAAACAATGAAAGTTATCTTGCATCTGAAAGGGAAAGAATAGATGAACTAAGACGAGCAGAAACAGCAGAACAACGTCAATCTCGCCTAGAAATAGAACGAGCTCGATACCATATGAATAGAGAAACAAATAGCGGAGCTGATGAGTCCATGGAAAATGACGATGCAAATATTTTATTACCTTGGGACAATAGGGAAAAATCAGGGTTCACATATTCGTCTAGAATTAATTATGCTGGCTTTACTTTCGTGGGTGACATGAGAGAAATTTGTAATTTTTGTCATGCTTTGAAATGGAGGAAAGAGACAGATGGAATGTGCTGCTCAAATGGAAAAATTGTTCTTCCAAATTTCCAAGATCCACCACACTTACTTAAAAGTCTCCTGAATGGCGATCATCCCCAGTCGAACCGTTTTTTGGATAATATTCGTTTATATAACAGTGCTTTCCAAATGACTTCCTTTGGGGCAAAACAAATAACGGAAGGACCGTTCATGCCAACCTTCAAAGTACAAGGTCAAGTTTATCACCTTATTGGATCTTTGCTGCCAGAAAATGAACCCAAATTTCTCCAAATTTATTTTGTATCCGATTACACGCAACAGCTCAATGTTAGAAATCACAATTTTCCCCAGCTCAATGCTGAGCTTTTGGGTCAACTTCAAGAATTGCTGCATCACGTTAACCAGTACGTTCGTGAATTCAAAGCTGCATTGGAGTCAATTCCACAAGGCAGCAATGATTTCAAAATTGTTATAAGTGCCGATAGACGTCCTGTGGGTGAACACCGTGGAAGACACAATGCACCCGTCGCAGATGAAGTTGCAGTTGTTTTAGTCGACCAGGAGTGTGAGAGACGTGATATCGTGTTGCGTACACGCGACGATCGCCTTCAACGCATTTTGGAAACCCACCGAGCTTACGACGCCCTGCAATATCCACTAATTTATTGTCATGGTGAAGATGGGTACAATTTTGGGCTGTACCAAGTGAACCCTACTACGAGAGTCACTAATTATCAAAAAAAAATATCTGCTCAACAATACTATTCCTACCTTTTACAAATAAGGCAAAACAGTTTCGTATATTTGCAACGACTTCGTGGTTTGTTCAGCCAATTTATTGTGGACATGTACGCAAAAATAGAAACTGAACGTTTAGTGTATATTCGCACTAACCAGCGACGGTTACGCGCTGAAGAATACGTGCACTTGCGGGACGCCATGCAATCAGATAATAACGTCGAAAACTTGGGTCGATTGGTTATTTTGCCATCCAGTTTCACAGGCGGTCCGCGGTATATGCACGAACGAACGCAAGATGCTTTTTGTTACGTCCGTAAATACGGCCGGCCGGACCTTTTTATAACATTTACAACAAATCCAAAGTGGACGGAGATTTGCCAGGCACTTCTCACAGGACAGGCGTCATACGACAGACATGACATTATTGCTAGGATTTTTCATTTAAAACTCAAAGTCTTGATTAATCTACTTACAAAGGAGAAAGTTTTCGGTTCAACTCTTTGTTTTATGTATAGCGTCGAGTGGCAAAAGCGTGGTTTACCCCACGCGCACATTCTTCTGTGGCTGGAAGAAAAAATTCGTCCCGATGCTATAGACAGTGTCATAAGTGCAGAATTTCCGGACTATAATGCAGATCCGATTTTGCATGACATAGTAAAAACACATATGGTTCACGGGCCATGTGGCCTCTTAAACAGGGAATCACCGTGCATGAAAGATGGTCAATGCTCAAAAAAATACCCCAGAGCACTGAAAGAACTAACTATGGCTGGGGAAAATGGGTATCCGCAATACCGGCGAAGATCACCGTCACAAGGTGGTTTCACAGCTACTGTCAGATTCCGTGGACAAGAAATAATTCTAAATAATAGTTGGGTGGTACCGTATTCTCCAGTTTTGTCAAACGCTTTTCAAGCACACATTAATGTTGAAATTTGTAATAGCGTCGAATCTATAAAATATATATGTAAATATGTTAATAAAGGTAGTGATCAAGCCATGATAGCACTAAGAAATAACAACCAATTTGATGAAGTGACAAGGTATCAATCTGGCCGATACATAAGCTCTTCGGAGGCAGTTTGGCGCATTTTGAGTTTCCCTATTCATGAAAGGTATCCGCCAGTCATCCATCTTGACGTGCACCTGGAAGGCGGGCAGCGAGTTTACTTTCAGCCAGAAAATGTGGCAGAAAGAATGAACAACCCAAGACAAACCACCTTGCTCGCATTCTTTCGCCTTTGCGAAAGAGACAATTTCGCTAAGTCTCTGTTGTACAATGAAGTGCCACATTATTATACTTATAACAAGCAGCAAGGTGTTTTTAATCGCAGGAGACGTGGAACTGCTGTAGAAGGCGAGTCCGGCATTTTTAAAGAACACGTGATTGGAAGAGTATACACGGTGCACCCAAATAATGCAGAGTGTTATTATTTACGCCTTCTTCTTCACACAGTGCGAGGACCTACTTCTTTTGCTGAGCTCCGCAAAGTGGACGATATAGAATATCCCACATTTCAAGCTGCTTGCCGCGCACGGCATTTATTAGATGGCGATCAGCATTGGGATGATGCTTTAGCCGAAGCATGCGTCAGTGATAGTCCACATCGTTTGCGCCATTTATTTGCCATTTTGTTGAAATTTTGTGGCCTATCGGACGCTGGGCAGTTGTGGCAAAAATATAAAGACGCGTTTGCCGAAGATTTTTTGAGACAGCAAAATATAAATAGTGAAACTTCTGACCAAGTACGTGAAAGCTGCCATAATAGGGCTTTGCTGGCTATACAAGATATAGTTACAAGTATAGGAGGGAACCCCCTCAGTCAATACGGCTTGCCGACACCGACAGTTGGTGGGGAACGAATTAATAGGGAGTATACATCTGAAATAAATTACAACCCCGAAGAGTTAGCAGAAATATTGCGAAATGGCTGTTCAAATTTGACGACAGAACAACGTCAAATCTTTGATAGAGTATGCTGTAGTGTAGAACATTCATTAGGAGAAATGCTGTATTTAGATGCACCTGGTGGAACAGGTAAAACTTTCCTCACTAAAGTTATCTTGGCTCAAATAAGGAGCCAAAACAAAATTGCCCTTGCCGTCGCTTCCTCAGGAATATCTGCCACTTTATTACCAGGAGGAAAAACTGCACATACAACATTTAAAATACCAATCGACTTGGACCGCACAGAAAACCCTGTTTGCAACGTGTCTCGCAATAGTGATAAAGCAAGGGTTTTACGCGATTGCGCCCTTATCGTTTTGGACGAGTGTACGATGGCAAATCGTAAAGCTGTGGAAGCTGTAGATAGAACGTTGCGAGATATAAGACAAAATGACCGACCGATGGGAGGCTTAACGGTGCTATTCTGTGGAGACTTCAGGCAGACACTCCCTATAATACCCAGAGGAACGAGGGCCGATGAAATAGGTGCCTGTTTAAAGAGCTCTATTTTATGGCGTAATGTCATATTAACTAATTTGAGCTTTAATATGCGAGCATATTTGGGAGGTGACGCAAACGCGCAGGTTTTCTCAAATTTACTACTTCAAATTGGTAACGGCACATACCCGACTCAAGAAGGAGGTAAAGTAACTTTAGTCGAAAGCCTGTGTTCTTCTGTTGCCTCACAGCAGGAACTCATTTCCTCTGTATACGGAGATCCATCAGAGATCTCGAACCATGACGCTGCTTGGCTATGCCAACGAGCTATTTTGGCACCTCGCAACGACCAAGCAGCAGCAATAAATTCTCAAATATTGGTACATGTTTCTGGAGAAAGTAGGGAATATTTATCTATTAACACGGTTTTAGAAGAAGGAGATGCCACCCACTATCCAGTAGAGTTTTTAGACTCTCTAAATACACCAGGTCTTCCAGCACACAAAATTTATTTAAAAGTCGGAGTACCAATCATTCTACTCAGAAATTTAAGCCCACCAAAACTATGCAATGGAACTCGGTTGAGAGTAACAAATCTCCAACGAAATGTCATCGAAGCCGAAATCTTAACAGGTTGCGGCTCCGGTGATGTTGTTTTCATTCCCAGGATACCCATTATCCCCAATAATTTTCCGTTTACTTTCAAACGTGTGCAATTTCCTGTAAGCCTCTGTTACGCTATGACTATTAATAAAGCCCAAGGCCAGACGTTATCCGTTGCGGGTGTAGACCTTACTTTTGATTGTTATTCACACGGCCAACTCTATGTTTCTCTATCACGTGTTAGCAACCCAAACAACCTTTTTGTATATGCTCCGGGTAATTCCACCGCTAACATAGTATATAGAGAAGCATTAACGTAATCAACTATACCAAAGTCAGGACTCTTATCTAAATCATCAAAAAGGTGATATACTCTTATCTAAACGACGTTGTTTTGTTCTCGACAACCACGCGAACGAAGTCGCGGGCACAGCTAGTTAATTACTAAGAGCACATAAATGAAACTTGGCAAGACATTGTAGACCCTTAGAAGACACAAATAAATGTGATAAGTTAGGCGCTAGAGTTCCTATTTTAAGTTCTAGGACCTAATAACCTTATTTTACTTTTATGTGTATATCTTTTGAACGGTATGTTTTTTTCAAAATCTGTTTTCACAAACATTACACACAAATTCAAAGCTACGAGCGAAAAAAATTACAACTCTGCACTAAGCCGTTTTATATGATTTTCATCAAATAGCCAAACGTCAGCGCAGCGGAAACTTGAATATCTTCGTTGTTTTATGACACACAAATTTCATTTAAACATACACATTTACCTCTCATTACACACTAATTATTGACAGTATTTTTTTTCTTGTGCGTCCCTAAGAAAAAAAAAGTGCCGCTAGGATGACGTAGTTCCGCGGAAACAGTTTTTGTTGAATAACTCCGCAATGGTTGGATGCACAAATTTGTACTTACCATACACATTTACACGACGTCATACACTAAATATCTGCTAAACTGAAATTACGAAATTCAACATTTTTCCGCTGCGACTACGCACACGTCCTAGAGACATGTGACATCCACCAACCCGCATTTGGCCCGCGTGGTGGATTACGGCCCACGCCCTCTCACAGAGAGGAGGCCTATGCCCCAGCAGTGAGGACATTAAAAGGCTGATGATGATGATGGCATGCAAAATTTCGGCTTTCTAGTACTAATAGTCTCTTAGCTATGCCTCGGACGGACAGACGGTCAGAACGAAACTGTAAGGGTTTCTTGTCCTTATTAGGACCACGAAACCCTAAAAGTTGACCACTCTGTAGAAGAAGATAAAGCACCCGAGCGCCTAATACCTGTCTTTATGTAGAAGCACATTCATCTGGCGAAGCGTAATACAGTGCAGTTTTCACTACCAAATAAAAATTGTCAATAAATAAACTTGCATTGATTAGTATGAGAGTTTACAAATAAGTGTTTTTTACTTTATTTTCGGCAGCACAATGTATTGATATTTTGTTGTAAAGTTATATACTTCATAAGAGTCCTCTGAATGCGAAAAGCACGGGATCGGTCGATTTGGCAACGCTTATTTCTAGCAATGGACGTCTTTCGGCTGGCTCACGTTCATAGTCGAGGGTCACCAGTGTAGAAGTGTGCGGAACAGGGTGTAAAGTCCCGCAAGCCTCCATTGAAAAGGGAGGATCCTCGGACCAGATGGGTGTTGTGTCTGGTCTGGGCAACTGCCCGATAGTTGATTTCGGGCTGTTGTATATGTTCAAATCGCGCGGAGAACTCTGCTTGCGCGATGTAAGAATTTGCTGTTTTAGTTCGTATGTAGCGTCATTGATGGCGCTACAAAGCGCGTGGCGTATTTTTGAGATGGGTGGTCGTAGCACTCGTAGCGCATCGCGTAGTAGATTGAGTTGAAAACTTCTTCAGGCGCGTTGGGCATTTTTGAGAAGGGAAATAACAATTGAACTCGCCACGCCTTGCGCTGCTACGCGATCCGCTTAGCGGATTGAAGTCAAAACTTCTGTAGGCGCGTTATTTTGTATTTTTAACCAACTTCGAAAAAGGAGGAGATTATCAATTCGGATGTTTGTATTTTTTTTTTTTTTTTATGTATGTTCGGGCATAACTCCGTCATATATTGTTGGATTTGCAAAATTCTTTTTTTGTTCGAAAGGGGTTTATTCCGAAATGGTCCCATTTAAATTTCAAAAAGATCTGATGATGGGTTTCGGAGACAGACAACGGAACTCTTCAAAAATTGACAGCAAATCAACCGCGATTGCTGCTATCGTATGTCTATGAATTGTTAACACAGTTTAATGGGGAGCTACAACTAAAAAGTGAAAAATAAAAAACTTTTTTACAAAAAAAATAGAACCGACTTCCAAAAAAAGTGCAAAATAACTTTAATTTCGGAAGTCGGTGTCAAAAAACAAAGACACAAAACAGGATCACCGACTTCCGAAATTAAAGTTATTTTGCACTTTTTTTGGAAGTCGGTTCTATTTTTTTGTAAAAAAGTTTTTTTGTTCAGGTTTTCACTTCTGTCGGCACTCCCGGAGTACCACTCTATTTTTTTTTTAGGATGGGAAATCAAATAACTTCTCCCGCTCTGGGTGGAGCAGGAGGGCGTGTCAGACTATTACTGACTAAAACCCACCTGTGTTCCTTCAGTTTCCTGTGCGTTCCAGGGCCGTGCAGGTGACTCTCACACTCCCCCGACCCTGGCATCGGCTGAAATGATGATAAGAAATCTATCTACTAGCCTGTAATGTGTCCTGCCCGGGGGTTGAGGATAAATTCGAAAGAGTTACCTCGCCCCTGGGCACGTAGGGCAGGGAGGAACAGGGGTGGCTTTTAGTCAGTAAGAGTCTGACACGCCCTTCCGCTCCACCCTAGAGCGGAAGAAGTCATAAAATGATTTCCCACCCCCAAAAAAAAAAAAAGCCTGTAATGTGTCACTACTGGACAAAGCCACCCTCCATTTTTTATCATACAATTTCTTTTCCCCCAGTTCTTCGGCGAGCTCTACAAGGACGACCCAGAGATGTTAGCAAAGAAAATAAACGAGTGTTCTCACCACCGCGGCGTGAACAACCCGACGGAAAAGCAGAAGCCTCCGCCCGGCTTCTGGAACCCGAGGTTGAAAGTACCTGACGATACTGAGGAGTTTAACAGGAGGAATAATGTGGCTTGACAATTGTGGGCGGTTTTAGTTGCGTTAGTCTATTGTTTTATGGAGATATGGTGATGTCAATTTCAAATGGAAGGACCATACTGCACTGTTGGATTTTCAACTGTCGGCTCTGAGCTGAGCGTTGCAAATCCTAAAGTTTAGTGTTATGTCCCTTACGACATTAAAATTTCCACTGTCGATATGGTTTTAGTAGTTATGAGAAATGGTACTTTGTAGTTTCGGTACTATTTTCACTCATGCAGCCGTATTCACTGGTTAGATAACCCTTCATCTCCGTCTTCTTTGGTCCAAAGGAGTAAAGTTTTTCACGCTAATCAGTCTTTAGATATTGTATTTGTGAGGACGGAGGCCCATATTATTTTAGTTTAACGAACACTCAGAAGGAGTGAAAATTTAAATATACATATTTATAATAAGCTCTGTTTTTTAAAACTTTCGTTGTCAAGCACGCAACATACCTACGGGTCGTACAATAACCCGCTTCCGAGTCGTCTGAGCGTACTAGCGAGTCCTAAGTATGCTTAAGGTGAAAAGTACAGGATGTAGTATTTCATGTAATCATGATATTTGACATCAATTCTAACTGACACGAGTTGTATTGATGATTTTAATGATTACAGTTCTGTAAATACGTGCTTGCTACGGCCGCGAATCATATTTTGATCAACATACAACCTGATCCGTGCCTGATACTGACCTGCAAATTGCAAAAAACGTAAATTTGAATTTCGCGGGTTACCCTGGCGCTTCCCTAACTTACATAGCCACAGGATTAGCATCTACGTATTTTTGCTATATTAAACGTAGCAGGCGGTATATTTATGGTGACGCTATCAAAATAAGACTAGGACGACCTTTGATTCGTAACAACTTTACATTTATAGCGCAATACTTAAACAAATAAAATGAAGTAAATTTGAGGTTAGAAAACATTACAATTTCAGAAAAAATGCAAATAACTAATATTTTTGTTGATGATTTCAAAAGTTCCCACCAACATGGCTACTAGATTTTTATCTAATTAATTTCACCAATAAAATCACTTAGAATGGAAACAAGCATTGACGTGGAAACATTATCGTATTAGTACAAAACAAGATAATATCACCGGCTCGCCGTACCCGGTGACGTCATGTAACGGTACAAATATCAAAACAACTCGGTATTGCGTCGCAGATATATCGGAATTTTCTAGAAAGTTTTAAATTGTATGATTCTCAGTTACTTATCATCATGCCTGTATTTTCCGAAGGGGTAGACACAGATGTAAGAACACTCACGTTTCGCCATTTTTGTAGGTGGGCCTCAAAATATTGTAGTGTTATATATGATTCTACTGTCTTCTCTTCTGTTTTAAGCATCCTTTAACTTTATACTGTATTTTATTTACACTAACTTTTGCCCGCGGCTTCGGCCCCTTGAAAAGTGTTTTATCCCAAAGGATTTTTTTATCCATGTCCTAATCCGTATGCCTAGTTCCATCAAAATCCGTTCAGCAGTTTAGATGTGACAGTGAGACACACTTTTGCATTTATTATATTATTAAGGATTGAATTATTGATTTTAGGTATATATCATCATGCCTGTAATCCTGAAGTGGTAGGCAGAGGTCTATAGTATACTCACATTCGCCATATTATTATTTTTTTAGGTGAGCCTACAAATATTGTTGTGTATTATATAATTTCTACTACATGCTTATACAAACACACGCCTTTTTTAACTTTGATAGGCAAGCGCTTGACCACCATCTCACCTGATGGGTGAGATAGTGGTTTCCCGGGTCGTAGCTAATGGCGTTCTATATTTTTTATTTACCACGATGGAAAAAAGGTGTGAGCTTTTGATTTTACTCTATGATTATATTCACTGTTTGTAATATATGGGACCAAAATTACTTCCAGTTCTGTCTGTGACGGAACAATTAAAAAGTTAGAACAATCAACCTGGAATAACAAATTACCTCATTAGTTTTAATTTACACTTAGATTTGAATAATTGTAAATAGGGAAAGTGGTACCCACAAATGCGGGTAATAAACTCGCTTATTTATAAGTGTTTTTGAAATTAATGTAAATATAGAAATTACTTAAAGTTGTCAAAAATTGTTCAGTTTTTAAGAAATAAATATTTTTTATAGTATTTTCGTTTGATTTTCTCCAATATGGGATAAGCAAGTAGATGCAGATGTTACCATTGCAGGTAGAACCTGGATGAGGCTGTGGCACTAGATAAGAGAAGCCTAGACTTAACTGTAGATGATGATGATGAAATAAGCTGGATTCCTTGGATGAAGATAATCCTGAATAGCAATAGACGGAGAAGAGGGAGCAGAATCGGGAGGCCTTTTTTGCAATGAGAAAATCCATGCTAATAATAAAGGGCTGATTTACTAAGTATGTAATATAATTATATTGTACCATTTGGCTGTACTAGGATAGTTTTGCTAGAGAAATCAACTTGAATCAGCTGCCATATTCTCAAATCACCATAAAGGGTTACTTGCAGTTGGTGCCCTTCTAGTGCTGGTTCAATGTGAACTACTGCTTCGTTTGGAGAATGAGGTCGCCACAGGCATCTACTAGATTCATTAACTACATGTGTCACTGGAAATGTAAAGTTGCATACTTAAGGCTAGTAGTGCTAGCAACATAGCTATTATGACTGTCTCACTGGAACTTTCAAAGATTTATCTATTACAAAATAGAATATAAACACGTACTATAGAAAATAATAGTTAACCACCTTTAGGATGAATTTTACTTGAACATCATAAAACAACAAGGTCTATGATTTTGTCTATGAAACTTACATTGTTTCTGAGTACCTAGTTGGTTGGCATGTGGTAATTGTTACCTACAACACTGGTACTTAACTGAAGAAGTGTTAACAGGTCTAATGATCCCCAAATGCAGTCAGGGTTGCTATAAAGAAAAACTCATATTAAGGCTCAATTACACCTTCCGATTTCAAGGGACCCAATTTAGGAACTAACTAACTAGGAAGCAGGAAGCGAGCAATTACACTATCCTAAATTGAACTCCTAAGTCGGCAGTGTTGCCAACTCTTACAAATTCGAGTCCCTAAACAGAATATCAAAAGTCGCTCTAAAGTCTCTTAAAAACTGATTCTACCAGGAGCAGACTTAAAAATAAAAAGAGCGGAATCAGATTTTTTTTCTGGGAAAGGGACTTTGTGAAATTTAATTTAATTTTAAACACAAACCAAAATACTACTACCCCATTTGTAGCGACAAAGTCTCTAAATTGGCAACACTTAGCTCTAAATCGGGGTGATGCGATTACACTATCCTAAATCGTACACAATTTAGGAAGTCAAATCGGGACGTCCCAATCTCACTAAATCGTACACTAACTGCTCTAACTGCTATTACACCTTCCTGTTTCCTAAATTGGGTCCCTTGAAATCGGAAGGTGTAATTGAGCCATTAGTTACCTACATTTGTTTATGTTGGAACTGTATTTGCATTCAGTGATTCACTGCAGTGTGTGCCAACAAGTTAAAATAACATGACTTGCTAAATATATGTGTGGGCAGAGAGGTCAAGGAAACTACCACTTGGAGAACACCTTTTATTTATCTCAATAAAACAGAATATTATAATTTTTCACTAGCTTATGTTAAAAAGGAAATGTTAAATCAAATTAAAAGATTAGGTATATTTAAAATGCGTTACTTTTGTAATAGTTAGGTGCCAATTGACACAATAAACCTCATCTCATAGTCCTCAACATTGGGGTGCAGCAATTTCCCATTTTCTAGACTATCCTTTTTTTATATATTTTTTTAATCATTTTCTGTATTTATCTATTTCACTTACAACATTGTGGTACAAATAATGCAATTTGGAATTCTTTCAAAAAATAGTTCCATTTACAAATAGTTCAAACTGAAAATTTATGGTTACTTTGTTTGATATACATTATTATTTTTAATGCTACAACAATTTACACATGCGTCTATGAGAGTTTCTTTGCTTTCTGGTAAAGAGTATCAACAACCTTACTCATGTGGTGAATCGTCTCCAGGACGGTTTCATAGGTCTTCTCAAGAGGGGACTCGTCAAACACAATTAGAACACCTTCACCTTGATCAAGGATTCCATTGAGTTTCTTGTCCAATATCATCTGGGAAAGTTTCTTCTCAACTTGTACTACAGGCAGACGGATACAACGGGCTACATGGTCAACTTGGACTCTCATGTAAGGTTCAACAATGCGACAAAGGTTTTGCTCCAACATTGTGTCGTACAGAGCCCCGAGGTGAGCTCTAACCACTGCATCTTCTTCCAGTTCAGGTTTATACGTTTTGAGAGCCGCCTGGAAGTCAGCTAAGGACCTCTTATGGGAGGCAGTAGCAACTGCTCTCATTGCTTCCAGTTCTTTACCTGCATACTTCAGTGCAGTTTTAGTGCTACAAACTGATCCTACTTCTTCAGCATTGTTCAACATGATCTTGGACAATAACATGTATTTCAAAGCAGTTAGAGCCTTTGGGCTGTCGGCACCATCATAACCTTCAAATGCCTCATAAAAGTATGAGTAAGCAGTTTTGAAGTCACGTTCATCAGCAGCATGAAGTATACCAGATTGTAAATCAAGGGCAGCCTGCATTTTAGGCGGACAGTATATAGCATTCGCGGTGGTTCTGGCCGATGTCAGCGAGGCACGGGCTTTAGGTAGATTGCTAAGGGCATGATAAGTTTTACTTTCTAAAAGAAGCACTTCAACTAGTAGGTTTTTATCATCTAACTTTTTGAGCTCTTTGAGCAAAGCCGTGGCGAGGTCCAGGGCTTCCGTGTACATACCAGTGTCGAAGTAGAGCGCGATCAGCCTCGCTTCTAGCGACTGTCGCAGGAACGTACGTCGCTCTTCCTTGGCCCATTCTATACACTCTTTACACAATTGAACTTCGATGCCGATGCCAGCTTCCAGGTCCAAAAAGAAATCGACGAGAGAACGCACCAGTTTTGCTGCTTTCGCTTTACTTATCAAGCTTAGGAACGGTCTAGTGGCTTTGATCAGTTCCGCTAGTTCTTTAGCCTTGCCTTCCTTCTTGTATTTTTCGCCGAGGTTCAAGATCCCTTGCTCCTTGGCTCTTATGTTTTCTTCGTCATCTTCGGGAACCTCGCCAGTGCTAACCATTTTGTCGGTCATGCGGACGTCCTCGTCTCTGTTCGTCGACGACGAGACGCGCGATCTCTCGAATAACATCGCTCCGGCCATGTTGTGTATTTATATGCTTACACTAAAAAATGTAGATAAACTGTAAAATAGCACTACAACGGACACACTTTTTCTTTGTAATTTTGTATAATCGCAAAGTCATCGACGACCTCTCTTCAGAAACAAATCGTAGACGCGTACAGGGTTACCAGTTCTAAGTTTTAAAATATTAGTTTGGTAGAAAATAAAGAGTTGTGTAATGTAGATTTCTTCTCGGGGTTGGTGATTGAGCTTTAAAGTGAGATCGGCACGTTATGAGGTGTATTAGATGTATATTGAAATGTAAAACAAAACAGTAACTGGCACAAACAGGTAAAAATGGTAAATACAATAAAAATTTAGGGAGCGTATCGCGACTGTGGTTTTCGTGCTCGCGCTCTTTCGTCCACTCACTCTTGGCGGGAATGTGGCGGGTGTCGAGGAGTCGTAGGCGACAGTGGATATTCCCGTCGCCGCGTTTATGGGCACGTTCACAGAAAGCATCATAAGACCATGCATTTTTTTTTTTTAGGGGTTGGGAAATCATCTTTGGGTGGAGCGGGAGGGCGTGTCAAACTCTTACTGACTAAAACCCACCCATGTTCCTTCCCTGTCTGAGTGCCCCGGGGGTGCGGTAACTCATTTTCAGAATTTATCCGCTACCTCTAGGCATGCAGGCACCGGCTACGATGAGCCCCGTCAGTGGTGGACTGGTGGCTGACACTAATCTCTTTGAGGCGCGCGTGGTATACTACGCGCCGTCGACTCACGGGCCTGGTGCTGATCAGACGGCGAGCTACCCATTGCTCGCCGTCCGCAGGCCCGGGTCTACGGTGGCCGGAGATCGTCTCGCGACGTCCTACGCCCAGTACGCCCTGTCTCCTGCGGTGGTAGCGGCCGGGGCCGTGAGGGGCACTCCGTTATTTATTTATTAAAACTTCATGCAACACAAATGTACAAAGGCGGACTTAATGCTTTAGGCATTCTCTACCAGTCAACCAAGGGTGGTGGAGAGATAACATGGCAGGTGCATAAACTGAAAAAAAAAAAAATTATAGGACGAAAAAAAATTACAAAAGTATATATATATATAGTTAAAATAAATATACATATATATTTAATATAATATACCTACATATATAATAATAATATATAAAGTTAGAGATAAGGATTTTTGACGACTCCTTTACTTGTTAAGAAGCTAATTCAGCAACTTTCGCTTAAATGCATGCTGACTGGTGGCCATCCTGATATTGAGGGGAAGCGCATTCCACAGAAGGATGGACTGTATATGAAAGGAAGAATGAATGAAATTAGAAGTATGAGAAGGACAAAGCAGTAAGAGATTGTTAGCAGAACGCAAATTCCTAGCGTGAGTAGAGCAAAGATACTGAAAGTGTGATATAAGATAAGAGGGAGGGGTGGGCGAGTTGAGGAGAGAGAAAAGTGTAGTCAGAGCGCGCAAACTTCTTCTCTGGCGAATGGGCATCCATTTGAGCTCAGCTCTAAAGCTGGACACATGGTCATATTTCCTCAAGTTGAAAATGAACCGGATTCAGTTATTGAGGAGCCTATCAAGCTTATCCAGCAAAGCCGCGTTCAGGTCAAAGTAGCACACGTCACCATAGTCGATTATAGGGGAAATTAAAGTTTGCACAAGCATAGTCTTCGTCTTTGCAGGCAAAAAGTTCCTCAGACGATAAGGACATCGCAAAGTCCCGTTGACTCTTTGACAGGCACTAGAAACCTGCCTTTGCCAGCCAAGCGTCGAGTCAAGATGCAAACCGAGATCTTTTACGCTAGGACTGATGGGGATGACAGCACCATTTAAAATAATAGGCGGAAGAGAGCTAATCGCCACTCTACCCATCATGCGTGAGCTTCCAATAACAATGGCCTGACATTTTGAGGGGTTCACAGACACCTCAAATCTATCAGACCAATCATTGATTGCATCCAAATCTCGGTTTACATCCTCTATAGCGTCTGACAAACTTTCTACCCGCGTGTCCGTTGAGCTTCCCTCACGCGTCCCGCCTCCACCTTCGCGAGCATTACTGCTTCGCAGAAGGCGGAGACTGCTTCCATTCCCTCTCGCTCCGTACCATGGCCTGAAACAGGGCCGGGCGCGAGAGGTCGCCGCCACTTACCGCATCCACGAGGACACGGCGGTGCTCCGCCCAAGCGGGGCAGACCTCTACCGTATGCTCCACCGTGTCCTCTGGGCGATCCGCACAGTGGTAACACCCGGGTGTTTCCTCCCGCCTGATTTGATGCAAGAACCGCCCGAAACAACCGTGTCCGGTGAGGATCTGCGTCAGGCGGAAGGTGAGGACGCCGTGACGCCTCTCCAGCCACTCTTCAAAGAGAGGCACTACCGTCGCAATGGTCGCGTGCCCAGCGCTGGGTTGCGATAGTCGCTGTCTCCATGTCACCATGAGATCCACCGGAGCTCCGTCCGCCGAGCCGCGAGGTGTCGCGGTAGCAGAGTTTCGCCCCGGCGTTTGGCCTCCTCGCGCCACTCTCAAAGCAGCGCGAGGACCCTGGCCTCCAGATCTCATGGCGACAGTCCGGCAAGGAGGCTCGCCGCCTCACAGGAGACCGTGCGGTATCCTCGGATGAGCCGAATGGCCATGAACCTTTGGGACGCGTTCAACCGGCGAGCTGGTCTCCGCCTCAGGGAACACGCCCACAGCGGTTCGCCGTAAAAGCCCATGGACCGCACGACCCCCGCGTAGAGCCTCCGAAGGCCATGCATGTTACAGTTGTAAAAATACCATTTTATGAAAAGTGAAACAAAATTGTAAAGGTGTAATTTATAGTCTTATGCGTATATTTCAAACTGTAACTTGAAAGTGCTAATTAATTTAGTTTATATCTGTGCAAATGGCCGCCTACGGCTAGCTTTATGCGGCCGCATTGAAACACAAAAATCCACGCTTCGGTCCAAATAGTCATGTCGTCTGATATGAACGCCTCAGCAATAGCTCAATATTAGTTATAACATTTCCTTTTTGCAGTAAAACTCCATAAACTGCCATTAAATGTGATTTAAAAATATATTATGGTAAAAGAATGTCAAAACATATTGTTAAATGTATTATTATTATACTCTTTGGTATTATTGTAGGCTTTGATCCTGAGAAGCTCATATTTCTGTAAGTTTGTGAATTTTGTTGTGATTTTTATGAGATATTTTATTGCAGCACTATGCTAGAATCAAGTGAGGACTGTGAATTTTTGTTTGATATAACAAAACAAATTAAAGATTTCTACGAGACTACAGTAATATTTATCACCCAAACTGATTTTTCGGATCTAATATTTAATGCACTGTGCACTATTCGCACTGCACTACAAGAGGGGGATAAGGATCGCATCGCCGATGTCGTAATAGAATTTCATTTACAATGGTTACGCACGATAGAGGAAATAGAAAAATATATGAGTAATTTAACAGATGATTTCCGAAGGGACAAAGTGTACAAAGCAATTTGTTTTACTATAGATTCTATGGGGTATCGCTTAAAGTACTTAAAACAGTATATGGAAAGGTATCGACCTGGTCTATCCAACGAAAGCCAAGCTAACCTTCTTACTGACTTGGAAATAATAGAAGAGATGCACAAAGAAGTGACGGATGCCCTTTTAGAGAAACTTAAAGATTTTAAAAATTCCGCTTGTTTTGAAGAATTTAAGGTCAAAGTAAAGGAAGCCATGAATGAATTACTTACTTGGTTAGATACAAATTATGATGGATTGGCTATTAGATTGAGTAACTACATGCATGTATCGAATTTTGAAGGTAAATTGTCAAAACCCCTACAACACATCGTTGGTGATCTTCTAACTGACCAATCTAATCCAGCTGCTGCAGAAATGCTTAATCAATTGAAGGAGAAAGATAAACCAATAGGTTCTTTGGTACGACGTTGTGTTGAGCACAAACTTGAGCTTCGCAAAGTGCTCGCCAAGATTAATGATCTGGGAGAAACCATTGAGGCACTGGCAGACAAAGCGATAAATGCGCCTCTAATGGCTTTAATTCATAAGAAACAATATCTGGAAAACCGAGTAGCTTCGCTCGAAAAATCAAAAACAACTTTAGAAGACATTTTAAAGATATCGGATATTAAATTAAAAGATGATATAAAAATATGTCCATGTCTAGATTTTTATCAACTGAAAGTGTTTAATCATATACTACCACTAGAAAGCCGTGAAAGCTTAGTTACAGATTTATGTCGTTTATGGTATTTAGCTATTTTTGGTGAAAGAAGTCACGAATCAGTAGTTTCCGTCCTAAGCGCTACTAAAGTGAAAGAACAATATACTGATGAACTTGGCACTTTCTTTATTGATGAATATAGTAGGAAAATATATAAATCAACAGAAGATGGTGAAACGCTGTTGCAGCCTAATGAAACTGGTGAATTAGTACGTCTCTCAGACGATATTCACGTTTATTTCTATGACAATTGTGGCCGTTACTACATGGAAGACGTAACAAGGGATAGAATTTATAAAGCTCATGGCTCTCACAGTGAATATAAGATGGACACGGCAGGAGTGTTATTAAAAGTAAAAGAGGAAATAGATGGAATCCAATATTACTATGATAGGTGTGGTCGTTATTACATAGATAACAACGGTAAACATGTTTATTGCGAAGAAGGTCATTTGAGTGAGTACGAAAACGATGACTTAGGAAATTTAGTACGCATTCGCAGCAAACTAGATATATTTCAGCCATGCCCCGATGATGAGCACGTGTCGGAAGACTTTAAATATTTAAAAGTAACAGTCGGTCCAGTGTTACGAGTTTGTATTGCTGACATTTTACTTCACCAGCCCGCAGATCCAATAAAGTATTTATCAGCGGGTCTTTTGAAGTTTAGGGAAAATATGGAACTCAAAGACAGACGCTTAAGGGAAAAAGAAGAGTTAAACGCGGCAAGAGAAATAAAAGCTGCTGAGGCACGCGCAGAAGCCGAAAGACTGGCCTTGGAGGGTATGACAGAAGGAGGGAGTGAGGCTAGTTACGATTCTAATTTAGTGCTATACACTTCAAAGTATCCAGATGAATCGGTTTCAGTTGGTGGGGGAAGTATAAAATAATGAAAAGAAATATGAAATTGAGTCTGTATTCTACTATTTAATTTGCCGCAAGGAAGTGGATTTTGGTTTTAGATTTTCATTTCGATAGTTAAAATTATAAAGCGCTATGCTTTTGTTACAGACTGAGAGGATAAAATAAACTACTATTTGTTTCCATTAGTTCTTTTTTTTTACACTAGCAATTTGTAATAATTTTTAATCTGTGTGGTTTTTTTGACATTTCTCCTGGCTCCAGCAGTCGGCCATTTGTGAACGAATTTTACAAAAATCTACTGGGTTCATTCCGTTGATTTTAGCACATAGAGTGTGGTGGCCGTTAATGTTTTGCAAAATAAGTTGAGCTCGTTTATATTCTATTCTCAGATTTAGAAGAATAATAAAACGATGCTCCGTAATACTAAGAGTAGTTGGTTATTATGACGAGGTGAACCCAAACCAAGTAAAAACAATATCTTTTATATTATAGTGCCTACGTACTTCCTACAATGATTAATCTTTTGGGGCAAGGTTCTTCAATATTTTATGTAAATTAGTATGTATTGGTGCAGAGTGACGTATTGTGCATAAAGTGTTGTCATCACGTGCGAGAACGTATACTGAGACTTGTGAAGGTTTGAAGGTTCGTCACTTGAATACTGAGTTGCAGGGTATCACGACGTTCGTAATTTATTCGTTTGCGCTTGATGGCATTTGGCGACAGTGTCTGTTAGTGTTGTGTCGTCATGGGACCGAAGCCTCCGCCGCCGCCTGGGCCTCCGCCGCCTCCGGGACCGCCACCTCCGCCTATTTTCGGAGGCAGCTCGAAGGGTGGTGGAGCTGATGATAGAAATGCGTTGTTGAGTTCTATAAGGCATGGTGCAAAGTTGAAAAAGACACAGACAGTGGACAAAAGTGGCCCATATATACCTGGGAAAGTGTCAAATGTTTCTGGTGGAGGCACACCGAGTGGGGGCAGCACCAGGAGCGTGGCGCCCCTGCAGAATGGTGGCGGCGGCGCGCCCCCTGGCCTGGGTGGCCTGTTTGCTGGTGGAATGCCCAAGCTAAGATCTACTGGTAAACTGGCAGGTAAGACTCCTCTATGATAAACACATTTCATTGTCATTAAGAGATAGCTGTCCTCTTATCTTTACAAGTTTCTTATCTTAGAGGTACCTACAACTGTGCAGTAATTTAAAACTTCATACAGATATTGTGAAATTGTACAATAATATGTAGGTATCTCTAGTATTCTGTATTTTTTTTTTAAACTGTATTTTAAAATTATTTTATTCAAGACAAAAATTTACACTGAAAATTAAATTAAGTTAAACATTTACCACCAGCCTAGGAGTCATCCACTTATCATCCATGTTTAAAACTTATAATTTAGGAAATTATGGAGAGACCTGTCCTAAAATACTGCTGATCTTTTATCAAAGAGACTTCACGAAACTGCAGTTATCAATGTACCTCAACTAAGGGAATATTTTCAAAAAGAAAATAATCTGCTTGTGATATTCCATAATTCCAGTGTAAAAGACATTGCTATACTTTTACCAGACATCTGGTTTGATTAAATGCTTTGATGAGCCATTACCATTATTTATAACCATTATAATAAAAATTGTCAAATCCGGTTTTGATACTATAAAATTTATATGGTACATATAAGTTATGTTCATGGTATAAGCTTGATTCAACACAATTCTATTACATAATTATAATATTCATACAGCATCTAGTCATAATTTAAATTGCAAGTAAAATATGATCCGTTACGGTGAAAGCTCCAGGGCAGCCCGCAAAATTTAAATTTTCTTACGTTTTTTGCAATTTGCAGGTCAGTATCAGGTTATATCTTGATCAAAATATGATTTGCGGCCATAGCAAATACGTATTTACAGAACTGTTATCATTAAAATTATTAATACAACTCTCTCAGTTAGAGACGATGCTAAATGTCATGATTTCATGACATCAATGCTAACTGAAAGATTTGTATTGATGATTTTAATGATGATAATTCTATAAATACATACTTGCTACTGCCGCGAATCATATTTTGACCAAGATACAATCGAACACTGACCTGCAAATTGCAAAAAACTTAAGAAAAATTGAATTACGGGGGCTATCCTGGCGCTTCCACCTTGAATCTTAAAAACATATATTATAGGTCTATAAGAACAAACTAATCTACATACTAACTAACTGGTTAGAACTGTAGGCTGACCTGAACATAGGAAAAGGATAACTGGATGCAGCTGATCATCTCCACAATCCAGTGTCTTACCCTACTCTCCTCCTCTCCTTGTACCCTTGTTAAAATAACAAATTCAACACAAATACTTATTTTATTATTGCACATGACACAATGAGATTATTTTGTTTAAGTAATTTAAACACCTTGTTTACAATGTGGTCTTCTATGTTATATTGTTTTTATAATACTATTTGAGGTCAAGGTTTCATTACTTAATTAGGCCATTTAATCATGTTACTATGGAAGTTAGTTTTTTTTATCATTGATAGGCTTGCCTTTGACCACTATCTCATATGATGGTGATGATGTGGTTGAAGATGATGCTTGCCTAGAAGTAACCTATTCACTCTTGACAGGCAAACAATCTAATTTTATAACAAACAAAATATGTAACCATTTATGGTATAAATGTTAAAACCACAAACAGATCATAAGGGAAAATAGGATCAAAAGTTTATAAAATTGTAGAATCGTCGGAAAACTGACAGGAAATAATTGTGTAAACAGTTTATGTCATACTGGGTATTAACTGTAACCATTTAGGATTAACAAAGTCAACAGTAATTGCATCAAAATGATCTGACACCCTATTACACAGTACCAACTGGTTTATGTAAGTTTACAGCTCATCAAAGTTCTGAGTTGAGCTTCACAATGACTGACAAATGCTTGCACTGTCTGGACAGGTCCACTTGAATTAGTGTGTTGCTTTCTTCAAAAAGCTCATCCCAGACATAAACGTACACGGTTCTCATATGATTTAACCAGTACATTTTGTATGGATTTGAACACTTTAAAAGAGACTTTGACCTCTTGAGTTTGTTTCGGTGTTTCTTTTCAGGGTAGTCAGCTAGGAAACACCGGCCTCATCTGGCTTAAACTGACAAAAACTATTGACGTGTAAAAGTGTTCCTTGTAACCTATTTACTGAATAAACATCTGTTAGCATTTATTTACATACTTGTGAACACACCAACAATATAGGTGTAATTCCTAGTGGAGCATATTAAAAAAAAAACTTATTTGGCGAGTGACACTTGGGGCAGGTGTATGTGTTGCAGCCATCTCATCATCAGTTCATTAAACGCCGGCATTAAATTAGATGACCGAAGGATAATCAGCCAAGTCGTTGAACTCAACGTTTAACCAAATGGGTGGATGTCATCTAGATATGTAGTTAAATTGGATATTGATGAGTTTGTGATACCACTGATCATGATTATGTGTGTACAAAAGGCAATGTTAGGATGCAAGAGCGAGTGCAGTGAGCTCAGGACATGAAGCACCGGACTCGGATATGTTAGGTTTGAAGGAATAGCGAGGTCTAGTGAGCAAATAAGACCCCGCCATCCCCTTCGTGGATATTTTTTTTTTAACCAATACCGATTACGCCTTGGAAATAAATTGAATTACGAAACTTTTTTTTTTTTCTTCTAAATTTCCTTATAGCTCGAAAGCGGTGTCCTATCGCAAAAATAATGAAAAAATTGCCCCTCCCCCCAATAACGCCCATCTTTCATTATTTTTCATTTAATTTCAAGTTTTAAATCACTTGGCTGAGTCTTGGTCAGTCTGACTTTCAACACGCCAAGTTGTTAAACGTTGAGTGATTCTAGTTGAATTAACTATCGGCCTAGCCATTTAATTGAATCCCGGCCCAGGCGTCCAATTGAATGGCGAATTCAACCAGATGGCTGCGACATATGTATAAAAAAAAAAAAAAATCAGTAGGGCTCCGTTTTCACCCTTTGGGTACGGAACCCTAACTAGGTAGACCAAAATCGGTGTATCCGTTTAGGACCTATACAATGCCACAGCCAGACACACAGATACACACTACAAACTTATTTTTTTTTCTGGCGTTATTTAAGAAAGTACCCAAAAAAATATTATTAACATGCAACTTCATTTAGTTCCTGCCGCCAAAATTATGAATGCGAAAGTATGTCTGTCTGTTGCTCAATTTCGTCGTAACTGCCGAACGGATTTGGACGAGTACAGAGGTAGAATACATCCTGGGTTGCATACATATAGGATAGTCAGTTTCGTCATCATTTGGCGAAAGAAGTCCAACCCGACCGGCTGTACTTGGGCCCACGGTCGTGAGCTCTTGGCCATAGCTACATCGCGTCTAGTCACACACTTTGAATCTTGTGAATAGGGAATATGCATGGTATTTTTTTATTTGTTCAATTGAAGTCTTATTAACTAAAGTCAACAAATATGAAGGAATTTTCAAAATATCATCATCAGCGACGAAGTTATAAAGCTTTAAAGTTGATAATTAGAAAGAGAAGTCCGACGTGTTCTTTGACGTCAAAGGACATGACGCCCCTACAACTGCCATAGAAAACAGAGTTTTCGAGACAGACATATTTGTTTAAAATTGTTATATCTCGTTTAATTTCCGATCAATTCTGACTCTGCTTTCACTGTTCGTACTCTATTTTAGTATATTCATCGATAAACCGGTTAGATAACAAATATTTTTTTCATGCATATTCCCTATTGCTTAGCCATGTGCCTCCTGTTTAGATGGAAAGCCTTAGCCATATCGATTGTTAATCCAGATTACAGGGTTCTGTACGTAAAACGGCAATAAGGAACCCTTATCGCCATAAGCCAACTAAACCGAATGTCTGTTCTATTCAAACATTACTTAAAGGTGATAGAATTACATCAACATACATACACGATCATTAGTAAAACGTATCATATACGTCATTTGAATAGTGTTATGTGTAAAAGCAATATTATAGTCAAGGAATGTAGAAAAAAAACAATAGAATTAAATAAACTGCTTTTTTAGGATTCTTTACCCAAAGGGTAAAACGGGACTATTACTAAGACTCCGCTGTCCGTCCGTCTGTCACCTGGCTGTGTCGGATCAACCGTGATAGTTAGACAGTTGAAATTTTCACAGATGATGTATTTCTGTTACCGCTTTAACAACAAAATAAATACTAAAAAAACAAATAAAATAAATATTTAATGGTTATTTTTCAACAAACGTGATTTTGTTTTTATAGATAATGGTACGGAACCCTTCGTGCGCGAGTCCGACTCGCACTTGGCCGGTTTTTTCACATCCAGGTGTGACTGAGAATTATAACATAATACTTTGTTTTGTAGTTTATACATATTATACAAGCACTTTACCCGCAGCTTTGCTCCCGTGACCTATCCCGCGGGAGCTGTTATTTTTTCCGGGATAAAAAGCTATAGTTACTCGCTAATAATTTAGCTTTCTATTGGTGAAAAAATGGTTAAAATCGGTCCAGTAGATTCGGAGCTTATTCCGTATAAACAAACAAACAAAAAAATCTTTCCTCTTTATAATATTAGTATAGAATAAGGGAAAAATAATGAATCCAACTTTTAAAAACTTCGAGCAGTTAGCGCCAGTATGAATATGACTTCGCCAGAAGTTTTTCTATGCCCTTAATTTCATTTAAGTCAAAATAAAGCAAACTTACCTTCCTTCTAACTCCTATTATACTCGAAATCATTAAAAGCAGGCTTTAAAACACTATGTGAAATGGTATCTTCTGGTTCCATAGTATATCTCATCAATCGCTTTCCATCTGTCGCGATCGAGGTCAAGAGCTGTCTGCCTAGTCAAGAAAAACTTTTTATATAACCTACATAATTTTCACAGGTTCTACACCCAATGGGCAAGTCAAATGCGACGCGCCGCGGTTCCCACCGCCGCAACCACACCAGCCACCACCACAGCCACACCAACCACCCCCACAGAGGTTTTCACCAGACAAGCCCCGGCCAGCGATGCCTCCTGCCCCAACGAGCAACGTTGGAGCACTATCAGCGGCATTGTCAGAAGCTTTAGCAGGACGTGACAGAGGCTCGACAGACCATTCTAGAGAGCATTCTCGGGAACATTCTAGAGAAATACCTAGGGAGGTCCCAAGAGAGCCTCCTACGAGACCCGCGGTAAGAAGACAGCCGAGTGATATCAGGACAAGAGGGCCCCCTCCACAGCCGCCTACGCAGAAAATGATGCCTTTGGTAAGTCTACCAAACTAAACTACCAGTGCTGTATATTCTGCATTTTTCTTTAAACTTTATCTATTTGATGCTGGCTGAAAAGACGACGAATTGAACGTTAATCTTCTTAAAAAAAAAGCTTCTTACAATAATATTTACTCGTATCTCTTCAAGCAACTAACTAATTAAGGAAAAAGACTAAGCCTATGAAACACAAAATTCTACGCACTAAATTGCTTACTAATTAGAAAACCATATTTCATGAATTAAGTTCGCCTGAAGGTTGCTATAAATCCGATATGATAAAATTGATTAAATACGCTCGTAAAAACAATTGTTCTTGATAGCAATGTGGACTAAAATATCTCGAAACATTAATTTTTTTATGTTCATGCCAAAAGAATTTCCCATTGTTTGGTGTCCGCGGTAATTAGCTTGAATGTTGTCATTTCTGAACCTAAAACCTGCAATATAAAACTCGGGAGGCGACAACGCTTAAAATGTCTCAATCGTCGAGTTGTGCCAACACTTATCGGGGTTCCGTAGCTTTCCAAATCAACTCCCCGCGAAGTGTCAACATTCATTATTCTTTCCTGAAATAGGTCTTTGTATTAAGCGGTACTGCCTTGATGCTGCGATACCCTCAATTCATTGATTAATTGAAACGTTGTTTATCTTGTTGTTTTGAACGGTATTACGAACATACAGCGAAGTCAACATAAAAGGAATCGAATCAATCCGACGAAAACAATCAAAGGAGCTCCAGTTACGTAGAACTCCTTTCTTTCCCAAACATGGCGCTTACGATGACGTCAATGGTTGCCAATAAAGTATGTATACCGAGGCTTGCATCTTCCTTATTAGGTATCGTAAAAACAATGTTTTAATAAAGCAAAGTATCTTTCTTCAATTGTTATTTACATCACCAGACGTGTCGGCTCGTGGAGAAAGTTTAGAACTTCGTCGTTATAATATTTGTGCGCTGCTTACGTCATAAAACATACGTGATTAAATGTGCTTAAGAATTAGCTGAGCCGCGTTATGTCAATGTTATTAAAGATGTTTCTAGCAATTTTTAATGAATTTTAAGAACAAGAATTTGGAGGCACATATTCGTATTCTTATTTACTCTAATAACTTCTGCTAGTGGCTTCGCCCGCGTGGAGTTAGTACTTCCCCCGTTATAAATTATAGCCTATGTGCTATTCCAGACTATAATCTATCTCTGTGCCAAATTTCATCCAGATCCGTTAAGCCGTTTTGGCGTGATTGAGTAACAAACATCTATCCATTCAGCAATCCAAACTTTGCAGTATGAAAGGTTATAGACGGAGTGTCAAAATCCAGCAATCTGAAGTACCAGAATGAGAAGCCGGCTTGTATCTGTACACGCGAAATAAGCTCACATAGACAAAATGAGAAGCCGATACGTTATCGTTACGTTCGTCAAGATCACTCACACATTTTAACGATCCTGCTTCATTTAATGTCCAATGACGTTCCGTCTATAACCTTTCATAGTCTAAGATTATTATATATAATACTAGCGACCCGCCCCAGCTTCGCTCGGATACAAATTATACATATAAAACTTCCTCTTCAATCACTCTATTAAAAAAAAACCGCATCAAAATCCGTTGCGTAGTTTTAAAGATTTAAGCATTTATAGGGATATAGGGACAGAGAAAGCGACTTTGTTTTATACTATGTAGTGATTAGTAGGACTAAGCTGGCAAAAGTCTCTAACATAATTACTCGTCCAAGTAGCGAAAACTAACTAAGAAATAATTAACTAAGCTCCTCCTGAATAAATAAGGTGGCCTGGCCCTAATTTACGCACAAGTTGAGCTCCAGATAAATTAATCATAAGCACCCCGAGCAACCTTTGCTGATACAAAAGCCTCAAAGACAAAAGAAAGGTTCTGAACGCGCTCCATTTATTAAGTAGAAGGTGTCTAAAGTTGAATGGCCTCAAATGCCCTAAAGTTTGCACTATTTTCAAGAGAAAAATTGTGATTTAAGACACCAAGAATAATTTCCTGCTCAGAAATGCAGCGAATGCTAAAACTGTAACAATTAGACAGTTGGCAATGAAAACTAAACAAAGAATACTTCTTCGCCTAAAAATAATACTTTAAACCACCCACGCAAGTGTTGTGAATGTAAAAATACCCTAAGCGGGGATGACGGTCACGTGTCGCAATAAAAAAATAAATAAATAACGCCATGTGGGAGGATTTCGAACGGATTTGGTAACTTGTTTATTTTGTGCCAGTGCGCACGATGCGCCACCGCAAACTTTATTCTTAACCTTTTTTTAAATGCATGGCTACATTGACTTTTAGCTACATCTGGTCAGATTTGAATATGGAACCTTATTTACGTAGTAGAAAAGAGTAAATTCCCTGTTGTCTTTGATCAGTGTCTGCAGATACTGTTCCCTGGTTCTTAACGCTTTAACGTTGGGATTCTTGAAACCCTTGCTTTTGGAAAAAAGAGAAAGTCCTTTGTTTTCTTTGTTAGAGAAAATCTGTCCAGATAAGATTATTATCGTGTCAAAGGGCTCATGCTCTTGTTGTTCTGTCACGCATTAAAAGGGTCAAAGCGCTCATAACCTTGATAACATCAGGCTTATCATACTTGACAGATGCGTGTACATTATTGTATGAGTAGTTTCAACATAATCCGTTTTTTACAACAAAAAAACCTAATTTTTGTCATTTTGCCGTCATAAAACACGTAGCAGCCGACAGATAGGCTGACGATATATAAAGAGGAAAAGTAGAAAAAATAGAGGGGTGGTGGGTGTATGTCAGAGAGGGAGTGTAGGGAGAGGAAGCTTATAAGCTGGATATATCCAGCAGTAATTAGACTAAAAGATAACGTAGCCTCTCATCATAATTGGCAAGAAACTATACTAAACTACACACTGCTAAAATCGATCTGAATTCTTCTCCATTTTTGAGACAATTATCGCTACTGCAAATTCTTACAAAACACATTTTTCTTTTGATATAATATCAAACAACAACAATAAAATAATAAAAATATAAAGACAATCAGTGAAACTCACAACCGCACAGATTATGTTTACGCGAACATAGCCATTTGTTTGAAAGTAAAAGTTGAATTAATCATAGTGTTTATCGCTGCTTATGTAGCCTTTGACATGCGGATTAATCATAAAGCTGATATAATTTATTAATACTTGCGACCGTCTCCTATTTCGTCTGTGATTCAGATACTTCATCATCATCATCGAACACAGTTATGTCTTCGCGTCCTTGGCAGTCAGTTCTTATACCAAACCTTGCTAACTTGCGGCTAGTGTTTCCATCACGATCTGACATTATTTTTGTGTATATCGCAACACTATGAGAGGAGAATCCTTGAGTTTTTCCCTTTTCTGTTACCACTCCATGATAATTTCTTGCATCATCATCTCCGTCAAACACAGGTACGTCTGTTGCGTCCTTGGCAGTTAGCTCTTCTATCAAATCTTGCTAACTTGCGGCTAGTGTTTTCATCACGATCTGACATTTTTCTTGTGTAGATCGCACCACCACGACAAGAGAATCCTGTCTTTCCTTTTTCTGTTATCACTCCATGTTCATTTTTTGCATCATAAATCTCCGACATTCAGCCTGGAATCTACAGAATACCTGCTGCATAAACGCCCTTCTAAATAACTTCCCTGTTCCGTTCATTTTTTGCGTATTAGCTTCGGAATACTTAAAGAAAAACATTGGTTAACTAAAAACAAAAAATCCATCGTATCCTTTTCAAGAATAGAGCTGACTAGTCTCGGATAAATCGTTTGTATTTCCAATCTTCCCATAAATCTTCATCTTCTCATTAATTAGACCTAGACATAAAATTCTGGTATTGAATAACTGGCCTTTTATGGAGAACAACTTTCTGGTAATGTCAAGGTTTTATCGAATGTTTGTTAAGAACAGTTTTATTGCTGTGACGATCGTCGCCAAGCCCTATCGAAGTTTCTAGATGATTTCGGATTTATTGATGAAGTTTTTCTTACTGCTGAGGTTGGCTATAAAGAGGAGGAACGTATAACTTTGTTTGGGAGAAGGATATATCCTCTACTGGTTTTTTGTAGGAAATCCATGACCTACCTTATCTTGAAAGGCCTCGTGCAGTGCTGGATAGAAGAGTTAACTGTTGGCAGTCTGTTACGACGAAGTTTTAATTGTGGTTCCGTCTTTGTGCCAAATGATGCGACGTTTGAAGTGCCTAGTGTTTTGGCACTATTTTGACACTTTAGATTAATCTCCTTACAGTTTAGGATGTGATTACCTTCTAGATTCTCCTTATCCTAATTTATCTGGTTTCGGTACAGCATGTCTTCTCCCATACATCTCTATTTGCCGGCCCGTAAATATTTATCTCTTTAACCATATCATTTTTTCAATCCATCTATCGTTTCTATCTTACTCATCGGCTGTTCTTTTCTGATTAATTTCGTTGAGGGACCCAAGACAGCGGGACTCGTCGAGCTTCATTGCCTCGGCGTTTTTCTGGTGGTCGCCACTGTTGATTCTGGCTTTCAGGAGTTGTAGTGGCTGGAAATAGTTCGGCGGGATTTTTGCAATAAAAAAAAAAAAAACATCGTTTCTGTTCTTCCTCTATTGTAACATCCAAATTGCTTTGTATGTGCAAAAAATCATTTTCTCTGTACCGTGATTTCATGAGGTAGAAACTTCATTACAAATAAACATCTTGATAAACAACTACAAACAGACAATGCAGGGCTTCAGTTTAACCTTTTAATTATAAAATTAATAGTCGTAATGTCATCACTCATCAGTGAAGGTTACAAGGCTATCTAATTACGATGCCAAACTAATTAGCAGTAGTAATCATGACAATTATTTAGATAGCGGTCCCGCTGCCGAGATTGTGGGGTTAGAAACCCATTCACGTGATACTTGTTTTAATTGAATAGTAGATTTATCTCATGGTGATTCATTCGGTTCGTATTAGTCGAATGACATTAATGCGGAACAAAGGTCTCCTAAAATGAGCCTTATTAAAAACACGGGTGGTCCATACCTTGTTTTGTGTTGTTTTGTTTTACTCAAATGACGTAAGATATTTTATTGAATCTCCTGAGTCCTGTAAATATGCATATGTTACCGGTAAACACAGTTGGTTTATGAAAAAGCTACGTAAAATTGTAACCTATTTATTTTCAATAAGACGGGTAAGTACATTGTAAATCATCAAATTTGGATGAGATTTAGGCTAGCCACTGACTTGTGATTTTTGTCACCGTGACTTTTTGTTACCCAGTCGAGTGCTATGAAGATACATGGGAGTGCACTGATCATGGTGACGTACAATACGGTGACAAATAGTTCCTAGGTGACTGAATTTTGAAGGATACTGACATAGTTTAGAATATAGAGTGTAAAATTTTCCTTGAAACAATCTTTCAGTGTATATGGGATGCACGCAGTAGCGTTTCTTTTTCGTTTGATTTTTCTTCTTATTTCAAGAGCACTTATTACAGCAATCTGTACGAAATCCATTTCAAGATTGAGCGCGTTTTCTTGCCCAGTGACTTTTCAAGTGGACGCATCGTGGATGACAGTAAGTGACAGTGACAAAAAGTCACGCGACAAAAAATACAAGTTAGCGGATAGCCTTATTGTGTTTAAAATGATCAGCATTACATATTATAAAACACAGTCCCGCGCCGCATCTGTACGCGATAAACTTAAAAACTAAACGGATTTTCATGATAATTTGTACCCGTGCGAAGCTGGGGTGGGTCGCTAGTTTATAATATACCGACAGATTATACTCTCGCAAGATTTATTACAATCACGGTGTTTGCAATTATCTTGTGACATACCTATACATAATGTAGGTAGATACTGTCTCTAAATCAGCATCGGATGTAAATTGAAATCGAAATTTAAATTTGAGCACCGAACGATAATACGAACTCTTTTATAGTATCCCCCTCTTTTATAGTATGCCATGCATCTAAGACATTTCTCGTTTTCAAGAGGCTGTTAAAATCCCTACCCAATAAACAATGATAAATCCGGATCCTGTGAGATATAGTGCTCGTGAGTGGAAAATAGTCCACCCGCACTCATTCACAGTATCACAGTGCGAAATCTGTTTCTCTAGAGATTATGCCGAGGTCAGTATACAGCATCCGAGCATCGTAACTTTTAATCCGATGAGACTTTATGATCAAAAGTTGGTCCATAAAGGACTATACACGTACCTACTCTCGTATACACGGTTGTTCCGGACGCAGCAAATGATGCAGACTCATGTATTCAAAATGTTTCCGGCACAAGCAAGGGATTACTGAGGTCAAACGGAGAAAATAGGGCGTGGTCCGCAGTCAATTTATTATTCTTTAGCAGAAGGATTTGTGCAGAGAGATTGGGAGCTGCGGTAATTTGGAAGGAGCTAAATAATTTAGTGATCTTTGTAGTCCACAGGGGAGTAGCTACAAAGAGCTGAAGATTCACAGGGAAGTTGTTTTTCGTTTGATACTGTAAGGTAAAAACACAATGGCTGACATGCGTAATCCTAATCACTACAAATGGTTTTAACCGACTTCAAAAAGAAGGAGGTTATCAATTCAGATGTTTGTAGTTTTTTTTTGTGTTTCGAGCATAACTCCGTCATATATTGACGGATTTGCAAAATACTTTTTTTGTTCGAAAGGGGTTTCTTCCGAAATGGTCCCATTTAAATGACATAGATCTGATGATGGGTTTCGGAGACAGACAACGGAACTCTTCAAAAATTGACAGCAAATCACCCGCGATTGCTGCTATCGTACGTCTATGAATTATTAACACAGTTTAATGGGGAACCACAACTAAAAAGTGAAAAATAAAAAACCTTTTTACAAAAACATAGAACCGAATTCCAAAAAAAGTGCAAAATAACTTTGATGTGTCAAAAAACGAAGATACAAAACCAGAAACACCGACTTCCGAAATTAAAGTTATTTTGCACATTTTTTGGAAGTCGGTTCTATTTTTTTGTAAAAAAGTTTTTTTGCGAGATACAATCAATATATAGATAGGTATAACTGCTTTGATAAAATATTGTTCTGTCTACTTATTTTGCTCGTTAACCACGGTACTATTATTAACGGCAGACCACACAGCTAGAGAGCAAAATACAGTAATAATTAGATCTTCATATCCAGCATGCATGAAAAATCGCTCCGTTATTTTCTAGCTATTACAGAAAACCACAGTATCAGTAGATTGAATTGTTATCGCATTGGCCGTTGGCTGCCCCGAGTATTATCTGATAATTATCAATATCACGTATTATGTGCACGCTTTCATTTATTTTTCATACTGTTTTTCCTATTAGCTGATATTGCAGTATATTTCTCAGCTATAGGACGACGTGTGTGTATCTTGGGAATTCTAATTTGTTTGGGACCTAATATAGTAATAGGATCTTTAGCACCTTTTATAGAAATAAGACCTTATAGCACCTAAAATACAAATAGGACCTATAGTGCCTAATATAGAGATAGAACCTAATATAGAAATAAGACTTCATACTCAGGCCGATTTCGATGAGAATATGACTAGTTTTAGCATGCTAGTGGACTTAGGGAAAGTCTTATATAGTTATTGATAACTTTTGTGTCGATAACATTCAGTCCTGCATTTGTGTCAAGGTTCAGTACAAGGAAAGTGATGCAGTCTTGAATTATTTCGTTAGAATTGCCTGGCGTTTCAATAATGAGTTATATTTTTAACCGACTTCGAAAAAGGAAAAGGTCGACTGTATGTATGTTTTTTTTAAAGGTATGTCCATTGATTTCTCTGTCAGTTGTGGACCGATGTTCAAAATTCTTTTTTTATCCGTTAGAATACACTCCCGAGGTGGTTCCATATAAATTTTACCGAAATTGCTTCAGCGCTTTGCGAAAAACTGAACAAAAACGAAAAATACGTATAGGTTCATAGATGACGTTTTGGTTTTCACCAATTACGAGTAGGTATGTTTAAATTCCACGTTTCATGTTAATAGGGTTTTTAGTTCTGGGGTATAACAACTAAAAAGTGAAAAAAAATAAAAAGCTTTTTTACAAAAAAAAAAAAAAAACAACTGACTAACAAAAAAAAAAATATACAGAAAGTAAACGGAGAAATAGACAGACGTAGACATCGACTTAGTTTTATAGTATTTAATTTTAGAGATTATCGTAGATTTTCCCTGTTAGTCTCATTAGAGTAATGAGGTGGTTAGGCGTAGTGGGTACAATCAAGTACCGTGTTATGAAGTGAATATTCTGAAAGCCGTCTCTAGCCGGTTAGACTTGATTTTTTTCTAGTGAATTTGGACCCAGGAACCATTTCGTTTACTGCAGGCATTTGTGCAGTATTCTCGTAGTCTGTAGCAATCCTAAATTGAATATAGTTCGTATCTGGATATATCTGATCGTTTTGCATGAAGTGGGCTTTTTTCTGGGCACCTATTTTGATTTCTGCTATAGATCTTTTTCTGATGATGATCTTTTTCCATTCCTTAAATTTCTTATTTTAGTTACGATAACTGTCAATTGTGCTAAAGTCAAAATGTCTGTATATGTACATTGTTTACCAAAATCATGCTCATTTCACGTAATGAGTAAACCTTGCTAATTAGATTCACTGTGATAGTTTGACGAAGCCCCCAAGGTATCAGATTCATACTATTAATTAAACGAAGTTAATCACGTTTCATGACATGATTATGAAAACATTGTTTAAGTATAAAGAACTCGGAATGCCATACATAGTGTAGCACTGAAATAAAAATAAAACTGTTCTGTTGATTAGTTTTCCGGGCGTTACACTTTGACCGCGTTTCAAAACAATACGGTGCAGAAATAGGGCATGGGTGCTGCTAAAATGATTACTAGCCATCACTGGGTTATGTCATGTGCGATTATTTCCACAGCTAATGGAATCATTTGTGAAACAGTTTCGTGAATTAGTTGTAATTCAGAAGATCAGAGAAGATGCTCGGAGATTGTTGAGAGGCCGTACACAAAATTTTGCCGATTTCGCTGATTTACGTGATTTTACAGTTAAAATAATGTATTTCTAAAAGTTTTAATGCACAACATGAAAGATCATTTCAATTATGATATAATGTATGAGCTAGTTTTTTAAATTTTATTATAATTACGATTAATCTACCACAAACCGACGACGGTTTTATGAATTTTTGCTGTAAGGGGTTTAGATCACATAATTACGAATCGTGTTGACGTCTAAACGGTATGAAAAAATTAGAATGTATTGTTGCAAAAGTCGTCTATATAATGTATGAATCAATTTTTACCACTTTTATATAAAAAAATGAGTTAAAAAATATTTAACTTAGTCAAATTTTAGAGACAATGGGAAAAGAATTGCTTTTAATTTTGGCTATTTAGAACTCTCGTTCATAAAATTAAAATAGCAAAAAATAAACTTCTGTTCACCATCAATCCATTTCTTGAGAAAAAAATTAAAAATTACAAAAATTTGGCAATAAATAATATTTTAAAACAACCCAAATCTCGACTTATACGCAACGCAAACTTCGAATCTAGCTCATTAATTAGATCATAATTGAAATGATCTTTCATGTTGTGCATAAAACTTTTAGAAATACATTATTTTAACTGTAAAATCACGTCTGTAAAATCACGTAAATCAGCGAAATCGGCAAAATTTCGTGTAAAGTCTTAAGTTTATAGAGCATGGATTAGTAATACTCAACCCCTGAGCAGCCAAGTTTGTATATGAAATTAAGTCTTTTTTGACTATTGTTAGGCTTGCGTTTGACCACCATCTCACCTGATGGTAAGCAATGATGTAGTCGACGTTGGAGCACGCTTGCCTAGAAGTAACCTAGTCGTGGCCAACAGCAAGTCAACGGTTGAACTTATAGAACAAATCTTTGAAGGGAAGAGCGATCTAATGACGCTTAAATGATGTTCATCTTCTGAGTGAAATTTCGCCACCTTGCTCCGATTTCTCAAAGTAACATCAAAGTCAAATAAATATTAGATAAGACTGATACAGCCAGAAAAATGCTTGATAATATTACATGAGATAAATTGCTTTGTATGAGTATTATTGGTTTTACATCCGTGTATAAAACTGAAAGTTTTCTCTCGTGCAGTTGACTTATCGTTTATATCAGACAGGTTACGCGCCATTTGGCAATTCGATTTTTAAACTGTGTAACTGAATGTCACTTTTTGAGGCAAAGGGCTCTTGTTTTTTTTTTAAAGCTGTTTTGTGAGTGGTCAGCTCAGAGCCGGTTCATCAGGCCCTTATAAAGCATAGTGAGTTGCGAACATAAAATACTTCGCCAGATGTTCATCTGGAATATTAAATTAGGAAGAGTGATTTTTTTATAATACTGGTTTAAAAGTATTACCATATGCGTTGATAGCGCTAAATACTTGAGTACTGTTTGATGCAATCGACGAATAAATTTTAATATTAATGACGGCTTTCTTTGCCGTGTTAGATTTCTTTACATAAGAGGAACTTGTGGAACTGTTGATGACACATAACATGGAATTTTCGATATTTTACCATTTGACACACTTTGTAAGATTTCTAGTAAAAATTTAACCTAAGCGCTTTTTACCAAAGTTAATGTAGTAACGTCATGTTTATTTTGGACTTGGCCGTGTGTTCTTTAGCTAAGAATAGGGTTCTACCTCTTACTGCGTTTACTAAAATAGTTGGTTTACCTACAATTTAATTTTGTTTCTGCATCAGCATAATGAGATAAGATATCGAGAGATAGATAGATAATGAGAGAGCATAAGATGGTGCCCTAAGGCAACAATATTTTAGGGCCTACTATGGTATTTGGTCCTTGGATCCAAACAAGCCAATCATGCTATACTAGTCGTTTCCTTGGCAAAGAAGACCTTTTTAACCGACTTTCGAAAAAGGAGGAGGTTCTATGTTCGACTGTATGTATGTTTTATGTATGTCCGCGCATTTCTCCGTCAGTTGTGGACCGATTTTCAAAATTCTTTTTTTAGCCGAAAGAATGTACTCCCGAGGTGGTCCCATATAAATTTTATCGAAATTGCTTTAGCGCTTTTTGAGAAACTGAACAAAAACGAAAAATACGCATATCTTGATGACGTTTTTGTGTTCTCCAAATGTTTAAATTCCACGTTCCATGTTATTGGGGTTTTTAGTTCTGGGGTATAACAACTAAAAAGCGAAAAATAAAAAACTTTTTTACAAAAAAAAAAACAACCGACTTCCAACTTTTATTTTTTCGATATTTGACTTCGGAAGTCGGTGTCAAATATCGAAAAAATAAAATACAAACACCGACTTCCGAAATTAAAGTTATTTTTAAATTTTTAGTGTATTTTTTTTTTGGAAGTCGGTTGTTTTTTTTTTTGTAAAAAAGTTTTTTATACAAAGTACATAATTATAACCTTTGCGTTTGCAATTGCCTTCTTCAGCGTTTAATCATTTATGTAATTACTTCGGCCAGAAAACTTTCATAGACCATAGAGAAAATATAATATTCTTCTCTGGTATTTTAAATAATCTGTTCTGTGTGAAGTCTTAGAAGACTTCAAAATTACGTTTATGTAGGTACACCTATATCTCATCATAACTAATTAATTCCATCGCTAACAACTTCTTAGAACAATTTATGAAAAAGACAAAAATATAGCCTTAGTCATTGTCACAGGTACAGGTAGTCATGTCTGACCGTGAATATCAATGAAATTGTGAATCACAATAGTACGCGATCGAAATGAGGATTAATAACCTTTCGCCATATTGGATTTTGTGACAGCTGTCAAACTGACAGTGCCCTTATTGACTGGTAAATATTTTTACCCGAGCTATGGAGGCTGATATCGCCAACTCACCTAAGCAAGCGTGTTGATTATTGCCTCGTGCCTTCTCTGTAGGAGAAGAGGCTTTTGCTCTGCAGTGGGGTAATAATAGGCAAGTAAATTGCCATGAGCAATGCTTTTAAGAAATATTCTCGATAGAAGAAAAAGTATTAGAACTACGGTTTTCATCGCGTCTGTTGGAAACATCTCACAACGCCTCGGTCGAGTCCAATAATTAATTAATACTTAGCTTACAAATTCCCAATTCAGTTTTGATAACAGTATTTTGCATTTATCCCTCAATTGTTCGCAGTCCTGGTAACTTCCAAGTTGGAAATTTGAATTAAATATTCATTTAGCGTAAATTGAATCTTGATGGTTTTCCCTTTGAAGTTTCTTTGTAAGTTAATTGGGTTATGCCTTTATTTTCCTGATATTTAACAGTTAATTTCTTGTTTTAGGATCCTTGCAAAAAGTTTTACGTTTTTGTGAAGTTTGTCTTTGAATAGTTTGCGGGTTTTCAACCGACTTCGAAAAAGGAGGCGGTTCTATGTTCGACTGTATGTATTTTTTTTTATGTATGTCCATCGATTTTTCTGTCAAATATTATGTGGACCGATTTTCAAAACTCTTTTTTTTATCCGAAAGAATATACTCCCGAGGCTCCCATATAAATTTTATCCGCCCACGGTGCGCCGAAAATAATCCTAGTCTTATAGTTTCATCCCTCGTAGAGACTATTTTAATACAGGGACACTGTCAGTTTGACAGTTGTCACAAATTCCAATATGGCGAAAGGTCATTCGTACTATTAATCCTCATTGCGATCGCATACTATTGTGATTCACAATTTCATTGATATTCACGGTCAGACATGACTACCTGTGACAATGACTAAGGCTATATCTTTGTCTTTTTAACCGACTTCGAAAAAGGAGGAGGTTATATGTTCGATTGTATGTGTTTTTTTTATGTATGTCCGCCGATTTCTCCGTCAGTTGTGGACCGATTTTCAAAATTCTTTTTTTTATCCGAAAGAATATACTCCCGAGGTGCTCCCATATAAATTTTGTCGAAATTGCTTCAGCGCTTTTTGAAAAACTGAATAAAAACGAAAAATATGTATTAGACGACGTTTTGGTTTGCTCCAATTACAAGTATGTTTAAATGCCACGTTCCATGTTATTGGGGTTTTGAGTTCTGGGGTATAACAACTAAAAAGTAAAAAATAAAAAACTTTTTGACAAAAAAAAAACAACCGACTTCCAAAAAAGAAAATACACTAAAAATTTAAAAATAACTTTAATTTCGGATGTCGGTGTCAAATAACGAAGAAACAAAACTAGAAACACCACAGTTGTTTTTTTTGTCAAAAAGTTTTTTTGCTTACAATATTAGGTAAAATGAGCCATTGACCCAAACAATGACACACGTTTGAGTAAACCATTCTCACACCGTTAGAAAAAGTACCTACTCATTACATTCTAGGTCATAGTTACTTATGAGTAAGTTCTTCATTACCAATGGGCAAACTCTTTCTACGTCAAATAGAGGATTGTTTTCGAGGTAACCATACTACATAACTATATAGTTTCTCTCCTTTGGAATAATATAACTAACTTAAAACTTTCGAACATGTAAGTTACCTCTATTAATGATAATAATAGGCCTGAACCCTTTTAAAGTTATAGGTACTGCTCCATTTGACACGAGATATAGAACACATTCCGGCTATCGGGTCTCAAAACGTGTCCATTTCGTTTTTTGTCCATCTCGCTTTATAAAATATGAGACAAAGGGACATTTTTCAATACTTAACCTGCACAATTTGAGATCTAGACAAAGATTCCGTAACGTTCGCAGACTATTCGGCGGTTATCACACTGCCACGCATCACGCTGCATGTTGCGTGTTAACGCACCTACGCGCGTACATACGGGAGTGTTTTCTATACAAACGGAGATTCTTACAATCAGTTAGAGTACGTATTGACGCGCTACGCTGCGTGGCGCGTGGCAGTGTGTTAATCGCCTAAAAGTGACGTATGGGAATGAAGACTGGAAGACGTAAAGTCGAGACGAAATAAAAAATATACATCTGAATTGCCGTCTGAATAAAACAGTCAGAACCTACTATGTTCTTCTACTAATATTTTAAATGTAATGTCTGGATGTTTTGATCTTTAATAGTCAATCACAATCACGTCTCAAAAGCGTTAAGGCGCATTTATGCGTCTTTTAATGATTTTTAATTGAAGATCACGTCTAAACGACTAGACTTATTTCATTGAAAAAAATATAATGTTACTCTAGACAATTTCCGTCGTAATTTGATATGTGAATATTTGAAATTATATTTTTATGACATAGTGTAATTAATTTGTAAAGTTATGTCTAACGCGGATAAAAAATTGAGAATCACGCAAAAACTATAAAGCGTATTTTTAAGAAACCTCCACTATTTTAAAGATCATTTAATTATTTATGTTTTAGTATACGTATTTTAGTATATTAACTGTTATTTTATGTATAATAAATTAATAATGCGTCTAATTTCGGACAGCGCTCCTTAATGGGCGAGTCCTATTACTGGGTGGACGTACGACGCGTTACGTGGCTCAGCACAGAACACGCAAGCTAACCACTAAAGGTCGTTGGCAGTTAATAGCGCCTTAAGTAGAAACTTGGCACAAGAGTAGACCATTGCCTGAATATTTTACTTCCTACTAAATGCGAAAGTTTGGGTGGACACCGCTGAACTTTGTCATTGCTGATCCGAATGAAATTTGGTACAGAGATTAAAGTCTGGAATAGCACATCATCATCTTCCTGCCCTTATCCCATGTTACTTGGGGTCGGCGCAACACGTTTTTTTCTTCCATTCTGTCCTGTCAGCCGTCACGCTATCACTAACTCCTTTTTCTTTCATATCACTCCTCACACAATCCATCCATCTTTTCTTTGGCCTCCCTTTCCCTCTCCATCCATCCACATTTATATTCATAACTCTTTTAGTTACATGTGTTTCATCCCTCCTCTTCACATGACCATACCAAGATAAGCGGTTCCCTTTCAACTTTTCTGTCACTGGCGCCACTTTTAAACTACCTCTAATGTACTCATTTGTTACTTTATCCATTCTCGTTACTCCACACATCCATCTCAACATTCATATATATCCATAGTCTGGAATTACACATCGCGCCGACTCAAAATTAGTTTATATAAAATTTGATATTTTATGTAGGTAAATAAGCTCATTACTCAAGACTTAAAAGGTTTATTTATTTTTTGCTTTTTAGTTCTTTTTCGTCGGTTAATTTTTTTGTTAAAAAGTTTTTTATTTTATGATTTTTTGTGGCTCGCATCATCTTTTAACACTCTGAGGGTAATTTCTAATTCTTCGTCATTCCTCTTGCCACTGGGCTGATGATATAACAATCCTTCCATGAAGTTCCCAGGATATTGACCAGTTGAGGTTACCTCCAATATTGTAAAGACGTCTTTTCGTCAAAGCATATTAAGTGGTATTTGTCACTAAAACCAGTTTTTATATCTGACTTCTATTGTTTAGGAAAGGTATGGTTTCCATCATCAGCTCAGTTTCACGATGTGATGGTTCCTAAATGCAAATACCTGATTCAGTTATGAAAAGTAAACAGAAACAATATTCGTGCCCAATTTTCGAGGTTCTCTCTCAATTTTCTCAGGATCCCATGATCAGATCCTTATGTCCTTGACATGGGACCATTCTTGAGGTATACCCTATCTAAGAAAAAAAGAATCATCAAAATCGGTTCATAAATAACGGAGTGAGGGCCGAACATACATACAGAAACGCTAAACGTGCCCACAATTTTCGAGGTTTTCTCTCAATTTTATCAGGATTCCACTATCAGATCCTGATTTCCTTGACATGGGACCACCCATGAGGTATACCCTATCTAACAAAAAAAGAATAATCAAAATCGGTTCATAAATGACGGAGTGAGGGCTGAACATACACAAAAAAAAAAAAAACATACGGTCGAATTGAGAACCTCCTCCTTTTTTTTTCGTCGGTTAAAAAATCCAACTTCACTTTTGTTACAAAGAGGATAAAGCATTTTTACGTTGTTAAAACAGGTCTTAGAATGTTTCGTACCCGAAGTACTCGTAGTAGGCAAAAGTACCAAAAACGGCCGTTTCTGACACTTTTGCCTACTACTTAGGATACGAAACATTTTGAGACCTGTTTTAACAACGTAAAAATGCTTTATCCTCTTTGTAACAAACGTGAAGTTGGATTTTTAATATTTATTTTTTGTGCTATGCTACGATTTTTTATTCAATGAGGGCGCCACTGGACCGTTAGTAGGGCCTTAACACTGTGCCTATTAACGTTATGTCAACAGCCTCTCGGCACACATCGGGCAGGACGTTACATAAGCCAGCCAGTTCACCTTGTTCGTCCAAATGCTTCCATTGCCGAAGTTGCGAATTTCCGATGTATTGGAACTTTGATACGGTATTGGCTTTTGATATTTCATATTACATGCCGAAATTCGTTTGCTGGTTGGGAGTTTTTTTTGCTGTTGATTTTTCTGGGTGTAGTAACAAAAATTGTGTCTAAAGGGTTGATTGAATAATACTAGTAGTACCTAGGTACTACTGTTGTTAGTTTTTATGACACTTCAAAAAGAAAATGTAGAGGTATGGTATTAGCAACAAGATTACTATTTAGGGTTCTGTACCCGAAAGGTCCAAACGGAGCCCTATTGCTGTCACTCACGTCATCTGCCTCTCTGTCCGTCGTTTGTCAAAAATTATGTTCCGAAGAATTTTTTAAATTCCCATTGACCTATGAACTTGAAATTTGGTGATAATGTTTATTATTACGTATATTTTACTAACAAATACCAATATATTAATAAAACAGATTTTTTCTTTGATAATTCACTCATTTGGTACGGAACCCTAAATGTGCGAAGTCTGACACACACTTTGCCGGTTTTTTTTACCTTATTTAAGAATTGTTTTATTTAGACATTTTTTCATCTCTCTCCTACCTACTTACTTTGCGATTCACAAAGACCATATTTTTTTTTGTTCAACATTTTTCTCCACATTAAAAAAAAAAAACCCACACCGCTCTTATCAAAAGAACATTAGAGGAAAACTATTTTATAAGCTACACGTTAGCCTATCTAAAGAACTTGATAAACTAATTCAATTAAGATAAGAACAGCGCGAACAGTTCCTGACACATGGCGTAGTAATGTAGGAATTATTTCAATCAACGACTCAACATTCAATTCTTTAGTCCATTAAACAACAGCTGTTTTGCTGTACGATCTCTGATTCATCTCATACAATGAATGGAGAACAAATACCATAATTATCATCTCAGAAACTTTTCTGTTCCGGGTAAATGAGCAATGGTCACATCCGAGTTCCGACTATAGGTCACAGGTAGAATGATTCAGAATCATTACCACATAACAGACCTTGATATAAAGTAACCTGTGTTTAGTTTCACTTGTACCGTGTCAATAAGGAATCATTTGAGTCATCACTGAGTCATTAGATAGGTACTACTGACAATGATTCACCGGAAAACGTGTCTTGTGTGATTGTGTTAGGATTCGTAATTAGTTGCAGGGTAGGGCGAGGTTAGGTCCGACCACAAGCGTGTTGCTATCTGCATAACAATGACGTACAAATTGCGCTTTTGTATGGATTATTGTGGGATTTCCACCCTTACAGAAAAACAAGCTTTATTTGGGAATTCACACGCTGCGAAAAACAATAGAATCCTCTGCTTGAGATTTTAATCCGCAGATATGCAAAATGTATGACGTTTTTATGTTTGTTAAAAATGTTCCAAAAATTCATTAGGACCATCAAACAATGCGAATGGAAGAGGAAAAGAAAAAACAAGGTAGCATGATTTATTACAATGAAATTAAAGAATAATTAAGTAATTTACAACAGGTTATTTTAGCTCAAAGTAAAACTATTATTTTGCAACCGTCAGAAATATTTGTATCATTTGAAATAGGTACCTGCATGACATTATGCAGTCCCTATTACTTATGTGCTACCGTTTTGCATAGAAGTATTACATAAATTTGTATACGCCACTTTTAAAATCAAGCTGCATAGAATGTAATCTTGTGCACTATTGCTAAAGTCAAATGACGTTTATCATGCAGCAAAAATATACGGGAATGACGTTTATCATGCAGCAAAAATCATTGGGAATGACGTTTATCATGCAGCAAAAATCTTTGGGAATGACGTTTATCATGCAGCAAAAATCTACGGGAATGTAGTCAACGTTCCAATAGCCTCTTAAGGGTCTACTACCGGCCAAGTGGCGTCCAAATTGATCCGTTTTTGGTACTTTTGCCTACTACTTTGGATACGAAACATTCTGAGATCTGTTTTAACAACGTAAAAATACTTTATCCTCTTTGTAACAAACGTGACGTTGGATTCTTTAATATTTATTTTCTATTGTTACGATTTTTTATTCAATGAGGGCGCCACTTGGCCGTTAGTAGGGTCTTAAGGCGCAGTTATACGACTTCTAATGATTTTTAATTGAACATCACGTCTAAATGACTAGTTTAATTTCTTTGAAAAAAATATATGTTACTCTAGAAAATTTTCTGCGTAATTTGAAATGATATTTTTATAACATAGTGTAATTCATTTGTAAAGTTATGTCTAATGCGGATAAAAAATTTAGAATTACGCAAAAACTAAAGCGTATTTATATGAATCCTTCACCATTTTAAAGATTATTTAATTATTTATATTTTAATATACGTGTTTTAGTGTAATACTTGTTGTTTAATGTATAATAAGTGAATAATGCGTACTTACCATCAGGTGAGAAAGCGGTCAAATGCGCAGTTGTCAATGTTTTTTTCTTTTGCTCTTCTGTTCTCGTTCTGGCCCATTCCTGGGTAAAGGCAAGGCCTACCTCCAATCTTTCCTTTTGCGATCCCATCAAAAATAATAAAAAAGTTATTTGATGTATTATTTCTGATAAGGCTGAAACAAACAAGATTCGGAGACTGGGAGGTATGGACGGTAAAGTTTAATTGAGTTTCGTGATTCCAAACATCTGTATTGCATATTCGCAGCTTTTATCCTGCAGTAATCTGAATTGATTGATCCTTGCAAAAATGATAATCTCCCACTATCATACTGTTTCTGAACCGCTATCAGAAGTACGCAGCCTCTTCACATTTACGTAGGCTGGTTTTGTTGGGCGGACAATTTCGCAAGCACTGACTCACTCGCTGATAACAATTATTATATCAGAACGTTGTTTATTTACCATCGTAATTGCTCATAATCGATATTATGGCGAATAACGTCGGAACACGTTCGTTTTAAGGAAACATGGTAACTTCTAGGTATAAATGAATCAGTAACTTTGGAATAAATTCTAAATGTGGAAATATGGGAACTACAAGGGATATGGAAATCCGTACCATCGGAATTAATTCTATATATGGAAATATATAGAAGGGAATTGGAGAGTGAAAAATACTTTACGACCTATTCTCATACCTACTAAATATACAAAAAAAAACATAAAATTGGTCGAGCCGTTTCGGAGGAGTGCAACCACAAACATCATGGCACGTAGGAACCTATTATGGATTTAGGTATAGGGATAAATGTGTTATGTGTATATCCCTATGTAATAGCATGACAATTTGTGGCTTGATGATTGTGGCTTTGTGCAATTCTATTTCCTTATACTATTTACGTAATTGCGATGATTCAATTTAAACCCAACGATGGACAAATTAACTGACTTAATCTGTAGGTAACTCTATTTAGAAATTATAATGGTTTATTTAACTTTGGTTGTTTTGTGGTCGATATGCGTTGCTGTGCTCGTTAAAATAACTTTACTTTATTTACTTTAAAGGGAAGAATTGAAAGATAATTTCTATTTGGAAATGAAAACATTTGTACTTATTTGGAGATTATAATGGTTGATTTAAACTTGGTTGTTTTGTGGTCGACGTGCGTTGCTGTGTTCGTCAGCATAACAACCTACCCTGTAGGCATATGAAACGAAAGGAAAGACTTGAAAGACAATGCCTATTTGCAAATTAAAAATATAATAATGAGAAACTCAGCCTAGGCTGCGTCCTGAAACTTTTTCAAGGCCTTTTCCTAGCTATCGGGGTCGGCTTCCAGTCTAACCGGATGCAGCTGAATAGTATTTTACATGGAGCGACTGCCTATGTGCCTGACCTCCACAACCCAGTTACTGGGTAATACGATGCCCCTTGGTGTAAGAGTGGTTGTCAGACTTCGGGCTTCTGACGACCCGTAACGACTATCAAAGATCCACGATTGACAGCCGGGACCAACGGCTTAACTTGCTTTCCGAGGCACGGAGAAGTCTCGGTATGTAAAGATGGTCACCCATCTATGGACCAACCCCGCAAGCGTATCTTAACCTCATAGATCGACCCGTGCGGCTGTTATTACTTTAGCCTACACCTTATGGTGCATGAAAGGAGCCTCCCAGAGTGGCATTAAAAATATCGTTTTCCGATTCCAAACGCCCGGCGCACCCTGGACAGCTAGCACTCGGTAACGCAGAGTCTAGCTGACTGATCCTTTCATTACGATGGTAAATCCAAACGGTTCTTCTCAGAGCCATATGCTACCGTCCTTATTAAGGCCGAATAACAAAAAAAAAATCTTTAAGCACTCACCACCGGCTTTCCAAGCCCTCATTATCAGCTCTAATTACCGCCGACTCTTGAAACTGTGCGAGTCACACGCTGTTCCCAAATTTGTTAAATCGGATCATATTAATACGCCAGACAGACACCTCTCGCAAATCGGATCATTACATTCACTGCTCCGCCCTCGATGTTCACACTATCTTCAGTTCATCGCTCTGTCTGACTGTCTGGCTTCGAGATATCCCACGCAGCTTTTGTGGATTTGTAGTCCCATGGATTGACTCCTACTGTCTTTATGTGAACTGAAATGTTATTGGCTAGTTCCTCGACAGTACAGATAAAGATTTGTGTTGTGATTAGAAGCGAACCACAACCATACTTGCTGGATAACTTGCCGCATGTTAAGATTAAAAGACGTTTGGTGTTCAATAAAGATTTTTTTAAATCTAACTTGCTTCTACCAGCTGCTTCGCCCGCATGGAATTAGTACTTAACCCACTACAAATTATAACTTATGTGCTATTCCAGACTATGATCTATATCTGTGCCAAATTTCATCCAGAACCGTTCAGCCATTCTCGCGTGATTGAGTAACAAACAAACTACTTCCAACTATATCTATACCAACTTTCGCATTTATAATATTTTAATTGGGATTGTAGAATAAAGGTAGGTGACAATAGAAATACATAGCACGGGATGTTAGTTGGATTTAAAAAAAAACTTTTTTACAAAAAAATAGAACCGACTTAAAAAAAAAAAAACAAAAAATGCAAAATAACTTTAATTTCAGAAGTCTATGACAAAAAAAAAAATTCTAGTTTGGTTTCTTCGTTATTTGACACCGACTTCCGAAATTAAAGTTATTTTGCATTTTTTAGTATTATTTATGGAAGTCGGTTGTATTTTTTTTTGTAAAAAGTTTTTTATTTTTCACTTTTTAGTTGTTGTACCCCATTCTAAAACTAAATTAATAGTAAAGTTATGCCCGAATTGATAGCCTCAAAAAATAGGGAATTTGAACATGGTTGGTGAAATTAGGGTGTACCAGGGTGAACTGGTCAAATCTGTATACCCCTTCAGAGCGTATCAGCGTGAAAAAATCTTCAAAATCGGTTCGCGAAAAAAAAAAAAATACAGTCGAATTGAGAACCTCCTCCTTTTTTTGAAGTCGGTTAAAAAACCCACTATTTTTGGATTTTTTCAATTAGGAAAAGTATCTCATTCTCATCAGCCAGACATCAAAGAAGTCTGGGCCTCCTCAAAAAAGTAGGAAAGCTAAATAAATGTACCTCTATGGGCTGTCCAATCGTCTCCAGGGGCCACAAAAATATTTTGACCTACCTACCTCTAGTCCTCTACTATTTCGGAGACTAACGATCCATTGTACCTGATAACAGAATACTTTATCCATAAACGTTTCGTAGACCTTCATCCTCGTAAGCTCACGAATGATGGTATCGTTTTTATCGCTAGCACCCATATGCAGACATACGTTAGGTTAGAGTGCTTCGAACTTCGTGCCTAGTGTGGGCGGATTCCTGGACCTCTGCCAATATACGTCATAAAGAACCTATTTCTAAGTAAACATGTGTTTTATGCGGTTGCTGATGGTGACACATAAAAAACCTATTGTTTTGTAAACGTTTTTTAAATAATATAAAGGTATATGTGTCACTGTGGACGTGATGCTCAAGTGAGGTTACACCCTAGCATGCATAATTAACTTTTTTTCCTGGCGTGTCATCGGTTTTGAGTTTTCCTGGTTAATGATATTAATAACTAACTATACAGCATGTAACAAAAACCCTGTCCGATCCTGAAGGGTATTATTTGGTATCGTACTGCGTACATATACGTAATCATTTAATGAATACGAGATTATTATTTTCCCCAATGAAAATAATTAATTAAATAAAATGAAAAACTTATCCACAGCACTGAGCGCTCGACAAAGTTCACCTACAGATTTGTTTCAAAGAAGCCGCCTGAGCGAAAAGGTCTTTTTGATCTTTTGTTAGTGTGCCTACAGCGCGGCTAGTGTAGGGCGGTAATATCGTTTGAAATAAAAATAGGTAAAAATGAAAAATTTCGCCGGCCGGTGGAGTGTTGTCAACTTATGAAAATTTGCCATAGATAGTGTAAAATATCGCATATTTTATTAAAAAAAAATCTATAACTTTTGGTTTATAAGAGTTACATTTTTTTTACAATTGTTTCTAGTATGTATGTTAAACCAGGAATACGCCTTTATTTGATCGTACAGGGTTTTTGTTACATGCTGTATAGCTTCTGCCGGCGTCTTCGCCCGCATGGTAAAAAGTAGTCTATGTATAATCCAGGTTATAATCTATCTGTGTGCAAAATTTCATTCAAATCCCTTCAGCCGTTTTTGCATTGAAACACAGACATACAAACTTTCGCATTTATAATATTAGTAGGATTGCCACTGCTGGTAGAGATAATTTCATCTGATTATGGACTCACTGGATCGGATTTAATATCGATACTAAAGCAATATTCCTTTACTTCTGTATTAAAACTTCGCTTAGTTATCGCTATCATAATTTTGTAGATATTTACATCGCTTTAATTAGAGAAAGTTAGATATATCCTGATATTTTTTTTAGGTTAGAAAACGATTGTTAGGGGAAAATTTTATGTTGAGTTACAAATTGATTCGCATTTTATGCAGAATCATACCTATCACCTTTTTCGAACACTGAACTTTGATGACAATACCATTTTTATCCTTTTTTAGGGTTCCGTAGTCCTAACAAGGACAAGGAATCCTTATAGTTTAGGTCTGTCCGTCCGAGGCATAGCTTAGAGACTGTTAGTACTAGAAAGCTGCAATTTTGTATGAGTATATTCTATTAACCACAAGACCACATCATCGCTTACCATCAGTTGAGATAGTGGTCAAACGCGTGCCTATCAACAATTAAAAAAAAAAAGAAAACGAAACGAATTTTTTTTTATGATTGCTCCCAGCTCCCATACATGTAAAGTGGGGATGACTTTTATTTTTCTCGCCTATCCTGTAGTGTGGGGTATCGTTGGATAGATCTTTCAAAATCATTGATTTGTGTGAGGTTTATTCCTAGGACTATTTTTCGATTCAGTGATTTTTTTTGATATTTTATGTTATTGTTACGTTTGAAAAATTCGTGATGGTACTCGTAGTAAGAACGGGCAACTACGGAACTCTATACTGTGTGTGGCCCGACATGCACTTGGCCGGTTTTCTTTTCTTTGCTTAGGATGTTTCACTGCTGGGCAAAGACCTCCCCCACACCTATCTTTACAGGTCATTATTATCCTTAACACCCAAAAAGACATTAGTTTATTCGTAAGTGATAGCGCGCACGAGCAACTTTTGTCACCGCAACTATTTTGTCTCTCACATCAAGTCTATGGGCTTGTATGAAAGTGCGCGCATGTAGCGACGCGACAGTCGGGAGGAAACTTTTTTGACAAACAAGTTTCCGACCAGCCAGCGGACGTTCAAAAAAAGAAAATTAAAAAAAAAAAAAAATTACAAAAAAGTTGCGTTGCTGTCGCTCCCGTGTGCGCATCGTCCAAATTTCGGCGAAGAGACAACGACAAAGACAAAAAAATTGCTGGGCGACTAAGTTGCTCGTGGGCGCCATCCCTTACTGTCACAGTTAAAACAGACAATCTGTACACTTTCATAGTTACTAAGTGCTGTTTAATTTGTTACAGAGTTCGTCAGATTCGGTGCTGACGACGAACTCCATACTGGACCGCATCAGCAATCTTCAGCAGCAGAATTCGGACCAAGGATTAGCTCCTCATGTTGCGACGACACTGCACAGAAACAAGAGCTCTCTCCATACCACTGGGCAGGGGGCACTGGGTAAATTTTTACTGATTGCTTTATGTAAATAGACGTGTTTGTCGTGTAAAGTGTGTTCTTCCCTGAAAGTCGGAAATGATCTCTGGCATTATTCAGGAAGAAAACAGGGCAATACATTTGGTCAAACGCAAACCTATTAAACATAAAAAAAAAAAAAATGGAGAATCGCAGCCCCTGTTCCCTCTTAAGGCGCGGACTGACTACGATTTGAGATAGCTTCAAATAAGGTTGAGAATTGAACATAATAGTTGTGTTGACGATGCGAATAGGCATTAATTTTACGGGTTTTCTTTAGATTATCTAGAATAAACACACTATATTAAATAATTGTCCGGTCAAAGTTTTAATAAAATGCTAATTCTATTCAATTCTTTAGAAAAATAATGTTGTTAGCGCTGAAAATACAGAGATGTTCGACGCTAAATTTTATTTTTATGGAGCAATTTCTACATTTTTATTGGGAATATCAAACTATTTTTTACTATTCTATTTGGTTAATTTTTTTTCTTTAAACCCTTCTCTGTCCACTGTATTTTTTGCAAAGGATATTTTCATTGCATTACGTCATACTCGACTATCCAAGAAACCAGTTTTTTTGACTATTCAGATAATACCGCGCCTTAAGAAAAACAATAATAATATCCCCGACCCGGGATGCCATGATCTCACGCTGAGTTGCTTGCGAACACTAGACCCTGGAGGCAGTCCAATATTAACTTACCTATTTACAATTCCAGGTGGTAGCATGACCTCCCTGTCATCCGCGCCACAATCCCCTGCACCTGCGTCTTCTCTCTCCACCTCGGACCTCTGCGAGCGTCCCACACGAGTCAGCCACGGCAAGCCCAACCTGGCGCCGAAGCCCCCGCAGCTGGCGCCCGCGCCTCCCGTCGATACCAGGCCTTCGCCTCCACCCAAGAAGCTGATCATGAACGGAAAGTTAGCGGGCAGGACGCAGAGTATGAGGGTGCCGAGGTGAGTCGAAGAACAGAGGAGTTTTTTAGTCGAAATGTATGGACTAAGTTAGCGAGGTTTTTTCTTTGGAAACTGACAGGTGCGGGAAAGACATAGAGAAAGCTGGAAGAATATGGAGGACACCTCTGACTACCAATGCGGAAACATAGCCTAAAAAACTTAAAAAAAAATAGGACAGATTTCCAATAAAATAAAATCAAATGTTCAAAATAACTTTAATTTCGGAAGTTGGTGTCTCTGGTTTTGTGCCTTCGTTTTTCGAAATTAAAGTCATTTTGCACTTTTTTTTTGGAAGTGTGTCCTATTTTTTTACAAAAAAGTTTTATTTTTCACTTTTTAGTTGTGGTTCCCCATTAAATTATAACAAAACATAGACATACGATCGCAGCAATCGCGAGTCATTTGCTGTTAGTTATTGAAGAGTTCCAATGTCTAGCTCCGAAGATCTTCATCAGATCCTAATGTATACTAAAACCTTCCTTGTAAAATATGCATTTGATCAGTAGAAAACTACTGATCCGAAATTGGATTGGGGACTGGATGGGGTTTTCGCTATTCAAATGCATATTTTACAAGGAAGGTTTTAGTATACATTAGGATCTGATGAATTTTTTCGAAAACGAGAAAATTGCGGACAAACAAGAAACATACATACGGGTCGAATACAGAACCTCCTTTTTTGAAATCGTTTCAAAACTCCATCACATCACCGTTCTGATTCTGTCAATAATTTGATAATGACATCTCTTTTAACACTGAAGTGGGCCTTAATATCATTTTGCCATGGCCCCAGCGCAAGGTCACTTTTTCCTCTAAGAAAGGAATGAACATTGATCATCACACTTGCTCACCGGTGATTTCAAAGCACTCTTGTCTGGTTTTCTTGACGATATTCTCTTTGCAAGTTGCTATATACAGCATGTAACAAAAACCCTGTCCGATACTAAACGGTATTATTTGGTGTAGTACGTAATCATTTAATGGATACGAGATTATTGTTTTTCTCCAATGAAAATACAAAAGAAAAAAGAAAAACTTATCAAAGGCAACACTGAGCGCTCGACAAAGTTCATCTACAGTTTTATGTCTAAGTGCCTACAGCGTGGCTAGTGCAGGGCGGGATCGTTTGAAATAAAAATAGGTAAAAATGAAAAGATTTCGCCGGCCGGTGGAGTGTTGTCAACTTATGAAAATTTGCTATATTTAGGGTTAAATTTCGCATATTTTGTAAAAATAAAAAATGTATAACTTTTGGTTTTCATGAGTTACATTTTTTTTACTATTTTTTCTACTAAGTATGTTAAACCAGGAAAACGCCTTTATTGGATCAGTCAGGGTTTTTGTTACATGCTGTATTGAGAAAATCACGTTGGTACTGACGAAATATAGAAATCACATTTTTTTTATAACTTTTATAGGCTCGCGCTTGACCACTATCTCACCTGATGGTAAGCGATGATGTGGTCGACGATGGAGCACGCTTGCCTAGAAGTAACCTATTCATTTTTGACTTGAAGACCTCTAGGTATTGGCATGGCAGGCATGACCTCTTTTGTCATCCGACTGTTCTTTAAATGCTTGTTACTATTTTTATTGCAATCTTTTGTCGTAATGTTGTCAGATCTCCGCCGACATCTCCGTCGTCGCCACAGACGGGTGGAGGACGTCCGTTCAACCTGCCACCCGCGCCACTCAACCCACCTATTGGTACTAAGAATCCGGCTTCACATTTCGGTAAGTCAGACAGTTTTTTCTCACATTTCTGATTTTTCTAATGAGTAAGGGCTGAATTTACCGACATAAATTATCTTTGAATTTTGATAGTTTATCATTACGAAACTGTTAGACTTCAATTTAATTCCAAGGATAAAAATTATGTAAGAAATATTGTCGAGTTGGGAGTAGCCTTAGTAGTACCAAGCACAGACTCGACATCACCCTTATTCGGCGTAACCATTATAATTGCCTATCAAGAGCTTCAAATTAAAATCTCCCATCACCTGTCCTTTTGCAGAAATCAATAATTTTATTTATTCATTCCCTTACACAGATTATAACATGATGTATGCCCTTTCCAGGCACTCTGCGAGCCCCACGCGGCCTGCGCCCCCCGGGCGTGTGTCCGCCGCCCCCCCCGGGCGCCCCGCCGCCCCCCCCGGGCGCTCCGCCGCCGCCCCCCCCGGCTCGCCACGCTAACCAGCCGCCTCCACCGCCGCCGCCGCACCACCGCACTTCTATCACATCTGTATCTGTAAGTTGCAAAAACTCTTGTCTAGCCTTCTTCCGACTGGTGAAACGTCCAGCAGAGAAATCACGTGACAATTCTCTCCGCTAGTAATGTCATTGCCATACATTTTGTACTAAGCGTTTGGCGTGAACGCTAGCAGAAAAGTTATTTGTCTAGACCCGCAGTATAATTCCCGTCACGTATGTTTACCGCTCTAAACTCGACTTTCCAAAGCGCCATGTCATGCGCACTGCTGTTTTAGACTTCAGCGCAGTAATTTATGCCTACCACCGACCAATCCTTTTTGTGTTTGACCTATACTAACATAACGCAAATTGTACTGAACATTGGTCTCCTTTGATACTAACATGACTCAAACTGTACTGAACATTGGTGTCCTTTGATACTAACATGATGCAAACTGTACTGAACATTGGTGTCCTTTGATACTAACATGACGCAAACTGTACTGAACATTGGTCTCCTTTGATACTAACATGATGCAAACTGTACTGAACATTGGTGTCCTTTGATACTAACATGACGCAAACTGTACTGAACATTGGTCTCCTTTGATACTAACATGACGCAAACTGTACCGAACATAGGTGTCCTTTGATACTAACATGACGCAAACTGTAATGAACATTCGTCTCCTTTGATACTAACATGACGCAAACTCTACCGAACATTGGTCTCCTTTGCTACTAACATGACGTAAACTGTAATGAACATTCGCCTCCTTTGTTACTAACATGACACTAAATGTACTAAACATTGGTCTCCTTTGATACTAACATAACGCAAACTGTACTGAACATTGGTAATCTTTGGTACTAACATAACACAAACTGTACTGAACATTGGTGATCTTTGGTACTAACATAACACAAACTGTACTGAACATTGGCCTTCCTTGAACACCCACCGCCACAACGACCAGTATTGTGGATCTCGCATGCAGTGTGATGTATTCCGTGACCCACTTGCACCACAAAGTATTAAATGTATTTAGCATTAAACGAAATTAAATCGCTGTGGTACTGTGAATCGTTTGAAGACGGTGACAGAATAATGGCTTCAATACAATTAGTGATTTGTTCGAAATTTAGATTATTTCTTATCGTTCATATGGCGCCATATTTTATCATTTATCAATTTTCTTTGCATCTTTTGGCGATTCATCATCATCATCATTAGCCTGTCAATGTCCCCACTGCTGGGGCACAGGCCGTACCGTAATCCACCACGCAGGCCCAATGGGAGTTGGTGAATATCACATGTCTTCGAATTTTTGGTTCTAGCACATGCCGGTTTCCTCAAGATGTTTTCCTTCACCTTTATGAGAGCAGTAGTGATGAAATAATTTACACAGAGTAAAGCACCTGCCTGGGTTTGAACTCACGACCTACAACTTGTAAGTCGCGGCCGTTACCACTGGGCCACCACTGCCTTTTGGCGATTATCTAAATTGTATTTAAAAAACACAGTTATCTTCTTACCCAGCTACTTTACTCATTTGAATTACCTATCTAAGCTATGACTAACTCATTCCCAGAGTATAAACGGCGACGAGGGCATAGCCCCCCTGCCGCCCGTACGCGGCTCGTCCATGCGCTCGCTGGACCTGGAGGCGCGCTTCGCGGACCTGTTCCAGCACCCGTCGCGCTTCCCGGAGCCCGACCCCTTCATGCGCATCGCGAAGGGCTACAGCAGCGCCACCGTCGCCGGTAAGTACGCGTGAGAGGGAATAGGGAACCTGACGGGAATGTACTAAGATACTGCCAGGGAAATTTCCATTTTGATCGGTCGATCAAACTTTTTTTCTTTGCACGGTCCATCAGATGATTTGAACGGTTGGTCAAATTTTTTGATTGGTCAGTCAGATGATTTAAACGATTGGTCAGAGTTTTTGATCAGTCGGTCAGATGATTTGAACGGTTGGTCAGATTTATTGATCGGTCGGTCAGATAATTTAAACAGTTGGTCAGATTTTTTGATCAGTCGGTCAGATGATTTGAACGGTTGGTCAGATTGTTTGATTGGCCAGTCAGAATGGTTTTTTAACGGTGGGTTGAGGTGGTTTTGATCAGCAATCAAAATAGTTGTCGTAGCGCGTTGAATGTGAGATAGAAACAGTGTTCTGTCTATCTACAAAATTAGTGGTTATTCGATCAATTTAATAAGTGTTCAAAATGGTGCCGACAGCTCTATTTGTTCCTGTTTGGATTTATTGTCTCGTTAAATTTAAATTAATTTTTTTTAAATTTTGCTGATACAGAGTATGTAATTACGATTACGCGATCAAATCACATAGTTGGCATATTATGAATAAATAAATGTCATTATTTTAAAAGAAATGATCCTTTATTCAAATACTTTATTGTACTAGAATACAAAAAAAAAAATTTGCAATTTTTACCAATAAGTAAAATTGCCTATAGATAGAGATGTGCATTTCAACATCGATATTTCCGATCGAGTATCGATACTGCTTAAAAACAAAGATTACAAATAGCATCGATACCTTTTTCTTTTAGATATTTAAAGAGCAAAACGCACAATGCATGCTCTACTTAGTCATATAATATTAACGTAGTTTATCTAGCTGTAGGCTTATCTTTAAGTGCTATAGGTACAAGTCAAAATTGACAAGCATAATATCGAAGTAAAATGATTATAGTCATGACTATTTTACTGAACTTCGCCTCCAAGGTCTCGAAGATTAAAATTGTTAAAATATTATTATGATAAAGTATTATTTTTGTTATTAAAATGTTTATTTTTACGTGCATGACCGCATGACTTATGGTTAAGTGTCTTTATGGAGACTGAAATTGGATTAAAGGTTAGGTGCGCATTTGTTGATAGAGTTATATTGTATACTTGGACATCCCTATTATGGTTGATATGTTTTCGCTTCAACCTTATTTTTTTTTTTTAAATCAACTAAAAAAAATAAAAGGTTGTTGATGGCTTTATTATGAACAGAGGTCGGAATTAGGTAGAGTTATTTATGTACTTTCATCGAAATGTTGATATTAATGGGATTTCTAATAGACAATCGCGTGTGGCCAACAATATTACAAATAAATAATAATAAAAACCTCTATTGTTTTCTTTTGTTCTCACAAGCTATGTTGTGTGAACTACAAATGTGGCAACATCGCGCATGTGCGCATTGGAATTTTGTAACTTCGGACATTCGATGTCGTTGATGTAAATTTGGCAACGTCGCGCGTGCAGTGGTTTAAATTGTGTAAAAGTAAATAGCTTTTTTATTCAATAAATCACGGGATTTTTCTGCTCTTTAAAATTAATCTCGGGATTTGAGGCATACCCACTATAGTCTTTCGCTGTATGAAATCAGTGTAAGTACATAAATACCTCTACCTAATTCCGACCTCTGATTATGACTTTATGAACTTCTCAGACCGTCTACTAGCTAAATAAAGAAATAATAATTAAAACAAAACAACAATGCATTATTATGAATACAGGTTTTAACTGAAGCGAAGATTTATCGATGAAAGTATGAATTGAAATTTATAGTATCGAGTTATTTAGTGTGTCTTTTGCACGATAATGTATTATAGAAATCACAAATGCGCGCCACATATTTATTTGTACTGAACTTTGCTAGACACTGCACATCGTAGTATAGATAATTAAACTCTATGCTTACAAGTAATATTACGTTTCCAAAATTATTCTTTTTATTTGAGTAAAAAGTACAGTTATTATTTTTCAAAAAGTTCGCATTTAACATGTCATTCCAGGAACACATTGGCTACATTTGGTTGGTTATAGTTTTAATGCAATATTTCAATTCATGGTCGTGGACATTTCACATTGATATCATAGTGTTCCATGTTACTAACATAATAAATGAGTGAGTTATTATGTTGAAATACTGACTTAACTTATAAATAAATAAAAAAAACAAACTAAAATATACGGCACTATATGTTCTGCTTAGCAGACTTTCTTTCAGCAATCAAACAAATGTAGAATTAAAAAAGACTAACTTGAAAAATTGTTTGATAAGCAAATTTTTTTTTATGTATGATAGGCTCACGCTTGACCACTATCTCACCTGATGGTAAGCAATGATGTGGTCGACGATGGAGCAGGCTTGCCTAGAAGTAACCTATAAATATACGCTTCTATCGGTCAATCGCGATATTAGCTTTGGGAAGATTATAGAAAAGTCAAATAATGGTGCCGATTCTATTGTGCACAAACTAAACTTAATTTAGGCTATTGCTATCTTTTCCTCTCTAATAAAACAAGAAAGAGACGGACGTAAATTAGAGCTGTCAAATTAGGTTAAACTAATATTTCGATACGAATTAAGGGTATACGTAAAAACATGTCGACTACAAACACGGTAAAGCACAAGGCGTAAACTAGTTTGACATTTCTAACATAGTTCGTAGCTATAGCCGTCTTTCTCTCGCACTGCCTTTTAGTAAAAGATAGCAATTCTCTAATTTAGTTTAGTTATTGAACAAGAGAATCGGCATCACTATCATCTTGAGATATTTTTATTTTACTAAAACGCTGTGCTTATTGTTATTAAATTTTGTTTCACAATCTTTGAATTAAAACCGACATCGTTTTCGTAAGACCAGCGACCGATAAAAGAACCGGTCGAAATCTAATCAGTTTGTCTATGTAAGTATTAAGCAGTTGAGTCAGTATTTCGATTCGCCACACTCCACATACCAATGCAAATCATTCGTTATCAATATCACCTAACGAATAAACCATTTGATTAAATACCAAATTATATTCGTATGTTATGTAAGCCTCTTATTTTATACACGGAGTGTTTTGTTCATTATTTAGTTATTAAATAGTTACTTCACGAAGGATACCAGATAACTGTCACTCCTGTAGAATATGAGGGCGTTGATGTTTTTAGTTATGCAGAAAAACATTTTGTTTATTTAATACCTCTATGTCAATTTTCATTTTGAAATTATGTTTTTCTGAATGATAGTTGTCTAGTTTCCTTTTTCATGGAGTAGTACGTTAGGACTTCTACCAATGTATCGCGTTGAGTCATTAAGAATATTTATATTTAATTATATTTTTATTACTATAATTTAGTTTATACAAACTGGATCGGTTGTTCGTGTATCAATTGCTTGCACGATGTAGCGATGTTGGAAGGTTAGAGAGAACTATGTTGTGATTCTTTTTTTTTTAAATTTAGTGAGGTGCCATTATTGCAGATTTTTTATGCTATTATTGTACCTGTATCGCTTCATGCCCATTTTATTTCACTCGAAAGCTGCTCAGTAAATTGCTTAACTGCTGACTTGTGATGTTGGCTTTGTGTTGCGTTAAATATACTTAAAGGTATTTAGAATGCTTGTTCGGGGGAAACGCGCCTCTTTTTTTTTGTCTAAACATCAGCAAATTCTGCTTCATTCACGGTAGCCTTACGATGTTAAGCTCAGCCTAGTTAACTCTGCTCGCGAGAAAATTTTGCTGATGCATTTTCTCGCACCGAAACAATATAACTGGTACTATATTTCATATATTATTCATATCCCATTTCGACCCGAGATATTATAATGACAAAATTTAGTCGCTTGAAGGTGTTAACCGGGTACGCAAGTCATAACATGTTCGCAGTTAAGAAATTTATTGACGGACCCACAGTTACGCTTGATGTATTGAAACGCAACCGGTATTGTGATAGTGATGTGTACGACGCTCATAGTATTTATAATATTATTATTTTTTCTATAATAAAAGAGTAATAATTACCAATCAGTTGTCCTGTATTTTTTATTGTCCTAACATTTGTGTCGTTATGCTTGTTTGTGTACGTCTCGGCGTTCGTTCTATAGTGAGCCTTTAGACAAAATACATTTCTGTTAACGTAAACGCTAACGCTTCGTGCAAAATGTATGGCAAAGACATTACTGGGCGTGAGCCACGTGACAGTTCTCTGTCTAACGCTTCGTGCAAAATGTCGTTGCCATACATTTTGCACGAAACGTTAGCGTTAACGTTAACAGAAATGTATTTTGGCTAAGGGGGCTGTTAGGTTAAACTTTTTTACCAAGACTATAAAAAAAGAAACAATTAGAACTGTTTTTTTTTTCAATAGCGTATTGACGTAAAAAAAAAACATTAGTTTATTAATAAACAAGAAATACAATTATGTAATTGTACTCAATGGAATTACAGTGCAAAAGAGTACTTATGATGATGCTATGAACTGCATTATTTAATACCGTAATTAAATTTAATAAAAACTTCCAAATATTGAATTATCATTTTTGCACTAAGTAAAGAATAGGGATTCTTCCTGTATAACTGAGTAGATAGTAGCACATTTATATAAAGTACACTTCTTTACCTTTAGAAGTCATGAAATCTGTAACAAGCCCTCTTATCCAACTTCATAGGATCCAATCACAGATATCAGTAGTTTCTTTGGGCTTTATTTATAAAAAAAAAAAAATACTTATGATTAGTTTAAACACTGATCAGCTGGTTCTTAATTCAATTTTTTTTATGGAGGATTTGAATTTAGAAGCCATCAATCAGGATTCAAACTAAGCATAAGGTTTGCGAATTTTATAAAGGCTTTTTTTTTTTTATAAAAGTCTGAAGGATTTCTTCAATCTAGTATCCAATGCTAAGTAAAGTGTATGATTATAGTCTACACACACATGACCTGCATGTCCAATGGGTAAGTTCCTAATTATTATTTCGAGCATGTTTTCCATCCTTCGTGTGTTCATAGTCGTTTTAACACTGCATGAGCATTTTGCATGAACATTTTTACTAAAAATCATTGCATGTTATACATAAACAACCTTATATATAAAACTAACTAACCATTCGCACCTCCGATTATGATAGAGTTACAACTTGAAAAAGTTGGGATTTTCAAAATTCTACTTTTTACGAGTTGTATTATAAGTTGAATTTTGCAAATCCAACTTTTTCAAGTTGTAACCCTATTCTATCGGATGTGCGATATGCTTAGTTTAAATACTGATTCGAGGATTCTTAATAAGGTATTTTAATCTATATGGGAAAAAAACTAAAAATATATTATAGCAAAAAATAGCAGTCCAAAAATGTTAGTTTTAGTTGATAAAATAACAAAATAAATTTTATAATTCAATTCAAAGTTTTCAGTTTTTTTTTTATCTGTTTTTTAACACTATGGAATAGTAGCCGCCATGTTATATATAAGTCATACGGCTGTGTAAACTATAAAGTGTCAACTGATCAGCGTATCTATTTTTTGTACTTTTATCTACACAGCCAACTGACGTCGTTACCACAGAGCAATATGGCATCCACTACGTCCAGCGTTTCGTCAAATTACGTGCGAAATTTGAAAATGTAAAATTAAATGCATTTTTAATGGCACTTAATGATTGAATATTTTTTTTTTATTGGTTTATTAGCACTATAGAATCTAATTGAGTCATTTTTCAAAAATGGGTCTAATACCCTATTCAAGTTAATACGTTTCTTCCATCAATTTCTAATAAAATTGTGTAAAAAAAATGTCTATAACAGAAAATCTCCTTCAAATGGCTAGTCAGTACTCACTCACATCTATACTTCTTCCGGGTTGAAAATGTTGAACTTAGAGGAAAAAATCAGTGTTTAAACTAATTAAATGGTTAATTATTTTATAAATAAGGCCCATACTGTCGGATTTTCAAACGCAAACATTTCTGTTTATATCTCATGCTGTCTTTGTTACTTGTTTATTGAAGTGACAGAAAAATTCTATGTATGTTGTTTGAGAATTCGGTATATAGGCTTAATCACGTCTTGTGATGAATGTTGGTCAACAACTGGTCGCCTGATATAGCTCTTTTATCGAGAAGGTAGCCAGTTGGTTTTTGCCTCGGGGAATATTCAGCTTTACGATCAATCTATGCCAAAATAATTAAAAGCCCAGTTTTATAAAATTTGTTGTCTACTGTAAAGTTATGGGCGTATTTAGTGTCTTTTAATAAACTTTTTAAAATATACAGTACATTGTATTTTTTTGTTACAATTTTTGTTTATTAGGACACTTGTTCTGGCAAAGATTGTACATTTTGCATGGAAATAGGACTTGGATGCGGGAACCTAACAAAATAACTGTCATTGAAATATTGTTCCGATATATTTCTGTCTGTAGCTATTATTAATATTAGAAATAGGTTTACTTTTTGAACAAATAATTTAAAAAAATACGTTTAGAACTTTGTGACTACCTTATAAACATGCTCTGAAAATGAATAAAAACTAATAACAAATTGTATAATACACTTGAATTTAGCATCTGTTCTTTTGGGAACTGGGGGATCTAGACGGACACTTTCAAAAATATTAAATTCCATTATCACAATACATATTCTTTTCTAACTTCTTGTTTGTTTTTCTTTGACTTTTGTGTGTGTCTAGACCTTCAAACCTATCTGTGAACGAAGTATGTTTTCTGAGAGAACCGGTGATAACTTAGGCTCTATGTGTCATATCGTCGACTTTGTCTAATGTTGGTTGTGTGTTGGGCAGTGAGCAAGGCGCAGGCGCCGCTGCCGCCGCTGTCGGTCCCGCTGGAGGGCTGGACGCGCACCTCGTCCGCCTGCTAGCGAGCCCGGGGGGCGCCCGCCCCCCCAGTACCGGACACCAGAGCCCCCGACACGACCACAGCTACTGTGCAATCTATTACGACTGCGCAGCCCACCCCAGCACCGCTGCCCGCCCCAGCACCGCAGCCCGCCCCAGCACCGCAGCCCACCCCCACCACACAGCCCGCCCCCACGCCCGCGCCACGCGGCCGGCCCGCGGCCGTGGCCCGCTCGGGCAGCACGGCGCACCTGATGCCGGCCTCCTCCGCCCCCGCACACGCGCTGCTGTCGGTGGCGCACGCACTGCTGTGTCCCGCCAACGCGCTGGCCGCCACCCTGCTGCCCGCCTGCGTGCAGGAGCCCGCCGCAGACCTCGACATCCTGCCCATAGAGGAACCCATGATGCCCACCGATGTCAGCGACTTGAAGGACGTGTTCGACGCCATCAACAGATTATGCGAAACGATGAGGACTTCCACTTACGATGAAGTCGCGGACGATTCGCCTGAAGAAGATAACTTAGAAGTAGAAGATGTGATTAGTAGCAACGCGGTCAGTGTCGCTGAGACCATCAGTGTTGTTGATGTTGAAGCCGACGTGGCGCAAGTCGTGGACTGCGACACGGAGCTGATTAGCCCTTCCGAAGTGTCGATGAGGACGATAGAAGCGTACCGCGCCGAGCGCTGGAGCGACGCGCTGGTGTCGCCGCCGACCGACGAGACGGACACGTTTCCCTCCGACACGGAGCCCGCGAACGCAGCGTGCGAGCCTATCAGTGAAATGTATTTCACCGCGTCTTCCGAAGTGTCTTTATTATCTGATTTGGACTTGCCCGAAAGACCGACTGTAGATGAGGATGTGGCGCCTGAAGTTAGGGATAAAGAGGAAAAGAAAGAGGTTGTGCCTATAGCCGGCCACGTGGCGGCTATGAGAGAGAGGTTCGAGTCCATGACGCGCACCAACACGCCGTGCCCCGACCTCGCAAGGTCCACGTCACCTTCGCTCGATTTGTTCCGAACAACACCGTCGCCCGATCTACTAGGGTAGCATGAAATAGACGTTGTTTTATAATTAGTAAGTGGCTGTTGCTAGCTGGTAAGCCTGTCGATGAAGTTATTACGTGGTCATCACGGTGACAAGTATTTAGGCTAATTATTTGGATGGTTCAACTGCCTTCTAAAGAGAGCTGCCTTGATTAGTGTCAGGGTATAGCAAAAGAGGTTGAACTCGAGGGAAGCACGATGTTTGTGACTTCCCCAACTTAGCGCCATTAAATTTAGAGAACTATGTGACTGGATAACGTTTTATAACCTCTAATATAACATTAATCAGTATTCGTTTCGTATTGGATCGTTGCTAGTCCACGTTGGTAATTTTAAACACGAATTGTAATAGTCCCAGCGTGCCAAATGGTGTGTTCGCAATTAGCTGAAAGGTTGTGATTTATTTTCCTTAGCCTCAGTCAGGTCGCAATTAAATGAACAGTTACATATCGACAAAGATTGGTTGTAGTGTAGTATGTATGTAGCCTTACGTAAGGGCAATCTTATATAAAGTAGGAGCTCAATATTCGCGGGCTAGCGGCCGCTAGGAGTATAGTCGTAACTTTCGAAGCATTCATTCACATTTATTTACATTATTCGGTCACACTTGTGACCTTGGAAAGCTCAAATTTTGTAGTTTTGTAACTAAATCGTAAACTTGCAGTGAATTGTACACCTATATTTTGTCTGACCAAGTAGCTTATAATGCTTAGCTTAGTTGTTATGAAACAGATAATTAATTATACAATAGTTTAGTTATCAATGCCACTTACAATTTTATGAGGTGTTTGCATTTTAAATTGCGTTTTTTAAATGTTGCCATAAATAGATGTTAAGTATTTGTTGTGAAATTATTTTAAAGATAGTATCATTTGTTTATTTTAAATTAATTAATGTTGTGAATTTATTTACTAAAAGATTTAATTGGGTTGAACGAATCGTTTAATGGTGATACTAGTTAAATGCAATAATTGTATTATTACTTTATATAATTAAGCCTGTTGTATTTCATGTATTTTAGGATATGGTATTATAATATTTCTTCTAATAACGATTTAGCAAATAGTTGTCGTGTATTTATAAATGTGTTATGTGTACAGACGAGACCTTTTATTATTATAATTCAATATACAGCTTTATTATATGCAAACTTTTATTTCATTTATTTACCTATTCCTCTTCTATATCCATTTTTGCCTTAAGGCGTATATATCTGCCAAGTGGCGCCCCCATTGAATAAAAAATCGTAGCAAAGCGTAGAAAATAAAGATTAAAGAATCATCCTATGTTGCGTTTGTTACAAATAAGATAAGGTATTTTTACGTTGTTAAAACAGGACTCAAAATGTTTCGTATCCAAAGTACAAAGTACCAAAAACGGCCGTTTTTGACACTTTTGCTAACTACTTTGGATACGAAACATTTTACGATTTTAATTCAATGAGGGCGCCATTTATGCGGAGGTAGGCCCTTAAAATTCGTGAGTTAGTAAAAGGCAGACATTACATAATACAACCTTAGACTATGAAATTTTTTGGAAGTCGGTTGTATTTTTTGTAAAAAATACTTTTTATATTTTGTTAAAACCCCAGAACTAAAAGAAGTCCGTTAACTAAATATTAAAGTTACGTCCGAACTGATAACCTCAATAACATTTGGACAAATTTATTGGACAAGTGGAATGGGCATTGGTCAAAGAAATTTGATCAAATATAGGACATAGATATATTGGATGTTAAGTGGAATACCAGCCTGATGTGGCAAAACTAACAAACTAAACGCCTGATTGGTGGAGTGACTACCTAGTTGAACAACGCAAGTTATCGCAAAACGCGCAGACATCTTAATAAGCTGCAAAAACGTAATGTCACCGGGGACCAACTTACTCATGCTTTAATTTAAGAGCCACGCTACAGAGCATCGGTGGAAAAATCTAAGGGTAATAAATTGCGGAAAATTGTCGAAAAACTAGATGAGGGTCCGTGGTCTCCTTTATATCATGAGTTCAAGGCCAATAGATCAGTCGACCTTGCGTATGTCCAAAACATCAAAGTAAACAATGAACATACTACCGGTATCGAAGAAACAACGGAAGTTCTGCTTAATTCTCTTATACCTGATGTTTCATTAGTAAATTACACTGAATACCACCAACAGATTAGAGCGTGGGCAGCTGTACTACCTGAGTTACCAGCGTCAGACCTTCCATCCACTGACGAATTCATGAATGTTGTCAGGAGACTACCTCTTAACAAAATGGCAGGTGAAGATAAAATGTCTAACAGAATGATTATAGAAGCGTGTAAAACAGCGGGTGACGCGATTTTAACTGTCTATAACCGATGCATCGCGGATGGTAGGTATTTTTCCTCGGAAATGGCGACAGGGCTATATAAGCATAATTCCGAAAAATGGTGACAAGCCTCCTGACGACCCTAAGTCGTACCGGCCCATAACACTACTTCCATCTTTGGGTAAGCTCTTAGAGCGACTAATCGTTCTGCGCTTGCTACCGAACGGACCTAAATTTCTTAATAACCGATTCGGTTTTATTGTTGGAAAATCTACCGTCGATGCAGCACTCTCTGTCCGTAAAATTGTTAATCTTTTCGAACATAAATACGTTATCAGGATTTTTCTGTATATTTCTGGGGATTTTGATAATACATGGTGGCCAATGCTACTACTACTAAAAATGAAAACCCGTGGTTGCTACAAAAATATTTATACTCTTGTTCACTCGTACTTTTTTAATGGTTTCGCGAAACTCAAACTTGGACATCATTCTGTGACGAAATCTCTAACCATGGGATTCATGGGATGTCCTCAGGGTTCAGTAATAGGCCCGTACGTATGGAATTTGGGGTACGATGATTTTCTCGCGATTCCGCTTCCTTGCGGTTGCTCATTAACCGGGTATGCGGACGATGGGCTACGGATCATTCAGTCAAGTACTCGGGCTGGCCTTGAGAGTTTGGCTGAGACTTCCTTCGTTTAATATCTCAGTGGGGCAATCGCAACCGTCTTCCCTTCGCACCGCATAAAACCCATCAACTTATGTTGAAAAGTCTTGGCCTATATAAGGTTTAATAACGTTCCCTCTAAAAAAAACAGTCTGTATGCTACCGCGGTATGGTATTTGAAAATAACTTTCCATGCAGCATGTAAAAACAGTAGGTAAAACGCTAAAAAGAACTTCTATGCGTTGACGAGGATTTCCAAGGCTACTTGGGGCATATTCCTAACGTTAAAAACGATCTATGGGGCTACTTACCTGAGTTGTACCTGTTTGGGCTGATAGGGCCACCATTGGGGCGGTACTCCGTAAATTGCTACAAAGTCAACGTTTAGCTTTGATTTTCCTATGTACGTATAGGACGGTTAGCACTGAAGCCTAACTGGTACTTGCAAGTGTACTTCCAGTCGATCTTGAGGTGCAGCGACGTGCTGCAATGTAGGTACTATTCTGCACGAAAGACTACGGACCCAGACTTTTTACCTCAACGTGATGGTGCCAAGATTTCTAGATTACTTAAACCGCAAACTGACGTTTGTGAGGACCTTTTATCCGAATGGCAATGTAGGTGGGAAAGTTCCATCAAAGGCAGACAACTCCACCAGGTCTTCCCATCGGTTCGCGAACGGCTGGATGGGACATGGCAGGAGGTGGATCACTGTGTTGCCCAATTTCTCACAGGTCATGGCAACTTTAAGAGTAAATTATTTTCCTTCAAGCTTGTTGCCTCACCTTTATGTCAATGTTCTATACCTGATTGCGAATACGAACAATCCGCACATCATATCCTATGGGAGTGTACTCTTTGGCAAACTGAGCGCAATATTATGTTGGATAGTATTCAGCCTACGTCTGGAGTTGTTTAATACACGGACCTTGTGGAAACTAGAACGAATTTCCGTGCGTTCAAGTGTTTTTGCCATACCTATTATTGGGATCAAGTGCAACAGCTTCACAATTTTAGGACCCATTAATATTAGTGTTTTTAACCAGTGGTCCTTGGCAACTGGGCTTACCCCAATTGTAAAAACCCCCTTTGTGCCTAATGGCCTAGTTTTGTTCTGTCTCCCGCTTGATTAGGAGGGAAGTGGAAATTATGTTTTTCTTATTCCTCCGCTGTCTTTTCTAAATAATTTCGTTGCGGGACCCAAGACAGTTTAATCCTTTCTCTGGGACTCGTCGAGCTTCATTGCCTCGGCTTTTTTTCTGGTGGTCGCCACTGTTGATTCTGGCTTACAGAGGTTACAGTGGTTTGTGCATAGTGTGGCGTGCTTGTCAAAAAAAAAAAAAAAACTTAACGCCTAAATGAATTATAAGAGCCATAAAATGATGGACGACTTGGCTTATTAAAATTTATTTTTTCTTCAGGCGCTTTTCTGATGTAAATATAAGAGTGAAATTAGTTTTAAGTTTTTTTTTTTTAACGATTCAAACGTAGTCGTACCAGTTTTTGGCAAGGACACTACCAGCCGCACTACCAGTAGTGTCGTTTACAATTAACGACACTACCACGTGACCGTTAGGATGGCTGAACCAAACGAGATATTTACATGAGACCATGTGCACTATTTAGTACCTATAGTGTAATATATGAAAGACAAAATGATCATTCTGACGTCAGGTTGGCTGACCACTTCCAAGTTCTCATAGTTTTAGCGTTACATTAACCGCGCTGTTACGAGTAAATATTTACTACCTTGACATATATTTGCGCTTTTATACATTTATAAGCTCGTATAAAAAGTTATAAAAAAAACATTTAAACGCCTACACCTACATAAAATATTTACGTTTTTCTTTTCAGAATAACTAATTGCTAACAGTGTTTTTGCAGGCGCTTAGTCGCATATAAACAACTTTTTTATGGATATCCATAGTAGTTTCATCCATTTTTATAAAATTTTGGCTGGACCAAACGAGATATGTACATGAGACCATGTGCACTGTTTAATAGCTATTTGCTACCTATAATGAAATATTTGCTACCTTTGCGTTGCGACTCAGGATGGCTGGACAAATCTTCAAAATAGCTCGCATTTAAGTAGGTTAATAGGGCACTTTATGTGACGGCTAAACACCCTTATTTCAGAATTTGTGACGCTACAGAATCTTAGATAATCGATCGAAAACGTGTCCAGCAATCTTGAAAAACCACTTTTTGCTGGTCTCTCATCTCGGTAACGGAAGTGATTTTGTCAACTTTTTGCATATCAACGGGCGTCACATGAATTTGTGACAGGCATCGAGCTAAAAGTTCGTACAGCGGTTTAGTAGAAAAATGCAAATATCTGTGTCCAGCCATCTTGAATTTACGTATAAAACTTTTGGCTGGCACTTCCGAATCTCAATAACGGGAGCGTTTTCGAATATGGTTCTTCTACTAATATTTAGTGACGCAATTTGTGACAGTAATAACGTTTGATTTATGGCGTCACATGTAAGGGTATGCGAGAAATCACAATAACAGCCAACCTGAGTTCAAGATGGCTGGACACCTGTATCTCCGCTGCCTGATGATCTACGGTCTTCGAAATGAGTTCAAAATTTTGTGACGGGGAAAATAATGTTAACCTGAATTTGTGACGGAGAAAGTTTGAGGAGTTTCAAAGATATTGATCATTTAACTTTCCCCATACAACTTATTTTCATATTATTTTCCCTATTGACCCACTTAAATGCGAGCTATTTTGAAGATTTGTCCAGCCATCTTGAGTCACATCCATAATGACCTACTTAAATGCGAGCTATTTTGAAGATTTGTCCAGCCATCCTGAGTCACATTCCAAAACACGCTTGGTAGTGTCCTTGCCAAAACATCAGCCGTATGATCTTTTGGCAAGATCGTATTAAAATTTGGTGTGTTCAGTTTATAGATCACGTGTTTTTCATTAACTGAATAGTGGTCCCGCCATTTTGTTGATATCTAAATAGCGGGAGGTCCCGTCATCTTGACGTTTATCAGATGGAAAGGTGCCTAAATTATTCATAAATATTCCTAAAAAAATACACCAGTTTCGGTCTAGGCAGTTGCCCACTGGAAACTTGGGATGTGTAGTTTTTACTGGATGTAGTTTCAGATCTATTAATGTGACTAGTAAAGTAGTAGGTTTAACGAGATGATAGACTTCATTTTCATTCCATGACTAGGGAGTGTCAAGCGCTTATCTCGAGACCTAGAAAGAAATTGAAGGGAAAATAAAACCAAGGTATCAATTGTCCAGAGCATTTATTGCGTAAAATAGTCAAAATTCTACAAGAGTAGGCAAACGTCACAACTTTTAATGTGGAAACGCTTAAAGAATCATCAAGGCAGATAACATTTATTTCATTATTAATCTTACACACATCTCTTAACACCAGAAATTTTAATTAAGAACGGAATTCACTACTGAAATCTGCTGTTGACAGTCTATGTGAGAGCTTAGTGGTAAGGTAGGAATATAATGACTTATGCTAAGGGACAGGGGGCCGCCAATCCAACAACACTTGTTGTGACAGGAACGCGTCGCCTGCGGCCGCGCAGGGAACTGCCGGCCCAACCTCGGCGAGGCGACTGCATCACCTGTCCGACGTGCACTAGCCGCGCCGCCTTACCTTGTCGTTAGTATCCCCTCACCGCGTGTTTAGCAACGAGCGCGGACACACAACCGGACAAGCGGACGTATATACTACAAACGAGCGCCTACCTTCGCTCGGGCGGCCGTCTGATAGAGAGGTGGCGGCGCAGCTACCGGTAGCGAGGCTGCATGACCATGCCGCTCGGGAACATCGCGCCCATCGGCATCATGCCGCCCGGCAGCAGCATCCCTGCACACACAAAGACTCGCTCACTAGGAGGCCGGAGCACGCGGCGAGAAGCAACAGGGGACCGCGGAGGTCCAACACACGGCTGGGCCGTTGTGACTGCTGAACAATCGCCTGTCACCGCGAGCCCGGCCGCTCGTGCGTGTTGTGCCAGCACATCCACGCAGAGCTCGGCGACTGATAAGGTGCAGTATAAGCAAAGGAACACAGGTAGGTAGGATAAATAATTCACATGAAAAATCACACTTCCAAAATACTCGGCGATGTAATAATCGTAATATCCGTAGTTCATGCATGTTTCAGTGTGATCCGAGAATGGTTGCTCGTAGAATCCAATTCAGCCAACGACTATTAACTCGTTCTTTTCATGCACATTGTAAAGCGACAAAACTACTGTACGTAAATATAATATTAGTGTACCCACCCGTAAACCGACAAAGTCATATTTTAAATGACACTACGAGAAAATCGAGACAGTAATAAGATAAGAGCTACTACAATAAGCAAATCCATTAAGGAATGTGAATAAAATTACCGCTCATTTTCATTCCGTTCCTCCGATAGTGCGGATGGCACATCAAAATCACAGTTTAGCTCTTGACAGTGTTTAGTCTATGACGAGTGGTCTGTACTAGGGGTGAGAGGTCGGTCGAGTTAGTGGGCGTTAGGGGTGAGTATCGACAAGCTGTTATGTGTTTAGATTACTGAGAGAGATCGTGTGTCGCGGCACCGGAGCTGACACCATCCAGTGCTATAGTATACAAGTGGCACCCACCGAGCGACAATGACGCAGCCAAGCACTGAGTGTCTTGTGATGCCTTCGAACTTTAGCGAACTAATCGGACAACCGCTCCACGCTCTTAAAACACAAGCGATCATTTCCTTACACACAGTCAAAATAAACTAAAGCTAGTCAAGTCTTAAATAGATCATAGTCATGTTGTCGTGGAAAATAGAAAAATAAAATCAGTCAAGTGAATGCACTTTTTATTTGATGATCAAAGTTCATGACACTCCATTTTCCACGTATATCGTAAAAAAGCACGCGTCGCGTGAGTAACAAAACGATTCAAAACAATACTTGTTTTACTGTCTTCTTATACTAAACTATCGTAAAGCAATATTATTACTAAAGAAAACCACCCATTCTATATTATTCTTAAGTTCAATAAATGCAAAAATAATACCATGTGTCAGAGTGTTACAGAGCTACATTCAACGTGTGAACTGTGTTCATGTCAATATTATGCGAATATAAAAATATGAACGACTATAGTGAGTTTTCAATCGGAATGTACTAAAATCCAGTCTTTTAACTAACCTTTAACATTACATAATTTCTTTGGTTTACATTGTACAAAAAATTTTCAACGAGTCTCGGCTTTGGACCATTTCAACATCAAAAAATACATTTTGTTACAAGTAAATACATTTAACTTCATGTTCAATGTGCAACATCAAAGACAACGAGGATATATCATTACGAATTACCTAATACTTTGATATGTCCTACGTTAGAGTATATCATATCCATACAAATACATCATAATACTGTTCATTGGGGGGGTCATCTGAAAGGACATCAGAGGTTTAAACACGGACAAGAAGGACAGCCGTCGTAACATACGAGCAGCTCATCAAACCAGCATAACGAGAACTTTTATATAATTCATCAAAGAACACTGGTAAACATGATCAAAAGGGGATGTAAACATTATTAAACAATGTCTAAACATTATCATACTTCACAGAATGTCCTCAGAATAGCCATCGAACGAGGGAGACGCTCGAGATGCACCCGGGGGCGTTTGCAAAGTGCTCTATGATCACTAATATTATGCTTAGGTAGCTTAACGAAACTATGAGAGTACTGGTTTCAGAATTTCGGTTAAGTCAATCAACAGGAGTCGAAAACGAGTCAAGAAATTGGAAACATGGCAGCTTGCAAATGTCTCGAGTTATCGCAGTTTGCAAATGCCGCCTGTCGGTAAGGGGCTCGCTCGCCGCTCGGTCTATCGGTATGGGTACTCGTTTGGCGCATAGTGCGGGTACTGACCGGGCTGCAGCTGGCGCACGAGGTTGAACTGCGGCATGACGGGCAGCATGGGCACGACGGGCGGCATCTGCGGCATGGACACCGGCACGTGTGGCACTTGCACCCGCGGCACCATGCCCTGCGGCGGCAGCATGCCCACCATGCCGCCCATGCCGCTCATGCCGGCCATGCCGCCCATGCCGCCCAGCACGCCGCGCCGCAGAGCCGCCGCCGCCTGCTGCTGGCGCGCCGCCGCCACCGCCGCGTTCATGTGCGCCGCCACCTGCATACCAACAACCACTCTGTTAGTATTACTCTAATTCAGTTTCTACACCATCTTATCATTTATTGGGGAGGCTGACTAGCACTTCTTTAGCTTGCTTTTTGACATCAATTGCTTGAAAAATCTTCGGCGGTCTCACGACCGCTAGCACAATGCTATAAATGTTGTATTCCCAAAAGGAAATTGATTAACAGCCCAGAGATATGTGGAGCAGATGATTCTACTACATAAGGATTCTTATCTTAGAGAGCAACTATCTAACTTTAGCAGTCTACGGCAGAACTTAACTATACTGTATAATCGACACACAAAAATAAACATAGGCGCGTGCGTTATGTTAACAAGATTTGCGGTATCTCAGATGTTAAATAAACATCTTTTGAACCCAATCCAAAAATCCACACAGGTGCATTAGACTAGAAAAATGTCTTAAGAATTAGATTAGATTATTTGTTAGTATGTGCATTGTATTTTAGTTCTGAATGCACGGGATTAATAACTATTGTTTTATTGTCACTGACAATAGTGACAATCCAATTGTGCATTAATAAGCAGCAAAACATTATAAAAAAACAAAGCTGCAAAACGTAAAATGTGTGAGCAAACTAAACCAAAGTGCTTTCAAACGACATAAATAGAGAAATATAAAAGAACCACTAACCCATACCTCAGCTTGGCTCGTACTGGGCGTGATGCAGGCGGGCGCGGGCTGCGGCTGCGGCGGCGGCGCGTCGGGCTTGGCGCGGGCGCGGTACCTGCTGTGGCGGGCGCGGATCTCCTCCAGCGACACGTCCTCGGGCGGGTGCACGATCTTGGAGCCGGCGCCGGTGGCCGTGACCAGCGGACAGACGTTGGCCGCGGGGGGCCTGACGTCACCGTTCTCCTTGTGCTCCGCGCTGCTGGACGGCGTGGTGGTCGTCGGCGGCGCACTTATTGTCGCGTTGCTGTAGTAGGTAGTGGTAGTGTTTGATCCAGAATACATACTGAGGTGGAAGTTCAAATGGAATATAGTTGTTGATGTATCCTTTTAAATTTTAGCTTTTGTTTACATAAATGGTAGTCACAATGTGAAAGGTGTATTTTGCCTGAATGTATAATTTGTAACGTTTGCTATCCTTACAACTTCTTTTCGTTTTAGAACAAAAGGGAATTTAGTATATTTTAATTCATGCATTGTATTTATCTATTTTCTTAGTAAATTGCACATCTCTTGGCAGAATATTATCTCTTCATGCTAAACATTCTATTCGCAATTAGATTCTAATATGAATATATTAACATAATAGCTATATAACTGTTTAGCATTACAAACAAACAACATTATTATACAAATACATGGAATCAGAGTCATTTTAACATAAAACTTGATCACTACATAGTATAAAACAAAGTCACTTTCTCTGTCCCTAAATCCCTATGTATGCTTAAATCTTTAAAACTACGCAACGGATTTTGATGCGGTTTGTTTTTGATAGATAGAGTGATTGAAGAGGAAGGTTTATATGTGTATAATTTGTACCCGAGCGAAGCTGGGGCGGGTCGCTAGTATTTTATAAAATACTAATGAAACATTTTAATTTCTTTGTTTCTTTGAGCTTCACGTCAAAACTACTAAACAGTTTTCAACTATATTTGGTACATGATCAATATCCTTTTTTTTTCAGGCACATGAAAGTTTCCACAGGATGCAAGTAAAACTGCGGACAATTACGCTTCACAATGAAAAATAAACAAAGAAATCATTATCTATTGTAAAACCTTTTTTAAAACAAATTCCTAGATAATCAGTAACAACTGTCAATGTAATTAACACAGGTATTTGACAGCTTAATTAGTGAACACTTTTGTGATATAAATTGGCACTTTAATGTGACAAATTCTAGTTGTTGGCAGACATTAGCTGCCAAATATTTAACGTCTAGTCATTTGCTATTCATTCATAGTATGTTGTAAACGATCGCGCACTAATGTTGTTCAGTAGATATTTGATAAAATTGAACAATAAAGCAAAGGGAGTATATCGGGTGTAAAAAGACAGTTTTCGAAACCGAGAGCCACATATTCTACCCATTATATGGATAATTTTTTTCTACTAGACCATACCTGGGAATCCACTGGTTCTGGAGATATTGAAGGTCAAAGTAGCAATTTTTTTTTTTACGAAAATGAATTCCGAGTATTATTACTTTTTTTCCAAATGAAAATTACCTAAATTTTAGTTTTCTTTTTTTAACAAATTAACATTTCAAGTTACAAAAACGCAATGAATATCAAACGTATCTGACAAGTACCTACGTCGCTTAGAGCGAAAGGACGAGGCTTAGTTCCGTTTTCTTGGGTTCGCGTTACATTGCGCTTCATAAAAAGATGTTTTTTTTTTGTAATACCTAAAATAATTTTTGCGCAAAGCTAGTTTGTTAGAGGTACAGTATGCGTAGTTGACGGCTTTATGATGTGTCTTTTTACACCCTTGTGGGGTTCTATACTTTCTGTCTACCCACACAGGAAAAAGCCGTAAGGGTCAACTCACACCAAAAGAGCAGAGAGAAACTCGAGTCGCGGCGCGGTTTCCCGCGGCGCCGCGGGCATCCGCGCGACTCGAGTTTCTCATGCGATAATAAGTATTGTAGTAATGAAAATAAAGCTAAAATTCATATGACACTGAAACTGCGCTGCGCTTCGACGCTCTTTTGGTGTGAGTTGACCCTAAGTCTATGTAAGAATTCTGTACCTTCAGTAGAATTATCTGATACATGTTCCCTTAACCAATCGCTTGTAGTTCAAAAATTCACAAGTCAAATCCAACTAATTTTAAAATGATGAATAACGCAAATATTACTATTTCCGTCCATGTGTTGCATACCAGTAATAGTTTCAGAAGAACTGAATATTTTTCTGCTTCAGTCATCACTTTAGATAGGTAATCGATAAAAGTTATTTTCGTCATCAACGTCTTTATAAATTCCCGTTAGTCTTACATTATCCTACTAATATTATAAATGTGAAGTTTATGAGGATGTATGTTTGTTACTCTTTCACGCAAAAACTACTCGACAGATTTTGATGAAACTTTACAGTAACATTGCTCATACACCAGAATAACACATAGGCTATAATAGGGTATTACACCCATTTTTGAAAAGTGTCTCAATTAGATTCTATAGTGCTAATAAACCAATAAAAAAAAACAAAATTTTTATTCAAGCATAAAAATGCATTTAAATTTTACATTTTCAAATTTCGCGCGTAATTTGACGAAAACGCTGGACGCAGTGGACGCCATATTGCTCTGTGGTCATGACGTCAGTTGGCTATGTAAATAAAAGTACAAAGCATAGATCAGATACGCTGATCAGTTGACACTTTATTGTTTACATAGCCGTATGACGTATAACATGGCGGCTACTATTCCATGGTGTTAAAAACAGATTAAAAATACTGAAAACTTTGAATTGAATTTTAAAATTTATTTTGTTTTTTTATGAACTAAAACTAACATTTTCCGACTGCTTTTTGCCTAAGCTATCTCAATAATATATTTTTAGTTTTTTTCTCATACAGAGTAAAATACCCTATTTGTAATGGGGAGAAGTACTAATACCACATGGGCGAAGCCGTTGGTAGAAGCTAGCTATTAACTTGACGGTGTTTAGTGAAGTAATAAAATTACCGTGTTATAAATATAGTTAGTGTTACAAGTTAGTTTATAATTAGCCGACGTACCTATAGGCGGGGAACGTGGGTTTACTCGTCGACGTGGGGGGCATACTCGCCGCCGGGAACAGTGGCCGCATTCCTGGCATCATCATCCTGAAACAATTAGGTTAGAAGTTATTTTAAATGCAATATTTGTTAGTTATAGAATAGAAGGTGGTTTAAAATTGAATAAGATTTTACTTGACTGGAAAGGGCTCGCGAATTGTGGAAGCAGTGGAGAGAGGACTGCTCAGAAATGGAACAAAATACTAAGAGATCAGCAAAATAACTATTTGCCATATTCCAATGGATTCAACACTTTTTACCATTCATTCTTTTTAATCACTAACCCAATACTGATTACTTTTATCAAGGCAACATTAATTGCATTAAACTGTCAAATCACTGAATAAGACTATGGGTCCAACCAACCTTAGTCCAGTCATTTTTATTTATTAAAGTGGTCTTCGAAACTATTTCTTTCTTTCTTAGCTAATCAAGGTTTTCAATGTATATTAACTGTTGCAATTTATACAAATAACTCCAATCAGGTCTTATCTTAAATGTTACTTTATAGCATGGCAAACAGGTTGAAATTTAAAGTTTCTTAGTGGCCAATGCCACTGGCACATTCATGCCTCTACAACAGTGGTTCCCAACCTATGATCCGGGGACCACTGGTGGTACGCAAGAGCTAAACTAATGGCCCGCTAAAGGTTTCAAATTTCTAACTTTCCAACTGAAAGGTATCATTTGCATAAACTAATTTTAAATTTATAAAAGACATGTTGAATTTCCTATAGCAATACTTTTGATTTTAAAGAATAGATATGTTACAAGTATAATATTTTTTTTTTTTAGATTGACACATTTTTTTCTTCTAGACAACTGGTCCCTGCCAATGACAAAGAAGTCAAAGTGGTCACAGGTTAAAAAAGGTTGGGAACCACTGTACCGACAAATAAGCTAAAGGGGTCCCAGGTTAAAAAAAGTTTGGGAACCACTGCTCTACTGAAACATCATATTTTTTTTATTTCCAATTCTTTATTTAATACAGTCTATAAAATTGGACACAGACAACATAGTTTGCAATTCTACTGTTGTATTTATCAACACATGTTTTGAAACCTCATTAATATGTTAAGAAATACATAGCAAACATGTCTGTTATATTCAGAAAATTATGCTAATTCTGTACATTGTTATTTACTATGTGTCCCATATTCTGTAACATTAATTTTCATGATAAATTATATTACACAGATAAAATGTATCTTACATGAAGCATCACTATGTCAATGGTTACTGACTTTACCTGTCAAGCATTTCCATTCAACTTTGAAGATGCGAAAGACAAGTCTCAACAGAATTGAACTACTGTAGTATAGGTCTGAAATCCGTCCCGCCTTTTGCGAGTGTGATGACAAATGCCTTCTTGGTAGGCCTTTGCTCTGCAGGATAATAACAGGCAGGTATTATTAATGTAATTTTAAAAGTTACTGATCACTAGTTTTTTTGTACCCTAACTGAAAATGATTAATTATTGTTTACTTTGGAAATTGATACAAAAAAAAATATATGGCACGTCGGGTTTAACCTGTAGCGCTTCCAATTAGCACACATTTTAATAATTGTTTCTCGACTATATGTCCGCTAGACGCGCAAAGAGTTAAGAAAATATTTACCTAATAAAAAATTATAGCTATGTAATAAACAAAATGGCAGATTGCCGTCTTATATTCATAGTTTATTTTTATCGTTTTGTCTTAAAATGGATGAATAGTAATCCCACAACATGTTTCCATGCCAAAATCCTTGATGCCGATCTTCAAAAGTCATAAACTCTGGATGAATACACTCCTGTTTTGAAAATATCAACTCATTTAAACTATTACTACTACTAATAATAACTATTTATTATTCTTTTGGTGTACATAATAAAGAGTATTCTATTCTATTTTACTAGCTTTTACCCGTCCTTTTAATTGAATTAGAAACCAGCTATTTATTGTTTTAATCAAACAAATAAACATCAAATGACAGCCATAATGTTGGGTACTTGGAAAAAACTAATGTCTGCAGAAAAAAAAGTAACATGACGGAATATTTCTGGCAATATTTTTAGATATAAGGAAGGTAGTTTAACATATTAATATACATCTTTTTCGAACAAAAAAAAAAAAATTGTAGACTAATAAATAATTAGTGTAAGCCTTCGTCGTAATAGAAATCGATCGTCGCGTTCATTTGTACGGCAAAACCGGAAAGCACCCTCTGTCTACGCGACAACGCGATCAGCCCCCTTAGCCAAAATACATTTCTGTAAACGGCAACGACGTTTTGCACGATGCGTTAAACAGAACTGTCACGTGACTCACGCCCAGTAATGTCTTTGCCATACATTTTGCACGAAGCGTTAGCGTTAACGTTTACAGAAATGTATTTTGGCTAAGGGGGCAGAGCCTTTGGGCAGAGGACATTACTCCTTGCCATACATTTTGCACGAAGCTTTAGCGCTATTATAAAAGTTATTAGGCTAAGGGGGCAGGTTTGCCATACAAATAAGCATGATGATCGCGTATTCGCGCGATGGTCGCTTTATATTAGGACGACGCCTAATGGTTTGCCTTGTTCATCGAATTTTTTTTTTACTGACATTTTTAAGGAAAACTTTTTTACAAAAAAATAGAAACGACTTCCAAAACAAGTGCAAAATAAATTTAATTTCGGATGTCGGTGTTCCTGGTTTTGTGTATTCGTTTTTTGACACCGACTTCCGAAATTAAAGTTATTTTACACTTTTTTTGGAAGTCTGTTCTATTGTTTTTGTAAAAAAGTTTTTTATTTTTCACTTTTCTGTTGTGGTTTCCCATTAAACTATGTTAACAATTCATAGACATACGATAGCAGCAATCGCGATTGATTTGCTGTCAATTTTTGAAGAGTTCCATTGTCTGTCTCCGAAACCCATCATCAGATCTACAGCATGTAACAAAAACCCTGTCCGATCCTGAAGGGTATTACTCGGTATCGTACTGCGTACACATATACGTAATCATTTAATGGATACGAGATTATTATTTTTCCCTAATGAAAATAAATAATCACTACATAGTATAAAACAAAGTCGCCTTTTCTGTCCCTATATCCCTATGTGCGCTTAAATCTTTAAAACTACGCAACGGATTTTGATGCGGTTTTTTCTAATAGATAGAGTGATTCAAGAGGAATGTTTATATGTATAATACATGCATCATATACTAAGGCAACATTGCTAATTTTATAGGTTTCTAACGTGATGTCGTAAATTAACCTATTTTTTTGGGCTTATTTAGCTAATTGCTAAATTAACCTATTTTTTTGGGCTTATTTAGCTAATTGCTAAATAAGCCCACAAAAATAGGTTAATTTACGACATCACGTTAGAAACCTCTAAAATTAGCAATGTTGCCTTAGTATATGATGCATGTATTATACATATAAACATTCCTCTTGAATCACTCTATCTATTAGAAAAAACCGCATCAAAATCCGTTGCGTAGTTTTAAAGATTTAAGCGCACATAGGGATATAGGGACAGAAAAGGCGACTTTGTTTTATACTATGTAGTGATTTAGCAAAAACGCTGCCTAAACCCTACGAGTTAGATCAAATTAATGTACTACAGTATTGTACACCATAAAAAGGTCTACAAAAAAGTCCGCGATGGTATATGTTTATATTTTAGGGATAACCCACATTAACCATTTTTATTGTTTACTTTTTACGTGAAAAAAATGGCTTATTTACGAAGCTATTTTAAGCAATACGGCATTAATCCTTATCGAATAAAGTACCTTAAATACAGTGTGCAATTAATATAGATCAATATGGTTCCTTACAGCATGTAAATTAAACAAATATTTTCGGAGATATTACAAATTTAAAATTTGCGTTTACGGCGGGCGGTACCGGTCGGACGGGGCAGTGCGGGGAGGCATGCCTATAAATAGTGTATTTTAGTATCAGCATTGCACCCGTGCGAAGCCGGGGCGGGTCGCTAGTAAAAAATAAAAAAAACTTATCAAAGGCAACACTGAGCGCTCGACAAAGTTCACCTACTGTTTTTGTTTCAACGATGCCGCCTGCTGAGCGAGACTGAGTGCCTATACAGCGCGGCTAGTGCAGGGCGGTATCGTTTGAAATAAAAATAGGTAAAAATGAAAAGATTTCGCCGGCCGGTGGAGTGTTGTCAACTTATGAAAATTTCCATATTTAGTGTTAAATTCGCATATTTTATGAAAATAAAAATCTATAACTCTTGGTTTTTACGAGTTATATTTTTGTTCATGTTAAGGCGCAGTTATACGACTTTTAATGCTTTTAATTGAACATCACGTCTAAACGACTAGTCTTATTTCTTTGAAAAAAATATATGTTACTCTAGACAATTCCCGTCGTAATTTGATCTGAGAATATTTGAAATTATATTTTTATAACATAGTGTAATTAATTTGTAAAGTTATGTCTAACGCGGATAAAAAATTGAGAATCACGCAAAAACTATAAAGCTTAATCTTATGAAACCTTCACCATTTTAAAGATCATTTAATATTTATAAATTAGTCTCAGTGTTTTATTTAAATACTTGTTGTTTTATGTGTAATAAATTAATAATGCGTCTAATTTAAGACAGCGCTCCTTGATGGGCGAGTCCTATTACGGGGTGGATGTACGACGCGTTACGTGAGCTCAGCACAGAACACGCAAGCTAACCACTCAAGGTCACTGGCAGTTAATAGCGATCGAGTCGATCGGACAGGGTTTTTGGAACAAAGTCCTTTCGAACAAAAAAAGAATTTTGCAAATCCGTCAATATATGACGGAGTTATATAAGAACGAAAAATATACATAGAAAAAAAAAAATACAATCACACGAATTTAACCTCCTTCTTTTTGAGGTGGTTAAAAATGGAATAAACTTCTGATTAGACTAGACTATGAATGCTGTTATACTTTGTTTTTACCTTAAATATCTAAATTATGAACCAGAAGATTTTATTAACTTTACTTTTCTTCTTAATTAACATACTTAAGTATTAGAAATGTGAACTGACTGTCATATTACTAGTTTATGATGAATGCTTATCTAACTTAAGTACTTAAACATAATCATCCCATAAGATATCATAAAATATGATTCGGATCAAGTATTGACCTTCTGGTGTTCCAAGTATTGGTAAAAGGTGAACAACTTTAATAATTTAAGGTGTAGATAGATATGCATCTACCTTAAGGTGGAAGCTCCAGTGTAGTCCGCGAAATTCAAATTTTCTTACGTTTTTTACAATCTACTCGTCAGTGTCAGGTTGTATCTTGGTCAAAATTTGATTTGTGGTTGTAGCAAGTTAGTATTTATAGAATTATAATCATTAAAATCATCAATACATTTCTCTCTGATAGAATTGATGCCAAATGTAAGTATTTTATGAAATCATGACATTTGGCATCAATTCTAACTGACAGAGATGTATTGATGATTGTAATTCTATAAATACATACTTGCTACGGCCGCAAATCAAATTTTGACCAAGATACAACCTAACACTGACCTGAAAATTGCAAAAAACGTAAGAAAATTTGAATTTCGCGGGCTACCCTGGAGCATTCAACTTAATTGGATAATAAATTATAAGTTGCTTCATACAAGTTTTAGTGATGGATAACTTAAACCTGATAAAGTATTTAAACGAATTTCTGTATTATTTTCAGCTCAAATGGATCCTGTATTTTGAAAAAGGAAGGTGGTTACAGGAATCACCATTGCAGTCAGATAGAAGCCACTTTGAATCAAAATTGTGACTACCTCCCTAAACCTAACCTAAGATACACTCTATTCTGAAGCTGTTGAAAAACCTGTATAAAGAAATATGATTTGAGAATAACTTTAACAAGTTAGCAACTTACCTAGGTGCCTGCATAAACGGAGGCATCATTTGCATTTGCATATGTCCCGGGTACATCCCAGGGGGGACTGGTCCCATAGGTGTGGGCAATATGCCCTGTGTAACTTGTGATGGGCCTGGGCCCAGCTGTTTGATAAAAAAAAAGAAATTAGTGAAGTGGCCTTTAGTATTATCTTTGAGATAACAATATGTTATTGATAAAAACAATAATAAGTGCTTCAAAGGTAAATATTGGATGGCTGTAGCAAATTATGTCCAGACATTTGAACTTAATCAAACTTATCCAGGAGATTATGATAACTAGGGCACTAACTGAAGTTTTAGAACCCTTTAGCTCAAATGTGGGTATTTGAGTCACATTTGAGCTATGGAGGTATAAACAAAAGGATTTTTTTTTGGCTCTGGGTGGAGCGGGAGGGCCAGTGTCAGTCTCTTACTGACTAAAACCCACCACTGTTCCTTCCCTGCCTGAGTGCCCAGGGGTGCGGTGACTCATGTTGAGAATCTATCCGCTACCCCTAGGCAAACAAAAGGATTAATTACTTTTTTCACCCTTTTAGGAGCATAAAAACAAAAACGTGCAATTAAGTCAAGATATCATGATTACCAGTGCTGGCGTTGCTTTTTTCTTTGCAGCGGGCTCATCATCATCACTGTCTTCATCACCTTTACCACCACCTGTACAAATTACCACAGATAAAAAAATATTCACTAGACTTCACAATATTGACCTACCTCTCATGTTGGAACATTTATCAAACTACACACCTATGTACATTAATAACTAGTGTCCCAAGCATAATAAAGAAATAGTACATACATCAATCCAAAGTCGTTCAGTTGGAGGCCAAATAAAAGAGTTTTTATACCTGATTTCTGTTTCTCATGCTCCTTCACATCTTCTGGCGGTATACCTTCCATGCCATAGATTTCTATTTCTATATTTGACCTATTTGGTAATGAATTTGGTACTTTATCTATGGCTTCTTTGTGAACCTGTAATATAATTAAAAATATATATTAATACATGGTTTTGTCAAGAAAATATAATATTTTTTGATAGGTCTACCCACCCAAGTGAAAATAGGGAAAGACATTCTGTGTAGTACTACTATGGGAGCAGAATTGGGCCCGTAAGTCGCGCCAAAATATCTATAGTTATATGTATGAGAGTTAAAAAAAGCAAGTGCGCGTTGGCCGTGGGCGGGCGCGGCGGATGCCAAAACTATGGCACTGACTGACGCACATACCTGCATGCAGTGTATTGACAGTCCAGGTCCCGTGTACAGTTTCTTGTGACAAATGTGACATTTGAAATGTTTCGCTTTTTGATGTTGGATCAGAATCTTTTCGTCGTCGAACTCCCTGTTGCAATACCTGCATTACTACAGCTAAGGAAACTCATTGTGATGTTACGTCAATAATACAAGTTATATTAGCGTTTGACCTGATTACGAAGGCCGTGAACAAATCTAATTTCGTAATCCATTTAGTATTTATTGGAAAAGGATACCAGCACCATGGCTTAGATGCCTTCTTCTTCTTCCTGCCCATTGTAACGTTAAATTACACGAACACTTAGAATATAAAATAACACAAAACAATTAGATATATTACACTACTTAGTTACTAACAATCACAGCTGAGCTATAACAGAACAGTTATTATTAAAGTTAAAATTACAACAAGCCAGTTCAGGCCACACGATTGCAAAGGAAAAAGCAACGCAAAATGGCGACGCGATAACGATTAACGAATGTCAACTAGGCCACGCCAGCTTTGTGCACCATAGACAATAAACAACAAAGACAACAAGAAATGAATCAATTGGAGTCTATGCTTTGATTCTCACACTATTGGAAATAATACCGGTTTTCCGGTTATTTCTGTCAAAAACAATTTTATAAAAGTTATTTTTGTAAGTTTATACTTTTCGAATCTAGAAGAAATAAAGTAATAATAGTACGTATAAAGCGTAAATAGAGAAGATTTTTCTTGATTTAAAAAAAGCTTAGTGGTTTACGTTCTATGTCTATTTTTTTTTCAGCCAAAAATAAGCCGCAGTCAAGTTCATACAGCCCAAATTAAATTGTCGTGATAAAAACTCTTCTATAAATGAAAACATCAGCTAACCATCGACCGTAAGCAGCACTGTGAGGTGTTTTATTAATTTATTGTTTAAAAATCCTTGCTTGCTCAAATTGCACTCTACAGCAAAAATTAGTTGGTAAAATATCTATAGATGGCACCGCAGGTACCTTTTTTTTTCGTGGTTAGGAAATCATCCAATGACTTCTCCCGCCCTGGGTGGAGCAGGAGGGCGTGTCAGACTTTTACTGACTAAAACTCACCCCTCCTTCACATGCCTTAGTGCCAAGGGCCGCGGGAACTCGCACCGCAGGTTAGCCAGTTAATATTTTAAGCATTTTAAAACCGGTTGCGATGTAAAATCACAAACCGGGAGATAAGTAGCTGATAATAAATCACACATAAGTGGCGAAGAGCCTGCCACTTTTGTATAGGTAGGTATTTATTTTGTAAGTTATGAAAGGGTGCTTTTAGACCTAGCCAGAATCTCCAAAGTATGACAACCAGTCTTACCAAGAGGGTAACTCAGTGTGGGTTGTGTTATGAAGACTCTTGCAATCTACCTATAGCATCTGTCTTGTTACAATCGAGGCGGTCCGGCCGGTGCTTGATTGACCGCTAGTTTGGGAGGAAGTACGGCTCCCTGACGTTTCAGGGGACGCAGGTGCTTTCGGGGCAAGGCTGCTTCGAGAAGTAATTAGGTACCTATGTCGGGAGCCGGTTGCTGGATGCCATTATTGGATACGTTGGCCGAGTGACCCGCATGTGAGAAACCGCGCCGTTACGTCGTTTCGGAAGTCGGAGGCGACCTGCCACTGCCGACCGTGGTTCGTGCTTCTGTGAGAATGTCATCTCGCAGAAGGAGGCTGCGAAAAGGGAATGGGAGATAGCTAGTGCTCTCCCGTCCCGCACCATGCTCACCGGGCGTCGGAGAAGGGCAAATAACGCCCTCTTCCATCCTCCTAAAAGGGTCTAGGATCAACGGATTTGGGGACATCAGTCGCCCCATCAATCAGGGCCCGAGATGGCGGCACGTAGTGTTCCACGCGCGCCTCTTTTAGACGTGAAGACGCGGGGAGTAAAGACGTAGACGTCAGGCTGGAAATAGTTCGGGGCAGTGGAAGTTAAACACGCACCCACAGCTCACAACGCAAGTGTGCGAGGGAACATCGGGGTGGTATTAGTCAGTAGTTCAGTACGAGTCTGACAGACCCCACCCCCGCCGCTGGGCCCCAAGGCTGACTTCTTTGTGGAGGTTAGATCCATTTAGTTAGATTGGAAGTGGACTCCAGCTTGAGAAAAGGCTGGCAGCCTGGCAGGAGATGATGATTAGGTAAATAGTTATGTACAAAAGGGGCCCGTTGCTTAATGGTAATTTTGCACATAGTGGAGGAGATTTAAAAAAAAACTAATAATAATCGTTTACTAGGAACAAAACAACAAATACAGATAGATAAAAACAATGTAAAACGATGGTAGATCTTTAGAAGAGAAATTTATTATTATTTATCAAAATGGATATTTATTTACAGGATGTAACGGAAAGGTGTGGTCATATAAATATACATATATTAAAAAAAAAAGCTGGTCAATATTTGTATATTGACCAGCTTTTTTTTTGTGGGGTGGGAAATCATCCAATGACTTCTCCCGCTCTGGGTAGAGCGGGAGGCCCGTGTCAAACTCTTACTGACTAAAACCCACCCCCTGTTCCTCCCTGCCCTGAATGCCCAGGGGCGAGGTAACTCTTTCGAATTTATCCTCAACCCCCGGGCAGGCATCGGCCATGACGGGCCCCGTCCCTATTGCTGACAACTCTTTGAGGCGCGCGTGGAATACTACGCACCGTCGATTCTCAGGCCTGGTGCTGATCGGACGGCGAGCTACCCATTACTCGCCGTCCGCAGGCCCGGGTCTACGGTGGCCGGAGATAGTCTCACGGCGCCAGAAGCCCCTGGCGTCTCCTGCGGCGGCTGCTGCTGAGGGCGTTAGGGCGAGGCTGTCGTTGCAGCCTCTCCCTAACCCGTTCCGCCTCCTCCTTCGCGAGCATTACTGCTTCGCAGAAGGAGGAGACTGCTTCACATTCCCTCTCGCTCCGTACCGTGGCCTGGACCAGGGCCGGGCGCGAGAGATCGCTGCCGCCGATCGCCTGCACGAGGACACGGCGGGGCTCCGTCCAAGCGGGGCAGATCTCCACCTTGTGCTCCACCGTGTTCTCTGGGCGATCCTCACAGTGGGGACATCCGGGCGTTTCCCTCCGCCTTATCCTACACAGGAACCTCCCGAAACTTTCGTGTTCGGTGAGGACCTGCGTCAGGCGGAAGGTGAGGACGCCGTGGCGCCTCTCCAGCCACTCCTCAAAGAGGGGCACTACCGCCGCTATGGTGGCGTGCCCAGCGCTGGGTTGCGACAGTCGCTCCATGTCGCCATGAGATCCTGCCGGAGCTCTGTCCGCCGAGCCGCGAGGTGTCGCGGCAGCGGAGTTACGCCCCGGCGTTTCGCCTCCTCGCGCCACTCATACAGGTGCGCGAGGATTTTTGCCTCCAGATCCCATGGTGACAGTCTGGCAAGGAGGCTCGCAGCCTCACGGGAGACCGTGCGGTATCCTCTGATCATACGGATCGCCATGGGCCATGCGCCATTTGGGACGCGTTCATCTGGCAAGCTGATCGCTGCCTCAATGAACGCGCCCACACCGGTGCCCCGTAAAGGGCCATGGACCGCACGATCCCCGCATAGAGCCTCCGGCAGGAGGCATTTGGCCCCCAGATTGGGCAGGCGCCGCCTCAAAGCGGCCCCGGCCTTTTCCAGTCTGGGAGCCAAACGTCGGAAGTGCTCGACGAAGTTCCACCGGCTGTCGAGGACGAGTCCCAGGTACTTCATCGTCCCCTCGACGCCGATGTGAACCCTTCCTACCGTAATCTGAGAACCCGCTGGTGGCGCGTTCCGAGGACCATGAAAATACATGGCCTCGGACTTGTGCAAAGCCACCTCGAGTCCCAGTTGCCGGATCCTCTCCACGACTATCGGAACCCCGCGTGTCATACGGTTGGCCGCCGCCTCGCGCTACCACCTCTGCGCCAGGACTAGCGAGTCATCAGCGTAGCAGACTACGCTGACGCCAATTGGGAGGTCAGCGCGCAGCACCCAGTCGTACCCGTTGTTCCACAGAGGCGGCCCCAGGACCGATCCCTGTGGAACACCGCACGACATCTCTCGCCGGTTCCATTCTCCCTGGTGACCGGGGTAGATGACGGCCCTGTCCGTCAAATACGCCTCGACCACGCGACTGAGGTAGGGCGGCACCCGGTGATACCGGAGTGCCTCCACTATGCAACTCCAGGGCAGGGTGTTAAAGGCATTGGCGATGTCCAGAGACACAGCCAAAACGACCCTACCCCAGGCCATTACATCCCCCGTCGTGAGGGCTCGTACGCGCATAATGGCGTCCACCGTGGAAATATTGATCAGCTGATTCTATTTATCTTTGTATGATTTGTATGATGTATTGGAAAGTCCAATTTTCTTTTTGGGCCTTGTTTTTCTTTCTTAGAGAAAGTTGTTCATTTCCATGCGCAGGACCAGTTCTTAAAATATGACCACACCTTTCCGTTCCATCCTATATACGATAATGTTATAACGGATATTTACACGGTTAAAATATAAGTATGTTACGAGTATGAGTGTGTAAAAGAAAGGGGGCGGGCTGTAAGTGAGCGTTGACCAGCGTTGTGGCTATGGCGCACGCTGCTCAACATTTGCTGATGATATTTTTAATTATTTATGCTACTGGTTTATAAAATTTGCTATGTTTTTACAAGCTTTTATTGAACTTGTTATCTATATGCAATATAATATTCTTTGTGAGCGCCGCTGGAACAGCGTCTTTTTGTATCCACTTGATAATTTATTATTCTGTGCCATGGATTCTCGGAACAATGAGTTATACGATTGTTTTATTTATTGTTCTGAGACAGCGACACCGGCGGCTCACGCTGAAAACCAGCGCCTGCGTGCATTGGCCGCTGCAAAAAGCTGAGCATTAGCCGTTTCGCGTGGTAGTGGCTCATATTTCCGTCTAGGATATATTTTGTATTAAATACGGATTTCTTAGGAAATTTATTTAAATTTCAGAATAAAGCAATAGATTTGGTTTTTGTTTACCAGGAAATAAAAAATGCAAATGATTAAAACTTGTCGTTTTATTAACTACAACAGTCCTTAAAATTAGCCCCCTAGCCCTGAAAACTGCTTCCATACGTTCTCTCATGGACCTAATTAAAACAGTCTCTTGAGGAATGTTGTCCCATTCTGCAAAGGCATCTTGAAGGTCTTGCAGAGTGGTAGAGGCAGGATCACGTGTCCGTACTCGCCGTTTCAGTTCATCCCAAAGGTGCTCAATAGGATTCAGGTTTAGACTTCGCGCCGGCCAGCGCATAACAGGGATCCCAACTTCTTGCAGGTCGTCCCTTACAATTAATGGGGTGTGACAACGGGCGTTATCGTTCAACAAAACCAGCACAAGGGACTACGTGCTCTTCTAGGATCTCTGTTATGTATCGAGGAGCAGTCAGCGATCCTTATCCGCGTGCACTTCCTCTTCGATAAACACACACAAGGTTCGTTTTGCCTTCGATCAACATGTCGCCCCAGAAGATACACGAGCCACCCCCATATTCCACTGTTTCTTTAATAAAGGCTTGTGCGACTCGTTCAATTTTCATGTATTTTTTTTTATAACTTATAATTGTTTAGTGTTGGCAATAAATGCTTCTTTCTTTCTTCTTTCGGAGACTCCGCTCGCTCGAATCTAGGCCCCGCAGAGCGTGCTGTAGCGCCATTTGGTAGTGGTACGCAGTTGTAAGTAAGTACGGTTTACAGCGAAGGTTGCTAGAATGCCGGATACAGACCAAGCGAACAAGCGGTTAGGGTAGTTAGTGGCTCCAGTAAATGAACCCTGAAGAGCTTTTACTCCTCACGGTATTTCATACATACTCGCAAGTCTTTATTCTTGGAAATGAGTAAACTGTTTTTAATTAAACTTGGTACACATACGAGTACGCAAGATACCTAGAGGCCTAAAAAGTTAGTTACGAACATTTTAGAAAAAGAGTTTAGAGAGGAAGAGAGAGTGATTTTTCACATTCTATAGGAAACTTAAAATGGCTCTCAATAATATGTCTCTCTGAAATGGTACCTTGCGTCTATGTATCAAGTTTTATTACAACTAGTTCATTAGTCTATCAGTGAATCGATTCATGGTTAATTTCCAAGTATATGGACTTGACAGTTTGTATGAAATATCGTAAGGAGTAAATGCTGCAATTTGCGAACTTCAAAAAATAATTACTATAAGTTACCTGATGACACATGTCTTCGAATTTTTGGTTCTAGAACATGCCAGTTTCCTCACGATGTTTTCCATTCACCGTTGCTCCGCTTTAAAGTAATTTTTGATAGTCCGTATATTGTATAGACTGGACTGGTATTATAAATAGATATGTATATAGCAAGAAATCGGGAAATACCCCCCCGAAACCCCATTGAATGAACGAAATTATCTAGTAAATGAATTATAGAACCAGTGAATTAACACAATTCTTCGTTTATTAATTACACGATAAAATTCGTATTATGTAGGTAAGTATTGAAAACTTTTTTAGAAATCGGATTTTCTGGTTTTGTTTCTTCGATTTTGGACACCGATTTTTTTTGCACATTTTTTGTTTTCTTTTTTGGAAGTCGGTTCTATTTTTTGTAAAACAGTTTTTTTTTATTTGTGGTTTCCCATTAAAACAATAAATAAATTAAATACATAGAAAAAGGATCACAGTAATCGCGAGTCATTTACTGTCAGTTATTGAAGAGTTCCACTGTCTATCTCCGAAGATATTCATCAGGTCCTAATGTATTACATACTAAAATCTTCCTTGAAAAATATGCATTTGAATAACGAAAACCCAATCCAAATCGGGTTTTTGAGAAAATCGCGAACAAACAAACAAACATATATACATACGGGTCGAATACAGAACCTTTTTGAAGACGGTTAAAAATATGTGCTACGAGTTTCTACTACGTTTTTGTTTTTGCGTATCCCAAATCCTCATGGAGTTAGTTGTAAAGTCGAGTTTAGTCGTACTCATACCGACTAAAACACCAGAGTTGCTGCCAAACCATAAGTTGAGGGCTTGGAATACAAGTAAATTTCCCATTCCCAGTGGGAATGCCTCATCACGTTGTGCGGCCAATCCCACGGCTGCAGCGCATCCACCCATAAAGGCGTACATGGAACGAGTACGCGTCTCTTCTTTTTCATTTCATATTCAGCCACTAGTTTCTGACGGAGATCGGTTGTTCGTGCCTCCAATTCTCGGAGAACTGGCCGTTGACCTTGCACTAACTTCTACTTCCGTCAGCGAATCGTCCAGATCCCAGGACCTTGATCCGCCCCTGACAGTTACTGCCTCACAGGAGATCATTTGGTATCTCATTGTCACCTTGACAGCCACGGCGCGGCGCGGCGGTCTGCGGTCTTCGCAATATTGCGACGTTTCGGGCCGTCAGGTTGTCCGTCCACACGAGTGCCCCAAACAGGGCCATAGTTTCTTTTCGAACCCCACGTATACTAACGTAATCTACAATGGGTAGTAGTCGCGCAAGTGCAGCCACAAAAAACATCTACTTATAACGAACAGCCACCACTATATCGTCGACTCGGCATTGATGCCTTCTTCAACTATGTGTAATTCCTGAGGCCGTGGAAAAAGAGAGCCTTAGACTTGTGCAAAGCCACTTCGAGACCCAGACACCGAATTTTCCCGAAGACTCTTCGTTGCGCAGTGGGGGCAATCCATTCCATCTCTAGTGTGTCGACGACATAACAAATTACGTTAACGCTGTATGGAAGTGTACCACGCATAACCCAGTTGTAACCAATGCTACACAGCGGTGGCCCCAGGACCGAGCCCTGTGGAACACCGCACGACGTCTCTCTCGCTTAGTTCATCCTTCGCGGCCTGGGTAGATTACAGCTCTCTCCCACGATGATAGAAGAGAACCTTCTTTATGCAACTCCAGGGCAAGGTGTGGAAGGCGTTAGCAATATCAAGCAAGATACAATGCCAAGACGACTTCACACTGGGCAACTGCCTCCTCCGATACAGATCTTTCCTCGAAAACTTCTTATCTGCAGTTTTCAAAAATATGTAATTGTTAAGTCGATAAAGCACGGTGTACGATTGTCGAGAAGACGCCTGGGTTGCCAGTGAAAAGGTGTGACCAGGTTATGATTTAATTATTACTTTCCAACACCCTCCACCACCCGAAAAGAAAGAGGCCTTTCTTTAGCAGGTCTAGCTTTCTAGCTTTCTACCGATATGGAAACCGACCCCGCGCGAAAAAAACGCTAAAGAGGCCCACAGAGGTACCTACAGACTAATCCAACGAAGGCGAACGAGCGGGAGCGAGTGTCGTAGTATTTAGTAAAAATATATGCCAGACACTAGACAGCAAAGTGGAAGCGGGCCTTCTTGCTCTGACTGGCTCTCTGAACCTCAATTTCGCATCGTGTGGAGGCTATTTAAATGCATGCATTGATATAATAACAAGTTAACAACGGCTATCCATCGTTATCAGATAAATAATTAGCAACTTGAATCACGCAATTTATTTGTCTAGTACTTAGTAATTAACTACTTAATGTGTCCATGGTTTTTAATTTAAACACAAAGATGCGCTACACGTGCGGTTGAGAAGTGCCAATGGACTTATTGTCTGTTAAAGATATCTGCTGCATATTTCAGATATTGACAAAAATATACATAATAGCATGATTAGCGAGAGACCAAGTAAGTAATAACAGTCGCACAGGTTTCTCTTCAAATTTAAGCTAGTCTTGGCGAGTTCAATCCATGGAATGGTGACCATTCATAACATAGGTACCGAGACTCCTCCGTGCCGTGTGAAGTGCACGTCGGTGACCAACGGCTTCCCAGCAAACCGATTCCCGGTCACCGTAGGTTTGGGCTTGTGGACGGTGAGTAAAGGGACGCTCGCCTTTCAATAATGACCCGAGGGGTTAGACAAAATACTTTTCTGTTAACGCTAACGCTACCGCTACGTGCAAAATGTGGCAACGACATTACTGGGCGTGAGTCACGTGACAGTTCTCTCCGTGGGTAATGTCCTTGCCATGTACATTTTGCACGAAGCGTTAGCGTTAGCGCTATTATAAAAGTTATTTTGCTAAGGGGGCAGGCCCAAGTTGAAAGCGCGTAGTGTGCCACGCGCGTCTCAAAGAGATGTCAGCAGTAAATGACAGGGTCCGCTAGGGTCCATGCCTGCCTGGCTTGCGGATTTTGAAAGAGTAACCGCGGCCCTGGTACAAGCAACTGAAGGAACAAGGGTGGGTTTTAGTCAGTACGAGTCTTACGCGCCCTCCCGGTCCACCCAGAGCGGGAGAAGTTATTTGACGATTTCACACAAAAAAAAGCCGTTGGTTCCAGCTTTTATTTGTACCTAGGTCTTGGACAATCGTTACGTTAATCACTTAATTAGATATCAAAAATCTGACACCAGTCTTGCCAAGGGTTATCTACTACCGTATTACCTAGTTACTGGGTTGTTGAGGTCATATAGGGAGTCGCTCCATGTAAAATACTGGGTCATCTGCGTCTGGTTAGACTGTAAATTGTCCCCAACATAGTTGGAAAAAGGCCTTTAGCTTCTTTAGGTGTTATGAGTAAGTAAACGAAAAGTTCTGGAAGGGCTACTGCGTACCGGAAGACGCAGCATTGGAAGGCCTCCCATAAAGTGGACCGATGACCTAGTGAGGATCGTGTGTAGCCAAAGAGAATTAGAGGCTTTATAGTCATTCGGCTGAAAAGATGATGATGATGTAAAGTAAGTAAACTGGGTACAGTAGCCTTTCTTAGTCGCGATTCCGACCACTGCGACTGGCTCTACGAAGACCTGCGTATTCTGTGACACACCTACAGTTTGATAAGAGCTTTTGAGTATTTAACCGACTTCAAAAAAGGTGGAGGTTCTATGTTCGACTGTATGTATGTTTTTTTATTTATGTCCACCGATTTCTCTGTCATTTGTGGACCGATATTCAAAATTCTTTTTTCATCTTAAAGAATATACTCCCGAGGTGGTCCGATATAAATTTTATCGATATTGCTTTAGCGCTTTTTGAAAAACTGAACAAAAACGAAAAATATGTATACATAGATGACCTTTTGGTTTTGTCCAATTACGAGTATGTTTACATTCTACGTTCCATGTTATTAGGGTTTTGAGTTCTGGGATATAACAACTAAAAAGTGTAAAAAAAAAACTTTATTACAAAAAAAAACAAGACTTCCAAAAAATAATAATTTCGGAAGTCGGTGTTTGTATTTTATTTCTTCGTTACTTGACACCGACTTCCGAAATCAAAGTTATTTTTAAATTTTTAGTGTATTTTCATTTTTGGAAGTCGGTTGTTTTTTTTGTAAAAAAGTTTTTTCCATTACGAATTACTCTGAGCAATCCGGAGTTTTTAAGTTGGTGGTGTGACATCCCCGTTCCTCAGAAAGCACATAAAGCAGTTAGTCCTACGCCTGATCTCTTCGCGGTCGTGACGGATTACTGTCCCATCGGACCGTGTATTCCTGTGACCACCAACTTTGTCACCACTGGTGACCAATAGGAAATAAGAAAACATCTAGTGCACCTATGTTTGCGTGCACGCTTGTGCACTATTATATCTCCTACGTACAGTTCTCGCCAAACATCTTGGCCGCCCTGAAGTTGAATTTTCGATGCGCAAGGCGCAGCGCGAGTATGAGATTTACTACTGCGCAGCCATTGTAGCGAACTTCAGAGCGGCCAAGAAGTTTGGCGAGAACTGTACTTTGCTAATCATTTGTCATCATTAGTGATTGGTCACCGTGATTGGGAATTCGGATATAACATCACGATTGTATCGGGAGATACAGTCGTGATGTTATATCCGACTCAATCGATCCAGGGTTAAGCAGACATTTACATGTAGGTACTGGTGGCGATTGTAAACACAGCCTATAGTCGGCGGGTGTGCACCGACCTTCAGCTGGCAGTCGGGAAATGTTGAAGGTTGAGGAGTAGTTCGAATGTTCATTAAAAATATTCAAATAAGAGATTGCTGTTGTTTTGAGGCAGTTAATGTAAAAAATACAAAAATATGGCAATCAAAAATCTATTAAAACAACCCAAATCTCGACTTATAATACGAAACGCAAGCTTCGAATCTAGCTCATTCATCATAATTGAAATGATCTTGCATGTTGTGCATTAAAACTTTTAAAAATACATTCTTTTAACTGTCAAATCACGTAAATCAGCGAAATCGGCAAAATTTCGGGTACGGCCTCTTAATGCGCTATTAGCTGCCAACGACCTTGAGTGGTTGCTTGCTCTGCGCTGAGCTAATGTAACGCGTCGTATGTCCACCCAGTAATAGGACTCGCCCATCAAAGAGCGCTGTCCGAAATTAGACGCATTATTAATTTATTACACATAAAACAACAGGTATAAAACTAAAACACTGAGACTAAATTATAAACAATTAAATGATCTTTAAAATGGTAAAGGTTTCATAAAAATACGGTTTATAGTTTTTGCGTGATTGTCAATTTTTAATCCGAGTTAGACATAACTTTACAAATTAATTACACTATGTTATAAACATATAATTTCAAATATTCTGAAATCAAATTACGACGGAAATTGTCTAGAGCAATATATTATTTTTTTTCAAAGAAATAAGTCTAGTGGTTTAGACGTGATGTTCAATTAAAAACCATTAAAAGTCATGTAACTGCGCCTTAATTTGACCCCGTGTTTAAGGACCATCAAAAATTGGATTGGAAGCGGAGCTCAATTAACGGTGAAGGAAAACATCGTGAGGCTTAGGTTTCAAGCCTAACCAAGAACCAAAAATTCGAAGACATGTGACATCCACCAACCCGCACTGGGGCCACGTGGTGGATTACGGCCCACACCCTCTCACAGAGAGGAGGCCTGTGCCCCAGCAGTGGGGACATTAAAAGGCTGATGATGATGATAGAGCTTAATCAGTATCGTATACTCGTAGATACATAAATAGCCCACGCTTCACGTGCATGTTTCTCTTTTGGTACTTATGTAAATAACTAAAGCACGTGAGTGACGTCAGAGGAAATAAAATATTTAGCACTTCCCCTTTCCCCCACCTTCCAAAATAGGCACACCATCTCATCGTGAGTTAACAAAATTACCAAATTAGGACCATATTCTAATGGGTATGCTAAGAATCCATCACGACTTTGTCACCAAATATTCATTTTGCTCTGCTAATAGTCGTAACGTGATATTTTTGAGAACGATCATCGGTAATCATGCTAATGAAGTCATGAATACGCTGGTTAGATCTTGTTAGATCGTTTTGTAAAGCTTTTGCTCTAATTTATACTAGGAAGAGAATTTATAGGGTTGATTGACAGTATTTTTAACCGACTTCATAAAGAAGGAGGTTATCAATTCGGATGTTTGTGTCTTTTTTATTTATAACTCCGTCGTAAATTGACGGATGTGCAAAGTTCTTTTTTTGTTCGACAGGGGTTTGTTTCCCTGCGGACGGCGAGTTTTGGGTAGCTCGCCGTCCGATCAGCACCAGGCCCGAGAGTCTACGGCGATGGCCGATGCATGCCTGGGGGTTGAGGATAAATTCGAAACAGAGTTACCTCGCCCCCGGGCACTAAGGGCAGGAAGGAACAGGGGTGGGTTTTAGTCAGTATAAGTCTGACTCCCGCTCCACCCAGAGCGGAAGAAGTCATTGGACGATTTCCCAACCCACAAAAAAAGAGGTTTGTTCCGAAATGGTCCCATTTAAATTTCATATAGATCTGATGATGGGTTTCGGAGATAGACAACAGAACTCTTCAAAAATTGACAGCAAATCAACCGCGATTGCTGCGATCGTATGTCTATGAATTGTTAACATAGTTTAATGGGGAACCACAAGTAAACTTTTTACAAAAAAATAGAATCAACTTCCAAAAAAAGTCAAAATAACTTCAATTTCGGAAGTCGGTGTCAAATAACGAAGACACAAAACCAGGAACACCAGGAACACAGGAGTTTTTTTGGAAGTCGGTTCTATTTTTTGCAAAAAAGTTTTTTGTTTTCCGTTTTGGTAAGAGATTTTTGATGTTGGTATCTATGTACTATGTATGACTACCTGACGGGGCCCGTAAGGGCCGATGCCTCCCTTTTTTTTATGGGGTTGGGAAATCTTCCAATAACTTCTCCCGCTCTGGGTGGAGCGTGAGGAGCGTGTCAGACTTTTACTGACTAAAACCTACCGTTACCTACTCCTTCAGTTGGTAGTATAGATACAAACCTATCTTATCTCCTCCTTCAGAGGGGATAAGATGGCGGGGTTTTGAGGGAGAGCGCTACAGTCGTGTAGATCCTCAAGACAAGTCTGGTGAGTTTACCTTCTCGTGGTTGCCACCCCGTTTTTGGTCTAATTCCCTAAGAATTAGACGTAACCGAAACCTCCAGGCGATTTAACGCAGGGGTAGCGAGGTCATGCCCCTGGGTGTCCATCATCAAACAAGAGCAGATTTTTTTTTTTTTTTTTATTTATTAAACTTAATGCACAAGTAAACATTACTGTACAATGGCGGACTTAATGCCTTAGGCATTTTCTACCAGTCGACCTTAGGGTGGTGCAGAGACGGAACGTGGCAGGTGCAACTTAAGGGAAAGAATAAACGGAAAATAAAAATACAATAATAAATATATACTTAAATACATACATACAACAAAATTAAAAATGTAATTGAGAAAAACGAAAACAACAAATCAGCGTTGTGACGATTTTTCGAACTCCTTGCGAATGTGTTCACGCGCCTTCAACTTAAAAGAGAACCGACTGGTTGCCGTCCTGATGTTCGGAGGGAGCGCATTCCATAGGGAGACCGCCTGGACACGGAAGGAAGAATGGACAAACCCAGAGCGGTGAGAGGGACATCGCAGAAGACGATTAGTGGTTGATCGAAGATTTTTAGCGTGAGTCGAGCACAGAAACTGAAAATGCGAAGTCAGATAAGAAGGAGAAGTGGGTTTATCGAGTAGAGAAAACAAAGTAGTCAAGACCCTTAGCGCTCTACGCTGACGAATGGGTAACCATTTTAAAATTAACCGATGCGCGGATACATGATCATACTTACGCAGATTGAAGACAAATCGAATGCAGCTATTTAGAAGGCGGTCTAGTTTATTGAGAAGGTCTGCATTCAGGTCATAGTAGCACACATCGCCATAGTCGATTATGGGAAAGATTAGGGACTGTACAAGCATTGCCTTTATGTGAGCTGGAAGAAGGTTTTTCAGGCGATAGAGCGACCGCAGCGTCCCAATAACTTTTCGACTGACACTTGTGACCTGCTTCCGCCAGTCAAGGCAAGTGTCAACATGCAAACCAAGATCCTTAACCTCGGAGCCAAACGGAATTACTGTGTTGTCAAAGATTACGGGACGTACATTTAGGCAATCCAGCTTTCTCAGACTATGGGAGCTCCCAACTATGATTGCCTGACACTTTGTAGGGTTAACCGCCACCCCGAACCGATCTGACCAGTTTTTAATGACTCGTAAATCCCGGTTTAGCTCCTCGATCGCATCCGATAAATTGTCAACACCTGCCTGACAGTACAGCTGTAAATCATCGGCGTAGAGATGATACGCACACTGAAGCTCGGTAGTAATAAAATTTATAAAAATTGAGAATAGAAGAGGAGATAAAATACCGCCTTGGGGGACGCCAGCTACAAGATCACACCACCCTGAAGAAGAGTCTCCAGTATGAACTGACTGCTTACGCCCCCGAAGATAAGAGGAAAACCATTCCAGTACCTCTTGAGAGACCATGAGATAAGAAAGGATGGACAAAAGGACTTCATGACTGACGGTATTAAAAGCGTTAGAGAAGTCGATTAACACTAAAGCAGTAACTTTAGTGTCTTCCATTCCCCGCCTGATATCGTCAGTCACTTTAAGGAGAGCTGTCACGGTACTGTGCCCGGGCCTGAAACCGGATTGATACGGGCTAATGAGGGAGTTGTGATAAATGAAGTATGAGAATTGCTTGTGAACACAGGCCTCGAGCACTTTGGACAGGAAGGGAAGAATGGAAATCGGACGAAAGTGACTAGATAGAGTGGGACTGGGAATCTTAGCCAGGGGCCGTACATGGGCTTTACGCCACAAGGAAGGGAAAGCACCAGAAAATAGGGAAAGTTAATGATATGGGAGATTGCAGGAAGGAGTTGATCCAGAGCCGACCCGATCATATAACGAGTGATGTTATCGCAACCCACGGCTTTGGATTTAATGGATAGGATAATCTTTCTGATCTCTCCCGGGTCAACTGGAGTGAAGACAAAGGGGGCAATATTGGGTCGCGTCAGACCAGCTAGATAGTCGATAGTTTTAGACTTGGTTTGACTGTCCAGTAAAGGGACAGTGGAGAAATAGTGATTCAGATCGTCCAGACCAATTGTGTTAGGAAGGTCTGAATGACGCGATTTGCCGATACCCAGCGTTCCAAGGAATTTCCAGATATCGGCAGAAGAAGAAGAAGTGATGTTATTTAGAATATGGCGGCGTTTAGCGTTGCGTATCATCTGGTTACACCGATTCCTAGAAATCCTGAAGAAGGTCCAATGGTCCTCAGAGCGGTCCTTTTTAAATTTCCGAAATGCGCTGTCCCTCCGTCGCATTGCCATCCGTATTTCCCCATTCATCCAGGGTGCAGGTGGACGCTTCAACTTTACTTTCCTGACTGGAGCATGCGTGTCATAAAGCATGGTCACAACTTTGTTGAAGACACAAACTTTATCATCAAGTGTAGCAGCTTCCTGCAGGGGTGTCCAGTCAATATTAGATGCATCTTTTAGAAGTTGCTCACTATCCATACGTGCAAAGGCACGCCTATACTGGAACAAGGGTTTGGATTTAGGAGGTTTGAGGACATAGGACAAGTAAACAAGGTCGTGATGGGAAAAGCCAGGGGCATCAAGTTGACCATGAAAGGAAACTGACCATGAAAGGAAACTAAACAGATGGTGGATAGTGATGACCTCCCGCGTGTTTGTGCCGTGCGCGGGGACCCGTACGGGGGGATGAAGGGGTCCTGGTGGTTGAGTGGAGCAGGTTGCACACAACACGCCACTTTGGCCTGGATTTCCTCTTACACGGGCGGTCGTGGAGTAGCTATCTACGATCAATCGGCTGAGGCATCCCATAAGCGGGCTGTCATGCGAGGGTCGGATTGTTGGGGGGGGGCAGCCGGCGCGGTGTGGGGTTGCGGGATGAGTTGCGGCATAGTCTCGTGCCGTGGACAGTCGCGTGATCCTCCGTCGTGTGCGGGTTCGTCAACTTCCCTTCAAACTGGCCCTATACCGAAGGAGTAGCTCTGGCGTCACTCGCGGAACGAGTGGCGTCCCCGACTGAGGGCTCCATGGCGGGTGGAGAGCTCCGACGGTGAAACCAAACAAAGCCAAACCATGGATAAAGAGACAAGTAAACCAACAAACACTCAGGCTGCGTCCTCTGATGCGCCAACAACAACTAACACAAACACCTTGGCTGTGTCTCAAGACACGCATAGAACAACCAAACCAACCAAAAAACCTAAACGAACAGCTGCGTCTAAGGATGCTATAAGGAAGGCAACCGCCAAGTATGCGCCAACACAGGCTGCGTCCAAGGCAATGCCAACCTTATCAGCGACCAAAGATGCGCACCAACACACAACCTTGTGCGCTAAGCCTAGGGTAGCGCTTGTACGGGATGACTCAAAGGTATCCGCCAGCGTGGATGCGCCAATTCCGGCTGCGTTAGCGTCTGCGATCCCTGAGATGAACCCGACAGGACTACCCGAAGCGGAGACACACCTCAACACATCGTCGTTTGTACGGCCCAGGGCAGTTCTTGATTATGGCAACCCAAGAGCGACTGCGGTCGTGGATGCGCCAACCACGGCTGCGTCAGCGACTGCGGCCTCAGTGGGGAGCCTGACGAGACTGTCCGGGGCCCCACAAACAACCACAATTACCTCACAAACAGACACAACTGGGATCGACATGTCATCGCTTAGGGACGCTATCCAATCCCCAAATAAAGATACATGGACCACCGTAACCCGCAAACCAACGTCCTCCAAGAAGCGCCTAACTGCGCTGGCCCAAGCTGAACAGCGTAACGTCGTGGCAGACACCACGGGTCAGAAGGTGAGTGCGGAGCCAGTAGCGGAAACTACCGCGACGCCATCAGTGGTGGACGCCACGACAAAGCGCAAGCGCAGCGCCAGGCCTCGGAGGCGGAAAAAACCCGAACAATTATTAAACGAACCTGCAAGGGCGCAGAAGCGTACGCGTCCCGAAGACACCGTCACACCAACAGGGGAAGGCAAAAAGAGCAAGACTGCTCGCCCCCTTGTGGCAGGCGGACCTTCGGTGAGCTACGCCGAAGCTGCCGCGGCGTACAAGAATAATGAACTGTGCGTCGCCGTCATGACGGAACCTTTCGAGGACATGACGCAAGAGCAGGCGGAAGGTATCCGACAACTTATTGAAGAAAACCTCTGGGAACTGTTTTTAGCAGCCCGTGACCCAACTAAACCCAGACCAAATAAAATTAACTTCAGGGGCAAGGCCCACTACTCAGAAGGAGTTCTGAAAACGTGGTGCGAAGACGCTTTCACGCTGGCCTGGCTCAAAGGGATCATTGAAACCACGCCGTCCCCAATACCAGGGACAAAACTAACTGTTCGGCCCCAGGGAGAAATCCCGAAAAAAGCACTGTGTATGCTCTTCGTCCCCGATTGCAACAGAGTAACACAAGAGCTGCTCACTCTGCTGGATGGCCAGAACCCAAACTTGAGAATCGACACGTGGACTCTAACACACGAGAGAGTTAGACAGGAACCACGGGGCACTTGCTTGTTCTTCCGTGTGCCGGAGTCAATGGCCAAATTAATAAAAGAACAGGACAGGCGGGTCTACTACCTCATGGGAAGCATATACATCCGCTTCCTGGAGGGGATAGCTGACGCTGAGGTGGTCGACGCGCCTTCAACCTCATCGGCCCCCGCTGCGCCCGGGCCGGAGTTCGGTCCGCCGCTCTCACGCTCCCCGCCACCCCTGGTAGCGGAAATGGAAATTGTCGAGGAGGCTGTGGAGAGGATTTTCGGCGCGGGCGTAGTGGAGGCCGATTCGGAAACAGTCCCAGCGCCCGAACCAACACCAGGACCATCGACGGATCCACCCTCCCCGGGGCTCACCTCGGACGAGGAGTGCTTTCCGGCGGGGGAGGAGAGTGGGGACGACGACAGCAGCCTCTGCTCTTTTCCCCTGCGGGACAACTAAGATCCTGCAGACCAACCTCCAGCACAGTCAAACTGCGACGGCCACCTTACGCAGAGTGCTGGACAAACAATCCATGACCATAGCCCTTATCCAAGAGCCGTGGATCAGGGGTGGCAAAATCTGTGGTCTTAACAACACTGGAGGTAAGTTGCTGCTGGGCACCTCGACTAACAACCCACGAACCTGTATTTTCGTCCCCAAACATGTACCTAACCTTTTAATAAACGAATTCTGTTCAAGAGACCTGACAGCAACAAGGCTCCCCAGAACAGAACTGAATCTCCCGGACATCGTACTCGCCTCGGCGTACCTGCCGGGTGACGAAAACGTGCCTCTTCCCGAGCTGGCATCGCTGGTGGAGTACTGTGAAAGGGAAAAACTAGAGCTGATCATCGCAACCGACTCCAACGCACATCACACTCTCTGGGGTAATGTCAAAACCAACAACCGAGGTGAGGAAATGCTTGACTTTATTCTTAACAATAATCTTGTATTACTCAACAGAGGTTCAGAACCAACTTTTATTAACGCACGTTCTCAAACAATAATTGACCTAACTCTAACAACCCTAGGTATCTCAAACCATATACAGGACTGGCATGTGTCCAACGAACTATCATGCTCAGACCACAGGTGGATCCGGTACACCCTAAACTTTAATCTACCCAAACCACAGCCCAGAAGGATACCTCGTAACACAGACCGGGTTAAGTTCACGAGACTAGTCCGAGAAGGGCTAAGTAGTCTTACTACTCCTCCGGCTGAAATCCCTATAACTAACTTAGACGAATACGTAAACAACATAACTAACATCCTAATATCTAGCTATGAGCAGTCTTGCCCCCTCACGTTACCCAGGAGGGGTGCTAAACAGTCTTGGTGGAGCCCAGAACTAGAAAGACACCGGCAAAAACTGAGAAGGCTGTTCAATAGAGCCATGAACACAAGGTCGCCAGACGACTGGGACCAATACAAAACGAAACGCAGAACCTATAAAAACCTAATACGCCTAAGAGGAAGGAACGGCTGGAGGCGTTTCTGCACAAACATTGAAAATAGCAATCAGGCAATGAGGGTTAAAACCTGTCTTGCCACAGGAACAGATCATTCGATAGGATGTCTCAAAAAACCAGACAACACCTATACAACTAACGACACAGAAACAAGCGAATTACTTATGACAACCCACTTTCCAGGCTGCCAGATAGCAACCAAAGAAAGCTGGGAGCCTTATGATGAGCAAGCCACGAGCAACCTGGACTGGGTTGTGGCCGCTGAAGTCATTGACCAGGATAAACTAACATGGGCAATCAACACCTTCCTACCTTTCAAGGCAGCAGGAATGGATGGCATTTTTCCAGCCCTGCTTAGATGGAGCGGAGACCCATTAGTGGAACACCTAGTCAAGGTCTTCCGCGCATGCCTGGCTCACCGCTACATCCCCCTGATCTGGCGCGAAGTAAAAATCATATTTATTCAAAAACCCGGCAGAGGTGACTACACCAACCCCAAATCATTCAGACCCATAAGTCTCACCTCTTTCCTCCTAAAGACTTTAGAGAGACTTGGGGACAGAACAATCAGAAACTAAATTGCAATGGCAATACCCTTACACCCCAACCAACACGCCTACTGCGCGGGCAAATCAACCGAATCGGCACTTCACAATGTAGTCGCACGCATAGGCAGTGCCCTCAAAATAAAAAACCCTACACTAGGTGCCTTCATTGACATAGAAGGTGCTTTTGACAAAACGAACTTTGCCAGCATCAGGCAAGCTCTGAACGTGCACGGTGTTGCGCCAACCCTAATTGATTGGGTACACAACATGTTAAAATACCGAGCTATTCAGTTTACTGTGAACACCACCACGCGAGGCATCGTAAGCAGGGGCTGTCCGCAGGGGGGGGTGCTGTCACCACTCCTGTGGAATTTAGTCGTAAACGAGCTCATTACAGAGCTCAATGCTAATGGTCTCTACTCGGTGGGTTACGCAGATGACATAGCTATATTAATCTCCGGGCTTTTTGAGGGCATACTTTGTGATCTCATGAGGAAAGCCTTCAAAATAATCGAAAGCTGGTGTGCAAAACACGAGCTCTCGGTCAACCCTTTGAAAACAGAACTAATAATGTTTACCAACAAAAGAGTCCTAGGACCCCATAGACTACCCAAGCTCTTCAACACCGAACTAACACTCAAGGAGGAAGTCAAGTACCTGGGTGTGTACCTCGATAGTAAACTGCTCTGGAACAGGCATCTTGACCACAAACTCAACAAAAGCACAATAGCACTCTATCAATGCAAAAAAATGTTAGGAAAAACATGGGGGCTCTCTCCAAAGATTACGCTGTGGCTCTACACAGCCGTGATCAGACCTATGCTGACTTATGGCTCTCTGGTGTGGTGGACGAGGACCAAACTCTCGACTACTAGGGACAGTCTACAGAAATTCCAGAGGCTGGCTTGTTCGGCTATCATAGGCTGTATGAAAACCACCCCAACAGCAGCAATGGAGATAGCCCTGCAAATAACCCCCCTAGATCTATTCATACAACAGGAGGCAGCACTAGCTGCCATCAGGCTTATGCACTTAGGAATATGGGGCAAAAACCACACTAGTGCTCACACGGAAATCCTGGAACGGGCGATTGAATACCAACCACTTATCGCTGCCCCGTGTGACAGAACACCCAATAAACCAACTTTCAACAAAAACTACCGTATACAAACAGCAGAGGAAGAGAGTGACCAGTCAGGAGTCGATGAAGTACGCATTTACACAGACGGCTCAAAGACTCAAAACGGTTCAGGGGCTGGAGTACACTCTCTAGACCTCAACATTAACTTTCATATACCACTAGGCGAACACAGCTCAATCTTCCAATGTGAATGTGTTGCCCTGACACAAGCGGCAACAGCTGTAAAATGCCTGGGAATACATGATTATGGAATTAAATTCCTATCAGACAGTTTAGCTGTGCTCAAAGCCTTAGATAATAAACAAACTAACAGTAAGATAATTTACGAGTGTCACCTTGCCCTGGAGAGTATATCGATATCAAATCGAATCACCCTACAGTGGATTAAGGGGCACAGTGGATCCCTAGGCAATGATGCAGCGGACGAACTTGCGAAGAGGGGTTCAGAGATGGTAGTGTTGGGCCCGTACCCACTCCTTCCCCTACCTTTCTCGCAGTTTCGTGCATGGATCCGCCAAAGAACCACGGAACTACACAATAACAGATGGTCACGGGCAACAGATTGCAGGCAGTCGCGAATGGCCATGCCAAGCTTACACCCTCGACTAACCAAAAAACTGCTCAGTCTCAGTAGAGCCAACCTTAGAATAATAATAGGGACAATCACGGGCCATTGCCTCTTGAATAAACATCTCTTCAACCTAGGTGCCACGGATAGCCCTCTCTGCAGAGGCTGCTTTGACGCTGAAGAATCAGTCGCCCATGTCATCCTGGATTGCGTGGCCGTGGCTACCCAACGTGCACAAATCCTCGGAACGGTGAGGTCGCTCCGCGAAGCCTGTGAATCTCCCAGGATGATTCTGTGCTTCTGGGCGGAGTTAGGCTGGCTGAATTAGCCAGGATCCACTACGCACAACGGACCAAATGAGAGTCTAAGTGCGGACAACGGAGTCCCTATACTATACTATACTATCCTTCAGTTGCCTGTGCCTAGGGCCGCGGTAATTCTCTTTCGAGTTTATTCGCGACCCCAGGCAGACATCGGCCCTGTTACCTGGCCAGGGGACGCAGAAAAAAAAAGCCTGTGACGTCGCCGTTCTTTTCATCATCTCCATCAATGGGTGGTGTTGACGCAGTCTTCTTCTGCCACACTTCATAGTCGTCATTTCAGAAGGCGGTTCACTTTTTGAATTTCTTACCAAAAACAAAGTACGTAATAGCCAATCAGCAAGATTACTGTCAACTATTCCCTGCCGGAGTCTGTGTTTCCTGATAGCTGGGGGTCTTTAAATCAAGAGTGAATAGTTTACTTCTTAGCAAACGTTCACGATGGTGCCATCATGAACCCCATCTTTGCTTGCCACCGGGTGATACAGAAGCCATCCACGAGAATAAAAAAAACATCGATGTTGTTATTCCTGGACAATCCTCTTCACGTCTTTCAATAAGCATCCCTTGACTTATTTCACGATTTGTTTCATAGGACCTTGGTATTTCATGACTTCGATCGATTTTATAACATTTCATTTCCGTTACAGATTTATTTATCAAGGGAGTGGCTGACGCTGAAGTATTTGGTATTTCCTGCTCAGTCCACCGCTAGAGCTTAGAGCTGTCATGACTATTTAAATATTTATCTGCCATGATGACTTATCATGGTGAAAATAAAATATAACACGTAGGAAGCGAGTGTGTTCCTCTCTGACTAACAAGGTAGGTACTGTCGATTATCATCAGTCATCCATCACACTGATCACCAAATCTATCTGTATAAATAGATATTTATATATATATATATAAACATATATAAATAAATGAATGGCTAAATGTGTCGCTATGCACAAAACTCGAGAACAACTGGAATTTGGACGAACTTTTTAACCGCCTTCGAAAAAGGAGGAGGTTCTATGTTTGACTGTATGTATGTTTTTAATTTTTTTTTAATTTTATGACCACCGATTTCTCTGTCAAAAAAACTTTTTCACAAAAAAAAAACAACCGACTTCCAAAAAAGAAAATACACTAAAAATTAAAAATATAACTTTACTTTCGGAAGTCGGTGTCGAAAAAACGAAGAAATAAAATACAAACACCGACTTCCGAAATTAAAGTTTTAATTTTTAGTGTATTTACTTTATAAGAATTCGGTTGTTTTTTTTTGTGAAAAAGTTTTTTTTTTACTAAATATGTTCGTAGAAAGGTTCTTGGAAAAAATTGCACGGAAATCTGTAAATACCACGAGGAACTGCCGCAGTCCGATAGCTTTTGACAGAACGATGTCTGTCGGGTCAGCTAGTCAAAGATAAAATGGCCTCATCTAGCTTTAACTGACAAAAAACATTGACGTGTATTGTGTTCCTTGTAACCTATTTACTGAATAAACATCATTTATCATTTAATAAAACTTTACGGGCAGAAATTTTACAGACTGTAGGAAAAACAGGAAAATGAAATGAAGTGGTCGTAAAGTAAAAACGTACAGTTTGTTTTTCATGACATTTTATTTCCGTCATGCGGCTGACACACCCTTTGTCATCAAACAACACATAGGGCTTGTCCGGTTTTTCATGAGAATTTTATAAGGTGTACCTTATAAAATGAGCTTGTGCAATTTGTGCGTTCCATAGCTAATAGGTGTAACTTTAATATAAGTTTCTTTTTCTTTTAAAAAAACGTTGCCCCACACTGGGAATTACTCACATACACAAGACACCCAGACCCGGAACAACTATCTGTAGGTCATACAAATATTTGTTCCGTGCGGGAATCAAACCCGCGACACGGAGCGCAGCAGCCGAACACTCAACCACTGCGCCAACCGTGTTGTCATAATAGATATTATAGTGTAAGTACATATCTGCTCTAATCATCGGATTCTGTTGTGCACAAACTAAACTTAATTTAGGCTATTGCTGGGTAGCGGATAAATTCGTAACAGAGTTACCGCTCCCCTTTTCTTTTTGGGCATTCAGACAGGGAAGGAACGGGGCCGAGCCAGTAAGTCTGACACACCTTCCCGCTCCACCCAGAGCGGGAGAAGTCATTGGATGAGCCTGTCTTGGCTGTGAAAGTGCGTGCACAGTATGGACACGTAAAGTTTTTTGAGGTTAAGAGGGAACAAGGCCTGCGAGGAATTTACAAAATATGTAGGTATTTGAAGAAACTATTGCCATCGTGCTCCCTCAAGCCTGGCCCTGTAGAGTGCGACAGGGACAGCTGCATCTCAGACCGATTTTATCACAAAATTTTTGACGAGATCGACGATTCGTATTACCCTTTTTTCTCCTCGAAATCTGAGCAGATTCACTTATTTTTGGCACTAAATTTTAAAGAAAGAGTATGTCTAGGTCCCTATTAAATGTTTTATGTCAAAACTTTTTTAATGTGTCTGGTAGTCTTCTAAGAACCGCGGTAAAAATAGGGCCATTTTTCGTCATTTTGGAGGGTCATATTTTCTTTACTTATTAGTTGCTGAAAAAAAGGAAATGACAGGGACGTGTCAACAGCAGACCCTGGTTTTATATTAAAAAAACGATTGCTCTAGAGGCATTATTCAGGAAGAAAACAGGGCAATACATTTGTATGGAGAATCGCAGCCCCTGTTCCCTCTTAAGGCGCGGACTGACTACGATTTGAGATAGCTTCAAATAAGGTTGAGAATTGAACATAATAGTTGTGTTGACGATGCGAATAGGCATTAATTTTACGGGTTTTCTTTAGATTATCCAGAATAAACACAATAAATTAAATAATTGTCCGGTCAAAGTAAAGAAAAGATTATTAGTTGCTGAAAAAAATGAAATGACAGGGACGTGTTAACAGCAGACCTTGACTTTATGAAAAAAGAATGATTGCTCTAGAGGCATTATTCAGGAAGAAAAAAGGGGAATACATTTGTATGGAGAATCGCAGTCCCTGTTCCCTCTTAAATAGATTATTATTATTCCAAAAAAAAAAACACCACCACTGTCGTTATCGTCTTATTTTTGATGATCTCTCGCCGGGTGTCGAGATCTGTCTTCCGCTGATCTTCAAAAGTATAGACGTTTTGTATTATCAAACCTCTCTAACCAAGGACAGACCTGTCCTTTGCCATCTCCTCCCAGCGAGATTGGTCTATATTGCATCTCTTCATATGTCTTTTCTGAACGTCCTTATATCTGAGGAACTGACTGCCTTGTTTCCGCTTGCCATCCTTAAGTTCAGAAAATAAGATGCGCTTAGCCACCCTCCCTCTAGTCAGGCATCCTCACAAAGTGTCCAGACCAGCGCAGCTGACGACTCATTAGATAGGCCTCAATATCGCAGACATTAGCCCTTCGTAGAACATCCGTGTTCCTAACACGGTCGGACCATTTGATGTTCAAAATATCGCGAAGGCACTTAAGGGTCTACTATCGGCCAAGTGCCGCCCTTATTGAATAAAAAATCGTAGCATAGCACAGAAAATAAATATTAAAGAATCCAACGTCACGTTTGTTACAAAGAGGGTAAAGTATTTTTACGTTGTTAAGTGTTAGGTCTCAGAATGTTTCGTATCCAAAGTATAAGGCAAGAGTACCAAAAACGGCCGTTTCTGACACTTAAGCCCAAATAAAAAAGCCAAAAAAAAATACACACACACACAACAGATTCGGCACCATTAGCTAGGTATTTAAATCTGGATAAAATGGCAATTTCATGGGGAATGAAGACTACAAAAAATATGCCATTTAAATTTTAGTTTTATTACATAATTCTACGTCATAACACCTATTACCTATCTAACAATATCCACCAACAAGTTTTGAGACGAAATAATGATAGTTTAAAACATAACAGAACAACGAAACAAGTTTAAACTTTAATTATTCAGTTGAAAAAGCCCATTCTAAAATTACTTTTTACGGCATTCTAGAATCTTTAATAGACGTTTTAAATACATAGTTATCATAATTTATGTTTTGTAGTTTCTAAACCAGTGGGTAGGTACTTAATAAGTTTTTATGTAGGTATAATGGTAGGAAAAATACTGGGCGGAATTTTGGCAGCCTTTTTGGGAAACCCGGATGAAAGCGATTGCTAGATCAGCTTTGAAGACGTCAATATGGTTTTCTGAAGAATCCGGTTCTATTGTTTAAATGTTATAATAGTGAGGCCTCTCTTAAGTTGCAGCACAACCTATATGACACCTAGTTTTTGCGTGCTCAGCAGGTGTATTCGCTAACTCAGTTGACATCAATTTGATGGGCACTTTACAGTACATTGCACGGTGGGCATCGATTATAATAGGCACATAGTACATTTTTGTTTTCCTATACTTCAAAGCAGCAATATACTGCATAGTACCCTGCCTATTAAATTGATGTCAACTGAGTTAGCGAATACGACTTTTTTTTTTGTGGGGTGGAAAATCATCCAATGACATCTTCCGCTCTTTCGTGTCAGACTATTACTGACTAAAACCCACCCCTGTTCCTTCCCTGCCTGAGTGCCCAGGGGAGCGATAACTCTGTTACGAATTTATCCGCTACCCCTAGGCATTAGCGAATACGCCTGCTGGTTTGTAAATCGGAGTAATATAATATGTATGAAGTTTGATATGGCTATACATATAATATATTCTACTAGTAGGTAGAAAGTAATATACTTTGCATTCTGAAAAGCAGGCGGATAAACTTAGGCTTGTTCCTAAAAAATCTTCAAATCTATTTAAAACGAACTTCAAAACAGGCTTTTTACTACCCCTCGAAGCCCATAAGGACTATAGGGTGGCGATGCGTGGTGAAGAGGCAGGGATATAATGTTTAACATATTGATTGTGTTGACTTTGAGAGGAAGCCGATGAAAGGACTCACCAATGTCACTCCTAAACATGGTCCTTTCTAGGATGACTTCGATGCAAGGTAGAGAATTGTAGCGACATCTATGTCAACAAAAACTGCATAGCGCGATCAAAGTTCTTCGAGCGATTGGAACATAATACAACAGTCCGAAATCAACCATGGAGCAGTTGCCCGGACCAGACACGACATCGTCTGGTCGGAGGATCCTCCATTGTAAATGGTGGTTTGTTGGACTTTACACTCTGTTTCGCATACCTTTAGAGAACCAATTGAAGAAATAATGATGACTGGAAGTAGCTGGATATAATTTTGTTTCTCCTTCATTCCCTACTATAAAGATGGTATACCAACTAGGTATACTCAACAATCTACGTATAAAAACAAAAACACAGTCATGTACCAACCCTAAGCCACATAAGACAACTCGGAGGCACGGCTACAAAGGATTTAGATTCCTATTTGTCATGGCATTAGCAAGATTACTTATCATTTTATCATATCTCTGTGACACGACTGTGAGAGTGGCATGGACCGCACTGAGAGATCTCATGACACTCATGAGACGAGGGCGTGAATGAATACTGAGCTCTGATTGGCTGAGCAAAGTTGCAGTTACTACGAATAGTTTTATCAGTTCGAGTATGTCGGGAGATTAGTGTCGAGAGGTTTGCGACAAATAAGGTGTGGTAAATTAATGTTTGAGTGTGAACATGCTTTCTGTGGAGCTGATATTCTGACGTAGGTTGGATGATTTATATACTTAGACTGTAGTAGCTAGATAGAAACCTCTTTAAGAAAGGCAAGATTAAAGGTTAAGGAAAAGTTAAAGCAAATAGTTAATCTGCCATTTGCAAGACAACAAGTTGGCTTTTACGATTTTTACATTTGCGGACGGGGAAACCTGATGGAGTTGGAAATTAACACAATTTCTGGTTGCACATCGACTTGAATGACGCAGAAATTCGAGTTTTTGATCACGCCAAAGTCACAGTAGATCCCTTTGATCACATCAAAGACACCGGTGTTTAGAAGTCCGGACATGTCATGTGTCCTGACTCAAGACACCTCTCTTGTTTAAGTACCTAAGCTTGTTTTGATGTATTTCCAAGGTGAGTATAATTATGTATTTCGTCGTGTGAACATTGCACTTCATTTGTCATAGTGGTCATACTCATAGGAATTTAAAAACCGTCCAAGTGCGTGTCGGGCCAAGCGCCTCGTAGGGTTCCGTAGTCACCCGTTGTAACATTCTGATTAAATTAGAATCATTGTTAGAGTCACATGCCGAATTTAGTAGGCGGAATATGAAGAAAAAAAGTGTATGTGTAAATACCATATTTCAAGCTATGAATCTATCTACGAGTACCTACCGAAAAAAAAGGTTTTATTTTTCCAAAATTTTACAGGTTTAGGTACCTACTACCCGTTTGAAATATTAAATTGTCCTTGTCCTTATTAGGACTACGCAACCCTAAAAATCTGCGCTCGGGCAAACAAATAGTGTAAAATATTTGGTTTTTTATCAAATCAAACAGCAATTTGATTGTTTGCTTCCATGATGGAGAGATGATGTTCATTTGTTTTGATAGAACAATATAAAAAAAAACATATCATTCACATTTCCAACAAAATGACACATGTCCTAGCTACATGTGTCATTTTGTTGGAAAGAGTGTTTCTGAGAAGAACTGTGTATGCGGGGTATGTTTGGTACAGACAAACAATGAAACCAACACAGACATTATCAATACGTCTGCGTGTCTCTGCTATGAATTGCCTAGTTCTTCTCGGAAGTCTTCCATTGATGCTATTAGACTGCATAGACGACACGGTTGGCGCAGTGGTGGAGCGTTCGGCTGCTACGCTGCGTGTCGCGGATTCGATCCCCGCACGGAACAAATATTTCTATGGCAGTTGTTTCGGGTCTGGGTGTCTTGTGTATGTATATATGTTTGTGAACGCACCCACGATACAGGAGTAATTCCTAGTGTGAGCAAAGTTTATTGAAAAGAAACAAAAAAGTTATACATATACTGGGTAAGGTGGAAGGACAACGCGCTCAAGGCCGAGCATCGGGAAGATAGTCTGACGAGATACAGAAGGTAGCATGGACCGAGCAGTCAACATTGCAGAAGACCGCAATACTTGGAAAAGCGTGCCACCGGTTCATGGTGGACATCCCATCCATACGCACAAAGCGTTTTGAGAAAACATTCATTGTGCGTACAGCTAGGGAGTGGCATTCTCTACCGGAGTCTGTGTTTCTTGTTAGCTACAACCTGGGAGTCTTTAAGTCAATAGTGAATAGGTTACTTCTAGGCAAGCGTGTTCCATCTTCGACCACATCATCGCTTACCATTAGGTGAGATGGTGGTCAAACGCGTGCCTATCGATAATAAAAAAAAAGCGTCGTATGTGGTCGCGATCCTCAGCAGTGAGGGAATTACGAAGAAGAGAAGAGGACAGGACAAGAGGATCACGACCGGATCAAAATGGACGGGTTTTTTTAATTTTTTTTTTTGTTGGGTGGGAAATCCAATGAAATTTCCCGCTCTAGGGTGGAGCGGGAGGCCGTGTCAGACTTTTACTGACTAAATAAGACCCACCCCTGTTCCTTTCCTGCTCTGAGTGCCCAGGGGCGCGGTAACTCTGTATCGAATTTATCCACAACCCCTGGGCAGGCATCGGCCATGACGGGCCCCGTCATTATTGCTGACAACTCTTTGAGGCGCGCGTGGTACACTACGCACCGTCGACTCTCGGGCCTGGTGCTGATCGGACGGCGAGCTACCCATTACTTGCCGTCCGTAGGCCCGGGTAAGATGGACCGGTCACTTGGTGAAAGTCGTGGGTATACGCTGGCAAACGCAGCGTTGGAAGGTTGAACGAGGTGGACCGATGACCTGGTGAGGGACGCGAGAATCCGATTGATGCGAGACGCACAGGACCAGTCGTTGATGGCAACACTTCGGGGAGGCCTATGTCCAGCAGTGGTTTCAGTCTTTCGACTGAAATGATAATGATAAAAAACAAAACAAAAAAACAAACTTAAATTTTTGTGAGGTGAATGTACAGAGGCATTATAATTAGACAACGACTCCCAAACTGAGACATGCTCGTATCTTGGGTAGTCGGGGTCGACCGTTTCAGATATCGTATACATATCACCGTCCTGTTTTGAACCAAAATCTTACACTTAACAATTGTACATAAATAGCAACTTTATATAATGTGTATGTTTCATGTTAAATTAATATTTAAACATTAAAAATCAAATTTATTTCTATTTTACAATTTCAATAAGTTTCTCGGACTCATCATAACTTAACGACTTTAACCAATTAGTTAATTTTTCTTTAAAATGATGATATGATGATGTTATGATATGTTTTATTTTTTCTCAATAATATAATTCTTAGCTAAACCTATCGTCATAATGTTATCAGTATATTGACTCTACCCACGCGGGCGTGCATGGTAAGTAATTGATTACGGAGTGTCTTAATTGCCCAGTTTAATATGTTGATACAGGGTTTAGTCAGACATCAGGGAAACAGTCTACGTGAAAGCAGGCGTTCTAATTAGTTTTTATGTAGGTACATAAGTAATAATAATATAAAAATTATGTTAACTATGTCGACTGTGACGAGTGTCAGGGACAAATATTTGCCAAATTCCGTAGACGTTGACATGAACCATTTCCATACCGCCAGTCTTTTGAGCACACTTCCAGTCAATAGCGATGTGGAGGATATTTTTTGACGCCACATTAGATTTATTAAGCTAAGAGTTTTTGTTTTAATAGTTAGTTAAGGGCCTACCTCCCCATAAGTGGCGCCCTCATTGAATAAAAATTCGTATCTTAGCATAGACAATTTAAAGATTAAAGAATCCTATGTTGCGTTTGTTATAAATAGAATAAGGTATTTTTACGTTTTTAAAACAGAACTTAAAGTGTTTCGTATCAAAAGTGTCACATACGGCCATTTTTGGTACTTTTGCTTACTACTTTGGATACGAAACACTTTGAGTCCTGTTTCAACAGTGTAAAAACACCTTAAGCTCATTGTAAGAAACGCAACATAGGATTTTTTCATCTTTATCGTCTATGCTTTGCTACGATTTTTTTATCCATTGAGTGCGCCACTTGGCGGCTATATACGCCTAAGTATTATAGAAGGATGTAAATAGTATACTTATAGGAATTGTTCTAAAATAAATCAAATATACTTACCATAAAAGAAATATTAAAGATAGAAATAAAAAAAACCATGAATCATCACGTATATGTGAAGTTTTTTTTTTCCGAATACGCTCTTAATCTTGATCTCAACCAATGTGAGAGCGTCGCCCAGTCCACAACATGACTCGCATGCTGGAGTGCCCCAAGTGCCCACACAAGTATACCTTAGAGGACCTGATGAACGCCATATACGCTGCAATTTATGTTGCCAGCGACCATCGACTCGAAATAAGAATGTGATGGTAAGCCATAGATGAGGTGGTGATGAGTTTCGCTGATTAATTTACTATACCCCTGCAGTGTTCTGGGTAGCGAGATTGCTCAAAATACATTGTAGGCACTAAGTTTGCCACACCATGGCGCATTTTCCTTCCTTTATCAACAAAACAGGCACAGTTTTTGTTGTAGTCTTCCTAGAAAACCGAACGGATACTTCCGAAACAGTAAAATTACAGGGAAAGACGTTGCAACCTGTGCAGCTTTGAATACAAAGTACCCAAGAAGCCTATATGGCATAACTTATAATGTTTTCCTTGTTTATGTCAGTATATGAGTATTTAAAACTTAGGGAAGGCAGTAATGGGCATGAGCACTTTGGAGGAATATTTGTATAAATAAAAAACTTTTTAGAAAAATACAACTAACTTCTAAAAATTGCAAAATAAGTTTAATTTCAGAAGTCGGTGTTTGTATTTTGTTTCTTCGTTATTTGACACCGACGTCCGAAATTAAAGTTATTTTGCAATTTTTAGAAGTAGGTTGTATTTTTTGTAAAAAAGTTTTTATTTTTCACTTTTTTGTTGTTGTAGGTGCCCCAGAACTAAAACTAAATTATAAAGTTATGCCCGAATGGATAACCCCAATAACATGGAATTTAAACATAATTCGAGACAACCAAAACGTCATCTGTGTATAAATATTTTTTTTTATGTTGATTTTTTTTAAAAAGTGCTGAATCAATTTCGATAAAATTTATATGAGACCACCTCTGAAGTCATTAGGGCTTATACAACCAAAAAAAGAATCATTAAAATCTATTCACTAGTGGCGGGGAAATCGCGTAACATAAACAAAAAAAAAGACGAATTGAGAACCTCCTCCTTTTGGGAGTCGGTTAAATAAATAAATCTATAAGTTGGTAGTCGATGGGGCTAGAAGGTTCTGGAGTGGCGACCGCTTACCGGAAGCTGCAGCGTTGCAATTGGAAGTCCTTCCACAAGGTGGCCTGATGACCTGGTGAAGGCGAGAGGCTTGTTTTAGTTGAAATGATGATGACCATTATTCCGAGTTATTAAAACAGACTATATCAAAAAGATGAGAAGCACAGGACCGGTCGTTGTGGAACTTGAGGGAGGCCTATGTCCAGCAGACTAGACGACTGGACGACTGGACTGGACTGGCCTGGACCTCTTTCGGCTGATATGATGATGATGATATAAAATAGGTAGGTAAAGTAATTGGAACAGAAGGAGTTAAGGGTGTACCTATAGGTTTTATTAACCGGAAGGAAGTCAAGATTTGCGGTTCCGAGTTTAAATTGGATGATTGAATCTTATACATAGATTCCAATAAAAAAACGAAGGGTATTCACGGTTCAGCCATTTCAGTAGAGTACATACCTACTACTTATGTTGATAAGAAACCTTGGTGCCATGATGTAGCTAAGGTTAGGTATACAATTAGAATACACAATGGAAACGAGTATGTTAAGGATCCATTAGGTGAGGTCATCAAAGTGAGGAAACCGAAAAAAGTACTTAGCTTATAAAACTACGCAGTATTAAAAAAATATCTCCAATTGGAAACAAAACCATTCGAAGATGCCATTTGAAGAAGTTGTATATTTAAATTTCATATTAAATTAGCTAGCACAACTCCACAAACTTGATTGCACTCGTATTCAATGGCGAAAAATTAAAAAAAAACCCGACTGATAGAAACCAACTAAAAAGTTCCAAATAAGTCACTTTTCAAGCAGTCTCATGCAGTTGTGGCATCAAACCTGTGGTTGAACTAAAATAAATTCCACCAACTGCATCAGACTGCTTGAAAATGAAAAGTGACTTGTTTGGAATTAATTGTTTTTTATCAATCGGGTTTTTTAATATTTTTTTGTTTCCTATATTTCTATATAATACGAGACTAGGTACCACATTTATTGCCGGTCACCATTTTGTTTTTTTTATTTTTTCTCAATTCATATAGCCAATGTCATTTCGGTGGTCAAGACCAATCGAATGTTAACTCATTTGTTAAAATCCATCAAGCCGTTTAGGCTGTAGCGCGTGCCAAAGAAATAGACATACTGACTGACACACTAGATACATACTCTCGAAAAACATTACACTCCTTCTGGGGCTGTCGGGTAAAACCAAATTTACAAGCTGGAGTGGTGGTGGACAATACAATAATAAATGAAAACACTAGTTAACAATACACATATTTATGAACAACTTTTATTATGGGACCAATCATGAAATAACGAAAAATAATAAAATTAAAATGTTTAGGGTATGTATATATTTATATAAGTATATTTACATTACATATTATGTGTAGGTTTATTTGACACCTTAGTATAAGACATCTCGTATTCTTTTTTCTGTTTCTTACAAACTTTTGTCTACATTTCTTTCTCACACTTCTCCTTACGCAGGTCTGCTGGTAAGTTTCTTAAAAAAAAGCAGTTCCTTTGTAGTATATTTATAATGATGTCTATTGTTACTGTGTCTCATGTTTAAATAAATGATTAAATAAATAAAATCAACTGCCCCATACAATTTATGTTTGCTTAGCTCAATGAAATGTAGGTACTGAAAAGCTGATTATTTTTTCGCGAATGTATACTATGGGATTTTTTTCCATTCTATAATGTGCGTTTCTATTATTCGCAAAAAATATTTTTATAATCAGAGACGGAAGTCGGGCCGAGATAGAGGAACGGTTCAAAATACACATAAGCCTCCAGATAAGAGTGAGTACAACACGCATACAGCATCAATGATATGAAGAAACTGAAGAAAAGTCAACGATATCATCTTTCTGACAAAGTAAGATACCGGAGCGCTGAGATACCACGCGTTCTGAAGAAGTGACAACATACCTACACATGATCATGATTTGAACCTATCTTAAAGATTACATTTGGGGGAATGGCTACGTTCAAGGTCAAATAAAAATAGCTGGCGAAACTCTATAGATGTGATGGTATTGATATGTAATTATGATATTTTGAAGTGAAAACTTATTTAACCGCGTTGAGAGATTTTTGGTAGGGGCAAAACTTATGTGCCAGTGCTAGTGCTGTTGCGCCAGACTGCAGGCGACGCGCAGTTTTCACTTCTGTCGGCAGTGGGTTTGATACTTAAGGTGGATGCGCCAGGGTAGCCCGCAAAAATTCAAATTTTCTTACGTTTTTTACAATTTGCAGGACAGTGTCAGGTTGTATCTTGGTCAAAATTTGATTCGCGGCCGTAGCAAGTATGTATTTATAGAACTATAATCATTAAAATCATCTGTATTGATGATTTTAATGATGATAACTATTAGTTCGCAATAAACGTTTTGACTTTGACACTGACCTGCAAATTGCAAAAAATGTATGTATGGTTAGGGTGGAGCTTTCACCTTAAGATCAACAGCTCTACTATCAGCAGTTAAATGTACCCATGTCAGCATATTTTTTTTTCTTAACTAACAAATAACGGGATCGTTGATTACGGGATTTATGACTGCTGTTAGTTATAGTTGATTATTACAGTGAGGTAAAAATCTATTTATTATATAAAACCAAGTCAGGTTAGTTATACCATTTATTTTAATGATCTTTTATTTTTTCTACCGCGAATAGAAGAATAACTATTAAAACATAGGAAGAATAGGATAGTTTCCTAAAAAAATCTGTTTGGTACGTCAGTTAGACCAAAAATTATTGGACACGTAAATAGAATTATTATGTTTGTACACAGGAAATATATTTATATATCGCACCTCCGGTACAACACTGTCACTTAAGGCGCAGTTATACGACTTTTAATGGTTTTTAATTGAACATCCCGTCTAAACGACTAGTCTTATTTCTTTGAAATAAATATATGTTACTCTAGACCATTTCCGTCGTAATTTGATCTGAGAATATTTGAAATTATGTTTCATGCAAAAACTATAAAGCGTATTTTTATTAAACCTTCACCATTTTAAAGATCATTTAATTATTTATAATTTAGTATCAGTGTTTTAGTTTATTATCTGTTGTTTTATGTGTAATAAATTAATAATGCGTCTAATTTGGGACAGAACTCCTTGATGGGCGAGTCCTATTACCTGGTGGACGTGCGACTCAAGGTCATTAATAGGCCTTAAGCAATGAAAAATGAGTTAGAACAATAAATTAGCATTTTTATAATAATATTCAGGATTGTTGTTTTGCTCATTATAAAGTTAACAATAATCGTAAACTATTCTACTAACTCTTTGTTTTAATTAAGAAGGGTCATTATTTTATACAACAACAATTAAAAAAGGCATTTTTGCAAAAGGGTCAGTGTTGCACTGGGGCGCGGATGTGCGATATATTCATGAAAAAAAAAAAACATTTTCTCGACAATGGGTTCATTTATTGATTCTGAGGCGGGCCAGCTATTAGTGAATAAATCAGTGTCTTAGGTCATGGGTGTCATATTGAATCCCGACTGTAATAATGGCTAATGAAGGATGTCAGAGTTAATTCCCGAGCGAAGCGAGAGAGTTTATAATTTTACAGCTTGACATAATATAATATAAAAAACTTTTTACAAAAAAAATACGACCGACTTCCATAGATCAATACTAAAAAATGCATATTAACTTTAATTTCTTCATTTTTTGACACCGACTTCCGAAATTAAAGTTATTATGGATTTTTTAGTATTGATCTATGGAAGTCGGTTATATTTATTTTGTAAAAAGTTTTTTATTTTTCACTTTTTAGTTGTTGTACCCCATTTTAAAACTAAATTAATAGTAAAGTTATGCCCGAGTTGATAGCCCCAAAAATAGGGAATGTGAACGTAGTTGGTGAAATTATGGTGTATCAGGGTGAACTGTACCTACAAATCTGTATACCCCTTCAGAGCGTATCAGCGTGATGTAATGTTGTGAAGTGGTGAAAACAATATATAGACCTGCGATTGCAGCAATTCTGGAAGGATTGCTATCATTTATTGATGAGTTCCATTGTGTATCTCCGAAGTTCTTCATCAGATCTTCACCAAATTTAAATGGGACCACATGTAAAGAAAATACAGTCGAATTGAGAACCTCCTCCTTTTTTGAAGTCGGCTAAAAAAGAGGAGCTCCTGGCTAAAGTAATAACAACCATACGGGTCGATCCATCAGGTTAAGCTACGCTTTCCGGGGTTGGTCCTTGAATGGGTGACCATCTTTACATACCGAGACTCCTCCGTGCCTCGGAAAGCACGTTAAGCCGTTGGTCCCGGCTGTCAATCGTGGATCTTCAGTCGTTACGGGTCGTCAGATGCCCGAAAGTCTGACAACCAGTCTTACCAAGGGGTATCGTATTAACCAGTAACTGGGTAGTGGAGGTCAGATAGCCAGTCGCTCCATGTAAAATACTGGTATTCAGCTGCATCCGATTAGACTGGAAGCCGACCCCAAGATAGTTGGGAAAAGGCTGGGTACTACTGGGTAGCTGTTTGTAAGGTGGTGTGATTTTTTGTATTAGATGTCGATAGTCTGTAAAGTTTCGCCAGACAATTTAATTTGGGCCTGTTTAGAGTACTTACGAATGTTGAACGTAAATAATAGCAAAGACGTCATCCTCTTTTAAACATACAGATGCAGAAAAACATTCTATTAGCACTTCAAGCTGAAGCTGAATCTGAATCCAAATCTGTATTTACCTTTTCTTACAACATTTTATTGAGTTCAATAGTAGGTACTAACACATACTAACATAATTTACATCAATTTGATAGGCACTATGCAGTACATTGCTGTTTTATATACTCGGTGGAAATCGATTATAATATTTATAATAGGCACTACGTAGTACAAATTTTGTTTTCCTATACTTACGACAAAGCAGCAATGTCCTGCCCGGGGGTTAAGGATAAATTCGAAACAGAGTTACCTCGCCCCTGGGCACTCAGGGCAGGGAAGGAACAGGGGTGGGTTTTAGTCAGTAAGAGTCTGACACGCCCTTCCGCTCCACCCTAGAGCGGGAGATGTCATTGGATGATTTCCCATCCCACAAAATAAAAATAAAATAAAAAGCAGCAATGTACAGGTCTCCCAAAGTGATAATGCGCATAGAAATCTTCGTCACTGTTCGGCAACGGTCGTATTCCCCGAGCGTCGGAAGACGATATGTATATAGAGTGGTAGAGTGGTGTAGGTGCATTTGCAAGTGCATTGTTTAGGGCTCTTACGATTCAATGATTCGGGTGTTTCCGGGAATACGACAATTAGCGAAGATCTGCATGCGCATTATTAATTTGGGAATACTGTACTGCATAGTGCCTATCAAATCGATGTCAACTGAGTTAGAGAATAGACCTACAGGACGCGGCGCGGTAGTGAGAAATCATCTGCTAAGCTTATAAAGAGGGAATAGGATTCTGGAATGGGAAGATTGGAAATAAATTAATAGTTAAATATCATTTCATAAAATAAGTCTTTCAATTCGTGTCTCTGCTGTCGACCGTTGAAGTGTTCATTTATCTGGAGCTAATCCTGGACTGATACCATAATAATACATTGTTATCAAACTGAACCAACATGTAAAAAATCAACTCTGTAAGATAAAGGGATGTGGTTCTAATTTAACTTGCAACATTTGTCCCAAACAAACACAAACATATATAAACATAAAAGCATAGTACAAAACATATATATATATATATTTTTTAAATTTATGAACCTGAAGGTAAGGCTATAGTATTTCGACCATATTGCCTAGTCTTACGTAGTGTATTTTTCCTGATTTTCCATTAGAATGCATCTGCATTCTAATGGAAAATCAGGCCGTTTCTGACACTTTTGCCTACTACTTTGGATACGAAACATTTTGAGACCTGTTTTAACAACGTAAAAATTCTTTATCCTCTTTGTAACAAACGTGAAGTTGGATTTTTTAATATTTGTTTTCTGTGCTATGCTACGATTTTTTATTCAATGAGGGCGCCACTGGACCGCGAGAAGGGCCTTAAGCGCCTACCTCCCCGTAAGTGGCGCCCTCATTGAATAAAAATTCGTATCTTAGCATAGAAAATAAAGATTAAATAATCCTATGTTGCATTGCGTCCACTTGGCGGCTATATACGCCTTGAATTGAAAAATTGAAAGGCAGACGGATCTAACCAGCCAGGTTGTTCCCAATATTGCACAATACTAATATTTTAACCCGTCATGCCTCCACGTATGATCCAAGTGACCTGCCATTCACGCATTCAATTAGAGAGCAATTTTTATATAATTTTAGATGTGTTATTTTGCGAACTATACAGTCTACGACTTTACAATACGTTATATAATACATAAGTAAACAATAATTATACGCTGTGCTTACATAAAGATGTACAAATTCGAAGTAAACGTATGGAAATTACATACTTTTTACAGATAAAAAACTGTTTGAATTCTGTCACGTGAGTCCAAGATTTAGTGTGAATCACTAGAATTCAAGTGGGTGATTCACAGTCGGTTAAACGAACGATGTTTTAATGAGGAACTTGCGTGACACAGGTAGGTACGTCGCTGGCTATAAGTACAGCGTTATTAATAGATAAAATGTTGTTCTTGTTCTTATGATTTTTTCTTAGGATTGGGTAAAGGCGTCAATTGTTTGTTTTAAATGATTTGATGTAACTTTGAGGATAAAAATAACTATAAATTATACCATTGTGAAAAGATCTGTTTTCACAGTTTACGCAAAAAGAAGCCTTCATTATCAGTGATTTCGGTAACTAGATATTGTAGGTACCTACCTACTCGTAGAACTATGCGGCTGACCTTACCATACCTGCAACAGTTTACTGTAGGTTAAAAATATTCCTGTCAGTTTACCACTTTACCAGTAATATGGACATTTAGGTACCTATGTAGGTAGTTACGTCTTTCGATTGTTCACTACTTACATATAATAAAACAAAGTCCCTCGCCGCGTTTTTCTGTCTGTCCGTTCGCGATAAACTCAATAACTACTGAATGAATTTTCATGTAGGTTTCATCAATAGACAGAGTGATTCATGAGGAAGGTTTAGGTGTAAAATTTGTACCCGAGTGAAGCTGGGGCGAGTCGCTAGTATTTTTTTCAAAGTCAAAGTCAAAGTGAAAGCATTTATTTCAAATAAACCATTTACAGGCACTTTTGAATTGTCACGTCGCGTCTTAATTTCGGAAGTCAAAGTGTAGTAATTTCGGAAGACATCGACTTCCGAAATTAAAGTAATTTTTAAATTTTTAGTGTATTCTCTTTTTTGGAAGTCGGTTGTTTTTTTTTGTAAAAATGTTTTTTATTTTTCACTTTTCAGTTGTTATACCCCAGAACTCAAAACTTCAATAACATGGAACGTGGAATTTAAACATACTCGTAATTGGAGAAAACTAAAACGTCATCTAGGTATACATATTTTTCGTTTTTGTTCAGTTTTGCAAAAACCGCTGAAGCAATTATTATAAAATTTATATGGGACCACCCTTGGAGTATATTCTTCCGGATAAAAAAAGAAAATCGGTCCACAAATGACAGAAAAATCGGTGAACATACATAAAAAAAAAATATACAGTCGAACATAGAACCTCCTCCTTTTTCGGTTAATAAAACATACTTCAACTTGCAAAGAAAATGAAGCACATTTATCTTTTTATTTTTTTGGGGGGTGGAAAATCATTCAATGACTTCTCCCGCTCTGGGTGGAGCGGAAGGGCGTGTCAGACTTTTACTGACTAAAACCCACCCCTGTTCCTTCGCTGCCTGAGTGCCCAGGGGAGCGGTAACTCTGTTACGAATTTATCCGCTACACCTAGGGGTAGGGGAGGGAGGGAGGGGAGGGTCAAATCCCACACAAACTTACTTTGATTCACAGAATTATTGTTTGTTCTTCGAAACCATGACAATCAGTATTTGTAAAACATCAATCAACGTTTCTAGTTCTGTCCGGTTAGCATCTTTGTGTATCTTTCCAGTTAGCAGTGTTATTTAGTAGGGATCTTTACTGGGTACAAAATTATAATTCTATTTGGTGCGTAAGTTACTTTATCAATAAATATTGGATACGAATTTTTTGCTTTACCAAACCAATAAAAGCTTACAAAGATAAAACGCATCAAAGTTCAGGAGTGGTGGCTTGTTAAGTCACTTTCGTGGTAAAAAGTGTACCATGGGCGGCATAAGTCACGCAAAATTTTAACGCACTGTATCTTTATTTTTTGTCGACGTGAAAAGAAAATATACGTGACCAATATTTTTTGGGTCCATCTTTTATAGCAGAACTTTTTATGTCATAATAAATAAAAAAAAAATAAACTTCATTTCGCAGAAAATCGTTTGGCAGACACTCATTAACCATACATTCAAAACTCATAATTTTGTAAGGCAGAATCTTCTGTAGGCATCCATTTAATATCCATAATAATTTAAAAGTAGAACCATCATATCACAGAAAGTTCACAGTCAGAATCGTCTTTTGGCATACATTTCCTATCTATAAAAGGCAGAACTATCATATCTCAGAAAGTTTATAGTTGAAATCATCTTTTGGCATACATTTCATATCCATAATAATTTCAAGACTCATCTAGCACATTAGAATAATTTTGTATTTCTTACCACACTAAAAAAATTTATTAGTTTATCGTAAATTGTCTTCGTATTTTGTTTAATTAATTATTTAATTATTTTTCTGCATGTATTATTATCACTAAATAAAACAGTTGATTGTGAACATGTGGTTTTTAATTCCCTGTAAGAAACATGCAAACAAGCATACACTATGCATGCAGCAAGCATTCAACATGCAAACAAGCATACACCGTGCATGCAGCAAGCATGCAGCAAGCATCCAGCAAACAAACAGCAAGCACGGAGCAAGCATGCAGTAAGCAGGCAGCAAGCAAGCAGCATACATGCAGCAATCACGTATCGAGCATGCAACATGCAGCAGGCATGGTTTCTGTTACGGCTCCGGCGCTGCGGAGCTCTGGCGGTCCCAAGCGAGCTTATCGTCGCAGATGATTTTAACGTTCACCACCGCAGCTTTGGCTTGCTGGCCACGGCGGCGAGCGTACCAAAACCACCTGCTCCTCAGCTCGCAGGCCGCCTCGCCCCTCCGCGCCTACTCTAGGGGTAGGGCAGACAAGACTACGTGGAGTCGGTTTTGCAGCGATTCGTTCTGTAACGAACTTTTGAATTACAACGTATTGACTTTTTAAGAAAATATTTTAATTTTAATTTAAGGTTAAAAATGCTACTTTAGAGAAATGGCAATATGCCTAATAAAATTCTTCTAAATAAAATTGTGCCATCTTCATAGTATGCCAAGTGAGATTGTGCCAAATAACAGTCGCGCTAAATACATGTTGCAAAATGATATTGTTGTGTATGTCGTCAATTTGTGGCAAATAAATTCCTTTTCTTTCTTTCTTTTTCTTAACGAAATTATGCGGAATTTGAAATTTGCCAAAGGTTAGGTTAAGAAATTATGCCAAATAAAATTAAGCCATCTTAAAAGTATGCCATTCGGCCTGACAATAATCGTTTTTATGCCTCAAATATATTCGTTTAAAGAAGATTATGCCAAACAAACGGAGCAACATGATTCTGCCAGATAGAGGGAACCCATATTTTTTGGTGATCTAACTGACGGACAAAAAACATGTTTTCAGGAAACTACCCGATTCCTGTAACCCAATCATCACCTTTCTGCCCTCGTCTCATGTTACTTTGGGGTCGGCGCGACATGTTTTTTTTTCCATTTTCCTCCATCAAGTGTGACGCTATCGTTCACCACTTCAGTTTCTGAAACACAAAAACTTTTTTACAAAACAAACAACCGACTTCCAAAAAATACACTAAAAATAACTTTAATTTCGGAAGTCGGTGTTTGTATTTTATTTCTTCGTTATTTGACACCGACTTCCGAAATTAAAGTTATTTTTAAATATTTAGTGTATTTTCTTTTTTGGAAGTCGGTTGTTTTTTTTGTAAAAAAGTTTTTTATTTTTCACTTTTTAGTTGTATAACCCCAGAACTCAAAATCCTAATAACACGGAACGTGGAATTCAAACATATTCGTAATTGGAGGAAACCAAAACGTCATCTATGTATACATATTTTTCGTTTTTGTTCAGTTTTTCAAAAATCACTGAAGCAATTTCGATAAAATTTATATGGGACCACCTCGAGAGTATATTCTTTCGTATAAAAAAAGAATTTTAAAAATTGGTCCACAACTGACAGAGAAATCGGTGGACATACATAAAAAAAAGACACACACAGTCGAACATAGAACCTCCTCCTTTTTCGAAGTAGGTTAAAAATAAGACCAAAATTCATCATTTCTTAGGGGTGCATCATCACATTCATCACTATCACTACATGACATTATTTTAAATCAAAGTCCTCAAAAACTACTGAACAGCTTGTCACGAGGTTTTTACCAATAGACTAGATCACTAGATAGACTGAGTGATTCATGAGGAAGGTTTAGGTGTATAATTTCTACCCATGCGAAGTTGGGGCAGTTCGCTAGTTAGTAATATCTAGTATCCTGGAGGGGTGATGCTTAATGCCTACCGGTGTGTAGATAATCATTCTGCCTTGCTATATTAGGGTCTGGAAGCCGACTGAATCCAGTTGAATACCAGTTTTTTTTCAAGAAGCAACTGCATCAAAATCAAAAGTCATTTATTCAAACTAGGCTGAGAGCCAAGCACTTTTTGAACGTCAAAGTTCTACATAAAGACAGTCCCCCAAAAACGCCCGCCCGTCACTGCTTATTTAACTTCCTTTATAAATATACTGGGTAATATGATGCCCATTGGTAAGGCTTGTAACAAGGCAGTGTTAAAGCCTTGTTTATTTTATGACCTCTATTCCAAATTACGTTATTTCCTACCTTTTTTAATTTCAAATTCAAATATTACTTGCCTTCTCTGTTTAGCCTCTGTTTTGATATTAAAGATCAGTTCAAATTCTGCTGCCGAGCTAGACTAAGCTCCTATGTATCATTGTAATTTTGCCGACTCTTCAGCAAATGACAGTTATTAGTTTTGTAAGAGTTACTATATATAGAACAGTGAAGTGCAGCTTTTACAACCAGGCAGTTACTGACAATAATACAATTTATACCTTACCCTAGTCACAGTGTATGGTGTACGTACGATTAATAAGTGCTCCATATAATCTAGCCTTTTTTTTTGGGTTGTGGGAAATCATCCAATGACTTCTCCCGCTCTGGGTGGAGCGGGAGGGCGTGTCAGACTCTTACTGATTAAAACCCACCCCTGTTCCTTCCCTGCCTGAGTGCCCATTGGTGCGGTAACTCATTTTCAGAATTTATCCGCTACTCCTAGGGATGCAGGCACCGGCCACGATGGGCCCCGTCAGTGGTCGCTGACACTAATCTCTTTGAAGCGCGCGTGGAACACTACGCGCCGTTGACTCACAGGCCTGGTGCTGATCGGACGGCGAGCTACCCACTGTTTGCCGTCCGCAAGCCCGGGTCTACGGTGGCCGGAGATCGTCTCGCGACGTCCTACGCTCAGTACGCCCAGTACCTCTCCTGCGGTGGTAGCGGCCGGGGCCGTGAGGGCCACTCCGTTGAGCTTCCCTCACGCGTCCCGCCTCCACCTTTGCGAGCATTACTGCTTCGCAGAAGGCGGAGACTGCTTCCCATTCCCTCCCCATTCGCCCAAGCGGGGCAGAACTCCACTGTATGCTCCACCATGTCCTCTGCGCGATCCGCGCAGTGGTAAGACCCGGGCGTTTCCTCCCGCCTGGCTCTGATGCAGGAACCTCCCGAAACAACCGTGTCCGGTGAGGACCTGCGTCAGGCAGAAGGTGAGGACACCGTGACGCCTCTCCAGCCACTCCTCAGAGGGGCACTACCGCCATTATGGTGGCGTACCCAATATATAATCAAGGCTACTGTAAATATTAAAACATACGTCTGAACTCGTCGTGTTTTTATCTTCATCCAACTCCTCATCTACGTCCCTCCTCTGCGTGTCACACCAATACCCCGACCTCCGCAACGTGATAGACTGTTACGGAGCTTTCCAGGTTTCTGACTACCCGAAATATTTGTCTAAGGCCTTCCATAGACGGACTGCTTAGAGCAGTTGAGACCAACTGCACGAGAGCAGTCGTGTTACGGTTTGGGCCTCCATAGACGGACTGCCTGCAGCAGTCAGTGCATTTTTAGCTGCGAAAACAAATGAACTGCTTGAGCGATCCGTGTATGGCGAATGTCAATTTTGTATTTAACTGCAGATCGCCCAACAGCAACCGCTTGAAGCTGTCGGCACTTACTGCTCCAAGCAGTCCGTCTATGGCGGCACTAAGATCTACAAATATGTTTGATTCTCACCCATGCATCTATGGTCTGATCTCGGCAAGCGTTACATAACCTTGAAGGTAGATCCGTGCGGCTGTTGATGTTGTTGCTAAACACGAGACTACGAGAATGAATTCTCAGTATTAATCACTTGTTTGTTTACTATTGTCCAGAGGTCACAAAATTACATAATAATAGGTATTATTTATAGTGTCCAACCGAAAATGTATTTCCAGCCGAATACGATAGAGAAGTTTAAGCTTTAGTTTTATTTTTGGTCGAAAACGAAGCCAATAAAGAGAGACAACAAAAAAAACTTGAGAGGTGTCAAGGGACACCCGGATGGAACGAAGTTCCTTTCGATTAATTAGTGAAGAAATTGTAATATAATTTGATTATTAACTACGCACACACGCACGCACGTAAGAAGTTATACTTCATCATCTCATCTCATCGCAGCTCAGCTCAGCTCAGATCAGCTAAGCTCAGCTCAGCTCAACTCAGCTCAGCTCAGCTCAGCTCAGCTCAGATCAAATGCGAAATAGAAATGAAAATATCTGGCTTGCTTTCTATAAGAGAGAGAGAGACAGACAGAGAAACATGCGACGTGAATTTTTTATTAGGATTGTTTTTCCAACACAATCTTTTTGGATGGACAGCCTCATTAGTGTCGTGACAACTTTTCGTAAGAATTTTTTCCGTCTAGCCCCCTTTCACAACGCGCGATAAGGAACTTCGTTACAATAATAAAAATATAACCTCTTTTCACAACTTCAAAACAAAATCGCGTCCGTTTATGTCGGCTGACTGGAACCACGAGCGGACCCGAGTCACCCCGAAGTTAGCCGAAGATCACCTGATATTGCCGAGGATGAAGGATGCGCGACAATTCACGAACTTTTGATTTTCGGCTTGGCCGAAGCTACGTCTGGTTTATGGCCGAAAACGAAAATATGTATATGGCCGAACCATGTATTTTTGGTCGAAAATAATGAAAAACGAAAACGAAGCTTCGGTCGGTCACTAATTATTTAACATCAATAGGGATAAAATTATTTACCTACATAACCAATGCTCAAGTGACCTGTGCTATTTGCACAATGCGAACTTCACATCTCTCAAAACCGCAATATAAAAATGTACCTACTAAATCTATTCCAGAGATCGACGACTTCATTAATTTTTCTACAATTGTAAAAAATTACACACGTCATTTATTATGACAGTTGCTGTATTCTGACGTCAACCATCTTTGAATTGACTTATTTATGCGAGGTTACCGACATATTCCGTAGAATCGCCAAACTGAAGTGGCAGTTAGCAGGGCACATGGCTTGCAGAACAGATGGTCGATGGGGTCGAAAGGTTCTAGACGACGACCGCGTACTGGAAGGACCGATGACCTGGTGCAGGTAGCGGGAATTCGATGGATGCGAGACGCACAGTACCGGTCATTGTGGCGACACTTGGTGGAGGCCTATGTTCAGCAGTGGACGTCTTTCGCCTGAAATGATGATGATGATGATGAACTTGGGGATCAAGGAGCTCGTACAGCTTACAGTGTTTCAATGAAGGAAACATGCTCCGGTATGACGAAATGTCTCATCAAGTGTCAGTAACAGGCCCATAAGGATGAGAATCAGCATTATCTCAGAGATGGTGACGCATCTGTTTTGCTCCTGGTATTACAGATAGCCACAAGTGGCTGGGATCTCTTGCCAGGTAGCCAACGACTGCCTTCGACATTCTAGGAACAAAAAAATATCAAATTGAGTTCGATCTCACGTGCTACGAGATACAAAGATATTAGCCTACGTTGATAAGATTAGGAGACAATACGTCAGTCCTCACGCCGACACCGACTGCTAATGTCAGGTTGAGAAATGTAGCACGCCGCAACGCGCAACGGTTCGTAGATTGTCCCATAGCTAAAAACACAGATAATATAATACTAGCGTCGGTAGCTAAAAATAAACAATATTATGTCATAACAACGACCATGGTCGTTGTGTTATGGGGATTGGAGAACCAATTTTTTACCTGTTGGTGGATCGTCGTTGCATGACTGTTTTTACAGGTGCTGGTCAAAACAACGTCTACAGAAATTTGGCTATTTGAGCTGTTCTATTCTAGATAAATACTTACCTACTGGATATGTATATTTCTTTAAATAGTGCACTGTCCCACTGCTGTGCAAAGGCCTCCCTCAAGTCCTTCAAGGAATTCTTCTCCCGTGTTTCTTCAAACCAGCCCTTGCGATACGCATTCAGGTCGTCTCAGTTCTCACCACCACTTTTGTGGCCGATCTCGGCGACGCCGTTCATTTTTAAGCACCTATTGCGTGGATACTCCAATATTTGATATTGATACTTGGCAAGAAAGAACACAACAACAGCAACAGAACATTAAATATATCTGCTCTTAAAAGTAAATTGAAGAGTTTACTAACTGAAAGAGCATATTACAGTATATCAGAGTTTATGAAAGAGCACAATTTTCTTCGTTTTTGAGATGACCATGTTGTATTTTTGACATTATAATCAATTGTATTTTTTGGAATAACTGTAAAATTTTGAATTGAAATTTTAATGACAGTAATTTATATTTTATTGACTAATTTATTTACTGACTACATTGACATAGCATGGTATAAAAAAATGCTGGTTGATTGTTGTGTTGTATCTTTACTGAATAAATAATGATTTAATAAGTACCTACATAATGTCTATAATAAAATTTTTAAGAATATTGTCACGGTTTATGCACCATCTCTTCCTACCAATTTGTACGCCACGATCTATGCGGCTGAACATGTTAGAACTTTTCTGTATCTCATTGTTATTTTGCATGTAATAAATCGTGTACACCATGTTTAAACAAATAAAATCTTTACTTACTTACTTAAACTGCCAACAAGACAACTGGCCATTCTGTAGAAAAAAATGTTCTGTCCTAAAGGCCGAACGTTTACCTCTAGCTACAGCGAGTTCCCCTTAATGTCCTATATGAAATTACTTCCTGCTATGGTTACGAAGAAGTACGAAGACAACCCGGTACACTTTCAACAGCTTAGGCCAAGACTCCGAGTCTGGAAACCAGGGGTAAATAAAACACACATGATACCGACCCAATCACTCCATGAACAGATTCACCCATAAAAGCAGACAGCCCTAGCAAACAGGCATTAGAGATATCATGCAATTGCACGCACAAACATCAGAGTCTTACTGATAGTCTATCTTTACGATGTGCTTAGCTCTCAAGCACCCTTCTCAAGCTAAGCTGATACTTGTAAAAGTACATCAAATGTGCTGTAGGAATCTTATGTATCGTCATCATGATTGTCATGATTGATTACGGAGGTCGGGCCCTTTGTATTTTACATTTCTTTGACGGATTTTGTTATGTCATCCTTGATCGTCTCTTTTTCTTTTTGAAATTAATTGAACTTATCTCCCTTTTTGCCTGAAGGATAAGAGGTGAATAAAACGACCATATTTCGCCAGATATTTGAAAGTACCTTGACTTTCTTCTTTTTAATCGACTTCGCAAAAAGGAGGAGGTTCTATGTTCGATTATGTATTTTTTTTTTCTTATTGTGTATATCCGCCGATTTCTTCGTCAGTTGTGGACCGATTTCAAAAACTCTTTTTTTATCCGAAAGAATATACTCCCGAGCTGGTCCCATATAAATTTTATCGAAATTGCTTCAGCGCTTTTTGAAAAACTGAACAACAACCAAAAATACGTATATACATAGATGTCATTTTGGATTTCTCCAATTACGAGTATGTTTAAATTCCACGTTCCATATTATTGGGGTTTTAGTTCTGGGGAATAACAACTAAAAAGTGAAACATAAATAACTTTTTCCAAAAAAAAAAAAAAAAAAACAACCGACTTCCAAAAAAGAAAATACACTAATAAATTTAAAATAACTTTAATTTCGGAAGTCGGTGTTTGTAATTTATTTCTTCGTTAATTGACACCGACTTCCGAAATTTGGAAGTCGGTTGTATTTTTTGTAAAAAGTTTTTCTTTTTGAAATTAACTGAACTTATAGATCTCCTTTTTTACCTGAAGAGTAAGGAAGGGGTGAATAAAACGACCATATTGTGCCAGATATTTGAAAGTAAGTTCTTCTTTTCTTTTCGTGTCGTGGTACATCCACCAGATGGGATGTAGTACCGTGTTATATGGATGAGTCGTTTGCCAATAAGCGTCGACATAGAAGCTGATTCGGCAATCGTTTTTGTGACCCCTAGGCCAAGAAGGTAGTCCTAATTTCTATTGTTTTTTGGCTAGGTTTCGTCCTTTGATAGTCTCGAGATTGTATTCAGCTCAATTTAAATTCGCACGTCAAAGTAAACAGAATTTCAATTTTTTTTTTACCTATTTGCAGCAACTTGTCAACTTTTGACACCTTAATATCGACTTTAAAAATCATTATTAGACCTTCTGATTGACCTATAAATTTTTCTGTTTGCATAATTTGCACATCTCGAGGTTTTCTTAGCAATTTAAATAGATGGATTTTTGAGAGGTTATCCTGCTAGGGCAGGACTATACAGGATGGAAAATATCAATGGGCCCTGAAGGGAAACCACTTTAAATCATTATGATAGATTATTTTACTAGGTGAATGCTCCATGGCAGCCCGCGAAATTCAAATTTTCTTACGTTTTTTGCAATTTACAGGTCAGTGTCAGGTTGTATCTTGGTCAACATTTGATTCGCGGCCGTAGCAAGTGTGTATTTATAGAATTATAATCATTCAAATCATCAATACAACTCTCTCAGTTAGAATTGATTCCAAATGTCAAGATTACATGAAATACTTACATTTGGAATCAATTCTAACTAGGTAAGTTTGTCGAGAAATCTGTAAATGCAGTTTTGTTTCTTTTTAAAAATAAGGGAATATTTCCTTTAAGTAAAATAATCTATCTTAAGGATTTAAAGTGGTTTCCCTTCAGGGCTCATTGATATTTTTCAGCCTGTATACTGGTAAAAAGTAATCCAGATAAAAAGAAAATCAGTGTTTCCTCTTTCCAACTAACCTCGTGCTCGGCTTTCAGTCTAACTGGGTGCAGTGGAATACCAGTATTTTACATAAAGCGACTGCCTATCTGATCTCCTCAATCCAGAAAAAAGAATATAGTACACAGGTAATGTCATACCTTATTTCTGGTATAGGTCATCATCACATTTCGTTAGTTCAACTGATAGTTACGCAAATGTTCGCAGAGATATTTCTTCACCGGTGATCGAACTGGTCGACAAGTAACTGCTTTGTCTATCTAATCATGGTCTAACACAATAGATAAAGCGATTGCTCCAGTATTTGTACTGATCTTAGAAACTATCTGTTGGTCGGCACTGCCATTGTGAAGATATATTGCAGATGAGTTTTGTACAGTTAGTTATTGTTTTGAAGGTATAATTCAGATACAATTATTATTATAAAGGAATTTAGATCGAAAAATAATACTTACGTTAATTTTTTTTTTATATATACGTGATAGCAAAAAATTGGAAGCAGGTCTATTCAGCATAATTAAACTCATCTTATTTATATTTTTTTCGTATATAGCCCATTTTCTTGTAAACCAGTGTAATATTATCGACTTTCTGAAGTGATTAATGATTTGAATCAAGTATTTTAAACAAACAAGGTGTCGAACGACATTTAGAAGGAAAATGGCATTTTCCCTGTTCATTCTCTAAAGTTGGTTAGGTGTTCGGGACAAAGGTTCCCATTTACCTGTGACGTATCAGGTCACTGATGATGCGTAACCTAGGGAACTAACTAGCAATGAGCAATGAGTGGAATTGGGTTGAGGACTAAAAAAGTCTAATTAATCCGTCGGTTAGATTACCAAAAAAATATTGAACACATACAGGCTGTAAAAAGACACATCACATAGCCATCAACTACGCATACTGTACGTCTAACAAAGTAGTTTTGCGCAAAAAATATTTTTGGGAAACGACTTTTATTTTTAGGTATGAAAAATAAAACTATTTTTTATTCCGCGCAATGTAACGCGAACACAGGCAAGTGAGGTTAAACCCTGCCCATTCACTCTAAGCCACGTAGGTACTTTGTCGGATACGTTTGATATTTATTGCGTTTTCGAAACTGCAAATTCGTAATTTTGAAATTTCGATAAAAAAATCGAAAATTCAGGTAATGTTTGTTTGGAAAAAAATTTAGTAATAATAATAAAAAAAGAAAACAAAAATTGCGACTTCGACTTTCAATATCTCCAGAACCAGTGGTTTCCCAGGTATGGTCTAGTGGAAAAATATGATCCAAATAATGGGTAGAATATGTGGCTTTCGGCTTCGGAAACTGTCTTTTTACACGTGATATTTTGTCTTTTGTCACATAGGTAAATAAAAAATGGAAACGATACAGTGCGTTGAAATTTCGCATGAAATCACACTTGAGTTAAAATTGTACCAGTATTTACTCAAAAGTGACGTAACAAGCCCCCACTCCTGAACTTTGATGCGTTTTATCTTTGTAATTTTTAATTGATTTGATAAAGCAAAAAATACGTGTCCAATATTTTTTGATAATCTAACTTACGGACTAAATAGAATTATTATTTTTGTACCCTAGTTAAAATCCTCCTCCCTCCTAGTTGTAATCTTAGTTGGTAAAAAATGTAATGTAATAAATTGGGAGAAGGCGCTGAAATCTGACATACAGGTTTTTACCTAGCTTGGGTTTCAGAGGCTTCATAGGTTTTTTGTAAATGATGTTTATTTCAATAAAGATTATTATTATTATTTCGTATATTTTTTTTTACACATATTATTTACATTTTTAAATATTTTAAAAGAAAACATATAAAAAACATTTAAAAATATAAAAAATAGTAGTCCACCGGTATCGGGAGCAGGGTCCAAGCTACCGGTGGTTAGGGCTCCAGAGACAGGAACCTCCTCACAATGCGAGCCGTATCAAGGAGTACTGCCTTCTGAATCAGGCCCTTGATCCAACCGCGCAACGACAGCTTCGACAGGTGGTCGTCGAGGCTTTTGGCCATCAGGCCATTGGCGGTAACGACTATCGGCACAATGACAGCCAAGTCCACATTCCACATATCGACAACCTCGTGTGCCAAGTCAAGATATTTAATTTGTTTCTCTTTCTCAGCTTTCACGACGTTCTCGTCATGTGGGATGGTGACATCGATTATCATTGTGCGGCGCGCTAATCGGTCTATCACCACTATATCCGGCTTATTGGCAACAATAGTCCTGTCAGTGATGATAGACCGATCCCAGTACAACGTGACATGGTCATTTTCGAGAACTGGGTCGGGCACATATTTATAATACGGTACCTCAGAATCCACAAGTTTGTATTTTAAAGCAAGTTGCTGGTGGATAATCCTGGCCACTTGGTTATGTCTGTGCAAATACTCGCCGTTAGCCAGACGAGAACATCCAGAGATAATATGTCTGATGGACTCACCCGGACGGTGGCATGCCCGACACACGTCAACCGTCCCATCCTTCATAATATGCCTCCGGTAGTTGTTCGTCAAGATAACTTCGTCCATAATCGCACAGACAAAACCTTCAGTTTCCCCGAAGAGGTCACCAAACCGTAGCCAGGCCACGGACGCCAGGCTATCTACATCAGGCCCATGAAGAGCCTGATAATAGCGCCCGTGAAGCTCCTTGCCTTTCCATACCTCCTTGCGGTCATCAGTAGTAAGTACTACAAGTTTGCGCCAGTTCTCTTTAGCCATGGACAACGGGGTGAGGCCCTTGTCCACTGCGACCACCTCTCGGTGCATCCCCACGTCGGATTCTAAAAAGTATTCTCTGAGGCTGCACACCTCGCGGTTGTGGAGAGTCTTAGCATTTAAAAAGCCTCGACCTCCACACTTCCGCGGGATGTACAGTCTCATCACCGACGAACGTGGGTGATGCATCCGGTTTGCGGTTAGCAGCGTACGGACCCTCCTGTCCAGGGCGTCGAGCTCAGTCTGAGTCCATTTGAGTATGCCGAAAGAGTACATCAAAACCGGCATGACCCAACCGTTGAAGGCGCGCACCTTATTTCCGCCCGACAAAAGGCTACTCAATACCTTTTTAAGGCGGCTAAAGAAGCGCTCCTTCAGCGATTGCTTCATGTCAGTAACGTTAATGCCTAACGCTTCCGACATACCCAAATATTTGTATGTTTCGGTTGAGGAGAGAGATCTGAGGTGTATGGAATCCGAGAGTTGAATCCCTTCAGATTCCATAATCCCCCCTCGCTTTACATGCATGACTGCACATTTGTCCACACCAAATTCCATCCTGATAGCGCTACTGAAAGTTTCAGTTACCTTCAGTAACTCCAACAGTTGCAAGTTGTTGGGGGCAAAGAGTTTCAGGTCATCCATGTAAAGAAGGTGAGATATGGCCTGACCACCTCTTCTCAACCGAAAGCCCAGGCACGAATCCTCCAGCAATGTGCTTAGAGGATTCAGGGCTAAGCAGAACCAAAGTGGACTCAAACTGTCGCCCTGAAATATTCCCCGTTTAATCCATATAGGCTCATCATTCCCCTGGATTGGTCGACATCCTGGATAGCGAAGGACCGTCTTCCATTGCCCCATACATGACCCAAGAAAGGTGCGTAGAGTTGCATCTATTTTGTACAACTCCAACACCCTCATGAGCCATGTATGTGGAACAGAGTCGTAGGCCTTCTTATAATCTATCCAGCATGTCGACAAATCCTTGTGGGATCGACGAACCTGTTGGCTTATGGCCATGTCTATGAGGAGTAGCTCCTTAGTACCACGGGACCCGTTCCTACATCCATTCTGAGAGGCAGACATAATTGTATTGCTCTCAATGTGTACATTAATTTTCGCTCTCAGGATGGATGTAAGAAGTTTATAGACCGTCGATAAACATGTAATCGGTCTATAATTCTTGGGTTCCGTGGGACTACCTGTCTTATGGAGCAGGTGGGTAACACCAGTTGTTAGAAACTGAGGCAGCGACCCAGACTCTAAGGATGCCTGAAATTGAGATGCCAGAAGCGCGTGTGAGCTACTATACCATTTAAGTCAGAAGTTATGCAGTCCGTCCGGTCCCGGAGATTTCCAGTTTGGTAACGGACGAACGGCTTTGGCTGCATCGAATGGAGTGATGGTTACTTTTTCCATGTCTGGTATAGCTTCACACACGCGTTCGACATCACGCATCCAGCCACCCTCAGTGTGACAGACGGGCACCGACCAGATGTTGCACCAGAATGCATTCGTGGCAGCAGCATCGGGGCGGAGCACGTCAGTCACATTTTGTTCAGGTCGCTCCCAAGCTCTATATACCCACCTCTCATCGCTCTGGAACATGCGGTTCTGCGAGTACCGGTCGACCCGACGCTTATACCGCCGAATACGATTGGCCCATGCACAAACCTTCTGCTTCAGGAAGTCAATGCGTTCCGTGACACGGGACATGTATTCTCGAGGACTGATTCCAGTCCCCGAAAATGCCCGCCTCACGAAGCGCATCACACGTGGTCTTGTATTGCCCTCCCTGAAGCAGTATAGTTTGCCAATGAGTGCTCTGGCCCCATCAATACGCCTCTCGATCCTACACTGCCAGGCCAGTACGGTAGGCTTTGGTCGAGTAGCTTCGTCACAACTTGGTAACTTTACATTTGCTAAACGACATGCCGCAACAGCCCCACAATACAGGATCGAGTGCGTATCAACGAGGTCCTCGCTGCTCTCAAAAACATTCTTAAGCAGCGAGTCTAGAGCACACACTAGCGCCCTATTTTTTTTTGTGCATAGGTAACCGTGATAAACGGGGTCTAAGTTGAGTCGGACTCGATCTATACTCGCGAAGCGCATCTTCCAGTGCGCTCCTCAGTCGATCGTTGCACTGGCTACTTACTGTGACAACCCTATCATCTGTCTCCTCATCAACATGATTGGACCGCGGCAGGTTTATATGAGAAGCCGATGGGATTTCTTCGAAAACCGGCGGTGCCGCAGTTTGTGTCGTAGTCGAGAAGATAAGGTTGCTCAGTACCTCTGAGCGCAGCCGATCAAGTGCGGCGTCGTCCAACCTGTGGTTGCGTTGGATGACCCGCACCTGATCCGACAATCGTTGAGCTGAGACGTTGACCGTTGGTTCCAGGTCCTGAAAAAGAGACAGCATCCTACCACGATACGCAGTGAGGTTAGTTCCCCCCTCTGTAGACCCGTAATATGCGCGCATGACGTTCTCGTTCATGGATTGAATCCATTTCATGCGCTGCACACAACCACCGGCAGCGGGGACCCGACTCGGGGCCGGTTGGCCCCTAAGTCCCAGGCTGTTCGGTGGCCGGCCTCTCCCCTGCCGACGTACAGGTGTTGGCGACGTCGGCGGGGAGAAATACTCGTCGCTCGAGCTCGACGCGGCTGCAGCCGCCGGTAACACTGGTGATCCGAGGTCCGGCGGCGGCGAGGCAGAGCTGAGCGGCGAGTCCGGGGGTGGATGGCGTGCGCGATGGGCAGCTGCTCTTGTTATCATTATTATATTTTCATTCTTATTGGTTTATTGTTGTATCATCATTTATTTCAGTGTGACATATTATGTCATCTGTCCAATCTTGATTCTTTTTTCTGTTTTGCTTAATTTTCCTTATTTATTCTGGTTATCTATAGTTTTTATTGTTTGTTTGTGTAAATAGTTTCTTCTGTTGAATTTGTATTTATTTATTATAACGGACAAAAACTGTTTAGAAAAATATTAAAATTCGTGAATGAATATAAACTTCTTGACGTTGAGAGTTGCCAGCTTATTATTATTATTATTATTATTATTTATTATTATCCCTAGTCACTGTCGGAGTCTGTATTTCCTGATAGCTACAACCTGGTGGTCTTAAGACAAGAGTGAATAGGTTACTTCTAGGCAAGCGTGCTCCATCGTCGACCATATCATCGCTTACCATCTGGTGAGATAGTGCAGGCCAAGCGCGAGCCTGTCGATGTTAAAAAAGCAACACTTCTATTGGTATTCTGTAGTGTGTACAATAGAATAGAATAGAAAAAAAGTCTTCTCGGTGTCGCTGGCACGACAGTCATTTATATTTGTTGGGCCCAAAACTTTGCCACTTCCACGATATCGTCGAATAGAATAGAATAGAATAGAATAGAATAATACTTTATTCTACACCAAAACAGTTAATAAACTTGTATAAATGAACTTTAATCTATGGGTACAATGGCGGTCTTATCGCTTATTGTGTAGATGTATGTATGCCGCCTTATTTAGTACCCAAGTTCTATCCGTCCGAAAGATAATTGGCAAGCAAAATACATGATCATACGTCGAAAGATTTCGCAAAGATTTGGCAACATCCTTCACAGCGGTAAGTTCAGTCTCTAAAAAGGAAACCATCACTCAAGTGGTTGGTCACTTACAATTGATGTAATATTCGGTGAACAGTGATGCAACAAAATATATGGTTAGCTGTAGGTATCCTATTATAACACCTCTCGCCAACGGAACGGAATATTGTTACGTCAGATATTCTCTTTGTTTAAATACATAATCTGTTTAGTTGCACAGATTCGCAATAACAGAAACAAAAGTTGTTTAAATAGTCATACGGACTGTAGAAACAAAAACATGAGATTAGTTTAAAACATCTTTGAGTTTTTGACGACTTCTGCTACTTCATCGAAGTGCCACTAGTGTATAACTATCATTACAGTCGGAAGATGTCAACAACTGGACAGAGGCCTCAGAAGCGCTGCGGCATCGGTCGATCCTGCTGTTTCTCATGGCCTTCACTGGGTCATCGGTTCACCTTGTGGGAGACCTTCCAACGTTACTACTTGACTTCCGCTTTCCTTATTATCATCCTACCCAAATCGAGTGGAACCATTAAATGTTCTTAAGCCAGTAATCCCTTGATGAATTCATATCAGCGGATTCTAAATTCCAGATCACATACGTCATGCCTCGGATAAATTCGTAACAGAGTTACCGCTCCCCTAGGCACTCAGGCAGGGCCTTCCCTGCCTGAGTGCCCAGGGGAGCGGACTAAAACCCACCCCTGTTAAGGAACAGGGGTGGGTTTAGTCAGTAAGAGTCTGACACGCCCTCCCACTCCACCCAGAGCGGGAGATGTCATTGGATGCCTTCCCAACCCAAAAAAAAAAACTTACGTCAGATCTGACACATTTAGCTGTCTATAAGACAAAACCTCCTTCAATTTATTAGTGAATACTTTACTACTATATTCTATCCTCCTTCCGGGTGCAAAATGTTGAATCTAGAAGCTGCTGATCAGTGTTTAACTTTTTAACCGACTTCTAAAAAGGAGGAGGTTCTATGTTCGATTGTATGTACTTATGTTTTTATTTTAATACATATCCACCGATTTCTCTGTTAGTTGTGGACCGATTTTCAAAATTCTTTTTTTTTATCCGAAAGAATGCAGGGTGTAAGGTACATGAACGCACATACGTGTACTAGTGATTCAGTACGCGTACAATTATTTTTTCATTTAAAATGTCTTTGGAATAGCTAGGTATAACGATTTTATACAGTTTAAAGTGAAAAATAATTTTTTTTTTTCAAAAATTAGGAATAGGCCGACGAAAAATTCCAACGCTAGGGGGTCCAGAATCATGTACTGAATCAATAGTACACGTATGTGCGTTCATGTACCTTACACCCTGTATACTCCCGAGGTGGTCCCATATAAATTTTATCGAAATTGCTTCGGCGCTTTTTGAAAAACTGAACAAAAACAAAAAATACGTATACATAGATGACGTTTTGGTTTTCTCCAATTACGACTATGTTTAAATTCCACGTTCCATGTTATTGGAGTTTGTAGTTCTGGGGTATACCAACAAAAAAGTGAAAAATAAAAAACTTTTTTACAAAAAAAAAAAGCAACCGACTTCCAAAAAATAATAATTTCGGAAGTCGGTGTCAAATAACGAAGAAATAAAATATAAATACGACTTCCGAAATTATAAAGTTATTTTTTAATTTTTAGTGTACCTATTTTCTTTTTTGGAAGTCGGTTGTTTTTTTCGTAAAAAAGTTTTTTATGTTACAAATGCAACAAGAGCTCTGTACTAATTTTAACCAAACATTTTTAAACTCGATACAGTTTGGCAAATGCTGTGTCGAGATTACAATCACAACTTTGCGTTATTGCAGACGCGAGATGTTGTCATGTCATAAGGTTCGCGTCAGTTTTTATAAATCACAGGAATACGCTATGAATGTGAGGTGCGGGCAGGTACGATACTTAAATTGGGTCATAAATAATGACGCATATTTTCTTTTTCCCTACTCAGTTTAGTGAATGCTCTTTGAGCCATGTGTAGTCAATTGTACTTTTTCATTAACCATTTATTTCTGTGTCACCTGCGTTGTAGTTGTGACGTCATTCAACTTGTAGTTAGTTGACGTTCCATGTTTGGTGGCTCATCAACCCGGTGATTCTTTTTGTTCGGCGTGCTGCGAATTATCAATAAAGCTGGCAACGTTTTAGGCATGCCCGCCGTATTATTATTTTACTCTTTGCATGCCCGCGAAAACGAGTTGTGCATGATCTGTCAAACTTAAAAATTTAAATTGACAGTTCGAACGTTCTCGAACACTAAGGCCAGTTTTTTTTTAAATATCGTTTTGAATTCGAAAGACGTTCTTCTTTTAAATTTTCCGTTGTCCTTAATTACTTTAGGTGAAAATAATAATGAGTTGGAAGGCGAGACTGTTTGTTTAAATAAAAGGTGAAAGTTGTTTTTTTTTTTGTTTACTAACAAAATGTTTGTTTTGTTAAATGTAGGTTTTCTCTAGTTGACGTTTCTACGGGAAGATATCTGTTTGGTTATAGAATCTTATAGGTATTTTTTCTTCAAACCATGCCTGATTCTTTCGAAGTAGAATCTCAAGATATCCAGAGAAGCCACGGACTATCGTCTCACTAATTCTTCTCCCGCATCGGAACGAACTGTATTAGAATAGGTTGGTAGGCTGCGGTTAATACAATAAGTAGGATTGTGGTGTTCACTATAACCACTAGTTAGGGCTTTGGGTTTGTAGTTAAACAAACAAAAATTCACATCTAGTGACCTCCTGGGGTAGATCAGGACTGTTCGAGGCTCCAGCACTGAATAGGGAATATGCATGAAAAAAATATTTGTTATCTTACCGGTTTATCCATGAATATACTAAAATAGAGTAGGAATAGTGAAAGCAGAATCAAAATTAATCGAAAATTAAACGAGATATAACAATTTTAAACTAATATATCTGTCCCTCTCTCGAAAACGCTATTTTCTATGGCAGTTGTATGGGCGTCATGTCCTTTGACGTCAAAGAACACGTCGGACTTCTCTTTCTAATTATCAACTTTAAAGCTTTATAATTTCGTCGCTGATGATGATATTTTGAAAATTCCTTCATATTTGTTCACTATAGATAATCAGTCTTTAATTGAACAATTAAAAAAATATCATGCATATTCCCAATTGTGCGGTACATTTAATTGTGTAAACCACAGATAAGTAAATAAAGAAAGCGTCTACACCATATAGGTTGTCAGTCAGCAAGGAGACACAACAGTGCTGATAGTCCAGGGTGCGCTGGGTCGTTGCGAAAGCGCGAATCGTCTCCTTTTGCTAGGAAGTAACGGTTGCGAAGGAGGGGGTGGAAAGGGAGTGGGAGGACCCAATCTTCCTAGCTGCAGCGGCTGCACCAGGCGGCGGTGGGCGTACAATAATCTCTGGTTACTAATTCAAGCCACATTGGTGACACACGGGTGACAGATTTGAGGAGTCTGTCACCGAGAAAGGCCGGAGACGCGGCGCCGCGCGCGGTGTGCTGTGTTCGCTTGCTCCTTTCAAAAGGAACATCTGAAGAGGATGACTGGGTCTGCATGAAGTCATGCGGGATATACCTGGCTGGGGGAACTTGACGAACTGCTCAAGTCTTAACGAGTCAGCCAAAGGTAACTAGGGAATTTTGAGCTTAGTCAGTAGGTAAGCCTGACAGGCCCCTCATTCACGAAAATTTCCACATGCAAATAAGGCTATTATAAATTCTAAACTTACCAAGAATTTAGATTTCAATGTCCTTGTCGCTTGTTCGATAAATCACCATGAAAAATTACAATATTTTAAGGATAATTTTATTTTTTATTTTTATAAATTTCCTGTCAATACAGCCTTTATTAGGAAACTACCTGCGAACACTTGTTTATGGTTTTCCCATGGTAATCTCCTAAATTGACGTGTTGGGAGAGAATTTACAAACGAACGCGTTTTAACGTTAAAACTACTTTGGTATTTGAATATGTCTACATCTTCAAATAGCAATGTAGTTTTACATGGTTTTAGTGATTTTACATGTCCTAAGAATCATAAGAATGCCATTTGAGTGAAGATACTGTTGTTTATTTTATGTTATAGTGTAGATTAGAGCGTGTAGATGAGAGAGCTGTTCCAAAAACTCGAGCTGGAAAGTGGGAATATTGGTCTCGCAGTGAACAGAGCAATAACAAAAGTGATGATAGTGGATCGAGCCAGAAAGCTAACAAATATTACCTGCAACATTCCTGGCATTAATATCGTCGACCACTACATAAACCTGGGCTCCCAAATTTGCAACGATGGCAGCTCTGTCCCCGAGATAAAAAGGCGAATCGGGATGGCAAAAGATGCTATGACAAGTTTGCACAAAATCTGGAAGAAGAGAGGAATTGGTATCAAAACCAAAATCAGACTGATACGAGCCCTGGTATTCCCTATCTTCCTGTATGGAGTGGATACGTGGACAATCAAAAAAAGGCAAAGGATTGATGCATTCGAAATGTGGTGCTGGAGACGAATGCTTAGAATACCGTGGACTGTAAAACGCACCAACGCATCGATCCTGACTCAGCTTCGAATAAAGACTCGCTTGTCCACCATATGCCAACAACCCATTCTTTCATATTTCGGCCACACGATGCGCAGAGGTGACGAAAATCTGGAGAAGTTGATTATGGTTGGGAACACCGAAGGCAAAAGATCGCGCGGCCGGTCACCGACAAGATGGACCGATCAAGTCAAAGACTCGTCCTCGTCAAAATTCTACACGGTCGTAAAAGACGCGCTAGACAGTAACTGGTGGAGGCAAATCATCCGCTCCAGATGCAACCCTGATGCTGACCACGATCCTCAGACAGAAGGGACCGACCACAGAGAGAGAGAGAGAGTGTAGATTAGAGTAGGCTTTAATTTGTTTTTATATATAAGGAACTTAGTTTTGTTATTATTAAAATGTTCATTTAAGTACTACGTACCAGTTTTTTACATTTTTCATATTTTAATATTATAAATAAGTTGATTTTAACACCACGCTATCGCATTAGGTATGTACACCTGTACCTAATCATAGTTTTAAGGGAGATCAATAAATAAATAAATAAAAATATTTATTTAGTCAGCTCTCTGATCTGACACTACAAAATCTGCATTTTATTTAGTTTTTCATCTTTATTTATTGCGTCTTTGCCGATATTTTATGGTTTATCATTCATTCTTCTTGTCAATCCTTCCGCATTACCGTGTAGGTTTCTACCAACCGGGAGTAGGGGAGCCGGGGGGAACGGGAAAAAGGGGGCAATGAGGGTCAATTCAAAATGATTTGAACCTTAAGCTTTACAGAATACGGCTATGTCGCACGGGGTTTAAGGCTCAATTACAGCTTCCGATTTGAAGGGACCCAATTTAGGAACAAGCTAACTAGGAAGTAGGAAACTAGCGATTACACTATTCTAAATTAGACTCCTAAATCTGAATCCATCGGCAGTGTTGTCAACTCTTACAAATTGAAGCCCCTAGACAGAATATCAAAAGTCGCTAGAAAGTCTCTAAAACTGATTCTACCAGGAGTGGACCAAAAAATTTTTCTGGGAAAGGGACCTTGTGAAATTAAATGAAATTTTAAACATAAGTAAAAATACTAATAGCACAAAGTCGCCAAATTGGCAATATTTAGCTCTAAACCGTAGTGATGCGATTACACTATCCTAAATTGTACAAAATTTAGAAAGTCAAATCGGGACCGGCAATCTTACTAAATCGGACACTAACTGCTCTAACTGCTATTACACCTTCCTGTTTCCTAAATCTCTTCCTGGGTCCCTTGAAATCGGCAGGTGTGAGCCTTTAGCTCAGCACTCAGGGAGTGTGGGACCACACTCACGCTCACGTCACGCTCGCATCACCGGGAGTGACACACGTGTCACAGGGGAGGGAATTTCCGGCATTTCGATCGAAAACGTGAGTATCTATATTTGTTAATTATGTGTATAAAATAATCTCAAAGCGTAGTACTGCAACTAAACTCATTTATTATAATATCTAATTAAAATAGCTAATTAAACTAATAAATAACTTAATAAATAAAATAAGTACAAGAGGCATAAAAAATCCGGTAGTGGTAAAGCTCATTGGGCATCAAAAAATTCGTCCACCTCGCTGTCAATGGGAAAAGTGCCCAGAACGCTGGCAGCATTGCCACGTTGAATGGCAATGCTGATTCGTTGGCCGAAAAAAAGGCCAGCCCTCTGGTCACGTGAAGAGTCGACTAAAAGTTTGCTGATGTCATGGAAAACTCGATGAGCACTCGGACCCCATGGCCCTAGTGTTTCAACCCCAAACGGCTCAAACATATAACTCCCAATAAGGTTGTTATATTTGCGCCGTTTGAGGTTTTCTGCACCTGTAGCAGCCGCCCCAGCACAGCCCGCCGTGCTAAGAAGATGAGATGGCGCAAGGGTGTCGACACATGTTGCATCCCACACCAAAGGCCTACCCATCTTCCAAGGCATTATTGTCATCCCGTCGGGCCTCTTTCCATCGTCACGTGCCAGGCCATGAGGTTCTAAAACGGCTGACACACCGGCGGTGACAAGAGCCCGACGGATGATGTCGTTAATGCTGGCGTGCCGTGCCATACGACCCGCGCTCCTACTGCAGGATAGGCCATGGTGTCCGAGATGGTCGACTGCTTCACCACATTGGCAGCGATGTGGAGCTCCGCAAGGAGCACCCAGACGCAGACATGTAGCGATCCGGAAGGTGGTGTCACTCAGCATAGTACCTATGTTGGGTGACGGCAGTGCCTGTAGCCAGAGGCCCGACTCCCATTCACCCACAGCCAGCAGGCGGGCACGCTCAGCAGTATTGGTTGACGTATTTAAGAGATTATTCCGTACCAAACTACAGAGCGGCTCGTCCCACTGCCTCTGGGAGAACGGGTTCTCGGGCAACGCCGTGTCCGGGCAAGCCATTTTCCAAGTGTTCATTGCGTCGGTCAAGCACGGCACTTCACAGTTAACCAGTGATGAAGTCAAAATTCTTTTGGTTAACTTTTCAGTGCTGTGGACCGAGGACAGGAACCCGGTAGGCTTATACTAGAAATTTTGCGGATGCCGAGCCCACCAAAACGAATAGGTAGTGTGGTTTGCAGCCACGCTCGGTCATCCAAGGCCACATTTAAAATGGTTGTAAGAGTGCATCGAATAATTTCATCAATTTTGTCCAGGAGATGTGAATGCTTCCATAAAGGGGAAGAGCGGAGAAAATATATAAAATTTGGTCCAAAACAGCAATATCTAATTAGGGTGAATGCCGAATGTAAATTTATTTTTGTGAGTCTGTCCGAAATATCATTAAAATGATTAATTTTTCCGTCAATGAATGGAGAAAAACTTTCTTCCAAAATAGGGGAACCTAGGAGGTGCAGTGAACTTTTTTCTAAAATTTTGATTTCTGGTGCAATTGTATTGAATTTATGAAGGGTCGATTGTCTTTCGGTATTGTCACAAAGAAAAATTTCACACTTCGAGTGGTTAAGGTCAAGTCCGATGGATTGAAAATGAGTCTTCAGGAATTGAAAGTCTTTTAATACGGTATCGACGTCACCTCCTAATGTTCCATCATCCAAATACCATACGTTAAATTTTGAATTTAGTTGTTGAATGACTGGATGAATAGCCAAACTGAAAATGACTGGCCCGAGAGGGTCACCTTGCTGGCATCCAACTGCAGATTCTAAAAGCTGTTCTTTATATAATAATTTAGAAGGGTGCCTGTAACATTGCCAAATAAAACCGAAAATTTCGGGTAGTTCTTTTTTTGCCTCGGCCAACAAAGTGTCCCTGTTGACAGAGTTGAAAGCGTTCTTAATGTCAACCTTGAGAATGACCTCACCCTTTTCAGAATTTAAAAAGGAAGATAGTGCCGTACATCGGCAGCCTCACAGCCCCTTCTGGAGCCAAAGCCAAGCTGTAGGGGCTGGAATTTGTTTGTAAGTCTGTCACTGTACAGTTTACAACAAATTTTGGCTGCCATACGCCTGTAGGTGCACCCGACGGCAATGGGACGAATGCCGCCGTCCTTCTTGCGCAGGGCACATAGGTTGGCCCCGTACAAGACATCGACGACGGCATCGTTCACGCCGCCGGAGAGCATTAGGTTGACTAGTGCCGCAAGCTCCTTCAAAAGCGACTCACCAGCATCCCCGGCGCCTGAACTCAATAGGTCCTTTAAGTGTTGCGGAGTCAGGCCGTCGAGGCCGCCGGCAGAACCACTTCGAAAAGAGCCCACGGCAGCAAGCAATTGGGGGGCTGAAATGTTAAAAACACAGGAATCCGGAACGGGGGTCTCAGGGGGGTCGGGGAAAGTGAGATCATTCGCAGGCGCTGGATGTTTACTCTCCAAGGCTGAGATTGTTTCTGGAGAGTAAGGCGCCACCACATCACTGCTGAATAATAGCCTGGCCGCTCCCCTAATGTCACCTTCACTTATTTTCGATTCCACATGCGAACATAGGCTTTTCTGTGAACGGTTATTAAATGGTGGTAATTTTGGATCTAAAATTATGGTCGAAATATTACAATTTTCTTTAATTTGATTTGTTAAAGTTTTTTTAGTTGCCAAATCTTTTTGAACTAAACTAAACTTATATTTATTAATGCAAGTTATTAGATTTTCAGATGTTTTTTGTATAATAATTCAAATCTAGCAAACAAACCGCCATTGGTGTAATAAGAGTCAATAGAACCCCATTCCCCGCTTCATCTTTCATTATGATAAAACTTTATAATTTATTTCAGATGCCAATGAACTGGACAAGAAAGACCTCTAAAGCGAGTTGGACTGGCATTGCACAAGTCCGAGGCCATGTGTTTTAATGGTCCTCTGAACGCGCCACCGGTGGGTTCCCAGATTACGGTAGTAGGGGTTCACATCGGCGTTGAGGGGACGACCTGGGACTCGTCCTCGACAGCCGGTGGAACTTCGTCGAGCACTTCCGACGTTTGGCTCCCAGACTGGAGAGGGCCCCCCTGCATTCAAGCGGCTCCTGCCCAATCTGGGGGGTCCAAACGCCTCCTGCCGGAGGCTCTACGTGGGGATCGTGCGATCCATGGCCCTTTACGGGGCACCGGTGTGGGCGCGCTCATTAAGGCGGCGGTCAGCTCGCCGGTGGAACGCGTCCCAAAGGGTCATGGCCATTCGCATGATCCGAGGATACCGCACGGTCTCCTGTGAGGCGCCGAGCCTCCTCGCCAGACTGTCGCCATGGGATCTGGAGACAAAGGTCCTCGCGCACCTCTATGAGTGGCGCGAGGAGGTGAAACGCCGGGGTGGTACTCCGCTGCCGCGACTCCTCGCGGCTCGGCGGACAGAGCGCCGGCAGGATCTCATGGTGACATGGAGAGAGCGACTGTCGCAACCCAGCGCTGGGCACGCCACCATTGCGGCGGTAGTGCCCCTCTTTGAGGAGTGGCTGGAGAGGCGCCACGGCGTCCTCACCTTTCACCTGACGCAGATCCTCACCGGACATGGTTGTTTCGGGAGGTTCCTGTTTCGCATAAGGCGGAAGGAAACGCCCAGGTATTTCCACTGCGCGGATCGCCCAGAGGACCCGGTGGAGCATACGGTGTAGGTCTGCCCTACTTGGGCGGAGCACCGCCGTGTCCTCGTGGATGCGATAGGCGGCTGCGAACTCTCTCACCCGGCCCTGGTTCAGGCCATGGTACGGAGCAAGAGGGAATGGGAAGCTGTCTCCTCCTTCTGCGAAGCAGTAATCGCAAAGAGGGAGGCGGCATGGGTGAGCGAGACTCAACTACAGAGTCGCCCTCACGCCCTCAGCAGCAGCCCTCGCAGGAGACGCCAGCGGCTTCCGGCGCCGCGAGACGATCTCCGGCCACCGTAATCCCGGGCCTGCGGCGAGTAATGGGTAGCTCACCATCCGATTAGCACCAGGTCCGAGAGTCGACGGCGCGTAGTGTTCCATGCGCGCCTCAAAGAATTGTTAGCAATAATGACGGGGCCCGTCATGGCCGATGCCTGCCCAGAGCTTGAGGATAAATTCGAAACAGAGTTACCTAGCCCCTGGGCACTCAGGACAGGGAAGGAACAGGGGTGTGTTTTAGTCAGTAAGAGTCTGACACGCCCTCCCACTCCACCCAGAGTGGGAGATGTCATTGGATGATTTCCCATCCCACAAAAAAAAAGCAAGTTGGACTGCAGGTCACCTGCAGGCAGCTGCTGTGCGCATTAGACAAGGCGTTTCAATACGCAAAGTTGCCAAGGAAACTGGTATTGCTTTCAGCACATTACAAAGAAGGATAAAGAAAGTTATATTCAAACCTCCAAAACTAGAGGCATGCCGTTTTTAAAGAAGAGCAAGAAAATATACTTACAGAGCGTATTTTAAAATTAAGTAATATGTTTCATGGGTTGATGATAAATCAACTAAGAAAAATAACATTACAATGTGCTGAAAATTTAAAGCTATCTCATAATTTTAACAGAGATATTATAATGGCTGGCAGATACTGGATCCAAGGATTAATTCTTATTTTTTGTCAAAAAATAGGATAATTTTGTTCCTTAATTCATTTTATAATTTTGAGTCGTATTCCGCCGTGGACTGATATTCATTTCCCCTACATGTGTGTAATTGTCAAAACTACTTTTCTGTTTTTCATTATAATAACTTTTAGGGGTATGATAGCCAAAAAAGACTTATATAACTCGATTCCTGATTAGTTATTAAAGATAAGTAAATGTGAACAAATTATAAGACATAATTGATTACAATAACGAGTTTTCCTTAAGGCCCTACTCACGGTCCAGTGGCGCCCTCATTGAATAAAAAATCGTAGCATAGCCTCACAGAAAATAAATATTAAAAAATCCAACTTCACGTTTGTTCCAAAGAGGATAAAGCATTTTTACGTTGTTAAAACAGGTCTCAAAATGTTTCGTATCCAAAGTAGTAGGCAAAAGTGTCAGAAACGGCCGTTTTTGGTAGTTTTGTCTACTACTTTGGATACGAAACATTTTGAGACCTGTTTTAACAACGTAAAAATTCTTTATCCTCTTTGGAACAAACGTTTTTTAAATATTTATTTTCTGTGCTATGCTACGATTTTTTATTCAATGAGGGCGCCACTGGGCCGTGAGTAGGGCCTTAAGTGACTCCCAATTCCCCCATCTCGTACTTCGTGTATAGTTGTGTAACTTTTTTTGGTGTACCTACCTACAATAAAGTTTATTCTTTTCTATTCTCTTCTGTTCTGTTCTATTCTATTCTAAGCTAAGTATATTGCTCCTTTTGTCAATAACTATATATTTAATCAGTTTATGAAAGTGGAAGTCAAACGATCACTATTTGGGATGGGACCCAAACTATAATGTTGCTGGATTGGAGGAGTCACTTGGTTCAATTAAACTCTTCTTAGATCTTGAAGACTATTTATTTACATTTCAAAATATGGTTCATAAAAGAATATGTTACACAAACAATATATATATAGTCGGTACAAGGTGTGGTACACGACAATGCTCAGTCGGTTCAAGGTGTGGAACACAACGAGACTTAGTCTGTTCAAGGTGTGGAACCCAACAAGACAAGTGCCTGTACAAGGTGTGGTACTAGACAATAGAGCGAAAGCCAGAGGACTTTCAAGCTCACTGAGTCAACTGCCGCTGAGTGACTGAATTTGACTGCCAGGGACGCCTATATTTATCACCCAAATTCCATGGGATACGTAGTGTAGCAAATGCAGACCCGGACAGCCAATACATTTTGAGAATTTCACAAATTAACTTGGACATTAACATTTGACCAATCACAAACATTTCGACATTCTGACGATAACCAATCAGAAGGGTTTTACAAATCTATTAGGTAATGAACACCTGCATATTTACTATTACATATTTACTGATCTTAATAACAACAAAACTGATATATATACATACTACAAAGTATGTATTCTATGGACAAACTGATTCTACGTTATATTCTACTTTTATATTCTATTTTTACATTATCACAAATCTATAAACTACAATAAAAACAAAGCAATTTTACATATGTATCTCGACATGTACATAATTTTACATGGTGGACTTCGAAAACTTTCCACTGTCTGTATCCAATCCATGAGAAGCATGAATTGGGACAACCAATCACTGACTAGCCAAAATTCCTAACTACGAGCTTTATTACTATTGGTCAATTTTAGCGCTGTGGCATGCACTACCTGCGCTATACAAAAAAGTTACCTCAGTGAGCTTAACATTAAAACATACTTTTATCCTTATTTCAAGACATTACTAAAACATAATAAGATATAATGAAAACATGACAAATAAACTAAATTAACTATAGGTATGAACTAAAGCGATTACGCTTCCTACATACATTTGTTTGAGCGTCCTGCACATTCCTCCCGCCGTGCGACGCTCGCCGCTGACGTCGCAGTTGTAGATGGTGCAGGATCGCTGGTCTCGGTCGGCAGGACGACTATCTTCTTCACCGGACGTCGTAAGGTTCCTCCTTTCGTGGTCACGTCCACCGTTCGTACCACTCCATCTGGGCCGGGAAACGTAGCACAGATGCGTCCTCTGATCCACATGTTCCGTGGAAGGTTGCCGTCCGCGATGAGTATTAGGTCACCGACTTTGGGAATCGTGCCTTTGGTGTGCGGTTCTCTACGGTTCCGTAGCTCTGGGAGATATTCTTTAAGCCATCTGGCCCAGAATATATCGGCGAGTCTCTGAGATGCGCGCCAACTTGCTCGTAGATGCAGGTCACTGTCGTTGAATTCACCTGGTGCTGCGATACGACCCGGACCTCCCAAGATGAAATGATTGGGCGTCAGGGCTTCTGGATCTTCGGGGTTCACGGATACGTGGGTAAGTGGCCGGCTGTTCACTGTGTGTTCGGCTTCAATGAGTAACGTGTGAAGCACTTCTTCGCTCGGGAAACGCTCGTTCAAAGTGGCGGCAAGTGCTGTCTTCACAGATCTCACCATGCGTTCCCATGCGCCTCCCATAAAAGGAGCACCCGGTGGGATGAATCTCCAGTCGATCATCTTCTTTGAGGCTTCTTCCGCTGTAGCTGCGAAGATGGCAGTCCGTAGTTCCTTCTCAGCGCCGTGAAAATTAGTCCCATTATCGGACCACAACTGTGTTGGACATCCTCGGCGCGCTATCATACGACGCAGTGCCATGATCGCCGAATCTGTGTTGAGCGATGCCACAAGCTCCAGATGAATGGCTCGCGTCGTGAGACAGGTGAATAGGGCGACGTATCTCTTCTGATGACTTCGTCCCACTGTAATGGTCATTGGCCCAAAATAGTCCAATCCAGCGAAGGTGAATGGCCTCTGGTGGTGAGCTAGGCGACAGGAAGGGAGATTCCCTGTCATAGGCTGCGGTGGAGAGGCTGCCTTCATGCGACATCGTAAACATTTACTGATAATGTTCTTGGCTGTAGGTCGTAGGCGGAGCACCCAATGCTGCTGACGGCATTCGTTGACTGTCATCTCGGTGCTTGCATGATGCAGCTGGCGGTGGACATGTTCGATCCACAATCGTGTTGCACGGTGATCTCCATCAAGGACCATTGGGTTCTTCAGATTCTCAGCGATGTCTGTCATGATGGCTATTCTGCTTTTCAGTCGAATCTCTCCATCTATGAGTTCTATGCTCAATGTGTGTAGGCGACTGCTTCGTGGTAAGGGTCTTTTGTTCTTCAGAGCTTCTATTTCTTCCTGGAAGGATTGTTCTTGTGAAGCTTGCAGGATCAGATTCTCGGCCTTACGAAGAAATTCAGTGGAGAGAGGTAAGTAAATGTTTGTGGTCTCTCGTCTCTCTGCCACTTTGACTGGCAATGTTCGTTTGTTCTTCTTCCAATCAGGATCGTTGCTGTCGTTCTTTTTAGTTCTTTTGTAGTTGATATTTTGTCTTGATTGGCGACAGAGGTGCAGGAACTGCAGCATTCGTGCTGTAGATCGTAAGTATCTCTCCCAGCGTGAGAATCTATTGACGTCCGGTATTGCTTCACTGATTTGTACGTTCTTGTCAGTGAAGGCACAAGTTCTCTCTTCCCCTGTGATTATGACAGGGTTCTTCTCGTCGGCTGGCCACGTTTCTGGGGAACCGAGAAGGAATTCTGGGCCGTTGAACCAACGATGATCTTGCCCGTAGTTCTCTGGTACATCTCTTGTAGCGTCGTCTGCTGGATTCAGTTTGGTCGGCAGCCAGCGCCATTCGTTGGTGGAGCTATGTTCCTCGATCGCTGCGATGCGATGAGCTACATACGGCTTGTAGGTTCGAGACCCGGTTCTGATCCATGACAGTGTAGTTCTGCTGTCGGTCCAGAACGTGGTTGACTCTGGCGTTTTGACGTTTTCATCTCGCCATAATAGTGCAGTTTGATATCTTCCTTCTGGAGTTCTGGTCGTATGTTTCTGAAGGATTCGGAGTGCTTTTTCTTCGGGATCGTTGATGGGCTTCTTCGGATTGACTTGTATGTTGTCTATCGTGATGTATTCTTTCACCAGTTCATGAAGTTCGTCGTCTGTGTTGGCGTATCTGATGAAGTTTACTCTGTGGCCAAGTGTTCGCGTGTGACTGCCATGCAGGACCCAACCCAATGGTGTTAGTGAGGCCACTGGTTGGTTCTTTTTCCCAGTTCTGACCTCCGTTGCGATGAGGAGATCCCAATTGTCTTGGCCAATCAGAAGTCTAGGTCTTGCATCTTCTGTTACTATCTCTCTGGCGATGTCATGAAGATGTTCACAGTCTCTGACTGCTTCTCCAGGGATCTTCTGTGCGGCCAACTCTAGCTGCTTGATTGTTCTCGCTCGTAGCTTGCGTTCGGACGTGTGAAGTCCTTTGATGACGAAGTTCACTCTTCGAGATGACACGTCGACTGTGGGTTCTCCGTCAAAGGATGCTATTCGAAGTGGTTCACTGGATCCTTCTGCTCCGATTTGATTGGCTAGGCTCTCATCGATCAGAGTTACGGTAGAGCCGTCGTCAAGGAGCGCGTAGGTATTGACAGCTCCCGCCGGTCCAGAAAGGTGCACTGGTATTATTTTGAGAAACGATACTCTCGGTGTCCACATTGAATGGACCTTCTCTTGTTCTTTTTTGGAGCTATCGGTTTCTTCTTTCTTCTTGGATGCTGCACCATTGGAGTGTAGCCTCTTGTGATGTAAGTGCACACAGTTGCCTATCTCGCATCTCTTTGGTTTACAGCTGTGTTGCTTTGTTCGAAATCTGAGGCAGCGAAAACACAGGCGATGCTTCTTTGCGATGTCCCATCTTGCATCAGTAGTTGCCTTCTTGAATTGGTCGCATTCCACGATGCTGTGCCCTTGACGATCACATAAGCCACAATTTGGTTTGCTTGCTTCTTGCGTGGCATGTACCCGCTGCTGACGTCGCTGCATGTTCTGAGGCGTTGGTGTTGTTGCAGCGATGTTCTCAGGCAGTGCATACGGGCTGCACATCTCTGCTTCTATCTTGATGAATCGGGTAAACTTCAGCAGATCAGGTTCGGTTCTGGGTTGTTCTGCTGAAAACTGGTACCATTGCCTTTTCAAGGTCGGTGTGAGCTTTTCAACCATAGCCTTCGTGACTTCTGGATTGAAGAGATAATGCCCGCAGTTGAGTGCTCGCAGAGTACCAATGATGTTTTCTACTTTGGTAGCGAAGGTGCAGACTTCACGTGGAGATTCAGTGAGGCGAGGTAAGGTTCGTAGTCGCTCCATCTCGGCCATGGCTATTGAGTCTGGCCGACCGAAGCGTAGCTCGAGTGTCTTCATGACTTCGTACGGGTCAGCGTTCACTATTAACAGACCCTGTACAGCTTCTTTTGCTATTCCTCGAAGGCTTCTTCTGAGTCTTGACATATTTTCTACTGCTGACAATCGATGCGCTGTCTCACAATAGGCGGCGCGGAAAGTGAGCCAATCTTGATGAGCTCCATTGAAGCAGGGAAGTTCAGAATGCTTCATTGGCTGTTGGTACTGTGCGGTCTGCACAGCTTGCGTAATTGCAGCAGCAAGTTCTCTCATGTCCGTCCTTGTATCTGGGACGACTAGTGCTGTAGGTTGTTGCGCGACGTGGACTGATGGCGTATACGGCGGCACCCAGGTTGCAGTGGCAGGTTTCGACGTGTAGCTGTGATGCGGCGCCGTAGTGTAGATCGGTTGCCATGATGTGTTCGGTGCCACGTGCGTAGAGTTCGATGGCCAGGGCACGCCGGGTTCTATTGGCGCTGGCCTTGGTTGCGGTTGAGCAGGCACGTAGTTCGGTTGCCAGGATGCGGCGGTGATCACTGGCGGCGGGTTCAAGTGTGGCTGCGCAGGCGCGGGGTTCGTCTGCCAGGAGGCGGCGGCACTCACTGGCGGCGGGTTCGGGTGCAATTGTTCGGTCGCAAAGTTCGGCTGCCAAGAGGCGGCGGCACTCACTGGCGGCATGTTCGGGTGCGGCTGTTCAGTCGCAAAGTTCGGCTGCCAGGAGGCGGCGGCACTCACTGGCGGCATGTTCGGGTGCGGCTGTTCAGTCGCAAAGTTCGGCTGCCAGGAGGCGGCGGCACTCACTGGCGGCATGTTCGGGTGCGGCTGTTCAGTCGCAAAGTTCGGCTGCCAGGAGGCGGTGGCACTCACTGGCGGCATGTTCGGGTGCGGCTGTTCAGTCGCAAAGTTCGGCTGCCAGGAGGCGGCGGCACTCACTGGCGGCATGTTCGGGTGCGGCTGTTCAGTCGCAAAGTTCGGCTGCCAGGAGTCAGCGGCACTCACTGGCGGCGGGTTCGGGTGCAACTGTTCAGTTGCAAGGTTCGGCTGCCAGAGGGCGGCAGCGACCACTGGCGGTGGGTTCGGTTGCGGGGGCCTGGTGCTGACTCCCGCCGGTAAAGTCGCCGGGATGTCCCAGGCTACGGCGGTCGTCACTGGAACTGCAGGATCGATCGACGACTTTACCTCAGATTGATAAGGTCTGTTGGAGATGGCGAGCAGCTGACTTGAATGGAGCCAATTAGTCACTCGATGATCATTTCCAGCTTCCGAGGCGACGGAGGATACGTCTTCATCAGTTGACTCAGCTTCGATTTCGGCTAGGCGCGCGGCCGCTAAATTGGCTAATCGTTGTGCCAGCTCTGCTTTGGCCCTGGCTACGCGGCGCGCTTTTGAAGTTTTATCACTCTTCTGTGACGTAGGTTTGCTGCGGCGACCACTTTCTTTGTTCTCAGTTGTGACGTCTTCTTGCGCGGCGTGTTTAACTGTAGACGCGGTGGCGGCTGGGGCTTCCAAAGTGTTGGCCGTTGTTCGCGTCGCTTCTGTAGCGCTTGTGTCAGTCGTGGCTTCTGTAGCGGTTTCCGTAGCAGTTTCCGTCTGTTCTGTAACTGTAGTCGACGCCTGGCCGCCTCGTTTTCCCGTAGACCTCGTGACTGGCATTGTAAATTCTTCTCAATAATGAATCTTCACAAATAATCTTCAATAAGTTCGCTGGAGTCTTTTCTATAGTGACTTTCCTCAGATCCGGCGCTCGAAGGACCAATATTTGGGATGGGACCCAAACTATAATGTTGCTGGATTGGAGGAGTCACTTGGTTCAATTAAACTCTTCTTAGATCTTGAAGACTATTTATTTACATTTCAAAATATGGTTCATAAAAGAATATGTTACACAAACAATATATATATAGTCGGTACAAGGTGTGGTACACGACAATGCTCAGTCGGTTCAAGGTGTGGAACACAACGAGACTTAGTCTGTTCAAGGTGTGGAACCCAACAAGACAAGTGCCTGTACAAGGTGTGGTACTAGACAATAGAGCGAAAGCCAGAGGACTTTCAAGCTCACTGAGTCAACTGCCGCTGAGTGACTGAATTTGACTGCCAGGGACGCCTATATTTATCACCCAAATTCCATGGGATACGTAGTGTAGCAAATGCAGACCCGGACAGCCAATACATTTTGAGAATTTCACAAATTAACTTGGACATTAACATTTGACCAATCACAAACATTTCGACATTCTGACGATAACCAATCAGAAGGGTTTTACAAATCTATTAGGTAATGAACACCTGCATATTTACTATTACATATTTACTGATCTTAATAACAACAAAACTGATATATATACATACTACAAAGTATGTATTCTATGGACAAACTGATTCTACGTTATATTCTACTTTTATATTCTATTTTTACATTATCACAAATCTATAAACTACAATAAAAACAAAGCAATTTTACATATGTATCTCGACATGTACATAATTTTACATGGTGGACTTCGAAAACTTTCCACTGTCTGTATCCAATCCATGAGAAGCATGAATTGGGACAACCAATCACTGACTAGCCAAAATTCCTAACTACGAGCTTTATTACTATTGGTCAATTTTAGCGCTGTGGCATGCACTACCTGCGCTATACAAAAAAGTTACCTCAGTGAGCTTAACATTAAAACATACTTTTATCCTTATTTCAAGACATTACTAAAACATAATAAGATATAATGAAAACATGACAAATAAACTAAATTAACTATAGGTATGAACTAAAGCGATTACGCTTCCTACATACATTTGTTTGAGCGTCCTGCACAATCACCTACCTATTTAAAATAAACACATCTTCCGCTCTAAATAAATGTAAATAATTAATACGAAGTTGTAGAATCTAGCTAACACAATAACATAATAATTCTTCGTATCTCATGTTAGCATTACAAATGCTTCGTGATTTATATAAATAAATATTCCTTTAACATAAATAATTCAACTATCTTAGGTACTTAGGTATAAAATACAGGATACCTACTAGAGGTGCACAAGGTCATTTTGTATTAGGTTTCTACTTTTTACCTGACTGTGGTTTAGCATAGAAGGAGGGTTTTGGTATCAATTACTGGCCCTAACTCACTCAGGCTCTGACATTTCTGAATATATCGGGTGTAAAAAGACAGTTTCCGAAGCCGAAAGCCACATATTCTACCCATTATTTGGATCATTTTTTTCCACTAGGCCATACCTGGAAAACCACTGGTTCTGGAGATATGGAAGGTCAAAGTCGCTTTTTTTTAACTTTTTTACGAAAATTAATTCTAAGTGTTTACTAAACTTTCCAAACAAACATTACCAGAATTTTAGATTTTTTTTCGAAATTACGAATTTGCAGTTACTAAAACGCAATGAAGATCAAACGTATCCGACAAGTACCTACGTGGCTTAGAGCGGGGTTTAACTCTACTTGCCTGTTTTTCATACCTAAAAATAAAAGTCGTTTCCCAGCAATAATTTTTGGGCAAAACTAATTTGATAGACGTACAAAAAAAAAAGACGTACATTATGCGAAGAAGCGAAGAACCGTCCTCCATTCCATTGCCCCACTTTACACAATTCTAGCACCCTCATGAGCCATGTATGAGGCACCGAGTCATAGGCCTTCTTATAATGTAAGATCCAAAATGTCGACAGATCATTTCGGAAACGACGAACCTGTTGGCTAATGGCCATATCGATGAGGAGTAGCTCCTTAGCACCGCGGGACCGAATGCATGCATCCGGAGCTGCTACATCCATATTGAGAGGCAGACATGATACAGTTAGGTCATAGCAAAATGTTTTTTTTTTTGCGTGGATTTACATCTACTTACTTTTATTGAATATTAGATGTTATTAATTTGTACTTTTTGTTTTAACTGTTTTATTTTTAAAGACTAACTTATTGTTTTAATTATAAACAACATCATTCAATTGTTTCATTTTATTTTTTATTTTTTTTATTAACACAAACTTATTTATCACTGGACGGCAAATTATTATACATTTATGTCGTTTCCTACACATTAAAATTTATCTATTTATCTGTAAGTATATTTAACACCCTTAAAAACTGATTCACATTCGTACTCTTCAACGTAAGGTTCAGTTGAAAATTAGCGTCAGGCAACTACTAGTTGTCTGGCATTTTGCTGAACTGGACCTATTTGGCGCAGCCGGGAGACACACAATATATTGTATTTTTATAATATTTATTTTAATAATATTATTTTTTTTATTATTTTTATATATATTTTTTTTTAATAATATTTTTATTTTATTTTAATAATATAATTTTTATAATATTTATTTGTACCTACATTGTGTGTATCTGTGTGTGCCAAATAAAATAGTTTTCTTTCTTTCTTTTATTTTTATACAACACTAACTGCTGCCCGCGGCTCCGCCCGCGTCTATGTTGTAAACTATCCAAAGGGAAAACTCTCCCGGGATGAAAAGTATCCTATGTCCTATTCCAGGACATGGTCTACCCGTATGCCATGTGCCATCTAAATCCGTACAGCCGTTAACACGTGAAGAGGTAATAAACACACTTTGGCATTTAAATATTAAGATTTATTTAAATAATTATTATTATAGGTACTAAATTATTTTTGTAAAACCTCTTTAAACGACATTTCTTTCAGGCTGCAGTATACAGGGTGTAAAAAGACACATTATAAAGCGGTCAACTACGCATACTGTACATCTACACGTCTACAAAGTAGCTTTGCGCAAAAATTATTGCTGAGAAACGACTTTAAATTTTTAGGTACCTATGAAAAAAAAGCTATTTTTTATTGTGCCCAATGTAACGCGAACCCAGGCGAGCGGCGTTAAGCCCCGCCCCTTCGCTCTAAGCCGCGTAGATATTATGACGGATACGTGTGATATTCATTGCGTTTTCTAACTTCAAATGCGTAATTTGTTAGAAAAATCGAAAATTCAGGTAATGTTTGTTTGGAAAAAAGTTTAGTAATAACTTAGGGAATTAGTTTTCGTGAAAAAGTAAAAAAAAAAAAACGAATTTTACCTCCAATCTCTCCAGAACTAGTGAATTCCCAGGTGTGGTCTAGTGGAAAAAAATCATCCAAATAATGGGTAGAATATGTGGCTTTCGGCTTCGGAAACTGTCTTTTTACACCCGATACCGATACTTACTCTGGAACAGGCCACATACAACTGTCCGTGGCAGAAGCAATCGTTTCTTAAATCTATGCCAGCTACTTTTAATGTTTGACGCTGTGCCTTATTAATAGTCATCGCGTAGCACAATTTGACTGGGAATTGGAAACGCTAAAATTGAATTTGGTAATCTGACGGTATCTTAGGGATCCGTGGTATAAAACAATTCCTTCTTGATTCACACCAGTTAAAATGCTTGCCTCAATTACGTGTTTATGTTGAGTCCGTTCCTGAAATTTGGTTCCATTGCATAATTTAGGAGGGTTGAGGTTCCGGAGTATAATGATCGGCACACCTACTTTCAGGTGCAAACTATGAGGTAGAATTCCAGGCGGCTCGAGAGAAGTCCCCTCTTTGAGGAGTGGCTGGAGAGGCGCCATGGCGTCCTCACCTTCTATTTGACGCAGGTCCTCACCGGACACGGCTGTCTCGGTAGGTTCCTGTGTCGGATAAGGCGGGAGGAAACGCCCGGGTGTCACCACTGCTTGGATCGTCCAGAGGACACGGTGGAGCATACGGTCTTGGTCCAGGCCATGGTACGGAGCGAGAGGGAATGGTAAGCAGTCACCTCCTTCTGCGAAGCAGTAATACTCGCGAAGGAGGAGGCGGAACACGTGAAGGAGACTCAACAGAGACGCTCCCTGTAGCCGCCGCGGGAGACGCCCTGGGCGTCGGGGGTCGCAAGCCGATCTCCGGCCACCGTAGGCGCGGGCTTGCGGACAGCGAGTAGTGGGTAGATCACCGTCCGATAAGAACCAGGCCTGAGAGTCGACGGCGCGTGTTCCTCGCGCGCCTCAAAGAGATGTCAGTCAGCAGTACCTGATGGGGCCCGTTAGTGCCGATGCCTGCCCGGCCCTGCAGTCTCGACATTGATAGCGATCGCTATCTCCTAACGATCGGTCGCTACGTCGGAAAAATGATTTATTTTCTTGAAATATGTACAGAGACCAGCAGATCAGTTGATCAGTTTTCATGAAAAATAGTGCTTACAAGTTAAAATTTACGCCGTCTCTGTACATATTTTAAGAAAATCAATTATTTTTCCAACCGATTTACCGATCGTTAGGACATAGCGATCGCTATCAATGTCGAGACTGCAGGCCCTGGGGTCGCGGATAAATTCGAAATAGAGATGCCGCAGCCCTTGGCACAGAGACAACTGAAAGAACAGAGGTGGGTTTTAGTCAGTAAAATTCTGACACGCCCCCGGCTCGACCAAGAGCGGGAGAAGTCATTGGATTATTTCCAAACCCCAAAATAAAAGAAAAGGTGGTACGGGGAAGACATTTTTAATAAATTTGTTATTATCAACTGTAAGAGGCGGCAATAATATTGCAATTGCAGTTGTTTCATCAGGTATCGCAGAAACTTTGATTGATGGAGGTAAAACGGCACATTCTCTGATTATATTAGACGACAAAATTAAGTCATAACGAACTGATTCGGGGGTAAGTTGCTGTAAATCAGCCGTGTAGGGGACCAAAGTTGACTCACTTTCTATTGCGTCAACATTCAGTAAATTAGTCGAATCAACTGGAATCAATAGGTACGTCAAAATGTTCTTCATCAAAATCTCCATTAAAACGCATTATTTGTCCTTATTATAAAACACATAGTCGTTACCATAAAATGATTACTTACCTACTTACAGCCTTCTTCATTTGTAAGAACTTATAAAATTTAGATATGATTGTTGTTTGGCGCCGACTCAAAATTAGTTTATATATAATTTGATATTATAAGTAGGTAAATAAGCTCAATCAAGACTTAAAAGGTTTATTTATTTTTTGCTTTTTAGTTCTTTTTCGTCGGTTAATTTTTTGTTAATTTTTTTTTTTTTTTATTTGAAACAAAATTATGAATCTTGGAACAAAAGTAACACAATCACCTAGTAACTATATGTATACATACACATATAAACCGACTAAGCTCAAGTCGAACCGCCTTTCGAACTTCTCGAACGAAATACGAATTTAACCTAACTCCTAAGTAAGTTCAACCAACCAACACAGTTCAAAGACACAATCCAAACAAAAACAATCGAACCGGACGAATCAAGGAATCAACGAATTTACGAAACGAACGAAATATGCGAAGTGCGAACTGCGAACACGACAACGACGTAAACCTAAACTCTAAATTCTCAGTAAAATTTTTAGATTATCGAACCTAAAGAAAGAGGTCCGCAACATGGGTTTCTGTTGGCACACGTGAGGAGGTAAACGGGTGTTTGCTGCTAGCCAAATTCGCTAGGGTTTCGTGTGATAGTTATTCTTCCGCGGAAAATTTTAACACCGCGATTCAGGAATCAGCGTCATCAGTACAACGCCATCTATCGACCCCGTTGTAAACAATCGAAATATTGGGCATTATGACGCTAAATAAACACTTTATAAGCGACGAAATAAAAAGGAGGAGGTTCTCAATTCGACCGTATATAAACCTCAACACCTCAACCCCTCAAGCCTGTAACCAGCCTTCCTTGAAAGGATGGTTACATAATCAGCTCAGTGGCAAGAGAAATGATGAAGGATTAGCCGCCGAGTATTCAGAGTAATATAAGATGACGCGAGCCACAAAAAATTATAAAATAAAAAACTTTCTAACAAAAAATTTAACCAACGAAAAAGAACATGGCTTTGACTACCCGTCACGACTGGAAAACAGCTACAACTGACCTCGGGGACTAACGCCTTGACGTGCTTTCCGAGGCACGGAGGAGTCTCGGTGTGTGAAGGATGGTCACCGATCCACGCACCTACCTCGACACCTAGTTGCTTTAACATGTAAGATCGATCAATTTTATTTTCTTGGTGGGAAATCATCAAATAACTTCTCCCGCTCTGGGTGGAGCTCAGGGCGTGTCAGACTCTTACTGACTAAAACCCACCCTTGCTTCTTTACTTGCCTGACGCCTGTGCCAGGGCTGCGGTGACTTTCAAATTTACCCACAACCCAGGCAGGAAATCGAGCCCTTTTTATTTTCTGCGTCTATTACTTCTTCACCTGGACCATGATGTCCTCCACATTCACATTACCTAAATTAAATCTTCTTTCTATCTTCTTCTTTAGAAATAAATACCAGTTGTCACATTTATGGCGGAGTATCACTTGAGAACAGCTCGGGTGAACAAGGTTTAATTAAAATGATAGAAAAATTCAGTAAATTTACCGGCTACAAATAAATTGAACTCGCACCAAGCCGGGTCGAGTCGCTTGTTAATCAATAAAATTGAACCTGAGTTCAATTTTTCCAAAAATAATATTTTTGTATTATAATATGTGACCTTAGAATGAAAGGATGCGCTAATATACCAGCCCTTGTAACGAAACCATAGCGACTTTTAATTCGACGCCAACGCCATCTATCGCGCTGGAACTAAAGTACCAACCGCTGGGTAATTCAAAGAGCAATAAATAATATGATTTGGTCAGCTCTAAAATGTATTTTTTTTTCAGCAAACAACGAGTATTGAGCTGCTTATAGTGGTCAGCAAAAAATGATTAAATGGTCAGCGGTACATACCTACCGCGCCAGCGATACATAGGTACCTTGCCTAGGGGTTGAGGATAAATTCGAAAGAGTTACCTCGCCCCTGGGCATTCAGGGCAGGGAGGAACAGGGGTGGGTTTTAGTCAGTAAGAGTCTGACACGCCCTCCCGCTCCACCCAGAGCGGGAGAAGTCATTGGATGATTTCCCACCCCACAAAAAAAAAAGCGATACATACCTATATCGCTACTTCAGGCACATATATTACTTCGGGGTACAAAGGTCTTAGAAGCCAAAATAGCAACTTCATTCATAACTTCTTTTTACCCTTTTTTTTTGACATAAATTAAAATTAAATAGTGATAAATATTTGTAGTTAAATGTATTTTAATGCCGAGAAACAAAATGTTAAGTAAACCTTATATTTTATAAGATAGGATGGATATACGGCCCAAAATTTTAAATAAAACGGTTCTTCAATGACTGCTTTTTACAATGATTTTTGTGAGTAAATCTACAGGATGTAAAAAGACACATCACTAAGCCGTCAACTAGGTACGCATATTGTACCTACATATAACAAAGTAGCTTTGCGCAAAACATATTGCTGGGAAACGACTTTTATTTTTAGGTATAAAAAAAAAACTAATTTTTACTACGCGCAATGTAAAGCGAACCCAGGCAAGTGTAGTTAAGCCCCACTCTTTCACACTAAGCCGCGTAGGTACTTGTCGAAAACGTTTGATATTCATTGCGTTATTATATCTTCAAATGCGAAATTTCAAAAATTCGAAAAAATATAACGAAAATTCGGGTAATGTTTGTTTGGAAAAAAGTTTCATAATAACACTTGGAAATAATTTTCGCAAAAAAGTAAAAAAAAAATTGCGACTTTGACTTCAATATCTCCAGAACCAGTGGATCCCCAGATGGTCTATGGCATCAATTCTAACTGAGACAGATGTATTGATGATTTTAATGATTATAATTCTATAAATACATACTTGCTACGGCCGTGAATCTAATTTTGACCCCGATACAAAATGATACTGACCTGCAATTTGCAAAAAACGTAAGAAAATTTGAATTTCGCGGGCTATCCTGGAGCTTCCACCTTAATAAACCATGACATCGACAACCCATCAGTGGCTGACTCAATTACATGTGACCTCACCGATTGTTTTGATCTCATTCCAAATAAAGAAACTCTGCTCAAAATTCTAAATCGAAACATATGAAGCATAAATCGTAATATGCCTGGTTTTAATATCCTGTTAGCACAATCGAGAACTATGTGAGACATACCATAATTATTCTCACGGAGTGCTGGTTCCTTTGTACATCAAATCTCCCAGTCAAAAACGGCCGTTTCTGACACTTTTGCCTACTACTTTGGATACGAAACATTTTGAGACCTGTTTTAACAACGTAAAAATGCTTTATCCTCGTTGTAACAAACGTGAAGTTGGATTTTTTAATATTTATTTTCTAGGCTATGCTACGATTTTTTTTTCAATGAGGGCACCACTTGGCCGGTAGTACGGCCTTAATATAAAGACGCACCCGTTAATTGATACCCATAATAAGATAAACCACTTTTTTTGCTAGCGTTGGCACAACATTGGCTCAAAAAATAACAACTCAACAACAAACCCACATGTACCACCCACCAATTCAACTTTGCCTCATTCCATGGTTATTTTGCCCACTGGTGAAAAAGATATAGCCGCGATTATCTCTTCCCTGAAACGCGATTGTGCCGTCGGGTGGGACAAAATTTCCTCAAATTTTCTCATTGCTCATATTATTAATCTTTTAGTAACTCCCATCACCCATGTCTGCAACTTGGCAATAGAATCCGGTATCTTTCCAATTGCTTTTAAAAACAACTCATCCATGCTATTTACAAGAGTGGAGACCGATGCTGTGTTAATAACTAAGACCTATAGCTATTTCGCCCGCCTTATATAAAATACTGGAACGGCTTTTGAACAATAGATTGATAAAATATCTTGAGTCAAATCACCTACTTTCGCAGTCCCAATTTGGTTTTCGTGCCGATAAGTCGACGGCCATGGCTGTACACGAGCTAACTAATTTCATTGTTTCCAATTTGGATGATAAAAAAAGACTATAGCTATCTTCTTTGACTTGGCTAAAGCCTTTGACACGGTGTCGGTTCCAATCTTCCTACATTAAGGGCCTACCTCCCCATAAGTGGCGCCCTCATTGAATAAAAATTCGTATCTTAGCATAAAAAATAAAGAAACCCCTCAACCCCCGCGGCTAAATCCGGGTTGTCAAATTGAACCCCGACGACAACCCGGGTTGACCAGCCGATTTTTTATTTTTTTTTTCTCTTTAATTTTTTTTTTTTTGTCCGACTCACCAGTGAGTCGCGCCGGAAATATCGATGGTTTGGTTAGGTTAGGTTAGGTTACCTGTGAAGCAACAAAAAAAAAATTAAACACACAAAAAAAAAATTAAAGACAAAAAAAAAACAAAAAAAAAATTAAAGAAAAAAAAAAAAAATTAAAGAGAAAAACAAAAAAAACAACAAAAAAAAACACCAAAACCAAAAAAAAAAAAAAAACAAAAAAAACAAAAAACAAAAAAAAAATACAAAACCAAAACAAAAACAAACAAAAACAAAAACAAAACAAAAAACAACAAACAAAACAAACAAACAAAAACAACAACAAACAAACAAAAACAAAAAACAAAACAAAAAACAAAAACAAAAAAACAAAAACAACAACAACAAACAAACAACAAACAAACAAACAAAACAACAAACAAACAAACAAACAAAAACAATAAACAAACAAAACAACACACCAACAAAAACAAAAAACAAAAACAAAAAACAAACAAACAAAAACAAAAAACAAAACAAAAAAAAACAAAAAACAAAAAAAAAATTAAAGAGAAAACAAAAAAAAAAAAAATCGGCTGTCAACCCGGGTTGTCGTCGGGATTCAATTTGACAACCCGGATTTGGCCGCGGGGCTTCACAGGTAGAATCGTAGCAAAGCGTAGAAAACCGAACAGAGCTGCATTATTAAGTCATTTCTAAAATAGCTTTTACAACCTTTCTACGAAGTAGATATTGGGCATATGTGATATTGGGTTTTTTTTTTTTTTTTTTGGGGGGTGGGAAATCATCTTATGACTCTTTCCGCTCTGGGGTGGAGCGGAAGGGCGTGTCAGACTCTTACTGACTAAAACCCACCCCTGTTCCTCCCTGCCCTACGCGCCCGGGGGCGAGGTAACTCTTTCGAATTTATCCTCCACCCCCGGGCAGGCACTGGCCGTGGCAGGCCCCGTCCTTTGCTGACAACTCTTTGAGGCGCGCGTGGAACACTACGCGCCGTCGACTCTCGGGCCTGGTGCTGATCGGACGGCGAGTTACCCGCTACTCGCCGTCCGCAGGCCCGGGTCTACGGTGGCCGGAGATCGTCTCGCAGCCCCTGGCGTCTCCTGCGACGGCTGCTGCTGGTGGCGCTAGGGCGACTCGGTCTCTGTTGAGTCTCCCTAACGTGTGCCGCCTCCCTCTTCGCGAGCATTACTGCTTCGCAGAAGGAGGAGACGGCCCCCCATTCCCTCTCACTCCGTACCATGGCCTGAACCAGGGCACGGCGCGAGAGGTCGCTGCCGCCTATCGCATCCACGAGGACACGGCGGTGTTCTGCCCAGGCGGGGCAAACCTCCACCGTATGCTCCACCGTGTCCACTGGGCGATCCTCGCCGTGGAAACACGCAGGGGTCACCTCCGCCTTGATCCGACACAGGTACTTCCCGAAACAGCCATGTCCGGTGAGCACCTGCGTCAGGCGGAAGGTGAGGGCGCCATGGCGCCTCTCCAGCCACTCCTCAAAGAGGGGCACTACCGCCTCGATGGTGGCGTGCCCAGCGCTGGGTTGCGACAGTCGCTCTCTCCATGTCACCATGAGATCCTGCCGGAGCTCTGTCCGCCGAGCCGCGAGTTGTCGCGGCAGCGGAGTTTCGCCCCGGCGTTTAGCCTCCTCGCGCCACTCGTACAGGTGCGCGAGGATTTTTGCCTCCAGATCCCACGGTGACAGTCCGGCAAGGAGGCTCGCTGCCTCACGGGATGTGATATTGGGTAGCCTTTAAATGAATGTCATACGAAAATAAATATATCTGCAGCAATTCGTGAATTTTTAATTAATTTGATTTGCTAATAAGGTTTGTTGTATATGGTACCTATGCATTCTATTCAATGCCGATTGTTCAGCTGGTTGCTGATGATAGTCGTAAGTAAGATAAGCCGAGGGATACCCGCTGCTAAAAGAACCTAACATGAAGGGGATGAAGGGGGCTTCATTCAGAACCTAACCTATTCGTTTCGGGGTGCCCTAATTTCCCGGAGTATACATATAATTCTGGTCCTTTATTTATTTAATCATTTATGTAAGTACCTATACATATACACAGCGACAAAGTATAAAAATAAACAACATTGTAGATATAAGTACAAAGAAACTACCAGCAAACCTGCGAAAGGAGAAGTGAAAAAGAAATCTAGACAATAGCACGAAACAATAACATGGCAATAGCATGTAACTTTCCGTCAAATTCGAGTAAACAGATTGATTTTCAAGAAAGGCGGTTTCCATTGAGATACGACGGCAGATAGAGATGTACCTATGGAAGAATAAGACTTATATGGCAGGAGAATTATAGAAATAGGTTTTCAAAAGTTTATCATTTGTTTTATCTTTCAGTCATACAGTTACTAACTTTTATTTTATGAAATTTTATGACGAAGTCGTCGAGTCGCAGCTCCAAAGTCTTTAGCATCGACGCTGAGTTGCCAGCCTCACGGTTTTCTTTCGGTTACATTTCGTGGAGTGTGCGTCGGTATTGCATAATTTAATTCCGCTAAATCCGTTCCATCATCGGACCACTAGACGTACGGCGATGCGCCACCGGTACATGGTGGACATCCCACCCACACGCACAAGACGTTTTGGGAGCACATTCATACTGCGTACTGCGTACAGCTAAGGAGTCGAATTAACTGCCGGAGTCTGTTGCCTGATAACTGCAACCTGAAGTGAATAGGTTACTTCTAGGCAAACTTGCTCCATCGTCAGCCACATCATTGCTTACCATCAGATAGTGGTTAAACGCGAGACGGTCAATGGTAAAAAAACAATGTCTGTAAACGCACGTTCTTTCATCGCATGTCGAAATGAAAAAAAAACCTGTTCCGTTATCAGCATAGAAATTAACATAATAAAACAGAATGATGAAAGAAATCAACCGATTTATAGCAAATCTGAAGCATAAATATTTGAATTCGAAACACCTATAAGATTTTTTTATTCTCTTTGAGAGTGAATTCAAAGAGAGCAGCAGATTCAGAATGAAGCCATTGAGTATATTTCAATGAACCTGGCTGAATGTATTGCTACCATTTAGGCTCAATTTACATTGCCGCGGAATAGCTTAGGGGTCTACTAACGGTCGAGTGGCGCCCTCATTGAATAAAAAATCGTAGCATAGCACAGAAAATAAATATTAAAAAATCCAACGTCACGTTTGTTACAAAGCGGATAAAGCATTTTTACGTTGTTAAAACAGATCTCAAAATGTTTCGCATCCAAAGTAGTGGGCAAAAGTGTCAGAAACGGCCGTTTTTGGTACTTTTGCCTACTACTTTGGATGAAGGCGCCACTGGACCGTTAGTAGGGCCGTAATGAACGTTAAATGTCAATTGCGTAACGTACAAACTAAATACGAGCAAAAAAGACGTTGCGCGTCTTCCAGGGAATTCTCGCACATTCTCTAGAATTCCCGTAGCTTCTGTCGGGGCCGTCTGTGGAATCTGCGGGAAGTGGCGCGAAGAGTAAGTCAAGTCGGCCGATAGTAGACTAGAACCAAACGTCCCTCAAGGCGAACGCGAGAATTCTCGAGCATTCTCTCGAATTCGCTCGTCTTCTCGCGCAATGAGGAAATAGACGCTTCCGTTCCTTCCCATTCCGCGGCAATGTAAATTGAGCCTTAGGATCTCTTATAAGTCCTCAAGGAATGAATGCCGTGATGTATAGAACTTTTGCACGAACAAAATGGAAGAATGAATTTTTAAATCATTATTCCTTTTTGTCTTGTGCACGTTCAGGACATTCATCTCGGTTCTTTCTCTTACATATCAAAGGACAGCCTCATCATTAGCTTCTTTATAATTTTACTGTAGTCTGAAGTTTACTGTTGAATGTATGATAATAATGTAGCCAATAACATGTCTACTTAGTAAACAACACCTAATATTAAATAAATAATTGGCGCATTTACATTTTTTTTAACTGGTTTCGAAATTCCATTTTTCTATTGATACAACAAAAAAATACAACCGACTTCGAAAAAGAAAAACATTGAAAATAACTTTAATTCTGAACTCGGTGAATAGGCAGTATTAATTTTTTTATTAGATTAGGATTATCTTCATAAACACACGATAATCTCGATCAACCTTCATCTCCGCGATCGTATCAATTACTATGTCAATTTCACTGATCTAAACCTACCTACATACGCGAGCAATCGAGTCAGCTGCGTGCCGGCAAGTCGCGTGCCTTAAAAACAAGGCTAGTCCATTGTACCGTGACAGTCGATACTAACCTTCGCGGACGAAGTACGCGGCCAGGCTCACCTGTCGCGAGCATGGCGTTTTAACGCGCGCGTAAAAATAAAAATAAAATCATCAACAATAATTCGAAACATATTTACATTCTAAATACAAATAATTTAAAATAAAACAAAAAAATAGAGCTAAAATAAAAACGTATCCTGTGCAAGTGATCGACGTGAAAAGCAACGCGTTCATAATTTGACTTTATTTTTTTTTTAATTTTCCGGCCGTTGCAGTGAACATGGGTCTGAAATCTGAAGATGACAAAAGGCCGAGCAAATTGGCGATCATGGATGAGGACTCCTCGGATAAACCAAGTCAGTATATCATTATTTAATTTTTATTACGTGAAAGTGAATTTATTGTGACTGGTTAACTTGTATCGATAAGTTAATTAACCCGTTAGACATGTTTTTGCAAATGAAGGTATGATTCAACATGTATATTTCTTCATTAATTGTGTAGGTACAAACAGTAGAACTACTCAAATGGTAATTTTAATAGTCTTCTATAGACAATTAAAATTCAAACAAACGAAAAAGGATTCAACTTAATAAACGTTTAACTGTTTTTGGTTTTCGCAACAATCACACACTAACACCCTATGGATATTAAATTATAATAAATTAAATTGTTTTTATGAATATTAATTTTCTCTTGGAGGCACCAGAGGTTGACGGGTTGACCATCAACTAAAATATTTAATTATTTTATATATTACATAATTATACGTTGTTAAATTTAATACCAGCTTCTTAACAGCATTATTAGTTATATATACTTTAAATTAGAGGGTAGATAGAAAAAAATAGACTGTCAAAAAGTACGGATTGTTCAATCCTAGTTTGAGAGATTCCTGTCTTATTATGATCTTGATAGGTCATTCTTGATTTCCCTTTACCGGTTTGAATTTGGAACTATCTTCCCAGCTTTATTCGGTACATTACCTAACAACTTCGTACGTCATTAACTAATAAGTTAATGAGGTATTTATGAGTAATATATATAATTACTTATCAGTCACTTCTGCCTAAAATAATAATTTTTAATTAATATAGGTACTTATGTAACTACGTACCTATTTACTATAACTTATATCCTTTATCACGCGTTAATATTAACCAAAAAAATAATAAAGAAACTACGCCTAGAAGATAATTTCATTATAAACACCCGTTACATACATGTAAGCACTTTATAAACGGCTGTGTTACGATCCTATTAAACGCATGAAGTAATGAGAAATAACGAAGAAGAAATTTCTCGATAAGAACAAAATACCTACCGAGAAACCTACCTATCGAGAAATTACATTAAGATGGGATATTAAACATCTCATAGACATCGGGGATGAATTTCTAGAGTTCATAGTCAAGATAACTTTTTATGTGCCTCAAACAAAAACCAACCAATTTGAGTAAAGGTGAAAGGAATACGGGTGGACCACACCTTCCAGTATAGGTACAGGGTGTAACGGAAAGATGAAAGGAAAAGTCGGTTAAAAAGTAAGGAAGGCAAAGGTACCAAAAACGGCTGTTTCTGACACTTTTGCCTACTACTTTGGATACGAAACATTCTGAGACCTGTTTTAACAACGTAAAAATACTTTATCGTCTTTGTAACAAACGTGACCGTTGGATTCTTTAATATTTATTTTCTATGCTATGCTACGATTTTTTATTCAATGAGGGCGCCACTAGGCCGGTAGTAGACCCTTAAGTTGGTCTGTTGGTCCTGGCTATCAATCGTGGATCTTTGACAGTCGTTACGGGTCGTCAGAAGCCCGAAAGTCTACAACCAGTCTTACCAAGGAGTATCGTATTACCCAGGGACTGGGTTGTGGAGGCTAGATAGGCAGTCGCTCCATGTAAAATACTGATAATCAGCTGGATCCGGTTAGACTGGAAGCCGACCCCAAAATAGTTGGGAAAAGGCTAGGCAGATTGGATTGGTTGCAGGAAAAAATCTGGATATTTTAATTTTTGAATTGAAATATCATAAATGGATGACTTTTGGAATTTAGTGACGCTTGCGTGAGCGTGTAATAGACCCTTAACAGGTTATGGGTCTAGAAGTATCGGTTTATCTGTAAATACCTCGTACAGAACAGTAGTTTATGAAGTCGTATCCTATCAGTTATTTTCGCGCAATAAATGACATGTTTTTATGAGGTAAATAATGTGTTTGTTTAAGCTATCATTTCTAAGTTTTATAACGAATTTGCATAAGATTATGCCGTTGGAAATAATTATTTAATAATTATACAAACTCTATTTTTATTATGTATGTGTAAAAACAGCTATATAAATATACTATAGAGGAAATGTTGGCATCCCCTGATCCATAAGAAAAATGTCATAGAAAAATCTATCATATTTTAGTATAAAGGTCAGTTACACTTACACTATTTATAACTCAAAAATGGCTGGACCGATTTATATGACCTTTGATTTGTTCGATTTTGTAGTTCCACCGAATAGCGGAATCCTTAGAATATTATAAATGCGAAAGTTTGTATGTTTGAGTTAAAAAATAATAATAATAATACGAGTTATAAAAAAAAAACGGCTGAAGGGATTTGAATAAAAAGCACACATATAGATTATAACCTGGATTAAAACATAGGCTACTTTTTAACATGCGGGCGAATCCGCTGGCAGAAGCTAGTAACTAATAAGTAACGAAAAAAAAATGTAGAAAATTTATTTTCACATTTTGTATGACGCGGCTTTTTTGATGTTATCTCGAAAACGGATTCATTTATTGATTCTGAGGCGGTACGAAGTTTGCCATGTCAGCTAGTGTCTAATAGTTTTCTGTCCCTATCGTCATCAATATCTTCCTACCCTAGTTCCGTGCGAGGATCGCCCAGTGGACACGGTGGAGCATACGGTGGAGGTTTGCCCCGCCTGGGCAGAACACCGCCGTGTCCTCGTGGATGCGATAGGCGGCAGCGACCTCTCGCGCCGTGCCCTGGTTCAGGCCATGGTACGGAGCGAGAGGGAATGGGGGGCCGTCTCCTCCTTCTGCGAAGCAGTAATGCTCGCGAAGAGGGAGGCGGCACACGTTAGGGAGACTCAACAGAGACCGAGTCGCCCTAGCGCCCCCAGCAGCAGCCGTCGCAGGAGACGCCAGGGGCTGCGAGACGATCTCCGGCCACCGTAGACCCGGGCCTGCGGACGGCGAGTAGCGGGTAACTCGCCGTCCGATCAGCACCAGGCCCGAGAGTCGACGGCGCGTAGTGTTCCACGCGCGCCTCAAAGAGTTGTCAGCAAAGGACGGGGCCTGCCACGGCCAGTGCCTGCCCGGGGGTGGAGGATAAATTCGAAAGAGTTACCTCGCCCCCGGGCACTCGAGGCAGGGAGGAACAGGGGTGGGTTTTAGTCAGTAAGAGTCTGACACACCCTTCCGCTCCACCCTAGAGCGGAAGAAGTCATAAGATGATTTCCCACCCCCCAAAAAAAAAAAAAAAACCCTAGTTCCGTGTTACTCGGCGTCTGCGCAACACGTTTTATTCCTTCCATTCTGTCTTGTCAACCGTCACTTTCTTCCCCTTAGAATTCCTAAGTCCACTCCACGATCCGATTTCCAATACAACATCGTATACAAATCAATCTTGTTCAAATAAAAACCTAGAGTGGGGCAAAGTTAAAAAAAAATCGGCCAAGTGCGTGTCGGGCCACGCGCAGTGTAGGGTTCCGTAGTCACCCGTTTACCGGCCAAGTGGCGCCCTCATTTAATAAAAAATCGGGCTATGCTACGATTTTTATTCAATGAGGGCGCCACTTGGCCGGTAGTAGACCCTTAAAATGCGGACTTAGAAGAGAGCTATAGGTTTTTTTACTATGAACATATTAATTTAGTTCACGATTTTACGGACAAACGTAACGTTTTAGTTAAACCCGTTTCAAACATTTAATGCCTAAGTAACAATTTCAACCTTCACCTAAAAACACCTTCTAACCTAAGTAGGTAGGTTTTTCTAAGGACCTTGTGTTTTGTACGAAATTTTCCAAGTAGGTACATTTTATAAGTTGGGTGACTATTAGGTTCTCTTAAACTAAGAGAGATAACTTAGCCGTGTTAGTTTTCCTTCAAAGTTCGTTATATACTACCATCACGATTTTATTCAGACTTTTCAAGCCAATAGTTTAGCTTTTAGTAGGTCGAGCCCCTCCCCGGTTCGATTCGAACACAGACCGAAACTGTGAAGGTTCCTTGTCCTTGTTAAGACTACGGAACCCTAATAAAAAGCACTTAACCGAATTAGAATAATTTTAAGGACATGCAAAAATTGGTTTTCGGAATTCCCGAAAGATGGCAACCCGAATCATAAGTCTGAAATGCAGCCTAGCCTTTTTATTAAACGACGCCATTTTTAACTAATGGTTCGAATGATATTCAGCCATTCTATCAAATAGCTTGGATCGATAACGTTTAACTGCTTACCTAGCCGAGACATATTTTGAGAGAGGATGTGGCTGTGTCAAATTAATTTTAATTTGCTGAATCTGAAACCGCAATGTGCTGAAGATCGTCGTAGTTTATACCAGGAGCCCCGCGCTATTTCTGCCTGCAGGATGTGTAAATAAACCTAGCCCGTCGATCCCGGCAATTATACAATTCATCTGACTAAATAATAATTGCATCCTTTTATATGAATGGCCTAAGCATTAGCCATTAGCTAGTTAACTAAATGTTGTATTAGACGCATAAGCTGAATAGCTTTCAGTCCACTAGTTGAACGGGCCCGTTTAATAAAAAGGCTTGACTGTTTAACTGAATGGCTGTTTAAACTAGTTGGCTGTAACACATACATGGTGATCATTTATTAAACTCGTGTTGATTGACGTAAAAACGAGTTAAAAATGATGTTTATTACAAATAGAAAAATCGTGATACTGATATTTACATAGAATACAACGGAAATAAATGGATTTAGTCAGCTAAGTGGTTAAATTCCGTGATAATTGTTGATCAAATTTTTCTATTGTCAACCCAAAATACCGGAGTTGACTTTTCTTATTTTATTGTTCACTTACAAAATAATTTAGTGGTAATTGCCATTCGGGTGTTTTAATATAGCCTTGGTCTCAAGTCCACGTACTTTTGGTTTTTAGTTTACTTATTAGAATTTGATCCACATTTGTACCTGTTTTATGATTTGAAATGTGGAAAATTTTCTTAGTTTAAAACTTGGATTCTTCTTAGATTACGGTTTGACTATGACTTTCTTGAAGGCACGAGAAAGGGATGTATGGAAAGGTCTAGGAGAGGCCTGCGTCGCAGAGGCGAATTAAAATAAAATTTATTAATATTATTTATGTTAAGTTTTTATAAGTTCTTTGTAAGTTAACTTAGTAGTAGGCAAAAGTGTCAGAAACGGCCGTTTTTGGTACTTTTGCCTACTACTTTGAATACGAAACATTCTGAGACCTATTTTAATAACGTAAAAATACTTTATCCTCTTTGTAACAAACGTGACGTTGGAGTCTTTAATATTTATTTTCTATGCTGTGCTACGATTTTTTATTCAATGAGGGCACCACTTGGCCGGTAGTAGACCCTTAACCCCCTTCATCCCCTTTGAACCTAATATGTCCGTGTCGGGGTGCCCTGCAAGCCTTCCCGGCAGTAGTGTACTGCCGGTTCCGAACAGCGTTATTTTTAGTGTCCGCTTTTTTTTCACTTTTTACTAGATTTCGTTTAGTGAAATGACATATCACTGGCATTGTATTTAGTATTTTGTCATTTCATAAAAATATTTTTAGTGGTAAGAAGACGTAATAAACAGGAATATTTGTCGTCTACCGTGATTTCGTGGTATCCCGGATTTCGTGAAATCCCTACATACACGTGTCAAATGCATGGTAGTGTTTTTTTTTTATTTCTAATGCATATTATATAAAAAATTTAGCTTTTTGCACCCCTTCTCCATATAATCTTTAACTGTGCTAAATTTCATACTTCTCCGTTCACGTAATTTTCGTAAAAAGGGGTAAGTACAAAGTTTTTACGTAAAAATATATGTATACATAGATTTTGTTTAGATTGCTTTGCTTTATAAAGCTAGGTGCTTTACAAGTTCCATTATGATAGGTACATTTTATCGATTGATAAGTTCTGTGACTTAAAATCAAACTTGTACGATGGTAGTTAAGGGTAGTTAAGCAACGTATGACCTACAATAACATACCCATTTTATGAGCTGACCCGAATAGAACCCGGGGCGGTGGTATCTGTCGAAATAAGGACACTGCTATTGGAAAGTTTTGATAAAAGATTCATGTATGTCACCCACTACTTCAATTGTAGTAGGTAAGTACCTATGTAACAGTTAACAGTTTATATGCTATTTTGTATTTACCTTGAATTTTATCGTTTTGTTTATGAACATGCGCTCAATAAAATGGCTACTTGTATTAGCCATTAAACTACTTACTTACTTTTATTTTGTAGTGATAGCGTAGCGTGTTTGTTAAAATTACAAAACAATAAGCGAATGTAGAGACGTCCTTTCTCTTCTTTTTTAGGGTTCCGTACCCGAAGGGTCCAAACGGAGCCCTATTGCTGTTACTAACGTGTCCGTCTGTCTGTCTGTCCGTCATCTGTCACACAGGTTTAACAGCCAAACGGTTGGATCTACAGTCTTCAAATTTTCTTCTTGTTGACCCTAAGCCATACAAATAATCAAAAATACATTTGGTACGGAACCCTAAATGTGCGAAGTCCGACACGCACTTGGCCAGTTTTTTAGGGTTTCGTACCAAAATGGTTAAAAGGTGCTCTCGTGGTACGACTTTGTCAGTCTGTTGCAGAGGAAGTTCAGAGAGTGTGTATGAAAGAGCCAGGGTCAGGCTTTCAAACAGCCGATGTGAAAGGCTATGAAAGAGCCGATGTGATTTTTTATTACATATTGATATTTCACCAAAGTTTAAAGCCGAAACTTTAATAAATTTTCGGCTTCTCAATTTAATTTTTTCGGCTCTGTCTTTATATTACAACACTTGTTTTCTTATTTTATTTTAATTTGATAACATGGACAATTAAAATTATTATTAAAAAAACCGGCCAAGTGCGAGTCGGACTCGCGCACGAAGGGTTCCGTACCATTATATATAAAAACGGCAATCATGTCTGTTGTATGAGAGCCCACTTAAGGCCGTACCACCGGCCAAGTGGCGCCCTCATTGAAAAAAATCGTAGCGTAGCATAGAAAATAAATATTAAAGAATCCAACGTCACGTTGTTACAAAGAGTATAAAGTATTTTTAAGCAAAATTACCAAAAACGGCCGTTTCTGACACTTTTGCCTACTACTTTGGATACGAAACATTCTGAGACCTGTTTTAACAACGTAAAAATACTTTATCCTATTGTTACTAATAGGATAAAGTATTTTTACGTTGTTAAAATATTAAAGAATCAAACGTGACGTTGGATTCTTTATTATTTATTTTCGTGGCTATGCTACGATTTTTTATTCAATGAGGGCGCCACTTGGCCGGTAGTAGACCCTTAATATAATTTTTTTAATCTGGGTTTTAGTATTTTTTGTTATAGCGGCAACAGAAATATCTGAAAGAATCTAAGAATCTGTGAAAATTTCAACTGTCTAACTATCACGGTGCAAGTGATACAGCCTGGTGACAGACGTACAGACAGACGGACAGCGGAGTCTTAGTAATAGGTTCCTGTTTCACCCTTTGGGTACGGAATCCTAAAAAAGGACCCTTACTAATGCTATCGACTTGTTTTTTTTAAGTCGGTTATAAAATGTGGAAAAAAATTATAATCTGTGGTGTGTCACTCCCTGCGTCACTTCTAAATAACGACGGGTAAAAACAATGCTAAATAGAGCCTAGACATCCAAATAGCAAATGATAGGCCATTTATATGCATGTTGCTGTAAAACAATGAGTTAATAAAATTAATGATGCGTAAAATAATAATGTAAATAGGTGAACTATGCGGGTTTGATGTACCTACTTATTTCCTAACAAGAGCCATAAATTTCTGTACTATCCAACGCGAAAAAAAAAAAACCGGCCGAAGGGTTCCGTAACATCGTACAAGATTATACGCGTCTACTTGTTACCATTATTAAGATCGAGCAAAAAAAGCCAAAAGAAACATGTTCCTAGAAGGCTCCCTTTAATTTTTAATTTGTTTTATAATTTTTTATCATAGCGCGAGCGGCAACAGAAATACACATTCTATGAAAATTTCAACTGTCTAGATATTACGGATCATGAGATACAGCCCGCTGACAGACAGACCGTCGGACGGACGGACGGATGGACGGACGGACAGCGTAGGCTTAGTAATAGGGAACCCTAAAAATAAGCAAAAACTATTAGCGGACGCGATACAAAACTGCTTATTTATCGTAAAAAGGTATGAATTGTACGGGTGGTCCGTACAGCACCTCTTCTAGTTTTGGCCGAAACTGAGGTGGTAATAGAAAAAAAAAACATTAAAAAAGAAATCTCAATATAAGAAGATATATCAGACCATTGAAGAATAGGCGCTAACTTTCATAAAATCTATATAAATAAAAAAATTGGTTGCCTGTAAAGTCGGTATACGGGCGAAAGTTTTACGTGACAACGACTTTGAGTGGTAAAATAATTTTAATGTGAATATTCATTCGTATAGTAGGAAGAAGGATGAAATAATAGTAACAATTTAAAACATTTATTTATACAAAGAATTATATTTAAAACATTAATTTATACAAAGAATCTCGCACTGAATTTCATATTAACAAAATTTTATTTTTACCTTTACACATACATACGTATTTCACTTTTTATGTCTGTCTCTCTCGCTCTTAGGCGGGCTAACCATGCCCGAGTGGAAGGGACGCGTGCCTCTCACTCGCTCTCATTGTGAGCGCATAACGTGAGCGGAGCGTAACGCAGTTTCTTGAAGTGTCACCCGGCAAACCAATTTATAAGACGTTGTCACGTCAAAATGAATCCCTATTTCCCTTGGTCGGCATCACGCGTGAACGGTTGGACAGATTTCGCTAATTCTTTTTTTGGAGCGGGAGGGTTGTCAGACTCTTACTGACTAAAACCCACCCCTGTTCCTTCCCTGCCTGAGTGCCCAGGGGAGCGGTAACTCTGTTAAGAATTTATCCGCTACCCCTAAAGTCGATATTTTAGTTGGTGGCTATGGATTGAAACTCTTAACTCGAATAATGAACCTACTTAGTCCTAAAACTTTTTAATAAAATCTAGGTAAACAAAACTACCTCCATTTATGAATGTTTATTACGGTTAGTCATGCTAGGATTGCTTTAGAACAAACACATTCTGTAGAAAATATTTGTATTGTTCTTTTATTTTGCCATAATTTTCCGGTTGGTTCGACGAATGTAAAGTATTTATTTTTATTCGCTGCGATAATAAAGTCCTATTTCCAAGTGCTTCATTATACTCGTAGTTTAAATTTGGAGTTAATTTTCGTTGAAGGTTGGTTACATTGGCTTATAAATAACAGCCACCTTGATACATAGTTTTCATTAAATAATAGAATTTGGTTATGTCGATTATTTGGTATGCTTTAAGAACTTTCTTCATGAAACAATAATAAGTATTTAATAAAAATCTTTATACTTATTCTTTTTCACCTAGGCGGGTAGATCTTAGATGTGTGTGTAGATTAACGCGCACGTTCTTTCTGTGTGCGTAAGCTATTTTCCATGACACCGAGCGCTCCGAGCTTACACACTCAGAAAGAAAGTACGTGACTACTCACACATCCAAAACCAGTCCGCATCGGTGAGTAGAACTACTAACCCTATTGCAGATGTCCCTATCTACTATGTCATCATGATTTCAACGTGAAAAAGGGATAGTGCTATTCGTTCTGTATAGCTCCGTCTTTCTCTTACACCGGAATCATGATGGTTTTAAAACGCCATAATATCGCTGCCTGCGTGTTTTGCCACTCTGGCACCTGACAATTATTACATATTTTGCAATTAAAACAAAGACCCTTTACATGCCTACGCCCAGGATTCGATGATTCAGCCAGACGATGAACCAGGCCTGTTGCAATAATTATCATTAAATATTAGGCAAGTAATTATGATAATGTAACATTGTTCCGTTCTAAGGCCATTGCACACACTTGACCGGCTTACATATCAGACTATTACAATATCGGTTATGAAACAACAATAACAAAACCTTTTTTTATCGGTTTTTCTCCTCGCGTCCACGTACGCTCTAATTACGAAATAGAGGTGCCCACCAATTTCGGTTTTTTACCGATATCAGTCGGTATGCATGGCATTGTACCGATAATGTTATTCTAAGTAGAAGATATTTAGTATTATGTTGATAATAGCTTACGAAATTTCCTTTTGTTGTTATTTTCAATTGATACGTATGAATGCATGTCAAGGATTTGAGTCGCACGTGGTCATGAAATAATAAGATAATAAGATAAATAATAATAGCTATCTTCTCACGGCAGGTAACGTCAACATTAATATTCATTGATTAATATACACGCGCTTACTTACTTATTTTATTATTGTTTTTATGGCATAACGATAAAAGTAATAATAATTTTATATTAAACCAACTTTGCCAGCGGCTCACTATAAATTATACCCTATGTGCTATTACAGACTATAATCTATCTCTGTGCCAAATTTCATCCAGATCCGCTCAGCATCATCATCATCATAATCAGCCTTTTAATGCCCCCACTGCAGGCTGAGGCACTAATCCACCACGCGGGCCTAATACGGGTTGGTGAATGTCACATGTCTTCGAATTTTTGGTTCTTGGACATGCCGGTTTCCTCACGATGTTTTTCTTCACCGTTTTGAGAGCAGTGATGATGAAATAATTTAACACAAAGTAAAGCGCCTGCCTGGGTTTGAACTCACGACTAACAACATGTATGTCGTGGCTGTTACCACTGGGCCACCACTGCTCTTATCCGTTCAGCCGAGCCGTTCTGGCGTGACAAACATTCATACTTCAAACTTTCGCAATAATATTACGTTCTAATATTTATTATTTTTAACCGACTTTCGAAAAAGGAGGAGGTTCTATGTTCGACTGTATGTATGATGTATGTCCGCGCATTTCTCCGTCAGTTGTGGACCGATTTACAAAATTCTTTTCTTATCCGAAAGAATATACTCCCGAGGGAAAAAATTTATATGGGACCACCCATATAAATTTTTTCGAAATTGCTTTAGCGCTTTTTGAGAAACTGAACAAAAACTAAAAATGCGCATATCTTGATGACGTTTTTGTGTTCTCCAAATGTTTAAATTCCACGTTCCATGTTATTGGGGTTTTTAGTTCTGGGGTATAACAACTAAAAAGCGAAAAATAAAAAACTTTTTTCCAAAAAAAACAACCGATTTCCAAAAAAAAAATACATTAAAAATTTAAAAATAACTTTTATTTAACGAAGTCGGACTTCCGAAATTAAAGTTATTTTTAAATTTTTAGTGTTTTTTTTTTTTGGAAGTCGGTTGTTTTTTTTGTAAAAAAGTTTTAGTAGGATAGTACAGTAGGAATATTAGGATAAAAATGTATTGCAAAAATCTGTGCTACGCAGTGCTACGAACGGTGTAGTCAGTGGCTATCAGTTGTAGTGGTTTTGATCCACGAGATACAGGGCGTACAATAAAGCTGAAGAGTTTGTTTGTTTGAACACGCTTATCTCTGGAATCTACCAGTCGGATTTGAAAATTTCTTTCTGTACCTATATGATAGCCACATTCATAGGAAGGCTGTAGCCTATCAAGCATTACGGTGCGAAGTGCGACCCACGGGAGCAGAACAGTAACCAAACACCCGGGTAAAACTGCGGGGTACAGCTAGTTTCTTATTTATTCCTACACCTACCTAAATATTAGAAAAGCGCAAGTAATTATTGTCTGTCTGTTTAAATGAATTTTGATGAAACTTTAATCTCGGGGAGACCATGTAAGAAGAAAGAAAGAAAGAAAAACTGTTTATTCACGTGAAAGCAACCCACGTATATAAATTTGTTACATAAAAAAATACCACGAAAAACGGCTAACGCTCAGCATTATGCAGCGGCCCAGTCCTGTAATAAGATTTTATCGCGGGATTAGGTTCCTCTGGGATAATGTTCGACACTCAAGCGGGCCAAGCTGCTGGCAGAAGCTATAAAAATCGTGACAAAAGTGGGTCTAGGCACTATTCCAGGTTACGATGTGACGTCACTTTGAATAGATTCATGTCTGGACGAAGTCTGTGCGTAACATGAGCTGCTCCTGAGTAATAAAATGTGTCGTTGGTTGAGTATGAACTTGAGCCTGTGGGTCTTTTAAATGGAATGGTATGTACTTAATAGATAAACTATCTCAGTGGACCGTACTACGAAGTGCCAATACTATCATGATTCCGTCGTGAGAAAGGGATAGTGCTATTCGTCCTGTATAGCTCCATCCCTCTCTTTGGACCCTACTTATTTTTTTTACTAACTCATATACATTATTTTGACGATTCTTGAAAAATGTAAGACTGTTTATTATCAGTTGCATAACTCACAGTTCTGTTCATAAGGCGGCCATTACACGGTAGATTTTAGTGTCAGATTAACCACATTCGAGGATGTGAATGACGGATAACCTATCGTCTATTAGAGTGTCTGTGGTTGCATGAGAAAATCTTGATACTTTGATGTTTGCACCATCCAATCATCAGTTATGACTTTTGGAATTGAGTGACGCTTCTTTGGAAAGGTTCTTTGGCTTCTTTGGTTGGTGCAAACAGCTTCAGCTTTGACTGTGTGACTACTGATCGACCACTTTAGTTAAAGGTTGCGTTGAAATAATAGGGAATATATGCATATTCTTTTATTTGTTATTTTATTTGTTTGATATTTTTTTATTTGTTCAATTGAAGACTTATTAACTATAATGAACAAATATGAAGGAATTTTCAAATATCATCATCAGCGACGAAGTTATAAAGCTTTAAAATTGATAATTAGAAAGAGAAGTCCGACGTGTTCTTTGACGTCAAAGGACATGACGTCCATACAACTACCATAGAAAACAGCGTTTTCGAGAGAGGGACAGATATATTTGTTTAAAATTGTTATATCTCATTTAATTTTCGGTCAATTTTGATTCTGCATTCACTGTTCGTACTCTATTTTAGTATATTTATCGATAAATCGGTTAGATAATAAATATTTTTTTCATGCATATTCCCTATTGCTTTGAATTTGAGTTCACGTCAGAGTACGAGGAAGCTCTAAAAAGAAGACAAAAGAAAGATGTAGAGTAGATATCTGACTCACACAGTTATGCAGAGACTGTATTCAATGGATATAATTAAATGTCACAAAAGATCGTTCACACTGTCTAACGGTTTCAAAGCTCTTTTGTTAGACGCACTTTCGCTGAACACCAGAACCTCTTGTCTTGGCATAAATGATCACGTAAAAGCTAAGTTAATAGTAGGTTAAGAATAGTAGGTAGGATAAGAATGATGGCTCCTCCCCCTTGTGACCCACGTCTCCAGCAGGTTCCCACGGCCCTCACCAGATCATAAGTCCGCCTTATTTGAGATCGTTTAAAACTACGTCTTGTGGTCTTCAGAACCTTGCGGTCCATCGTCTCTCTTCTCATCATCATCATCATCATCATCATCGTCATCGTGCCCTGTGCCACTAACTTTGGAAATGCATCGGGCTATGTTTGTTACCTTTATAGGTCATCATCATCATCATCAGCATCATCAGCCTTTAATGCCCCCACTGTTGGGGCACAGGTCTCCTCTCTGTGAGAGGGTGTGGGCCGTAATCCAACACGCGGGCCTAATGTGGGTTGGTGGATGTCACATGCCTTCGAGTTTTTGGTTCAAGGACATGCCGGTTTCCTCAAAATGTTTTCCTTCACCGTTTTGAGAGGAGTGGTGATGAAATAATTTACACAAAGTAAAGCGTCTGTCTGGGTTTGAACTTACGACCTTCAACTTGTAAGTCGCGGCCGTTGCCACTGGGCCACCACTGCTTTTCGTTTCGCTTTATAGGTCACTTGTAAATAATTGATAAGCCTCATTCAAATCAATTATTTATGACGTAACTTATTTTGGATACACGCTCATCTTACCCAATTACTTATGTAAAACAAATTGCCGATACTAAATAGTTTGTGTGAATTACTCAAGCGTAACTGTAATTAACGGTATTATGCTTTTCGCAATGGTACTGTATCTGATTGTCTCTCCCATTATTTCCGTTGTCAAGCCGCGTACTGGCTGCAACGAACTGCATCACTATTTCGAAATGTGTAATTCAACCTCTTCCATTTAATGTCACGTCACTTCAAAGACTAAAGACCCTTAAGGGTTCGTTTCACAATCCTAATTCGTACTCGTAATTTGCTGTGCGTGACAGTCGAACCAACCATTAGATTTATGATACGAATAAAGAACTATTTCTAGAACAATTGTTCGAGTGGTTTAGATTTCGGGTTTAGTTTTTTTCTTTCGTACAAAGTATGATTTAGATAGTTGTATGTTGTGTGAGGGGGACCCATTTATAAAATAAATGGGTTTTTTCATAAAGTAAAAATTCGAATTTTTGCACATTGTCATGTGTCAGTTTCCTGCAAAGATTAGTTTTTATTTTTGTGTTTTCCTTATTTAATCTGTGGTTACATACCTACTTACTTTTAAAGTTATTGCCAAGGCTAGCAGCATAACACTTAACAATAAGTGAATGTAGTTAAGTTAGGTATAAAAGGATAATAAAACTTGACTTAACAACAGTCGGTATAAATTAATCGGCGGATTTATTTTAAAGATTATCTATCTATCTTAACATTTATTTTATATCCTCTAAACCTACCTAAAAATATTGATTATGTTTTTTTGCAGAACTTAACTAAAATGTTTAGGAAAATTATTGCAAGTGTCAGTAACTTACAAAGGGAAGGACAGTAACGAACAAAGGCTCTCGCAGACAGATGCGACGTGACAATGCGACAACATGTTTTCATAGAAATCGTTATTTCTGTTGTCGCACCTCCGCGTCTATGTTAACATATATATAATCTGCAATATAGATAATAAAATATTGTATTTAAGTAACTTCCTCCTTACATGAAGTGAGTAATGGTTTTCAGTAGTTCTATAATTTAAACGTTTTTTAACAGCCACCGGACTACCTCGACAGTCTTCAGCTTAGTTATTAATTTCGCATTATGCAAGCCAGCTGAAGTATATAGGTACTACATACTTCAGCTGGCTTGACTAATACTACAGGTAAATAAATCTATTGTGAATGCATTGTTTCAGTATCCTATGAGTATCTCTCGATGGCCTTATGATAAGAAGTTGATAATTTATAGGAAGATACTCATCGTATGTTCTTGTGCAATGTAACATTGACAGATTAGGCAACATCGTTTTGTTACGAAGTTTCATTTCTGACATTTAAGTAGGGCATGACAATATTATCTTTAACCTAATAGAAAAACTCAAGTGATCTGCCAATCCTTTTCCCAGCTAAGTTCATCATCATCATCTTCCTGTCCTTATCCCATGTTACTTGGAGTCGTCGCAACACGTTTTTTTCATCCATTCTGTGTCCTGTCAGCCGTCACGCTATCACTAATTCCCTTTTCTTTCATATCACTCCTCACACAGTCCATCCATCTTTTCTTTGGCCTCCCTCTCCCATTCCATCCATCCATATTTATAATCATAACTCTTTTAGTTACATGTGATTCATCCCTCCTCTTAACATGACCATACCAAGATAAGCGGTTCCCTTTCTACTTTTCGGTCACTGGCGCCACTTTTAAACTACCTCCTATGTACTCATTTCTCACTTTATCCATTCTCGTAACTCCACACATCCATCTCAACATTCTCATCTCCGCCACATGCAATCTTTTTTCATCTGCCTTTTTCACAGCCCAACATTCTTTTTCTTATTCTTCCATACAGTACGACAGGTCTAAGTTATGATATGATCAGATACCTATATGTTATGATCAGATTTGTATTTGTGCGGCGTCTCTCCGTTGACCGTGTCCCATCTTCCATCTTGCATGAAATGCCCTATTACGGCTGTTACCTCCTCACATAAGGGTCTAATCACAGCGTCAGCGGAGGGCATTACCGCATACTGGGCGCGGCAAGCGTTTTTATTTATGTCATCGACACAAAGAAGAAGTCTTTCCCGTAACGACTGTGAAAGATCTACAAATTATAACTGGGTTTATGATTAGCCAACGCGTTTTCATAGTAATCGTTAAACTATAAAATTATATATTCTAAGAAATACGTTGGTACGCGCAGATAGGCAGTCGCTCCATGTAAAATACGGTATTAAGCTGCATCCGGTTAGACTGGCAGCCGACCCCAAGATAGTTGGGAAAAGGCTAGGCAGATGATGACGTTTGGTCACATCGCTGTCGTATTGTCGCGTTGCACCTATCTGTGGGAGTCATAGGTAATCCTCACTTCATTGTGGCACATCTCGGCACAATAATAAACTCATAAAAAAATACGGGTTATTCCATTCATTCTTCTCGATGGATTTGAATTTGGAAGGCTATAAAACACGCGGAAATGTCACAGATTCTATTTCGTACGTTGAACTATAAATACATAATAATTGGCGGGTTCTATTTTTAGCGCAAATAACCTTTGGTTATAACGTAGACTATAAATAAATTACAGCAGTCAACCTATTATTAAGTAGGACGTATATTAGACGGTGTTGGTGCCTATTTTTGAAATTGGAAAAACATGTTGTATCATAGTTAAGTATTGATGTAAAAAAATAGACTAGGTACCTACTCGGAATTTATGCGTTCGTTTAAACTAAATTGGCGGCTATTTTTAGCACAAAAACTTTTGTTCGTAATTAATCATAAGTACCGTGTTTTTTTTTATTAATATCTAATAAATATGTGACGTGTGTTCGTATATTTTGTAACTAAGTAGGTAGGTGTGTTAAAACAAAAACGTTAAGTTATTTTGTCCGGTTTTACACTTCCTTGAGTCTGCGTCAACATATTCGATCTTTATTTTCTGCATTGTTGAGTTAGGTTAGTTTTCAACGATGAAATAACACTGGCGGTCAATTAAAAGATCCTGGCTGTTTCTGACGCAATATTTAATTAAACTGATCTACCGGTTATGAAATATTCAATCAAAACTATAGAGATGCAATTAACACATTGATTTTTAAAGGACTTTTAGCATATTAATGGAAATCATATAAAAAATCTGAAGGTGAAACAGTTTATCATTCCTGTCTAGAAGAACCTTACAGAAAAAGACTTATTTCGCAACGAACCGTTTGCCCGATGGGATTACCCATCCGCAAAAAATGAGGTTTGAGATAAGTTTATTCTCATAATTACGTTACATGATAATATTAAAAACTAAACATACCTGCATTAACCCTTTTAGCGGGTAACCTTTCAGCAATCCTTCCTTAGTGCTAACATACATACTCGTATTTCATGTATAACTAGACCCGACCGTTTAGGTTATGCGTATGACAGATTTAGGGCCGATTTCACCAATTCTAAACGCCCAGTTTTCGACGTTTAAGCTCGCTTAAACGCGTTTAGCCACTGTCATAAATGTTTGTTTGTTTGGTTGAACGCGCTAATCTCAGGAACTACTGAATTAAATTGAAAAATTATTTTTAATATATGCTATATAACATCACGCTGCGACCAACAGGAGCGAAGCATCAATGAAAAATGTGGAAAAAACGGGAAAAAAAAACCTTTTGAGAGCTTCGTTAAAGTTACGTAAAAATTATGTATGACGGAATTGTTCTCCTTTTAAAATTAAAAAAAAAAGTCCGCGACAGCATATGTTTATCTTGGACTCTTGGTTAACTCACTGTAATCTTTTTTATGGTTTTTATTTTTTACGCTAAGCTTAGTGCAGTAAAACTTAGTTTATAGAGCGAATGGTGAAATCGATACTATTTTATGTCGTAATCGTAACGTAACGGAATACACACTCTTGACATCTGTCATGTTGTTTTTGACAGTTAATCTATTCTTCCCTTTTTCCGATATTCCTGTATCGGTGCGGTTGTAATACCTAGTTAAAGTATTTCGTTTAGCCCTTTCCAACTGTGCGTTGTCCGTCAGTGAATTTTAAATTTTTATTATATAGAAAAATGATCGTAATTATCTGCATAGTTTGCATATACCTACCATGCATGCAGACTCGATAACTACTAGCCTTCATAAAAATAATATCAACTTTAATAAGTGCTTATTTTTTATGTTGTATATTTAGACAGCCCTTTGACGTAGACTCCTGATTTACGAAAATAAATATGAATTATTTGGTTTTAACTATGAGGAAATATGTATTAATGACGCAGGCGGTTTTTATTTGACCAGTTTTTAATTTTTTTCACGTTTAAGGGTGGGTTAATACTTTTTAGTCATCGCGGCAGACCAAGATGAAGATGGCGGACGAGCAATAACGTCAAAACTAGGAGAAGACAGTGTATAAGGGGGAGGGACGCTTTACCCCTGTAGTGGGACAAAGCAAAAAAAAAAGCTATATACGAAAGGTTTTAAATTTGTAATTTTTTTTTTGTATTTTCCGGTAATTTAATATGAATTGTCCCATAAAAATGGCACTCATGCTTAATAGTGCAGTTTTATAGCCAGTTACAGCCAGTTTTATAAATATAAAAGGTATTTAAATTTTTTGACTTCAGCATTTCCTGGTGTCTGAGACTTTAGTGAACAAGTTCACATTTGTTTTTACAAATGTTGCCATTCATAATAAATAATCTTGGAAAGGAGATCATTTTTGGAAACGTCTGTGGAATTTAGTCTCAGTGTTTTAGTTTAATACCTGTTGTTTTATATGTTATAAATTAATAATGTGTCTAATTTGGGAGAGCGCTCCTTGATGGGCGCTATTAGCTACCAACGACCTTGAGTGGTTAGCTTGCATGTTCTGCGCTGAGCTCACGTAAGGCGTCGTATGTACACCCAGTAATAGGATTCGCCCATCAAGGAGCGCTCTCCCAAATTAGGCGCATTATTAATTTATTTTGGCGCTATTAGCTCCCAACGACCTTGAGTGGTTAGCTTGCGTGTTCTGTGCTGAGCTCACGTAACGCGTCGTATGTACACCCAGTAATAGGACTCTCCCATCAAGGAGCGCTCTCCCAAATTAGACGCATTATCAATTTATTACACATAAAACAACAGGTATCAAACTAAAACACTGAGACTAAATTATAAATAATTAAATGATCTTTAGAATGGTGAAGGTTTCATAAAAATACGCTTTATAGTTTTTTCGTGATTCTCAATTTTTTATCCGCGTTAGACATAACTTTACAAATTAATTACACAATGTTATAAAAATATAATTTCAAATATTCTCAGATCAAATTACGATGGAAATAGTCTAAAGTAACATATATTTTTTTCAAACAAATAAAACTAGTCATTTAGACGTGATGTTCAATTTAACTGCGCCTTAAGACGGCACATTGCCCTTACACAGCGTTCTTATCTTTTAGGCAAAAGTTATCCCATAAAACTATACTGTTAGATAGATAGATATTTTTAGTAGATAGGTAAAGTAATTTCACCGATACTATGTACATTTCAAATCGATTTTTCTACCCGATAAAATCTAGTGTTGTAAACTTTCATGATAAAATCACAGCCATATATCAATCATATGTGATTTTATCGTCCCATCGCGATCTGGACATTTTCCTGCACGACAACAATCTTCACATTGTTTAGGTCAATAGTTACTAAGAATCAGTCAATATCATTTTGATGGACTTTTTTTAGTATTGGTATTAGGCTCTTGTTTGACCACTATCTCACCTGATGGTATAAACTTATGATGTAGTCGACGATGGAGCACGATTTCCACTAAGCAACTTGCCTCTAGGGTTACTTCTAAGTAACCTATTCACTTTTGATTTTAAGACCCTCATTTTCTGCCGGGGCCTGTGCACAAACAACACAGCACTCCTAACACAGGCTGCGGCAGAAAATTCCACTTCTTAAGGCTCAATTACACCTTCCGATTTCAAGGGACCCAATTTAGGAACAATCTAACTATGAAGTAGGAAGCTAGCGATTACACTATCCTAAATTGGACTCCTAAATCGGAATCCTAAATCGGCAATGTGGCCAACTCTTACAAATTCAAGCCCCTAGACATAATATCAAAAGTAGCTAAAAAGTCTCTAGAACTGATTCTACCAGGAGCGGACCAAAAAAGAAAAAGAGCGGACCCTCGCTAAATTGGCAACACTTATTTAGCCCTCGTAGTCATGCTATTACACTATCCTAAATCGTACACAATTTAGGAAGTCAAATCGGGGCCCCCCAATCTCACTAAATCGGACACTATTTGTTCTAACTGGTATTACACCTTCCTGTTTCCCAAATTTGGTCCCTTGAAATCGGAAGGTGTAATTGAGCCTTTAGCTGTACCCACAATGAAAGTACTCCCATTTTTTTTGTGAGAATGAATGGGAGGTCCACCATGGTGACACCGTCCGCCTTGATGTCATTCTACTGATTGGTAATTTCCCGTCCAATTGGGTCAAGATGAAGAAATCTGCACACGTTCGTAACACAACTTTATGTGACGCGAAAGTACTCTTAGATAGAAGACCGTCATGACTATCAGACAATCGAAGGTCATCAACTTGTCCGGTAGACACTTGACAAAATGAAGTAAGACCAGATAAGATTTGAGACGAGCTGATTATGTTCCTACTTGATAAGAGATCTAGTGGCGAAACAGATATATTATTAGAAACTCAAAGACGTGACCGTTATGACTTTAGAACTAGTGAAATATAATTGGTTATGCAATCAATACTCATTACGCGTTTTGTCATACTTTTTAGGGTTATTGCTGTCACTACACGACGGACAGACAGACAGACGGACACGCGTGTCCGTCTGTCTGTCTGTCCGTCGTCTGTCGTCTTTCACATAATTTTGCTCCGAAGAATTTTTGAACTTCCTATTGACTTATGAACTTGAAATTTGGTGATTATGTTTATTTATCTTTTTAACATATTAAATACATTTTTAAATATTTCTTAAAAAAGAATATATAAAAAACATTTAAAAATATAAAAAATAGTATCCCACCGGTATCGGGAACAGGGTCCAAGCTACCGGCGGTCAGGGCTCCAGAGAGAGAAACCGCCTGACAATGAGAGCCGTGTCCAGAAGTACTGCTTTCTGAATCAAGCCCTTGATCCAGCCGCCTAACGAGAGCTTCCTGAGGTGTTGGTCAAGGCTCGTGGCTATTAAGCCATTGGCTGACACGACTATCGGTACAATGATCGCTGAGTCAATGATTATGTTTATTATTACGTATATTTTAATAATAAATACCAATATATTCATAAGTCAGATTTTTTCTTTGATAATTTCCTCATTTGGTACTGAACCCTAGATGTGCGAAGTCCAACACGCACTTGCCGGTTTTTCTTTATAGGGTTGAAAATCATCCAATAACTTCTCCCGCTCTGGGTAGAGCGGGAGGGCGTGTGAGACTATTACTGACTAAATCCCACCCCTGTTCCTTCCTGTGCCAGAGCCACGGTGACTCCTTCAATAACTATCACGAACGTTTTATCATAGTAACTGTTAGTTTCAGAAGAATACTACTAGGTATTTAAAATCTGTTTTAATATCTTTGTATATGGTCTTTTATGTATGTCTGATATATCGGAATATTGATATTGATTCTTTCAGGTGGGATTACAACTAGATGTAGATTTTATATCTCATTATAATGTATTGCGTTTTTAATTTTATTGTACAAACAGTATTGCTACAAAATACCTGCCTACTGCATGGGATAAAGGCGAGGTAAAAATCTAGAAGGATTTTCGTTTTTGCTAAAAAACCTATACTCAACTGATACCGGAACCAGATCTCTTCAAAAGTCTTGGTATCTTCAAAATCCTTCAGGAACTTCAATGGTCCCTGACTTTTAACCGTAAATAACCCAATAATAATAGCTTTGACCTGCTATAGTTAATATTTTCAATAAAAAACTAAGTTGTTTTCCTTCCGTTAAACAGCTGCAGATCACGTCATTAATCAGGGACATTTCCTCTGCTCACAGCCGAGTTGATGGCACTTTGTATTCATGATGAGTAACTATGACACATTTTTATATTATCTTACCAGCTTAATCACTCCTTGCTTCCGTACTGATAGAAACGACGCGATTTTGGCCGGGACATTGGAATGCTGGCGCAGATCTCATCAATCTCCAGCAGCTAGGTATTGGTCCACATGGATTCATGTGGACCCAATCACCGTAAATTCGTTTAGAGGTATAATGAATGCCTCATTATACCTTCTCATCATCCCCGTCTTGCCTGTATCCCAATTTATTTGGGGTCGGCACAGCATTTCTTCTTCTTTCATACTACTCTATTTTAGGGTTCCGTACCCAAAGGGTAACCAACGGAACCCTATTACTAAAACTCCGCTGTCCTGTCTGTCAGCGGGCTGTTTCTCATGATCCGTAATAGATAGACATGTATTTCTGTAGCCGCTATAACAACAAATAATAAAAATAAAAATAAATTTAAAAAAAAAATTCACACTGTTTTAAAAGGAAAAAAACTGTCCTTACCTATTACGGATCATGAGATACAGCCCAAAAAAACCCAAACAAAAACACGTTTCAAGAAACGTGTAGTTTTTTTTTCAGTTTATGGTATACTGTGAACCCTTCGACTCGCACTTTACCGGTTTTTATTTTATTGCCGTCACCTTCTCTCGTAGGAATAATATATTTTTAAATATATTTTTTAAAATTAGGTTTAGACTTTCGTCATCATATGTTATGGAAAGTGCTCATGATAAAAAAACTGTACTAAGCAAATCCAAGTGTCCTACCACTTGCCATCAGCGAATTCCAGACCCTACATCCCGGCGCTATCCACAGATCAGCTTGATGTTATCATAATGTTGCATTGTCACCGGACTTACATAAGTGTGCCAAATTTTAGCTCTATCTGAGCCAACAAGTGTTCAAAAAATTATTTGCAAATTTTGATGCGGACAACTTAAACACGAACAACGCAAATTAACATTACAGAGAATGAGTTTACATTAAATGTCATAGTATATGCAAAAAAATACGATGCTTCCTAAGAGATGACAAATTCCACCGTAAACCATATCATAATATATAAAAAAGGTAGTGCGGAAATTGTTTTGAATTTCAGTTCCTTGAGGATAAAAATAATATAAACAGCTACATGAATTTTATAACTCCAGAAGCATCGAAAATGTTCATAACATCACGTACAAAAAATACGATGCTTCTTAAGAGATGACGAATTCCACGGTAAACCATATCGTAATATATTTAAAGAAGGTAGTGCGGAAATCGTTTTGCATTTCAGCTCCTTGAGGATAAATATAATATAAACAGCTACATGAATTTTATAACTCTAGAAGCATCGAATATTTTCGTAGTATCACGTACGTCAACGGTTTCATCAAAACACGCGCTGCGATTTTCCTATCGGTGAAATAATTATAGACATGTCAAAGTAATTATTCTGTAGGGCCATTGCAATAGAAAATCATTACGGTCCCTTTCATAGGTTCATTGAGGTTGCTCAGGCACGTATCATGTTCTAGAATGTTTACAATGTTGATTGTTAAGCAATCGATACGTGATCACGGCCAGTTCTTGACGGTTAATTTGAAAAGAGAGATTTTTTAGTAAGGGCAAGGACTTTGGTTTCCATTTCCTTCATTATAATTGAAGGTCTACATTCTACAATTACATATTTTTCTTCGATCACATTCTCATTCCGACCCGGCCAATAAGCCAGTTTTTCAACAAAAACTCAAAATCGTTAAAACGGGTTTGGGTGCTTAGTTTTTCAAAAATCGTGTTACGTCATTGCGTTTTAGGGTTCTTTTCAACGGAACCCTTGGAAATTTCGTCTCGTACTACTCACTGTTTGGGTTCCATATAGTAGTTATTAAAGATCATCATGTATTTTTAAGTCATTTTTACTCTGGTGAACTGTGTAATTTTGATTTCAAGATTACAACTGCATTAACTTTGGTTGTCGCTTTGACAAGTTCTATTAAATACAAGGGTAAGATCAATTTGTGCATGCTTATATACTCATCCCGACTACGAATCCAACTGAGCGTGTTACGACACGCACTGGGCCGTGTTTTTTGGTAAAATTTGCATACTTATTAGGTTACCAACATCTTTTTGGAATGGCAAATGTTGTTATTATCTTACAAACTGGTATTTTGGTTTTACTGTTCCCCGTCTATTATTTTTGTAGTTTTTGATTTTCCGCTCCAAAATTCGTGTTTTAGGCCATCGAAGGACACCGATTAATGCAAATTTAGCCGTCGCCGCGTCGTTGATGATTTAAGAATGCATTTTTGGAAGTTCCTTAACTCAAAAATACATCTTTGTGTTCTCGTGCATTCATTTCTTTTCGCGTAAACTTACTGGTTTTTGCTCAACATTAACCTTGAACACAATTTAATGTGATTTAGAGTTTTGTATTGACGACTCCCTGTTTTGTTTTCGTTTTAGGCAGTTCTTACTTTTTTTCGATGTATAGTAAATTGATTTCGTTTGTTTTATTATACGAATGAATACAGTTATTATCCAGTTTTGCTTAGATCCCATTAAATAACCGTTTTCACAAGCTTGCCTTAAACTAAACATAAAACTTAAACTTAAACTTGCCTGAGTGAGTATATAGAAGAATATTCGACGTACCTAAACGCATTACATTTGTACAATCATCGTAACACTTATTTCTGAAAAGAAAACAGAACACACCCAACAACTAAGAAACAATACGGTTATGTTATCTCAACGACAAAATACATAAAAACATTTATCGCCACATTGTACCACATCGGTCTGAAACAATAAATTTGTAACATTTGTACGTTTGTATGACACTCACACCTGTGTTTACCTTTTAACACGCACACCTATCAATGACTACCAATCGGGGTTATCAGGAAAATCGCCATATGGTTTTACGTTAGTTATACGTCGTAAGTTTTCTGTTATATGCTGACTAGCTTCTACCAGCGGCTTCGCCAGCGTGGAATTAGTATTTCCCTCGTTATAAACTTTCAACCACAGATAATATAATACTAGCGTACTTTCAACACACCTTCCAAATTTCATGTCTCAAGGACCAGTAGGACGAGCGGTTTAGGCTGTGCGTTGATATATCAGCCAGATAGTCAGTCTGTCAGGACTTTGAACTTTATATGTATATACGGATAAGTAAAAAATATTAACCCTTAGCATGTTTAATTTAACCGGATCGGTCGTTGTGGCAACAATTGGGGGAGGCCTATGTCCAGCAGTGGACGACTTTCGGGTGAAATGATGATGTGATGATGATGACATGATTGTTTAGCTGGACTTGTATTTGGTGCAGCTTTGAGACGCACACGGCGCTTTCGTTGTTCTTGACTAGATATTTTTAGATAAATATTATTTTATATCGGCACAATCACAGTATAATGTGCAATTTGTGTTTTGTTTTTTTTTATTCACCTAACGAATTATTATAATATATTTTCTGCATTCCTGCTATTTTATATGTTAAGTTTCACACTATTTTACGTGGGAAACGTATTAATTTCATTTTACACCTGCCTAATTGCTTTTACCAATTTTTTTGGTAAAACGCTTGTTTTGTCCTGTATTCAAAAAATAAATTGATTAACTGATGGATTCTTCATCATAGCAGTCTGGAATGACCCACTGTAATCCACTCAATTGACTGAATTCGTGGGTCCAACTGAAAACGAGTTTCAAGATCAGGTCATTCAACCTTTTCATGGCTACATTTCGCCAGTAACTAGTTTTACTGGTGAACCCGTGTCTGGTTTTTTGTTGGCCATCATTTTGTGCAAAATTATATGAATGCAATTTTACGTAACCGATCATTATTTTTTGTATAGGATACAAATATTTAATGTACCTTTTATATCCATCCCAAATCTGGTAATGTTATTCATTTTGTTTTGATTAAGTACTATCTAAAAAATACATTTTTTTCATCGTTTATAGGCACGCGTTTGACCACTATTCCACCTGATGTAAAGCGATGATGTGGTCGAAGATGGAGCACACTTGCCTAGAAGTAAGCTATTCACTCTTGACTTAAAGAGTCCCAAGTTGTAGCTATCAGGAAACACAGACTCTGGCAGGAATTCCACTCCTTAGCTGTACGTAGAATGAATGTGTTCGCAAAACGTTTTGTGCATGTGGGGCCACCATGTAGTAGTACACCAAGTACCGGTCGCGCATTGCCCTTACGTCTAGTGGCATACAGCAAATAAGTTATCATTTTTTGTTCACTTAACATTAAATGTCAGAATTAAGTGCATATACTACAAATAAAGGCTACTGGACATTAAAAAAGTCAGTCAGACAACAAAACCGGTTTATACAAGCTTTTATTAAACTTGAAATGTTGCAAAAAGCATGATTTAAACCGACATTCAGGATTAGCTCCAGATAAAGGTACTATTCACAAGGCACAGACACAAAAATTTGTGTACAAATCTTATGACAGCCACAAACAGTGTTTTAAAACTATTATTTTCTCACAAGGTTACACCTACGTTAACAAAAGAAGTCGCAAAATAATCGAAGGACAGACGTTTCTAACATATTATGGATCATAACATAAAATATATAAAATTAGATTTAAATTTATATTACTTGTAATGAAGTAGCCGTTGATAGAACAGATGAGCAATTTGCATAAATTACAATAGTAATGGTTTTTGTTAGCATCATTGTGGCCATACGTGTTGATATTGATATTTAACGATAACATTAATTTTACAACAACATAACGATTTCATTAACCATAGGTTTGGCAGAAATTATTCTGTGTTTCATTCTACATATAGATAGATAAAGGAGTAAATAATATAGTTCCTCACACCAAGTAAAACCTAGTTTTTTTTTAATAATTCACGCGGAAATCTTTTTGTAAATAATTTAAATCACAGCCTGGTATAAAAATGCGAACCCAATAGAGTAACTGAAAAATGCGGAATATGGAATATTATGGATAGAAAATGCGAAATATTCAATTATTATAAATCCTTAAGAGTAAAATGTAAATTGCATTGCAATAAAAATGATTGCAATGCAATTTATATTATTATGACTTCTTAACAATTGTTAATAAAACTTGACAACTGCATTAATTAAATAGCAATAAAGTTGCTTATTACAAATAGAAAATTTATTATAATAACCAAATGGTAATACAAAAAAATACCGGTTAGTTTTAAGAACCGGGTTTTTATATTGAATTTGAATTAAAAACTATGGATTTATTTTATTTAATATAAATGTGAGAGCACTTATCGTTAAAAATCTTACGTATTTTGTATGTAATATTTCCTCTGCAAATTATACAGTCCTCAATTATTTTGATAAATTTGACGCGGTATTTACATAAATAACATTCAACAATAAAATGAAATTTAGGTACTTACATAGAGAATTTTTCAATATAAGTGCTACTATTATGTACGTCATATTCCAACTTTTGCAAAAATATTGAATTCCAATTTTAAACAGGTAAGTACGAGTACCTACGTTATAGAAAGGTGACGCTGGCTCAGCGGTCAGGGGTCACAAACCCACACGTGGCACTTCTCAAGTTGTCAAAAGCGACCATATTTTCTGACGCTGTTTAATAAATATTCATTTATTCTTTTAAAACTGAGTATTTAGTTTTCATTACCATAACTGTGGTAAGTAACAAAGATTACCTACCTAATCACGAAACTAGCATATCGGCCTCAATGAGACAGATTGGGAATAGTAGTTTTGATGCAAGTGACTTTGTCATTGCAGCCGAGGCACCCGACCCGAACGCGACACCATGGAGCCGAGAGACTGCAATGATAAATGGCCCATGTGTACAAACGCCATTTTTGATACACATACTCGAAAAAAAAAAAACAGTAACACAATATTTAGTAACAAATCACTGTGTGAAATGACTCGCGAATTTCTTACGTGTGCAGCGGCTGATTTTCGTGACTTGCCCGGTTCGTAGTTTGATATTAGAAATAAGTACAATAAATAAAAAGTGGTAGGAGCTACTCGTATTTTTTGAGTAAGTGTGTTGATAATTTTTTTTTTTTTTATACTTAACTGGAATTTAAAAAAAAGACCTTTATTACTAGCCTGTGCATTACTTCAAACTATAGCTACCGGTTCATAGTGGACATTCCACCCACACGCACAAACGTTTTGGAAACACATTCATTGTACGCACAGCTACGGAGTAAGGAGTGGAATTTCCTACCAGAGTCGTGTTTCCTGATAGCTACAACCTGGGAGGCTTTAAGGCCTTACTAACGGCCAAGTGGCGCCCTCATTGAATAAAAAATCGTAGCATAGCATAGAAAATAAATATTAAAGAATCCAACGTCACGTTTGTTACAAAGAGGATAAAGACAATGTTTCGTATCCAAAGTAGTAGGCAAAAGTGTCCTACGAAACATTCTGAGACCTGTTCTATCAACGTAAAAATACTTTATCCTTTTTGTAACAAACGTGACGTTTGGATTCTTTAGTATTTATTTGCTATGCTTTGCTACGATTTTTTATTCAATGAGGGCGCTACTTGGCCATTAGTAGGGCCTTAAATCAAGAGTGAATAGGTGACTTCTTGGCAAGCGTGCTCTGTCGTCAACCACATCATCAGTTACCACCTGCAGGTGGATTCGCTCAGTTGACATCAATTTGATAGGCACTTTGCCGTACATTGCTGCTTTGACGTATAGGAAAACCGTAGTGCCTATTATAATCGATGTCCACCGAGCAATGTACTGCATAGTGCCTATCAAATTGATGTTAACTGAGTTAGGGAATACACCTGCAGGTGAGATAGTGGTCAAACGTGAGCCATAAATACCAATTTTTTTATCATTGATAATGATAAAAAAATAGGTATTTTTTCTTCCAGCTGGTTATGATGCACGGTTTTGATTGACAAACAATGCTCAATTGACAGCAAGTCGGAAGGCACAATGATTCAGTAACACATTGTTTGCGTCTGTTCGTTTGTTGCAATAACAACCTTGTCACCTGTGTTCAACAAACATAAGGCCGTTGCAATTGCAAGGAAAGTGAATCACTGTATTCGGTTTTGTGACGACAGCAACTGGTTTTAAGAACATCCTGGTTTGTTTGGTTGTTAATGTCACAATTATGGGTAGTTTTTTAAGGTCAGTTTAATATGATTACATGGTATGCCGAATACCTACATTTACTGTACTTTAGGACTGCAGATTCGCGATTTTGATACGGTATCTACGAGTCAACATTCTCCTCTCGTCTCAATTGATTGAAGGCTAACCTAGGCTAGATAAAAAATGGAAAAAAGAGACATGCTGTGTCTCTTTTTTCCATACATCTCTCTCTGTCTGGAATCACGGATGACGAGCCTAGAGGTCATCATACTCATCATCCCGAATTCACTCCTATTCTAACAATTACTATCTTTTACTTAATGTGTATATAGCCGCCAAGTGGCGCCCTCAATGAATAATAAATCTTAGCAAAGCGTAGAAATAAAGATTAAAGAATCCTATGTTGCGGACGGCGAAAAACGGCAGTTTTTGACACTTTTGCTTACTACTTTGGATACGAAATATTTTGAGTCCTGTTTTAACAACGTAAAAATACCTTATCCTCTTAGTAACAAACGCAACATTGGATTCTCCTTGCAATGCTACGATTTTTTATTCAATGAGGGCGCCGCTTGCGGAGGTAGGCTCTTAATCCATTCTTACATCGTTCGGCGATGCACCACCGGTACATGGTGGACATCCCACACACACAAAAAGTTTGGCGAGTGGTCTGAAATTCCACTTTTTGGACGCACAATGAATGTTATTCCTGCCGGAGCCAACCTGCTGTATAGCTACAACCTAGAAGTCAAGAGGGAAAAAGTAACTTCTAGGCAAGCGTGCTCCGTCGTCGACCACATCATTGCTTACCAAAAAAACATCAATTCGTCTTCTGTCTAGTCCTGTTATTTATATTTCTATAGTCTAGTCTTATCCATAATACGAAATGGCTAAATATTTTAAAGTATCTATTATGATTTTTTTATGAGAAAATATATTTTTATCACGACGAAGTAATAAAAAACCTTTTTCAATGATAAGCAGTGCATTGTTTTTATTCTAAGAATCGTCATAGTCATAGTTATTTAACTAACTGAAACATTGTCGCAATAAGAAGAAATACCTACTTACTTGGAAATGGATAAAGTTACATTGGAACTGCGATATATTTTTATGTCGAAATGTGCCACCGTTGTCAATACTGTCATAGATAGTGTCAGACATGGTGAAACACGTTTGTTATTTATCTTTTTAAAAGTATTTGCAATAATATTAAAAGTTCATTTAAAAAAAAAAAAAAACTGTAAAGTGCGTGTCGCTTCGCACATTTAGGGATCCGTACTTTGTATGGCTTTGGGTCAACATGCTGCTTATACTGTGAAAATTAGAAAACTGTAGTTCCGACCGTTTGACTGTAAAATCTGTGAGACAGGCGACGGACCCAGGCAGTTGGACACGTGAGTGACAGCAATAGGGCTCCGTTTGGACCCTTCGGGTACGGAACCCTAAAAATGGAGTTCTTAAAACTTAACAGACAGATGTGTTGCTGGGGAGTTTGTTGGTCACTTCTTCTTCACAGCTAAAACACTAGGAAGTGGTGACGGGCGGGCGTTTTTTGGGGGACTGTCTTTATGTAGAACTTTGACGTTCAAAAAGTGCTGGTTCTCAGCCTAGTTTGAATAAATGACTTTTGATTTTGATTTTAGAGAACTGGTTGCGTATTTTTTTTTTTTTTGCAAAATCTCTTGATCTGTAGGTACCTAAGGTACCTACTTTCTTCTTTTCTTATACGATGTTGGGATAAAACCAGCAATAAAAAAAAATAAAAAAAACTTACAATGTAAAATGTGACGCAAATTATATAATGTAGGTACTCATAAGACCCTATTATTTTTTATGACATGCATTGGCCCATTGCGTTTTACATAGAAAGAAAACAAATAGAAGAAATCAAACAAATCCCATCAAGTTTGAAAAAAAAATAAAATTTATTGAAGTTCTTTAGGCGCGTTATGAAAAAATGATGAGAGTGAAATTTTAAGATGCGCGCGCATCACTGTCACACAAAATTCACAGGTTGGTTGAAGTTAGCTAGAACCAACACCCTGAAGTTAGCTTTGGTCTGTGGTTCATGAAGAATGATTGTTTTCCTTTAGTAAACTTTGTGACAGTTTGGCCGGCACCATTCGATAATATTGTGAAAATCAAGTACCTACATACCTGTTTTTGTTTTTTTTTACTGACGACCCTGCCTAGCTTCGCACGGGTACATATTATACATATAAACCTTCCTCATCAATCAATCTATTGGTGAAAACCGCATGAAATTCCGTTCAGCAGTTTTTGAGCTCATCACGAACAGACAGGCAGACGCGGCAGGGGACTTTATTTTATAATTGATTTCATACGTTGTACACGTTAAGGTTTTCGGTTCGATTTGGTGTTTTGGATAATTAATAAGTCTAAGAAATCTTATCTCTCTACACAATCCTCGCCTCATTTAGCTAAAACTGACAAAAAAAAATTTTTGACGCGTAAAAGTGTTGTTAAAACCTACTTACAAAAATAAATTCATTTATCATTTGAACATGCACATCTGGTGCTTGGCATGCTACCTACTCCTTTTAATTGGTCACCTTTTTTGTTTTTTTTTTTAATCTGTCAAAATGTTGACACTCTCTGGTCTTTTCACATAAATCATAACCGTGACACTGCCATACTATTCCAGCTTCAATATGACATTATTTTCTGTCCTTGATTTAACATTCATGTTATTTTTAACTGAAGGTTTACTCTAACTATGCGATCGTTACCATAATGACCGTGCGTATTTTTCTATCATTACCACATTTTCACTTCTCAAAGTAATTAATTAGTTGATGTCTGTGCATAATTTTTTAACAAAATTTTGTGACAGACGACGGACAGACAGACAGACAGACGGACACGTGAGTGACAGCAATTAGGGCTCCGTTTGGACCATTCGGTATATCTATTTGAAATAATTTCGTATCAATATCATATAGCACTAAGTGTAATGTGATATTATATCAGAGTCCGGTTCAAATTAGACCGAACATGAATCGTAAAATCGTAACATTTGTAACCGGAGTTAAATTGAGGTTGTAAGCCCCTAGCTACGAGTAAGTAGGTACGATCTTTGATTTTGTTGTAAACATGCTAGAGATGTGATTAAACGGTAAAATAAATAAAAAGTGAAAATTAAAACAACTTTTATTAAAAAAAAAACGTGAATTAGAAAAAAAAAATTAAGTGACATTTGTCATTATCCTTACCTACTCGTATTATTATTAGGAGTTTTTGTCGGAATTTCTTCGAGTGAAGTTCAGTGGCTGTTTTAATTATTCTTTTATTGATTCCTAGTGGATATTGTGATGTAAAATTGGTGTATTTTTGTTTCCCAAGTGTCTAAAAATGGACAATATGTGGAATCACTGAAACAGACGCGATCTCGGGAAAATGGAGCTGAGAATTTTATTGTGGTATTGACTACCTCAGCGAAGTTTGCCGAGAAGGCTGACTCGACACATTTGTTACCAAATACTGCAAAAAACATTAGAATGTGTTACATCTGCATTCTAATGGAAAAAGTAAAAATACACTACGTAAGACTAGGCAATATGGTCAAAAGACTTTAGCCTTCCTTTCGGGCAAATAAAAAAATATTACTTATTGAACATTTATAATGTATTTTCTAGGTTTAGGATAACCAATTTACCTACCGGTATCACTATTGTGATGAGTGGACTTAAAGGCATGTAAAATCTGATTGTTTACCAAAATCTGAACACATCATTGGAACGAGACAAATTGTCCGTTTAGGTACGCCATCTTAGCTCACAATATGCTGAAAGATTCTTTAACAAATTAATTATTACCGAAAGAGTTGGGTCTTTGTCTTTGCCAAGTCTATGAGCGTTTTAAACTTGATTAGAATACGTAATTTCTTCTCATGAGTTCGCTTTAGTTCCCGCCATTTATCTCTCATATGTATATAAATCAAAGTCGTTTTCTGCGTCTGTGTGTTTCTCCGCTAACTGCTCCAAAACTACGCAACAGATTTTAAGCGGTTTTCACTAAAACAACGGTCGACAAACGGGCAAGATTTTTACCCGACTGCGCGACGCAAGGAAGGGTAATGTGTTTATCAGCCTATGTATGTTTGTTCCTTTGTAGCACTATAGAGACCAAACGCGTGGGCCGATTTTGATCATTCTTACGTCAATTGATTCGTCTTAATCTTGCGAGTGCTACTAAAGACATGTGACATGACAGTAATCAAAATACAATATGGCGACCACCAGACGCTATATTGTGAAAAAAAAAATGTCGACGAACTGTAATAAGTAAGTGGGGTATCAAAATAAAGGGTTCGAGGAGGCGATTCCAAAACTACAACTCACTAAAATGTAGAAAATTAAAAGAAATAACATTAAAAAAAAACCTGACTGTAAAAACAACTAAAAAGTTCCAAACAAGTCACTTTTCAAGCAGTCTGATGCAGTTGGTGGCATGAAATCAATAATTGAACTAAAATAACTGCCACCAACTGCATCGTACTGCTTGAAAAGTGACTTTTTTGGAACTTTTTCGTTGTTTTTACAGTCGGCTTTTTTGAAAATATACAATAATTCTTTTTTGTATAATTTTATAAACCCGTGAGGAGGCGGGTCGCTAGTAGGTAATGGATAAAAAAATGGCGTCCGCAGAATTTCATCCGAAAGACGTCCAATTCTGGATTTAAATGTTGTCACAACACTATATATAATACGATATATACATATTATTCGGTGTTTTGAAAGAAATTATTCCTCAAATTGAACTGGTTCTAAGTACTAATTAACATTCCTAAATTGGCGCCCAGCACATGAACAAACATGCTGTTATTTTCCACAGAAAAACGAAAATATTCTAAATTATTCATAAAGGCAAATATTGTGCTAAAGTAAATAATAACGAACTGTTATTTACTTTAGCATAAATATACTTAACTACGAATTTAGCAGGAAGCGCGATTGTCAAGCAGATTCGCGTCGGCAGGTATTTGTTTAAAGGGCAAATAAATGTAGATTTGATCAAGTGTTAGAGATTTACGTAGGTAAGGTAGGTACGAGTACGTACGTATATATGTAATCAATACCGTGACTAACGCGAATTAAGAATTCTTTTCTTTTGTAGACACGACATTTGTGTCGCTGTAATCATGGCTGCTGGTGGCAGTGAGCAGGGTACATTGCTCGCAGAACAGATGGTCGATGGGGCCGGAAAGAAAAGTGGAGTGGCGACCGCGTACTGGAAGACGCAGCGTTGGAAGGCCAACCACAAGGTGAACCGATGATCTGGAGAGGGTCGGGAATCCGATGGATGCGAGACGCACAGCCCCCTTAGCCAAAATACTTTCCTGTTAACGTTAACGCTAACGCTTCGTGCAAAATGTATGGCAAAGACATTACCGGGCGTGAGTCACGTGACAGTTCTCTGTCTAACGCTTCGTGCAAAACGTCGTTGCCATACATTTTGCACGAAGCGTTAGCGTTAACGTTAACAGGTCTTTGTAGCGACACTTGCGGTAGGCCTATGTCCAGAAGTGGACGTCTTTCGGCTGAAATTATGATGATGATCATGGGACATGGAGTTTTAGAAAAGGTTTTTGTCTGTGATAGGCTCGCGTTTGACCACTATCTCACCTGATGGTAAGAGATGATGTGGTCGACGTTGGAGCACGCTTGCCTAGAAGTAACCTATTCACTCTTGACTTAAATACCTCTAGGTTGTAGCTATTAGGAAACACACATTCTAACAAGGAATTCCACTCCTTAGCTGTACGCTGGCCTGGGTATATACCCAGGCCTGCGGACGGCGAGTAGTGGGTAACTCGCCGTCCGATCAGCACCAGGCCCGAGAGTCGACGGCGCGTAGTGTTCCACGCACGCCTCAAAGAGTTGTCAGCAAACACGACGGGGCCCGTCATGGCCGATGCCTGCCCGGGGGTTGAGGATAAATTCGAAAGAGTCACCTCGCCCCTGGGCATTCAGGGCAGGGAGGAACAGGGGTGGGTTTTAGTCAGTAAGAGTCTGACACGCCCTCCCGCTCCACCCTAGAGCGGGAGATGTCATTGGATGATTTCCCACCCAAAAAAAAATAAAAAAGCTGTACGCATATACAGGGTGTAACGGAAAGGTGTGGTTATATTTTAAGAACTATTAGGCATCTGCCCATCGATATGAACAACTTACTTCAAGATAACCTGAGGAAATACTCAAAAATTTTTGTTACTTCCCATATAAATAATGATCAGCTGATGATAACTTTGTACGGAAAGTTCAATTTTTTTTTTTAATTTTTCTATTTTTTCGTAGAGAAAGTTGTTCATTTCCATGGGCAGAGCCGTTCTTAAAATATGACCACACCTTTAGTTAGTTACACTCTGTATATCCATATATATCTAATAAATGTGTGGCCAAAACGTTGTGTGTATGGGTGGGATATGGTGGTGAGTGGAAAACCTAGGCTCACAGACTTGACTTCAGAAATACAGAACAAGATATCTTCCAAAAATAGAGAATTCGTTTCTGCAACACATTTAAGTAGGTAGTAAACAATGCAGCTAAAGTGAAACCTGGTCGTGCGGCAACAATTAGCATAGCTGAACGATCTGTTAACGCCTTGCCTGACATTCTGACACACTTGGACGGAAAAACATCGGAACACCATCAGTTATCTTTTACTATAGTGAAAGGAAAAGTTTACAATAAGTTGGAAGTTTGAGGTCTAAAACTATTTGAAGATGTTGAAGTAGGTACATAAGAGATTTGGATTCGTTTGAGATATGTATATACATATATGTATATAAAATGTAAATATTAAAAAAAAAATGTTAAAAATTTATGTTCAAAATCATGTAAAGCCTAAATAGATGAGAGAAAAAGTGTGTATGATAGTTAAAATTGGGCTCATTATGTTACTATACGGGGTGTAACGGAAAGGTGTGGTCATATTATAAGAATCGGTTCTGCCCATGGACATGAACAACGTTCTCTAAGAAAAAATTGAAAATTCCCAAAAAAAAAATTTGAGTTTCCATACAAAGCTATCATCAGCTGATCAATATTTGTATGCAAAGTAAAAATTTTTTTTGAGAATTTTCTCAGGTTTTCTTGAAGAAATTTGTTCATATCGATGGACAGATGCAGTTCTTAAAATATGACCACACCTTTCCGTTACATCCTGTATAACTGCATGATTTATTTGTATATCTCATATGTTAAGTGAACTGTTTGTGTTCTTTATGAGAATAAATTCTTTAAACCGAAACCGATATAAAAGCTTATATAAGTAGATGTAGTTTATTTAGCTGACGTATAGATAGGTGTACAATGGGGAAATGACAATACCTAACACAATAAATGACAATACCTAACACAATAAATTAAATCACTGGCAATACTGATCTTAATGAACAACTTTTGCTATGGGACTAACACTTTTTTATTTTTGCTGACTAAAACCCACCCCTGCTCCTTCCTTGCCTGAGTGCCCAGGGATGTGGTAACTCGTTACGAATTTATCCGCGCCCCTTTGCATGCAGGCATCGGGCATGATGGGCCTCGCCAACCCTGAAATCGCTGTTAAATTATTTTTATATGTATGGGGCAGCTGATTTTTAGGGTTACGTACCCGAAGGGTAACCAACGGGGCCCTATTACTAAGCCTCCATTGTCCGTCCGTCTGTCTGTCAGCAGGCTGTATCTCATGATTCGTAATAGGCAGACAGTTGAAATTTTCACAGAATGTGTATTTAACAACAAATAATAAAAATAAAAATTAAAGGGGGCTCCCCTACTAGAATCGTGTTTTTTTTGGCTCTTTTTTGCTCGATCTTAATAATGGCAATAAGTATTAGACGCGTATAATTTTGTACGATGGTACGGACTAGTAAATAAAAACGTAGTTAGTCTAAATACACCACTTAAATGAAAATAGCACCAAATACTTAGATACAGCTAAGTGATTTTTTTCTAAATCCCTCAAACAGTCAAATTGTAGGTAGTTACAAACCAAAGACTAGGAAATTCGACTCCGAATCTTATATTTAAACGCATAGCCAATCGGTAACCTTGTCGGTTACGGCTCCAGTGTGAAAAAAACAATCAAAGAAATGTTTAAACCTTCACCATCGAGTGATTACGAGTCTAATCTAACTATAAACATTGTATTATCAATGGACGTGTAGCGCTTTTTGCGCTGCATCATTTTATTGACCATTTTTTTGATGGAACGTTGAAGCGGTTGAAGCCATCTGCTCTATTTAGCAGTAAGTTGCTTTATTTTATACCTACTAGCTTCTACCAGCGACTTTACCCGCATGAAAGTCAAAAATTATCCAGAGGGAATATGGAATCTGGATAAAATTATCCAGAGGGAATATGGGATCTGGATAAAAGCGCTTAAAGGCTGAACGGATTTGAATGAAACTTGACACTCGGATATCATGGAAGAGGACATATAGGATAATTTTTTATCCCGGGAGTATGTTCATCATCAGCCTTTTAATGTCCCCACTGTTGAGGCACAGGCCTCCTCTCTGTGGGAGGTTGTGGGCCGTAATCCACCACGCGGGCCCCATGCGGATTGGTGAATGTCACATCTGTTCGAATTTTTGGTTCTAGGGCATGGCGGCTTCCTCACAATGTTTTTCTTCACTGTGTTGAGAGCAGTGGTGATGAAATAATTTACACAAAGTAAAGCACCTGGCTGGGTTTGAACTCATGACCTAGACTTTGTATGTCGCGGCCAATACTACTGGTCCACCACTGCTCACCACTAGTGTATACATGGAATAGAAAAAACAGAGTGTAGGTATATTCCCTTGGGAGTATGTTCCCTTGGTATAATAATAGACTTTCACGCGGGCGAAGCCGCTGACAGATACTAAAGTATTGAAAACTTGTTATTGTTTAAGTTTTTGCGCAAATACTAATATTTAAAACGTCGATTGAATCAATTTTTTTTTCTGAAAATCTAGATTGAATGGGTCAAATCTACATTTTGAGGAAAAAGCAAGCTATGATGACGTCCAATAACAGCTATTCTAGAAATTCTAGAAAATGGTGCAATTTTTCATCGTCTGTCATTTAAATGTCATAAATTAGTAAGTTCTAATTACAGCATTAATCCAAGTCGTAATGTTAAAAGATAATTACTTAGACATATTTTTATGAAAGACTAGTATTTGCCAGTAGATTCGCCCGCAGTTCCGGCACTTAAATATTTTCTAAATATTAACTAACTATTTAAAACCTATATGGTACATAAATACAAAAACAAAACACAGGGCGTCGAAGTATTCCTTCAAATCGCTGTCATCTGGGCAAACCGGAAACGTGCCCAGGATACTGGCACGTTCCTCCCTGGAGTCGCGAATAAATTCGAAAGATAGTCACCGAGGCCCTTGGCACAGGCAACTCAAGGAACGCAGGTGGGTTTTAGTCAGTAAGAGTCTGACACGCCCTCCCGCTCCACCCATAGCGGGAGAAGTCATTTGATGATATCACAAACTCAAAAAAAAAAGCATTGCCACGTTTAAGGCGCTATTATCTGCCAATGACCTTGAGTGGTTAGCTTGCGTGTTCTGTGCTGAGCTCACGTAACGCGTCGTACGTCCGTCGTCCCAGTAATAGGGCTCGCCCATCAAGAAGCGCTGTCCAAAATTAGACGGATTATTAATTTATTACACATAAAACAACAGGTATTAATATAAAACACTGAGACTAAATTATAAATAATTAAATGATCTTTAAAATGGTGAAGTTTTCATAAAAATACGCTTTATAGTTTTTGCGTGATTCTCAATTTTTCAAATTAATTACACTATACTATAAAAATATAATTTCAAATATTCTCAGATCAAATTACGACGGAAATTGTCTAGAGTAACATATATTTTTTCAAAGAAATAAGACTAGTCGTTTAGACGTGATGTTCAATTAAAAACTATTAAATGTCGTATAACTGTGCTTTAATGGCAATGCTAATTCTTTGGGCTAAGAACGAGTAGTAATGTCGAGTAGTGATAATATAATATTTGATTTAAAAAACAAAGCTAAGATCTGTAAATACTACGATACACGTATGAACAATGTGAATCGAAACACGTGCAAAATAATGGTCACTTACCTACCCTTCTTAGAATTCCGGCTTCAGGTAAATCATTTTTCTGTAGATGAATAATTACCAACTCATGAGGTAAGTTTTGTACATGTTGTATGTAAATTAGCCGAAATTAAAACAAAAGAAACTCAAGTACCGCCATTTCAAACTGTTCGTGATAATTTATCGTCTTTGAGTGTTACAGAATTGTTGAAATCGCTTTACAAAGCAATGAACTTGCAGCGAGTAATTTGCAAAATGCAAAGTTTATTACTTGAACGCCTTGTAGTTTTTTCCTGTAGGCTTTGTTTCATTGTTAATGCGTCATTGGCTGAAAATTAATAAAAATCCTGTTGTTTTAATGATGGCTGCTCATTTTTATGTTGTGCAATGAATTTTTCCTAGTCATCCTACTGGTACTTCATCATCATCAGCCTTTTTATGTCCCCACTGCTGAGGGCTGAGTGTCCAGGACTCCTCTCTGTGAGAGGGCTTCCCTACTAATCGAGTATTGTATGTAAAGTCATCGTCTGCGTGTTTGTATATTTGTCAATCAAACACGCATTAACGAGTGAACGGTTTAGATGAATTTAGGATCATGGGATAGACTTTAGCCTCTAGAGGAGCTCGTGGCTAAAGAAATAACAGCCGCACGGGTCGATCCATCAGGTTAAGCTACTCTTGCCGGGGTTGGTCCGTGGCTGAGTGATCATCTTTACATACCGAGACTCCTCCGTGCCTCGGAAAGCACGTTAAGCCGTTGGTCCCGGCTGTCAATCGTGGATCTTTGACAGTCGTTACGGGTCGTCAGAAGCCCGAAAGTCTGACAACCAGTCTTACCAAGGGTATCGCATTACCCAGTTACTGGGTTGTGAAGGTCAGATAGGCAGTCACTTCATGTAAAATACTGGTATACAGCTGCTTCCGGTTAGACTGGCAGCCAACTCCAAGATAGTTGGGAAAAGGCTAGGCAGATTGATTGGGATATACTTTAGCCTGGATTAAGACGTTCGGTCTTTTTACCCCGGAAGTTGATTCCAGTGTTGTAATAGAGTAATTGACAATTTATTTTCCAATTATTTGTATTAAAAAGTAACTTTATCCAAAATCGAAAATACGAGTATAAAGAATTTTTTAAATCCGTTATAAATTAAATGAGTTAGAACAAGAACAAGTAAGAGAAAAAGGATGCACAAACTGACATCTGACATCACCGCAATTAGGTTGTTTTTTTTTTTTTGTGGAGTGGGAAATCATCCAATGACATCTCCCGCTCTAGGGTGGAGGGCGTGTCAGACTCTTACTGACTAAAATCCACCCCTGTTCCTTCCCTGCCCTGAGTGCCCAGGAGCACGGTAACTGTCAGAAACGGCCGTTTTTGGTACTTTTGGCCTACCACTTTGGATACGAAACATTTTGAGACCTGTTTTAACAACGTAAAAATACTTTATCCTCTTTGTATCAAACGTGATGTTGGATTCTTTAATATTTATTTTCTATGCTATACTACGATTTTTTATTCAATGAGGGCGCCTCTTGGCCTATAGTAGGGCCTAAGTTACGCGCGTACAAAAGAGATAGCCAGAGGTTCCCACTACGCCCCATCTCTTTCTCCTATGAATATTTGAGATGCTAATTGCTGCTTTATTTAAAGTGGAAGCTCCAGGTAACAAACTGTTCTTTTCCGAAATAGTTTTCTTCTTTTAGTGTTATTTGTTGTTTTATTTAAAATATTGTACAAAATAAACACTGGTAAATATCCAATTTTCAACACGAGCGAATTTACTGATAAAAGCTACTTTTCAATACCTAAATAAGTAAAATATTGACTTTGGTCCTCCCCACGTTAATAGCCTTTCGCCAACTCGTTTGTTTTGCCTTCCGATCCAACTATTGCATGTCAGTCGGTTGTAACCGCAGCGCAGGCGCAAAGATCAAATTAGCATTTTTATATAAACATTGGCATTGTTTTCATTTCATTTACATTGCTTGAGGTTAGGATTTCAATGCATCATAGTTGAGATACTGAGTGACAGATCATAGCCCTGCCTTGTGCCCCTGACGATCTTTGCTGGTTAGGAGTTGCCTAAGTGAATATGTCACTATGGATAATTGGGAACACCGTATGATTTTAATAAATCTTGTGCGAGCGTAAACTCTCGGTGTATTATAAGTAAGTTCATTTCAAATACAATAAATCTCATCCTTTGATCTTTAGAGTTCCGTCCCCGAAGGGTCCCAACGGAGCCTTATGGCTGTCACCCACATGTCCGTCTACCCGTCCGTCTGTCTGTCTGTCGTCTGTCACAAAATTTTGTTACGACGAATTTTTTAACTTCCCATTGACCTATGAACTTGAAAGGTGATAATGTTTGTGATAATGCGCAGACCACATCGTGATACTTGATTAAAGCTATGATATCTCCTAAGATATTCGTTTAAATCAAATGATGTCAAGGGCAATTTTGTTCAAAATTAAATACTTATGATGAATAACCTATTTATTTGGATGAGGATTAATATCACGTTTTATGTTAACACCTTCGCAAATTATGCATTATTTTGGAATAAATTTGGTTACCATAAAAAAGATTATAGTGAGTTAACCTTAAAAGATAGACATATGCTGCCCCAGGCTTTTTTTTGTACTTTTAAAGGGGAACAATTCCGTCATAAATAATTTTTGCGTAACTTTAACCGTTTACGCAGCGCACGCAACGGAAGCTCTCAAAAGGAATATTTTTTTCCCGTCTTTGCCACATTTTTCATTGATGCTCCGCTCCTATTGGTCGTAGCGTGATGTTATAGGACTATTCAATACAATAATAATTTTTCAATTCGATCCAGTAGTTCCTGCAATTAGCGCGTTCAACCAAACAAACAAACTCTTCAGCTTTATAATATTATTATAGAAATTGATTGATTTTTCTTTGATAATTCCCTCATTTGGTACGGAACCCTTAATGTGCGACGTCCGACACTCACTTGGCCGGTTTTTTTTTACTTAGATACTTTTTTATTTCCAATAAGTCTCAATACAATACTGACACTTATTGGAAATAACGAGTTTACAACTTTACAGGATTTATCACAAACTAATAATATCATCAATCAAATTGGGGTTTTAAAGACTCGTCTGATACACAATGTGAGTGCGGCGGCGGCGCCCCCGTCCAGAACGTGACTCACATACTGGAATCCCCCAAGTGCGCATACAGCTGCACTACGGAGGAACAGATGAACGGTACTGACGCTGCAATTAATGTGGCCAGCTTCTGTACCCAAAGAATTTAAAAAGTTAGGGAACCATCGATTCGAAAGATCCTTTGAATCAGTATCAGTATATTTACCTTTAGTTAAGTATTTAATATTTTAGTACTTCGATGACCGACCTTTGCTCGGTTTTAAAACGGCGTTTTCTAAAAATGAAACCTAGCTAGATCGATTTATCGCCCCCAAAACCCCCTTTTTTTTGGCGTTGGGAAATCATCCTATGACTTCTCCCGCTCTGAGTGGAGCGGGAGGGCGTGTCAGACTTTTACTGACTAAAACCGGGGTGGGTTTTAGTTTTGTTCCTTCCTTGCCTGAGTGCCCAGGGGCGCGGTAACTCTGTTACGAATTTATCCGCGACCCCTTGGCATGCAGGCATCGGCCATGATGGGCCCCGTTAGTGGTGGCTGACATCTCTTTGAAGAGTGCGTGGAACACTACGCGCCATCGACTCTCGGGCCTGGTGCTGATCGGACGGCGGGCTACCCATTACTCGCCGTCCGCAAGCCCGCGTCTACGGTGGCCGGAGATCGTCCTGCGACCTCCGACGCCCAGGGCGTCTCCTGCGGCGGCTGCGGCTGAGGGCGCCACTCCGTTGAGTCTCCGTCACCCGTTCCGCCTCCTCCTTCGCGAGCATTACTGCTTCGCAGAAGGAGGAGACTGCTTCCCATTCGCTCTCGCTCCGTACCATGGCCTGGACCAGGGCCGGGCGCAGGAGGTCGCTGCCGCCTATCATATCCACTAGGACACGGCGGTGTTCCGCCCAAGCGGGGCAGACCTCCACCGTATGCTCCACCGTGTCCTCCGGTCGATCCCCGCTATGGTGACACCCGGGAGTTTCCTCCCGCCTTATCCGAAATAACCGTGTCCGATGAGGACCTGCGTCAGGCGGAAGATGACGCCGTGGCGCCTCTCCAGCCACTCCTCAAAGAGGGGCACTAGCGCCGATATGGTGGCGTGCTCAGCGCTGGGTTGCGACAGTCGCTCTCTCGCCCCCGAAACCCCCTGCATACTAAATTTCATGAAAATCGTTGGAGCCGTTTCAGAGATTCAGATTATATAATTATATACGTATATACATATACAAGATTTGCTCGTTTAAAGGTATTAGATTAGCTAATTCTTTGTGCTACCTTCTTTAATGGCTTTTACATTTTTCTAAACTTCCCATTTGCTCAATTGCGCAGTTGTTAGTGTTTAGCATTTATATATGCCATTTATTTAAAATTTAGAACTGGCTGCTATTAGCAACAGGATTTTTTGTTGAAATTGAGGAAAATTGTGATAGATAAAAATCTTTTACAAACATGAGTCAGTGTGCATGGTTTTCAAATTGTTTTGTTTTATATTTTGTGTCGAAACTATTATAAATTCCCATAGCTTGCTTAAAATAGCATTATAACTAGAGGTTGCATCATCCTATTTTAGTAACGTAAAAGTCTGAACATTATGTTTGTTTATTAGTAATGCCTCAACGTCTGAACGGATTTGGACGAAACCTTTACCTAGAGATAATTACCGACTTTCACGGGCGAATCCGTAAGTAATCTTATGCTTAATTTATTTACTGCATTACTTTCTACACTAAGAACAAGTCAGCAAAAAATTAATGAAAAAGAAACAAAAGAATCTCACAAATTACTAAATAAACTTTACTAACAACCATTATAAATTAATTTAATTTACAACAGACAGTAGAACATTAGGAGCCTATAGTATCAACCTATAGTTTTGGAAAGCTACTTAACACTGAAGAAATAATGAATCTTTATTCAATGAGAATATCATCATTTTCGAATTGTTTGATTCTCTGGCCTTTTTCACTTGTATAATATCACTAGCATATTATTAATTACATTATTTACAATCGTCAAGGCAAAGAAAGTCACAGTTTTTTAATGACGTTTTTATTCTGCTTTGTAATCAGTATTAATCATCCTATCAGATCAGATAGGGTTGTTGTCCTCAACTCAAGTCTTAGGGAAAATGGTGTGTTTTTCTTTACCTTTTCAAGGCACACGAGCTAATAACTTTTATGAGCCGAGAAATCTACATTTTAATGTTACCAGTCACTTGCCGTCTTTGCTTTGAATGCCAAGTTGCTATCTGAAGGGGATTTTTTTGGATGCTTTCATAGATGGATGATTCATCATCCTCCTGCCCTTATCCCAATTTATTTGGGGTCGGCGCAATGTGTGTCTTTTTCTTGCATACTTCTCTATTAGTCGTCATGTTTGTAGTCACCCCCTTTTTACCCATATCCTCTTTCACACAGTTCATCCATCGTTTCTTTGACCTTCCCCTGCTCTTATAGCCATCCACATCCATACACAAGACTTTCCTCACGACATTTTCTTCATTCCTCCGCATCACATGCCAATACCACGACAACCGATTTCCACACAACTTTACAGTCAGCGGTGCCACTTGCAGACATAGATGGATGATTGTTTTCAGAAATTAAGACACCAGAAAGTAATTTGTAAATAAATTAAATCATTGCAATATTTATTCAGTAATTGGAACCCAGAAAACGACAAACCCATGTTTTCTGAATTATGAATTCGAAGTAGAACTTGACAAACTTAAGCATTAAAATATAGTTTGACAAGTTTTTATTTTCAAATTCTCAATTCCGAAACTATGGGTACTATTTTTCTGATCCCTGAGTAATCATTAGAAATGACAGTAGGTAGAGACCTGGACACATAAATGCACACAAAGATCAACCTACATACGCGAAGGGTTACGACATCCCAAGCTGCACTTGACACATCTAGAGAGATAACAATGATTGTTTCAAGTGCCCGGATCACAGCTAATCCACTTACACGCATCCTCGGGATGCGCCCACTTCAAACCGGTCACTTTAAAGTCTTTATACTATAGTATTCTCTACCCACTCCAAGGAACGTCTTATCCTGTCGGGTGTTCCAATTGGTGCCCAATGCCAGGGTACTAAAGTCGCGTTTTATTTGAAGATGTAATAGTTTTATCTAGGTCTGACTACCTGGTTACGTCATCACCAGGCCAGTTCCTACTTTATTATTCTCAGAGTTATCAGGGCATCATCTCGTAGCTTTAGTGTCAATTGTTCATATACTGAGAAAATCGCGAGGTGGGCTTCTTCGTTCTAGCATTTTCCAGAATGGTCCCTTGCGATTGCTTCATACGGAATATAGTCATTATTGTGTTGGTCATTGATGCCTTTGAGAAACCCATTATCAGTACGTGATCTAATTATTGATTTCGATGTTCCTCGATATAACAGGCATTTTTTTTCAATCAGTTCGTAAAGAATTTTATTATTGCACTTAAATTGTGCGTAAGACTAGTAACCGTTATTTTTCTGTCTCCCTTCTTTCGACATCAGTGTTGAAATTCATAGCATTTTGTACCAGCTATAAAACTTGAAAGATTAGCCTAAGCCACGAAGGTTTCTATAGAAAGGTGGGGTCCATAGTTCAGATAGTGTAATAACATTAATTTCTTAAATTATGTTTATTACTCAATAAGAGTATCGATCATAATGATTTGTAGGTAATAACGTCATCATTCAGTACAAAATGTATATGCCAGAGAGAGATAAAACTACAGTTAAAGATAAACTAGCCCATAACTTCGAACTTAATAACAACAACATTAATAATGAAGTCATAATGAAAATAATTATATTGAATGCTTTGATGAACATTTCATTTGCGTATTAAGCAATAAAATACTAAATCAAAAAATCCTCGAGCTATTAACCTTCGGAGCTAGTCAACCGGTGCCACATCTTGAACAGATATATTCGCATTAACCTGACAATTAGATAATTTATTCGATCATAATGCCTTTACAGATAACATCCAGATTGTGGATAGTTAAACTGTTAATTTGTACAATTTTATAATAGTCAAAAACACACATCACTCATCCTACTGATATTATAAGGCTTGTGTTTAAACGCCTACCAGAAATGCTTCTATTTTTCTACCAATAAATTAGAAATACCTGCCAGATTGGATAAATGCTCAACAAATTGTGTTTCATGAAGTATTGTAGAAATGAATCTATTCTCAGGTTGACAGCGGGGCTCCTATATCGGTCAGCAGGGTTTAAAGGAACCTAACCTGTCCGTGTTGGGGTGTCCTAAGTTCCCGAGCTTACTTCGCTCGCTCTTTGACAACGCAACTATGATTTAGGTACACCGCCTAAAATGTTACTGTTTCAGTAAAACAATATTTGGTGAGCATTTATCCATTTTGGTAAGGAAAAAGAATATACCTAGAGTGAGCATTTAAATTGTACCTATATTATAAATGCGAAAGTTTGGCTGGATGGATGTTTGTAAATTAACCACGCCAGTACGGCTTAACGGATCAGGATGAAATTTGGCACGGATAGAGATTATAGTCTGGCCTAGCACATATATTATAATGTATAGTGAGGGAAATACCAATTCCACACGGGCGAAGCCGCTGGCAGAAGCTAGTATTTAATATCTTATCGTGACAAATCTGATCATGGTAGGGAATTGGATTCATGAGTGACCCAATCGGGTATCAGGGAGAAGGTGAAACTCAAATTTAAGGCTTTTCATTCAAGAAAAGTGGTGATTACTGAGTTGACGAAAATGTGGAAGAAGGAGACATGGTTCGCTGACCCCAAGTAAATTTAAAAAGGCAAAAAGAAACTCAATCACTTTTTTCACTAGTGGTCATAAGTGTAATCCCATTAGAAACACTGCGGTTGATACACGTTCAACTTGGAGAACGCTGCCAGACATCATGGCGACAGTCTGTGATCGTATTTTCAATCGATTTAACATGAGTCGATCGATTTGTCACGACTTGAGACGCGGCTTGCATAACGAAATACTTAACTACCTACATATATGGTCCATATAAAGTGGCGAAGTATATTCGCTTTACTTTTCTTTTTTTTTGGTACTTACGAAATCATAGATGATGATTGCCTATCCAATTTTATTTAAGGTCGGCCCAGCATATCCTCTTCTTTCATCCACCGCTTTTTGATCGTCCTCTACCATTTTAAACAAATCACATTCAAAATGTCCCTCAAGACATGATCCTCATTCCTCCGCACCAAAAGCTCGTACTATGACAACCGATTTCTTAAAATATATTTCGGAAAACCTTCCAAAACAGCTAAAGTATCTATTGAAACATATTAAAAATTCTTAACTTTTAAGGTCGTCTCGTTTTATTGATGTTTTTATTATTATAAACAAAGCCGTCGCTGACTAATCCACTATAAACAGGAAAAAAAACTTTTGAATCAGGTCTATCCGGATGTAATTAGACCCAAATCTTACTTGATTGCCAAAATTATGCTCTTATTGCATTCTTATGTAAATCAGTATTATTAATACCAGTTAGATCTTTTTTTGAGTTATTGTGACTGCTATTTATATATCTATTGTGTATATTAGATGTATGTTGTGCTATAGTGAATAATAAAACGACGCGTTTGTCTCAGTTTCTCGGCAAGAGGCTACTTATTCATTTGTATTTGTGTGCATGTCAGTTTTCTTTCTTTGATACTGAGAAGTTAATTTATAATGTTAAGTTTTTTAGGAGCCATAATATCAGGAGTACTCTGATCCAATTCTAAAAAATCGGCCATAATATTAATATCCCAAAACTCATGCACGGATCCTGTGGAAAAAAGCCAGAATTTCAATCAATTAACCTTTATTAGCTAAATCTTTTAGGCCGTTGTTAAAATGTTTACTTTTAGCTTGACAAAATTTTGACATTTACAAGTACCTACTATTTTTACGTAAATTATCTAAATCAAGATTATTTCATAGTTCATAGGTTACTGTCACAAATTCCTTAATATGATTTTAATAGACATATACATTAGATTAACGATTGTTATTATGTAACATATTTCCATATTTACTTCTTTGTCGATCAATTATGTCATTTGTTTATTGTTTACTAATAAAACTGCTTTCGTTTCAGGTAAGTCCTTAGTTGATGAAAATATTCTGGTTGGTTCGATAATTCGGCATGCCTCGTGATAAAAGGTAAGTAGAACGTATTGCAAATTAGAAATAACGAAAGTAATTGATACTTTGATAGCCACAATCAAAGTATCAATTACTTTTGATTGCAAAATTTTGTAAATGATGCTCTTATATGTTTTATAAGCAATTTTGTCTCAAGATTGCACCTTGAACGCTCAAAGGTCTTGTAATTTGTTGGGAATCATGACGAATATACGCATGTATTTTCGGACCTTGAAACTCATTACTATTAGATTTATTTATTGACTTGGATTATTCTTGGATATCAGATCCTTATTTTTCATATAAGAGACCTAGTCAATGAATTGTCTCCTTTAAGTTGAATGGACCAAAAGTGGTAACTATAGTTATCACTCTGCTGCTATTTAACATCAGATATTTGCCCTAATAGCAGTACCCTGACAGAATATAGGAGTCTCTCGGCTATAACTTACTATAGAAAAAAGAATTAAGACAAAATATTCCAGATGCAAACATAAATAATGGCTCAGAGCGCAAGAAGTTAATCGGTTCACAAATTACTTACAATAGCAAAACGATCGCTGACAAGAATTCTAATCAGTTGCTAATTGCCAATTAAACTGTTATTAGCCTTAATTAAGAGGCAGACGATTTAACGTTTTAACGAAATTGAAAAATAGAGAAAATAAGGAAACGGAAAAGAATGGCCGTTACTATAGAGCATGAAGATTTGTTGAAGATTGGCGGGTAAAGAAGTGTAGTACTAGTACCTACTATCAGCTATACTACTTCCTTGCTAACATTTGACACCTAGTACCTTCGTAAAAGTTTCTCTGTCACAGCTCTCAAAAATATTGTCACCAAATGTATACATATAGGAATAAAATACCTGCCTCCGTATTTTTATTTGTACCTACGTATTAGATGATTAATTCTTTATACATATATTGTCTTCATTCCCTGGTGTTTTATAGCCGTAAACGTAGACAATGAGACATATTCAAGGTCACTGCTGTCTGAGAACTGAGGATGGTATTCGCTATTCTTTTGCATAACATTTCATTGTAAAATATGTGAGAGCTATGATTCATTGATGTTTTCATAAATTTATTGAAAAATAATCGCTTTTTGCATCATCATGGATACAAAGGGTGTGGAGTAGTACGATAACGCATTTTCATGATCAAAAACTTATGTCAACTGTGTCAAAAGGCTTAGACAAATCCATGTTGTTGGAGGTCCCCAGGGAGCCATTCTTATATTATTTCTCTCTAAATATAATAAAGTAGCAATCGATTGGTTTCACATTTCACTTGATTATCAATAATTGTATTATATCTAAAAGTGATAAAGCACTCTCGAAAGATTGGCCGCTCTTAATATAACAACAGACAGGTACTTGCATCAATCAGTTTTGTAATCTAAAACTAATAATAAAGAACAGGTAGCACGTGTTAGTGAAAAGTAATCGTAAAACTAGATATCTACATGGTAGTCACAATAGATGCATAAAATTATAAAATCATGATAACGAGCATCTTTATTTGCTATTGCGGAATAACTAAGGAAAGCAAGACGCACTGAGACAGTTTTCTACAATTCTTGACTAACTTGTGTATAGTTTAGTGCACGTATATCTTTGTAAATAATTTTACTGGATTGAGTAATTATATTGACTATTACAGGATTTCAATGTTGCATTGCAATATTGGTATGGATGATTAAAAACTTTTAAGAATGATGAAACAGATAATTATGATTTCAACTATGTACAGAAAAGAAATGTTTATCTACTGTTCATATTTAATTTGTATATAGTCATTCTGTTACTCACTATTAAGTACATTGTACTTACTAGCATGTGGCAATAAGTAGTCACCGATGTCTGCACGACCCCTAATAAATTACAATGTTGTTTTGCGGTTAGTGTCGAAACCACAGCATTATTGCTTAAGTGAAATAAATAAACACAAGTGAACAAATGAAAATGAAAACCTCGATATTTTACTTTCCGCACTTGAGTTTGTTTATAATCAAATGTTATATTGGTTGAATTATATATAGGGAGAAACCTAAACATACTTGGATGGAATCAATAAAATTTTACTTACATAATTGAATCGCATATTTTTTAAGAGCTTACGTTATTAAATTAAGTTTTACACATGCTGTTATCTTTTATACACAACTTTCCAAGAAGAATAGACCTTCCTCAACTTTGATTTCCTTTGTCCTTCCCATATAATGGGCCAATATTGTCTCGACATCTCCTTCAGGGCGTTGTTGATTACTGAGGTTTAGGACTTACTGTGCTAGTTTCTGAATATGTTAGTTATTGATACCTACTTGTTGAAATCCACTCCCATATTATTACTAGCTTCGTACACGTTAGTCACAGAAAAGTTGAAAGGGAACCGCTTATCTTGGTGTGGTCATGTAAAGAGGAGGGATGAACCACATGTAACTAAAAGAGTTATGAACATAAATGTGGATGGATGGAGAGGGAGAGGGAGGCCAAAGAAAGGATGGATGGATTGTGTGAGGAGTGATATGAAAGAAAAGGGAGTTAGTGATAGCGGGACGGCTGACAGGACAGAATGGAAGAAAAAACGTGTTGCGCCCACCCCAAGTAACATGGGATAAGGGCAGGAAGATGATGATGTACACGACTTGTGATGAATTTACTAAGTATTAGCTCCCTCTACAATATTCTTAAAATTTTCCTTTTCTACTTTTTGTAACAAAGCACAAAGCTAGCAATCATAGATATTGACACTAAATAATTTTAACGCACCTTAGGAGACTCCTTTATTTACTCTAGCACTAACATTTGTTGGTATATTTAGGTGAACAGGCAGTTACAAGTGCTTTGTACACTCGTAGAGGTCTTAACCACTTGATTCGTGGAAATAGCTTATGTAAATGTTTTCACACCCAAATATTCATGTCTTTACTTGAGTTTTTCTAAGTTGGAATCATCATTGCAGCCGAAACTCTAGCTATGTCCAGCAGTGGACGAGTTTCGGCTGAACGCTTGAAGGAGCCCTAGGCCTCCTTCTAGCGTTCAGCACATCGTCCGGTCCGTGGTTTTCCTTTCCAGCGGCCTCCCATGACTAAGTTGGAATAGTAATTTGCTATTAGCAAACTACTATTCCTTCATCATTATCTTCTATCTATAAGGGCAAAACACTTCGGACATCCAGGTAACCTAAGCGAGATAGTCAGTAACACCAGGGTGCTGCTGGCCTTCCTCGAGCAGCTGGGATGGATCGAATGACAATGCTGTCCCACCTGTACGCAAGATACGCGCCTTGGGCGTGGAGTTGCGGAAACCAGCCCGACATACATACATCATTACCTTCATTGAAAACCTTATTCCACCCATTACTAAGCCCCCATGAAGTTTGCTAATGCAAACTACTGTTCCTTCATCATTATCTTCATTAAAAACCTTATTCCACCTATTACTGAGAAGAAGGCTTTCTCCCTTTAGTGACATGCTTTCCTTGATCGGTGTAAGTCTGATCCAGCTCTTGCCCGCGATCTGTTTTCGGTCGCTCACCTATCTGGTCCTAGGTCTGATAAGGTCCTCCTGACTACTGGTTTTAATTAATTATCGAATACCACTATGCCCTATAAATACAAGGGTGATGGATAATGACTGCGGAAGTAAAAAAAATCACTCATTTCAAAGCAAATAAAACATAAAAGTACCTACAACCTAGTATATGTAAAATACTGCATAAACGAATGCAAAGTCAATATTATGCTATGGTGTTTACACATCCTCATACATCGTCTTATGTTTTAGCCGTAATTGCTTGATAAGATAATTTTTAAGGTTACATAGGCGTTTTATTTGTATTTTATAGTAAAAATTTCGTGTAGCCAGAAGACTGGCTTTTTTGTTTAGGCTTAAAAAACATTGGTGTTGATTCTGTTGTGCGCAGACTAAACTTAATTTAGGCTATTGCTATCTTTTTCTCTTTAATAAAACAAGAAAGAGACGGACGTAAATTAGAGCTGTCAAATTTAGTTTGAACTAATATTTCCATACAAATTAAGTACACGTAAAAACATGTCGTCTTAAAACACAGCGAAGCGCAAGGCGTAAACTAGTTTGACATCTCTAACTTAGTGCATAGCTATAGCCGTCCTTTTCTCACACTGCCTTTTAGTAAAAGATAGCAATTCTCTAAAATTTTAGTTTAGATTTTGAACAAGAGAATACGTACCATTATCTTTCAATTAGGAATTTACATGGTTTTTGAATAATGAATTTAAATATGGGTTTCGATTAACTGAAATGTTGGTAAGTAAAATATTTACTTAAATTAACGATTCAGCAAAGCATCTTGGATAACTGGACAGGGTGCGCTAAAATTTCGCTAGACATGAAGAAGTCTGCAACTTACTTTGTAGATGATGATGAATATCATCAATAGTTAATCAAGTTTTAATAACAACTGTCTTGCAGCGTAATTTAATGTCAGCAACAATTACTTAACTGTGTAAAGAAAACGAAGTTGATTATCTATCAGTCAATGATTGGTAATTAGCAGAAGATGACAATAGTGGTGATCATCTAGCTTGTCATAAAATAGCCGACGTACAGGATACAGCAGTCTTTCATACTATTGAATATATACTAGCGGGAGACGATAATATCACAATAAATGAAAACACTAACAATACTCATCATTATGAACTACTTTTACGATGGGGATGCTCCAACTCTGAAATCCCAAAAAAAAAACCGTTCAAGAGCAAGTCGGACTCCTCCTCCTTCCGTACCATCATTATATAAATATTTTGGATGTGTTACCGCACTTTACGTATAGTTACAGTTTTAGTTCAGCGCCATCTCTTGGCCGGTAGTGGAACTAATGTAATTTTTATTGATATTTTCTGAAGTATGCTATTTAGAGACATCGTTTTATTTTTACATAAACTTCTATCTCATAGAATAATTTCAGATTTTTCTTTATGCAAACTTCGGAGATAAGGGGGGGAACGATATTATTTTTACATTTTTCATTAAAGTCAAATGTGCAAACAGTGTTCTTTCATATGATGCGATGATGCCCCCCACATGGCCTAGTAAGTGGGGCTCACTTTGAATTTTAAAACCCCTTTCAGTCAATGTTGCAAAAAAACAAACTTATTTTTATTTCTTTCTTATTTGCAAAATAGACAGACGACGACAGACGGACATACAGACAGGCTGAGTCGCACCACAAGGGTTCCTTTTTACCATACGGAACCCTAAAAATCAGTTGTTCAGTACATTTTGTCGACTTGTGCAACCATAAATGTATGGAACAGTTTTTTTTTTCGTGATTTCAGTGTATTGCCTTGTTTTTATTTATTGTTGTATCGTCGCATCGTCTCCACCTTTTTATTCATAATATTATGTAGATAGAGAGATGGGATGGGTCGATAAAATAATAACAATTTATTTTATACTCTAACCCACAAAGGTCTGCATTTTAAATCTAGAACAAGGCTATGTGTTTTTTACAAATTACTCAGGTATAAGCTAATTAGATTACCTCGAACTAAATCCTAGTGATGCTTGACTAATGCTCTCCAAAATGTTTTATTTATTACGGACATAATACAGTTACTTATCATAATTTTTATTGTTTAATTAAGGCGTAAATAGCCGCCAAGTGGCGCCCTCATTGAATAAAAAATCGTAGCAAAGCGTAGAAAATAAAGATTAAAAAATCCTATGTTGCGTTTGTTACAAAGAGCTAAGGTATTTTTACGTTTTTGAAACAGGACTCAAAGTGTTTCGTATCCAAAGTAGTAAGCAAAAGTACCAAAAACGGCCATTTTTAACACTTTTGTTTACTACTTTGGATACGAAACACATTGAGTCCTGTTTTAACAACGTAAAAATACCTAATCCTATTTGTAACAAACGCAACATAGGATTCTTTAATCTTTATTTTCTATGCTAAGATACGAATTTTTATTCAATGAGGGCGCCACTTACGGGGAGGTAGGCCCTTAAGTCAACGGACATTACTTATCAAACCCAGGAAAGCAAGGCCTGAAGGCATCTTTAATTGCCCGCAGGCAAGTCCGTGTAGTGAATTTCACTTAGCGAAGTTATTTTAGATACATTTCGAAAGCATTGTATTGAACGTTACCTAATATCATTGTGAAGGTATTCTGTTCTATAATGCTAGATGTAATTATGATGATTGCGAACAAAACCAGTTGTTACCTGACTTAGGATTGTCTGTCTTCTGTCTTGTAGACTATCTTATGTAACCAGTAACCGTTTCTTATCTATTGGACATTCCATTTTAGGGTTCTGTACCCGCAGGGTAACCAACCACCACTTCAGCCCAGCACCACTTTAAGACTCCGCTGTCCGTCTGTCTGTCAGCGGGCTGTATCTCATGATCTGTAATAGGTAGGCAGCTGAAATTTTCACAGAATGTGTATTTCTATTACCGCTTTAGCAATAAATAATAAAAATTAATATGAATTAAAAACTAAACATGTATGTTTTGGCTTTTGTCTGCCTGTCAGCGGACTGTAGTTCATGATCCGTAATAGGTAGACAGTTGAAGTTCCAAACATGTCACTTTTCGAGCAGTCTGATGCAGTTGGTGGCATGAAATCTATACTTAATTGAACTAAAAATAACCGCGCTCCACCTAGAGCGGGAGAAGTTATTTTATAAAAAAAAACTTGAGAGGTGTCAAGGGACACCCGGATGGAACGAAGTTCCTTTCGATTAATTAGTGAAGGAATTGTAATATAATTTTATTTTTTTTAATTTATAATATTTTTTTTATTATTAACTACGCACACACGCACGCACGTAAGAAGTTATACTTCATCATCTCATCTCATCTCATCTCATCGCAGCTCAGCCCAGCTCAGATCAGCTAAGCTCAGCTCAGCTCAGCTCAGCTCAGCTCAGCTCAGCTCAGCTCAGCTCAGCTCAGCTCAGCTCAGCTCAACTCTTTAGCAATATCTGTCTTGCTTTCTATAAGAGAGAGAGACAGACAGAGAAACATGCGATGCCGCACAGCTTACAATAGCTTACTATAGCAAAAAGTGTCGTGACAACTTTTCGTAAGATCTGCTTGCAAACTTTGTAACTACCCACCAAAAATACAAGAAGTTTTTATTAGATTGTTTTTCCAACACAATCTTTTTGGATGGACAGCCTCATTAGTGTCGTGACAACTTTTCGTAAGATTTTTTTCCGTCTAGCCCCCTTTCACAACGCGCGATAAGGAACTTCGTTCCAATAAAAGTAGGTAGTAAGTAGTGGTATTTTAGAGCTTACCTTATTTAGTTTTATCTACAGGGTCAAATTAAATTAATTAGCTCACAATGTCTTAGCCAGCGCCCATTGACCCCGTAGTCAGCTGTGAAAGTAAAAGTTACAATAAGTAGCTGTCAAAATGAAAAATCATGCGAAGTTAAGGCGGCTCTCATTAATTGCATAGCTCTCAGTTCGCGTGTGGCGATGGCATGATGCCTAAATGTTTTAGCAATCTAGAACCTTAGTAGCTGTGTCCAACACGCTAGGGGAAATAGAACTAGGTATATATGTAAAAATCGACGAAATGCTGGTCAAACACGCGATTTGTAGCTTTAATGTAGGTGCTTCCGACATTCTTAACTTTTGTGGTATTATTAACAACCCAATTATTGCAAAAGGTGGATATGAAATCTTAAAATCCAGTTTAGAAAACGCTGAAGCCAAAAACAAGCTTCGGAAAAGAAAGAATTTAACATCGAGGTCAGCGGTCAAACTATTTTAAGTTTGGGGACAAACAGGTCAGTGACTCCTAGTTTGCACTGACCTATGTTTTTCACACTCAAACTTAGAACATATACGAGAGTTGGGCACCATAAAGCAATTCATTCGTCTTGCTTACTTATGAGCTGTATTACGCGTGTATGTCCACCGATGTCTCTGTCAGTTGTGGACCGATTTTCAAAATTCTTTTTTTATCCGAAAGAATATACTTCCGAGGTGGTCCCATATAAATTTTGTCGAAATTGCTTCAGTGCTTTTTGAAAAACTGAACAACAACGAAAAATACGTATACAGGGTGTAACGGCAAGGTGTGGTCATATTTTAAGAACTGCATCTGCTCATCGATATGAACAACTTTCTTCAAGAAAAGCCGAGGAAATTCTAAAAAAAAATTTTTACCTCCCATACAAATATTAATAATAATAATAATAATTAAATTATTTATTCGAGCAACACAACTCATAGTATTAGTAACATTTTGACTTATATCTATGTTAGTAAACTAAATTATATACAATCAATGAAATTAACCTAACACAAATATGGCACATCGTTACTATGCTGCAAGTCCAGCAGAAATCTTGCAGCACCGGTTAACGATCGCGCAATCCAGTCGGCCAGAGATCATTTTTAGGATCAGCTGATGATAACTTTGTATGAAGTCCAATTTTTTTTTTGGGAATTTTCTATTTTTTCTTTGAGAAAGTTGATCTTCCATGTGCAGAACCGGCTCTTAAAATATGACCACACCTTTCCGTTACACCCTTTAGATAGATGACGTATTGGTTTTCTCCAATTACGAGTATGCTTAAATTCCATGTTCCATGTTATTGGGGTTTTTAGTTCTGGGGTTATAGCAACTAAAAAGTAAAAAAAAAAACAACCGACTTCCAAAAAAGAGACTACCTAATTTCGGAAGTCGGTGTCAAATAACGAAGAAATAAAATACAAACACCGACTTCCGAAATTAAAGTTATTTTTTAATTTTGTAGGTACTTAGGTATTTTCTTTTTTGGAAGTCGGTTGTTTTTTTTTTGTAAAAAAGTTTTTGTCAACTATGTTGGGGTCTGATTCCAGTCATATGGGAGACTAAGGCAAGGCATGGTCAAATTAATCTAACTGGCTAAACTCCGAGGCATGGTGGGCATCGATATAATCCGCCATATCCGCAATTTTATCTCGTATACTTATAAGATATAACCATCGTTATTCAAAATTATAGCATATACAGTAGCATATTTTGTACCACCATCAGCTAATGATTGACTAATATCGCGATTGCTTAAATGCACTTTCTTAACTACACCTGTTGCAGTTTACATTATCAAAGTATCAACAACTTCTTGATAAACAGTTGCACGCGTGTTTTATCTATCACTTTGGTCTGATATCTCGAGTATTGCTACAAATAGGTCCACGTGGTGACTGTCTTGTGTCTAGAGATTCTTTTGATTTATTCCTAGCTTATTATCCTTAACTTTTTATCTGCCCTGGCAAAGAGCTAAGGACTACCTCATTGTCTTCATTTTGATCCAAGAAAATGGTGATATTAGAGCTATGTTACTTTTTAGGGTTCCGGACCTGGAGGCAGTGGCGTATTCAATGATTTGGCGCCCCGGGCCAAATATTTATGCTGCCCCATTGTTAACAAAAAAGGGAATATTCTTTTTTGCTATTGCTTATTTAGAATTTGAGCTACACGATTCGAATAGGTAAGATTTCCTTGTGATAGACAAGAAGTTAAGGGGTGGCAAGAAAAGTAGAAATAGTAGTGCTTATCCAACTTGGAAAAACGGCAGCGGGTAACATTCGCCGCCCCTGGCAGTCTGCCGCCCCGGGCCATGGCCCTCTTGGCCTAAGGGTAAATACGCCACTGCCTGGAGGGTCTTAACGGAACCCTATTGCTGTCACTCACGTGTCCGTCTCGCCGTCTTTCTGTTTGTCCGTCGTCTGTCACAAAATTTTGTTCCGAAATTTTTTAACTTCCTATTGACCCTATGAACTTGAAATTTGGTGAGAATGTTTATTATTACGTATACTTTACTAATAAATACCAGTATTTGGTACGGAACCCTAAATGTGCGAAATCAGACACACACTTGGACGGTTTTCTGCTGTAGGTACTATATGTATCCATACTACATATCTTTTCACGTCTTAACGGATTTGGACGAAACTTGTCACACGAGTAGACCATGTCCTTGAAAAGAACATAGTACAGTACTCTTTATACTGGGAACGACTTTTAACGACTTCGCCGCCGAAGCCGTTGGCAGAAGTTAGTATTCCATATTCCTATGAAGATTTCATATCCATTTTTCCAGTTTGGATGTGCTGCTCTTTCATGTGGTCTTCTCATGTTCCTAGAAAAACATTTAATTTTGACTGAGGAACTCCGATCACAAAGCGGAGATTTTAGTACAACATTATAAATATTAGATTAGTTGGCCTAGCTATGAGGTCATTATTATTATTATTCTTTATTGTACACATATAACATATAAATAAAACACAAATTAACAATTAATTACAAAGGCGAGCTAACCCAGCATTTGGGTTTTCTTACAGCAAACCTCAGGGTGAAAAATACATTTGCATAAGTAGGTAGGTACATCTTAAGTGCACAACAAAAACTTAAAATAAATCTGTTACTTAAAAAAACTAAACAAATATGTGATACATAAACATACTAAATACTATGGGTATGGCTAACAAAGAAATCCTTTTACAAAACATATTACGGGTCATGCCGACAGGAAGTGTTCCCTAATTCCTCTCCTAAACACCTCCAACGAAGGGCTAGCCCTAGGAGTGTGTGGAAGAGAGTTCCAAAGGCGTACAGCACGAACAGTAAAGGATCCACTGTAACAACTAGAGGAGTGGGGAGGGAACCGAAGGAGAAGGGAAGATGATGAGCGGCAAGGTTTTCCTCTTGGAAAAAGATACTCAAAGCGTTCCCGAAGATACAAGGGGGAGTTGGGATTGTGAAGAACTGAAAAGAGTAAAGAAAGAGTGTGAGTATCCCGACGCAGCCGAATAGGCAGCCACCTCAATCGCTTCCGAAATTCCGACACATGGTCGTACTTCCGGAGGCCAAAGATGAAGCGTATGCACAAATTCTACAGACGTTCGAGCTTATCAAGGAGTTCCTCCGTCGCATCAAGGAAGCAGACATCAGCATAGTCCAGAAGAGGTAGAAGGAGAGACTGAGCAAGAGTAATTTTGGTCGGAAAAGGCAGGAACTTCTGGAGACGTTTCAGCGACTGAAACGAACAAAACACCCTCCTGCTTACTTCCGTAATGTGAACATTCCAAGATAGGTTGCAGTCCAGGAAAACGCCTAAGCTTTTGACCTTTTGGGAATAGGCTATACCGACGGCATCGTACAAAACAGAAGGAAGAGACTGGCCACTCAACAGATTTACGAAGTGTCTGCCACCAATAATGAGAGCTTGCGATTTTGTTGGATTAACTAAAAGTCCAAAACTTTTAGCCCACTGACTGATGTTTTTAAGATCATTATTGATGGCATCGATAGCTCCAGTAAGCTCTTCAGGTTTAAAGTGGCGATATAGCTGCAAGTCGTCTGCATAGAGATGGTAATGTGAAGATAGGACCTTAGTGATAGCGTTAATAAATATAGAGAAAAGAAGAGGAGAAAGGACACCACCCTGAGGAACACCCGCATCAAGGTTGCACCAGTCAGAGGAAGCCTCCTCCGAGCGAACCGTCATCATCCTATAGAAAATAAAAATACCACTTATCTAAAAATGTTGTCAAAATTCCGATTAATATTTTCGCCTGCCCAGGGCCAGTACACCGTATCATACTATGACTGTGCTTGCGGGTAACGTGCCAAGCATGGAAAGAAACGTGACTCGTGCTACTATATCGCATCAACGCCCACTAGAACGTATCATACTCGTGCATAACGCTCATGAAATGCGGTTATAACCCGTATTCTCACCGTTTCACCACCTGCGCGCACCAGTTTGCCATACGTGCAAATTATGCCGGTGCCGAGACGCTCCGTGCATGGTACGTGACTGTGTTGGTCGGTGAGAGAACAGTGTAGTGTAGTGGGCATCGTCTTATACTTTTAATACAAAGAATATTTGTTTATCTGACACGTTCCTAGCGAGGTCATGGTATGGTACGGTGACTCCTTAATGGTCAAACAAGTGGGTGGAACTACACATGCTCAATCTAATAAAATATTTGCTTAAGTAATCTAAAATTATGCAGTCTTGCTCGATAACATCGTCCAAAATCAAGTTTACAAGGTTTTCGTAGGTCAAGATGTATAATTGTGAAGTCAAAGTGTGTTAACACATTTATTATAATATCTAATTAAAATAGCTAATTAAACTAATAAATAACTTAATAAATAAAATATGTACAAGAGGCATAAAAAGAAGTTAAACAAGACCCATTAAATTAAGTTAGGGGAGCGGCTGTCAGTTCTTTATATAAATTGATACTTATCAGTTAGGATCCAGTAGTTGCTAATTTTAGTATTTTTGAGTCATCTATCAACTCTGTCATTTGTTTCAACAGGTCTACATTAGGTATTAGCCCCGTTTTTAGGGATCCGTACCCGCAGGGTCCAAACGGAGCCCTTTTGCTCACGACACGTGTCCGTCTGTCTGTTTTTTTTTTTTTAACTTCCTGTTGACATTATTATTACGTATATTTTACTAATAAACAATTGATAAATCTGATTTTTTTTTGTACGCAACCCTAGCGAAGTCCGACACGCACTTGACCAGTTTTTTTAAGACTTACTAAGCCTTGTTTATAAAACTCGCTAGCCAAATGCTTAATTTAAATACTGATTAGCGTATTAATTAGTAATAATTATAATAAAAGATTAATAACAATTAATGTTAGCATTTATTTCTCTTCCATTTTTTGTATATCAATGCTCATCCATCAAATTCAGCTGTCTTATGGGAAAAATTACCTTCATATGATCAGTTAGTAGTTTACATCTTCATCATCATCAGTCTTTTAAAGTCCACACTACTGAGGCACAGGCCTCCTCTCTGTAAGAGGGTGTGGGCCGCAATCCACCACGCGGACCCAATGCGGATTGGTGGATGTCACATATCTTCGAATTTTTGGTTCTGCGACATGCCGGTTTGTGAGGAAACCTGCATGTTTTCCTTCACCGTTTTGAGAGAAGTGGTGATGTAATAATTTACGCAACGTAAAGCGCCTGCCTTGGCTTGAACTTTGGCCAATACCACTGGGCGACCACTGCTCCCTCTATCTCTAATCATTGTCTACTAATCATATGGTTAATTTTTTTTTTATAATTTAGGCCATTGTCGTTAGTGAATTAAGATATCTTCAAGTTTTATGATGCATCAGAATATCCCAGTACTTAGTACATTTTGCTTTTACTGGGCAGGTATAACTACCTACGAGTACCCAGTAAAAGCTCTTCACATAAAGCTTTTGTCGACACAAGGGAGCAAGAAAACTTCAAGCTGGTTGCTGAGCAAGAGGTTAGATCAGTTAGTTTAGCTTTGCTCTCATAGCTAAGCTAAGATAAAATTCACATCGTTCACGGTTAGCACAAGAACTTTGGGGAAAAAGACCCAGGTGTGTGAAATTTTTACCTTAGTAAAACCATCCCGGGGATCTCTCAAGACCTTGGAAGGGGTCCCGTGACCTCCAGGAACCCACTCTGTACAACGAGTGTTAGGGAACTTTATTTTATAATAACCTAGCTTAGCTCTTGGCCTGCAACCGGTTTAAGGAATCCCAAGAAAATTCCTAGAAGAAATCCTGTTATTCTAACTCCCGTTAAAAATAACACAATACAATCGCGTCCCACCTCATCAATCAATTCTATTCTAATTTAATAACAGCTACAAAACGTTTGTAACGGGTCCTTCAAATGTCAAACTACCATGTTGTTGTAGGACAATGTCAAGGTACGTACCATAGAGCATGGCAGCGAATAGAGACGGCATTTACTCATCCTACTAATATTATAAATGCGAAAGTTTGGATTGCAAAAGTTTGGAGAACGGCTGAACGAATCTGGATGAAATTTGACACAGAAATAGAATATAGTCTGGAATAGCACATAGTCTATAATTTATAGTGGCACTGGCGAAGCTAGTATAATACACGAAAGTAACTATTTGTAACGTCTTCACGTCTCTTCAGGATTTGGATGAAACTTGGCACCCGGGTAGACCATGTCCTGGAAAGCTCGAATAGGATATAGGCCTTTTTATCCCGGGAGTATGTTCCCTTGGGATATTTTTTCGACAACCACGATCAAAAGCAAGTACCTAATTAATAAAAAAGTGCCCGCGCAATGTGCTCTAAAGACAATTTTCGTTGGTCGTAGCCATAGTCAGAATTGCCACGGGTCGTTAAAATCAAATGTTATTTATTTAAATAAGGCCAAAAACCTAAGAATTTTAACGTCAAAAATTACGAAAGACAGTCATCTAAAATTCCCGCTCGTCACCACTTCCTAGTGTTTAACTGGGACGAAAAAGTGAAGCAACAACTCCCCAACATTCTCCCCGTCAATTTGTATGAGGAAACGGTGACACTAACTGACACGCTAGGTTTGTGTGGAAAGTTTTGACAATGCCGTGGCAGAGTCCACTGATGTGTTTTGAAACTCTGTGGCACACACACGCCGCCTTCGCCATTGACATTCTGAACGGTACCTACTGCTGTCCTAGTATGTTACCACCCTATTGTTTTGGTACCGTTTACTTTGATATATATTGTCATTATGTTGTTTACTGTTATCATTGTGTTATATTTTGAAGGCGGGTACAGTTGAGATAGTACCTTAGCATTTTGTATCAAATTGAATCTAGACCTATGATCTGAATCCTCTGGTGCTTAAGGCAAAAATTGTCGATGGCATACGGCGGACGGGACACAAAGGATGCCAAGTTATGATTTTTTTTTTTTAGTTTTGGCTTCGCACGGTTTGTGCATTTAGCCAGTGTCAAGTTAAGAAAGTATTTAGTTTTAGATACAGAATACTGTCACTTTTTTCACCATTAGAATGCAGATGTAACACATTCTAATGTTTTTGCAGTATTTGGGAGCAAATGAGTCGAGTCGGCCTTCTCGGCAAGCTTCGCTGGGGTAGTGAATACTACGACAAAATTCTCAGCCCTATTTTACCGAGATCGCGCCTGTTTCAATGATTCCACATCTTGTCCAGTTGCGTAGACACTTGAGACACAAAACTACATCACAATAACCACTAAGAATCAATTTGCGAATAATTAAAACGGCCACTGAACTTCACTCGAAAATATCCCGCCAAAAACTCTCTTTTTTAAATTTGACCAGCATGGCAGCATCTCACCATAACCATTTGACATGTAACTATCTTTTTTTTCGGATTCGTGTTTATTCAAAAATAGAACTGCTCTTTTAGTGTTAGTAACTGTTTTTCAACCCCGGCAAGCGTAGCTTAACCTGGTGGATCGACCCGTGCGGCATTAACACAACTAATCATTAGGTACTTATTAAATCCTTGACATTGCATCCACTCATTATCCCCAAAAAAAAACCAGTAGCCAGTGTTCGTATGTGTAAGCCCCCAATTTGATAAGTGGTTCCTTGAACGCACCAGTTCATATTATTCAGGTTACCACTGGTTCGGTAGTAATACACGCTGCACACGCTAGCTTTGAGCAGGGTTGCCTAAAAAATATTGGACTTAGTTTTGGATACGGAATTCCCCAGATTTCAAAAAGATAATGCATATTCGTGGGAATTTACAAAACAATGGGCAACGGGTCTGCTCGAAATAGCGTTAATGTGCCCGCTACTACTTTTTAAAGAATATTTTAGTAACAATGTATTATGTAGTTAATTACTTAATTATATACATAATATACTTAGGGTTCCTAACTCCTACTTAGGCGAATGATTACTGGTTTCGTAAAGGGAGAAAACGGACGAACTCTGAAAAAAAAAGCGGTGATGTGTGTGTCGGACTTCGCATTAGGGTTCCGTACCAAATGTATTTTTGACTATTTGTATGACTTCGGGTCAACATGATGCTTATACTGTAAAAATTTGAAGACTGTAGCTCCAACCGTTTGGCTGTAAAACCTGTGTGACAGACGACGGACAGACAGACAGAGAGACAGACAGACGGACAGACGGACACGTGAGTAACAGCAATAGGTCTCCGTTTGGACTCTTCGGGTACGGAACCCTAAAAAAGAAAAGAAAATGTCTACTGTTCCATTCATACGTTTTGTCGAGTTGAGTAGACATAAATGTCTGGAACTGCTGGTTTTCGGTGTTTTTTAAACTGAGCAAAAACGTAAAATATGTAGGTACCTGTACATACTCGTAGATGACGTTTTGGTTTTCTCCAATTACGTGTATGTTTCATTTCCATGTTCCATGTTATTGGGGTTTTTAGTTCAGGGGTAGGTAAAACAACTAAAAAGTGAAAAATAAAAAATAAATGTTTTTTACAAAAAAAAAACAAACGACTTCCAAAAAAGAAAATAGGTAAGTACACTAAAAAATTAAAAATAACTTTAATTTCGGCAATCGGTGTCAAACAACGAAGAAATAAAATACAAACACTACTACTTTAAAAATTAAAGTTAAGTATTTTTAAATTTTTAGTGTCGTTTTTTCTTTTCTGGAAGTCGGTTGTCTTTTTTTGTAAAAAAGGTTTTTAGTAGAGTATACCAGTTTTAGTTTTTTTTGTTGCAAAAACCAAAAGGGTTCTGCTAGGCTAAGCAAAGTGGCATTAGATACCTACCTGCGTAGGTACCTATTCTTGGCAAATTCAGGAAAAACGCAGCACGACATCCATAATAGAGGCGTGGGCTAATTCTAAACGGTCACATCCGCCACACAATGAGATCCCACAATAGTCACAATATTATTCAATCCTAACACAATAGCACTTAGGAGCTCAATAGGTGACAATAAGGTATCTACCTATTCAGGGTATTAGGTCGTAAACAGTTTATGGAAATATTTAAGGGTCTGAAGGTAGGTATATCTTGGAATATTCCCGAAAGATCGTCGTAGTGAGAAGGTATTGGAAGGATTAAAATAATGTAAACAATAGGACAGGACCATAGGACCATCCAAAAGTTTAATATTTTGCACGATAGATGGCGTTGGCGTCGAATTAGAAATCGCTATGTTTTTGTTACACGGGCTAGTATAATAATATGACGTGCCATCATTACATTCCAGTTTATTTATTGACCAAAACATTTAAATATTTTTTTTGGAAAAGTTGATTTATCTATACCTAATTACTTATTTAACGGCAATATTGTAATATGTAGAGTCACGAAAAATTATATTGAAATTTATCTAGTCTTTGTAGACAGGAAATCAAAGGGAGAATTTGGTCCAATAATAGGCGAATAGGTGTAGAGTACGATGCACGCCATTGTGCTGGTTCAAGTTGGCGCGGGTCGCAGAATGGTAGTGTAATGTCTGAAAGGGTTTGAAGTAGGCCTTTACCTAACAATGGGACAGTATTTGACAATAAACCATAAGTAGGCTATTAAAAATCCTCTTGGAAACACACCAAAAACTTTTTAACAAAAATTATACCAACGATAGAACTAAGTAGGTACGTACTTATCAAATTTTAAACAACGAACTGATCACTACCATAATTTATTATGTAAGTACGTAGAAATGGAGAAGGGTATTCGCTGACTCCCTCCTTTTTTTAAAACATACAGTTTGTTTAGATAAGTGCCTACTTAACGATTTGTAAAATAACAACAAAAATATACGGTCGAATTGAGAACCTCCTCCTACTTTTTTCGTCGATTAATAATTAATTATTCAAACACGTCGATGCTTTATTTACTTGCTTTGCGCGGGAAAATATTAATTTCAACAGTCGAGCGCCCTCTCTTTTAAATCATACTCAACTTTTTCACATGCGTTGTTCATTCTGTCAAATTGCTTCATTATGAATTCAACAGATGGCAGAAAACACAATAGAAATAGTTTTAAAACACTGTACTAGATGGCGCTGTAAATATCATAGTTTTATTCCTCGTACACTGACATCACACCCTGTTTTCAGGTTTTACTAAACTGCAGTTTGACGAAATGATGAGACATGCATAAGTCGAAGGTACACGTTGTTATTGGACAATTTTAACGTTCAAGGTCATAATCGGTTGTTCGTTCTAGTTACGGTACCTATCAAGCATATCGTAAGATTTTTGTTACACTTTGCCTAACTTTTTTACTGTCGACTTTGTGGACGTATCCACGTACCTACTTACGATAGTTTGGTAGATGTTTATTTATTTTTTTTGATAAAGCGAATGAATATTTACTTATTGAATAATTTATTAGGTAGGTATTCGCTAAGATTGGATAAATCTGATAAACGTGTGTAGAATTAGCAGGTGGTCATGTACACGATGATAGTACCAAGCGATTTTAGGAACTTGTCTCGGGGGAGAGGTTACTGAACTTGTCGGTTTTTATGCGATCGTTTATCGCTTGAGCCTTACAGACCGCGGGACAAGATAGAAGCGATCAATGAAAGACAAATTTATTGTGAATAGTCTAATATCTACATAAATGTAGCATGCCGAGAGGTCAATTCACTGCATTCATGCAGCTAGGCAGACGCAACCGGCAGCCTAATTGTATAGGTAATATAAAAATTCAAATTCATAGACGATCGATTGCATAATTATTCTTTCATTTCGTTATTTCAACAGTAGGATTTTTAAAAATAACAAAAAAAAAAAACGATTTTATTGAGTTAGATACGGTTATCCCAACAGCAAAACAAAAGCCGACCCTCGCCGGGTATCTTGCAGGGTGGCCCATTACCTACTTTCCTGGCTTAAACTAAACAAAAGATTAGAAAAAAAAAAAAATTGTTAAGTTTAAGCATAATAAACAAAAATACTCATCTTTTATTTAGTTTAAGCATCGAAAAATATAAGCTCTCATTATTTTTATGAGCTTTTGTTCAAAATTAAAATGACTTTTTTCCGGAAAATCTGAGATGAGTTTCTACTTTCCAGTTTCGCCGGCAGTTAGTGTACTGACGTACCACTTAGGTAAGTGCCGAAGTACGTATTAACATGAATGAACAACCCACATAATATAATTATTAACATTGCACCTACGCACAAAATCGAGCATTTGTCTTGGCATGAAAATTATCACGGAAAACAAGATAACTTCACACGTGAATTAATTTACATAATATAAAATAATTTTTACGAGATTGCAGAAGGCCAATCCTCGTTCCTTAAAAACGTTAAAATTCAAGTCGCAATAATATCATATCTCAGAAATGAGAGGTTTTTTTTGAGAGATTGTGACTTCGATACATTTGCGAACGTTCCCTAAAATACAAGAATTATATCTCAGTCACCACATATTATAAAACAAATTCCGCCCGCCCCGTCTGTGTGTCTGTTCGCGATAAACTCAAAAACTATTTAATATAAACTAAGTATAAGGTCCAAATATATACAGGGTGTAACGGAAAGGTTTGGTCATATTTTAAGAACCGGTTCTGCCCATGGAAATGACCAACATTCTGTAAAAAAAAAATTGAACTTGTCATACAAAGTTATTATCAGCTGATCAATATTTGTATGGAAGGTAAATTTTTTTTTCATCATTTTTTCAGATTTTCTTGAAGAAAGTTGTTCATATCGATGGGCAGATGCGGTCCTACCTGTGAAGCCCCATGGCAAAATCCGGGTTGTCAAATTAAACCCCGAGGACAACCCGGGTTGACAGCCGATTTTTTTTTATTTTTTATTCTCTTTAATTTTTTTTTTTTTGGTCCGACTCACCGGTGAGTTTCGGGGCTTCACAGGTTAAAATATGACCACACCTTTCCGTTACATCCTGTATAAGGTATAATATATAAACTAGGTAAATAATAGTAAATAATAAGCAAGGTTTTTTGCCCATCTCATGTTCAAGCCTTATCTTCATGTTCAAGAGCTGTCCTGTCAACCATCGAAATAATATCAAGGTCCACCAACCTCGTAATGTTATCTTGAATCAGCACCAATCCCTCTATTTGCGGCTGAATCATTTCATGCACTAACTTTTTATGCTTAGTCAACTGCCTGTAAAAATTCTGCAGATAAGGAATGATGTAGACAATGTAACCGAAGATTTGAGTCTAAGCTCAGACTAAAGTACCTAAGTCTTGACGTGACTCAAACTCGCGGCAACAGTCACACCATTTCACAGGTCAGCTCTTCTACGCCTCACACATCTGTGGTGGAAACGCACCTTTATTTTATGTTCTAAAATCTATCTGTAATTTTTAAACTATTGTAATTTTAGCATTCATTAAATTTTAGTGTAGATTGATTTGTAACTCTTTGCTGTAGGAGGAAGGCGCCCGGTGTCTGTAACGTCGTTTACTCTATCTTTAAACATAATATTAAAAAACTTTTTTACAAAAAAAAAAACAACCGACTTCCAAAAAAGAAAATATCTTCACTAAAAATTAAAAAATAACTTTAATTTCGGAAGTCGATGTTTATATTTTATTTCTTCGTTATTTGACACCGACTTCCGAAACTAAAGTTATTTTTTTAATTTTTAGTGTATTTTCTTTTTTGGAAGTCGGTTGTTTTTTTTTTGTAAAAAAGATTTTTATTTTTCACTTTTTAGTTGTAGAACAGAACTAAAAACCCCAATAACATGGAACGTGGAATTAAACATACTCGTAATTAGAGAAACCCAAAACGTCATCTATTTATACGTATTTTTCGTTTTTATTCAGTTTTCCAAAAATCACTGAAACAATTTCTATAAAATTTATATGGGACCACCTCGGGAGTATATTCTATCGGATAAAAAGAATTTTGAAAATCGGTCCTCAATTGACGGAGAAATCGGTGGACATACATAAAAAAAAAAAACATACATAAAGTCGAACATAGAACCTCCTCCTTTTTCGAAGTCGGTTAAAAAAGAATATAATCTTTGTATTCATAGTTTTTTTGAATAGGCAAGATCGATTGTACCCATTATTGATTTATTTTTATTTTATTATTAATAATTAGGTACATAGAAAAATAAACCATCAATTGTGACTTTACAAAAAACGCTAACCGTGGTCCGTGACTAAGCGGAAGACGATAATGAATTTGTCTCATAGTCATAGATAAGATAACAAACCCGAGCTCTTAATTCGAATATTATGCAACACGCTATTACTCACACACACTTAGCAGAGGAATTTGCAGCCTGATAGAAATAAACAGAGAGGCGTACACTCTGCTGTCACCACTAACGTAAAACAAAAACTGAAACTAGTGAAACGAGCACTGTATTTTGAACAGTGATGTTTTGTAGTGTGAAGACGATTTTTTTCTTGGTAGTGTGAAGACGTAGAAGTGAGCGTAGGCGATGAGTCAATAGTAATCTCTGAGCTCACGGTAAAGCCTATAAATTCATTCTGTGAGAGTTTGGTGATTTAGGGATGGTAGCAGCATCTCCACTCAAAATAGTGGTACCCTGAACGGATTTTGACTTCTCCAATAGACAGAGTAATTCATGAGGCAGATTTAGGTGTAAGTAATTTGTACCCGTGCGAAGCTAGGGCGGGTTGCTAGTATAGGTACAATAAAATATTGCGACTTATTATACATATACTCATAAACATATGGCTATATCTGGATCTTACGTCTAACGACAAAATTCTATTCTAGTCACATTTGAGAAACAAAATAATTGCTTCAGGAACTGATCACGCCCTTGCTAATCAGGTAATGACCGCCGACCAATCACCATTTATCAAAGTGGACCCTGGCCACAAGCCAAGGCAATGTTTCTATTAACATTTTCAGAATATTATTATGAAGGTTCAAACAATGGTTCAAACCCTACATTCGAAATTAGTTACCCTAGGAAACAGACTCGTGTTAGCAATTTTTTTTTAAAGTAAGTACCTATACATATTCTTTGACTATTAAAATACATATATGTATGTCAAAAAATCTGAATGAGCGAAGTCGTGACAAAGGCTTCTGATTCGTCTAACATTGTCTTGTGAGCCGCCATGTCTGTTCCACGAAATAATCCGAATTACAAAACAGTCGGTGGATGTTTGTTTGTCTTAGTTTAGACGTGGTCTTTTTATCTTAGTTAGCTATTTATTTGATGTTTCCATTACATAAATAACAAGCTACTGAATTCTGCCATTAGTCGACAGAAATCCCGCTGTGAGTTGAGACTTGAGAGCTTAACGCTATAAAATGCATAGAACCTGCGTTCAATAAAGCATGTCGACCGTCAGTCTGACTTTCAACATTCAAGTGCATCGTTCTAGTTTTCAGGATAAACTTTTTAGCAATGATCGTCGCGTTGCCACCGCTGTAGCGCTTTGTATTCCCGCCGCGTAGCGGTACCTACTCTATTCCTATTACTGCTTTCAGCGTTCAGTAAAAAAGTTGAACCGCTCACGTCATCGCATGCCCCAAGCGCGTGCGCCGGACCGACCCACCCGCGACCCCGCGCGGCCCCCGCACACCTCTATATTTACCGGCGCGTCGCGTCGGCTCAGAACCGTCAGTCGGTCAACAGTCCGCTTCAGCAGAACCTTCCTCCTCCGTCACGTGATCAACCCTCGCCATGTCCACCCTCTGTCACTCTCAACCACTCGTTGGCTCGCTCACCAACGTTACGTAGGTGGTAGTCTAAAGGAGGCCTTTTAGTTTAATTTATTTGATAATCTAATCTAGTTAATTTAGGATTCTTTTCGTGCTTTCCTCTCGTTCGTAAAAATGGTTTCGTCAAGTCGCGGTGCCCACGTGTTGGTGTGGGAGCAGCCTGGTTTGGAAGATCAGCGTCCTGGGAGCAAAGCCGGTGAGTTTCCCAACTGTTTACTATTTGCGTCAGGCGTCCCTCTGTTGTAATGGCTCCCAGTGGGATGACGTCACGGGCAAGGCCGTCCGTACCCCATGCTTATCGTACGACACAGATTGTAAAGCGCGAACAATACGCTAAAGCTGTTAATTTATGCGTCGTTAGATGCAATGTTTTGATTAAACATATCAACGGAACACGTGTCGTCGTTTACGAGAATGTAATCGGAATCTTCTACGGCTTTGCATTTTTGCTGAATTCATAATTACTTTGAAGAAATGCTTAGCACTGGTAAGCATATCTTTGATATCGTTTTGAATGTCCATTATATTAATGCTGTTATGTCGTTTTTGATTCATTAGAATTATTATCCTCAACCCGAATCGTCCAGTGACTTACACTAAAATCGTATTCATCCCTACGTATTCCTAAACTATTAATTTATCCAGTGCTTGATAAGGTTTTCAAATGTTAGAAATATTGTTTTAATGCATAACTACGGTACGCTCCAAAACTTTAATGGCAACGAACCTACGTAATATCCTGATATTGTTAAATCCAACAATGATCATAATTAAAAACCAACGTCATTATGATTCCTTCCGATGGTAGTAATGATGGCAGGAAATTAACGATCGTCATTTATTCTGCTTATCTTAAATCTGTGGTAGCTTCCTGTCTGAGGAAGACTACTATTCGTTCTTAAGTTACGGACTATTTAGACAACCGCAACTTAAAACTGGTTGCTTAAATTGTCAAAGAACATTCAACAAGTGTCAACATTGCGGCATTGATATAGCATTTACTTTTATGACAATATTTAAATTAAAATTTTCGAATACAATAGTACCCTTGACTCCTTGAGCTCCACGATTGCAGAAAAATTGTCGAGTCATTCAAAATAACTCAGAAAAAAAGGACGTAAAACTCAGCCTAAAAGTCACAGTCGGGTGACCATTGCATTTTTTTCTAATTCTTCTAGGACCAAATTTAGAACATGATCCATCAAAAAATGTTGATGAAAAACTAAGTCCTGGAAATTCAAGAGTTGACTAATATGGCCGAAATAACTGTTTAATCGGAGCCTTACAATAAATTCTACTTGTTCTAAGGATAAGACCGAAGCATCTTGATACTGATAGTGTATGAAAATAAATATATCGTTAATATTATAATTACATTAGAAAAGGGGTTGTAGTCACGATTGCATCATTGTTTAGGTACTTCGCGGAAAACGTGCCTTCATCAACCTCATCATCGCATATACCAGAATGATGTGATAATACTCGTAGTCAAATGTCCCTATAAAATGACCCTCTGATGATGAACTAATTTACGTTATTTTACAGATGTGATTTTACAGTTAAAATAATGCATTTCTATAAGTTTTGCACAACATGAAAGATCATTTCAATTACGATCTAATTAATGAGTTAGATTCGAAGCTTGAGTTGCGTATTATAAGTCGAGATTTGGGTTGTTTAAAAGATTTTTTATTGCCAAATTTTTTTAATTTTTACATTTTTTTCGCCAGAAATGGATTGACGGTGACCTAAAGTTTAGTTTCTGCTGTTTTAATTTTATAAACGAGAGTTCTAAATAGCCAAAATAAAAAGCAATTTTTTGCCCATTTTCTCTAAAATTTGACTAAGTTAAATATTTTTTTACTAATTTTTTTTATATGAAAGTGGTAAAAAGTGATTCATACATTATGTAGACGAGTTTTGCAACGATATATTCTAATTTTTTCATATCGTTTACACGTCAAAACGATTCGTAATTGTGTGATATTCTAAACCCCTTACAGCAAAATTCACAAAACCATCGTCGGTTTGTGGTCGATTAATCGTAATTATAATAAAACTAGCGACCCGCCCCAGCTTTGCTCGGGTACAAATTATAAATATAAACCTTCCTCTTCAATCACTCTATCTATTAAAAAAAACCGCATCAAAATCCGTTGCGTAGTTTTAAAGATTTAAGCATACATAGGGATATAGGGACAGAGAAAGCGACTTTGTTTTATACTATGTAGTGATGAAATAAAAAAAACTAGCTCATACATTAGATCGTAATTGAAATGATCTTTTATCTTGTGCGTTAAAACTTTTAGAAATACATTATTTTAACTGTACAATCACGTTTGTAAAATCACGTAAATCAGTGAAATCGGCAAAATTTCGGGTACGCTCTCTTAAATTGCTTCACTTTTTTTGCCAATTTTTTTTTGCTAAGATTAGTAATAAAGTTAATGGTCTTTCACATTTTCTTCTTCGTCCTACCTTTGTCCCATTTGTTACTTAAGTTGAGGTTAGCCCGTCCTGTTTTTCTCTTCCATTCTCTTCTGAAAACTGTCACTTTATTCACTCCCTTTACATTAAAATCATACGTCCCACAATCCTGATCATCTCCGCCTCTAGTCTCCATCCATCAACATTCATATTCATACCCGGGCCTGCGGACGGCGAGTAGTGGGTAACTCGCCGTCCGATCAGCACCAGGCCCGAGAGTCGACGGCGCGTAGTGTTCCACGCGCGCCTCAAAGAGTTGTCAGCCAAGGGAAGGGGCCTGCCACGGCCGATGCCTGCCCGGGGGTGGAGGATAAATTCGAAAGAGTTACCTCGCCCCCGGGCACTCGAGGCAGGGAGGAACAGGGGTGGGTTTTAGTCAGTAAGAGTCTGACACACCCTTACGCTCCACCCTAGAGCGGAAGAAGTCATAGGATGATTTCCCACCCCCCAAAAAAAAAAAAAAAAAAACATTCATATTCATCGTTACTTTAGTCACATGTGTATCATCACTCTTTTTTTATTTCTTTCTTCTCAGAAGGAAAATTCAGATTTAGTTTCATAGCTAAGGCTGCAAAAGTCTGTTTATTTTCGACCTGAGTGCCAACGTTTCCTCATGAGTTTTAGTGAAAATCTGTCTGTCGTCTAAAAACAGAATCTAATTCCTAGTTTGGCAGAAAAAAATTAAGAGGAAGCGAAGTACCGACGTATAGTTCTCCCTCTCTCTTCCTTGTTCAACCTTCTATATCTTTCTTCTCCATTTCTCTCTCTATTTGCGCTATCTCTGACCTCATTTCGTTAAAAGGTATTTAATTATCATTAATTTCTTTAATTGCTTTCATAAATTACTCACACCTACGTGATTTTTGAGAAAAAAGTAAAGTAATAGGAAATGAAGTGTTATATTGTCGCTGAAATTGCTGATGCAAAAACTCGATAGCTTACAATTACAAGAAATTTCGCTAAATAAGCAAAAACGCAGGTTTATTGTCATGTATTTTCTTTGATGGTTGTCCTTGACTTCTTTTCCTTGAATTGTGGAGTCGGTTAGTTCGAAAAAAGATGATTTTAATAGGTACCAAAAGCTTGTACAATTATTGAAAATAAGATAAGTCACGCTCCTCGCATTTCTTGGTCGTTTTTTCATCCCCAACATTCGTTATAGCATTCAAATGCTTCCTTCATACCTCACTCCGCATCCACGTTAATCTTTGGACACCTAGGTACTGCTTAAACAGGATGAAGACGACAATGCAATAATAAATGAAAACGCGAGCATTTCTCATCATTATGAATATGGTGGACATCCCACCCACACGTACAAAACGTTTTGAGAACACATTCATTGTGCGTACAGCTAGGGAGTGGAATTCCCTGCCGGAGTCTGTGTTTCCTGATAGCTACAACCTGGGAGTCTTTAAGTCAAGAGTGAATAGGTTACTTCTAGGCGAGCGTGCTCCATCGTCGACGACGTCATCGCTTACCATCGCTCAAACGCGTGCCTATTAACTGTAAAAAAAAAACTTTTACTGTGAGACCCACCGAGTACCTGTTGCCAGTGTTTCCATTTATTGTTATAATCGTCTCCACCATTTATATTATCTAGTTATTAACCGACTTCGAAAAAGGAGGAGGTTCTATGTTCGACTGTATGTATGTTCCACCGATTTCTCTGTCAGTTGTGGACCGATTTTCAAAATTATTTTTTTTTATCCGAAAAAATATACTCCCGAGGCAATTTCAATTTGCTTCAGCGCTTTTTGAAAAACTGAACAAAAACGAAAAATATGTATACACAGATGACGTTTTGGTTTCCTCTATTTTATTTTATTAATTACGAGTATGTTTAAATTCCATGTTCCATGTTATTGTTGTTGTTGTATTAAAACTTTTTTACAAAAAATTTTTTTTTGTTATTTTTTTTGTAAATAGTTTTTTTTTTCCTAGTTAAAAATGGTAATTCTTGTGATCCGCATTTGTCTTTGACCGTGGACGTGTTCTTGCAGACGTTATACGACTTCCAAGTCTGAAATTTTTTAGCAATAAATTATATCAAACTGATTATGTGGCGATAAACAGACATTTAAATTACCAATTTGACATGTTAATTGTATTTCATCTACACCTAGAACTAAAAGATACGTGATGTTCCAATTTGCGTAGGCACGTCAAGCTCAGACGATAGTAGTACGCACGTAGAATTCCTCATTAATGGAAACTGTACGAAGTTTATTTTTGCGTGTAAACCTACGTAGTTTGTTATCTGACGGTAGGTGCAAAAATATTAAATACCTACGCGAAGTTTTACAGTTACAACATGGGTTTGTTCATGCGTATAACTCTGCAGAGAGAAATACTTCGTCTCATCCTCATCCATCACTCACTGATGATTACTTAAATGATGAAGGTAATTTTTCTTTTTGTGTACCATAAGGCAAATATCAACAAAATAATGCATTATGTAGTAGATATATACATACGTAGTACAGTCTTTTCCAGCTCGACGTGAAAGATTTTAAATCAATCTATCATAGATAACTTTTCCAAATACCTTTTTTTTAGATTTTAAAATACTTATACAATTCTATTTGACTTAAATATTATCTTAAAATTAATTTATTTGATATTACTGTAATCAAAATAATTAAATAAAGACATTTAAATACAGATTGCTAATGCAATGCATTATGAGACTTCATAAAATGTGACCGCGGTTTGTAAGAATGACTAGATTAAAATTCGCAATGATCCAACTCTGAAGGTCGTTCGTAACCCACAAAGGTTTTATTGTGTTTTCATAATCACACTGCCTGAACACAATCCTGTAGTCTACTAGTATACCTATAGACTTATAGTTAGGATTCTGTAATGACTGCGTTGCGGTGCCGACAATTCACTCCGTTCAACGTGACTGCAGCTTAATTTGAGCTATTATGTTCTATAGTATAGACTGATTTATGTATAGGATAATTAGGATACCTACATTGTAGAATTAGCACAAACATGTTGCAAGCCAAATATCGAAATAGAAGGGTCAGAAAACAATCAGATGGCAAATAATGCCAGCCCACGCTAAATTCTTGGTTCGACAAAAATGACAATGTTTTTATTCTCTATTTCTGGATAAGCCTCGAAGAGAAAGAGGTTTCTTTTAAAAAAACTTGGGTTTTTCATCGAATACAGCGACGCGACGCAAAGGACTAAGTTTTTTAAATAAAAGTAGAGATGTTTCTGAATTTGTTTACCTTGCTGGAATTACCAAGTAATCCACAGACAATTGATACAAAAATATTTTATTTTAAAATAAGTATAATTTTTTTTTTTTGGCGGGTTATTTCGTGTGAAGTTCAGTGGCTGTTTTAATTATTCGCAAATTGATTCCTATTTGATAAATTGATGTAGTTTTGTATCTCAAGTGTCTACGCAACTGGACAATAATGTGGAATCATTGAAACAGGCGCGATCTCGGTAAAATAAAGCTGAGAATTATGTCGTAGTATTGACTACCTCAGCGAAGCTTGCCGAGAAGGTTGACTCGTCGACTCATTTGCTGCCAAATACTGCAAAAACATTAGAATGTAACATCTGCATTCTAATGGAAAAAAGTGACAGTATTCTGTATCTAAAACTAAATACCTTCTTAACTTGACACCGGTTAAATGCACAAACCGTGCGAAGTCAAAATAAAAAAAAAAGTATTTCGATTGCCTTCCGTTTTATGTCATGAGAATCGTATGCAAACATAAATCACATTGAATGCAAATCATTATTCTGCATCGCACGTGGTTAGTTCTACGGAATTCAAAATTTCAAATCTGAATTCGAAACTTTGGCGCGTTTTTGTGGACGGTCGCCATTTTGTTCCTGCGGACAATTTCAGTTTGATACTCGATCTGTCTAATAAAATGCACTAGCGACCTGCCCTGGCTCCGCAAGGGATAATATGTGGCAAGGGTACAAATTATATACGAACCTTCCTCATGAATCACTCTGTCTATTGATGAAAACCGAATAAGAATCCTTTCAGTAGTTTATCGCGTACAGACACGGCGGGGATTGGCTTTGTTTTAAATGTAGTGATAGTGACAGTTTGTTACTCAATCCATGTCATGGCCGACCGATGGGTTTCATGCCATCATCCGTAAGAAAACGGCCTCGCTCTTGAGCAGAATAAGAGGCAGTCACAATAGCATCCTGAAGGCCGTGGCGGCCGATACTTCCTCCACTATAGTAAGGCAATTTGTGAGAAGACTTTTAACCTAGTATTTCGTGTAGTTGATGGGTGGTCTTCTCATTAATTCGTCTTTAGTTAAGTTACTAACAATTTATGGATCTCGTTGTCCGAAATAAAATGATTTATTATTTATTGCATTCTGCTGTGTCAGACAGTTGACTGGCCAGCGTCAGCCCGTTCTATTGTGAACAATTGAATATCAATTGTATGGATTGTTACCGACCGCTATGTAAAGGAAAACTAAACCTTGCACTAAAATTTGTAGAATTTGCTGTATAAAGGAAAAATAGAATAAAATTAATTTAATTTTTTTTTTTTTACTAATTAACATAATTTTTTTTTTAATTAACAGAATTGTGGGTCAATAATTCAGCTCAATAATTTTGTATCAATGGTGAAACTATGTAGGAATCTTATACATGATTATGCGATCAGTATGTAATAATAGGTACCTACATAGATACATATGTATGTATTATGTATGTACTACTTGAATGTACCTAGGTTAAAAAAAACTTTCGTCATTTGAAGATTTTCTTCTACCAACTGGCTATCAATAACAATGTTCGCATTTGGACTTAACCGAGTGCGAGGGTCATGGTCGAATGATCTAAAGGGAGGTCAGTGAACTCACGACGTCGATAAACACTACACCTACACATAGCAAATGGCTAATTCACTAAATATCTATTATAGTATTTTGTAAATCAATACGAAAATTACAAGCAATGAAATTCCATTCAAGGAAATATAACTGACTAATAAAACCAACAAAATGCCATAATACTTTTACCTCATGACTGCTGCTCTTTATAAATACCAGTTCAATTTTCCCTATATTTAAAATACTATCAGGAAATAACCACATAATACAATCACATTGTTAAAATACTTTAAAGCTCCTGAAAAAATGAGTTCACAATTTATTAGCTCTCGTTATCAAGTTCGTCACGAAAAACCTTGAAGTTTGTACAGCATTTAGTTCTTCAATGCAGCCTGTTTGAAGATGACGTAGAATGTGACGTCATTTGTCAGTATCTCGACTCGCGTGCCGAATGTTTGCAGACCGAATTATTCCTATTTTTGTGTAGTTACTGATGTATCCTAGCCAAAGCTTTTAGCGTTATTGACAGGGTGCAAATCAGTTGCGACTTTGCTAGATACAATCTGGTAACTGATTTAGGAAATAAGTACCTACTCGTACTTTTTTTTTAAATAAACTTAAACCAACAATGTAATTTCATTTCTAATATTTAGATTATGAAAGGTTAATAGACGAAGCGTCAATAAACATTTACATGAAGCACGATCGTGAGAATGTGTGAGTGACCTTGGCGAACGTAACGATGACGTATCGGCTTCTCAATTTGTCTATGTGAGCTTATTTCGCGTGTACAGATACAAGCCGGCTTCTCATTCTGGTACTTCAGATTGCTCGTTTTGACACTTTTTTTTTTTGTGTGGTGGGAAATCATCCAATGACTTCTTCCGCTCTAGGGTGGAGCGGAAGGACGTGTCAGACTCTTACTGACTAAAACCCACCCCTGTTCCTCCCTACCCTGAATGCCCAGGGGCGAGGTAACTCTTCCTAATTTATCCTCAACCCCCGGGCAGGCATCGGCCATGACGGGCCCCGTCCTATTTGCTGACAACTCTTTGAGGCGCGCGTGGAACACTACGCGCCGTCGACTCTCGGGCCTGGTGCTGATCGGACGGCGAGTTACCCACTACTCGCCGTCCGAAGGCCCGGGAGTTTTGACACTTCGTCTATAACTTTTCATAGTCTAAGTATTTAGCTTCCTTTTCACGAGAAAGATAACAAAAGCTAACACGGCAATTATAAACAAAGGCTGATGTAAAAATTGTTTCTTTGAAGAATGAGAAGAACGTGAGTGTTGTCATCATTACTTAAAAAGTTTATTTTTATACAAACAACTCTATGGTTTTGCTTCAAATTGGCGCCAAAAGAAGTTTAGCCGCCATTGTCTGCCAATTTTTTTTTGAGCCGTTATCCAGCCAGTGTGTCGACTTCAATACTTCCAAGATTACTTTTGATTTTGATGAGTAGCATATAATGTCTAGATATTCCAGTGGAAGATCCTAATCAATATGCTTTTAGCTACTACTACTACATAAAATTATTCAGAGATTTGCGTGACTGAAAGTCTAAAGAATTAGGTTTAAAACCCCAGTCTATCCACTCCCTGTATCTCTAAGTTAGTTACTCGGCAAAAATGACACCTTTAACCGATTTCAAAAAAAGGAGGAGGTTGTGTCCGTTTGTATTTTTTTTAATGTATGTCCACCGATTTCTCCGTCAATTGAGGACCGATTTTCAAAATTCTTTTTATCCGATAGAATATACTCCTGAGGTGGTCCCATATAAATTTTATCGAAATTGCTTCAGCGCTTTTTGAAAAACTGAACAAAAACGAAAAATACTATACCTAGATGACGTTTTGGTGTTCTCCAATTACGACTATGTTTAAATTCCACGTTCCATGTTATTGGGGTTTCTAGTTCTGGGGTATAACAACCAAAAAGTGAAAAATAAAAAACTTTTTTACAAAAAAAACAACCGACCTCAAAAAAAAACACAAAAAATTAAAAAATAACTTTAATTTCGGAAGTTGGTGTCAAATAATGAAGAAACAAAATACAAATACCTTCTGCCGAAATTAAAGTTATTTTACAATTTTTAGTATATTTTCTTTTTGGAAGTCGGTTGTTTTTAAAAAGTTTTTTAATCCTCACCCTTTTCAAAGCTGTTTAGCAGACAGTAACACAATATGCCATGTAATTACTGTTCTTAGTTACCACAAAGGGAAGCATTTTAAGTGCAACGTCGTGGAGTCATTTTTCTGACATGCGTACGGCATCCACAAACAATACAGAGAATCCGTTCAAGTGCACAGACATGTTTGTTATTGCTTTAATAGGAAACTTCCACGAACAAATCAGAAACATTGGAACTTGGTCTAAGCTCGTTTTTAGGATTCTGCATTGCCTCAGTGAATACGAAGATTGTTAGAGAAAGTATAGTAAACGAAGGTATCGGTCTTTACCAAACTAATTTTAATTGGTTTTCTTGTTTTCAGTACCTATCCCTCGTACTCTCCCTAACCTAACATCTCGGGTTTTCGGACACACGGTACATAATACAAGGGCAGATTGAAAAGTATACTCGGCCTGACAGATCCATTAAATTGTTAAAATCAAAACTACTACATTTAACTATGCGCGAACTTTGTAACGTCTGCGACATAATTAGTTCTGATTATACAAAATTACCTATTTGTCTAACAATCCGACGAATTTTTTTGCAAATAGGGCAAATTGAGTACTACCTATTAAAATTTTTCAAACTCTTATCGGGCCATACACGATCCAGTTTACCGTCAAGTTTGCAGCGCGCTTGAAGCGGCGGCGTCCGGTAAATTTGATGGTGTATGGCAGTATGCATGATAATTGATAAGTCTACTTGAAGTAACAATTGAATTTCGATTTTGCCGACTTGATCAAGCTTGCAGCGTCATGTAAACTTGACGGTCAACTGGATCGTGTATGGGCGGCATAGGAAGAATGTTTTTTCTGAACTAACACCTGACACCAAATTTAATGCCAGGAATAATCTCGTAACATTCGTAACAAGTCGCACGCGCAGTCTGCGGGGCCTTTGACGCGGCCGCCAATCGTAAATCTTGCCAAATTCTGAAAGCTATTACAGATTAATTTATGGATTTGTCTGTCTGTTGCACTTGTTTTTAGGGTTCCGTACCCGAAGGGTCCAAATGGAGGCCTATTGCTGTCACTCACGTGTCTGTCTCTCCGTCTGTCTGTCCGCCGGCTGTCACTTAGGTTTTTCAGCCAAACGGTCGGAGCTACAGTCTTACAATTTTCACAGTATAAGCATCATAATGACCCAAAGCCAAACAAATAGTCAAAAATACATTTGGTACGGAACCCTAAATGTGCGTAGTCTGACACACACATGGCCGGTTTTTAAAAATAGCGTGGGATGACCGTCTCTCATTGGAAACTGGAACTTTAAATAGCGCTGATGTTTTAGAAATAATCTGTTACCTACCTATTTTCTCTCAGACACAACACTGACTTAAGGGTCTACGACCGGCCAAGTGGCGGCCTCATTGAATAAAAAATCGTAGCATAGCACAGAAAATAAATATTAAAAAGAATCCAACGTCACGTTTGTTACAGAAATGATAAAGTATTTGATTTGAGGCAAAAGTACCAAAAACGGCCGTTTCTGACACTTTTGCCTACTACTTTGGATACGAAACATCGTAAAAATACTTTATCCTCTTTTTAACAAACGTGACGTTGGATTCTTATTTATTTTCTATGCTATGCTACGATTTTTTATTCAACGAGAGCGCCACTTGGCCGGTAGTAGGGCCTTAAGGCGCTATTAGCTCACGTAACGCGTCGTATGTTCACCCAGTAATAGGACTCGCCAATCAAGGCGCGCTGTCCGAAATAAGACGTATTATTAATTTATTATACATAAAACAACAGGTACCTATTATACTAAAGCACGTACCTATAAAAGATACATAATTAAATGATCTTTAAAATGGTGAAGGTTTCATAAAAATACGCTTTATAGTTTTTGCGTGATTCTCAATTTTTTATCCGCGTTAGACATAACTTTACAAATTAATTGAACTATCATCATTCTCCTGCCCTTATCCCTATTTATTTGGGGTCGGCACAACATGTCTTTCCATACTCCACTATTAGTCAAACCCTCTCTCTGTCTGTTCTTCTCTATTAGTCCTCTGTTAGTGTAATTCATTACACTATGTTAGAACAATATAATTAGGTACAAATATTCACTTAACAAATTACGAAGGAAATTGTCTAGAGTAACATTTTTTTTTTTTCAAATAAATAGGACTAGTCTTTTATAAGTAATTTTCAATTAAAAAACTTTTTTTACAAAAAAAATGGAACTGACTTCCAAAAAAATTGCAAATAACTTTAATTTCAGCAGTCGGTGTCAAAAAACGAAGACACAAAACCAGAAACACCGACTCATCCATTTTTTTGTAAAAAAGTTTTATTTTTCACTTTTTAGTTGTGGATCTCCATTAAATTGTGTTAACAATTCATAGACATACGATCGCAGCAATTGCGGTTGATTTGCTGTAAATTTTTGAAGAGTTCCGTTGTTTGTCTCCGAAACCGATCATCAGATCTACAGCACTCGCCAAACTTCTTGGCCGCTCTGAAGTTCGCTACAATGGCTGCGCAGTAGTAAATCTCATACTCGCGCTGCGCCTTGCGCATCGGAAATTCAACTTCAGGGCGGCCAAGACGTTTGGCGAGTGCTGTACATGAAATTATATAAATGGGACCATTTCGGAACAAACCCCTTTCTAAAAAAAAAAGAATTTTGCAAATCCGTCAATATATGACGGAGTTATATACATAAAAGAAAAAAAAATACAATCATCCGAATTGATAACCTCCTCCTTTTGAAAGTCGTTTCTGTTAAAGTCGTACAGTTTCTAGGGCATTTGGAGCTTGTTTTTAACTCTCTATCTAGCAGTACAAATGATACAATGGAACTGATTTATTAACCGGTAAACTATACAAAATATGATTATTTTGCATAAGATGACAACTAAATTGACGCGTCATGTCAGCATCATCGATCACCCATTGTCATGAGTTTAATAGATGCTGACACGTGTTTAACGTTAATTTTGCGATAGATAACTAATAAATCATCCTATTTTAAAAGCTTTATTACCTGTTCGCAATTAATTATTTTTTTATTGGTGGCTCACGCTTGACCGCTTGAAATCTAGCTTCTTCTCTATTCATGTTTTCCCACTTTCTCTCGCCTTTTCCACACAAAATTCTGTTTTCTGCTAACACAGTGCAGGCTAGTCCTTTCGGTACTAGTCCAGTTTATATGACGCCATCGTCGCCTTGTTCTGTCCCGGGGGAGCCATTCGATGGTTCTTTGAGCACAATTCTTGTCTGACATACCGCAGACATGTCCGGCTCAATTCCACTTAAGCTTATAACCAAAGTAATTTCAAAATAGCAAACGTCCAATGCACCAAATTCAGCTATCTATAGGACATAACCTCCTTAAAATGATTAGTCAGAACTTTACCAACCACATCTATATTTCTTCCAGTTAGAGAATGTTGAATTTAGAACTAGTTAATCAGTGTTTAAACTAATCACAAGTTTTTTTTTTTATAAATAAGACCCATGGGCGTTAAGGTAAGTATAGACTAGAGCATTTACTAGTAACGAAACATCGAGCATTCGCTGTTTTCTTTTGCTTCTGCTCGAACCACAGTTCGAACATGACGCTGGGTGTTTTGTTACAACCTGATTTTAAAAACCATTGAGCGTTTTGGTGTAACATTTTATCGAGCAAAGGCACGCAACTTGTAGGTCCGACATATCAACATAGAGGTAAATGCTCACTCGCCGTGAGCATTACGTCGAACATTCGCAAGAACGATACATTACATAGAAATGCTTTAGAAAACTGAGCATTTGTCTGTATTGTACCCTTCGTAAGAACGTTACATTACATTGTAATGCTCTAGCAAATGCTCTAGTCTATACTCACCTTTAGATGTTTACCCAGAAAGCCGCTTGGGTCTAACAGCTGTGGCAGAAATATACGTCTTGTAAAATGTTTTCAGTTTATTTTTATTCAGGTTTGAACAATGCCTCCTACGCAATCCAATGTAAATAACGAAAGCACGTGCTCTTCGTTACATAATAAACACGTGTTTATTGGTAACAGACAGTCGACTTCAAGCTGAGTACAGATATGTTCTTTTGTCCGTTTCGTACCTCCGTATCGTAACAGCATCGCTATCCAAGAACGCTAGTGTGGACACGGTACACGGTGCTACGGGCGGCGTCTTGATACGGGAGCGTCCACACAGCGTTCTTGGATCGCGACGCTGCCGCTGTTACGATACAGAGGTACGGAACGGACAAAAGGACATATCTGGACCCAGCTTTACATTTACAAAAAAAAAAAAGATTTATTTTTAATATAATATATTTTATGGCGTTTGCCGAGCCCTCATGTGAAATTGGAAACCTAGCTGTGTCAATTCAGTTGACAACAAAACCTTACGAGTCAGGCCGGAAACAATTTTATTTTTATAATAAATAAATTAAAAAAAAATACACTGCTTTTTGCGGACGAAAAGACCGATCTTTTAATACAAATTGACGTTTACTTTATTGCGATCGAGTACCTACACTAAAAACTCACACTCGGGGGCTGTTCTTCCTTTTTTTAACCGACTTCAAAAAGGAGGAGGTTTTCAATTCGGATGTTTTATATTTATTTATGTGTGCTCGGGCATAACTACGTCATATATTGCAAAATTATTTTTTTGTTCGAAACGGGTTTATTCGGAAATGGTCCTATTTAAATTTCTTAGATCTGATGAAGAGTTTTGGAGACACACAACGGAAGTCTTCAAAAAATAACAGCAAATCAACCGCGATTGCTGCTATCGCATAAAAAAATGCATTGTCAACACAGTTAATGGGAATCACAACTAAGTGAAAAATAAAAACTTTTTTTACAAAAAAAATAGAACTGTGCAAAATAGCTTTAATTTCGGAAGTCGGTGTCAAAAAACAAAGACACCAAACCAGAAACACCGACTCGATACGCAAAAAAATCACACTCGGGGACTGTTCTTCCTTTTTTAAACGTTTCAATTTTCAGTTACGTACCGGTTGTCAAACAGATCGCGTTTCTTTCCGTTTCTAATTTTAGCTGCCATGCTAAAATTGCAACTATCTCGGCAATGACGTTCATGAAACCTGAGGATATTTTTTGCTTGAATGTTAGGTTGGTCATGTTTCAATTGTGTATCACTTAAATTGGTTATAAAACCTTAATACCTAACTGAAAAATCCAATTACTCTTGGTTTTATTCTATGTGTTTTCATATCGTGATAAAATTGTCCTTAATAATTAGCCAAAGACTGTTGCTAAATGCTACTCAATTCTAAAAACCATCAATAACTTTTAAATTGGTAAACCAAAAATTCTTATTCATAGACAATTATGAAAATCCTCCTTTCATAATTGCCACAACACAGCAACAAAACAGTCGATCATCACCGCTTAGTATCACGTAGAATATGCCTTTGTTATAGGAAATTGGGATTCATTGAATACCTTTGAATACATTGCCTACTACTTTGGATGCGAAACATTCTGAGACCTGTTTTCACAACGTAAAAATGCTTTATCCTCTTTGTAACAAACGTGACGTTGGATTTTTTAATATTTATTTTCTGTGCTATGCTAAGATTTTTTATTCAATGAGGGCGCCACTGGACCGTTAGTAGACCCTTTGTAACTAAAGACCTAGATAATGGTAGAGTATGTGTATCACAATAGGCTTGATGCCTGGGTACAAAAAGAATTATTCTATTTAGTCCGTAAGTTAGTTTATCAAAAAATATAGGACACGTATTTTTTGCTTTACCAAATCAATTAAAAATGTCAAAGACGAAACGCATATGTTCAAGAGTGGGAGCTTGTTATGTCACTTGTAGGTAAAAAGTGGTACACATTTTGCGTGAGTGTAACGTCGCGCGAAATTTCAACGGACGGTATCGTCCTCATTTTTTTTACGATACAAAAGAAAAAATACGTATACAATAGTTTTTGGTAGGTAATCGAACGGACTAAATATATATTTTTTAGTCATTTTAGTAGAGTTTAGTACCGCAAATAAGGTAGCTTTTTGAGGTACTAAACCAACATATAGCATATAGCAATGCAAATGTGAATGCGAGAACTATGTATCTCGTTATATTCTTACGTAGATTTTATGATTGTCTGGCAGTTAGTATTTTTGCGGTCTACCCAAATGTCTTTACTTACTTTGGTATTGTTCGTCGGTTCGTTGAGCTCCTCAAAGTTCTGAGGTTACAGGTCCACTCGAACTTGTGTGTTGCTTTCCTCAAAAGCTCACCCCAGACATAAACGTACATGGTTCTTATATGATTTGACCAGTAGTAGTAATATTGTATAGATTTGAACACTTTAAAAGAGACTTTGACCTCTGAGTTTGTTTCGGTGTTTCTTCTCAGGGTAGTCAGCTAGGAAACACCGGCCTCATCTAGCTTAAACTGACAAAAAAAATGTTGACGTGTAAAAGTGTTGTTAAAACCTACTTACAAAAATAAAATCATTTATCATTTAACTCTAGAACCTATATCTCAAATGTAAAGAGCAAGGAATTGTTGTCCTTTGCTAAAAGAGACGAATTAAGCCCAGCCGGAGTGAGTGCTGGAGAGAGCCACCTAAAAATAAGTGTTATTGCTTTATATTTACCTACGTAAATTGTTTATATCGATCCAGTCATATTTCTAATTGCACAGAATTAATAAATACAAGTACTTACTTTGGTACAACTGCTAGGTATGTGATGGAAAACTGACATTTTGGCTCGAACATGAATTAGTATTGCCAAGTTTGCGGCAATACTAATTCATGTTCGAGCTACACATGTATCTACAGTTTCATACGTCTTTGATCTGTGTTTAGACTATTTTTAGTCCTATTTTTTATTTGGATAGCTGTCTGACACGACTTTCAATTTAGTTTATTTCAGTGCTTAGGTTCCATTAAATACACTTCTCGGTGTGTAATAGGTACCTATTTACAATTAAAACCAGTAGTGTTCGCGACTTAATATTGAAAAGAGGAGAAAATGAATATCAAGATCAAAAGTCATTTATTCAAATTAGGCTTTTCTTTTTTTTTTATTTGGATAGAGCACTTTTTGAACGTCAAAGTTATACATAAAGACACTCCCCCAAAACGGCCGCCCGTCACCACTTCCTTGTGTTTTAGCTGGGAATAAGTGGCTCAACAAACTCCCCAGCAACACATCTGTCTGTTAAGTTTAAAGAACTACAATTTATATAATAGTATGCAAAGTAATTAATATTACATAATTATGTATCTAATATGTAACTTTTATTTACAACTTAATTAATTGAGGTCAGTATATTATTTAGTTCTTTCCTTATTACTTAAGAGCGGTAGTCTTTCCATTATTTTTTCCTGGGTTTATAAACTGGTCTAATTGTCGTTTTGACGGGTCTGCGCTATTCATATATTTTCTGATTCATTCTTCATTAATTGCGTGCACAATAAAAAAAAACAGCTTTAATTATGTAACTAGATAATCATTTTATAAAATACATAGTAAGGACATGCTACCTACACAAGGGAAATCAAACCTACTGCTTATTGAATTAACGTTCCTAATAGTAAATAGGTAATATCCCAGACATTACAGTTACTAATAAAAGTCGGATGATTTAATAATAACTTTAATTTATCTAAATATCCTTTGACGAAGTAAACAAAACTGTTTGACTGAAAGATGTTTGAAATTTTGAATGACGCAAATCGGAAATCCTCTGAATACGTACCTACTCGTAGATAGGTACTTACCTACCTATAACGCTATCTTGTACCAAACCTTATACGTATACTTACATTTAAACCTACTTGCAAATTTGAAGCAAATTTTGCGGGTTCTTTAAAACTTTATCAAATAAAATATTCTTAAATATAATAATTATAATGAAATTCATTCTCATACACATTTCGTATTATTGATAACCATAACATAAATAAGACATAGTTGAAAAGTCAAAAACCCCTTTGCCGCGCTTCAGTGATACATTACCTTTCCAATATGGCGGTTTGACAGTTCAGTTTAGAAGATTTCCTATACAGTATACACTGCGCACATTTTTGAACTGCTTGAGTCCATTTATCGTCAGACGAAGTACCTAAGATCGGTGACTATTTAAAATTTTCCGTTTTATTGTACTTACCTGGGTGAATATAGCCACTGAATCGAAGTAACTTAGTGATCGTAAATCTAGTTACGATTAGTGGGTTTGAATGATCTGTTCAATTTAGATATACTTAGAATTTTCGGTGCATAAAAATACGTAAAATTATATTCACTGGTCCTTATGTTCTCGCCATGTAATTAATTGTGGTGCTAATGAATCTTGTTTTTCGTTCATTTAATGGTGTTCGAGATAATATCTCCAAATTATACCTGCACTATGCGAGTTAATATTAATTATCAAGTACTTAAGTACTTAATCAAAAAACTGCAATAAATTTATTTTGCATTATGATGTGATGGTACTATCCTGTAGTGCAATTAATACTCCACAAATATTAGATTTAGATAGCTGGCAATCAAACATACCAAGCAATTATCTATTGTTTGTTGAACAATATTTCTGTATTACCATTTATCTTATCGTCAGGGGGTAATATGAAATTATACGGATTACTTTGTAATCTCTTTATACTATGTACATATAATAACAAACATAAATATATCTTCCTCTACCTATATGGTATTATTTTGTTGAAACGATTGATGTATTGTGGATTGGATGCTTTGCGCAAAAATAGCGTGAATGATAGCCTGACGGTCCTTGGGTCATGCGAAGAGTCAATAAGGCGTTTAGAGAGATCTCTTCTTTGTGAGCTCTTGGACCTAACGCTCCGAGAGTTTTAACCCCAAACGGCTCGAAAGCCAACAAGGTTATAATATTTCCGCCGCTTCAGGTTCTACGCAGCCGTAGCGGCAGCTGGGCACGGCACGACGTGCTAGGAAGATAGGATGGCGCAAGAATATCGACATAAGTAGTGTGACGGTTGATAGGAGAGAATGAAAATAGTAGTCAAGGTGTTGCGAGACACCTCAAGTAACAAGTATTAGAGGATGATGATCGTGATTTAGTTTAAATGACTTTATAAGTACGGTCTGGACAGGTCTACTCGAATCTGTGTGGTCGTTTCCTCAAAAGACCACCTCAGCTTGTATTCATAATTATGATTTAAAAATTACCAACATGTTGATGGAATTTTAAAGAGACTGACCTCTGAGTTTGTTTCGGTGTTTCTTCCCAGGGCAGGGAGTCAGCTGAGAAACACCGGCCTCATCTGGTTTAAATTGACGAAAAAAATTATATGCAGGAGTGTTATTTATAACCAACTAGCTGAGCTGACCCTGTGAACTTCGTACCGTCTCAATATCAATAAACGAAACCGTTCTCGAGATATCATCAAAAAAGAAGTTCTATAAATTTTTTTTCGTAAATTTTCCGATGTTTTATATAGTTATTCTGCTATTCAGGGCGGAGACAAATCCAACAAAACAAAGATCATAAAAATTGTCCCAACCGTTCTAGAGTTACAAATGGTGTAACTAACCCGACTTTGTTTTATATTATAAAGATTTGCAAAATAAATATAATTTATCATAAGTTTCTTAAGTGCAGTGGCTCGATAAATAAACTTTCACGCAAGCCATTGCTGAAAAATGCTTATAGAATTCATTATTACATGGTCGTTGCATGCTGTGGATATTGTCAAATAATCGGTAGACCACGAGTCCACGCGACAGAACACAGCAGATATATACGTATTGTTACAAACAGTGTGCGGTTAGCCATGGCAGTAAATAAAGAATTGGTGTGCCGAAATGTGCGTATAAAATGACGTCAGAAAGAACATGAATAGGCCACAACAAAATTTGTTCGTGCAGAAGGACAAATTTATTCACGCATGAGCTTTGGCAATTGTATATTTCCATAATGCAAGACTGTCAAACTTAACTGCGAATGTGAGCTTTTTTGAAATAATTAAAATCTTGCATCATCAGCCTATCACGTTCTCCCCACCTGCTGAAACCACCCAGCAGGCCCTGTGTTTAGGCCTATCATCTTCCAGCAGTAGAAACGTTATAGGATAATTGAGATAATATGTGTAAGATAATGTATCAATATTAGAAAGCGGTAAAGTTTGTTTACCGGAAGTAATCTCTAGAACTTCTGAACCGTTTTTGAAAATTCATTCACCAGTAGAAAGCTACATTATTTGTGGGCGCTTTAGGCTATAAATTATATTTATTATGGCCTGTACTTTCGAAATCCACGCGGGCGAAGTCGCGGGTGAAGTGCTAGTATACTATATAGAAGAAGAAAGAAAAAGAATTTATTTGCCACAAATTAACGACATACACAACAATTACAACAAACATATACGTGACAATAGTTTTCTATTCTATCATTCACTCGACAGCATTAAGGACGTCCTACATATTCCTGCTATAGCATGTTTAATATAGCCTCAAAAGTCCAAGAGTGGTCCTTCTAGTCATCTCTATGTAGTGTCGGCACCACGTCGAGTTCGTTGAGTCAGTTATCTATCTATCGATCTAATTTTCAGCCAGACGTTATCTTAATGCGTTTAATCCAATCGTGTTGTACATTATTATCACTATCTACTTTATCTATTGGAAGGTTATTGCCGTATACAAATTCGTTTAGGTCTACTTCTTCTTTTCCTGTTGCTTTTTTACATTACATACTATGTAACTGCTTCATGTTTGCCACTTACCAGTCAGTTATGATCCCAACCTATTCTACCGTTACAACTAAGAAAAAGTTTCAGATCAACAAATATGCATAACACAAATAAAATCTAAGTATACGCGTTCAGTCAGCATTCTTTAGAAATGATCTTATTAGTTTTACTTCCTATGTATGGTATGGTGTATAGTTGTTGCTCGTAGCAATATGTTAGCACCTCCACACAGCGTTTTTAAGCAAGCTTTAGCCACTAAGCATTTTCTCGTACGCAAATACCAGGAGAAATATGACAGCATGATCTCCATTAAGCGTTTATCACCAAGCTTTCAAGCTGTATGCAAAAACCATACTTATTCACAGACACTAATGAATATTTTTCTTTGACCCAGGTGGCCTCGGCACCCGTCACTGGGTGACGTTCATGCTGTTCCTCGGTATGGCCAACGCCTATATCATGAGGACCAACATGTCTGTTGCCATCGTCGCTATGGTCAACCACACGGCGTTGCCTATCATCTCTGAGCCGACTGATACTGAGTGCGGAATGCCCATTGGAAATGAGACCAGTGTAAGTAGACCATTTCATTATTATATAAACTGAGTTAGAGTTAGTATGAGGTAATCTGTCGAAGTTTCGCTGAGTGCCATAGACTAGACTTCCATTCCGGAAAATGCGCGTTTCCTTTGGGAAAGGTTACGAAGCGAAGCCGCGAAAAGATGGTTTCGCTACATAGGTGTATATGCATATGATGATTAAGAGTAGTACTAGCATGATGGATGAAACACTTCTTGTAACAGCCCGATTTGAACAGCTAAAAAGTCTAGAAAAATGATGACATTTTTCCGAGTGCTATGAGGCAAGTTTTCGGATATACAAGTACATACTCAAGTAGCTCATATCCCGTAAAATAACTTAATTATTCAATCATGATGGAAGATTTAAGATATATAGAATGGGTATGGAAGCATGGCAATGGGCATTGACATTTTGTGCCAATTTAAAAATCCTTGAAAACTCGGAAAATTTAGAAACACATTAAACTGAGGGTTAATTGTAAATCTTCTCGAACGTCTCAATAATATTGTCTTTCCTATTGTTTCAGGCGTCATCACAAGACGGCTCGTACGTTTGGAGTTCGACGTTACAGGGTTACATATTATCCTCTTTCTTCTATGGATACGTCATCACGCAAATACCCTTCGGAATCTTGTCGAAAAGGTTTGTTTAATCATTTGCAGTATCTAGATATAATAACGTTGGCTTCGTTATGCTGCTTGTCATAGGCGTACCTCAAGGAACGCTGTTGGGTACAATCTTTTTTCTAGATCTGTTATAATTAGTCATATTTAGTATTGCTGCAATAAATCAGATTGATCATTTGTTAAAATAGTCTGTCAGCTTAAATATCTACCCGAATTAATTTGCATTTTAACTATCACGCGTCTGTGTCGTAAGCACTAGTGTCTTCTTTGCGTGTTTTCCAGTCATAACATACAATAAATCTTTTTAGGTTACTTACTATCGTAGGATTACCTAAATAAAACGTCATATTATAAAGAATCATTTACACGTCAGGAAATTACAGTAATCCATCAAAAAAACCTTTATCGTCATAACTTAAAGCAAATCAAGCATTATATAGGCTAAACAAAGCAGTGTCATAAATACAACTAGAGATTTTATACCTAATCTTGTGAAGACAGTTTAAAATAACTGTATTGCTCTTTTTCACCTTTTCCTTCATAATGCCAATTGTATTTCTTAAAAAAAACCTTTTTTCCTTAGGTTCGGAGCTCGTTACTTCCTGGGGATCGGTATGTTGGTCAACTCGGTGTTCGGTCTCTTAGTGCCGGTCGCCGCTGAGGCTGGCTTCGAATACCTCATCCTGGTGCGATTCATCCAGGGTTTGGGAGAGGTATGTCTATTAACTAGTTTATCTTCAACGTTCAAAGTTGTCATCCTCATTCTCATTGGTCTACAATATATCTACATCTTGACTGACAGTATTTTTATGAAGTTCTGGTTCTATTTAAACACAGAAAGAAAGCATGATATGCACAACACTTGTTCATTCTGCTACTATTTTAGATGGTTCAACTTCTTATGTTATTTTCTAGGGGCCGATTGTACCATGCACTCACGCCATGTTGGCGAAGTGGATTCCACCTAACGAGAGGAGTAGGATGGGAGCCGCTGTATATGCCGGTAAGATAATTTATATAGATTGATACAGACTTGTTTGCCTTGCCAAAAACCCGATTCACGCGTTTTAAACCGCTATTATCACTATTACCGAAGGTCTTTAGACCTGTGACAAGGTTCATACACCCAGAACCTGACAAAGTCTGTAGTTACACGATGGCCGACTGTCAACGGGGACTGACAGATGCCACATACACGTGACGCGCGCGGGGCCTGTGATGTTCAAGCAGAAACAACACTTAATTACCTTTCCCATAGTCCATTAATTCAATTTGACTGGTAGGGAATGCCTTGTTTCATTAAGTCCGCCTATGTACGACTAATTTTCATGAAGCTTAAATAAATAGATCAATTAATGACTGGTAATAAATATCATTACCACCATATTGTTTATGGTCGGTTGAAAAGCTATCCACCATTTCTTGCACAATAATTGATGGCACCATACATGAAAGAGAAAGAAAGTATCTCAAATTAATATCTCACCTGATTGTGATGATATGATATTATTATATTCTTGCCTTATCTAGTGAACATTTTTACAAAATTCTATATTTCGTTCTTTCCATACAGGTGCACAATTCGGTACGGTGATCTCCATGCCTCTGTCCGGCCTATTGTCAGCATACGGCTTCTCCGGCGGCTGGCCCTCCATCTTCTACGTGTTCGGTCTGGTCGGCACCGTGTGGTGTCTCGCTTTCCTGTTTTTCGTGTCTGAAGACCCTGAACAGTGCCCTAGCATCAAAGAGGCCGAGAAGAAGTACATCTTGAGCTCGCTATGGGGTGCTGCTGGTTCCAGCGTGAGTACTTTTATGTGTAAATATACTTTACGCCGTGAAGGATCACGTTTGTGCCTTTAGGTTAGGTAGACCCTTGTTAGTTTTTTAAATTTACAATAGCCAGAAATAAATTGCATTTTTAACTGTAAGACCTACCTACTTAATCATTCTTTCTTCTTCTTTAAGGGCCGATCCCTTAATTTTCATATACTTAGGTTAAAACCTAAGATAAAATCTCAGGATTAAAAATTTCGGTGTGACAGATTTGCATATAAAATATATTCATCTGATTAACAATATTTAACGAAGGAGACGCAGCTTTGCTAACCAAACTTTTCTCTTATAGTCACCACCGATCCCTTGGAGCAAGATCCTTCTTTCAACGCCTTTCTGGGCCATCATGTTGGCACACATGGGGCAGAACTACGGTTACGAGACCCTCATGACGGAGTTACCAACCTTCATGCGACAAGTGCTGCACTTTTCTATCAAGGATGTAAGTACCTTCTAGTTCTTTTAGATTAGATAGCTCATGGTAAAAAGAATTTCCAGTAAGCTTTTCAGGGTACACTGAACTGATTTCAGTGGCGTCACTAGTTGAAGCTGTCCTAAACCTGGACAAAAGATACCTAGAAATAAAGAAAGACGGTTTCTTTGATTGTTCAAAGACGGAGAAACTCTCCTGAATCTTGATCATACTGTTGATGGTAAAATGGAAAATAATAAAATGATTAACTCACCGATTGAAATCAAAGAGTAAATTACTCCCAACATACAAAACAAAATAAATAAACGCCCACTTCAGCCAATAGAGTAATTTAGCAATGAAGTCCAGAACGTAATACAATTTGGATCGTTCAGGCCATTAATCATTCGTTGAGAGCCGTCGTCGGGTCAAGAGTTCATGATCGGTCAATTGTACTGCTGAGTTATAGGATTGACAACTCGCAGACAAGATTTATTGCCATTTTTCAGCTTCTATTTTGTCGATGGTAGGACCTTGATGAAGTGGTTAATTTGGTGAAAGTTAGGGAAGAGAGAGATGCACTTGTGTCTGCGTAAACACTTGTGCATTTTTCTATCTCCCGCGTAGATTGCTGGTCTCCGCTGAGAATGGCCTTCGTTACCAAAGTTTGGTCAGGAGGAAACCTAACCTAACCTTTTAAAGTCTAAAGGCGAATATTACTAAATTGATCGGACAAAGCTTAAACATCTTTAATTCATTATTTTTCTTTAGCTCCAGGTTTATTTTCTCAGCTAAATGAACATTGCAAAATCACAATCAAAATCAAGTCATTTATTCAAACTAGGCTAAGAGCCAGCACTCTTTGAACGTCGAAATTCTATAAAAAGACAGTTCCCCAAAAACCCGGCCGTCACCACTTCCTAATGTTTTTTTAGCTGGAAGAAGTCTCATAAAAAAATCCAATTCTAAGCCCAACTAGTTCACAATTTGGTGATCAATTAAAACAAAGACTATTATTAAAGAATAAAGTGAATAGTTTTTTTTTTCGGATCTTGTCCGACTGTAATTCAGGTGTCAACCCTGAAGAGAAACCAGTTGAATCAGTGCTCCCGTTCCATTTAATTTGATCCACGGAAATGTACCCGGAGACGAGGGACAATAAAGGCAAATAACGCGGCAAATTTGACGTCATTTTATTACACAATAAATAGCTGTAGTGACTTTAGATATACGACGAGTAGGTTTATATGATTATCTGTATAGGAAGCTTTTTGTAATACAAGTAAGTTGATTTACAAATAAATTTATTTGACTTGATTTTGATTAAGGCTCACAAAAGCGTCACTATATCGAAATCTGCGTTAACCGCTTTCCTTGGGGCATACACACATAGGTATAATAGTCCCCTAATTTCGATCATGGTGGCCAATATTAATGGAGACTAACCATCATCATCTTTCTGCCCTTATCCCATGTTACTTGAGGTGGGCGCAACAAGTTTTTTTCCTCCATTCTGTCCTGTCAGCCGTCACGCTATCACTAACTCCCTTTTCTTTCATATCACTCCTCACACAATCCATCCATACTTTCTTTGGCCTCCCTCTCCATCCATCCACATTTATATTCATAACTCTTTTAGTTACATTCTAATGTACTCATTTCTCACTTTATCCATTCTCGTTACTCCACACATGCATCTCAACATTCTCATCTCCGCCACATGCGATCTTTTTTCATCCGTCTTTTTGACAGCCCAACATTCTGACCCATACAGAGACTAACCATCGATGAGAATACAGTGCACAAACACAGGTACCTAAACTCTCTTCCCTCATTCTCATACTTCGATGGAACGGCAAATCGACACGAACGGGGAGAGATCAGGCGCAAGACCAAAGGGTTTAACAAACGTTATACAGTGTTATATCTAACGAAAATGTATGTGTTTCTTTCAGAATGGTTTCGTGTCTGCCCTCCCATACCTGTGTATGTGGCTGTTCTCGATGTTCATCTCAGTGGTTGCTGACTGGATGCTGTCAAGTGGTCGGTTCAACCACACGCAAGTCAGGAAGGTCATCAACAGTATCGGTGAGTTTCCGTTTCCGTCCTGAATCTGGATCCCAAAGCTTGTAGCTCGTAGTTTTTTGGGACTTTTGTGGTAGGTAATTTAAACATACTTGTAGGAACTTATTCAACAAAATGACTTTAAAAAACTTTAAGAATTGTGCTCCACAGACATACCACTCATCCTTTTTTTTTGTGAGGTGGGAAATCATCCAATGACTTCTCCCGCTCTGGTTGGAGCGGCGTATCAGACTCTTACTGACTAAACCCCACCCCTGTTCCTTCCCTGCCTGAGCGCTCAGGGGTGCCGTAACTCATTTTCAGAATTTATCCACTACCCCTAGGCATGAAATGAGTTACCGCACAACTCATTTCACTCAGGCAGAGAAGGAACAGGGGTGAGTTTTAGTCAATAAGAGTCTGACACACCCTTCCGCTGCACCCTAGAGCGGGAGATGTCATTGGATGATTTCCCACCCCACAAAAAAAAAACCCTAGGCATATACCACTCATCCTAAGCTTATTTTAGACTTAAACCTCGCACTCATAAGGTTCTTCATCTTCGCAGGTCAATACGGCCCAGCGTGCGGTCTGTTTATTGCCGCCAACACCGGCTGTAACCCTGCCGCCACCGTCGCCATCTTAGCAGTGGGTGTCGGTCTCAACGGAGGTATCTACTCCGGTTTCAAGGTAAGGATGAAACTTCTGTGTTTTAGTGAGTCATTAATTGAAATATTTAATAAGCACAATCAGCCTTATTCCCGCTGCTGGGACCTATGCTTCCTCTCTAGGAGTGGGACACATGGTTGTACTTACTCTGCCCAGGGGTACCGGATAAATTCGAAACAGAGTTACCGCGCCCCTGGGCACTCAGGCAACTGAAGGAACAGGGGTGGGTTTTAGTCAGTAAAAGTCTGACAGGCCCTCCCGCTCCACCCAGAGCGGGAGAAGTCATTGGATGATTTCCCACCCCAACAAAAAAAGAAATGGTTGTACTTACTATATTTTACATGTTGCCTGCTGAATAACGGCCCGCTCCCTCTCTTAATAAATATTATGGGCTAAACGGTGCTTTGGCCGCTGTGAATTCCTTCGAAAAAAAAAAAAAAAAAATAAGAATAATAAGACCGTGCTCTATGCCCGATCATTTAAGCCCCAAAACTAAGCGATGTCTCCATAATCCTAGCAGCACGAATCTGTCCATATCTTAATAAATGTTCTTTGTTTCCAGGTGAACCACTTGGACATCTCGCCGCGTTTCGCAGGTGTTCTTATGGCGTTCACCAACTGTTTGGCCAACCTGACTGGTCTGCTCGCGCCCATCGTCGCTGGCTACATCATTGAGGGCAGGGTAAGTACCAAACATTTAAAGGCTTTTACTTCGATGCCTTGTTAAGATTTTGTTGGAGTTTTGACCTAAATGTTTGTCATTAACTAATCGAAATACTATTCTTCAACAGCCCACGCAAGCGCAATGGAAGAAGGTATTCTACATCGCCGGCGCAATCTACATTTTCTGCGCCACATTCTACAACGTGTTCGCTTCAGGCAGAAGACAGGACTGGGACAACCCTGCCGATGACGAGGCTAATGCCAAGAAAGCAGCCGACAAGAAAGCCGTTAAACAAGAGAAGAAAGCTGCCAAGAATCAAAGCGAAGCCGAAACCGCGCAATAGGAGCTAAAAAGTTGAGAACCAACAGCGAATACAACTGTTTAACTCTTGACTCAATACGACTTGCAACACTACTCCCTAACGTGTTTTAATTAAAATAATTGTTGAATTAGGGGCAGAATAGTTGCAAAACGTAATGTGTTAAACAATGTTGGCTGAATCAAACGGCTCACGTGTCGATTCTCTAGTAAAAACAAAAGTATTAAAATGTTCCCGCGCGTTTCAATAATGGCGGTTGTGTTTGTTGCTTCGTTCGACCAAACGCGAGTTCAACGTATTTTTAGGGTGAGACTGTGTATTTGCAAATTATTATTAATTTTTGTTTTAAATGAAGTTATGGATTAAAAAATCGTGAATAAAATAAAACTCTTTAGACTACAGTCTTTTTACCTGTCTATAGTATTTTTTAAATACAACGAGACGCACATCAATAGGGCTGTGATAATATCTTGTGTATGATACACAACGAACTCGTGTTTGGTCAACTTTTTAACCCATAACATTGCTATTTATTATAATTAGTTTTAATTATTACCATACAAGTATTGTTCATAGTTATTTTATAGCTTGTATAGAAGACGAGTGAAAGATGGAGTAGCGATTCTGGGGTCCAAATGAAATCTAATGTTACCGTCCTAGCCAGTGACTTTTACATTTACCCTCGCAAGTAATCATAAGTAACAGTTGCCATTGAAGCATTTGATACTATGTCACACAGAGCCTCGAAAAGAGATCAATGAAAGCAATCACTAATCCATGTCATAGACTATCAGGAATATTTAATTTAGAGGAATATTTAGATCATCATCTATGGTTACTTTATTTAGCATGTTTCAGACTCATGTCTTGTAGACACACGTGCTACATTTTTTGAAATCAAATTGTGACCGTCAACGGTGTAAGTTTGCCACCAATTCCTTTCAGTCTATGCCTCGAGTTAGTGCCAAAACGGTAATATTGTGTTGTGAGTTCTGATTTTATAAAAATCATACATTGGTCGCTTAAAGCGGATGTTGTTGCGTTAGTTAAGTGGTTATAAATGTTTTCTGTGCAAGATTATTGTAATATTTATGGATTAGTTATATTATATGTAACGTTGTATGACGCTACACGCCCAGGAGCTTATGTGATCGTTCTGTTATAAATACCTAAGTTAAACATTTAGCTATTATGTAAACTGCATACAGATTATTAAAGTAAATGATAACATTTTATTACTGTAACTTGTAAATGGTTATACATAAACTTAGTACGTAATCACAAGCCTTGAATAAATAAATGAAATTGTTAATTTTGCCATTTTCGTAAGTTCCATGTCTTATCCGTGACAATGTTACGTGCCTTGATATAAGAGTAGGTACAATTCAAGGATTTCGGTGTGTCAGACACACTGGGTGATGTCCATCAACGCTGTAATTAATACTTAGTCGTTTTAATAATCGTTTATAAGTTTTATTGTAATACGACAAATATAAATGATTGATTTTTAAAACACTTTCGAACTTTTATTCGTACAATTTATATGAACCCCAATGAAATTACATGAATATATGGCAAATTAGTCTGGTAACTGACCACCATGGAGCATCATAAGATATCTAAATTATTCCCATCCTCGAATCCTCAATTAGGCGCGTTCCCTCTCCTAGAGAGTCCTGAGTCTCAGTAGTGGAAACATTTAAGGCCGATTATGATATCCAAATTACAATAAAAAACTTTTTAAGTAACAAAAAAATTAACCGACGAAAAAGAACTAAAAAGCAAGAAATAAATAGACCTTTTAAGTCTTGAGTATTGAGCTTATACTTATAATATCAAATTTAACATAAACTAATTTTGAGTCGGCGCCAAACAACAATCTGAATAATCATCTAAATTATATTTGTACGTAGAAATGAAATAGTCTCTACGTAGGCAATTAATCATTTTACAATTTGGCGCCGACTCAAAATTAGTTTATGTTAAATTAGATATTATAAGTATAAGCTCAATACTCAAGACTTAAAAGGTCTATTTATTTCTTGCTTTTTAGTTCTTTTTCGTCGATTAATTTTTTTGTTAAAAAGTTTTTTATTTTATGATTTTTTTGTGGCTCGCGTCATCTTTTAATACTCTGAATATTCAGAGACTAATTTCTAATCTTTTATCATTCCTCTTGCCACTGAGCTGATGATGTAACCATCCTTCCTTGAGGATCCCAGGGTAATTGACCAATTGAGGTTATCTCCAATATTGTAGACGCCTTTTCTTCAAAGCATATTATCTGTCACTAAAACCACAGTTCTTATATCTAACTTCTAATTGTTTAGCAAAGGTATGGTTTCCATCATCATCTTAATTTCATGATGTGATGATTCCTAATATCGCATATATCTGATAAGTTATGAAAAGTAAACAGAAACACTATTGTGCTCTCAATTTTCGAGGGTTTTTCTTAATTTTATCAGGATGCCCTCATCATATCCTGGTTGCCTTAACATGGAACCACCTTTGAGATATACCCTACCTAACAAAAAAATAATTATCAAAATCGGTTCATAACAAACGGACTGAGGGCTGAACATACAAGCAGAAACACTATTCGTGCCTACAATTTTCGAGGGTTTCTCTCAATTTTGTCTGGATTCCATCATCAGATCCTGACTTTCTTGACATGGAACCACCCTTTAAGTATACCCTATATAACAAAAAAAGAATTATCAAAATCGGTTCATAACTAACGGAGTGAGGGCTTAACATACAAGCAGAAACACTATTCGTGCCCACAATTTTCGAAGGTTTCTCTCAATTTTATCAGGATTCCATCATCAGATCCTGACTTCCTTGACATGGGACCACTCTTGAGGTATACCCTATCCGACAAAAAAAGAATTATCAAAATCGATTCATAAATAACGGAGTGAGGGCTGAACATACACAAAAAAAAAAAAAAAAAAGAATATATATACGGTCGAATTGAGAACCTCCTCCTTTTTATTTCGTCGGTTAAAAATAAAATAAAAAAATTAGATGATACTTTCATATAATTTTCACTAGGTGCACCTCAGGGCTCTATATTAAGCCCTTTATTTATTTTTCTATAAATTGATGAACCAATCGATTCTTATGTAAGTGTGCGTCTACACTGAACGCGCGGTGACTAGGGCCTGAGGCAGGCGCGACGGCGGAGGCGTGCTGTGGCCACAGTGACATGCGAGCCGCGGTTGTAGCGCTAAGGCGTATTTCAATTGTTGCAAATCCATGGACGAGGATTTGGTATTTTTCAAAGATAGTCCGATCCTGAGAGGTGTTGAACACAAGAGATGCAGGTGTGCAATAAATAAATAAAAGTAGACATGTTAGTGGTCAATTTTTTCATGTACCTGCCCGGGGGTGGAGGATAAATTCGAAAGAGTTACCTCGCCCCCGGGCACTCGAGGCAGGGAGGAACAGGGGTGGGTTTTAGTCAGTAAGAGTCTGACACACCCTTCCGCTCCACCCTAGAGCGGAAGAAGTCATAGGATGATTTCCCACCCCCCAAAAAAAAAAAAAAAAAAATATGAGGAATGAAATTGTACCCTACAAAATTTTATTTCGCTCCATAATTTTCTTACTATTGTGTTATTACTGTGGATGTTTATTTTGCAATATAGCTAGTTTAGATTGAATCACACTTTTAAATACGTCAGTAACAGTATTTACCATTTTACAAAAAAAAAAATTCAGACGCGCATACGCCGAGCGATTAGAACTGGTTGATACTGCCGCCACCCGCGCATTAGGTCGCTTGCGGACTAGGCCCGTAGTGCGCGGATAGGAACGTTTGAAAATTACGCACGCTATCTCGCTCGAGCCCGTCGCGCTAGGCGGGCCCGCCTTAGTCACTAGACTATGGACGTCGTCGTCGCAACCGCGCTAGGCTGGCAATGTGGATGCACACTTAGATTACTGATTACAGGAGCTCTTCTCTGCATGGAAGTCAAAAAATTCATAGTTTTAGAATTGAGTAGAATGAAATCTTGGTGAACGCCTACAAATAGATCATAGCACGTCAACTGCCAAACGCAAATAAAATAATGCTTAAAAACAAAATATTTATTCTTAAAAAACAATGATAACTTGACTTGTACACGATTTCATTATAATCTTAATTTATTCAGCTAATAACTTGACTGAAGTGTTGTAAGCTAAATGAGCCGGTTCCGCTTCTACAAGGCTGACCCAACATGAGGCAGGAAGACGCCGACCGAATGTTATCCTTCTTCGAATTCAGCACCGCTTCCTTCAAAAATATCAGCGAGGATTCGAAAGACATTTGCTGTAATGGCGATGACGATGCCTCCATGCCTTTCCGACTCATTGGCTCAAATATACCGTTGTAAGTCATATAGTCTGCTACCAACGACAAATGTCTAGGATCCACTGTGATACCGTAAACATTGAATACATTCTGTATTTCTGTTATTATCACTTTGTTAGCAGCTTCTATGCCGTATGTGTTTGCAATAGCATGAATGTCGTTACTGTAAAGTTTGTTCAAATCTAAGAGATGATTATATTTGAACATTTGTAGGATGTTGATTCCCTCAGTTTTGAGGAACAATACGTTCTTTTCTTTGTTGGTGATAGCTCGTTTTATGTTTTTGATTTCGTGTATAACGGATTTCATAGCAGCTTCGCGAAGAGCTTGTGATAGGTCTACTCTTAAGAAGGAAATTGGGAAGAGTACGGTCAATTCACACCATTTGTAGTGTTTGGTGTCGAACGAGTAATTTGTTGCTTCTTTTAAGCTGGAAACTACGTCGGTCATAATTTTGCTAGTTTCTGCGTCAATGTCGGCTACAGTCGCGTCTAGAACATCTTCTCCTTTATCTGCAGGTTGTTCGTCGCTAAGTTCCACTTCGTCTTCTGATTTCTCTTCTTCTCCTGATTCGGGATCTTCGTATTCTTGTTCTTCTGTTCTCTTCTTGCGAATTCTAGCCTGTCAAAGACAGAAAAAGAAATATAAGTCCAACAGATTTACACAAAAAAAATGCACCAATCCACATTGGGCCCGCGTGGTGGCCTATTCCCTCTCACAGAGAGGAGGCCTGTGCCCCAGCAGTGGGGACATTAAAGGGCTGATGATGATAATGACAAAAAAAAGCCTAAAAAGTAAACAATTGAAAAATAAAGGCAATGATTTTTATCAGATTGCTTTAAAATCACCTCAATCTTTAATTATATCAGATGATTAAATTATAGTAGGTACAGTACAACTATTTTCTTTCCTTCGGCAATCGTCGCATTTCCGAATACAAACGAATGCTAATTTCCATGACCATCAATTATTAGATTTATCGTGTGTAATAATTTGAGTTCAGAACTAAGTACTATTGTTGTTTGTTTTGATTTCCGTGTGAACTATAAAGAGCTGTAAAACTATTTTCCTTAATAACAGACTTCAAAAAAAGAGGTTCCGTATTTATTATAACATAACATTTACTCCCTAGGGGTAAAAAGGGGGTGACTACAGAGATGACGACTAATAGAGGAGTATGGAAGAAAAAGACATGTTGCGCCGACCCCAAATAAATTGGGATAAGGGCAGGAGAATGATGATGATAACATTTACTCCTTTTCAATATTATGTAGGTATAAGTATACTGAGTATACACCACGGAAACTAATAAAAATATAAACAAATTAAAATACTCCTTCAACCGACTTCCAACAAGAGGAGGTTCTTATATTCGACATGTAGGTATGCAACTAAAGTAAATATTTATCCAGTTATTAATCTTTTTAATTCAGTCAGAAAATGTATTCGTCTGATGTAGCTGTGTCAGTATGTTCACTAGCGATGGAATGAGCACTTACTTCACTGCTCGAACATGTATTTATTATAAAATGTTCCATGTGTGAAACAAACATTGGTTAACATTTTCTATATTCGTCTACAAATTTTATTGAATGATCACATACTTTTACCATTCTTGCGGGCCATTATATTGTTTTTTTTCGATATAATTTCTTTGATTGTTGTCACATTCATTGCAACATTTTTAATAGCTACGTATCCTTTATTTGAGACCAAATGTTTTTAATTGGATTAAAATGCGGATGATATGGTGGCAATCGTAACACGGTATGGCCATGTTCATCCATAACGCGATCAATAGCAAACTGAGTATCTTTATGTTTTTTAACTATGTCATGTAAACGATCTGCAGAGTTTGGGTTATGAGGAATGTTATGTTGCTGCAATCGAGCTATAATTTATGGTTGTGTTTGAATTCGGGGGTTTAACTAATAATTTATTTTTAAAAATTTAAACGAAATTGTTTGGTCTTTTTTACTCTTTTTGGTAATGGGAAGGGAGCCGATTTATATTTTTTATCGTTTTCTTGTACAATATTATTTACAGTTCCGACAGAAACACCACAAGCTTTAGTAACACGTTTTTGAACTTTTTGAAAATAACCATTGCTTTCTTTCTTGAATTCATCCGCTTCTTGTAGAAAATACAAGTAAGCGCTTAAAATTTTCTGACTTGACTTTATCAGTTTTCCTCCCATTTTTAAAATAAATTACATTAAGTTAAAAGAGTATTAAGGCCCAGATGTCTATAAAACGCGGTCACTCTCGGATTGCATAGAAAAGAAAGAGATGCGCTACGACAAATGGTCGCAATTTATTGCAAAATATGAAGTATTTTATCGATTTACTTAGGATTTACTAATAAATAATTGTTAATGAAGGGATAAACTGCTTTTAAAGATAATTTAGAGGTATGCTAGAAGATTTTTTTGATGCATTAAAGTATGTTAAATTATGTTTCTAGCTCCATCACTGTATGCAAGTAGGACTTGAAAATATCATATCTTTTTTATTTCTCAAAACTATTCACGGTTTAAGAGATACACTGCTTTAAAAAAACACCTTTTTGACCATTTTTGGGAACCTCCGCCTTAACAACTCTATATACTTCCAAATCGATTGAGAGCGTCCGGTCTGCACCAAGTGCAAAGGACAACTGATAGAAATCCGACGAATGACGAAACACGAAGTTTGCCGAGGGACATTAAGAAAATAGTTGTACTGTACCTACTCGTGTATAAGTTTAAAAATTGATATGCACGTAATAAATAATAATCTGAGAAATGATTATACAATACGAGTTATGACTACCAAAACAATTGAGCATAAAGTGTAGTAAAAACTTACATCAGTATTGTCGTCATCTTCATTAGGAGCCTCGTCATCTGAACTATCTAAAGTAGCAGCAGGTTCTGCCTCGGGAGCGTCATCTTCGTCATCATCATCGTCGGTACCTTTAGTTCGTTTCGATTTCTTCTTCTCCGATGACCAAACCACACCGCTTACCGCCTTCGCTTGTTTCCGCACAGTCGCGAACATCTCGTCGAAGAATTTGCTCTGCATGTGTTTTATTATTTGTGGAGGCTTCACCGCGTACTGCGTCTTGTACTGAGAATACGGCAAGAATTGGAAGCGCATTGTCGTTTTCAGCTGCCTGTCAGGCTTAATCACTATCTGACATTGCACATCTATCTTTTCCAAAACATCAGCCACTGTGACCCTGTTAAGTTTTTGCCTTAACTTCTCAGCTTTTTTCGTCAAGTCGGGAATGTCGTCCCTGAATGGGATGTCCATGTTAGGAGTTTTTAGTTTTGCTGAAGCCGTCATTAGAATTTCTCTAAGACGCGGTATACCCAGTGTAACGTTCATGTCACCACGACCGGCAAAGTGGAAAGTATTGAGTGTCATCTGAGTAGATGGCTCTCCTATGGATTGAGCGGCTAACAGGCCTACAGGCTCTCCTGGAGCGGCCATTGATTCAAGATATTTGGCATTCATAACATCTACGAACTTTTCCTTTTCTGTATGTTCTTCATACGCGCTAGAATGACGATTTTTCAAGTAACTTTGTACTAGACTTTCTAGATATTCATTAATGACACCGAATTTATATTGAGGCGACATTTTGCTTGGTATTGGGTCGGGACATTTCTTCCGTGTATATTGTTGTCTTTCTTCCTCGTCCATAGCTCGCCATTTCTTCTCTAACTCCCAATAGAAAGGATCTCTTGTTCTGTCCGTCGGCAAGTCATCAAGCTCAATTTGTTTTTTCTCCAGAGTTGAGAATTGGACGAAGCCACTTGTTCGAGCTTTCTCGAAAGGACTTCCGTACTTTTTCTTCCACTTCTTCAAAGATTTTATTGATTTTTTAACGTCTTTTAAGTTCTCATCTTCTTTGAGTTTATCAATCACAGCTTCACCAACTACTGCGCTAGAGTTTACGTCAAGGAACGGAAACTGATCCTGTCTAAGGAATTGACATTTGAGGACATCTAATCCATCTTCTCCATAAGCAAATTGAATGATGCTGTCATCAGAATCCCTCACAGTATGATCATAAGCAATACATAAACTTTCCAAATGTTTGATTAGACATCTTTGCAAGTAACCAGATCGACTGGTTTTGACAGCAGTATCGATAAGACCTTCACGACCAGCCATACAATGGAAGAAGAACTCCTGCGGCTGTATTCCTGTCATGAATCGACCGTCGATGAACCCACCAGCTCTTGGAGATACGTCATGTGGTGGAAAACTAGGGAGAGATCGGCCAGATATCATAAGTGGTGGTCTTTTACCTTCCAACTCGATTTGACCAAGTAAGCATGAAATCTGCATAGTGTTGACAGTTGATCCTTTAGCACCAGACTGGACCATCAATTGCAAGTTATTATAAGGAAACTTTTCAAGCAGCCCCTCAGACAGACAAGCCGTATTTATGTTATTTGTATAAGAGTCCAGCATAGTTTTGTACTGCCTGTCCAGATTAGCTCTAAACTTCGGATCTTTGGTGTAATTGATTTCAATGGTTTCTTTTAACTTTTCGTCATCAACATCTGCAGGTAGATCAGTAGCTTTAACTGCTGCAGTTTTTCCAGCATTACGAACCAAACAAATGAAATCATCGCGCTTTTTATTAGCTTCGGCTACTACCAGAATATCTTTGACACCGAGTGTGAATCCAATCCATTGCAAATAGAATGTGAAGACTTTTGAGAATGAACTAAGTAAGGCACTAGAACTGTCGCCTCCATACAACTCATACATGCAATGAACTAAACCGTATGGTGTGGCACCATAGTGGGTTTTATCCAACACTCCAGATAGGAGTTCTCCTTTCCTGATGATGACTTCTGCCTCTGTCATTGTGTTAGGATTATTGAAAGGAGTTCCACCAGCTTTCCATTGTCTTGGAGGAGTCTTCTGCCACGCCTTTGAACTAATTTTCGCTTTTCCAATCAAAGTAAGACATGGCTTTCCTTTAGGTGTTGTATTAATAATGATTGTTGACAGAATTTGTTTGCCAGACCATAGCACTACTGGTTTCAGTATGGTAGGCGGAAGAAGTTTGATTGGGCCTTTGTGATTAGGCAAAGCTTGGAAGACCAGCTGTTGATAGTCAGCCTTTCCGAAGAAGGCACCTCTCAGCGACATCTTTACACCAGAAATGACATGATCCTGGATCAATCCACTTAATGGTGTGCCGTCTTTCGGTACAAGGTACTGTTTACGTACAGACATTATGTTGTAAGCTTCGCTTCGTGCAATCTCATTTTGTGGGAAGTGAGCATTCATTTCATCCCCGTCAAAATCGGCGTTATAAGATTTACAGTTGGCATAGTGTAACCTGAGCGTCTTCTCTCCCTTCAAAATCCTTGCTCTGTGTGCCATCATACTGGGTTTATGAAGGGAAGGTTGTCGATTCAATATCAAGACATCACCATTCACTAAATGTCTATGAACAGTCTTTAGCCCAGATGCCTTAAACTCATCAGGTGTTAACAATCTCTTGGCAAGACTCTTTCTCTTTTGAATAGAATCAGTTGCTATTGTGATCACTCTTCCATTCTCCATTTCAATTTTCTCAGCACCTGGATGTTTGTTAGGCCCATTGATAACCATCTTCCTCAATTCATCAACATTCCATTCTGTGACTGGTACAGGGTAAGTCAGTTTCATCGCAAAGGCATCTGGGATGCCTATTTCATCGATATCAACATTGGGGTCAGGCGTGATCACAGATCGTGCAGCAAAGTTGACTCTTTTACCCATCATGTGCATTCTGATCATACCAGTTTTCTTTTCAATAATCTGCTTTAGACCTTGACTGGACATACCTTGACCTTCACAGTTTAAAAGGTTATTGATACTCTTTTGTAATTCTTGCCAAACTATGTGAAGCTTTTCTGGAGGGGTTTTGGCTTGGACTGCCTCATAAGCTTGTCTGGGTAGTTGATCGAGGGAGTCAATTGTTTTCTTTTGGTCTGAAGATGATAGTACATGTAACACTGCTCTGGCAGCAAAAGCATTTTGGAGTATGGTCTTATACACATTAGTTTGTGGATGTTCAAGTAGTTCTCCTTTTAAAACATTGCAAGGCCTTACACAAGGAGGTAAGACAGGAACCACATCCATGAAAAATGTGTCAGTGACTGGTGACAGATTTGAATGTTTCAGGACAGGAAAGCAATGTTTCAGGATGTCTTCATCATTTTGGGCTATTGCTGTACAAAAGCGCTTAATTTCATCAGGCATCAGTATCTTGATTCCTTTAGTACCCTTCTCAGCGCCATCAGAGCTAAGATTGTACATGATTTTATTCTCTGAAGTTGTCACTTTGATTAGTTTGCAAGAGCAAAAGGCGCATTTCTTAGCAGTATTGATAATTCTAAAATATTGATTTATAAACTTAGTCCTTAATTTGTCTACATTTTTGTTTTGAAATGTTTCCACTACTGCATCTCTCTTTTTTAATAGTTTCTGGTATTTCCTAATAACCTTGCTAGGTTTGTCAGGAGAGTTTTCTTGCCCACTACTTGTATCTCCAACATAGTTATCCAAGTCTAAAGCCGCTGTTATGTGGCCAGCATCAACTAATTCTAGCTGAAGTTTTAGTATAAACTTCATTTGGTCATTCATTTGTATTTTGAAGCATTTCAGGCAGCTCACCCGGAAGACTGAGTAGATGTTCTTGATAAATAATGGATTAACTACAACAAGAGGGAGTTCTATGTGCCCAAAGTGTCCCGGACAATGCAACAAGACATTGTTACAAGTTCCACAAGTTTCATTCCTGTCCCTGAGAGGACCTAGTGCAGAGTCATACAAACCACCTTTCGTAGGGTTTCCAATGGCATCAAAACACTGTACATTTGTGATTTTCGAAACACTCAGCTTTTTGACATCTTCGTCAGTAAACATCAGAAACTGGACATACTCGGGGTCTACAGACGTCAGGCCCGACACTGTGGAGCCAAACGACGACTTAAAAGCCATTTTTGGTATCTGAAATCACATAAATACTCGTAAGTAAATAAATACGGCATGATAACATAACCTACAGCAAACGAAAAAGAACTTTTACACTAAAATATGACAAGCTATCGTTATATTCTGCGAATGTTTACTTAATTTACAAACTTACTTGTTATAGCATACCCGATTTGGAACACAATTTACTATTTCTTTTATAAATCTTTCACGAAAGCCTATTCACGATTTAGTCATTACCACTAGCACAGCACATTGTTTTGACATTTACGTGTTATTTAAATTTTGACAATTTGACACATTTGGTTTTAAATATGGCAGCATTGGGTAATCAAAAACCGAAACTTGCGGTACGCAGTTACGTTCTCAATTTTGCATATTTTTCATGTGGCAACGTCATTTCAATCAGTCAACATGGCGGCCCAAGATGAAGTTGACGTATGTGAAAGTTGGGAGGATATGGACGAAATTGGCGTAAGTCTAACTGTGAAAGCCAAACCTGGATGTTTCCCGCACCGGAGCTGGCCGCGGTGGAGTTATTTACATGTGGGTTTGTCTATTTCAGTTGGACCAGAAGATCAGGCTGATGTCAACTGACTGCGCGCCAGTGCAAACTTCACTCAAAGGTTGCAAGGTTACTGTTGAAGAGAGCGCGTGTATTGGATCTCAGTGCGTGATGCCGGAGCCAGCTATCCGTATCCTGAAGAGGCCGTCGTCATCAGGCAGCGGCCAGCTGAATGGCGAAAGTCGCGCGCGCCCGGTCAAAACACTCGAACAAAGGCAGAAGGAGTACGCCGAGGCTCGTCTACGGATTCTGGGAGAAGCTCGAAGCCCCGAAGACGTCATTGACGACAAGTAAGGCCGGTTTCATTTATCAAATAATGTGATTCTGTTTTACATAACACCTATGTTTGAGGTTTAATGCAGGGTTGTAATCAAAGAGCAGACAGGAATCTTACTAATAATGTTGATGGCTAATGCTTATTATCGTTTAGGACTTAAAATATAGATAAGTCTGTCACTTTATTTTTACTGTTCTTGTTAATCTAGGTTCCTATCCTGTCTATACTACTATCTCTATAAACTACTACTAACCATTCTACAAATACATTTATCAATTAAAAGTCCGAGAAATATTCACATTTTCAACTTCAATAAAAGTGTATAGACATGTTCTTGTGGTATGCACTTATTACATCAGAATGTATCCACACTTTTGTTTTAAACTTACTAGACATCTTTAGACCTTTATCTCATCATTTATTTGTTAATTATACATATACCTACTTTGTTGCACTCTACATAATAAACACAGGACAAACACTTTTAAAACACAAGTGAAAAAGTGAAAAAATGGCAACATCATAATCTCTTTCCCTCCATGCAGTGGTGGATTAATCCAGGGAAGGGCCTGTAGCAAATTCTACTAAGGGGCTCCCTAAATCTTTATAAAATTATACCCAATTAAAACTTCTTTAACTTTTATAGGCTGTGGGGCCCTTAGGTAGTGATGGGCCCATAGGCAGCCTTCATTGTCTTTATCCAAAATAGGTTAGACTTCGTTTGATATAGAAATCTTGAATTGTTTTTGTACGTCCAAGAGGGGGCCCACCCAATGCAGGGGGGCGGTAGCATTTGGTATGTGGCTAATCTGGCACTGCACAATGGTCTGCCATGGACTGAGTGCAGAAACCAGATCACAAGATAGATAGAATCTCCTTACCTTTTTCCAACTTATTTAGGATCAGTGCAATGTGTCTTCCTCTTCCAAACTTCTCTTTTAGTCGTCATCTCTTACAATCTTCAAAGTTTTTAATTCTTTTATCACCAGACAACGATCAGATGATAATACTCTTTATTGAATACAATTTGTTTTGTTAAAGCCTATCTTAATTATAACAACTATTCCTTGAATATCCTTTTAAGATGACCATGTTTGACTTTTGTAATATGGCAACTGCATGGATAAAAATAATGAAACACAGGTAGTTTCAAGTAAATCAAAGCATAAATGTGTTGATTTTTTAATATAAATGCGAAAGATTGGATGGATGAATGTTTGTTACTCCATGTCAGAACAGCTGCACAGATCTGTAATAGTACGGCTATAATTTATAATGGAGGGAAGTACTTATTCCATGTGGGAAAGACGCTGGCAGAATCTAGCTATCAAATAAGTTCATCAATATCATACCCTGTATTTCCTGAAGAGTTAGGCATTACAGAACACCTACATTTGGCCAGTTACATTAAATACCCACGCAGTAGGGGATAATCCTAATGCTTAAACAGTTACAAATCTAGCTTCAAGGCTGCTACTATGAAACGTTCCCAACAACAAATTGTTTTTTATTTTCACAAATAAACTTCTTAATTTAGATTTAAAATTACTATCCTTTTAATTTTTTTTTTAAGAGTAATTCGAATGATGAATTAGTTTAAAAAAATGTTGTTTTTGTTAAGAGGGAATAGGGCCTGCGAGAAATTGGAAAATTAGATATTTAAAGAAACTATTGCTGTCGTCCTACCTCAAGTCTACCCCCGTGGAGTGCGATAAGGACAGCAGCAGCTCAGACCGATTTTATCACAAAATTTTTGACGAGATCGACGTTTCGTATTCCACTTTTTTCGGATTGAAAACTGAGCGAATTTAATTATTTTTGGCACAAGTTTTTTAAGAAAGAGTATGTCAAGGTTCCTATTAAATGTTCTATGTTAAAAACTTTTCGAATTTTTCGGGTAATCCTTTTAATCACGGCGGTAAAAATGGGTAATTTTTTATAATATTTGAAGGGTCATATTTTATTTACTTATTAGTTACTGAAAAGAAGAAAATTACAGGGACGTGTCTACAGCAGACCTTGACTTTATGAAAAAAAAATGATTGAAAATGAAATTTTATATTACCTTTTAATTTAAATTTTTTACTAAACTAGCTTCTGCCAGAGCTTCTAGGGGTATATTACTAAAAAAATCTAATTAGTCTGTCAGTTCAATAACCAAAAAATATTGGACCCGTAATTTTTGCTTTACGAAACCAATAAAAAATGACAAATATAAAACGCATCAAAGTTCAGAAGTGTGGGCTCGTTACATCACTTTGGTGGTAAAAAGTGTCGCGCCGCGTGACGTCGCGACACTTTTTACCACCAAAGACGCAACATTTCAACGCACTGTATCGCTGATTATCATTATCGATATGGTTTGATTTTCCAGTTGTATTAATGAGTAGTGAAGCCAATAGTTATTGGGACCATGCAAATTGTGTGTTGTATTAGGAGATTTAAATAATGGCTGACAACTGAAAAAATTATAGTAACTTGCTGTATTATTGAAAGTAAGCTGTTCATCAACTAATAATGAAATCAGGGAAGTTTTACAACATCCCTAATTTCATAATCAATGATACTGAAATGTTAAAAAGATGAAGTTTTTATTTTATTGATGGAGACTTAGAAACGTAGCATAACTGATGTTGATAAAGGAAGAATATTTAAAGTAACTTAAAATGATGTATTTCATCAATATTCAAATGGGGAACTTCATTTAGAACATTATCCTCTGAATATTTTATTTTGGATTGTCTCTGGATGGCTGTTACAAGGCATGCATATGAACACAAATAGACGTACCTCGTAAGAGCCATCTTCTTGCCCTCTTCAAACGCAAATTCAAAAAAAAAAACAGGAGAAAGAACCAGATATTAATTAATAAATATTTTTCCCTTCCAGTCTCAGCCGGCTTCAAGACAAGCTGCAAGCAAACAATCTCAGTGACAATCAAAATAATAGTAATAAGACAAAATCTCCTCAAACTGACAACAATACCAAAGGAAGGGAACGGAAGGTTCTCAGCCGCCTGCCACCCGGTGCCACTGCATCCGGGGTGTTCCCCTCCCCCCCGCCTCGAGGGGTTCTTGTCATCCGCACCCCCCGGGGGCCAGACGGCACCAAAGGCTTCCAGAAAAGGTAGCACCACCGACAGCATGAATCAGTAAACTCACAAAGACGTAATTCACTTCCATCCATTCGACTTACCCATGTAATGTTAAATTACCAGTTGTGCTGCTCTTTTGATATTAGCCTAGTACTTGTTTCACAGTTTTTAATTAATTTATAACATTGTTTTGTTGTCTTATCTAAATTTGAGTTAAGTCTAGTGTGTCAACTGTATCATAATTTTAAGTCAAATCACAAACTTTTGATCATGTCTGTCATGACTTCATATGTTTAGCATTCATAAAGTAAACATGTTAGGAATTTTAAGCTATTTTACACATATTTCCCAATTGAGGCAGACTGATTTAGCATACATTATGGTTGTTAGCAACATCATTTGCTAAGGTCCCTGATTGATCTAGATACATAAAGTAGCGCTTCAGTAAAGGCATATTTACACTTTGAATAGTGTAAATGGTATAAGTACCAATATTGCTTATGAAATAAGTGGTTGTGGAACTTAGTAACTGAATTTCTTCCAAGTTAGTAATCACTCATATTATCAGAAGTGTAAATAGCCTTTAGAATAAACCATGCCAATGTCAATTGTAATTTATCAATCAAAACACCAATTTTATAAAATTTTCATTAATCTACGAAATGAATTAAAAATTGTGAAATAATTTTGAAAAATTGAAGAGTGCTCACTTCAGGGAACAATGTTATTGTTATGATTAACGTTTTTATAGAACAAATCATTGCAGAGCCATGAGCTAAAAAGAAATGATCACTCTCACTAAATTGTAAGTGTGCATTTACATATATTTTTACATGTATGAGCAAGAGCATAATTTATAGTTAAATTTCAAATTTAAAAACTACATTTAACCACAAAATTTAATGAATTTAGGGAAATGACTAATAAACGATTACCATTTGAGTGAATACGATTTATATATTACTAAAAATTTGAAGTTTTAGCATAAAACTTTTTATAAACAGTTTTTCTACATGTATAGCGTATTTTTAGGATAAGATATTGCTAATTGTATATTTATAGTATATTATTTTACTATGTTAAGTTTTTCAATGCTTGCACATGGTTTGTGTCAATTCTGGCATGCAACAACAACTGTCTTGAGTTTTTCATTAGGTGTATAACTAAATATCATACTTAAAATAGCTTTAAAGCTGCTTCGAGTTTTTGACTTTTCGATTATAAATAAGCAGTGGAGTTAACACAAACTTTGTGAAATTGCATTTAAAGTGTGACTGATATTGTGTGTATGTGATTTGGCTGGATATTATTTTGATTATAATTATTTTGTGCGATATTATTTATAAATACAGTAGAGCCTCACTATTCCGTCAGTACTAAAAACCAGGGGGTGCCGGATTACTGGGTTGTATATAAAAAAAATCTATATAGTTAAAATAAAGCATTTTAGGGTGTTATTACACCAATCAATCGATTGATGGTAGAATGCATTAGTCGACGTCGATTGTTTATCGACCGGTATCCGTCGATCAGCCAAAGCTATACCAATCAATCATCGATCGACGATTGATCGATAATAACACCCTTAGGATGTCCTAATATAATAAGGTACCATGTAGGAAGCGGTGGGGTGGGCCCGGGTGGAGGGTGCCGGACCAATGGATGTGCCGAAGTACTGAAGCGCCAGATTATTGAGACTTTACTGTATTGTCAGAATAAGACTGCTATGACCTTACTGGGCCTACATAATAAGACAAAAGTATTAAGGTACTTTCAATGTAGTCAATTTTTATTAGCTACTAAACTAGTTACATGCTAGATTAAAATAAATATAATCAAAATAATGTTGGTCGCACCAAACCAACGCTAGTGTAAGTCTACATAATATTAAAAAGGATTGTGATATAGAATAATTGTCTATTGCAAACCTTAACTCAACTGTGAAGTTGACTGTACATATACGGGAATACACTCTTATTATTTGACATATTGTACTTTTAATATTGAATTATAGGATTCGTTATAAGAAGTACAGGGATAGCTTATCAAGTCGGTACTCGAACACCTTGCGAAGGACTTAAGATAATTCCCTTGAAAATATAAAGAATGGAGTTAAAAATGTGCAACTATTAAAAGTTATTTTTACAGAATGCCTATAATAAATATTCAAGATCTTGCAGAAAACTTCGCGTCTCATCAAATCTATATATTTGATAGGTTTTCTGTGTATGTATATAAACAAAGCGTGTGGATTTTAAATTTTGAACCAGTGCCAATGTTAATGAGATGGCAAAAAAACAGTCAAAAAATTGCCTTGACCGACTTTTAAGGTGCCAATTTCAGTCAGAAGAGATTAATTAACTATTTAACACAATTTAAATGTGCCATCTATCGGGGCGGGGCAACTGAAAGTTGCCATTGACCAACCATAAAGACAAAAATAATGCCATAGATAATTCTAAAGTTGACTTTCTGCTTATTTTTTATCTTACTCCTCCGCTTTTCTTTTCTGATTATTTTCGTTGCGGGACCCAAGACAGTTTAATCGTTTTTCCGGGACTCATCGAGCTTCATTGCCTGGGTGTTTTGCTGGTGTTCACCGCTGTTGATTCTGGCTTATAGGTGTTATAGTGGTTTGGGAATAGTGTGGCCGACTTGTAAGGTCGTGTGGTCACAAGGCACCTCAAGAACCATCTTGCTATATGAAAACAATAGACTAAAGCCTCGTATTCATGATAAACATTTGTTTAGCAACAGTTGATCAACGTTGTTGATGAACGGCGAGAATGCTGCTGGAAACTTTGTTTAAATCAATATGGGTTGTCTACATACGCCAGTCTGCATTAAAATGTTGCCCGAGGAAGTAGTGTTGTTGTGTTCTCTGTATCTGATGTGATGACGCGACTGCCATGTTTATAATCAGGTGCAAACACGTCCACACACGTCAACATTTGTTGATAAACTCATGTTTTCGCTCGCCGGGCGTCAACTCTGCAACATGGCGTGCTCAACTCCGCAACACAAGTGTTGCCCGCAATATGTTGACAGCAACTCGGCAACATGTTTATGTAACCATGTTGCTTAACAAATGTTTACCATGAATAGAGGCTTTAGGCCCCAACTAGTAACAGAAATCACTAAATCTATTTAGCGCTAAACAAATTCAAATCATCGTTCTACTTCTCTCAGTCGTTTGAAGACGACAGTTAGAATGATGTTTTGAATATATTAAGTTGTAAATCCATTTTTAATTATTGGTGTTGCCAGTGGAATTATAACCGTTAAAGGTTCGTTATTTAAATCTGCACACATTAAACAAAAGTGATTGCAAGCAGGTCCCGATCGAGCTATTTAGCCGCTCCAGGCGGGGGACGTGGAGATGTTATTGAAAACCAGTAGTTTTTGTCGCACGGACAAAACCGTTTTTTAGATAACTTTAAGAGAGCTCGAAAATTGAAAAAAGGGACCGGATAGCGAAGAATTTTCACATCAGTTACAGTTCTGAAATGTAAATTCGATTTAAAATTCAGGAAAACTTCCTTGTCTTCTCATATTTTTCTCATACTCACTTTTCTAATGGCCGCCAACCGCCCTCAACTAGCCGCCCCTTATTGTCGCCGCTCTGGGCATTGGCCCCCCGGCTCGCCCCCCTCTAGATCGGGCCCTGATTGCAAGTTTACAAGTAACTAACGACACCTGAATTTTGCAGATGCATAGAGTGAAGCTCAGCATTGACTGAAATTTTAGTCCTGATGACATTGAACAATAAACTTTATTTTCGGTGTTTAAAGTGCAAACGAGCGCGCCCGACCCCGTTAATTTTTCTGCGTCTTAGTTTGTACAATTTGAAGCTTTATAGCACTAAAAATAAAGTTAATTATTCATCATTGTCTTAAAAAAAACACTGTATTGATCTGTCTCCTAATTAGTCGTTACCAGTGATGTGTAGATGGCGTTAGTAGCCCGCACACCTTACAATATAGCCACGTGTACCTTTCCATACATTTTCAATTTCATTCTTTACATTTCACTGGATGCATGTATCAAATAGAAGTGTTAATTGAAATTATAATCATTATTTATACTTTTATCGAAGCGCCTATTTATAAGATCCTCTGTTGCGTAGTACTTTGTACTCGTGTACTCGTTGACTGTGAAGTGGAACTATTTAACTGTACATTTACTAGTATAAATAGAATCAGTGAGGTAGCCTACTGATGAAGTATGGAACTTGAAGTATTTTACTGTTTCTTATGACTATTGTTACTACAGCGTATTAGCTCCTTCCGAAAGGGAAGGCATGGCCTTAGACACCGAATTGGTCTAAAGAACGGATTGGTGAGCACTGAGCCTTAAAATTTAGGGTAACTTAGGGTGACCCTACTGGCCTGTGAGTCTGGCCTATCTGTTACAGTGAAAAACCAACTGTGTCTTTTATTTTTAGTATATTATAAAAGTTTTTATACGACCGAATATGTGCATAGTAGCTGTTGATCGAGACACTCGCTAGAACAATAAACTTGTCAAATACAAACATTGTTGTAACAATAATTTATTTTAAAATAAAATAGTCATCTCATGTTTGTGTTTCTTTTAGTCTTTTCAAGAACCGCCTGTCGAGTAATTTCAATTTGAAATCTCGGAAAGAGATTCCTCTCTCAGGAGCCCTGACCACCGGTAGCTTGGACCCTATTCCTGATACCGGTGGGCTATAATTATTTTTTTTTGTTTTTAAATATTTTGAAATGATTTTGTATTTAAAAATGTAAATAATAGTTAATAAATTAAATAAAATGGAATATTAATAATTTATTTCAGTTTTCATTGTCAGTTTTCTTAAAATTGTTACATGTTTTTAAACTTAACTAATTAAATCTAAGCTTATAATTTCGTTACTCTAATATTGCACTATCATTCATGAGATCAATACGTACCAACATATAGCAATAGTTAAAATCATATTTGTAACCAGTACGAAAGCACTGGAAGTTACATGTTGGTTGCGCCAATAACGAACTTCTAGTTGGAATATTGGTCTTTTGTTGGCAAAACGAATTGTAATTGGTTGGTGGTATGGACTCCTCTCCTTTCCTTTTCCTGTGCACTAGCTTTCGTTCGCGTGTCAGCGGGACGACTGCAGCAATCATTGTTCCTGCTTAATCTATTGGTGACATGGACTATTGAAAGGCTGGATGTCGTCGAGTGACAGACGAAACTGCTGCGCGCGCGCATCATGTGTGAATATGTGAATGTCATACGTATCGTCGCGAGGATCGCGAGAGACCTAGACTTGGGTTATAACAGGTCAAACAAGATACCTGTTATTACTGATAAATGTCAATAACTGTTATTAAATAATAGCCTGTTATTTTCTAAGCACTGTCAGTCTGTCGGTGATAAATACTATGGGGACTCTGCACCATCGATTTCAATGGTAAAAAAGTGGTTTACTGATTTTCGTTGTGGCCGTACAAGCACTGAAGATGCCGAACGTCCTGGACGCCCAGTTGAGGTCTCTTCACCCGAACCAATCGAAAAAATTCACGATATGGTGTTGGCCGACCGAAGATTGAAAGTGCAAGAGATTGTGGAAGCCGTAGGGATCTCGCATGGCTCAGTGGTTTCAATTTTGAATGATCACTTGGGCATGAGAAAGCTTTCCGCAAGATGGGTGCCGCGTTTGCTCACAGTCGACCACAAACGCAATCGTGTAACAACTTCACAGGAAGGTTTGGCGTTGTTTAATCGCAATATGGAGGAGTTTTTGCGCCGTTTTGTAACCGTGGACGAAACATGGATCCATCACAACACACCAGAGACCAAACAACAGTCAAAACAGTGGGTTTCTAAGGGTGAATCGGCGCCAAAGAAGGCCAAGGTGGGTTTGTCAGCCAATAAAGTTATGGCGACTGTTTTTTGGGATGCACGCGGGATAATCCACATTGACTACCTTCAAAAGGGAAGAACAATCAATGGGGAATATTATGCCCACTTATTGGACCGATTCAATGACGATTTGAAAAAAAAACCGACCTCATTTGGCCAAGCAAAAAGTTCTTTTCCACCAAGACAATGCAAGGGTGCACACATGTGCAGTTGCCATGGCAAAAATCCATAAATTGGGCTATGAATTGCTCCCTCATCCGCCCTATTCTCCAGATTTGGCTCCGAGTGACTACTTCTTGTTCCCAAACCTGAAGAAATGGCTTGGTGGAAAAAGATTTAACTCCAATGATGAAGTCATCTCGCAAACAAAGGCCTATTTTGAGGACCTCGACAAATCATTTTTTTTTTGGAAGGGATAAAAAAATTGGAGAAGCGTTGGACAAAGTGTATAGAGTTCAAGGGAGACTACGTTGAAAAATAAAATAATTTATTTATCAAAAAATCTGTGTTTTATTCCAAAAGTCACGGACTTATTGACCCGCCCTCGTAGTATCTACGAATACCTGTGATTTGTATGTTACGATAAATACGCCTCACTCCTAGAGAAACCTGCATCGTATCGCATCGTTTATACTTTGTTCCCGAATTGTCGTTCGTGTAGCTCCCACCAGAGAAGTCCCGCGCTCCTGTGTCGAAGGACCGCATCGTGAACAATCGTCATCGCGTCTCCAGGATCCTTTTTTTACTATATATAGGCATGCGTTTGACCACTATCTCACCTGATGGTAAGCGATGATGAGGTCGAAGATGGAGCACGCTTGCCTAGAAGTAACCTATTCACTCTTGATTTAAGGTGAATGCTCCAGGGTAGCCCGCGAAATTCAAATTTTATTACGTTTTTTGCAATTTGCAGGTCAGTGTCAGGTTGTATCTTGGTCAAAATTTGAATCGCGGGCGTAGCAAGTATGTATTTATAGAATTATAATCATTAAAATCATCAATACAACTCTCAGTTAGAATTGATGCCAAATGTAAGTACTCGTATTTCATGAAATCATGACATTTGGCATCAATTCTAAGTGCAAAAAACGTAAGAGAATTTGAATTTCGCGGGCTACCCTTTTTTTTGGAGCTCCACCTTTAAGACTCCCTGGTTGAGACTCCAAAATTAAAAAAAAAATCAAAATTCAAAGCATTTATTTCAAATAAACCATTTACAGGCACTTTTGAATAAAATTGTCAATAAGTCGGTCAGTCAGAAAGATGAAGCTAATTGCACATTCACCGGCAAGGAATTCCACTTCCTATCACAAATCGTAAAGTACGTGCATCCCTGATCATAATTATAATATTTCCTATCCTATATTTTATCCTATAACTTCATCTGATCTTCCAATAATTTTCGTCTTATCGTCACCCTTAGTTTTAGAAAACATAAGTAAATAGTTCAAAATAGCATATTCGCGTATCCACATGTAAAGATATCCAATGCCTTCGTAATGGACTATCAACACTTTATACATGGCCCTCAGAATGTCATTACCACTGCCACAGACCCGCGCCTATCAATTCTGCTGCTGCTCAGGGAGGCAGCTATGGCACAGAATTTATTTGTTTAAATAATATGGAAGACTTAATTACAGCTAAAACAAACAGATCAATATCAGTAAATTAGAATGATAGCCAATAACAAGTCTTCACTTATAAAATACAGAATACTAGAAGGCCACTTGCCGCGCTGCGTATCGCGGGTTCGATTCCCGTACGGAACAACTATACATAATATGTCTGGCTTACAGATAGTTGTTCCGGGTCTAGGTGTTTGTAAACGCACCCACGGTACATGAGAAATGACTAGGGTGTTTAATGTTGTTTAATAAAACCGGCCAAGTGCGAGTCGGAATCGCACACGAAGGGTTCCGTACCATAAACTGAAAAAGAAACGTGTTTTTTTTTGGGCTGTATCTAGGGTTGCCAACCGTACTGTAAAATAGAATATTGTAGGTATCTACTCAATTTCATGTACCTACTCTATAATCTGTAATACTACCTAATAGAGTACCTAGGTACGCTATAATACTCTTTTTTCACAATGTTTACGATACTAATAACAGTCATGTATACCCATTGTCATAACCCAAAAATGTAACGTTTACTGTTAATATGTCCATTGAAATTAATAAAAAATAGGCTAAAAAAATAGATTAAAAATGTTTAGTCATACAATTATTCTAAAAATGATGAAAAATTTTTATGTGCCGCAAAAGTCACAAAAATTTATTTTCAAAAATTAAAAAAAAAATGTACCTACTTTCTGATCTTTATTTACCCTGTCTGAAATCAAATAGACTCTTATTTCTTTTAAAAAAAGTTGGCAACCCTAGCTGTACCTATCTCATGCATGATCGGTAATAGGTAGACCGTTGAAATTTTCGCAGGATGTGTATTTCTGTTGCCGCTATAACTACAAATAATAAAAATAAATTAAAAATTAAAGGGGGAGCCCCTTTAAGCCCCTGGGAGCTACCTATTACGGATCATGAGATACAGCCCACTGACAGACGGATGGACAGCGAAGTCTTAGTAATAGGATCCCGTTAGTTACCCTTTGGGTACGGAACACCTGCAGGCTACTCGTGTAAAAGGACTGGCAGTTGGCCTTAAATAGTAGTAGGTAGTATCTTTACTTCTCTAGCACAACGTACAAACCTATGGGCCAGCATATTACACCTTATGAAATACGCACGGGTGATAGCTGGTTCGTAAGAATAGACTGTAAAATGACCCAACAATGATCCTAGGATCATCTAAAGCTACAAGCACATTACTGTGTCACATCGTGTCATGGCACGGGATGCGCCAATCAAACGCATCTTTTCAAGCCTACGTCATATCAGAAAGATTGTTGATTGGCAGCTTCATAAGGCATCACAACAGTAATGTGAACCCAACTTTACGTACGCTTTATTGTTTGCATTTAACTGCTCAGCCCCCCTAGCCAAATAACTTTTTTAGTAGTGCTAACGGTAACGCTTAGTGCAAAATGTATGGCAACGACATTACTGGGCGTGTGTCACGTGGCAGTTCTCTCCGCAGGTAATGTCGTTGCCATAGATTTTGCACGAAGCGTTAGAGTTAGCGTTATAAGTTGTTGGTCCCGCGCATAATCTCTTTGCGATAGTATGGAACTGTCATTCCGTCGGACTATAAGAGTAAGGGAACATTGTGCACGTGCACCGTGCACCTGTATTTTGCGCACGCATTTGTGCGTGTTATAATATTGCCCGCGCCGATGGCTGTTATTGGTATCTTGGTTGAATACCTAATGCGGAATTATGAAAATGTGACCAGAATTTGTTCTCGTCGACTATATTTGCATTTACGTCCGTTACTGCGTTCCCACCGCATTGGCAATTTGTTAAAGAAATGATCATCACAAAATATCGTGGGAATAAGCTCTATTAAAGAGACAACTAGTCGTTAAATATCATAATAATTTATAGAAATTATATTAAAATCCATACAAAGATAGTTATCTTGTGTCGGTATGATGACATTTCTGCGCAGGAAATAAACAAGCAACCAGTTTTTTTATAATTTACATAATGTTGGTTGATGTTATATGTAGGAATCTAATATTACCTATTATGAATTAATATTGCAATAGGTATCATTGAAAATGATTTTATCTTATAACACACATTCTGAGTGTGTTTCTTTAAGTAGGAATAGATTGTAAGGACGATCCTCCGACCATATAAACCGTGTCCGACCATAAAATATAAACCGTGTGTCTAGTGGGCTAATGCCCGATGGTACCTTATTTAGGGATGCCGTTTTCTATAGTGAAAAACCATCATTATCTCAGACTAGAGATGGCCAGTAGGCACTATGGACATAAACATAACTCCAGCATCGCCACAACAGCCGGTAGTGGTGTTAAACCTGTTTAGTCCATTACTTGATATAGAACAGGTGGGTGAATCTCCTGGCATTTTGCAGAAAATAATGACGGAGTGTTGCCAACAGTGACGAATCGTGGGAAATTCAACCTTAACATACTAGGATTATAGTACTTACACTAGTAGTATCATTGCCTAGTAGCACCTAGTGTATTCAAGTTGAATTTTCCACGATTCGTCACTGTCGGCAGCACTCCATCATTAGGTATTTTCTGCAAAACCTTACTACTATGCTTACTATGGGTACTTCTGTGCCTCAAGCTTTTAAGAATATAGGTAAGTACCTACACGCCAAATACTTACTATATAGAATATATTTTTAACTTTTTAGTTCATTTTCCCAGATAAAAATTTGTTTTTAAAAATATTTTTTTTATCTTTAATTTATTTTTAACTATTTCGTTGGTTAGTATTTTAGGAGTAAGCATGATGTTTTAAAATATTCTACGGATATTATGATGTGATGTAAAGTGCTCTTCAAGACGAATCAATTGAGCCCAAGGTTTATGTTGTTTTATTACAGAGATGTTGTGGCCACCTTCATCATCAGACCCTGGATATCATCCAGGTGTAAAGTGCTCCTTAAGACGAATCAACCGCCCCAAACTCGGTGCGGTTATGTTGTTTTATCACAGAGATACCGTGGTCACCTTCCAGCTTCATCATCGTACCCTGGATATCTTGTAGGCATAAAATGCTCCTCAAGACGAATTAAGCGAGTCCAGACTCGATGGGTTTATCTTGTTTAGTTCAGAAGTTCCTAAGGCCATCTTCCGTCTTCATCATCAGACCAGCTTCATGGTACCATATCATTGTATTGTCACCGTAGATACATAAGTAAGTACACTAAATTTGAGTCCAATCGTACATCGGCAAGTGGGTCTAATTTGAATTGCAAGATTCCACCCGAACAGACATAGTTATGACAGGGTGTAACGGAAAGGTGTGGTCATATTTTAAGAGCCGGTTCTGCCCATGGAAATAAACAACTTTCTCGAGGAAAAAATTGAAAATCCCAAAAAAAAAAATTGGACTTTCCATACGTTACTTTCTAAGTTATCATTAGCCGATCAATATTAGTATGGGAGGTAAAAAAATTTTTTTAGAATATCCTCGGATTTTCTTGAGGAAAATTGTTTATATCGATGGGCAGATGCAGTTCTTAAAATATGACCACACCTTTCCGTTACACCCTGTATAAGTAGGGTACCTACATACATTGCAAGTTAAAAAAGTGAAAAGCTTATAAAAAAAGTGTCATTTTTTGTTTATTTTTTATCAATTGATTATTCTAGATACCGAATCTAGTCTTAACTTAATACCACATATTACTTAATACCCCACTATACTCGACCCTTTTTGCTTGGACGCTCACATTTTGTTTAGTTAGATAGTTATAATAACCGACAAACAAACCCACAAAGCAACAGAGTCTCAAGCAGCATCATTAACATAACAGAACTGGTTCCACATACCAGTTGTCACCAAGGTTCGATTCGGTCCGGTCGTGTCTATAAATTTACTATGGCGGCTCTAGATAGTCTCAGTGAGAGAGACAAGGCGGTGCTTAGGAGTATTTTCGATCCGACAGCCACCATAGCTGCTGATGTCGTGGAGGATGCAGGGGATAAGTTCGTTGAAGATGAGGAAGGTATGTTGTTTACACATTGTTTACTTTTTAGGGTTTCGAAAGTCCGAATGAAAAACGGAACCCTTAAAGGATCACTCCGTGTGTCTGTCTGTCCGTCTGTCACAGTCCATTTACTCCGAATCTACTGGACTGATTATGCTGAAATTTGGTACACACATGTAAATTGGTGACCCAAATACGGACGTGTAACTTAAATGAATGAATTTGGAATATTGGGGTCACTTTTGGGGTGCAAGTCGGAAAATTTAAAAAAAAGTATTTCAAACAGTGCCGTACTACATGTCAAATGGAAGGGGTTACTGTAAGGGTCGCAAATATATATATATTTTAATTTTAAAATGTATAATTTTTAAGTTATTTCAGAAAATAGATGAAAAAAAATGTGAGCCGTCACGGGACGCCTGGCAGATGTGAAACATCGACATTATTTTGTAAAAGTAATATGCAGAAAAGAACATATTGTGATAGGAACTAAATATGTCATAATGATAAAATAAAATATTACTATTTGATGGTGTAATAACAAAACAAAAAAACATCGTATAGCGTGGCGACGCGTCGCCACGGCATGCGTCGCCACGCCAGAAATCGGTTTTACGTGCGGCTATAGATGTTTCACATCAAAATGCCCAGTGGTTTCGGAGATAAGGTGGGGGGACCCCTACCTAATAAAAGAAACGATTTTTTATATAGATAGAAAAAATACAGATTTCTTTACTTAAAGATTACAGGAAAACCTATAAGAAATATACAGTTTTAAAGAAAACCTGAAAAAAACATGATTTGTTCGGAACCCTTTGCATGCGAGTCCGACTCGCTCTTGGCCGGTTTTTCTAATATCAGTTAAGATTACAGATCAATTGTTAGTAAGTATTTTTAAACAGGTTTAGATAGCTCCTACCTACCTCTGAAAACAGAACCCAAAGAATTCCACCAATCTTATTACAGGCGTCATGGATGGAAATCTCTCACGTAGTTATTTTCATGATTATATGCCTGTCAAGCTTAGATATTAAGTGTTCCGGCCTTGATAACTTCCTATTTATTACTGAGCAACTCGTTGCTTACTGATTTGTATGATTAGATAAATTAGCATCCACCTAAAAAGCTGCATAGCGCAGATTGTCTATGCGTCTATTTTACCTCAAAATTGTCTGTTTCACCTCATTAATTTATAATCACTTTAATTGATTGTTTCTGGTTAAGGTCATAGTGTCGACGACTATTACTTGCGACCTAATGGCTAAATTTGTGTAGAGGCGTTGGATTTTAGAAAATCCATTTATAACAACTAGCAAAGTGCGCAAAAAAAAGCACAACGGCCGATGGGTAAATATTAGATAGTGGCGGGAAACCATACCTAAATAAAAAACCGGCTAAGTGCGTCTCGGACCTCTCACATTTAGGGTTCCGTACCAAATGTATTTTTGACTAAGTATTTGTATGGCTTTGGATCAACAAGCTTATGCTTATATGAAAATTTGAGGACTGTAGCTCTGTAACTGTTTGGCTGTAAAAACCTGTGTGACAGGCGACGGACAGACACACAAACGGACACATGAGTGACAGCAATATAGGGCTCCGTTTGGACCCTTCGGGTACGGAACCCTAAAAAGGAAAACTCTTTCTTTTGGCATCCAAATTTAACAGTGTATTTTCTTGAAACAAAAAACTCATGAGTTTTTTGTTTCAAGAAAATACGAACGAGCGTAGCGAGCTCGAAAATTTTAGCACCTCGCCCTGGATAGATTAAATTTTTTCGTGTTAGATGAATGTCTGGAGGAGAACAGTACCTAGTGCTTATCCCAAGAAGATACGACAGGTTACTTTATGACTGTGCTCGTAGACCCACGGAGTCAGCAGTCCTGAATGTGTGTATAGGCACACTTCTGACAATCCCATCATAGAAAACAGGTCTAATGTTTCATATTTTATTATTAGCTGATTATTTCAGAGCCCACTACGGATGCCTACAAGGAGTCCACCTCACTATGCGCCGAAGGAGTTCGGTTAGCAGAGTCCGGTAAACTGGAAGAGGCATTGGAAGCCATGACCAGAGGAGTGCAGGCCGCACCGGATAGAGCGGCCGGGTACAACGACAGGGCACAACTGTTGCGAATGATGTTGAGGGATGATGGTGAGAGAAATACTAGATATTTAATTTCGGATTACGATTATCGGATTACACGAGGCTAGTGTTTGAAGCTATCATAGTAAGCAATATGGTACTGGCTTTCTATCCTGGTTTGGCACATATTTAAATGGGGATTGTTCCTAAGACACACAGATCCGTGAGTCGACGGCGCATAGTGTTCCACGCGCGCCTCAAAAATATGATTGCCAGCCAGCTCTGACAGGGCCCATCATGGCCGGTGCCAGCATGCCTAAGGGTAGCGGATAAATTCGTAACAGAGTTACCGCTCCCCTGGGCACTCAGGCAAGGAAGGAACAGGGGTGGTCAGTGGTTTTAGTCAGTAAGAGTCTGACACGCCCTTCCGCTCCGCCCAGAGCGGAAGATGTCACTGGATGATTTCCCACCCCCCAAAAAAAAAAAGGCTGGGTAGCTTGCTAGTTTTTCAAGCTGGGATAGTAAGATTACGCAATAATAATTTTAAAAAAACTAGCCTCAAATAACGCGGCCAGTTTGCACTGTTCGTCTAACATTAAGCAGCCGTCCCCTGTGTGAGAGGGAGAGGGCCGAACTTAATCCACCATGCGATGCGGACCCTATGCGGGTTGGTGTACCTATGACACCATATCTTCAATGTTCACAGGCCCTTATTTTGAATGAATTTCGAATATCATCATCAGATTTCAAGCTGAAACACGTCGCTGAAACACGTCCACTACTGGACGTAGGCCTCCCCCAAACTTCACCAAGTGATTTCGTTTTAAGTTGATGATAACAGATTTTTTTTGTGATTTCAGACGCAATGTCTGACCTTGACCGAGCGATTGCACTAACAAAGGACAAGAAAACTCGCGCACGTGCTCTAGCTTTGTGTCAACGTGGTGTGCTCTTGCGCAAGCGGGGGAAAGACGACGACGCGCGCGCCTCCTTCACCGAGGCTGCTAAACTTGGAAGCAGCTTTGCTAAGAAACAGGTTAGAGACTGTGTACATAGGTGCCTACTTTGTTCGTTTCAGCTGAAAGACGTCCACGAGTAGGCCTGTAAACCTAGCCAAAGAGACAACACATCAACTGGTAGATTTGTGAATTTCATAAGTACATAAGTCAACATCAGCCTTTTTTAATGTCCCCAATGCTGGGGCACCGGCCTCCTCTCTGTGAGAGGGTGTGGGCCGTAATCCACCACGCGGGCCCAATGCGGGTTGGTGGATGTCACATGTCTTCGAATTTATGGTTCTAGGACATGCCGGTTTCCTCACGATGTTTTCCTTCACCGTTTTGAGAACAGTGGTGATGAAATAATTTACATAAAGTAAAGCGCCTGCCTGGGTTCGAACTCACGACCTACAACTTGTAAGTCGCGGCCAATACCACTGGGCTACCGCTGCTCCAATACCGCTGCGCCACCACTGTTCCCAGTACATATGTATATCAGGTTAATTCAAGTTAATGTTAAGTAGAATTTACTAGGCTCCATGATAATGCAATTATTATGTCGTTAGGTAAAATATTTTTTATCGCGCGAATCTACCAGAATTTTAAGGAATCTCCATATTTGCAGGTCGTGGAACTGAATCCGTATGCAGCTCTCTGCAACCAGATGCTCAGCCAAGTGATGAGAGGAGAAAAGGACATCAAATTATAGTGGTGTGCGTTTGTCCAAAATTATATTTGAATTTTAAATTTTAAAAAGCATTTTGTAAATGAAATAAAAACTATTTAGCGTAAGGGTTTTTCGTAAATAAAACACGTATAAAATCTAATGGATTAGAAATTTATATTGTTGAGTACAATCGACATTCACCTTCGAGAAAATCCATACAAACAACCAGAGATCCCAGTCACAGATCTACCGAGCGAGACACTCTATGGCTACGCGCCCCAGCAGTGGCTACACTCCCCAACAAGTGGCTACATGCCCCAAAAATCCTTGAAAATGACAAATTTAATACTACAAATCGAAATACTGTTACTACACTAACGATATTAATAATAGAATATGCAATAAAATCTCATAAACCATGATCGCGTGCAGACACTCACAGATGATACTTTGGTAGCTGTATCCGCACACAACCATCTTTTATCATCGCAAATTGGTTAAAATTCAAAATTTGTAATAATAATTATTAATTAATCCTAGTGAGAGGCGACGATGGTAGACTAACGGAAATTGAAAGTGCACTTTACAATAGTTATTTTAAATAGATCTTTTCCAATATGGCGTCTCTTGTTCAAATTCGCGCGCTTTTCTATTGCCATAGACAATGTTTTTTCGCGCCAATTTGAATAGACCGATATAGCTACTTAGAAGAGTTGCTTAGGCTTCTAGGTTATGGAAACAAAAATAGATGAAAAAAAGAAAATTTTTGGCACATGGTTTCTTAAAATAAATAACGAAGATTAAGTGAGATGTCAATTGATATTTTCATAAATTAATTAAAAAATAATCGTCAATTCTGAGCAACTCTCCCCCGTAACTTGTGAAAGGATGATATATCACAGAAACAGTTGCAGTGTAGTTTAAAAATTCATTGAATCATTGTAATAATAGTTAATGTAACAATATAAACAGTTCTTGTATAGGTAATATTATTATTTAAAATGATTTTATAAATTCCATAAAAAACATTGTTTAAAGTTTAATAAGTTATCTAGTGAGCCCTTACAATATGGTGGCAGTCTATAATGATAATAATTATTGATTTTAAATAGACTAAACTTTAAACAATGGTTACATTAAGTTAGGCATAAAATAACAGTGTATGATTACAAGTTAATAAAATAGTGCTTTATTATTTGCTTACATAATTGGATAACGTGCAAAAACAGTAGAAATTGAAGTGAGTGTTTCTTTATTTTATTAGTGGTGCGTTTTATTAGACTCACATACTTACTGTTTTAGTCTTTGAAACATGATGTGTTTTTAAACAAATCCTGACATAAAAAGTAAAATCTGAATATAGTCTAAAAAATCTTTTGTTTTCGAAATATCCACTAATAAAATAAAGAACCATAAAATATAGGTAACAAGATAAAAATGATTGGTTACAAATATTCAATAGAATACTAAATTTATCATGGAAAATATTTACATATTTTGGCACAGGTGATGGTGCAGTTAGCGACATCGTCTTTGTTAAGTTTTAAATAGGTACTTGAATATCCATTAGTAAAATATTTCAAAAGTATACTAAGACCTGTATCAACTACGGGCTTAATCTATAGAAAGGTTTAGGCCTATTTATGAGATATTAACAAAAATCTAAATAAATCATATCTCATGGTAAGTAAAGACAATTTTTTTTCATGATTTTTGCTCTTCGCATCACAAGCGCATGAATATAGTTCATAAGAAGTGATGATTGGATAAATTAAATATGTCACTCAAAATATACAAAATACAATCTTAAATCTTATGCAAATAGAACCAGTTAAACTCGAAAAAGGGAAAGGCAAAAATAAAAAACCAATATCAATTCGCTTGTCACAAATTGAAGGAATTTACAAGATTTCGCCACACTGTAAGCATATTTCTGTCCTAGCAAACATTTCGAAGTACGCAAAAGGATAGGACTGTCGGAAGAGCAACCTAACTCTAACACGATATCATATTCTATGCTAAATAATATCAAGATATTAAAACTAATTCTCACTGAACACATACATTAACTATTCAACATTTTAAACATACGGTCCAGATTGACTCGAGTATTCTTACCCTTCAATCCATACCTAGTCCCTATTATTCATAAATTTCTTTTTTCATTGTTACCCAGAAATGCAATATCATCAAACATTTTTTTTACGGGACACTAGTGATGGATGTTAGAGTAGAATCGGTTTTTAAAATTGGTTAATGTCACAGCACTAAAATAAAATGTCGAAGCATATAAAGCAAGTTGAAGACAGATTTGGAAACTCGATAATATGGCTTAACTTACAACTTACTCGCTAAGATTTAATATTCAACGGTTATATGGAAATGACTTAATATTATGACCAGAAGGTGAATTCCACTCACGCGCCGAATCGAGATTTTCGAATTAATCTGTCGGCTAATGCAACAGAACCCGCGTGTATCAAGGCTTAACTCCTTACTATGCCTTATTTACAAGTGAGATCTTACAATAACGGTTAGATAAATAAATAACTATAAGTTTTATAAACTTTTTTAATTTATAATTATACTCTATTATTGACCAGGTCAGAATAAAATAGGGTGTAAAAGGCATAAGCTAGCAGACACTAATTAGAAGTAAAATGAACTATGTACGAGTACCTAATGTGCATATAATTTGTGTTAAAGAGTTGATGTTAGTTTTTGGTATTATAGAATTTATGAAATAATGCCTCGCTAACAATCAGTTTTTTCGCATAACTTTCCTGGTCTGTGTAGTGTTGGAAAAATACTGTAGATGTCATTCAGTAGACATACCAGAAAACGCTAAAAACTCTCTTAAATCCTAAATCTCTAGTCTTAAATTTCTAGCGTTTTCTTAAATTTCTCTCTTAAATAAAACAAAACGATATTTTATTCGGTCTTCACTGGACAGGTAGGTACTCGAAATGAAAATAGAAGAGTTTAGCTAATTAATTCTAAATTTAAAGAAAATGTAGCTGGGTGGAGGATTTGAAATTTTGCATTGTTATAAACACTTTTAAAATAGTTCATACATAAAACCTTGTTTTTTTATCACTGCAAACTCGAGGTTGCGCTTCCGCATTACAGACTAAAGGCTCAATTACACCTTCCGATTTCAAGGGACCCAATTTAGGAACTAACTAACTAGGAAGCAGGAAGCGAGCAATTACACTATCCTAAATTGAACTCCTAAGTCGGCAGTGTTGCCAACTCTTACAAATTCGAGTCCCTAAACAGAATATCAAAAGTCGCTCTAAAGTCTCTTAAAATCTGATTCTACCAGGAGCAGACTTAAAAATAAAAAGAGCGGACTCAGATTTTTTTTCTGGGAAAGGGACTTTGTGAAATTTAATTTAATTTTAAACACAAACCAAAATACTACTACCCCATTTGTAGCGACAAAGTCTCTAAATTGGCAACACTTAGCTCTAAATCGGGGTGATGCGATTACACTATCCTAAATCGTACACAATTTAGGAAGTCAAATCGGGACGTCCCAATCTCACTAAATCGTACACTAACTGCTCTAACTGCTATTACACCTTCCTGTTTCCTAAATTGGGTCCCTTGAAATCGGAAGGTGTAATTGAGCCATTAAGTTGCAACGGGGTCCACGGGTTAGATAGTTGGACTTCAAGTCATGCTAATTTCCTCACTTTATGTTCTGGATGTTTAAATTATGGTTAATCAAGCACGCCGCAGCCAAGTTTCTGAACATCGGCAGAACATGGCTGGATGGACAAGGACAGAGTTTACTTTTTATTCCGGTAGTACGTTCTTGCTGGCAGAAGTTTATAATAATTTAATATGCTATATTAAAAGTGTTTACAACAGTACGGGATCACGGGGTGGTGTCGTGTCAGTACAGGGACAGGGATGTGTATGGGAAGCGCAGTGCGCCCGCTACGTTGTCTCCCGCTCCAGCTGTTGTTAACCTACGATGCTGGCTCATTTTCACTGATAAAACGACAAAAAAAAAGAAATGCTGTCAAATGTGAAAATAATACGAGGCCAACTTTTTTTATTAAGAACGTCGTGTTAATGTTGCCAACGTAAAGAAAAATGTCTATGGTTGATATAATTATTTCAAATAAAAGGAATACAAAAATAAATCCCAAACTTATTATAAAAATAAAATTCATTAAAAACTGATTATAAAATAAAGTATTAAAGCAATAATTTGAATAGAATACTGTAACAAAATGCAATAATGACGTAAAAGCAAGCCAGCGTCCTTAAAGCCTAATAAAAGAATTTTAAAATTACTATTATACCTAATTATGATTAGCAAAACCGCATTGGGAATGCGCGGCAAATCGAGAATACTATTGAAAGATAATAATTAATTATTATAATTAAGCTAAAAGTACCATTATCAAATAAAAACAAAAACACCTAAATGTCATTTTATTACATTTCAATTTAGAATCAAATGCTTTCTTTTTCATTTTTTAATCCACATCGATTAATCTAGCAAGAGTTTATATACGATTTTAAAATTTATTTTATTAGCGATTAATTTTTAATTAAGTTAGTAAGGCTATTTTAGTAGACGATTAATACAGCTATGTGCTGTTAACAACTTGTAACGATATTATAAGTGTTGATTGATTTAGTTATAGTATAGCATAGACTAAAATACTTTTGATAGATTAATAGAAGTACCTTCTTCGTTTAAGTTAGGTACTAACAATTTCTGTCAGAATAAATAAAAGAAACTTGTTCACAAGATTATAAACATTTCAAAAGACTATTGGAGGTTGGTCTACGACAGTAACAGAATTATATTTTTGTCCAATAGGTACCTCATAATATCGATACAAATCGAATCGAAACGAAATCACGCACGCATGCACAAGTGAACAGTCACCCCCACACGCATACAAGCTAACAGTCAAGCTAATACGATATACGATTAGATCATCCATACGTCACAATGCTGTGGAAAACCTTAACAAACAACGTGTTATCATAGACAATGAAAACTTAATAGAGCGCGCGCACGATAAGTCTGCGCGCGGTCAAAATCGGAACTAAACATTTTAATTTCATAATAAATACTAATGAAAATAACCTAGTACATTAAATATACCTAGCTAGTTAATTCTTTCAATTACAGTTTAAGTTACTTAATATCGTTTTTAAAAAAATGAAAATAGTTAGGCTGGAAATTTCAAGCAGCCAGCGCCACCAGCCGCGCGCAGACTTATCGTGCATGCACTCTAGATGGCCTCCTGGCAGCCCATATGTCGTAAATAAAACGCGACATCTTTGGGCAGGAAAGATTAGTAATTCTATTATTAGTTATTATTGAATATTGAATATAAGTTCGCCCAAAAATGTACAACAAAAAAACGGTGTTCACTAAATAGGTAAGAGACACGAGATTCAAATCATAATGAGCTAAATAATATTGTGAAAAACAACGAAAACGAAACACATTTAGCTTACGCTGAAACCATCTTATCCCATTCTTAAAATACTTTAATTAACCATTCGCTCATCAAGATTACATTTTACAATACTCATGTCTTTAATGCGTTAGCAGTATTTATTAGTATTTCTAAAAATTTATATAGGCTAGAAGATCTAGAAAGACATTCAAGCAATCACTTTGGCTGTATAGCGTACGCTAAATATGTTTCTTTTAAGCTCCTTGGACATCTAAAACGCTTAACAATATTGCCATCCACACGACACGACAGTATTTACATATAAACAACACTGATATGTGATAAAAACGTGAAGAATAAATAAAAACATCCACACAGTTTGACGCGATCTGTCAAAATTGCAAGCGATTATAAACTTTGACTTCTAATAGAGTATATTTTGACAGAAGGTATTAATACTGAGTGGTGATCAACATTTACTATATTTATCAAGTGGCCCCAAGATCATGATATTAGAGATTGCCATGCGTCGAGATTCTGAATATGATTCTCATGTTACTAATTTACAAAAATCAATTATACCATTAAAAATCGCCGAAAAAAATATTGCCAATACATAGAGAGCAAAATTCAACAATAACTTTTTACTCCAATTAATATTGCTTAGCGAAATTCGTTGGATTACATTTCCGATTCAATTTTTATTGCAGTTAAATAAATTATTTATTGCGAAAATTATACTTAAACAAACGACTACTCTTAGAATAACGATCAATTTTTAACTTCGATATCAAGAAGAAAAGATAACGCTTATATTTCGAAGTGAGAAAATCTTCTAAATATCGACGTTACAGACGAAATAAATTAAATAAACTTAGTCATGTCGTATTGGATGGTACGTAGAATATCATCGACTTAAAATAAGAGTAGTAAAATTAACGGGAATGAGCAAATACTTCTCCTAAACGTCCTTCGAAGAGCCTAAGGATGGCATTCCCTCAAGAATCAACGATACAATGATAGAGAGAGATAGCGAGCGACGCGCGCCGTATGAGTGACAGAGACAGTCGACAGATGGAGTGAAGTGCCGGCTCGCACCACGCAGCCAGCTTCAATAATGACGAGAAATTCAACCCTGGAACGGGAAAAAAGTAAAGTTATTAAGGTTCCTAAGTTCGATAAATATCTGTTGTTTTTTATATAGACGTCCCAGTTTTAAGGACGTTCGTAAAAGATGGCTACGGTCGCAACAATTCAACATGAACGGTTGGTCAAGACGTGATGACGTCATTGGTATAATGTTTAGTGTTTACCTTGCTTGTTCAGACTTGCTGTACGAACTCGGGGTAGAGGAAGGAGAAGCCCATGAACTCGGTCTGGTCCAGGTTCATCATAAACAGCTTGTCCGTGGGTGTTAGTGTGAACTGCTTGTCTGTCGTGATGAGGTCACTTACCTTGCTTGTTCAAACATGCTGCACGAACTCGGGGTTGAGGAAGGAGAAGCCCATGAACTCGGTCTGGTCGAGGTTCATCATGAACAGCTTGTCCGTGGGTGTTAGTTCTGTCTTCTCCTGTGTGAACTGCTTGTCGAAGTTCGAAACGTCCTTGCGATGTTTCTGTGGAGAATCGAATCACACAACATGAAATAATGATGTACATATTTTTTTAATGAATGGGATTAGTGAAACATAATTTTATGGCCATTGTCAAAAATTAGTGTCACGTTTGAGTTCGCCGCTAGAGGCGCTGGTGTAGCGTGAGGTCATGAAAATGTCAAATTGCATTGTTTATGGACTATATAGTGGCGCAGTTTTTTTTGGCGGGATTTCCTCGGGTGAAGTTTAGTGGCTGTGTCAATTTTTCGCTTATTGATTCCTAGTGGATATTGTGATGTAAAATTGGTGTAGTTTTGTGTCTCAAGTGTCTACGCAACTGGACAATATGTGAAATCATTGAAACAGGCGCGATCTCGGTAAAATGAAGCTGAGAATTTCACTGTAGTATTGACTACCTCAGTGAAACTTTCCGAGATGGCTGACTTGATACATTTGCTGCCAAATACTGTAAAAACATTAGAATGTGTTACATCTGCATTCCAATGAAAAAAATAAAAAATAACTGATGACTAGGCAGCATGGTCTCTGACCTTAGCCTAGCTGTTCCACAAGGAACAAAAGGATAAAAAAATTGATCGGTATGACTCACAATCTTGGGCTTGAAGGGCGGCTGCACGTCCCGCGCCTCGATGCGCGCCCAGTCGATGCGGCGGAAGAAGGGATGCGTGCGTACGTCCTCCTCGCCGCGCGCGTTGCAGCCGAGGCGCTTCGTCGGGTTCTTGATCAGGAACGCCTTGCACGCGTCTTTGGCTTCCTGTGGGGTTGGAAGTCGAAGGTGGATTATATTTCGTAGGTATAGAGTGAGCTCTGGCATCGTTTCTATTAAAGATGCATTGTCATATCACTGATTAACGACCATTTGTGTTATGGATATAACACAAGGGGTTGTGGGTTCCAGATGTCGTAAATCTGTGATAATTCAATCTTTACTAGAAATGATGTCTCATAATGTAAACCTATTCAAGTCATAATCAGCCTTTTAATGTCCCCACTGCTGGGACACAGGCCTCCTCTCTGTGAGAGGGTGTGGGCCGTAATCCACCACGCGGGCCCAATGCGGGTTGGTGGATGTCACATGTCTTCGAATTTTTGGTTCTAGGACATGCCGGTTTCCTTCACCGTTTTGAGAGCAGTGGTGATGAAATAATTTTACACAAAGTAAAGCGCCTGCCTGGGTTTGAAACCTATTCATGTAAAAATTGTAAATTTAAAAAGAAATAAATTATTATTCCGTTTATTTATATAGCGAACGAAGCTAAAAAAAAATTAAAGCTTCGTACACCGACAACAAAGTTGCGCAACAAGTTTACCTATATGTTGCTGGCTAATGTTTCGTATTCCTCATAATGATGCGTCCACATTGAAGTTACTTTTTGTGGAGCAACATTTTGCAACATAAAAATCCATGTTACAAAATGTCAAAAGGACAGCTCGCCACAACTGATGTTGCAGGAAACAACGCAGCGCGATTGTTGCTCAACATTGTTTCCGAATTAGGTAATCGGATTTTAAGATCGTTGACTGCTTTTGCGTATTTACTATATCAAAGAGCCCTATGGCTGAATAAATTAACTTTAACGTTTGCTCAGCTTCGCCAGGGGTTGTGGTGGTAATACTGACATTATAGCCACATGTAAGGGTTCTCAAAAATAAAGGGCAAAATTGCTGAAAAATCTTGGAGAAAATCGTACTAACCTTACTCAAAGTCTTCGGATACGACACACTATTATCCGTGATAGCCGCAAACAATTCCTCCTCATCTTCTCCATCAAACGGCGGCTGTCCGACCAGCATCTCATACAGCAGCACGCCATACGCCCACCAATCAACAGACTTCCCATACGGCTGGTATAAGATGATCTCCGGTGCGATGTAATCCGGGGTTCCGCAGAAGGTCTTGGTCGTTTTGTCGCCGGTGATACCTTCCTTGCACATGCCAAAGTCTGCTATCTTGATGTGGCCGTCTTGGTCCAGAAGGACGTTATCCAGCTTGAGATCGCGGTACACTATGCCGCGCGAATGCAGGAAGAATAGACCGATTGCTATTTCTGAGGCGTAGAAGCTGAGGAAAAAAAATGTGGCTCATATAACACCTAGATGAGGGGAGGCCGCAGGGACTTGATCGAGGTGACTCAGGAAAAGAATACCTGGAAGGAGGGCCTTAGAGCGGTTGCGCACTACGTCCGATACTTATCCGTGAAAACACGGTCCGGCCTTGTCGTAGAACAATTTGTATGGTAGGTTACGCACTACCGATCGGAGTACAAAATACAAAAATACAAATACAAATAATTTATTTTCCATTCACAAAATAAGTACAACATCTAGTGTTTGAAGTGACCTTTTAGGCAAAAATTGCCTGTGTTAGGGCACTTCGCTCTTCCAAAACATAAACTTAAGCGATGTACCTACTAACAATGCAATTTAATTCTTAATAGTTTTAGTTTTATAAAAATCTTCAAGTTTTAAATTTATAAAAAGAAAAGATTAATACCAAATTGAAAATGACAAAAATAAACCATAGCCAATAAAAATCTTGTATTATTATAGTTTTATAAAGAACAGTACAAAATGGCGTCGTGTTTTGTGGTAAATGAAAGGGTATACCCCTTTCATTGCGTGATGTATGTATGTGAGTGGGTGTGGGGTGTATGAGTGATGTATGTATGTGTGAGTAGGTGTGGGGTGTATGCGTGACGTATGGGTGTGATGGATGCGTATGTGTGGTGTGGAGTTCGGTCCGAGTTTTCTATAGATCTGTATTTTGACGGATAAGTATCGGACGTAGTGCGCAACCGCTCTCTCGCAAAGTATTTTATCATTATTGAGCGCGAGCCAATGCGCTTGACAACATCTCACCTGATGGTAAGCGATGATGTGGTTAATGATGGAGCACTATTGCCTAGAAGTAACCTATTCAGTGTCGACTTAAAGTCCCTCAGGTTGTAGCTATCACAGACAGCTATAACAGAATTCCACTCCCTAGCTGTACGTACAATGAATGTGTCCCAAAACGTTTTGTGCGGATGGGTGGGATGTCCATCATGTACCGGTGGCGGCGTACTTCGAGTGGTCGGATGATGGAACGAGCTTGGAGGAATTAAACTAGGCAATTGTGTATAGGCTAAATAATAAATGATGGTCTAGTGGAATTTGTGTTGGTAGTAACAATTCTAGGACAAAATATCGATCCAGTTCGATTCTGTTAGACTTTTTCAGTAACAGAAAATGCCTTATTTTAGTAAAAGAGTGGATTTCCACTGCGTAGGAGTCAAGGAGAGTGGAAAGTAGACCTATAAAATTGGCATTGGTGACATTTCACATCTCGATTCTAATCTATACAAGCTGTAACGGAAAGGTGTGGTCATATTTTAAGAGCCGGTTCTGCCCATGGAAATGAACAAATTTCGAAAAAATATAAAATTCCAAAAAAAAAAATTGGACTTTCAATACATGATAAGTATTTATTTATCATCAGCTGATCAATATTTGTATGGGAGGTAAAAATTTTTTTTTAGAATTTCCTCGGATTTTCTTGAAGAAAGTTGTTCATATTGATGAGCAGATGCAGTTCTTAAAATATGACCACACCTTTCCATTACACCCTGTATAGTATTTAGTGGTTGATTCCTGTACGTTACACTTCAGTGAAAACACACCTTTGCACATGTGTTAAATAACTTTACACCTCAGTAAATTGGACTTCTGTAAATACAAAATACGTTCTACAGAATCCTTACCTATGAAACGAGAATATAAAACGTCGTCGGCTTGTAAATTATTTACTCCATATTCCTTATTAAATTAACAGTTATTGAATAAGCCAGAAAAAAGCCAAAAAAAAACTACAAGCTTTCGAGAAAAAGCTATTTGTGGATATTTCAATTCCATTAACATAAAATCTTATAAGATTACATTTGATATTATTATATTAACGTGTTTAAATATACCTACCTATACATTTGGAAATGTTCCTAACCAAACTCATTCCTGGAAGCTTTTTGACACAAAAAGTATGATATTTCTCAGAAATGAATTATTTCTCTATATTCTATAGAAGGCGTAATATAAAATGAGAATATTGGATTCATGAATTGAAGTCGGTAATCACTTACAAAATATGTTATGTCGTAAAATATATTCACACTTCGCTTCGTTAAAGGGAACAGATACGGGAATGAGACCCGATTCTAAGTAATTTTCTCTGCTTGACTCAACCAACTAGATTTAGCCTCTCACAACCAAAGTGGCAGTTAAAACTTGTTAGGGTTCCGTACCCAAAGGGTAAAACGGGACCCTATTACTAAGATTCCGCTGTCCGTCCGTCTGTCCGTCTGTCACCAGGCTGTATCTCATGAACCGTGATAGTTAGACAGTTGAAATTTTCACAGATTATGTATTTCTGTTGCCGCTTTAACAGCAAATACTAAAAAACAGAATAAAATAAATATTTAAGGAGGGTCCCATACAACAAATGTGATTTTTTTGCCGTTATTAAAGATAATGGTACGGAACCATTCGTGCGCGAGTCCGACTCGCACTTGGCCGGAAGAAAAAAAAAGTGTGTGTGTACTTATGTACGCACGTAAGAAGTTATACTTCTTTGGCGTAACAAGATAAAAAACCAAACTGTCACAAAGTTTACAAAAGGAAAACAATCATTCTTCATGAACCACAGACCGTAGCTAAAGGTGGTCGGTTCTAGCTAACTTCATCCTGTGAATTTTGTGTGACAGTGATGCGCGCGCATCTTAAAATTTCACTCTCATCATTTTTTCATAACGCGCCTATAGAAGTATAACTTCAAAAATGAAAATTTGAAGACTGTAACCTTTTGGCTGTAAAACCTGTGTGACAGACGACGGAAAGACAGACAGACGGACACGTGAGTGACAGCAATAGGGCTCCGTTTGGACCCTTAGGGTACGGAACCCTAATAAGGAATCCTGTAATAGGTAGGTACTTACACGGCTACAGGCTCTTTGAACTTGCCGCACTGTTGTATCTGGAACATCAGATCGCCGCCGTTGACGTACTCCATCACGAAGTAGAGACGGTCCTGAAAACGTAAGTTTATAAACTGAATAGTGGCCGCTCATGACAAAAATAAATTAGCTTAAATTTAGTTTGTTTGCGCGTCATTCTTTAACAGAAAACAAAAATTGACTAGGTACTATTCTGTATTTCTTGCGACTTAAAAGAACAGCCCCTTAGCCAAAAGACATTTCTGTTAACGTTAACGCTAACGTTTCGTGCAAAATGTATGGCAACGACATTTTGCACGAAGCGTTAGACAGAGAACTGTCACGTGACTCACGCCCAGTAATGTCTTTGCCATACATTTTGCAAGAAGCGTTAGCGTTAACGTTAACAGAAAAGTATTTTGTCTAAAGGCTCAGTCGCGTTATCCAGCGTGGCTGAAGTATTAGCCACATGTGTTATTTTTTTTTTAAACAAGCTTGTTTTCTTAGTGTAATGGAAAGTACTGAGGAGGAATGAAGAAAATGTCGTGAGAAAAGTCTTGTGTATGGATGTGGATGGCTATAAGAGTAGAGTAAGGCCAAAGAAACGATGGTTGGACTGTGTGAAAGAGGATATGGGTAAAAAGGGGGTGACTACAGAGATGACGACTAATAGAGGAGTATGGAAGAAAAAGACATGTTGCGCCGACCTCAAATAAATTGGAATGATGTACGGATGATAACAAAACATGGCAATGGTGATGGCAAATGGTAGGACAGTTGAATTTGGGCTAGTATGCCCAAATTCAACTGTCCTACCATTTGCCATCAGAGAGTATCAGTCCCGGCGTCATCATCAGATAAGCTCAATGGTATCATAATATTGCATTGTCACCGGACTTACATAAGTAGGTATGCCAAATTGCAGCTCTATCGGAAACCAATAAGTGGTCGAAAAATAATTTGGTATAAATTTTACTAAAAAACTAATTAGTACGACAGTTAAATAATAAAACCAATATTGCATACATATTTTTCTTTCGTCACGTAACAAAAAAAATGAGGGCGATACAGTGCGTTGAAATCCCGCGTGACGTCACGCGGCGCGACCGTTTTTACCACCAAAGTGACGTAACGAGCCGACTCAGAACTTTGATGCATTTTATTTTTGTAATTTTTTATTGGTTTGGTAAAGCAAAAACTACGTGTCCAATATTTTTTTGGTTATTTTTTTAGTAAAATACCCTATTGTTGAAGCGGAAAACTTATACGGGGTTATTTTCTTATCACTATCCAAATTCACAGGATATATTGTAACCATGATTATGAACAACTTTCAGTATGGGACCAACTCGGAAATTACGAAGTATAATAAGGAAATTAAGAAGAATTACGTAGATATTGAAATTTAGTATGAAATAGCCGTTTTTTTTTTCGTAATTTCCGAGTTGGTCGTTGATAAGAAAATAACCCCGTATACGAACATTGCGAGTTAAAAAGCTTGTAACAAAAACGTGCGAGCTGTTCTCGTTCTCATTTTCTTTTATTGAGACACAGCACAACACAAGGTTTCCTTATAATAGTATGTAGTTGTAGTACAGAAGTTCTTCATGTTTGGCGATGGGACATCCCATCAAACACATGGCTTGTTACGAGATCAACTGCGATCGCAACTTTAAACATCATTTCATCATCATAACCACAATAATTCCAGACGATAGACGTCCGCTGCAGGACATAGGCCTCCTTCAATTGGCGCCATAAGGACCGGTCCTGAACGTCTCGCATCTATCGGATTCCTGCTACCCTCACCAGCAGATATATTCGCTAATTCAGTTGACATCAATTTGATAGGCACTATGCAGATAGCTACAACCTAGGAGTCTTTAAGTCAAGAGTGAATAGGTTACTTCTAGGCAAGCGTGCCATCTTCGACCACATCATCGCTTACCATCAGGTGAGATAGTGGTCAAACGCGTGCCTATCAACAATAAAAAAAAATATGCAATACATGGCTGCTTTGACTTAAAGGAAAACAAAAATTTACTACGTAGTGCCTATAATAATCGCTGTCCACCGAGCAAAGCAGCAATGTACTGCAAAGTGCCTATCAAATTGATGTCAACTGAGTTAGTGAATACACCTGCAGGTCATCGTCACCAGATGAACGTCATTTAAGGGCTGGAAACTGTTTCAGTATGTACAAAAGTAAGTGACATACCATAGTCTGGAAGCAAGAATGCAGCTGCACCAGGAAGGGCGGCTTGGTGCTGAGGGCCAGCACTCGCTTCTCCACCATCGTGCACTCCACGTCATCGTCCTGGATGATGATGTCCTTCTTCAAGATCTTGATGGCATACAGCTCATCCGTGCCGCGGCGTTCGGCTAACATGACCTGGTAAAAAAAAAGTAGCATTTTAAAAAGGTTTTAAAATAATGTAACCATAATTTAGACTTATACATACAAACTGATAATATATAATTATGTGCAAGCGCATATAAAAATGAAAGAGGGACAGAACTCATTTGGGCATCAAAAAATTCATCCGCGTGGTTGTCAATGAGTAAAGAGCCCAGAACTCTGGCAGCATTGCCACTTTGAATGCCCCATGCTGATTCTCTGGCTGAAAAAAGGCCAGACCACGTTAAGATTCGACTAGTTAGCCGGTACCTCAGCAAACAACTGTTTAGTTTGTGTTGTTTTGTTTAGTCGACTCAAAAACTCGATGAGCACTCGGATCCCATAGGCCTAGTGTTTGAACCCCAAACGATTGCTTGGAGTCTATGATGAGGCCCAGGATTTTTATATCTTGGGACATACCTACTAATGTCGATCCCTTCCATGCTCAAGCGCGGCGTGTCGTATTTCAGCCTCCGCGTTATCACCATCGCACTGGTTCTGTGCGGTGCGAATTTGAGCTTATTTTTGACACCCCACACTCGAACATGATCGAGAGCGGCATTGGCCTGTCCCTCGACTTCTACTGCCGATTCGCCGACGAACACCATTACGACGTCGTCGGCGAATGCCTGGCAGAAATTGCCTCTACTTTCGAGCTGTTTCAAGAGTGGGTCCAGAAGCAAATTCCAGAAGATAGGACAAGAAGGTTACCTTGCTTTCTAAAATAAAAAAGAATAAAAAATGGTTTGAGAAACAGACGTTAAAAAATCCACGGAAACTTTTTGTAGTAACTGTGCGATTACAAGACAAATTTGTGGATTTTAGAGCTCAGCAAAAGCTAAAACATTGGTCGTCAAACGCGAGTCAATAGCAAAATAAAACACATAAGTACAGTACAACTATTTTCTTATTGTCCCTCGGCAATCATCTCATTTACGAATACAAACGAATGCTAAGTGCCATGCCCATCAATTATTAGATTTATCGTGTATAATAATAATTTAAATTCAGAACTAAGTACTTTATTCTCGTTTTGTTTTGGTTTCCGTCTGAACTAAGTAGTAGTTCTGAATTCAAGTTATTATACACGATAAATGTAATAATTGATAGACAGGGATTCGTTTGTATTTGGAATTGCGATGATTGCCGAGGGACATTAAGGCGTATATAGCCGCCAAGTGGCGCCCTCATTGAATAAAAATCGTAGCAAAGCGTAGAAAATAAAGATTAAATAATTCTATGTTGCGTTTATTACAAATAGCTTAAAGGTTTTTTTACGTTGTTAAAACAGGACTCAAAGTGTTTCGTATCCAAAGTAGTAAGCAAAAGTGTCAAAAACGGCCGTTTTTGGTACTTTTGCTTACTACTTTGGATACGAAACACCTTGAGTAAAAAATAGTTTAAGTTCTTTGTAAATGAGGGCGCCACTTACGGGGAGGTAGCTAAATCGTGCATTTGTAACAAAAACGGTCGTTTATGTTTTGAATGCACGATTTAGCTAAACAGCTATATTTCAAGTGTTGATAAGGTGTACAATTACGTTATTGCCTTTTCCACACTAATAATAGAACATATTTTGTATTTTTGATTCTATTTACGAGTTATGACATTTTTTCGATTGGCGGCGTTAGTGGACTGTAAGAGGCCTCTTAAGAAAAAAGTTATACTGTACATAGTACAGAATTGCTGAGTTTAGTGAATACTTGTTCCACCTAGCAAACTAATTTTTTGACGTGACATGTTATTTTTAAGCACAGATGCTGTATCCGATTGTCTCTACATTTCATCTTCGTCCAATACGTCAAAAGCTTTTTGAAATGATTAAACACTTAACGCATTATTAGTCGGTGCAATACCTAACTTTTTATGACGTGACAACGTTTAATAAATCGATGAACACCGGCTGCATGCACGAAAAAGTGTCCCGTTACGCTCATTGTACGCATGCGCCGCATCTATATTTCATCAATATTTTGTTATGACGTTGTCACGTTAAACTATCGTCCGTAAACCAACTTTACAGACAAACAATTTTTTTTTTTAACGTTTGGGAATCCTCATGGAGTTCCTCCGCCTCGGGGTGGGCGCAGGCAGGGGTCTGTCAGACTCGTACTGACTAACACCACACGGTGTTCTGTGGCTACCTTTGGCCGGGGTGCTGCAGTCCGCGCGCATTTCTTCACGCTCCTCCGGCCAGGTATTGCTAGCTATTGGGTTCCCTACCTATACCTATGAAATTGGCGTTTTTTTCTCACAAGTAGAGAACCTCGTCACTTCTATGAATTAAAATATTAATTAATTGCTTGATATTATATCGAATAATGACCGTCATAGACAACTGCCAATAGTAAAAAAAAACCTTATTACTTATAGTTTTATACAAAAAAAAAAAACCTTAAAAGTGACTCCTCTTTTTGTTAGCAGAAATGAAACCACTATTTGTTTTAACTTAGCCAAAACTTATTTTTGTTGCTTAATCTAAGTGACATACGTTATCTTAGTTTTTAAACATTATTGCACATAAGTTTTAAAACATTAGTGTTCATAGTTGTTAAATAAATTAAGAAAATGTTAGTATGAAAAATAGAACTTCTTTAAAAGTCTCCATACAAAACGCTGATTTCATAGGTCGACCTAATATAAGCCGCGCACGGCCGCCATTCTTCGCCATTCTCCGCTTGCAATCATGGATTGGACCACGTCCGGAAGCAAGAGAATCACCTACCTAAGTATCAGTCATTCTTACCTTTCCGAAAGACCCCTTTCCGAGCACCATGATGAAGTGGAAATCTGATGCCCTGATAACATCAGCAGCGGCCATATTATGCGGCACCTCCCTATCGGGCGGGGGCGGAGGCCTACGGGCCCCCACACTGGTCGCTCGCATCTGGTTCTTCAGGTGAGCCAGGTCTGTGCCCTCTTCTGGTACTGGCACGTTGTAGAACTCTCCTTCTTCTTGGGTCAGGAGCTTGAACCAGCCGTCTGCTGGTGCTTTCATCAGCTCGGAGATGCCGAAGGATAGGGAGCCCATGAAGTCGTTGCGGGAGGTACGATCCCAGTCCCAGATCTGGAAGGTGTACCATGCATTACAGAACTGCTTCAAGAACCGATCAAGCTTCAAGACCTATATATATCCTAATCATACTAATATTTATAAATGTGAATGTAAGTTTGTTTGTTACGCTTTCACGCGAAAACTACTTAACCGATCATCATGAAACTTTGTACACATATTCTTGGAGGTATTAGAAGGAACATAGGATATGTATTATAAAAAAAAAAAACTTTTTACGAAAGATGACGACGCGGGCACAGCTAGTAATATTATAAATGCGAAAGTTTGGATGGACGTTTGTTACTCAATCACGGCAGAACGGCTGAACGTATCTGGATGAAATTTGTGACAGAGATAGATTATAGTCTGAAATAGCACATAGTAGCAATTCCACGCGCGAAGCTGCTGGCAGAAGCTAGTAAGTATTAAAATACTAAGAGTAAAGAATTCAGTTATCTATAGGTACCTCAAACCGATTAGTATAAATAAAAAAATAAAAATATACACACCGAGTTCCGAAATTAAAGTTATTTTGCATTTTTTTTATGGAAGTCAGTTGTATTTTTAACCGACTTCAATCAAGGAAGAGGTTCTCAATTCGACTGTATCTTTTTTATAATTTTTTATTTATGTGTGTTACCTCATAAATTTTTTCTAGGTGAACCGATTTTGATGATTCTTTTTTTTGTATAATCTTTTTATTTTTCACTTTTTAGTTGTTGTACCCCATAACTATAAAACCAAATAGTAAAGTTGGTGAAATTAGGGTGTATTAGGGTGAACTATAAAATCTGTGTACCCCTTCAGAGCGTACATGAGAAGCACCAGCTTTCAAATAAAAAAGAATCATCAAAATCGGTTCACCTTGAAAAAAGTTCTGAAGACACATAAAAAAAATACAGTCGAATTGAGAAGGCCTTTAAGGTGATGCTGCAGGGTAGCCCGCGAAATTCAAATTTTCTTACGTTTTTTGCAATTTGCAGGTCAGTGTCAGGTTGTATCTTGGTCAAAATTTGATTCGCGGCCGTAGCAAGTATGTATTTATAGAATTATAATCATTAATACATCTCTCTCAGTTAGAATTGATTCCAAATGTCATGATTTCATGAAATACTTACATGCATGTAGGTATAGGTCTCGATAGCATATTAGGTATGAAGGTAGTAGTCAAATCATACAATAAAATTAAAAAAAAAACCTAAAACCTATTTTATTTCGTCGTATAGTATTATAATAAGTAGGTACCTGTTATAGCTTTCTTTTTGTGGGTTGGGAAATCATCCAATGACATCTCCCGCTCTACGGTTGAAGCGGGAAGGCGTGTCAGACTCTTACTGACTAAAACCCACCCCTGTTCCTTCCCTGCCCTGAGTGCCAAGGGGCGCGGTACCTCTGCTTCGAATTTATCCACAACCCCTGGGCAGGCATCGGCCATGACGGGCCCCGTCATTATTGCTGACAACTCTTTGAGGCGCGCGTGGGACACTACGCGCCGTCGACTCTCGGGGCTGGTGCTGATCGGACGGCGAGCTACCCATTACTCGCCGTCCACAGGCCCGGGTTACCTACTATAGCTCTAATGAGAAATTCACTTTGAAGAGTTGAACAACCGAATTGATTCACAAATGGCGGTGATTATGAATTCATTTGCAAGTCTGAGAATGAAAATTAAAATAACTACACACTACATCATATTTTTCTAAAATCGTACATTTTATTTATCACGAATTCTTGGAAAAGACATCGTTCGTTATGGATTCTATGCAAAACATATTTTTTCTACTGTACAATTATAATTTATTCAGAATTAGAAGTCAGAACGAAATGTATCGTAAAAGCAAGAATATTTTGACATCTGCTAGGAATGTCTTTTCAATGCTAATCTTGGAGATTATTTATAGTCTTTTTCTTATTTAGAAAAATGTCGAGATTTACATAAAGACATTAATTGTAATCAAGCTAGACTTTTAGTGAATATTTTCCTATATCTGTAAGCTAATTTAAGCTAAGTTTCTTCATTAGAAAAAATAAATAAAACAATAACCTCTCAACGCTGGTATTTATCAAGTGTGCCTACAGGTAGAAAGCTTATGGCGGATCAGAATTCAGAATACTCCGCGGGTCGCTGCGCAGTAGAAAATTCATGACAGCGGGATTGAGAGGTTGGGTACTGCGCAGCGAAACGCGTACTTCACACACGTCATTAACTTTGAATCGAACTAATACTTGAGTCGGCGCGGTATAAACATAATTATTTTATACATATAACCTATCCACCATTTCTTCGTCTACCTCTTTCTTCACTACCACATTCTTAGTTGGTATAAAGGCTTCTAAAGCCCTTACTCCAAGTCATTTCCTCCAACTCGACTCCACCTCGAATCATCAAATTGACAGTATAACTGTCTTGTCTTTTTTTTTTTTGGGGTAGGGTGGAAAATTATCCAATGACTTCTCCCGCTCTGGATGGAGCGGGAGGGCGTCTCAGGCTCTTACTGACTAAAACCCACCCCTGTTCCTTCCCTGCCTGAGTGCCCAGGGGTGCGGTAACTCATGTTGAGTATTTATCCGCTACCCCTAGGATGATGGCGACTGAATCGAGTGGAGATCCTTCCCTTTTGAAAAATGGGCCCTTATCTTCCTTACCTCAATCAGCAGCCTCCGGTCCTTATCCTCAGCCTTCAGGTCGAAGGTCAGAGTCTCGTTCCACACGGGGTTGAGCGTGCTCCTCATCGTCTTGGTTTTTTTCTTCACATTATCGGAGTCTGGGATGAGCTTCATCTTCACGTATGGGTCCGACAGGCCATTGGGGTCCATTGGGATCAGATTGCGGCCCTGTATCACTGGTGTTAGAAATATGTTGGTTAGTAAGGTTTATTTTTAAGATGTTAACAGGAGGAACAGCAGAGACCCGTTTTATCTGGGGGAGAAGCTGTGCTAAGATTTTTTTTTCAAGGGTTTTGCGAGTTCGGTAGGTTACGTCTTTTGATTTTTGTAGTCTTTGGAAATGCAATCGCCCGAAAAAGATTAAGTCATATTCCTGACGCAAAGCAGAATTACTTTGTTCTATTTTAAACTGTGAGATAACTAATATTCAGCGACGACACAACTCGACTTCAATAATTCAAACGATCGGATGACAAACAACCGGTGCCATTATTAAGCCAAACCCCACAATCACTTTTTACTATATTTCGACTATGTATTAACGAATTATCCCGAGCGATGAGTTGCCAATCCACAGAGAACCTATTTACCTACCTACCTATTTTGTATAGAAAGTGTCGACTCTAGCAGAGACCGCAGAAGCGTCTCCGTGCTCTTTGTATTTTTTTTTTTTAAGTATTCAAAAATTTGCGTGTTCGTTAACAGCTTCATTAGTTTAAAACTGTGTTGCAGCCATTAGCGCCCACCTCCGAGAGGGCAGACATCAGGGTTCCAACATTTATAAATAAAAAAAAAACAAAATAGTAGAATTATCCTAAATTTAAAATTAAATCAATTACATTAATCAAATCAATTGTATAAATTAAAGATATTAGTTCAATAATTATAATTACAGTTAAAAAAAATAAAAAATAAAAACTTAATTCAACAATTGATCAATTCAACATCTACTAATTATAATTTTAATTTAACACATTACCAAAATTAATAAAATCAAAAATAACTATTCAATTAGAAATTAGTGAAATTATTTTATCTGGGAGCATTAAAATCATTTCATTTGAAATAAAAACATAAAAAATAAATAAATTAAAACATAAAAAAATGACATAGAAGCAGTCATCATCACCATAATTTCAGCACTGAATTCCCCACTGGGTATTCGCCTCTCCTTTTGTTTGCCATACTTCACAGTTCCGTGCATCCCTCATCCAGGCGTTTCCCGCGACTTTTCCGACATTGCCTACCAACAGTACATACCTACAACAGTGAGCTTGTTCCCCTGGCAGGTCACGGTGAGTTGTATGCGCCCGCGCCGCTCGGTGTGGTCGCATCCGCACAGGTTGGGCACCGACTCCTCGCACCGTTTGTGGACGTTCATGTCGCATGCTGTTACATGTTCAATGTGTTAATAATAACTTAAAAAGATTTGTTTTGAAAAAAAATCCATGAAGGTTGATAGGCCTGTAAATGAAAGGCTTTTTGCCGTTGGGCAATTTTGTTCTTTGGAAGCATTGCATCTAAAGGGTTCTAATTTGCTTGAGGGTCAGGGCTGGTTTCTGAATTTAGTATTTGAAGTTAGAGACGCGTCAAACCCTACTTTAATACCAAAGTTTGACAGGTCTTCAAAATCAAGGGTGCGCGTGAATTTAATTGTATACCGTGCCCCTAACTCATGGTAACGGTAGAAACTGTGGGGTTTTAGTAGGTAGGAGTCAGACATAACACTCCGTTCTCCCAATATGGAGAGTATCTATGAGGATTTACCCACAAATAAAAAGGCTAAAATAGAGTTTGACAAACACTCAACACCAAATTTTTAAATCAGAAATTGGGAAAAAAATTATGGATCACAAAGTTGTATTATAATAAAGACTGTCAGTGACATGTAGTGGATTTTAAGAAACTTGAAAAAGAGGTCTAAATATATTTATCGTACAGTAAAAAACTCAAGAATGTACGCAATAATATCGTAAATCATTCCAAACATCAGCATGTAATGATAAATTGCCTCATGCATGTCGAGTGCAGTTCAAAGCTATTATATATCGAGTATTTTTATACGTAAGAAGTTCATTAATACTAAAACATGGATCATTAAAATGTATGGAGGCTTCAAACTTAACATTTGTGCTCATATCGGGAATGACTTGCGAGAATATATTTGAGAAACATTCGGTTTTTCAAGCAATAACAGTCACTCAAGCAATCAATATTTACATGCATTTGAAGAGACTTAACTAAAATGGCGGAATAGAATCAAAACGAGAGGATAGCGAGTTTACCTTAGTATTGTACTTGGTAATTATAATATTAATGGAAGAAATACAGCCTCCAGGGTAATTGATAAATTAATAATGTAAAATAAGGGAAAGATGCGAGACAAGCTACATTCAGGAAGGAAACTTGATTAAAATTTTGATATTAGCCTTGTTCTTGTTTAGCTTATTGAAAATCAAAACATTAAAATCAAATAAATAGACACATAAAATATCTGTATTTTATGATATCGGAAATTACTGTCGGAATTGAGCATCTCAGTTTGAAACTAGAGAACGACAATCAAAATAATTGTTGTAAGCGACATAAATATACCTAACTGGACAGGGTGTTACGAAAATGAGGGCTCATATTTGAAAAACTGGTTCTGCCCATAGAAATAAACAACTTTCTTTCTTAGAGAAAGTCATAGTTAAATTCGAAAAAAAAATTAAACCTCTCATATTAATGTTGACCACCCTGTATAAGCATGCCAGTCTAGCTAATTGAATAAAAGGCCAGAAAAAAATTGCTCACCTTCACAGAGCATTTAAACAAATTGCATTTGAAAATTAAAGAAGATTCATAGAAATTAATAAGGGGCAAGAAAGTGGTCATCTATTATAAAGAACAAAAGAAGTTCAATCGAGGTAATTGGTTATGACATCGATTGGTTAGTACGCAAGTCGTTAATACTGCACAGCTAGCCTAACAAACGGATTTATATAAAAGCGTAACTAATAAACGTCTCAAACTAAACAAAGAAGTACAAGACACACAACAAGCTGCAGTAGCACTTGATGAAACCATTGTCTATGCTCCATTTACAACCGATGAGCAAACAAATGCTTCATACAATGAACTACATCTAACTAAGTGCCATGTTACTTATAATTCAAAGACGTGCTCTCATACTCCGCAAACAAACTTAGCTGCAGTAGACAGACTTATATACAGAGGGGATAAACAAGCAAACAAAGTAAAAGTAACGGAAGCAAATTCAATTTCTTGAACCTACGAGGGGACTCTGATATTAATAGTTCAGATAACCTTATTAGTTACACATTGATTCACGATCCAGACAATTCGTGCAAAGGGACCTCCTGTCTCACTAATGGGAGCTGATACCTGGGACTTGGAATCTTCTTGTGCTGACAACATATATTTTTTTAGTTGCAAAGGCATACATTAGTCGTCTCGTGTTAAAGCATTCGCTATCCAGGAACTAATTTCCTCTTGTTAGTGTCATTCTATAGATACTTCTATATTATACCTCCGCATTTTAATCCCTGATGGGCGAGACCATGGAGTAATGTACCGCAGTGTTCACAAAAAGTTGGCGCAAGGAACGTCCACGTGTTCCATTTGTGAGGAGCGTAGGCCGCCTTTGCAATCACAAACATATCATAATCAATAGAAGCACAAATAAAAAGGGCCCGAAGAGAGCGAGAGCGTTCCTACATCAGAAATGGGACCTAAAGAGACTACGGACATAAAAGAATTAGTAAAAAAAAGCATTAGCAGAAAGCACCATCACCAATCTGAAAGTAGAGAGTTCTAAAACACAGAAGCATGTCCAAGCGTTAGTGGTAGTCCGCGGTTCGCTTGGTACCTTGACACTTGAGGCCCTGGTGGATGAGGCCGTACAGCAGGGAGCCACAGTGGTCGCAGAACGTCGGCGACGAGTATGTGCAGTTGCGGAAGTTGTGCTTCGTGCGTGTATCCTGTTGGTCAGTTTAGACGTGATGTTATAGTCGAGAGGAACGAGTTATATGGTCTTGGGTGTCCCGCGCGAATCCTGTGTGTGTTACTGTGTTACTTGTTGTTATATGGTCTTGGGTGTCCCGCACGAATCCTATCTGTGTGTGTTACTTGTTGTTATATGGTCTTGGGTGTCCCGTGCGAATCCTGTCTGTGTGTGTTACTTGTTATTATATGGTCTTGGGTGTCCCGCGCGTATCCTGTCTGTGTGTGTTACTTGTTGTTATATGGTCTTGGGTGTTCCGCGTGAATCCTGTGTGTGTGTGTGTGTTACTTGTTGTTGTTTTTAATATTGGTTAGCACGGTTTGTGCATTTAGCCAGTGTCAAATTCACAAAGTATTTCGTTTTTAGATACAGAATACAGTCACTTTGTTTTTGCAGTATTTGGCAGCAAATGTACCTTCTCGGCAAGCTTCCCTGATGTAGTTAATACTATAATAAAATTCTCAGCTTTATTTTACCGAGACCGGCGCCTGTTTCAATGATTCCACATATTGCCCACTGGCGTAGACACTTGAGAGACAAAACTACACCAATTTTACATCACAATATCCACAAGGAATCAATTTGCGAATAATTAAAACAGCCACTGCACTTCGCTCGAAAAAATGCCGCCAAAAACTCCTACTTCCACCCACACACACACCACACACACACACCCCACACATACCACACACACATACACACACACACACTTTGAACGATGTTATTTACATAATATTGATGAGAGATATATTATATAATCGTCGACATGGAGTTTGAACAACCAACTCCCTTAACTTACAACCTAAATAATACACTTAATAATTCATGCATTATCTGAAATGTCTTACTTTACTAAGTTTGCTAAACTTAAACTTAATTCCACTCTCCGTCAAGTTTAACTTCTACAAATGTAACAATATTTAACATAAATCAATTAATTTTGGATAGAGTCGAAAGTTGTTAAAAGCTTCAGCACGGTTATTGGAAAATTAATTAAGTATTTTAAAAGATATGAAGTCATGAAACAGTAATAGGTTTTACCCGATATTAAAATGATTGACTGTTGCCGAATCCCCAAAACTGAAAGAAAGTTATTTTTGATTGGATAATGACGGTCGTCATTGTGAATATTATAATGATGTAGAGTAAGATCCCAGAGCCGACAGAGATTACTTATTTTTAACCGACTTCAAAAAGGAGTTTCCGAATGCGTCTGTATGTTTTTTTTAATATGTTTGTTACACGATTACGCCGCCATTTGTGCATAGAGTTTGATGATTCTTTTGTTTGGTAGGTCATACTTCAGAGGTGGTCCCGTATAAATTTTATTGAAAATGATTCAACACTTTTTGAAAAATCAACAAAAACAAAAAATATTTTCACAGAGAAGACGTTTTGGTTTACTCCAATTATGTTTACTTTCCATGTTTTTGCGATTGTCAATTCGGGCATACATTTAATATTTACTTTTAGAAACATTAATTTTTTTTTTACAAAAAATACAACCGACTCCCAAAAAATAAATTATACATTAAAAGTTGCAAAATAACGAAGAAACAAAATACAAACACCGACTTCCGAAATTAGTTACTTAGCAATTTTTAATGTATTTTCTTTTTTGCAAGTCAGTAAAAAACTTTTTTTTACAAAAAATACATTGTTTAAAATTGTTTTTTCTGAATAACAAAATTTGTGGGAGACATGTTTGTTTGTTCAGTTTTACTATATTTTACTCTACTTCATGTAGGTGTACTCTATAATCTGTAATACTTAAAGAATACGCTAAAATACTCTTTTTTTTACAATGTTTACTATACTAATACATGTATGTGGTTTTTTTTTGGGGTGGGAAATCATCCAATGACTTCTCCCGCTCTGGGTGGAGCAGGAGGGCGTGTCAGACTCTTACTGATTAAAACCCACCACTGTTCCTTCCTTGCCTGAGTGCCCAGGGGAGCGGTAACTCTGTTACGAATTTATCCGCTACGCCTGGGCATAGTTATGTATCCCTAACGTTTACTGAAAAATAAAAAAAAAAACGCTTTTTATAAGGTACTCTTTATTTACTCTGTCTGTAAAGTTGGCAACCCTAATAAGACTTATGATTGTTGTATACTCGTATTTAAAGAATTACTTATTTCAGTTATTTGGAATGATTACTTTAACAATAAATCTTACTAATATTACAAATGCGAAAGTTTGACAGGGGGTATGTTTGTTACTCTTTCACGCAAAAACTACTAAACGGATTTTGATGAAACTTTACAGTAATATAGTTTATTCCTCAGAATAACATATAAGCTATAATTTATAACGGGGGAAAGTACTAAATTCACGAGGCTGAAGCAGCTGACAGCAGCTAGTAACTTGTATAAAGGCTGACTTTTAATTCATAGGCATTCCCTCGGCGGGTGAAAGTTGTAACACCTAGAAATAGAATAAATTTAGATTCGTGGAATGAAGCGTTATTTTGCGAGTTGACAGATGACAGATTGACGTTTGACGTCTTTCTTTTCTCCAACTTGATCTGCAAAGAGTCTGTCTAAGAAATTTTATTTATTGGAAAAACTACTTAAAAGCACCTAAGATGGCTCGAGGTGTGAAAGGGACCAGAGTCAAGTTCAAATGCTGTAAGCATAAGAATGTAGGACGATGTAAGTAGTCTTTTTGGGTTTTTTTTCTGTGCTGATGCTAAGTCTTAAGCGCGTGGCATTCAGGAGTCTGATCAAATCTTTCTATTTGTTGGCAGGGTTCCTAAGTTAACTTTAATTACTATGCAAAAACTTTATAAAATGGTCGGATCATAGAATGGTTCCGTACACAAGCATCCACGTGTCGAGAGATGCCCATGATTGGATGACCACGGCATAGATGCCGCTTGAGGACCTCTGAACTGGACCTATAATCTTCGAACGTTATGGTAAAAGTGTTTCGACATAAATTGTAGGTTGAACATACAATTTTCTGAGAACGGAGTGCTATATAGTGTGTTGCAGTGTTATAAATAAACGTGATATATGTGAAGACCAAATCTAAGGACTCTTATTTACTACATACATACCTCATGCACAAAACCCGTAGATAGGTAATAGGGTCTCAGGCCAAAAGTATCTCTGACGCTAGCCGGTGGAAGAAATATTTTCTTTACAAAGTTGGCATATAAATATGGAACTTTGACTATGGGTCAACAACTCAACAGTGACACCGCGAAATATCTGCTGTTCCTTTCATTTTTAACCGACTTCAAAAGGAGGAGGTGGTCAATTCATTGTTTATATTTTTTTTTATGTATGTTCGGACATAACTTCGTCATTATACGTATAGACGGATTTGCCAAATTATTATTTTTTTGTTCGAAAGGAGTTTATTCCGAAATGGTCCCATTTAAATTTCATATACTTAGATCTGATGACGAATTTCGGAGACAGACAAAGGAACTCTTCAAAAAATGACAGCAAATCAACCGCGATTGCTGCTATTGCATAAATATGAATTGTTAACACAATTTAATGGGTAATCACAACTAAAAAGTGAAAAATAAAAACTTTTGTGAAATGTTTTTTGTAGTATGGCGAACAATTTTTTTTTTTCATAATGCAGAGTTAATAATAATGAAAGTAATATAGGAATAGGAGTACCTACTCTGCAATATGAAAAAAAATGTTATTCGCAATACTACAAAAAACTATGCTTTGTATTGCGAACAACATTTTTTTTCATATTGCAGAGTTGATAATAATAAAAGTAATATAGAAGTACATTCACCCTTGAAAGATCGCCCATGAATTAAAAGTCAGAAAGTGGTCTGAAAAATAAACTTCGAGACAACAATCGTAGACTAAAATATACTATAAACGGATTCTATCGTTAAAAGGACGCCCTTCCTTAGACATTATTACTAATATCATATTCACAGTCAATAGAACTATAGAGTCAAGATAAACTATTCTCTATAATTGAAATGCAAATTGGCTTCCAATTTCCAGGAATTAAAAAATCATACCATCTTTCAATCATTTGCATTTCATTCTTTATTTTCTTTCTGTAAAGCGTCCGTCTATGGACGACTTTTATGGAGCGTGCAGGAACTATAGATGGCGGCACATAAAAGTTAATGTCAAGTAAAGATACAGTAAAAGTTGCGGATTTCACTCACTAGATGCCAGTCTACGTTATGTGTGCATGATGCGTGTGTGTTTATATAAGGCACGGAAATTCGAATGAAAACTTTTTAAATGGTAAAAGTTTCGTATTTACTCCACTAGATGGCACAGACTACGCCGTGCACGTTCCCTATATCTAGCTCTATGTCTAGCTGGCTCGGTGACGGGGTGGCGCTATCGGTGAACAAAAATTACAGATCGTGTCCTAATTAAAACCTCCGTGCCAGTGAGGTTGCTAAGCTCTATTATTAAAATTTAAAAGAAACTGCCATTAGTAAAATGTCAATAAAATATGGCATTATGAGTGGTGGGAGTTTTTGGCGGGATTTTCTCGAGTGCAGTTACTGAACTGGTGGCTGTTTTAATTATTCGTTAATTGATTCCTAATGGATATTGTGATGTAGAATTGGTGTAGTTTTGTGTCTCAAGTGTCTACGCAACTGGACAACATGTGGAATCATTGAAACAGGCGCGATCTCGGTAAAATAGAGCTGAGAATTTTATTTTAGTATTGACTACCTCAGTGAAGTTTGCCGAGAAGGCTGACTCGACACATTTGTTGCCAATTACTGCAAAAAACATTAGAATGTGTTACATCTGCATTCTAATGGAAAAAAAAGTAAAAATACACTACTAAAGACGAGGCGGTATGGTTTATGACCTTAGCCTGCCCGATAAAGGGCGAAGAGAAAAAAAAAACAATTCAGTCCAATAGAAAATAGTAGTCTGGTCATGTCAGAGATGGTCAATGATGTCGGTTTATTGTCACTGTCTAATAAAATTGATAGAAAGCTTGATGTTTGGGAAATATATAATTGTGTTAAAATGCCTATGGGAAAATTAACTTGGTGGGTCAGCTTTCAATAATGTCGACTGTACCTTACTTGTACGTCTTCATGAAAATTTAAGGGAAAATGTACGATGCAAATTATTAAATGCACCAGCTAGTTCTGCTACATCTACATCAAACCAGAACAAAGACTTCCCTAATTGGGTTATCGTATAATGTTGCTTGAAGCTATTAAACTTACAATGTATAGTTTTGCCACTAGGTGAAGAGCCAGTTTATGTACTTAGTTAAACTGTAAGGAGTAACTTTTAGACGTAGTGTATCACATCTTCACACGACATTTTATCTGATGATCTATGTTCTGAAAAAATCTTTGTGGCCAGAACAAATACTTTGAATATTGGATACAAAAACCCAGAATCAAATTTAATTTACAACCAAGATAAACTTGACAAAATATCTCTGTTTAACGTTTTCAGATAAAGGTCGACACAAATGAAATATACCGTAAGGATAATAATTTCTTTTAACAAATTGAACATAAAAAAAAACTTTGGAAATGGACAACTGAGGCCGCAGCAAATATTAAGTCCGATCTTAACAATCAGCTTTTACAACGCAATTAAGTATTTTTAACAAAGAAAAACATTCGCAAAAAATATTTCGAATTCCTAGAAGTAAATTATACAGATATTTCAGCGGAGAAATTACTTAGTTTGCCAGTAAAAGCAAGTCTGTCTACAAATTTTAATTAGGTACTTAATTCTGGTCAGGCAAACAATGCTTTTAAGTACTGAGAAAACACATAAAAATGTTATCTTTTCCAACTTAATTAACCCTCTCGTAATGTGGGTAGAACAATGTTTTATGACTAGAAGAGTGCCTAGCTGCTCTTTTAAAAGCAAATAATGGTACCCGTCAATCTATTACTGTCCCTTGAAACTAGTGCTTGTTATTAACACCAATCATTTAAACTCACATTTACATTAACAAAGTTACAAATAGAGAAACATTGTGAGCAAAAAGCAGTGTTTGAAACTGCGTTTGGCAAGCTCGAAATGGATAAAGTTGGACTGTGTTTAAGTACTTTAGTTCGTTGCTCTTTGGCTGAAAACAATACAATGTGTTAAAAATATAGGTACCCAATACAGGTAGGAACCTAAATGTTAGGTCACAAAAGCTATTACAAAATTAAATGCTGTTTTAAAAGTAGGAAACGAATTTGTTTATAATAAATTAACAAAAAAACTATTTTAAATTTACAATTTATCTTTTCACTGTTCTTAACAAATCGACTGTTTGTGGAAAAATACCATAATAATTGTGTGATGTACACACAATTTAATAACCATATAATTTTATGAACCGTATTGTTCTATAAATTTTGAAAGAATCTTAAATAATTTGCTAAGTACGGATTTAATTAAATGTGAATACCCATTTGCATCAGTCGTATTGTTTTCTCATTATTTCTAACACACCTATATTTTCCATTACGCAGTATTTTCACAAAACAAGTCCCACATCACGCTAGAAAACGTAATTACACCCATTAAATAATAGAGTCGATTCAACAAATTGCACCAATTGTCAACTATTTGAAACGCAACAAAATGGCGGTGTCCCCGTTCCCGCCAATTAATCCAACATGGCCGCTTGTTGCTAATAACGTACTATTTGAAATGATGAGCCGTTATTAAACAATTTTGTACTTGAGACACGATATTTTAATGTTCGTGATTTTCCATCATATTTTCGGGAATTTTCGTTATGAGACCCATTTTGCTTTTAATCTTCGCTGTGATGGCGTGGTTTAGCTTGTAATGAAACTACAAGCGACGGAATTTCACGAAAAGCAATTTTCTTTCGAAGCTGTTTAGTATTTTGACATTTTTTGTAGTGGCTAATAAAACCTTGGTTATTAACGTTAGCTCCATTAATTTATAACTGTAGATCTTCTGTTCGGTATTTTGTTTACTCAACATTAATTTATTTTTAAAAATTCCGAAGCTTTTTTCTACATTCTAAAAACTTTCCAGACGTTTTTAATTAACGAAGAGTGGAAGTAAATTTAAGGAACCAAGTGTATTATAAAATGTTTTTTAATATCAATATATCATAGTCCCAGAGCTGCACACCGGCTATAAACCCTTTTCATAAATTTCAATGTATATTCTTAGTACACTGTAAGGCTACAGTGTATTATAATAATAACGTTTATTATGAGCATATCGAGCAGAAAAAAGAGATGATCGACCGTTATCGGTTATGAGATCCAACAATTTGTTTTAAGGGTATGGTCAAACTGGTAAAGGGCTCTCAATTCAAAATTAGTGAAGATTTGTTGAACATTATGAAATTTACTTTTTACGTTACTGCATTTTTTTAACTGCGATAACTTCGGATTGACTTGGTATTCAAAGTTCAAATAATCTTCATATTTAAGGCATGTGTGTAGGGGCCTGCCAAGGCCGGTGCCTGCCCGGGGGTGGAGGATAAATTCGAAAGAGTTACCTCGCCCCCGGGCACTCGAGGCAGGGAGGAACAGGGGTGGGTTTTAGTCAGTAAGAGTCTGACACACCCTTCCGCTCCACCCTAGAGCGGAAGAAGTCATAGGATGATTTCCCACCCCCCAAAAAAAAAAAAAAGGCATGTTATTCCTTTTTCAAAATTAGCTAAACATTTTATTCTTCGAGTTTTGTTTTTTCCCTAATATCGCCATACACAAAACCATGAAATAATTATTTTTCTTATTATAAATTTATATTTTGGATTTCATACAATAATGGTTTCAATAATGGTTTATTTGAACTCATAATCCCAAAACAATCAGAAGTTATCAGCTAAAAATGACCCGTTTTTTTTAAATTGCAATATCATATATAAACACCTAATAATATAATATTTTGTGAATGCGAGTGAGTCTGCAGCAGTAGACAATAGTACAATTTTTGAGAGACGGTACTGGCCACTAAAACAAATATGTTGCAGAAACAAAGAAAAACTTGACAGAAAGAATTACAGTCACAACTATACCAACACACAAAAAAGATTCCAACCGATAGTCTCTTTTCTTTAGCAATCACTATTTATTGTAAGGGACTGTATTTAACAAAAAGAGAATCTGATTAAGCAGTGCACGACGCAATTCTTGTTAATGGCCGTGCCCTGACCAGTTGGAATACACGCAAACTGATGTACAATAATTACTTTATAACTGCGAATGTTGTCAATATAGTAATCGAAGAGTGCTTTTCGATGTGTAATGTTGTGTTGTAGGGGTTTTTTGTGTTTGAATGCGGATTTAAATCTTGTATATGTACGATTCAATATGCAACAAATCGTTTTGCTGCACGGTAATAAATTAAATTCTCAGATATTTTTACCTTTTACCTTGGAATAACTTTAGATGAACTACGCTTAAGCTGAATTAATAAATAAGTCTCAATAATAACTATTAAAAATTAAATCTGCGAAGGTACTTTAATACTATTGATTTGCGTACACTTCAAAGAATTATTTCAATTGACAAATTTGATACAGGTACAATTTATACAAAAACAATTGAACATCTAAACTCTTAAGACCAACTTTACAAAACATCTCTGGTATCTTTTATATCATCGAAAAAGATATCACAAGATACGCAATACTTACGTCGGAATCCGCCCCCTTGTCGGCTCCAGGGCAGGTGAACGTCACGTACTCGTGGCATCTTTTGTGGACCACGAAGCTGCACACTGCGCACGAATAAAATAGCCTTAGAGTGAGATTTTATATTACTCAATCGCGTTAACGTCAATTTGTACTGAAACTGAATAAGCGCCGTCTGGAGACAATACGGTGAAACACAATAAGGTAGTTTCCTAAAACCATCTATTTGGTCCGCCAGTTAGATTGCCAAAAAATATTATACACATATTTTTTATTGCTGTCACTCACGTGTCCGTCTGTCCATCTGTCTGTCCGTCGTCAGTCACAAAATTTTGTTCCGAAGAATTTTTTAACTTCCCATTGACATATGAACTTGAAATTGGGTGATAATGTTTATGGTTACGTATATTTTAACAAAAAATACCAAAATATTGATTTCCCTCATATAGTACGCAACCCTAAATGTATGAAGTCCGACACGTATTTGGCCGGTTTTATTAGTTTGGTAAAGTAAAAAAGTACGTGTCCAATATTTTTTGATAATCTATCTTACGGACTTTAAATAGTATTATTATTTTTGTACCCAGAAGAAATCTCTATTATCCCATAAGATTTGACAATTACGTTAACGCGAGTTAGCATACAAAATTCATGCTAAGGCCTGAGATGACGGTAAAGGAGACAACCCTAGCTCTTAGACTATAAACACTAGAGCGCAGAAAATGTTTGAAAGAATTTTCAAACCCAATTTTTTTGCAGTTTATTGGCATTGAACTCAGCAGTTTTGAGAGCCGTTTAATTAGAGATGCTATCGATTTTAAACCGTAGGGATTTACATCTTGCTATTTTATTGAAGAGTTAGAAAGAGTCTGAGAGTAACAAGGGTTATGTATTGGCACGATTTAACGCTCTCAATAGACTGAAAGATGCATAACGGTCCTAATAAATTATTTAGAAGTAGGTGCTCATAGACCTTCTAATTATATTTTACAATTCTCGATTTTAGCGCTTTTCGATTTCAGTTTTTCTGCTGGCTTTAAGTCTAAGCTCTGTGGTCGCTTTATTGACTGACTATTAAAAATAATATTAGTTTGATGGCATTAAGTATCATTAAGTCGCCTTTTGCAGGCCTTAAACACTTAATTTTTAGGGTTCCGTACCCGAAGGGTAACCAACGGGACCCTATTACAATGCCTCCGCTGTCCGTCTGTCTCTCAACGGGCTGTATCTCACGATCCGTAACAGCTACACAGTTGAAATTTTCACAGAATGTGTATATTTCTCCTGATTTTTAATTTATTTTTATTATTATTATTTGTTGTTACAACGGCTGTAGAAATATACGCCGAGTCAAAATTTCAATTGTCTACCTATTACGGATTATGAGATACAGCCCAAAAACTTGGGCCGTTTTTTTCAGCTCAAATTTATTATTGCAATTCTTACCTTGACACTGGTATCCTTGTTTTCCGAAGCCCCTGTAACAAGATAAAGATGGAAATTAATACAAGAACTCGGGAAATGGTAAACTAATATTATTAAGTACCGATTAGTTGTTTAGGAAACATTGTAGTTGGTTACCAGATAGCTTGACCAAAAACCATGAACTGTACTTATTCGCCTTCGCGGACTCAACCTTTACCCGTCATCACCATCATCATCATTTCAGTCGTCGAAAAGACGTCCACTGCTGGACATAGGCCTCCCCCTTTTCGACCATCTGTTCTGCGAGCAATGTGCGAACCTTCGCCAGTGTGAGCATGTAATCACCATAGCGAGAGGGAATGGGAAGCAGTCTCCTCCTTCTGGAAAGCAGTAATGCTTGCGAAGGAGGAGGCGGAACGCGTGAGAGAGACTCAACTGAGTCGCTTTCACGCTCCCAGCAGCAGCTGCCGCAGGAGACGCCCTGGGCATCGGGAGTCGCGAGACGATCTCTGGCCACCGTAGACGCGGGCTTGCGGACGGCGAGTAATAGGTAGCTCGCCGTCCGATCAGCACCAAGCCCGAGAGTCGACGGCGTGTAGCGTTCTACGCGCGCCTCGAAGGCCATGGCCGATGCCTACCAAAGGCGTGGGATTGAGCTGCTTCAATGATATACATGAGCCATTGTTTTCATATGTACTACTTACTGATGAAAAATTTTTTATATATATATTTTTTTTTAATATTCGTTTTTGACATGAATACTTGTATAGTATTGTATTATATTTTTTATTTTATTTTTTTATTGACATTTTATTATTATTATTATTTTTTTTGACTTGAATACTTTGTTAAGTATTATATTTATTTTTATTTTTTGATTGACATATTATGATTACTATTTTGTTTGACACAAATATTTACTTTGTAAAAGTATTATATTTTTATTTTTTTTTGATTACTTAATTATTGTAAATGTGAGGACTATGTGGGTTATTATTATTATTTTCTCCTCCTTTTTACAGTAATTTTCAACGTTGTCTGACAGTTTGAGTACTTTTGCGGCCTACCCAAATGTCTTTTCTTTGGTATTGTTCGTCATGTCATTGAGCTCCTTAGTGGTTTTTAAGTTGAGCTATTCGACTATTGACAAATGCTTGCACTGACTGGACAGGTCCACTCAAATATGTTTGGTTCTTTCTTCAAAAGACCACTACAGACACTAAGCTGCATGGTCCTCATATAGAATAATGTGAATGCGAGAACTATGTATGTCGTTATATTCATGTAGATTTTATGATTGTCTGGCAGTTTGAGTATTTTTTGCGGCCTACTCAAATGTCCTTACTTTGGTATTGTTCGTCGGTTCGTTGAGCACCTCAGAGTTCTGAGTTGAGCTTCGCGATGACTGACAAATGCTTGCACTGTCTGGACAGGTCCACTCGAATTCGTGTGTTGCTTTCTTCATAAAGCTCATCCCAGACATAAACGTACATGGTTCTCATAGGATCTAACCAGTCCACATTGTATGGATTTGAACACTAAAAGAGACTTTGACCTCTGAGTTTGTTTCGGTGTTTCTTCTCAGGGTAGTCAGCTAGGAAACACCGGCCTCATCTAGCTTAAACTGACAAAAAAACATTGACGTGTAAAAGTGTTCCTTGTAACCTATTTACTGAATAAACATCATTTATCATTTATCATTTATCAAGGGTCGTGGATAAATTTGAAACAGAGTTACCGCGCCTCTGGGCACTCAGGCAGGGAAGGAAAAGGGGTGGGTTTCAGTCAGTAAAAGTCTGACACGCCCTCCCGCTCCACCCAGAGCGAAAGAGGTCATAGGATGATTTCCCCCCCCCCCACCACAAAAAAAGAAAGGCAGTTAACCTTAAGTGCACACAAACACTTCTCAATCGGACTCGTAAATATTGTTTCTTTGTGACCGTACCATCCTTATAATCTAGATCATTCACTGCAAAAGGCAGTCTACAAAGTACGAAACAGGAAGATTAGCTTTGATCAAAATCGTGGTACAGTACAGCTAGAGAGTGGAATTCTCTACCGGAGTCTGTGTTTCCTGTAAGATACAACCTGGGAGTCTTTAAGTCAAGAGTGAATAGGTTACTTCTAGGCAAGCGTGCTCCATCTTCGACCGCATCATCGCTTAACATCAGGTGAGATAGTGGTCAAACGCGAGCCTATCAAACATAAAAAAAAAAAAAAAAAAAAAAAAAACAGTAGCTACATTACTGGGATTCCGGTTTCCATTGGATTGTCGACAAGGCTGAATGAAACAAGGAACAGTGCTCGCATATTGGACGTTTGCAGTAATAGAGCTATAGACGTAACATCTGGCTTTGGGGGACACTGATGTAGTCTGTGCTGCTGGATGAGCCAGTAGCAGAGTTTAGCTGACTAGGTAGGTAGGTACTTAAAGTTAGGGAAATAAATTGTTTATCACCTTAAGGTTGAATGTTGCACGTTATAAAAACAAGGTTAATTTTTCGACTTGACAGTTTGACACTTTCAGTCTTAGTGAAGTTTCCAGTTTACTGGGGATTTTTTTTTTTGTTTGAACTAGACGGATTGTTGTCTAGGGTGTTCTCTTGTGTTTATTTTTGTACAATCTAATGTATAAAAATCTCGTGTCACGGTGTTTGTGGTTGCACTCCTCCGAAACGGCTCGACCGATTTTAATGATTGATAAAGTGAAAACTTCTTTAGGCTCGTTGGGCATTTTTGAGATGGGGAAAAACAATTGAACTCGCGCTACACCGACACAGCTACGAGATCGGCTACGAGTGCTACGACGAGTAGCACTCGTTGTGGATCTCGTAGCGGATTGAAGTAAAAACTTTTTTAAGTGCGCTGGGCATTTTTGTTCAAGTTTTCACTTCTGTCGGCACTCCCGGAGTGCCACTGTTTTTTTTTGTGTATTTGGTAGCTATGAGAATAGGTTGTACAGTATTTATCACTCTCCTACCCCCACCCCCCATTATTTAACGTACGTTTGCTGGGTCAGGTAGTATTTTATATTGTAGCGACATCTATGACGCCGCACACGAACTAAAAATAGCAAGAATTCTACATCGCGCAAGCAGAGTTCTCCGCGCGATTTGAACATATACAACAGTCCGAAATCAACCATTGGGCAGTTGCCCGGACCAGACACAACACCCGTCTGGTCGGAGGATCCTCCCTTTTCAATGGAGGTTGTGGAACTTTACACCCTGTTCCGCATACCTCCAAACTGGTGACCCTCGAGCATGAACGTCAGCGCAGCCTTCGTGCAGCTACTTCAGCGTTACGTCATCATCATCGCTTCCTTCAAGCTCTTGAGCAACGAGTCATACAGCCAGCCAGTACCAACGGCTTCTACGGGTATCCTGACCACCAGCATGCAGCGGATGCGCATTCCTGGTCAGCATCCTCAGCCTCTTTCATCACCATCAACCTCATCAGCGATCTTGGCGCAGCGAACAGCACCTTCGGCCGGTCGAAGAACCTCTCCTGGTCGACGCCAGCAGTCAAGCCACTACGTCGCACAGCAGCGCGAAATCCACACTGGTGGCGCAGGCGGCGGTACTCGGCCGGCGGGCAGTCTCCCGTTGGCTATCAATTCGCGCACGCGCATAATTATTTAGTTTTATATTCTTCCTTGCTCGCTATTGCTTTTCATCTGTATTGTGTTTTGTATTTGATAGTTTAGTGTTTTAGTAATAATAAAATCAGTTTCGTAAAGTAGTAAATAAATCACTTCATTTTTGTTGCGGCCTTTCTTAAGTAGTGCACAGCATAATCACCTTTCCGTCTATAAACATAACGCTCATTATCGCTTGCATCGCTTGGCATCTTACCCTACAGTACCTGGTGAAATTCCGGGATAGTTACAGCTGCTGCTTACATACCTCTTCAATATGATACAACAAATAACACTAAAATTAATCTTTTTCTCAAAACAGCATCATAATTGGTTATTAAATGAAGCAACAATGAACATTTTAAATATTGCTATTATAAGGAAGAGTGGGGTGCGGAGTGAGAACACATCTCACTATCTCTTTTGTACGCGCGTAACCTAATGGCGGTGACGTCATACGTCAGTTTGTGCATCCTTTTTCTGTTACTTGACAGTTTTCCCTTCCACAAGATTTGAAAGGTTCCTAATTTAAACTATTTTGAACGGATTTGAACAATAGGGGAGTTTACAAAAAAAAATCTAATTGAACACGTACTCGTATTTCTTGCATTACCAAACCAAAAAAAAATGACAAAGAAAAACGCTTCCAAGTTCAAGAGTTGGGGCTCTTTATGTCACTTTTTTTTTTTTGGGGGTGGGAAATCATCCAATGACTTCTTCCGCTCTAGAGTGGAGCGGAAGGGCGTGTCAGACTCTTACTGACTAAAACCCACCCCTGCCCTGAATGCCCAGGGGCGAGGTAACTCTTTCGAATTTATCCTCAACCCCCGGGCAGGCATCGGCCACGACGGGCCCCGTCGTGTTTGCTGACAAAATGTCACTTTGTTGGTAAAAAGTGTCGCGCAGCGTGACGTCAAACGAAACAGTGAACAGAAGACTTACATTGATTGAATACGAGGCTTTTAGCATTCATGTATGTTTACGTTATTTAATCCATTTTTCTGTAATGTGCGTTAGATCTGTGCAGAATAAATTACTTTTCTTTCTTTTCTTTCTAAATTTCAACGCACTGTATCGCACTCAATTTTCATTTACGTGACAAAAGAAAAAATACTTGTCCAATATTATTTGGTTATTTAAATGACGGACTAGTAAGATTTTTTTTAGTAAACTACCCTATTTCTTCTATTTTCGATATTGGATAAAGTTACTTTTTTAATACAAATAATTAAAAAATAGATTCAAATACCCTATTAATAATCTCTCACTTCACCTAAGTCATCAGTCTTGTTAAAGATCTTTATCTTCCATCGTTTCAAGGTACCGAACAACATTAAAAACTAACAGATATTTTATTTCCACAGCACCAGTTTCACGTTCTGAAATTCATTCCATAAAGTAAAATGGCGTGGACTCGCAGTAAATTGGCAGCATAAAGTGGTGGTAATTGGTTTGGAAATTGAGAGCGTGGGACGAACGAATTGCAGTATTTATAATTCCTTACAATTCTTAGATATAGCTACAATTTAGACCCTATATCCTTTATATATATTACCCTATGGTCATTGGTTCGATTACGATAAGGATCTAAATTGTAGCATCCAAGTTTTAACAGAAGCACAGATAATATAATACTAGCGTACAGATGCCTCATCCCATACAAAGAAACAGTACCGCCGTAACTACGGGTTTTCGTCTGGCACAAGTAACTTTTGGTCTTCGTTCGGGCCCGTCCTCTAAACCTCGCTAGATGGTGTTAGCAGCGACGGCTTGCAAGCTGAATGAGTTTACTTAAAGTCTTACTAATATTTTCTCACACATTGAGGAATTATTTTAGCACTTCATAGCAGTTTTACTGTTTCAAAATGTACCACTATTCAAATTTTAAAGAGGCGAATGGATAAACTCTAAAACTTCAAACAGCGCCATCTATTGGTACAAGAAATATAGATGTCTAAGGATTCGTTCCAATAATCGTCTAAATTTGAATTACAAGCCAAATATTCCACGATTTTATGCTTGGGGCAGTCTATTAAATAAGAAAATACATTGCTCGTTACGAAAATAAATTACATTTTGAGTTATAATAATAATAAGCCTTTTTATTTCCAAGACAGTAACAAAAGAAAAGAAATAAATAGAATTGGTACTTAAATTTAAAAAAAAAAAAAAGTTTGTGTCATGGCCCCTTACGGAAGCCGGAAGCCCTAAAGAAGGGGTATAGGCCACCTCCAATTCCCTCCATTTTATCTGGTGTTCGCCGCTTGCTATTTTTAATATGTCGTCGATCCAGCGAGCTTGTGGTCTGCCTTTTGCTTTTTTATTTCCATGGCCTATCCACTTTGTTACTCGGTTAACCCATCTTTCTTGTGGATAGCGGGCAATGTGTCCGGCCCATTTCCACTTCAATCGCCGTGCGTGTGTTACTTCGTCTATCACTCTTGTCTTGTCTTGTGTCTGATTTTGTTGCTATTTTGTTTGTCCATGAGCTTGATGCCAAGGATGCTCCTCTCCGTAGCTCGCATTTTGAGACACGTACAAAAAAACAGCGTTGAATTACATATAAATCAAGGGAAATTAACGGTGATTTTATTTATTTCTTACTTACTTCGCTCGAGTACAACATTCGAGTTATACACTTAAACCTTCCTCATTAATCAATCTGTCTATTGGTGAAAACCGCATGAAAATCCGTTCAGTATTTTTTGAGTTTAAGACGCGGCGGGAACTTTGTTTTATAATAATTATGTAGTGATCTCGGAATCTATTGATAGTAGAAAAATACTGCATATACATAAAAAAACGATAAAGAATTTTTGGCTGATTACCGAGATAAAAAAAAAACCCGCCAAATGTCAAATAACGGCACTGTAAAGATGGCAGAGCACCTACTTAAGACTTTAAAGTTAAGTATTGGCAAATTCTACTTTAGCCTGAAAACCTGTCAAAGTTTGACACCATTGAAGTAGGGTTTGACACTTGTTTTTAGGGTTCCGTACCCGAAGGGTTCAAAAGGAGCCCTATTGCTGTCACTCACTTTTCCGTCTGTTCGTCTGTTTGTCCGTCGTATATCACACAGGTTTTACAGTCAAACGGTTTTCCAACCGAGCATTGGGTAGCTCGCCGTCCGATCAGCACCAGGCCCGTGAGTCGACGGCGCGTAGTGTTCCACGCGCGCCTTTAAGAGATGTTGTTAGCCACCACTGACGGGGCCCATCGTGGCCGGTGCCTGCATGTCTAGGGGTAGCGGATAAATTCTGAAAATGAGATACCGCACCTCTGGACACTCAGGCAGGGAAGGAACAGGAGTGGGTTTTAGTCAGTAAGAGTCTGACACGCCCTCCCGCTCCACCCAGAGCGGGAGAAGTCATTGGATGTTTTCCCAACCCCCCACCAAAAAAAACCCATAATATTAATAATTTCACAGACATTGAAATTTTCTCATAAATAAAAGTAACAATCATTAATATGTAAATGTAATTGTAATATTATTTAAATCTGAGCACTCGCACGAAACTTTAGGAAAGATTTTGATATCATAATGTTTGAAGGATGGTTTCCTAAACACACAGGCCAAGCAAACAATTAGCGACCGAGCGACGTGAGTGAGTGAGTGAACGAAAGACAACAAATAATGAACGGGACTCTACGGATAGTAGATATACAGGGTGGAAACTTTCAGCGGGGCAGTAAGGGGAACTACCTTAACCGGTGTAACTACATGAAAAGGGTCCTAGGAGACTATCCATAATTTTTCTTGAATTTTGATCCCCCATTCACAGATTTTCAATAATAAGCAAGGCACAGTAACAGTTAGCAAGAAAATGGCCATTTTACACAATTTTTTTTTTGATGCCAATCAATTCTTTTTTTAATAGTGATCAAAAACTTCTATGGGACCAATCCAGTTTGGAGTACTAAAATAGTCAGAAATTGTAAAAAAAAATCCCACGGGTACATTTTTTATGAAACTTATAGGTAGGTACACAATTTTTTTTTTTATATCAATGGATCCTGTTTTAATTATATATATTTAATTTTTGATCAGTATTAAATACTGATCAAAAATTCCTATCGGACCAACCATTGTCAGAGTACTAAAAAAGTCTGAAATCGCAAAGAAAACTTATGGGGAATCACAATTTCACAAAAAAATATGGATAGTCTCCTAAGACCCTTTTCGTGTAGTTGCAACGGGTTAGGAAGTTCCCTTTACTGCCTCGCTGAAAGTTTCCACCCTGTATAGGAAGGCAAACTAGTGATGTATGAGAATATTTGGAGGAATGGCAAGAGAGATTTTTGAAGTGAAACTTCCAATGCGACTTCCAACAAGGTTGCGTTAAACGTTTAACGCTACCATGGAGGGAGTATGAAAGCACTGTTGCGTTAAACGTTCAACGCTCCTGGGGAGGGGGAATAGGAAGAGACAGAGCGAGAGCATTTCGTATCTTACTTTAGTTATCATAATCCCATTGTAAATGTTGTAGATTTGAATATTTCTCCACTCGAAAATGATAATTAAAAGATGCGATCAATTGTGAATAAAGCAATGCAATGTTAATAAAGTTTATCTTAAAGAAACAATATGATTTCACTAAAAACCAATTTCTGCCCCTTCCTATTTTCATTTCCACATTACGAAGTTTCACTTCTTCCGCGCGGAGGGACTCCACGCACAATTTTTTTTTTATTATAGGCTCGCGTTTGACCACTATCTCACCTGATGGCAAGCGATGATGTGGTCGAAGGAGCACGCTTGCCTAGAAGTATAACCTACACTCAAGACTTAAATATTAGATTATGAAATTCGTGGGTACTTCGCCATTAATGGTTTGGGCGCAAGCTACATCATCGTCCCATTGGACAAAAAAAAACAAAATATTCTCTGAACTAGATCGACACGATAGGCCTCGATGGCTCGGTGCGTTGTGTTCCACGCGCGCCTCAAAGACATGTCAGCAACACAGGACGGGGCCCGTCATGGCCGATGCCTGCCTCCGGGGGGTCGCACATAAATTTGAAACAGAGTAATCGCGCCCCCTGGGCACTCAGGCAACTGTAGGCACAGGGGTGGGTTTCAGTCAGTAAAAGTATGAAACGCCCTCCAGCTCCACCCAGAGCGGGAGAAGTCATTGGATGATTTCCCACACCACAAAAAAAAAAAATAAAGGCCTCGATGGCTCAGCCAGCCAGACACGGGAGGGGTTTAATTACCTATAACCAAACTCACCAAAAATTCGCTCTATAAAGCTGTAAGTCTTAGTACAATGATCGATGAGCTATATCTGGCAAGTTTTTTTTCAGCCTTGTCTGCCCCGCTGCTGTGTAAAAGCCTCCTTTCTACTTTCCATTCCTCCCGGTGTTTACTCGACTCCCCCAGAAAGAGGTTACTGTTTTGGGCAAGTGTGGACCAATCCTGTCGATAGGTGTCAAGCTCGTCCCACCATCTGTTAGTAAAGGGTCTAATAAATAGCGCAAGAGAAAAAAAAAATTGTGAAGTTCGTAATACAAGTAAATGAAATAATGAATATTGTAAGTTAAAATAGAACAACAAGTACGTATTTCAGCTAATTTCACGACGATCACACTGTTTACTTCGCCGCATAGCAAGAATACCACGCGCATGTGCTTGGGATCTACTGACTCACTCTCTTTCTCTCTCCTATTTTCTACCTTTGTGTATCTTTCTTTCTCTCTCCCTCTTGCGTTGGAATATTTGACGCTACTCGTTGCTAACGCTCGCGCTGGCCTGTAACAGGTATGCTACGCGCATGCGTTCGAGTGCCACGCATTCACTCTCGCTCTGTCTCTTTCTATTCAACCTGCCCAGGAGCGTTGAACGTTTAACGCAACAGTGCTCTCATACCCCCTCCATGGTAGCGTTAAACGTTTAACGCAACCTTGTTGGAAGTCGCATTAGAAGTTTCACATCAAAAAATATTCACGACAAACTAAACAAGTCACATCCAGTATTTCACAGCTCGAGTGTACCTCATTGAATAGGATGCGCATCGGAATTGAATCGTTCGTCCGCTCAGACTGTTACTTCAATTACTGCGACTGTACGCGGCTGTACACCTGCGAGGATATTTTATTGAAAACAGTGAATGGTCGAACTGGCCATTAACGGTGTTAAGTTCGGTAATAGCAATGGGATTTGAAATTGGAATAATTATGCTTTGGCAAAGATAGTTCTTAATAATTCCATAGTTATATAGTTCATAGTATTTCTATATTTTGGCTTTCAGTTGTTAGACTCAGCAGCTCTCTGTCGCTTTTTTTTTTTTTTTGGGGATAGGTAATCATCCAATGAGATGTCATTATTGATGTCACCCCCTCTGAGTGGAGCGGGAGGGCGTGTCCAGACTATTACTGACTAAAACCCACCCCTGTTCCTTCCCTGCCATGAGTGCTCAGGGGCGCGGTAATAACTCTGTTTTGGATTTATTCACAAACCCTGGGCAGGCATGGGCCATGACGGGCCCCGTCATGATTACTGACAACTCTTTGAGGCATGCGAGGAACACTCGACTCTCTGGCCTGGTGGTGATCGGACGGCGAGCTACCCACTACTCGCCGTCCGCAGGCCCGGGTCTCCACGCGGGGCCGGTTCTCTATGTCGCTTAAAAGTCGGTTTGAGACAGTCTCATTTAGTAAAAAACTACTATTTACAAGATCAGTATAATTTTGTTCCTGAAACGAGATGACGCAGATGCGTTTTTCTTTTGTCAGTAAAAGAAAAACGTATCTGCGTCACCTTTTTTTCGTAAACTAGACCTTTTTCACTCTATTCGTTGATAGAAATAAATTAAATAAACCAATTTTTGAATAAACTAGGCAACTGTGTAGCCAATAATAGTTTTGGAACGCACTAATTTACCAACCGGTTCATTAGTTGAAGTTATATGAAACAAATTTACTTGTTGAGTGGTCGCTAAAGTCAATATAAATCGTTCTACTTGATTCGAAAAAGCCGTACAGCAGTGCTGCCATCTGCTTTAGTTACTCTTTATTGCAATCGTCTACCCGGTCTTTCTTCAATTAGTGCTAACCTACACCTGCGTCCTTTGTTTTAATGGACGCAGAGTAAATGGTCCTATCAGCCACTGGCTAATGGTAGAAAATAAAATTGGATTTCTCTTTTCTATTCACTTTTATTTTTTGTTGCGATTTTTTGCTGGATTAGAGTCGAATTGAAATGCTTTTTTATGGTGCATTTTATAGTGTCTTTATTTTATTTTATTGAACAACAGTGACCGAGGGCGTTTGGGAAAGATATGATGACTCGAGAAAATAAATTTTTATTTTGTCTTTTAAATGCCGATTCAGCATGGATAAATTCGAAACCGAGTTACCGCGCCCCTGGGCACGGGAAGGAACAGGGGTGGGTTATAGTCAGTAAGAGTCTGACACGTTCCACCTAGAGCGGGAGATGTCATTGGATGATTTCCTAACGCTCCAAAAAAAAAGCATCAGGTCTCCAATTTGGCCAACTAATAATAATAATAATAAACCGCCAATGGCCTGATGGCTAAAAGCTTCGACGATCACCTGTCGAAGCTGTCGTTGCGCGGTTGGATCAAGGGTCTGATTCAGAAGGCAGTACTCCTTGATACGGCTCGCATTATGAGGAGGTTCCTGTCTCTGGAGCCCTAACCACCGGTAGCTTGGACCCCGCTCCCGATACCGGTGGACTACTATTTTTATATTTTTAAATGTTTTTTTATATGTTTTCTTTTAAAAATATTTAAAAATGTAAATAATATGTGTAAAAATAAATATACGAAATAATAATAAAAAAAAAAAATGAAAAAGGCCATGTATTTGAAATTGAAATCAACCTTTTATGACTATTTGAACCTACTGAACTTGAACCTCCAAGTATGTACACACTACACAGTTACCACAATTACAAAGTTAATAATTCTGAGTGCCCAGTACCTTTGGAACAACTTTCGCGAAAGTTCTACCATGAATAATATAGAGTAGGGTATTCGGAACTACTAGCAAATCTAGGCGAAGGTAGTGCGTACATACGGCCAACGTTAGGTAAGTGCTAAACGAATACATTAGTGAATTATTTATTGTGCCAAAGTAACTAGATCGGGCTAGCTTTAACGGCATCCAGGGGGCTTTCGTGCAGAGGTTTGATGGCCAGTACTTAAAACATTCCTCTGTGGGTCATTCACTAAGCAATCTATTAGTCATGGATAAACAACCTTTTTATTAAACTTGAAAAAACTTTTTTACAAAAAAATACAACCGACTACCATAAAAACACAAAAAAATCGGTGTTTCTAGTTTTGGTTCTTCGTTATTTGACAACGACTTCCGAAATTTAAGTTATTTTGCATTTTTTTGTTTTTTAGGGAAGTTGGTTGTATATATTTTTTTTTTTTGTAAAAGTCTTTTTTATTTTTCACATTTTAGTTGTCGTACCCCATAACTAAAACTAAATAGTTAAGTTATGCCCGAATTAATAGCCCCAAAAAAATAAATTTTTAACACAATTGGTGAAATTAGGGTGTATCAGGATGAACTGTACAAATCTGCACTTGTAATGATGTAATCAAAACTTTTAATACTTTAAATGTTAAAAAGACTGCAGATCTATGGGGTAATTCTGTTGACGTTGCTAGGTCTATTATAGACATTGTAGCACCTACTTTAGCAGTAATCTTTAATAATTGTATAGATTGTGGTGAGTTTCCTGATCTAATGAAATATAGTAAAATTATACCATTGTTTAAATCGGGTAGTACATCAGACCCTACTAATTATAGACCTATATCAGTGCTACCTACTTTTAGTAAAATTTTTGAGAAAATTATTTTAGATCAAATTCAAAGATATTTTAATAAACACAAATTATTACACAACAAACAGTTTGGTTTCACAAAGGGTCGTTCAACAACTGATGCTGGTGTTGAACTTTTGGGACACATTTATAATGCATGGGAAGATAAATGCGATGCGTTGGGCATTTTTTGCGATTTGTCTAAGGCTTTCGATTGCGTTCTCCATGATACATTGATCAGGAAGCTGCACTACTACGGAGTCCGGGGCGCCTCTCTGGATCTTCTTACTTCATACTTGGGTAATAGGATTCAGAGAGTTGATGTGAACGGCAAAAGGTCTTCCGGGTCTGTAGTCAGAATGGGGGTTCCTCAAGGCTCAATTCTGGGTCCTTTTTTGTTTCTAATCTATATCAACGACTTGCCTTACCTCATAAAGGATAAACATGATATAGTGCTGTTTGCAGATGACACTTCACTTTTATTTAAACTCAAACGTCAGCAGGTGGTTGTTGATAATGTAAATAATGCTCTTTCAACTGTAGTTAACTGGTTTAATGTCAATAATCTTCTCCTTAACGAGAAAAAAACAAAATGCATAAAGTTCACATTACCCAATGTAATACAAGTGAACACTAGTGTGTCAATAAAGGGTGAAGAGTTGAAACCCGAGGATTCCACAGTGTTCTTAGGTTTAACTTTGGATGCGCAGCTTCAGTGGAGCCCCCATATAGATAAACTGTCCAAAAAACTTAGCTCTGCAGCATACGCCGTAAGGAAAATTCGTGGTTTAACTGATTTAGAGACAGCTCGTTTAGTATACTTTAGTTATTTTCATAGTGTGATGTCGTACGGCATTCTGTTGTGGGGAAATGCCGCCGATATTCAGACAATTTTTGTTTTACAGAAAAGGGCTATTCGTGCAATTTATAAATTAAGTCCCAGACACTCCCTCAGAGACAAATTTAAAGAGATTAATATTATGACTGTTCCCTCTCAATATATTTATGAGAATCTCATGTATGCACATAAAAATATTAATCTGTTTAAAAGATACAGTGATATCCATAGCATAAATACTAGGAACAAACACAAATTTATTGTACCAAAAACCAGGCTCAAGAAAAAAATAGGTGGTTCGTTTAGATGTCAATGTATACGTTTCTATAATAAACTTCCTAGCCAAATTCAAGAACTAAGCATAAATAAATTTAAATCATTTATTAAACGTAAGCTATGCCAGAAAGCTTTTTACACAATTAATGACTTTCTTGAGGACAAAAAGGCGTGGGATTGAGCTGCTTCAATGATATACATGAGCCATTGTTTTCATATGTACTACTTACTGATGAAAAATTTTTTATATATATATTTTTTTTTTTAATATTCGTTTTTGACATGAATACTTGTATAGTATTGCATTATATTTTTTTATTTTATTTTTTTATTGACATTTTATTATTATTATTTTTTTTTTTGACTTGAATACTTTGTTAAGTATTATATTTATTTTTATTTTTTGATTGACATATTATGATTACTATTTTGTTTGACACAAATATTTACTTTGTAAAGTATTATATTTTTATTTTTTTTTGATTACTTAATTATTGTAAATGTGAGGACTATGTGGGTTATTATTATTATTTTCTCCTCCTTTTTACAGTAATTTTCAACGTTGTCTGACAGTTTGAGTACTTTTGCGGCCTACCCAAATGTCTTTTCTTTGGTATTGTTCGTCATGTCATTGAGCTCCTTAGTGGTTTTTAAGTTGAGCTATTCGACTATTGACAAATGCTTGCACTGACTGGACAGGTCCACTCAAATATGTTTGGTTCTTTCTTCAAAAGACCACTTCAGACACTAAGCTGCATGGTCCTCATATAGAATAATGTGAATGCGAGAACTATGTATGTCGTTATATTCATGTAGATTTTATGATTGTCTGGCAGTTTGAGTATTTTTTGCGGCCTACTCAAATGTCCTTACTTTGGTATTGTTCGTCGGTTCGTTGAGCACCTCAGAGTTCTGAGTTGAGCTTCGCGATGACTGACAAATGCTTGCACTGTCTGGACAGGTCCACTCGAATTCGTGTGTTGCTTTCTTCATAAAGCTCATCCCAGACATAAACGTACATGGTTCTCATAGGATCTAACCAGTCCACATTGTATGGATTTGAACACTAAAAGAGACTTTGACCTCTGAGTTTGTTTCGGTGTTTCTTCTCAGGGTAGTCAGCTAGGAAACACCGGCCTCATCTAGCTTAAACTGACAAAAAAACATTGACGTGTAAAAGTGTTCCTTGTAACCTATTTACTGAATAAACATCATTTATCATTTGCATACTCCTTCAGAGCGTATCAGCGTGATGTTATGTTATTAAGTGGTGTGAACAATAAACAGACATACGATTGCAGCAATTCCGGGCGGTTTGCTATAATTTATTGAAGAGTTTCTTTGTCTGTCTCCGAAACTCATCAACAGATCTATATGAAATTCAAATGGGACTGTTTCGAAATAAACCCCTTTCGAAAAAAAAAGAATTTTGCAAATCCGTTTATATATGACTAGCGACCAGCCCGAGCTTCGCTCGGGTACAAATTATACATATAAACCTTCCTCTTCAATCACTCTATCTTTTTTTTTTTATGTTTGATAGGCTCGCGTTTGACCACTATCTCACCTGATGGTAAGCGATGATGTGGTCGAAGATGGAGCACGCTTGCCTAGAAATAACCTATTCACTCTTGACTTAAAGACTCCCAGGTTGTATCTTACAGGAAACACAGACTCCGGTAGAGAATTCCACTCTCTAGCTGTACGTGCAATGAATGTTTTCTCAAAACGCTTTGTGCGTATGGATGGGATGTCCACCATGAACCGGTGGCACTTCGCCGTACGTCTTGTGGTCCTTAGATGAAACGGGCTTGGCGGAATCAAATCATGCAATTCCGTCGCACACTCCCCAAAATGCAATCGATAGAAAACCGACAGGCTAGCAACTCGGCGTCTATGTTCAAGACTTTGGAGTTTTGACTCAACGAGTCTATCATTGCCGATGATCCTCTTGGCTCGTTATCTATTAAAAAAACCGCATCAAAATCCGTTGCGTAGTTTTAAAGATTTAAGCATACATAGGGATATAGGGACAGAGAAAGCGACTTTGTTTTATACTATGTAGTGAAGAAACAAAACCAGAAACTCCCGACTTTATTTTGTACTTTTTTTTTAATGTTACACATCATATGCGACTACTTACTGTAAGGCTCGTTAATTTTTTTTTATATATGGCCCAAATTCTGTAAGTTTTCCCGCGGCTTCGCTACCTTGGCACATCATGCCACAGGAACTATTTATTAATATTATTTATTTATTAAACACTTTATGCACATACAAGTACAGAGGCGGACAAAACAATCTCTGAGAGATAGTGTAGTTTTTTTTTCATTGAACCATTTCATCATCATTCATCAATTTTACGCCTAAGTCAATAATATCAGTTGAGAAGCCAAGATTATTTCTTTGAATTAAAAACTTTCTGTTATTCGGTTAAAAAAATTGGTGGTCTAATGTAAAAACTTTGAAAACAAAGGTGCTAGGGATAATTTTATTTCTTAGTAATTCGGCGGTTTCGACTATGCTGCCAGTGTCACGTTGGGAATGGTGTGACTTGTTATGGCGGCTGGTGTTACGAATCTAGCTAAAAAATATAGTGAACATTTTTCAAATACCGTTTATCCGACTTTAACTATACCCAGTTTTGATGCCATTATAATATAATGAGAATCGTTTCCTCGAGTTCTTTATTTTAATACCACACATGATCATGTCACAAAATATACGAATAAGTACACTTACCTAATGGCGGTCGCCATTTTGTTTTGAAGTGAAACCTCTTTAGGCGCGTTGGGCATTTTTGAGATGGGAAAAAACTATTGAACTCGCGCGACACCGACCCGCTACGAATGCATCGCGTAGCGGATTGAAGTGAAAACTTCTTTGGGCGCGTTGGGCATTTTTGAGATGGGGAAAACAATTGAACTCGCCACCGACACCGACACCGACACCGACGCCGACGCCGACAACGACACCGACACAATCACCGACACCGACACCGCGCGATTGAAGTGAAAACTTCTTTAGGCGCGTTGGGCATTTTTTTCAAGTTTCCACTTCTGTCGGCACTCCCGGCGTGCCACTCTTTTTTTATTTCTCTGCAATATCAATCTAATGGTATTTACCTCGTTTGTAAAAATCCATCCAGTCGCTTAGGCTACAGTCTCATATCATATCATATAAACTTATTTGGTACCTATTTTTCAATTCAATAACGTTCACAAGATGCAATAAACGTGAGAAATGTCCCAACTGTTGATATAATTACTTTACGTAGGTATAACATTTATATACTCTAAAACTTATTTCGTATAACGTTATTGAATATAACGTTTATTTAATCGAAAGTCATTAGGTCTATCGTTTAAAACATATATTGATACCATCAATATGGTTAACACCCAGATTCCGAGCAATCCGACTCGAATAGGTTAAGTTAGAAGCCAGATCTCCTCTATTGTTGGTGAATCATTTGGGTTAGGTTATGTTAGAACAGTGACCATTAAGAGGGAACAGGGGCTGCGATTCTCCATACAAATGTATTCTCCTTTTTTCTTCCTGAATAATGCCACTAGCAATCATTTTTTTTTCATAAAGTCAAGGTCTGCTGTTGACACGTCCCTGTCATTTTCTTTTTTTCAGCTACTAATAAGTAAAGAAATTATGACCCTCCAAAAATGCCAAAAATGACCCTATTTGTACCGTCGTTCTTAAAAGACTACCAGACAAATTAGAAAAGTTTTAACATAAAACATTTAACGCGTCAGGCCCCGCGCGTCGACATAACAATAGGTTTTTAATTGTGTCTGCTAATGAGGGACTTGACGCGACTTAATGACCTAGACATACTCTTTCTTAAAAAATTGTTGCCAAAAACATTTTTTATTTTTATTTAAAATAACGTTGCCCCACACTAGGAATTACTCCTGTATCGTGGGTGCGTTCACAAACATGTATACTCACATACACAAGACACCCGGAACAACTATCTGTAGGTCATACAAATATTTTTTCCGTGCGGGGATCGAACCCGCGACACGCAGCGCAGCAGCCGAACGCTCAACCACTGCGTCAACCGTGTCGTCAAATTAATAAAGAAAATGGAATCGGCTCAGTTTTCGAGGAAAAAAAAAATGAATACGAAACGTCGATCTCGTCAAAAATTTTGTTCAGTTGTTATACGAGTATCTTGTAAATATTAGAGATTTTGTAATTATATCATGAATTAATTACCCCTACAGGGCGTGCCAAAGATATACACATATCTAAATACATAAATACTCTCGAAAAACATGACCCTTTTTTTGTGGCAATCGAGTTTTACCAAAAAAACAAAAAACACACGACACGATTGGCGCAGTGGTTGAGTGTTCGGCTACTATGCTGCGTGTTGCGGGTTCGATTCCCGCACGGAACAAATATTTGTATGGCTTTCAGATAGTTGTTCCGGGTCTGGGTGGCTTGTGTATGTGAGTTTACATGTTTGTGAACGCACCCACGATAAAGGAGTATAATTCCTTTTTTTTTTTTGGGTGGTTGGAAATCATCCAATGACTTCTCCCGCTCTGGGTGGAGCGGGAGAGGCGTGTCAGACTCTTACTGACTAAAACCCACCCCTGTTCCTCCCTGCCCTGAATGCCCAGGGGCGAGGTAACTCTTTCGAATTTATCCTCAACCCCCGGGCAGGCATCGGCCATGACGGGCCCCGTCCTGTTTGCTGACAACTCTTTGAGGCGCGCGTGGAACACTACGCGCCGTCGACTCTCGGGCCTGGTGCTGATCGGACGGCGAGCTACCCATTACTCGCCGTCCGCAGGCCTGGTTAGGAGTATAATTTCTAGTGTGGAGCAACGTTTTAAAAAAAAAAAATAAAAAAAAAGGAAAGAAAGAAAGAATTTAGTTCCTTATTTCGCCCTTTACAGATAAAGAGTACCTACCATAGATTAACGTTTTCCGTTTTCATAACCACAACGATATTGGTATCATTTAATGGGAGGCAATATCCCGGCCATCGCGAGAAATTACATTATCATATTCGTATTTCAACGTCCAGGGGTATTAACCTTTATTACACAGTTGATTCGGGAGTTTTATATCTTTAATACATTATAGGGGGATAAGTGGCTTTTCAATTAAAATTCTGTTTATACGCACAATATTTTATTTATTTAACAAAACTTATGCAGCGTTGGAAGGCCTGACAAGGTGGACCGATGACCTGGTGAGGGTCGCGGGTGGGAGCCACCAGGACTGGTTGTTGTGGTGATACTTGGGGAAGGCCTATGTCCAGCAGTGGACGTCTTTCGGGTGAAATGATGATGATCAAGTAAACGACTTAGAACCGATTTCACCACTAATAAAAACTAAACTAGTTTAACTTAGTTTAAATTCTAAACGCCCAGTTTTCGGTGAAACGCAAAATGAAGCTCTAATCTCGATTAAACGCATGAACTGAGTTTAGTTTAAACTAATCGCGATTAGTTTCATTGGTGAAATCGGCCCTTAATGCTTTAGGCATTTTTACGAAACAACCATAGGAAGATACATTTTCTAAATTCTTAAAAACGAAATCTGCTCAGTACGTTGTATACCAAAATGAGATATCGAGATGTGCCCTATAAGTAGTTTCTTGGCATTTATTAACGAATTAAAGTAGTCCTAACCTAGTCTATGAAGCTGAATTTGCTAATAAACCAAGATTTTTGAGAGAATTTGAAATCGCTGACTAACTCTCCGATATAATGAATTTAAGGTTCCTAAGGCAGAGGCCGTACAGATTCACCGCCTTATTTGTAAAATTCGCTAAAAATATGTTTAATTTAAATACTGATTAGCGAATTCTAAATTCAAATTCTACATGGACACGTTGTAAGGATGCCTGAAAAGGTGGCTAGGCGCATCTTCTTTTCTGAGCTCAAGGATGGCAAGCGGAAACAAGGCGGCCAGTTCCTCAGATATAAGGACGTTCAGAAAAGACATGAAGAGATGCAATATACACCCCTCTCGCTAGGAGGAGTTGGCAAATGATAGACCTGGTTGGAGACGTTCGAAGAAACAAAACGTCTATATCTTTGATGACCAGCGGAAGACAGCTCTCGACACCAGGCGAGAGATCATCTAAAAAAAAAAGTGTGTATGTACCTATGTACGCACGTAAGAAGTTATCCTTCTTTGGCGTAACAAGATAAAAAACCAAACTGTCACAAAGTTTACAAAAGGAAAACAATCATTCATCATGAACATAGCTAACTTCAGGGTGTCGGTTCAACTTACTTAAAAATATTGGACGCTACTCTTTGCTAACGCTCGCGCTGGCCTGTAACAGGTATACTACGCGCATGCGTTCGAGTGCCACGCATTCACTCCCGCTCTGTCTGTTCCTATTCCCCCTCCCCAGGAGCGTTGAACGTTTAACGCAACAGTGCTTTCATACCCCCTCCATGATAGCGTTAAACGTTTAAGGCAACCTTGTTGGAAGTCGCATTAGAAATATAACTTCAATAAGCCAACATCCAATACAATTACGACAGTAGTGTTTTAACGTATCCGCACTCTGCACGCACCTTCACAGCCAAGATAAACTATATTCGCCACATTAGAGTACATGAACGCAACCCATAGTCACACAGAAGCTAGTCACAGTAGTCGAAATCGGCTACGGTTACTAACGGTATTATATAAAAAAACTTTTTTACAAAAAAAAATACAACCGACTTCCAAAAAAAAATACACTAAAAATTGCAAAATAACTTTAATTTCGGAAGTCGGTGTTTGTATTTTATTTCTTCGATATTTGACACCGACTTCCGAAATTAAAGTTATTTTGCAATTTTTAGTGTACATATTTTTTTTTGGAAGTCGGTTGTATTTTTTTTTTGTAAAAAAGTTTTTTATTTTTCGCTTTTTAGTTGTTGTACCCCATTCTAAAACTAAATTAATAGTAAAGTTATGCCCGAATTGATAGCCCCAAAATAGGGAATTTGAACATAGTTGGTGAAATAAGGGTGTATCAGGGTGAACTGTACAAATCTATATACCCCTTCAGAGCGTATCAGCGTGATGTAATGTTGAGAAGTGGTGAAAACAATATACAGACATGCGATTGCAGCAATTCTGGAAGGTTTGCTATCATTTTTTGAAGAGTTCCATTGTGTATCTCCAAAGTTCTTCATCAGATCTTCACCAAATTAAAATGGGACCACATGTAAAGCAACAGTTTTCAAATAAAAAAACAATCTTCAAAATCGGTTCACGCAGTAAAGAGTTATGAGGTGACACATAAAAAAAAAATTAAAAAAAATACAGTCGAATTGAGAACCTCCTCCTTTTTTTGAAGTCGGTTAAAAATATGTATATATAAGAAAATTCTGAGTGAAGAACCTGCTAGTCATTGACCATAGTGTAGAACTTGTAGAAGTATTGTATTATGATATAACTGTGATGGGTACCTTTTGTATTTTTAGGGTGGAAAATCATACAATAACTTCTCCCGTTCTGGGTGTCGGTGGAGCAGGAGAGCGTGTCAGACTCTTACTGACTAAAACCTACTCGTGTTCCTTCAGCTGCCTGTGCCAGGGCAGCTGGTGACTCTTTCGGACACTCCCACGACCCTGGTAGAGAACTACGGTAACTTTACCTGCATCTGCCCACGCCTTTTCCCAACTATCTTTGGGTCGGCTTTCAGTCTAACCGGATGCAGCTGAATACCAGTATTTTACATGGAGCGACTGTCTATCTGACCTTCACAATCCAGTTACTGGGTAATACGATACCCCTTGGTAAGACTGGTTGTCTTACCAAGGGGTAACTTTCGGGCTTCTGACGACCCGTAACGACTGTCAAAGATCCACGATTGACAGCCGGGACAAACGGCTTAACGTGCTTTCCGAGGCACGGAGAAGTCTCGGTATGTAAAGATGGTCACCCATCTATGGACCAACCCCGGCAAGCGTAGCTTAACCTGATGGATCGACCCGTGCGGCTGTTATTACTTTAGCCACGAGCTCCTCGAACTACGGTAACTGTACCTACTCCTAAATTATCAAATATAGTAAGTCCATAACTTTCAAACAAGTTAAAACTATATTACCAGGCAAACAGAATATACCACATTATCAAAACTAACACCTCAAACGTACTTAAATATAATTTCGGGCCCTGAAGCCACATTTGCTAGTCATCTGTGAATTCCGTAGTAAGTATTTATTCAATCATAAATATTAATAAGTTCCAGTATAATCTGCACTGGTCCGAGATGAATATTCATATCAGTGACAGCCCTGAGTGATTCTGAGTTCGACACACAACTCTGGATCTGACCACGGTACCAATTTGTATATTCAAAGATAGGTTGGTTTATTTTCTTAGATCTGTATGTCCGGTTAGCCCTTTCTTTCGTCGAGAGAATGGAACGTTGAATTATAGATTAACCGATGCTACTCTTAAATATCTCATCATTATTATCTTGCCCTTATCCTTTGTTTAGATTGTGGACAACATGTCTTCTATTACTCGTTTCCTTTTTTTTTGTGGGGTGGGAAATCATCCAATGACATCTCCCGCTCTGGGTGGAGCAGGAGGGCGTGTCAGACTCTTACTGACTAAAACCCACCCCTGTTCCTTCCCTGCCTGAGTGCACAGGGGTGCGGTAACTCTGTTACGAATTTATCCGCTACCATTACTCCTTTCCTTAGTGTTCAGCCCCGTTCTAGACATCTCATCTTTCACACTTCTTCTTTTTTAACCAGCGTGGCGCATTTTATATAATACTAGCTGTCTCCCACGGTTTTACTTGCGTGTTTGTTTACGGTTCTGCTTCCGTGGGTAGCAGCGTAGCTAGATAGCCTATAATAGCCTTCCTCATGAATATAGTTATCATAGCATCTGCCTAGCCTTACCTCAACTATCTTGGGGTCGGCTTCCAGTCTAACCGGATGCAGCTGAATACCAGTATTTTACATGCAGCGACTGCCTATCTGACATCCACAGCCCAGTAACTAATAAAACACAACAACCAGTCGGTTGTCAGACTTTCGGGCCTCTGACGACCCGTAACGACTGCCAAAGATCTACGATTGACGGCCGGGACCACCGGCTTAACGTGCTTTCTGAGGCACGGAGGAGTCTCGGTATGTAAAGATGGTCACCCATTCGTGGACCAACCCTGGCAAGCGTAGCTTAACCTGAGGGATCGACCCGTGCGGCTGTTCTTACTTTAGCCACACGAGCTCCTCTATATGAATATGGTTATCATATACAAAAATATTTTTTCAAATCCGACTGGTAGTTGCAGAGATCAAACCTTCAAAGTTCAAACAAACAAACTCTTCAGCTTTGTTATATTAGTATAAAGATTTACTTATTACTTTACAATATTTATTTACGTATTTTATTTAAATACAATATTACCGAAGTACATAAACATCGCTATTTAATTAAGTATATATTTTGTTTACCCTCGTCCGTGCGTCACTGCGGGGTGCCAACTGAAAACCAGCGCTGGGTGTCCGTTGCCCAGCAAATGCTGAGATGGTAACCCTTTCTGTATCAGCACAACTTTATCGTATTTCTGTTTACTACTCTTTTCCTTACCTTTTGTTTATTGCTGTTGTGTTGTATCTGTGTCGAATAAACATTTTCTATTCTATTCTATTCACACAATCTATCCATTGTATCTTTGGTCTTCCCCTGCTCTTATAGCCATCCACTATTCAAAACGTTCCTCACGACATTTTCCTCTTCCCATTTCCGCACAATTTTTCAGTCACCAGTGGCATTTCCAGACTTCCTCTTATAAACGGTACACATTTATCATTCTATCCATTCGTGAAACAACACACATTCCTTTTCTTCTAGGTATCATAAATTCTAAGAAATTAAAAGGAGATTCATCCCCCTTTTGGGGCTGCAGTAATGTAACTCTGTAGAAACTAAAACACTGCAAGTTTTACTTCAAAACTAAAGCCTGCTATAGACGGCGCCTTGTATCGTCGCACAAAACAACAAGATGAAGCCTTTTGAGCGCGCACCGCGACACACGCCGGATGGACGGCGCGACAACGCGACACAGCGACAACGCGACGTCGCGATAATATCGCACCGTGAATAGTGCGCCGCAGCGATAGTTTTGAATGGAACGCTTTTTGTGATTATGTTTTGTTTAGCCGTTGTGAATTTTGTAATGGCGGCTGTGTGGTGTGAGCTCTTTGATAGATTTGCAATAAGTTGTGACTGTTTGTTTTTGGTTTATGTATCTTATACTGAAAAAACCGGCCGAGTGCGTTTCAGACTTCGCTCATTTAGGTTTTCGTGCCATATAAGAGAAATCAATATTTTTGTATTTGTTGGTGAAATTTAAATAATAATAAACATTATCACCAAACATGGTTAAAAATTCTTCGGAACAAAATTTTGTGACAGACGACGGACAGACGGACAGATGGACACGTGAGTGACAGCAATAGGGCTCCAATTGGAACCTTCGGGGGCGAAACCCTAAAAACTAAGAAAATGCTAGTAGTCTTTCTTCTATGCCGCGAAAAATTTAACCCAATTATATTTTTGAAGCGAGACTTCTTTTGTCGCGTTAGGGAAAAATGATGAGAGTAAATTTTTACGATGCGCGCGCACATCGTCACAAAAAACCGACACCCTGAAGTTAGCTAGAACCGACCCCCTGAAGTGAGCTATAGTCTGTGGTTCATGAAGAATGATTGTTTTCCTTTTGTAAACTTTGTTCCAGTTTGGTTTTTTATCTTGTTACGCCTAAGAAGTATAACTTCTTACGTGCGTACATAAGTACACAGACACTCTTTTTAAAAAAAAATAATATCTTGCCTTAGTAACCTTGTCATAATAGATAAGAGCATATTTACAAAACTACTTTTACCTAAGTACCTAATAAAAAAATATTACAGACTAGCTTTTACCAGTGGCTTCGTCCGTGGAATAAGTACTTTCTCCACTATAAATTATGGTCTATGGGCTATGCCAGACTATTCTATCTCTGAGCCAAATTTCATCCACATCCGTTCAGCCGTTCGGGCGTAATTGAGTAACAAACATACATACAAATCCAAACTTTCACATTTATAATAATATTAAGCTGAATAGTTAAAATGGGCCAAGTGTTTTCCAACAAGCTAACCTAATAGAAAATACTAATACCATCCTCAAGAACTTAAGGCGCTATTAGCTGCCAACGACCTTGAGTGGTTAGCTTGCGTGTTCTGCACTGAGCTCACGTAACGCGTCATATGTCCACCCAGTAATAGGACTCACTCATCAAAAAAAAAAAGTAGTTTTTTATCAATTTTTTATCCGAGTTAGACATAACTTTACAAATTAACTACACTATGTTTTAAAAATATCATTAAAAAAATATTCTGAGATCAAATTACGACGGAAATTATCTAGAGTAACATATATTTTTTTTCAAAGAAATAAGACAGGTCGTTTAGACGTGATGTTCAATTAAAAACCATTAAAAGTCGTATAACAGCGTCTTAAAAGCCGATCCACTTTAATAAGAACTTTAATATTCTTGTCAAACCGTCCTTTCAATCACTTCGACGTCGAACGTTCTCGAAGGCCTGTAATTTTCACATCAATCCGAACTCGCTCGTTTCAATAAGTGAGAGTACAAAGTGAACACTTACGTTCCCACGTCAATTTGTGAATATTGCTTATAATGTGTCCAAAGTCCCGAACGTTTCGCTACGGCCTTTTATGTCGAAGTTTTCGATGGAAAAGGAGTACTGAATTCGTCTATGATAAAGGTTTTTGATTTATTTGAAGATAGGTTTTTGAAAGATGTTGTCAAATCACATTGAATCAAACTATATATAATATACTTACTAGCTGTGCCCGCGGTTTCACCCGCGGTTATGGTTACTGTGTCGTAGCGTGATTATATATAAAGTTTATAACCTTCCTCAATAAATAGGCTACACAGTGCAAAATGGTACCTCGCTCTCCACATCCCTCATAATCGCTCGCCTTGCACATCATGAATGTGCGCGTGGTACTTGATTAACACTATGATATCTCCTATGATATTCAATGATGTCAAGGGCAATTTTGTTCAAAATTAAATACTTATGATGAATAACGTATTTATTTGGATAAGGATTAATGTTATGTTTATAAAAACACCTTCGCAAATAATGCATTATTTTAGAACGAATTTGATTGCCATAATATAGTGAGCTAACCTTAAAAGATGGACATATGCAGTCGCGGACTTTTTTTTAGAACTTTGAAAGGGGAACAATTACGTCATACATAATTTTTGCGTAACTTTAACCGTTTACGTAGCGCACGCAATGGAAGCTCTCAAAAGCAATATTTTCCCCCCGTTTTAACCACATTTTTCATTGATGCTCCGCTCCTTTTGGTCACAGCGTGATGTTATATAGCCCCCTCAATAAATGAACTATTCAACACAAAAAGAATTTTTCAATTCGTTCCAGTAGTTCCTGAGATCAGCGCGTTCAAACAAACAAACTCTTCAGCTTTATAATATTAGTATAGATTAATTCCAGCATGCACTCAACAAAATAGTACATAATAATTACATAGGCTCAGAAGCTATCATGACATTTTGACAGTAGATTATCTGATGTCTCCAAAGGTTAACTTTATAGAAAACTGGGGTAAAAGTGATTGGATTGGATTACATAGTATACAGCAGTCCGGCAGACCTCGGGATCGAGACACAATTAAAATCAATTGTGTCTGCTAATTTGGACGCGCAAAGGGATTGTGATACATAATTAACGCAATTTAATTGTGTTCACCGAAGAAGTCTTTTGATCTGAACTTTGACATTATAAAGGTCACAAAGGATTTTAAACTGAACCGACTTAACAAGTTTATTCTAAACACAAACCATAACTGCTGAAATTATATTTCGAACCACGCACATAAAATTAGAACACGGAGTATAATCACCACATAGTCATCAGCGTTTTCCAATCCGCTCTCTCGCGCCATTGGGCTGTAAAATTGGCACCCCTGCACCGCCTCCGCCCTTCATTGGCGCTACCTTTGGAATTTTTATGTTGGCAGCACAATAGAAGAAAAAAAAGTAGAGGGAAAATCTGTGGGCGTTGAGTTTATATTAAAAAGGTTTTATTTATTTACTGAAGATTTGAGTGTTCCATATTTGGAAAGAATTGTAATAACGTAAAACAAAATCATATTTTTTGCTGTTGTTTATGTATTGAACTCGATACTTTTATTTTTGTAATTTAATAACAAAGTTATTTTTATGATTACGTAGGTAATGAGTTGGTTGGAAAACCAAACTTACTGATATTCTATTTCAGATAATTTTACGAGTGGGCGCCGAACTCTCTCCTCTAACCAGTCTGTGTCCCAACCATTGAAATATTGCCGCATAATATCTACGTTAAATTAAACTTTTTTAGGTTTTGGAATCATTAAATATCTTCACACGCTTGGGACTACTTTGTCCGTGGAGCTGGAGGGCGTGTCAGACTTTTTTTTTTTTAGTTTTGGCTTCTCACGGTTTGTGCATTTAGCCAGTGTCAAGTTAAGAAAGTATTTAGTTTTAGATACAGAATACTGTCACTTTTTTCCCCATTAGAATGCAGACGTAACACATTCTAATGTGTTTGCAGTATTTGGGAGCAAATGAGTCGAGCCGGCCTTCTCGGCAAGCTTCGCTGAGGTAGTCAATACTACGACAAAATTCTCAGCCCTATTTTACAGAGATCGCGCCTGTTTCAATGATTCCACATCTTGTCCAGTTACATAGACACTTGAGACACAAAACTACACCAATTTAACATCACAATATCCACTAGGAACCAGTTTGCGAATAATTAAAACAGCCACTGAACTTCACTCAAAAAAATCCCGCCAAAAACTCGTGTCAGACTCTTACTGATTAAAAACCCACCCATATTCCTATAATTATTTGCCCGTGCCAGGGCCTCGGTAAAGTTACTATGAATTCTTCAAATCAATTATCAAAACACTAACTTATACGTACATTTTACTCAGCCCTGTCAAAATTAACATTTAGGCAAGCTCTAAGTTCAAGGACGAGTATTAATAATGTGTCTAAATTAGGCTCATGAGTTAGGTTACCCCTAACTAAGGGATACATAACTTGACATCTTAAATTATCTATTCCGAGGCAACTCTCTCTCGGGTCGTATCCATTAATTACGGAGTATCATGACTCCACCATAAGTCATAAAATTTGGAGTTCTGTCTATATTTACTTAGGTAGGTACATTTGTTTTGAGAAACGGGTGCTGAGGCGAAAGTATATTCACGCTTCCTAGGTTGCGTTTCCACTGAAGCGGAGCTGAGCGAAGCGGAGCGGAGACGTGCTGAAATCGTCCAATCACAGACCAGACGAGTGACGCAATGAGGATTTCAACCATTGTGATTGATCGATTTCTGCACATCTCCGCTTCGCTCCGCCCAGCTCCGCTTCAGAGGTAACGCTCACGGATAGTTAGGTAATAGGGATAACTTACAGATTTTAAACAACTATCAAATATTACCAACCTAAGAAGCGTGAACATACTTTCGCCTCAGCACCCGTGATGCGAAAGTATGTTCACGCTTCTTAGGCTGCGTTTCCACTGAAGCGGAGCTGAGCGAAGCGGAGCGGAGACGTGCAGGTATCGTCCAATCACAGACGAGACGAATGACGCAATGAGGATTTCAACCATTGTGATTGATCGATTTCTGCACATCTCCGCTTCGCTCCGCCCAGCTCCGCTTCAGTGGAAACGCTCACGGGTAGTTAGGTAATAGGGATAACTTGCAGATTTTAAAGAACTATCAATTATTACCTACCCGCATTGGGTCTGCGTAGTGGATTACGATCCACACCCTCTCACAAAGAGGAGGCCTGTGCCCCAGCAGTGGGGACATTAAAAGGCTGATGATGTTGAAGATGACCAAAGACGCACCACGACCGCGACCACGTTTACTGTATTGAAAATTTCAACTTAAGAACTAGCCAAACTCTACTTCTTCAATGGTAGAGTTTTACCAGTTTTCATGCTCAATTGTTTGATAAGTTCTTAGTAAAAAAACATAGGTTAGTAATATTTGCCAAGTCTTTTTTTACTATTAATAGACTCGCATTTGACCACAATCTCACCTGATGGTAAGCGATGATGTGGTCGACGTTGTAGCACGCTTGCCTAGAAGTAAACTATTCATTCTTGACAAGACCTCCAGTCTAATCTTAAGGCCCTACTAACGGTCCAGTGGCGCCCTCATTGAATAAAAAAATCTTAGCATAGCATAATTATCCTCTTTGTAACAAAAGTGACGTTGGATTTTTTAATATATATTTTCTGTGCTATGCTACGATTTTGTATTCAATGAGGGGCGCCACTGGACCGTTAGTAGGCCCTTAAGATGCTTCACTAGAATCTCTTTCCCAAAAAAGAAAATGTTTTAATAGGTATTCAAAGTGGCGGACACTGATCACACTCTAGTGGCGGACTCTTCTGTAAACTTGTATAACCAGCAAAGAATAACAAACAAAACAAAATCACCCATCCCGTTTTCTTTTCTATTCAGATCAGCGTAAAGCAGTGGTTCCCAACCTGTGGCTAAAATATGGTCCGCGAAAGGTCTCAACATTTCTAACTTTCCAACTGAGAAGCAACATTCAAACTTTCGGTAGATACTTAAAATTAGTTCGCATTAGACCTAATTTTAAGTATCTATCGAAAGTGTTGTGTTTTCCATGACAATGCTCATTACTTTTGATTTTAAAGAAAAGATGTGCTACAAGTTTTGAATTTATGTTATAAAGTCTATTTTTAGATTAACATAGTTAAATTTTCTTCTGGACCCTGCTAACAACTAATAAACCAAAGTGGTCCCCGGTCAAAAAAATGTTGGGTACCACGGTACTGGCGTAAAGGATAAGCTTTTATTACCGAATCGAGACACAAAAGAAGCAAGTGTCGTCGCCGTATATCACAACATGTGTTTCGCGCCAACCGGCAACAATGGCGGATCGCACAGATAATATATTTCGTGCGTATACCATAGACAAACGATGTGTGCGTGGCTGAAATATGTAAGTATTAAGTAAATAGAAGACGTTTCTGTACATGTATGTTTTTTTTTAACTTTACCTACGAGAATAATTCAACATATCTATAAGATGGAAGGTAGAGCGGATAAATATAACAACTTTCGGTCTCTGAATGCCTATTTTATTTTGTTTTAGTTCTTTAGAATATAATAGAATACTCTTTATTATGTACACCATATAAATTACAATAAAAATATGAAGAAAACATTACATAGGGTGACACAATGAGCGGCCTTATCGCTAAAAAAGATCTTTTCAAGACAACTTTTGGATGGATTTTAAAGAGAAAAGGAAATACAGTACTGTAGGTAGTCTTAGGTGTACTATTTATAATAATATATACAATAAATACATTATAGCTAAATATACACATCGTTCTTTGTGGTTATAATAAAAATGAAAACATGTCATTTGGCAGTAGGTAAGCTTATCTCGTTTTTACAACAAAGCCACCTTTTTTACCTCAAATCTGTGAGGTCCTTTCCTCAAAAGACCAGGGGGGTTAGACAAAATACTTTTCTGTTAAGGGCCTACCTCCTCATAAGTGGCGCCCTCATTGAATAAAAATTCGTATCTTAGCCTAGAAAATGAAGATTAAAGAATCCTATGTTGCGTTTGTTACAAATAGGATAAGGTATTTTTACGTTGTTAAAACAGGACTTAAGTGTTTCGTATCCAAAGTAGTAGGCAAAAGTGTCAAAATCGACCGTTTTTGGTACTTTTGCTTACTACTTTGGATACGAAACACTTTGAATCCTGTTTCAACTACGTAAAAACACCTAAGCTCATGGTAACAAACGCAAAATAGGATTTTTAAATCTTTATCTTCTACGCTTTGCTACGATTTTTTATTCAATGAGGGCGCTACTTGGCGGCTATAATTACGCCTTAACGTTAACGCTAACGCTTCGTGCAAAATGTACGGCAACGACGTTTTGCACGAAGCGTTAGACAGAGAACTGTCACGTGACTCACGCCCAGTAATGTCTTTGCCATACATTTTGCACGAAGCGTTAACGTTAACAGAAATGTATTTTGGCTAAGGGGCTACACAGACCAGATACCTCAGAACCTACATGGTTCTCATATGTTTATTGTTTAGCTAAGTATAGACTTTGACAGAGACTTTGGCCTCTGAGTATGTTTCGATGTTTCTTGTCAGGGTAGTCAGCTAGAAAACACCGGCTCATCTAGTTTAAATTGACGTGTAAAGTGTAATTCCAACCAATTAGCAAAATAAATATCATTTAATTTTGCACTGAGGGTAAGATTTTAGCTGAAGAAGAAGTTATAAAATCCTAAAGGCATGTGTACTTTATAAGGGTGTTAAAGAAATTGCGTGTCATAGCTTAGGGGTAGGTTCAGTATCGAGAAAGAAACCCAGGAAAAAAATTAACATAAAAAAAAATTGTAAGATCAACCTAATTTAGTACCTACTAACTCAAAATAGCAATCGTTTAGAATTATATTTTTTTTTTGTTTACTTAAATGCTTTAATTACTTGCACTATCGAACGCGTTGTCATTTTGTCTTTCACTTCTCGCGTCAGAGTACTAAGGACCGGCGCATTATTTGCTACTGAAAACGCCTCGCGACAAATGGCGCAAGATGTGCTCCCCTAACGCTACGCGACGCGACGGTAGGTAAATTACAATTTTTTTTTCCCTGGGTTTCTTCATCAATACTGAACCTACCCCTAAGCTATGGCACGCAATTTCTATATCACCCTGTATAAATACCAAAAAAATAAAATCTGAGTAAACACATTTTTAATACAAGAACAACGTTAATATTTTTTTGAAAACATGAAAATTTAAAATCTAAAGATCTTAGTACAATCTTTACAAGTTTTTTTTTTTTAAGATGTATTATCCCCAATTTTATCTAAAGCCGCAAAATATTTCTTGTTCTAACATCTTTAACATCCGATTATATTATTTCCCGTTGTTTTCCTTTAAAAACAAAACAAAATAAAGAGGAATAATTAATAGCCGCCGACATCAAAGCGGACTATCCTGTCGACATGAAGACATTCAAAATAATCCTCCCACAATATCTTTGTAGAATATTATAACGTTTTAATGTTGCCAGGGAAATATACCTACTTTGTTAAAATTATAATCCTACATAATTTTGTTGTAACATTTTAAAATCACCTACCAATACTCGTATAGTTGTCTCAAAGTTTCAATAGGGTATTTTCTTGTGTTTATTTTTGCACAAACTTTTCGAAACAAAAAATAACACTAAATATAAATCTTTTTTCTAAAAACGAAACAAAATTGCCAAATAATCTTCCTCTTATCAATTTTGATGCTGTGTGCGTGGTGGTGACAGCTATCTCTTTTGTGGTGACGTCATACGTCAGTATGTGCATCTTTTTCTATTACTTGCCACTTTTCTCTTCCATCAGATTTAAAAGGCTTCTAACTTAATTGTGATCGATTTTAGAAATTCTTTTTTCTATTTTCGATAATTTATAAATAAAAAGAAAGCTGTGTATGTGTTGCTAAACGCAAAAGTAAAGAACGATTTTTTTAAATTTCGATGAACTTTTTTTAAAACTAATCTTTTTAGTCTCAGGAAGGTTTCTATGAAGATTAAAATTGAAAACTTATATGCGAGTGAAACCACGGGGCACAGCTAGTAAAAAAAAATTAGTCAACTACCCTATTCGAATACTTCTAATGTTAGATAGAAAAGTGAATTTCCCGGATGCAAAGCATCATTTTCTTTTGACTCAAGGCAGCTGCAGCTGGAATACCATGGATTTTTTATTTTTTCTACATATCCAGAGCCAAGAGGATCATCGGCAATGATAGGCTCGTTGAGTTGAAGCTCCAAAGTCTTGAGCATAGACGCCGAGTTGCTAGCTTGTCGGTTTTATATCGATTATGTTTTGGGGAGTGTGCGACGGAATTGCATAATTTGATTCCGCCAAGCCCGTTTCATCAAAGGACCACAAGACGTACGGCGAAGTGCCACCGGTTCATGGTGGACATTCCATCCATACGCACAAAGCGTTTTGAGAACACATTCATTGTGCGTACAGCTAGGGAGTGGAATTCCCTACCAGAGTCTGTGTTTCCTGATAGCTACAACCTGGGAGTCTTTAAGTCAAGAGTGAATAGGTTACTTCTAGGCAAGCGTGCTCCATCGTCGACCACATCATCGCTTACCGTCTGGTGAGATAGTGGTCAAACGCGTGCCTATCAACAATAAAAAAAAAATATCCCTTTGTTCCCCATAGAAGGATGCTCAGTGTGTTTATGAGGACTTTCCCTGCAGCCTCTATACAGGGTGTAACGGAAATGCGTGGGTCATATTTTAAACACTGCCGTTTACGGAAATGATCAACTTTCTTTCAGAAAGTATAGCCAAAAAAAAGTTGTTGTCACGGGACGCCCGGCAGATGTGAAACATCTATTGTAATATTATAATTCAAAGTTGTTGTTAGTTGTTGTTGTCGTGGGTGGTGTTGTTGTTGGTAGTTGTTGTGGTTATTGTGTTGTTGGTTGTTGTTGTTATTGTGTTGTTCGTTGTTGTTGTTATTGTTATTGTGTTGTTGGTTGTTATAAGTGGTGTTGGTGGTGTTGTGCTGTTGGTGGTGTTGTGCTGTTGTGCTGTTGGTGCTGTTGTTTGTTGTTGTTGGTGGTGTAATGTTGTTGGTTGTTGTTGTTATTGTGTTGATGGTTGTTGTTAGTGGTGTTGGTGGTGTTGTGTTGTTGGTGCTGTTGGTTGTTGTTGTTGGCGGTGTAATGTTGTTGTTTGTATTTTTGGTGGTGTTGTTGTTGTTGGTGGTGTTGTTGTTATTGGTGGTGTTATGTTGTTGCTGTAGTAGTTGTGTGTTGTGTTACTTTTTTTCGCATAGATTTTTATAGGGAGAAGGGAGTCGAGAGCGGCGGCGCAGTGGGGACATCGTGGCACGACAGCGTCATGCCGTTTGCCGTCACGGCATTCGAGTCGATTTTACTACCAAGCCGCGCCAGTAGATGTATCACATCAAAAAGGACTTTCTGCAGCAGGATTTTACCATTACCACGCATCCATTACATCCTGTATAAGCAGTGGAAGGTAAGAAAACTTTATAGAAAGAATCTTCTTATACGTTGCCAAACTAAGAGACCAAGTTGTGATGTCTCATTGGATACTTCTTCTGTAGACTATTGAAAATACTACTATCAAGAAGTGACAAGTTTTAAAGAACCAAAGAAATGCTGCTTCTTACTCTTTTGTACGAAGATGAAAAGAGATAAAACATCATGTTTTGTTTTCATGTAGCTTACTTTGGAAATGAAAATACCCGTAGTTTACGAGTAGCGGCGTCTGTAGAAGAACAAGTATGGTCTTTAGATTAAAAATAACAGACAGGGAATCCGATGGATGGGAGACGCATAGGACGTTGTGGCGACACTTAGGGGAAGCCTATGTCCAGCAGGGGACGTCTTTCAGCTGAAATGATGATGATGAAACGACAGAAAAAGACGCGCGTAAAAGTTAGTTTATAAAGTTTTCTCTTTGGACTGTGGGCAAAGATATTAAATGTATTTAATGAGATACAAATGTAAAAGATGCTTGTTATGACTGATATAAATGAGCATTTAAATTAGGTATGTGCAGAGATTTACATACTTGTTTTTTGTTAAAAACGATGTCCGGTGCAGTTCACTGTGATATTAATGCGTTTTATTTTTGGAAGCGTTTTTATTTAACAAGCTTATATTTAAGGTGGAAGCGCCAGGGTAACCCGTGTAATTCAATTTTTCTTACTTTCTGCAATTTGCAGGTGAGTGTCAGGTTGTATCTTGGTCAAAATTTGATTCGCGGCCGTAGCAAGTATGTATTTCTACAATTATACTCATTAAAATCATCAAGTAAGTATTTCATGAAATCATGACATTTGGCATCAATTCTAACTGAGAGAGTTGTATTGTAGATTTTAACGATTATAGTTCTGTAAATACATACTTGCTACGGCTGCGAATCATATTTTGACCAACATACAACCTGATACTGACCTGAAAATTGCAAAAAACTTAAGAAAATTTGAATTTCGCTGGCTACCCTGCAGCTTTCACCTTAACTTGCAATGTTTGAAAGGGCAATGATCGGAGTTACATTGCATGATAGAATCAGAAATGATGATATCCGCAAGAGAACTAAGGTTACCGACATAGCCCGAAGAATCGCCAAACTGAAGTGGCAGTGGGCAGGGCACATTGCTCGCAGAACATATGGTCGATGGGGCCGAAAAGTTCTGGAGTGGCGACCGCGTACCGGAAGACGCAGTGCTGGAAGGCTTTCCACAAGGTGGACCGATGACCTGGTGAGGGTCGCGGATAGAAGATGGATGCGAGACGCACAGGACCGATCATTGTGGCGACACTTGGGGGAGGCCTATGTCCAGCAGTGGACGTCTTTCGGCTGAAATGATGATGATGATGTTTGTTTGTTCGGATCAAATCATGCAAGCTGAATTTAGAACCAAGCGGAATTTTTGCATGTTGGTTCAGTTCCAATGAAAATGCATTTTTAAGGTAAGCATGACCTGTGTCAGGGGGAAGGTGAGGACACCGTGACGCCTCTCCAGCCACTCCTCAAAGAGGGGCACTACCGCCGCAATGGTGGCGTGCCCAGCGCTGGGTTGCGACAGTCACTGTCTTCATGTAGCCATCAGATCCTGCCGGAGCTCCGTCCGCCGAGCCGCGAGGTGTCGCGGCAGCAGAGTTTCGCCCCAGCGTTTTGCCTCCTCGCGCCACTCCCAGAGCAGCGCAAGGACTTTGGCCTCCAGATCCAATGCCGATAGTCCGGCAAGGAGGCTCGCCGCCTCACAGGAGACCGTGCGGTATCCTCGGATCAGCCGAATGGCCATGACCCTTTTTTTTTTTTTTCTGGGTTGGGAAATCATCCAATGACATCTCCCACTCTAGGGTGGAGCGGAAGGGCGTGTCAGACTCTGACTAAAACCCACCCCTGTTTCTCGCTGCCCTGAATGCCCAGGGGCGAGGTAACTCTTTCGAATTTATCGACCGTCGACTCTCGGACCTGGTGCTGATCGGACGGCGAGTTACCCACTACTCGCCGTCCGCATTGCAAACGCAAACGCACACCGGTGCCCCGTAAAGGGCCATGGACCGCGCGATCCCCGCGTAGAGCCATTGAGGACTAGCTCCAGATAGAGGCCACACAACGATCACAGTCACGAGCACAGACACGAAATTTGGTGTATGAATTTTAAAGCTTGTTTAAAAAATGTTTTTTTTACTATTAACTTTTTAAGAAGGTAAAATGAAAGAGAGTGGTGAATATGGTTTAAATTAATTTTCTGGACTTGTATGATTTATTTTATTGAGTAAAGATAACTATTTATTTCAAAACCTATTGCTGAATACATTAATCAATTCGTATAATTTATGTTCACAGTCAATGTTCACAAGCTCAACTAATGATCCATCAAATCGCAATAAACATACAATTCCCGAATCAAAATATTCATACACATCACACCTTTATAGATGCACGATGCATAGAGTAAACAAACTCCGTTGCACCTCCATAAAATATATTATCTGTGGCTTATTAATAGTTCGTCTGGAAACACGCCAGGTACCTTACTACAGACGACACGAATATGTCAAATAAATTATTATAATTGTACACGTAATAAGTGTAAATCATATTTTTGTAACAAGACTTCGGGTTAGCGAATAATGAGGTATAAAGATCAAAAAGGTATTGGCTCAATAATAAATTACCTTTGCGCCTGCTCTTTTGATACTAATGGTCTAATTCGTTAGATAGGTTTTAAGGTATTTAATAGATTTATCAAACGTCAGTGAAAATAAAGTATGCTAAATACTTTTGCGTAGGATGTGAGTAATTTTGAACACAAGTATTTTGTATATTATTTTCATTACTAAAAATTCAGTTCAATTCAGGAAAAGTAACGTTATTTTCGTTTATTCCATCAGTTTTGCGTCTGACGTTTGATCAAAGACTTTGATATCATTTCCGGAGTACAAAGCTGATCCGGAAACTAGCTTGCCACAGCCACGAAAATGCGATAACTGAACCTAAAATCGAGCTAACAGAACGACACACAACAACAGGCCAAAATCGAATCAAAACATGAATCAATACACGGCCATTTGCCGCTGGGTGTATCATCGACGAATATCCCAAAACGGTATTCAAATGCCGATATTTCAATCGAGGAATCGTTCGACGACCGTTGGTAGTGGTCCCATAGGATTTTTACCGAGCGTAGTATGAAGACTACGACCTACGTAGAGTTGCTCGGCGCTGCAATATTTTACGGTCCGTAACCCGTAGTTTTAACAGTTTCTGACTATTTGTCAGGAACGTATGCGCTGAGCACACGTAGGTTCATGCTGTCCCACTGTAGGGGCAATTCCTTGCTTTATTTTCCCCTTTTTTGATTAAATAGTACAGGTTTATCTGGGTTATCCCCGAGTAAGGGTGTTGTGTTTTTTTTTTTCATGGCATAATAATTGACTGAAACAGAGAACTAGAAGTGGAACAAGCGGTTGAAACAAACCTTTAAATAAATAGCATAGGAGACCACTGAATGATCTTGTTATGAAGCGTTTATAATTGTGTATGGATTGGCCGAAATTCAATCGACAAAAAAGACATACTTGGGTGTAAATGCAAATGAGGTTGAATATAAAATTTCAATTGATTTTTGTAAAACTTTGAATTGACCCTTCTGAAACATCAATTTGCATTGATAAAATCTATTAAAATCACAGTTCATTAATCCTATAACATATTTAAAAAAAAACATTACAATATTTATCAGCCGCGGACAGACTTCACACACGATATACTCTACGGCGCATTCCGAATTATTTAAACCGCCCATATTTCACGTCTCGCGTCTTCGCGCGTTTCTCTGACCACATTACGTAATCGTGTTACGTTAAAGACGCGATTCCCGCCTCACATGTGCGACTTTCCCGAAGCGCCATTTATTTTAAAGCTAGGAACGGATTTTTAACACTCTACGCTAGAAAGCTGGCTGGAAAATTTCTGAAATGTACACGCGGAGAAACCGAGCCAATAAGAGCCAGACACGTGAATTGCTACAAGTGTCATCTTTTGTTTTAAGTAGGTATTTAGTTTATCTAGGAATAGAATTTTAGTCCTCCAAGAGTTTTCACTGGTTAGAAAGCTGACCAAACACGCGCGTTGAAATGCGATCCCAGCGGTACCGTTCGCGTGGATGTCGTGCTTAGGGTTGCCAACATTTATTTGGCACAATACAGTGTTTTTCAAAATACGCAATAAAAATATAGTACACCTGAATAAAATATAGTATTATAAATATGGATAAAATAATTAATATTTTCAAAGTACCCGACTCAAAAAACAACTAAAGAGTTTCAAACAAGTCACTTTTCAAGCAATCTGATGTAGTTGCTGGCAGTTATTTTAGTTCAATTAAAATACAAACATCTATTATCATATTTTTATAAAACTTGATACTGTCAATTTGACATTATTGACAAGTTCGGAACACATTATGACACATGAGTTCGGATACATGCTATGGCATTAATCAAAAATTTATGTAAAGGCGCGTATTTAATTAAAAAAAATTAAGGACTTGTTTGTTAGATTCCGGTGTTGAAAATATAGTATTTTACATAACTATATATTTGTTCAACAGTATATAAGTACGCAAGACCCCAAATATAGTACAATACTATATATTTTATTACGGTTGGTAACCCTAGTCGTGCTACAAGTATAATCCCAGTTTTAACACGCATCTTATATAATTTTTTTTGTGTGTTGGGAAATCATCCAATGACCTCTCCCGCTCTAGGGTGGAGCGGAAGGGCGTGTCAGACTCTTACTGACTAAAACCCACCCCTGTTCCTTCCTTGCCCTGAGTGCCCAGGGGCGAGGTAACTCTTTCGAATTTATCCTCAACCCCTGGGCAGATCTTATATCATTCAAGTACATATTTGTCTTGTTGATAAATAGCTTTTAGTTTCCGCAAAAACACTGGCCTACGATAGACCGCCAACACGTCAGGGTATAACAATCTCTGAAAAAAAAAATACCAAAAACACTAGAAGCCACGACGACGGTGACGGTCATAAAATCTATCATATTTTTATTTTTATAGTTCATTCCAAATTATTCTGAGTTATTATTTCTTTTCCGCTCATCCGGTTCACATCACGACGGTAAACTTTTAGATTTTATCACGCGATAAAATCGTTTTCTTACAATTTTATGGCTTGTTCAGTTAATTTTGTAAGATGCCTCACTCGTCACCTTGCTTTGTGAACTGAACTTGTTGCATGATTCTTATAAAGTTTCTATCTTTCTATTATAAAGTGAAAAAACTTTACTAATATACGAGTATCTGTCAAACATTGTCGCCGGTCCTATAAGAAGAGTATGAAAATAAACAGACAGTACAGTTTTATTACCAAGCAAGCGTGTGCGTCGGAATTGCATAATTTAATTCCGCCAAGCTCGTTCCATCATCAGATCACTCGCCAGGCTCGTTCCATCATCGGATCACTAGTCGTACGGCGATGCGCCATTGGTACATGGTGGACATCCTACCCACACGCACGAAACGTTTTGGGAACATATTCATTGTGCATACAGGCTAAGAAGTGGAATTCCCTGCCGGAGTCTGTGTTTTATTATTTTTTTATTGTTGACTAGCTGCGCCCCGCGGTTTCACCCGCGTAAACCGTTATAAAAATAGCCTATGTGTTAATCCGGGGTATAAGCTATCTACATACCAATTTTCATCCAAATCGGTCCAGCGGTTTGAGCGTGAAGAAGTAACAAACACACCCACTCACAAACTTTCGCCTTTATAATATTAGTGTGATAGGCACACGTTTGACCACTATCTCACCTGATGGTAAGCGATGATGTAGTCGAAGATGGAGCACGCTTGCAAAACAATCAAAAATCAAAAAATCAAAAGTCATTTATTCAAACTAGGCTGAGAACCAGCACTTTTTGAACGTCAAAGTTCTACATAAAGACAGTCCCCCAAAAAACGCCCGCCCGTCACCTAGAAGTGCCTAGAAGTAACCTATTCACTCTTGACTTAAAGACTCCCAGGTTGTAGCTATCAGGAAACACAGACTCCGGTAGGGAATTCCACTCCCTAGCTGTACGCACAATGAATGTGTTCTCAAAACGCTTTGTGCGTATGGATGGGATGTCCACCATGAACCGGTGGCACTTCACCGTACGTCTTGTGATCCTTTGATGGAACGGGCTTGGCGGAATCAAATTATGCAATTCCGTCGCACACTCCCCAAAATGTAACCGATAGAAAACCGACAGGCTGGCAACTCGGCGTCTATGCTCAAGACTTTGGAGTTTCGACTCAACGAACCTATCATTACCAATGATCCTTTTGGCTCATTTCTCAATAAATTGACTCAAGGGCATCAAGCTAGTATCTGGCAGATCCGTCCCAAAGATGAGAGCAGTACTTCATACACGATCGAACTTCACGATCGAGTTTCCAGCTACAACCTGGACTTAGAGAGTGAATAGGTTACTTCTAGGCAAGCGTGCTCCATCTTCCACCACATCATCGCTTACCATCAGGTGAGACAGTGGTCAAGCGTAAGCCTATAATAGTTAAAAAAAAAACTGGTCTCTTTATATGTCTGCCCTACATAATATTTTGAAATAGGAAAATTATTACGGAGTAGGTAAACAACACGTGGTTCTAAATAGTTTTACGACACTATTATCCAGATTATCAAAACAACGCGGACGTGGCTGCACGTGTGAAGTGGCTTCACGAAAAGACAAATTTGGAATATGCATTTTTGTTTTTTTTTTTATTTCAACTAAACCGCAATTATTTGTTTTCATTGTCTTTGTTATTCATGCCGGTTTTAAAATAACTGCATTTTTTTAATTTGCGTATTGTTGTGCGGTACAGGCCTATGTCTACCTTGGGGCTTTGATCTCAAACAACGGCGGCTGCGTAGATGAAGTGAAGCAACGTATGGCCATGACCAGAACTGCGATGGAAAAGTTAAGGAAAGTGTGGAGGAATCGCAACATTACCAAAGCCACCAAAATCAGGCTCATACAAACACTTGTATTCCCCATTTTTCTTTATGCGGCCGAGACGTGGACAGTGCGTGAGTTGGAAAAGGGGAAGATAAATGCTCTGGAGATGTGGTGCTGGAGAAGGATGCTCGGAATATCGTGGACGGATTTCCGAACCAACGTGTCCATACTCCAGGAACTCGCCGTCACGCAGCGTTTGTCGGTCGTAGTACAGTCGCGCATACTACAATATTTTGGACACGTATCTAGGCGAGATAGCAAATCCATAGAGCGGCTGGTTGTACAGGGAAAAGTAGAGGGAACCAGATCACGTGGCAGGTCACCTATGCGCTGGACTGACCAAGTGAAATCTGCTATAGGAGGCCACGTATCTAACTGCGCCAAACAGTCCGCCAACAGGGAGAGATGGCGGGAGATCGTGCGGAGAGCTGTGTCCGCCTCTACCACCAACGTGGACGCCTCTACGTGACCACGACCGCTCTGCTAAGAGCGACACGACAGAGAAGAAGAAGATTTTTTAATTTGAGAAGCTCGTGGCTAAAGTAATAGCAGCCGTACGGGTCGATCCATCAGGTTAAGCTCCGCTTGCCGGAATTAGTCCATGGATGGGTGACCATCTTTACTTACCGAGACTCCTCCGTGCCTCGGAAAGCACGTTAAGGCGTTGGTCCCGGCTGTCAATCGTGGATCTTTGACAGTCGTTACGGGTCATCAGAAGCCCGAAAGTCTGACATCCAGTCTTACCAAGGGGTAAGACTGGATGTCAGACTATACTATCGTATTACTCAGTAACTGGGTTGTGGAGGTCAGATAGGCAGTCGCTCCATGTAAAATACTGGTATTCAGCTGCATCCGGTTAGACTGGAAGCCGACCCCAAGATAGTTGGGAAAAGGCTAGGCAGATGAGACAGATTTTTTAATTTCTCGAGTAACCTTGGGGCGTGATGATTATTTTATAGTCCAAGATCCCAGAGCCACTAGACAGTACTTATTTTTTTTATCAACAAAAGTGGGATTGGGATTGAATAAGTGTTATTATGTACTTTGAACGTACGCATACCTGCTAGCTCGTGTCGACGGCTGTTTTTTTGTTCTTTCCTTTAGATCATTTTTGAAAAGCCAAAGAGGGTGTTTTGCAACCTCCCAAATAATAACTGACTTTCATTTTCGTTATTACACATTAAATTAACTATGCCCAAATTTCGATCTTGTGATTAGAATCACTATCGAGGTGGCACCAGTAATGTCTGGCGGCTCTTGATTCCACTCTATTAGAAACGTTTTAAAACACAAAGAAAATTGGAAACAGTATAATAAAGTACACATAAATAGCAAAAACCTTGTACCCTGTTTTACAGAAAATACGTGGAGGGAGGAGTATGAAAGGCATAGTTAAACTTTATGTGGAGAAGGCGTGCAGAAAACTTATATTTTCATAAAATATGCATTAAAATAAATTAAATTGTTAAAAAAAAAAGTTGGCCGTCACGGGATGCCCGGCAGATGTGAAACATCTATTTAAATAGGTATTAACAGTCATAATTTATAAAAATCTATAGCGAAAGATGGAATAAAAAACTTTGTAACAAAAAATTCAACCGACGAAAAAGAAATAAAAAGCAAAAAATAAATAAACCTTTGAAGTCTTGAGTATTGAGCTTATTTACCTACATAAAATATCAAATCTTATATAATCTAATTTTGAGTCGGCGCCTTGTTGTTGTTAGTTGTTGTTGTTCGTTGTTGTTGTTGGTAGTTGTTGTTTGTTGTTGTTGGTAGTTGTTGTTGGTAGTTGTTGTTTGTTGTTGTTGCTGGTAGTTATTGTTTGTTGTTGTTGGTAGTTGTTGTTGTTGTTGGTAGTTATTGTTTGTTGTTGTTGGTAGTTGTTGTTTGTTGTTGTTGTTGGTAGTTGTTGTTTGCTGTTGTTTTTTGTTGTTGTTGGTTGTTGTTGGTTGTTAGTTGTTGTTGTGTTACTTTTTTTCGCATACATGTTTCACATCAAAAACATTACACACAAAACCATGCGTTTAACACACACACATATATCGTTCAAACTTAAAATGTTAACGAGTTATGGTCGAATTTCGACCACAGGGCGACCATAGCAGCCATTATTAGGCGTTTATTGTCACACTTATATTGTCAGTGACCTGACTGGCTGTTGGCCAGTGTTATTATTTATGAAAATCTTTTGTCATATTTGTTCCGCATCCTCGCTCTCAGTGGTAAATTGTTGGTCACGGAGCTCACCTATAAATGAATATAGAGCACTCGCTTCCCCCATGACTTATCCCACGGGAACTGTGGAAAATAGGCTATAGCACTTAGACGTAGAGGACTGGTGGACCAGTGGTAACAGCCGCGACTAACAAGTTGAAAGTCGTGGGTTGGAACCCAGGCAGGCGCTTTACTATGAAGAACTATTGTGTGAGTGTTATAAAATCTGTAAAATACCATATTTCAAGCAAATAAATGAAATCTAATCTTTGTGTAAATTATTTCATCACTGTTATAAATTATCTCATACTTTCAAAACGGATCAAAAACTTCGAAGACATGTGACATCCACCAACCCGCATTGGGCTCGTGTGGTGGATTACAGCCCACACCCTCTCACAGAGAGAGGCCTGTGTCCCAGGAGTGGGAATTTTAGGCTGATTACGCTATGATATATGCTGTAGCAGTTAGCGGTAGGTACATAGTGTAACTTTCTATGGATGAAATAATTTTTGTAATCGGAACTACTTTAACACAAACACTGACTACTGAATACACTCTTTTTTTTTTTGGTGGGTGAGAAATGATTTTTACTGACTAAAACCCACCCTTGTTCCTTCAGTTGCCTGTGCCAAGGGGCGCGGTAACTCTCTTTCTTTATCCGCGGCCCTTCGCGAGCATTACTGCTTTGCAGAAGGAGGTGACAGCTTCCCATTCCTTCTCGCTCCGTACCATGGCCTGGACCAGGGCCGGGCGCGTGAGGTCGCTGCCGCCGATCGTCTCCACGAGGACACGGTGGTGACCGTATGCTCCACCGAGTCCTCTAAGCGATCCATATAGTGGTGACACCTGGTCGTTTCCTCCCGCCTTATACGACACAGGAACCTCCCGAAACAGCCGTGTCCGGTAAGGACGTGAGTCAGGCGGAAGGTGAGGAGGTGAGGACGTCGTGGCGCCTCTCCAGCCACTCCTCAAAGAGGAGCCTTACCGCCGCTATTGTGGCGTGCCCTTCCGTTACATCCTGTATACTTTATTCCTGTTCTACCTCTTTCAGTTGGATACGTCTATGGTAGTTTTCTGAAGAGTCTCATTTCAACTCGTAAATTATATCGTGAAAGTTACAAGCACTTCACACCGCTTGCCAAGACAGCGTTTTCCGTGTTGGCGCCTGCATTGTTTTACGTTCGCCAAACACGTGTGAAGACACTCTAATTTTGAGCTAAAAGGATTTACTACCTTACCTATGCGCCAATATTAATTTGAATACCTAACAATAGTATTACTTTTCTCAATTTGTGCCAACGATAGCCAGAGCATCGGCTTTTACAATCTTGATTATAAAATACTCAAACAATTCATCATTATCATCATCATCATCAGCCTTTTAATGTCCCCACTGCTGGGGCACAGGCCTCCTCTCTGTGAGAAGGGTGTGAGCCGTAATCCACCACGCGGGCCCAACGCGGATTGGTGGATACAATTATCTAAACTAATATTATAAAGAGGTTTGTTGTCATTATCAGATTAAAACAAGCCACTGCTAGAAATAATCTACCAACCCGCACTGGGCCACTCTCATCCATTCAATACCAGTCATCCTACACACAAAAAACGTCATACAAATACTGCCAACAATCATAGCATAATTTTTCTTTTTCCGCCACAATTGTCGGTCAACATGTCACATGCGTAAGCTCATAAATTGCCCCGCGAGCACTCACCGACCAGCCCTAACGGAAACGGTCAAGTGCGAAACGACCGCCATAAACATTCCACCAGCTTAATTGAGATTAGTATAGAGAGGTGTGAATGTCACGCCCACACTCCGGATTAGTTTTACGGAAAAGGGAAACATGAAATAATCAAGCGCTCATCAAACCCCCGACATTTATTGCTCTTTGCACTTCTACTCACGCCTTTATTTATTTATCTAAGCGTAATATATTTCCTCCCTTCCAGTTCCAACGCTAAAGGGATTACAGCAAAACACAAAAGGCTTTACATTAAAACTCACTATTGTTCGTGAAATAAATGAGTTTGAATATCAACGTAACACTGGCAACAAGCGATTCATAACTCGAGCAAAACGTTGGCCGCAATCTCTGTAAAAAAAAAGTGAAATAAAAAAAAAAACGTAAAAGTCGTTGAAAACGCCTCGGTTCTCCAGATTCAAAAGTGGAACGTTGCGCGGGGATGTTGCGTGCCAGTTCCACTCCACAATGGCTCTCGAGAGTACATCGATATAGTATACGAGCGCTTTTTACTCGATTCAAATTATTTTTGAACTCCCTCCGATCGATTTTTTTTTAATTTGAACTCGAGAGGAGTGTCTTTGTGTTTGAATTGTGGGTCGAAATGAAAATGCATGACCAATATTGTGTTATAATAGGAATTGCTTTTGGCTACATCTGCTCCCATTTTACATTGTAAAATGAATGAACAGAATAACGAGCGCAGTTTTATTACGTTTACGCTTTATTTTTTAACTAACTAACTAATAACTTTCAGACCCTTAAACATCAATAAACCAGGAACTCAAACCATCAAAAGTCTAAATACGTCACAAACTAACGAACTCAGTATTTACCATCGCTGTATACACAATAAGACTCAAAGGCGAAGTCGTCAGCTCGATTTATTTTTCATCAAACGATGTTTATTTCTGTTGAAACAAGAATAACAGTCGTTGGAACATAACTAGCGTTGAATATTTTCATAATGGTAATTGCATTTGAGTGGTAGACTAATTAGCATTTTCATTACGGTACCTAGTTTTAGTAATTGAAGCTGTTACATGAACGAGGTTGCGCTCTTGAGGTTGGTATAGTAAGGTTTTATTTGTTTGGGGTCTTTGAATGGAACAGATTTTTAGAAACTATTTTGTTTTAGTGGTGAATTTTCTTGAAGTTTAGGTTTTGCGAGATAGGTCACGGATAAATTAAAATCGCGCCCCTGGGCACTCAGGCACGGAAGGAACAGGGGTGGGTTTTAGTCAGTAAAAGACTGACACGTCCTGCCGCTCCACCCAGAGCCTAGAAGTCATAGGATCCCCAAAAAAAAAACTTTTATAGGCAAACACTAAATTAGGTAAAATACCATACACAAGCATCAGCCTTATAATGTTGGGAACAAGGCAGAGTCCTTCCAAGGCAGAGGCCGGAGCCCCAGCTGAGGAGCTGGGACTCCGGCCTCTTTTCAAGGAGAGAGAATTACCCGTAATAAGAAACGCGGACCCACAAAAAAAAAAAGGTGGTTGGTGGATTTCACATACCTTCGAATTTATGGTACTAGGACATACCGGTTTCCTCACGATGTTTTCCTTCACTATTTTTATTAGGTAAAATATATGAGATTTTAAAACATATTCTAACTTTATAACGACGGTGCTCCAAATTGACACAATAACGGCCATATTTTGTCACCGCAAAGTTTTATGCTCTTTTTTTTTTTTGGTGGGGTGGGAAATCATGCTACTCTACAGGGTGTAACGGAAAGGTGTGATCATATTTTAAGAACTGAATCTGCCCATCGATATGAATAAAGTCAAGAAAATATGAGGTAATTCTAAAAAAAAAATTTACCCCTCATACAAATATTGATCAGCTGATAATAACTTTGTATTGAAAGTCCAATTTTTTTTTGGGAATGGTCTATTTTTTTTTAGAGAAACCGGGCCGGTTCTTAAAATATATCGTAGCGAGAAACGGACTTTCAAGAATGTCTCTTATAGTGAAGTGTCATTTGAGAGTTTTAGGGGCAAATTGGGTACCATTCACGTGATTCACGGCTACACGACCTAAATTTAGCCAGCGGCATATATTTAAAAGACATACATAGTGTAAATGAAAAAAAATTGCCAAGTGCGAGTCAGACTAGCTCATGAAGAGTTCCGTACCATCGTACAAGATTATACGCGTCGAGCATGAAGTCAAGAAAAACACGTTTCTATTAGGTGAGCCGGGGTTTAATTTTTAATTTATTTTTATTATTTGTTGTTATAGCGGCAACAGAAATACACATTCTGTGAAAATTTTCAATTTCAATTGTATACCTATTACGGATCAGCTACAGACAGATGGACGAACGGACGGACAGCGGAGCTGCGTAATAGGGTCCCGTTGGTTACCCTTCGGGTACGTTTCTGTACAACAAATTGTTAAACTTAATTTTTCTGTCCATTTCGTATCCAATTATTAGAGAAATCCGTATGTAGATCCATTCCAGGTTACCTGGAAGAGATCGCGAAATGTGATAAGGTTACCAGTTTTATGTTTTTAAGTTAGAGGTTTTTTTATGTTGGTGTACAATAAATTACATAATAATATAAATAAATAAGAATAATGTAAGAAGAATTTTGTCATAAAACAGTACCAATAGTTTCCTGTACGTTCTTTTCCATAGAAATCTATGTTTTGGAACGTGGAAATAGATCCAACTTTCTGTATAAATGTTGGTCAGTTATACAGAAAGTTGGAGCAACTTGGCAACTCAAGTGTCTGTTAATGGTTTAGTTGATATAAATGTTTTATGATTGAATTCTGAACGATAGCAAATTATGACAGCAATTAGAACCGATAATAGCCCGTCGCCGTCGGCTAGAGAGATGGCCTCTCGACACAATTTAAGAAGATTTGTGGTCCAATTCCACTCAGCTGAACTATTGTGATGCCTAAATAGTGCAGGCGACGTTGAAGTCAAAACAAATTAAGGCGTTGGTTGATGCTGTCAGCTTCCATTTCAAGTTACTTCAAACTTATTGAAGTAATACTGTTGCCACTCCAGAACCTTTCGGCCTCAGCGACCATCTGTTCTGCGAGCAACCACTGCCGCTTCAGTTTGGTGATTGTTCGGGCTATGTCGGCATTCTTGGTTCTCTTGCGGATTTCTTCATTCCTGATAATGCTGGGCTGTCATTCTACCTGATTTATTTATTTCATCATCATCATCATCAGCCTTTTAATGTCCCCACAGCTGGGGCACAGGCCTCCTGTCTATACGGGTTGGTCGGGTCGGGTTGGGTTATTTATTTACTGATGAGTATTGTCAGCTCATTCAAGCTCAATTTATGTTTCTTTTCACGAGAAATTTTCAGAATAGAACTACCGGTCCAGGGTTATGTACCTTTAAACCCTATTTTGTTATTAATATAATTGATAGGCTAGCGCTTGAGGAGCTCGTGGCTAAAGTAATAACAGCCGCACGGGTCGATTCATCAGGTTAAGCTATGCTTGCCGGGGTTGGTCCATGGATGGGTGACCATCTTTACATAGCGAGACTTCTCCGTGCCTCGGAAAGCACGTTAAGCTGTCGGTCTCGGCTGTAAATCGTGGATCTTTGACAGTCGTTACGGGTCGTCAGAAGCCCGAAAGTCTGACAACCAGTCTTACCAATGGCTAGCGTATTACCCACGTAACTGGGTTGTGGAGGTCAGATAGGCAGTCGCTCCATGTAAAATACTGGTATTCAGCTGCATCCGGTTAGACTGGAAGCCGACCCCAAGATAGTTGGGAAAAGGCGCGGGCAGATGCAGATGATAGGCTAGCGTTTGACCACAATCACAATAGGAGTAAGCGATGATATGGTCGACGAGGAACCACGCTTACCTAGAAGTAAACTATCCTTTCTAATATCCAGTAACATGAAGTTCTAGCCCTAATTTAAGTAAAACCGACAGAAACAACCTTAAGTTCATCATTAACCATTCTACTATCTCCAAAGTATTAATTTAAAGTTTAATAAATTGTATTGAGATTGAGAGGCGTTCCGCATTAAAATCAATACAAGTTTGATAAGCCTGTCAAACTTTCACGAGTCTATTCACTTCAGTCTGCAGCTGACAGCTGATTAGGACAGGTGTACACTGCGTGGCCGGATATGAAACCGGATCTTTTATTATCTTTTTGCTTAGATTTTAAGGTTATTTTTTGCATAGCTATGTACTTTCTAACATTCCTGTTAGAAAATGTTGAATTAAAAACCTACTAATCAGTGTTTAAACTAATCATATATTAAGCTTTTTTATAAATAAGGCCCTAAATCTCGAGTTTTTTGTTATATCATGGTAAATGATATAACAAAAAATTTTCCGCCAAGCCCGTTTCATCAACGGGACCACAAGACGTACGGCGAAGTGCCACCTGTTCATGGTGGACATCCCATCCATACGCACAAAGCGTTTTGAGAACACATTCATTGTGCGTACGGCTAGGGAGTGGAATTCCCTACCGGAGTCTGTGTTTCCTGATAGCTACAACCTGGGAGTCTTTAAGTCAAGAGTGAATCGGTTACTTCTAGGCAAGAGTTCTCCATCTTCGACCACATCATCGCTTAACATCAGGTGAGACAGTGGTCAAACGCGTGTGAATCAACAATAAAAAAAAATAAACGTAAAGTTGGTGATAAAAAAACATCCAGAGATAATTGAAAAATTCAAAGATATGTGTTATTTACTGATTTGTACTAGGTCTGTATTGTTATGGCCTATACCACTATCTAACAGAGAGGAACCCTGTGTCCCAAACGAGAGAACATGTTGGAAACAGAAAGCTAGGTCAAGCCTAAGTTTACTTACTCGGGCCTGCGGACGGCGAGTAGTGGGTAACTCGCCGTCCGATCAGCATCAGGCCCGAGAGTCGACGGCGCGTAGTGTTCCACGCGCACCTCAAAGAGTTGTCAGCAAAACATGACGGGGTCCGTCATGGCCGATGCCTGCCCAGGGGATGTAGATAAATTCGAAAGTGAGTTACCGCGGCCCTGGGCATTCAGGGCAGGGAAGGAAAAGGGGTGGGTTTTTGTCAGTAAGAGTCTGACACGCCCTCCCGCTCCACCCTAGAGCGGGAGATGTCATTGGATGATTTCCCACCCACCCCAAAAAAAAAACAGCCAAAGTTTACTTCACTATCCTGAACTGCAATCTCTTAATTTTACTTATATGTCTACTTACATCACAAATGTAACTGATAAAATCACTATACAGACTCATCAAGAGCTGTCATAAAACTCCAGAAAATTGTGCAGTTATTTCACCAATCCCAAAAACACAAACTTTTAATTTGACAAAATGAAAGCAAACAGCATTCAAATTATAATGTAAATTATCTTTACTTTACACGTGTTCTCGATTATTTTGCGTTAAATTTTATGACGATAACACGCTCCGTCTGTTTGCCTTTCATTTCCGTATCCACATAACGGAAAATACATATTACTGTTTGAGGGAAACTGTGACATACTTTCATGTACCTATACGTTGCAGTTATTTATTGACTGTGTCTGAAGGATGACTGACGAAAGCTTGAAAAATAGATGTCTAAAAACGGGCGATCATAAGGGCAAGAGAAACTAAACGGTTTTTTTGGGTGTCATACATTCAAAAGGCGCCCGGGCTTTGGGGATAACTCCGGGGAGGATGCGATTTTGACCTCACTAAAACTACCCCGGTGATCACCACCAGCACATGGAAGAGGCCCCGTTACCTCTTAAAAGACCACACCGGAATCCCCTCTGTGCAACGTCTGTTCGACATCGAGGGGACGATGAAGTACCTGGGACTCGTCATCGACAGCCGGTGGAACTTCGTCGAGCACTTCCGACGTTTGGCTCCCAGACTGGAACAGACCGGGGCCGCCTTGAAGCGGCTCCTTCCCAATCTGGGGGCCCAAACGCCTCCTGCCGGAGGCTCTACGCGGGGATCGTGCGGTCCATGGCCCTTTACGGGGCACCGGTGTGGGGGCGTTCCTTTAGACGGCGACCAGCTCGCCGGTTGAACACGTCCCAAAGGGTCATGGCTATTAGGATGATCCGAGGATACCGTACGGTCTCCGGTGAGGCGGCGAGCCTCCTTGCCAGACTGTCGCCGTAGGATCTGGAGGCAAAGGTCCTCGCGCACCTCTATGAGTGGCGCGAGGAGGCGAAACGCTGGGGCGTAACTACGCTGCCGCGACACCTCGCGGCTCGGCGGTCAGAGCTCAGCAGACCCGCCTGCATTTTATGATGCAGGTGGGGTTTAAGCATGTTAGGCGTCTAGGCGATTGCCTCCTCGACGCCTTCTTCTCCAAGTGAAGAAAACCTAACCTAGCAATCGAACAAGGTAAAACAGTAGGTAATTGCGAAAAGAGATGGCGCTACCACTAGGATTTTTGCAATAGATTGGATTTTCGGAAAATTACCCCAGATCATGAAATCAAAATGAAAAGTCATTCATTTAAACTAAACTGAGAGCCAGCACTTTTTGAACGTCAAAGTTCTACATCAAAGACAGTCACCACTTCCTAGTGTTTTAGCTGTGAAAAAGGGATGGCGTAACAAACTCCCCAGCAACACATATGTCTGTTAAAAATAAAATTTGAAGTTGAATATTTGTCAACATCTACTACAGCATGAAAACATGTCCAACTCTGGCACTCAAAATGCTCAATTCAGAAACTGGCCCTAAGAAAGATTTGTGCCAAAAAACATTACCCTCCTTCTAGGGCAGTCGGGTAAGAAAAATCAGTTTACCCTAGGTTAATCGCGAACAACGACGATGAGGATGCACGCTGATTCGCTGATCTGAACGGAATGCACTGACAGATGGCCTGTTTGACTTACTACATTTGAGACATGTTCAGACGAAACAGAATAAAGATGAATGTGGGTAGATAAAGGAATTGACTCAAAGATTTGCCAATCAGCATTCAAGTTTCCAATCATCCTAAACAAACTAGGTTTTTTGTAAAAAATCCTAATAGTAGCTCGTATTATTACAATAATCAATCTTAGTTTTCAATAATCCGGTATTTTGCAAAAAACCTAGGATCTTCGCGAAAAAACAATTTCTTAGTTATCCAGCGACATAATAGAAGGTTTATGTACTTTCGATGCTCGTAAAAGATATGCGCCTAGTAAAAGAGAGCTGCGAACGACTGTGAGAATAAAACAGTGATTCCTGAATTATTTATTTCACTTTATTTCTGTTTACGTAAGTCGTTTTTATTGATTTACGAAATATTTATTGGTTAAGGTTTTTGTTGTGAATTGTAGCTTTACTGGTAAGTACTCTGAGCTTACTTGGTCCAGATTGATTTTTTTGACCATCGACTGACATCATTAAAACAAAACATTGATTTTCAATCACAGATTTTGGAAAAATGAGCACCATATTTCGAAAATGGGAGACTCGACAAGTTAAGGATAGATTTCTAGAAACGTTTTCCTGTAGCTATTTTTTATGCTTTCTGCACTTCTTCTTCACTTCTTCTTCATATGGTCATGTGAAGAGGAGGGATGAAACACATGTAACCAAAAGAGTTATGAATATAAATGTGGATGGATGGAGAGGGAAAGGGAGGCCAAAGAAAAGATGTATGGATTGTGTGAGGAGTGATATGAAAGAAAAGGGAGTTACTGATAGCGTGACGGCTGACAGGACAGAAACCCCAAGTAACATGGGATAAGGGCAGGAGGATGATGATGACTTCATCTCTTTGGATGACAATCATCCAAACTAAACATGTATGCAAAATTTCAGCTCAATCGGAAACCGGGAAGTGGGTCTAACTTCTATGACTTTTTTACATAATTAGTTACAAGTGAACTAATAAAAGCGTGTTTAAAAGGGGCACTACGTTATATTTTTTCAACACTAACAGTCGACTTGTGGTCGACTTCCTTGAAGTTCAGACTGAAAAAACCAACAAAACTCACAGTCTCATATCTAACATAAGTTAGGAAATCACCACACAGGTGATCCTTTAATTTAATATAATACTGCACGTCTCACTTTTGTAATTATTCACAAGCGTCAGACACTCCCGCTGCAATTTGTGCAATTTGACAGTCCGCCATATTGAATTTAGAATGACGACACGTTCTATCACGTATTCATAGATAAGTTAAACTAATAGTTTAGATTTAACCTCAACTTTTCTTAGCACCAGGCCCGTGAGTCGACGGCGTGTAGTGTTCCACGCGCGCCTCAAAGAGAATATTATGTCAGCCACCACTGACGGGGCCCATCATGGCCGGTGCCTGCATGCCAAGGGGTAGCGGATAAAGTCTGACACGCCCTCTCGCTCCATCCACAGCTGGAAAAGTCATTGGACGATTTCCCACCCCCCAAAAGGGGTTAAAAAAAAAAACAAAACACGCACTCTCATTTCAAGCTATGTTAGTGAGGACATCCACACAGGTGATCCTTTAATTTCATATAATACTGCACGTCGCACTTTAGTAATTATTCAGAAACGTCAGACACTCCCGCTGCAGTTTGTGCAATTTGTGTCGGAGATTAAACGCAGCTCTGTGCTAATTGGTGCACAATACGTGTTCCTATTTATGCTTGAAGTTGGAGCGGAGTGTTTTATGTGTTTTGTCTGCGAACAGCGTCTTGCTCTAATTGGCTAGAGGGAGATTTATTAATTTTTTGAGAGTTTGTTAAGAAATTGCAATTAAAGTGATTTTTTTTAAGTCTAACTTCGTTTTGCTCAGGTTTTATGTATTTAAAACACGGTTTCATTTTATAAGCTCTTTACTGTTATTAGTTAAAACTACGATTTGTGCATGTCAGTACCAACATTGAAATATATAATGTAGTCAACGAAATCTGGCGTAGCAATGTAATCACCTGATAATTAGAAAAACCGTTACATTGTATTTTTGCGATGGTATAAACTCTTGACATATGAATTTCAAAAACAATAAATCTCATCCAAATTATAATTTACAATGTATCCGAGTCTTATTGAAAATTAAAGAGTTTAGAAATTTCCGTGATTTATCATAAACTGACGAAGTTTTCAATTATCTGGTGATATTGACGAAAGGTAGCGCACCCTCTGTAGCTCCGTTGCAATGCCTACGCAGGCGTAGCGTTGGCTCGTAGCCGCGGTCTACTCGTATTTGGCGTAGAAATATCACGACACGTTATAAAGTCCCTCACCGCGTCTGTCTGTTTGTTTGCAATAAACTCAAAAACTACTTAACGGATTTTCATGCGGTTTTCACCAAGTGGGAGAGTGATTCATGAGAAAGGTTTAGGTATAATTTGTGCCCGAGTAAAGTTGGAGTGGGTCGCAAATTTTATGTATTACGTTACCCATCTAAAGAACGTCTTTATTAAGGGCCTACCTCCGCTTTAGTGGCCCTCATTGAATAAAAATCGTATACATATCATAGCATACAAAATAAAGATTAAAGAATCCTATGTTGCGTTTGTTACAAATAGGATAAGGTATTTTTACGTTGTTAAAACAGGACTCAAAATATTTCGTATCCAAAGTAGTAAGCAAAAGTACCAAAAACACTTACGACTCTTTAATCTTAATTTTCTATGCTTTGCTACGATTTTTTATTCAATGAGGGCGCCACATAGCGGCTATATGGGCCTTAATCTGTAGATGTAGAATGTCTTTTAAAGTTGAAATCAGAAATTTTCAGGTTATTTTTATGCTTACAATATATCTCAACAAAAAAGGCCTCATTCGAGTTCCCTCCACAACACAGCATCACACCACGTATATCGCGCAAATCGAGTAAAACTCCGAAGTGTCACTAAATTACCCCTGCAAGCGGCGCCCGACGCACTAATTAATGCATTTAGCTCCTTTCAGCTCAACACCCGATAGCCACTTGTTTATTTCACGTCACCTGGCTTTTTTTTTAATTGCGTTTAAATTAAATACGTCTTTTGTGTGTGTTTTTTATGGGTTAAGGGAATTTTTGGGAGGTGGTAATGCCGTTGGTAACCTAACCTTTATGTCCTTACTTTGGTATTGTTCGTCGGTTCGTTGAGCTCCTCAAAGTTCTGAGTTGAGCTTCGCGATGACTGACAAATGCTTGCACTGTCTGGACAGGTACACTCGAATTCGTGTGTTGCTTTCTTCATAAAGCTCATCCCAGACATAAACGTACATGGTTCTCATATGATTTAACCAGTACACATTGTATGGATTTGAACACTAAAAGAGACTTTGACCTCTGAGTTTGTTTCGGTGTTTCTTCTCAGGGTAGTCAGCTAGGAAACACCGGCCTCATCTAGCTTAAACCGACAAAAAACATTGACGTGTAAAAGTGTTCCTTGTAACCTATTTACTGAATAAACATCATTTATCATTAAAGAGATAACTGTAAATACTTAATCAAAATTAAGTAAGTGTGTCCACCATAAGCGGACACACCATTTATGGCTGGATGCTTATTCAATTTGGTTTCCTTTTTATGCTTGAGTTTATCTGTTTTGATGGCATGTGCTAGCTACCAAGTGAAGGATAATTTCATTTTATTATGGAATCTTGTATGATATACATATATATTTTTTCTGTGTTATGTTTAGTGATCGCAGTAGGTAGAGCTATTTTGGTTCAATGACCGCAAACGTTGATGTTAATATGGACATACCCCGGGATTTGAAAAAAATAATTGTTTTTTTTTATTTGAACTAGATTGTAACGGCTATTGATACTTGTCTGTCATTTTTTTTTACAGAAAATTAAAAATATATCATCATCATCATCATCAGCCTTTTAATGTCCACTGCTGGGGCACAGGCCTTCTCTCTATGAGAGGGTGTGGGCGGTAATCCACCACGCGGGCCCAATGCGGATTGGTGGATGTCACATGTCTTCGAATTTTTTGGTTCAAGGACAAGCCGGTTTCCTCACGATGTTTTCCTTCACCGTTTTGAGAGCAGTGGTGATGAAATAATTTACACAAAGTAAAGCGCCTGCCTGGGTTTGAACTCATGACCTACAACTTGTAAGGCCAATACCGCTGGGCCACCAGCCACCACTGCTAAAAATATATATTATTTAAAAAATAAAGATTTTGATTTCAGTAACCCGAAACGTATTCGTCTTATACTTAGCTTATAGCTTTTTACAAAGTCAATTTTTAACTCATTTAATAATATATAATGTATTGCAAGTATAAAAAATAGCTCTAGCTCTCCGATCATTGGTTATGTTACATATTATGTTATGTTAATTGGTGCATACAAGAGTATAAATTCAAGTTTTTCAAACTTAACAGTCAGATCTGTTGCTAGGGGTTTGTTGCGCCACTTCTTTTCAGCTAAAATACTAGAAAGTGGTGACGTGCGGGCGTTATCGAGGGACTGGCTTTATGTAGAACTTTAACGTTCAAAAAAGTCCTCGCTCTCAGCCTAGTTTGACTTTTTATGTTGAGTAAATTTTCACAATAATTTTTAGCCTGAAAACCTATTGAACTTTGACTCGTTCTTAACTCCAAATTCTCAATTCAGAAAACAGCCCCTAGATACGTTGTGATTTATGGAATACCTGCTAATCAGAGATGAAACTTACACCTCATAATCACGGTGTTCAGCTTTTAATTAGGTTATTAATACATCGAGTAAGGAAGGGATATCATATCACGTGTTTACTATATTCACGATAATTGGTCTTATGTTTTGACACAACCATATGCATCGATATCGCATTTTCTCAATACTTTTTACAGCTGTGACTACATTAGTTTTTAGTATTATGCCAGTATGTACGAGTATCCTTCTTTGCTTGTAGACTACCCACTCCTGCTCGAATAGTGCCCGACAGGGTCCATAATTGTTTCTATTTATTAATAAATAACTCCTGTACGTGTACTTTTTTTTCCTTTTGGCACAATTTGTGCATTGAGGCAGTGTCAAGTTTATAAAATATTTAGTTTTTTAGGGTTCCGTACCCGAAGGGTCCAAACAGAGCCCTATTGTTGTCACTCACGTGTCCGTCTGTCTGTCCGTACGTCGTCTTACGAAGAATTTTTTAACTTCCCATTGACCTATGAAATTGAAATTTGGTGATAATGTTTATTATAACGTATACTTTACTAACAAATACTATATTAACTAATATTTGGTACGGAACCCTTAATGTGCGAAATCCGACATGCACTTCGCCAGTTTTTTTATTTAATACAGAATACAGTCACTTCGTTTTTCATTACAATGCGGATGTAACACATTTTAATGTATTTGCATTATTTTGATTTTCAAAAAGTGCTAGCGCTCAGCCTAACGTGAATAAATTACTTGATTTTTTATTTGATTTGGCAGCAAATAATTATATCAATTCAGCCTTCTCGGCAAGCTTCGCTGAGGTAGTCAATACTACAATAAAATTCTCAGCACAATTTTACCGAGATCGCGCCAGTTTCAGTGATTCCCCGTATTTTCTAGTTGTGAAAACACTTGCGATACAAAACTACACTAATTTTACATAATAAAATCCACTAGAAATAAATTTGCCAATAATTATAACAGCCACTAAAATACAATGGAGGAGGATGGTTGGAGGGGGGCCAAAGAAAAGATGGATGGATTGTATGAAGAGTGATATGAAAGAAAAGGGAATTAGTGATAGCGAGACGGCTGACAGAACTGAATGGAAAAAAAAACCCCAAGTAACATGGGATAAGGGCAGGAAGATGACTAAATTACAATGGAGGAAATCCCGCCAAAAACCCGTAAGTGTACTTTCTTAAATTGCAATATATAGTAAATGATGACGGGCGGGCGTTTTTGGGGGACTGTCTTTATGCAGAACTTTGACGTTCAAAAAGTGCTGGCTCTCAGCCTAGTTTGAATAAATGACTTTTTATTTTGAATATATATTTGAGATACCATAGTCATTTCTATTTTACTTGCAGTCAACAATGTAACATCATTTCTCAAGGGTACCCGTTTGCTCAAATATCAAAGCTAATCCATCGCAAGCTTGCCCGGGGGTGGAGGATAAATTCGAAAGAGTTACCTCGCCCCCGGGCACTCGAGGCAGGGAGGAACAGGGGTGGGTTTTAGTCAGTAAGAGTCTGACACACCCTTCCGCTCCACCCTAGAGCGGAAGAAGTCATAGGATGATTTCCCACCCCCCAAAAAAAAAAAAAATCCATCGCAAGCTGTGAAACCATTCTTAACTGTTGAACGCAATGCCGTGTCTTGGATTCCGGCGGTGGTTAGCCAATAATGCCGGGTCGGGCCGCAGCGTGACCGCTGCGTAATTGGTACGTATACAAGGCGGCGTGGATAGCAATCTGTTGTGAGCATTGTGTGTATGTGGCCAGCAATGTACGTTGGAATTGGTATTGTTTAGGTATGTTCGAAGTTGGTTGTTGATTTTGTTGTTAATCATGTGATTCCGAAATTTATACTTGCATGCTATTGCCATGCAAGTATAAGGTTACTGACCCACCTTTGATTGATTTTCTTTATTTCATAATCGGAAATTTAGATACAATGCCGCCCAGGGCTACTATGTCTTAAAATCATCATATTTCCAGTGTGAGAAAGAGACGGACCTGTACATGACGAAAGCACTACCTATCCCTTTCTCACACCGGAATTATGATGAATATTAAGGAAAAAAAAATTAACATATCATGGCATTTTTTTTTGTGGGTTTGGCAATCATTCAATGACATCTCCCGCTCTGGGTGGAGCGGAAGGGCGTGTCAGACTCTTACTGACTAAACTCACCCCTGTTCCTTCCCTGCTCTGAGTGCCCAGGGGCGCGGTAACTCTGTTTCGAATTTATCCACAACCCCTGGACAGGAACACATCATGGCTGAATCGAAATATATCGTGATCTCCAACATGATTTAAGTAGTATGGAAAATTTAGACGATGTGGTCATTGCAATAACACCGGTCGACAAGGAGTCTTATTGCTCTGTAGTTGCAATTTACTTTGAAGACCTAAATGGTCTTTAAATCCTTTTCAATGATATTCTTTAATTAACATAAAACACAATTCTCAATTCAATAAAACAGCCTTCAAACCGCGAATTACCTTAATCAACGGTTGTACAACGCCATAATGAAGTTGGAAACACACAGAAAGTGGGAAATGAGCATCTAGGCCCGAGGCGGCTCGGGCTCCGCACAATTACACTAATTTACAACGAATTGCGAGTCCCGAATATTGAAGAAAATGAGCTCCGAAGGTTGCCGAAGATTCGCGAAGCTCCCCGAAGAGTCCCGAAACAAACACTTAGACAAATACATTTTGCGATTTCCTCTCCAAACTTTGGGTTGGCGGAGAATTTTAATATGTTAACAGAGGATGGATTGATAAATATTTATTAGATGTTAACAGGCTAAGATGCTTTCAGGAAGTTATTTTCTTTTCTTTGTAATGCGAAGGAGAAAGTTCGGGTGAAGAGGTTGGACGGCTTCTGGGAGTTGCTCACTTAAGGCCCTACTACCGGCCAAGTGGCGCCCTCATTGAATAAACAATCGTAGCATAGCATAGAAAATAAATATTAAAGAATCCAACGTCACGTTTGTTAAAAAGAGGATAAAGTATTGTTACCTTTTTAAAACAGGTCTCAGAATGTTTCGTATCCAAAGCAGTAGGCAAAAGTACCAAAAACGGCCGTTTCTGACACTTTCTTTTTTAAAAGAAACCAACGTCACGTTTGATTCTTTAATATTTCTTTTCTATGCTATGCTACGATTTTTTATTCAATGAGGGCGCCACTTGGCCGGTAGTAGACCCTTAAGTTAATAACTAATGGTGAAAACAGAAAAATGCTACATATATACGATATTACATGAAATAAGTTGAATAGTTATGATTTATTTTTCTCCAGGCGAGTTTAACATCCCCGCAAAAAAAAAAAACTATATTGAAGATTTCATGGAATTTCATTTGTTGTTTTTGTTATAGATCTTTAACATTTACGTGACTTGAATAGCATGTCCAGAAATCATAAAAAAGTTTTTGCGAACAAATATAAACCTATCATACCTATATAACTTTTGCTGAAATATTCTGCTGGTATATTTGTATTCGTGATTCAAAATAACTATAAAATTTTGAAAGAATAAAAAAAACTATGTCATACAAGACAAAGTTAAACAAAAAAGTGGCCCAGTGGTAACGGCCGCGACTTACAAGTTGTAGGTCGTGAGTTCAAACCCAAAAAGGGAGGCACTTTACTTTGTGTAAATTATTTTCACAAATCATTACCACAGCTCTGAAAACGGTGGTGGAAAACATCGTGAGAAAACCAGCATGTCCTAGAGTCAAAAATTCGAAGACACGTGATTTCCACCAACCCGCGTGGTGGATAGCGGCCCACACCCTCTCACAGAGAGGCCCATGCCCCAGCAGTGGGGACATTAAAAGGCTGATCATGATGATGAAACCTTCCTCATTAATCACTCTGTCTATTAGTGAAAACCGCATGAAAAACCGTTCAGTATTTTTTGAGTTTATCGCAAACCAACTAACGCGGCGGGAGACTTTGTTTTATATATTATTTATAATATGTAGTGATTATAAATTCAAGTATATTCTGCTGCTTTGAACAGCAGACTAATTAATTGTTTATTGACAACTCAAAATACAGACTAAACTAGTTTCCAAATTATGAAATTAATAAAGACAGGCAATCAATTTAGGCTAACAAAGTTTATACTTTGATAGTCGATCAGCAATTACTTGTCGAATATAATGAAGAGGGATGGTTGGTTATGAGAAATTAGAAGCTTACTTTCAATTAATTTTGTTTATTGAAGAAATCTATGGAAGCTTCTGGAAGAGTGAATAGCAAATTTTAACATCACAGAGGCTCTAGAAAAAAACATTGGTCATCAATAGGGTTGTCACGTTGCGGAGGTCGGGGTGTGGTGGTGACACGTAGAGGAGGGTCGTAGGAGTAACGACCGTAGATGAGGAGTTGGATGAAAATAATAAACACGACGAGTTAAGGCGCAGTTATACGACTTTTAAAAGTTTTTATTTGAACATCACGTCTAAACGACTAGTCTTATTTCTTTGAAAAAAATATATGTTACTCTAGACAATTTCCGTCGTAATTTGATCTGAGAATATTTGAAATAATATTTTTATAACATAGTGTAATTCATTTGTAAAGTTATGTCTAACGCGGACAAAAAAATGAGAATCACGCAAAAACTATTAAGCGTATTTTTATGAAACCTTCACCATTTTATAGATCATTTAATGATTTATAATTTAGTCTGTGTTTTACTTTAATACTTGTTTTATGTGTAATAAATTAATAATGCGTCTAATTTCGGACAGCGCTCCTTGATGGGCGAGTCCTATTCCTGGGTGGACATACGACGAGTTACGTGAGCTCAGCGTAGAACACGCAAGCTAACCACTCAAAGTCGTGGGCAGCTAATAGCGCCTTAAGACGTATATTTTAATATCCACAGAAGGCTAGATTATATGTAGCACTCATTAATCGTACTTACACCATACACTGTGACTAGGTACATATTTAAATTGTATTATTAACAGGATACATGCCTGCAAACTTTAAAAAACTGGTAGCTGTCAGTTATTGAAGAGTAGGAAAATGACAATGATAGAGAGGAGCTTAGTCTTGCTCGGCAGCTGAATTTGAACTGATTTTAAAAATAAAAACAGAGGCTAGACAGAGAAGGCAAGTAATATTTGAACTTGAAATTAAAAAAGGTAGGAAAGAACGTAATTTGGAATAGAGGTCATAAAATAGACAAGGCTTTAACACTGCCTTGTTACAGGCTGATCCAATTCGTAGTTCCTATGTTTGAACCACTGTAATTGAGACAGCGATCAATAATGAGGCGTGTTTCATACGTCAAATGTTAGATTGAAATAATGCATTTACGATATGAATCGCTTGATTCTAAAACTACCGCTCAAAGCGTTAATTGAGAGCAAGAGCCTTTAGACAAAATCCTTTTTTGTTAACGTTAACGCTTAGCCGGGTCTGCGGACGGCGAGTAATGGGTAGCTCGCCGTCCGATCAGCACCAGGCCCGAGAGTCGACGGCGCGTAGTGTTCCACGCGCGCATCAAAGAGTTGTCAGCAATCATGACGGGGCCTGTCATGGCCGATGCATGCCCAGGGGTTGTGAACAAATTCGAAACAGGGTTACCGCGCCCTGGGCACTCAGGGCAGGGAAGGAACAGGGGTGGGTTTTAGTCAGTGAGAGTCTTAAACGCCCTCCCGCTCCACCCTAGAGCGGGAGATGTTATTGGATGATTTCCCAAGCCACAAAAAAAAAAAAAACGCTAACGTTTCGTGCAAAATTTATGGCAACGACATTACTGGGCGTGAGTCACGTGACAGTTTTCTCCGCAGGTATGTCCTTATCATACATTTTGCACGAAGCGTTAGCGTTAGCGCTATTGTAAAAGTTATTTGGCTAAGGGGGCAGTTGTTCTCTACAGAAACAACAATTCGTGTCGACTTTTTCTGGAAAATTACGGTTAAATCATTTTGCTGCACATTTTCATGCTATTTATCGTCTGTGTTTTTTGTTTTTGCGGGTTGTTCTTAAGAGATACGTCTATACCAACAAACTTGCAACGTTGGAGCACGTAAAACTCTAGTAATTGCCGAGATAATTCCCTAAATCGACGAAACGTTAAAAACGACGTTGAGTGAATCAGCTGCTGCAAAATGTATGGTCGTCATTGGTCTAACATCATCTTTAAATAATAAATGACTTCTAGACAAGCGTGCTCCATCGTCGACTTCATCATCACTTACCAACGGGTGACATACTGGTCAAGCGTGAGCGTATCAATAATAAATAAATATCCGATTAAAAAAAAAAACCCGGCTAAGTACGGACATCGCACATTTACGGTTCCGTACTAAATGAGAGCATTATCACAGAAAAAATCAGATTTATCAATATATTGGAATTTGTTAGTAGTCAGAATTAGGTAGAGTTATTTATGTACTTGCATCGAAATGTTGATATTAATATGGATCGTCCCGGCATTTCTAATGGACAATCTCGTGTGGCCAACAATATTACAAATAAATAATACTAAAAACCTCTTTTGTTTTCTTGTGTTCTCACAAGCTATGTTATGTGAACTACAAATGTGGCAACATCGCGCGTGTGCGCATGGAATTTTGCAACTTCGGACATCCGATGTCGTTAATATAAATTTGGCAACGTCGCGCGTGCATTTAATAAATCACGGGATTTTTCTTCTGTTTAAAATTAATCTCGGGATTTGAGGCACATCCTCTTTATTCTTTCGCTGTATGAAATGAAGTGTAAGTACATATACAACTCTACCTAATTCCGACCTCTGGTAATAATAAACATTATCACAAACAAGTTCATAGGTCACTGAAAATTCTTCGAAACAAAATTTTGTGACAGACGGACGGACAGACGGATAAACGTATAAACGGACACTTGAGTGACAACAATAGGGCTCTGTTTGGACCCTTCGGATACGGAACCCTAAAAACACTGATGGAGATCTACACTATCGCCGAGTGGCATAGGCTACTTTTTATTGCGAAAAAATTAAGGGTTCCTGTGTGATAGGCCCCAGGAACAAAGCCACGAGAAAAGCTAGTTATAAATAAACAAATAGAACTAGTTCGGTTTGCAGTGACAGGAACAAATTCTAGAATGCAAAAGCAATAGAGTTTCCACCGAATCGAAACGAAAAATCAAATAATAAAAATGGTAAAAATAAACCGAAGAATATTTGAAACGAACTCGTCTACATAATATCGAAAGGAGGGCTCATTTCCATACAAAACCCGGTCAGACATATTTGATCGTTCCCGTCATGATAGATTTTGCACGTGTCAAGAATAAAAGTCAAACATTTTTTTTTTGAAGTGAAAACTTCTTTTCAGATGGGGAAAAAACAATTGCCACCGCCACCGACGCGTTGGGCATTTTAGTACAAGGATTTTTTAATTATTTTTTTTGGGATTTAATATGTGTATGTTAATTTAAATTATATATTTATTTATAGATACGTTTGTACCCATTTTCCTCCTGATAATATGTACTTTCTTGTTTTATGCAACTGCCATATTATCTCTCCACGACCCTTGGTTGACTGGTAGAGAATGCCTCAGGCATAAGTCCACTTTTATACATTTGTGTTGCTTAAAGTTTAAATAAATAAATAAATCCTACTAATATTATAAATGTGAAAGTTTGTGAGTGTGTATGTTTGTTACTTCTTCACGCTCAAACGGCTGGACCGATTTGGATGAAATTTGGTATGTAGATAGCTTATAGCCTAGATTAACATATAAGCACTATACCTTTTATTCCGGTCTAGGCGGGTAAAACCGTGGGGCGCAGCTAGTAATAAATAAATAAACCTTTCAGAATAAAGCGCATATAAAACAGACAAGTAATTCAAAATCTCTCTAGTATTAAAAATGTTTAAAAGTACATTTCCGTTAACATAATCAGTCTACCATCGATCCATCAGGTTAAGCTACGCTTGCCGGGGTTGGTCCGTGGATGGGTGACCATCTTTACATACCGAGACTCTTCCGTGTTTCGGAAAGAAAAGAATAAAAGAAAAAGAAAGAAGGAAAAAAAGAATTAAAAAAAGTTTATTTCGTGGCTCGCACAGAAAAACACAAAACTTGAAATAAAAACCTGTGCGAGGCCAAAAAAGCTCCTATCTCAGCATATGCTGCGATATTTACAAGAAAAAAAAAAGCACGTCCCGGCTGTCAATCGTGGATCTTTGACAGTCGTTACGGGTCGTCAGAAGCCCAAAAATCTGACACCAGTCATACCAAGACCGTTCGACCATTTGTTGGTATCCTATTGAGTTGAAAGTTTTGCATTTTTATGATAAGCATGACTTTTTTGTTTTTGTTTTTAAGCTATTGCATAGCTTCTATCGCGGGCCTTGAGCGTGGAGACCGAATCCAGAAATTCCGTAACGAAAAATAACCTAACACCCCTCACTCCGATGGTGATGATGATGATGATGATGATGATATCGGTGACGGTGACGGTGACGGTGACGGTGACGGTGACGATGACGATGACGATGACGATGACGATGACGATGACGATGACGATGACGATGATGATGACGATGATGATGATGATGATGATGATGATGATAAAAAATGCTATGCAATAGCTTTACCGCGGCAGTCTCCGAGTGCCACACGTCTTTTTTTTTGTTTTTTTTTTTTAATTGTCTCTAAACTGTAGTGTAAGTGATTATAAAGAACACGTGAATCAAGTGTCTTACGCTACAATTATAGTGAATAAGAAATACGTTATTGGACGATTTCTTAATTGTATAGTTTCTTAGCAGTTTAAGTTATATTTAAATTACTAATTAGCCAATAGGCTAGGTTTTAATGTAAATAAAGTATCACCGATTGTGATACTTTACAAAAGGCAAAAAAATATTATAGTTAAAACCGGTGTAAAAAGTTTGTTTAAAAAAATGCTTTTATTCTAACTATAAACTTTTATAGGACAGCTACCAACTTTCACGCGGGCGAAACTGCTAGCAGAAGCTAGTCTGTTTATAATTTCCCTTGCACATTTTATTTAAAATAGTGGAAGACATTTTTCGAGACAAAAGGTACCCCCTACACAAGTGTAGGATATGATTCGTTCCAAGAATTTCTAGGGCAGGTACGCAAAGGGCCGTACCCAATAGACAAAGAATATTATAGGGCAGAGGTTTTAAACTATGATATTATTATTTACAAGATACCAATTAAATTAAAAAAAAACCAACACTTAAAGCAAAGCGAAAATTTAAAAAACACAAAAGAACTGATGAACTTGGAACGGCTGAAACGATTTTGATAAAAAATCTAAGAACCATCGTCAGAAAATCTGCTTTCAAATAAAACAAACCGTAATCTAATCAATTGGCCCGTTTAAGAGATATGGTGCCACAGATAGACACACAGACAAACACACACACATAGCAGTTAAACTTCACATCTCTTTTTGCGTCGAGAGTAAAAAAATTAGTTAATCATTTATTTCTATACCTACTTAATCTACACTAATTGGTGTGGCGAGTTGCCGCCACTCTGCAAGTTGGGTGGGGTTGGTATCACGTCGCGTGTGTGTCTCGCTTTAATTTGTCAGACAGACGTGAGTGGCCGGCTTTACGACGAGCTGTAGACAATTTAAAATGCAACAATCGACGTCACGTCAGTTTGACGTCAGTGTGTGTGTCTAACGCCGCGAGGCACAGCGCGCATCTCACCGCAGACTAATGTCTTAAAATAATATCGTCCCCGCAAATACGCTAAAATCCCGAGTAAATCCCGTAAACGTTGGGGATCCTCCGGGAATAATAAATAACCCATATTTACCGCGTCCGTTAACTACTGAACAAGCATAATCAGGAGTGTTGGTGTGAAGAGAACGAGTGGCCACTCGACAATTCGACGTGCAACCATCGAGAACAGCCCGGAAAGTAAGGTACCACTTGTTTTACAAATTGTGAGTAGGGCCACATTCGCCGACTGCTGCCGACCACTCCTAACTTGAAGTTATACAGACAAATATAGGCAATTTTGGGCCAGCATTCCCTCCAAGTGCTTGGTCGTACTTCTGTTCTACATCCGCAGAGACCCACGGCTATTTACACGCTTGGGCAACTCCATTAGATGGTCCTTTCGAGCCTGGATAGGCATCAGTAAAATTCAGTACAAATTAAGTACAAGTCATTACAGTAGGTAGGCACATAACTTTATTAGTGCCCCAAAATGGCGTCCCGCAAGCAAGAAGCTAAATTGGCTCAGCTTACCGCTAAAAGACAAATGATTTTCGAGCGAGTTAATCGCATATATAATGATTCCAGAAACATCTCGAACTATGATTCACGTTCAAATGAGACATTCTTAGCGCAGTCAGAAACAATTACTGAGCAATATAACAAATTTGAGGAAATAATAGAACAAATGAATGAATTGCAATTCGAGATTGACCAAACCGCACCAGACTATTCGAGTCTATATTCTATTGAAGACTTATATTCTAATATTAAATATAAACGTATTCTCATACTTTCGAAAAACGAAACATCGGAACACAAAGTGGGTACTCGGATAAAATTACCGCCCATAGATTTGCCAACGTTTGATGGTAAAGCGGAAAACTGGCCCATATTTTATGAAATGTTTCGAAGCAATGTTCATTTAAATACCGATCTGGTTGACTCGCAGCGTGTCCAGTACTTGATCAGTAAGTTGACTCATGATGCCTTAAAACTGACCGCAGGCATTGTTCCTACAGGTGATACATACAACGTTATGTGGAACAGTCTCGTAAAAAGGTATCAAGATAAGCGTAGTTTAGGGATTCATTATCTCAATAATATACTGGACATTAAACAATGCGCCGGAAATGCCGCGAGCCTCAATACTTTGTGGAACGATATTCAGCGTCCGTCGCAGCCTTGAAGCAGTTAGACATTCCAGACTTACTGGATTTTGTTTTATTACACTGTGGTTTAAGAAAGGTTGACGCGCAAACTGTCTTACAGTTTGAATCACGTGTGAGTGAAAAAGAATTACCTTCCTATGCGGAGTTTATAACATTCATGCAAGAATATGTTAAGGTACTACAACGCTCATACGGTAATAATTTACAGACGGAACCGCGCGCTAAGTCTAGTTCAGTTAATCATCAAACAAAAAATAATACCGCTAAGTCATTCGTATCGCGTAATGAACCGGTTTCGAATGGCAAATGTACGCTTTGCGATAAGGATGACGTACAACATCAGCTGTTCGATTGCCCGCAGTTTAAAAATATTAGTACACCGCTTGCACGTTTTGAATTTATAAAAGCAAAACGTGGCTGTATAAACTGTTTAAGTCTATCCCATTCTTTGGTTAAATGTAAGTCACGTAACGTTTGTAAAATTTGTAAGAAGAACCACCATTCTCTCTTACATTTCCGAGAAAAACATGAGTCATTATCGCCCGAGCCGCAAGCGCCTACTAAGGATACATCTGTTTCGCTCACTACAGCTGTTAAAACTGGGTCAACCATTTTGCTAGCGACCGCGCAGTTATATGCATACTATAGCGACATCAGAGATAAGGAGGTGGTTCGGTGCCTACTAGATAACGGATCGCAAAATAATTTAATTACTGTGGACTGTTGTAAACGTTTGAACTTACCCATAATTAAATTACGCAATTCATTTTTACAAGGTGTTGGAATGTCATCGAAACCAATACACGGTTTTATTCATCTCAACATAGAATCTCGGTTTGATTCTCATACGAAGTTTTCGATACAAGCGTTGGTTGTTGATTGTATTACAGATAGACTTCCCGCGAAATTAATTAGATTACATAACAATGATAACATGTCATACTTAAATAGCTTACCGCTCGCCGACTCGCTCTGGAATGTTCCGAGCGGAATAGATCTTGTGCTTGGAGCACAATTGTTCCCCTTTATTTACCTGGGAGACAGGGTCGATTCAGGTACCCGCGCGCCCCCTGCTGTACTGACTAGCTTCGGTTATGTACTTATGGGTGATATTGATTGTTGTAGTAGTGATGTGACACACATTGCATCTTCGTTTACCGCGCAGGCCGACATTGAAGTCGAGTCAAATTTACATAAGTTTTTTGAGCTAGAGGAAATTCCATCTCAACGTTTTATTAGTCCGGACGAATTAGAGTGTGAAAATAATTTTAATTCTTCAGTCTTATTTGAAGACGGCAGATATTTTGTCGATCTACCTTTTGCGCGCTCACCCAGCGAGCTAGGTAGCTCGCGCGGTTACGCCCATCGGCGCTTACTTGCTCTCGAGCGTAAGTTCACGTTAATGCCGACCCTACGCGAGAATTATAATAAAACTATCGCGGATTATATAACTCAGGGGTATTTAGCGGAAGTGCCCGACTCTGAATTGACAGAGGAGGGTTATTATATACCGCATCATGCCGTCATTAGACCGGACAAGGACAGCATTCGAGTGGTTTTGGACGCTAGCGCCAAAACTCACTCAGGGTTGTCGCTCAATGACATTTTGCATGTCGGACCTAATTTGCAAGCAGACTTGTTTTTGTTATTGCTTGATTTTCGTACATTCCCTGTCGCGATGACAGCGGATATAAAACAAATGTTCTTACGTATCGGTGTAAGAGAGCACCACCGCAAATATTTACGAATCTTGTATCGTTTTAGCAAAGGTGAGCCTATTCGCACCTTTCATTTTAACCGCGTTCCCTTCGGACTAAAACCTAGTCCTTATTTAGCGATGCGCACATTGCATAACTTGGCGTGTGAGCAAAGCGACCGCTTTCCTGAGGCTTCTAAATTGGTAGAAACTCAGTTTTACATGGACGACTACGTCTACTCTGTTTCGGACGAACAGACAGCTATGCGTCTATCCCGCGATTTAATTGATTTAATGAAGGTAGGTTCCTTTGACTTAGTCAAATGGGCTACCAATTCACCCGCTTTATTAGAGATTCTCCCAGAGTCTCACCGCTTACCAGTTAATTTTTCTGGCATGGATAATGATGTCCATAATTTCAAAATCCTTGGATTAACCTGGGAACCCGCTGATGATTATTTTTCTTTGACAACAATCGCCGTGGATGATAAATGCACGAAGCGCGCGATTCTATCGCTAGTTGCCCGCTTGTTCGACGTACTGGGCCTTGTAGGACCCGTTGTGCTGTACGCGAAGGTATTAATCAAGGAACTTTGGTTAGCTAAAGTAGGATGGGATGAGGTTCCACCGGAATCTATCACAAATCGGTTTGCCGCTTTTACGCGCGATTTTCCTTCACTCTCTTCTCTAAAGGTTCCTCGCCACATTGGCGTCTTTAGAGAAGCTGTAGTGAACATCGTAGCCTTTTGCGACGCCAGCTTTACTGGTTATGGCTGTTGTATTTATTTACACATTACCAACCCTACTGGTGATATCACTGTCCGACTCTTATGTGCAAAGTCCAAAGTCTCCCCCGCTAAAATAACAACGCTAGCGCGATTAGAACTTGTCGCCGCTTTACTTCTATCTAAACTTGTTCGCGTAGTCAAGGAAAAACTTTCCGCTCGTGTACCTATTACAGGTGTCCACGCTTTCTCGGACTCCACCATAGCTCTCTCGTGGATCCACTCATCTCCCCATAGATGGTCTATTTTTGTCAGCAACCGCATTGCTCAAATACAGGAAAACTTACCTGCCGCTTGTTTCCGTCACGTGTCCGGGAAAGAGAATCCTAGCGATTGTCTGTCTCGCGGCATGCTGCCGTCGGATTTAATAAGACACTCGTTGTGGTGGAACGGCCCCACATGGCTCCATCAGCCCATGAGCGAGTGGCCTTTAAAGTTCGCTCCTGCTCAATGTGAAACATTGCCGGAGTTTAAATCAAAGGTTTTTCTTGTAGAAACTTCGAATACTGAACCGCGTATCTTAGATACTATAGCTGACCGTGTTTGCTCATGGAATAAATTGTTACGTGTATTTATGTACATTCTTAAATTTACAAACAGACTACATAGTCATAGTTCTGTTGAAAACATTCAAACCGCCGAAAATTTCATTGTTCGATTAGTTCAAAGTTTACATTTTGCGAGCGATTTAAATTTAATTAAAGCAGGTGAACTTCCAGCTAAGAAGTTGCGCTGTTTATCTGTCTTCATTGATAGCTTCGGAATCTTACGTATTGGGGGCAGATTGTCTAAATCTGACTTACCGTATGAAGCCAAGCATCCCGCGCTTTTACCTAAACGCGACCGCGTAGTCGATCTAATTATCGATCACTATCACAATACGTACTGCCATACGGGCCCAGGGTTATTGATGTCCATTATAAGGCAGCGGTTTTGGATATTGGATGGCCGAACGGTTATACGTTCTCGTTGTCGGAAATGTAATACTTGTTTCCGTCTAAATCCTAAGCATCCAGTACCCAAAATGGCTGAACTTCCTGGATACCGCGTCCGTGATGCTAAAGCCTTTGTACACACCGGTGTAGATTTCGCCGGGCCGCTTGCTTATATACCTATTCGACGTAGAGGTCAACGTTCGCAGAAACTTTACTTATGTTTGTTCGTATGCATGGTGACTAAAGCCATACATATCGAGCTTGTTTCGGATCTCACATCTGAGGCTTTCCTATCCGCATTTAAGAGATTCATTTCTCGCCGCGGTCCAGTGTCTGTTATGTACTCAGACAATGGTACCAATTTTGTTGGCGCTAAGGCGCAATTGGATGATATTTATTCTTTTTTATTAAATTCAACTGTTCAAACGGATATTAAAAATGAGCTTCTTAAATCACGCATCGAGTGGACAAGAATACCGCCGCGAGCTCCACACTTCGGAGGTATTTGGGAGTCGAATATTAAGAGTGTTAAAACTCACTTGTTTAGAGTCGTAGGTAAACAACTTCTCACTTACGAGGAACTCTCGACCGTATTGGTGCAAATTGAGTGCCTTTTGAACTCTCGACCACTTAGTGTCATTTCGTCAGACCCACATCCGGAGGTACTCACGCCCGCGCATTTTTTAATGTCCAGTCCACTCACGTATTTGCCTTCTTCTGAATTGGCAGAAGAAAACATAAACCTAAACAACCGCAAAAGGCTCTTGGATCAACTTGTGTTATCCTACTGGAATAAATGGCGAATTGAGTACTTGCACACGCTGCAAGTTCGCCAGAAGTGGTGCACTCCCGATCGCCCTATAGAGATAGGTACTGTCGTTCTCTTGGGTCAAGATAACGTACCTCCATTGACTTGGCCATTAGGTATCATAGAGGCAGTTTTTCCGGGATCGGATGGTGTAATTCGAGTCGCTTCAATAAAAACCGCGTCAGGCACGTATAAACGTCCTGTCACTAAGTTGTATCCTTTGCCAACTCAATAGATTATTATTACTACATAATTTAGTTTAATTTAGTTTAGGGTTCATATTATACGTTCCAATGGTACGCCATTACATAGTTGTAATTTAGTTTATTCGACTTACCATAGTCAAGTCGAACCGCAATTCATTCTTAGGACACTGATAATTATTTTTCCCGAGCATTATATCAATGCGATGGTGTTTCGGACTGCTGCTTGGATTTCCCTCAAAGCTCTTCAACAAGTTAATGCTTACATATCATCACCGCTTCTTGAACCTCACTCGCTCCGCATAGATTAGCAGCTTTTGAAAGCTCCTGGACCTTTCAAGGCGGGGAGCATGGTGTGGCGAGTTGCCGCCACTCTGCAAGTTGGGTGGGGTTGGTATCACGTCGCGTGTGTGTCTCGCTTTAATTTGTCAGACAGACGTGAGTGGCCGGCTTTACGACGAGCTATAGACAATTTAAAATGCAACAATCGACGTCACGTCAGTTTGACGTCAGTGTGTGTGTCTAACGCCGCGAGGCACAGCGCGCATCTCACCGCAGACTAATGTCTTAAAATAATATCGTCCCCGCAAATACGCTAAAATCCCGAGTAAATCCCGTAAACGTTGGGGATCCTCCGGGAATAATAAATAACCCATATTTACCGCGTCCGTTAACTACTGAACAAGCATAATCAGGAGTGTTGGTGTGAAGAGAACGAGTGGCCACTCGACAATTCGACGTGCAACCATCGAGAACAGCCCGGAAAGTAAGGTACCACTTGTTTTACAAATTGTGAGTAGGGCCACATTCGCCGACTGCTGCCGACCACTCCTAACTTGAAGTTATACAGACAAATATAGGCAATTTTGGGCCAGCATTCCCTCCAAGTGCTTGGTCGTACTTCTGTTCTACATCCGCAGAGACCCACGGCTATTTACACGCTTGGGCAACTCCACTAATATATTAAAACTGAAAAGATTTTTTGTTTGTTTCAACGCGCTAATCTCTAGAACTACCAGTCGGATTTGAAAAATTCTTTTTATATATGATAGCCACATTCATGAGGAAGGCTATAGGCTATCTATTATTACGCTGCGACCCACGGGAGCATAACAGTAACCAAAAACGCGGGTAAAACCGCGGTGGACAGCTAGTTATTGTATACAGGGTGTAAGGGGAACGCTTCCGAAGTCAGAACGTAGATTATATACAACCTAAATGCAAACGGGTACCAGTACTCTTTCGCTTTACTTCGGTGTCGTGTGGACGTGGGGTCGCTGGCCGCGCGGCTGTCTTCGAGCGCGCACGCACTTTTATCTCGAGGAATGCGCGAGCGTCAGCTGATATTTTACGAATGTTACATTGCATACTAAAATTGTAAAGAAAAAGAGTGTCTTTAACCAAATAAAAGTTTCATTTAAGTGTTCTCACAGCAGTATTTTTTTTTTCCAGATTTTTTGATGGTATCGTATCCAGAATCTCTAGCCTTATCAACTGTTTTCGTTTTCAGAAGCGTTTTCCTTACACGCTGTATAGAGTTTTGTATTTTCTTTACTTTTGCACCAATTCTTCGTCCCGCCCTGGTCTCATAGTTTTGGTCATGCGCACATTTGAAGGTCAAATAGAACACAGTCACTTACTTGTACTAGGTTTCTTAAGGTGGTCTCTACCTTGAATTAGGACTGGTTATGCTTTTCGTGCCGTTTGAAATCAGGAACTTACCTGAAATAGAAAGAAAATTATGTTTATAATATCGATATAGATTTACTGTTTTAGCATGCACCCTGATAAAGAAATATTAATATTTTTACCCGACAGCCCCAGACAGAGGATAATGTTTTTCGAGATTATGTACAGTCACGAGCAAAAATATGTGCACAAGCAAACTTTACTAAGGTCAAGTATCTTAAAACCGTCCATAGAAGTTTTCTTGGGTATATATTTTTGCTCGTGACTGTATGTACGAGTACGTATGTATCTATTTATGTTTATTTCTTTGGCTCGCGTTGCAGCCTAAACGGCTGGATGGATTTCAACAAATGAGGTATTAATAGACTGGGTGTAACTGCCGAAGTGACCTAGGCTATACATATAAATTTTGAAAAAAAAACAAAAAAAAAATTGTGGCCGCCAATAGGTTACTAAGGTCGTATTTTTTTATGACAGGATCATGTGGGGGTATTAAAATAAAGGACACGAATAAATATTTTCAAAAAACTCGACTATTTAAAACAACTAAAAAGTTCCAAACAAGTCACTTTTTAAGCACTCTGGTGTAGTTGCTGGCAGTTGTTTTGATTTATTCCGGAGTTGTTTTTTACAGTCGGGTTTTTTGAAAATAAGTAATAATAATAAAATGTATTGCATAAACAAAAATCACATTGCACTGCATACATTCAGTTGACATTAATTCAATATACTTAAAAATTGGAGTACAATAATTTTAAACTCTATCCCTTAAACTAGGTCTGGCCTGTATCTTAAGAGATAGGGGATATTCAATATTTATTTAAAAATTTCTTACTATTTACGTAATGATAAAAACTAACTATGAATTCAATAAATTCCTCCGCATCGTGCCCAATAGACTGGCTGCATTAGCACGTTATATCATCATCAGCCTTTTAATGTCCCCACTGCTGGGGCACAGGCCTCTCTGTGAGAGGCTGTGGGCCGTAATTCACCACGCGAGCCCAGTGCGGGTTGGTGGATGTCACATGTCTTCGATTTTTTGGTTCTAAGACATGCCAGTTTCCTCACCATGTTTTTCCTTCACCGTTTTGAGAGCAGTGGTGATGAAATAATTTACACAAAATAAAGTGCCTGCCTGGGTTAGAACTCACGACCTACAACTTGTAATACGCGGGCCGTTACCACTGTGCCACCACTGCTCTACTCACTCTCTCAACGTTATATGGCAATGCTTAACCTCTGGCCGAGGTAAAAGCCAGCCCTTGGGTCACGCGAAGTGCCAACTAGACGTTTGGATAAATGTTCTGATAAAGGGTATTTAATTTACAGTTAGAAACCTCTCTGCCTTTCATCAAAACGGGTTCATTAGTTGAGCAGCGAAAAATATACCAAAATGCCTATATAAAGTGAGCAAAGAATAACAAACTGGAATACGGGTTGATTTTACTTTAGTAAATTAATTCCGGTGTCTCTAGGGAGTGAGGACGCTCCCATAGGCAGACCAGAAAAGTGAATTGTGTTTTAATGAACAATTAATTTTTCGTTACAGTTGCTAACAAGTTGATATTTGATATTCTTTTTATTTATTTAGCATTTTGGAAACAGAGGATTGTGCTACCAGTAATTAGGGAATCCTATTGTTTACGGCCGTAGGTAATTGGTTGTAACAAGCTGTGTATTTTAAAGTTAGCCAGTTTACATTTAAACAATAGGCCTTATTCTATAAAATAGCTAAGTACTTATAAAGTTAGAGTTTGCGGCAGCTCTCCGCAGACCATGGCTTCTCATCTTTCCGCATACATACATCGCCTATACATGTGAGGACCTTATGGCTAAGTCAGCGAATACTGTTGCCATCGCTGAATACTGGGCCAAACATTACATTTAAAGACTTTTGCCGTCGACACGCTAAGAAATATGTAATTAAGAGAAACAATCAATCAATCTGCCTAGCCTTTTCCCAACTATCTTGGGGTCGGCTTCCAGTCTAATCGGATGCAGCTGAATACCAAGTATTTTACATGGAGCAACTGCCTATCTGATTTCCATAACCCAGTTACTGGGTAATACGATACCCCTTGGTAAGACTGGTTGTCAGACTTTCGGGCTACTGACGACCCGTGACGACTGTCAAAGATCCACGATTGACAGCCAGGACCAACGGCTTAACGTGCACGGAGGAGTCTCGGTATGTAAAGATGGTCACCCATCCACGGACCAACCCCGGCAAGCGCAGCTTAACCTGATGGATCGACCCGTGCGGCTGATTACAATCAAATTAATTTCCACCAATTTTACAAAATATTTCCAACCCTTTGTGCGTATAACACGATGACAACATAACAATAGATTACATTCACAGAATTAGCTGTTTATTAGCAACTTGTGAACTATTCGCTAAGACACTTAGCTTTGATCAAAAGTTCAGTAGTGAGCCCTTGGGGCTAATCAGACCAGTCAACAAGTTGATCAAACTATACTATGTATTGTTTGTAAGTGTGTCTCTGCGTATAGGGAGTGTCCAGATTTGACGAATGCGCCGCTCGCGAGCCGCGCGTGAGCTGCACGCGTGCAGTTACTGCAATTGGTGAGCCTCTTTAGCGCAACCCACGCAAGGCTCACAAAGTGCGCGCGGCACGCGTAGCCGGCGCTCGAGCGGCGCATTCGCCAGATCTGGACACACCCTAAGATTTGAAGATGAGGAGTATTTCGCTCTTTGGGAGTCAATGTCGAATTCTGCTCTCAGTATTACTTTCAGGTCATTATTAGTTTCCTAACAACAATGGGTTGAATATGGAAAAAGAAAAGATGACCAAAGTATTGAAATCCATGTTCAACCCCCATAAATGTTTAAAACCCATAAATGTTTTCATGTTCAACCCCTGGTTGAACATGAAAACATTTATGGGTTCAACATTGTTGGGGGTAAAGACAGTGGTTAAACGTGGACTAAACCGAGAGAATTAGGTTCATCTTTGATCTTATTTAATTATTTTCGAAATATTTTGGTTTAAATGATAAATCCTATCCTACACTTCCTAGTAATGTTATAAATGCAAAAGTTTGAATGGATGGATGAATGTTTGCCCGCCTGATGGAAAGCGGTTACCGCAGCCTATGGACGGTAACACCAGAGGTATCGACTGCGCGTATCTGCATGACATTTGGCACAGAGATAGATTATAGTCTGGAATGTGCTATACGTTATTAATGTATAATGCGGGAAGTACTACCTAATTATACGCGGGTGAAGCAGCTGGGAGGAGCAAGCAATATTGATTTAGCAAATTGATTAAAATAACGCTCTTACACTGTTGCAGTGAGCGGGAATAGACTAGGGTTGGTCTCTCTTTATTGCATAGAACTTACTAGAAATACCTATTTTATTTCCAAAACACTAGTTTCAACAAAACCAAATAATAAGCAATAACCAAAAAAATAAATTCTCAAGCCTAATAAAAAAATATAATGAAAATCTCCTACAAAATACCGGGACGTTTCCTCCGTCCCGGCCGTCAAAAGAATAAATTACTTGATTACATTCCATTAGGTTGTCGACCTTTTTACGGCTTGTTTAGCCTATCATGTTTTATCGCCGTTTGTTTTAGCTCGCGTTATAACAGCGCTGATAGGCTAATTTGAAAGGTTTAACGAGATAGTAAAAAATATCGTTGAAAAAAAAATTGTAAGGTTGAAGTATTAGGGAAATTTTCTGTACTTTACGGATATTTTAGCGCTACGCTTTTAACAGCTATTCAATGGTCACAGGGTTATGCCAGCCTGTACAGTGCTACGTCACTTACAGAGTGCTACGCTAGTAAAATTATTGCAGTGCTACGTATATTAATATTGTGCTACGCCAGTTATTTTATTATAGCGCTGTACCATTTTCTCTTCTATGCAACATAGTGCTACAGCAGTGACTATAATGCTACGCTAGTAACATTATTGCGTTGCTACGTATATTACTATTGTGCTACGCCAATTATTATATTATAGCGCTGTACCATTGTCTCTTCTATGCAACATAGTGCTTCGAGTTTGTAACTATTCAATGGTCACAGTGCTACGCTAGTAACATTATTGCAGTGCTACGTATATTACTATTGTGCTACGCCAGTTATTATATTATAGCGCTGTACCATTTTCTCTTCTATGCAACATAGTGCTACGAGTTTGTAACTGTTCAATGGTCACAGTGCTACGCTAGTAACATTATTGCAGTGCTACGTATATAACTATTGTGCTACGCCAGTTATTATTTTATAGCGCTGTACCATTTTCTCTTCTATGCAACATAGTGCTACGAGTTTGTAACTATTCAATGGTCACAGTGCTACGCTAGACAGCATACTGCTACAGTAGTTACTATATTGCTACGCCAGTCAATACATTGCTACGCCAGTCAGTACATTGCTACAAACATAACTACAAGATGCTACGAAAGTAACTTATCACTGATTATAATGCAATGCAAGTTACAACATTGTTACGCCAGTTACTACAGCTCTATGTTAGTTACTACAAACCTGCCTCAATAACAACAGAGCTACATATCAAACGCAACGTGTATTTTTACGTTCACAACAGAATAACTGTACAGAGTAACGATCGAATACTCCGCAGTACATCGTACGTAGAAAATTCTCTGTTAGGAATTTACTCCCATGTGGTACGGACTACAAATTCAATCCTCTGTACGAATTCCGAGATTCCGAGTATCTGAGAATTCGAGTACGCTTTATGAATGAACGAATCGAGTTATTGGGTAAGCGCCTTTACATCGCTCGTATTACGTCGACAAACGATGTGAAGGGTGGGTTCTGTTGACAGGAAAATAAGGGACGTATTTGTATTGTCACTTAATTTAAAGTGAACTTATCTTTGTACTTGCTTGACCCAAAGTTTAGGTATTACATAACACGGAAATAGCAACGACTTAAGACCATTATATTTAAATTAGAGATGATTCTAAAAATAGAATTACAAACAGTATGTAACATAACAAAGATGAAACTGAATTGCAACTTTTCTAGGGCCGTTTTAATACAACGGTGGTTACTTGAAAATCAACTTAAAATGCACAACACTAAAGTCGAATAGTCGAATAGAAAAGTAAATACGAGTTGGTGGCGATGGATTCAAATTATCTCAATTATTAATCAAAACCTCTACGCAGGGTCGCCGGATTGTTCGAAAGAGTCACGCAAAGAGCAAATGAATGAACAGAGGTGTGTTTTAGTCAGTAATAGTCTGCCACGCCCACCCGCTCCACCCAGAGTGGGAGAAGTCATTTGATGATTTATCACCCCAAATAAAAAGGAAAAGTATATCTCTACTCTACTCTTCTACTTTTTTCGTGTCGGCAAAATTGCGTTGAGCACAAAATTCGGCGGTCATACCCATGGTGAGATTCGTCATGGGCCGTCAGTTTCTATAATAATAAAAAAACTTGAGAGGTGTCAAGGGACACCCGGATGGAACGAAGTTCCTTTCGATTAATTAGTGAAGTAATAATCTTCTTAGCTTACTATAGCAAAAAGCTTACTTAGCTTGCTATAGCAAAAAGTGTCGCGACAACTTTTCGTAAGAATTTTTTCCGTCTAGCCCCCTTGACGGAAAATAATAATAAAAATAATAATAAAAATAATAATAACAATAATAATAAAAATAATAAGAGCCTCGACCAACACCTCAGGAGGCTCTCGTTAGGCGGCTGGATCAAGGGCTTGATTCAGAAAGCAGTACTTCTGGACACGGCTCGCATTGTCAGGCGGTTCCTCTCTCTGGAGCCCTGACCGCCGGTAGCTTGGACCCTGTTCCCGATACCGGTGGGATACTATTTTTTATATTTTTAAATGTTTTTTATATTTTTTTTTTATGAAATATTTAAAAATGTATTTAATATGTTAAAAAGATAAATAAACAAAAAAATAATAATAAAAAAATAAAAATAATAATAAAAAATAAAAAAAATAATAAAAATAATATCTGGCTTGCTTTCTATAAGAGAGAGAGAGAGACAGACAGAGAAACATGCGACGCCGCACAGCTTACAATAGCTTACTATAGCAAAAAGTGTCGTGACAACTTTTCGTAAGAATTTATTCCGTCTAGCCCCCTTTCACAACGCGCGATAAGGAACTTCGTTCCAATAATAATCTATTAAAAAAAAAACAAGCTTTTAAACAGGCTATCATAAGTAAATGTGTACATAAAATTTCGTATCTATCTCTCTCAGTTAGAATTTGAATTTCGCGGGCTACCTTGTAGCTTCCACCTTAAGGTGGAATGTACTGGGAAGCCCGCGACATTTCAAATTTTCTCACGTTTTTTGCAATTTTCAGGTCAGTGTCAGGTTGTATGTTGGTTAAAATATGGTTCACGGCCGTAGCAAGTATGTATTTATAGAATTATAATAATCATTAAAATCATCAATACAGCTCTCTCAGAATTGATGTCAAATGTCAATTTCATGAAATAGTCATTACATACATCAATTCTGAGAGAGTTGTATTGATGATTTTAACGATTAGAGTTCTGTAAATATTACGCACCTACTTTTTACGGCCGCAAATCACATTTTGATCAACATACAACCTAATACCGACGATACTACTTTTCGCCTCGCTGTTGCCCTACGTCTAGGCGCTCCCTTTTGTTCTCCTCATCGCTGCCACTATGGCGAAGATGTCAACAGCCTCGGACACCACGGCCTGTCGTGCAGCCGAAGCGCGGGTTGCATAGCGCGGCACGCGAATATCAACGACATCATCCGACGAGCTCTTGTCACCACCGCGCGTTCCGGCTGTATTAGAACCACATGGTCTGGCTCGCGACGATGGTAAAAGACCGGACGGCATGTCGTCATTTCTGTGGAAGTTGGGTAGGCCTTTAGTATATAATATATAATATAATATAATAGCCTTTTTATTTCCTTAATATTCATGCATATTTACATTTCATTGTCTTAACATTCCAGTAATAATTGTTTAATTCATTAATTAATTTTTTCAATTTCAACATTATGTAAACAATCGCATAACAATTCAATTTTACAACATAAAATATTAATAACAGATACATTAACAGATTCATGCAATAATTATTCATTATTATTTAAAACTATTACTTAACATGTCATTGCAATTCATTCAAATAAATAATTAAAATTACTAAAATTTACAATAAAACATACATTAAATTTATTTACCATTATTATACAATTAATTAATTCATCAAATATCATTATTTATTTATTCTTATTTAAGTATATAATTATTTATTAGGCCTTTAGTGTGGGATGCTATATGTGCCGATACTCTTGCACCATCTCCTCTTCCTAGTTCGTCGCGCTGTGCTGGTGCTGCCGCTGCGGCTGCGGAGAACCTCAAGCGGCGGAAATATAACAACCTCGTCGGTAGCTACATTTTCGAGCCGTTTGGGGTTGAAACCCTTGGGCCGTGGGGTCCAAGTGCACATTTAGTATTTAAAGATCTTTCTAAACGCCTTGTTGACACTTCGCGTGACCCAAGGGCTGGCTTTTTCCTCGCCCAGAGGTTAAGCATTGCCATATAACGTGGCAATACCGCTAGTCTTTTGGGCATACTTCCAGTAGACAGCGATGCGGAGGAATTTTTTGACACCAGAGTTTTATTTAGTTAGGAGTTTTTGTTTTTATTACAGAAATGAAAAGAAAGAAAATACATTTATTGGCTACAGGTAGTTAAGTATTTTATAAGTTTGTATATATTTATAATAAAAGCTTGTAATTCCCATTTCACCAAATAAATGTATACTTACGAGTATATACTGACAAGCAAATTGCAAAAACTTTAAGAAAATTTTAATTTCGCTTGTAAAAACGCTTGGTTTATGTGGAAAGTCTCCAGCAGTAGCCACAGAACTATATACAATTGATTTTCCATTGTCTGCTGCAAAGCGTTCAATAGCTCATTATGCTTTCCCGCCTCGTGTGTCGTGATAGAACCCAATAGGTACTTATTAATGTGACCTATATGTTCATTAAACTGGCGCCTAATTCACACAATGGTAGCACATACACGAGCGAGCTGAGCTGAGTTTTCAGAGCAGTGGTGATGAAATAAATTACACATAATAAAGCGTCTGGCTGGGTTTGAATCCACAACGTATAACTCGTCATTCGGGACCGTTACCACTGGGCCAACACTGTTTATAAGCAGAAAAATACTATGTTACATTCAGAGAACCTTCATAAGCTACAAATACTGGAAGAAGTCCTTGATGACTGGTTATTTATCACGACATGAACACGTAAACCAAAAATCCCCACTTTTTTTTTGAGAGTGGGAAATCGTCTAATGACTTCTCCTGCTCTGGGTGGCGCGGAAGGGCTTGTCAGACTCTTACTGACTAAATCCACCCTTGTTCCTTCAGTTGCCTGTGCCAAAACTCGCGGTGACTCACTTTCAAATTTATCCACGACCCTAGGCAGAAACCCATCACGACTCATACTGACTAAAACCCACCCTTGTTCCTTCAGTTTCTGTGCCAAGAGCCGCGGTGACTGTCTTTCAAATTTATCCACGACCGTAGGCAGAAACCCCCCACTAACAAAGCGTCCAATTCAGGCAAAAATAAACAAACATACAAAGGCAAAGCTCTCCGGCATACAACGGCGTGATTTCCTGCAATCACTGAGCCTCTATTGGAGGGCTATCGGCGTGTCACGCCGAGTGGTTTAGTACGGAGTGACCCAAATACTGGACTGACAGAAATAGAGATATTGACACATATGTTGGAGGTTTCATTAGAGGATATGAATAGATGGGGAGGTTTAAGTCTGTCTTTTGGCTGGAATTATGATTTATTTTTCGCAAAAAACATTTTATTTGATTTTATGGTGGTTAGAGGATATTTTGGGGATCGAGTCATTAGTTAAGAGGTTATTAAGGAGAGGCCTATGTTTTATTTATTTATTTAAACTTCATGTACAGTAGTGGTACATAGGCCTTTGGGTTAAAGAGACTACTCTGGAAAAATCAAAATGTTCAGCCAGGAGCTGTGGTGGCTCAGTGGGAACGCTTGCGACTTACAAAGGATAGGTCGTGGGTTTGAACCCAGGCAGGCGCTTTACTTTGTGTAAGAAGAAAGAAAGAAAAACTGTTTAATCACGTGAAAGCGACAACAAAAAAATGCGCGTAAATTTTACCATCGCCATTGTTCTGAAAACGGTGAAGGAAAACATCGTGAGGAAACCGGAATGTCCTAGAACAAGAACTTTGAAGACATGTGACATCCACCAACCCGGATTGGGCCCGCGTGGTGGATTACGGCCCACACCCTCTATCTCCCTGTCCTGCAATCGGAACATTTAAAAAGGCTGATTATGTTTATATGCTACTAGCCGCACCCCACGATTTCACCCACGTTAGACCGGGTTAAAGAGGGTATAAGCTATCAACATACCAAATCCGGCCAGCCGTTTGAGCGTGAAGAAGTAACAAACATACAAACACACACTCACAAACTTTCTCCTTTATAATATTAATGTGATGTTCAGCTTTCGATTGGGATAATTGTTTGACCCATATTTAATTCTTAAGGCGCTATTAACTGCCAACGACATTCAGTGGTTAGCTTGCGTGTTCTGTGCTGAGCTCACGTAACGCGTCGTACGTCTACTCAGTAATAGGACTCGCCCATCAAGAAGCGCTGTCCGAAATTAGACGAATTATTAATTTATTATACACTAGCTACGCCCCACGGTTTCACCCCCGTAGACTGGGATAAAACGCCTATGTGTTAATCCAGGGTGTGAGCTACATACCTAATTTCATACAAATCGGTCCAGCCGTTTGAGCGTGAAGAAGTAAAAAACATACACAGTCACAAACTATCGCCATTATAATATTAGTGTGATAAAAGTAAAACATAAAACATGTACACTAAAATATAAATAATTAAATGATCTTTAAAATGGTGAGTTTCATAAAAATACGCATTTATAGTTTTTGCGTGATTCTCAATTTTTTATCGGCGTTAGACATAACTTTACAAATTAATTACACTATGTTATAAACATATAATTTCAAATATTCACATATCAAATTACGAAGGAAATTGTCTGAGTAATGTATATGTTTTTCAAAGAAATAAGACTAGACGTTTAGTCTTGATGTTCAATTAAAAATCATTAGAAGTCGTATATCTGCGCCTTAACGTTATTGTGGTCCAGTTAAATAATGGGTGTCTACAGGAAACTCCTTTCACAAAAGGAATTGTGACACCCATATTGTTTGATGTACAAAATATACGTATGAATGTCTTAGTAGTACCTCATCGGTATTCACTTGCCCTCATCCCAATTCACTTAAGATCAGCGTAACATGGCTTGTTCTCTTTATAGGAATATCTAGAGATCTATAAGAAGAAAACAGTGTGTGTGTACTTATGTCCGCACGTAAGAAGTTATACTTCTTTGGCGTAACAAGATAAAAAATCAAACTGTCACAAAGTTTACAAAAGGAAAACAATCATTATTCATGAACCACAGACTACAGCTAACTTCAGGGTGTCGGTTTTTTGTGACGGTGTGCGCGCGCATCGTAAAAATTTACTCTCATCATTTTTCCCTAATGCGCCAAAAGAACTTCAAAAAATTGTTAATGGAAACTTGTTGCCTGAAAATCCACTTCTTCAAACCCTATTGAGATCAAAGGCGCTAAAAATTGAATAATAAATAAATGTAAATAATTTATAATTAATAAAATTTAATAATAAATAAATATAAATAATGTATAATTAATAAAATTAAATAATAAATAAATATAAATAATAATAAATCGCTGTATCTGCCAGGGTCGCGGGTGTGTTTGAAGGAGTCACCGCGACTCTGGCATAGGCAACTGAAGGGTGGGTTATGGTTTAGTCAGTAAGAGTCTAACACGCCCTCCGGCTACACCCAGAGCGGGAGAAGTCATTTCCCACCCAAAAAAAAAGCGCTCTATATATACTTTAGTATGCATTTCTTTTCTTAATAATACTTTATTTTTAGGGTTCCGTACCCGAAGGTTCCAAACGGAACCCTATTGCTGTCACTCACGTGTCTTTCTGTCCGACGTCTGTCACACAGGTTTTACAGCCAAACGGTTGGAACTAGTCTTCAAATTTTCACAGTATGCATCTTGTTTACCCAAAGTCATACAAATTGTCAAAAATAGATACGGAACCCCAAATGTGCGAAGTCCGACACACACTTGGCCGGTTTTTTTATGCACCTGCCATTTTATCTCTCCACTACCCTTGGTTGACTGGTTGAAAATACCTTAGGCATTAAGTCCGCATTTGTACCTACTTTTGTTGCATAAAGTTCCTAAATAAATAAATATTTCATTGCTAACAACATAGATCATGCGACGAACCATATACCGCAGAATAAGAGCTCTATATCTCGATTCAGACAGGAATTTAATCAGACAAATTCATGAATGGGAATTTAAACATTTCTGTAATGTTGTCAGGCACATAGCCAACCCGGGCCTGCGGACGGCGAGTAGTGGGTAACTCGCCGTCCGATCAGCACCAGGCCCGAGAGTCGACGGCGCGTAGTGTTCCACGCGCGCCTCAAAGAGTTGTCAGCAAGAGACGGGGCCCGTCAGGGCCGATGCCTGCCCGGGGGTTGAGGATAAATTCGAAACAGAGTTACCTCGCCCCTGGGCACTCAAAGGCAGGAAGGAACAGGGGTGGGTTTTAGTCAGTAAGAGTCTGACACGCCCTCCCGCTCCGCCCAGAGCGGGAGAAGTCATAGGATGATTTCCCACCCCACAAAAAAAAAAAAAAAAAAAAAAAAAAAAAAAAAAAAAAAAAAAAAAAAGGCACATAGCCAGCACACATTTGATCAATTTGCGAAACTAGTATTCAAGAAAACGGAGAGAAATTTACTCCACTGCAAACTTCAATCCATTGCCAAGATTTCTTGTTCAGGGTTTGATTTAAAATTGTCTTGGGACAAGTATATCGACAATTTCCAATAGTTGGCTGAAACAGAGGCGCTTTTAGCTCGTATTCTTGCAATCTTAGGGCCTTTATTGAATTAGTTGGACGGGGTACGGCTATCGGAACAATTCTGTCAAGTATTTCTGGGACAGAGACTGTCTGAGTTGGAAATAGCTGTAGGTTTTTCTTGGCTCTTTGTGCTGGGTTTGGTATTGGTGTCAAGTCAAAAGCTTTGTCTTTGAATAGAGCCTGAACGATACAGAAGCGTGTGAATTTTTAAACATGCGTGTCAAAATTATATTGCATTCACATTATAAATTAAGGCTTTCAAAGCCAATGAAAGGCTTATTATTTAAGTAATTAAATAAGTTTTACTGTTGCTTAAACGTTAGATCGTGACTAAAGTAATAACAGCCGCAAGGATCGATCCATCAGGTTAAGCTACGCTTGCCGGGGTTGGTCCATGGATGGGTGACCACCTTTACATACGGAGACCCCTCCGTGCCTCGGAAAGCACGCTAAGCCGTTGGTCCCGGCTGTCAATTGCGGATCTTTGACAGTCGTTACGGGTCGTCAGAAGCTAAGAAATCTCAATTCTACAGTAATACACCATCAAACATTCCTTTTTCAAAAACCAATGTCAACCCCCAAATCAAAAAATCTTTCTCCCTCCCCATTCTGAAATTACAAATGCAATGATCATCATTCTGTCAATTGTTTGTTGTTTTGTTTATTGTTTATTTTTGTAAACTTATAAGTTTACTACCAAAAAACAAATTGGGAACCAAATGTAGGTTGTTTCTTTTTAATCGTTTAGTCAGTCTTTTTAAATCAAGACTTCCATTTTCAAATCCCTGTCAAACATCAAACAATTCTTTTTTCAAACCCTCATGACCCCCAAATCTCTCTCTCCCCATTATCAAATCACAAGCGCAGCGATCGGCACAATTCCGTCAAGTGTTTCTGGGGAAGCGCCGACCCACATTTGCAGGGCTAACCGGCGGCACAATGCAGCGGTCGATCTGCGCGCGCCGCAACAGGTGAGCGGGACCCGGGAGTCCGACAGACTCCAACATGCTAATTATGTGATGTTTTGTGAATCATTGCGTCTTGTTTGGAGGCAAGGTTAGGGACGGGCTTGGGTTGTCGTAGGGCTGAGGTTTCGTGTCAAGGGAGATGGTTTAAATGGTATGATTTTTGGTATAAATTCAAATTTTATCAAAAAACACAAAACTAATTTGATTTGATTCGAAAAATATCTACTAATATTATAATAAAAAGCCTTTCCCATAAATTCGTGTTATTTTGTAGAAATCCTTTGGGCTCCACTTTCCTTTAGCGCCGGTTCGCTCGAAGATTCACAATTTTACAGCGTGTACATGTATCTAAGTAAAACATGCTCGTAAAATATTACACTGCGCAAACGTAAAGTTTTTAAGAATAAAATTCCTAAAGTTTCAGAAAATTCTACATATTTACTTAATAAAATTGACATTTTGCCACAGATAATGTACAAATTTCATTTCTAGGTTGTTTCGTTTTACGTTTAGATAAAACGACAGCGGATTTTAATGGTTTTTAGAGTAAATATTGTAAATTTTTAACTTTAATTCATTTTTAAATATCTGCTACCGCCACGCACTCAATTATAAAGCAAATATTATAAAATTTAATTTAAAAAAGTTGTAATATTTTTTTACTATACAGATCGTAAACGTAATCGAATGTAAGTAGCGCGAAACGAACGTTTGACAGTTGTCACTCGTCGTATGTACTCATTCCCGTATTATTATTATACTCTTTGGTACTCACAGTCGAGAGCGTCTATCGTATTCCTATTTGTACCTACGATTGATTGACACCATGGCGTCGCCGAAGTCCCCGTCTTCGTGTTCTGTTGGGTTATCTCCCGATCCTGAAGTGTTGTAAGTTTTTTTATAAACCACTCAGAAGTAGTCGACTCGGGCACGCATACCTACATACATAAATCCTTATAATAAAATAAAAAATGCCTTTGACCTTCGACAAATGACCTTGATCTTCGACTTTCGGGGTGTTAATCATCTTGAAGATGTCATTGACCGTATTATTGCTTGGAAATAGACTTTAAACCCGTCTCGTAATTTTCTGCACCCTTAATTTTTCACCAATTTCGAAAAAACATTGGCAATTTTTTTCTCGACCCCTATGGTATTGCGCACTTTAGGTTTTCAAATTTACACTAAAAAGGGTATACTCTATCAAAGAAAAAATACCTACTATAAAAACGCGACCGGCGCTAAAGGAAAGTGGTTCCCTTTGACATAACTTGCCACAGATAAAAAACGAAGTGTGATCGATGAGGTGTTGCAAAATTAAAAATCGAATTCTTATGTTGTCGCAGGCCGCAAACACCGCAAATAAAGAATAATAAATGACAATACTTCAGAATTGGAATATGGTCTCGAATATAAAAGAGGAGAAATATCGTTTTGAATACAAAAGGCAATAAAAAGCAGAATGGTCGCATGCGTGGTTTGAGGTCTGCCAACAAAGACTGTAGCCAAAAATAATTGCATACCTGTTGCTTACAGAATTCCAATGTGTTTGCTTTCTACTTTTTTGTACTTTTATGAGCCTCTGTTTAATTCAGTTTCAGCCTTGTGTGAAAACCACAGGGAAATGGCGGTAGCTATCGATTGGGTAATTTATATTAAACGCGTTCTCACGTTTGCGATAGGTACTTACTTGTGTACTTTCATACACTCAGTTTAGAAAGCAGTTTAACATCGTTTTTGAAAAATAATTGAGTTTTGAAAACAGGTCCAAAAAGAAAAATATCAGTATAATGCTTAGAAAAACAGAAATAGGACACGCTATTGACAAACGGTCATCACCAAATAAACACAGAAATAAACATAATTACTTAAATACAAAATCACTGAATTACCAAACCATCCAACATCCCTACTAAAAACCAAACCTTACCACCCGAACACAGGGTGCAAATCACCTTAATTCACCATAAATCAGAAACCCAATGATTCAGAAAGGTTGGTACATGTACAATACCGTGTTAATATCCTTAGCCCAAATGGATTGAAATCAAACCGCCTGGCTGGACAAACTTTGAACGGGTTTTAGATCCCAATGAACATGATAATTTGTAGGTTCATTGGCCAATTACAAATTGAATTGATTTGGGAGTGTATTGTTAGGGTTTGCTTATAGGCGGCAGCGATCTCTCGCGTCCGGCCCTGGTCCAGGCCATGGTACGGGGCGAGAGGGTATGGGAAGCAGCCTCCTCCTTCTGCGAAGCAGTAATGCTCGCGAAGGAGGAGGCGGAACGGGAGAGGCCCTCACGTCCCCAGCCGTAGCCGCCCCAGGAGACGCCCTGGGAGTCGGTGATCGCAGGACGATCTCCAGCCACCGTAGACGCGGGTCTGCGGACGGCGAGTAATGGGTAGCTCGCCGTCCGAACAGCACCAGGCCCGAGAGTCGACGGTGCGTAGTGTTCCACGCACGCCTCAAAGAGATGTCAGTCACCACTGATGCTGCCCATCATGGCCGATGACTGCATGCCAAGGGATCGCGGATAAATTCGTAACAGAGTTACCGCGCCCCTAGGCACTCAGTAGGAAGGAACAGGGGTGGGTTTTAGTCAGTAAGCGTCTGACACGCCCTCCCGCTCCACCCAGAGCGGGAGAAGTCATTGGATGATTTGTTGGATTCAGTTATTGAAATCATAAAGGTGTAGTGACATCTGTGACGCCACATACGAACTAAACATACAACTCCTGCATCGCGCAAGCACAGTTCTTCGTGCGATTTGAACATATATAATACAACAGTCGGAAATTAACCATCGCGATGGCCGACAACACCCGGTCGGAGGACCCTTCTTTTTCAATGGAGGTTGCAGGGCTTTACATGTTCCGCATACCCCAAAATGGCATGAAACAGTACATTTTGATGCAAGTGACAAATGGGCCCACATGTAGGTATCAAACGACGTTTTTCAATACACTAACGAAGAAAAAAACACTAACGAAACAAAAACGCAATGCAATTATGAAAATGATACACATTAGATTTTCTTGTCATTTTCAAGGTTTGGGAAATATTGCTCGTAGTAATTTATCGCTAGCATTATGTACTTGATAGCCAACATAACACTAGTGGAAGAAAAGTGAAATAAATCAAAAAAGGTTTGATATTCATTGAAAACCTAAAAGCAGTTATGAGAGCCTGTTTTCAAGTAAGTGTATTGAAAAATTCTTACAAACTAAAGTAATAAAATCACGAAATTTGATCATAAGCGTTTGTAGAAACTTTTTTAATTTTATTATATTAAGTATATAAAAACTTTTGTCTTGTTCACGTTAATTCATCTGATTATACACGCACGCCGATTGTAAGTGCTTGCTCAACGGAGTGGCCCTCACGCCCCGATCTCTGGCCACCGTAGGAGACGCGGGCCTGCGGATGGCAAGAAATGGATAGCTCGCCGTCCGATCAGCACCAGGCCCGAGAGTCGACGGTGCGTAGTGTTCCACGCACGCCTCAAAGAGACGTCAGCCACCAATGTCGTGGCCCATCATGGCCGATGCCTGCATGCCAAGGGGTCACGGATAAATTCGTAACAGAGTTACCGCGCCCCTAGGCACTCAGTAGGAAGGAACAGGGGTGGGTTTTAGTCAGTGAAAGCCCAGCTTCATCCAGAGCGAGAGAAGTCATAGGATGATTTCCCACCTCAAAAAAACATAAAAGCCATAGACGGACTGCTAGGAGTAGAGACAGCTTTAAGTGGTCGATGTAGGGCGATCTGCAGTTTCAATACGAAATTGACGATTACCATACACGGACCGCTCAAGCAGTTCATTTGTTTTTATAGCTATAAACAGTGGCGTATTTACCTTTAGGCTAAGAGGGCCATGGCCCGGGGCGGCAGACTACCAGGGGCGACGAATGCTACCCGCTGCCGTTTTTCCAAGTTGGATAAGCACTACTATTTCTACTTTTCTAGCCACCCCGTAACTTCTTGTCTATCACAAGAAAATCTTACCTATCCGAATCGTGAAGCTCAAATTTTAAATAAGCAGTAGCAAAAAAGAATAATCCCTTTGTTTTTTAACTATGGGGCAGCACAAATATCTAGCCCGTGGCGCCAAATATTTGAATACGCCACTGGCTATAAATGTACTGACTGCTTTGGAGCAGTCCGTCTATGGCAACCCCGACCGCAACACGACTGCTCTCGTGCAGTTGGTCTCAACTTCTTCAAGCAGTTCGTCTATTGCGGGTCTAAATATTAAGCAACTAACAATTCAAAAGAAAATCTAATAAGGTCCAAAATAGACATATTTCTTTACGGTATCTTTAATCATACATGTACGAGTATTTTGGTCATACTAAAGTGATCGCTTTACAAATTGCTATTATGAACATCAAAACCTACTAACTACTGTCATTCATTCATCATTCATTTCAGCCGAAAGACGTCCACTGCTGGACATACGCCAAGTGTCGCTACAACGACCGGTACTATGCGTCTCGCATCCATCGGCTACCCGCGACCCTAACCTGCAGGTGTATTCACTCAGTTGACATCAATTTGATAGGCACTATGCAGTACATTGCATCTTTCGGTACGCGCCATTCGGCCCCATCGACCTTCTTTTCTGCGAGCAATATGCCCTGCCCAACTACTTTAATAACTAACTATCCTATCCTCTAGTATCTATCACCGGAACGCCTATACCGATCAGCTCCGACTTTCGGTATCTCGGGTCACTTGTCCAGGGGGATGGCGATATAGACCGAGACGTAACGCACAGGATCAACTCAGGATGGATGAAATGGTGACAGCTCACTGGAACAACTTGCGACCGACGGATCCCTCAAGCTAAAGGGGAAAATCTATAAGCCCGTGATTAGACTTGTCGTACTGTATGGATCAGAATGTTGGGCTGTGAAAAAGACGGATGAAAAAAGATTGCATGTGGCGGAGATGAGAATGTCGAGATGGATGTGTGGAGTAACGAGAATGGATAAAGTGAGAACTGAGTACATTAGAGGTAGTTTAAAAGTGGCGCCAGTGACAGAAAAGTTGAAAAGGAGCCGCTTATCTTGGTATTTTATTTTATTTTATTGGGTTTGGGACAAAAAACAGTTACATGCAAAGCTTAACTAAAGATTCTTAAATTAGCACAATAATTAGAAATACATACCTAATCTATTCTATATTTATGTTACTACACATGTAACCCACACCATTGTCCACGAATTCACATAAACAAAAGATAAATGAAAACAGACATACAGTGTGAATCATAAAATACTTTTAAAAAGAAGAAGAAAGAAATATATTTATATATATACCTACTTAAGAATTTAGTAACTCTATTGCTCTTGCCTTGAAACGATGTTTGGAAAGAGTAAATATGTCAAGTTCCATAAAGTGAGTGTTGTACGCGTCAACGAGACGATGAAGAGGCACGCGCACCCCGCCGTTATTCCTGCACCAGTTTGTGTGGAACAGCTGAGGCACACGTACCCCACGAAGCATGACAGTTCTAGGTACTGTATAATGTAGACTATTTGATAAAGGAATGCAGTCGAATCTATTATTACATATACACTGCAGCATCATTACACCCAGAAGAAATCGTCTAGATTTCAAACTAAGAACATTATATCGTGTCAGTAATTGTTCATAGGAGACTTTAGGACGACAACATCTATAATTTATAGTACGTAAACATTTCTTCTACACAATTTCTAGCCTATCCTGGTACTTATCATATAGAGGATCCCAAATTTGGACGGCGTATTCCAACTGCGACCGAATCAGGGTCTTGTATAATATTAAGAATGTAGAGGCTCGCACAAAGCTACTTGAAAATCTCTTCACGAGTCCATACATTTGAAAGGCCTTTTTTACTATATTGTCAATATGAGTATCAAAATGCAGGCTAGAGTCAATCGTTACACCCAAGTCACAGACAGATTGAACTTCATTAAGTATTATGTTATTTAATGAATAATTAAATTTGACCTGATTTTTATTTTTAGTAAAAGAGATTGTGTAACATTTGGGAAGACTAAGAAAGAGTTTATTTTTGAGGCAGTATTCATAAAATCTATCAAGGTCTTGTTGTAAATAACAGCAGTCACGAATATTATTACACGTGATATAAATTTTCATATCGTCTGCATACATCAAGAAATGTGAGTTGATAAAACAATGTTTAATGTCATTAATAAACAATATAAATAGAAAAGGACCCAATACTGATCGCTGTGGAACCCCGGATGTAACAACTATAAAGTCAGATTCATGACCATTAATGACGATCTTTTGAGTCCTATTGAAAACATAAGAAGCAAACCATCTGAGCAAATTGCCACGTATACCATTATAGGCAATTTTCTCCATAAGCAGGATGTGATCCACCTTGTCAAAGGCCTTCTGAAAATCCGTGTAAACAGCGTCTACCTGTACCTGGCGGTCCATATTTTCAAAGAGATAGTTCACAAAGGTCATGAGGTTAGTGGTGGTAGAGCGACGTTTGACAAAACCATGTTGTTCGGGTATGATAAGATGACGGATATGAGGGTATAGCGCACTGTCTGTGTATGGTCATGTGAAGAGGAGGGATGAAACACATGAAACTAAAAGAGTAATGAATATAAATGTAGATGAATGGAGTGGGAGAGGGAGGCCTAAGAAAAGATGGATGGATTGTGTGAGGTGTGATATGAAAGAAAAGGGAGTTAGTGATAGCGTGACGGCTGACAGGATAGAAAGGAAGAATAAAACGTGTTGCGCCGACCCTAAGTAACATGGGGTAAGGGCAAGAAGATGATATCCTATCCTCCAGTATGACGGTTCCAAATTACTACAGTCTATTTCATAATCTGACAGTTGACAAAATGTCAGTTTAATAACAGTGCAATAAAAAAAAACACTCAAATCTATTCACAAAGTAAAATGTACCAACAGTAATAGAGACTATCGTCCACTGCAGCGACTGTCATCGGATCACTTACTCGAGTCAATATACCTAGTTAGTGCATTTTTATGTAAAACAATTTCGAATGGACGCTTCGAATATCAAATTCTATTTAATTTAACATGGACATTGCTGAAATAGCTTTCAAACTTTATTAGGGTCAGCTTGCACTGAGACGCGACGATCGATGTGCGGACTTTTGAAAATAGCGATACAATATAGAGTTATCAGTGAAAGAATAGCGTTTATCGATTCCTCCATAGTACAGGTGTGTATGGCCACTTGGGGCATTCCAGTATGTGAGTCATGTTCTGTACAGAGGCACGGCACTCACATTGGGTCTCGGACGAGTCCATAAAACCTCATTTTGCCAGGTTGCATTCGCAACTTGTAGTTGTATTTGATGAACGCTGCTGACGCTGCATTTAATGTGACCAGCTTCTGGGCCCAAAGTAGCTGTTTAAAAAGTTAGATAACTATCGCTATGAAAGAAGAAGTGAGAGAATTCGAAAAAATTATTTGTTTCCCTATACTGAAATTAATACTTTTATTAGAAGTAAATAAAGTTCTATGTTGTATCTCTATCTTTAAAAGCGTCGTATCTCCGTGTAAGCTAACCCTTAGCGTTAGCTCTCGGTTTAGTTTTAGCTCTGTTCTCTACGTCATTACCGTTGTCAGTGTTGCCAACAGTCAGAAACAATGTACATACCTATGTCTTTTAAAACCCTAATTGGAATCTAAATTTAAACATCTGGCAAGCTCGAATATTCGGCTTTTAGTCTGAAAATTATTACAAATGAGAAACGTATACTTATTTTGAATGTGAAATGTTTATTTATATGGAGCGAAAACGTCTGCTTATTTTAGGGACTTCGTCCGTATTTGTTTCATTTGTAACTGGCATTTATAGCTGGAATTAAATAATAATGTAACTAAAATGAAGCAGAGATTCAAAACGCATGAAATTCACAGAAGTAGGAATATTATTGTTATTATTTCATGGGTTGTCACAACGGTGACACACTGTTATTTGTTGTATCATTAGTTTTATGTTGTAAAGATTAAGTGCTTTTTGAACACTCTCACTTTTTGAAAAATAATTGCAATAAAATAATTATAATATATTAAGGCCCTACTACTGGACAAGTGGCGCCCTCATTGAATAAAAAATCGTAGCATAGCATAGAAAATAAATTTAATCCAAATAAAAATAATCCAAATAAAATAAAAATAAAGAATCCAACGTAACGTTTGTTACAAAGAGTTACAACAGGTCTCAGAATGTTTCGTATCCAAAGTAGTAGGCAAAAGTGTCAGAAACGGCCGTTTTTGGTACTTTTGCCTACTACTTTGGATACCAAACATTCTGAGACCTTTTTTAACAACGTAAAAATACTTTATCCTCTTTGTAACAAATGTGACGTGTTTGCTAAGATTTTTTATTCAATGAGGGCGCCACTTGGTCAGTAGTAGACCCTTAGTAAAATAGTTTATTTATAAAAGGCTACACAATCGAACGTGTTTTTAATTCAATATTTTTGACAATAAACACATAATAACATGTCACCTACACAAACAAAATGCCCTAAATAATAAAACAAAAACTACCCTAATCCTAGAAAAACATCAAACTACCCTACATTAAGAGCGACATTTATTTGCGAAATAAAAGTTAATTTGTGACCTTTTCTCCTGAGTGAGCGAGCGCGTGGGCTGAATATTGAAATGTCGCCGGACCGACTAAAGTATTCATGTACCCTACAATAAAATTGACATTATTTATGTTCCGTTTTTATTGTAGGAAGGTATTGTATTGAGTTATATTTTAAGAGATGGAAACGTGTCAGGCCCCTCGCGTTACCATAAGGTAACGCAACAATAGGTTTTTAATTGTGTCTGCTAATGAGGGGTTTTGACGCGTTAATAATGTATGGGTTTTCAACCAATGTCTGTATATAGTATACAGGGCGTAACGGAAAGGTGTGGTCATATTTTAAGATCCGGTTCTGCCCATGGAAATAAACAACTTCCTCTAAGAAAAAATTAAAAATTCCGAAAAAAAAAAATGACTTTCCATAGTTATCATCAGCTGATCAATATTTGTATGGGAGGTAAAAAAATTATTTTAGAATTTCTTCGGATTTTCTTGAAGAAAGTTTTTCATATCGATGGGCACATGCAGTTCTTAAAATATAACCACACCTTGCCGTTACACCCTGTATATCCTCCTCCTCCACCTCCTCCTATCTAGGTGAATAAAAATTGCAATGCTTGCAAAAGGCTGCTAAGTCATAAGTACCAAAAAAAAATATAACACCAACATTGTACACTTAGTTCGCAATAAACGTTTTGACTTTGACTTTGACTCCGTCGTTCCCTGATTACTGAGGATTACTCAAAGCATATATTTCAAATAAAACATTTACAGGCACTTTTTAATTGTCAAGCCGGTCAGTCAGAAAGATCGTGACTCCTTCGATGAAGCTTCATGATGGTTCCTCTCCATCGGCTTCTGTCCTCTGCCACGTGGAGGGCCGTGCTGCCCAAAATCTACAGGCTTGATGCCACCTGCCCCCTAGCCAAATACCTTTTCTATTATCGTTTACGCTATCGCTTAGTACAAAATGTATGGAAATTACATTACCTGCAATAAGTCACATGACGATTCTCTACGCAGGTAATGTCATTGCCATATATTTAGTATTAAGCGTTAGCGTAAACGATAATATGTAGTGACAGTCACAAAAATGGCAATTTGAGTGTGCCAATACGAGTACCTTGGGCAGACCACCGCCGTCTCCTCGTGGAGGCGATCGGCGGCAGCGACCTCTCGCGCCCGGCGCTGGTCCAGGCTATAATACGGAGCGAGAGGGAATGGGAAGCAGTCTCCTCCTTCTGCGAAGCAGTAATGCTCGCGAAGGAGGAGGCGGAACGAGTGAGGGAGGCTCAACAGAGTCGCCCTCACGCCCCCAGCAGCAGCCGACGCAGCAGACGCCCTGGGCGTAGGAAGTCATGACCCGGGCCTGCGGACGGCGAGTACTGGGTAGCTCGCCGTCCGATCAGCACCAGGCCCGAGAGTCGACGGAGCGTAATGTTCCGCGCGCGCCTCAAAGAGCTGTCAGCAATACATGACGGGGCCCGTCATGGCCGATGCCTGCCCAGGGGTCGTGGATAAATTCGAAACAGAGTTACCGCGCCCCTGGGCACTCAGGGCAGGGAAGGAACAGGGGTGGGTTTTAGTCAGTAAGAGTCTGACACGCCTTCTCGCTCCACCCAGAGCGGGAGAAATCATAGGATGATTTCCAACCCCAAAAAAAAAACAAGCATTCTGTTTGTGAGTGTTGATGGGGGCTGTAATCCATCACGTAGTCCCAGTGCAGACATCTTCATATTTCTAAAAGTAAAATACTATTTCCAGACTATATTTTCCTTTTACCAGTTCCTAAATATATCCTTTACCAACCCTCTTAAAGTAACATCTTTGTCATGTATTTCAAACAAAGTTCAAACACTACAATGTAAAATGAACTACTTCTCAAGCCGAACTATAAAAGGCTTCTCCGAAGATTTTACGAGCGGTGTCAGTCAAAGATGTTCACGTTATAAAGTGAGGCTTAGCGTCGTGTTGCTGAAGTAACTGTCAGGTAAGACGGTAAGATCTTGTGTTGATGACTGACGTTAGGCGATTTGATGAAAGATTAGCTGTGTTAGGCTAATATTGTTGTTTATTTGCGTGGCTTTACTTATTGTAATTGAGAAGGTGTGTTTCTTTGTTAAGCTGAGTATCTACTTTGTGCGAAGCTGTGTCTGTTTCTTTGGTGTTCTTATTTTTTTGTGTCAAAATCCTTATTGATGTCCTCCGCCCCGGGATGGGCTCAGGGGTGGCCGGTCTGCCCAGGGGTCGTGGATAAATTCGAAACAGAGTTACCGCGCCCCTGGGCACTCAGGGCAGGGAAGGAACAGGGCCCACCCCTGTTCCTTCTTTTTTAGTCAGTAAGAGTCTGACACGCCCTGCCGCTCCACCCAGAGCAGGAGAAGTCATTGGATGATTTCCCACTCCAAAAAAGGGGTGGCCGGTGTTTGCCAGCGTCGCAGGAGTGTTTTAAGGCGGCGATACCCAAAAACGATCAAAAAGGTGGTTTTTTAAAGAAGTGTATCTTTTGAACCGTAAATAATTTTGACAAATAAAAAAATGTGATATTTTCAAATCCTATTTGCATACAGTTATGGAACTCAAAACGTATGTATACGTTAATGCATCAAACAAAAACTTCTAAAATACCTCTTAATTATCTTTAAAAGCAGTTTATCCCTTCATTAACAATTATAGTCATAATAAAAAATATACCATAAAATTTTAAATGCTAAACTGCATCCAGTGATGGATTATTTTTTATAAATTTATTAATTGCAATAAATTGCGACCATTTGTCGTAGCGCATCTCTTTCTTTTTTAAGCAGTCCGAGAGTGACCGCGCTTCAGGTGATGTCGCGGCCTTAAAGAGTCATCGCGGCCCTGGAACACACAAGCAACTAAAGGAATAGGGGTGGGTTTTAGTCAGTAAGAGTTTGACACACCCTCGCGCTCCACCCAGAGCGGAGAAGAAGTTATTTGATGATTTCTCGCCCTAAAAAAAGAGGTCTGTAAGACTCGTTCTGACTAAAAGCACACGGTGTTCTGCAGTTACCTTTGGCTGTCACGACCAGGTCGCAGCGCTGCACTGCCCAGGCTGAGCATTCCTCAAGGGTGTGCTGCACCGTGTCCTGCTCCTGGGTATCTACTGTGTCCGCGCTCTAAAGGATGGCCGGACCCAGGCCGAGCCCCGGCCGGGACACGGTCAACCATCTAAAGTATACCTTTTGTATGAAGTGATTCATGTTTGACCGTGCCCCGGCCGTGCCTCGCCCGGGCCGGGGACTGGTCCGGTCGCCACACGGTGTAAAGTGAATCATCCTTAACTGTGCTCTGTGCATCTGCTTTATCGTAAAGATCTTTTTATGCAAAAACATAGTAGACACCGAACTTAACGTGTTCACAGCAATACTGAGTTTAGAAGTGTGCGGTGTGTGTGGGTGTCTAGTAAAAGGTAGAAAGAAGGGTTTAGAAACAACCAAACCCTAAAGGGATTTAAGGAGTGTTTGAGTTAATAGATAAGACTTCTGAAAGGTCTTTTTTCAACGAGTGTCTTTAAAATAACTTTAATAAAAGCTTTTATATTCCAGTATCCGCCAGCCTTATCCCAATTAGATTGAGGTCGCCCCAATCTAAAAAGATGCGGTAGTATATCAATATTTCACAAGAAGCTATCTCGGTCATCCCGAGACTTAACAATTAGTGTCCGACCAAAGGCCGAACCGACCGAAGTTTCGGTTTCGGTCAGTCTCAGCCAAAAATACTGGTTTCGGGTGGAGTTTCGGATTCGGGTAAAAAGTGTCCGAATATTCGGCTTGACCGAAACTAGTGTCATTGAGCTGAAGGTTGTGTTGTGACAGAGACCTAAAAAAAAAAATATATATATACGGTCGAATTGAGAACCTCCTTTTTTTTCGTCGGTTAAAAACGGACTGTCTCGTTCGTCTTTGTGTAATCAGTTGTGTCTAATCATCGTTTTATTAACTTATTTAGTATTTTAGGAAAATAAGGGCTGAATTAACAATGATATGATAACTTTTTTGTTTTGGTTTGGTTCCCAATTAGTCGGAATCTTATATTTTTTACGTAAGTTCCCCGACTACTCAAAGACGCCTGAACCGATTTAGATGAAAGAGTATTCTTCAGAGATGGTGCCGTTTAAATTTGGTGAAGATCTGATGAATAACTTCGGAGATAGACAATGGAACTTTTCAATGAATGATAGCAAACCTCCCGGAGTTGCTACAATCTCATAGTCTGTTTGTTATGTACACCACTTCATAACATAAAATCACGCTGATACGCTCTTAACTTGCCGTCCGCAGGCCCGGGTATCTGTGTACCCCACACAGATACCCGGGCCTGCGGACGGCAAGTAGTGGGTAACTCGCCATCTGATCAGCACCAGGTCCGAGAGTTGACGGCGCGTTGTGTTCCACGCGCGCCTCAACGAGTTGTCAGCAAACAGGACGAGGCCCATCATGGCCGATGCCTGCCCTGGGGTTGAGGATAAATTCGAAAGAGTTACCTCGCCCCTGGGCATTCAGGGCAGGGATACACCCTAATTTCACCAATTATATTCAAATTCCATGTTTTCAGGGCTATCAATTCGGGAATATTAACTTTACTATTTTGTTTTAGTTATGGGGTACAACAACAAAAAAAATTGGAATTCGGTTGTATTTTTATTTTTGTAAAAAAGTAATTTTTTCAAGCCATTATTTTTATTTTTTGTTAATTTTACTGTTGCCACGTGAGCTTCGGTTTCAGCCGAAACTGGAAGGGGAGCCGAAAATTCAGTTACGTTGTTGGTTTAAAATCGTGTTCCAGTCAGACACTATTAACAATTCAACAGTCTATTCCAGGAAAGCATAGTCTCGAAGTTGTCGGCAGTGAGAGAATCGATCGTTTCGATCATTACCAAGACTACCCATCGAGAGTCAATTATGCAAACCATTTGAATAAATTAGTGGTTCAATTTCAATTATCAATTGTTCAATGAACGTTTTTTTTTTCATTATGCACGAGTGGGATAATCGAATTGAATAGTTAAGTACTTCTGGGAACGGCTGTTTAATTGCGTGTGACACGTCTTCTAGTGAAAATTACGGCAAAATTCGTCTACTTAAAGTAGACGAAATTCGATCCAGCAATAAAGGCGCAGACCCACCGCGGCGCACGGATAGGCCACACACGTGTGTTAAGGGTCTACTACTGGCCAAGTGGCGCCCTCATCAAATAAAAAATCGTAGCATAGCATAGAAAATAAATAATAAAGAATCCAACGTCACGTTTGTTACAAAGAGGACAGAGTATTTTTACGTTGTTAAAACAGGTCTCAGAATGTTTCGTATCCAAAGTAGTAGGCAAAAGTGTCAGAAACGGCCGTTTTTGGTACTTTTGCCTACTACAAACGTGACGTTGGATTCTTTAATATTTATTTTCTATGCTATGCTACGATTTTTTATTCAATGAGGGCGCCACTTGGCCAGTAGTAGGGCCTTAAGCTTCGCTTTGCAAGAAAATGTATGTGATTGTGTTCACTGCAACCCAAGCCACGCTACGTATCAATTGACGTCATTGGTACAACGCTGTCGACGTCATTGGTACAACGCTGTCGACGTCATTGGTACAACGCTGTCGACGTCATTGGTACAACGCTGTCAACGCCATGCACACTGTGCATGCGGTACACACTATACACGAATATTAACCCACGACTATGTACCAACACGTGCGTAGCCTCACGGTGCACCGCGGGGAGCCATGGTACAAAAAAATGAATCCAGGCAGCTAAAATGCGCTGCGTGCACGTGCACAGCGTGGAAGCAGCAAGGTAAGCTTGAATGGATGGATCATCATCATCATCATTTCAGCCGAAAAACGTCCACTGCTGGACATAGGCCTCCCCCAAGTGCCGCCACAATGACCGGTCCTGTGCGTCTCGCATCCATTGACTACCCGCGACCCTCACCAGGTCATCGGTCCACCTTGTGGGAGGCCTTCCAACGCTGCGTCTTCCGGTACGCGGTCGCCACTCCAGAACCTTTCGGCCCCACTGACTGTCCGTTCTGGGGGCAATGTGCGCAGCCCACTGCCACATTAGTTTGGCAATTCTTCGGGCTATGTCGGTAACCTTGGTTCTCTTGCGGATATCATCATTCCTGATTCGATAACGCAAGAAAACTCCGAACTCCCTCTCCATTGCCCTTTGGGTGAATTTAAGCCTTCTGATGAGGCCCATTGTGAGCGACCACGTTGGATGGATGGATGGTCCGAAAGATGGAGAGAAGGCCTCAGTCGTATCAGTGAGAAAATCATAAGGCTGATTATGTTATGTTATTACCTTTCAAAGTGAGGAGTCCTGTGTCCCAGCAGTGGGAATACACTGATTAATTATGCATTATTTGGTTCATGTATATTGTTAAAATGGCTTTAAGGCACGGTTCGTTGCCACTAGTACCATTAACAGTTCCATGATGAAACTACCGGTGTTTTTTTTTTAATTTATAGTTCCAAATAGTAATATTTTAGTAGGATGGTAGGTACTTATTAGGATTTTTTAATAGTTAGAAGAATATAAGCAACTAGCACTTCGCATGCGACTTCGTCCACGTGGAATTTGATAATAAAAAAATTATGTAGCTTTCTACCGGTGGTGAAAGTATTCTCAAAATCGGTTCAGTAGTTACAGAGATTACTTCCTACAAAAAACTTACAAACTTTACCTCTTTATAATATTATAAGTACAGATATATTAATGCCAAAGTGAGTGAGCTACGCAATACCGCTGCCTAATCACGATCAAACAAACCCGTAACCCGAAAAGGTCTAATTTACACATAAATTCGAATTTGAAACACAAACGAACCGGACATTATGACACTGTTCGGTACATATATATAATCGCCTGTCTTGCTCATTAAAGTAGTACGGAATAAAGCAGCATACAGTAAAGACGTGTCTGTTTTTTTTACGAAGTCCTACAATCAATATTGAACCTTATTCACTCCAAGATATGGTCCAAACGAGCCGAATTATTAGAAATATAGATAAGGACGACCCGGCGATCCGAGAACAATAGGCCGCATTCCTGAGTCGGTTTTTTGTGCATCTTTTAGCAAGTCATTAGTGCTACGTGTGAATATAGCTAAAAAGTAAGTAAAACGATTGACTTTACGGTGAATTGTGAGTGCTTCGAAACTATCATAACAAGAAGAATATCTTAATAACTATACATAACAATGAGTGTTACGTTAACTAGTGAACAGCAACAGTTAGTTAACTCATTAGAAGATATTTTTTTACTGTTACAAAGGACACAAAGTAATTTAAAGAAATGCCCGAAGCAAAGATTATCAAGAGGTTATATTGAAACTAAGTTGCAAACCATCGAAGGATATTGGCGAACGTTTAATACTACACATCAAGACTTAGTGAAATGTACACCTAAGTGTAAGCGAATTGATGTTCCATATTTCGCCAACGAAGATTATTTTTTGGTAGAAGATTTATACTCATGTTTATTAGGTGATTTGAAGGATACGTTGTCGATGCTTTCGAAATCTACAGACAATCAGACACAAGCATGTGACGCCTCGTCGCCACCACGGATTAATTTACCACGTATCGAGTTACCTACTTTTAACGGGAGTTACGATGACTGGCCTATGTTTCGAGATATGTTCACGTCGTTGGTACACAACAACACGTCTTTATGTAACGTGGAAAGGTTACATTACCTGAAGTTGAGCCTGGTTGGTGAACCTAAAGAATTGTTGAAGCATATTAATATCACTGATATTAATTATGAACAGGCATGGAGTACACTGTCACAACGGTATGGAAACAAACGTTTAATAATTCATTCTCTACTCCAGAAGTTATTTAATCAAAGGAAAATTACCACTCCATCGGCTATCCAAATAAAGAGTTTATTAGATACAACCTCTCAGTGCTTAAATAACTTGAAGAATCAAGAAATACCTGTCGAGTCCTGGGATCAGCTGATTATATACATAGTTGTACAAAAATTAGATGTCGATACACACACGGCCTGGGAAGGAGATTCTTACAAGGAAAACTCTGACAAACTACCATCTTGGGAAGAATTAAAGGCTTTCCTGGAAACAAAATATCGGACACTGGAGATGGTTAACTCTACTGCTAAAAGGGAGCAGACGAATGTTAAGGCGAAGTCATTCCATTCCACATCACCGGAAGAGAAAACAGTTACATCACCGACCAAGTCATGCAGTATGTGTAAAGCGGAGCACCCTTTGTGTCACTGCAAAGAATTTTGTAAGTTACTACCGAATGAACGCAATGAGTTTATTAAGAAAAACAATTTATGCTTCAATTGTCTGACGTCAGGACATTCTGTCAAGAGATGCCGCAATCGAATGTCCTGCCGAAGATGCAACCGCCGCCATCATACATTGTTACATCAACCCAGCAGCGGTCAGTCAGACAATGTGAAAACAAATCATAGTCAAATAGAGGAAAAACAACAGAAAGCGGAACACTGCGACAATCCTGAGTTGGCATTATCTACCCACTTTGTCTCAGAGAAGTCAACAGCGTTGCTTGCCACAGCATTGGTGCAGGTCAGAGATGAAGATGGACATAGTACAATATTGCGAGCGCTGGTAGACCAGGGCTCGCAAGCAAACTTTATTTCTGAACGAGCAGCGCAACTGTTAAAGGTCAAGAGATCGCAAATAAAGGGAACAATCACTGGTGTTGGAACAACACAGACTACAGTCAATCACGTGACCCAAGTCGAGCTTCATTCGAGATATGATAGTGACGTCAAGATTACTATCAATGCCTATGTAATGCCAACGCGATTAACATCACACTTGCCATCTGAAACAATTACTGGTACAATGCACACCTGGCCGCACTTAAAAGGACTCACCCTGGCAGACCCGAGCTTCCATTCACCAGGGCGAGTAGACATGCTGTTGGGCGTAGAAGTTTGTGCTCAAATTTTAAAGGCTGAGATAATCAAAGGTCCACCTGGCTCCCCATGCGCCCAAAATACAAGCTTGGGTTGGATCTTATTTGGAAAGATACACACAAAAACTTCAGAACAACAAATACTAGTAATGCATCATAAGCTTGATCTAGATGAAATTTTGAAATCTATGTGGGAGGTTGAAACAGACGCACAAAGAAAACTTACCAAAGAAGAAGAAGAGTGTGAGAGGGCATATAAAGAGACATACAGAAGAAATAGTGAAGGGCGTTACATAGTCAAGCTGCCATTTACAACAGAAAACCCACAATCACCGCATGGTAATACGAAAGAAGGGGCTATAAATAGATTATTTCACTTGGAAAGACGTTTTATGAAGAATGATGATCTGAGAAAGGAGTATACTAAGGCAATTAATGAATACAAGGAAATGAAACACATGGAGGAAGTTCCAAGTGATGAAAGTAACAAGCCAGCTGTATATCTACCCCACCATGCAGTGGTAAAGGATGAAAGTGAGACTACAAAGGTCAGGCCAGTGTTTGACGCCTCTCACAGAGGCTCAAATAACATAGCACTCAACGATGAGTTGCTGGTTGGACCGCAGCTTCAGGAAGATATGAGATCACTTGTCATGAGATGGCGCCTGAAAAAGATAGCATTTGTTGCCGACATTCAGAAGATGTATCGACAAATACTCGTTTCGAAAGAGGACGCAGATTATCAAAGAATTGTCTGGCGTAACAGCCCTAATGAACCTGTGAAGGAATACCGGCTTCTGCGAGTCACCTTTGGCACGGCATGTGCACCATACCTTGCCGTCAAGACTCTACACCAGGTGGCGAACGATGAAGGCCAGAATCATCCTGAAGCAGCAGACACTATTAGACGAGACTTTTACATGGATGATTTAATGTCAGGTCAAGATACGGTTCCCGAGGCAGTTGGTGTAGCTAAGGACGTAAAGGCGATTCTTGAGAGAGGTGGTTTCATCCTACAAAAATGGGCGTCGAACAATTCAGAATTCCTTAGAGGATTTCATCCAGCTGAGCTCAGTTCTCATGTTAACATCGATCTCAAGTTAGACGGCTTGATTAAAACACTGGGCTTATCCTGGAATATGGGAGAAGATGTAATTAAATACAACCTTAAGCTGCCACCCTTATCAGAAACTGTCACCAAGAGAAAAATACTGGCCGAGGTTCAACGACTTTTTGATCCTCTGGGATGGTTAGCTCCAGCACTGGTACCTGCAAAGATACTGATCCAGAAATTATGGCTTCAACGTGTCCATTGGGATGAAGAACTCTCACCTGAAACAAAAAACGAATGGTTAAATATTAGACACAGTTTTGAAGATATTAAATTCATGAAATTAAAGAGATGGCTATTTACGACCCAAGAAACGTTGAAAGATGTTACTATTCACGGGTATTGTGACGCTTCAACTAAGGCATATGGAGCTGTTGCTTACCTGAGGGTTCGAGGAGTCAACGGAGACTATCAGACAGGAATAATCGCTGCCAAGACAAAGGTCGCTCCTATCAAGGCATTATCCCTTCCACGGCTGGAATTGTGCGGTGCAGTTCTCCTGTCAAAGTTACTAAAGCACGTAAGTGAGGCGACGCGCATCCCAAAAAGTCAGATATGTTGTTGGACTGATTCCACGATAGTGTTGTCCTGGCTGCAAGGAGATCCCAATAGATGGCACACATTCGTAAGAAATCGAGTAATAACCATACTTGACAATGCTGGAAACCAATGGTACCACATACAGTCAGAACAAAATCCAGCTGATGTTGCATCGAGAGGAATGTTGGCTCCTGAATTGAGAAAATATGCAATCTGGTGGCACGGTCCGGAACACCTGAAACAAGAAAAAATACACAAGGAAACATTAATAAATGAAGAAACTGACTTAGAAAGAAGAAAACCCATTAATACTTACCTCACAAGAGAAAGCGAAGAAAATTCCTTGTACAGAAAAATGGAATTTTTCGAAGACTTACCGGAATTACTGAAGACTATCACGTATGTTAAAAGGTTTCTAAGATTCAGACAAAGTCAACCTGTACATTCACCGATCACTACAGATGAACTCGAAGACTCGTTGCAGACCTGCATAAAAATCATACAAGATGTTGTATTTCAAGAAGATATTAGAGACCTAATAGAAAGGAATCACGTAAGAAATACAAGCCGTTTGAAAGCCCTTAGTCCATATCTGGATGCTAAAATGATACTCAGGGTGGGCGGAAGACTACAAAACGCTTATTATTTAGAACACGACCGTCTGCATCCTATAGTCTTAGATCACAAAAATCCGCTCACCGCCTTACTAATTGCTGATGCTCACAAAAAGACGTTGCACGGAGGAGTACAACTGATGCTAAATTACCTGAGGTCAAGATACTGGATTCTGAAGGTTAAGGGTTTAGTAAAGACATACCTTCATAAATGTTTTGTTTGTGCAAAGTTGAATGCCCGATCTCAGACACAACTAATGGGCGAATTACCGAAGGTGCGAGTAACCCCTGCACGGCCGTTCCTCCACAGTGGCGTTGATTTTGCAGGCCCTTATGATGTCCTTATGTCCAAAGGCAGAGGTGCAAAAACCAACAAATCCTACATCGCTATCTTCATATGTATGTCGACGAAGGCAATTCATTTGGAGCTTGTGCTGGGAGATTTGACGTCGGAAGCCTTTATCGCAGCTTTTCGGCGCTTTGTGTCACGTCGTGGAAAATGTAGTGATTTGTGGAGTGACCAGGGACGTAATTTCGTCGGAGCAAACAAGTCACTTGCAGAGGCGTTCAAGGAAGCGAACTTTGAGTTTGGAGATCACATGTCCAATCTACTCACAGCAGACGGCACCCAGTGGCACTTCATACCTGCATATAGCCCAAATTTTGGAGGCCTCTGGGAAGCCGGAGTAAAGTCAATGAAGTTCCACCTCAAACGCATCATGAATACGAATTTGACATACGAAGAGATGACCACCGTATTATGTCAAGTTGAAGCATGTCTTAATTCTCGTCCTATTTGCCCACTTATTGAATCAGACTTAAACAACTTGGATGTACTTACGCCAGGCCACTTCCTCATTGGAGAGTCTCCAATTACTATACCCGCACCGAGCCTGAAAGATATCTCCCAATCAAGCTTATCACGGTGGCAACACTGTCAACGCGTATTGTCGAACTTTTGGCATCGCTGGCAGTGCGAGTATCTCTCCAGACTTCAACAAAGACCAAAGTGGCAAAAAACGCAAAAAGAGTTTGACATAGGCCAGATTGTTCTTATTAAAACAGAAGGATTTCCACCTGGCAAATGGCCTTTAGGACGGATTGTGGACAAACACCCAGGTTCTGATGGAGTCACTAGAGTTTATAGCATAAAGATTGGTACGAATACTGTAAGAAGATCAATATCCAAACTCTGTTTTCTACCAATCGACAATCGTTAAAATAATGATAATAATAATATGTTAAGTGTAATAATTATTTGTAATTTTTTCTCTTAAAGTTTGTTAACTTTATGGTATATTATATTTTCATAAATGCAGCGTTAATAACAGTTTTTTGAAAGACTCACAATTTGTTTTGTAACATAAACTTATGTTGTAGTCTATCTGGAGCTTCATATGTTTATCTGATAGTTATATATTAATTCATTTTGATGAACATAATGTCTGCATGATTTATTTTGTTTACTGATTTAATTTTACTTTTATGTTTAAAATACAATTGTAAAAGGAATTAAAAATCCCTTTTGGTGGGCGGTATGTTCGGTACATATATATAATCGCCTGTCTTGCTCATTAAAGTAGTACGGAATAAAGCAGCATACAGTAAAGACGTGTCTGTTTTTTTTACGAAGTCCTACAATCAATATTGAACCTTATTCACTCCAACAGACACAATACCTTAAAGGTTATAAATTTTCATTTTCGTATTGAGTGATTTTACAGAGAACTCAGTGTAGTTTAATTGAAAAGGGAGGCGACTTGCGGACAATTGTTCTAGGAATCTGTGGAGGGGCATTCTACAAGTTGTAGTCCAAGAGCTAGGGAACAGATTGCTTAAGTATAGAAAGTAGTCTTCCATTCAGTGAAAATTGCATAGCTATACCGTTTACTAAGCTTATAAACCATATATCTCTATTTAACTGTATACAGGGTGTAACGGAAAGGTGTGGTCATATTTTAAGAGCCCGTTCTGCTCATGGAAATGAATAACTTTCTCAAAGAAAAAATAGAAAATTCCCAAAAAAAAATTGAACATTCCATACAAAGTTATCACCAGCTGATCAATATTTGTATGAGGTAAAGTAGCTTTTTTTTTTAATTTCCTCGGATTTTCTTGAAGAAAGTTGTTCATATCGATGGGCAGATGTAGTTCTTAAAATATGACCACACCTTTCCGTTACAGCCTGTATATAAAAATCAAAGTCTTGACTGACTGACTGATATATCAACGCACAGCCTAAACCGCTGGTCCTAGAGACATGAAATTTGGAGGGTGTGTTCTTTGTGAAGAGTAGGTATAAACTAAGAAAAGGTTTTTTCGAAATTCAACCCTTATGGTGGTGAAAAAGAGGTTGAAAGTTTATAACGAGGGAAGTACTAATGCCACGCAGGCGAAGCCGCTGGCAGAAGCTAGTGTAGTATAAAACAAAGTCGCATTCCGTGTCTGTCTGTTTCTCCGCTAACTCTTCCTAAACCACTCAACGGATTTTGATGCGGTTTTCATTAATAGAAATAGCGATAAACGAGGAAGGTTTGTGGGTATAATATGCACCCATGTGAAGCTGGAGCGGGTCGCTAGTCTATAAATAAAATGAATGTACAGTATATTTGCGACGGACGGAGTAATTTCGCATACCATAAAAATACCATAAAAATACGAAAAACCATTTAAAAGAAAACTTATATAAATAGAAAAATATGCGTCAAATGGTCATCGAATTGGATTGTAAAGCGAGTCGTATAGTTCGATTCAAAGTTAATGGCGGGTGTGAAGTTCGTATTTCGCTGCGCGGTACCCCATCCCTCAACCCCGCTGTTACATGAATTTGCTACTGCGCAGCGACACGCGGAGTGTTCCGATCCGCCATAAGCTTTCATTCTACCAGTATCAACATAATTGAAAATCTAAAGTGTAAGTAGGTACAGTACCCAGCCTCTGTCACCGTCACCAAGTTCAATACCTGGTAAAATGAACATACAATCTAATCCCATATAAATTGCATACTTCAATAAAATAATACTACTAAAAAGAGCCAATATTACATAAAATAAAATCAAATAGAACGACCGTACTCAACATAAATCTAAATGCCGTAAAGTAGCTCGCCACTTCGCCGGGCTCTTAGACTAGAACTAAGGCAGGCCATTCAACGGGACTTTTCTCGTCAATAATTGAATTGAAAGTTCTTTGATGATTCATAGCCACCCTTAGCCATCTAAAGTGTTTAAAGTCGAGCCAATTTTATTATATTGTCTTTTGAGAGACGCTTCATTAAGCACTTTTTGTTTTAATTATGAATTTGAGTTATTGTCTTTTTGAATTTAAGGATGTAGAATTTTTTGTACGAATTTTATTAATGTTATGAAGATTGAAATTTGAATTTTTTTTTTTACTGGTAAAAGATCATAAAACTCTCAAGTAGATGCTAGAAAGCCCTCACTACTAAAACTAAAATTTGAAGGAGAAACTTCAGTTTCTTTTTGATGAAATTATCGCACTAACTTTAGACAGCAGAGCTTACCAAAATACTAGATATCTATCTCCAAAAAGTTTCAGAAATCCTTTCCCAACTCCTCGGTTACGATACGAAAACCGAACTTATCCGATGTGATAAATATTTAAATCGCATTCGAAATGATAAAACGGAGCAAGTTCGTTAATAGAATTAGTGTAGATGTCTCCACTGTGTTCAAAGGACGACACTTGTACAAATGTGAAGTTCTATCCTCCTAATTAAAGTGGTGACGACTGGCGAAGTCTGTCGCCAACTTTATTAATGAATCTTATTCGTAAAACTTCGTTTAACTTCGGCCGAGTTCGGTCAAGAAAGTTGCGGCTCGTGAGTAAGTTTCCATTTTGTTTTTGAGGGTACAACGGACTGTTTACAGGGCTGGTCGCGGTTTTGTTTGTTTTTTGCCAAATGACATCGCTTTTCATGTTGTGTTATATGCGGCCATAATTCTTGTACTTATCTTGTGAAATCTCTCTTGATTTCAATCTTGCCAGATGGAAAGCGAGGAAAGAGCAAACCCTATAGATAACTGACCCCTCTTCCACGTCAGGATTCCCGCGACCCTCACCGGATAATCGGTCCACCTTGTGAGAGGCCTTTCAACGCTGCGACTTCCTGTACGCGATCGCCACTCCAGAACCTCCACCTTCAGCCAAGTTCAATCTGCCTACTCTTTTCCCAGTTATCTTGGAGTCGGCTTTCGGCTTCCAGTCTAACCGGATGCAGCTGAATACCAGTATTTTACATGGAGCGACTGGCTATCTGACCACCACAAGCCAGTTACTGGGTAATACGATACCCCTTGGTAAGACTGGTTGTCAGACTTTCGGGCTTCTGACGACACGTAACGACTGTCAAAGATCCACGATTTACAGTCGGGACTAACGGTTTAATGTGCTTTCCGAGGCACGAAGGAGTCTCGGTATATAAAGATGGTAATGGTGTTGGTACATGGATGGTGGACCCATCCATGTACCAACCCCGGCAAGCGTAGCTTAAACTGACGATCGGCCCGGGCGACTGTTATTACTTACCTTTATTACCCTTTAGCCAGTTACGGCTGTAAATTGAAAGTTACAGATCAATTTTTTATAGAGATTAGTCGTCGACTGAGTCGAATTTTCAAACTCTCTGGGAATATGGGTCTAAATTTTACTCTGTATATTAATTTCGTGGTCATATGTACATTACCAGCTATAGTTTCTGCTAAAAGCAAAGATCTACAATAGCCTCTAACGAGACCAAACCGCACCATGAATCCCAGAGCGCCTCAGATAATTGATTTAACCGACTTGGAACTCTCTTGAACCTCGGACCTCCCTATACAGCAGACCATTCATCTCTTAGCAAGAAAAATTGATGCTTCTCCACTTCTTTATAACTCTGAACTGACATAATATGAAAAAAATGAACGTACAAAACATTTTGCTACATTGCATTTCTCTGTTTCATTGTGTAAAATTATTGGTTTTCATCTGGACATTTGCTATTTATGGAGTTAAATTTATCTATTAAGGCGCTATTAGCTGCCAATGACCTTGAGTGGTTAGCTTGCGTGTTCTGTGCTGAGCTCACGTAGCGCACGACGCGTTCACGTCCACCCAGTAATAGGACTCGCCCATCAAGGAGCGCTGTCCGAAATTAGATGCATTATTAATTTATTACACATAAAACAACAGGTATTAAAATAAAACACTTAGATTAAATTAGAAATAATTAAATTATCTTCAAAATGGAGAAGGTTTCATAAAAATACGCTTTATAGTTTTTGCGTGATTCTCAATCTTTTATCCGCGTTAGACATAACTTCACAAATTAATTACACTATGTTATAAAAATATCATTTCAAATATTCTCAGATCAAATTACGACGGAAATTGTATAGAGTAACATATATTTTTTTCAAAGAAATAAGATTAGTCGTTAAGACGTGATGTTCAAGTGGCTAGGGTCTCCTTCATGAGATGAGATGTTATCTCTTAAAGGTCTTGATGAATGCAAAGAAAACTGGAACAAAAAAAAAAAAAATAGGTACCTAGATCTTTGATAGTCGTTACGGGTAGTCTTTGATAGTCGTTACGGGTAGTCTTTGATAGTCGTTACGGGTAGTCAGAAGCCCAAAAATCTGAGAAGTCTTGACCAAGGGTAAGTTGATACTACTTGTATTCAGAAGGAAGCCGACCTCAACATAGTTAGGGGAAGACTAGGCAAATTGAATAAACAAGATACGTTTTTTGTTTTTGTTTTCAGGGGAAAACCTTCCAAAGGCGCCTGGACTTTTGGGGAATAGACTAAGGATTGTGGGATTCTTACCTTAATAAAACCGGTGATCACCATCAGCGCATGGTAACCCCGTTACCTCTGAAAAATACCACTCCGGAACCTCCTCTGTGCAACGCTGGTTAGGGACATCCCTGAGGAGTGTAAATGGGTCTTCATTGAGCCTTGCTGTGCATAGCACACACACGGCACACTGCCATCGTACTCGCTGGAATAACTCAGTGGGCAATTAGAGTCCCCAATCTGAGCGCCCGAGATTGTTCCGCCTGCATTAAATGATGCAGGTTGGGACTTTCTCGATTCCTTCTTATCCGAAGGGGATCGGCCCTCTCACGATCCCTCTCCCGCTCGGCGGTTAAAAAGGTAGCATCGTCTGCTTCATCGCCTAGCACCTCCTATAAGTAGGGCCTTAGGGTTAGGTAGGTTTCGATTGGCTCTTCAAATGTTTCTTTGAACAGTAAGCGTTACCAGCGGCTACGCTTCTGTTCTTAGGGGCGTAGCTGATGTGATGGCTCGTGTGCACTCGGCTCATGGACCACACATATGAATCGGGCTTTGCAGGCAGCTTATAACATTTGGAGAGACGTTCGAATGTTAAGATAAGAATAGTTTATTAGAACGTTGCGATTGTTTAAACAGTTTTAGCTTGTGTCGAAGAGGGCGCATGTATCATTTCTATTGAACAATAAGAGTTAAGGCGCAGTTATACGACATTTAGTGGTTTTTAATTGAACATCACGTCTAAACGGCTAGTCTTATTTCTTTAAAAAAAATATATGTTACTCTAGACAATTTGCGTCGTAATTTGATCTCAGAGTATTTAAATTATATTTTTATAACATAGTGTAATTAATTTGTAAAGTTACGTCTAACGCGGATAAAAAAAATGAGAATCACGCAAAAACTATAAAGCGTATTTTTATCAAACCTTCACCATTTTAAAGATCATTTAATTATTTATAATTTAGTCTCAGTGTTTTAGTTTAATACCTGTTCTTTTATGTGTAATAAATTAATAATGCGTCTAATTTCGGACAGCGCTCCTTGATGGGCGAGTCCTATTACTAAGTGGACGTACGACGCGTTACGTGAGCTCAGCACAGAACACGCAAGCTAACCACTCAAGGTCATTGACAGCTAATAGCGCCTTAAGTGCGCGCCCTCCTATTTTTTACTTGTAACAAATCCATAACCAGTCACTCTTATACACGACACTCTCGCATACCAGCGAGTGAGACAGCTCCCTAAAGCTACAACAGCGCCCCTGAAGCCCTGCAGGCTCTGCAGTACCTATCATCCACTCAAACCATACAGTACAAAACTATTTAACACCAAACTAAGCCTTTCGCCAAACAAGAAAATAACAAGAACAAAGAATTTAATCTAACACATCTGCCGAACATTCCTTAGCTCTAAAGATCGGAGTTCCATTACAAAGGTATTAGTTTCTAACTAGTCTTGTCAGGCCTGTACACTTAGCTGAGATAAATACCACTTATCGCCTCCGCAGAATTCCCCAGAGTTTCCTTGAAAAAGTTCAACAAAAAGTATTATACGATAGTACTTACTGTAAGTAAAGATGTGCTCGGGAATTTTCGGGGATCGGAGAGTTGTGGACACAAAGTAACTATGTTGAAAACGGATATGTTTGTGAAATCTGCTTATGTGGCAAGAGTAAATACGGGCTGGTAGTCTTTTTAAGTTGATCCACTGTTTGGGTCAACATTTTATGCTTTTCGGGTTAAATATGTGAAATAAAACTTATACTTCTTTTATTTGACGACTGACTGCTTACACATCTTGATCTTAATATGCTTATGTACATATACAGTGCCTATGGTAGCTTAAAAACAGTACTGGTTAGTTCCGCTGTCGCCGAAGAACTGCCTTCGCCTCCCTACAACCGTCTTAACATCGGATTACCTTGCCGCCTGCTGTCGTTGCAATGTGGCGGGAATGTCTCCTACCAACGTAACTCAAATCCATACAATGGTGCTGATTCTCTTGTAAATAAATTAAAATTAGAAATCGCTATCTTTTACTAAAAGGTAGTGCGAGAAAAGGACGGATATAGCTATGAAGTAATTTAGAGATGTCAAACTAGTTTACGCCTTGCGCTTTACCGTGTTTTTAGTCGACATGTTATTACGTGTACCCTTAATTTGTATGGAAATATTAGTTCAACTAAATTTGACAGCTCTAATTTACGTCCGACTCTTTCTTGTTTTATTAGAGAGATAAAGACAGCAATAGCCTAAATTAAGTTTAGTTTGTACAAACCGGAATCGGCACCATTAACTGATGGTGTGGCGAGTTGCCGCCACTCTGCAAGTTGGATGGGGTGTGGTATCACGACGTGTGTGTGTCCTGCTTTAGCATGTGATGCAAAGTGTGTAGCCGGCCTTACAGGAGCCATAGGCAATCAAAAGTGCAGCAGTCGACGTGAGTGCGCCTTACGCCGCGAGGCAGTACGCATCTCACCGCAGACTAAATTAATGTCTTATTAACATCGTCCCCGCAAACACACTAAAATCCCGAGTAATATCCCGTAAACGTTGGGGATTTTCCGGGAATAATGAATAACCCATATTTACCGCGTCCGTGTAACTAGTGAACAAGAATAACCAGGAGTGTTGGTGTGAAGAGAATCGAGTGGCCACTCGTCGGGATCCTGCGAGGCTGCCGAAGGAAGAGTCAGGTACCGCTTTGTTTTACTCACTTAGAGTTAGGCCAACATACGCCGTCTACTGCCAACCACTCCCAACTTGAAGTTATACAGACAAATATAGGCAATTTTGGGCCAGCATTCAATCCAAGTGTTTGGCCGTAACAATGTCCTTCATCCTGCAGAGAACCACAGCTATTTACACGCTTGGGCAACTCCAACTGACATAACGATGCGTACTTTAAATATTTAGAATGTAGTATGTTTTAGGCAAGTAAGTAAGTAAGTAAAGATTTTATTTGTTTAAACATGGTGTACATGATATATTACATGCAAAATAACAATACATAAAAACACCAAATACATAATAATAATAATTAAGGATTTAGCTGTTTCGCATCCGATGATAAAATCAAATCAACACAACTACTAAATCATAATAATTGCCACAGATAATACAGCATAATTTAAAACAGACACGAAATATGCTACTTTAGGCAGTAAACCACTCTTCTTTGTATTGTTGGTAACATTTGTCAATAATTCGGGCATTAACTGTTATAATTCAAAGATGAACCCACAAGCATATACTGATAGATATTTCTATGTGCATAATTTGCCGTATAGGTACGTTAGAAAATTTTAACCTGGAGGTCTTTAAGTCAAGAGTGAATAGGTTACTTCTAGACAAGCGTGCTCCATCGTCGACCACATCATCGCTTACCAACAAGTCAGATAGTGGTAAAGCGTGAATCAACATGAAAAAAAAAAACGGCTGTGTAATTCAGGTTCAGGCTTCCACTTAAATAAAAGGATACAGACAAACTTTAGTTATTATCATTCCATCGAGACGGAATAATTTTCTGGGATAAGTAACTTCATTACGAAAGAAATGCCGCTTTTGTCAAAAGATTTTTTTATATAGGTTCTGTGAAAATCTTTGAATTTTCGGAAAAATTTTTCGACAATTCATGAAGATATTTTACAAGGTTTTGGAATTCAGCTAAAATGGTTATACGTAAAGAAAATAATTTTAAAGCCAACCCCTACAGCCAGGACGTAGGTTGGTCGAAAGGTCGCGGTTTCAAATTGGACCCCTCTGAACTTTAGCGGTAAACCCTGCCCTAATAAAAGCACCACTATGTAGTTAGAAATAAGAGTTAAGTTGGATTAAAACTGTGTGTCAGCAGTCTTAACATTCATAAATTACTAAATAAGTTTAAAAAATCCGGCCACGTGCGTACCAAATGAGGGAAATAACAAAGAAAAAATCTGATTTATCAACATATTGATAGTTGTTAATAAAATATACGTAATAATAAACATTACCACCAAATTTCAAGTTCATAGATCTCTGGGAAGTTAAAAAATTTTTCGGTACAAAATTTTGTGACAGACGACGGACAGACAGACAGACGGACACCTGAGTGACAGCAATAGGGCTCTGTTTGGACCCTTCCGGTACGGAAACTAATAAAACTATGATTAGACACATGTGTGAACGAGCGAGTCAGTCTATAGGACTCTATCACAACCTTCAGCTCTAAGAAGAAATGGAAAAACTATCAAGTTTCGGTCAAGCCGAATATTAGGCCATTTACGGCCAAAGAAATATTTTGTGGCCGAAACTGCCTGAAACCGAACTTACGGTGGGGCACTGTAGAAAACTTTGTCAAAGTCTATAAAAAAACAAATGTCTATCAATTTATCTTGTCTATCTGTCAATGTCTGGCCTATGGCAAAGCTTAGTGACCAATGTTAGTTCCTTCTCTGTGAGAGAAGAGGGTTTTTATAACAACATGTTTTGGACAAGTTTTGATACAAAGGTTGATATTATTATCAACTAGTGTCCCGCCTCAGCTTCGCACGGGCATCACTCTGTCTATTGGTGAAAACCGCATAAAAATAGTAATAGTTTTTCAGTTTATCGCAAACAGACAGACAGACGCGACCAACTTTGTTTTATAATATGTAGTGACACTAATGACTATGCTTGTCTTTAACATAATTCGCATAACATCGTGTACTCATAATGTCTACATAGGTTAATTAGTGATGCGCTCATTGAACTGTGCTAACCTGCATGACGTTCATGACCCAAGTAGGTATAGTACGTCACAAATTAAGGCGCTATAAACAGACAACGACCTTAAGAGGTTAGCTTGCGTGTTCTGTGCTGAGCTCACGTAACGCGTCGTACGTCCACCCAGTAATAGGACTCGCCCATCAAGGAGCGCTGCCCGAAAGTAGACGCATTATTAATTTATTATACATAATACCTGTTGTATTATACTTAAACACGTATACTAAAATATAAATAATTAAATGATCTTTAAAATGGTGAAGGTTTTATAAAAATACCCTTTATAGTTTTTGCGTGATTCTCAATTTTTTATCCGCGTTAGACATAACTTTACAAATTAATTACACTATGTTATAAAATTATTATTTCAAATACTCCCATATCAAATTTCGAAGAAAATTGTCTAGAGTAACATATATTTTTTTTCAAAGAAACAAGGCTAGTCGTTGAGACGTGATATTCAATTTAAAATCATTAGAAGTCGTATAACAGCGCCTTAAACTAGTTTCATCGGTCGAATATCGCCAACTTTAATATTTATTCATCTGCAATTTCAGGTCAAACGAACTCAGAGGGCAATAAGGATTGCCCACAATTCCAAACTGTATGAGATTGGTACGTAATCATACCCCAAAATCCTTCACTTGTGTCAGGTTAGAGAGCCGCAGAACACCTTGTGGTTTTAGTCAGTAAGAGTCTAACACACCCCTTCGCCCACCCCAGGGTGGAGGACATCTGCCCAGGGGTCGTGGATAAATTCGAAACAGAGTTACCGCGCCCCTAGCCACTCAGGGCAGGGAAGGAACAGGGGTGGGTTTTAGTCAGTAAGAGTTCGACACGACATCCATGAGGATTTCAATACGATTAAAAAAAAAACCTGGCACTCCAGGAGTACCGTCAGAAGTAAAAACCAAAAACTTGAACAAAAATCCTCAACGCGCCTCGCGATACGTTACGAGTGCTACGACGCTGCGCGTAGCACTCTTATAACGAATCGCGTAGCGGTGTCGGTGGGGCGCGTGTCCAATTGTTTTTTCCCATCTCAAAACTTCCCAAACGCGCCTAAAGAAGTTTTAACTTCAAAATCTCTATTGCGGTCCACAGGTTGTACTTTGATGGAACCTTATTAAGCCGTACTAGCACTTCGCCCACGACTTCTAAAAATTCTAAAAATGATAGCCTATGACACTCAAAAATAACGTGGCTTTCAATTGGTAAAAGAATTTTCAAAATCGGTTCAGTAGGTCCAGAGATTACTCTCTACAACCTCACAAACATTACCTCTAAAATATTAGTATAGATTATACTGCCATATCATTATTGCAGCCTGCTGCATGATGCATATTACTAATTTGTGATATAATGAGTTACCACGCTTTAAAAGCCGCAGACTTATCCCTTTCATCACATTCAACTCAATGAACAGCATTAAGGTTGTTGCTTACCTACCTCTTACTACTTTGTTTCATCAGTTTCGTATTCAGTGAAGATTTTGAGGGCAAAAACACGACAAGGAGATGTGGGGGGGGGGGGCGGTACTGGCGCAATTTATGGTCCAATTTTGTGAAGAAAATGAACTATGGAAAAGAAGTAGGATATTGCCGCGATATGTAGGCAAACAGTGGTGGCCTAGTGGTAATGGCTGCGACTTACAAGTTATAGGTCGTGAGTTCAAACCAAGGCAGGCGTTTTACTTTGCGTAAATTATTTCATCACCACTGCTCTCAAAACGGTGAAGGAAAACATCGTGAGGAAACTGGCACGTTCTAGAACCAAAAAATGGCATGTGACATCCGCCAACCCGCATCGGGCCCGCGTGGTGGATCACGGCCCACACTGCTCTCACAGACAGGAGGTCTGTACCCCAGCAGTGGGGATATTAAAAGGCTGTTGTTGATGATGATGCTGGAGGCGTCAATAGCTGGCCAAGGATAGAGACCCAGAGAGCTTTGCACTTCAGCATGGCAAAGTGACACACACACACACACACACACAGGAACCATAGATTGTTGAAGGATGCTGTTACAAAGTGTGCGACTCAACCTATTTAATGTACTGCTAGAAAATACCAATGGCCAGTATGAACTGCATGCTTAAACGAAGTTTCTTTATGATGGTTTAGTAATTTCCAAGCTTGTTTAGTGATAGTTAAGAAACACAGTATCAATTGAGAGGAAGGCCACTAGAAAGATGGTCGGATGAAATAGAGAAAATGGCTGGGGGTAACTGGATGACATTGGCTCAGGAAAGAGAAAAGTGAAAAAAATTGTAGGCCTATACTCGTCGAGAGGTCCCTAATAATTGAAAATATAATAATGAAAAATATATGCTAATGAACTAATTCACAATTAATTATAAGTGCAATTAATTTTATTTATTATTTTAATGTATAATTGAACAATTATTATTGAATTTATTATGAATGTATTATGAATGTATTTTTAAATTATTAAGGAATTAAATTAACAGCCGCACGGGTCGATCCATCAAGTTAAGCTACGCTTGCCGTGGTTGGTCCATAGATGGGTGACCATCTTTACATACCGAGACTCCTCCGTGCCTCGGAAAGCACGTTAAGCCGTTGGTCCTGGATGTCAATCGTGGATCTTTGACAGTCGTTACGGGTCGTCAGAAGCCCGAAAGTCTGACAACCAGTCTTACCAAGGGGTATCGTATTACCCAGTAACTAAGTGGTGGAGGTTAGACAGGCAGTCACTCCATGTAAAATACTGGTATTCCGCTGCATCCGGTTAGACTAAAAGCCGACCCTAAGATAGTTGGAAAAGGCTAAGCAGATTGATTTTTTAAGCAATTAAATGCCTTAAATATTATAATTATTAATTTTTATACATGTAAAAAATATTGTAATGTTATAAATTATCAGGTTGTATTTATCCCTCAAGAACGCCTATTAAATACATATTTTCTATAATTTATGGATTGCTTCTTCACATTCCTTATATATTTATTGAAAACCATTTTGTGTTTTACTCATTTAAGGTACAAAAACTTACAAAAGCAAACCACTCACACCACAGGCCATACTTATGACTAGTCAGCAAAACGGCTTGCCTACCCAGTTTATTTTATCTTTAAGTCTTTCAAAAAGGCAGCCATATTTATATTTGCTCTGACCATTTCGTCGAGTCTCGTGAACCCGTTTGCTCAATTCGACTACAAGATTGGCCAAACTTGTGGCGCTCCCTGGAGACTCGGTTGCGATACAATCCCGGCTTTCCGAGGCTTTAAGGGTTAACACTTGTCTAAGAGCCGTTATAGTGTTGTAACACTTGGATGGGGGGTAATAAAGGGTTGAATGTTGTAAGGAAGTACTACTCATACCTGTTTTTTTGAAGAGTGTCGTTGCTAGTTGACAAACGTTAGGGTTTTCTTCGCAAACGGACTATCAAAGACAACTACCTTTTTTTTTGGTGCGTGGGAAGTCATCCAATGACTTCTCCCGCTCTGGGTGGAGCGGGAGGGCGTGTCAGACTTTTAGTCACTAAAGCTCACCCTTGTTCCTTCAGTTGCCTGTGCCAAGGGCCACGGTAATTCTCTTTCGAATTAATCCGCGACCATAGACAGGTTACCTGACTGACAATGCCCGTATTTTCAAGGAATGTCCGCATTCAAATCTCAGTCTCAATGTTTCCTTTACCGTTTTGAGAACAGTGGTGATGAAATAATTTACACAAACTAATGCCTTTTAAACCTATGCTCCGGTTTACCGGAGAGGTCTTTTTTTTTGTGGTGTGGGAAATAACCCATTGACTTCTCCCGCTCTGGATGGAGCGGGAGGGCGTGTCAGACTTTTACTGACTAAAACCCATCCCTGTCCCTTCCAGTGCCCAGGGGCGCGGTAACTCTGTTTCGTATTTACCCGCGACTCTACCGGAGAGGTCTGCCAGTTAAGGTGTACCTGCGCAGGTACACCGGAGCGTGTATGTTAATAGATTTGTGCAGTTTTTAGGGTTCCGTACCCGAAGAGTCCAAACGCAGCTCTATTCCTGTCACTCACGAGACCATCTGTCTGTCTGTCCGTCGTTTGTCACACAGGTTTTACAGCCAAACGGTTGGAGCTACAATCTTCTAATTTTCACAGTTTAAGCATCTTGTTGATCCAAAGCCATACAAATAGTTAAAAATACATTTGGTACGGAACTCTAAATATGTGAAGTCCAACACGCACTAACCGGATGAAGCTGAATACCAGTATTTTACATGGAACGACTGCCTATCTGATCCCCAACCCAGTTACTGGGTAATACACCTCCTTGGTAAGACTGGTTGTAAGATTTTCGGCCTTCTGACGACCCGTAAAGACTGTCAAAGATCCACGATTGACGATGATGTAAAGATGGTCACCTATCCATGGACCAACCCCGGTAAGCGTAGCTTATCCTGATGGATCGACCCGTGCGGCTGTTATTACTTTAGCCACGAGCTCCCCCAACTTAAGACATATTAGAGAGCCCGAAATAGCATCGACAGAACTCCCAAACAAGTAATTAAAACCTTACCAAGCTTCTCAAACTTGGTAACCATTAACTTATTAATTTGATATTCAGCAAATAAATCAAATATAGCCCTTAAGGATCAATTAATTTGCAGTATACATTATCGTAATAGGGTCCGTACATAGGGAGGTATGGACAAAAACCTGCTAGTATATAAATGAAGGGTCTAAACTCAGCGGGTGAGCGCCTTGAGCTCAAACCGACACGAATACACTCTACTAGATAAGGCAAGAGATAAATTGTGTTTTAATTATTTTAGTTGAGTAGCGACTTTTTAGGTCTTGTACCTTATGTTTTTGTGATTGATTGCAACTGCAATATGTATGGGATTGCTTGAATTTTAATTTGCAGTGTGGTGTTACAAGTCGTGTCTCATGTCGGTGTATTTGTGTTTCAATTTAGAATTGTGATCGTGTGTTCGATAAGGTATCTTAATAAGGATATAATTATCAAGTTGGTTTGTTACATACCGAGACTCCTTCGTGCCTCGGAAAGCACGTTAAGCCGTTGGTCCCGGCTGTCAATCATGGATCTTTGACAGTCGTTACGGGTCGTCAGAAGCCCGAAAGTCTGACAACCAGTCTTACCAATGGGTATCGTATTACCCAGTTGGGTTGTGGAGGTCAGATAATCAGTCGCTCCATGTAAAATACTGGTATTCAGCTGCATCCGATTAGACTGGAAGCCGACCCCAAGATAGTTAGAAAAAGGCTAGGCAGATTGATATCAAGTTGGTTTGTTACGTCACAAAATAGTAACGAGTAACGTAGTAAGCTTAGAGTTATAATATAATATAATATTCCACAACTATCACACAACGCCATCTAGTCCCAAGCTAAGCAGAGCTTGTGTTATGGGTACTAGACAACTGATAAACATACTTATATATTTCTAAATACATACATATTATAGATAAATTACACCCAGACACAGAACAAAAATGATCGCGCTCATTACACAAACATTTGTCCTGGGTGGGAATCGAACCCACGACCTCCGGCATAGCAGTCAGGGTCACTAACCACTAGACCAACAGGCCAGTCAAAATTATAGTCTTAATCAAAATGTGTAAGAGCTTTTATCACCTTCTAAAGGTAAAGCTTAGAAGTCCGAAATAACACAATGAGAGATGGAAGATTTAAACTCTTAAAACCTTTTGGGAGTAGATCCGTTTAACCTCTGGACCACCGAAACTATAATTACTTACGTATATTCACACCGGCCAAAGAAACGTTGGATGGACTGTGTGAAAGAGGGAATGGGTAAAAAGGAGGTGACTAGAGAGATGACGACTAATAGAGAAGTATGGAAGAAAAATACATGTTTCGCCAACCCCAAATAAATTGGGATAAGGGCAGGAGAATGATGAAAATTCGTAGCCGCTGGTGTGAGTATCATATTCACACCCGCGGCTACGAATTTTATACTAGTTAAATTTTATACTATTTAAATTTCATAGTAGTTATTTTTTTGTACGTTATAATTTCGCGATCCCACCCAACCTATCAAAGTAAATAAACACATATTTTTTAAATAATTCAAAGCATTTATGTATTTTTTACAACAAAGGTCACAAAAACTTGGTTTTCAAACGCAGTACACGAAATCCTTTGATTAATTCGTTCTTCGACTGAATACGACGCCGGTCGTACATTACAGGAATTATTCATATATTATTCATTTGACAGATAAAGATTTATTACGACTTTTATACTTTACGTGTAAATCATAGCGAGTTTATGGCATAATGCCGAATATATAATAATACTAAGGTTTGATGTACTTCATTAGCATATTATGACAATGTGATTATAGAGAGGGACGAGTCGTACAGTGGGTCATCATCAGCCTTTTAATGTCCCCACTGCTGGGGCACAGGCCTCCTCTCTGTGAGAGGGGGTGGGCCGTAATCCACCACGCGGGTCCAATGCGGGTTGGTGGATGTCACATATCTTCGAAGTTTTGGTTCTAGGACATGCCGGTTTCCTCACGATGTTTTACTTCACCATTTTGGGAGCAGTGGTGATGAAATAATTACTTAGTGTAAGTAAAGCGCCTGCCTGGGTTTGACCTCCCGACCTACAACTTGTAAGTCGCGGCCGATACCACAGGGCCACCACTGCTCTACAATGGGTACTCATACACAATTAAAATGGCACCACTAGCTTCTGCCAACGGTTTAGCATTATAAATTATAACCTATGTGGTATTGCAGACTATAATCTATGTCTGTGCCAAATTTCATGCAGATCCGTTCGGCTGTTCTGGTTTAATTTAGTAACAAACATTAATCGATCCAAACTTTCGTATTTATAATATTAGTAGTATTAAGTGTCATGCTGTTTGTCATTTTAAGATGTCTATTGTAGCGCAAAAACAATTTTAGAAGCGTCCTAAAATTAACCTTTTATTTGTCGCAAAGGTTCATAAAGAAATACCGTCGAAATGTGAACCGAATCTCATGGGTTCGAACTATTCTGTTGCCATTGCTAGTTGGTATTTTAGGCTTGACACTCAACTCAGGGATATGCCCTTAGTCGTGGATAAATTCGAAACAGAGTTACCGCGCTCCTGGGCACTCAGGGCAGGGAAGGAACAGGGGTGGATTTTAGTCAGTAAAATTTTGACACGCCCTAGCTCCGCCCAGAGCGGGAGAAGTCATAGGATGATTTCCCCCACCAAAAAGGGATGTGCCCATATAGGCGTTGCACAGAGGGGATTCCGAAGTGATATTTTAAGAGGTAATGGGGCCACTTCCATGTTCTGATGGTGATCATCAGTGTGGGTTTAGTGAGGTAAGAATCCCACACTCCATGGTCTTTTCCCCAAAAGTCCAGGCGCCTTTTGAAGGCAAAAAAAGACTTGACATTCAAGGGATAAACGGGTATTACCAAAACGTTTGGCCATCAGTGTGGTGTTTATGTCACGGCATAAGGTGACCTGTTAGTTTGAAAGGTTGGCAACCAATCAAACGTACCAGACACTTCGTGCAAAATGTATGGCAACGACATTACTTATCTATAATATGTATGTATTTAGAAATATATAAGTATGTTTATCAGTTATCTAGTACCCATAACACAAGCTCTGCTTAGCTTGGGACTAGATGGCGTTGTGTGATAGTTGTGGAATATTATATTATATTATTATTATTATATTACTGGGCGTGAGTCACGTGACAGTTCTCTCCACAGGTAACGTCCTTGCCATACATTTTGCACGATGCGTTAGCGCTTTTATAAAAGTTATTTGACTAAGGGGCCAGTACAATGCTGTTTGACTTCAGAATTTGTAAAGTGCTGACGTTAACTTCACAAAAGCAAGGACATACATATTAACTAACAAATCACACACAAAAGAAGAATTTAATTCCAAAAACTTAACTGAGAACTGAATAAGTAACAGAAACGTAGTATTTTGATGCAAGAACGTTTTAATATCCATTTTTTTCTGTGTCCCTTCCTTTTACTATACATCGAGGTCGTCCCCAAGCGTCTCATTTTCTTCTAAATCTATGGCCGTTTCTCCTGTAATCTCAGAAAATGTATCTTTTTTTAAATTGTAAGATATTCTTTCCTTATTTAAGTATATTTAACGTTTTTCTCTTGAGAGGCTTATTATGTCTTTATTTAATATTTTCCACAATATTATTATGTTTTCGTATTTTCTTTGATACCGAGTTAATTTAAATGAGGCTGTTTTTGTTGGAATGAGGGAATGAGCCTGAGGCTTGAACCGCGTAATTATCAAACACATTTTTTGTTGTTTTGTAAGTACTTACATGTGTACAGTCGGGTATTATATTGTGTTCTTCGTGCAAAATAATTGGGTTACCTGAATGGGTTTATAATTATTTAATTATAATAAAATTGCTGTTGCTGGCGGAAATTTTCAAATAGGTCACGAAACAAAATTGTAACAAAGGTTGACTGTTGAATGTTGTTGTTAATGGAACGCACCCGTACTAGTTTTCTATCTGCCCGCCACTTTGTCAGGCGGCACCTATTTTCTTGTCATGTCACGATTAAGGCGCTATTAACTGCCAACGACCTTGAGTTAGCTTGCGTGTTCTGTGCTGAGCTCACATAACGCGTCGTACGTCCATCCGGTAATAGGACTCACCCATCAAGGAATGCTGTCCGAAATAATACGCATTTTTAATTTATTATACATAAAACAACAGGTATTATACTAAAACACGTACACTAAAATATAAATAATTAAATGTTCTTTCTAATGGTGAAGGTTTCAAAAAAATACGCCGTATACTTTTTGCGTGATTCTCAATTTTTCATCCGCGTTAGAAATAACTTTACAAATTAATTACACTATGTTATAAAAATATTATTTCAAATATTCACAAATCAAATTACGAAATAAATTGCCTAGAGTAACATATAATTTTTTCAAAGAAGTAAGACTAGTCGTTTAGACGTGATGTTCAATTAAAAATCATTAGAAGTCGTTTAACTGAGCCTTATACTTGTTGCACGCTTATAAAATAAATTTGAAGTTTATAATTACAAACGCTCTTTACTTGCCGAAAACCCTACACGCTACCCATTTCATTGTTATGATCATGCAATGTTGTTGTTTCAAAACACGACTACTGTCATCAGCCAGTCTACCCAGCTTCTTCCCGACTATGTCAGGGTCTGCTTCCAGTCTGTAGCTTGCCGTCCGATCAGCACCAGGCCCGAAAGTTCACGGCGCGTAGTGTTCCACGCGCGCCTCAAAGAGATGTCAGCAACGAATGACGGGGGCCGTCATGGCCGATGCATGCATAGATGGAGTCGCGGATAAATTTGAAACAGAGTTACCGCGCCCCTGGACACTCAGGCAAAGAAGGAACTGGGGTGGGTTTTAGTCAGTAAAAGTCTGACACGCCCTCCCGCTCCATCCAGAGCGGGAGAAGTCATAGGATGATTTCCCACCCCACAAAAAAAAGGATCTACTTCCACTCTAATCGGATGCAGCTGAATACCAGTATTTTATATGGAGTGACTGCTTATCTGACTTCCACATCCCAGCATACTACCAGTTTCACCGATGGGGTCTCGACACACGGCTATGTGTGTCAGTAATGTTCTCTAAGCAAGGGCGACACACCGTGGCTTATATTATACGTTACGAACATTTCGGGCCACTCTCGTACCCCCATTACTTTAGATCTATTTGACCTACACACTTACAATTTCGCATGTATAGTACTTGACCATCTTCTTCGGAACTTCGAGAGAAATTGGTATACCTACATAGGTATAGTTCGATCTCACTTCTTTTATTGGTGAACTTGGCATTCTTTCTTTATGTTTTTTTTTTTATGTTTTTGCTGGGCTATACACTTTACCCACTGGTAAGACAAAAACATGAAAAAAAAAATATTTCGCTTTGATTTGCCAACGAATTTGTTAATTGGCAAAAGAGTAGGTACTGCGGCAGTAAAGAGAGGTCCACTCGACACACTTACTATCGATATCAAACCAGTTAGTTTCCACACTGGAAATCAGTCAATAGCAAGATGTAGACCTAGCTTAGTAAACTAATTTGTTCACTGTTCGAGCTTTATTATGAAAGATCGATAAGTTTTCATATTATTATGTAAATCTTAAACAATAGACGAAGGTATAATGAATTATTCATTACACCTACGTCTATTCTGTGTAATGGGTGTTTGCATGTGAGATTACGTCGCTCAAGTTCTAACACCACGTAAGACAAAATTGGGAACTTTTCAGGAGAGCAAATAGACGGCTTCATTCATTCATCATCATCAATTCAACCGAAAGACGTTCACTGCTGGACATAGGCCTCCCCCAAGTGTCGCCACAACGCCGGTCCTGTGAGTCTCGCATCCATTGGCTACCCGCAATCCACCAGCTCATCGGACCATCTTGTGAGAGGCTTTCCAACATCTTCCGGGTACGCGGTCGCCACTCCAGAACTTTTACACATACCTACACAATACAAGACACAGAAAAATCTTCTGTGTGGCGAAAAATATTGGACGTATCTCATGATTTAAAGGTTCATTAGGGTCTTTAGATTTTCTTTGGACTACAAACACAAAGGTAATACCAGAATGAAGCTCTTCCCACATAAGTACATCTGATCAAGTATCTGCAACACTGCCATACGCTCAGAGCATCCATTATCTACGCACACCGACCGTGTTTTAATTACCCCTCTAACAAATGATTACCGACTGTAAATGAACGCTGTTTATTGTTCGCAACTGTTACGTTATCATGTGTTCGCTATAATGCTCTTAGAATAATATGGTGTGTTCTGTTTTCATACTGGAATTATTACATCTTCAACGTACTTACGAGTATCGGAGTATCTATCTCTTCTCTATCTCTCTCTACATAGAGTACATAGTATAAATCAAAGTCGCTTACCGTGTCTGTCTGTTTCTCCGATAGCTCAGCGGTTCTTAACCGACTTCGAAAAAGGAGGAGTTTCTATGTTCGACTGTATGTATTTTTTTTTTATGTACTTATGTCCACCGATTTTTCTGTCATTTGTGGACCGATTTTCAAAATTCTTTTTTGATCCGAAATAATAAACTCCCGAGGAGAGAATTTATATGGGACCACCATATAAATTTTATCGAAATTTCTTCAGTACTTTTGAAAAACTGAACAAGAACGAAAATACGTATACCTCAATGACGTTTTGGTTTTCTCCAATTACGAGTATGTTTAAATTCCACGTTCCATGTTATTGGGGTTTCTAGTTCTGGGGTATAACAACTAAAAAGTGAAAAACAAAAAACTATTTTACAAAAAAAACAGCCGAATTTCAAAAAAGAAAATACACTAAAAAATAAAAAAATACTTTAATTTCGAAAGTCGGTTCCGAAATTAAAGTTATTTTTAAATTTTTAGTGTATTTTCACTAAAAGAAAGAGCAATAAACGAGGAAGAGTTGTGTATAATATAATTTGTACCCGAGCGGAGGCAGGGTAGGTCGCTAATACAATACAAAATCACTCTTGTACTATTCGTAAGGCCAGTTATTGGTTTCTGCCAACCTGTATCATCCCACAGCTGGCTGAGATTTCCATGAATTCCAGCTAGATCAGTCCAGGACTAGTGCAGACTACTGGATGTCAATTTTTACAAGCCTTTTGGTTAAATAACTTGCTTGCTTCAAAAACTGTATTACAAACCATTTTTTGACCATTTGTTGGTTGCCGATAGAGTTGAAATTTGACATTCTTATGTAAGTCCGGTGACACTGCAATATTATGATACCATCGAGCCGATCTGATGATGGCGCTGGAATGTAGGGACTGGAACTCGCTGGTGGCAAATGGTAGGACAGTTGAGTTTGGGCCCCCAAACCCCAAAACAAACCCGACCCCAAATAAATTGGGATGGGGGCAGGAGAATGATGAGTTGACTTTGGGCTAGTATGTTTTTTTATCATGAGTAGGTACTGTCCATTACACATGATGAAGAAGGTATAAAGCTTGTTTTTTTAAAAAAAAAAAGAGTGGCACTCCGGGAGTGCCGACAGAAGTGAAAACTTGAACAAAAATGCCCAACGCGCCTAAAGAAGTTTTCACTTCAATCCGCTACGCGATGCGCTACGAGTGCTATGATGTAACGAGCCGTAGCACTCGTAGCGGGTCGGTGTCGCGCGAGTTCAATAGTTTTTTCCCATCTCAAAAATGCCCAACGCGCCTAAAGAAGTTTTCACTTCAAAATACTTTAAATACCCGCCATCTTCTGCGTGGTCTCCCGAGAAGGAGAATAAGTTATACATAAGCAGTATACCTAGTACCTACTGAAAGCCACATTTCACAAATTATTCACATTTAAGACCCATGTAATACGGGGTGAGCTTGTTGAAATCTCCAAACTTCGGGATGTTACTAAGATATTGCTGTTATAACAAAGAAAAGTTGTAGGAATAGCATTGAAGTATGGCATTTTTTTTTTACATTTTTTCAGTCCGTAATACTAAAGACTCCTTATAAATAGCACCAGTTCAGTGCGGTTTAGTTCATCAAATATGTACTTTAACGTGATTAAAATGTCCGCGTGACCTCTGACTTTGAGCCGTTTCTCTCAGTCCAACATCAATTATGTAAAATGTTGCTTTAGCGAAACATAAGACTGTGCTACACTGGAGGATATGCTATTGATAGATAGATAGATATATTCTTCATTTTACACCATAAAGCCGCATTTTCATTAAGGGACATTTGTTCCACGACTCTGTCGCTCGACACGAAATTCACGTGTCCTGCGCGATGTCGCCCGACGTCGCTTGGGACATTTACGGGTCGCGCAACTTTTCGCTAGTCGATGCACTGCGAGTGACGACACGCGCGACCTTCGTGTCCCTCGACCACAGTATAAATATGGACAGTATGGAAACTAATCCTATTTGTAGAGATAATTACCTACGCTCCATTAGAGAGCTAGGGTTCTCACTGTTAATGTTTGAAAAAAAAATTCTATGGAAGATGCTTCAAAGTTGCCGCGCAATTTGAAAAACTTTAAGATATCCCACAATGGCCCGTACCCTTTTTTTTTTCACGCCTCGCAAAAAAATTCATGGTTTTCGAGGGTGTTAAAGTAAAGTCAAAATGCGCGGCGCTCGGCCGATAGCTAGTTAACCCTGCAGCACCATACCGCGGTTCAACCAGAAAATGCGTGTGATGTAAATGAAAAACCATTAACATTTTAAAAAACGTCTTTATTTTTCATAATTAAATCATTACTAGGTACCTTTCAAGATCAGCAGGGAGTCTAAAAAACGAAAGCCCCGCATTTTAAAACGGTCCGTGGCTCAAGAGATAACACGACCACTCGTCTCGACACGGCAGCCGCAACTGCGCGCACCGCGACTATCGCTTAGGGCTAGCGTAAATGCGCGCGTCTGTGTGAGTGTACCGTTTCGAACGTTTCTACGTAGTTTCTGTACTGTCCATATTTATACTGAGCCTCGACAGTCGCCGGACAGGCTTTGAATAGTGAGAACGTGTGTCGCTTTGTGTTTCGAAATGGCAGTAGTGTGGTAGAACAACACTGGCTCCCCGGGCGACATACTATTCACCACTGGGTAGTGTGAACAAGGCGGCATGTCGAGCGACATTGCCCCACAAAGGCGAAGAGACATACCACGTGAATGTTGGGCGATATGTCTCCACGACATGTCCCCAGTGAAAATGCGGCTTAACAAATTACAATTTAGAAGTCCGGGCGACATAGACACACATTGTAAAACACCGGTTGCACGCACACATGCTTAAATTGTTGGCTTGTTGTCATTGTTTTGACTATAGGGCGACGCTCCATCTAGACATTACATAACCAAAGCCTTTATCATTTAAAAATGTTATATCTAGATGTTCTGTCTCACGAAGACGGGTTGGTCTTGGTTGTATGTGTAGATTCACGTTCACATCGTTTCTATGTGCGCAAGCCATTTTTTATGACACCGAGCGCTTACAGCATAATATATCTGATCATATTTGTAGGGCTTACAAAAAAAAAATCACCCAAAACGAAACACACGAAATCTCCCTAGGTTTGGGAAGGAGGAAGATTCAATATCCTAGAAACTGGGTCTGTTGACACATTGGTAATGCTCTATGACGGGCCCAAACTAAAAAAGACAAGTGTAAATGTGACTTTTTTAGCTAATCTTAAACTGACTCACTGCTAAAGAGAACATTACGGTGAGATAGATAACTTGCATTAATAGTCACTAAATATTATAAAAACAAAGTTCTCCCCTCCGCGTCTGTCTATCTGTTCGCGATAAACTCAAAAACTACTGATCCGATTCTCATGAAATTTTCACCAATAGACAGAGTTATTCATGGAGAAGGTTTAGGTGTATAATTTGTATCTGTGCGAAACTGGGGTGAGTCGCTGGTTATAAATAAAGACCAATGCCAGCTTTTGAGGTTATGCCTTTTTTAAAAGCACTGCAGTTTATGTTAATTAAAAGTATGTCATGAGTGATCCAGACAGGTACACACTAAAATCTCATTATTGCGTCCTGTAGTAGCAGTTTAAAAATATAATCACGAATATTCGTTACATCCTGTATTGTGTTATGGATAAGAAATACTGAATTACTTAGTTATATGTACAAGTATATGATATAAATACAATCTGGAAATTTATTTTTTTATGTAATTTATGTTATCTACGTACTTTAGTCTAACATTTTAACTGGCAATTATATTATAGTCTAACATTTTAACTGGCAATTATATTACAACCCAGCATATCCTTAAACGGTGGTGGCCCAGTGGTAACAGCCGCGACTTACAAGTTGTAGGTCGTGAGTTCAAACCCAGACAGGCGCTTTACTTTGTGTAAGTTATTTCTTCACCACTGCTCTCAAAACGCTGAAGGAAAACATCATGAGGAAACCGGCATGACATAGAACCAAAAATTCGAAGACATGTGACATCCACCAAGGCGCATTGAGCCCGCGTGGTGGATTACCGCCCACACACTCTCAGAGAGAGGAGGCCTGTGCCCCAGCAGTGGGGACATTAAAAGGCTGATGATGATGATGATATCCTTAAACTATAGCTTTAATATATTTTTTTCATCGCTTACCACTGGATTGCAACCCGATTCATGCTCGGCGGCTCGACCAGGGCCCAAGAGACCTCGATTAAATATTCAGTGTTGCTACCGTCAAAATAGTCCGCAATGATAATTAATTATTTTTTAAGTGGTGTGTCTTACTAAATTCCTTAGTCTGGTTTTTTACTATATTTTTCTAGTGGCCCGCTCCAGTTTCGCATGGGTGCAATATTTATTTTTTTATTTTCTAAAATTTTCTTTCGTGCAAACCTGAACACAACAAAACAAGATTTTTGTATTTTTTCATTGTTGATAGCGTTTGACCACTATCTCACCTGGTGGTAAGCGATGATGTGGTCGAAGATGGAGCACACTTGCCTAGAAGTAACCTATTCACTCTTGACTTAAAGACGCCCATGTTGTAGCTATCAGGAAACACAGACTCCGAATTAGCCAAATAGTATACAATAGTATAACCAAACATATACATTCGGCAATTGAATTTTATTTACTAAAAAAATAGATTGAACGGCTCACTTAGCTTGTAGTTTAGGACACATTCATCCTTTGTTTCTTTCCAAATCTGGCTTTCATGAAGATTTTCTAAAAAAAAAAGTGTGTGTGTACTTATGTATGCACGTAAGAAGTTAGACTTCTTTGGCGTAACAAGATAAAAATCCAAACTGTCACAAAGTTTACAAAATGAAAACAACCATTCTTCATGAACCACAGATCATAGCTAACTTCAGGGTGTGTCGGTTCTAGCTAACCTGTGAATTTTGTGTGACAGTGATGTGCGCGCATCTTAAAATTTCACTCTCATCATTTTTTCATAACGCGCCTAAAGAAGTATAACTTCAAAACAAAAACAACCGACTTCTAAAAATTTCAAAATAAATTTAATTTCGGAAGTCGGTGTTTGTATTTTTTGTTACTGCGTTATTTGACACTGACTTCCGAAATTAAAGTTATTTTGCAATTTTTAGAAGTCGGTTGTTTTTTGAAAAAAGTTTTTTATTTTTCACTTTTTAGTTTTTTTTTTTAATTTTATTGGTTTTGTACACCAGAAGTAAAACTAAATATTTAAGCCTGAATGGATAACACCAATAACATGGAATTTGAACATTTGGAGACAACTAAAACGTCATCTGTGTTTACATATTTTTTTTTATTTATGTTGTTTTTTTCAGAAACTGCTGAATCAATTTTGATAAAATTTATATGGGACCACCTCTGAAGTATGACCTACCATACAAAAAAGAATCATCAAAGTCTATTCACAAATGGCGGAGATATCGCGTAATAAACATACAAAAAAAAAGACATACAGACCAATTAAAGAACCGCCTCTTTTTTGAAGTCGGTTAAAAAATACATACAATCCTGATAATAACTAACACAACAAAAACCAAATCAAAGCAGATTTCAAATGATGATCTACGAGTATCTATGTATTAGGCTTAGACTATGAAAGGTTATAGACGCAACGTCATTGGACATTAAATGAAACAGGATCGTAAAAATGTGTGAGTGACCTCGACGAACATAACGATGACGTTTCAGCTTCTCATTTTGTCTGTGTGAGCTTATTTCGCGTGTACAGATACAAGCCGGCTTCTCATTCTGGTACTTCAGATTGGTGGCTTTTGACAATGTGTCTATAACCTTTTATAGTCTAAGGTATTAGGTATACATGCTTGATCGAAGCATGCGGCAATAGATTTTTATTTATACAGGGTGTAACGCAATTGGGTAGTCATATTGAACAGCGAGCGTTCGTGTTGTCAATACGTTGCGAGTGCCTTGTTTCCCCGTACTGACTGCATGAACGTTCGCTGTGTAACACGTTACATTACGCCCCGTAACGCCTTTAGCTACTGCTTGTGTCTTTGGAAATGAACAACTGTGTTCAAGTAATAGAAAATTCCGAAAAAAAAATTGGACCTGCCGTACTAATTTCGATCAGCCTAATGATAACTTTGTACGGAAAGCCGATTACTTTTGGGAATCTTGATAAAACAGCTGTATGTGTGTGTGTTTCTGGTTTTGTATCTTCGTTTTTTGACACCGACTTCCGAAATTAAAGTTATTTTGCACTTTATTTGTTTTTTTTTTTGGAAGTCGTTTCTTTTTTTTGTACAACAGTTTTTATATGTCACTTTTTATTTGTGGTACCCCATTAAATTGTGTTAACAATACATAGATACGATCGCAGCAATCACGAGTCATTTGCTGTTAGTTATTGAAGAGTTCCACTGTGCATATCCGAAGATCTTCATCAGATCCAATTGGATTATATTACTGAAACCTTTCTTGAAAAATATGCATTTTAATAACGAAAACCCCATCCAAATTGGATCAGTAGTTTTTGAGAAAATCGCGGACAAACAAGATACATACATACGGGTCGAATAAACCTCCTTTTTTGAAGTAGGTTAATAAGTTACTTTTTGCATGGGCAGAAGCAGTATGCCAGTATTCAAAAGCTCATAAATTCTGAACTTTCATCCTCTTAGTAACATTTCTACGAACTCAGTATTTACCTTAATAGTAAATTATTTCTTAAAACTGAGCCTTGAATTTAACAGACGTTGTTTTTAACCTCAATTAGGCTTTGCGGCAACAATAAGATCTTTTTAGTCCCAGTCTGAGCCCGCGGCTATATTGTACATGTTTTTGTCTCATTTAATTTTGCTGAAATAAAACTGTGCGTTGGTTATCCAAGGTACTTTACTGAAGTTCCCTAAACGTTTAAATCTTTTTATTTTTTTGGTACACCTGTAGCAAGCCATTTTACATACCTTTATTGTAAAATCTTCTTGTAATATATGTCTTGGTCAAATCTTAGAATTGATCACTTCATGATGTAACCGACCATTTCATGATATGGTTGCGTTTCATGATATAGCCGGCTTTAACTGTTCAAATCGTTTAAAAATCAACGTTTGATAATATGTCAATCCACGTTGCGCCTTATCAGAAATGTAGGATGTCTGTCGCAGTTAACTAGCTTAAGGCGCTATTAGCTGCCAACGACCTTGAGTGGTTAGCTTGCGTGTTCTGCGCTGAGCTCACGTAACGCGTCGTATGTCCACCCAGTAATAGGACTCGCCCATCAAGGAGCGCTGTCCGAAATTAGACGCATTATTAATTTATTACACATAAAACAACAAGTATTAAACTAAAACACTGAGACTACATTATAAATAATTAAATGATCGTTAAAATGGTGAAGGTTTCATAAAAATACGCTTTACAGTTTTTGCGTGATTCTCAATTTTTTATCCGCGTTAGACATAACTTTACAAATTAACTACACTATGTTATACAAATATAATTTCAAATATTCTCAGATCAAATTACGACGGAAATTGTCTAGAGTGACATATATTTTTTCAAAGAAATAAGACTAATCGTTTAGACGTGATTTTCAATTAAAAACCATTAAAAGTCTTATAACTGCGCCTTAATTCGCCATTCAGTTAACAACCTAGCCTTTTAACTAAACGGTACCGTACAACTAGCGGCCATGTGACGAAAAAACAGGTTAGGTTCGAAGGAGTCCATCATGTTAAGTTCCTTTAAACCCTGCAGACAGAAATAGAAGCCCCAAGCAGCTCCGGGGCGCCGTCTACTTATCTAATTTACGATCGTAGTCATCACATTGCCGGCTGAACGTAAATTATAATAAAAGACCTTTTTACTAAAAATACAACAGACTTCTAAAAATTGCAAAATAACTTTTTTTAGTCGGTGTTTGTATTTTTTTGTTTCTTCGTTATTTGACACCGACTTCCGAAATTAAAGTTATTTTGCAATTTTTAGAAGTCGGTTGTATTTTTTTTTTAAAAGTTTTTTATTTTTCACTTTTTAGTTGTTATACCCCAGAAGTAAAACTAAATATTAAAGTTATGCCCGAATGGATAACACCAATAACATGGAATTTGAACATTTGGAGACAACCAAAACGTCATCGGTGTATACATATCTTTTGTTTATGTTGAATATTTCAAAAAGTGCTGAATCAATTTCGATAAAATTTATATGGGACCACCTCTGAAAGTACGAGCTACCAACCAAAAAAGACTCATCGAAATCTATTCATAAATACCGTAGATATCGCGTAACAAACATACAATAACAAAAAAAAAAACATACAGACGAATTGAGAACCTCCTCTTTTTTGAAGTCGGTTAATTATTTTCCGCCAAAAACAAAGTGATATCAGCACCTGTACAGGTGGACAACATGACTATTTTACGCTAAGATTCCTAATTTTTGACTCTAACATAAAATAATAAATAATAAAAAAAAGTTTTTTATGTAGTGTAATTATTACTGTAATAAAACCCCTGTAATTGTTTATACACCTTGTTTATCCCAAAAAAATGGGAATACCAAACCTTGAAGAAATACCTCTCGGCTCTCCTGATCCTACAAATATATAAATCTGCATGTTTGTTACTCAATCAAATCTGTACGGCTGAACGAAATTGGATGAAATATGGGAAATATGGACCGGTCGACCAAGGCCTTATCTTTGGCTCTCGGAAATATGTTTCTGTACTATAATTTTCGAGTTTTAGTTAGAGTAACACGCACGATTGTGTATATAAGTAAAGTCTGAAAGTGGCACCGCTGACTGAAAAGTTGTGTGGAAATTGGTTGTCGTAGTATGGGCATGTGATGCGGAGGAATGAAGAAAATGTCGTGAGGAAAGTCTTATGTATGGATGTGGATGGCTATAGGAGTAGGGGAAGGCCAAAGAAACGATGGTTGGACTGTGTGAAAGAGGATATGGGTAAAAAGGGGGTGACTACAGAGATGACGACTAATAGAGGAATATGGAAGAAAAAGACACGTTGCGCCGACCCAAAATAAATAGGGATAAGGGCAGGCGAATGATGATGAGTTAGAGTATCGCGCGGGCGAAGCCACTGACAAAGATATACCTACGAAATTTTTGCTGATAAAGTTATAATTACAAATACAAATACAAAATCTTTATTTCTGAACCAAATTTTTTGACATTAGTTGGTGATTGGAGCCTCCTTTTAAGCAAGTAATGCCTGTGTTAGGAGACTCCGCTCTTCCACAGCAATATACAATTTATTTAGTACCTTAGAAATAATATGTATGTTTGTGTTTGTCTGTGTGTGTGTGTGTGTGCATATGTGTGTAATGGTGTGTGTGTGTTTGTGTGTGTACATATGCGTATTTTATTTAGCGTGTTATAATAGTGCCTCAGTGGCTGCGTAATTTAGTGTCTTTATCCAATTTGTTATAATTTTTTTACTTTCGTGTAATTGTTTGTTGTATAAATATATCTTTTTATTTATCCTATTATAAAGTTCACATGATAGTTTAGTGTACTGGATGGCAGCAAATTTTGTTTTAGTTGGTGGTACCTGTGCTATGAGATCTTTCCTTCTTCTTGTTATTGTATTTTGATCGTATGGTAAATTCTTATGTTTTATAATTTTTCTTATAATTTTATTTTAACATGTCATATTTTGCGATGTGAATAAACCAAGCCAAAAAAGAATGGTGCAAATTAGAAGAAATTTCTATTTATGTATCTCTAGATAAGTTTAAATTATTTGCGGCCGCCAACCACTTTATTGCTCCCAAAAGCATCGTTACCAAAATTTTGCGAAAACGAGCGTAATTTTGAGGAAAAATATATTACTTTTACTTCCGATATGGATTTAGGCTGTAGGTTCAAATAAATACAATAATAAAATCATAAATTAAATCTATATTGTTGTTAGTAACAATCTTAAAATCTCTGTTCGTACACAAACAGAAAAACATTTTACTTAACATTACCTATGGCTAGGGTGTAACCGTACTCTAAAATAGAGTATTGTACTCTTTTTAGGGTTCCCTACCCAAAGGGGAAGGGAAGGGTCCACGGAACGGAGCCCTATTGTTGTCACTCACGTGTCCGTCTGTCTGTCCGTCGTCTGTCACAAGATTTTGTTCCGAAGAATTTTTTAACTTCCCATTGACCTATGAACTTGAAATTTGGTGATAATGTTTATTATTACGTATACCTTACTAAAAAATACAAATATTTGGTACGGAACCCTTAATGTGCGAAATCCGACACGCACTTGGCCAGTTTTTTTTATGTAGGTGTACTTTATAATCTGTGATACTAATAGAGTACGCTAAAATACTCTTTTCTACACAATCTCTTTTTTAAACATACTTACTAACACCAGCCATGCATACCCATTGTCATAACCCAACATTTATACTGTTAATATGTTAATTGAAGTTAATAAAAATAAGCTCCTGACACAGTATAAATATGGACAGTATGGAAACTAAGCCTATTTGTTGAGATAATTACGTACGCTCCATTAGAGAGCTAGGGTCGTCACTGTTAATGTTTGGAAAAAAATCTATGGAAGATGCTTCAAAGTTGCCGCGCAATTTGAAAAACATTAAGATATCCCACAAAGGCCCGTACCCTTTTTTTTCACAACACGACTTCGCAAAGTGAAGTCAAAATGCGCGGCGCTCGGCCGATAGCTAGTTAACCCTGCGGCAGCGCACCTTACCGCGTTTCAACCTGAAAATGCGTGTGATGTAAATGAAAAACCATTAACATTTTAGAAAACGTGTTTGTTTTTCATAATTAAATCATTATTAGGTATCTTTCAAGATCAGCGGGGAGTTTAAAAAACGAAAGCCCAGGAATTGAAGAAGCCGATTTCATACAACAGTACACTGCGCAATACGCTCGTGGCATTTTAAAACGGTCCGTGGCTCAGGAGATAACACGACCACTCGTCTCGACACGGCAACCGCAACTGCGCGCACCACGACTATCGCTTAGGGCTAGCGTAGATGCGCGGGTCTGTGTGAGTGTGCCGTTTCGAACGTTTGTACGTAGTTTCCGTACTGTCCATATTTATACTAAGCTCCTGATCTACCTATCCGCTTTTAAAAATCAAAATAAATGTGCTGCTTTTTCTAATTTGGTACTTACTCTTTATTTAGCCCTCTGAAATGAGATATATTATACTCTATATCTTTAAAAAAAAGTTGGCAACCCTACCTATGGCGTCCATTATAGCTCATGCAAGCCTCACTCAATTCCAAAAGTCATAACTTATAGTTGCATGACGCAAACATCAAAGTATCGCAATTTTATCATGTAACCATCAGTCATCGTACTAGACGATAAGTTATCCGTCACTCAGAACCTTGACTGTGGTTAAAATGACAGCAAGACCTACAGCATAATGAAAGCCTATGACCAAGCCCATCCAGTGCTTCAGTACAGGTATGAACACAGCGTTCCATATTAGGAGGAGCTCGTGGCTAAGTAATAACAGCCGCACGGGTCGTTTGATCAGGTTAAGCTACGCTTGCCGGGGTTGGTCCATAGATGACCATCTTTACATACCGAGACTCCTCCGTCCCTCGGAAAGCACGTCAAGCCGCTGGTTCCGGCTGCCAATCGTACATCTTTAACAGTCGTTAGGGGTCGTCAGAAGGGTTGAGGATAAATTCGAAAGAGTTACCTCGCCCCTGGGCATTCAGGGCAGGGAGGAACAGGGGTGGGTTTTAGTCAGTAAGAATCTGACACGCCCTTCTGCTCCACCCAGAGCGGGAGAAGTCATTGGATGATTTCCCACCCCACAAAAAAAAAAAAGGGTCGACAAAAGCCCGAAAGTCTGACAACCAGTCTTACCATGGGGTATTACCCAGTAACTGGGTTGTGGAGGTCAAATAGGCAGTCGCTCCATGTAAAATACTGGTATTCAGCTGCAACCGATTAGACTTTGGAAAAAAACATTATAAAAAAAGTGCAAAATAACTTTAATTTCGGAAGTCGGTGTCAAAAACCGAAGAAACACAACCAGGAACACCGACTTCCGAAATTAAAAAGTTTCATAATGTTTTTTTTTTTTGTATATTTGGTAGGTATGACAATAGGTTGTAAAGTATTTTTCACCCTCCTATGCCCCACCTCCTAATTATTAATCACAGAACAACGTTTGCCACTGGTTTCCCGGGTCAGCTAGTGACAAATGATAAATGATTTTATTTTCGTCAGTAGGTTTTAACAACACTTTTACACGTCAACATTTTTTTAGTCAGTTTTAGCTAGATGAGGCCGGTGTTTCTCAGCTGACTACCCTAAGAAGAAACACCGAAACAAACTCAGAGGTCAAAGTCTCTTAAGAAGAATATAAATATAAGTATGTAGTACTTCCCAAGTATTTAGGATAATATGTACTCAGACTTTTGTTTTTAACCGACTTCAAAAAGGAGGAGGTTATCAATTCGGATGTTTGTATTTTTTTTTTTTTTTTTTTTATGTATGTTCGGGCATAACTTCGTCATTTATAGACGGATTTCCAAAATTCTTTTTTTGTTCGAAAGGGGTTTGTTCCGAAATGGTCCCATTTAAATTTCATGTAGATCTGATGATTATTTTCGCAGACACACAACGGAACTCTTCAAAAAGTTACAGCAAATCAACCGCGATTGCTGCTATAGCATAAATATGCATTGTTTACACAATTTAATGAGAAAAAACAAAATGTGCAAAATAACTTTAATTTCGGAAGTCGGTGTCAAAAAACGAAGAAACAAAACCAGAAACACCGACTTCCGAAATTAAAGTTATTTTGCACATTTTGTTTTTTTTTGGAAGTCGGTTCTATTTTTTTGTAAAAAAGTTTTTATTGTTGTCCTCTTAGGCTCCGCGGACAAACCCGGGTTAACGAATTGATGCCCGACGACAACCCGGGTTGTCAGCCGATTTTTTTTTTCACTTAATTATCTTTTTTTTTTGTCAAACTCACCGGTGAGTTTCAGTACCTAAGATGAATTAATTAAATTTAATTGAATTTTAAATTAGTCCTAGAGAAGATTGACTATTTTATGAAGATTACTAACGATTACAGTACACCCAAGACATGCAAAACCTCCTTCACAATCTATCAGACCAGTTATTTCAATCAAGATTCCATAAAACATTTCATCTCTATGACCAAGATTGGTTTTCTTATCCTAAGTCGTATAAATAACATGATTACCAGTAAACACTTACATAAAAGTGCTGCTGGCCAATTAATGTGGTGTATCGGTATTTACTGACAGACAGACGAGATTACGAGTGGGGGCTATTCTATTTTTTAAAGACGAAATTCGCAATAACAGATTAACTACTGCGTTACCAAAGAAAACAACGTTGTCACCGTTAATTTACTGATTGTTTAGTAAATTATTCATCAAATAAATTACTAAAACGTAAGAAATATATGTTTTTTAGGGATCCGTACCGTTTTTTTTTTGGGGTTGGGAAATCATCCAATGATATCTCCCGCTCTGGGTGAAGCGGGAGGGCGTGTCAGACCCTTACTGACTAAAACCTACCCCTGTTACTTACTTGCCTGAGTTCCCAGGGGAGCGGTAACTCTGTTACGAATGTATCCGCTACCCCTAACCGAAGGATCCAAACCGAGCCCTATTGCTGTCACTCACGTGTCTGTGTCTCCGACCTCTATTACACAGGTTTTACAGCCAAACGATTGGAGCTACAGTCTTCAAATTTTCATAAGCATCTTGTTGTCCCAAAGTCATACAAATAGTCAAAAATATATTTGGTACGGAACCCTAAATGTGCAAAATCGTACACGCACTTGGCCGGGTTTTATACAGGATGTAACGGAAATGCGTGGTCATATATTAGATACTGCTTCTGCGCATGGAAATGAACAACTTTCTTCGATGACAAGAAGTCAGATGATCAAAATTAGTACGAGCGTCCAATGTTTTTTTCTTGGAATTGACTTTGTTGAATCAGAATCAGATTTATTTATTATGTAAAACATAGGTGATAATTATATACAAGATTTTAAAAATTAGGTAGTGCGCTTTGTTTTGCCAATTGACATACAAATTATTAGGAAAAATAAAACGATTATACGAGTGGATACTCTTACATTAAAATATATAACATTAAAATTATTTTTATAGTTGAGTACCTGATTGTATTAAAACATGCATGCAACTTAAATTATTATTCTTAATCATTTTAATTTCATGTCAAAAAGAAAGAAGAAAAAAAAAACACTTGACACTGACTGCCGAAATTAAAGTTATTTTGCACTTTTTTTGGAAGTTGGTTCTATTTTTTTGTAAGAAAAGTTTTTTATTTTTCACTTTTTAGTTGTGATTCCTCATTAAATCGTGTTAACAATACATAGACACACGATCGCAGCAATCGTGGTTGATTTGCTGTCAATTACCTACTGAAGAGTTCCGTTGTCTGTCTCCGAAAACCATTATCAGATCTATATGAAATTTAAATGGGACCATTTCGAAATAAACCCCTTTCGAACAAAAAAAGAATTTTGTAAATCCGTCAAGATATGACGGAGTTATGCCCGAACATACATACAAAAAAAATACAAACATCCCAATTGATAACCTCCTTCTTTTTTAAGTCGGTTAAAAACAAAAATTGCTTACAATTTAGTAATTTATTTGATGAACAATTTATTAAGGTGAAATGTCGAAATTCAAATTTTCTCAAGTTTTTTTTGCTATTTGCAAGTCAGTGTCGGGTTATATGTTGGTCAAAATATGATTCGCGGCCGTAGCAAGTATGTATTTATAGAATTATAATAATTAAAATCATCAATTTTTTTTCACTTTTTAATTGTGGTTCGCCATTAAATTGTGTTAACAATACTTAGACAAACGATCGCAGTAATCGCGAGAAGCTGTTAGCTGTTGAAGAGTTCCACTGTCTATCTCCGAAGATATTCATCAGATCCTAATGTATTCATTAAAACCTTTCTTGAAAAAATATGCAATTAAAGAATGAAAACCCCATCCAAAGGGGTAGCGGATAAATTCTGAAAATGAGTTACCGCACCCCTGGGCACTCAGGCAGGGAAGGAACAGAGGTGGGTTTTATTCAGTAAGTCAGTAAGAGTTTGACACCGCCCTCCCGCTCCACCCAGAGCGGGAGAAGTCATTGGATGATTTTCCACCCCACCAAAAAAAAATCCAATTCGGATCAGAAGTTTTCAAGAAAATCGCAAACAAACATACATACATACGGGTCGAATATAGAACCTCCTTTTTGAAATCGGTTAAAAAAAGAGGAAGGTTAATTTTACACTGAGACAGGTTTCCGTCGAAAAGTGGAATGACCCTGGTATAAAATTATTTGTATAAAAAGTTTCAATCGAGATACCCATGTTTGACGGCGTCAAATGCTATTAGCGGCCATATTTGTCAACCCTATTACTTGTAAAAACCGGCATAAAGTTGCGATTGTGCGATTAAGATGCGAACAGAAGTCGACGTATCGTCTGTTACGGTTTTATGGTGTAGCAATATTGTCGTTGCGTTTTTCTTGAGTTGTTTGTGTGAAAAAGATTTAATATCGAATTTATTCTACAATAAGTAAACATATATTTATGCGTACTGACCATGTCGATTTTATTGACTTTACTTTTACTATTTCATCACCACTGCTCTCAAAACCTTTGAAGACATGAGACATCAATCAAACTGTATTGGGCCCGTACCCACTGGGTTATACTAAAGTAGCAAAATGTGATAGAATTTCCAATCATTCAACTTTCTAATTCTTATTTTGTAGACTTGAGGGGCAGTTATACGAATTTTAATGGTTTTTAATTGAACATCACGTCTACACGACTTCTTATTTCTTTGAAAAAAATATATGTTACTCTAGACAATTTTCGTCGTAATTTGATCTGAAAATATTTGAAATTATATTTTTATAACATAGTGTAATTAATTTGTAAAGTTATGTCTAACGCAGATAAAAAATTGAGAATCACGCAAAAACTATAAAACGTATTTCTATGAAACCTTCACCGTTTTAAAGATCATTTAATTATTTATATTTTAGTCTCAATTTTTTATTTTAATACCTGTTGTTTTAGGTGTAATAAATTAATAATGCGTCTAATTTCGGACAGCGCTCCTTGATGGGCGAGTCCTATTACTGGGTGGCCGTACGACGCGTTACGTGAGCTCAGCACAGAACACGCAAGCTAACCACTCAAGGTCATTGGCAGCTAATAGCGCCTTAAACCCGTAAGCAGCCTAAAAACACCAGCTCCAATCAAAATTCGAACTATGTCTATTAATACCACTGGCAACACTTAATATGTGAGAAACGTTCCGCTATAATTGTGGCCAGTAATTTTCAATAGCCCTTTGAGTCCGTCTAACTAGAATAACTAACATAAATACTAAAATTCAATTAAAGTGAACTAGGTTAGGTGCATGGAATTAGTAGGTCCTATTTACGGTCTTTGGTCACATGTCTGAATGACATTACTGTCTGAGCTCGACTTGACAACTTCATTGGTATATTTGGTATGTAAATTATATCTATTATTTAGATGCTAATATAGGCAAAACGATGTAGTTCGTGGTATTGCATTCTATGTAAAGGAAACTGATTAAGTCATATGCGTTTTAAATATAGTGATTTGTAATTAGTGTTAGTGATTGCTTTTATTGCTTCATTAGTTTATCTGGCATCTTGTTTCTCTTATTTCATTAATCATGATATTCATATGAAAATCATGCAACATGATGTGATCTTTTTAACACAGAATTTATTTAGAAAGACTATCGCAACTTCAGTTTTAACAAAATATATTTTGGAGTGCACTAAAATAAACATTAAAACACACACCTCTGCCGTACCTATTTTGAGTAGGTTATGACCTCATTACTAACCTAGGTGACATTTACACCACAAGGCAATAAGAATAAAATGAAAGAAAGAAATAAAAAGAAAATGAACAGTTTACAGCTTTCCGGAAAAACAAAATAACGCAAACTAAACGTGCATGGCTTCATAAGTAATAAAATACTCCGTGAGCGAAAGAAGAACGTCTGAATCAAGCACGAGCGTCAGGAAGCACGAAACAGGATAACGGAATATTAAGAAATGGTACACGAAGATATTGCTATGATAAACGTTGTACAGTCAAAGTCAAACACAAAGCATTACGAAGTTCGAGTTGTTCATTTATAGAATATTATGATTAGGTACAACTTTCTTAAGTAACGTTTTACGTAATTTATTCTTTACGATTACGTTGAACATTATAGTTATGTGGTTTATCATAAACAAGCCCTCATGAAACTCTATTTTGGCAGTTTAACCCTAGTTCCTTTTTTTTTAAGTTTTACACTAGGTACCTATTCTGACTATTTATAAATTCGTAATATCTGCTTTATCAGTATCATCAGAGGCTTTTGACAAGTGACATATTATTACCGAAAACGTGGCGAAAGCGATTGTCAAAAATGTATGGGATTGACAAGCACTATTGAAAGATCACGTGACGTGTAAATCCCTTACATTTTGGCATTTCGACAAACGCTATCGCTGATTAAATGACACTTGTCTAGAGTCTAAGGCAGTTGTCCCACCCGGCGGCGAGGAAGCGACTAACTCTCGGCTACTTTGACGCTCAAGAAACGTACAATAGATATACATTCCGTGTAAACAAAAGAGATGCATATATTAATGTCGAGTCGATCCTGTTCACACCACCGCCGAGGACTCGCTCCACAAGTTTATCGCTGAGTGACAAGAGCTATAAAAGCTTACTCGCTCAGCGATGCTCGCTCGGCGGCGGTCAGAGCTCACGCTGAAAGACCAACCCGAGCGGAGCGAGTAATCGCCCGTCGCACTCGGGACACTCGCTTATACAGCGACAAAACTATCGGAACTACCACTCGCTACTCGCTGCTCGCCAACTCGTTTTTAGTTTGAAAATCTACTCGCTACTCGCTCATCGCCGGCGGTGGGACAAGTGCCTTAGTTAGTTCAATTTGTAGTTAACTTGAAGCTATAATGCCAACATGTTTTGTAAATAAAAGAAGAAAACACCCGTTTGCTGGCAACTTTACTTAAACATATTCCTATATCAAACGCTGTACCTTACCTTACACGATATAGATCCAACTACAGAGTTCTTCCTAAATGAATTTTATATGCCGCGGGCGATAGCGCGATAGGGTTACATTTACTGTACCAAATATATTGCGTTAGGCTTGCAATCTTCGAGGGAATGTCGTGTTTTCGTTTCCCTTGGAAATACTGTTTTCACGATGTTTTTTTTTTAGTTGAAAGGCACGCGTTTGACCACCATCTCACCTGATGGTAAGCGATGATGTGGTCAAAGATGGAGCACGCTTGCCTAGAAGTAACCTTTTCCCTCTTGACTTAAAGACTCCCAGGTTGTAGCTATCGGGAAACACAGACTCCGGCAGGGAATTCCACTCCCTAGTTGTACGCACAATGAATGTGTTCTCAAAACGTTTTGTGCGTATGGATGGGATGTTCAACATGTGCGGGTGGCACATCGCCGTACGTCTTGTGGTCCGCTGATGGAACGGGCTTGGCGGAATCAAATTATGCAATTCCGTCGCACACTCCCCAAAATGAAACCGATAGAAAACCGACAGGCTAGCAACTCGGCGTCTATGCTCAAGACTTTGAAGCTTCGACTCAACGAGCCTATCATTGCCGATGATCCTCTTGGCTCGTTTTTCTTGGATGTTTACAGGTCATATTTTAAAAAACCGGCCAAGTCCGAGTCGGACTCGCGCACGAAGGGTTCCGTACCATTATCTATAAAAACGGCAAAAAAAGATCATGTCTGTTGTATGGGAGCCCCACTTAAATATTTTTTATCCTGTTTTTTAGTATTTTTTGTTATAGCGGCAACAGAAATACATCATCTGTGATAATTTTAACTGTCTAACTATCACGGTTCATGAGATACAGTCTGGTGATAGACGGACACACAGACATACAGACAGACGGACGGACAGCGGAGTCTTTACTAATAGGGTCCCGTTTTACCTTTTGGGTACGGAACCCTAAAAACCGCTTCTACCCTTGGAAATGTACAACTTTCTCTGAGTAATTCATAGACATTGCCAATTCCCAAAAAAAAAAATGGAATTTCTATACAAAGCTATCATGAGCTGATCAAAATTTGTATGGAAGGCAAAATTTTATTTTTGAGCATTGCTTGGGATTTCCTTGAAGAAAGTTGTTCATACATATGAAGGGTTGAAGCAGATCTTAAGGTGGGTTTTAGCCAGTAAGAGTCTAACTAGTCACTAAGTCTCGCTCCACACAGAGCCGAAGAAATCACCTTATGATATCCCACTCTCAAAAAATAAAAGGTCTTCAAGTTCTTCATTAGAATTAGAAATAAAGAACATAAAATTTCAAATGATTCAATGATGTAAACTGTGCATACTCGTACAAAAGTCTTTTGACCGTACCAGCTGGTTTTTCTCAGATTTAATCACGTATTTCGCAAAACCACGCCAAAAATACGAGAATTATCAAAAGTCACATTATTTCGAGCATAATACGATCTGGGATTTCCCTAAGCGCTTAATTTTACATCTAAAATGAGTTTAAACATTTAACTTTTGTATAAAATGGGTGTTGAGGTGTTATCTCCTTCAATGGTCCCTAATTCAGTCTCAGAGATGCCATGAAATATACAAAAGAACTCATTAGGATACAGGTATTCTATTTAAACTTTGGCGATAACAGTTTCGTGAAGAGAATGGACTCAAAAGTGTTGAAAATAAAGTCTTTTGAAGTATTCTGTTTTGAGTGCATTTAGTATTTCTCTAGGGAGATGCAGTACTGTTTTTAAGAGCAGTAATAAACTATTATGAAGCTCGACTTTTAACAGTGCATTTACGATGGAGGTTGATATCTGAATCTCTTTAATGAACATTTTGCAGTTTTCAGAAAAAGCAAAAAACAAAAGAAGTTTTGCCCCTTTCTTGAGTGTTTTAAAGACAAATGAAGTTCACAGGACGTTCCAAAAAGAGAGAGAGAGTAACTTTACCACCCGGTTTATGAAAGCTTGATCAATGCCCGTTTTCACCAACGACCCCTATATCTTACCCTAACCAAGTGCCCCTTAGCTTAGATGGTCGTGAAACTCAGCCTAATTTCACTCTTAGGTACTAACCTATACGACACCTTACTAGGGAACCCCAATATTTTAGGGATTACCAAAATCGTACTTTTATTGATACTTTTTTAAGGTTCCGTACCCGAAGGTTCCAAACGGAGCTATATTGCTGTCACTTACGTGTCTGTCTGTCCATCGTCTGTCACAAAATTTTGTTCCAAAGGATTTTATAACTTGAAATCAGGTGATAATGTTTATATTACGTATATTTTACTAACAAATACCAATATATTGATAAATCAGATTTTTCTTTGATTATTTCCTCATTTGATACGGAACCCTAAATGTGCGAAGTCCGACACGCTCTTGGCCGGTTTTTTCTATAATGTTTTTTCCTAATATTTAATGCCTTTTTTGGTGAATATTTTTATCAGTATAAACTGAAATCAATTTCCTATTATTAACACAAAGGTTGATAAAGAAATTATATATCTTCTCTTTTTTAAGATCATCTCAACAGTCCAGTGACTCGTTGTAACGCAGAACTAAGAGGCTCATTGGTGACGTAAAACTGGGGAATGCCAAGCTTCACAGCTTGGCTCATCGCCGCAAGGTTGCCTGCTTGTCGGTCTTCTACAGAATGCACTTTGGAGAGTGTGCTCAAGAACTCCACGACACGACCTCATCCTACCGGTCCCGATCCCACCCTTCAAAGTTAGAGTGAACAGGCTTCTTCTGGGTAAAATAAATAAAAAAAAATCTACCTATATCAAAACCGAGTATCGTTCCAGAACACATTAAAGTAACCCTACTATTTCCTCCACAATTTTTCACACAAGAAAATATAAAAAGCGTCAATCAGATTCTGAACACCATTAATCAGTGCGACAGACTTTAATTTATGGTCCCAAGTTTTGCACTTTCGTCCATTAACCAACTTTGCAGACTTTATTTTACAGAAGTAACGTTTTTGTAAATATGTACACGAGTTCCGTATTAAAAGTTACTTTTTAGTTGGTATGTGTGTGGGTCCTTTGGTTTTTGAGAAGACCTTTTGTTATTTTAGTGCTTGTCATTCTAAGGACATTTTGTCGGATTTAAGCCTTGCGATTAGTTACTATAATACTGGTGTCTTTCGTGCTTCGTGATTTCCCTGTAACGGAAGGCTCTATATTAATTAGATTTGTTAGAGCTTTTTCTAAGAATGTTGGTAATTTCAAAGTGTCCAATGAATGTAGCTTTCTGTTCATATGGTAGGTATACAAGGTGGCAAATAAATTAAAACACTGGCAATATTAAACACATGCACTTCGCCCGCGACTACGTCAGCGTGAATTTCAAAAACGTATAGCCTATGACACTCACAAATAACGTGGCTTTCTATTGGTAAAAGAATTTTCAAAATCGGTTCAGTAGATCCAGAGATTACCTCCTACAACCTCACAAACTCACAAACATTACCTCTTTCTAATATTAGTATAGATGAAAAAGCGTAAGAAAAAAAAAGCTGCCTCATACATTTATGTTTGTATTTGGACTAAATATACTAAACAGCTATCTTTTTAACCGACTTCGAAAAAGGAGGAGGTTCTATGTTCGACTGTATGTTTTTTTTTATGTATGTCCGATTTCTCTGTCATTGGGGTGTCACATGTTATTGGGGTTTTTAGTTCTGGGGTATAACCACTGAAAAGTGAAAAATCAAACACTTTTTTACAAAAAAAAATAACCGACTCCAAAAAAAAAAATGCACTAAAAATTAAACTCGGTGTTTGTATTTTATTTCTTCGTTATTTGACACCGACTTCCGAAATTAAAGTTATTTTTTTAATTTTTTAGTGTATTTTTTTTTTGAAGTCGGTTGTTTTAAAAAGTTTTATAGTAACTTCTATTTTCACATTCCAAATATTATAAACTAAGTACCACTACTACACTATTCGTCCCAAATTCACATGCCCGTATTCGTATCAGATTTTCCTCATAAAATATCCAAGGGCAATACCAAAGGATTCAAATTCACCCCAGGAAAAACGGCCGCCCTTTTGTGTGGTGTACACTAAACTGAGACATCAAAGGGCTGAGACCACAACAGTCGAATGTTGCCAGATAAATTGTGTGTTTCGGCCGTGAAGGTTAATCGAGGATACTGGCATACTCCGTGAACATGGCCAGAGGGGTTTAGTGAACATTGGAATATTGTGAATGTAAAGATGTCATGATCGAAGAAATAAGTATGCGCGATGAAATAAAAAAAATTGTTCAGTGGCATTTTGGAAAAAATCGAATGTAATGAAAGAATGACACACAGAAAAATTTAAAGAAATATGTAGATCTTTCAGAATATCTTCAGAAAATCTGTCAACTCGGTCATTAAGTAAATAAGAAAATATAATGATAAGAAGAACCAAATTAAAAATTAAATCCAATTTTCTATAATTAACCAACAAGCAAACAACGCTTTGCCATGAAATCGTTACCTAAACCTACCAAACTGTTGAACACACGAATTACTTCAATTCCTTGAAAATGGCCTTTAATCTCTAACGGCTAACAAACAAAGAACAAACGAAGTCTATCAAGTATTCAATACACGTCAGGATAATTCTAATTGGCCAAAATGTTCCCCTTGTCGAAACTCCCCCTTATTTAATAAGCACCGAAGGCGAAGGCGGTACATTTCAATTTGATGTCTCTTTTTCTCGCTCCAGAAAAAAATAAATAAAGTACATTTTTATGTCGTGGAAAAGGGCTACTAGAGTTGTCATGAAGATTATAACTGGCCAGTTGGAAATGGAACACTTATTTAAATTAAAAAGAACAAAATGGCGTATCCGTTTATTAATTACGTTGATGAATTATTATGAATTGCGGGAGCGCGGAAAAAATGTTAAGTTTAGAGGTTTTTTAAAAGTGTAGATTGTGTCTAGTTTACTATCTATCCGAGTAAGTTGCGATTTTTAAAAAAAAAGCAAAAGGAACTGAAAACGTAACTTTTAATAAAAAATCTAACGATAACATTTCTTATTAAGGGCCATCCATACATTATGGCACTACTGGGAGGGGAAAGAGTCGAATAAGTGTAACTTTGTGTGACGAGGGGTGGGAGGAGTCACAAGTTTCATGACGATAAAACGCGAAATTTTCACTATTCACGATAAACTTAAAATTATTTTCAACTCATCTGTGAAGTTGTTGAATGTTTAGTATTTTTTGGTCGTTGATTTAAAAAAATATATTTTAAATGGAAATAAAACTAACATCTGAAGTTCTGAACTGCTGTTTTAATTGACTAATTTCCAGATGAAAAATTGTGACGTCTCATTAGTGACGGGGTGTCTCACAAATGTGACCTGCCCCTCTAGCCAAATAACTTTTAGAATAGCGCTAACGCTGACGCTTTGTGCAAAATGTATGACAACGACATTACTGGGCGTGAGTCACGTGACAGTTCTCTCCGCAGGTAATGTCGTTGCCATACATTTTGCACGAAGCGTTAGCGTTAGCGCTATTATAAAAGTTATTTGGCTAGGGGAGCAGCTGTGACAAGGACGAGAATGAGTCAAAAAATCATGAAAGTCGTGTGATATAACTAATGGATGGTCCCTTAGAGAACTTAATTTTTTTTTGTAAGCCTAAAACAATATTATCGTTACTCTCCATTACAATTCAGTTTTTCTACTTGTTGATTTTAATAGGATAATATTTGATAAACTTTATCACTACCTTAGGTAGATATCTTTTCTATCTTTCAAAAAGTTTTAAATGGTACCTATGCTGTCGTTACACAAAACCTGTAAAGTAACAAAATAAAATGTTGGTTTTCAAAACTAAAGTCTTACCTATCTGTTTCAAAATATATGATTTGAAAGTTGGCAACACATTAGGTATTATAAAGTGTGCGACACTGCGCCGTTGGCGTTTCTTTGCCAAACTATTAAGTTAGTATCTAAATATATTCAGAACTGGGTTAAAATGAAACTTATACAGTTCCACCTTGACCATAAATATAGAATTGAACTTTAAAGGAACCACTTTTTTGCTCTAGGTCCCTACATGGTTATAATTCTACGTTTTTAGGGCTTTATATTTGATATATCTAAATAATTAAATTGCTCGTAGAACAGATGATCGATGGGACCGAAAAGTTACTTATTATTTATTTAAATTGTTAAATAGAACGGCCGAAGCCAAATACACTATTTAATTTTTTTTACGTCTTTTGCAATTTGCAGGTCAGTATCAGATTGCATGTTGGTCAAAATATGATTAGTTTACATTTTTTTTGACATTTGACATCAATTCTAACTGAAAGAGTTGTATTGATGATTTCAATGATTATAATTCTATAAATACATACTTACTACGGCCGTGAATCAAATTTTGACCAAGATACAACCTGACACTGACCTGCAAAATGCAAAAAACGTAAGAAAATTTGAATTTCGCGGGCTACCCTGGCGCTTCCACCTTAAATACATAATTTATTTAACACAGTCATGCATTCTTCTAACTCATACACACATAACTACTTGGCATGATTTACGTTTTTCGTTTCGCCAGAAATAAAACCTAGACGACGTGTTATAGGAAACGAGAAAAAATAACATGTGGCCTAGGTTTCACTTATGGCAAAAAGAAAAAAAAACTATGCCAGCAATGTATGGCAAAAGTTGCATTGCCCTTTACAATGCTAATTAAAACAAATAAATTATGTTAACTGTAGAATACACATTCTTCTCCTAACACCTTTTCTTTTAATTCCGAGAAAAAACAAAATTTACTTAATTACCCGAATACTTCATATTTCGTATTCCAAACACGTAAGACATTAACAATCCAAATTCATAATTATTCAAAAACGTAACAGAATTCCTGAAATTCCTCAGAGGAGTAGAAAAGGAGGAAAAATGTGATTTAATTTAAGTTTGTGAAGAAAAATAAGGAAGGTTTAGAGACCGTTAGTTAATTAAGAGCGGCTGCGTTTTGCGGTCCATTTACAGCGGACCAGTACCGCTGAAGCGCTTTGGTGAATGGTCAGAGGGATGGGCGACAGCGGAAAAGCTGCTGAAAGTTTAGATAGAAAGGGGCGGGGTTTTTAAGACAACAGTGAATAGGTTACTTCGAGGCTAGCGTGCTCCATCGTCGACCACATCAACGCTTACAACAGCGATCACGCTAACGCTTAGTAAAAATGTATGACAATGACATTACCTGCGGAGAGAAGTGTCACGTGACTCACGTCTAGGTAATGTCATTGCCATACATTTTGTACTAAGCGTTACCGTGAACGCTAACAGAAAAGTAATTTGTCTCAAGCAACAGGTGAGATAGTGGTCAAGCGCAAGCCTATAAACTTTAAAAAATAAAAATAAAAATAGAATGATTCACACATGTGTGTGATGGCCGTAATTTTTGTAAAGTCAACGTTTGATTTAAATATTCTTTTTCTTGTGTATTTTCTAGATTATAATTGGGTACGCAACTTCGATAGAGAGATAATTCTTACCGTCTTTTTTAATAAAAATTGCGAGATAAGTATGAAAATACTGAAAACACCATCAATTACTGTGTGAAATCCTTCTGCCGTTCCAACTTAAGAGTCAAGTCACAGAGATATAATCTTAGTACAATGAATACACATAAAATAAAAAGATGGCCCATCTGATGCTCACCGCCGTCTGTAGACATTAGCAGTACCTACCAGTGCCTACCCTTTTCGAAGAATACTCTTACCAATTTAACCATACTGTAGCGACATCTATGTCGACACGTATGAACTAAACACATAAATCCCACATCGCGCAATCTAAGTTCTCTACGTGATTGGAACATACACAACAGTCCGAAATCAACCATCGGGCAGTTGCCCAGACCAGATACAACACCAATCTGGTCGGAGGATCCTCCCTTTTCAATAGAGGTTCGTGGGACTTTACGCCCTATTCCGCATATTTCTATATTGCTACACGTCATCGCTCTACGCCTCAACAGTTAGGCCGTGCGAATAAAAAAAAATTTATTAAAAACCTATTGTCGCGTTCACCCTCTCACAGAGAGGAGACCTGTGCCCCAGCAGTGGAAACATTAAAAGGATAATGATGTTGATGATTGTCGCGTTACCTGAGAGGTTAAAATGTACCTTAACTCGCCAACTCTTCTCCCTCGCACCACACCTCTGCTGACTGGACAGTTCACAACTCGCTAAGTTTAGCACCGTGAACTTTTACTACCAGACTCTTACCTGAAATAAACAAAGAAGAATTTTAATTCAGTTACATCGCCCACGTTTTCTTCAAACACTAACTTTGGACTAGTTAAACAATGTTTATTTGGGACCGAACTTAATTTGCGAACGATTGACTAGGTAAATGTCAGAATTGAAATAGTTTTTGAAAGGTCTTAATGGAATTAATAGGCTGTATCAAGGTTACAACAGAAGCTACAGAGTGACACTTTATCAGCGAAAATATTTGAATTGTCAAAAAATAAATAAAACCACCGCACGGTAAAGTTTGATAAACTTTATTTTTTAATTTTTCCAACTTACATCCCCAAAAGTGGGTGTGTAAGTCGAAATTAATTAATTTACGTTTCACGTCTGTGTTTGGGCTACAAATATTCATGTACGTACCCGGTCTAGTAGATTCGGAGCAATTTGACGGACAGACAGACACGCGACTTATCCTATAAAGGTTCCGGTTTTTCATTCGAAAGTTCGAAACCCTAAAATGTTGTCTTTTTTTTTGTGGGTTGGGAAATCATCCAATGACATCTCCCGCTCTGGGTGGAGCGGGAGGACGTGTCAGACTCTTACCGACTAAAACCCACCCCTTTTCCTTCCCTGCCTGAGTGCCTAGGGGTGCGGTAACTCATGTTAAGAATTTATCCGCTATCCCTAGGCATGCAGGCACCGGCCACAATGGGCCCAGTCAGTGGTGGCTGACACTAATCTCTTTGAGGCACGCGTGGAACACTACGCGCCGTCGACTCACGGGCCTGGTGCTGATCGGACGGCGAGCTACCGACTGCTCGCCGTCCGCAGGCGCGGGTATATGGTGGCCGGAGATCGTCTCGCGACGTCCTACGCCCAGTGCCTCTCCTGCGGTGGTAGCGGCCGGGGCCGTGAGGGCAACTCCGTTGAGCTTCCCTCACGCGTCCCGCCTCCGCCTTCGAGAGCGTTACTGCTTCGTAGAAGGAGGAGACTGCTTCGTCTCCTCCTTCTGCTGTCTAAGTTAAGAATAAAGTTGTAGGTTCCGAGAAATCGAGAATTTCGCTCAAATAAATGAACGCTCGAAGGTTCTGTCAAACAGTCTATTGCAAAAACCGTCTCACTCGTATTTGTACAGAAACTTAACAACCAAAAGACAAATTCGAAACCTAAATAACGCCATAAACTTTCCAATAACGTTAACATTCCAATTTGTAACATTACCAGGCTGATCCGTATTTGGGTATTCACCGCCATCCCCGATTAACGGATCAGGCCCGAAAAAGCTGGCTCTAAGCCTTAAATTGTTCGTCCTAACGAATTCAGGCCGTGTCACTGTGGACATTGAATATTCCGATTATATCAAGGATATCTTGAGAATTTGAAGAAGTTATCGGCAACGAATTTTGATGTCTACAGTTTGTAGTTGCCAAGTTATTTACTGTCTTGAATTGTTGACATTATTTTATGAATGGAACAATCGTACTTGATCCTTCAACATTAATTATTAACAATGGTAAGTAGTTTAAACTTAAGCCCAGTTCAATGCCTAGCCTGTCCCAACTATCTCGAGGTCGGCTTCCAGTCTAACCAAATGGAGCTGAATACCAGTATTTTACATGGAACGACTGCCTATCTGACCTCCACAACCCAGTTACTGAGTAATACGATACTTGATAAGACTGGTTGTCAGACTTTCGGGCTTCTGACGACCCGTAACGACTGTCAAAGATCCACGATTGACAGCCAGGACCAACGGCTTAACGTGCTTTCCGAGGCACGAGGACTTTCGATGTGTAAAGATGGTCCCCATCCATGGACCAACACCGGCAAGCGTAGCTTAACCTGAAGGATCGACCCGTGCAATCGTGGATCCTTAGCCTAGTTCCTGGTACGAAAATGCAGTAGTATAACTAATCCGGCACCTCGGTAGGTACTTCGGCACTTCCATTAGTCCGGCACTTCCATTAGTCCGGCACTACCAGTTCCTACATCATCATCTTCCTGCCTTTACCCCATATTACTTGGGGTCGGCGCAACACGTTTTTTTCTTCCATTCTGTCCTGTCAGCTGTCACACTATCACTAACTCCCTTTTCTTTCATGTCACATACAACATGTTTCACTCCTCACACAATCCATCCATCTTTTCTTTGGCCTCCCTCTCCCACTCCATTCATCTACATTTATATACATTACTCTTTTAGTTACATGTGTTTCATCCCTACATTCGATCTTATTAAATTAGGACATTCAAAAATGCTTTATTTTATACGTTACGGGCGTTACGGCTCGCATTGTGAGGAAAATCCTGTCTCTGGAGCTCTAACCACCGGTAACTTGGACCCTGCTCCCGAAACCGGGGTCTACTATTTTTTATTCTTTTTTATATATGTTTTTTAGGGTTCCGTACCCAAACAGTAAAACGGAACCATATTACTAAGACTCCGCTGTCCGTCTAACAACAAATTTTTAAAAACCAGAATAAAATAAATATTTAAGGGGGCTCCCATACAACAAACGTGATTTTTTTGCCGTATTTATAGATCTGATACGAAACCCTTTCGGTACGAAACCCTTCGTGCGCGAGTCCGACTCGCACTTGGCCGGTTTAAAAAAAAAAGAAATATAATTTAAAATAATACAGGAAATAATATCGACAAGTAACTAACAATAACTTTTCAATTCACCTTCAAAACGAATAGAAAAGAAAACATTTATCAGTTGTCATAAATTGCATGGTGCTAGAAATCCAACCTCGGCAGTGCTTATTACTGTCAACATGTCTCCTCAACTAACAGCTTCATGCACTCATTTAAAAATACTCCAATCGATATCTACTAAAAGCAAGTGGAAAGAAGACACGTTTATTTTCCTTCAATCCTTTCACCATTTTAAACCCACACAATACGATTTTCTCTACGCTAAAATGGACAACAACTTAGAAACTTTATTTTTATTTTTATACAACTAACTTTAGCTAAATCTAAACAGAACACCTGATGTCCAGCAATGGAGTGATAAAATCTGGTAAGTGATTCACAGCATCATCCTCCTGCCCTTTTTTGTGAAGGGTGGAAAATCATCAGCTGACTTCTCCCGCTCTGGGTGGAGCTGGAGGGATTTCAGACTCTTACTGACTAAAATCCATCCGTATTCCTTCAGTTGTCAATGTGTTGTAAATTAATCTATTGACATTTTTAATTACCTGTGAGGCACCGATCGCAACTAAGGTCAATTCGTCTAAATCTGTCAGGCACCGTGGGTGGTCCCCGCATTTGACATTTTTACGTATTAAAACTCTTTTTAAAAATCATAATCTAATAAACAATAAATCAAAATAATAATAATCTTTTTAATCTCAATGCATATTTTTAAGCAATATCTATGGTTACTACAGACTATATCATGCCCCGAGTGATTGAACCTTGCCACAGTATTAAAAACCTTGCTTTATAGTAATAGAGGTTTTAAACGCGTGAGTCGACATGTACAATTTTGTACATGCGGTGCCTTTTATTTTTTTTTATTTTTTTGTGGCGTGGGAAATCATCCAATGACTTCTCCCTATCTGGGTGGAGCGGGAGGGCGTGTCAGACTCTTATTGACTAAAACCCACCCCTGTTCCTTCCTGCCCTTAGTGCCCGGGGGCGAGGTAACTCTGTTTCGAATTTATCCTGAACCCCCGGGCAGACATGCGGTGCCAGAGCGTCGCGGAGTCGATATGTACAATTTTGTACATGTCGGTGATTGTCATTTGTAAAATAATCTATTGACATTTTTAATTTAACTTATTGATTATTCATTATTTCAGTTCAGTTCATTTATAGAAATTTTAATTTGTGGACAACAGCATTATTAATATTTTTAATGACATGTTTAAATATCAAATCTTAACATATCCCATTGTACTTAGTTTAAGTTTATAAATTGTTTTGTGGCATAATGGTTTACTAATAACTAATTCCGAATGTTTTTAACTGACAAATGATAGTAGCAATCTTGGTAGATGTATTGTGTTAAATAATTTTGATTATCCTTTAAATTACCATCTTATCTGTTTACCTTTTTTTTATTGTTGATAGGTACGCGTTTGACCACTATCTCACCTGATGGTAAGCGATGATGTGGTCGAAGATGGAGCACGCACATTATTACCTACATTATTGGCAAATAAATGATTTCTGATTTCTAACAATTTGCAACTTGAAAGTCAATTCCACAGACCTTTCACTTAGTCTCGAACTCTCGAGTTTTCATTTCAGCATCTTCCATCATACGACTTATAAGAAATTCTACTGACCCCTAGCATACAAAATTCTAGACAGCGCGGGGTTCCTCATATAAATTCCGCGGGAGGCCATTCCGAGAGCGTGTAGGAACGTCAACTGCGCAATGTTATAGGGCTGAATGTTTGTCTTGGGTTCTGCAGGTAATACTGTACTAGGTGAAAGGTGAATTGGGGGCGTTGAAGTTTATTAGGATGTCAGTGATGAATTGGAAAAGGTTAGTGCGTTTTGTGTAAATGTGGAGGAGACAATGTGAGCGTATTTTCTGCTGTGACTTTTAACGGGGAAATACTACCACATGTATTTTCCGCTTTATCAATAAAAAATTACAACTATAAAACGCATCAAAGTTCAGGAGTTTGTTACGTTACAGTTTGACCATACAGAAAAGGAGCAATAAAATCTTGAAAAAGATTATTTTTTTAATCGTAGCAAAGTGTTTTAGTATGTAAAGTGGGGTTGATTATTTTTTCTCCCGCCTATCTTATAGTGTCTATCGTTCGATAAGTCTTTAAAATCATTGCGAGGTTGTGAATACTGTTTTTCGATTCAGTGATTCGTTTGCGAAATATTAAACTTTAAAGCGGTATTTTTTGTTCGAGTCGAGCGTCCCCATTGAAAGCTAAACTCTGTGCTTAAAAAATCGTAATGGTAGTATATACGTATAACGAAATTTGAAGGAAAGCTATCACGGCTAAGTTAGCTCTGTTAGTTTTAAGCCGCGTTTCCACTAGGCAACATTTGGAGCGCGACACGTAACGCTCAACATGTACGGCAACGCTGCACAACAGCGCGCGACGTTGCCAGCTGGCGCGCGACATGACGCGCGGCTTGTTGTTTGTTTAAAGTAGTAGATGCGTAGACAGACAACGTAGTTCAACAAAAGTTCCGCGCTGACTTGCAACATGTTGGGCAACTTCTTGTGCAACATGTTGCGCGTCAATTGTTGCCTAGTGGAAACGCGGCTTAAGAGTAATAGTCGCCCAACTTATAAAATGTAGGTACATACATGGAAAATTTCGCACTAAAGACAAAATCCTTAGAAAAAAAAATACTTAGGTGAAGTTGTTACTAGTAAAACTAGTACTAGGTCCGTAAGACCGTGAGCTCCATTAATATGTTCATAGTTATGAACATAAAGCCCCCTTCTAAATCCGCATGTTATAACAGGCGACTACGAAACCCTTAACTGCACGTGGCCGACTCGCACTTGGCAAAAAAAGTGCAAAATAACTTTAATTTCGGAAGTCGGTGTCAAAAAACGAAGACAAAACAGGAACACCGACTTCCGAAATTAAAGTTATTTTGCACTTTTTTTGGAAGTCGGTTCTTTTTTTTTTTGTAAAAAAGTTTTATTTAGTGTCCCGTACCCGAAGGGTCCAAACGGAACCCTATTGTTGTCACTCACGTGTCCGTCTATCCGTCTGTCTATCTGTCCGTCTGTCGTCTGTCACACAGGTTTTATAGCCAAACAGTTGAAGCTACAGTCTTCAAATTTTCACAGTATGAGCATCTTGTTGGCCCAAAGCCATACAAATAGTCAAAAATACTTTTGGTACGGAACCAAAGACAGATGGACATACGGACACGTGATTGCCAGCAATAGGGCTCCATTTGGACCCTTCGGGTACGGAACCCTATAAATATGTGTCCAACAGTTTTTGGTAGCCTAACTGACGAACCAAACATATTCTTTTACGAGCTTACGCCGGGATCTAGGCAAAGTCCAAAATGTATGGAATGGATGTATTAACCAGGGAGGTCCTTACCGGACACGGTTGTTTCGGGAGGTTCCTGTGCTGGATAAGGCGGGAGGAAACGCCCGGGTGTCACCATTGCGCGGATCGCCCAGAGGATACGGTGGAGGTCTGCCCCGCGTGGGCGGAGCACCGCCGTGTCCTCGTTAGATGCGATAGGCGGCATGGACCTCTCGCGCCCGGCCCTGGTCCAGGCCATGGTACGGAGCGAGAGGGAATGAGAAGCAGTCTCCTCCTTCTGCGAAGCAGTAATGCGAAGGAAGACGCGGAACGGGTGAGGGAGGCTCAACGGAGTGACCCTCATGCCTCTAGCCGCAGCCGCCGCAGGATACGCCCAGGGCGTAGGACGTCGCGAGACGATCTCCGGCCACCGTAGACCTGGGCTTGCGGCCGGCGAGTGATGGGTAGCTCGCCGTCCGGTCAGCACCAGGCCCGTGAGTCAACGGCGCGTAGTGTTCCACGCGCGCCTCAAAGAGATGTTTGTCAGCCACCACTGACGGGGCCCATCACGGCCGGTGCCTGCATGCCTAGGGGTAGCGGATAAATTCGTAACAGAGTTAGCGCTCACGTGGGCACTCAGGCAAGGAAGAAACAGGGGTGGGTTTTAGTCAGTAAGAGTCTGACACGCCCTCCCGCTCCACCCAGACCAGGAGATGTCATTGGATGACTTCCGAACACCAAAAGAAAAAAAAAAAAGCTGACATGTCGGTAGCACAAGTCAATTTCATACGTTTTGGCCTTTTTAACCGAACTTCCAAAAGGAGGAGGTTAACAATTCGTCGGAAGATTTTATTTTTTATGTACTCGTATGTTCCCCGATTACTCGAAGACGCTTTGACCGATTTGAAAAATTCTTTGATTGTTTGAAAGGGGTAAACCTTTTATAAATTAAAAAATTAAATTAAATTAAAAATATAACAATATATAACATCACGCTGGTATGCTCTGAAGGAGTGCACAGATTTGCACAGTTTACTCTGAAACACCTTAATTTCACTAATTATGTTCAAATTCAATGTTTTTGGGGCTATCAATTCGGGCATAATTTTTAACCGACTTCGAAAAAGGAGGAGGTTATCAATTCGGATGTATGAATTTTTTTTTTTTTTTTTTTTTTTTTTTTTTATGTATGTTCGGGCATAACTCCGTCATATATTGACGGATTTGCAAAATTTTTTTTTTGTTCGAAAGGGCTTTATTCCGAAATGGTCCCATTTAAATTTCAAAAAGATCTGATGATGGGTTTCGGAGACAGACAACGGCACTCTTCAAAAATTGACAGCAAATCAACCGCGATTGCTGCTATCGTATGTCTATGAATTGTTAACACAGTTTAATGGGGAGCTACAACTAAAAAGTGAAAAATAAAAAACTTTTTTACAAAAAAATAGAACCGACTTCCAAAAAAAGTGCAAAATAACTTTAATTTCGGAAGTCGGTGTCAAAAAACAAAGACACAAAACAGGAACACCGACTTCCGAAATTAAAGTTATTTTGCACTTTTTTTGGAAGTCGGTTCTATTTTTTTGTAAAAAAGTTTTTTTACTATTTAGTTTTAATTATGGTGTACAAAAACTAAAAAGTAAAAAAAAAAACTTTTTTACAAAAAAAAACTACCGACTTCCAAAAAAAATACAAAATAACTTTAATTTCGAATGTCGGTGTTTCTAGATAAGTGTCTTCATTATTTGACACCGACTTCCGAAATTAAACTTATTTTACATTTTTTTTTAAAGTCAGTTGTATTTTTTTTGTAAAAAAGTTTTTTTGATAAGCGCTTGCGAGTTTACAATATCTATTCGCCTAGAGCTCCTGGTAAGACTTGTGAAAGATTTTATCGTCTAGACTAGAAAACTTGTAAGGTGTAGTTTGAACTTTTATGTTCGTTTGGTATGCTGACTTCTAGGTCTAAATGTCTGCAGAAATCAATTAGTTCTCCGTAGGCTGCGGAGATAAATGTTCGCAAAGAGTTATTGGTTTAGTTACTAAGCTGGCCACGAACGATGTTAATCGCTTTTGTAAAATGTACGACGTGCTCTTACATCTGTTACTTTATATTGTTAGTCTGTTCCAATTCTTAATCCTACTAATATTACGAATGTGAAAGTTTGTGTGTTTGTATGTATTTGGGGTTCCGAACGTCCGAATGTAAAAACAGAACCGTTATAGGATCACTCGTGTGTCTGTCTGTCTGTCCGTCTGTCCTTTCCAATTTGGTCCGAATCTGAAAAAAGATTAACTTGAAATTTGATCGTGAGTGGGGCATCATCCCGACTCACTGGGACATCATCACCCCGACTCACTGGGGCATCATCCCGACTCTCTGGAACAGCACTACGCCGACTCACTTGGGGCCTCACTGGGGCATCACCGGAGACAGATCCGACTCACCGAGAACTATGCGGCTTCCGATTCCGACTCACTGAAACCAACCTTCCACTGGCCCGGCAAGCATCACAAGATGTATGGTATGGACTCATGAAGAACTATCGATCTCCGATCTCCGGAGGAGAGTGATGTAGCGACATCTATGACGCCACAAGCGAACTTAAGACACAAATCCTACATCGCGCAAGTAGAGTTTTCCGCGCGATTTGAACATATACAACAGTCAGAAATCAACCATGGGACAGTTGCCCGGACCAGACACTACATCCGTCGGAGGATCCTCCCTTTTCAATGGAGGTTTGCGGGACTTTACAACCTGTTCCGCATGCCCTCCAAACTGGCTCACCCAAACACGAACGTGTAACGTAAATAAGTGAATTTGGAATGTGGAAATCACTTTTGTGGTGAAAATTGGAAAATTAAATTTTTTAAAGTAAGTTTATTCTACAATTTGCATACTGATGTTGTTAAGCGTTCTACAATGTTTTATTTGTAAATTAAAAATACACCCACCTAGACATGTATTGTCTATGGTTGTCTTTGGTGTGACCATAAAAATGAGATCACTTCATCACTAGGCAATTTAGTTTAGTTTTTTTTTGTTTTTTTTTTGCTTGGATACTAGGCTTTTGTAAATTAATGTGCGTTTGTAATCTGTGCAAAATAAATAATTTTTCATTCTTTGTTTTCTTTCTAACTGTACCACCGTCACCCATCCTGTTCTCAAACCACGGATCTCCGTAGCTACTTGGGTAGTTCCATATATGCAATATTCTAGACGAAACGAGTAGCTCATTACATCTGCACTACCAAAGAGGGCAGTCAAAATCCGAGCATTTTCTAACACGGCACTCGAAGCCGGGCTAGAGTGTAGTACTTACAGCCAATTACCTTGCTTTGCATAAGGTTGCACGAACAGCGCGAAATATGTGTAACGTTAGAAAATGGAGCTTTTAGTCAAATGTTGGATTTTTAATTTGCAAAGGAATATGTAAGTAGGTAGGTACTATACAAAAAAATTAAACTGAAGCTAGCCAATGCTGTCATTTGTAACTTTCATAGTTCTTAGTTGTTTTTTTTTACAACATAAATAGAACTTCGTAACACAAAAAAAAACTTCCTTTCCTTTTCCCAACTATCTTGGGATCAGCTTACAGTCTAACCGGATGCAGCTGAATACCAGTATTTTACATGGAGCGACTGCCTATCTGACCTCCAAAACGCAGTTATTGGGTAATACGAAACCCCTTGGTAAGACTGGTTGTCAGACTTTCGGACTTCTGACGACCCATAACGACTGTCAAAGATCCACGATTGATAGCCGGGACCAACGGCTTAACGTGCTTTCCAAGTCATGGAGGAGTCTCGGTATGTAAAGATGGTCACCCATCCATGGACCAACCCCAGCAAGCGTAGCTTAACCTGATGGATCGACCCATGCGTCTGTTATTACTATAGCCACGAGCTCCTCTACTTCGTAACACATAATTATTATATAATTATACAAAACGCCTACACAATTCTTCTATCACCAACATATTTCAGTAAGCCCACACTTCCAGTGCCTCCAAAAACAAATTCCCTTCTACGAAACTATACGGCTTAAGTTCATCCATACACTCTCCTTACACATGTTCGGAGCTGCCTTATTCCCCCGATCCAGTTCCATTCACATGCAAATCGCACTGGGAGTCCCATTAGCTCTGTAAGCCATGCAGAATAGGGCTGGCACGTTCACCGCTGTATGGGGGTCGATACGACAGAGATTTAGGTGTACTATAACTAATAGAATATTGAATGGACCAATCCTTGGGAAACATGGAAAGGATTGCATGTTAAATTGGCGGTTTTAGGGTTCCGTCTCTTAAAAGGAAAACGGAACCTTACTTATCTCATGCTATGCAGGTACTATTCTAAGACATAAGCCGGATTCTTTGCCTAGTTTGTTTATTTTTTTTAGACTTAAACAAATATAAACAAAACATATTAACAATCTAGTTGCCTTTTGAAGTGTTAACTTCTTCAGTCGCGTCGAGCCGATTTTTGGTAGGGCTAAAATTTATGGGGTTCGTATCACCGACATTCTGTAGTAGCAGCAAGTCACTTCTGTCAGCAGTCCCCATGACTGCCTATTTTTTTACATTTGTCCTACAACCTTGGCGTATCGTCCATACGACTGGGTTGTAGGACCGTCGCAGGAAACGCCCGGGCATTGAGAGACGCAAGCCGATTCCTGGCCACAGTAAGCGCGGGCTTGCGGACTGCAAGTTATGGGTAGCTCGCCGTCTGATGAGGGCCAGGCCCGCCAGGCGCGTAGTGTTCCACGCGCGCCTCAAAGAGATGTCCGCTGTAACTGACGGGACCTGCTAGGACCGATGCCTGCCTGGAGTCGCGGATAAATTTGAAAGAGAGTTACCGCGGCCCTTGGCACAGGCAACTGATGGAACAAGGGTGGGTTTAATCAGTAAAAGTCTGACACGCACGAGAAGTCATTGGATGATTGCCCACCAAAAAGAGCAAAAAAGGGTTGTAGGATCAATAAAATACTGAAGTTTGACAACCTTGGGAAACATGGTAGGGAATAGTAGGGATTGCATGTGAGATAGAAGGATTTCGGAAACCTTACTTTAAAAAAAATGGAACCGTTGTAAAGTCACCTATGCTAGCGTCTGTCTGTCACAAACAGTTTCCTCAAAAACCTGCGTGTAGGTTTTGAAAATTCGTAAGATGCTAGTTCAGCTCCATTCAGATGCAAATCCAAACGCTGGAAGTCCCATTAATTCTGCAAGCCATTCCAACACAATAGGGCTGGCACGTTTACTGCTGTATGGCGGCCGATACGACAGATATTTTTAGGAGTACTAAAGCTAATAAAATACTTACCGAATCGTTAAAAATGGCTTGTATATCAACCCTGGGATTTAAAGAAAGGATTGCATTTGAAACTGACTATGGAACCGAGACTATGTAGATAATTTTGTATTTACTTTGGTCGCAATCAAGTGCGGTGTATCAAACTGACCCAATTATTTAAGTATGACATACTTTATTACGAAGCTCCACAATGCGATAGTTTGGTTGGATGTTTGTTACTCAATCACGCCGGAACGGCTGAACGGATCTCGATGAAATTTGGTACAGAGATAGATTCTAGTCTGAAATAGCACTTAAGCTATAATTTATAGTGGGGGGGAAGTCCTAATTCCAAGCGGGCGAAGCCGCTGGCAGAAGCTTGTTATGCTAAACATGCGCAATATGCTGGGTCCTTTTGTTATATATTACATTAAAATCTAATCACCTTTAAAAAAAATGCAGCTTGGCACTTAAGGTACCTACATACGAGTACATACGACATCAAATTTCTCAGAGAATATCGCGTAATTTCAGCTATAAATACAGCCACCCTGTCTCCCTGTGGTAATTTTAATCGACCATTGTATATTGACGCAGGTAGACACGTATCGTTTGGAGCTACCTATATTAGTAGCGAGACTCCAGACGAGACTCATCTAATTATAGGCAAGTCGTACAACATTCGGTTTTCGCTAGGGTAGCGATATGAAATTATACATATTTACTGACAGAAATTTAAATTCGGCTTTCAACTTAAAACAAACATAGACACATAACATACTTGTTGACGTTTTGGATCTGTTAAAATAGCAAATAATAAAATAGGAACATCATCCATTTATTTACGTGTGTCTTCTTGTTCTAAATCTTTATATATAAAATGAACTTTTTTACAAAAAACAAAAACAACCGACTTCCAAAAAAGAACATACACTAAAAATTTAAAAAAAAAACTTTAATTTCTGAAGTCGGTGTTTTTATTTTATTTCTTCGTTTTTTGACACCGACTTCCGAAATTAAAGTTTTTTTTTAATTTTTAGTTTATTTTTTTTGGAAGTCGGTTATTTTTTTTGTAAAAAAGTTTTTTATTATTCACTTTTTAGTTGTTATAGCCCAGAACTAAAAACCCCAATAAAATTGAAACGTGGAATTTAAACATACTCGTAACTGGAGAAACCCAAAACGTCATCTAACTATACATATTTTTCGTTTTTGTTCAGTTCTTCAAAAAGCGCTGAAGCTATTTCGATAAAATTTATATGGGACCACCTCGGGAGTATATTCTTTCGGATACAAAAATAATTTTGAAAATCGGTCCACAACTGACAGAAAAATCGGTGGACATACATAAAAAAAAAACATACATACCTACAGCCGAACATAGAACCTCCTTCTTTTTCGAAGTCGGTTTTTTTTTTTGGTGGGGTGGGAAATCATCCAATGACTTCTTCCGCTCTAGGGTGGAGCGAAAGGGCGTGTCAGACTCTTACTGACTAAAACCCACCCCTGTTCCTGCCTGCCCTGAATGCCCAGGGGCGAGGTAACTCTTTCGAATTTATCCTCAACGCCCGGGCAGGCATCGGCCATGACGGGCCCCGTCCTATTTGCTGACAACTCTTTGAGGCGCGCGTGGAACACTACGCGCCGTCGACTCTCGGGCCTGGTGCTGATCGGACAGCGAGTTACCCACTACTCGCCGTCCGATCCGTCCGTTGATCCGTCGAAGGTCGGTTAAAAATTGGTCATGGCATCACACGTGAATGGTTGAACCGATTTCGCTAATTCTTTTTTTGTTATGTTCGTTATTGTCAGGAGAAGGTTCTTTTGAAAGAAAAAATTAAGAAAGATGCGCGGAAAATCAGAAAATTTCAGAAAACTTAAAAGATCATTTAAACTTCGCGCGTTTGACAGTTCATAGCTAAGACAGGACAACGTCTGTCGGGTCTGCTAGTCTATGATAAGAAGTGGAGAAACATAATTAATACACTACATAAATTGCGTGATCAAATCAGGAATGAAGATATCCGCAGGAGGGGCCTAGGTTACCGACATAACCCGAAGAATTGCCAAACCTAACTGGTAGCGAGGTGCATCGCAGAACAAAAGGTCAATAGGGCCGAAAGATGGAGTGGTGACGGCGTACCGGAAGATGCTGCGTTGAAAGGCCTCCCACAAAGTGGACCGATGACCTGCAGGTGTATTCGCTAACTCAGTTGACATCAATTTGATAAATACTTTGCAGTACATTGCTGTTTTGACGTATAGGAAAACAAAAATGTACAACGAGCATAACTATTTAATGGGTTAACAGATCAGTATTCAGAGAATGATGTTATATAAAAATAGAGGATCTTTAACTAACAAAAAACTTTTTTACAAAAAAGTATATATATAATTTCGGAAGTCGGTGTCAAAAAACGAAGAAAAATAACCAGAAACACCGACTTCCGAAATTAAAGTTATTTTGCACTTTTTGTTTTTTTTGGAAGTCGGTTCTATTTTTTTGTAAAAAAGTTTTTATTTTTCACTTTTTAGTTCTTTTTCTCCATTAAATTGTGTTACCAATATCTAGGCAGGTCTATATATATCTAGGCGATAGCAGCAATCGCAGTTGATTTGCTGTCATTTTTTGAAGAGTTCCGTTGTCTGTGTCCGAAACGCATCATCAGATCTATATGAAATTTAAATGGGACCATTTCGGAACAAACTCCTTTTGAACAAAAAAAGAATTTTGGAAATCCGTCCATAAATGACGGAGTTATGCCCGAACATACATAAAAAATATATTTAAAAAAAATACAAACATCCGAATTGATAACCCTTTTGGAAGTCGGTTAAAAATATATTTGTAAGTTTCATGACGTACGTAGTAAGATCCAAAAGTTTCCAGCGGCCTCACATTAGATTAATCAGAGATATGTACCTACATAACTTACATGTCACTAAATTACTGGACTTTTCGTTACCTACCCGCACACAGAAATTTATTTTACAAAGCCATAGCCTAATAATTCAAATTCAATAACTGCCAATGAAAAATTCGAAGTGGATGAAATACGTAAGTGTACTTGACAGTTATTAAGCCTGCAAGCAAGGGAAAAACATCAATCAATAAGTGAAACTCGAAACTCCCATTTTCTTTCGTCACTTCCCAAGACACCCCTTGCTCGTTTATTCAAACAAGGTCACTGATAAACCTCTTACAAATACAACCCATCTTTATCATTTTAATGTGAATCAATAAAGAAAGCAATAGAAAACATTTTAATAACAACAAGCTCATGAATAAAAGAGTGACATTCTCTACACGAGCGCAGAATCCAGGGTTGCCACTTGAAAAATAAAAAGAAAAACATAAAGCCTCTGTCACATCGTTGGACAGATAAGAATGAGGGCACAGCCCTATAGCGACCTGCTTAATGCACTGCTTATTTCTATGAATGCCGTCAACTTGAAAGGAAGTATTAGCATACGTTTGCCTCGATTCTACAGTAATTGTACCCTACCGTTGCCGAGCCTACAATTTGAGGCCTGAAATATTGCGAGTAAGTCTAACATGGAACGTGGCATTTAAACATGCTCGTAATTGTTAATAATTAATAAAAAGAGAATTTTAAAAATCGGTCCACTACTGACAGAGAAATCGGTGCACATACATAAAAAAAACATACATACAGTCGAACATAGAACCTCCTCCTTTTTCGATGTCGGTTAAAAAGTAGAGCTAGACTTTACCTAATGGCGATCGTCATGGGCTATCTTACTTCGACAGTCACAACCAGACTAATAATACCTCATTTGTTCCAGCCGTTTAGGTTACAGGGCGTGTCAAAGAAATAGACGTACAAACATACATACATGAACAACAAACACCCTCCTTCTCGGACAGTCGGGTAAAAACAAATGATTTTGTTCTAGAATAATTATATAAATATTTTATTCATTAAATCGTCTTACTAAGACTCAAATTCGTTGTTATTAAATTTCTAGCGACTCTTCAATCTATTGGTTTAATTGAATTTTGATTAGTCTATAAATAGAACGAGTTAAAGTGGTCTTTGTTAGTTAAATCTTTGTTATTTTGATATTTTAATTGGATTAAAAAATGACTATATTTATATTTTTTTACAATTTAAAAGCGACTTAGTGGTAGACTGAAATTAAGTAGGTAATTTATTTAGTTCTTCATTTCACAGAATATAGTTTTACTCGGTATAATTTCGGTAAAATCTTATCTCTATGAGTAGTTATAGTCGGTAACAAGTAAGCCCTTTTGGTAGATTTAAAATTAAATTGTTCAACAATAATAATCAATATTTACTCTGCAGACTAACAACCTTATTTATAAAACTCACTAACCTAAGCTCACCTAACCATGTCATCAACATTCTCCTGCCCCTATCCCAATTTATTTGAGGTCGGCGCAACATGTATTTTTCTTCCATACTCCTCTATTAGTCATCATCTCTGTAGTCACCCCCTTTTTACCCATATCCTGTTTCACATAGTCCAACCATCGTTTCTTTGGCCTTCCCCTACTCTTATGGCCATCCACATCCATACACAAGACTAACCTAACCTAACCATGTGCTTAATTTAAATACTGATAAACGCAATCTAATTAGAAGTTACTCGTAGCACACGTCTCATCCATCAAATTCCACTTTTAAAGGATAAAACCTCCTTCAAATTATTTTTCAGCACTTTACATCTATCCTTCTTTCGAGTAGAAAGTTTTGAATTAAGAACTTGCTAAACAGTGTTTAAACTAATCACATACGAACGGGGTGAATAGGAACGAAGGGGTAAATAGAATCAAAACTTTGATTGTATTTCACTATGATACCCTAATATTGGTTGCTAGTAAATAATAATAATCATTTTATTTCAGGAATTCCATAATTTGTTAGTAAACATTAACCTTAATAACTATGTTAGTATGTATACATGCAGGTTGGACAAATAATGGACGATCGGGCAAGCAAATTTCCCCGCAATGACACTCAGGAGACTGTTCGAGCTGCTACGGACCATCTGCAGCAGCGAGGCGGCACGCTTACGTCTGATCGCTGCGAAGCCATCAGTGTGCGCATCAGCAAACATTTCCGACGCACTGCAGAAGCGTGGCAGCCCCAGCAGCATCCTGAATGCATTGCTGTATTGAAGTCGAAGAGCATTGATGGCTTTCTGCGTACAACCCGTCCAGAGGCTGCACGTGTAAAAAGTCTGACAAATATGCTTTAAAAAGCGTAAAACATCGATTTAGTTCATATAACAATTCATAAATAAATCGGAGTACTAAGATGCTACAGACAATTTCTAAATAACGTGAAAAGCCCCTTCAAAGTTTCGTTTCTATTCACCCCGGCGATCCTATTCACCCCGTTTGACAGTGGTTATTTTTTTGATGAATAAGATCCTAACTGTTGCTAACCCCTTATAAGGGGTCAAAAGATTTATTCTACCTACCAAAAACACCAAGCAACCCTGGAAGTAAGGGAAATAAACTAAAGCAAAAGTGCCAAAGCCCTAACACTTGGAGGCGACACGTTAATATAAGGCTGTGCACGAAGGAAGGAATATTGGATAACCCTCCTTCGAACCAGCCAGCTATTATATTAACATACGACTCAGTAGCTCTATTGAATAATATATTGGAGAGGCTATGGCTTTCATGACAGTTTTACGCTGGGCCAATAATGGGCCCGTCATAATCATAAAATACCCTAATGGTGATAGGTGCTACATTTGCGTTTGCTGAAGCGACGCCGTGAAATCGCAGCTCTTTATTAGTTACTGCACAAGCCACACAGTCGAGTTGTAGGCTACACCAAGGCTGCACTAAGCGACATGCAAGTGCAGAACAATGACGCATGGCGCGCCATTTTCTGACTGCCTCGGTGGTGCAGCGCGAGCGCCATGTTCTGTGAAGGCCTCTCGGCCGCCGCACGCTCCGCCATACATCGCTCCGCTAACTCCTTGGTGGCGGCGGTGCGAGATTGGGACAACAGCCCGTTGCATCAAAGGTGGTAGTCCTACCATACGCCGATTACATAATACGTATTATGTAATCTATTTTATGTTGTATTGTACCATTTATTATTTATTTTTATCTATTGTGTTTATGTCTATATCTATATGGATGTTAATCTGGCAAATAAACAATTTCATTTCGAGGTCCTGGCTTTGAGTCCCGATCCCGGGTCGGGCTAAATGTTATTGAGTTTTTTCCATCTGACGTTTTCGGTAGTAAACCGGTGACCGTTGTGAGCAGTGGTGGTCTAGTGGTAACGGCTCGGACTTACGAGTTGTACATCGTGGGTTCAAACCCAGGCACTAAACTTTATTTAATTTATTTCTTCACCGCTGATCTCAAAACTGTGAAGGAAAACATCGTGAAGCGCCGGGCCACACACACATCATTGCCATAAACAACGCGGTAAATATGCCGACAATTATCGCGATAAATTGAGTAGCCACACTTGAACTTGAGTCATCGTCAAACGTCAATCGGCAATGTGAATGCCGTTGTCCATAGTTGTGACTACACCTACGTCATCGCGATAATGAACGGCAATTCCCGTTGGTGTGGCCCCAGCATGAGGAAACCGGCATGTCCTAGAACCAAAAATACGAAGACAGGTGACATCCACCAACTCGCACTGAGTCCGCTTGGTGGATTACAGGATTACAGCCCATTCCCTCTCCTAGAGAGAAAGCCTCAGTCCCAGCAGTGGGAACATCATAAAGCTGAATATGCTTAGACCGGTGTCTATAACCGACTTCAAAAAGAAAGAGGTTATCAATTCGAATGTTTATATATTTATATTTTTTCATGTATGTTCGGGCATAACTCCGTCATATATTGACGGATTTGCAAAATTCTTTTTTTTGTTCGAAAGGGGTTTGTTCCGAAATGGTCCCATTTAAATTTCACATGATCTGATGATGGGTTTCGGAGACAGACAGCGGAACTCTTCAAATATTGACAGCAAATCAACCGCGATTGCTGTGATCGTATTTCTATGAATTGTTAACACAGTTTAATGAGGAACCACAACTAAAAAGTGAAAAATAAAAAACATTTTTACAAAAAAATAAAACCGACTTCCATGTTGTTGGTGTTTCTGGTTTTGCGTCTTCGTTTTTTGACACCCACTTCCGAAATTAAGGATGTTTCGCACTTTTGTTGGAAGTCGGTTTTATTTTATTGTAAAAATGTTTTTTATGAAATGTGGGAGCACTGATAAGTACATCCCTCAGCCAGGGTAGCGGGTGTTTGAAAGAGTCACCGCGACCCTAGCACAGCCAACTGAAGGAACAGGGGTGGGTTTTAGTCAGTAAGAGTCTGACATGCCCTCCCGCTCCACCCAGAGCGGGCGAAGTTATTTGATGATATCAGAACCCCAAAAAAAACAACGCCAAGTCAAGTTCGTATTGTAGGTCTGGTGTGACGGTCATATCCCTCGAAAAACTCATGGCTCAATGGCCAGGCAACACGCACACGAGTGTTTAAATGAATACCGAGAAACGGTAAACATAAAGTACGCCATCCAGATAGATAGACAGATGACCAGATAAATACGGTTGGGAGTTGGGAAAAACTGTTACGTTACGGCGGAGGTTTAAGAATTGGGTCCTGTAGCGCCACTTGGAAAAGACCTTGAAGTGGTGCCGTTGTCTGTGAAAGGCAAACTCCTAGTAGTAGTAACCTATTATACAGGATGTAACGGAAAGGTGTGGTCATATTTTAAGAACTGCATCAGTGCCCATCAGTATCTTTTTCAACAAAATTCAAGGAAATTCTAAAAAAAAAAAATTACAAATATTGATCAGCTGATGATAACTTTGAATGGAAAGTCCAATTTTTTTTTTGGGAAGTTTCTATTTTTTCTTCGAGTAAGTTGTTCAATTCTATGGGCAGAACCGGCTCCTAAAATATGACCACACCTTTCCGTTACACCCTGTATAGCATAATATTAGTACTTACTAATAGTATTCCAAAATAATAATAATAATGCTATATCCTGTTCCCGATACCGGTGGCATACTATTTTTATATTATTTTTTAAATATTTTTTATTTAAAAATTTAAATAATATGTAACAAATGAATAAACGGCATAATACTATTACTACTATACTAATAATAATACATTATAGTAAATATAGACCGAGACGTAACGCCCAGGATCAACTCAGGATGGATGACATGGCGACAGGTCACTGGAACAACTTGCGACCGACGGATGCCCCTTAAGTCCGTGATTAGAACTGTCGTACTGTATGGGTCAGAATGTTGAGCTGTCAAAAAGACGGACGAAAAAAGATTGCATGTGGCGGAGATGAGAATGTTGAGATGGATGTGTGGAGTAACGAGAATGGATAAAGTGAGAAATGAGTAAATTAGAGGTAGTTTAAAAGTGGCGCCAGTCACAGAAAAGTCGAAAGGGAACCGCTTATCTTGGTATGGCCATGTTAAGAGGAGGGATGAAACACATGTAACTAAAACAGTTATGAATATAAATGTAGATGGATGGAAGGGGGAGGGAGACCAAAGAAAAGATGGATGGATTGTGTGAGGAGTGATATGTAAGAAAAGGTAGTTAGTGATTGCGTGACTGCTGACAGGACAGAATGGAAGAAAAAAACGTGTTGCGCCGACCCCAAGTAACATGGGATAAGGGCAGGAAGATGATGATGACAACCTACCTAACCTACTAATATTATAAAAAAATAAATGATGATTATATAATGCGAAAGTTTGGATGAAAGTTTGTTACTCAATCACGCTAAAACTACTGAACAGATTTTGGTGAAACTTTACAGTAATATAGCATTTACATCAGAATAACATATATAGTAAAGAAGCTAGTGGCATCCATATTTTTTGCTGAAACAATGGCAACAGAGGATACGCGCCAGCCTCCTTATCATCATTCATACGTCCAAAAATATACTTACACATAATGAGGTTATCTAGTAACGGAAGGGCAGAGTGGAATAATCATGTAGAGCACAATAAAACTTGGATCAGTATAATCGAATTTCGTGTTGTAATCAAAATCAAAAGTCATTCATTAAAGTAGTAGAGGCTGAGAGCCAGCAGTTTTTGAACGTCAAAGTTCTACATAAAGACTGTCCTCCGTCACCACTTCCTAGTGTTTTAGCTGGAAAGAAGAAGTGGCGCAACAAACTCCCCAGCAACACATCTGTCTGGTCTGTTTAATCCGTGGCGTGTTCAATTAGCAGACAAAGATTTTAATTGCATCTCGCCCACCATGTGTCCGCTAGACGCGCATCACGCAACGTTATAGGACTTGATCTACTACTTGTTTTGATTTCCAGGTTAGGCAGTGTTGGCACACAAGAATTACTCATTTATAAGCTCGAATAATCTATTATATACAATACTACTGTAATTAAGAGTCTAGAAATCAATTTCTACTGAGATAGATGAAAATAATTTTCGATAGTTTAAAAAAAAAAAACTAAAAACACGTGTATTGGAGAGACAACCAAAACGTCATCTGTGTATACATATTTTTTGTTTACATTGATTTTTTTTAAAGTGCTAAATCTATTTCGATAAAATTATATAGGATCTCTGAAGTATGACCTACCAAACAAAAAAAAAATAGAACTGACTTCCAAAAAAAGTGCAAAATAACTATAATTTCGGAAGTCGGTGTTCCTGTTTTGTGTCTTCGTTTTTTGACACCGACTTCCGAAATTAAAGTTATTTTGCACTTTTTTTGGAAGTCGGTTCTATTTTTTTGTAAAAAAGTTTTTTATTTTTCACTTTTTAGTTGTGGTTCTCCATTAAACTGTGTTAACAATTCATAGACATACGATAGCAGCAATCGCGGTTGATTTGCTGTCAATTTTTGAAGAGTTCCGTTGTCTGTCTCCGAAACCCATCATCAGATCTTTTTGAAATTTAAATGGGACCATTTCGGAATAAACCCCTTTCGAACAAAAAAAGAATTTTGCAAATCCGTCAATACATGACGGAGTTATGCCCGAACATGCATAAAAAATAAAAAAAAATACAAACATCCGAATTGATAACCTCCTCCTTTTTCGAAGTCGGTTAAAAAAGAATCATCAAAATCTATTCACAAGTGGCAGAGAAACCGCATAGCAAACATACAGACGAATTGAGAACCTCCTTCTTTTGTAAGTTGGTTAAAAACTATTTCCAGTTCCAAATTCAACACATTATTTCTCTGTAAATGAATACCTACTTACATACAGCCAAAACGTGTACCTTCATTTTCAACAATGTATTTCTCCCAAAGGATACTTCGGACCGACCCCTCGAACCACAATACATTGGACCACACATCTTAATGCGCCGACAGATTTATAGTCCTGACCCTGACTTTCGCAGGTACTACAAGTACTATAGATTAGTCGTCGGACCATTTTCTTGCGACAAACGACTTGTTTCAGGGATCAGTAGATTTGTTATGAAAAGGGGTTTGCTGAGATAGATTTAATAGTTTTTTTTATTTTATTTTAGACGGGTTTGCTCTTGAGTCTAGTCTAGGTCAGAGGTGACAGAGACAAAGTCGATGATGGTGATTGTGATGCAAAATCGAGGAAGAGGATGATTAGATTTCAGAATTGACTAAAACTGCATTTTTTTTTTTTTAACAGTGACAGACTGGTCGACAATGGAACACGCTTGCATACCTATTCAATCTTTTATAAAGTGACAGTTACAAATATGACATTTAACTCGCTCATGTTTTGCTTCAATTTCCTTTGACATTACAAAATGCGCTGCGGCGCGGCCCGCTCGGTGGAAATCGTACATTAGGATTAATTGATTGCATATGTAGTTACATAATATTTAAAACTTTGTCAATCTCTTGTTCCTCTTTTGTACTGTCTATGATTATCAAAATAGGTTAGGGTAGAATTACACCCATTTTTGAAAAGTGTCTCAATTAGATTCTTTAATGCTAATAAACCAACAAAAAACACAAAATTTTTATTCAATCAAAAGTGCCATTAAAATGCATTTAAATTTTACATTTTGAAATTTCGCTCGTAATTTGACGAAAACGCTGGACGCAGTGGACGCCATATTGCTCTATTTTCATGACGTCAGTTGGCTAATTAAATAAAAGTACAAAGCATAGATACGCTGATCAGTTGACAGTTGACACTTTATAGTTTACATAGCCGTAAGACGTATAACATGGCGGCTACTATTCCATGGTGTTAAAAAACAGATTAAAAAAACTGAAAACTTTGAATTGAATTTTAAAATTTATTTTGTTATTGTAATATGAACTAAAACTAACATTTTCCGACTGATTTTTGCCTAAGCTATCTCAATAATATATTTTTAGTTTTTTTTCTCATATAGAGTAAAATACCCTATTCTATGTACCTAGTCGCTGTCAATACCTATCCTGCAAGTTAACCAACGCCATTCCATCTAAAAGAAATAACCCCAAAAAATACTCCACTAACGCAACATAATACCAATCGGAAGCCTGACAAGCTGGAAATTATTTGGGAAGACAAAGCCAATAAATAAATGTATGTGATATATAATAACTTCGGAGCTGACAATATTTGTTCGCGAAGGTTCTGTTGCTAGTGATGGGCAAGTGAAAAAAAATATCGATATTTATTGATACTATCGATATAATTATTATGTATAGTATATATAAAATGTCGACATTTCGTTATTGACAAACAAGACTTTAAACAATTCTTGTTTATGTTCAAATTATGCATCAGCCTTTCTTTGATTATAAAATGTCTATAGATAGTGTCAAATGCGCGCAAACGTCTCAAAAATATCAGCCAACTGTTGGCTTATAAGTTTTTACTCGCCGATTAGTGCCGATCGTGCCGCCTTGGTGTCACTAAGTATTACACGCGCTACGTAATAACAATTAACATCGATATAATGACGGTATATGCTATTAAACTGTGCCGGAATTATAAAAGAAAGGTAAAAACTACCAAACACATCAGATTCACCTACTATCATCGGTTAGTGACCAAAAGACTACATTTTATATATCATTTTTTTATTATTATTACCATTTACGTCATATTTAATCAGTGTTGCCAGTTTCTGTACTTTTTAACCGACATAGAGAAAGGAGGTACTATGTTCGACAGTATGTTTTCTCCGTCAGTTGTGGACCAATTTTCAAAATTCTTTTATTATCCGAAAGAATATACTTACTCCCGAGGTGGTCCCATATACATTTTATCGAAATTGCTTCAGCGCTTTCTGAAACACTGAACAAAAACGAAAAACACGTACCTATACATAGATGACGTTTTGGTTTTCTCCAATTACGAGTATGTTTAAATTCCACGTTCCATTTTATTGGGGTTAAAACCCTGGTCCTGGTGTTTGTATTTTATTCCTTCGTTTTTTGACACCGACTTCCGAAATTAAAAAGTTAAAGTTGTTTTGTTTTAATTTTTTGTATATTTTCTTTTTAAAGTCGGTTGTTTTTTTTTTTGTAAAAAAGTTTTTTATTTTTCACTTTTTAGTTTTGGTTCCACTTTAAATTGTGTTAACAATATATATATAGACATACGATCGCAGCAATCGCGGTTGATTTGCTGTACATTTTTGAAGAGTTCCGTTGTCTGTCTCCGAAACTCATCATCAGATCTATATGAAATTTAAATGGGACCATTTCGGAATAAACCCCTTTCGAACAAAAAAATAATTTTGCAAATCCGTCAATATATGACGAAGTTATGCCCGAACATACATTAAAAAAAAATACAAACATCCGAATTGATAACCTCCTTCTTTTTGAAGTCGGTTAAAAATATCGATTTTAAGATATATCGATATTTTTTTCAAAGCCTAGTTCGGGCACTCGGAGTCTTTCACTATACTACTAACGATTTCGGTGAAAAACTTTGTAAGAACGTGAGCAAAGTGAAAATACTGGAGTTGATTAAATAAAAACTTTTTGAACGTTTGTTTTCATAGAGCGAAAACTTTTCCTAAGTGGTTGGACTTGTTCTGTTTTGGAGGTTAGTTTACAGATAGGGTATTTGACTCAATTGTTTTTATTATTTGTATCAAAAAGTTACTTTATCCAAAATCGAAAGAATTTTTCAAATCCGTTCAAAATTAACCCCTAAACGGCATGCCCGTAATGCCGTTATGTAAACCTCCGTCAACGCCCGACGGCATGCCCGTATGCCGTACCAGATTACGCAGCTTAAACCTCTGTTATTAAAGTTCAAGTCTTGTGGAAGGGGAAACTGTCAAGTAACTGAAAAAGGATGCACACACATAAGTATGACGTCATCGCCATTAGGTTACTCGCGTACAAAAGAGATAGCGAGATGTCCCCACCACGCTCCCACTCTTCCTTATGCCAGTATTTGAAATGCTAATTGCTGCTTCATTTAATAACCAATTTTGATGCTGTTTTCAGAAAAAGATTTATTTTTTGTGTTATTTGCTGTTTCATATAGAATATTGTAGAAAAATAAATAATGAAGAATACCCTGTTGTCAAATGCAGACCAAGTTTTGAGAGAATTTGTATGATTTTTGGGGACTGCAAATAAGGCAAAAGGAGTATATAATGATCACGATCATAGAAGCGTTCAGTTCGCGCGAGGAGCTCGTGGCTAAATAAAAAAACAGTCGTACGGGTCGATCCATCAGGTTAAGCTACGCTTGCCGGGGTTGGTCTATGGATGGGTGACCATCTTTACATACCAAGACTCCTCCGTGCCTCGGAAAGCATGCTAAGTCGTTGATCCCGGCTGTCAACCGTGGATTTTTGACAGTCGTTACGGGTCGTCAGAAGTGTCACAGCTAATTTACTTCGAATATATTCGACCGATTGAGTTGAATTTTGGTACACAAATGAATATCTGTCACCCAAACACGAATATGTTACGTAAGGCTAGCCGCTGACTTGTGATTTTTGTCACCGTGACTTTTTGTTACCCAGTCGAGTGCTATGAAGATACATGGGAGTGCGCTGATCATGGTGACGTGACCATACGGTGACAAATAGTTCCTAGGTGACTGAATTTTGAAGGATACTGACGTAGTTTAGAACGTTAAGTGTTAAATTTTCCTTGAAACCATCTTTCAGTGTATATGGGATGCACCCAGTAACGTTTTTTTTTTTGTTTCATTTTTCTTCTTCTTATTTCAAGAGCACTTATTATTGCCTGCATTATCTGTATGAAATTCAATTTAAGAATGAGCGCGTTTTGTTGTCCAATGACTTTTCAAGTTTCAGGAAAACCAATAAGAAGTACCTATATGTAGCTTTTGGCTGCTGAACGTGGTGTTCCATCGCTTCCGCGGACCTATTCCACACGAGAGCACAAGGACGTAGTGCAGTGCTAGTGATGTTAGGTTAAAGCTTTATTTACTAACACTTTCTGTTCATTATATATATACTTAGGTTAAGGTATTTATTTATGGGTCTGAAAAAACCCCTGAAAAAATATTATTTGTTCGGAACCCTTAGCCCGCGAGTCCGACTCGCTCTTGGCCGGTTTTTACAAATATGAGGTCATTTTTAGTCCAGCATAACATGATGTTTTACTTATTTCTAGATAATAAGATAGATTCTGTTTGGTGTAGGGGAGAAACGTTTAGGGTTATTCCTTTCTGTTGGCTAAAAAGCTTGTAGGTCAATGCTGTGTTAAGACAGATAAATCAATGGCCTGCCAGATTTCCCCTCAAAACAAAATGTATGCAATAAATAATCTCTTCACCACCCATGGTTGACTGGTAGAGAATGCCTAAGGAATGAAGTCCGCATTTGTACCTTTGTATATAAAGATTTAATAAATAAATAATCGTACATCCCTTAGGTGTGTATTTCGCTCTTCCATGGTTAACTCTTACATACATGAATGAACGCTTTTCTGCCGGAAGAAAAGGCAGAAGCGTCTTTTATCACAAAGAACCTAAAGCTTTACATCTCTGTCAATTCTTCCACGTTCATGCATCTTTTCATACACGCCCGGCGTACTACGCACCTGACCTAGATTCCTTAAAGTTCTGTGTGTTGGCACAGCTCTATTTTGTCAACGACAAAAAAAACACTCAAAATTCAAATTGAAAAATCGAACACGATTGTGTTTTTTTTATACCTTAGGAAGTAACGAGGTATAGCAGTTACTTGGATATTCCTCCCTAATACCGTTATAACAAAACGGTTACCATAAAATGGCAACGAAAGAGGTTAGAAATCGAATTTGAATATTATTTACCAGTTACGTGGTACCTACTACGAGGCCCAAACAAAGTGTGCAAAATGAGTAGGCGAAGAAAAAAAAAACATTCGACAAATCCTTGCCATGTCTAAAAAAAGAAAAAATAAAGGCGAAGACACACAATCACCGCCTTATACTCATTTATTCAAGACAGTAAGATCTTTAGAAGTGTGTTTTGTAAAGGAAAAACGTGCGAATTTCGCTTTGATAAGGTAAATAAGACGGATTGGGTGACAGTATCATTATATTTATGAGAATTCCACTTGCAAAGATACTTAGTGTATTGTGTTCTAGGAAAACGGTGAGTGCTTTTAGTACATACGAGTAACATTTTAAATTTTGAATATTAAGATTAAGATTTTCGGCGCCTACATACATCAAAGATTGCTTTATGAATATATAGACCCTTTTTTTTTTGGGGGGTGGGAAATCATTTTATGACTTCTTCCGCTCTAGGGTGGAGCGGAAGGGCGTGTCAGACTCTTACTGACTAAAACCCACCCCTGTTCCTCCCTGCCCTACATGCCCAGGGGCGAGGTAACGCTTTCGAATTTATCCTCAACCCCCGGGCAGGCATTGGCCGTGGCAGGCCCCGTCCTTTTGCTGACAACTCTTTGAGGCGCGCGTGGGACACCACGCGCCGTCGACTCTCGGGCCTGGTGCTGATCGGACGGCGAGTTACCCACTACTCGCCGTCCGCAGGCCCGGGTATAATATAGACCCTTTAAGGCGCAATTATACGGCTTTTAATGGTTTTTAATTGAACATCACGTCTAAACGACTAGTCTTATTTCTTTAAAAAATATATGTCTCTAGACAATTTTCTTCGTAATTTGATCAGCGAATATTTGAAGTTATATTTTTATAACATAGTGTAATTAATTTGTAAAGTGAAGTCTAACGTGGATAAAAAATTGAGAATCACGCAAAAACTATAAAGCGTATTTTTATGAAACCTTCACCATTTTAAAGGTCATTTAATTATTTATAATTTAGTCTCAGTGTTTTAAGTTTAATACCTGTTGTTTTATGTGTAATAAATTAATAATGCGTTTAATTTCGGACAGCGTTCCTTGATGGGCGAGCCCTATTACTGGGTGGACGTACGACGCGTTACGAGAGCTCAGCACAGAACACGCAAGCTAACCACTCAAGGTCTCTCTTCTCAGGATTCTCAAGGTCATTGGCAGTTAATAGCGCCTTAACATCAATTGGTTTTGTTTATTATGGTGGGTGTACAATAAGGAGTGCTTCTATCAATACATCTCTCTGTTTTATAAGCTCATGGAAAAAAGCTAGGCTCGTTATTAGATAAGTTGATTACAGGAAGCCGATTCCAATAAACAGCCTTGTTTGTAAAACTTGCTAGCTTTTTAGGGTTCCGTACCCGAAAGGTCCAAACGGAGCCCTATTGCTGTCACTCACGTATCCGTCTCTCTGTTAAAAAATTTTGTTCCGAAGAATTTTTTATCTTCCCATTGAAGAACTAGAAATTTGGTGATAACGTTTATTGACTACGTATATTTTACTAACAAATACCAATATGTTGATAAACCAGAATGTTATTTGATAATTCCTTTATTTGTTATGGAACCCTACACCTTGAGGAGCTCGTGGCTAAAGTAATAACAGCCGCACGGGTCGATCCATCAGGTTAAGCTACGCTTGCCGGGGTTGGTCCATGGATGGGTGACCATCTTTACATACCAAGACTCCTCCGTGCCGGAAAACACGTTAAGCCGTTGGTCCCGGCTGTCAATCGTGGATCTTTGACAGTCGTTACGGGTCGTCAGAAGCCCGAAAATCTGACAACCAGTCTTACGAAGGGTCGTATCGTATTACCCAGTAACTGGGTTGTGGAGGTCAGATAGGCAGTCGCTCCATGTAAAATACTGTATCCCACTCCTTTTCTGTTCATGCGGTACGATTGTGGAACTCACTTCCGCCTAATATCCGTGATTCTAAAACTGTCTACCAATTCAAGAAACTAGTCAAAGAGCATTACCTCTCCACCATTCCGTGATTATATTTATTATTGATATTTATTTTATATTTAATCATGTAGGTACTTTGGTTTATTGTAAAGTTAGGTATATTTTATGTATGAATTATTTATGTATTCTAGTGTATTTTATATTTCTATATCTATGTATACACACTGTGTCTACATTTCTCAACCAACTTTCCAGTCGCAGGTCTGCTGGAAGAAATTTCTTTTGAAATAAGCAGCACCTTTGTGCTCTTATATCTGTATTTGTTCATTTTTCTCTTGTAATTGTTTTTGTGTGTGCATAAATAAATAAATAATAAATAAATAATACTGGTATTGAGCTGCATCAGGTTAAACTGGAAGCCGACCCCAAGATAGTTGGGAAAAGGCTAGGCAAATTGATACGGAACCCTAAATGTGCAAAGTCTGAGACGCACTTGGCCAGTTATTTTTTGTGATTGGACAATCATCAAATAACTTCGCCCGCTCTGGGTGGAGCGGGAGGACGTGTGAGACTCTTACTGGCTAAAACCCACCCCTGTTTTTTTAGTTGCCTGAGCTAGGGGCGCGGTGACTCTTTCAAGATCACCCGCGACCCTGACAGAGCCATATGCTTAATTTCAATATCAACATAGCACACAACTCATTATCATTAGTTATTACTTCATCACCCACATCTACCCTTCTTCAGAGTAGAAAACGTTGCCCCGTAGTGTTCCACGCGCGCCTCAAAGAGATGTCAGCCACCACCACAGGCCATGAGGCCTCATGGCCGATGCCTGCATGCCAAGGGGTCGCGGATAAATATCGTAACAGAGTTACCGCGGCCCTGGGTACTCAGGCAAGGAAGGAACAGAGGTGGGTTTTAGTCAGTAAAAGTCTGACACGCCCTCCCGTTCCACCCAGAGCGGGAAAAGTCATAGGATGATTTCCCACCCCCAAAAGAAAGCAGAAAGAAGTGTGTCTGTACTTATGTACGTACGTAAGAAGTTGTACTTCTTTGTCGTAACAAGATAAAAAACCAAACTGTCACAAAGTTTACAAAAGGAAAACAATCATTCTTCATGAACCACAGACCATAACTAACTTCAGGGTGTCGGTTCTAGCTAACTTCAGGCTGTAGGTTTTTTGTGACGCGTATCGTAAAAATTAACTCTCATCATTTTTCCCTAACGCACCAAAAGTATAACTTCAAAAAAAAAGAGTAGATAACGTTAAAATAATAACCTGGCTATCAGTGTTGAAATTAATGACATGGTTATTTTTTAAGTGAAAACTCAGTGTGCATTATTTGAAATTCGACCATAAACCCTGTTACATATACTCTTTTCTCACATAAAACTGTGTGCAAGACCAGACAAAAGAATACCTTATTTACAGACTCGGCTAGGATGTATAGAACCAACTTTCTCATCCCGATAATAGGTTCGTTCCTTTTCTGAAAGCATCACGACCTTTGTTGGCACCTCCTTTGTGACCCGTTTCCTTCCTCCATCTTGTGTCGTCCATAATTACGTTCATACCAACCAACATACGAGCAAAAGTTTCGCGAAGGTCAAGTTCCGGAACGTAAATATAAAAAAAAATGGCGTTTGTAAACAAAATGTAGCCGTCTCTGTCATTTTTGTGTTGATGAAGAGAGATGGATATAGGTAAGACGGAAAGATAAGTAAAAACCAACCACCACACGCAAGAAAGGTTTTGGGAACACATTCATTGTGCGTACAGCTCAGCTAAGGAGTGGAATTCCTTGCCGGAGTCTGTGTATCCTGATAGCTGCAACCTGGCGTAGGTACTCCATCGTCAACCCAACATCGCTTGCCATCAGGTGAGATAGTGTTGAAACGCGAGCCTATCAATAATTAAAAAAATATATGTATACAGTTTATTGATATGCCAATAAATAATTCAGATCATACGATTGCAAAAACTACTAATAAAAAATATGCCAATATCACTACGCCAATGAAATATAAAAGCTAAGTTTCCGAAAAAACGGCAAACATTTTTACTATTGACATTATTGATCTTCTTTCGCGCGCTAAAAATACAGATAACAAAATATTACATCTGACAGCAAAATAAGAAACCGGTCACTAACGACAAATATAGACACATTCCTCTGGTTATCGATGGTTCGCAATCGATTGTTGATGAATCGAGTCGCGATTCGGGATCGTTTACCTTACCGATTGATAAATGGCCAGTCTTAAAGGTAGTTTATAGAGGCATGAGTTTTTCACTTATCATGAAGAACGTGACTTGAGGAAGATGTTCGAGGAGATAGTCGCCATTTATTTATATGTTTTTTTTTTATTATTTGGCTTTTTCAGAGAGTTTTAAAATTAAAAATATTATTAATCGATCCGTTGGGGGTCCGAAACGCTTGGGTCATGAGGTCCGAGTGCACGTCATCTTTTTAAAGATATTTCTCATCTAGGTACTGTTTGACACTTTGCGTGACCAGAGGGCTGGCTCGTTCTTCGCCCAAAGAATTAGCATTGCCATTCAACGTAGCAATGCTGCCAGTCTTCTGGACACGTTTCCGGCTTGCTTGTTCTGTTTTTTTTTTTTATATATTATTATATTGTATGTAGTTAGGTTATAAATAGTTAGTTATTAGATAATATTTATTGTAAATTAACTATATACTTACTTAAATAAATAAACGACTTAAAAATCATCATTGATTTCAGGAAATTGCCATATTAAGCACTACAAATTACATAGACATATTATATACATAAGGATTAATTATTTTATATATAAATATTAATTTTTATGTTAGTACTCAAGGCATATTCTTGAGTACTAAAATAAAAATAAGTAGGTATTTTTTACTCGAGTTCAAATATTAAAAAAAACAGTACATTTACGTTAGCATAACTCGACAGAAGGTAAGGAGTTATTCTCAAAGTTCTTTAAAATCACGAATATTTTCACTCTCGGGAATGATCGCCTAGTATTGTTTTTATTTTACGATGTAGTTTGAAAATACATGGCGTTTACAAATGAATGCGCTGTTTAAACAAAGCTGTCGTTGACAAACGGGCGAGACGTTCGTGAATAATTTAAACAACAAGAGAAACGCTTTCATAGTTCGGTATTTATTTTACTTCATCATTTTCTTCTTGTCTGATAAATGATCGTGCTAGTATAACGGTAAAAATAGTTAACAGGAACAATAAAAAAAATAAAAATCCAATTTCTTTTCTGTTGGTTTAATCGTATAACAAGTTCGAATAATAGCTTTCCTCAATTTAATCAATACCGTTATAATTAAACTTCGGGTTCCGTCGTTCAAGGAGTGCTTAGACCTTTTAAAATAATTAAAATTGAATCTCCACTGTGAATTCACAATAAATTCAATCTCTTAGCATGTACATCCACTTAAAACATCATCTCAAGTGACGTAATTTATTGATCCCCGATGGTATCGACATGTTGAATGAACCGTCTAAATTAATACCGTTCAATAGAATTTAATTTCGGAACTTTACGGTTTCTGTGACATCGATTTGAGTCTGCGGGAATATGGAAACCGTAAATACGGTTTTGCCAATCGAAGTTCGGGTAACAAGTTTGGAATATGTAGACTTTATTACAGATTTCTAAGTTGCGACGGGATTAGTTTTAAAGCCACTGAGTTGATTTGAAAATCTTTGGTATAGCAATATTTCGAAACGAAAACTTTTGAAAATGATAAAATGAAATTGAGTTTCTTTTGCTTGAGAAAATAGGTGTGATCTTTAGATAAGAGCATACCTTTTAAGGGTTCCGTACCCGGAGTGTCCAAACGGAGCCCTATTGTTGTCACTCACGTGTCCGTCTGTCTGTCTGTCCGTCCGTCGTCTGTCACAATATTTTGTTACGAAGAATTTTTTAACTTCCCATTGACCTATGAACATGAATGTTTATTATTACGTATACTTTACTAATAAATACCAATATATGGTACGGAACCCTTAATGTGCGAAGTCCAACACGCACTTAGCCAGTTTTTAGTGTGCCGTACCCGAAGGGTCCAAACGGAGCCCTATTATTGTTACTCACGTGTCCGTCTGTCTGTCTGTCCGTCGTCTGTCACAAAATTTTGTTACGAAGATTATTTTAACTTCCCATTGACCTATGAACTTGAAATTTGGTGATAATGGTGGCAATTTCTTTGTGCACAAACTAAACTTAATTTAGGCTATTTCTATCTTTTTCTTTCTAATAAAACAAGAAAGAGACGGACGTAAATTAGAGCTGTCAAATTTAGTTGAATTAATATTTCCATACAAAATAAGGGCACACGTAAAAATATGTCGACTAAAAACACGGTAAAGCGCAAGGCGTAAACTAGTTTGACATCTCTAACTTAGTTCATAGCTATAGCCGTCCTTTTCTCGCACTGCCTTTTAGTAAAAGATAGCGATTCTCTAATTTTAGTTTAGTTATTGAATAAGAGAATCGACACCAATGTTTATTATTACGGATACTTTATAAGAAATACCAATATATGGTACGAAACCGTAAATGTGCGAATCCCACGCACTTAGCCAGTTTGCCACCCTAGAGCGGAAGAAGTCATAAGAAAAGAGAGAGATTTCCCACCCCCCAAAAAAAAAAAAAATTTAGCCAGTTTTTTATAAACTACAACTTAAATAAAATAATTTCACATCCAGCACAACGACATTAATGAACTACTGTAAACCCACTACGCGCATAATCAGTCCTGTACTGATCTAATTAATTAAGACTTGCTGAGAAATCGGGCGAAGTGAGGTAACTACTGCGCACATTCGCAATTTACATCGCATCAGCGGTAGTGACGTGTGGGGCTTTAAAAAGATAATACAGAAGTACCATAACACTTAAAAACTCAGAAACGCGTTCATAAAAATTGAAAATTAAAAAAAATATGGCCAAGTGCGTGTCGGACTTTACGCACTTTTGGCGCATTAAATGTTCAGTATCATATGAGGGAAATCAATATTTTGGTATTTCTTAGTAAAATATACGTCATGATCAGAGGTTGGAATTAGGTAGAGTTATTTAATATGTACTTACACTGATTTCATACAGCGAAAGAATATAATGGATATGCCTCAAATCCCCAAATTAATTTTAAAGAGCAGAAAAATCCCGTGATTTATTGAATAAAAAGCTATGAGGTTTTTCTTATTATTTATTTGTAATATTGTTGGCCACACGGGATTGTCCATTAGAAATCCCGGGAAGATCCATATTAATATCAACATTTCGATGCAAGTACATAAATAACTCTACCTTATTCCGACCTCTGGTCATAATAGTACCTACCAAATTTCAAGTTCTACGTCAATGGGGAATTAAAAAATTCTTCGGAACAAAATTTTGTGACAAACGACGGACGGAAGGACACTTGAGTGACAGCAATGCGGCTCCGTTTGAACCCTTCGGGCACGGAACCCTGAAACAACTGCAAAATCAACTTAAAAGTTCCAAAGAAGTTGTCTTGTCAAGCAGTCTGATGCTGGTGGTATTTTTTTTAGTTCAATCACAGATGTCAAAATACTATTTCACTTCCCACGTGACGATGCCAAAAAAAAACGACCACATTTACCTACTCTGGTTCCGTACGTAACATAGTACATATGTATCTTTCACAATTTTATATCTTTCTGGGAAGTGTGTTTTGCTATTTTGTTGTTTCTCTGTAAAAATGTCGGTTTAAAAAAAAATCTAATAGATTAAAAATCATTTACTAGGAGAAATAAACTATAAAACTAAACTTAAGTGATTTAAAAATCTTGGTATACTATTTTTAAAATGCATATTATAAACCTGAGGAAAACTGACAGTACAGTTCTTAAGTTAGTATATTTGGTGCGGTGCTGTGTCTAATGGAACTTCTCCACTACACTTATATGTATATCGGGCCTAACTAAAATGAAGACAGCCATGACGGCCCGCTTTAATTTGAGAAACTTCCACCTCGTACGAGTTCCGACTTGTGGATAATGTTTTGTAAGGAGTTATTTTTACGAAAGGTATGTTATACAGATACTCGTGGGTGTACCTATGTATTTTCATTTAATTGACATAGAGGAAGAACGGGATAGGGGGCCTACCGACGATACTAGTAAAGTTTCTCTACATAAACCGTTAGAGTTTGTATCCATTACACAGATTAGTTTCCTATCAGCTACGTTATCAATGCAAAAATACAAAAAATAGGTGCAAGGTTAGCTACCTTTTTGGAAAAACTTTAATCAACCTATAATTATAATAATTTTTATTGCCATAATCAGGTTACAGAAAAGTGTGAGACCCTGGCTCTAGAGCTAGGCAAAATTACCTGTATATCAGGAGCCAGTGACTTCTTCCAATTTTAAGTTACACTAAGTAAGTCATATAAGCGAAACTTTTTAAAATTATATTACTTAAAATTAAGTTTAATAGCAAACATTTAATTTAAGCACTAAAAAATGTGTTAAAAAATTAAATTTGGACAATTTAAAAAATCTCAAAAAGTTAAATAAAAAATACACAAAATTAGATTAAACCTATAAAACCAGAAAAGCAGCGAAAAGCTACTAAACGTCAGAACAGCACTAAAATCTTGTTACTCAAACCTGCACGGCTCGACACTTAAGTTCAGTCGTTATCTGAAGCTGGATAAACCCCCTATGCCCCACCCCTGCAGTTTTATCTCTCACCTCTCCGCTATCTATCTAATCCGACTGTCGACCGCACTAATGACTTACTTAGCACACTATTCGTTCGCTCGGTGGTCGCGTAGTTGGTAAAAGGTAGTTCGGTAATTTTCACTGAAAGACTTCAATTTGATATGTAGTGTTAACTTCTGCCTTTTAGTGATATTCTTTTATTTTAGCTATCGTATCACAAATGTAAGTTAAACATGCAAATATGAATAAGTAATTAGTAAAATTATTATATTATTATTATAAATCATACACCGCCTATATTTTGCGGAAAATCTCTAGCACTTGACACAATAAACACCCACAGTCTGCTAGTCTAAAAACTACTAGGTATAGGCAGATAATATCAGTAATCTTATAAACTAATTTTTTTCCTACATTGGCTAGCGTCAAAGATAGATTTCCACATGAGACCCCAACTTACCGATCTTCAGGTTTATTGCATAAAGAATGTTTGTGGTAAAATAATAGTCCATAGATTTGGTCTTCTCTTCTCATATTTATTATCAACACTGCATTACACTAGACTAAGTTTCATAAGTCCTATAGAAAATTGTAAGTAGCACTTACAGTTGATGGTGAACAATTATTACCCATCATTGTAAGATCAAAGATCAAGGTCCAGAGAGGAGATTCCACAAGCAATTTCGCAGCTGTGGTCATACAATCCTGATCATCCTTGGACACGTGGACGTCTGTGTTCAGAACCTTTTGCTAAGACCACATTGTTCTTCCAATAATTCCTTATATAGTGTGGGTAAGATCCGACCATTTTCCAATAAGGTTTTCTACTATAATCTTAAGTATAACCTAGGAACCCTGTCGACACTAAGAAATCTTGGTGAGTCTCATGAATGTTATACCCAGACCACGCGTCTCCACAGAAAAAATCCCAAAGTAGTACTTACAGCATCTTCATTCTTGTGCTTAAAGCATTTCAACTTGACTCTGGTTCCTTTAACTCCTCGAGACATCATTAAGTGCTTTAAGAAGTCTTTCCAATAAATTTAGTTTAAGAGTCAGACTCGCTCCAGATCAAGTTGGAAAAAATAAACGTCAAACTACCAGTATCTATCATCTTGCAAAATAACGCTCCATTACACGAATCTAACTCATTATATTTTTAAGTGTTACAATCTTATTCTGTTTTTAGACAAAGTTATCCACTCAAACTCTACTCCATCTCAACGCATGTTTAAACTAACTAAACTATCATTCCAACTTACGCCTCCAGGTCTATCCTTCCCCTAATGTCGTCACGGCATCTCCAGCGAGATCGTGTAGACATTTAAGCACTCATTTGTCTAAGATGCCCTAACTTTGTGAGTAAATGACTCATTGACACTAAATTATCGGTCTTCTGAGCCGAAAAGTTTTAGTTTGAGAGTAATCTTAGAACCATGTTCTAGAAGGTTGTTCTTGTTTCGTCATGAATCTTGTTTTATAACTTGATTTTGAAGTGAATTCAAAGCAAAAAGAATTCTTTATGCATAAAAATTAAACAATGACAGATTTTTACGACATGTTCTCAATTAAACATTTACAGACTCGTGCTCCTATGAAATCCTGAGGACCTAGACAAACTGTCAACAGCTGACAAACAATAGTCTTCTTTTTTGGAGGGTGGGTAATCATCCAATGAAATCTCTCGCTCTAGGGTGCAGCGGGAGGGTGTCAGACTCTTACTGGCTAAAACCCACCCCTGTTCCTTCCCTGCCCTGAATGCCCAGGGGCGAGGTAACTCTTTCGAATTTATCCTCAACCCCTGTGCAGGCATCGGCCATGACGGGCCCTGTCTTGTTTTGCTGACAACTCTGCGGCGCGCGTGGAACACTACGCGCCGTCGACTCTCGGGCCTGGTGCTGATCGGACGGCGAGTTACCCACTCGTCGTCCGCAGGCCCGGGTATACGATACCCCTTGGTAAGACTGGATGTCAGATCTTCGGGCTTCTGACGACCTGTAACGACTGTCAAAGATCCACGATTGACAGCCGGAACCAATAGCTTAACGTGCTTTCCGAGGCACGGAGGAGTCTCGGTATGTAAAGCATCCATGGATCAACCTCGCCAAGCATCAACAACAATTCTTAATTAAAATGTTCATAGAAAGGCCTTCCTTTTCAGTCTTCAGAATCATCCCAAACAAAATCAGTACGATTCAATCAACCTTGGACAGTTCCAGAATGTATTACACGTTGCATGTCACAGATCTGGAAGGTTCCCGCAAGTATTAAAAAAAAAAAAAAAAAAAATGAAAAAGTGTTTATTCACAATAATACAGCAACCCTTGAATATTTACCTCTGCCAAACTGCATAGCAGTTTGTTGGCAGATGTAGCTCCTTTTCTTTAGCATATTATATTATACATTATATTATACAGGGTGTAACGGAAAGGTGCGGCCACACTCCAAGAACCGGCTTCGCCCATGGAAACGAACAACTTCCTCCAAGAAAAAAAAGTAAAAACCTCCCAAAAAAAAAAAAAAAATTGGACTTTGCATACATAGTGATCATCAGCTGATCAATATTTGTATGGGGGGTTAAAAAAAAAAAAAAAAAAAATCCCGAGAATCTTCTCACTTCCCCCCTAATAAAGCTGGGCTATCGGCGGGCAGGAGTACGGTATCTTCATTTGCCCACGTCAAACCGCGGGGGCTTGACTTATTGTAACAGTCTTGACTGACAGGCCCTTGTGCTTTTAGTTGGGCTTTATGTCTCTGTTTTTTGTGTGGGCTAGTTAAGGCGCAATTATACGACTTTTAATTGTTTTTAATTGAACATCACGTCTGAACGACTACTTTTATTTCTTTCAAAAAAATATATGTTACTCCAAACAATTTCCGTCATAATTTGATCTAAGAATATTTGAAATTATATTTTTTTTAATAAAAAATTGAGAATCACGAAAACTATAAAGCGTATTTTTATTAAACCTTCACTATTTAAATTGATTAAAGATAATTTAATTATTTATAATTTAGTCTAAGTGTTTTAGTTTAATACCTGTTGTTTTATGTGTAATAAATTAATAATGCGTTTAATTTCGGACAGCGCTCCTTGATGGGCGAGTTCTATTACTGGGTGGACGTACGACTCGTTACGTAATCTCAGCACAGAACACGCAAGCTAACCACTCAAGGTCATTGGCAGTTAATAGCGCCTTAAGCTACGTAACAAGGCGTTATTTTGCGGAAATCTTTGACAGTAATAATGTCATGCCATTTCAATATTTAGTTTTTTATAGCCGTGACAATCGGAAGTAATCCCAAGGTAACACACATACTCCCGGGATAAAAAGACAAAGAAATCCGTTCAATTATTAAAACTTGAAGAGGTTACAAAAACACAAACAGACAGAGTTACTTCGCGTTCTTAATATTAGTGTGGATATGGATTTAACCAAAACCAGATCTAGGTTTACATGCAGAATGTAGCATTAAATATTATTCAATTATCGACCCTGTAAATATAAAAATACCTGAAAATAATATAATTTGTTCGGAACCCTATGCGTGCGAACCCGACTCGCTCTTGGCCGATTTTATTTCTTAGAGATGATTTTTAAATTAAATAGTCCTTCATTGAGGAATAAAAATGGCAGCGTGACCGCTTTTTTAAGGAAAATATTTCAAACGACACTATTTATTCTTCAGGTAAAGGTTCTCTTTTTGACCACTGAAAAATCGGCACTAAGGGCCGATTTCACCAATGAAACAAATCGCGATTAGTATAAACTAGCATGAATGCTTCATTTTGCGTTTCACCCAAAAATGGGCGTTTAGAATTTAAACTAAGTTAAGCTTAAACTAGTTTAGTCTGTAGTGGTGAAACGCAAAATGAAACTCTAATCTTGATTAAACGCATGAACTTAAGATTAAACCCAGGAGTTTAGTTTAAACTAATCGCGATTAGTTTCATTGGTGAAATCGGCCCTGACTTGGTAACGTGCGAATGGTGTAGGTACAATATTATAGCATCAATTAAAATTGGTAGAACAATCAATATTGTATTTCATGACTACGCTAAAGTATATTACTGAGGAGCTCGTGGCTAAAGTAATAACAACAGCACGGGTCGATCCATTAGGTTTATCTACGCTTGCCGGGGTTGGTCCATGGATGGGTGACCATCTTTACATACAGAGACTCCTCCGTGCCTCGGAAAGCACGTTAAGCCGTTGGTCCCCGCTCCCAATCGTGGAGCTTTGACAATCGTTACGGGTCGTCAGAAGCCCGAAAGTCTGACAACCAGTCTTACCAAGGGGTATCGTATTACGCAGTAACTGGGTTGTGGAGGTCAGATAGGCAGTCGCTCCATGTAAAATACTGGTATTCAGCTGCATCCGGTTAGACTGGAACCCGACCCCAAGATTATTTAGTAAACATACGATTATTTTTACAGGTAAACCCAATGTAATAAAAGTAATCCCCGGTGTCCCGGTGTTCTCGGTGGGATACCCGGGCCTGCGGACGGCGAGTAGTGGGTAGCTCGCCGTCCGATCAGCACCAGGACCGAAAGTCGACGGCGCGTAGTGTTCCACGCGCGCCTCAAAGAGTTGTCAGCAAAATATGACGGGGCGCGTCATGGCCGATGCCTGCCCAGGGGTTGTGGATAAATTCGAATTAAAGTTACCGCGCCCCTGGGCACTCAGGGCAGGGAAGGAACAGGGGTGGGATTTAGTCAGTAAGAGTCTGACACGTCCTCCAGCTCTACCCAGAGCGGGAGATGTCATTGGACGATTTCGGACCCCAAAAAAAAATAAGATGGTGGGATATTTTATGTGGGCTAAAAAGCTAGGCAGATTGATTGACTAAAGTATCTTATGACTGGATACAAACCCCCTAAGTATCAAGAACATAATAATATACAAGGCGATACAAACTTCAAATTAATGGCAGGTCCATTAGGCTATGTTCAGATAGCTAACGAGGTTTAACTGTACAATAGATTCGGCAAATGCTCGCAGAACTGCTGTTTCATCGTTATTATGACACTTTCGTAGGTGTAATTAGTGCGTGTTAAAACCGATAGTGAATGTATGCGTGGTAATTTATCTAAGGATGACCATGCTACAGGAATTTATTTATTTTATTTTAAAATAACACGGCCAAGGCCAATTATATAAGTTAAAAACAAATTCTGTAAATAACATGAATGAAATACAACTTCACCGCAGTCATACATTTATCTCACAATACTACAGACATGCAGACAAGATCTTCTTCCATTCTTTTTGAAGTGAAAACTTCTTTAGGCGCGTTGGGTATTTTTGAGATGGGAAAAACTATTGAACTCGCGCGTCATCGTCACTGATCGCCGGAGCACTCGTAGCGAATTGTTTTCATTTGAAGTGAAAATCGATACCGACACCGCTACGTGTCGTAGCACTTGCAGCGGATCGTGTAGCGGATTTTGTTCAATTTTTCACTTACTGTCGGTACTCCCGGAGTGCCATTTTTTTAAATTTTTTTTTTTACTGTTGATAGGCATGCGTTTGACTACTATCACACCTGATGGTAAGCGATGATGTGGTCGAAGATGGAGCACGCTTCACTCTTGACCTAAATACTCACAGGTTGTAGCTATCAGGAAACAGACTCCGGCAAGAAATTCCACTCCCTAGCAGTACGCACAATGAATGTGTACTATACAGGGTGTAAGACACATCACAAAGCCGTTAACTACACATATGTAGCTCTAACAAAAATGATTGGCACTGGGAAACAGCTTTTATTTTTAGGTACCTACAAGAAAAAAAAACTTTTTTTTTTGCGCGCAATGTAACGCGAACCCAGGCAAGTGGAGTTGGGTTGCGGATAAATTCTTAACTGATGTGCCGCGCCCCTGCGCACTCAGGCAAGGAAGGAACATTTCTTTCTTTCGAATAGGGGTGGGTTTTAGTCAGTAAAAGTCTAACACGCCCTCCCGCTCCAGCCAGAGCGGGAGAAGTCAAAGGATGATAACCCATCCCAAAAAAAAAAAGGCAAGTGGAGTTAAACCCCGCCCCTTCACTCTAAGCCACGTAGGTACTTGCCGGATACGTTTGATATTCATACTCATACCAAACAACACTACATAATATGTAATGTTGTTTGAAAAAAAAATAGTAGATAATAACACTTTTTTGTTTCTTTAAATTCAATTTCGTAAAAACTACAAAAAAAAAAATTGCGTCTTTGGCCTTCAATATCTCCAGAACCAGTAGATTCCCAGGTATGGTCTAGTGGAAAAAAATGATCCAAGTAATGGGTAGAATATGTGGCTTTCGGTTTCAGAAACTGTCTTTTTACACTCGATATATTTTCATCTGCAAACACGTCACAGTCAGGTTTAACATGCTAGTATCAACATATGCTAGTATCGGCTTCCAGTCCAGCCAGATGCAGCTAAATACCAGTATTTTTCATGGACCATCCTATCTGACCTCTACAGCCCTTACTGATAACAAGATACATCTTGGCAAGACAAATCATACAAAAAACATATTTTTGCAACAAATCGGAAGCTTTGTAAATAATTACGATATCAAAGCTGTATAGAAGTATCTACAGGGTGTAACGGAAAGGTGTGGTCATATTTTATGAACTACATCTGCCCATCGACATGAACAACTTTCTTCACGAAAACCTGAGGAAATTTAAAAAAAAAATTTTACCGTCCATGCAAATATTGATCAGCTGATGATAACTTTCTATGGAAAGTCAAATTTTTTTTGCGATTTTTCTTTATTTTTTCTTAGAGAAAGTTGTTCATTTCCATTAGCAGAACCGGTTAAAATATGACCACACCTTTCCGTTACACCTGTATATAAGCGGTATAAAACTCAAAGAATAACTTTAGTTTACTACTGCTACCTTCCGTAACTGAACTTTACACGAAAAATTTTCTGTAGTTTAAACAATAACTAAAAACACACTTAATTTTTTTTTTCGTGTTTTTTTTTTTCAGTAAACTCTTTCATTTGATACCCATATTATCATGGGAATGCATACAAAAAAACTAGTCGGCCATATTTGTGAGTCCGCCATATTGTATTTAGAATGACGTCACTTAGCTAACCATGCATTGTCATCCAAACTAAACATGTACGCCAAATTTCAGCCCAATTTAATAGTTAGAAAGAAAGAAAGAAAGAATAAAATTTATTCAGCAACCGTACACGAAACACGCACGGTAAAGAAAAAATAAGCCCTGCGCGCGTCAAATGTCAACATCTGTCAAGCCCCGTTGACAGTCGGCCATCGTGTAACTTCTGACTTTGTCAGGTTCCGGGTGCATAAACCTTGCCTCAGGTCTAAAGACCTTGGGTAAGTAATAGTAATAATAGCGGTTTAAAACAAACAAAGTGTGTGCCTCACGACTTCGCTAAAAAGGAGGGAAGGGAAGGAGCCCCCTCCTTCCCTTCACTCCTTTTTAGCGAGGGGAGGAGAGTAATTGGTAGTTACAAGTGAAGCTAATATAAAGGTATGATTACGAACTCGGCAGCACGCAGCAGTGCTGCTGCAGCACTACTGGTCCCCATATTTATTTATTTATCACATGGAAAACCAACAGCTTTACATAAATGCAATAAGTAAACTAGAATAAGAGACATTAAGCCAATTATAGGTTTTCACGGCTAGCTATACAGTAATACAACAAGAGATCCTATACACGACAAGATATCAAGAAAAGAAGAGTATCAATCGCCAAATCGGCACCGCCAAACATAAGAAATAAACTACAATAAAATTAATTTAAATAAGCTCGGAATGTAATCTCATACATTCCGAGCTCGGCAGCAATGCAGCGGCAGCGCTCCTTGCAGCAGTGCTGCCTGCCGCCGCGAAAGACCAGTAGTGACGCGCCCGCTGCAGCCTACATGAAGATGAATTTCTCTGATTCAGAAGAGGAAAAATTAATTAACTTGGTGACTTTATAATTATCCAACCCTTTATGATAGAAGTTAAACTAATTATCGTAATAATTTAAAATAACACAACAATTTAATTTAATACCACGAACAGCGCAGCACTGCTGCCTTGCTCGGAATCAGCGCGGCAGGCAGCACTGCTGCGCAACACTGCAGCGGCAGCATTGCTGCGATCTGCCGAGATCGGAATCATACCTTTGTGTGTTAAAAAAGACAACATAAAAACATCAAAACAATGTCCAAACACAGTATACGCGCTTCTTTATAGTGTCTTAAGTAATAAATGTTGGACTAATCCACTTTCCACAAAGTGATGGCCGACCCGCGGTCGATCCTCAGAAAAGCATGTAATAAATAGCAAAACAATCACCCTTCATGTACTTATGTTTAGTAGTCCCAAAGGACACCAGCTCGTAACATTGCACGATTTTTTACAAGAGATTTAAATATATTAAAAGTTCTGCATGCAATATTCAGAGTGAATATTTCAAATGAGGATGAAAGGTCAAATCAGATTGAAGAAATAAGGTAAAAAACCGGCAAAGTGCGAGTCGGACTCTGCGCATCATCGATTATCTTCAAGTAGCGACTTACAAGTTGTAGGTCGTGAGTTCAAACCCAGGCAGAAGCTTTACTTTGTCTAAGTTATTTCATCACCACTGCTCGCAAAACGGTGAAGAAAAACATCGTGAGGAAACCGGCATGTCCTATAGTCAAAAATTCGAAGACATGTGACATCCACCAATCCGCATTGGGCTCGCGTGGTGGATTACGGCCCACACCCTCTCATCTTACAGAAAGGAGGCCTGTGCCCCAGCAGTGGGGACATTAAAAGGCTGATGATGTAGATGATAGTGGTCAAACGCGAGCATATATATAATTGACGGCTCGGATGGCGCAGTGGTTGAGCGTTCGGCTGTTGCGCTGCGTGTCGCGGGTTCGATCCCCGCACGGAACAAATATTTGTATGGCCTACAGATAGTTGTTCCGGGTCTGGGTGTCTTGTGTATGTGAGTTTACATGTGTGTGAACGCACCCACGATACAGGAATAATTCCTAGTGTGGGGCAACGTTTAATTAAAAAAAAAAAATAACAATTAACATATCATTGATAAAAAAAAAATATTACCCTGCATATCAACATGTTCATAGTTTCTAATACACCTAGCCACAGTATTGTATTTATTTTAGGACCACAGACAAACACTTCAGTTTTATCGACATTCTTACCAGCTATTATTAACACATGCCGATTTCTATGCTCACTGGTGTTCATATCGTTCAGACGAATAATAAGAACAAATTCGGATACTTTTTCTGCATGGATAGTTTCATCTTATTTATTTGCTGAACCGTCGTATGATAGTAGCGATTTTGCAGTAGAAAAGCAATGATATACGTATATTTAAAATGAGGCAGATATGTTTCTAGCGCGCGCATTGTGAGGACTCGTAAATGCCCTTATTGGTTTGTTTTCTCTCTATTCAAGAAAATCATAATCTATGCCTCGACTAAACATTTAAAGCGCAATCGTTAAATCGATAGCTATCTCTTTCACTTACGAGCTTATCCTATCTTTTGTACTATTCATTAGTGCAACTTGTCAACATGTGTGCTCTATATCGGTATAATAATAATAATAATAATAATGGTGGTGGTGGTGGTGGTGTAATGGTGGTGGTGGTGGTGTGATGGTAATGGTATGTACCTATATCGGGTATAAAAACACAGTTTCCGAAGGCTAAAGCCTATTCTACCCATTATTTGGATCACTTTTTTCCACTAGACCATACCTGGGAATACACTGGTTCTGGAGATATTGAAGATCAAAGTCGCATTTTTTTTTTAACTTTTTTACGAAAATTAATTCCAAGTGTTATTTTATTACTAAACTTTTTCCAAACAAACATTACCTGGATTTTCGATTTTTCTTAACAAATTACGCATTTTAAGTTACAAAAACACAATGAATATCAAACGCATCCGACAAGTACCTACGTGGCTTAGAGCGAAGGGGCGGGTCTTAACTCCACATGCCTGGGTTCACGTTACATTGCGCGCAATAAAAAATAGCTTTTTTTTCATACCTAAAAATAAAAGTCGTTTCCCAGCAATCACATTTAGCGCAAAGCTACTTTGTTAGATGTACCTACAGTATGCGTAGTTGACGACTTTGTGATGTGTCTTTATACACCCAGTATATATACCAGTGCGACCAGATTTTAAGAGTCGGTAACTATGAACGTAACATATCTTGTAGTATTTTTCTACAAAATTTAATCAAAAACCAGTTAGTAGTTCAGCAGTGTAAACGTAGGTAGCTTTATTCTTGTTTACGGGGCGCTTCCATTTGAGTATCGGACACAACTGATGTAGGTATTGTTGATTTACTATGAGTATCTACAGTTCTGTCTAACTCAATCAATCTGCTAAGCCTTTTCCCAACTATCTTGGAGTCGGCTTCCGGTCTAACCGTCATCATCAGCCTTTGAATGTCCCCACTGCTGGGGCACAAGCCTCCTCTCTGTGAGAGGGTGTGGGCGGTAATCCACCACGCGGGCCCAATGCGGATGGGTGGATGTCACATGTCTTCGAATTTTTGGTTCCAGGACAGGACATGCCGGTTTCTTCACGATGTTTTCCTTCACTGTTTTGAGAGCAGTAGCGATGAAATAATTTACACAAAGTAATGCGCCTGCCTGGGTTTGAACTCACGATCTACAACTTGTAAGTCGCAGCCAATACCACTGGGCCACCACTGCTCGCCCACCACTGCTCAGTATAACCGGATGCAGCTGAATACCAGTATTTTACAGGGAGCGACTGCCTATCTGACCTCCACAACCCAGTTACTGGGTAATACGATACCCCTCGGTAAGACTGGTTGTCAGACTTTCGGGCTTCTGACGACCCGTAACGACTGTCAAAGATCCAAGATTGACAGCCGGGACCAACGGCTTAACGTGCTTTCCGTGGCACGGAGGAGCCTCGGTATGTAAAAATGGTCACCCATCCATGAAAAAACCCCGGCAAGCGTAGCTTAACCTGATGGATCGACCCGTGCGGCTGTTATTACTTTAGCCACGAGCTGTCTAACTCTTCGGTTGAAATCAGGCGTATATAACATACGCCTGATTTAAACCGAAGAGTTTGAAATTATATTTTTCTATTTATCAGTAGTCTTCTTTTAGCTCTACCTACATTTAGGCTTGTTTGAGAATTTTAGGACTGAAGGTAGGTTACTGAAATGCGAAAGTTTGGATGGATAGATAGATAGATAGATGGTGAATGGTGGTCGTAGTGGGGGTGGTGGTGGATGGTGGTGACAGTGGTGGTTGTGGTGTGGTGATGGTGGTTTTGATAATAATTTGTTACCCTACTCACTCATGCCAGAACAGCTGAATGGATCTGAATGAGATAGATTAAAGTCTGGAATAGCACACAGGCTATAATTTACAGTGGAGAAGTACTAATTCGTGTCGGATTGTCGTCCCATCTGACTATGAGAGTGAAGGAACAGAGTGCACCTCATCATCACCTTCCTGCCCTTATCCCATGTTACTTGGGGTCGGCGCAACACGTTCTTTTCTTCAATTCAGTCCTGTCAGCCGTCACGCTATCACTAACTTCCTTTTCTTTTATGTCACTCCTCACACAATACTTGGCTAACCTCTGTTGAGATTGGCCACCATGATGAAAATTCGTTCGGGAGGATGATTTATCTTACTAATTCCACGCAACCTCAGTATAAATATGGACAGTAGGGAAACTACGTACAAACGTTCGAAACGGCACACTCACACAGACGCGCGCATCTACGCTAGCCCTAAGCGATAGTCGCGGTGCGCGCAGTTGCGGCTGCCGTGTCGAGACGAGTGGTCGTGTTATCTCCTGAGCCACGGACCGTTTTAAAATGCCACGAGCGTATTGCGCAGTGTACTGTTGTATGAACTCGGCTTCTTTAAATCCGGGGCTTTCGTGTTTTAAACTCCCTGCTGATCTTGAAAGGTACCTAATAATGATTTAATTATGAAAAATAAAGACGTTTTTTAAAATGGTTAATGTTTTTTTCATTTACATCACACGCATTTTCAGGTTGAAACGCGGTAAGGTGCGCTGCCGCAGGGTTAACTAGCTATCGGCCGAGCGCCGCGCATTTTGACTTCACTTTAACACCCTCGAAAACCATGAAAATTTTTGCGTGACGTGAAAAAAAAAGGGTACGGGCCTTTGTGGGATATCTTAGGGTTGGACCTCATCTGGCAGCACGGAATCGCCTTTTTCCGTCGCCTTTTCTCTTTCTGTCGCTTAGAACTCCCATTTGCTAGAGCGAGACAGAAAGCATAATGCGATAGCACGCGGCGGAATCCTCGAGGCGATCGGCATCACGGACAAAATGCAATGGTCGGCAGGGAGACTCCGGAACGCTGAAGCGCGCGATAGCATGCTAACGCATCCTTCCACCGCCGATCACTTGCTATCGCATGCTGTCTCACTCTATCGTACAATGGCGCACGCGGCCGCTCGTCAGCTCAGTGCAGCCTGTCCATTCATTCCGTACGTATGGAAATAACAATGACTGACGAAAATTTGATAGTTTTAGGATGAACCCAGTATCTCCGTTTTATTTTGCGAATGCGTTTCTTTTTATTATTTTGATTTTGCATTTCTTGCAAAATACACGCTAGAATCACTGCTCTCTCTTCCGTGGTCCTATCCATCTCGCGCTTGAAACTAAACTGATCATGAAAGAACGCGGCAGTATGCCACCCATGCTGCAGCATGCTGACGCGTGCGATCGCCTTTTTTGTCTGCGGAATGCGACAGCGCGCGTTCGCATGCGGCAGCATACTGCAGCACGTGGTAGCACAGGCGGAACAAATGCGATTCCGTGCTGCCAGATGAGGTCCAACCCTTAATGTTTTTCAAATTGCGCGGCAACTTAAACTTTAAAAAAAAAAAAAAAAAAAACAAATTGGCTTAGTTTCCATATTGTCCATATTTATACTGTGACGCAACCGAAGCGGCTGGCAGAACCTAGAACTGAAATACAGCCACGTGATAGGGATACCCCAGGGTAATATTGCTCATAACCATATACAGCCACAAACAAATATAATTAATAGTTACCGAAATTCCAGCGTTACAAATTCATAACCCTTCCGAAATACTTCAGTTCACTTGTAATAATATAACCCTAAACTTTTTGACAGTCAGGCACGATACGGTCTGATCTCGTCTGAATAAATGATCCCAAGTATTTATGTATCTACTGGGCGGTTTCTGAGAAAGATGGCTCGAAATAATTATCCCTTTGTGAACGGAAAATTTATTGATCATTTTGTGTGAGAGACCCTTTAATAAAATCTTGGGAAAACAATTTAAGTGTTATTGATACGTTTACTTATATAAAACTTTTTACTAGTAGTCACCGACTAGTTGGGGAGCCGATCATTTGACCACCGACTAGTTGTCTAGTCGGCTAAGTTCATAGTCGGCCTGTCTCGACTTTTTACTTTAAACTGATATTTATTTATTTACACTTCATGCGACAAATGTAAAAATGCGTACTTAATGCCTCAGGCATTCTCTACCAGTCAACCAAGGGTGGTGGAGAAATATGGCAGATGCATAAAAAAAACACAAAGTAGTAGTAAGTAGAAATAATAAAAAACGGGCACGAGTATATTTATATTGATAATAAACATACATATATTTAATATAATAACTTAATAATAAAAATAATACATGGTGGTGGGTGGTGGTGGTTTTTCTTAGTCTCATGGAGTTTGTAACCCCATGAGACAAAACAAAAAGCAAGAGTTTCTCCAAAGTGATAGCTGTGATCGAGTGTGGAAAGTGATACAGCCGCTAACCACTCACTAAAGAAGAAAATCACACACATTATATATTGTTTACCATAAGCATAAACACCCCATTCTCAAATAGAACCACAGATACTTACGAACACCGTTTACTCAAACGACAACACCCTTATCAAGTAGGATATCATCTCAAGATCACCGTACTTACTCAAAATATAACCGATGTAGGGTAACTAAGAAAATCCACACACTGTTTATCATAAGTATATGCAAGCAATCACACATACAAATAAAAGGAACTGAGTTTATTTGTTGGTATCAGTATTTTATAAACTGCAAAATAAATGGAATAGCGAGAGAGCAATCTTGAATTGGTATCTTATTAAGGCACAGTTATACGACTTCTAATGATTTTAATTAAAACGACTAGTATAATTTCTTTAATAAAAAAAAATGTTACTCTAGAGTCTACATCAAATTATGAAGGAAATTGTCTAGAGTCTAGACAATTTCCTTCGTAATTTGATATGTGAATATTTGAAATTATATTTTGATAACATAGTGTAATTAATTTGTAAAGTTATGTCTAACGCGGATAAAAAATTGAGAATCACGCAAAAACTATTAAGCACACTTTAATGAAACCTTCACCATTTTAAAGATCATGAAATTATTTATAGTTTAGTATACGTGTTTTAGTATAATATCTGTTATTTTATGTATAATAAATTAATGATGCGTCTTATTTCGCACAGCGCTCCTTGATGGGCGAGTCCTATTACTGGGTGGACATACGACGCGTTACGTGAGCTTGCGCAATTACTCAAGGTCGTTGGCACAGCCCTCTCCACTGCCCTTTGGGTGACTTTAAGGCGCTTTAACCTGCCAATAACCTTAAGTGGTTAGCTTGCGTGTTCTCTGTTGAACTCACGTAATGCGTCGTACGTCCACCCAGTAATAGGACTCGCCCATCAAGGAGCCCGGTCCGAAATACGACGCATTATTAATTTATTATACATAAAAAATCAGGTATTATACTAAAACACGTATACTAAAATATAAATAATTAAATGATTTTTAAAATGGTGAAGGTTTCATAAAAATAACCTTTATAGTTTTTGCGTGATTCTCAATGTTTTATCCGCGTTAGACGTAACTTTACAAATTACTTTTATTGCAATGTTATAAAAATTTAATTTCATTTATTCACTTAAATTACGAAAGAAATTGTCTAGGGTAACATATATTTTTTTTAAAGAAATAAAACCAGTCGTTTAGACGTGATGTTCAATTAAAAAATATTAGAAGTCGTATAACTGCGCCTTAAGCGTTCTGATGAGGCCCATTGTGAGCGACGCCTTGATCAAGTATCAAGAAATACCAAAACCGTTGCCATAAACACTACTATTTCTATTTCAAAATAAGATTCTGCCACTATTTACCAGTCCCGAGGAACGTCCCATCAAACGTACATACAAGACTTTTCCATTACGGGTGGAGAGAGTCAAGTCAGTTTGCGATTAAGTGCAAATGAATGTTGCCAGGCGAAACGGTATTAGACGATTTTGTTTAAATGTTTATTTTTGAAAAGTTTGCAGGGTAATATGGACCTTATGGTCTTATAAGTGTTACGTACTGGCTTTTACATGTTTTGCTCTCGTGGCCCTCGGGGACCGTGCATTTTCTGGGAATGTCAGTAGGTCATGACACTTAGCTATAGTGTATCTTTATATCCATGTAATAATGGTCGTAATCGGATCAGAACTAATCATTTTACGTCGTTTTTTATAACACTAGAAACTGCCAGCGGTTTATCCCGTGTTAAAATTGAAAATCATCCCAAAGTAACATGCTCCTGAGATAAAAAGTATCCTATGTGCTATATTTCACCCACATTCGATCAGCTGTTCTGGCGTGGTTGAGCAACAAATATCCATCCAAACTGTCGCACTAGCTTCTGCCAGCGGCTACGCCCGCGTGAGATTTAAATTATAGTCTATATTACTGTATAGCTTTTGATGAAACTTTACAGTAATATAGCTATATCTACAAATTATAAGACAAAGTCCCTCGCAGCGTCTGTTCGCTATAAACTCCAAAACAACTGAAAGGATTTTCATGCGCATATCATCAATAGACAGAGTGATTCATGAGGAACGTATAGGTGTATAATTTTACCCATACGAAGCTGGGGTGGGTCGCTAGTCTGTATTAATATTATAAAGAGGTAAAGTTCGTGAGTTTGTGTGGTTGTAGGTGGTAATCTCTTGGATCTACTGAACAGATTTTGAAAATTCTTTTATAAATAGAAAGGCACGTTATTTGTGAGTGCCATAGGCTAAGAATTTTTGATATCCACGCGGACGAAGTCGCGGGCGAAGTGCTAGTTTAATATAAGTAGGGGTTTTTTTTTTTTTTGGGGGGGTGGGAAATCATCCTATGACTTCTTCCGCTCTAGGGTGGAGCGGAAGGGTGTGTCAGACTCTTACTGACTAAAACCCACCCCTGTTCCTCCCTGCCTCGAGTGCCCGGGGGCGAGGTAACTCTTTCGAATTTATCCTCCACCCCCGGGCAGGCATCGGCCGTGGCAGGCCCCTTCCCTTGGCTGACAACTCTTTGAGGCGCGCGTGGAACACTACGCGCCGTCGACTCTCGGGCCTGGTGCTGATCGGACGGCGAGTTACCCACTACTCGCCGTCCGCAGGCCCGGGTATATAAGTAGGGGTTGAACGACATTGTAGGATATAATAGTAGGATAGGAAGTAGGATTACTTTGGATTTACTTTATTATATCAGAACAACCGAAGAACTTCCCATTGCTTGAATAAAACTTATTTATTTATGGCACCGCTGACTGAAAAGTTGTGTGGAAATCGGTTGTCGTGGTATGGGCATGTGATGCGGAGGAATGAAGAAAATGTCGTGAGGAAAGTCTTGTGTATGGATGTGGATGGCTATAAGAGTAGGGGAAGGCCAAAGAAACGATGGTTGGACTGTGTGAAAGAGGATATAGGAAGAGGAGTATGGAAGATAAAGACTTGTTGCGCCGACCCCAAATAAATTGGGATAAGGGCAGGAGAATTATGATGATATACTTTATTGTACACCAAGTAAATACACACATTAAGTAAAACTTAAACCAAAAAACATACAATTGACGGCCTTATCGCATTCCGCGATCTCTTCCAGGCAACCAGCAAAACTTTTACGCGCAAAGTTAGTTATGGTAGTAACATATTACGCGAAACTATACTTTATTTTATGTACTACGACTATCTTATGTCCGTTTCATCTAAGGATTCATTCAAGTCGTAATAACGATATACTTAAATAAATCAATGCTTTGACTCCAAAAGAAACACTTGAACTCGTTAAAACTTACAACTAACTATTCAACTTCGGCATTTATAGCTACACAAACATCCCTTCCTGCAGTCCCAATCCCCATCTACCCAAACAAAATCAAATAACCTTACCCACATCGGGAACCTTCGGCATTCTCCGCCAAACATCGGGAATCCATTGAGACAATATCCATCGTATTTGGCAGAACAGCAATCACAAGCCAAAGGTATCTGAGGGATTGTCCAGGCATTGTTCAATAATGACTTTCTGTGCAATTTCGCATACCAAATGAACGGTCGGTCTAAGAAGACTAGTGCTGCGACATCGTCGATATTAAAATTATCGATTTATTTATTCTACTATCTTTAGTTTGATTTTGTAAAGTTTGAATTGCGTTTCAGAGTAGTTTCGGAAGTAATATCTTGTGCTTAGTTGCTTTAAGATGCGGTGGCTTTATGGGAAGAAGGACGAGCTAGCTTCAAACTTTCCTCAATGAAGGAAATTATTAACACTGCAAGTTTGTGGATTCGTTGCCGAAATAAGGTTCTAGGCAAACTGATCGGTGTCATCCATTTAACGTCAGTATAAACAGATATTATAACTGTTTTTTTTTTAAATAATAATAATAAATTTATTTGCAAAAGTACACAATTACAGGTGACACTTAATTAGAGTACAGTAGACGAGGGTACAGAATACATGATCAATGACCCCCATGCTAGGAGAACCTGTGTTACGGGGTCATCCATCCTATTATTTCACTGACAAAATTTAAATAAATTAATAAGTAATGTGGACTTTAAGAAACAAACAAAAATAAACTAGACTAGTACAATTTTGGGATTGAGAGGGGGAAAGCAAAAAACTAAATTGGAATTAAGGAGCAAGGGAATATTTTTTTGTGTCGAGTGTGTTGTATGTATGAATGAATGTGAGTGTGCCTTGAGTTGCGTGTGCGTTATGGTTTAAGAATTTCTTCCGTATCGTCGTAGTTAAGGATAAGGAGAAATTCTTTTACCTTCGACACTGTGTGGACTATTTGATATATGGAGGAGCTCGTAGCTAAAGTAATAACGGGTCGATCCATCAGGTTAAGCTACGATTGCCGAGGTTGGTCCATCTTTACATACCGAGACTCTTTCGTGACTCGGAAAGCACGTTAAGCCGTTGGTCCCGGCTGTCAATCGTGGATCTTTGACAGTCGTCAGAAGCCCAAAAGTCTGACAACCAGTCTTACCAAGGGGTATCGTATTACCCAGTAACTGGGTTGTGGAGGTCAGATAGGCAGTCACTCCATGTAAAATACTGGTATTCAGCTGCATTCGGTTAGACTGGAAGCCGACTCCAAGATAGTTGGGAAAAGGCTAGGCAGATGATGATGGACATGGATATTACCGTTGAAAGGCAGTCCACATTATCTGATCGCATAGAAAACGGTAATGTCCACAACTAAAATATGAAATATTCCATTGCTATTCAGGATTTCTGATATAATACCGACACTCTACAGTGATCCTGTAAAGGATATCATAGATTGTTTGCTACTCACCACATAACACACGTACCAGATAACTAATGACGTTTGATATCCAATTTCTCAATAATATCTATCGCAATAGTGCTATTATGCTAATATCTCACGTATTCGGATGAAATTCAACAGTATTGCAGTCACTAATTCCAGTAATCAATCAAATGGAATGCATGATAAGAATGGGTGTGGCCACTAATCACACTGTAGTCAATAGATAACAGTTGGAGTATTACGCTAATTATAGGAAATTAATCTTCCATATGAATGGACTAGCTTCCGCCAGCGGCTTCGTCTGCAATTAGTACTTCACCCATTCTAAATTATACCTATGTGCTATTTCAAACCATAGTCTATCTCTGTACCACATCCAGATCCGTCGAGCCGTTCTGACGTGATTGAGTAACAAACGTAAGCAAACACACATCGTCTATGAAGTATTCAAAAAGCATCAAATAAAAGTAAATGTTTAAGTATGTTGGGTGCATTAATCATCGGCTCGAAAAGAAGAAGATAATGTTAAGTCATCAAGTACTTATAAAACAGTAATAAGAGACTTCTTTAGAAACAGGCATCACCTTCATACATATTTTTAACCGACTTCCAAATGGAGTCTCAATTCGTCTCAGTTTTTTTTTTTGTATATTTGGTACGCGATTTCTCTGCCACTTGTGAATAGATTTTGATGATACTTTTTTTGTTTGCTAGGAGCTTCAGAGCTGGTCCCATAAAAATTTTATCGAAATTGATTGAGCACTTTAAAAAAAAATCAACATTATCAAAATATATGTACTTATACACAGATGACGTTCTGGTTGTCTCCAATTATTTTCAAACTCCATGTTATTGGGGTCATCCATTCGAGCATAACTTTATTATTTAGTTTTAGTTCTGGGTACCTACAGCAACTAAAAAATGAAAAATAAAAAACGTTTTTACGAAAAATACAACCGATTTCTAAAAATTGCAAAATAACTTTAATTTCAGAAGTTGGTGTCAAATAACGAAGAAACAAAATACAAACACCGACTTCCGAAACTAAAGTTATTTTGCAATTTTTAGAAGTCGGTTGTATTTTTTGTAAAAAAGTTGTTTTTCTGTTTCTTTATTCTTGTCTGTGTATAACATGAATTGTTAAATAAAAAAAAATATATATTAATGGCTATCCATTATTGTATCGACATTTGTTTTGTTATTTATCATTATCTAACAATAATAAAAAATATTTATCGATAAATCTTGCACATCACTGTCTCACAAAGCAAATAACAGGGGAGATGAGGGACATACTCCGAACTTTTTCGTTCAAGGAAACGATTCGAGGCTTGACTTCATCTTTCTCATTCTTCTCGGGGAGATCACTTGTCAAAGTTGCCAATCCAATGTTTTTCTGGAGTGTTTTTATTTAAAACTGGGGCTTCACAAGCTTGCAAACTGCGGTTGTACGGGTACCTAGGGCAAAGTTCTATTTAACATTAATTGTAGTTCTGAAAACTACTTTTATGAACCTAAGCAGTACCTACCTATACACACCTTTCGGTGTGGGATCGCTCAGCGCAATTTTATTGTGTCTAGTACTACCATTATTTTTAGGGTTCCGTACCCGAAGGGTCCAAACGAAGCCCTATTGCTGTGACACACGTGTCTGTCGTCTGTCACACAGGTTTTACAGCCAAACGGTTGGAGCAACAGTATCTTGCTGACCCAAACCCATACAAATGGTCAAAAATACATTTGGTACTGAACCTTAAATGTACGAAGTCCGACACACACTTGGCCGCTTTTATTTTTCTTTTTTTTTGTCGCTGTTGTGTAGTGTCTGTGTCGAATTAATATTTTCTATTTTTAACCGACTTTCGAAAAAGGAGGAGGTTCTTTTATTCAATAGAATTGCAGTATTCTGAGATAACACAGAGAGATGGGATGTTATGTTATAGACTTTATACTTACTGGGCTAGAAAGTGCAAAATAACTTTTTCGGAAGACAGTTTTTCTGGTTTTTTGACACCGACTTCCGAAATTAAAGTTATTTTGCACTTTTTTTGGAAGTCGGTTCCATTTTTTTTTGTAAAAAAGTTTTATATTTTTCACCGTTTAGTTGTGGTTCCCCATTAAATTGTGTTAGCACCATACGCCATACGATCACAGCAATCGCAGTTGATTTGCTGTCATTCTTTGAAGAGTTCCGTTGCTTGTCTCCGAAATCTGTCTTATGTAGTGTCCGTGTCCAATTAATGTTTTCTATTCTATTCTATAATTTTGAGATAACGCAGAGAGATGGGTTGTTATAGACAATAAAATATAATACTTACTGGACTAGAGAGCAGCCATTTTCGTTGAAAGACAACATATTTTGATATTTATAAAACTTAACGGGCTCAAACTCAAAGTATTTATTTCATTTAAGCCATTTACGTTGTAATGTTGTTATAAATGATATTATAGTTTAAAAAAACATAAACACGCTTAGAGGGACGATATTTTATTTTCCGTATTCTTCTCAACAACATTTGATACCCATACCATGGGAATGCATAAAACCGGTCAAGAGCGAGTCGGAATCGCGCGCAAAGGGTTCCGAACAAATCATATTTTTTTCAGGTTTTTTTTAAACTGCCTCCACCTTATAGGTTTTCCTGTAATCTATAAGTAACGAACTACTTTCTGTATTCTTTTTTCAAAATTTTAGGCCCAGTGGTTTCGGAGCTAAGGGAGGGGGTCATTCATCTTCTATTTTCTTAAATAACTTCAAAATCATATATTTTAAAATTACGAAAACAAATATTCGAGACCCTCACAATGTGACCCTTTCATTTGATATATAGCACGACACAGTTTGAAAAACTTTGATTTTTTATTTTCCGATTTTCACCCCAAAAGTGACCCCCATATTCCAAATTTATTTATTTAGGGTACACGTCCGTGTTTGGGTCACAGATATTCATGTGTGTAGCAAATTTTAACTGTATCAATCTAGCAGATTCGGAGCAAATTGGCTGTGACAGACAGACAGACAGACACACGAGTGATCCTATAAGGGTTCCGTTTTTTCATTCGGCTTTCGGAACCCTGAAAATAACTAGTCCGCCATATTGGATTTAGAATAACGTCACTTAGCTAACCATGCATTGTCATCCAAACTAAATATGTATGAAAAATATCAGCTCAAGATTATTTTATTTAATTACAGGTGATAAAACCGTGTTAAAAAAATTGCCGAGTAAACACGAATGACACCTGAAAACCCACGAATGACACCCGAAAACCCACGAATGACACCCGAAAACCAACAAATGACACCCGAAAACCAATGAATGACACCCGAAAACCAACGAATGACACCGAAGCGAAATATCGGCCAGTTGTCAATATCCACAGCTTGTTTTATAGCATGTTTCCATTCGCGCCGCAGTTTCGCGGCATATGTTACATCATAAACAGCTACGAAATGTTTCTTTCATATCGAGTCTGTTATGTTAGAAAAAAGTGTATAATTTTGTTGTAACTCTAGGTAGCTTGAGGATTCTTTTTATTAAACAAAGAAAGAAAGAAAGAAAAAAGAAAATAAATTTATTTGACTCAGGTTAAGGCACACAATCATCATCATCATCATCATCATTTCAGCCGAAAGACGTCCACTGCTGGACATAGGCCTCCTCCAAGTGTCGCCACAATGATCGGTCCTGTGCGTCTCGCATTCATCGGCTACCCGCGACCCTCACCAGGTCATCGGTCCACCTTGTGGGAGGCCTTCCAACGCTGCGTCTTCCAGTAGGCGTTCGCCATTCCAGAACTTTTCAGCCCCATAGACCATCTGTTGTAGCAATCTGCCCTGCCCACTGCCACTTCAGTTTGGCGATTCTTCGGGTTATATCAGTAACCTTAGTTCTCTTGCGGATATCATCATTTCTGATTCCATCACGCAACAAGGAAACTCCGAGCATTGCCCTCTCCATTGCCCTTTGGGTGACTGTAAGCCTTCTGATGAGGCCCATTGTGAGCGACCACGTTTCGGTTCAGGCACACAATATTCACAAAAAACACTAACCAGAAATAACCTAAAATACTATGATATGCCTCACGGCTGTCCAAACAGGCCCAGTTCAGCATAAATGCCAGACAAGGCTGGTTTTTAACTGGACCCTATGTTGCGAGGACGAAGAAGAACAGAAGAAACAGTAGCTGTTGTTCCCGGAAAAAATGAAGAAATACTTTGAAAAACCTTGGATATCTTAAAAAGGACGAAAATAAGGTCAGGAAGGGTGTGCGCACTGATCACCACGCGATGATCACTAAGATCAGTGCGTCACTGATCATAGTGATCATCGCGTGGTGGTGACCAACCGGGCTAAACGGGCTAAATTCAGCAGTAGATGACCTCTGCACGATTTAATGCACTCTGTATTATTAACAATAGGTAAACTAATAATAACCCCCCACCACCGTATATCTACCTTGACGTCGTGGTGGGGTTTGCGTGCCCCAATAAACCCTAGGTCTGTGTCGGCAGACTTAATTTTGCCGCAACATGCCTAGGGTTTGGGGCCAGACTAAGAGAGATAATCCGCCGGGAAGTTTTGTGGCAAACTGTTGGGCAGTAGCGACCCCACGGACCCGATCTCCCGGGAGAATTTTTGTTCCTTATCCCCGGCTTGCCTTTATTGGCCGGCCGTAGTGAACACTGAGGAGGAACAGAGTTCCCACCTCTCTCTTGCCTTTATTGGCTGGATTGAATGGAGATTCGCAACACCAATAGTGCCCGGGATAAGGATTTATAATACAATAAGGTGCTGGTAGGGATCTTGACCGTACTTCTGGGATTTTCCGGATAGCCGTGGTATACCTCTCCACTCCTTAAGCACCTCAGGGTATGTTGTCTCCTTGTTGCTACGTCACACTACGTACTAGCGACCGTTTTGGGGGCCCATTTCTTAAGTGTGCAAGTCACCCCCTGCCTTTTGTATCGATGTATATATAGTAACATTGTTTAGGCAGGGGTCATAGTCTTTACATAGTTCTTGGTAACTAGTCCACTTTAGCTACCCAAAACTATAACCCGATCTTTGATTTTTTTATCTTGCAAAAGTTTCACACCAACCGGGGGCTGTTCTTGGGAGCACTTGCATAGCGCGTACCGGGATAATCGTCGGTTGGTGCCTCATTTCATAAAAAGCGTCCAAAGAGGCCTCCACGAGTTGGCTTCGGCTCCTCGTACGACTTCCAAACGACCGGGAGCTCAGGGTCTCGAGAAATATAAACAAAAAATAATAATAGGTAATAATCCTCCCGAATTTCAATCACGGTAGCCTATATCAACGAATATTAGCCAGGTACCTACGCAGGAGATAATTATTATAGTGCACAATCACAGCTGCACTCTCTGTTCCTTCACTATCATAGTCCGATGGGACGGCAATTCCACCAGGGAGAGACCAGGCGTAAGACCAACGGCTTTACGTGCATTCCGAGGCAGGGCGGGGCCACACTAAAAACTTCCAGGCACCGGGCTCCGTCATTGTAATTTCTAATGAAAAACCCAATAGTACTTTTTGCTCGGACTGGGAATAGAACCCAGAACCTGACGCTTCCACGGCGTCCTCATCTCCCGCCTGATGCAGGTCCTCACCAGACACGGTTGTTTCGGGAGGTTCCTGTGTCGGATAAGGCGGGAAACGCCCGGGTGTCATCATTGCACGGATCGCCCAGAGGACACGGTGGAGCATACGGTGGAGGCATGTCCCGCTTGGACGGAGCACCGCCGTGTCCTCGTGGATGCGATAGGCGGCAAGGAACTCTCGCGCCTGGCCCTGATCCAGGCCATGGTACGGAACGAGAGGGAATGGGAAGGAGTCTCCTCCTTCTGCGAAGTAGCCCTCACGCCCCTAACCGCAGCCGCCGCAGGAGACGCCCTGGGCGTCGGAGGTCGTAGGACGATCTCCGGCCACTGTGGACGGCGAGTAACGGGTAGCTCGCCGTCCGATCAGCACCAGGCCCGAGAGTCGACTGCTGAGAAGCAGCGAGTCAGTCCTGTGTATTAATAGGTATACAGCCCCAAATAATCAGCTTAAAATAGCAATCAACAAATATTATCTGAACCAGCTAAGATGTAGTACAATGGTGCCGATTCTGTTGTGCACAAACTTAACTTAATTTAGGATATTGCTGCCTTTCTCTCTCTAATAAAACAAGAAAGAGACGGACGTAAATTAGAACCGTCAAATTTAGTTGAACTAATATTTCCATACAAATTAAGGGTACACGTAAAAATATGTCGACTAAAAACACGGTAAAGCGCAAAGCGTAAACTAGTTTGACATCTCAAAGTTTAGTTCATAGCTATAGCCGTCCTTTTCTAGCACTGCCTTTTAGTAAAAGATAGCGATTCTCTAATTTTAGTTTTGTTAATGAACAAGAGAATCGGCACCATTATCTTATTTTCGCCCAATCTATTAATAGACGCGTTCCCAAAAGATAATACCACATAGGTAGAGTTTACCTCTAAACTAGGCCAAGCGAAAATGACCCTTTAAGCAAGGAAGCTTTGATAATGGCCCCTTGAATTTCCTGTATCGTGAGGTTACACACACACAGTACAAACATCTGGTATTGAAACAGATATCTGAGCAAAGCTAATATTTGAGTTAGTGTGGGAATCGAAAGCATAAACGGGATGTGGTAAATGGTAATTGTTTTGGCGTTTTCCCCTTAAAAACATGTTCTGACCGACTGTTTCGTTGGCCTTGTTGTCGCAAGCCTCTGTTAAACATGAGAGCTTGAGGCAAAATGTAATGAGTATATGCATATTCCCATCAGGCAATAGAACATAGCACTATCAGCCTTTATAATGCTCCCAAAGCTGGAACTCAGGTCTCCACTGGGAGAGGGAATGGGTTTCAAGACGCAGTCGACTTCTAATGATTTTTAATTGAACATCACGTCTATAAACGACTAGTCTTATTTCTTTGGCAAACATTTAAGTTACTCTAGACAATTTCCTTTGTAAATTGATATGTGAATATTTGAAATTATATTTTTAAAACATAGTGTAATTAATTTGTAAATTTATGCCTAACGCGGATAAAAAATTAAGAATCACGCCAAAAACTATCGTATTTCATGAAATCTTCACCATTGTAAAGATCATTTAATTATTTATATTTTAGTATAAGTACGTGTTTTAGTACAATACCTGTTGTTTTATGTATAATATTTTTTTTTTTTTTTTTTTTTTAAGCGTTGCCCCACACTAGGAATTACTCCTGTATCGTGGGTGCGTTCACAAACATGAATACTCACATACACAAGACACCCAGACCCGGAACAACTATCTGTAGGTCATACAAATATTTGTTCCGTGCGGGGATCGAACCCGCGACACGCAGCGCAGCAGCCGAACGCTCAACCACTGCGCCAACCGTGTCGTCTAAATTAATTAATAATGCGTCTAATTTCGGTCATCGCGTCTTGATAGGCGAGTCCTACTACCGGGTAGACGTACAACGCGTTACGTGAGCTCAGCACAGAACACGAAAGCTAACCACTCAAGGTCGTTGGCAGTTAATAGCGCCTTAATCCACCACGCGGGGCCCGTGCGGGTTGGTGGATGTCACATGTCTTCGTATTTTTGGTTCTAGGACATACCGGTTTCCTCACGATGCTTTCTTTTACCATTTTGAGAGCAGTGGTGATGAAATACCTAAATTAAGTTTTATAAATTAATTCTTTCAAACACGGGGTGTGTTTGAAAGAATTAATTTATAAAACTTGTAGGGTCGAAAGGTGTATTTGAAAGAATCACCGCAGCCCCTGGCTCCGGCAACTGAAGGAACACGGGATGGTTTTACTCAGTAAGAGCCTGACACGCCCTCCGGCTCCACCCAGAGCGAGAGAAGTATTAGATTTCCCACAAAAAAAAAAATGGGGACCTCTGGGCCACCACTACCTCGCAAGCTGCTCTCGATAGCAACCTAGAGTTTCTTGAAATTATAATAAGTGAAAATTATGTTTTTGTTGTTATTTTCTGATTAATTTCGTTGCAGGACCCAAGACAGTTTAATCGTTGCTCCAGGACTCGTCGAGTGACTCTTTCAAACACTCCCCCGCGATATATCGATCGAATGTGACCACTCGCATCAAATAATTAATTCAAGGTGTTATAACAAAAATACAGTCAAGGATGTCAGTCGGGGAAGCGCCCACCACTCCTGGAGGCTATTTCAATGCACCTCGATCAAACAAACAGCAGCGTCCTATAAGGCACCCGGGCCTGCGGACGGCGAGCAGTGGGTAGCTCGCCGATAAGCACCAGGCCCGTGAGTCGACGGCGCGTAGTGTTCCACGCGCGCCTCAAAGAGATGAGGGTCAGCCACTACTGACGGTGCCCATCGTGGCCGGTGCCTGCATGCCTAGGGGTAGCGGATAAATTCTGAAAATGAGTTACCGCTCCCCGGGGCACTCAGGCAGGGAAGGAACAGGGGTGGGTTTTAGTCAGTAAGAGTCTGACACGCCCGGCCGCTCCACCCAGAGCGGGAGAAGTAATTAAATAATACTAAAAAATGGAAAATAACTTTAATTTCGGCAGTCGGTGTTTCTAGTTTGGTTTCTTCGTTATTTGACACCGACTTCTTATTAATAGTAAAGTTATGCCCGAATTAATAGCCCCAAAAATAGGGAATTTGAACATAGTTGGTGAAATTAGGGTGTATCAGGATGAACTGTACAAATCTGTATACCCCTTCAGAGCGTATCAGCGTGATGTAATGTTGTGAAGTGGTGAAAACAATATACTTACAGACATGCAATTGCAGCAATTCTGGAAGGTTTGCTATCATTTATTGAAGAGTTCCATTGTGTATCTCCGAAGTTCTTCATCAGATCTTTAGCAAATTTAAATGGGACCACAAGTGAAGCACCAGTCAAGTGAAAAAAAAAAATCAAAATCGGTTTACCAAGTAAAAAGTTATGAGGAATAAATAAAAAAAAATACAGTCGAATTGAGAACCTCCTCCTTTTTTTGAAGTCGGTTAAAAAGGACGTAAGTCGAGGGTGCGCCCACCACTCTTCGAGGCTATTTCAATGCACCTCGATCAAACAAACAGCAACATTCCTACAAGGCCGCCATTATAGTAGTACTCGTATTTTCTAGAAGTCTCCATGTTCTCGGTCCAATTTCGTTTATTTCATAAGCTCTTTGCGAAATTGAAAAGTCTTGTTGCTTTTTGACGTCACCGAGAGTCACGAACACTCCTGAACTCAGTTTGAAGTTATTATTTTAAGGTACACTTTATAAAATCATAATTGTATTTTTCCTCGGCTATTCCAGAAAGAGGGTAGCGCTTTTCGGGAGTTTGTATGTTGGAATGTGTTTGTACTAGCTGCGCCCCGCGGTTTCGCCCGGGTAGACCAGGATAAAAAGTAGCCTATGTGTTAATCCAGAGTATAAGCTATCTACATACCAACATTCATCCAAATCAGTCCAGCCATTTGAGCGTGAAGAAGTAACAAACATACACACTCACAAACTTTCGCCTTTATAATATTAGTGTGATGTCTATTTCTTTGGTAAGCCCTGAGGCCGCAACGTCTGGTTGGATTGGTTTTGACCGCCGATGTGATATGAATTTTGAAAAAAAAAAATGTCGCTTCGGCGATTAACCTGTGAAGCCCCGAAACTCACCGGTGAGTCGGACCAAAAAAAAAAAAAATGAAAGAATACAAAAAAAAAAAAATCGGCTGTCAACCCGGGTTGTCCTCGGGGTTTAATTTGACAACCCGGATTTTGCCATGGGGCTTCACAGGACCTATCTTATAATACGTCATTTGTTAAAATCCATCAAGCCGTTAAGGCGTATATAGCCGCCAAGTGGCGCCCTCATTGAATAAAAAATCGTAGCAAAGCCTAGAAAATAAATATTAAAGAATCCTATGTTGCGTTTGTTACAAATAGTATGAGGTATATTTACGTTGTAGAAACCGGACTCAAAGTGTTTCGTATCCAAAGTAGTAAGCAAAAATACCAAAAACGACCGTTTTCGACACTTTTGCCTTATCATATTTGTTACAAACGCAACATAAGATTGTTTAATCTTTATTTTCTATGCTAAGAAACGATTTTTTATTCAAGAGGGCGCCACTTATGTGAAGGTAGGCCCTTAAGGCTACAGCAGGTGCCAAAGAAATAGACATTACACATACATACTCTCGAAAAAAATTACCTCCTTTTAGGGCAGTCGGGTAAAAATGACGCTTTTATAATTCATCAGACATCATCATCATCATTTGCCTAGCCTTTTCCCAACTATCTTGGGGTCGGCTTCCAGTCTAACCGGATGCAGCTGAATACCAGTATTATACACGGAGCGACTGCCAATCTGACCTCCACAACCCAGTTACTGGGTAATACGATATCCCTTGGTAAGACTGGTTGTCAGACTTTCGGGCTTCTGACGACCCGTAACGACTGTCAAAGATCCACAATTGACATCCGGGACCAACGGCTTAACGTGCTTTCCGAGGCACGGAGGGGTCTCGGTATGTAAAGATGGTCACCCATCCATAGACCAACCCTGGCAAGCGTAGCTTAACCTGTGGATCGACCCATGCGGCTGTTATTACTTTAGCCACGAGCTCCTCACATAATTCATCAGACATCAGATACATAATTAATAAAAAAGCTAAATGGAAAGAACTACTTAAATGATTATCAGTTTAAGTTTACAGAAGTTAGTTAAAATAGATCTTTAGAAGTTAAAGTCACCAAGCTGCTCTTATAAGTTCAAGCAGTCTAGTTTATAACTTAGTTTTACTAACAAAAGTTTGAAAGCTCAACGATGATCTTGCAGTTAAAAATATTGGGTAATTCATTAACTCGTCCTACATGCCTACGGAACATTTAGGATGACTCCAGAAATCAAAATAAATTATATAGAACAAGAAATTGAATGCGATACTTTTTGAGATGCGACAAAAGAGTTTTTCGAAAAATAATAAATTAAAAGTTATTCTTTTTAATTCAAGCTTCATGCTGTATTGCATGGCATGTGTAACGTACGGCAAAAAACAAAAAATCCGACTCTAAAAAACAAATAAAATCAAAAAAATAAAACCTAGCAGTTTATGTGTTGTCTGTTAGAGATTTTTTTTTTTTTACTGAGTTGATAAACAAGATTTTCAGTTTACTGAACTCAAGCATTACTCAAATTTAGTTTATTGTCATCCAACCCTTGTCTATTTCATTTCCATTCTACCTACATTCGTCATGTACCTTTCACAGCCACCCATTCAACCGGGAAATAAACAAGATGACAAACTCGCAAACTAAAATAACCCTTTAAATCCTTTATAACGAAGCCGGTCCTCAAAGGTCCTCGCTGATCCCATGGGTGATGGAAGACAATGGTGACCACAGTGCAGACAATGGTGTGCGCAATCATAGCCAGGCGATTGTGATGAAACAAAGGTTGGAATTTCGCAGATTATTGAGATGTACGGACAAAAACATGGATGGTACGGTACGGATTTTAAATGGAAGGTTCTATTTTGTGAATGAGGCTGTATTTAATTAATTTAGTGCATTTTATTAGGCTGTCAGGTACGGGATGGCGTCCACGAGCAACTTTCCCAGCAACTTTTTTGTCTTTGTCGCTGTTTCTTCGCCGAGATTCGGACGGTGCGCACACGGGAGCGACAAAACGCAACTTTTTTATAAAAAAAAAATCGCATTCATCAACATGGTGGTAGTGGTAAAAATATGTTAGGTTAAGGTGGATTCTCAAAGGTGCCCACGAAATTCAAGAAGTAAGTAGTTTAAAAAAAATGTTCAGAACCATTTGCTTGTGAGTACGACTCGCTCTTGGCCGGTTTTTTACTCAATTTTGTAGTAGAGTAGCGTACGCGAATAAATAAGGAGGTACCTACGTTCGGTGAAGAGACAAAAAGTCCCATGCGACACAAAAGTCTCCCGGCTCGCGTCGCTACTTGCGCGCACTTACTTATAAGCCCATAGACTTGATGTGAGAGACATAAATGTTGCGGAGACAAAAGTTGCTCGTGCGCGCTATCACTAAATGTGGTGGTATTGTGGTTGGGAACACTTATGGTAAATTATCGTGCGTCCGGTCACCCACAAGATGGACAGATCAAATGAAAGACTTGTACTCCACCAACATATTTTTTTTAACCATTGATAGGCAGGCACGCGTTTGTCCACTATCTAACCTGATGGTAAGCGATGATTTTTTTTTTGACAAGCCCGCCACGTTATTCCCAAACCACTGTAACTTCTATAAGCCAGAATCGACAGTAGCGACCACCAGAAAAAACGTCGAGGCAATGAAGTTCGACGAGTCCCAGAGAAACGATTTAACTGTTTTGGGTCCCGCAATGAAATTTATTAGAAAAGACGGCGGAGGAGTAAGAAAAACATAATTTCGACTTTTCTAATCAAGCGGGAGACAGAACACAGCTAGGTCATTAAGCACAAAGGGGGTTTTAAAATTTACAACTGGGGTAAGCTCAGTTGCCAAGCACCACTGCTTAAAAACACTAATATTAATGGGTTCCAAAATTGTGAGCTGTTACATTTGATTCCAATATTAGGTGTGGCAAAAACGCTTGAACGCACGGAAATTCGTTCTAGTTTCCACAAGGTAAGCGATGATGTGGTCGAAGATGGAGCACGCTTGCCTTGGATTCTATGCGGTGTTGAAAGACCCGCTGGACAGTAACCGGTGGAGGCAAATCATCCGCTCCAGATGCAACCCTGATGCTGACCACGATCCTCAGACATACGGGACCGACCACAGAGAGAGAGAGAGAGAAGGTAAATGAGTTAGCACTCTGACGATTCGACAACTCTAACTCACAAGTTAGAGGTTTTTACGGCAATCAAATTAACAAGGCGTAGAAAGTTGAGTATTACGTTGGAAACTTATTTATGTCATACCTTTATAGCACTTTTTTTTTTATTTTGACCTAACTTTTAAGCACCTAATAAAATTTTCTAAGTAAAGCTAATCTCACCAGAATATTTTTCAGAAAAGACGAAAAACGATTATGACTTTACAGAAACCATTATCCAGTTTTTCACTATCATTTCAGCAGAAAGACGTCCACTGCTGGACTTAGGCCTCTTCCAAGTGTCACCACAACGACCGGTCCTGTGCGTTTCGCATCCATCGGATTCCTACGACCTTCACCAGATCATCGACCCACCTTGTTGGAGGTTTTCCAACGCTGCGTCTTCCGGTACGCGGTCGCAATCGATTTTCATATTTGGTAAGTATTTTCACAAGACTATAAATAAAACTCTATTCCGTAATCCCATTTTAAACCTCATTTTTAATTCGCATTGTCTCCTAGTTATAAAATGCAGACAAACTCCAGTGTCTCAACGAAACAATTCGAATCATTATATTCAAGAGAGACATCTTGCAACATTTTTCAAGTTCCTTTTCGTACGTAATAAGAACAAACCTAGTTTCGAGAAAACTCTCTCTCTGGATAGATGAAAACCTTCGTTTTACCGGGCACATTTTTCAGAACACGGAATCTCAAGAGTTTTTGTTTGCAGGGAGATTAAATAACAGTGGAAGGAGTCTGTGTTTCATTGACACGAGTGTGTTGAAGGAGAACGTGTGAAGGTTATCAGAAAATACTTATAAGATACCTACATAGCCTGTTCCTATCAACGGAGTGTAAAACAAAAATCCAGACAGAGAATGTAGACACGAACTCCACGAGGAAAAACACACTTTGTCGGCCATTGAATCAAACCCAAGACCCCACGTAAACAAGCAAAATGCCACGAGCAGAAAATAATAAATATGCTTTGATATTAAAAAACGAAAGGAAAATGAATTCTTTGACTAGAATTAATTTTCAATCCATCAAATCAAGCAGCCATGCTTACAGTCACCAGCTTATTCGAATATTCCGTCACACAGCTCATTGGGGCAATGTAATACGGTCCAGCTTTACTACGGAAATCAATTAATATTACATCAGTGCCTAGATGTTGAGGTCAGACAGCAGGCGGTATATTGCTAATACGACTAAGAGAATAGAAGGAGGAAGGAATTTAGAGCAGTGGTGTTCTGTTTGATGATACAATATTATACCTGGAAAGGCGACTAACAAAAGGTATTGACAACAAAAACTTGAGTAGAAATACTGCCGGTATTTCTGGTACGCACTAAAAGGACATACACAGATCGTATTGGTCACCAGTTCATTTGAATATTCCGATACACAGCTCATCGGGGCGATCTAATACGGTCCATCATTACTCTGGAAGACAATGAATATTATATCTGTGCCTAGGTATTGAGCTCAGACAGCAGGCAAAGCATTGCTAATACGACTGAGCGGATATCTGGTTGGGTTGGACGAATAGGAGGAGGAAGGAATTTAGAGCAGTGGTATTCTGTGTAATTTTATATCTGGTCACGTTGAGAGGATGAATAAATGGCGACTAACAAAATAAGGTAAAAATGAGCAGAAACACCGGGAGGGGACGGCCTAGAAGGACATACACAGATCTTATTGTGTAGGACTCGCAACTGGTGGCATGCGTGTATGACCACCCTAAGAACGTAAAAAGGAGTACCTAAGATCGTGGTAGGGGGCGTTGTTTCTGCCTATCCCCATGGAAATAAAGCGTAAATCTATATTTCGTGGTCGTGGTCAGATCAAAGAATTGACAATTTCATGGTGTGTTCAACCACTTCATGAAATGGTCGTATTTCATGATATAGATCAGTCAAGTGCCTTATGAGCTAGCCAAATCAATGAACTATATCATGAAATTATCGTGCAAAGCTAAGACTATTTCATGATATAGTCAAACATTAGGGACCATATCGTAAAATAATTATGATGTCCACCGGTAAAGGTGCTGATGTCACTTTGTTTTGTCGGAAAATTAATTTTGATTTGCGTTCAGACGGCAATGTGCTGACTACGGTCGGAAGTTCAATTAGTAGACGGAGCCCCACTGCGTGGGGTTCTTATTTCTGTCTGCAGGGTTTAAGGCGCTATTAGCTGTCAACGACCTTGAGTGGTTAGCTTGCGTGTTCTGCGCTGAGCTCACGTAACGCGTCGTATGTCCACCCTGTAATAGGACTCGCCCATCAAGGAGCGCTGTCCGTAATTAGACGCATTATTAATTTATTACACATAAAACAACAACTATTAAGCTAAAACACTGAGACTAAATTATAAATAATTAAATTATCTTTAAAATGGTGAAGGTTTCATAAAAATACGCTTTATAGTTTTTGCGTGATTCTCAATTTTTAATCCGAGTTAGACATAACTTTACAAATTAATTACACTATGTTATAAAAATATAATTTCAAATATTCTGAGATCAAATTACGACGGAAATTGTCTAAAGTAACATATATTTTTTTCAAAGAGATAAGACAAGTCGTTTAGACGTGATGTTCAATTGAAAACCATTAAAAGTCGTTTAACTGCACCTTAAAGGAACCTAACATGAAGGAGATTCCTTCAAACCTAATCTGTCTGGTCGGCGTGCTCTAAGTTTTATTTCGTCACATGGATGCTAGTCGAACGGTGCCGTTTAGTTAAAAGGCCAGGTTGTTAACTGAATGGCGAATTATTCTAGTTGGCTGCGACAGACAGCCTACATTTATGATATGGCCAAACGTGGATTGACATATTGTTGACGTTTAAATGGTTTGGACAGTTTCAGCCGGCGACATCATGAAATTCAATCATATCATGAAATGGTCGGTCACATCATGAAGTGATCAATTCTAAGATCTGGCCACGACATAATTATATAGAATTCAAATTCAAATTGTTTATTTGTAAGAAAATACATGGTTTACAAGGAAAGATCTTACAGCCTCACTACAGTCATTGTATTTTGCCTGCAAGCAAGCGTGCAAATTATTTATGTAAATGTCATAATTATTATGCAGGTTATATTATTATTACATTATTATCACACATTATTATTACATGCAAATGCCATTAATTAATCTGCAATAAATAAATTAATTAATTAATTAATACTATATATATTTTTATGTTCTAAAAATTCTTTAATGCTGTAGAAACACTTTTTTTGTAACCACTCTGACAATTTTGTTTTAAAAACATTCCCCTGCAATAATTTAAGTTCGTTTGGTAGAGTACTATAAATTAATATACACATATTGAACACATTTTTCGTGTATATATCTTTATTTCCAACTGCATGATATAAGAGGTATATGATGTAAGTACATCTGTGCCGAGGTGTTGAGGTCGGACAGCAGGCGAAGTATTGCTAATCCGACCGACCGTAATATCAAGTTAGGAAGCAATGTGTTTGGACAAAGACAAGGAAGGAAGGAATTATTTAGAGCAGTGGTATTCTGTGTTTGTTATTGCTAAGCTGTTAAATCCCATAGCAGAATGTTTAACACTGATAATTCAGTATCTACTGTACCTAAATATTGTGTCGCTAAAATAGAATTCCTAGTAAAATGGGGTATTTTACTAAAAAAAAATCTAACTAGCCCGTCAGTTAAATAATCAAAAAAACATTTTTACAAAAAAATAGAACCGACTTCCAAAAAAAGTGCAAAATAACTGTAATTTCGGCAGTTGGTGTTTTTTATTTTTCACTTTTTTGTCGTGGTTCCCCATTAAACTGTGTTAACAATTCATAGACATACGATAGCAGCAATCGCGGTTAATTTGCTGTCAATTATTGAAGAGTTCCGTTGTCTGTCTCCGAAACCCATCATCAGATCTTTTTGAAATTTAAATGGGACCATTTTGGAATAAACCCCTTTCGAACAAAAAAAGAATTTTGCAAATCCGTCAATATATGACGGAGTTATGCCCAAGGAAGGAATTGGCGACCGAGGATTATTTGAAGGCTACTGTTACTGTACTGTACTGCTAACCTTGCTTGTTCAAAAACCCACAAGAATTTAGCTTATTTTTTTGAAAAACTGTAGGTTTTACCACTGTTTAATTTAATTTAAAACACCGCTCAAAAGAAAATCTCCTTAATTCACAATACCAAGCTGTCCTCTAATTGGGTATTACAGACAGTATTAGTTGTTATTACCTCGTCTTAATTACAATTTTCTGAAACAAGACGAAGCTCTTAAAATTAAAAGTAAACGACAATTTCAGACGGAACAAAAGTCCACTTTACTTTTTTAGTTGGACATTTTGTGCCATATTTGAGGTTAGAAAAAACAGAATTTTGAGCCTTTTCAGGAAAAACATCGTAAGCGACAATTTGCACTTTTTACGGGAAAGTATTTATAATGTTATGTTTTAGGAGGAGTTCGTGGCTAAAGTAGTCACAGCCGCACGGGTCGATCCATCAGGTTAAGCTCCGCTTGCCGGGGTTGGTCCATAGATGGATTCATCTTTACGTACCCACACCTGTCAATCGTGGATCTTTGACAGTCGTTATGGGTCGTCAGAAGCCCGAAAGTCTGACAACCAGTCTTACCAAAGGGTATCGTATTACCCAGTTACAGGGTCGTGGAGGTCAGATAGGCAGTCGCTTCATGTAAAATACTGGTATTCAACTGCATCCGGTTAGACTGGAAGCCGACCCCAAGATAGTTTGTATGTTTGTTACTTCATCACGCTTAAACTACTGGACAGATTTGGATGAAATTTGGTATGTAGCTTATACCCTGGATTAACACATAGGCTTTTTATCCCGGTCTACGCGGGTGAAACCACGGGGCGCAGTTAGTATTATAAATGCGAAAGTTTGGATGGATGGTTGTTACTCAATCACGTCAGAACGGCTGAATGGATAATAATAATAATAACCTCGTGAAGACTGAAAAAGATAAAAAAAACAAAGAATCTTGATCTGGCTCGCGACGTTGTCGACATGTGGGAGGTAGATACAGCAGTCATTGTGCCGATAGTCGTGACGGCCAATGGCCTAATAGCCAAGAGCCTCGACCAATATCTCAAGAGGCTCTCGTTGGGCAGTTGGATCAAGGGCTTGATCCAGAAAGCAGTACTCCTGGACACGGCACGTATTGTTAGGAGATTCCTTTCTCAGGAGCCCTGACCACCGGTAGCTTGGACCCTATTCCCGATACCAGTGGGCAACTACTTTTTATATTTTTAAATGTTTTTGTATTTATTTATGTTTTTCTAAGTACCTAAATATTTAAAAATTTAAAATTGTATGTATATAAAATTAAATAAATGGAATAATAATAATAATTTATTAACGCAATCAACAGGGTTTACAAGTATTATGTAGAGGCCTTCTTTTAAGTATTGAGATACCTGTAACAGAAGACCTCACTCTTCAATAACTATATAAATGTTTACAGAGCCTGTTAAAATATAATTAAAAATAAATCACAAATATAAATTAAACTAAAGTTATAAATTAAAATTAGATAAAAATGGATCTGTGGGCCTAGAGTGAGTTTTTTAACGCGCTCGAACGCGTTTGCGTAAACGTTCGCTTATGTCAAATCGTATAGAAAAAAAGAGGTTACCCGCTATTGTCACCAGGCGGCGCTTATACAGTTTTAGTACAAATTGAAGTTTACGCAAACGCGTTCGAGTGCGTTAAAAAACTCACACTAGGCCCTCTGGATGGAATTTGGCACAGAGACAGATAATAGTCTGTAATAACAGGCTATAATTTATAGTGAGGGAAGTACCAATTCCAGAAGAGCAAAGCCGCTGGCAGAAGCCATCGTAAATACTTTTAAATTAGTAAAGAAAATAACTTTTTCTGTAAAAAGTGTAAATTTTCACTTACGACGTTTTTCCTGAAAAGGCTCGATTTGTCCACAAAAAGTTGTGTGGGCCGTGGCTGTGGGTCGCAAAATGAATTAATGTTTTTTAGATTGTTTCTGGGCTCAGAAGGTCGTTGTCTGACGGAGACAAATTGGAGCAGAGAGAAAGTGTGGTAACACTGCATGATGCGTGATATAGTAATGTAGTTGGTGAAATTATTCGGTGGGGAAATATCTAAACTTAATAGTAGATGTAAATCGTAACTTGTTTGTATGTTAACATCTCTGGAAGTGCTGCTCTGATTACGATAATTATTATTTCCTGCTATATCAATCACTATCACTGATTGTCATAAGAAGCTAACCGCGGCGGGCGAAGCTTAAAGGCTATTTTTAACAATAATATTGTTTTTTATTTAAAAAAAAAAACAGTACCGCACACTAGGAATTACTCCTATATTGTAAGTGCGTTCACAAACATTTAAACTCATACACAAGACACCCAGATCCGGAAGAACTATCTGTAGGTACTATATTTGTTCCATGCGGGGATCGAACCCGCGACACGCACCGCAGCAGCCGAATGCTCAACCACTGCGCCAACCGTGCCGCCTTTATACTACAAAAAGTGGCGAAAATTTGTATGTATGTTACTCCTTCACGCTCAAACGACTGAACGAATTTGGATGAAATTTGGTACCAGGATAGTTTATATCCTGGATTAACATTATAAGCTATAATTTATAAAGGTGGGAAGTATTAATTACACGCGGGCGGCAGCTACTAACTAATACTTTCATTTAGGTTTGCATCCCAAGGAGTCATGTGCAAAATGTCTTAAACACCCTCAATTTAAATCCAAGAAGTAAAAATCACCAGAAATCTTGAAGGCAAACCCTAAAACATCTAAAGAAACCCACTGTAATAAAATTTTACCGTAATAAAAAAAAACACTTTACACAGAAAAAAAAAACGAATTTAAAAAGTGTTGTGACAGCCTCTTCAGTCTCAAACTGCTAGTTATTTTTCAGCTGAAACAATATCGCGTCTCATTGGTATTCAAATATTCTCGCTCCTGACCTCAAGCGCCGCCCTCAGAGATAAGCAGCCATCAACTCATTCAGCGTTGAAGCCACTGTGGGGAGATGAGCAGAAGACTCACTGAGTTTGAAAGGGTTAAGGAAATAAGATGAATTGAAGGAAAGAAAGAAAAAAATATTTAGATAGATAGATATAAAAATTAATTAGTGCACAAAAATAGAATAAAACATAAAAATAGGGAGAGCCTTCGCTGCCAGCGCCGGCAATCAAAAATAACGCCGTTGGGAACCGGCAGTGCACTGCTGCCGGGTAGGCTGCAGGGCACCCCGACACGGACAGGTTAGGTGTGAAACAATATCGCGGCACGTTGGTATACAAATATTCTCGCTCCTTACCTCAAGCGCCGCCCTCGGAGATAAGCAGCCATCAACAACTCATTCTGCGTTGAAGCCACTGTGGGGAGATAGGCAGAAGACTCATTGAGTTTGAAAGGGATAAGGAAATAAAAAGATGAATTGAAGAAAAGAAAGAAAAAACATCTGTTTGACGACAGTCCATGCGGATCACAAAAATAGAATAAAACAAAAATGTAGTGCCTTCGCTGCCGGCGCCGGCACCTAAAAAATAACGCCGTTGCGAACCGGCAGGGCTGTAGGGCACCCTAACACGGACAGGTTAGGTTAGGACCCTAAAAAAATATACGCTCATCCAAGCAACCAAAAACGGTCCTTCTGTCCGTATTGTACAGTAACTCAAGATAAATGTATTATTTAAGGGCGCACGATGTTACAAATCACGAGAAAGGATGGCTGTCTTTATTATTTACGTCAAGGTAATCTCCAGGTTTCAGAAGCACGGATTATTTAGAAGTAAAGCGTTGAAATTCGCCCGGGAAATACCTTAATTTTTGCTTGAAACACCAATTTGAGAACGGTGTATGACAAGTCCTATTTTAGACACACTTGCAAAGAAAATACGCGAAATTCAAATTCTCTTATGTTTTTTGCAATTTGCAAGTCAGTGTCAGGTTGTATCTTGGTCTAAATTTGATTCGCGGCCGTAGCAAGTATGTATTTATAGAATTATAGTAATTAAAATCATCGATACAACTCTCTCAGTTAGAAGTGATGCCAAATATAAGTATTTCATGAAATCATGACATTTGGCATCAATTCTAAGTAAGACAGTTGTATTGATGATTTTAATGATTACAGTTCTGTAAATAAGTACTTGCTACGGCCGCGAATCGTATTTTGATCAACATACAACCTGATACTGACCTGCAAATTGCAAAAAACGTAAGAAAATTTCAATTTCGCGGAGCTTTCGCCTTAAGAGAGTAACTTTTACGGTAGTAAAAGTGTGTGTTTAATAAATTCTATGATTAGTCAAATATTTTTAAATTGTGTTTTTTTTTTTACCTGTTTGCCCCAGAAGGAGAGTAATGTTTTTCGAGAGTAGGTTTGTATGTCTAATTCTTTGGCACGCGCAGTAGCCTAAACGACTGGATGGATTTTACTAAACAAGGTATTATTAGATTGGTCTTGACCGCCGAAGTGACATAGGGCTATATGAATTTTGAAATAAAAAACAAAATGGCGTCCGCCATTAGGTAAGTGTAGTCATATTTTTTTGTGACCTGGTCATGTGGGTATCAAAATAAAGAGCTCGTGGAGACGCTTGCAAAAATATACTTAACTCACTAAAATTTAGGAATAAAAAAAAAATCAAAAAACCCGACTGTTAAAAAACAACTAAAAAGTTCCAAACATAAAATCTGTAATAGGGAATATGCATGAAAAAAATATTTGTTCTCTAACGGGTTTATCGATGAATATACTAAAATAGAGTACGAACAGTGAAAGCAGAATCAAAATTAATTGAAAATTAAACGAGATATAACAATTTTAAACAAATATATCTGTACCTCTCTCGAAAACGCTGTTTTCTATGGCAGTTGTATGTGTCATGTCCTTCGACGTCAAAGAACACGTCGGACTTCTCTTTCTAATTATCAAATTTAAAGCTTTATAACTTCGTCGCTGATGATGATATTTTGAGAATTCCTTCATATTTGTTCACTTTAGTTAATAAGACTTCAATTGAACAAATAAAAAAATATCATGCATATTCCCTATTGAACTAAAATCCAACATGCATCACTGCACAACATCACCAACTGCATGAGACTGCTTGAAAAGTGACTTATCTGGAACTTCTTAGTTGTTTTTTACCAGTCGGGTTTTTGATATTTTCAAATTTTTATTTAATTTCTTTATTAGTCTATTTGTTGTTCCTTCTCAATAAAAAATAATCATTTTTGTTAATGATAAAAAACATTAAAAAAAATTAAAAACTAAATTTGACTCTAGTCTAGGTTAGAGGTGACAGTTTTTATCATTGATAGGCACTTGACCACTATCTCACCTAATGGTAAGCGATGATGTGCTCGACGGTGGAGCACGCTTGCGTAGAAGTAACCTATTCACTCTTATGTTAAGGACCCCCAGGTTGTAGCTATCAGGAATCACAGACTCTGACAGGGAATTCCATTCCTTAGCTGTACTCACAATGAGTGTTCCCAAAACGTTTTGTGAATGTGGGTGAGATGTCCATCATGTACCGGTAAATAATGCTGTCCTTGTAAGTGTTTCTCAGTACAAACCAATCAAAATCAAATCGCAACCAATGTTAAAATTATCTTAGAAAGTTGATACATGAACAAAGAACAAACACCATAAATTAAACCACGCGAATCAAAGAATACCAAAGATCAATGCGTACTAAAACGGGCACACGTCGTCGCAAAACTTGCCCAGCGTAGTCATTGGCATCCCTAGTCAGCCTGTGATAAATTCAGCTCGGCAGTAATTATTCACAGTGGCGAAGGCCAGACGCGGCGAGTGACACCGCGTGAAATAATAATACGCCGGCGGCCAGCGTAGTTAGAGCATACTCAGTTTATACTTAATTAATTGCTAGTTTCTGTACACTACTGCGTGTAAGGTAAAAGATTAAAGAATGCTGCAATGGTGATACTGCACCATTGGCTTAAGGGCCTACCTCCCCAGAAGTGGCGCCCTCATTGAATAAAAAATCGTATCTTAACATAGAAAATAAAGATTAAAGAATCCTATTTTGCGTTTGTTACACATAAGATAAGGTATTTTTACGTTGTTAAAACAGGACTCAAAGTGTTTCGTATCCAAAGTAGTAAGCAAAAGTGTCAAAAACGGCCGTTTTTTGGTACTTTTGCTTACTACTTTGGATACGAAACACTTAGAAGCATACGTCCACAACGTAAAAATACGTTATCCTCTTTGTAACAAACGCAACATAGGATTCTTTAATATTTATTTTCTACGCTTTACTACGATTTTTTATTCAATGAGGGCGCCACTTGGCGGCAATATACGCTTTACGTCAATTATGCATGAATCAAATCCAACTATCAAATCTCTACCTAGCTGCCAGGCTCGCGGGAGAGTGTTTAAAAGAGCCACCGCGGCTCAACTCCCCTAGCCATTTTACCTTTTTTTTATGGGGGTGGAAATCATCCTATGTCTACTCCCGCTTTGGGTGGAGCGGAAGGACGTGTCAGACTTTTACTGACTAAAACCCACCCCTGTTCTTTCCTTGCCTGAGTGCCCAGGGGCACGGTAACGTTACGAATTTATCCGCGACCCCTTGGCATGCAGGCATCGACCATGATGGGCCACTGCCATATTTCTTTTCTATTATCGTTTACGCTAACGCTTACGTACAAAATGTATGGCAATGACATTACCTGCGTAGATAAGTGTCACGTGACTTATCGCAGGTAATGTCATTGCCATACATTTTGTACCAAGCGTTAGCGTAAACGATAATAGAAAAGTAATATGGCTAGGGGAGCTGGAACACGGGTAGGTTTTCTGACTCCACCCAGAGCGTCACGATGAAGTCGCTGATGATTTCGCACCCTCAAAAAAGGACTTTACCCATAAGTTGCCGTTTTATGAAACGGATCACTTTGAGCTATGATTATTCCGGATTGACTTGGAACATTAAGTTGAAATATATTGTGTATATTCAAAGCATGTTATTCTTTTTCAAAATTAGGTTTTTATTTGTTTCTTTGAATTTTGTATTTTCTTTACTTATGCACCAATTCTTCCCGCCCTTGGTCTTGCTCTCATTTGGAGGTCGAAATAGTACACAATTACTTACTTTTCTTAAGTTTCTGAAGGTCTGTAAGTTGAAGTAAGCCTGAGTTTCTTTTCGTGCCGTTTGAAATCGGGAACTTACCTGGAATAGAAAGAAAATCATTTTTATAATATGGTGGTATGGGATCAGACATGAGGATATTGATTTAATGTTCGACTAAATTGTTACGACTATTATTGTGCAATCGGGATGTAAGTAAAACATGTTGGACTTAATATCTGTTTTCTCATAGAAACATCCTATGGTCCAACACACGGGCATAATCGTTAAAAACTCAATATCAAAAGCAGAAATTCTAACAACAACTACATAAAAAACTAATTTAAGCCACATTTTTGTTCTAAAATTGAGTTTCAAGTAATCTTATTTCACGACTCCTAAACCAAATATCGCAATTACATCTCATCATAAACAAGTAAACTCTATCGTTTCTCTCTTTCCTTCCCAGTGTGTTAGAGAGAGACGTGGATATAAGAACAGTTGCCAATAAAACCATTTACGAGGCGTTACGCTTACGTTCACGTTTGCCGTAAATCTTTACGGTTTACTTTTATCATTATGGTTTAGTTTACTCTGAATTAGTGACGAACATCTTTATTAGTTGTTTGGTTTTGGTCTAAGAAATGCCTTCCGTGCTTTACATAAATATCAATTTTAGAACCAACAAATCAATAACTGTAGGGCCTATTTCAGACTGTTGTGTTTGATGTTTTTTTCCTACCTCTGTGGTCCCGAGTTCCGACTCTTCATCTTTTTAACCGACTTCAAAAAAAGGAGGAGGTTCTCAATTCGACTGTATTTTCTTTTTTTTTATGTGTGTTACCTCATAACTTTTCACTACGTGAACCGATTTTGCAGATTTTTTTATTTGAAAGCTATTGCTTCACATGTGGTCCCATTTTAATTTGGTGAAGATCTGATAAAGAACTTCGGAGATACACAATGGAACTCTTCAATAAATATAGCAAACCTTCCAGAATTGCTGCAATCGCATGTCTGTGTATTGTTTTCACAACATTACATCACGCTGATACGCTCTGAAGGGGTATACAGATTTGTACAGTTCACCCTGATACACCCTAATTCCACCAACTATGTTCAAATTCCCTATTTTTGGGGCTATCAATTCGGGCATAACTTTACTATTAATTTAGTTTTAGAATGGGGTACAACAACTAAAAAGTGAAAAATAAAAATAAACTTTTTACAAAAAAAATACAACCGACTTCCATAAATAGGTAATACTAAAAAATGCAAAATAACTTTAATTTCGGAAGTCGGTGTCAAATAACGAAGAAATCAAACTAGAAACACCGACTTCCGAAATTAAAGTTATTTTGCATTTTTTAGTATTATTTATGGAAGTCGGTTGTATTTTTTTTTGTAAAAAGTTTTTTTTTCTTGATCAGGCGGACGATCAAGCTCTCGTGGCATTCCTACAACAGCTCCACTTTAAAGATGGTCTCGGGCCATCAGATTCCGAGAATGCGACGAAGACAGCGGTTGACGAAGACTTGGACTTGGCGTGAGATGTCCTTAGTGACCTCCCACGTTTCATCCATAGAGCAGCACGGATTTGACATTGGACCCGAAGATCTTGAGTTCTTCGGGTCCAATGTCAAAAAGGTAAATCGGTTCATACAGTTGAATTAAGAACCTCCTCCTTTTTAAAAAATCAATCGTTGAAGTCCACAAACCTTAGAAAGTTAGCACCGCGTGAAGAAACTCTTGCAATACTTGTTTAGAGTTTCATTAAAATAAATACGTTTGCTATAAAAGATAACTACGATAAAAGATAAGACGTATCTTTTTATCAGACTGCCCCATAAGGAGGGTAATGTTTTTCGAGAGTATTTATTGATTTGACAATTTATTACTAAAAAAATAATTATAATAATATTTTTTTTAATTTTTTATTTTTTTAATTTATTTGTTCGTCAGTTGGTGGCGTCAAATCTGTGATTGAACTAAAACAAATGCCGCCAACTGCATTGACTTGTTTGGAAGGTTTTCGTTATTTTCAGGGTTCCGTACCCGAAGGGTCAAAACGGAGCCCTATTGAATACGAAGAAATTTTAACTTCCCATTGACCTATGAACTTAAAATTTGGTGATTATGTTTATTATTACGTATACTTTACAAACAAATACCAATATTTGGTACGGAACCCTTAAGAGGGGAACAGGGGCTGCGATTCTCCATACAAATGTATTCCCGTTTTCCCCCGGGTGTTTCCATTGCGAGGATCGCCCAGAGGACACGGTGGAGCATACGGTGGAGGTTTGCCCCGCTTGGGCAGAGCACCGCCGTGTCCTCGTGGATGCGATAGGCGGCGGCGACCTCTCACGCCGTGCCCTGGTTCAGGCCATGGTACGGAGCGAGAGGGAATGGGAGGCCGTCTCCACCTTCTGCGAAGCAGTAATGCTCGCGAAGAGGGAGGCGGCATACGCTAGGGAGGCTCGAACACAGCCGAGTCGACCTAGCGCTCCCAGCCGCGACCGCCGCCTGAGACGCCAGGGGGTTCGGACGCCGCGAGACGATCTCCGGCCACCGTAGACCCGGGCCTGCGGACGGCGAGTAGTGGGTAACTCGCCGTCCGATCAGCACCAGACCCGAGAGTCGACGGCGCGTAGTGTTCCACGCGCGCCTCAAAGAGTTGTCAGCCAAAGGAAGGGGCCTGCCACGGCCGGTGCCTGCCCGGGGGTGGAGGATAAATTCGAAAGAGTTACCTCGCACCCGGGCACTCGAGGCAGGGAGGAACAGGGGTGGGTTTTAGTCAGTAAGAGTCTGACACACCCTTCCGCTCCACCCTAGAGCGGAAGAAGTCATAGGATGATTTCCCACCCCCCAAAAAAAAAAAAAAAAAAAAAAAAAGGGGGCAGGCTTGAGGGGCAGGCTTGAGGCAGCAGGACAGCAATAGTATCTTCAAATAACTATTTTTCAAATTCCTCGCAGGCCCTGTTCCCTCTTAATGTGCGCACTTGGTAATTTTTTTGCAGTCAAGTTTTTAATACAAATCAATTTTTAATACAAATAAATTTTTATACCCCTGTAATCGAAAAAAACAGAATGGAAATCCGAAGGCACTGTTTTCAACATAGAGTAGGTACACAATAGCCATTAACATTTAACGACCACTTTTCTCTCATTGCAACCATTAAAAAGATTATGTTCTGTATAAACAAATCAGTCATTAATCCAATTGATGAGAATTCTCGTACATATAAACCTTTTACATTCTTTAAACGAAGAATCTGGCCGTAAAGGAGATTGGCCGGTATCTGTTTATATAAGTCGCAATTAAACACCGATTTTTATTGGCTTTGTGTGCCAGTGTGTAGTAGATTTTGTAGATTTCTCCATTGAATGGTAAAAAGTTGAGAATCGTGCTTTACATGCATTTGGGTCTTTTAATAACCCTCGAGAAAAAAAGAGGGGTGTTAAATGGACCATTAAGCAATTAATATTAGGTTCTTACATAAGAAATTGGCGTTTTTTCTCACAAATAGAGAACCTCGTCACTTCTATGAATTAAAATATTCATCAATTGCTTGATATTCTATCGAATAATGACCGTCATAGACAACTGCCAATAGTAAAAAAAACCTTATTACTTATAGTTTAAAAAAAAATACCTTCAAATGACTCCTCTGTTTGTTAGCAGAAATGACCACTATATTTGTTTTAACTTAGGCAAAACTTATTTTTGTTGCTTAATGTAAGTGGCATATGTTATCTTAGTCTTTAAACAGTATTGCATAAAAGTTTTAAAACATTAGTGTTCATAGTTGTTAAATAAATTAAGAAAATGTTAATATGAAAAATGCAACTTCTTTAAAATTCTCCATACAAAATGCTGGTTTCATAAGTGTTAATTTAATAAAAGTTAGAGGATTTTTTGGTCGGGGTTTTTTTTAAATTTATAATTTGATTTTTTTAAGCTGTGGCCTACAGCTTTGATGACAATTTTAAAAGTAGCAAGAGACTAATAATTCATATTTTTGATCAAGGCTTATAGTTGAATCATCCTACGTCCTACCTCCAATTTAATATTATAAAAAGAAAGTCTATATGTTTGTACGTTTGTTAATCTATCACGCATTAACGGCTGAACGGATTTGGTTGAAACTTGGCACACAGGTATACCATGTCCTCCCTGGGCGTAGGACGTCGCGAGACGATCTCCGGCCACCGTAGACCCGAGCCTGCGGACGGCGAGCATTGGGTAGCTCGCCGTCCGATCAGCACCAGGCCCGTAAGTCGACGGGCGCGTAGTGTTCCACGAGCGCCTCAAAGAAATGTTTGTCAGCCACCACTGACGGGGCCCATCATGGCCGGTGCCTGCATGCCTAGGGGTAGCAGATACATTCGTAACAGAGTCACCGCTTCCCTGGGCACTCAGGCAAGGAAGGAACAGGGGTGGGTTTAAGTCAGTAAGAGTCTGATACGCCCTCCCGCTCCACCCAGAGCGGGAGATGAAAAAATAAGTATACCATGTCCTGGATTAGGACATCGGATACTTGTTCCCTTAGGGTGTTATTATACCAATAGATCGATCGTTGATCGATGGTAGAATTTATTAGTCGACGTCAATGGATAGTTTCTACACACCAATCGACCTATCGTCGATCGATGGTAAAATGTATTAGTCGACCAACGATCGAGTCGATCAATGTCGGTCGATCGATTGGTGTACCTTACAACAACCTTGACGTGGTCGCTCACAATGGGCCCCATCAGAAGGCTTAAAGTCACCCAAAGGGCAATGGAGAGGCCTATGCTCGGAGTTTCCTTGCGTGATCGAATCAGGAATGATGAAATCCCCAAGAGAACCAAGGTTACCGACATAGCCCGAAGAATCGCCAAACTGAAGTGGCAGTGGGCAGGGCACATTGCTGGCAGAAGGTGGAAGTGAAAGGGGGGGAAAGTGGAAGGGGTATGGGGCTGAAAAGTTCTGGAGTGGCGACCGCGCCGATGACTTGGTGAGAGTCGCGGGTAGGCGGTGAATGCGAGACGCATAACACCGGTCATTGTGGCGACACTTGGGGGAGGCCTATGTCCAGCAGTGGCTGAAATGAAGATGATGATGATGATGATAACACACTTATGATGATTTTTGAATGTCACGCGGGCGTAGCAGCTAGCACAAGCAAGTTAGAAATATCAAAATCTACTACACCGCGTCGCTAAGAAAAACAATCATTTTATTTGAGTGAGGGCGAGGGCCTAAAAGTACCTAACTTGATTATTCTGATTTCATATACATAAATCAGTAAAGCAAAGCTTACGCAGAAGTATTTGAACTCAATTCCCTCTATTATTTGTTCATAAAACATATCCCAAAAAGTTTGACGTTAAAAAGATAAATTCTTTTAGGCGGCATTTTTATTAAAGATAGCTTCTACCAGCGGCTTCGTTCGCGTGGAATTAGTACTTGCCCCCATTAAAAATTATGGCCTATATGTTATTCTGATGTATAAGCTATATTATTGTATAGTTTCATCCAAATCCGTTCATTAGTTTTTGCGTGAAAGAGTAACAAACATACATCCTCACAAACTTTCACATTTATAATATTACGCAGAAGTATTTGAACTCAATTCCCTCTATTATTTGTTCATAAAACATATCCCAAAAAGTTTGCCGTTAAAAAGATAAATTCTTTTAGGCGACATTTTTATTAAAGATATTTATCATCTACACCGGCACGGGCTTACCTCGGAACTTTTCAAGTAACCTTTCTAGGAAAAAACTTCAGAACAATAACTTAGTTACAAATTCTAAAGTTCCGTTATGTCAATTTAGTTGGTAAGCTTCCGTAAGTTCGTTGTACGATAGCCCATTTTAGATCGACGCAATGTTGGAAGGCCCACAAGGTCAAAATCAAAAGTCATTTATTCAAACTAGGCTGAGAGCCAGCACTTTTTGAACGTCAAAGTTCTACATAAAGAGTCTCCTAAAAACGGCCGCCCGTCACCACTTCCTAGTGTTTTAGCTGGGAAGAAGCTGACCCGATGACCTGGTGAGGGTCGCGGTAAACCAATGGATGCAAGACGCACAGTACTAATCGTTTTGGCAACACTTGGGGGAGGCCTAAGTTCAGCAGTGGACGGCTTTCGGCTGAAATGATGATGATGATGATGAAGGTTACTAAAAGGTTTTTGGATGTCCATTTTTAGCAGCTATAATAGGGTAGTTTACTCAAAAAAATCGAATTAGTAAGTCAGTTAAATAACCAAAAAACATTGGACACGTGTCTTTTGCTTTACCAAGCCAATAAAAAATGACAAACATAACACTCATCAAAATTCAGGAGCTCATTACTTCACTTTGTGGTAAAAAGTGTCGCGTGTCGTCACGCGAAATTTCAACGCACTGTATCGCCCACTGTCTTTAAGGTTCTGGACTGGAGAGAGCTATGTCCATGGCGAGTACATCACTCATATTCGATTTGCCGACGATATAGTCGCCATGGCTGAGACTATGGAGGACCTCAGTACAATGCTCAATGACCTCAGTAGAGCTTCCGAAAGAGTGGGTCTTAAAATGAACATGGACAAACCAAGGTCATGGTAAATACCCATGTAGCACCCACTCCTATCAAGATCGAAGACTCTACACTCGAAGTTATAGACGAGTACGTCTACCTGGGACAAACGGTCCAGTTAGGTAGGGCTAACTTGGAGAAAGAGGTCAACTGTCGAATTCGACTTGGCTGGGCGGCGTTCGGGAAGTTGCAGGGTATCTTCTCGTCTCACATACGACAGTGTCTCAAGACGATAGTCTATGACCAGTGCGTGTTGCCAGTGATGACTTATGGAACCGAAACGTGGTCGCTCACAATGGGCCTCATCAGAAGGCTTACAGTCACCCAAAGGGCAATGGAGACGGCAATGCTGATGATATCCGCAAGAGAACTAAGGTTACCGACATACCCCGAAGAATCGCGAAACTGAAGTGGCAGTGGGCACATTGCTCGCAGAACAGATGGTCGATGGGGCCGAAAAGTTCTGTAATGGCGACCGCGTACCGGAAGACGCAGCGTTGGAAGGCCTCTCAGAAGGTGGACCGATGACCTGGTGAGGGTCGCGGGTAACCGGTGGATGCGAGACGCACAGGACCGATCATTGTGGCGACACTTGGGAGAGGCCTATGTCCAGCAGTGGACGTCTTTCGGGTTAAATGATGTATCGCCCGCATTATTTTTTGATTACGTGACAAAAGAAAAATACTATACAGGATGTTACGGAAAGGTGTGGTCATATTTTAAGAACTGCATCTGCCCATCGATATGAGCAACTTTCTTCAAGAAAACCTGACGAAATTCTCAAAAAATGTTATACCCCCCATACAAATACGAATCAGCTGATGATAACTTTGTATGGAAAGTCCAATTTTTTTTTATTGGGAATTTTCTATTTTTTTCTTAAAGAAAGTTGTTCATTTCTATGGGCAGAACCGGTTCTTCAAATTTGACCACAGCTTTCCGTTACACCCTGTATAATAATAGGGTTCCGTATCCGAGTCCAAAGCCAAACGGTTGGAGCTAGTCTTCAAATTTTCACAGTTTAAGCATCTTGTTGACCCAAAGCCATACAATTTTTTATTCCAAAAAAAAAATTTTTTTTTTAAGGGTGTCTCATTTAAAACGGGGCGCGAAAAAAAAATTATAGCGACACCATCGAGTGGGGTATCGTTGTTTAGAACTGATTTAGTAAATAAATACTGTATTTTTGTTTTAAAAAATATTGGTTAACAAAGGAATGAGAAGCCACCAAAGTCAGCTTTTTTTTTCAATTTTTTTTCCGAAGAATTTCTTAACTTCTGATCTATGAACTTGAAAACTTAACTTATAATTGATAACTAAGATTTTTTCTTTGAAATTGCCTCAGTTTTCCTATTACCCTTACAATCTACATTTGGTACGGAACCCTGAATGTGCGAACTTGACCGATTTTTTTTGTAACAATAAGATTTATTTTAGCCTTAACCTGTTACCACAATTTCTTTAGATATCGTTTAACTCCCATACCTAAACAATTAATGACAATATAGTTATTTCCGCCAGTACGATAATTCCCTTGCTACTCTCTCTCTACTTCGAAAAACACAGGTATATTGATAAATTAAACATTTATTCACTGACACCAAAATAAACAATAAAATGTCTTTGTATTCAAATGAATTCAATCAATGGTTTAGTTTCACACCATGTATTAACATTTGGGTTGTCAAAACAACATTCGGTGATCATGTGCTGAATTATGAAATGATAAAATATATTAAATTTATACTTCTTTAAAGGTAAACATCAAAACAATATGAGCTCAAAAGTTATTCAAAACTAGCACTTCGCCCGCGTGGCTTTCTATTGGTAAAAGAATTTTCAAAATCGGTTCAGTAGATCCAGAGATTACGCGCTACAACCTTACAGACTTTACCTCTTTATAATATAACTAGCTTCTATCAGCGAATTATAACCTATTTTTATTTATTTTTTTCATAAAAATTATTCTATGTTACTTCTAATACCTCCAAGAATACGTGTACAAAGTTTCATGATGATCGGTTAAGTAGTTTTCGCGTGAAAGCGTTACAAACAAACTTATATATAGGATAGTATAGATTAGATTTTCATTAGTTTTGGCATGACAATTGAAATTAAAAATATTTATTTCATACCAAGCACACAGTAATTGATACAACACAGTTTTTACTTCGCACGATTTGTGCATTTAGTCAGTGTCAAGTTAAGTATTTTTTCCCCATTGCAATGCAGATGTAACAAATTCTAATGTTTTTGCAGTTTTTGGCAGCAAATAAGTCGAGTCGGCCTTGTCGGCAAGCTCCGCTGAGGTAGTCAATACTACCTCAAAATTCTCAGCTATATTTTACTGAGATCGCGCCTGATTCAGAGAAAGATAGCAATAGCCTAAATTAAGTTTAGTTTGTGCACAACAGAATCGGCACCATTGTCATTCAAACTTAACGTGCATACAAAATTTCAGCTCAATCGGAAACCAGGAAGTGGGTCAAATTTAACTTCGTATTTTTTTTTTACATAGTAACAGGTAAAGCCAATTAAACCGTGGTAAACCCTATTTTTTTTTTTTTGTTGGGGTGGAAAATCAGCTAATGATTTCTGCCGCTCTGTGTGGAGCGGGAGGGCGTGTCAGACTTTTACTGACTAAAACCCACCCCCTGGTAAACCCTATACTGAGTTTATTATTCAACATTATAGATAGGGCATGCTAAAACGAAACCACTATATACATACCTACATACGTTCGTGAGGTAGTGCGGTATGAATACGTCATTTCCACGTGTTGTCAAACCACAAACTGTCCGTTTAACATAGTACGTAACATTACAACATGCTTGCATTCCCCGAAGTGCAGCGAGTGTAATTACTTACACCCACATTTTGCCAGTTAAGGCGCTATTAGCTGCCAATGACCTTGAGTGGTTAGCTTGCGTGTTCTGTACTGAGCTCACGGAACGCGTCGTACGTCCACTCAGTAATAGGACTCGCCCATCGAGGAGCGCTGTCCGAAATTAGACGCATTATTAATTTATAACACATAAAACAACAGGTATTTTAAAATAAAACACTGCGAGATTAAATTATAAATAATGAAATGATCTTTAAAATAGTGAAGGTTTCATAAAAATACGCTTTATAGTTTTTGCGTGATTCTCATTTTTTATCCGCGTTAGACATAACTTTACAAATTAATTACACTATTTTATAAAAACATATTTTCAAATGTTCTCTAGAGTAACATATATTTTTTTCAAAGAAATAAGACTAGTCGTTTAGACGTGATGTTCAATTAAAAACCATTAAAAGTCGTATAACTGTGCCTTAAGTTGAATTCCCATGTTAAAGGGTTCGAGCCTTTTGTCTATTGTACATTTTCTTACGATAAATAAGAGAAATAATTTTTCTACTTTTGTTTGTTGACGAATATTTCCGGGCTAGGTTTTGGGGGTAAGTTACTTTATCAGATTTTGCAGTCAAACTATTGTTGGCCTAGCTAGGCCATCACGACATCAGTGGAATTGCTTGCCCGTAGATGTCGTAAAAGTTTTGGCACCTATTTATCTTCCATTCAGAAAAATTCGGAAAATACTAAACATTCAAGGCAGACACACATTTACTTCCGCCTATGTATCTCCAAAATCAATTCATCGTCACCTCAGATTTAAAATAGCGAACCAAAAAAATATTCGTCCAATTTTATTTCTGTCACCGACTCCACGAAAAGCGTGGATTACGCAACAGCAAAAACCATACACAAAGAGACGAGTGTTTTATACAAAAATGGCTTGAATTCTCAAAGGTTAGGGTTCAAAATACACGGGTTACGGTCGTCGTTCCAGAAAATTATGCTTCAAACGACGCAGTTTCGGCACACAAGTGAGCTTCTCGTGAGTTATGACGAAGATTACATGTGCTACAGTGTGGAAAGGTTACTATTTACAATTTAGAAGACTATTCTGATGTCCTGGATTACGAATTTATTGGCAGCGGGTGTTTGAGATTCAGAATACGGATTTCGATTGTGTTTTGTGTCGGGGGACTACAATTCTTTCTCACGTTTCGATTTACTTACATTACGACTATGTTTTTGTATCAATACACAAGAGGCGAGAAAAAGATTTTATTTTCGAAATGTTGGTACATCAACCTGCCAGCCTTTTCCAAACTATCTTGGGGTCGGCTTCCAGTCTAACCGGATGCAGCTGAATACCAGTGTTTGACATGGAGCGACTGCCTATCTGACCTGCGCAACCCAGTTATTGGGTAATATGCACGCCTTGGTAAGACTGGTTGTCAGACTTTCGGGCTTGTGGCGACCCGTAAGGACTGTCAAAGATTCACGATTGACAGCCGGGACCAACGGCTTAACGTGCTTTCCGAGACACGGAGCAGTCTCGCTATGCAAAGTTGGTCACCCATCCATGGACCACCCCCGGCAAGCGTAGCTTAACCTGATGCATCAATCCGTGCGGCTATTATTACTTTATCCACGAGCTCCTCGGATGTTGCATACATACAGCAATCAATTTATTAATTAATTTATTAAAACTTTATGGAACAAAAATGAACATAGGCGGACTAAATGAGGCATTCTACCAGTCAACCAAGGCGAGAGATAACATGGAAGGTGCATATTCAAGCAATGAAAACGTTAGATATTTAGTTAAAATGTTAGACAACCTACCTCAAAACTTGATGGCATTATTCAGAAATTAAGTTGCTATCGACACAAAATTAACGGGTCAGACATCACCTAAAACGCGGTCACGGACTGCATAGAAAAGAATGATCGACGACAAATGCTCGCAAATTATTGCAAAATATGAAGTATTTTATCGATTTCCTTAGGATTTACTATAAAATTTAAAAAAAAACCATCACTGGATGCAATTTAGCATTTGGAATTTCATGGTATATTTTTTATTATGATTATAATTAAAAATGAAGGAATACACTGCTTTTAAAAACAATTGAGAGGTATTTTTGAAGATTTTTTTGATGCATTAGAGTATGTTAAATTATGTTTTGAGTTCCATCACTGTATGCAAATAGGACTTGAAAATATCATATATTTTTTATTTCTCAAAATTATTAACGGTTTAAGAGATACACTGCTTTAAAAAATCACCTTTATAACCGTTTTTGGGAACCTCCGCCTTAAGGAAATTCGACCTGAAAAATATGTTAAAAACTTTCCTCTTCGGAGGCGGATCTCCGACAAATATCCGAGCCGAGCGGAACCCATCAGATAGGTGCCGAAGACGTTACAATTTACGAGGCATTAACTTAAATACTTGTCGTAAGTCTCTGATAGCGTCACCTGATAAGTTCATACAAATTGCTTGTTTTGTTTACCTCCTGCTTTATATGCATGCCTGGTACTTTTACAACATCACACACTTTTAGATAAGGGATTATATTTTTTTTTTCGAGAGGAAGCCTTTCAAAAGGCACCTGGGCTTTTGGAGGAAAAGACTAGGTGGTGTGGGTTTCTTGCCTTACTGAAACCACCCGAGGTTCACCATCACCACATGGAAGGGGTCAAGTTACCTATTAAAATACCTTTCCGGAACCCCCTTTGTACAACGTCTGTTAGGGCACGTCCCTGAGGAGACTGTGAAGGGGTCTCCCTTGAACCTGGCTGTGCACGGCAGCATTTGCGTCCGCTTTTCCTAGGGTCACTTGATGGGCGGATAGATTCACCTCTCTGATAGCCCGAGACCCCGGTGTCCCACCTTACTTGAAAAAGTACCAAAAACGGCTGTTTTTGACACTTTTGCTTACTACTTTGGATACGAAACATTTTGAATCCTGCTTTAACAACGTAAAAATACCTTCTTATCTTCTTTGTAACAAACGGAACATAGGATTCTTTAAACTTTATTTTCTACGCTTTTCTACGATTTTTTATTGATTGAGGGCGCCACTTGGCGGCATTATACGCCTTAAAAAGTGCAGTTGGGAAAGGTTTATAATACACCTACACAGTAGACAGTAGAAATAATTCAGAAATGTGCATGTGTTAGGCGTAGTAAGGTGAGGTTATCAATATTAAAAAAAAAAACTGAATATTTTCAAAAAACCCGACTGTTTAAAACAACTAAAAAGTTCCAAACAAGTCACTTTTCAGGCAGTCTGATGCAGTTGGTGGCATGAAATCTGTGATTGAACTAAAATAACTGCAACCAACTGCATCAGACTACCGTTTTTTGAAAATGAGTTTAGTAGTGGAGTTGCCTATATTTTAGGAATCACCTCCTCGAACCCTTTATTTTGATACCCCACTTAATATACTCGTAGTTCGTCGACTTTCGTTTTTTTCTTTTTCACAATATGGCTTCTGGTTATCGCCATAGTGTATTTTGATTACTGGCGTCTTTAATAGCACTCCCAAGATTAAGACGAATCAATTGACGTAAGAATTATCAAAATCGGCTCCCGCGTTTGGTCTCTAGCGCGACAAAGGAACAAACATACATACTTACAAACATGCATAGGCTGATAAACATATTACCCTCCCTAGCGTCGCGCAGTAGGTTAAAAGGAAATAAGGGGTTTGAGTACAACATTTATTTTATCGATGTCGTTTCTTGTTCCCAAACAAAGACAAATCCCTTTTTGAATAGCTAATAATAAATTCCCTTTGCCGTTTCTATATTGAAAAATAGCAAAGATAACAATTGAGCTCACGTCAAACGTCAAAGTTTACTCAACTGTCAATTTCTCTGTTGTCAAAAAAGAGGAAACAGGCAAGTCTACCTGGAGTTTTTGGCGGGGTTTTTTCGAGTGAAGTAGGTACTAAAATTCACTCGAAAAAACCCACCAAAAACTTCAGGTTCTTTTAATTATTCGAACATTGATTCCTAGTGGATATTATGTTGTACCTAAAACTGGTGTCGTTTTGTATCTCAAGTGTCTACAAAACTGGACAATATGTGGAAGCATTGCAACAGGCGCGATCTCGATAAAATGAAGCAGAGAATTGTATTGTAATATTGACTACCTCAGCGAAACTTGCCGAGAAGGTTTCCTCGACACATTTGCTGCCTAATATTGCAAAAAACATTAGAATATGTTACGAGTACATACGCATTTTAATGAAAAAAGTGACTGTATTCTGAGTCTAAAATATAAATACTTTCTGAAATTGACACAGGCTAAATGTACAAACCCAGCGAAGCCAAAATTTAAAAAAAAAAATGTCTAGGTACGTGCCACAGTTAGTTCAGCCGTATTTTCAGAAAATACAGTCCTAAAATTGTAGTTGCTTGTTAAAAGTGTTAGTCGAATAAATATCGTGAAGCAATAAATGAAACACAATATTCAACAGCACTTAGTATTAAAAGAAGATCAAAAGAAAAACTTTAACAAGATGGCGGGTTTTCGCGCCATTTTATATTCTCCGCTCACTGTCGCCTACCTATTCATGAGGCTTTTCCTTCTCATTAGTCTCGTAGAATTTTAAAACAATCGATGCTTGCGAAGACTCAAGGAAAATATTTCTTTTATTTTCTTTTCGCGCCTTGAGCTGTAAATTCTTTGAGCTTCGTCGTATGAGATGAAGAATCAATGAGGATTTATTCATTGTGTTCTGTCTGTCTGTTTGTGTAGTGAGCATGAATTTTCATAGGATTGAGCAATAAGTTGTTACTTTACTTGACACAATTTCTTTTTTTTACCTACCAAATATTGAACAGCCTGCGTTAAAAATAAAACAGCTTTTGTTGTCCAATAATTTCCGTAAATAGAATAAACAAGTGCGATTCGGACTTGCGCATGATGGGTTCCGTACCATCGTCTACTTGTTGCCATTATTAAGATCGAGCAAAATAAGCAAAAAAAAAAACAAGTTCCTAGTAGGAGTCCCTTTAATTTATTATTTGTTGTTATAGCGGCTGTAGAGGAAGCGCCATCACCCCAGTGTTGAGAAAGCGCCATCACTCTGGTCCATAGCAAACTATAGTTAGCTTAGTTTGTTTTGTCATGTTTTATTATGTTTTATTATCTTCAGAAATGTCCTAAAAATAAGGGTAAAGTCATGTTAAAAGTTAAAAGTTTACTGAGGTAACTTTTCTCTACAGCGCAAGTAGTGTATGTCACAGCGTTAAAGCTGTCCAATTAAAATAAAGCCCGTAGTTGAGAATTCTGGCTAGTCAGCGATTGGCTACTCGATTTCATGCTTCTCATGGATTGGTTACAGACAGTGGAAAGTTTTTGAAGTCCACCATGTAAAATTATGTACATATCGTAATACATATGTAAAGTTTGTTTGTTTTTATTGTAGATTACAGATTAATGAAAATGTAAAAATAGAATCTAAATGTAGAGTATAACGTAGATTCAGTTTGTCCATGTGATACATACTTTTTAGTATGTATATATGTTAGTTTTGTTGTTGTAAAAACAAGTAAATATGTCTAAGTAAATATGCAGGTGTTCATTACCTAAGCGATTAATGAAACCGTTCTGATTGGGTAACAACAGAAATTTGTAAGGTCTGTGATTGGTCGACTATTAGAAAGTCGAAATGTCCAAGTTTATTGGTAAAATAAGCAAATTGTATTGGCTGTCCAGGTTTGCATTTGCCGCACTACGTGCCCCATAGAGTTTGGGTAATATATATAGGCGCCCCTGGCAGTCAAAATTAGTTCTCAGTTCTCAGCAATCTCTCTCTCTCTTTGTATTTTATGTCTTGTGTCTTGTTTTAACTGTGTCTTGTGTGTCCACTATTGGGCTAGTAATTCTGCCTTTGACTTTTATTATTCTGTGCATTTACTGACTTTTTAATCCTGTGTATTTACTGACTTTTTAACCTGTGCTTCATTGTGACTTTATACCATTTTTATGTGCCATTATATACAATTTTTATGCAACTGTGTCTCAAATTATTGACCCACCTGCTCCACTCATCACACGAGCGTGTCGCAAGACTCCAATACGCCGGTCACATACAAATCTAATCAACCCTTGCACCTATCGTGAGAAACATCGTCAACAGCAGCAACAGAAATACATCTTCTGTGAAATATTCAACTGTCCTATTATGGATCCTGAGATACAGCCCGCTGACAGACAGACGAACGAACGGACGGTCGGCCAGCGGAGTCTTAGTAATAGGGTCCCGTTAGTTACCCTTCGGGTACGGAACCCTAAAAAGTCGCTGTCTTCGTCTGTCTGTTTCTCTGCTTACTTTTTCTAAACAACACAGCGGATTTTGACACGACTTTCACTATTACATAGAAAGAGCGATAAACGAGGCAGATTTTGTCTATAATTTTCACCCGTGCGGAGCCAGGGCGTATCGCAAGTAACTTATTTATTTTTATTTTAGATGGGTTTGCTCTTGACTCTAGTCTAGGTCGGAGGTACAGGACAATAGATTAGCAACAAACTAGTAGTAGTGGGATATATTATTATCTAGTTTTATGCTCAATTTATACTGTGTCTTTTAATTTAGGGGTTGGTCCCGGATAAATTCGAAAGAGAGTTACTGCGGCTCTTGACACAGGCAACTGCCAGGAACAAGGGTGGGTTTTAGTCAGTAAAAGTCTGACCCGCTTCGCTCGAGCGGGAGAAGTCATTGGACTATTTCTCACAGTTAATAAAAAAAGAAGGTTGAAAGTACTCATGACAGTACATATACATGTGCACATTTTTCACTATGGGGTCACCCATGTGAAATTAAATTAAATTTTATGTGAAAATGTGCCCTGAATTCACGAAATAAAACAACTTTTCCCTGCATTTTGTTGAGTTAAGCGACCATGATTGTACTGCACAACAGAATTTTGGAAACCTTGATAGGTTCGCCCTCGGCGCTTGACCACTATCTCACCTGATGGTAAGTGAGGATGTAGTCGACGAAGGAGCACGCTTGCCTAGAAGTAACCTATTCATTCTTAATTTAAATACCCCAGGTTTTAGCTGCAGCAGTTCTATGTTTTGAAGTTATGCCACGGTAAAAGATGTTTATCTGGATGAGAACTGTCACCCACTGAAACACTGCCCACGAATCCAAAACCACGTAGATACTTTTCACTGCTTCTAATTAAAATATTTAATGTTTCTGGCATTGATGCCGATTCTCTAGTTCAATAACTAAACTAAAATTAGAGAATCGCTATCTTTTACTAAAAGGCAGTGCGAGAAAAGGACAGCTATAGCTATAAACTAACTTAGAGATGTCAAACTAGTTTACGCCTTGCGCTTCACCGTGTTTTTAGTCCACATGTTTTTACGGGTACCCTTAATTTGTATGGAAATATTAGTTCAACAAATTTTGACAGCTCTAATTTACGGCGAGAGGCGGCCTCTTTATTGTTTTATTAGAGAAAAAAAGTTTAGTTTGTGCACAACAGAATCGGCACCACTGACTAATTTTAACGATATTAAAGATACTCTTGAAACTATAATAATAAAGTTGCCATGTCCTCATATCGTTTCAATAACGTTACATTATGATGATAGGGCAATTTCTTTATTAGTGGGACGGGCGTAACTCACCTACAATAGAAATTATGATTAGGGAAAGTTATTTTTTATTTTCCCGAAAGCTTTTTCTTTTTATGACGAGTCGGGCATTAAATGTGTCTGTTATCTCTTGTTCAGCATTGGACTAATTGGGTCGGGGATAAATAGAGTTACCACGGCCCTTGGCACACAGGCAACTGAAGGAACAGGTGTGGGTTTTAGTCAGTAAAAGTCTGACACGCGCTCAGCTCCACCCAGAGCGGTAGATGATTTCCCACCCTCCAAAAAGCTTTGGACTAATTAGTTTCAGCTTCTTCCCGCGACTTCGCCCGCGTGGTATTAGTAATTTCCCCATTATAAGCTGCCTAAGTGCTACTCCAATCTATGGCTGTGCCCAATTTCATCCAGATCCGGTCAGCTGTTCTGCCGTGATTGAGTTACAATTAATATCCAAAATCTCGCATTTGTAGCAAATTTTTGGTTTGCTGGAAGAAAACTCATGTGTGTTAAGAGGCCGTATACGAATGTTTGCCAATTTCGCTGATTTACGTGATTTTACCATTAAAATAAGGTATTTCTAAAAATTGTAATGCACGAAAGATCATTTCAATTATGATCTAATGTATGAGCTAGTTTTTTTTTTAAATTATTATATTTACGATTAATCGACCACAAACCGACGACGGTTTTGTGAAGTATTGCTTTAAGGGGTTTAGAATATCACATAATTGCGAATCGTCTTAACGTCAAAACGGTACGAAAAAATTAGAATGTATTGTTGCAAAAGTCGTCTATGTAAAGTTTGAATCACTTTTTAGCATTGTTATATAAAAAAATTGAGTAAAAAAGTTAAAACATATATTTGGTACGGAACCCTAAATGTGTCCGCACTTGGCCGGTTTTTTTAAAGTAAGAAAGTTGGTTTCTAGACATTTGCAACTTCTTTTAGTTTTTGGTTTAATCTAACATACTAAAAAAATAAATAAAAAAAAACAAAAAAAAACAAAACAAAAAAAAAAACTTGAGAGGTGTCAAGGGACACCCGGATGGAACGAAGTTCCTTCCGATTAATTAGTGAAGGAATTGTAATAGGTATAATTTTATTTTTTTTAATTTATAATATTTTTTTATTATTAACTACGCACACACGCACGCACGTAAGAAGTTATACTTCATCTCCTCTCATCTCATCGCAGCTCAGCTCAGCTTAGCTCAGCTCAACTCAACTCTTTAGCAATAACAACAACTATAACAAATAATGTTTGATAATGCTTGATCTGCTTGCAAACTTTGTACCTACCCACCAAAAATACAAGAAGTTTTTATTAGATTGTTTTTCCAACACAATCTTTTTGGATGGACAGCCTCATTAGTGTCGTGACAACTTTTCGTAAGAATTTTTTCCGTCTAGCCCCCTTTCACAACGCGCGATAAGGAACTTCGTTCCAAAAAAAAAAAACAACAAGCAAAAAAATACTTTTATTTACCCATCAGTAAAGAAAAACAAACGCTCTAGGTATTTTCTTCGAATAACATCAAACAGTTGATGTCACCCACTTCCAACAGATTAGATCGTTCCATTTACTTGAACATCTCATTTGGTTAATCTTACGATTACTTTCGTTCGATGAAGATTCTGTACGAATCTCTTCATTTGCTGCTACATTTGTTCAATTCAACGTTTTGAAATAGTTTGGGCTGTTGAACACTTATCTTCTAAATCGAGAAAATCATACAAGTGAAACTAAAATGTTGAGAGATTTACAAGTTTACTGTACCTATGATGAAATAATGAGCTAATACGAGTACATTTGTTTTTAGGTTTACGTACTGAAAGGGTGACCAACGGAACCCTATTACATAGCCTCCGCTGTTTGTTTGTTTGTCTGTCTGTCTGTCTGTCTGTTTGTCTGCGGGCTGTATCTCACGAACTGTAATAGGTGGACAGTATAAATTTTGACAAAGAGTGTATTTCTATTGCCGCTTTAACAATAAATAAAAATGTATTCGGTTTATGGTACGAAGCCCTTCGTGTGCAAGCCCGACTCGCACTTGGCCGTTTTTTTTTTTTTTTCATTTAAAGAATCGTTTGTTTTCATTCATTTATAGAATCTCGTTCGTTTAATTTTTAAAGTACTTTTCATGATTTTCAGTGAAGAAAATAAATAATAAAGAGGAATCTTTGCAAAACCGTCAAGAACCTCCGAGAAGAGGCTTAAATTGTCTTTTAGGAAAAGTACGAATTCTTAATTCTTTATTGTACACCAAAAATTTCACATAGTACTTAGTGGTTACACAATGCATGTACAAAGGCGAGCTTAACCCAATGTTGAGTTTTCTCCCAGCAAACCTTTGAGTGATAGAGAGAGATCACATTTGAGGGTAGGATCCAGTGCACAAAACATATAAACCTACATAAATAATTCCAAATATATATTATACCTACATACTAATAAATACCAATATATACTAATATTATGTCAATTTGAAAGGAAGTGCTCTTTGATTTTCATCTTGAAGACATCTAGAGAAGGACCATTACAGAAGGAACATTTTTTTTATTTCACCAGAAGTCTGATTCTACAGTCTTTATGGCTAAAACATATATGGCTTAATAACACAGGTGGTTAGTAGGACAGAGGCACATTATTACGCACAATTTTACGCGGATTTACGTAAATTACAGGCTAACATTACGTTAACTTAAATACGAGAAGGTAATATTTTAGCTAATCACAAGACCAACAAACCAGCCCATATAATAAACAAAATCAACAGCTCCATTTAAAACAGTGGTTCTCAACCTGTGGTCCGTGGACCCCTGGTGGTCCGCAAAAGCTAAAATATGGTCCGCAAAAGGTTTATCCATGGAAAAATTACATTAAGTAATCCAACAATATGGTCTGCGAAAGGTTTCTTATTTTAAACTTTTCCAAATCATTTCGGTACACTGATTTTAAGTTACTACCACAAATGTTGTGTTTTCTACGACAATGGTCGTTTTTTTGGCTTTAAAGAATATGAACCTAAATATGCTGTTTTCATATGTTTTTTTTTTTGGATTTATATATTTTTTCTTCTGGATTTCTAGTCCCTGCTAACAAGAAAGCAATCAAAGTGGTGCCAGGTCAAAAAATGTTGGGAACCACTAATTTAAAACAATTTAACAATGTATGAAACAAAATGGCGGCCGTCCATCGCGCTAATTCGCGGTAGCTTGGCGTTGCGTGTCCCGCCACAATCGCTGGGGAATGTGTTTAGTATACTATTTACACTGTGGAAGTACCTACTAACGGATGTCCGTTCGTAGGCTTGTTAGGGAAGTTATGGGATGGTTTCAGCGGATTTCTGGTTCCGTCTATATGCGTAATACTTGCAAAGTATGGTATGTGCACGAGTTTTTTAAATCGCTTCCATTTTTAAGGTTCCGTACCCAAAGTGTAACCAACGGTACCCTATTACTAAGCCTGTCTGTCTGTCAGCGGACTGTATCAGACAGTTGGTAGACAGTTGAAATTTTCATAGAATGTGTGTGCCGACCCCAAATAAATTGGGATAAGGGCAGGAGAATGATGAATGTGTATTAAGTACTGTTGCCGCTATAACAACAAATAATAAAAAATAAATTAAAAATTAAAGGAGGCTCACCTACTAGAAAAAGTGTTTTATTTTTGGCTTTTTTAGCTCGATCTTAATAATGACAACAAGTAGACGCGTATAATCTTGTACGATGGTACGGAACCCTTCATTTGCGAGTCCGACTCGCACTTGGCCGGTTTTGTGTCAAACCATGAATCTTTTGTTGAAAGAAGAGTCAATACTCCTCCCACTTCACTGATCCCTAGAGTTTAACTTAGGAAGAAGTGGCGCAACAAACTCAACAATAAAATAAATATATCGGGTGTAAAAAGACAGCTTCCGAAGATTCTACCCATTATTTGGATCATTTGTTTGCACTAGATCATACATGGGAAACCACTGGTTCTGGAGATATCGAAGGTCAAAATTGCAAATATTTTTTTTACTTTTTTACGAAAATGAGTTCCAAGTGTTATTATTAAACTTTACTCCAAATAAACATTATCTGAATTTTCGATTTTTTTTTCGAAATTACGCATTTGCAGTTACATAAACGCAATAAATATCAAACGTATCCGACAAGTACTTACGTGGCTTAGAGCGAAGGGGCGGGGTTTAACTCCACTTGCCTGGGTTCGCGTTACATTGCGCGCAAAAAAAAAATAGTCATTTCCCAGCAATAAGTTTTTCAAGCATATGCGGATCATAATATGAGCAGTGGCGACCCAGTGGTAACGATCGTGATTTACAAGTTGTAGATCGTGGCTTCAAAGTTTGGTTTGAACTTCAAACCCAGGCAGGCGCTTTACTTTGTGTAAATTATTTCATCACCACTGCTCTCAAAACGGTGAAGGAAAACATCGTGAAGAAACCAGCATGCCCTAGAACCAAAAACTCTTAATTTATTTTATTGTTTATAGGCACGCACCAGACCACTATCTCACCTGATGGTAAGCGATGATGTGGTCGAAAATGGAGCACGCTTGCCTAGAAGTAACCTATTCATTCTTGATGATGTAGAGTTTTTGGTTCTAGGACACACATCACACACAACACAACCAACCCGCATTGTGACATATACCAACCCGCATTGTGACATATACAAACCCGCGGGCTTAATTTGGTCCCGTGTGGTGGATTACGGCCCACATCCCCGAGAGGACGCATGTGCCCGTGGGGACATTAAAAGGCTGATGATGATGATGATGATATTTTCAAAATAAAAATAAAACCTACTCAAACGAAACTTTCACGTTCCAACATATGGCCCTTATCTCCACCATCGGCTTTCTATTAACCAATAAAGAGCCATCTTCTCGTAACCTGTTCTAATTTACAGTAATGACACGGCCCAGGCGGTTCGCGTGACAGCGATGCCCAGGGGACGAGGATTATATCCTCATATCCACGAACCGAACATACTGGAACTATAATAGTAATGAAGTACCTTGTTGCTTTACTAAGTAAATGATCAATAAATATTTATTTATTTGTTGGCAGCGAAAAACACGATAATTGGAAGAAATACGTTTTGGAATACTGATACCAAAAGTATCCTCGACAACCCAGGACAGATTGTCCTGGCGCCACAAAATTAGAAGAGCTGACTCCACATAAAGTTGGAAAGAGCGAGGAAGATAGAGAAAGAAAGAAAAGAAAGAAAAATGATTTATTTTGCACAGATTACAAAATTGGAAGAAATACGTTCTGGAATACTGATACCAAAAGTATCCTCGACAACCCAGGACAGATTGTCCTGGCGCCACAAAATTAGGACAGCTGACTCCACATAAAGTTGGAAAGAGCGAGGAAGATAGAGAAAGAAAGAAAAGAAAGAAAAATGATTTATTTTGCACAGATTACAAAACGCACACTAATGTTCAAAAGCCTAGTATCCAAGCAAAAATAAAATAAAACTAAACTAATTAACTAATGCCTAGTGATATCGTTTCTGGTGCGGTGCACCACTACGCGCCATAGACGAAACGTAGGTCTATGACGCCTCGATCAATGACAATGACATTAGGAGATCACTACAGAGAGAACAGTACAGAGAGAAACCCAGGACAGGTCGATGTGACAACGCTATGGGTAGGCCTATGTCCAACAGTGGACGCATTCGACTTAAATGAAGATCAAGGAGAAGTAATGAATGAAAACCTGCAAAGAGAAGGTGCCAGCAATTTGATACACCTGTTGCAAAAGGGATGACGACAGGATAAAAAAATATAATTCTATTTAGTACGTAAGTTAGATTATGAAAAAATATTAGACACGTATTTTTTGCTTTATCAAATTAATGAAAAAATACAAAGATACAACGCATCAAAGATACAACGCATCAAAGATACAACGCATCAAAGATACAACGCCTCAAAGATACAACGCATCAAAGTTCAGGAGTGGGGGCTTGTAACCGTCGCTTTTTAGTAAAAAGTGGTACCTACAGTTTTAACTTAAGTGTGACGTCATTCGAAATTTCAACCCACTGTATCGTCTCAATTTTTTAACCGACGGAAAAAAAAGGAGGTTCTCAATTCTTGTTAAAATAAACTGAAAAACTTCTTTGGAACAAAATTTTGTGACAAACGACGGGCAGACAGACAGACAGACTGACAGACGGATATATGAGTGACAGCGATAGGACTCCGTTTGGACCCTTAGGTTACGGAACCCTAAAAATACGAAAAGAACAAAACTCCTAAATACACAAATAACGCATATTTCTCCATTCAAGCCTAAATCCCTAGCTGTTAAACAAATGAACGAGCGTGAATTTGTAATAAAAAAAGACGGATTCTTCCTAAAAACTGTGGTGATTCTTTCTGATTTCCCTAAAGAGTAATATATCTAGATTAGACATTGAATTTTTTCAAGCTAGCTCGATTTCTTTCGTTGGTTCGTTACACGATCAGATTAATTGGGACGTGCCGAGTAAATTTTAAGGGCTTGATATTCGGATGAGTACCTATAGCGACATTAAAAACGTTGAATTAGTAGTAGTCAAATAAAATTAACTAGTTAAACTCTGCAGAAGTCGGCACCGATATCTAAAGACGAAAAGACAAAAAAAAAAAATATTTGTGATATTTGTTTGAAACTTTTTAGTTGATTTTTGCAGTCGAGTTTTTGAAAATATTAGTTTTATTTTTATTTTTTTTTTCTTCATTTTAATGAGTTATATTTTTGGAATCGCCTCCTCGAGCTCTTTATTTTGATACCCACATGGTCGAGGTATCATTAGAATTTGTCTTGACAGACGAAGTGAGATAGGCTATGAATTAAAAAAAAAAACAAATAACTAAATGGCGACCGCTATCAGGTAAACGTAGCCGGGATTTTTTGTGAAATGGTCATGTGGTGAGAAGGCGATTTCAAAAATAGTTATATTTTACACACTGAAATGAAGAAAAAAAAATCTACAAACCACAAAAAAAATCCAAACAAGTTACTTTTCAAGTAATCTAATGCAGTTGATGGCATGAAATCTGTTATTGAACTAAAATAAATTTTTGACCCAGTATTCTACTACAATGGTGGAAGAAAGGCGACACAACAGGAATCGACGTCGAGCTAATGATTCGATTGGAAACCCTATACGAAGACTGTTTCAGGTAGGGTTTCTAAGCTTATTTACTTAACCTCAATATTTAGCTAAATGTAATTACTGTCCGTGAAACCTTTTAGAAAGAGGTTATTTTCTATTATAAACACGTTTCGAACCGATACACAGCAACGCTATTTGAAAATGTAAATACTCGTAAGCTGGGCTCGGAACCGTTATTTAAAACAACGTTTTAAAAACGGTTAGAACAGTCCTTTGTACAACATTTTGTTTGGAACGAAAACGAAATGAGAATGCTTTCAAAAACCGTTTACTCCGCAGGGCGCAGCCACGCTGAGAGTGCAGCGAGAACCGACTGAAAATCGTAAATATCGTAGTACGAGTACCTATCTCAACATTCAAAAAATGAAAAAAAAAGGTAAAAAAACGTTTAATTAATCGAAAACGATTTAAATTTGGTTCTTCTTCAAAAAAGTTTTCTATTACGTTCGATATTCGAAAGAAATCGTTTCTTAGGTAAAAAAGACGAAACCTAATACTTCACAAAGACTTCTACAACACTTGGGTAAAATGAAACAACCTGTGTCATTGGAGTTTTTGGCGGGATTTCTTCGAGTGAAATTCAGTAGATGTTTTTATTATGTGTGTGATGTAAAATTGGTCTAGTTTTTTGTCTCTAGTGTCTAAATTGAAGCAGAGAATTTTATTGTGGTATTGACTACCTCAGTGAAGCTTGCCGAAAACGCTGACTAGAATACTGCAAAAACATTAGAATGTGTTACATCTGCATTCTAATGGAAAACATAGGACTGTATTAAATGTGCTGTATTACATAAACAACATTAAATAAAATTACAATTTGTATGGCTTTGGGTCAACAAGATGCTTATACTGTGAAAATTTGGAGACTGTAGCTCCCACCGTTTGGCTGTTAAAACCTGTTGTGACAGACGACAGACGGACATATAGACGGACACGTGAGTGACAGCAATAGGGCTCCGTTTGGACCCTTCGGGTACGGAACCCTAAAGAAAAAGATAATTTACCCATACCAACTAAAAGAACATTAGGCATACCTAACTGAAACCTTCTTACGATAGGCTACCTGTTCAAATTTCCCCAATCTCCAAGAGCGTGGGCGTAGGGTCGCTACTCGCTAGGAATTCTGGTTTAGGGTCATTAATTATATTTTTCTTGCCCCGTACGCTACGGCTGGCATCTTGGGCATACCGGGCCATACCATTATCATAATAAAAGTAGCATTCTTGGCTTAATGTAGAAAATGTTATTAAAGTTGTCTAATGTTGTCATAAATAAACATATGTAACTAAAAGAGTAATAAATATAAATGTGGATGGATGGAGTGGGAGAGGAAGGCCAAACAAAAGATGGATGGATTGTGTGAGGAGTGATATGAATGCAAAGGGAGTTAGTGATAGCGTGACGGCTGACAGGACAGAATGGAAGAAAAAAACGTGCTGCGCCGACCCCAAGTAACATGGGATAAAGGCAGGAAGATGATGATGATGACGATGAATGTTGTATAAGTCCATCGAGATACTATACCAAATTATCAACATAAATATACAAAAATCATCCACAGATTAAGTGTACCGGTCGTTATGGCAACACTTGGGGGAGGCCTATGTCCAGCAGTGGACGTCTTTTGGCTGAAATGATGATAGTGAAATATACACAGACAGAGTACCTAATTCTAATCAAACTCTTTCATCATCATCATTGTCAACATCAGCCTTTTAATGTCCCCACTGCTGGGGCACAGGCCTCCTCTCCGTGAGAGGGTGTGGGCCGTAATCCACCACGCGGGCCCAATGCGGATTGGTGAATGTCACATGTCTTCGAATTTTTGGTTCTAGGACATGTCCATTTCCTCACAATGTTTTCCTTCACCGTTTTGAGAGCAGTGGTGATAAAATAATTTACACAAAGTAAAGAGCCTGCCTGCTTTTGAACTCACGACCTTTAACTTGTAAGTAATACCACTGGGCCAGCACTGCTCCAAAACACAAAAACTACTTTCCTTTTATTTTATGAAATCTTCGCCGCCAGAGTATTTCATCAGACTACAGACTCAGTATAAATATGGACAGTACGGAACGTTCGAAACGGCACACTCACACAGACGAGCGCATCTACGCTAGCCCTAAGCGATAGTCGCGGTGCGCGCAGTTGCGGCTGCCGTATTAGGCGTGGGCAAAGTGTATCATTTTTGCGATTGGAACATTTGCATCTGGATCACTGAAATGATCCGAATCACTGATATGTTTCATTTGGATCAAATGATATAAAATACAGAACGAAACAAATGATATGAAATACAGAGCGTTTACTACTGAGTCAGAATTATATGTAAACAATGCCGAATGTTGCATTGTATTTTTTTTAAGTGTACAAAATGTACTAAGGAAGAATTAAGATTATAAATAAAATCGATCTTCCTTCATATTGTAACCAGGCTTAGGACTGGCGGCTATTCGATAATTTATGGCCAGCTGGCTAATACGCTTGTTAGAGCAAACATTAAAAATAAGCAAATAATAATCAATCAATCATATAGTATTTGATATGTAAGCGCCGTAATGGTCATTTTTACGTGCAAGGATAACAACAACGAAAAACTGTGAAAGTATGAGTGATACACATGTCATTTGGTATCTCTTTCTGACTTGTATACATTGTATTATGTCACTCGCTCACTCGCGAGTCGCGGTACAGTAGTAAAGTAAATCAGTGTGTCTCAGTCTCCCTCTCTCGCTCACTTTTCAGCGCCGCGTCGCGCGGAAAGAGCACGGACACGTGCGTTTGAAACGTAGTTACTGAACCAATCTTTTGAATCACTTCAAAGATTCGGATCAGTGAGTCGGTTCCGTAAAGAGTTACACACCTCTATGCCGTATCGAGACGAGTGGTCGTGTTACTCGTATCTCCTGAGCCACGGACCGTTTTAAAATGCCACGAGCGTATTGCGCAGTGTACTGTTGTATGAACTCGGCTTCTTTAAATCCGGGGCTTTCGTTTTTTTTAACTCCCTGCTGATCTTGAAAGGTAGGTACCTAATAATGATTTAATTATGAAAAAAAAAAACTTGAGAGGTGTCAAGGGACACCCGGATGGAACGAAGTTCCTTTCGATTAATTAGTGAAGGAATTGTAATATAATTTTATTTTTTTTAATTTATAATATTTTTTTTATTATTAACTACGCACACACGCACGCACGTAAGAAGTTATACTTCATCATCTCATCTCATCGCAGCTCAGCTCAGCTCAGCTAAGCTCAGCTCAGCTCAGCTCAGGTCAGCTCAGCTCAGCTCAGCTCAGCTCAGCTCAACTCAACTCAACTCTTTAGCAATAACAACAACTATAACAAAAGTAATTGTAATAAAAGTTTATTTTTTTTACTATAGCAAAAAGTGTCGTGACAACTTTTCGTAAGATTTTTTTCCGTCTAGCCCCCTTTCACAACGCGCGATAAGGAACTTCGTTCCAATTATTTAAAATAAGATATAAAGGCTGCATATCTTGCTCCACTAGTCAATTATTCCAACAATATTTTATCTTCTGGGAACGGACGCAACACATCAGAGAAGAATTGTGTTTTCGTTCAAAATCATAGAGATCTCTTCAGATGCACATCGGAGCCTGGTGTAAACGTTGAATATAATATTTTCAAGGTAACCAGGTTTTTAATTTATTTTCTTTTCTTGCTTTTTTTAAAATTGTATAACTAATCGACATAGAATGCTTAGTCACAGGCCTTCTTTTTGTGAGAGGGAAATGAGCGGAAACGCAGGTCCATGGTACGTGGATGTCACATCACCTGAAGTTTTAGTTCTATAAGATGGCCTAGATACCTATACGGTGTATACCTAGATACCTATACGATACCTAGTGATGAAAGAAATCGCACACACTAAAATGTATGTAATACCACTTCAATCTGCACCATTTTTGTCCTTCTTTCACTGTATTAAAAATTTAACTTTATCAGTTGCTTCCCAGCAACATCAGGTTTAGAAACTTATTCTTTAGGGTCAGGGCCTGGCGATCCGTAACACAGGGTCTCCCTAGTACGGACGGGAACACCCAATAATGTCTATTATTAGCCCTCGCTCGCCTTTCCCACCCTCGCTCACCTTTCCCAACCTCGCTCACCTTTCCCACCCTCACTCACCTTTCCTACCGTCGCTCACCCTTCCCACCCTCGCTCACCCTTCCCAAGCTCGCTAACCCTTCCCACCCTCACTCACGCTTCCCGCCCTCACTCACGCTTCCCACCCTCGCTCAAGCTTCCCACCCTCGCTCACGCTTCCCACCCTCGCTCACGCTTCCCACCTCGCTCACGCTTCCCACCCTCGCTCACGCTTCCCGCCCTCGCTCACGCTTCCGCGCATTTTGACTTCACTTTAACACCCTCGAAAACCATGAAAATTTTTGCGAGGCGTGAAAAAAAAAAAGGGTACGGGCCTTTGTGGGATATCTTAATGTTTTTCAAATTGCGCGGCGACTTTGAAGCAACTTCCAAAGAATTTTTTTCCAAACATTAACAGTGACAACCCAGCAGCACCCAACAGCAACCCAGCAGTGGCAGTGGCTCTCTAATGAAGCGTAGGTAATTCAACTCTAATCTCAACAATTAGGGTTAGTTTCCATACTGTCCATATTTATACTGTGCTACAGATCCAAACCAACCGTCAACACACACATACATACCCAAGAGGTTATCCAGTATGATCATCGTAAATACACCCACGATTCGGCGAATCTCAATACCCTTTCAATACGGATCAATACATAAACAAACAAAGCAGTATCTTCCATACACATTTATTCAATGGTCCCTCATTGACCATTCAGAAAGAACTCTGCAAAATTCGGAGAAATGGACGAAATAATATCATTATAATACCTTTGGGTCCGATCTACTGATTTATATTTCTCTCACGGTAGGTATTGAAGATTTCAAAAAGAATATAATTATATCAGCGAAGTTTTAGTTATAATTGCGTTATTGTTGAAGTGTGTCTTAATTTGTGTCGTGTCTTGACGGGGTTTTCATTGGTGAGGAGTTGTCTCTTACTAATTAACTAATGTTCTTCTTTTTATAACTGCTATGGCGAGGGATTTTACTCGGACAAAAATAAAACGGTCAAGTGCGAGTCGGACTCGCAAACGAAGGATTCCGTACCATAAACTGGAAAAAAAAACAAAAAAGAAAACGTTTCTAAAACGTGTTTATTTATTCATTTTTTTTGGGCTGTATCTCCTGATCCGTAATAGGTAGACAGTTGAAATTTACAAAATGGGACTCACCCTAATTAAATGGCTCCCCTTTAATTAGAGGGAACTCCCTTCAATTTTTATTTTATTTTATTATTTGCTGTAGCGGCAACAGAAATACACATTCTGTGAAAATTTTAACTGTCTACCTATTACGGATCAAGAGATACAGCTCGCTGACAGATAGACGGACAGCGGAGTCTTAGTCACAGGGTCACGTTGGTTACCCTTTGGCTAGGGAACCCTAAAAAGGAGCAGAATTCGAAGATTTAGATAAATGCGTAGTTGATCATATGGAGTAGGTGGATTGCGAAAATAAAAGGACTCAACCGACTTCCAGTCTTAATAATAGTCTGGAAATCGCTTAATTCAATCTGTAAGCACAGATAAATATCTGTACAGAACGCCTGTGTCTAGCTATTGACTAAAAATGTGCCCAAATAATGACGAATAAAAATCTGTCGATTTGAGTGCCCATTTTACACATTTTCATTAATTTAAGTAATTGTGTCTCTCAACAATCTTATTCAACTTGGACATAAGCAAACATATCATTAAATAACAATCTATCTTCAAGCTTCCTACACAAAGTTTTAAACTCCCGACTTTGTCTAAACAAGTCAAGTACCCATTCTACAAAATATCAATATCAGAACTACAGTTTAATCGTTCCGACTGTCATCCCGATATTACATGGGATCACATGGAAGGCCCAACTTCTGTAGACCCGAGAACTTTGGGCGGCTGAAACTTTCCCCACACAACCTTACTGTTATCAATAAAACGAATAGTTTTAGTCTGTGAGCCCGGAGTTCGGCGGGTTTTCTATAACTTTGGGACGTAGACGAAATAAAACGCTTGAGGTAATTTTCTCTAGATAGAAAGAAAGAAAAATTATTTATTCTGCACAAACAAAACGCACATTAAGGCGCAATTATACGACTTTTAATGGTTTTTAATTTAACATCACGTCTAAATGACTACTCTTATTTCTTTGAAAAAAAAAATTATATTACTCTAGACAATTTCTGTCGTAATTTGATCTCAGAATATTTGGAATTATATTTTTATAACATAGTGTAATTAATTTGTAAAGTTAAGTATAAGTAAAGGAAACAATGCATTTATGATATGAATCGCTTGATCCTAAAACTACTGCTTGTTCAGTTCAAAAATGAGCCGTTACGAAACACCTAACCATCGCCCTCTCTCGCCAACATTAACGCCAAGGGAATCCGATGAATCAGTACAACTATTAAGTATGACAGATAGTTTATTCTAATTTTTGAATCAGTTTCTTTTTTTTTGCGCTCCTGATTCAATTTTAGAATCCTTCGCTTGCTCGGTCGGTCATCAAAATTGAGCACGCGGTTAAAAAGCAACTTAGCACTCTTGTATTACAAATAACTATTCTTTCACCCCTAAGGTAAGGTAAGGTTAGATGTCCTTTTTCGCCACACGTATCATACAAATAATGTTTGTATCGACCTGCCCTCCACGTGGACGGGTATATTTTACATTAAAAAAAAACTTCTGATAACAGTCTAAATATACGAGTAGCACCACAAACAAAGACTGACAATCGTTACTTCAAATTAATTGGAACACTTGCCCGATGTGACATTTTTGAGGGACACTCTCCAATGTTTTTGTCGGGAACGTTCAACACCATTAGCTCTGCGTCAGGGGAGACAGGGGTGCATAGACAGGGGAGACTGGGGAATTTGGGGCATCGTGTCGGACAGGGGAGGAACTGGTTCAAGGACACGCTCGGAACACGGAATATTGAATGTGGAGAGAACAGCATCTTCACAAGTTTGAGAATTCTATTACAAGGTGAAGTAGTGAGCTTGGATGGCCTTAGTGTTATTTGCATAGAATTATTATTATTTGTGCCGAACAATTATTGCTCTTTACTGTATTTTCTTTCTTAACTTCTCGTACTACCGTAGTACACAGGCGGTCTTAAAGTAACAGGCATTATCTACCAGTGAACCTTTGGTTTATAGTAAAAAAAAACCTGTTAATTGCAAGTTTAACTCGCTCACGAAGGAATCCGTATGATTTTAATTATTTGTTGTTATAGCGGCAACAGAAATACACATTCGATGAAAACTTCAACTATCTTCCTATTACGGATCATGAGATACAGCCCGCTAACAGACAGACTGACGGACGGACGGACAGTGGAGGCTTAGTAATAACCCTTCGGGTACGAAAACCTAAAAGTAGTATCGTATCGTAATCCATTCACAGGCGCCTTTAAATTGTTAAGGAGTCGGTCAGAAAGATTTCAAAACGAAGATTAGGTAAGTACTAGAATCATAATCTAGATTTGATACGGACATCTTGATTATTTTTACCGAAATTCCCGTTATCAAAATCCTAAAATATAAAAAAACCAAACAGCTACGTGAAAACGGGCCTTTAACATCAGCAGCGTCGAGGGGCGGGTCTGAGCCAAAAATAAACAAAATGAAATCCGAAAATATTCAGCCTTCCGAACGAATCATAAAGAATTTGGCTGACCGACTCCCAAATTAAATAACTGCAGAGCGACATACACAAATTAATAAATTGTTCAGACGAGCGAGCGCCATTATTAACACGGTGGAATACCGACCAGTTTCCTGAACATAGCTGTGTTGGATTACTAAACGGATTTGTGTACTATCCATTAGCGGTAGGGTTAGACAAGTTCTATTACTCAACTTGGCTTTAAGATCTCCTGTTGAACTTTTTCTTGAGTCATCACTAATACATATCAACTTGGCTTTAAGATCTACTGTTGAACATTTTCTTGAGTCATCACTACATATCTACTTGGTTTTAAGATCTACCGTTGAAATTTATCTTGCGTCATCACTACATATTATAAAACGTCCCCCGCCGCGTCTGTCTATCTGTTCGCGATAAACTCAAAAACTACTAATCGAATTTTTAAGCGGTTTTCACTAATAGACAGAGTATCCAAAGTAGTAGGCAAAAGTACCAAAAATGGCCGTTTCTGACACTTTTGTCTACTACTTTGGATACAAAACATTCTGAGACCTGTTTTAACAACGTAAAAATACTTTATCCTATTTGTAAGAAACGTGAAGTTGGATTCTTTAATTCATTAAATTCATTTAATTTTCTAGGCTATGCTACGATTTTTTATTCAATGAGGGCGCCACTTGGCCAGTAGTAGACCCTTAAGTGACGATTTGTATTAAAAAACTTTTTTATAAGAAATAGAACGGACTTCCAAAAAAAAAAAAACAAAAAAAGTGCAAAATAACTTTAATTTCGGAAGTCGGTGTCAAAAACGTAGAAACAAAACCAGAAACACCGACTTTTCAAGTTATAATGCACATTTTTTTATTTTTTTGGAAGTCGGTTCTATTTTTTGTAAAAAAGTTTTTAACTCAATTGGCCTACATCTCCTTACCCAAATATTTGTCGCAACTTCACATCCCTAAAAGACAGGTAATACATATTTATATCGATGTTTTCTCCTCCAACTTTTTGTGTCGTTGCCAAAAAAAATATGATGGATGGATATAAACTGGGACGGATACGATAGGCCGTCGATTTTCATACAAAAATGAAAAACCTGTATTTTAGCCGAGCGTTGACCGTTTCAGTTTTCCGTGAATGTATTCTTTTGAGCGATGGATTGGTTTGTAACTCTTGACTGTTATTTTAATTTTTTGTTTTTATGAAATTGTAGATGTTTACTGGGCCACCACTGCTCCTCCTGATAATGATAATGATAACCAGTGGTTACGGCCTAGAGATTTGTAGGTCGAGGGTTCAAACCCAGGCAAGCGCCTCAATTAGTGTAATTTAATTTATAACCACTGCTTTCATAAGGGTGAAGGAAAGCATCCTGAGGAAACCGGCATGTCCTAGAATAAAAAAATCGAATCCATATGACATCCACCAACCCGCACAAGGCCCGCGTGCGGAGGTGTTAATGTGGTGTTACAAAAATAAATGGATTCGGAACATGGGGCTTGGGGGTCACTTTTGGGGTGCAAATCGGAAAATAAAAATAAAAGTTTTCCAAACTGTACTGTGCTACATATTAAATAAAAGGGCTTATTATAAGAGTCCCGAATATTTTTAAGCTATTGCATAGCTTCTATCGCGGGCCTTGAGGGTGGAGACCGAATCCAGAAATTCCGTAACGAAAATAACCTAACACCCCCCACTCCGACCGGCACAGCGGTGATACTTTTTAGTTTTGCCATCTATTGATGAATAGTGATGACGATGACGATGATGATGACGATGACGATGACGATGATGATGACGATGACGATAACGATGACGATGACGGTGACGATGACGATGACGATGATATTTATCTTGTTACGCCAAAGAAGTGTAACTTGAATTAATATTCAAGTATTATAGAGAAGAGGCCTGATTCACAGCAATGGGAACACAATAAAGGCTGATTATGATTCTGATCATACAGAAATCATACTATCAGAAATGTACCTATCAACTGTGGAACGAGGAAAAATCTCACGGGAAAATAAAACAGTAGGTACGGAAGCTCAATATAGACCTTTTCCAAATGGAATTTAAGGTTTTCTTTTGAAATAGTAATCTTTCAATCTTACTTCCATACTAGAGAAAGATGGGAACAGGAAAATAGTGCCGTCTCTTTTCCACACTGAAGGGTAACCCCATCACTATAGCACGGTCCCAATACTATATAACCACAAAATAGAACTTCCACTTAGAAACTGCAGTTCTATTTTTGAACATAGAAGATTGATGACATCTCTAGTGACCATAATAAATAAAATTGATTTGAACCATAAGTATCTGAACCCGATACTTTATCTTTACGTTATTTAAATTTCACAGAGAATAGGGTTGCCACAGTTTCGAAATTACTTACATACTCATGATTTTTTATGAAGTCTTTGGAGATACTGTCATTGGATGATGGCAGTTGTATAAACCATAATAGAATAATATCTAGGTAATAATTTAGAAGGTAATATTTTGGTTTGCTTTATAAATAAAATTTCTCGTTATATAATTTATTCTCATACTTCGTTCTGAAGGCCTTTGCCTTTTTTATTTTGACCGTTTTTAGCGATCACAGAAAATTCAAACAAATCCTATTATCCTATTAATATTATAAATGCGAAAGTTCAGATGGATGGATGTTTGTTACGCAATCACGCCAGAACGGCTAAACGTAATTGAATGAAATTTGGCGCAGAGATTGATCATAGTCTGGAATAGCACATAGGCTATAATTCATAGTGGGGGAAGTACTAATTCCATGCGGGCGAAGTCGCCGGTAGAAGCTAGTTAGTAGAGATGCCGCGAATAGTTGTTATAGCGAATAATCGATTACCGATTTATCTCTATTTCCTATGGCGAATAGTCGAATAACTTGCCATTTTTATTCTACATAAACAAATTGGTTGTCTGTAAAGTTGGTTTACGGACGATAGTTTAACGTGACAACGTCATAACAAAACATTGATGAAATATAGATGCGGCGCATGCGTACAATAAGCGTAACGGGACACTTTTTCGTGCCTGCGGCCAGCTTTCAACGAAAATTACAACAAAAATTATTTAAAAAATAATTAATTTGCTTTCAAATAACATTATCACGCTTGTAATACTAGTCTTGAACTTACCAATCATTTATTTTTTACTGTAATCTAAAACTTTTCTAAGGATAAGAGAAAAGAAAACATTGAAGAAAGTCTCATAATACACTCATTATATATTTTTTTAAATTTTGACAACTGATAATAATTAATACTAAGTGTGTTTTGTTTTTTAAGATAAAATAAAGTTTGATTATATTTAAGTCTATAGTATTTTAGACAACTATTCGCCGAATGTCGAATAATACTAGCTATTATTCGGTATTCGACGAACAACAAAAAAAATGTCGAGTTATGCCGAATACCGAATAATAAGGGGAGTATCCGCGGCATCTCTACTAGTTAGTTAAAATTTTATCAGCCAAACAGAAATTCGGGATTTTACAGGACAACCTCTGGTAACTGCCAACCCTTCCCCAGGATTAGAAAGACCATTAATTTCGTTCCGCGGACATTTTTAAGGAATGAACTTTGACTATCGATTACAGAATTAAAAGGTGTTGAGAGGAAAACAGGGGTCCCGAAATTGATACTTCGTTTAATGGTTTTAGTCCTCCGACCTTATCTTATTTTGTTACCTTTAACATTTAAGAAGCAACTAAGTACCGGAGAATTTTAAGCGAGAGGTATACTTTTAATTCAGAAATGTTTATAAATTTTTTTTCACAACAAAATGCAAAATAACCTTAAATTTCGGCAGTCGGTGTTTCTAGTTTCGTTTTTTTGTTATTTCACTAGAAACTATCCTTTCAAACAAAAAAAAAAGCATTTTCCAAATCGGTTCAAACGTCTTCGAGCGTAATCGAGGAACAATCAAGCTGTCTAGTCTTTTTCTAACCTATCTTGGGGTCGGCTTCCAGTCTAACCGGATGCAGTTGAATACCAGTATCTTACATGGAGCGACTGCCTATCTGACCTCCACAACCCAGTTACTGGGTAATACGATACCCCTTGGTAAGACTAGTTGTCAGACTTTCTGGCTTTTGACGACCCGTAACAACTGTCAAAGATCCATAATTGACAGCCGCGACCAACGGCTTAATGTGCTTTCCGAGGCACGTAGGAGTCTCGGTATGTTAAGATGGTCACCCATCCATAGATATACCCCGGCAAGCGTAGCGTTTTTTATATGGGAGCCCCTTTCAATATTTATTTTATTCTGTTTTTTAGTATTTTTTGTTATAGCGGCAACAGAAATACATCATCTGTGAAAATTTCATCTGTCTAACTATCACGGTTCATGAGATACAGCCTGGCGACAGACGGACGGACAGCGGAGTCTTAGTAATAGGGTCCAGTTTTACCCTTTGGGTACGGTACCCTAAAAACATTCAACTCAGGAACACACACACGCACATTAAAAAAACTAAAGGAACTAATATTTTTTTTTTGGTTGGGTGGGAAATCATCCAATGACTTTCCCCCGCTCTGGGTGGAGCGGGAGGGCGTGTCAGACTCTTACAGACTAAAACCCACCCCTGTTCCTTCCCTGCCCTGAATGCCCAGGGGTGCGGTAACTCATTTTCAGAATTTATCCGCTATCCCTAGGCATGCAGGCACCGGCCACGATGGGCCCCGTCAGTGGTGGCTGACAATCATCTCTTTGAGGCGCGCGTCGATCACACTCGACTCATGGGCCTGGTGCTGATCGGACGGCGAGCTACCCACTGCTCGCCGTCCGGAGGCCCGGGTCTACGGTGGCCGGAGATCGTCTCGCGACGTCCTACACCCAGTACGCCCAGTACCTCTCCTGCGGTGGTACCGGCCGGGGCCGTGAGGGGCACTCCGTTGAGCTTCCCTCACGCGTCCTGCCTCCGCCTTCGCGAGCATTACTGCTTCGCAGAAGGCGGAGACTGCTTCCCATTCCCTCTCGGTCCGTACCATAGCCAAGGAACTAACATAGTTATTTAGGTACCTATACATATTTGTGGACCAAAAGATGTCTTAAATAAATAACTATAATATTTATTTTTATAAGGTGCTAGTCACAGACCTTTAGCAAAACCTTGCCGACTCTAGGCATCACCTCAATACCAAATACCAGCTCATGAGCTAAGTAAATAACTCGATTAGCGCACACAACGTAATCCAATTTACGCGTTTGCTTTCTAACCATTCGGTCCTAACTGGCATAAGGACCACTGCTAATCCTCCGTCAATACATTCCCTGAAGTGTGTTGTTAATCGCTCATTACTTAGTAGCATTACGGACCGGCAAGGGTCTGAAATGGTCTTAGACTTAGAGGAATGGATTGAGCGTTATATTCGGCTGTGAAGAGAACACAGCTAGAATAGTGGGAGAGACAAAGCGAACAGGCGGCCAGTAGTTCTATTCTATATTTTGATATGACAAGCAACACCGATATCGACTATCCTGCCAATGTCTTAGGTAAATTTAAAAAAAAACTTTTTTACAAAAAATACAACCGACTTCTAAAAATTAAAAAATAACTTTATTTTCGGAAGTCGGTGTTTATATTTTGTTTCTTCGTTATTAGACACCGACTTCCGAAAATAAAGTTATTTTGTAATTTTTAGAAGTCGGTTGTATTTTTTGTAAAAAAGTTTTTTATTTTTCACTTTTTAGTTGTTGTATCCCAGAAGTAAAACTAAATATTAAAGTTATATCCGAATGGATAACCCCAATAACAACTAGTTTGAAAATTTAGAGAAAACCCAAACGTCATTTGTGTATACATATTTTTTATTTATGTTGAATTTTTCAAAAAGTGCAAAATCGATTTCCATAAAATTTATATGGCCACCTCTGAAGTATGATCTACCAAACAAAAAAAAATCATCAAAATCGATTCACAAATGGCGGAGATATCGCGTAACAAAAAAAAAACATACAGACGAATTGAGAACCTCCTCTTTTTTGAAGTCGGTTAAAAAAACAAGCTTACATATTTTAGTAATTTAAAGAAAGGACCAGGACGTGACCATTAGCTGTCGTTCTTTGGAATTCTGACTGAGCCTCGCGGCCCTGGAACGCACAGGCAACTGAAGGGACATGGGTGGGTTTTAGTAAAAGTCTGAGACGCCCTCCTGCACAACCCAGAGCGAGAGAAGTCACTGATGATTTTCAACACTCAAAAAAAAAAGACTTGCAGTGTAACATTCGTCGCGACGACCTACATACAAGATACACGTATTGGCTTTAGTTTTCACATAATTATGTCGATTCTCTATAGTTTCAGCTATACACACGTATTTTATTTTGGTTTAGCTGCAGTACTTTACAGTGGCTGTATTCCGATTCGCGCGGCTGGATGCTTGACTGGCTAAGCCTATGGAAATAGCCTGAACAAAAACCTTCTCACTATGGCGCAGCTGCGAAGGTCTTAACTTACAAAAACGGACTGTAGTTGTAATTCCTAGAATTGTGATTGGTTCATGACTTGCAGTGTAACTTTCGTAAGTACGATCTACAGAAAAGAGTCAGGTACCTATTGGCCGCACAATTCCCTTGTCACTTTCTATAGAACAGCCAATTTTTTGATGTCCTCTAAGCCTATAAAAAATACCTTCTTATGATGGCGAAGCGGTGAAAGTCTTTACTTACAAAAACGGAATCTGGTTCTAAAATTGCGACTGGTCCATGTCACAGGTTTTGCAACTTCGTAAGAGACGGGTACCTATTGGCCGCAGAATCCCCTTGTCACTTTCTACAGAGCAATCAATTTTGTGACAGCATTGCTCAGTCCATACCTCTAAGCCTATGGAAGTACCCAGAACAAAAACCTTTTCATTACGGCAAGCCTTAACTTACAAGAATGGATTCTGGATGTAATTGCTGCCATTAATTTTAAACCTTTATTGATTCAGCTGAATGGTATCGAGGATAGGAATGCAGATAGTAGCTTGACACAGTGCCAATTTGTGAATGGATAGGAATGGCATGTCGGTCGAGTTCGCATACAATCCCGAGTTGTAATTGGATTAAATGAAAATTGTTTCGGACATTGTTTTCATCGGCGTAGCTGTTGGTATCCCAAAAATGGATGTAATTCCTTTCGATGGCAGGCATCAGTATTTATTTATAAAGCTTATTCTCCTAATATTATACACGGTGTAAAAAGAAATCACAGAGCCGGTAACTACCCAAAGTAGTTTTGCGCAAAAATTATTGCTGGGAAACGACTTTTAGTTTTAGGTATGAAAAAAAAAACTATTTTTTATTGCGCGCTATGTAACGCAAACCCAGGCAAGTGGAGTTAAACCCTGCCACGCTCTAAGCCACGTAGGTACTTGTCAGATACGTTTGATATTCATTGCGTTTTTGTAACTGCAAATGAGTAATTTCGAAATTCGAAAATTCAGGTAATGTTTGCTAGGAAAAAAAAGTAATAACACTTGGAATTCATTTTCGTAAAAAATGTAAAAAAAATTGCGACTTTGACCTTCAATATCTCCAGAACCAGTGGATTCTCAGGTATGGTGTAGTGGAAAAAAAATGATCCAAATAATGGGTAGAATATATGGCTTTCGGTTTCGGAAACTGTATTTTTACACCCGTTTTATGCGAAAGTAATATCTCAGTCTATCTGTTACGTAATCGTGTAACCTCTTCTTTTTTTTTTTGGGGTTGTGAGAAATGATCCAATGACTTCTCCCGCTCTAGGGTGGAGCGGAAGGGCGTGTCGGACTCTTACTGACTAAACCTATTGCTTCCTGCCCTGAGTGCCCACCACTCGCCTTCCGCAGGCCCGGGTTTACGGTGGCCGGAGATTGTCTCGCGGCGCCGGAGGCCGCTGGCGTCTCCTGCGGCGGCGGCGGCTGCTGCTGAGAGCGTGAGGGCGACTCCGTTGTTGAGTCTCCCTCACCCATGCCGCCTCCCTCTTCGCGAGCATTACTGCTTCGCAGAAGGAGGAGACGGCTTCCCATTCCCTCTCACTCCGTACCATGGCCTGAACCAGGGCCGGGCGCGAGAGGTCGCTGCCGCCTGTCGCATTCACGAGGACACGGCGGTGCTCTGCCCAAGCGGGGCAAACCTCCACCGTGTCCTCTGGGCAATCCTCGCAGTGGAAACACCCGGGGGTTTCCTCCCGCCTGATTCGAAACAGGAACCTCCCGAAACAGCCGTGTCCGGTGAGGACCTGCGTCAGGCGAAGGTGAGGACGCCGTGGCGCCTCTCCAGCCACTCCTCGAAGAGGGGCACTACCGCCGCAATGGTGGCGTGCCCAGCGCTGGGTTGCGAAAGTCGCTCTCTTCATGTCGCCATGAGATCCTGATCGTGTAACCTCTTCACGTGTTATCGGCTGAACGGATTTTTTTTTGTCTTTGTTAGGCTCGCCCTTGACCACTATCTCACCTGATAATAAGCGATGATGTGGTTGACGATGAAGCACACTTGTCTAGAAGTAACCTATTCACTCTTGACGTGAATACCTCCAGGTTGTAACTATCAAGAAACATAGACTCCTGCAGGGAATTCCACTCCTATAGTTTTGCAGTCTTTTAGTCATTACTTTCCAATAGACAAACCGTAGCTCCATTTTCATATAATTAAAACACCACGACCTAAACCAACTACAAATATCGATCACAAACCCAAAATGACCGCTAAACATAAACCAATTAAGTTCTAGAAATTAATATTCTCAAAACAGGAGCAAAGTGTACACGTATTGTTTAACAATGAGTCCTGTAGAAACTTCGGTTGGTTCCGCACAATGCTGAAACCTGAATGGCTAATGTTTATGGGTACTATTGTTAGTCAGTTGTTCATTTGGTTTCTAGGACATAGTCAAGTATGAAGTAGTGTGGTACTTGTGTTGTGTTGGGAGTTGACTTTCGAAAATGGAGTTTAGAAGTAAGACAGTTGTTGGTTTGGTGTAGTGTTATTATTATTTATTTATTAACACTTCATGCACACAGGTGCAAAGACGGGCGCTCCTTCCACCTTTCCATGGCCCTTCCAACATAGAAGTTATACGGGCCGAATCGTGGGGCGCGTGCGAACGTAGCTCCCTTGGCCATCCTATTTTGTCGTCCGCAGGCGCTTCTTGATCTCGTACAAATTAACCACGTGTGTCCCGTGGAACACTTCTCCCACAACTGGGCGTGTTACAGCATAAGATACAATTGCTCTTCGTCGCCGGGCAGACCTGTTTCCGCTCCAAAGCACTCCGGACGACATGCCAACTATGCGCGAACTCCCGCATCCCATCGAAGTTCGCCAGTGAGCTCACAAGATCGACGTTAGTAGATCGGGTCGGCCTCCACGCGGCTGATCCCATCCGTCATCGTACCTTACATCCACCGCAAAGGCGGGCAGGAGACACCCCGGGCGTCGGGAGACGCAAGCCGACTCCCGGCCACCGTAGGCGCGAGCTTGCGGACGGCGAGTAGTGGGTAGGTCGCCGTCCGATAAAGACCAGACCCGAGTCGACGGCGCGTAGTGTTACACGCGCGCCTCAGAAAGATGTCAGCAAAAACTGACGGGATCCGCTAGGACCGAAGCCTGTCTGGGTCGCGGAAAAATTTGAAAGAGAGTTACCGCTACCCTGGCACAAGCAACTGAAGGAACAGGGGTAGGTTTTAGTCTGGAAAAGTCTGACACGCCCTCAGCTCCACCCTGAGCGGGAAAAGTCATTGGATGATTTCCATGGGAGGTGAAGAGACTATATGGCAGGTGCATCGTTAATCTGTTGGCAGTATTGTCATTGTTGTCTGTGAAATAAATAAATGATAATATTGCGAAAAATCTGTATATATAAAACTCAAAGTCCTGACTGACTGATATAGTTATCAACGCACAGCCTAAACCACTGATCCTAGAGACATAAAATTTGGAGGGTGTATTCTTTGTAATGAGTAGGTATCGACTAAGAAAGGGTTTTTCGAAATTCCACCCCTGAAAGGGTGATATGGGGGTTGAAAGTTTATAACGGGGGAAGTACTAATTCTACGCGGGCGAAGCCGCTGGCAGAAGCTAGTCTATAATAATTATGTGATTGACAGTCAGTAATGCGGTACATTTAGGATAGCCAACCGTACCTACTCTAAAATAGAGTACTGTACTCTATTTCATGTAGGTGAAGAGTGTAGATTATAAACTGTAATACTATTATATTACGCTAAAATACTCTTTTTTTACCAGTCATATACCCATTGTGATAAACCAAAAATGTAACGTTTACTCTTAATAATATTTCCACTAATATTAATAAAAAAATAAGCTAAAAAAAATAGATCAAGAATGTTTGGAGTCATGAAAAATTGTTATGTGCCGCAAAAGGCACAAAAATAATCTTTCAAAAACATCGATCACTAATAAAAAACTAGATACACAATCAGCGACAAAAAATGTCCTCACCGAATGCGCACCCAATTGAACATTTGGGTGGACTTTTCATTTAGTAGCGTTCGAACGCTCCGACGGTAAACATGCCTCAGTGCTCCTTTAAAAACTGCAAAAATCATACATCTAGGACGCTAAAAAAGGATGGAGTTTCATATTTTCGGTAAATATTAATATTATCATTATATAATTGTTATCACTGTTTTGTAAATATTGATATTTTGTCAAGAAATCATCGTAAAAACATTATTTTAAATTAAATCGTAATAAACAGCAGGCGATATAAAGCGTCTTAATTGTAAAGACTCCTATTAAACGTATTAATTATACTAACGCATGCTCACTTAAATTGTTTGAGTTATGCGCGTTGCCTCTGTTTTATTTGTTGGAGACGCTATTGTTCTTTTTTTTTGTGTGATTTTTTGTTTGCTTTTTTTTTTTAGCTTTCCTCGAGATCCAGTGAGGTGTGGCGAATGGATATCAGCTGTAGCACGTCAAAGATCCGAAGAATTCTGCGAATCAAATTTTGACTAAGATACAACCTGACACTGACCAGCGAATTGCAAAAATCGTAAGAAAATTTGAATTTCGTGGGCTACCCTGGCGCTTTCATTTTAAGTTCAATAATTAAAGTAAAGTATCAATGTTATAGTTTATTCTCAATGTGACTTATTTTTTAGATTTAGGTGTATTCTTACTTTTGTATTCTTAGTTTTTTTAGTATTTAATTTTGATATTAGTTGTTTGTCAAGCAATGTCTTTAAATTTTGACTCAAGATAAAGAATAAATAAATGATTGTGTAAATTACTTTCATATTCTAACAAATAAACATTTTTGATTTGATTTGATTTTGACATTCACGTAAATTATAATCATTACACACATATAAACACCATAAAATATGCTTTATTTATTACACATTTTTATACAATTTATAAATATAACATAAATATAGCATAACAAAATAAAAAAAAATACCTTTTATAATATTACAGTACAAACAAAAAACATTGGTCAGTTCGTCTCCACTCATTCCTTGTCCTAGCGGCGAGCCTCAGTCATATTTTTTTTTGTCACTAAGTAATTCTGACTTTAAAACTTGCGTATAAGGTTGAAGTTGTTTTGGTGTATGTTGAGCAGTGAGCATCAGTCGTAAAATTTTATTGCTTTTTGTACATAGCTTTTTAAATACGACTTTAAGTGTTGCAAATAAAGGTTGAAATTTCATTAATGTTTTGTAAACACAATTTGGCGACGTTTTTAAGAGAATTTTACTTAGGACTGTGTATCTAGTTTTTTATTAGTGATCGATGTTCAAAAATTAAAAAAAAACTTAGTTTTTTTTTAAGGTGGTACTCTTTATTTACCCTGTCTGAAATCAGAAATACTCTATTTCTTCTAAAAAAAAGTTGACAGCCCTAGGTACATTTCTGAACTAACACGGGTTTTTTTTTTTTTTTTTTTGGGGGGTGGGAAATCATCTAATGACTCTTTCCGCTCTGGGGTGGAGCGGAAGGGCGTGTCAGACTCTTACTGACTAAAACCCACCCCTGTTCCTCCCGAACTAACACGGGTAGAATGTCATTTTCGATGATGATTTCTATAAGATTATCGTATCCCAGCATAAAAGACTTCTTCAATTTATTTTACATATTACAATAATTATTACTGTCTCCACTTAACATGTGTGTATAACAGGTTGGTACAAGTAGCGGCACGTAAGTCTAGCGCTGAACGATAATTGCTGCGCATGGGTGGGTGGCGCGGGTGGCGCGCGGGGAACAGAATGCGACTGTAGAGCCAATCGGCGCTACGCACGCTCGCCCTTCATCCCGCTAGCCCCCTCAGGTACCTTAATTTTTACTTCTGCGCAATAACGGTCAGCGCTAAAGTTTCGTGCCGCTACTTGTATACAGAATTACTGTCTTAGTGTATACTATTACAATGTCTCTGAAACAAGTGTTTTACACGGCGTGAAACTAGATCTGGCTTACTTTGGTAGGCCGATTAAAAAGTAAGTAATCTGCTCACATAAAAACAATAAAAAACTTCTATCAAGGTAAACACCATCCAACTGAAAACTAGACAAAGATGACATCTTGTCTACTAACCGAAATCTCCAAGAAGTCTTAACACCAGTCTTCAAACTTAGACCCTCTAGCCCCAAGCCTCAGAATGCTGAACTAGCTCTCTTAACAATTTAAAGTAACGTCGGGAGAATGCAGCTCAGCCGTATTTCCCTGCCAGGCCCCGGCTCAGTAAATTGATATCGTTTGCCTAACTCAGTAAGGATGCTGCGGGATCTTCCTAAACTGATTCAAGGGGAATGGGGAAGAAATCTGTATTATGCACACATTGTTTTGATTTCACTATCACTACATATTATAAAACAAAGTCCCTCTTTCTGTCTGTTCGCGATAAACTCAAAAACTATTGAATGGATTTTATGTGGTTTTCATCAATAGACAGAGTGATTCATGAGAAAGGTTTTAGTGCATAATTTGTACCCGTATCGATACAATACAATATTTTTATTTCAAGTAAACATGACTCATTTGTTAGTAAAGAGCTTAGCCTATGGTAGCATATCTAGATCCTAAAATAAAAATAAATTCCTGTCCTATATGTAAAGCGGCAGTACAAACCGACGCTTTTTTTTTTGGGGGGCGGGGTAAGGGGGGGGGGGAAATTTTCCAATGACTTCTCCCGCTCTGGGTGGAGCGGGAGGGCGTGTCAAACTCTTACTGATTAAAACCCACCCCTGTTCCTTTCCTGCCTGAGTGCCCAGGGGCGAGGTAACTCTTTCGAATTTATCCTCAACCCCTAGGCAGACAGTCCGACGCTTCACCGGGGCTGCACCACTCCATGGGAAATGGCACAGCGATCCTGCCTGCTTGAAACTAGAGTAGTTTGCAAGATAGGAAAGGAAAATAATTGGGTAAAATAAAAAAACTTTTTTACAAAAAAATAGAACCGACTTCCAAAAAAAGTGCAAAATAACTTTAATTTCGGAAGTCGGTGTTCCTGTTTTGTCTTCGTTTTTTGACACCGACTTCCGAAATTAAAGTTATTTTGCACTTTTTTTGGAAGTCGGTTCTATTTTTTTGTAAAAAAGTTTTTTATTTTTCACTTTTTAGTTGTGGTTCCCCATTAAACTGTGTTAACAATTCATAGACATACGATAGCAGCAATCGCGGTTGATTTGCTGTCAATTTTTGAAGAGTTCCGTTGTCTGTCTCCGAAACCCATCATCAGATCTTTTTGAAATTTAAATGGGACCATTTCGGAATAAACCCCTTTCGAACAAAGAAAGAATTTTGCAAATCCGTCAATATATGACGGAGTTATGCCCGAACATACATAATAAAAAAAAAAAAAATAAATAAAAAAAAAAAAAAAAATACAAACATCCGAATTGATAACCTCCTCCTTTTTCGAAGTCGGTTCAAAAGATAATTGTATTGTAGTGTAGTGAAAAAATACAGCCTTAATTATAATAATAATAGAGTCTGACTAATTTAGCTGTATTAAAAACCATGGGGTGCCGGATAATTGTGATGTTCGAATAACTGGATTGTATGGAAAAAATCATGCTAATTAAAATTAAAATGAAAAGATTTTAGAATGTCCTAATTTAATAAGGTACCATAGAAGAAGGGGTGGGGTAGGCCCGGGCGGAGCGTGCCAAACTAATTTATTTATTTATTAAAACTTCATGCAACACATATGTACAAAGGCGCACTTAATGCCTTAGAGCGGCTGTACACTATGTCCGATAATTATCCACTGACAGACACTTATCCGTGAAAAGACGGTCCGGCGTGGTCGTAGACCAATTTGTATGGTCGGTTACGCACTACCGATCCGAGTTCGGTCCGAGTTTTCTATATATCTATATTTTGACGGATAAGTATCGGACGTAGTGCGCAACCGCTCTTAGGCATTCTCTTTCAGTCAACAAAGGGCGGTGGAGAGATAACATGGCAGGTGCATAAACTGGGAAAATGTTACTAGGAAGAAAATGAAATAAAGTTAAATTATACATACATATTTAATATAAAATACCTACCATATAAAAAAAATTAATATATTTATTTAAACTAATGGATGTGCCGAATTAGTGAGACTACTGTACGATAGTGTATTCACACTATCATAGAAAACGTCACACAAACATAATCAACAGTAATTCGTCCATGACTCCCACCAATTCCACAATCCAATTTAAATACTAGAGCGGCCTAATTGTTACATCCTAGATAGCAACAAGCCATAAAACATAGGTAAGTAGGTGAAGCAAAGCCGTTGTATAAGTGGATAGAGAAGCCTTCTGAAGCCCCGCGTGCCCTCGCAGCTTAATACGAGCCGGCTACAATGTTTATAATTAATTATACCTTGTTTAATCTTCTACTACATGTAGGTTTTGATATTTACAGTCACGAGCAATAACATAGAAACGCCCTTAAGGCGCTATTAACTGCCAATGACCTTGAGTGGTTAGTTTGCGTGTTCTGTGCTGAGCTCACGTAACGCGTCGTATGTCCACCCAGTAATAGGACTCGCCCATCAAGGAGCGCTGTCCAAAATTAGAAGCATTATTAATTTATTACACATAAAACAACAGGTATTAAAATAAAACACTAAGACTACATTATAAATAATTAAATGATCTTTAAAACGGTGAAGGTTTCATAAAAATACGCTGTACAGTTTTTGCGTGATTCTCAATTTTTATCCGCGTTAGACCTAACTTTACAAATTAATTACATTATGTTATGAAAATATTATTTCAAATATTCTCAGATCAAATTACGACGGATATTGTCTAGAGTAACATGTATTTTTTTCAAAGAAATAAGACAAGTCGTTTAGACGTGATGTTCAATTAAAAACCATTAAAAGTCGTATGACTGCGCCTTAAAATTCAAATTCATGTAGCAACATTAAATCACAAATTTAAGAATGCTAACTGTGTCCAATAATTATGTTGACGTTAAATTGTGTCACAATTAACTACACATTTTGATAACGATATAAAAATGTTAGGAGGTAAAGGGACATTAAGAAAATTGTTGTACTGTATTTTTTTAATCAACCACCCAACAGCAATGTAACTTCACTCAGAATCTTAAATGCGAAGATATTAAATTCTTACCCAAGCTCCATTAATCACCAGAATGAGAGTAATAATGCAACAAGTGATGTATGGCAACATTAACGCTAACTTTAGCGAAAAGGATACCTTTATGGTGTAAATGAAGGAGGATTTTCACCATTAAGGAAAGGACCAGTATTTAATGATGGGACTTCCTCGTTAATGAGCGAATAAAAAAAATAAGGACGGAGAATAAGTTGCTAATGTTTTCGTTAAAATCCTACCCTAATATTAGAAATGATGATGGATGGGTGTTTGTGACTAAATCACGCCAGAAGGGCTGAACGGATCTAGATGAAATTTAGCACAGAGATATGTAGATTATTTTACTACCTACTTTTTATTACCTTTCCTCTCTATTATAATAATTTATATACAGGGTGTAACGGAAAGGTGTGGTCATATTTTAAGAACTGGATCTGGATCTACCCATTCATATGAACAACTTTCTCTAAGAAAACCAGAGAAAATTGTAAAAAAAAATTACCTCCCATACAAATATTGATCAGCTGATGATAACTTTGTATGGGAAGTCCAATTTATTTTTGTTTACTTGTTGACATAGTTAGTTACATATGAAGCTAATAAAAGCGTGTTATTAAAACACAGCATTTTATTTACTGAAACAACCGAATATAGCACAATAGAAAGGTTAAAGTCACTTTATAAGCAGGAGATCAGCTGATGATAACTTTGTATGGGAAGTCCAATTTATTTTTGTTTACTTGTTGACATAGTTAGTTACATATGAAGCTAATAAAAGCGTGTTATTAAAACACAGCATTTTATTTACTGAAACAACCGAATATAGCACAATAGAAAGGTTAAAGTCACTTTATAAGCAGGAGATCAGCTGATGATAACTTTGTATGGGAAGTCCAATTTATTTTTGTTTACTTGTTGACATAGTTAGTTACATATGAAGCTAATATAAGCGTGTTATTAAAACACAGCATTTTATTTACTGAAACAACCGAATATAGCACAATAGAAAGGTTAAAGTCACTTTATAAGCAGGAGATCAGCTGATGATAACTTTGTATGGGAAGTCCAATTTATTTTTGTTTACTTGTTGACATAGTTAGTTACATATGAAGCTAATATAAGCGTGTTATTAAAACACAGCATTTTATTTACTGAAACAACCGAATATAGCACAATAGAAAGGTTAAAGTCACTTTATAAGCAGGAGATCAGCTGATGATAACTTTGTATGGGAAGTCCAATTTATTTTTGTTTACTTGTTGACATAGTTAGTTACATATGAAGCTAATATAAGCGTGTTATTAAAACACAGCATTTTATTTACTGAAACAACCGAATATAGCACAATAGAAAGGTTAAAGTCACTTTATAAGCAGGACCAATATCATTGGTCCTTTTATTTGAACTCCCGAAACACATACATCTAAAAAGGTAAGAATTAATACGCCATCCGTTTTCTAGAACAAATTGCACACGAGGCGCGAAACATTTGTCTAAGGTAGGGTTCGCCAACCTGAGGAACCTATTTAATATTGTCGGAATACGTTACAGACAAGCAGGAAAGTTTTGCAAAGGTGCGTTGTAGTTTTTTTGAGGTGATTGGTTCTTTAGACACTATACCTTTGGGATTGTGAAAAAGCACTGAACTAGCGTGACCGTCTCGTTCAGATACATATGTATAAACAGATGTGTGTGTATAGCCAATGATTAATACGTAGGCACGTTGGGCACTTTTGGAATGGGGAAAACGCACAGAAGTCGTGTGACCGTTACGCGAAGTCGCGTCGTCGCATGAATCTAAGAAGTCTTCACTTCTGACGTGCAATTCAGGTGTCTTCGAGTAATGGGGGAACATACACACATATTTACACCAAGGGCACGTGTTTGGACTGATAGGGCCACCATTGGGGCGGTACGACGTAAATTGCTACAAAGCCAACGTTTAGATTTGATTATCCTATGTAAAGCGTATAGGACGGTTAGCACTGAAGCCTTACCGGTACTTGCAGGTATACTTCTAGTCGATCTTCAGGTGCAGCGACGTGCTGCAATGTACTATTCTGCACGGAAGACTACGGACCCAGACTTTATACCTAAATTTCTTTTGAGAAATAAAGATTCTATAACCATATACCTCAACGCGATCGTGCTAAGATTAGTTAAACATCAAACTTAAGTCTGGGAGGACCTTTTATCCGAATGGCAATGTAGGTGGGAAAGTCTCATCAAAGGGAGACACCTCCACCAGTTCTTCCCATAGGTTCGCGAACGGCTGGATAGGACATGGCTGGTGGTGGATCACTGTGTTGCCCAATTTCTCACAGGTCATGGCAACTTTAAGGGTAAATTATTTTCCTTCACGCTTGTTGCCTCTCCTGTTCTACACCTGATTGCGAATACGAACAATCCACACATCATATTCTATGGGAGTGTACTCTATGGCAAACTGAACGCAATATTATGTTGGATAGTATTCAGCCTACGTCTGGAGTTGTCTATTACACGGACCTTGTGGAAACTAGAACGAATTTCCGTGCGTTCAAGCGTTTTTGCCATATCTATTATTAGAATCAAGTGTAACAGCTCACAATTTTTTTTTAGGACCCCATTAATATTAGTGTTTTTAACCGGTGGTGCTCGCCAACTGGGCTTACCCCAGTTGTAAATACCCCCTTTGTGCCTAATGGTCTAGCTTTGTTCTGTCTCCCGCTTGATTAGGAGGGAAGTGGAAATTATGTTTTTCTTACTCCTCCGCTGTCTTTTCTGATTAATTTCGTTGCGGGACCCAAGACAGTTTAATCGTTTCTCTAGGACTCGTCGAGCTTCATTGCCTCGGCGTTTTTTTCTGGTGGTCGCCACTGTTGATTCTGGTTTACAGAAGTTACAGTGGTTTGGGAATAGTGTGGCGGGCATGTAGGCGTCTTCGAGTAATCGGGGGTCTTTTTATACATTTTATTAAATATTTTTTTGAATTAACGGTTAATAATTCTTTACTATCAGGCAATTAAGGCTTATAAATAAAATACATAACATAATCTTACAATTTGAGAAACTAATACATAAAAACTAATCTATTAACACACTTTGTACTTTATCGTTATACTTGAGTCCGTTTTGCATAAACGCAAAGGAAAGGATGTCAAAGTAAGGAAACCTGGAACCATTGGGTACAGAGCATCCCTAATGATACCTTTCATTAAATTGGATTAGATGAGGAATTTTACGACCCAATTACAGCAGCGACTCAACGATTGGCTTTCCGTTTTAAGGATCGTGAAGATTTTCCTTTTTTAACGATATTTCTTCATTAATAGCCTTTATATCTATTAGTTTGCGTGTAAAAAAAGCCTCACTCCTATGAAAAACTGGTTCCGTAACAAAAATTGGCATTTGTAAGTAAAGTATACGTTATAATAAACATTATCACGAAATTTCAAGTTCATAGGTCTAAGGGAAGTTGAAAAATTCTTCGTAACAAAATTTTGTGACAGACGACGGACGGACAGACAGACAGACGGACAGACGGACACGTGAGTGACGACAATAGGGCTCCGTTTGGACCCTTCGGTTACGGAACCCCAAAAACCGGCTAAGTGCGTGTCGGACTCCGCACATTTTAGGGTTCCGTACCAAATGTATTTTTGTCAATTTTTATGGCTTTGCGTGAACAATATGCTTCCGTACCAAATGTATTTTTGTCAATTTTTATGGCTTTGCGTGAACAATATGCTTATACTGTGAAGAAGACTGTAGCTCCAACCATGTAAAATCTGTGTGACAAACGACGACCAGACAGACGGAGACGTGAGTGACAGCAATTGGGTTCCATTTTCCGGGTACGGAACCCTAAAAATTAGCCCTCCTGATCCATCTATCCAAAGCGTACAGAGCCCAAATACGTGATGTTTAAAAGCAAATTGTGAACGGAAGAGGCATTCAGTAATGGAATTGACTCCCTCGGTACGTATTCAGAACGGTAATAAGCCTCCTTCAGCTTTTAGAGACGATATTGTAGGTACAAGTGATGGAAATACGGGCCAATTGAGAACTAGTTTGAGAGCAGTGCTGGCCCCACGGAATAGAAATAAAAACATTAAAATAGAACCGACTTCAAAAAAAAAACTGCAAAAGAACTGTATTTTCGGAAGTCGGTGTCAAAAAACGAAGAAACAAAACCAGAAACACCGACTTCCGAAATTAAAGTTATTTTGCAGTTTTTGTTTTTTTTGGAAGTCGGTTCTATTTTTTTGTAAAAAAGTGTTTATTTTTCACTTTGTAGTAGTGATTGCCCATGAAATTGTGTTAACAATGCATATTTATGCGATAGCAGCAATTGCGGTTGATTTGCTGTCATTATTTGAATAGTTCCGTTTTCTGTCTCCGAAACTCATCATCAGATATATGAAATTTAAATGGGACCATTGCAGAAGAAACCCCTTTCGAACAAAAAAAGAATTTTGGAAATCCGTCTATAAATGACGAAGTTATGCCCGAACATACATAAAAAAAAATACGAACATCCGAATTGATAACCTCCTCTTTTTTTTTGAAGTCGGTTAAAAACAAATGAAAGTACCCACGCAGCTATCCAGTGCGTGTCACAATTACCTAAGCGGAAAAAATTAAAAATAATAACAACCTTCGTCAGTTGTAATTAGTCTTAATTTTGTATGAACAACAAATAAGCTTTTCGTCAAAATTGAATTTTTTGTTCATACAGAATTAAGACTTATCACAACTGACGATGGTTGTTATTATTTTACATATTTTTCTGCATAATTGTGACACACGCCAGTTATCTGCATGGGCACTTCCACTTGTTTTTGCTATTCCGTGGCTGGCCCTGTGGTAACGGCTGTGACTTACAAGTTGTAGGTTGTGGGTTCAAACCCAGGCAGGCACTTTACTTTGTGCAAATTATTTCATCACCACTGCTTTCAAAGCAGTGAAGGAAAACATCGAGAGGAAACCGGCATGAATCAGACCGTTTTTTTTTTGGTCGGAAATCATCCAATGATTTCTCCCGCTCTGGGTAGAGTGCGTGTCAGACTATTACTGACTAAAACCCACCCCTGTTACTTCCCTGCCTGAGTGCCCAGGGGAGCGGTAGCTCTGTTACGAATTTATCCCCTACCCTTGGGCTTAACGTTCTGAGTCCCTAGTGCGACTTTTTTATCGCACTTGAACGCGTTTGCGTTAACGTTCGCTTATGTCAAATCGTATAAAAAAAAAGGTTACCTGTTATTTCCCACCGCCACCACCACTCGCAACCACTGACGGCCCATCGTGTCCGGTGCCTGCATGCCTAGGGGACACTAGGGGTAGCGGATAAATTCTGAAAATGAGTTACCGCACCCCTGGGCACTCAAGCAGGGAAGGAATAGGGGTGGGTTTTAGTCAGTAAGAGTCTGACACGCCCTCCCGCTCCACCCTGAGCGGGAGAAGTCATTGGATGATTTCCCACAACACAAAAAAAAAAAACACCTGTTCCTTCAGTTGCCGCTGTGCCGAGGGACGCGGTAACTCTATTTCAAATTCGTCCGCGACCCCAGGCCCGTAGGGCATGTCCTAGACCTAGAACCAAAACCTTGAAGACAATGATTTTCACCAATTCGAGTTGCGGGATTTAAGTTTAATCGTTTCACTGGGACTCGTCGAGCTTCATTGCCTCTGCGTTTTTGGCTGGTGGTTGCCAATGTTAATTCTGGCTTACAGAAGTTACAGTGGTTTGGGAATACTGTGGCGGGCTTGTCCCGAAAAAAAAAATCCACCAACCTCCATTGGGTCCGCGTGGTTGATTATGGCCCACACCCTCTCACAGAGAGAAAGCCGGTTTCCCAGCAGAGGGAATGTTGAGAGGCTGATTAAGCTAGACCAGATAAATAAACGAGGCCTAAAATTAAACTGCACCGAGTGATTCCAGGGTATATGGTGGCACGGTGATTACGCTGCCGTGCAGAGCGAGGCTCAGGAAAAGACCCCTTTACAGTCTCCTGAAGGAGGTGCCTTATCAGGCGCTGCAGAGAGACGTTTCCGGAAAGGTCTTTTAAGAAGTGACGGGGCTTCCATGTGCTGATAGTGACCACCAGGGTGGTTTTAGTGCAGTAGAATCCTACACTCCCTGGTCTTTCCTCCAAAAGTCCAGGCGCCTTTAGAAAGATTCCCCCGAACACAAAAATGTCGCTATAAGTTATCCAACACGAAGACAATAAAAATGAAGAATCTCTTACAAACAAGGCTAATTTTACTGAATTTAGGAGTGTTTTTTTTTGTTAGCCTACATAGTGTCCAGTGCTGGGCAAAGGCCTCTCCTTTCTCCCTCCAAACCTCTCTAGCTTGGGTGATTTCTGGCCAAGTTTGCCCCTCAAACTTCATCAGATCGTCACACTCTGGCGTCCAATGAGTGACGATCCAATTCAATCCAATTCAATAGTGTTACAAGAAAAAATTCAACAATTTGAGTAATAACAAAATTTTACTTTCGGGGACAAGTGCGCGTGCACATATCAGCTCTTACTGCATTTATGGAGGGTTAGAGAATAACTAGTGACCGTCCTCGGCTTCACACGGGAGCAATTTGGTTCGAAAGGGACTTAGCGCCATTTAGCGTCCTTAATCACAACTAAATATGCCTTAAATAAGCCTCTGTCACTCAGGATCAGGAATAATGTAGCTTTCTATTGGTGAAAGAATTTTCAAAATCGGTTCAGAAATTCCAGAGATCTCTTCCTACAAAAAAACTTACAAACTTTATCTCTTTATAATATTAGTTGATGTTTAGTTTTTACACATCTACGTTAAAGCTTCAGTTGCCAGAAGTAATAATTTAGATGAAGTTTTAGTTATTTTGAATAACATGAGGTTCAGAAGATAGTGACTCCGAGTTGAGCCAGGATTGACACTTACGCCAGGTAGTTGATTAACAAGTTAATAATAATAATAATATTTTATTTCCAATAATTTGTTTACAAAGGTTACAAGTACAGTAATAAAATACAGCATTATGTTCTGGCGCCCAAACTAGGTTTATAGCCTGTGACTTGGGGACCAGTGATTCCATAAGGGTAGATCAAGTTGGTTCTTTAGGGCATATAAAATAAAGTCCTTATTTGAAACATTCGATTTGTGCCAGTAATGAATTCAGTCAGCGATTATCCAAACTAGCCTTATTCTATTAATACGAGGAATTAGTATAGCAACAGTTTAACTAATTTTGCAGGTCACCAGACATACGTAGGTAGGTACAGTAGGCCGAATATTGGATAAGCGAGCGATCGCATTCCAAATCGGATTAGCTGCGTGATTCGAATCGTTACATTTGGTACGCTAGATTATAGCTTTGTGTTTGTAGGTTTATTGTTTACGGTTAAACTGATGAATATCCTATTTCCTACTAGAATAATTTAGATAAATAATATAAAATCTGCTTTCACAACGGTGTAGGATAACATCGTGAAGGGTTTGATGAATGCGTATTGTGTGTACAGGAAAGTCTGATGTTTTCTTTTATGGCGGTCTCCTTAGACTATGAAAGGTTATAGACGGAACGTCATTGGACATTAAATGAAGCAGGATCGTTAAAATGTGTGAGTGACCTTGACGAACGTAACGATGACATATCGGCTTCTCATTTGGTCTATGTGAGCTTATTTCGCGTGTACAGATACAAGCCGGCTTCTCATTTTGGTACTTCAGATTGCTGGATTTTGACACTCCGTCTATAAACTTTCATAGTTAGACTATGGCGGTCTCAATGTTTCATTTATTGTGACAGAAATTGTAGCCCTAAACCTACAGTTATTTTGTGCAGAAAGCTTCCGAGCTATCTTCCTAGTTTATTTCCGATATGCGTTAGAGCTCCTGCTCTAAAGCATATCGGAAATAAACCAGTTTGTTGTCAGCCAATCTATAGGTAAATATAGGGCTTTTTCAAGGACATTGTGATACTTTTTATCCCGAGAGTATGTTCCCTTAGGATAACTTTCGCATGGGGAAAGCCGCTGACAGAAGCTAGAAAACTGGCCAAAAGCGTGTTGGATTTCGCACATTAAGGGTTCCGTACCATATATTGGTATTTGTTACTAAAGTATACGTGATAATAAATATTATCACCAAATATCAAGTTCATAGGTCAATGCGAGGTTAAAAAATTCTTCGTAACAAAATTTTGTGACAGATGACGGACGGACAGACTGACGGACACGTGAGTGACAATAATAGGGCTCCGTTTGGAACCTTCGGGTACGGCACCATAAAAATGTAGCATCACAACGTCAGTGTTAGAAGAATACAAAGGTAAATAAAATATCGGTCCTATAGGGATATATATGTACACGGTATATGACTGCACTGTCGGTGTGGTATTTTTGTCCATAGCTATGACGTCACACAAAATACTGTAGGACCCCAAGGCACCAGTACAGCCTGCAGGGATCCTGGGACGTTCTTCGAAGCTCGTGGACTCGCTTGCCTACTGCGAGAGTACTGTATGTAGCATCACAACGTCAGTGTTAGAAGAATACAAAGCTAAAAAAAATATCGGTCCTATAGGCATATACAGGGTGTAACGGAAAGGTGTGGTCATATTTTAAAAATTGCGTTTGCCCATCGATATGAACAACTTTCTTCAAGAAAACCTAAGGAAATTTAAAAAAAAAATTTTTTTTTTTAAATTTCTAAGGAAGTCGGTTATTATTTTTTTGTTATAAGTTTTTTTTTATTAATTTGATATAGCAAAAAATACGCGTCCAATATTTTTTGATAATCTGACTTAAGGACTAAATAGTTTTTTTTTTCCTGGAATCATCCCTATTTAGCAAAACCTAGTCGACAATACGACATAGGTACTCCTGTCGTATTGCCGTCACAATACGGTAGGTGTTGTGACGTATGTCGTAATACCTACACCTATTTTAAGACAAAACAACCCTAAACACAGCAATATTAAGTACAAAACATTGAGATCCGAAACAGGCTCCATAAACCCACGTACAGTTTGAATAAGTAACGTGACCATTTTTTTTACATTCAGAACGAGACACTCTCAATATTGGGTAGGTACTGTTCTATAATTATTCAATAAAAACGTTTTTCTTTTTTTTTCTGAGTTTCACCTTAATCGATTTTTTTTAAGTGAAAACAAAAATTCTAGAAAAAAGTTTTAAAAGTCACTAATCGCATTTTTGCATCCGTTTAATATCATTGAAAAAGAACTTTTTTGTTTCGACACATTCTAGACGACAAGTACAATACCTAATGATAAAAAGTGTGTATACGTCTTTGGCGTAAACAGACAAGAAACCAAACTGTCACAAAGTTTACAAAAGGAATACAATCTTTCTTCATGAACCACAGATCATAGCTAACTTCAGGGTATCGGTTCTAGCTAACTTCAACTTGTGAATTTTGTGTGACAGTGATGCGCGCGCATCTTAAAATTTCACTATCATATTTTTATTCATAACGCGCCTAAAGAAGTATAACTTCAAAAAATATTACTGAAGAAAAATAATGTACAATCATATAACGTTGGGTTTTAATCAGTGATGCGCTTTCTGTAACTGAAAACGGGCTAATTTGTTGTCCTCGAAAACACCGGGACGGAGCAGCGAAAAACGGGACAGTCCCGTTAAAAACCGGCTGTATGGTCACGTTACGTACGTCTGACGTCAGAGGTACGTTTATAGCTAGGAGCTATATCAGCCGCTTTGAACCGGCCTACTGAACCGGTACCCGTGAGCCGAGCGAAAATATTCAAACGAGAATTTGTTTAGAACAGATTTGATCGCGATGTGCTATCAGACTGATATTTGTGAGTTTTTCTTAGAACCAAATAAAAGGTATTGTGACGATTGTAGACACAGCCTAATTTCAGTGGGTCTGCACCGGCCATTAACTGGCAGGTAAGAATGTTGCAGAGTCGATGGAATTATGATTAGAGATTAGGTGTCACATTTTGTTTCAGAGATCAATTCTGCTAGCCCGGCCGAAGTGGACACCTATGTGATTTTCTGATAAAACACAATATAATATTATTTAAAACGCCCTCAGCTCTTTTCCGTATCCGCCCGTAGCGAGTTATCCTTTCGTACAGTACTCTCGGAGTAGGCAAGCGAGTCCACGAGCTTCGAAGAACGTCCCAGGATCCCTGCAGGCTGTACTGGTGCCTTGGGGTCCTACAGTATTTTGTGTGACGTCATAGCTATGGACAAAAATACCACTCCCGCAGTGCAGTCATATACCGTGTACATATATATATGCCTATAGGACCGATATTTTATTTACCTTTGTATTCTTCTAACACTGACGTTGTGATGCTACATTTTTATGGTGACGTACCCGAAGGTTCCTAACGGAGCCCTATTATTGTCACTCACGTGTCCGTCCGTCATCTGTCACAAAATTTTGTTACGAAGAATTTTTTAACCTCCCATTCACCTATGAACTTGATATTTGGTAATAATATTTATTATCACGTATACTTTAGTAACAAATACCAATATGTGGTACGGAACCCTTAATGTGCGAAATCCAACACGCACTTGGCCAGTTTTCTAGCTTCTGTCAGCAGTTTTGCCCACGCGAAAGTTATCCTAAGGGAACATACTCTCGGGATAAAGAGTATCGCAATGTCCTTGAAAAAGCCCTATATTTACCTATAGATAGGCTGACAACAAACTGGTTTATTTCCGATATGCTTTAGAGCAGGAGCTCTAACGCATATCGGAAATAAACTAGGAAGATAGCTCGGAAGCTTTCTCCACAAAATAGCTGTAGGTTTAGGGCTACAATTTCTGTCACAATAAATGAAACATTGAGACCGTCATAGTCTAACTATGAAAGTTTATAGACGGAGTGTCAAAATCCAGCAATCTGAAGTACCAAAATGAGAAGCCGGCTTGTATCTGTACACGCGAAATAAGCTCACATAGACCAAATGAGAAGCCGATACGTCATCGTTACGTTCGTCAAGGTCACTCACACATTTTAACGATCCTGCTTCATTTAATGTCCAATGACGTTCCGTCTATAACCTTTCATAGTCTAAGGAGACCGCCATAAAAGAAAACATCAGACTTTCCTGTACACACAATACGCATTCATCAAACCCCAAACATTACAATAAAATGGCCGTTTGTTATCCTTTAATTTCACCTCACAATAACGCAACGGTTCACGGATATCCCGGACCAAATCAAACAACGGGGTTTCAAACTATCCATTTAGGGAACAATGGAACCCTAACATTAACCCGTCTCACCGATTAATAAATCAAATCGATTCAATCGGTAAGCTTGACAAATCGAATCTCCCTATCAGTTATATCGGGAATCTGTTCAAGTATCTTCGAGGAAATAAAAATAACACGGAATAAGATTGAAATACGGGGTTAGTTCGAAAAATGTTAAGGGGTTAACGGTAGGTAGGTTTTTTATGCGTTGCATTTTAGAATTTAAGTAATGTAAATGTTTTTTATGCGTTGTATTTTAGAATTTAAGTAATGTAAATGCTTTTTATGCGTTGCATTTTAGACTTAAGTAATGTAAATGTTTTTTATGCGTTGTATTTTAGAATTTAAGTAATGTAAATGTTTTTTATGCCTTGCATTTTAGAATTTAAGTAATGTAAATGTTTTTTATGCGTTGCATTTTAGACTTAAGTAATGTAAATGTTTTTTATGCGTTGCATTTTAGAATTAAGTAGGTAATGTAAATGTATTTTTACAACCATAATAGGGCTTTGCTTTAAAATGAACTTTACTTTAAAATGGAATAAAAAGGTTGTTTGAATTTAAAGGAAATTAGTAAGAATCTGTCATCATTCAAGCGTTTGATGAACCTTAATACCTTAAAATTTTCCAAAATACTAAATAGTACCTAGTTATTTAGTATTTTGGAAAATTTTGGAAAACAACTATTCAAATAAGAAAATCTGTATATTTAGCACTTGGGTTAGTAGACGTACAAAAAAAATCCAGCCAAGTGCGTGTCGAACTTCGCACGTTTAGGGTTCCGTACTAAATGTATTTTTGACTATTTATATGGCTTGGGGTTAACAAGACGCTTATACTGTGAAAATTTGAAGTCTGTAGCTCCAACCGTTTGGCTGTTAAACCCGTGTGACAGACGACGGACAGACACACAGACGGATAGACGGACACGTGAGTGACAGCAATAATAATAATCAGGTACGGAACCCTAAAAAGCATAATATAAAATTATTTTCAGTAGAAAGAAATTACGTAAATGACAACACCCACGTCAAACAAATAAACACTGCCTGTATCATCCCACGACAAGAACCTCCCACACAAATACCAGGCTTTTCAGATCTAAAACTGAACAAATAATCACGAAAATTCATACACGTGTTTCTCTCAAATACATACATCATACTAAAATCCATAGCGAACCCACATAAAAGATAAACCACAGAAGAGAGAAAATGTTTTAACATCAATAAAATACCGCGGGCGGTTTAGTCTAGGTAAAATAAAGTGAAATGCGATGCAGACAGAACATTAATCAAACCACATGGGATACCGTGTCCTGGCGGTAAATCGAACCAATTTGCCCCATGTCATAAATGTCCGTTCCATAGTGCTGTCAATATGACGTCATTTTATCGGGATACAGGTAGGAAACCTGTCAATATGATATAATTTTTTCCGGGATAGGGTTGGGTGAGTGGGGATGATTGAAAAGTGGTTGTCAAATTATTCAGGGGTATGCGCGGTCTGAATTAATCAAAATGTTACCGTACTGTAGAGCCTTCGGGGCTCCCGGAGTTCTATAGGTTGGGGAGCTGTCTTACTCGCTGGCTGCGAGAGTCGTGTGTGCAAGTGTTATACTGCAATATTATGATGATGCGGGCGCTTCGCTTATGTTTTTCTTACACCTCCGCTGTCTTTTTTGATTATTTCGTTGCGGGACTCAAGACAGTTTAATCGTTTCTCTGGGACTCGTCGAGCTTCACTGCCTCGGCGTTTTTTCTGGTGGTCGCCACCGTTGATTCTGACTTACGGAAGTTACAGTGGTTTTTGGGAAAAGTGTGGCGGGCTTGTCCCAAAAAAAAAAACCTTGTAGCATTGGAAATAGACATTTTGCTTGTGCACGGAGTGAATTCACAAGGATAACATTGTATGAAATAAGTTTTAGAAAATAAGTTGTTAGTATTAAGTTGGCTTCACTATTGCATTGGGTTTTTACGTGTAATAATACCTGTAAGTGATTATATAAACAAATAAATAAAAAAAAAAAAATGTTAAGCTTGAGTGTAAGGAAGAAGAGGGTTCGGCACTCAAGATTAGCCCGTGCCAATCTGAGCTAGCTCTTGAAAGAAAATCGATTTCAAAAACCTATTCTAAATTAATGATTCGAATAACTTTCAAATATCAAATATTATAATTATAACTTGCCAGTAGTGCGCTGAGGCGCAGAGTTCATATACGCCGCGGTACTCAAAAAGTTAATAAAAAATTAAGTTTCATAAATCAAGGCCCAGGTGACGGAAATGTTCTTATCGTAAAAAGTCCCACAAAATAAGTACTCGGATAAAAAAAAAACTTCTCAAAATGAAAATATTAGTTTAAGACAGGACGTTGTTTGAGAAGGGTCAATCGCCTACAGGCTGCCAAGACACGATACCCTTAAAATTAATCCGTCCCTTAAAAACCGGGATCCCGCGATGATGGACTTGTCCCGCAGTTCGACATCACTATGTAATCCGGTGGTAAATTGCGTAGATTGTGTGGAAAATCACGAAATGTGGTCGAAATACGGTTAGAATTGAAACATTACGATGATTGCTGATGTCAATACGATTGATAGAATCATCAACTTTATTGACTGTTATGAGTCTATTTCGCTTTGGAATTGGTTCTGATACGTGATTTTGATGACGACGATATTGTTTTTAAATTGACCAGCAGGCTTTGACATTGGATTTAGTGCTAAGAATCGTCTGATAAAGGTCACACAAAGTTTCGAAAATAACATAAAAACCGAAAAGGTTAGGTCCAGTAAACCCTTAGACCCTTTCTCGTGAATCACTATCTATTGGTGTAAACCGTATGATAAATGATTTTATTTTTGTAAGTATGTTTTAACAACACTTTTACATGTCAACATTCTTTTTTTATCAGTTTTAGCTAGATGAGGCCGGTGCTTCCTAGCTGACTATCCTGATAAGAAACACCCAAAACAAACTCAGAGGTCAAAGTATCTTTTAAAGTGTTCAAATCCATACAATATGTACTGGTCAAATCATATCAGAACCATGTACTTGTGTATTTTGAGGAAAGCAACACGCAAATTCGAGTAGACCTGTCCAGACAGTGCAAGCATTTGTCAGTTATCGTGAAGCTCAACTCAGAACTTTGAGGAGCTCAAAGAACCGACGAACAATATCAAAGTAAGGACATTTGGGTAGGCCGTAAAAATACTCAAACTGCCAGACAATCATAAAATCTACATGAATATAACGACATACGTAGTTCCCGAATTCACATTATGCTATATGAGAATCTGTTCAGTAGTATTTTGAGTATATCACGAACAGACAGGCAGACGCAGTGGGGGGCTTTGTTTTAAAATATACTAGCTTCTGACAGCGGCTTCACTCGTGTGGAATTAGTACTTCCCCCGTTTAACTTTCAACCCCCTTTTCATCCCCTTAAGGTCGAACTAGTCGCGGGCTCGAACTCACTGGTGGGCGAGGCCAAAAAGCACGCTGTCTCACCTGGCATTGTGTCCGACAGAGAATATATCAGTGTTGAGCAGTTAGACACTAGTCTACATGCACAATGTCTAGTTTGCACGCACACAAACACCGCTGCACTGTTCCGTACTAAAACGACCGCGCAAAAAATTACGAAAATTCCTTTGGAAAATTGAGTTTTATGAAAAAACCACTGCAGAAATCAATTACACATAAAGTTTATTGAACTCTTCTATAATTGAGGTTTGTCGGAGACTACTTTGTTTTGGAAATTTTGCACTTCTTTTGTTATTTATTCACGACCAAAGTTGCGTTAAAATTAGCAAGAAATACGATTTTTTGTTGGCTTATAACTTTTTAATGGGTTTTTATTTTACTATTTTGTTTCCACACAGACAAAATTAATAATGAGTCAAAACGATATCATGTTTTACTTTGGATGTACAATCTCAAACAGTGGAGTAATAACCTCCCGAAATTTGTATGGACAAAATATCGACTAGTGCAACTTGCCTTGCCAAAAAAAATTGCCAAAAATCCGATGCACGCGTTTTAAACCGCTATTATCACTGTTACCCAAGGTCTTTAGACCTGTGACAAGGTTCATACACCCGGAACCTGTCAAAGTCTGTAGTTACACGATGGCCGACTGTCAACGGGGACTGACAGATGCGACACGTGACGCGCGCGGGGCTTGAGATGTTACCCTTTCTTAGTGGACCTACTCTTCACAAAAAACACACTGCACTCTATACAGGGTGTAACAGAAAGGTGTGGTCATATTTTAAGGACCGGTTCTGCCCGTGGAAATGAACAACTTTCTGTAAGAAAAAATAGAAAATTTCCAAAAAAAAAATTGGACTTTCCATACAAAGTTATCATCAGCTGATCAATATTTGTATGGGAGGTAAAAAAAATTTTTGGGAATTTCCTCAGATTTTCTTGAAGAAAGTTGTTCATATCGATGGACAGATGCAGTCTTTAAAATATGACCACACCTTTCCGTTACACCCTGTATAGAACCAGCAGTTTAGGCTCTGCGTTGATATATCAGTCAGTCAGTCAGGACTTTGAATTTTATATATACCGGTAGTGATACTGTCTATATCAAACTTAATCAACCGTAATACCAATGTCCCGAACATCTTGTTGAGTTTTATGTAATATAGAAAGTATTTACTTAACACAAAAAAAACATCCCTTTAACCCAAAACCCGGCCAGATTACATGTACCAATTGACCTAGCATCAAAAACTAATCTACTAATACATACATATACAATCTAACCTTATTCCGAGCAGGCAGTGCCCACGCTCCAATGGCTCGCAACCGCCTCGCTAATGCGATCAACCGTGCGTCCGTCTGTACGTTTGGTCGCAAAATATTGATCTTTTTCAATAGTTTTTTTTCAATTAATCACATTTTTCCTCTCCATTGCCTCCATTTTGAAAGATACAGAAATATTGCTTTTATATTTGAAGATTGTATTAATTTGGTAGTGTTTTATTTCGGTTATTTTTTTGCGTTTTTGCCATTTCATGATTTCGCAGTCGATAGACTAAGATTGTTAAAAAAGGGTTGCTTTTAGCAATCAAACTTTTTTTTTAACAATGTCAGCCAGAAACAAAGCTTTAAAATTAAAGCCTCAGTTTTGGTAATTCAAGCTTTTTAGGTAGTTTTAATTTGTAGCAATTTCGTTTAAGCCAGACCAGCCAACACCTCGACATCGGTCGTTAAGGTTGCACTAGTCGATATTTTGTCCATACAAATTTCGGGAGGTTATTACTCTATTTGTTTGATATTGTACATCCAAAGTTAAACATGACATTGTTTTGTCTCATTATTTATTTTGTCTGTGCGAAAACAGAAGAGTAAAATAAAAAAGCCATTAAAAGTTAGAAGCCCACAAAAAATCGTTTTTCTTTTTAATTTTAACGCAATTGTGGGCGTAAATTAGTAACAAGAGAAGTGCAAAATCTCCAAATTAAAGTCGGCACCGACAAACCTCATTTATAGAAGAGTTCAATAAATTTTATTTGTCATTGATTTATGCAGAAGTTTTTTCGTAAAACTCAATTTTCTAAAGGACTTTACGTAATTTTTCCGAGGCATTTTTAGTTCGGAACAGTGCAGCGGTGTTTGTGTGCGTGCAAACCAGACATTGTACATGTAGACTAGCGTCTAACTGCTCATCACTGATATTTTCTTTGTCAGACATGATGCTAGGTGAGACAGCGTGCTTTTTGGCCAAGCCCACCAGTGAGTTCGAGCCCGCGATTAGTTCAACCTTAAGTTAAGAATGAATAGGTTACTTCTAGGCAAGCGTGCTCTATCGTCGACCACATCATCGCTTATCGTCAGGTGAGATAGTGGTCAAGCGCGAACTTATCAATAATAATAAAAAACACCTTTTGAGAAAACTACAACTAACATTGGTGTGTCGTTTATAAAACATCCTACGATCTCCCATATAAAAAAAATCTTCATAACAACAAAAACAAGGAAACTCACGAATAAAATAATGCGAAGCTCAAAGGATTCGCCGTGACAACGATATTTTTCCGGATATCATATTATATACATTCACGGAAAAAAGACTGAAAAAGTTCACGGCGATAAGACTAGCCTTCTACCGCAGGATAAGTTCATGTGATTGATGAAAAAATAATTGCCTTTTTGTTGACACCAGTATATGTAAGGCTGCAGGCACGAAATCAGCGGCCGGCGGGGCGGCGGCGGCGGCGGCGGCGGCGGCGGCGCGGGAGCGGCGCGTATTGAAACGTGCCGCGTATAGATTTATATGGAACTGCCCCCTTAGCCAAAATACATTTCTATTAACATTAACGCTAACGCTTCGTGCAAAATGTATGGCAACGACATTACTGGGCGTGAGTCACGTGTCAGTTCTCTGCGCAGGTAATGTCCTTGTCATACATTTTGCACGAAGCGTTAGCGTTAACGTTAACAGAAAAGTATTTTGTCTAAAAGCTATGGTCACGAAGGCAGCGGCGCGGGGAGCGGCGTATGCGGTATGAGCGATACGCGCCAGTCTAGCAGTGCCCGCGCGTCTGCATTGACGTAGTGTTGTATATTTTAGTTTTTGCCTTTTTAACGACCGATGTTTCAAAATGCCGGCTGACGTGGTGGACCAAATGATTTCAATGATTCTTATTCGCGAACAAAGACACTAATTTCTCATAACACAACACTAAGCCGCTCTAGCGCCGCGCAATCTGCCCGCTGGCTTCGAGACGGGTCTGCGTTGCCGCGCCGCTCCCCGCGCCGCCATCGCCACCGCCCCGCTAGCCGCTGACTTCGTGCTCGCGGCCTAAATGACAGGTGTAATGCATGATATAAGGATACCATAAGATGCAAGAAATATTTTAGATGTAGGTACGGAACACCACGCTGCGTTCCATAAAGGGCATAGTAGACGTAGGCATGATGGCTGCCAGGCTCAAGTGGGATTGGGCGGGTCACGTTAGCGGTATACGCGACAGCTGAGAAAAAGTCTCCACGCAATAGGTGCCTGAACTGCCCAGGGGTCGTGGAAAAATTCGAAACAGAGTTAACGCGCCACTGGCACTTAGGCAGGTAAGGAACAGGGGTGGGTTTTAGTCGGTAAAAGTCTGACACGCCCTCCCGAAAAAAAAAATGGTGCCTGAAAATGGTCGGCCACGAAAGAGACGGCGAGACGACCTCGACGCGTACCACGAAGGCTGGTTTGAGGAAGCACGGGAGAAGAGTTCTTGGAAGGATTTGGGGGAGGCCTTTGGCCCAGCAGTGGTACAGTGTAGGCTAGTTAAAAAGGTACGAAGTATTTAAGATGAGAGAACCAAGAACAATAAAAATAGCTAATCGTGTTTAAAATGTGTGAGGTGCATTGTAACGTAATACCTATTAGGTAGCTTAGCCAGAAAGATTAAAGTCATTAACTCGAAAATAGATAAGATTAAAAATTTGTAGATACCTATCAGAAGAAGCTTAGTTTTATCAAATTTGTATGTTTTCTTTCTCCCTGAACCTTAATTTCATTGAAGAAGGTAGTCTCAACGCCTCCTCATCTTCAATCTTCAGGCTTATTTATTACGAAATTTTCACGACCTCCAAAATTTAATTGAGTGCTCTGAGCCGTATTTATTGTCAATCTAAACCTAGTATTTGCCTTCCATTATAAAATCGTACGGATTCTGTTTTGCACGAACTAAGCTTAATTCTATTCCTATCTTTTCCTCTCTAATAAAACAAGAAAGAGACGGACGTAAATTAGAGCTGTCAAATTTAGTTGAACTAATATTTCCATACAAATTAAGGGTACACGTAAAAACATGTCAATTAAAAACACGGTAAAGCGCAAGGCGTAAACTAGTTTGACATCTCTAACTTAGTTCATAGCTATAGCCGTCCTTTTCTCGCACTGCCTTTTAGTAAAAGACAGCTATTCTTTAATTTTAGTTTAGTTGTTGAATAAGAGAATCGGCACCAATATTCCATTTTTTCTATTAATATTGTTTAAAATGCGAATATTTGTAACTCAATCACGCCAGAACGGCTAAACGGATCCGGATGAAATTTGGCACAGATAGAATGGTAGTCTGAAAGAGCAAATTACGCTAGTAATTTATAGTGGCGGTTTGTGACGCGTGGTGGGTTACACGTGCAGCCTGTGGGTGAACTTTACGCAGAGGGCATATAGTGGCCTGCGCACACAATATAACAACACGTTCCGGGTGTTGATGGGGCTGCCGCGTTTTTGTAGCGCGTCGGGCACGTTTGCCGACGCGGACATTGATAGTTTTTCGTCCATCATGCGCAAAAGGTGCGCATCTCTGCTACGCCGTGTTCGCGCCAGCCCCAACACCATTCTTAGAACGTTGGCAGATAGGTGGGACTCTCCGATCTTGGGGCGGTGGATACGACTGCACGCAGTCAAGTAGACATTCCCGCGATCGGTGAGCCTCACGCTTTGAATAAATGTTACTAACACTAGTTTATTAGTTTACACTGTTACTAACAAATATGGAAATACTTTTTCTTTCTTTTCTTTCTTTCTTAATTCCACGCGGGCGAAGCCGCTGGCACAAGCTAATATGAAATAAAGTTTCGGTTCAGACTCTTTGCAAAATAGGCCACAGGTTGATTGGTATATGAAAATATTTCTCCTTTGTCTTACTCCCTGGTACTTTGCTACCGAGTTTACGTCTTTTATGGAGTTTCAAACAAAATTATTAATGTTTGAGTTTCGAGTTGGTACTTTTTCACTTTGTTTTGAGTGTATCATTTTTGGTGGCGGATAATTCATTGTTTTGGGAATAATGCGTTTTCCATTTACATTTCGTAGCAACTAGCTGATAAACAAATAACTGAAAAAAAAAGACGTGTGGCACTCGGAGACTGCCGCGGTAAAGCTATTGCATAGCATTTTTTATCAACTTATGCAATTATAATTATTTTATTTATGTGTGTGTGTACTTATGTACGCACGTAAAAAGTTACACTTCTTTGGCGTAACAAGATGAATATCATCATCATCATCACCGTCACCGTCACCGTCACCGTCATCATCATCATCATCATCATCATCATCATCATCATCATCAACATCACCATCATCGGTGTGGGGGGTGTTAGGTTATTTTTCGTTACGGAATTTCTGGATTCGGTCTCCACGCTCAAGGCCCGCGATAGAAGCTATGCAATAGCTTAAAATATAATTTTCTAAATTAATTCATAATTGGCGAAATAATCACGTAACAAACATACAAAAAAAATAGTGGCACTCCGGGAGTGCCGACAGAAGTGAAAACTTGAACAAAAATGCCCAGCGCGCCTAAAGAAGTTTTCACTACAATCCAAATAGCGGTGTCAGTGTCGGTGGCGAGTTCAATTGTTTTTTCCCATCTCAAAAAAATGCCCACCACGACTAAATAAGTTTTCAGTAGAACCTCCTCCATTTTGAAGTCGGTTTGACTAAAAAAACAGTTTTCCCTGTCTAAAACCCTGAGTAAATCCAATAACACACAATCAATACCTAATTCTACACTTCAAACAGCATCCGATATAACAAATTACCTACGTCCCAAACCCGCAATTATTTACTTTTACTCAAACTTGGCAGATCTAACGAACCGTCACAGCAAAAAATCGTATCGATCGCAAAGGTTGCGCTACGGGGGCCTTCCGCCACGGAAATTAACAGGAACAAAGCATCGTGACGTCAGCGCCAAGGAAAAACTAACAAAATGGCAGACGTTCGCGCGCTTTTTTGAAAAAGGAACGTTAACTTTTTTTTATACTACCGCAGGGGTGGCCGAATAATACGTAGTTTGGAGTTCGAATGTTAAAAAAAAAGAATGTTTGGTGACATTTTTTGTGGAGTTCGAAATGAAATGAACTAAAACTAACGCCGCCGTAGGGATTGGAAAATGAATAAAACCGGATAAAAAACTGAACTGTACACTGCGATGTTGGGCGAATCGGAACTTTTTACTATTGAAAAAAAGTACCAATAGCTATTTTATTTTAGTGTTCTGGAAATCTTGTTGGATGACTGTTAAAGAGACGCCTCGATGATCAATGCTAAAGACACTGCATCGTCAAAACTTTCCATCCAAATCAAGCGTGTGACTGAGTATTACCATTTACTCAAAGAAATTGACGGCCCGTGACAATTCGGACATCTGACAGCAGAAACGCGCAAAGATGGTTTTCAGGTAAATTCACGCCAACAGTTGGCACCACTTGGGCGAGAGAGAGGTCTTCTACTTTGAAAACGTAACTTATGACTTAAACATAACTTTGACGTCAATTTCACTAACGTCAAAAACATAAGCGTTTTGACAGGTGCCTGCACCTGACGCCTCAGAGCTGCCACCTGGTGTATGTACGTCATGGCTGAGAACCCTTATTTCGCAGCCATGAATTTTATTATAAGCAATGGCGGATTAAGATTCTGCCAATGCCGCGTTCCATGCTCTGTGGTTACAACCCTTAACTCCCCTCTAAGCGCTAACGATCGCAGAAACAAAGGTTTTTCAAGGGTCGAAGCTCCTAATTCTGCGGTGTTACCCAACAGCGTGGCAACATTTACATGGCTTCTTGTTTACATTAAACATTGGGTCACAGTCGGTTGGGATGTAATATACCTATTCTATTTCACGAACCAAAATCTTTACCTCTTTATAATAGTTTAAATAAGTTTACACGATTCATGAAGCACATCAAAGCATTTTTAGTACCTACATTTTTCAGTATAGTTGCTTGGGTGTGTGTAGGTTTACGTACAGTTTATTTTTCTGTGTGTGTAAACTCGAAGCGCTCGGTGTCATAGAAAATAGCTTACACATAAACAATGTGCACGTGAAGCCAAACACACATCCTAAAACGACCCGCCGTGGTGAGATGGTGGAACAAGTGTATGGTAGATACAGTTGTTATGTACCTTCTATTTTTGAGGATTACTACCCCAACTGACAGATCGGTGCGGTCCGAGAGCGTAATTTAATCGCATCCTGGTTCGTTATTTCAACGCTTTTACGTTGTTTTATTTCTTGTTTTCGATTTTGGAGATAAAAGTGTGCAGGTTTTGAAGTGAAAAGGTTATTATTAGTTCTTAGGGAGACTTCGACTTTCTTTTGGTCATCTCAATAAGAAAAAACACAACTCTCTTGAATTAAACATAAGCGTCGGATGGCTTCCCACAAGGTGGACCGCTGACCTGGGGCCCAATTCTGTAACTTTGAGTTAAGCAACACGCCATCGACACTCTATCGACATACAACAGACATTATTTTGCCACTGTTGCAAGGTATTCTGCAAAAACTTCAAAATGCTATTGGATTGATAGTAGACCAGACTACCAATTATTACAAAAGTGTTATTATGGCGTTTCAATGGCACTACAGTGGCAAATCAATGACCATAAATAATTTATAGAATACCAAATATACTACCGACACACTATTGACAATTTAGTTATTTTACAGAATTGGGCCCCTGGTAATGGACGCAGGAAATCGCTGGATGCGAGAAGCACACGGCCGATCGATGTCGCGAAACTTACGAAGAAGAATGTCTAGCAGTAGAAGTCATTCGGCTGAAGTGATGCTGGTGGTAGTAATTGCAGTCTTCTGATTTTCTCATAACCTTTTTTTTGCTATTGATATGCTCACGTGTGACCACCATCTCACCTGATGGTAAGCGATGATGTGGTCGATGTTGAAGCACGTTTGCCGAGAAGTAACCTATTCACTCTTGACTTAAATACCTCCAGATTGCAGCTATCAGCAGTACATTGCTGTTTTGACGTATAGGAAACCAAAAATTTACTACGTAGTGCCTATTATAATCGATGTCCACCGTGCAAAGCAGCAATGTACTGCATAGTGCCTATCAAATTGATTTCAACTGAGTTACACCTGTAACAAGGCAGTGTTAAAGCCTTGTTTATTTTTTGACCTCTATTCCAAAATTACGTTCTTTGCTACCTTTTTTTAAATTCAAATTCAAAATTACTTAGTTTTCTCTGTCAAGTCTCTGTTTTCATATTGAAAAATCAGTTCTAATTCTGCAGCCGAGCTAGTAGAAGCTCCTCATTGTTATTTTTTGACTCTTCAAGTGTCAGTTACCAGTTTCCTAGAATTTTGCATTAATACAATTTAATTACTAGTCACAGTGTTTGTGTTCTTAATATTATATTAAAGCCCACTGTTGTAAATGTGTTAACTCGTCGTGTTATTATTTATTGAACTCCTCATCTACGGTCCTCCTACCCTACGACCTCCTCTACGTGTCACACCACCACTCCGGTCCTCTGCAACTTGACATCGCCCTCCGTACCGTGACACACCTGCTGGAAACAGACGCAGGGAATTTCACTCCTTAGTTTCTTAAAACTCGGTTAAAAGAACATTTGTTTCTGACTAGTAAAAATATCTCCTGGACACGTTTGTTTCATGTAAGCTTATAGGCTCCTCATCTATACAAAGTTCCCGGCTACCGAAGGCGCGGGCTTGTGGACGGCGAGCAATGTGTAGCTCGCCGCCCGATAAAGTACAGGTCCAGTCGACGGCGCGTAGTGTTCCATGCGCGCCTTAAAGAGATGTCAGCAAGCAGTGAGGATGTGTGAAAGACAGTGAGGAAGGAACAGGGGTGGGTTTTAGTCAGTACGAGTCTGACATGCACTTCCGCTCCACCCTGAGCGGGAAAAGTCATTGGTTTCCCACCCCCCCCCCCCCTCCCAAAAAAAAAAAAAGGGTCCACCAGGGCCGATGAGGCGCCAGGGTCGCGGGTGTGCACCGCAGCCCTGGCACAGGCAACTGAAGGAACAAGGGTGGGTTTTAGTGAGTAAGGGCCTGACACAACCGAAGAAGTTATTTGATTGTTTTCCACCAAAAAAGAAAATTTGCCTCCTCATCTCTTAGACTATGAAAGGTTACACAGTGTGAGTCTTTATAATGTGCACATATTGAAATGAGGGAATCTATGCTTAATTTTACCGACGGAAAAAATATTTAAAAAAATCTAAATCATTTTGTATCTTTTAAAATTGATGAAAAAAAAAAACAGATCTTTGCTAAAAAAACATGTTTATTTTCAATTGAGGGTAGTTTTTTTTTTCATTATTTTCATTTTACGAGGACGCCTAATTACTGCCAATCATTACAGAGTTTAATTGTTTCATCGCGATATATCATTTAGTTTAAAAGTTACACTGTTTTATTTCGGTTTTTTTGTAATATTTTTTCCGTCGATAAAATTGAGCATACATTCCCTCATTTCAATATGTGCACATTAATAAAGACTCACACTGTATACGGAACCTCATTGGACATTAAATGAAGCAGGATCTTTAAAATGTGTAACCTTGACGAACGTAACGATGACGTATCGGCTTCTCATTTTGTCTATGCGAGTTTATTTTGCTTGTACAGATACAAGCCGGCTTCTCATTCTGGTACTTCAGATTGCTGGACTTTGACACTCCGTTTATAACCTTTCATAGTCTAAGCCTCATGTATACAAAAGTTGGGCCCAACACGTCTGTTTTTTCAGCAAGGCTGTAGAGGTACATTTTTTAGTAAAAAAAATGGCAATTTATCTTCGTCATTTCAGTTAGGATGTGGGTATTGGGTTCGTTCCAAATATTTTTGGCAGCAAGGAATTTAGGGCTTAAAATTCAGGCTTTTGGTTAATTCCAAGTTTTTAATACCAGCCTGAGTAGAAATAAAATTTGTTATGTACTTAAAATAATCCTACTTTAATAAATTATTATAAAAGTGAAGTTTGGATGTATGGATGGATGTTTTTTTTTTCTTATTCATCGAAGGAAAGTCCACTCACGGTTTGACGCTATTGAAGATTTTTTGTCTATGAACTGTTGAGTCGCGAACTTACCTGAAAAATGAAACATTACATGATTAAAAATCACACTATCACTAATAATCTACGTGAAATGCTACTTACTGGTGCCGATTCTAATGTGCACACACTAAACTTAATTTAGGCTATAGCTATCTTTTTCTCTCTAATAAAACAAGAAAGAGACGGACGTAAATTAGAGCTGTCAAATTTAGTTGAACTAATATTTCCATTCAAATTAAGGGTATACGTAAAAACATATAGACTAAAAACACGGTAAAGCGCAAGGCGTACACTTGTTTGGCATCTCTAACTTAGTTCATAGCAATAGCCGTCCTTTTCTCGCAAAAGATAGCGATTCTCTAATTTTACTTTAGTTATTGAACAAGAGAATCGGCACCACCATCCGACTAATATTATAAATGCTTAAGTTTGGATGGATGTATATTATTGTCAATCACGCAAGAACGGCTGAAGGGATCCAGATGAAATTTGGCATAGAGATAGATTATAGTCTGGAATTGCTCATAGGCTATTTATAGTCGAGGAAGTGCTAATCACACGCGAGCTAAGCCGCGTGCAGAAGCTAGTCTGAACATAAATAGGGCAAATCGTAGTTTATGGTCACATTGCAGTTAAATGAACTTTTACAGCAGAACTGTTCGCTAACAATGACCTTGTGTGTAAACATAAAGAAAACCTGCATAAGCTCACTGCTCAGTGTACTATAAAAATTAAAGATAGGCAGATTCTTGTATTAAGGGCGACTATCACTAATAAAACTAAACGCGATCAGCACATCTTAACCGCGTATTGATACTGACAGATCAGCCACGCCACCTACAGTGAGAAGCATACTATGGGAAGAACCGTATTAACTATACCCCCTGACTTCTTGAAACCCCAGTAACACCTGCCACGCTGACGGGATCTGCAGTGGTCTTTATGGAATGCACTCAATCAGTTGCGTACCCAGGTAGGCCCATGGTACGGAGCGAGAGGGAATGGGAAGCATTCTCTTCCTTCTGCGATACAGTAATGCTCGGGAAGGAGGAGGCGCCGGTGAGGAATACTCAACGGAGTCGCCCTCACGCCCCCAGTAGCAGCCGCAGCAGGAGACGCCCTGGGCATCGGGTGTCGCGAGACGATCTTCGGCCACCGCAGTACACCCCACAAAAAAAAAGGAAGGCTGTTGTAAATACAACCTGGCAAAATGGGGTTTTAAAGACTCGTCTGATACCCAATGTGAGTGCGGTGTCTCTATCCAGAACATGAATAATGTACTGGAATGACCTAGGTATAGTATAATCGCTTGGGTGTATGGGTACTTACCCATACACCCAAGCGTTTTTGTCATACCTATTATTGGAATCAAATATCAGCTCACAATTTTAGGACCCATTAATATTAGTGTTTTTAACCAGTGGTACTTGGCATTTGGGCTTACCCCAGTTGTAAATGCCCCCTTTGTGTCTAATGACCTAGCTTTATTCTGTCTCCCGCTTGATTAGGAGGAAAGTGGAAATTATGTTTTTCTTACTCCTCCGCTGTCTTTTCTGATTAGTTTCGTTGCCGGACCCAAGACTATTTAATCGATTCTCTGGGACTCGTCGAGCTTCATTGCCTCGGCGTTTTTTCTGGTGGTCGCCACTGTTGATTCTGGCTTACAGAAGTTACAGTGGTTTGGGAATAGTGTGGCGGGCTTGTCTAAAAAATAGACACCTGCACTATGGATGAACTGGATGAACGCTACTGAAGCTGCAAGTAATGTTGGGAAACCATCGATTTGAAAGAAGAAGATGAACAACCTGCATTCCTTTTATGTATACTCATGTTTCTACAAAAAAATGTTTTGTTTTGTCTTGAACTCTGTTTAGATGTGTTTATCTTGATCAATTTAATAGGTAAATTCACCCTAAGGCACTTGTCCCACTGCCAACGACGAGCGAGTAGAGCTTCAACTTAAAAACGAGTTGGCGAGAAGCGAGTCCTCTCGGCGTGAGTTCTGACCGCCGAGCGAGCATCGCTGAGCGAGTATTATCTTTGATAGCTCGCCGTCCGATCAGCACCAGGCCCAAGAGTCGACAGCGCGTAGTGTTCCACGCGCGCCTCAAAGAGTTGTCAGCAAACCATGACGGGGCCCGTCATGGCCGATGCCTGCCCAGGCGTTGTGGATAAATTCGAAACAGAGTTACCGCGCCTCTGGGCATTCAGGGCAGGGAACGAACAGGGATGGGTTTTAGTCAGTAAGAGTCTGACACGCCCTCCCGCTCCACCCTAGAGCGGGAGATGTCATTGGATGATTTCCCACACCACAAAAAAAAAAGTGAGCTACACGATTCGGATAGGTAAGATTTTTTTGTGATAAACAAGAAGGTACAGGGTAGCAATAAAAGTTGAAATAGTAGTGCTTATCCAACTTAAAAAAACGGCAGCAGGTAGCATTCGTCGCCCCTGGTAGTCTGCCGCCCCGGGCCATGACCTTCTTGGCCTAAGGGTAAATACGCCACTGCTCTTGTCGCTCAGCGACAAACTTGTGAAGCGAGTCCTCACCCGGCAGTGCAAACAGTCAGTGATCAACTATTAATATAATGCGTCTCTTTTGTTTACACGGAATGTTTATATCTATCTATTGTACGTTTCTTGAGCGCTTCCTCGCCGGCGGTGAGACAACTGCCTTAGTTTGTTTAATACTCGCTACCGAAGACCAAAACAATTGAAACACGTAAACAACAGAACAACATACCAGCCAACACTATTCAAACTAGAAACAACAATTCAAAATTTCTCCACTCCGAGTACTAATTCATTCGAAGTTATCCCGATATTAGTTGGTACTCGTATAACGCACTTAATAGGATCAGTGGAATTGATTTCGATACAGAAATTGCTTTGCGGAATTACCGGATGATATCCGGCTCGCTAAGCCTTTGGGTCCTAGTTTATTTGCAAGTAATAGCTTTTTAAAAAAGCTGTGCATTTTTATTGAAGCCATTTTTTTTAAGATGACTAGCGAATTGATGTTCTGTAAGGTATTTTGTGAGCTTGTTCCTAATGATGCAGACACATTAAATTAAATTAAAGACAATTATATAAAAAAAAATCGACTGTCAATCTGTATCACCTTTTCCCAATTATCTTGGGGTCGGCTTCCAGTCTAACCGGATGCAGCTGAATACCATTACTTTACATGGAGCGACTGCCTGTCTGACCTCCACAACCCAGTTACTGAGTAAATACGATACCCCTTGGTAAGACGGGTTGTCAGACTTTCGACCTTCTAACGACCCGTACTTGTCAAAGATCCACGATTGACAGCCGGGACCAACGGCTTAACTTGCTTTTCGATGCACGGAGGAGTCTCGGTATGTAAAGATGGACACCCATCCATGGACCAACCCCGGCAAGCGTAGCTTAACTTGATGGATCGACCCGTGAGTCTGTTATTACTTTAGCCACGAGCTCCTCAAAACAAACGATTGTATCCCCCCAAAATCCATTATAAGAGTCCCTTAAACAAACCCATAAACATCGTCGATTAATTCCTCTACCCCACAAATTCACTTCCGGGGTGATTCTAGCAAACATTGCTCGCTGATAAATAAATATTATTGCCAGAGGACCAAGTGTTATTGGTGCCCACGTTTTTGGGTCACGCTTGGCAGTTTCGGGATGACTGAAAGGGATTTTTTTGTTGATGAATTGGGAGCTGGATTGGGATGGCAGGTTGGAAGTCTGAGGGTATTTTTCTCTTTGGCTCTTGGCTGTAAGGCTTTGGCCTTGAGCTAATGGTGCTCAGTTAAAAAAATAAAACCGACATACAAAAAATAAAATCACTAAAAATTTTAAAATAAGTTTAATTTCGGAAGTCGGTGTCAAATACAAAATAAAACAAAATAAAAACACTAACTTCGTTATATTTTTTGTAAAAAAGTTTATTAGTTTTCACTTTTTAGTTGTTGTACCGCAGAAGTAAAACTAAATATTAAAATTATAACCGAGTAACCCCAATAACATAATTGGAACTGGCATTTGAACATAATTGGAGGAAACCAAAACGTCATCTGACACATATATTTTATATTTTTGTTGAAATTTTTAAAAAGCGCTGAATAAATTTCGATAAAAATTTAAAAGGGACCACCTCTTTCGAATAAAAATAAAATTTTGTAAATCGGTCCACAATTGACAGAGAAATCAGCACCACACATCGCTCTTAGCATTCTCATCTCAGCTGAATAAAATTAAATGATGTGGAACTGCTATTTAAAATACACAATAGAATAAAATCAAAATAACTACTAGCACAAAATTAAACTCACACATTTTTCCCTATCAGATAACCAATTCAGTTTTATCCTCAAAGCAGTGGATAGAAATGACACATGACAGGAACGTAAAATATCGTAGTCATACATTCCTATGGGTACATTTTTAGCCGTTCATAAAAATTTACACAGCCATCAATCAACCAAATTGTGTCGGCCGCTGAAAGTTATTGTCGCCAACACATCTGGGTACTGTTAAAATAATATGGAGTTCCAGTAGGTGGAATATGATGTGATACGTCATTGAACCTGCATATGTGACCAATGTATCTGGACATGCGAAATGAAGTCTTTTTTTTTCAGTTATTAGGTGCCAATCTTGGAGTAGCACGTGGCTAAAGTAATAACAGCCGCACGGGTCGATCCATCAGGTTAAGCTACGCTTGCCGGGGTTGGTCCATGGATGGGTGACTATCGTTACATACCGAGACTCCTCCGTGCCTCGGAAAGCACGTTAATCCGTTGGTTCTGGCTGTCAATCGTGGATCTTTGACAGTCGTTACGGGTCGTCAGAAGTCTGAAAGTCTGACAACCAGTCTTACCAAGGGGTAGTCTTTTTTCAGTTATTGGGTGTCAATTTTGAAGGAGCACGTGACTAAAGTAATAACAGCCGCATGGGTCGATCCACCAGGTTAAGCTACGCTTGCCGGGGTCGGTCCATGGATGGGTGACCATCTTTACATACCGAGACTCCTCAGTGCCTCGGAAAGCACGTTAAGCCGTTGGTTCTGGCTGTCAATCGTGGATCTTTGACAGTCGTTACGGGTCGTCAGAAGCCCGAAAGTTTGACAACCAATCTTACCAAGGGGTATCGTATTACCCAGTAACTGGGTTGTGGAGGTCAGATAAGCAATCGCTCCATGTAAAATACTGGTATTCAGCTGCATCCGGTTAGACTGAAAGCCGACCCCAAGATAGTTGGGAAAAAAAAATATCTGTGCCTGGACTAGATAAATAGATATCTCTAACTCAGGCATCAGCGCTCTTCCTTAAAAATATAGACATTTTAAAGCTGGCCAGTTCTTTATTTTACTCTAATACATCAGAAAGACAAAGATGAGGCGGAGATGAGAATGTTGAGATGGATGTGTGGAGTAACGAGAATGGATAAAGTGCGAAATGAGTACATTAGAGGTAGTTTAAAAGTGGCGCCAGTCACAGAAAAGTTGAAAGGGAACCGCTTATCTTGGTATGGTCATGTAAAGAGGAGGGATGAAACACATGTAACTAAAAGAGTTATGAAAATAATAATAATATATAGCGTTTATTTTTCTCCACCACATAATGCAAAAATGACAAATTCATAGAATACACATTGTTAGAATAGGTAATTTATAATATTCACATTTATGTTGTGGAGACTGGAGCCTGTACTAGGAATACCTGTGTTACAGGGCTCCAGGCCTCCAACTACCCTGATAAGTTACAGTTGTTCAAACGAAGAGCGGTAGTAACATGATTTGATGGAAAATACATAAACAATTTAATAAAGCAATGACATAGAACTAATTATAACTAATAATAAGTGCGTGTTAGTCCGAGTAAAGAATGTGGGTGTAAAAGGTATGTGTGTGTGTTTGTGTGAGCAGGTAATAATAAACTGCTACGAGATAACCTCCAACAGTCTCTCTGTTGCTTCATAATCGAGCGACTGAAGCCAATCTTGGACCTTTGTTTTACATTGTAATAAATGTGGATGGATGGAGAGGGAGAGGGAGGCCAAAGAAAGGATGGATGGATTGTGTGAGGAGTGACATGAAAGGAAAGGGAGTTAGTGATAGCGTGACGGCTGACAGGACAGAATGGAAGAAAAAAACGTGTTGCGCCGACCCCAAGTAACATGGGATAAGGGCAGGAAGATGATGACATCAGAAAGACAAAGAAAGTAAGTTGAAAGGAGTAGGATTTCCGCTGTCTATAGTTATGTAAAGTGAAAGCCAATTACGAATAAACGGTCTCATAGGAAGACATCAACCATCCACTCTTGAATACGGCATCCACTTCAATATAAGTGCCTATCTATAACCATAGGAATTTCAACCTTGAGACCAAACATTCCATACCCAATTAACACTCAAATTCCTACCATTCAAATCAGAGTATCTCTTCAACAGTCAGCTGTGAATGACATCAGCCAGTACTCGACGCTAACTATATCCTTATTAACATGATACAGGACACTATAAATAACATAGTAATTTAATCCACTGAGTTTGGTGAAGTTTTACTAATAATAATAATAAACATTTATTTTCAGACCAGGTCAATATTTTGTTAGTAATAATGTACTTAAGAGCTAATGTTAGTATTGCCAATAAAATCATTTTACGGCATAAAGCCGCACCCACCTTTGCAGCATGGGGGACTCCCACCTATCAGTAAAAACACCCAATATAGTGTTGGTACTGCCACGAACGCGAGCAAGTAGGGAGGTGCATCTTTTCCTGCCGATAGCGGCAAAGCCATCCACCCGCGCCTCAGCAAACATCCCTGACGCACTGCAACGCCATGGCAGCCCCAACAGTACCCTGAGTTCATTATTATATTGGACACGCAGGTCGCTGTATGCCCGCTGCGAATAACTGACCCACAGGCTGCAGGTGTAAAAAGATTGGCAGTATGCTTTAAAAAACGTTATTTTCACTGAATTCGTACACCGTGCAAACCTGCGGGCCAGCATGTTACAACGGACAGCCAGCGATCTGCGTTCTCTTTCTATGTCTACATTATCAGTCAAACCAAAGTTGTGGGAAATTTTGAAAGGATCGGTTACATATTTGTCTCACCGAAGTTAATTTTTGTGAACAACATTTTGCAACATAGCAACGTTTTTATTTCGTAAGTCGGTGTCAAATAACGAAGAAGTAAATTACAAACACCGACTTCCGAAATAAAAGTTATTTTTTTAATTTTTAGTGTATTTTTTTTGAAAGACGGTTGTTTTTTTTTCAACCCCCGCGGCCAAATCCGGGTTGTCAAATTGAACCCCGACGACAACCCGGGTTGACAGCCGATTTTTTTTTTTTTTTCCCTTTAATATTTTTTTTTTGTCCGACTCACCAGTGACTCGCGCGGCTTCACAGGGTGGACATAGAACAAACATGCTCAAATAAAATTACGAATGTGGACTTAGAACATAACCTCATTGCAGATAGGACAAAGTGACTTTAAGTGACTGTTTAATTTAGCGTACTTATTAGCACTATGTTTCAATGAATATGGCGTCGTGGGCTGTGATTGGTCGATTGAGTGGACATGGAACACTCAAGCACTCAATGTTTCCTACGATGTGGGATATAAAACAAAACTGGACATAGAATAATTAAGCACAAAATTCTCATTACAGTGTCGTGTCACAAATAAAAGTTTTATGACTTTTTTTTTATTTTATAACAGAAAAAAGTTATCAAACTTCCTTAACCAACAGGATTGAAATTTAAGTCTTAACAAAACTGCATTTAAAGTTCATTTTCGATAAATTTGGTCTATAGGATACAAACACTGAGGCGACGCCATGTTATTATCATGGTACAAAATGTTGCTTCACAAAAAATTACTTCGATGTATCGAGAACCCCCCCTGAAATAAATATAAAATTGCAGTCATTTCGGGTAGACAGAAGCCCAGAAATCTAGCAAGTATTCAACCAAGGGGTATGATTTTACTAAGCAAGTTGTGGAGGTCAGGTAATAAAACCAGACGTTCTAAGCAAAACGCCACCCACACTCGATTCGAACGTTTTGGGAACACATTCATTGTGCGTACAGCTAAGGAGTGGAATTCTCTGCCGGAAACTGTGTTTCCTGATAGCTACAACCTGGGAGTCTTTAAGCCGCTATTAACTGCCTACCTTGAGTAGTTATATTGCCAGTTTTGTGCTGAGCTCACGTAACGCGTCGTTCAACCACTCAGTAATAGGACTCGCCCATCAAGGAGCCTGTCCGAAATTAGACGCATTATTATTTTTTATACATAAACCAAAAACGTATACGAAAATATAAATAATGAAATGATCTTTAAAATGGTATAGGTTTCATAAAAATACGCTTTTTATTTTTTGTGTGATTCTTAATTTTTTATCCGCGTTAAACATAACTTTAAAAATTAATTACACTATGTTCTATAAATATAATTTCAAATATTCTTTTAAATATTATATCAAATTACGAAGGACATTGTTTAGAGTAACATATATTTTTTTTCAAAGAAATAAGACTGGTCGTTTAGACGAGATGTTCAATTTAAAATCATTAAAAGTCGTATAACTGCGCCTTAAGTAAAGAGTGAATAGATTACTGGTCAGCGTGCTCCATCGTCGATCGCATCATTGCTTACCATCAGGTGAGATAGTGGTCAAGCGCGAGCTTATCAACGTTAAAAAAAATACTGGTATTCAGCTGCATCTGATTAGACTTGAAGCCAATCCCAACATAGTTGGGAAAATACCAAGCAGATTGATTTGGATATTTATAGTAGGGATGTTACGGAGGTTCGATGCCGATTCCGATAAGTCGGAACCTCCGATTGAAATTACACTTTCGATTTCGAATTCGGTTCCGGTAAACCCACCTCCGTTACATCCCTAATTTGTAGTAGTATAATTTGTGGTCACGCGAATTTGGAGTTAGTAACACGTTAACGAGGAAAATGGAGGGAGGTTCGGTTGTCATTTGTATCCGTTAACACACACACACGCACAGCTAAGAGAGAGTGGATGGAATGGGGAGAGGCCTTTGCCATGGAGTGGGACAATTCAGGCTAGCTAAAAAAGAAATATCATGACGATTAATGAAATATAAACTTTTAACACATTGCATTAAACTACAGATTTTAATTTGTACCTTGATAGATTTTCCAACGTAAAATCAATCTGCCTAGCCTTTCTTAACTATCTTGGGGTCGAGCCTTTCCCAACTATCTTGGGGTTGGTTTCCAGTCAAACCGGATGCAGCTGAATATCAGTATTTTACATGGAGCGACTGCCTGTCTGACCTCCACAACCCAGTTACTGGGTAATACGATACCCCTTGGTAAGACTGGTTGTCAGACTTTCGGGCTACTGACAGCTCGTACCGACTGTTAATAATCCACGATTGACAGCCGGGACCAACGGCTTAACGTGCTTTCCTAGGCACGGAGGAGTCTCGGTATGTAAAGATGGTCACCCATCCATGGACCAACCCCGACAAGCGTAGTTTAACCTGATGGATCGACCCTTGCGGCTGTTATTACTGTAGCCACGAGCTCCAAACTTCCAGATTTTCCAACGTAATAATAATATATATTAACACATACATATAAAATAACTGGCGTGAAGAAGCACAGCTAAGAGAGAGTAGATGGAATGGGGGGAGGCCTTTGCCATGGAGTGAGACAGTTCAGGCTAGCTAAACAAAGAAATATCATGACGATTAATTAAATATAAACTTTTAATTCGACAATAATTTATCAGATAGTCTTATGATCTCGCTGCTTTTGGCTTTAGCCCCTGACTAATCACAAATCACGATAATCACAAACCCTCTCAAATTCCTTATTGTTTAGATCCCGTACAACAAAACAATAAACAACTCAATGAAACCTTTACAAAGATCAACTCAATACAAAACCGGACAACAATTAATTTATCAATTCAATTAAAGGCGGCATTAAAACAAAAGCATGATATTATATCTTACTCCTTTCAATGGCGGCCTTGAAATCAGACAGACGGACGAACCAGTCAGCGATGTGGAATAATTTCTGAGATTACTGGACAAAAGCGGTACAAACTGGTTAATCAACGTCCTGGAACGATTTTGACCTTTCTCCGAGAGTATTTTAGATGGTTTGAAGTTGTAACAGATGTGGATAAATATATAAGGACTTCTCTTGTACGAAATGATATTATTTTGAGCATCTGTTCATCATTTATTCTGAAATCTAGTTTTCTGAGGTTAGAATCTTTCCAGACATCTATTTATTTATTCTTTAAAAAGAAGAAAGAAAGAAAGAAAGAAAGAAAGAAAGAAAAATTATTTATTTTGTACAGATTACAAAACGCACATTAATTTTCAAAAGCCTAGTATCCAAGCTAAAATAAAATAAAACTAAACTAATTAACTAATGCCTAGTGATATCATTTCTGGTGCCGTGCACCACTACGTGCCATAGACGAAACGTAGGTCTATGACGCCTCGATCAATGACAATGACAATAGATCACAACAGCAAACAAAACGGAACGTATATTACATAATACAAACGTAAAGCCAAGGAATATTACATAAATGAAACTTTGCGTCGTATCCGTACAAAAAGCTTTATGCATACAAGTACCTACAGAGGCGGACTTCGATCGATAGCTAGTCTTTAGTCTATTTGCCTCAAATTTTAAAACCCTCTGTGTATCTCTACATTTGTAAACAGAAACCTGAAACCAGGTATTCAATCTTTTAAAATTAAATTCGTAGAAGTAATCATGTGCAACAAAGGGGAGTAGGTACCTACTCGTATTTTGCAAATGTAAATTATTTCAGTAAACAATTTAAAATCAAAAGGAATTCAGTGAAATATTTCCAGCCATTACCAGACAAAGGCAATACGAACCGGTTCACGGCGGTTATTAACCGGGTCATACCGGTACGGGGCGGTTTTAGCTGGAACTCACGTGGCTACGATTGCCCGGGATGGATGCAACGTGCAATTAATAAATGTAGGTCGTCGGCAACGTGTAAAATCCCGACAATATTGATTTAAAATAGCGGTTGGGCGAGCAAAGGGATTTTAATATAACAGGTAGGAAAGTACAATGTATTATTTGTGTTAAGGTTCTTTTGTGAGAGTTATGTGGATTGTTGGTAGCATTGAGATTGTATGTTGGGGCATTATGATCAAGGCTAGCTGCAGCAAGAAGAATCTTGAAAAAGAAAATAAAATGGTGGATCTCAAATAAAATGGTACCAATATTTATATTTTTATTGGACTGCTTGTCGTAAAAAGAAAATTGGCTCAGCCAAATATATTTTGTTGAAATCCAAAATACGTACCTATTCACTTAATTCATCTTCTACTGCTAATTAAAATATCCAATCTCGCATACAAAACATTTCTAATTCAAAAATAATAAACTTCACTTCGCAAGAGCTGCAAACTTCAATTAATTTTCTCGCTACTCCAAGTAACTGTAGTACCTAATATCAAAATATTACTTGCAAGACAGCTCAGAATAAGGCGCAGACATATACAACTTCTAAAGGGTTTTAAATTGAACATCACGTTTAAACGACTAGTCTTATTTCTTTGAAAAAAATATATGTTATTCGAGAAAATTTTCACTTATAATACCACAAGAGCTTCAAAATTATCGGGTATTTCCGTTCGTTGCAAACAAATGAAGGAGTCAAGTTTTTCAGGTTAAAAAATCACGAGCGCGAAGCGCGAGTGATTTTTCCTGAAAAACTTGACGATTTTATTTGTTTGCAGGGAACCTATCGGGAAATACCAGATAATTTTGAAGCTCGTGTGGTATTCGGGGGATTATTTTTCCGTCCCAAATGTCGGCCAATAGAATTGCACCATTCGACGTCACGTGGTACAACCTAGAAAATTTTCAAAAAATTTTCAGTATAATACCATGTAGGTTGTACCACGTGACGTCGAATGGTGCAATTCTATTGGTCGATATTTGGGTCGGAAAAATAATCTTCGTAATTTAATATGTGAATACTAGAAATAATATTTTTATAACATAGTGTAATTAATTTGTAAAGTGATGTCTAACTCGGATAAAAAATTGAGAATCACGCAAAAGCGTATTTTTATGAAACCTTCACCATTTTAAAGATAATTTAATTATTTGTCTTTTAGTATATGTCTTTTAGTATAATACCTGTTGTTTTATGCATAATAAATGAATAATGCGTCTAATTTGGGACAGCGCTCCTTGATAGGCGAGTCCTATAACTGGGTGCGTTGCGTGAGCTCAGCACAGAAAACGCAAACTAGCCACTCAGGCCGTTGGCATATAACTGCGCCTTAAGGCGCAGTTATACGACTTTTAATGGTTTTTAATTGAACATCACGTCTAAACGACTAGTTTTATTTCTTTGAAAAAAATATATGTTACTCTAGACTATTTCCGTCGTAATTTGATCTCAGAATATTTCAAATTCTATTTTTATAACATTGTGTAATTAATTTGTAAAGTGATGTCTAACTCGGATAAAAAATTGAGAATCACGCAAAAGCTATTAAGCGTATTTTTATGAAACCTTCACCATTTTAAAGATAATTTAATTATTTGTCTTTTAGTATATGTCTTTTAGTATAATACCTGTTGTTTTATGTATAATAAATGAATAATGCGTCTAATTTGGGACAGCGCTCCTTGATAGGCGAGTCCTATTACTGGGTGGACGTACGACGCGGACGCGTTGCGTGAGCTCAGCACAGAAAACGCAAACTAGCCACTCAGGCCGTTGGCATACAACTGCGCCTTAAAACGAAGCTGGCTAAGAACGGGGAAGTGCTGGGAAAACCCACAAACGTGCAGGTGATGCACGGGATATTCAAGTTTCATACTCGTATGTTCCCGGCTTATGTGCTCAACGTAATCCGGCGTATGGTAGCAAGGATTTTGGGATTGAGTTGGAATATTAGGATTTTTGAAATGGCGTTCGGAAGTCGTATTTTTCTAGTTTTTTATTTTATTTTGATGTCTTGAATATCACAATGCATAATTGTTTTGCTGAAGTTTTCTTTTCGTGCCTGGCGATGTAAAGATAGGAAGGTGGAGTTTCTCCAGTTCGGTTAGTAATTCTCGTCGATTGGTGCTTGATTCCGTTAAAAGCGTCTTACGAACCTTTGAGAGTAGGCTTCGTCCTGGAGCCGTACGCCTTCCAAAAGTCAGGAACATCAGGGTCCCGAGAAATGTCATAGACGAAACAGGTATACATAGAGTAGGTCATGAGAGCATAACTCAGTAAAGTGACTGTACATACCTCTATATCTATATATGTTTACACCTCGTCACGTGTAAAGGATTTTAAATCAAATTGTTGTTTCATAATAATTAGGTATGCCCAAAACAAAACGTTAAATTTGTATACGCCGAAAACTATTAAGTAACTAATAGTTCTAGGAAACTCTACATTCAATTTAAATTACAGAAACCATACTACATAATTAACCACAAAATTCAGCACCACTCAAACTGGAACGATGTTAGTTGTGTTACAGAATTCCACATAAAAAATACAACACGCAATAAAATAATACACGTATTTTAAAGCCTAACATTTTTACCATGTACCTATGTACATTTTTACCATGTACCTATGTATATTTTTGTGAACAATCGTACCTACATTTGAGCCTGTTAAAACACTCGTCTGTGTACAGTTAGCAACAAAATACTGGTAACACGTCAAGTTTTTGAAGTGAAAACTTCTTTAGGCACGTAGGGCACTTTTGAGATGGGGAAAAATCACTAAACTCGCGTGACCATCAAGCGAAGTCGCTCCGTTTTTAGGGTCCCGTACCCAAAGGGTAAAACGGCACCTTATTACTAAGACTCCGCTGTCCGTCCGTCTGTCTGTCCGTCTGTCACCAGGCTGTATCTCATGAACAGTGATAGTTAGACAGTTGAAATATTCACAGATGATGTATTTCTGTTGCCGCTATAACAAAAAATACTAAAAAAACAGAATAAAATAAATATTTAAGAGGGCTCACATACAAAAAATCGTATTTTTTTTTTGCCGTTTTTATAGATAATGGTACGGAACCCTTCGTGCGCGAGTCCGACTCGCACTTGGCCGGTTTTTTAAACAACCGTGTAATAAAGCAATCTGTCGACCAAGTGAAGGTACCAAGGGGTATTCTGTTACCCAGTACCTGGGTTGTGGAGGTCAGATAGCCAGTAGCTCGATGAAAAAAATCTGGTATTCAGCTACACCCGATAAGACTGGAAGTCCACCCCACAAAGATTTTTCTTTCTTTCTACTGAATATTTTTGTGTAAATTAATAGTATTATTAAATTAATACGTCAAGCAAAAAGTTTTTATTATTAATTTTTTTTATTTATTTAACAATTTATGTACACACAGAACAGACAGGAATGAAACAGAAAAAAAAAGTAATTATGTACAAAGGTAATGCTTATTTCTAATGAAATCTCTTCCAGCATACCAGCGAAAGAAGAGTTGAAAAAAAAGAGAAGTAGACACTGTGTCGTAAAGAAGTAGGAGAAAAAAAGAATACTTATGTACGAGTATTCTTTACATCCCACTTACTTACTCTACTCTCTCTTACTTTACTTATGTTTTCTTTTTTTTTATTTCTTTTTTGTTTTCTGTGTTTTTTTATGTTTTTTTTTTGTATTTCATTGTTTATTTTTGTTTGGTTTTATAACCAAAAAAAAAATAAACAATGAAATAAGATACTTAACATAAATGCAAACATATACCAAAATAAATATCACCAAAATACATACTAAACAATATTATGAAATAAATAATACATACTTATAACAACTATGATGAAATTGAAAGATAGTGATCTTTGTGTGGAGGCTGTGTGTGTGTCTCTTAAAGACTGGAAGAGTCTGGCAGTCCCTAATTTCAGGCGGCAGAGAATTCCACAACCGTACAGCGTGCGTAGTGAAGGAGTAAGAGTAGTAGTCAGTACTATGAGGAGGGGATTTGAGGAGTTTCCTGAGATGCGACCTGCAAGGCGCATCAGGAGTGCGGGCATAAGAAAAGCGTTCCCGCAGATAGGAGGGAGTTTTAGGGTTGTGAAGGATGTTAAATAGCAGACACAATATCCGAGAGTTCCTGCGAAGTCGAATAGGAAGCCACTTGAGTACCTTGCGAATTTTATCTCTTTTTACGAAAATTACTACGACGGAGGAGTACGAAATTAGGCACAGTTGAAGTTTATATGGAGAAGGAGTGCAGAAAGCTAATAATTTTATATAATATACAATATAAATAAATTAAATTATTAAAACAAAAAAAAATATTGCACACACTACAATGCGTTTGACACGAATTTGTATATACTCTTTTGTTTATGGTTAGCAGTCATATCTGTTTATGATCTTTGACAATAAAACCTTAATGACGTTTAAACTTACAAGTTAAATTAATTTTGGTCGAATTTCGATCACCGGGTGAACACTAGGCTATATAATTATGTAAAAGTATGAGTAAAAGTGCTGTCTACTGTATTACATTATCCTATGTTCACAAAATGAATTTGAATTTGTCTTTTGTTACTGACCATAGCTGTGCCTTATGCATTGAATTCCCAGCTTTTATTGTACACTGTATCACTAAAAGCTGGTAGCTGGAAAGTTCATTGCAAAATGGCATTATCGTTTTTAAACTGGACACAGAGTAACAATATTAGTTGCGAAATTGCTCAGCGGTCCAATCGCGGAATAAGCTGGTTAGTTTCACTTCGTGCATTTAAAAAGCGTTCGCGTATAAACACAATTAAGGCGCAGTTATACGACTTCTAATGGTTTTTAATTGAAGATCAAGTCTAAACGACTAGTCTTATTTCCTTGAAAAAAATATATCTTGCTCTATACAATTGCCGTCGTAATTTGATAAGTTAATATTTGAAATAATATGTTTACAACATAGTGTAATTAATTTGTAAAGTAATGTCTAACGTGGATAAAAAATTGAGAATCACGCAAAAACTATAAAGTGTATTTTTATGAAACCTTCATAATTTTATAGACCATTTAATTATTTTTTAATTTAGTATACGTGTTTTAGTTTAATACCTGTTATTACATGTGTAATAAATTAATAATGCGTCTAATTTCGCTCAGCGCTCCTTGATGGGCGAGTCCTATTACTGCGTGGACGTACGACGCGTTACGTGAGCTCAGCACAGAACACGCAATCTAACCACTCTAGGTCGTTGGCAGTTAATAGCACCTTAATGGAAGTTTGTGGGAATTACGTCTCAACACGCGGAAGTCGCGAGAATGCACGAGGAGCACTATAGGCACCTTCTTTTCTTGCACCCCAAATAAATTGACCCCTTATCTCCCAGAGAGACATGTTGCCTTCAGTATACCTCTAGCATGTTCTCCAAAGTTAGTTTATTTTGGCTTGTGCCAATAATAGCACCCTTACCTGAAGTGAGAACGTTTGTTATTATTAATAGCCGACCCGAAACGTTGCGGGCTCGAGATAATAGAAAACAATGCGAGCTCCGCCATAATCAACGCAAACGTTATCCTCAACATCTCAATAGCGGTAAGTGTGTGGTTTGTTGAGTATGGAGTCAGGAGTCGGACAAATTATTGGTTTGCTGTTTCATATTGTTGGTTCAGAAAATGCAAAGGTTATGTTTCTATTTTATTTTTTCTGAATATTAATAACGCTTTTGTTACATTCACCTTACTTTACTCATCATCACTCTCCTGCCCTTATCCCAATTTATTTGTGGTCGGCGCAACATGTCTTTTTCTTCCATACTCCTCTATTAGTCATCATCTCTGTAGTCACCCCCTTTTTTAACCATATCCTCTTTCACACAGTCCAACCATCGTTTCTTTGGCCTTCCCCTACTCTTATAGCCATCCACATCCATACACAAGACTTTCCTCACGACATTTTCTTCATTCCTCCGCATCACATGCCCATACCACGACAACCGATTTCCACACAATTTTTCAGTCAGCGGTGCCACTTTCAGACTTCCTCTTATATACTCATTCCTAATTCTATCCATGCGCGTAACACCACACATCGCTCTTAGCATTCTCATCTCAGCTACATGCAATTGCTTTTCATTCATCCCTTTTGTGGCCCAACATTCTGAACCATACAAGACAGCAGATCTGACCATAGTTTTATAAATCTTCCCCTTAAGTTTTAGGGGAATGCGGGAGTCACAGATAGTCCCGGTGACCTGCCGCCATTTCATCCATCCAGTGTTAATTCTGTGCTTAATTCACCTTACTTTACTATGTACAAAAATCTCAGAAGTTAAATTTGAACTGCCCGGTTTCCGATTGACTTGAAATTTTGAATGTATGTTTAGTTTAGATGACAATGAATGGTTAGCTAAGTGGCGCCATTTTAAATCCAATATGGCGGACTAGTTATTTTTAATATTGCACTCCCATGACATTGGTATTAAGGCGCTATTAACTGCCAACGACCTTGAGTGGTTATTATATAGCTTGCGTGTTCTGTGCTGAGCTTTCGTAACGCGTCGTCCACCCAAAAATAGGACTCGCCCATCAAGAACAGTTGTTCGAAATAAGACGCATTATTAATTTATTATAGATAAAACCACAGGTATTATACTAAAACACGTATACTAAAATATAAATAATTAATTGAATTTTAAAATAGTAAAGGTTTCATAAAAAATACGCGTTATAGTTTTTACGTGATTCTCAATTTTATATCCGCGTTAGACAAAACTTTACAAATGAATTACACTATGTTATAAAAATTATAATTTAAAATATTCACATATCAAATTACGAAGGAATTTTTTTTCAAAGAAATAGGACTAGTCGTTTAGACATGATCTGCAATTAAAAGTCGTATAACTTCGCCTTAAAAGGGTTTGCTGAGAAATTACGAAAAATAAGTGTTTTTTAGTCTATTGTAGTTTATTCCTTATGTTTGGTGGTACCGATTTGACGATTGGTGCTCTTCTTTTCTTGATGAGTTGTCGTGTATAAGCTCTCTTATTTTATTACTGTATAGCTAGCCGTGAAAACATATAATTGGCTTAATGTTTCTTATTTCAGTTTATCGTATTTATGTAAAGCTGTTGGTTTTCCATTTTTATTTTCAGCCTGGTATTATTGAATTTATTTTTTTACTAATTATGAACAAAAAGTAAATACCAATTAGCATAAATTGTTTGTTACTTTAATCGTACGTTTTGGTTTCTGTTGCGCGTTTTCCGTCGTGCTTACTTAATTTTTGCCTCAATAAAAGATGACAAAAATTTCTAATCCAAAAAAAAAAAACTGTACTGTTTTTATGGCTCTCATCAAAAATGCCATCAAGCTTCGCCCATTTAAGTCAAAACATACACAGAATTAAAGCCTTACAAAGGAACCCAAAGTCTTTATAAGATCACGAAGCAAAACAAACATAACTCAAAATAAACAAAAGTTATAATCCTAAACAAAAATTAAACCATGTCTCTTGGATCAGAAAAGCGCGGAGACATACCATAATACAGTAATACATTTAAGCTCCTTATACGCCAACTAACCAAGATTTTGCCTCGGAATTTAAGACAAAACAAAATATACACTCTAATAATAAGACAGCTTGTTTATTGTTTTAATAAATGTTTTGAGTGTACTCGAAAGTTATTAAGTTTGTAATAACAAAAATGAAAACTAGCTATTCCCTGCGGCTAAGCTTCCGGGCCTATACCACGGGAACTCTGCAATTTTGTTGGATAAAAAGTAGTATGTCGTACCTATAGTGTACATCTTTTAAAGAATGTTTCAAATAATATGACTAGTTTTGGAGATTACTTCCTACAACCAAACTTAACAACTTAACCTCTTGAAATTATTAGATGTCGTGGCAGAATGAGTTTTTATTTTATTCTTAATTTAATTACGGACTTTTATAAATGCAATTTATATGACAGTCATACCCTAAAAAAACAGCAAACGCAATTACATTTGGGTCATGAACCTGAAAAGACTTCACATCGTACAAAAAAGTAAAGTATCTTTACCTGTATAATGGCATAATTATACTTGGTCGATAGCTCGTATTCGAGGAATTCGGACAAAAGACAGTGTAAATTAACGGAGAGAGAAATTTATTCTAACAAAGAGACAAATTCGGCGCCTCCTTGAGGCTATGCAATGTTATTAATGCATCAGGTGCCCGAATTCGAGTAACGTCTTTCGTGCACCCGAATACGGGCTAACGACCAAGTGTAATTGCGCCATCACTAAATTCTTTTGTTGAATGTAATCTCAACAGAGTTCATGGTTCATGCCAACTTCAGTTTCTTCGTTTTTGTTTAGCTAACTTCGAGTTAACTCATTAAAATTTCAAGCTTATTTCGAGTTTGATTCGTGTGGATTAGGACATTACTTTATGAGTAATTTCGAGTATAAGTTTCTCATTATATTGTTGAACAATTGTCTGGAAAATTGTTAAGAATAGTCGTGTTCGCGGGAATTTCATACTTTTCCCTCTTATTGTTTTATGAGGAAGAAAATGAAGAAACTAATCTTCATTGTCGAGCTTATAAATTGTACTTGTTTCAGTTTTAAAGTTTATTTTTATTTCGTTGTTTCTTACTGTTTTCTCTACTTTCAATGAAGAGAAATTGAAGAAGTTATCCTTTTCTTGGAGATCCTTTTCTAGAGTCAAATTATAAGAATTATTTAATACCGATTTAAAGTGACATACCTACATAACGCTTCTGATTTATTGGGACCATTGGTCCATTGATTAATGATTGCATTATATCGTTAAAAATGATCATCATGTGGTCATGTTATGCGGACCGGTTTTTTTTTTCTTTCATATTTCAGAGCTAGAAAGAAAAAGAAAGGAAGACAAACTGTTTATTCACGTGAAAGTGACGCACATACACGCAGTACTGTTTGTGTTCTGATGTTCTAGACTCTGGTGTATGTGAAGAAATACTCCGGACGGCAATATTTGATAACATAAATGTTCAATCACTTATCTTTTAAAGAATCGCCAAAATGAAGTGGCAGTGGGCAGGGCACATTGCTCGCAGAACAGATGGTAGATTGGGCCAAAAGTTCTGGAGTGGGGACCGCGTACCGGAAGACGCAGCGTTGGAAGGCCTTCAACTAGGTGGACCGAGGACCTGGTGAGGGTCGCGGGTAGCCGATGGATGCGAGACGCACAGGACCGATCATTGTGGCGACACTTGGGGGAGGCCTATGTCCAGCAGTGGACGTCTTTCGGCTGAAATGATAATGATTATGATTTTTCATCGACAACTCAAAACGTGCGTCACAACAACCGAAGCCAAGCAAATGCTGATGGTGACCCTTTCAGTGCGGGCTGCGGGCACGCTCGGCGCCATTTTTTGTATCTTTGTGTATTACTATTTTCTTATCTTCTGCGTGTTGCTGTTGTGTTGTGTCGAATAAATGTTTTCTATTCTATTCTAAAACTGACTGACTTAAAAAATTCAATTATTTCCTGCCTATTTACTGACAAGGTTCATTTCTCATGCGATTTCTTTAGATATCACATGAACTTTCAACCTCGTGAAATATTACCAATCAGTTAAAATACCCGTATACACTTTTTTTTTTGTGGTGGTGGGAAATCATCCTATGACTTCTCCCGCTCTGGGTGGAGCGAAGGGCATGTCAGGCTTTTACTGACTAAAACCCACCCCTGTTCCTTCCTTGCCTGAGTGCCCAACTCTGTTACGAATTTATCCTCGACCCCTTGGCATGCATGCATCGGCTATGACGGGACCGCGTCAGTGGTGGCTGACATCTCTTTGAGGAGCGCATGGAACACTACACGCCGTTAACTCTCGGGCCTGGTGCTAATCAGACGGCGAGCTACCCATTACTCGCCATCCGCAGGCCGGCCTCAACGGTGGCCGGAGATCATCTCGCGACACCCGACAGGCGTCTCCTGCAGCGGCTGCGGCTGGGGGCGTGAGGGAGACTCTGTTGAGTCTCTCTCACCCATTCCACCTCCTCATTCGCGAGCATTACTGCTTCGCAGAAGGAGGAGACCGCTTCCCATTCCCTCTTGCTCCGTACCATGGCCTGGATCAGCATGGATCAGCATACATTACAGGGTATATAACCTGTATACCCTGTAATTACGTTTAAAACCATTAAAACTAAACTATTTAAACACCATACACTAAACAATATTATCAAGGTAATCAATTTGAAGTGCGGCAAGCTAATTAAACCCATAAGTGCCCAACGTTAGACAAACATTTAACTACATATTAATTTACTGAACGTCGCCCACGTTAAATCAATCGATTTGAAACTAAACTGAATGTTATTTTAACTAATGGGAAGTTCTGTTTGCCTGTCAAGGTGATTGGGACATGACAAGTCTATTAGTCTTGGTATCATTTTTCAGGATATTTCTAGGCCTACTAATATTTGTGTTTCCATCACGCAAAAACGGCTATCGGGATTTGAATAAATTTTTGCACACAGATAAGATTATATTCTGGATTATTAACATAGGCTAGAAACAGAAAGAAAAGAAAGGAAACGAGTTTATTTGGCACACACAGATAAACACAATGTGGGTACAAATAGAAAATAATAAAAACAACCCTGTGAAGCCCCATGGCAAAATCCGGGTTGTCAAATTAAACCCCGAGGACAACCCGGGTTGACAGCCGATTTTTTATTTTTTATTATTCTCTTTAATTTTTTTTTTTTTGGTCCGACTCACCGGTGAGTTTCGGGGTTTTACAGGTTAATTTTAAAACAATTAAGTACATTGTGTGCCCCGCGGCTGCGCCAAATAGGACCCCAAGCGTAAAACGAGACCCTATTACTAAGACTCTGCTGTCCGTCCGACTGTCCATCTGTCATCAGGCTGTATCTCATGAACCGTGATAGTTACGACAGTTAAAATTTTCACAGATGATGTATTTATATTGCCGCTATAACAACAAATACAGAATAAAATATAGTTAAGATCCACGATTGACAGCTGGGACCAACGGCTTAAGGCCAACGGCCAAAGTACCAAAAACGGCCGTTTCTGACACTTTTGCCTACTACTTTGGATACGAAACATTCTGAGACCTGTTTTAACAACATAAAAATACTTTTTCCTCTTTGTAACAAACGTGACGTTAGATTCTTTAATATTAATTTTCTGTGCTATGCTACGACTTTTTATTCAATGAGGGCGCCACTTGGCCGTTAGTAGACCATTAAAGTGCTTTCCGAGGCACGGAGGAGTCTCGGTATGTTAAGATGGTCCCCCATCAATTGTTACGGTCACCCATCAATGGATCACCCCGGCAAGCGTAGCTTAACCTGATGGATCGACCCGTGAGGCTGTTATTACCTTAGCCACAAGCTCCTCCGAGCCCAAATTCAACTGTTCTACCATTTTCCATCAGGGAATTCCAGACTGCCCATTGTATTGTAATCTGTTATGATGTACCTACAATAATGAGTAAATCTATGTATCTATCCATCATCAGATCAGCTCGATGGTATCCTAATATTGCATTGTCACCGGACTTATACACGTAAGTATTTTCCCCATTATACATTGTAGCCTATGTGGTATTCTAGACTACAGTCTATCTCTGTGCCAAATTTCATTCAGATCCGTTCGGCCGTTCTATCGTGATTGAGTGACAAACCTCCAAACATCCTCATTAAATCATTCTCACATAATATCAGTAGGATTGGAAAGTAAGATTCGCATCACAAGACACATCAACACTTCAAAAGTCAAGCGGCAACTCCCAAGTAACCAAGATATTAATATTTAGAGCTCAAGTGTCACGAAACACGGTCTCACCAAACTTCGCTCACTTTACTTCCGAAACACACTAGACTTCCGAAATTAAAGTTATTTTTTTGTAAAAAGTATTTTATTTTTCATTTTTTAGTTGTTGTACCCCAGAAGTAAAACTAAATATTAAAGTTATGCCCAAATGGGTAACCCAGAGTTAGTTGTCTCCAAGTGTTCAAATTCCATGTTATTGACATGGAATTTGAACATTTGGAGACAACTAAAACGTCATCTGTGTATACATATTTCTTGTTTACGTTGATTTTTTCAAAAAGTTCTGAATCAATTTTGATAAAATTTATATGAGACCACCTGGGAAATATACTCTTTCAAACAAAAAAAAACTAAATCCAAATCGGTCCAGACAATTTCGAGTAATCGGGGAAAATAAATTTAAAAAAAAAATAAAAAATGGTTCCGACGAATTGAGAACCTCCTTTTTGAAGTCGGCTAATAAAAAGTACTAGGACAACATAATCAAATAAGAGAACCACATTTCAAGCTCGAAACACAGTAACAAATAAAAGCAACCGAACAAACACGGACTGTCAGAAATCTGGGTTAAACAGAGGCTTTATCAAAATCGCGGACATTGCTATCAAGGGTCCTTAGACCGGGTACCTGGGTACCCGGTTGCCCGGGTCAAAATACCCGGTTTGATACACCCGATACGTTTGTGATTCAGCGCACATGAAATTGGTTTGTACAACGAAAAAGATGATAGGTTACCTTTTGGATAATGTTTTTAAAAGTATGAGTGGCTGGGAATGAAGTATTTGCAAAGGATGGTAAAGGGTATGATTATTAAGGAAGAAGAAGATTAGTAGATACAGGAAATTTTTGTTTTTTTTTTGAGGGGATGGGAAATCATCCAATGACTTCTCCCGCTCTGGGTGGAGCGTCAGACTCCTACTGACTAAAACCCACCCCTGTTCCTTCCCTGCCTGACTGCCCAGGGGTGCGGTAACTCATTTTCAGAATTTATCCGCTACCCCTAGGCGTGCAGGCACCGGCCACGATGGACCCTGTCAGTTGTGGCTGACAACACCTCTTTCAGGCGCGTGCGTGGTACACTACGCGCCGTCGACTCACGGGCCTGGTGCTGATCGGACGGCGAGCTACCCACTGCTCGCCGTCCGCAGGCCCGGGTCCACGGTGGCCGGAGATCGTCTCGCGACGTCCTACGCCCAGTACGCCCAGTACCTCTCCTGCGGTGGTAGTGAGTGCCACTTCGTTGAGGGAAGCTCAACGGAGTGGCCCTCACGGCCCCGGTCACGCGTCCCGCCTCCGCCTTCGCGAGCATTACTGCTTCGCAGAAGGCGGCGACTGCTTCCCATTTCCTCTCGCTCCGTACCATGGCCTGAACCAGGGCCGGTCGCGAGTGGTCGCCGCCACCTATCGCATCCACGAGGACACGGCGGTGCTCCGCCCAAGCGGGGCAGACCTCCACTGTATGCTCCACTGTGTCTTCTGGGCGAAGATATAGGACATTGAGGTAATAATTATGTACTACGTGCTAGAGAAGTCGCAACACATCACTACTGTGTTGTTGTGTGTTCAAATGCGCACTTCACTCAGTTGCGACGAAAGGAAACACGTAATAATAATAGAAAAAAACTTTTTACAAAAAAAAACAACCGACTTCCAAAAATTAAAAAGTAACTTTAATTTCGGCAGTCGGTGTTTGTATTTTATTTCTTCGTTATTTGACACCGACTGCCGAAATTAAAGTTATTTTTTAATTTTTAGTGTATTATTAATCTTTTTTGGAAGTCGGTTGTTTTTTTTTTTTTTTGTAAAAAGTTTTTTTAATTTTCCACTTTTTAATTGTTATACCCCAGAACTAAAACCCCTAATAACATGGAACGTGGAATTTAACCATACTCGTAATTGGAGAAAATCAAAACGTCATCTATGTATACGTATTTTTCGTTTTTGTTCAGTTTTTCAAAAAGCTCTGAAGCAATTTCGATCAAATTTATATGGTGGTCCCATATAAATCTCCCTCGGGAGTATATTCTTTCGAATAAAAATGATAATTTTGAAAATCGGTCCACAATTGACAGAGAAATCGGTGGGCATACATAAAAAAAAACATACAGTCAAATATAGAACCTCCTCCTTTTTCAAAGTCGGTTAAAATCACGGCGCTTCCGACCTTTTCACTAAAATAAAGAGCAGTAAACGAGGAAAGTTTGTGTGTATAATTTGTACCCGAGCGGAGCCGGGGCGAGTCGCTAGTAAGCAATATTTTGCTGAAGGTGAAAGCCCCAGGGTAGCCCGCGAAATAAAATTTTCTTACGTTTTTTGCAATTTGCAGGTCAGTATCAGGCTGTATGTTGGTCAAAATACGATTCGCGGCCGTAGCAAGTATGTATTTACAGAACTGTAATCATTAAAATTATCAATACAACTGTCTCACTTAGAATTGATGCTAAATGTCATGGTTTCATTAAATACTTACATTTGGCATCAATTCTAACTGAAAGAGTTGTATTGATGATTTTAATTATTATACTCTAAATATATACTTGCTACGGTCGCGAATCCAATTTTGACTTAGATACAACCTTACACTGACCTGCAAATTGCAAAAAACGTAAGAAATTTTTAATTTGAACGTTTACTTAAGGTGGATGCGCCAGGGTTGCCTGCGACAACCTTGGCGCATCCACCTTAAGTAAACGTCAATGTATTTTTGAAATGAAAACTTCTTTAGGCGCGTTGGGCATTTTTGAGATGGAAAAAACTATTAAACTCGCGCGTCACCGCACCGACCGTCGTAGCACTCGTAGCGGATTGTTCTTACCGCAGGCGGCTCCGTAACCGCACGCCGGATACGGAAGCCATCGAGGCGGAGCTGTACGAGGGGTACAGAGCTGCGAGATTCGCCATCCGAGCGGAGATCAAGCGGGCCAAAGAATTGGCCCGCGAGGAGTCGCTGGGGACTCTGAACAGAGACCCGTGGGGGCGCCCATACAAAGTGGTGCGGGATAAACTCCGCCCATGGGCGCCCCCGCTGACGCAGAGTCTCCGGCCGCAGCTCGTGGAGGGCGTGGTGAGCGCTCTGTTCCCTTCGCGAGGGGAACATACTCCCCCGCCTATGGCTCCGCCTCCTCCTGTGGTGCCTGACGCGGACCAACCCGACGACGACGACGATGCTCCCGAAGTGACCGAGGTAGAGCTGAGAGCGGCGGTGCGTAGGCTGAATGCCAAAAGCACCGCCCCAGGACCAGATGGCGTGCACGGTAAAGCCTTGGTCCTGGCTTTGCAGGAGGCTCTCGGGCCTCGACTCAGAGGGCTCTTAAGCGCATGCTTGGAGAGGGGCCAGTTTCCACTCCGTTGGAAGACGGGGAAGCTGGTCCTCATCAAGAAGCCGGGGCGCCCCGCGGACTCTCCGTCAGCATACCGGCCCATCGTGCTGCTCGACGAGGTGGGCAAGCTCTTTGAAAGAGTAATTGCAGACCGCCTCGTCGGGCAGCTGACGCGGGTGGGGCCGGATCTGGCGGAGAGCCAGTACGGCTTCCGCAGGGGGCGCTCTACGGTGGACGCCATCATGCGCGTACGAGCCCTCACGACGGGGAATGCAGTAGCCCGGGGTAGGGTCGTCTTGGCGGTGTCTCTGGACATCGCCAATGCCTTCAACACCCTGCCCTGGAGTTGCATAGTGGAGGCACTCCGGTATCACCGGGTGCCGCCCTACCTCCGTCGCGTAGTCGAGGCGTATTTGACGGACAGGGCCGTCATCTACCCCGGTCACCAGGGAGAATGGAACCGACGAGAGATGTCGTGCGGTGTTCCACAGGGATCGGTCCTTGGGCCGCCTCTGTGGAACATCGGGTACGACTGGGTGCTGCGCGCCGACCTCCCTAGCGCCGTCAGCGTAGTATGCTACGCTGAGGACACCCTGGTCCTGGCGCAGGGGTGGTCGCACGAGGCGGCGGCCAACATCATGACACGCGGGGTTGCGATAATCGTGGACAGGATCCGGCAACTGGGACTCGAGGTGGCATTGCACAAGTCCGAGGCCATGTGTTTTCATGGTCCTCGGAATGCGCCACCGGCGGGTTCCCAGATAACGGTAGGAGGGGTTCACATCGGCGTCGAGGGGACGATGAAGTACCTGGGACTCGTCCTCGACAGCCGGTGGAACTTCGTCGAGCACTTCCGACGTTTGGCTCCCAGACTGAACAGGGCCGGGGCTGCTTTGAGGCGGCTCCTGCCCAATCTGAGGGGGCCAAACGCCTCCTGCCGGAGGCTCTACGCGGGGATCGTGCGGTCCATGGCCCTTTACGGAGCACCGGTGTGGGCGCGTTCGCTAAGGAAGCGATCTACTCGCTTTCTGAACGCGTCCCAAAGGGTCATGGCGATCAGAATGATCCGAGGATACCGTACGATCTCCTGCGAGGCGGCGAGCCTCCTTGCCGGATTATCGCCATGGGATCTGGAGGCAAAAATCCTCGCGAACCTCTATGAGGACCGCGAGGAGGCGAAACGCCGGGGTGAAACTCCGCTGCCGCGACAACTCGCGGCTCGGCGGACGGAGCTCCGGCAGGATCTCATGGCGACATGGAGACAGCGATTGTCACAACCCCGCGCTGGGCACGCCACCATTGCGGCGGTGGTGCCCCTCTTTGAGGCTTGGCTGGAGAGACCTCACGGCGCCCTCACCTTCCGCCTGACGCAGGTCCTCACCGGACACGGTTGTTTCGGGAGGTTCCTGTTTCGGATCAAGCGGGAGGTGACGCCCGGGTGTTTCCATTGCACGGATCGCCCCGAGGACACGGTGGAGCATACGGTGGAGGTCTGCCCCGCTTGGGCGGAGCAACGCCGTGTCCTCGTGGATGCGATAGGCGGCAGCGACCTCTCGCGCCCTGCCCTGGTTCAGGCCATGGTACGGAGCGAGAGGGAATGGGAAGCCGTCTCCTCCTTCTGCGAAGCAGTAATGCTCGCGAAGGCGGAGGCGGGACGCGTGAGAGAGCACCAACAACGGAGTCGCCCTCACGCCCTCAGCAGCAGCCGCCTCAGGAGACGCCGGGGACTTCCGGCGCCGCGAGACGATCTCCGGCCACCGTAGACCCGGGCCTGCGGACGGCGAGTAGTGGGTAACTCGCCGTCCGATCAGCACCAGGCCCGAGAGTCGACGGCGCGTAGTGTTCCACGCGCGCCTCAAAGAGTTGTCAGCAAGAGACGGGGCCCGTCATGGCCGATGCCTGCCCGGGGGTTGAGGATAAATTCGAAACAGAGTTACCTCGCCCCTGGGCACTCAAAGGCAGGAAGGAACAGGGGTGGGTTTTAGTCAGTAAGAGTCTGACACGCCCTCACGCTCCGCCCAGAGCGGGAGAAGTCATAGGATGATTTCCCACCCCACAAAAAAAAAAAAAAAAAAAAAAAAAAAAAACCTACCCTACAAAATATTCCAGTATCGTGGGTGCGTTCACCGACATGTTAACTCATATACACAAGACACCCAGACCCGGAACAACTATCTGCAGGCCATACAAATATTTGTTCCGTGCGGGGATCGAACACGCGACACGAAGCGTAGCAGCCGAACGCTCAACCACTTCTTTTTTTTTTGCCGGGTTGGAAAATCCTCATGGCTCAGGATGTCCTTCGCCTGGGGCGGGCATGACGGTGTCTGTCAGACTCTTACTGACTAAAAACCACCCCGGTTTTCCCTCATATACTTGACTCGGGGGCTGCGGGTGCTGCCCCGGACTAGTACCGGCCCGCTGTCTACGGGCCTCATCCCGTGGTACGCTCAACCACTGCACCAACCGTGTCGTCAAATGTACGGCAAGGCACATTCTTCCTCGACTGAGTACCTTAACCATAACAGACCAACCAACACATCACAAAAACACACACAAACAAACCAAACCAACTCCCTTATACTTTTATCATTTGGATATGCGCACCCCCACACAATGAAATTACTGAAACAGTATCATAAACCTTAACTGATGGCTTAAATAATTTTTTACGGTCTCAAGTGTACAATATGTTTAGAAAATCTAGCTGAACAAAAGCACTAGAACCATTCAAGTCGTATCGTCTGTACTTCTCTCAGAGAATATTTAGAGTTCTTCATTTACACTAAAAATATATGAACACAAAATGGCCTCGCGAGCCACATTCCGTTAACTGAAAACTATCAAAATAAACGAAAGGATAACAAAGGCTGTAAAATCTAGCTAGTTTTATATTTAAACGAACTGAAAATTCATTTACTTTTTGCAGAGACAAAAGTATCTAACTTGCAAAATTAAATGGCACTTTAATTTTGCAAGCGAGTGTATTGGAAATTCATTAGAAGGGCTTTAATCGAAGCCGATATTTTTAATTGTGTCGACAAAAACAATTAACGGTATATAGACCGACAGATAGGGTTGATTGCAAAGAATTTCAGAAAAGTAGATGGTAAAGAGACGACTGTTGGGGTAGACTAGTATCTACTTGAATGACTTTATGTCCTATGTCCTCTAGATGAGGCAGAGGGCGTCCACGAAAGTCCTCCATCGCAAACGGTCTTAAGCTTCACGCTTCACCTCATCATCATCAGCCTTTTAATGTCCCCACTGCTGGTGCATAGGCCTCCTCTCTGTGAGAGGGTGTGGGCCGTAATCCACCACGCGGGCCCAATGCGGATTGGTGGATGTCACATATTTTCGAATTTTTGGTTCTAGGACATGCCGGTTTCCTCACGATGTATTCCTTCACCGTTTTGGAAGTAGTGGTGATGAAATAATTTACACAAAGTAAAGCGCCTGCCTGGAACTTGTAAGTCGCGGCCGTTACCACTGGGCCACCACTGCTCCCTCGCTTCACCTCGCGCCACGTCATTCCGTTGCTCGTCGCTTCTGCCAACATGGTGCGACGCCAGGTTTGGCGCGCACGGCAACCCTTTCTTTTGGGGATTCCAGTCCAATGTTTGCTTGGCTATGTGATCGGAATCCCTATAGAGCCTGTGGCCAATCCATCTCCAATTGCGATCCTTGATCTGACAGTCGATCTGGCTTTCTTGAATGGAGACCGCGAATGAGCATACGTAAGGTCACCACCTAGCCAGGCTAGGTGGAGCGAGGATCTTCTCAGGATGTCTGATAGCATCTGGAAAAGATTTGCTGAGAATAGAAACAAATGGCGTGCGATTGGACAGGCTTACGTCGAGTAGTGGAGTGCTGTAGGTTGATGATGAAAGAGACGAACAGCTTCTATAAGCACGAGTGATAGAACGAGTCACCGAGGCTCTGGCACAGGCAATTGAAGGCATGCGGGTGGGTTTTAGTCAGTAATAGTCTCACACGCCCTCCCGCTCCACCCAGTGCGGCAGAAGTTATTTAATGATATCCCAAGTTATAAAAAAGCAGCTAGAAATAGCAATTTTTTTTTTATTATTATTATTGATAGGCACGCGTTTGACCACTATCTCACCTGATGGTAAGCGATGATATGGACGAAGATAGAGCACGCTTGCCTAGAAATAATCTATTCACACTTGACTTAATGGCTCCCAGGTTGTAGCTATCAGGAAACACAGACTCCGGTAGGGAATTCCACTCCCTAGCTGTACGCACAATGAATGTTTTCTCAAAACGCTTTGTGCGTATGGATGGGATGGACTATGAACCGGTGGCACTTCGCCGTACGTCTTGTGGTCCGTTGATGAAACGGGCTTGGCTTGAATCAAATTATGCAATTCCGTCGCACACTCCCCAAAATGTAACCGATAGAAAACCGACAGGCTAGCAACTCGGCGTCTATGTTCTAGACTTTGGAGTTTCGACTCAACGAGCCTATCATTGGAATGCTCTTGTTCACCGGTTGAATATATTGGCCTAATAAAGGACATATGTTCAGTAAAAGACTAATCCGGAATGAAATCTGAACAAATCTAAATAAGTATGTATTTTTAAATGTAAAATTTTGACATTCTTTGTTATTGGCAGTACACCGCAGACTACCCCCTTTTAGATTTTAAGTTCTTTCAGTCCATCCCAAAATTGTCTGGTAGATATCGCTGTTCAGCGATAAGACCGCCGTTGTACCCATATATTTAAGCTCGTGTAAAACAAATTGTGTAAATGTTTTGGTGTACAATAGTTTTATTCTATTCTATTCAAATCTTCTGTTTCATACTACTGGCAACTGTAAACAGAGACTCATAAGGATAACAGTCAAACCGAACTGCCTTCATCATCATCACTCAGTCGAAAGACGTCCACTGCTGGGCATAAGCTTCCCCCAAGTGTCACAACAACGACCGGTCCTGTGCACAACCATCAGATGCCCGCGACCCTCACCAGGTCATCGGTCCACCGGCCTTCCAACGCTGCGGTTTCCAGTACGTGGTCGCCACTTCAGAACCTATCAGCCCCATCGACCACCTGTTCTGCTAGCTATATTTTCCCCTACCCATCGCCACTTCAGTTTTGCGATGAATAGAATAGAATAGAATAAACATTTATTCGACACAGACACAACACAACAGCAACAAACAAAAGGTAAAGAAAATAACAGTAGGTACACAAAGATACAATAAAATTGTGCTGAGCGTGCCCATACCGAAAGGGTTACCATCTCAGCATTTGCTGGGCGTTGGACACCCAGCGCTGGTTTTCAGTTGGCACCCCGCAGTGACGCACGGACGAGGGTAAATAAAATAAAAACTGAATTAAATATCAATGTTTATGTATTAGGTAATATTGTAATTAAAATACGTAAATAAATAGTGTAAAGTAATAAGAGAATATTAAATAATGTATATGTGCCACGCTGGTTACAAATTATAATTTTCTACTCTATCCACAATAATAAAATAAAATAACGATGCTTCGGGTAAATCGTTAAACTTGGTTATCCTGTGGATATCTTCATTCCTAAATCGATCACGCAAGGAAACTCCAATCGTAGCTCTCTTCATTGCTCACAGCTATATGAAAACAATAATCCATGATCCTCCAACAGGAAAAATGGAGCTTCACAGCTCAACATTCCAGCCAGGAAAACGAATATCAACTAAAATTTCAGAGCGTTATTCAATAACGTCTGGGCCGTCTGGCTGTTCCGATACGAACACAAAGAGCAAAGGTCAAACCATCAATATTTATTGTCAGGCGAAATATTGTCAGTAAATATTGAAGACCCAAACGCGTGAAAATTCAAAGGTAAAACAGCCACGTCTTTTTTTACACGACCAATTTAGATAGGTCGCTGTTTAAGAGCCAATGCTCGGTTTATTGTTACATCCTATTATGGTTGGGTAACAATTTGTATTGCTCGTAAAAACACGTTTAATGGTGGTTGTGTGAAGATCCATGGATGGTGACTGTTTTTTACTGTGACATAAATGATACTTCTGTCTAGTATTTTTGATGAGGTATGAGATTGTGGTCATAAAATAAAATACGCCAATAGCATAAAAAAGTACTAAAGCTATTCGCTAAAAGAATAAGAAAAGTATTCAACCATATAATTTAGTATTCTTCTCAGTTTTATTAAGAGAACTTCAAAAGTTCATTCACTTTAATCCTTACTCAATCCATTCCACACTTGAAAAACTTCTAAGTCGGTATCGTAGAGGGTTTGCTACGAAGCTACGCACGTAGCAAAGTAAGTGCTACGAAGCGTAGCACTAAGCTTCAAAGTTCAACCTCCGTACTATGACGTGCCATTACAATCATGATATCGTTGAGAAAAAGGGATAGTGCTATTCGTTCTGTATAACTCCGTCTCTCTCTCGCAACGGCACCACGATGACGTTGGCACGTCATAGTACGGGGGCAGTTCCCACGTTTTACGGGAGAATGTTTTAATACAACCACTTAGTTAAATTATTTAAATTAATTCGGTTAAGCGTCCGCAAGCTTGCTCGAGATTTATGGTAAAAAACTCTTTGGTGTCACTTGTTACTTTTAAAGAAGGATAAAATCTTTTTGTTTGTACATTTGCGGTTCTATAAAGGGTGAATTATGGGATTATCTAGCACGAATGGGTTGTTTTCATGATATTTCATTACCAATCAGGGATTAGTTTTCTTAAATAATATTATTAACAGATATAATGGTTTGTTTGAAGGTGGAAATCTAAGTCCTGAACCAATTAGGAGAATTCACGAAGCTCGCGAGGATTCGATGGATGCGAGACGCAGATGACCTGTCGTTGTGGCGACACTTCGAGTTGGCCTATGTCCAGCAGTGGACGTCTTTCAGTTGAAATGATGATGATGATACAAAACTATACGATCGCTGAGTGCCATAAGCTTCTTTCCTGTGGGATAGGCCCCGGGTGCAAACCCGCGGGATGCTAGGTAGTGGAAAATTTTAAAATCTTAAAAGACCCATCTATCTAAATACATAAACCAAACATGACTTATTTATAAAACCCGCATACCATTATGTTTACTTTAAATACTGGTTAGCGGAGTTTAAATTCAAGATATTTTTTTTTTAAATTTTGACTTCGCACGGTTTGTACATTTAGCCAGTGACAAGTTAAGAAAGTATTTAGTTTTAGATACCCACTCATACGTCCAGCCGGCGCCGTCATACATTCCTCCGACGTTCCCCGACCGCACGGGAAAATCTCCGCGGAAGGCCCCGCACCGTTCCAAATTAAAAGCTTAATACAGAATACTGTCACTTTTTTCCCGTTAGAATGCAGATGTTTTATTTTTTTATTATTTTGCAGTATTTGGCAGCAAATGAGTCGAGTCAGTCTACTCGTCAAGCTTCGCTGAGGTAGTCAATACTATGACAAAATTTTCAGTTTTATTTTAGCGAAATCGCGCCTGTTTCAATTATTCCATGTATTGTCCAGTTGCGTAGTAATTTGAGACAAAAAACTAAACCAATTTAACATCACAATATCCACAAGGCATCAATTTGCAAATAATTAAAACCGCCACTGAACTTCACTCGAAAAAAGCCCGCCAAAAACCTCAAGATAACATAATTACTAATAATTATTGTCTCATCCATCAAATTAATTAACAGTCTGCACTTTACCACCCAAATCTACCTTGCTTCCAGGAAAAAAAAAAATTAATCTACCTAGTCTAACCGGATGCAGCTGACTATTTACTACTATTTTACATGGAGCGACTGCCTATTGACCTCCACAACCCAGTTACTGGGTAATACGATACCCCTTGGTAAGACTGGTTGTCAGACTTTCGGGCTTCTGACGACCCGTAACGACTGTCAAAGATCCACGATAGACAGCCGGGACCAACGGCTTAACGTGCTTTCTGAGGCACAGAGAGTCTCGGTATGTAAAGATAGTCACCCATCCATAGACTAACTGTTATTAGCAACGGCTGTTATTACTTTAGCCACGAGCTCCTCTACGTCAAGGTAGAGAATGTTAAAATAAAAACCTGCTAATCAGTGTTTAAACTTAATCACATTGTATTATTTTTTATAGATAAGGTATAAATAATAATCATCAAAAAAAAAAAAACAGAATCGCCTCTGATCTATCGATTTGAAATATTGAAAAGAAATGATTCACCCAAATATATCGCAGTATGTTGCATTCATATGAGGATTCTTTAGGCGCGTTGGGCATTATTGAGATGGGAAAAAACTATTGATCTCGCCACCGACACCGCTACGTGATCCGTTACGAGTGAAGTGAAAACTTCTTTAGACGCGTTGGGCATTTTTGTTCAAATTTTCACTTCTGTCAGCACTCCCGGAGTGCGACACTTTTTTTTGTGGGGGTGGGAAATCATCCAATGACTTCTCTCGCTCTGGGTGGAGCACGAGGGCGAGTCAGATTTTTACTGACTAAAACCCACCCCTGTTCCTTCAGTTGCCTGAGTGCCCAGGGGCGCGGTAACTCTGTATCGAATTTATCCGCAAGCCCTGAGCAGATTCATATGTGGCTGAGGCTTCAATATCGATGCCGTTTTGCCACTATCCCGGAATATTGAATGTTGCCATTACCTATTGTGTTTTAGATTTCGTATTGTTTGAAAATATTCAATTTGTGTCTAGGTTTTTTTGGTACCGAAATTGTTTTTAGCGTGACATGGACCAGACAGGACATAAAATGCTGTTTACGTGAATTTGGTATTACTTAAAGGTGATTTCTTTTTATTTTTTTAAACGTGAGTTGCTCAACAACATAGATGACAAATTACCCAGCCTTCTATTTTGTTGACCAACTTACGAGATTTTTTACTACTGGTTAAAAGCGTACCGAAGAGTGATAATAATCGAAGGCAAAAAAATGAGCGAGTCTCATATTAGTCGCATATGATGTGTAAACATTTGACATCTCACCTTGGTAATAAGCAACATTAACATTCTATCCTGAAAAATAAAATTAAAACGTTTAATTCCGATTTCGACCGCGCGCAGACTTATCGTGTACTACCATTTGATGGCCAACTCTACCACCGCACGCGCTCATTGGTCAAATCAAATTCCTCGGAATCCTGGTACACACTACCGTCCCATTACACGAAATCACGCCCACAGAATGCAAAACAGCGAGAGGAAAGATGTTACACCTCGATACATCTATCGTGCTTTATTGAACACCCATTAACAATATTAAAAAACATATTTATACTATAATAAAATAACCATGCCACACTTAGTTGATTAAAATTAAAATCAACAATCCCCAAAAATATGGCAACGCTAAAAAGTTCCGTTTATAATTTTATCGTTACGACCATCTGCACAACACGACCAACCAAAATCACCCTTGTCACACTACGGAATAAAGGTGACCTCAAATTTTAAGGCTGCCTGTCCATTGACGCGAAGCAAATCAGCGGAGCGAGGGAGTATTGCGGAGCGTACTGTGTCTGTCCATAGATGCGGAGCGGAGTTGCGGACTGTGCGGAGTTAGACTGAGTTCACGCGACGAGTAGGTAAAAGTAGTGCTGTTATGTAAAATTTCACCGTAAAAACGTAGGTGAAGTGAACGTGAACTGGGTTGTCAATCCATACAGTCAAGGTGTAATGACAGTTCATTTCACACTCACTCCACCTAAGTTTTCACGGTGAGCTGTTAACAGAATTGACCGGCACGTTTCTTTCGCTTCCCCGCTCCGCTTCCTCGCTCCGTTGCCCGGGGTTTTGTATATTTTTTTTAAACTAGTCCGCAAATGCGTATCCACTGAATCTGAGCGGAGATTTCTTGCAATTCCATTAGTTTATATTAGTGTAGGGGAGGTAATGAAGAAAACCAACAATAAGGATAGATTTCGAAAATGTCGCGGTCGAGGAGGATGTCCACGTGCGCGCTGCTTTGTTACGTTGACCACACTCCCCGATCGCCCCGCGATCTCCGCGTCGCGCGCGCGCTCGGGACTCCACCGCGCCCACCTGCTTCAGCCACGCACACCCGAAGAAGCTCCTCGAACGTAACTTTTGAGTTTATTTTTAAACGAAAAGTACAAATTAACACGTAATTGAAATGTTAATATAAATATAGCAAGTAAAGAATTCAAATAGGCAAATTTTAGTTCGCACCGTTAACAATTGGCAAAGCTCCGCTCCGCTCCTCTCCTCTCCACTCCAGTGGACAGTCAGCCTTACCATGGTCGTGCAGTTGGCTACGTTATTGTTTTAACATTTGTTTATTCGCCATTATGTAAATGGAATCGTTAGCTGATTGTTTGGTCAGCGGTCGCGCGGCCGCGAATCTTTTAATGGTCGCCGCGTGAATTACTTTTGTTTTAGGTTTGTTTATTGGTGAATTGGGAGTTTTTTATTGTTTTTATATTCATAGGTAAGGGCAGATTTGACCCATTTAAATATTTTATAGAAGAAAAGTCCACTCACTGTTTGACGCCATTGAAGGTTGCTTTTGTAAAAACTGTAGGGTCACGAACTTACCTGAAAAATGAAATAATGATTAAAATTAATAACAATTTTACTACTACTGGCTGGCACCTAAGCAGCATCATCATCATCATCATCAGTCTTTTAATGTCCCCACTGTTGGGGCACAGGCCTCCTCTCTGTGAGAGGGTGTGGGCCGTAATCCACTACGCGCGCCTAGAACAGGTTGGTGGAAATCACATGTCTTCGAAGCAGCATCATCACCAAATATTATAAAACAAACTCCGCCGCCACGTCTTGCTGTCTGTTCGCAATAAACTCAAAAACTCCTAAACGTATTTTCATGCGGTTTTCACCAATAGATACAGTGATACATGAGAAAGGTTTAAGTGTTGTGTAGTTTAAACGCGTGCGGGGTCGGGGCGGGTTGCTTGTTTCATATAAAAGGTTACATATTAAGGGCTAACCTAACCCAGCAGTACCACACATAAAATTATTAAGGTTGACAACCCCTGAATAAGGTTACGATAAGACTTGTAAACGCAGTCACCCGTACATATCAATTCTCAGTTAATTAAGGAAGAAGGGTCTAAGTAAGAAATGTTAATTAACGGCCAACCCTAAGAGAAAGGTTTGATAAATGTTCAACGAGTCCCTACTCATATTGGACCATTCATATGTGGGACCAGGGACGGTCCATAAGGAGTGGGACGAAACATAAATAGTGGTACGTTTTCAGTAGAGACGTTGACGTTAGAGGTATTGTGTGAATAGTAAGAGCTTTTCTATATTATTAATTTAGTGGAAGACTTGAATAGTTTTTGGTATATGTAACACTATCACCATGCCCGCAACTTTGTCCGTGTGGATTTAATAAATTTATATCCTGTGACACTCACAAATAACGTGGCTTTCTATTGGTAAAAGAATTTTCAAAATCGGTTTAGTAGATCCAGAGATTACCCCCTACAACCTCACAAACTCACAAACTTTACCTCTTTATAATATTAGTATAGATAACGAAACATCGCAAATTCATTACCAAAAAGTATGTATAGGTACGAGTACCTGGGCAATCATAAGATAACTTCTGCCGCTCCACCCAGACTCCCCGACCGTGACCGTGTCAGACCCTTACTAAGGGCCGATTTCACCAATTCTAAACGCCCAGTTTTCGACGTTTAAGCTCGCTTAAACGCGTTTCGCCGCTGTAATAAAGCTGAAGAGCTTGTTTGTTTCTTTGGTTGAACGCGCTTATCTCAGGAACTACAGGATCGAATTGAAAAAATATTTTTGTGTTGAATAGTCTATTTATCGAGGAAGGCTATAGGTTATATAACATCACGCTCCAACTAATAGGAGCGAAGCATCAACAAAAAGTATGGCAAAAACGGGCAACAAAAATCCTTTTGCGAGCTTCAGTTGAGTGCGCTGCGTAAACGGTTAAAGTTACGCAAAAATTATGTATGACGGAATTGTTCTCTTTTTAAATTTCTAAAAAAACACCAGACAGACAGACAGATGGACAGACGGACAGACGATAAATAGTAATATATTTTAATAATTATTGAAAGAATGAATACATGTCTTCATAGAAACACCAGTCTACGGGTCGCCCGGCGCCCCATGCTCGGGCAGAAGTCAAATCGAACTCAACAAAATTGGATAGAAAGAACTTTGTCTTTTCTTGGTAGAATAGAGATAGAAATGGTCATGCTACGGGGGCAGGTAGTAGCTATCAAAGAAAAAATCTGATTTATCAATAAATTGGTATTTGTTAGTAAAATAGACGTAATTATCCCCAAACAAGTCCATAAGTCAATGGGAAGTTAAAAAAATCTTCGGATCAAAATTTTGTGACAGATGAGTGACAGACAGTCGGACAAGTGGTGACGTCAAGAGTGACACGCTGTCACTCTTGACGTATGGGAAAACAAAAATGTACTAGGTAGTGCCTATTATAATCGATGTCCACCGAGCAAAGCAGCAATGTACTGTAAAGTGCCTATCAAATTGATGTCAACTGAGTTAGTGAATACACCTGCAGGAATGTTCCTCTACAGTGAGAATTGGGTTTGTTAAACAATAAAGTATTATTCTATTTTACTAAATTCTGCAGTGAAAAGACACATCACAAAACCGTCAACTAAGCATACTGTACATCACAAAAGTAGCTTTGTGCAAAAATTATTGCTGGGAAACGACTTTTATTTTTAGGTATGAAAAAAAAAACTATTTTTCATTGCGCGAAATGTAAAACGAATACAGTAACGCGAATTTTAAAAAAAAAGGCACGCGGAGTTTAAGCCCCGCCCCTTCGCACCAAGCCGTGTAGGTACTTGTCGGAAACGTTGATATTCATTGCGTTTTTGCAACTTGAAATGCATAATTTGTTAAGAAAAATAGAAAATTTAGGTAATGTTTGTTTGGAAAAAGTTTAGAATTATCACTTGGAATTCATTTTCGTAAAAAAGTAAAACAAAAATTGCGACTTTGACCTTCAATATCTCCAGAACCAGTGGATTCCTAGGTATGGTCTAGTGGAAAAAATGATCCAAATAATGAGTATATGTGGCTTTCGGCTTCGTAAACTGTCTTTTTACACCCGATATACACTGTCACTAATTCAGAACAGGCAACATCTCTTAACATGAACTATCCCATAATTTTAGAGCACATTATCCTAAATGAAGTTGTATAACAGAGTCCCGGACAAAATGCCAAGCTGGTAGATCGGGCGCTGGATAAAACTGGTTACATCCAGTTTAATCCGGTCCTAACAGGTGCGCCGACAAATGGAGGCTAGTGTGAATTAGTGTGGATATTATGATAGACGAAATTAACGCTATTGTTTTTATTTTTCATGTTGTGTCCATGAGAGATGTTTTGCGTATGAATATTTTGCTAGAATACGAATACGAAGGAGACCTTGCAAAACTAACTTGATTATTTTGTTTTACTACGATATTAACCCTTTATTAATATAATATAGTGACCGTTCTAATTAATGAAAAATAATGATGTTTGTAAATAGAGAAATCATTTTATTTTATTAATTTATTTTGACGTGACAACGTCTTATAAATTGGTTTGCCGGGTGACACTTCAAGAAACTGCGTTACGCTCCGCTCACGTTATGCGCTCACAATGAGAGCGAGTGAGAGGCACGCGTCCCTTCCACTCGGGCAACATTAAAATTATTTTACCACTCAAAGTCGTTGTCACGTAAAACTTTCGCCCGTATACCGACTTTTTTGGAAAAGAAAATGGTAAAAATGTGGATTATTTTTAAGTGCATGGCGAGTAAAAAACAAGACAGTCCTTTGCCTATATCCTTTTTACAACACAACTTTAATTAATATACAAATTCCCCGCCAACAAGCCCTACAAAGCTTTAAATGGACCTAAAATACAACCTACAAGAACGTACAAATCTTTTTAACAGACAAACTTAGTCGGTCTGAACCCCTGACCTTTGCGAATGAGAATAATTTCACAGCCCACGCGTCTCCGAGACGCAACGCCCTGCAGCTCACAAAGAACAGGAAATCTTACAGCTTTTATCACTGACCTACAAAAATATAAGTAGAGGAAGGCTTGGAATTCAGTCTTATGGGAACTAAGAGAATTTTTGCTTCTTCTCTGGTATTTGTAAGAAGTTTACGAGAACTTATTATAAGGCTACTACACACAGTGCCGGCATTGCCACCGGGCAAGCCACGGTGCATCCGGCGTTGGCGCGAGTCGCGCGTGGCTCTGTCTGTAGGAGCTAAAAGATGACATTAGTCTGTCAAAAGGTAGTAACGTATTTGGTGCTTACTTCTTATACAGGTAACATCACTATAAAAACGAGCGAGCCTTACAGTATTCGCATGTGTCATTTGACATCTCACTTTGGTAATATGCAACATTAACATTCTATCCTGAAAAATAAAATTGAAACGTTTAGTTCAGATATCGACCGCGCGCAGACTTATCGTACGGCGCCCTACAATCTGACGGCCAACTCTACCGCCGTGCGCGCTCAGTGGTCAAATCAAATAGCGCGCGCTTCCCCGGCTTCCTGTTACACACTTCCGTCCCATTCCACGAAATTACTTCCACAGATTGCAGGAAAGCGAGAGGAAAGATGTTACACATCAATAACCCTACGCCTATTTTCAAAGGCAGGGGCGTATCTGTATTATATATCGGTATTATAAGAAACACACTATTTAAAAAACTTTCCAAACGCCTAGTTGGCACTTCGCGTGACCCAAGTGCTGGTTTTTATCTTGTACAGAGGGTAAGTATTGCCATACAACGTGGCAATGCTGCCTGTCAAGAAGAGCGATGAAGAGAAATGCACCGAGAATCGAACAAAGCTCAGTAGAAATTGCGACCCTTTTTTTTTTTGGTGGTGTGGGAAATCATTCAATGACTTCTCCCGCTCTAGGATGGAGCGGAAGGGCGTGTCAGACTCTTACTGACTAAAACCCACCCTTGTTCGTCCCTGCCCTGAATGCCCAAGGGCGAGGTAACTCTTTCGAATTTATCCTCAACCCCCGAGCAGGCATCGGCCATGACGGGCCCCGTCATGTTAGCTGACAACTCTTTGAGGCGCGCGTGGAATACTACGCGCCGTCGACTCTCGGGCCTGGTGCCGGACGGCGAGTTACCCACTACTCGTCATCCGTAGGCCCGGGTAGATTGTGATCCTTTACAGGTCACTTTATAGCATTATTCTTGGAACCGGCCTGGACAGTTAAAATCACGACTTGCATGTCATTTGACATTGCAACTATGGAAATTCATCATCTGCGGAACATTTGCTAGTTAATTTAATATGATAATATACACCTATAGCTTTTTAGTAGGTATTAATAGAGACCACCAAAAGGTAAAAACTTTCAAACAAACCCACAGCACTGTACTAACATGTAGTTTTATATCTCCTCCCCTACATTCAGCCAACAATGTCGGACAATGCTGCGTTTATTCCACGTTCGCCCCATATTTACGTCTCACCGAGCAACAGCCCGGTTTCGCCTCGTGTTTATTTTGATTCCCCTGTTTCCTATTTCATTGGGTGCTATAGAAAAAATCTGATTACAACATGGATGGGCTTTATGATTGGCGCAGTCGACAAAAATAGGTTTGGGGTGTTTTTGCATAGCATTGCGAACTTTTATCTGATGTGAAGTGGTGTTATATTTAAAAAAAACAGGAATGGTAATGTTTTTCAGGAGTTTGTACCTACTTATGAATGTATAGGTATTGGCTTGTCTATTTCTTTGGCACGTCCTGCAGCTTAAACGGGGTGATGGATTTAAACAAATGAGGTGTCATTCGATTGGGCTTTACTACCGAAGCGAAGTAAATGACTATGAATTTTGAAAAAAAAAACTTTTTACAAAACATACAACCGACTTATTTTTTTTTTATTTTTTTTTTTATGAACAAGTACAGAGGCAGACTTAATGCCCCAGGCATTTTCTACCAGACAACCTTTGGGTGATGCAGAGACAAATAGTGGCCACCCATTTCCGTTACAGCCTGTAGGAAACTAGATTTACGGTTCGTATCATATATTACAGAGCCTGATATGCTTCTTATTTGTGTGCAAATAAATGATAAAAAACCCATGTAAGTCCTACCAAAGCGGGCCTGCGAACGGCGAGTAGTGGGTAGCTCGCCGTCCGATCAGGACCAGCCCCAAGAGCCGATGGCGCGTAGTGTCCCACGCGCGGTTCAAAGAGTTGTCAGCAACGCATGACGGGGCCCGTCATGGCCGATGCCTGCCCAGGGGTCGTGGATAAATTCGAAACAGATTTACCGCGCTGTGCACTCAGGGCAGGGAAGGAACAGGGTTGGGTTTTAGTCAGTAAGAGTCTGACACACCCTCGCGCTCCGCCCAGAGCGGGAGAAGTCATAGAATGATATCCCACCCCCCAAAAAAAATGGTTTACCAGCAAATTGGACATCACTTTTGAAGGTATGAATAGGCCACAATTTTGGATTCCGTGGCCATCTGAAGCGGAGTCCCCGCCTACACGCGCGCCCGTTTGCCTACTACTTTGGATACGAAACATTTTGAGACCTGTTTTAACACAAACGTGACGTTGGATTCTTTAATATTTATTTTCTACGCTAAGCTACGATTTTTTATTCAATGAGGGCGCCACTTGGCCACTTATGCTAAGTCGATGAAATTGTGTACTTCTATCATTTGTTGGTGAAAACTTGAAAATAGAAGGTCGTAAGTCAAACTATACGTCAAACTAATACGTTGTGAGAATTCTTATCGACTTTTGCTGGCGTCTGTACATTCCAAGGCGTAGATCTCAACTTCGAATCAATTGAAATTCGATTTAAATTGTATTCAATTTCGATTCAAATTCGATACAATTTCGATTCAATTTCGATTCAATTTCGATTCAAATTCGATTCAAATTCGATACAATTTCGATTCAATTTCGATTCAAATTCGATTCAAATTCGATTCAATTTCGATTCAATTTCGATTCAAATTCGATTCAAATTCGATTCAGATTCAATTTCGATTCAAATTCGATTTAAATTCAATTCAAATTCGATTCAATTTCGACTCAAATTCGATTCAAATTCGATTTAAGTTCGATTCGACTTCGGTTCAAATTCGATTCAAATTCAATTGAAATTCGATTCAAGTTCGATTCAAATTCAATTGAAATTCGATTCAAGTTCGATTCAAATTCGATTCAAATTCGATTCAAATTCGATTCAACTTCGATTCAATTTCGATTTAAATTCGATTCAAATTAGATTCAAATTCGATACAAATTCGATTCAAATTCGATTCAATTTCGACTCAAATTCGATTCAAATTCGATTTAAGTTCGATTCGACTTCGATTCAAATTCGATTCAAATTCAATTGAAATTCGATTCAAGTTCGATTCAAATTCAATTGAAATTTGATTCAAGTTCGATTCAAATTCGATTCAACTTCGATTCAAATTCGATTCAAATTAGAGTCAAATTCGATTCAAATTCGATTCAAATTCGATTCAAATTCGATTCAAATTAGATTCAAATTCGATACAAATTCGATACAAATTCGATTCAATTTCGATTCAATTTCGATTCAATTTCGATTCAAATTCGATACAAATTCGATTCAAATTCAATTCAAATTCAATTCAATTCAATTCAATTCAAGTTCAATTCAAATCATTTATTTCAAATAAATCATTTACAGGCACTTTTGAATTGTCAATAAGTCGGTCAGTCAGAAAGATGAAGCTAATTGTACATTCCAAGGCGTAGATCTCTATGGAGAAGAACGTGCAAGAAACTCCACAAGGAACAAGGAACAAGCAAGGAACTCCATGGACACTCTTTAAAACCATGTTATGTATAAACATCCTGGTTACATAAATGTCTTGTTGCTTCTATTATATGAGAATAAACAATTCATAAACAAAAACAAAAAAACTTGAGAGGTGTCAAGGGACACCCGGATGGAACGAAGTTCCTTTCGATTAATTAGTGAAGGAATTGTAATATAATTTTATTTTTTTTAACTTATAATATTTTTTTTATTATTAACTACGCACACACGCACGCACGTAAGAAGTTATACTTCATCATCTCATCTCATCTTATCTCATCTCATCGCAGCTCATCACAACTCATCTCATCGCAGCTCAGCTCATCTCATCTCATCGCAGCTCAGCTCAGCTCAGCTCATCTCATCTCAAAAGTTCCTAACAAGTCACTTTTCAAGCAGTCTGATGCATGAATCTATTGTTGAACTAAAATAATCTCAGACTTACAAAAATTTATAGGGAATACATAAATATGTATGATTATTTTTCCGACCCAAATATCGACCAATAGAATTGCACCATTCGACGTCACGTGGTACAACCTACATGGTATTATACTGAAAATTTTTTGAAAATTTTCTAGGTTGTACCACGTGACGTCGAATGGTGCAATTCTATTGGCCGACATTTGGGACGGAAAAATAATCCCCCGAATACCACACGAGCTTCAAAATTATCTGGTATTTCCCGATAGGTTCCCTGCAAACAAATAAAATCGTCAAGTTTTTCAGGAAAAATCACTCGCGCTTCGCGCTCGTGATTTTTTAACCTGAAAAACTTGACTCCTTCATTTGTTTGCAACGAACGGAAATACCCGATAATTTTGAAGCTCTTGTGGTATTATAAGTGATAATATTTTAAAAGGTCACAGTTATTTTGGTAAAAAAAACAAACAGTCTCTAATCAATGTTCGTCGTCGCAACAAAGTGTAAATAAAGAAATAGTTATCTATTGTGATGAGATTGGAAAGGATTTAGGCCACTTTTTGATAAATGAATATCCGGGACACTCTATAATGAATAACTGCATGCCTGGTTGTACTTTGTTGGAAATAATGAAAGAGATTATAAAATGTAATTTTAACCAGGATACTATACTCATAATTTTAGTTGGTGATAGGGGTACCGTGAACAAAGGAGAATTGCTCCAATATTATAGAACCTTGTCTGACCTTAATTTAAGAAAAATTGTGATGTTCACTTTCCCTTATAGCCAAAGTTTGCCACAGGAAGAAAATCAAATTAGATATCATATGAATATAAAATTGCACAATTTGTTATTTAATAATAACTTATTCCATCTAATTGACCTTAACAATTATATTGGTAATCGTTTTTATTTGACAAAAGATAGGAATCATATAGATAGATACTATCTTTCAAATTATTTTAGGAGACAGATAGCTGTGTCGCTATCATATTTATTTTGTATAACAGCCAAGAATTTGGCTAAACAAATTGCTTCTATTGAGCAATGCAATGACATTTTTCATAATTCTGCCAATGTCTTGGCATCAAATTTTGACATTAGTAATAATTTAAATTAGAAATTAAGACAACAGAGACAATCTCTAGCAATTATTTAAAGAATGGTGAAAACAATGTTTTAAAATCAACAAATAGTATCAACCTGGTGCACCAAAATATTTATGGTTGTATGGGCAAGGATTTAGAAATAGAATTATTCCTTAAATTTAACAATGTAGATATACTTTGTATAACTGAACATTGGCTTAAAAGCCATCAGATTATGTTTAATTATAGTAATCACCAGGTTGGTAGTTCGTTCAGCAGAGTAAACGCTATACATGGTGGCTCATTAATTTTCATAAATAATATACTTAAGTTTAAAGACCGCAAGGATATTGTGAGCCTCTCTGTTGAACAGACAGTTGAAATTGCCTGTATTGAATTGGAGCAGTTTGTTATATTAAGTGTGTACAGACCACCTAAAGGATTGTATGATTGTTTTGAAAAAGTAATGGATGAAGTGTTGCAAAAAATTTGTAACTCTAGTAAGTCTGTCATCGTTTGTGGCGACTTCAACGTTAATTTGTTAGAAACTTCTAGCCTAAGCACTAAAATTATAAGTTTGTTTCAGTCATACAATCTTGTAAATCTATTTATGGAGCCTACTAGAATAACCCCCACTACTGCATCTTACCTAGATAATATTTATGCAGATATTTTACCTACCCACAAAAAAATTATTAATTTATTAGACTCTGATCATAGTGGACTATTGATCACTATACCAAATATAAACAAATATAAACGAAAAAAAGATATCACTGTTAACCCAAAATCTAAAGGTCGCTTGGAAACATTTAAAACTAAACTCTCAAATAAAATCCCACTTTTGTCAACTAATGATGACCCTAATCAACATTATAATGATTTTTTCAAAATGTATTGCACGCAATTTGATACTACTTTTATTCCTAAGACGATTTCGGTAAATGGCAATACTTCCTTCAGTGACTGGGCCACCATTGGTATTAATAAAAGTAGAAAACGGCTGTATGAGCTGTATGAAGAACGGACTTATATTAACACTGTAGAATTTAATTTATATGTTAAGAATTATTCTAAATTATTTAAAAAAGTATGTTATTTGGCGAAATCTCGCTACTTAAGTTCAAAAATTAAAAATAGTAGTAATGTAATTAAAATGACTTGGGATATTATTAATAGCGAAACGGGAAGGTCTTGCAACCGAAGTAGTGATTACAGCCTTGCTATTGATGACAGTATCATTAAATCAGATTCGCAAGTCGCCGCGGCATTTGAAAATTTCTTTGCAGAGATTCCCGTATCGACTACAAAATCTCTAAATTCATCACCAACTGCTGCAGAAATTTTACTTAAAGAAAACGTTCCAGTTTGTGAATCCCAATTTTATTTCCAATATGTCACTTGTAATGATGTAATCAAAACTTTTAATACTTTAAATGTTAAAAAGACTGCAGATCTATGGGGTAATTCTGTTGACGTTGCTAGGTCTATTATAGACATTGTAGCACCTACTTTAGCAGTAATCTTTAATAATTGTATAGATTGTGGTGAGTTTCCTGATCTAATGAAATATAGTAAAATTATACCATTGTTTAAATCGGGTAGTACATCAGACCCTACTAATTATAGACCTATATCAGTGCTACCTACTTTTAGTAAAATTTTTGAGAAAATTATTTTAGATCAAATTCAAAGATATTTTAATAAACACAAATTATTACACAACAAACAGTTTGGTTTCACAAAGGGTCGTTCAACAACTGATGCTGGTGTTGAACTTTTGGGACACATTTATAATGCATGGGAAGATAAATGCGATGCGTTGGGCATTTTTTGCGATTTGTCTAAGGCTTTCGATTGCGTTCTCCATGATACATTGATCAGGAAGCTGCACTACTACGGAGTCCGGGGCGCCTCTCTGGATCTTCTTACTTCATACTTGGGTAATAGGATTCAGAGAGTTGATGTGAACGGCAAAAGGTCTTCCGGGTCTGTAGTCAGAATGGGGGTTCCTCAAGGCTCAATTCTGGGTCCTTTTTTGTTTCTAATCTATATCAACGACTTGCCTTACCTCATAAAGGATAAACATGATATAGTGCTGTTTGCAGATGACACTTCACTTTTATTTAAACTCAAACGTCAGCAGGTGGTTGTTGATAATGTAAATAATGCTCTTTCAACTGTAGTTAACTGGTTTAATGTCAATAATCTTCTCCTTAACGAGAAAAAAACAAAATGCATAAAGTTCACATTACCCAATGTAATACAAGTGAACACTAGTGTGTCAATAAAGGGTGAAGAGTTGAAACCCGAGGATTCCACAGTGTTCTTAGGTTTAACTTTGGATGCGCAGCTTCAGTGGAGCCCCCATATAGATAAACTGTCCAAAAAACTTAGCTCTGCAGCATACGCCGTAAGGAAAATTCGTGGTTTAACTGATTTAGAGACAGCTCGTTTAGTATACTTTAGTTATTTTCATAGTGTGATGTCGTACGGCATTCTGTTGTGGGGAAATGCCGCCGATATTCAGACAATTTTTGTTTTACAGAAAAGGGCTATTCGTGCAATTTATAAATTAAGTCCCAGACACTCCCTCAGAGACAAATTTAAAGAGATTAATATTATGACTGTTCCCTCTCAATATATTTATGAGAATCTCATGTATGCACATAAAAATATTAATCTGTTTAAAAGATACAGTGATATCCATAGCATAAATACTAGGAACAAACACAAATTTATTGTACCAAAAACCAGGCTCAAGAAAAAAATAGGTGGTTCGTTTAGATGTCAATGTATACGTTTCTATAATAAACTTCCTAGCCAAATTCAAGAACTAAGCATAAATAAATTTAAATCATTTATTAAACGTAAGCTATGCCAGAAAGCTTTTTACACAATTAATGACTTTCTTGAGGACAAAAAGGCGTGGGATTGAGCTGCTTCAATGATATACATGAGCCATTGTTTTCATATGTACTACTTACTGATGAAAAATTTTTTATATATATATTTTTTTTAATATTCGTTTTTGACATGAATACTTGTATAGTATTGCATTATATTTTTTATTTTATTTTTTTATTGACATTTTATTATTATTATTTTTTTTTTGACTTGAATACTTTGTTAAGTATTATATTTTTATTTTTTTTTGATTACTTAATTATTGTAAATGTGAGGACTATGTGGGTTATTATTATTATTTTCTCCTCCTTTTTACAGTAATTTTCAACGTTGTCTGACAGTTTGAGTACTTTTGCGGCCTACCCAAATGTCTTTTCTTTGGTATTGTTCGTCATGTCATTGAGCTCCTTAGTGGTTTTTAAGTTGAGCTATTCGACTATTGACAAATGCTTGCACTGACTGGACAGGTCCACTCAAATATGTTTGGTTCTTTCTTCAAAAGACCACTACAGACACTAAGCTGCATGGTCCTCATATAGAATAATGTGAATGCGAGAACTATGTATGTCGTTATATTCATGTAGATTTTATGATTGTCTGGCAGTTTGAGTATTTTTTGCTGCCTACTCAAATGTCCTTACTTTGGTATTGTTCGTCGGTTCGTTGAGCACCTCAGAGTTCTGAGTTGAGCTTCGCGATGACTGACAAATGCTTGCACTGTCTGGACAGGTCCACTCGAATTCGTGTGTTGCTTTCTTCATAAAGCTCATCCCAGACATAAACGTACATGGTTCTCATAGGATCTAACCAGTCCACATTGTATGGATTTGAACACTAAAAGAGACTTTGACCTCTGAGTTTGTTTCGGTGTTTCTTCTCAGGGTAGTCAGCTAGGAAACACCGGCCTCATCTAGCTTAAACTGACAAAAAAAACATTGACGTGTAAAAGTGTTCCTTGTAACCTATTTACTGAATAAACATCATTTATCATCATTTATCATTTGTCAAAACGTTTGTTAGTCGACCTATCTTAAACACGCCTAGAAATCCTACTAAACGTTAACGCCCTAACGAACACCAATTTAATGTAAAAACGGATTCTAGTCAAATAACTAATATTTACATACGTAATGAGTTGAATTTTATTTAGCCTAGATTTACAGCTGAAATTGTTAAAACTTATAAGTAAGAAATTGGTATTTAAATTGAAATCGATCGTCGCGTGGGTTGGGTTGCCGATTGCTTTTCAGCCTTTGGGTTGGTAGTTGTGTACCAAATAGTAGATGTTGATTTGGAGCCGAGTTGTAAACTACGCTGCACTTGCTGTCCTGCCCTCTGTTCCCCAAAACATCCTGCAAAAGTGACTTCTGCGCTGCCACTGACGACGCTGTGGAAGTGGAAAAGTTTTGGGTAAAAAATCTTAAAACGCTGTCGTGCCAATGATACAAAGAAGTAAGAAATTGCGTAATAATAAACGAAACCAGGCGAACGGTGTATATATCTGGAATTTTGGACTAGCGCGTTTTTTTTTTTTGCCTGATGTCCCAACTTTTGAAGTCGATCTGGCCTGATGCAAAGCGATTAGCGATGGATTAGGTCGAAGATGGAACGAGCGAACCCAAAATATACTTTTTTTTATTGTTGAAAGGCACGCGTTTGACCACTATCTCACCTGATGGTAAGCGATGATGTGGTCGAAGAAGGAGCACGCTTGCCTAGAAGTAACCTATTTACTCTTGACTTACAGACCCTCAGGTTGTAGCTATCAGGAAACACACGACTCCCGCAGGGATGTCCACTCCCTAGCTGTACGCACAATGAATGTGTTTAGTTTTGCTTTGAAAGTTGACGGGTCATCGGTGGTAGGGAGCGCAAAGGCTACGACGCCAGGAGGGCCGCTGCAGGCACAACTTGGTCGGATGGGGTACTCCAATAAGCCAGAATGCGATTGCGGAGCTACGTCACAAACAATGCAACACCTCTTGTCATGCTCTTTATGCTCCCGGGCCTGCGAACGGCGAGCAGTGGGTAGCTCGCCATCCGATCAGCACCAGGCCCGTGAGTCGACGGCACGCAGTGTTCCACGCGCGCCTCAAAGAGATGTCAGCCACCACTGACGGGGCCCATCGTGGCCAGTGCCTGCATGCCTAGGGGTAGCGGATAAATTCTGAAAATGAGTTACCGCACCCCTGGGCACTCAGCCAAGAAAGGAACAGGGGTGGATTTTAGTCAGTAAGAGTCTGACACGCCCTCTCGCTCCACCCAGAGCGGGAGAAGTCATTGGATGATTTCCCACCCATCCCAAAAAAAAAAAAGCTCTTTGTGCAATAACAGCTACACTTTGAAAGACTTAAGAGGCAAATGCTAATTCGTTTCGTTCGCTAAATTTTGGTCAGAAGGAATTTGATTTTGTAATCTTTGATACGATGAAGAAAAATGCTGGAAGAGGGTTTCACATTTTGACAGTGCGAAATTGGAAATAATAAGTTGGGAACTAATGTGGATACACGTGTTTTCGCGTAAAATGTGGAAAAATAAAAAGCTTACCAAGCCAAAATAAATGGTCTTTAGAAAACTTGTCTAGCACTAGTACTTTTGCAAAAAAAAGCGCGACTTAGCCTACTTTCTGAAATGTGCTACGTAAGAAAAAAAAAAAAATAGGCCAAATCATCCCAAAATAAATAACCGGCCAAGTGCGTGTCCGACTTTGCACATTTAGGGTCCCGTACCAAATGAGGGAATTTTCAAAGAAAAATCTGATTTATCAATTATATTGGTTAATAAAATATACGTAATAAATAACATTATCACCAAATTTCAAGTTCAAAGGTAAAAAGGAAAGTTAAATAATTCATCGGGTCAAAATTTTGTGACAGACAAACGGACACGTGAGTGACAGCAATTGGGCTTCGTTTTATCCTTCGGGTACGGAGCCCTAAAAAGGAAGGTACCTACAATTTAAAAATGGACGAACAAAGCTATTTACATATTACGTACGAATTAAAATAAACCTGCAAAGTGTATGTATTCTCTCTGTTCATGTATCTGGGTATTACAGGTGAAATGCTTGTTGGTAGTATGCCTTTCACTTTGTTAAATAAAAAATTGGTTTAATAACGAAAAAAGTCTCAAAGGCAGCCATGTTAGCAAAAGTTTTACATCAATTTTTATCATGTAATTGATGAAAAGGTGTTCTATGACAGTATGTTGTAATAAAAACTATTTGTTAAATATTGGTAATGAAATGTGTTAGTAAATATAATAGCTGGCAAAGCATCTATATCTATATAACTAAAAATCAATGGTTGATTGTGTTGCTAAACGCAAAACTCGAGAACAACTGGATCAATTTGGATGAACTTTTTTTTAAACTATTCATTGATTGATTCTTAAGAAGAATAAAATTGAAATAAATTGCACGGAAAACCGATTAAACCACATTTTTCGTCTTAACTGAATGTAATACAGAAAAATGTGGTTTTATCGGTTTTTACTGTTCCTAGCTGTCAATATTAGGATTATCTGTCAATTCTAGGGATAGTCTAGAACAGAACGAGAACGAATACGCGGGAAAAAAGCTAGTTAGCGATAAGAAACGCTCAACTAAAGAAAGAAACATATTTGTTAGGGGCACGTACAGGAAACACAAACGACGAAATATAGACAAGGTCAATGAACTGGGAAAACTTCATGTCACGTCTGTGTAGCTTTGCCAACAAATTTTACTTAGCCCTGTATATTTGACAAAAATATAAATGTGGATGGATGGAGAGGGAGTCGAGGCCAAAGAAAGTATGGATGGATTGTATGAGGAGTGATATGATAGAAAAAGGAGTTAGTGATAGCGTGATGGCTGACAGGACAGAATGCAAGAAAAAAACGTGTTGCCCCGACCCCAAGTAACATGGGATAAGGGCAGGAAGATGATGAGGGTTCCGTACCCGAAGGGTCCAAATGGAGCCCTATTGTTGTCACTCACGTGTCCGTCTGTCTGTCTGTCCGTCCGTCGTCTGTAACAAAATTTTGTTACGAATGATTATTTAACTTCGCATTGACCTATGAACTTGAAATTTGGTGATAATGTTTATTATTACGTGTACTTTACTAACAAATACCAATATTTGGTACGGAACCCTTTTATTTTGTGGGGTGGGAAATCATCCAATGACATCTCCCGCTCTAAGGTGGAGCGGAAGAGCGTGTCAGACTCTTACTGATTAAAACCCACTCCTGTTTCTTCCCTGCCTTGAGTGCCCAGGGGCGACGTAACACTGTTTCAAATTTATCCTCAACCTCTGGGCTGACGGAACCCTTTTTTTTTTTTTTTGGGGGGTTGGAAATCATCTCATGACTTCTTCCGCTCTAGGGTGGAGCGGAAGGGCGTGTCAGACTCTTACTGACTAAAACCCACCCCTGTTCCTCCCTGCCCTACGCGCCCGGGGGCGAGGTAACTCTTTCGAATTTATCCTCCACCCCCGGGCAGGCACTGGCCGTGGCAGGCCCCGTCCTTTGCTGACAACTCTTTGAGGCGCGCGTGGAACACTACGCGCCGTCGCCTCTCGGGCCTGGTGCTGATCGGACGGCGAGTTACATACTACTCGCCGTCCGCAGGCCCGGGTCTACGGTGGCCGGAGATCGTCTCGCAGCCCCTGGCGTCTCCTGCGACGGCTGCTGCTGGGGGCGCTAGGCCGACTCTGTCTCTGTTGAGTCTCCCTAACGTGTGCCGCCTCCCTCTTCGCGAGCATTACTGCTTCGCAGAAGGAGGAGACGGCCCCCCAAGACGGAACCCTTAATGTGCGAAATCCGGCACGCACTTGGCCACTATTTATTATTATTGCAAGGCCTCTTGACTTCGATCTCGTTTTCTAATCATCATTATCATCAACGTCCACTGCTGAACAGACGGCTCCCAACGGAGCGGGAGGGCGTGTCAGACTCTTACTGACTAAACCCCACCCGTGTTCTTTCATTTGCCTCTACCAGGGGCCCCGGCCGCTGTGACTCTTCGAAACACTCCCGTGACCCTGACAGGCATCGACTCTAGCGAGCCGTGTCAATAGGGAATATACATTATATTTTTGGAACGAAGTTCCTTATCGCGCGTTGTGAAAGGGGGCTAGACGGAAAAAATTCTTAAGAAAAGTTGTCACGACACTAATGAGGCTGTCCATCCAAAAAGATTGTGTTGGAAAAACAATCTAATAAAAACTTCTTGTATTTTTGGTGGGTATGTACAAAGTTTGCAAGCAGATCAAGCATTATCATACATTATTTGTTATAGTTGTTGTTATTGCTAAAGAGTTGAGTTGAGTTGAGCTGAGCTAAGCTGAGCTGAGCTGAGCTGAGCTTAGCTTAGCTGATCTGAGCTGACCTGAGCTGAGCTGCGATGAGATGAGATGATGAAGTATAACTTCTTACGTGCGTGCGTGTGTGCGTAGTTAATAATAAAAAAAATATTATAAATTAAAAAAAATAAAATTATATTACAATTCCTTCACTAATTAATCGAAAGGAACTTCGTTCCATCCGGTGTGTCCCTTGACACCTCTTAAGTTTTTTTATTTGTTCAATTGAAGACTTCTTAACTATAGTGAACAAATATGAAGGAATTTTCAAAATATCATCACCAGCGACGAAGTTATAAAGCTTTAAGTCCATACCTCACTGAGACGCCATGGCGGCGCTGCCAGCTAGTGCAGCCAAGTAAATGGATTCAGCTCTATGGTGGGTACCTCACCTGACAATCGCTTGGTCACGCAGTCAACCATATATTTTTTTGGCATCATGACCTAGCTACGCAGCCATGGCGTCCCAGTGAGGCATGGCCCTTAAAGTTGATAATTAGAAAGAGAAGTCCGACGTGTTCTTTGACGTCAAAGGACATGATGCCCATACAACTGCCATAGAAAACAGCGTTTTCGAGAGAGGGACAGATATATTTGTTTAAAATTGTTACGAGTATATCTCGTTTAATTTTTGATTAATTTTGATTCTGCTTTCACTGTTCGTACTCTATTTTAGTATATTCATCGATAAAGCGGTCAGATAACAAATATTTTTTTCGTGCATATTCCCAATTGCTGACAACACTTTGAGGCGCACGTGGAAGACAACGTGCCGTCTATCCGGGCCAACAGGCGTATTCGCTAACTCAGTTGACATCAATTTGATAGGCACTATGCAGTAAGTACATTGCTGCTTTGATGTATAGGAAAACAAAAATGTACTACGTAGTGCCTATTATAATCGATGTCCAATAAACAATGTACTGCAAAGTGCCTATCAAATTGATGTCAACTGAGTTAGCGAATACACCTGCTGGTCCTTATCGGACGGTTGCCACCACACCTTGCCCCCTAGACAAATAAAGTTATTCTCTGGAATAACTGGTTTAAATCTTAATTGATAGACAGATATTATTACGAAATGTCATATTTTTTTATCCTGAAAAAATGTACTGAAAAAGCAAGTAGGTATTTTTCTATTTTCATAACAGTGAAACCTTTACATAAAAAATACAATGATGTTCATGACCCTATAAAAATAATAGGGCCAATCTCTAAGAAAGCTCTTTATACTCGTAACCCTATGGACAAATTCAATGTCTTTCTTCCATTTCTTAAGCCGTATTGAAATTCCCAGAGAAAAAAATCAATTGCCCAAACCTCTTAGATATAAGATATATTCTTAGAAAAAAATTATCCATCTTCATGAAGAAAACATGTATCCAATACTGTAACTGATAAGCAATGAATATTTCAGAGCAAGTCGAACGGCTATTTTCTCGTAGCCTTACGCCGTAGCACTGTAGCTCCGTAGCCGCGTAGCACGTAGCTACGATTTAGACCTACGTTATTCAATGACTCGTTAAGACTGGACCCAATACATTTTGCTGAATCGTATCATTTCAAAATGACTCGTGATGGATTACTTTTTTGTTTTTAACAGTAAAACGTTTGATACTGAAGAACATAATTATAGTTATCATAGTCAATAATGCATTTACTACCAAGTAGTACCAACAGATGTAGTAAGAAGATTTAATATAACATACATTATAAATATAACTTTAGGCATGCCAAACATAGGGAAGCTCAATGGAGTGGCCTTCACGGCCCCGACCGCTACTACCGCAGGCCTGGGCGTAGGACCTCGCGAGACAATCTCCGGCCACCGTAGACCCGGGCCTGCGGACGGCGAGCAGTGGGTAACTAGCCGTCCGATCAGCACCAGGCCCGTGACTCGACGGCGCGTAGTGTTCCACGCGCGCCTCAAAGAGATGAGTGTCAGCCACCACTGACGGGGCCCATCGTAGCCGGTGCCTGCATGCCTAGGGGTAGCGGATAAATTCTGAACATGAGTTACCGCACCCCTGGGCACTCAGGCAGGAAAGGAACAGGGGTTGGTTTTAGCCAGTCTGACACGCCCTCCCGCTCCACCCAGAGCGGGAGAAGTCATTGGTTGATTTCCCACCCCCACAAAATAAAATAAAAAAGGTATGCCAATCATGAACACAGTTTTTGTAAACAGGGCGAAAAAGCTTTTACCGATCAATCTTTAAATGCAAATGATTGATGATAATGATGACAACGACATACAGGACAAAAAATTATAAAATATATTATAAGAAAAACCCAGTCAGCTGCAAGCTATACACAGATATCATTTAGTATCGTGTATCCGAACACTGAATGAGACAGCCTACAATGGTTATTGCAAGGAAAGTGAGAGCGAGATAGATATATATTAAGGTGATGGTGTAAGAGAGAGAGGAAGATATCTAGGTGTTGGTTAAAGCAGAATGAGACACAGACAACAATGGTTGTTGCATTAACAGAGGGAAACTAATGGTGGAGGCGCCTTTGTGATGTGACGGTACAATGATATAGAGAGGCTGAGGTGTGGCGCAAGCCAGGAGAGAGAGAGAAAGCGTCATAATATGTACTCGAGCTCGAGAGATGGTGCCTCCACCATCAGCCCATTTTTAGTATTCCGTACCCGAAGGCTCCTAACGGAGTCCGTCTGACCGTCATCTATCACAAAATTTTGTTCCGAAGAATTTTTCAACTTCCCATTGACCTATGAACTTGAAATTTGGTGATAAGGTTTATTATTACGTATATTTTACTAACAAATACCAATATTTTGATAAATCTGATTTTTTTCTTTGATAATTCCTTTATACACACAGACACAGAACCCTAAATGTACGAAGTCCGACACGCACTTGGACGATAATATTTTACCTGTGGAAATCTTTATCGATTGCCACAGATAAACAAGTAGCGGTCGCAGAGGTCTGTCCGACTTATTTTGGCCGGTGTACTACAACCACCTTTGGCCAGGGCGCTGGACTGCTTGCGTATTTCGTCACGGCCCCGGGCCAGGTATTGACCCGTGTGAATTAATGCAGATCCCGTCACTCTCTCTGGCCGCATACGGCCGCAATTCCTCTAAAGAGGCGCGCGCGGAACACCACCGTCTCGGACCTTTTTCTGTTCAGGCAACAGGCGTCCTAAGTCTATTTACCAGCTGGTCACAATCTATGGAGGCAGAAGATAGTACCGCGCCCACCAGCACCCGACGTACTACCGCCCTGTTTACTAAGTATAGGGAAGAATTCTCCCGTTTCCTCCAGCCTCACAAAAGAAGGCGACGGCCGAACACGCTCTCGCTTCCGACTATGAACTGAACCACGTTCGAAAGCGAAAGGTTATTCGCAGCACCGGCTGCTGTGACAAGGTCACGGCGCTGTACTGCCTACGTTGGGCATTCCTCACGCCACAGTGGTGACAACCGGGCATCGACTCCCGGCCCATGCGGCACAAGTACTTTTCGAAACACCCATGTACAAACATTACCGGTGTCAGGCGGAAAGGGTGGTACCGCTGCTATTGTAACGTTCCCTTCCATAACGCACTTAAAGCCTCGTTTACGGAGACGTTCAAACATATAGCTTTGTATGAGAGCGCTTACATAGAAGCGATTTTACACGCGAAATGCAGGCGGAGCCCGCGGATGGCAACATCTTCCTCTCTCTCCTTCCTACCTTGTATTTATGCACCTTCTACTGGCATTAAAGGATAAGAAATGCCATTAAAATGAAAGAAGGTAGTGCCTAATGTTAGGGGGCATCAAACATTATATCGATATAAATAGACAGAGATAGAGGAAGATAGAAGAATAAGTGTGAGCGTGTACGTGCAGTCTGAGGTTTTAGTCTTTAAGGCCTAATAAAACACGAGCCAGCCTTTAATTAAAATGAGAATCAATTAAACTTTGTCGTTATTACTATAACATGCAGCTATTTCCAGTCAACATAAAGTTTATGTTCCAACTAATTAATTTTATATGTGTTGAACGTTAATGTCGAGTTAAAATTAGAAAAAGGAAATTCAGTTTTCATTTGTTTTAATAATATCCGCCCTTGCTCGATAAAGTTTAATAAACTTGTTAATTTTTTGCGCATTTTGAAAAGTGAAAACCTTATTTATATTTAAACCCACTTTTCTCTAAGATGGTACCGCTAAGAGCATAGGTAATTTTCCGCTCGTCGCCCATAACACACGCGGCTTCCAACGCAGACATAACGTGAACGTCGCTCACAAGTTTGCGACCACCTCTCAGCAATGTCCGACACTCGTCCCGACACTCGCATGCAACACGACATTGCACTACCATTTTCCTTACCATTGAGACTGCATTTACTGAGGGTGAAACAGTTTTGCTAAGGTATCATTGTCAAAGAGGTTCTAAGTGAAAAGTTGTGGGTGACTTTGTGATTATTTTCAAAGAATGTATTTTTTATCTGTAGTAAAAAAACTATTTATTTTGTTGAGTTTGAACATAACAATAGAGGAGTTTGACTTTATCTACAAAATTGATGACAGCGAGTCGCTTTTTTATTATTTTTTTGTGGGTTGGAAAATCATCCAATGACATCTCCCGCTCTGGGTGGAGCGGGAGGGCATGTCAGACTTTTACTGGCCCCGTCATGATTGCTGACAACTCTGAGGCGCGTGTGGAACACTACGCGCCGTCGACTCTCGGGCATGGTGCTGATCGGACGGCGAGTTACCCACTACTCGTCGTCTGCAGGCCCGGGTACAGCGAGTCTTTATAACTTCTCCCGCTCTGGGTGGAGCAGAAGGTGTAACGGGTACATCGGAATATTAAAACTATTTCCAAGCTATATTCATTTAAGATAAGGTATTGAACTGGGAATGAGAAAAACCTTCTTTTTTTTTGAGGGTTTCAAATCATCGGATGACTTCGAGGGAGTGTCAGACTCACTAAAACCCACCCATGCTCCTTCAGTTGCCTTAGTGCCCAGGGGCGCGGTAACTCTGTTTCGAATTTATCCGCGACAGTGTGAGATTTTTAACGTACTCGCTAGGGTTAAAGTAAACGTCAATTTGTACTAAAACTGTAAAAGCGCCGCCTGGTGGCAATAACGGGTAACCTTTTCTTTCTATACGATTGTACATGAACGAACAGCACTCAGAACGTTGGTTCTACTTCGCTACTCGCTTGATGTGAAATAAACCTAAATTTATTTACTAAAATAATAACATTTATACAAACTTATAAAATACTTAACTAACTGTAATTAAAACAAAAACATAAAACTTAAAATATGGCGTCAAAAAATTTCTCCGCATCGCTGTCGACTGGAAGTGTGGCCAAAACACTGGCGGCATTGCCACGTTGTATGGCAATGCTTAACCTCTGGCCGAGGAAAATGCCAGCGCTTGGGTCACGAGTGTCAACAAGGCGTTTAGAAAGAATACTACATGAGCACTTGGACCCCACGGCCCAAGGGTTTCAACCCCAAACGGCTCGAAAATGTAGCTACCGACGAGATTGCTATATTTCCGCCGCTTGAGGTTTTCCGTAGCCGCAGCGGCAGCACCGACACCGCACGACGAACTAGGAAGATGAGATGGCGCAAGAGTATCAACACATGTAGCGTCCCACACTAAAGGCCTACCCAACTTTCACGGGAATAACGACATTCCATCCGGTCTTTTACCATTGTCGCAAGCCAGACCATGTGGTTCTAATACAGCCGGAACGCTCGCGGTGACAAGAGCTCGTCGGATGATGTCGTTGATATTCGCGTGCCGCGCAGCGACTGGCCGTGGTGTCCGAGGCTGTTGACAACTTCGCCACAGTTTATTTACTTAATTAAAGATATCTGCTGAAATTTTACTACAGATATTTGTGCTACCCATAGAAAAGAATAGTTCTATTTATAGCCTTTACCCGAAGCTAAAGGCTATAAATAGACACGGACAAGGTCAAGGTCAAGGTTAAAAGGGTCGATTAGGGGATCTTTTTGTGGATCCCAGAATTAAATTAATAAATATTTCATATTTAGTCGACCTTACAGTAGCTATGAAAGTTTTAGAGGGTATTTCCGTTACTAATTTAATTTTAGTAACAATCATGACATTTAATTAAACCATCGAAAACAGCTGTAAAGAAGTCCTTTTTTATTATTGTTCTTAAGGCGTATACAGCCGCCAAGTGGCGCCCTCATTGAATAAAAAATCATAGCAAAGCGTAGAAGATAAAGATTAAAAAATCGTATGTTGCGTTTGTTACAAAGAGCTTAAGGTTTTCTTACGTTGTTGAAACAGGACTCAAAGTCTTTCGTATCCAAAGTAGTAAGCAAAAGTACCAAAAACGGCCATTTTTGACACTTTTGCTTACTACTTTTGATACGAAACACTTAAGTCCTGTTTTAACAATGTAAAAATACCATATCCTGTTAGTAACAAACGCAACATAGGATTATTTAATCTTCATTTTCTAACGATTCATTTTCGAACAGGGATGGGTTTTAATCATTAAGAGTCTGACACGCCCTCCCGCTCCACCCAGAGCGGGAGAAGTCATAGGATGATTTCCCACCCCCACAAAAAAAAGGCCTAAGAAACGCTGGGGTGACGATCTGTATTAATTCCTGACAGTTTGGCCGGAAGAACAAGCCATAAAGAGAACTGGAAAGATATGGGACAGGCCTTTGCCCAGCTGTGGGACAGCGTGGGCTGACAAAAAAGAAGTAAAATTTACACAGTACCACATACATTATCTTAACCACTTCATTCAACACCCTGTTAATCCTACTTACGTTAAACAACAAATACATTATGTTTCATAATTCCACCATCGCTCGCAACGAGGGCTTTTTGCACAGATTATAAACAACGAAAGCACACAACATTGTACATAATTGTTCCAGCAAAGCCGATTACAACACTCATACATATGTAAATGTATGTAAATACGTATGTATGCTGTATGTTCATCAATTATAACTAACTACTTCATTATTTATGTGAATGTGTTTAATAACTACCTTGATATAATAGACTTTATTTATAAAAAAATAACCATGTCACTTAGACTATGAAAGGGTATAGACGCAACGTCATTGGACATTCAATGAAGCAGGATCGTTAAAATGTGTGAGTGACCTCGACGAACACAACGATGACGTTCCGGCTTCTTATTTTGTCTGTGTGAGCTTATTTCGCTTGTACATATACAAGCCGGCTTCTCATTCTTATACTGTACTTCAGATTACTGGCTTTTGACACTCTGTCTATAACCTTACATAGTCAAAGTGATTATATAGTTTCAACACTGATTACCAGTAGCCCTACCATGACGTCTTAAAACCATCATCTTTTCGGTGAGAGAGAGAGACGTCATTATACAGGACGAATAGCACTATCCCTTTCTCACGCCGAAAAGATGATTGTTTTAAGACGTCATGGTAGGGCTGCAGGTCCTTATGTCAACATTTTGCAGCCGTAATATACTACTAACGGTGAAGGGAAACATTGTGAGGAAACTGCCATGTCCTAGAACCAAAAATTCGAAGACATTTTACAGCCAACAATGGGCCCGCGTGGTAGATTACGGCCAACACCCTCTCACAGAGAGGAGGCCTGTGCCCCAGCATACCCGGACCTGCGGACGGCGAGTAGTGAGTAACTCGATGTCTGATCAGCACCAGCCCGAGAGTCGACGGACGGCGCGTATAGTGTTTCACGCGCGCCTCAAAGAGTTGTCCGCAAACACGACAGGGCCCGTTATGGCCAATGACTGCCTGGGGGTTGAGGATAAATTCGAAAGAGTTACCTCGCCCCTAGCCATTCAGGGCAGGGAGGAACAGGGGTGGGTTTTAGTCAGTAAGAGTCTGACACGCCCTTTCGCTCCACCCTAGAGCGGGAGATGTCATTGGATGATTTCCCACCCCACAAAAAAAAAGGCCTGTGCCCCAGCATGGGGACATTAAAAGGCTGATGATGATGAAAATACTACTAACCTATTGGCGGCCGCCATTTTGTTTTTGTTTTTCAAACTTCATGTAACCTTGTCACTTCGACTGTCAATCAATAGAAATGTACCTCATTCGTTAAAATACATCCAGCTGTTTAGGTTATAGGGCGTGACAAAAAAATAGATATACAAACATAAATACTCTTTAAAACATTACTCTCCTTCCGGGGCAGCCGGTTAATTACCTAATAGTAGATCTAATAAGTATAAAAAAAAACATAATTTACTCTCAAGCCTCTCCATCACCATCTATTTACTCAACAAGTACGACGTCCAATATAAGTAAACATTTACAAGTAGCTACAAACAAACCACAAGAAGCAAAATAAATAAAGACAAGTTAATATTTTGTTCAACAAAATGTTTTTCCACGTCCTTTGCGTTTTTCCTCCTACTTTGATAAAACAAATAGTATGGAAGAAGCCTTTGGAAGAAACAACTTGGTTCAGAAAGAAATGATTACCAAATGCGGTATGTGAGAGTTCATGATTTGTTTACATTTCATTATTTCTACTAACTGACTACGGGGTAGCCGAATAACTAGTTTCGAGTCAAATAAACTAGTGATTTTCGTAAACACGTGATTTTGTAAGTAGTTATATTTCAATGCAGAGACAGTGACCGAGTGAAAAGAGAACGAAACAAAAGTTACGTTGCGAGCGCATGTTGTACAAAAAAATATTTACAACTGAAAATATCTAATTACAACCGTAAATATTAAAATCATTGTACATACAATCAAATGTACTTCTTAATACGCCTGCATAATTTTCATTATAATAAATAATTATTCGATGAAAGTGAGAAATGAGTACATTAGAGGTAGTTTAAAAGTGGCGCCAGTCACAGAAAAGTTGAAATCTGCTTATCTTGGTATGGCCATGCCATGTGAAGAGGAGGGATGAAACACAAATATAACTAAAAGAGTAATGAATATAAATGTGGATGGATGGAGAGGGAGAGGGAGGCCAAAGAAAAGATGGAGATGCTCATTTCTCACTTTATCCATTCTCGTATTTAAACTAAACATATGGTAAGCAAATTTTATAAATAGGCTTAATAACATATAAACACGATTATCACATGTTCAATTGCCACATGACTTCAATAAAGTAAGGAAATATTTACTGAATGCAGTCAAGTTTATGTTAACAAAGGATGTTTGAGTAGGTACTGGGAAGCGATGATTAAGAATGTAAATACATACTTCACTTAAATCTAACCGTACATTTAAAATCAAAACAGCAACTCGGCATTATACGTCAATTTGAAACTAATAAAATGTTGCCAATATCGAGAATAAAACATCAACTAAAAAGTTTTTATGCCACCATCAGACTGTTTGAAAAGTTTAGATAATTTTTCAAAATTAGTATCGCTTATTTCACTTCGGCGGTCAAGACTAATCTAATGCTATCATCGATTAAAATCAGCCATCCAGCTGTTTATGCTTCGGGGCCCTTGGCACAAGCAACTGAAGGAACAAGGGTTGGTTTTAGTCAGTAAAAGTTTGACACACCCTCCCGCTGCACCCAGAGCGGGAGAAGTCATTGGATGATTTCACAACATGTAAAAAAAACGTTTAGGCTACAGGGCGTGAAAAAGAAATAGACATACATACATAATAACATATATACTCTAGAAAAACATTAACCTCCTTTTGGCTCAGTCCGATAAAAAGTGCAACCATGTTGTTCTGACGAAAAGCCAGACCACCACATTGAATGATCAACTTTTAAATTAAGATAACAAAATTATATTCTTAGATTAAATCTACTTAATCCACAGTCTTCGGAGGATAAGAAGACACACTTTCAAAATCGTAATTCTACACTCAAAACACATCAAAGCCTCAAAAAATTCAATCAAACACTACAAACTCCGTCTAATCTTACCAACATCTTCACTAATCCAGCAAACAAGGTTACGCATCGGGTAAGTGTTAACGAGACTTATCCACACGTCGGAGAGACGCTGGCAAGTTCACACGCCTTCTAGGGTATAAGGGTACGTTTCCACTGAAGCGGAGCTGGGAGGAGCGGACCGGAGCTGAGCGGAGCGGAGACGTGCAAGAATCGTCCAATCACAGACGAGACGAGTGACGCGATGAGGATTTCAACTATTGTGCAATCACAATAATTGAAATCCTCATCGCGTCGTTGATCCTGCACATCTCCACTTCGCTCCGCCCAGCCCGGTTCAGTAGAAACGCACCCTTCGGATGGTTTTCCAACAGAGTTATACTAGTAGAAATTATATTTTTTTACTCCTCAGCTGTTCTTTTCTGATCCATTTCGTTGCGGGCTATAAGATAGTTGAAACGTTTCGCCGGAACTGTGAACTTTATTGATGCGTATTTCTGGCGATCGCCACTCTTGATTCTGGCTTTCAAGAGTTGGGGATTGAGTAGCGGGATGGTCCCAATAAAAAAAAAAGTTGTGCGAGCAAGGCAGTGCGCAAGACTCTAGAGGAATTGCGCCCGTACGCGGCCACAGGTGACCGGGTCCGTATGAACTCTGCAGAACATCATGTGGTTTTAATCAGTAAGTCTGCCAGACCCCTGCGCACGCCCCGAGCAAAGGAAAATCGTGAGAATTTATACACGATAAAAAAACCACCAATGAGATCATTTGATTATTCTAGCCTGGCTTAGCGCAGCTCTGATGGAAAAGGGCTAGCGGGACTAGGTATTCGAACTTGCGAAGAGGAGAGAGATGTGTGTGCGGGTTGCAAGAGAGGAATGTGTGCGCGCACAGTTGATAAGTACGCGTTGATGACGCGGACTTATCACCACTCAGCCACAAACCGTTTCAAGGGGTGCAAGGTTGCGTATGGAAGCTGTTCGATACTCATCCTTGCACCCCGCAAGCTCCACGCTCAGCTTTGGTGGAAACAATTACACACTTTCACACAACCTCACATCGCCTAGCTACCTCGCACATGGCATCTCTGCTGGTAAACACCCTTATGCAACATTGTACTCGCGGCTTCTACAGCATTATGCAACAATGCAATTAATGGGTCACAACTTAGGAGCACGATTCGGATGCTGTACTTGTGTAAGGGGCTTATGTTTGTGGGATGCTAATAGGCTTGTATTGTTTGTTTGTGTGTTGTAATAGCGACCCGCGTAGTCTTGGCTCGGATGCAATTTAACTGTGACTTTTAATATTATTTGGGTGTTTGGGGTGTTCCATCGTCGACTACTGCATCTTAGCATTAGGTGCAAAAGTGGTTGAAGGGGAGCCTAACACATAAAAGGTAAATATTCGTCGGTATTCGTCTGTACGACTAGACGTCGACCTCCCACCAAGCATCGCCCCAACAACCAGTCCTGAGTTGCTCTCATAATATTCCACAATAATAATAATAATATTCCACAACTATCACACAACGCCATCTAGTCCCAAGTTAAGCAGAGCTTGTGTTATGGGTACTAGACAACTGATAAACATACTTGTATATTTCTAAATACATACATATTATAGATAAATTACACCCAGACACAGAACAAATGATCGTGCTCATCACACAAACATTTGTCCTGGGTGGGAATCGAACCCACGACCTCCGGCGTAGCAGTCAGGGTCACTAACCACTAGACCAACAGGCCAGTCAAGTCTCATCTAACTAGACTTGCGCGAACCTCACCAGCAGGTGTATCCCAAACTCAGTTGACATCAATTTGATAGGCACTATGCAGTACATTGCTGCTTTGACGTATAGGAAAACAAAAATGTACTACGTTGTGCCTATTATAATCGATGTCCATCGAGCAAAACAGCAAAGTGCCTATCAAATTGATGTCAACTGAGTTAGCGAATACACCTCCTGGTCATTCACCCATTTCGAGAGTTTTTTTTTTCAATATAATAATAGACTCGCGTTTGACCTCTATCTCACCTGATGGTAAGCGATGACGTGGTCGACGATGGAGCTCGCTTGCCCAGAAGGACCCTATGCACTCTCGTCATAAAGACAAGTCAACCTGGGGGGGTTGTAGCTATCAGGCAACACAGTAATACAAAAAATAAATACACGAGTATCTTTTGTAATTACCTTTTTTACTTTGACCTTTTCTATAAGAAACTATTACTGTGGTCTACACAAAAGGCACTTGAATCTTTGTACCATAAAACTCTTATTTACTGATATTGTTACCAAGTTCTTTTGTTAAAACCAGGATTAAATACAATAGAAATCAGCTAACTAACAAAATACAAGAAAATGAAACCATCTTTCCACTCTATTGCGGCTTTTGTACATTTATTTTATCTATTGTCGCTTCTTGAGATTGATAGAACTATTAATTACTTCTTAAGAGCAGGAAACACGTACCACGTCTAAATGACAAACTTACGCGTCTTGGGTTACCCGGGCCTGCGGACGGCGAGTAGTGGGTAACTCGCCGTCCGATCAGCACCAGGCCCGAGAGTCGACGGCGCGTAGTGTTCCACGCGCGCCTCAAAGAGTTGTCAGCAAAGGACGGGGCCTGCCACGGCCAATGCCTGCCCGGGGGTTGAGGATAAATTCGAAAGAGTTACCTCGCCCCTGGGCACGTAGGGCAGGGAGGAACAGGGGTGGGTTTTAGTCAGTAAGAGTCTGACACGCCCTTCCGCTCCACCCTAGAGCGGAAGAAGTCATAAGATGATTTCCCAACCCCAAAAAAAAAAAACGCGTCTTGGGTTTTGTTGGAGTAAGGACGAAAGGGTAAAAAAAAAATCTATTTAGTCCGTAAATTAGATTATCAAAAAATATTAGACACGTATTTTTAACCGACTTCAAAAAAGAGGAGGTTCTCAAATCGTCTGTATGTTTTTTTTTTGTATGTTTGTTACGCGATATCTCCGCCATTTGTAAATAGATTTTGAAGATTCTTTTTTTGTATGATAGGTCATACTTCAGAGGTGGTCCCATATAAATTTTATCGAAATTGATTCAGCACTTTTTGAAAAATTCAACATAATCATAAAATATGTCACACACATGACGTTTTGGTTGTCTCCAAATTCCATATTATTCAGGCATACGTTTTTGATACTTTTGCCTACTACTTTGGATACGAAACATTCTGAGACCTGCTTTAACAACGTAAATATACTTTATGCTCTTCGTAACAAACGTGACGTTGGATTCTTTAATATTTATTTTCTATGCTATGCTATGATTTTTTATTCAATGAGGGCGCCACTTGGCCAGTAGTAGGGCCTTAAGAATTGTGCGCAAGAAATATTATGATTCATTCATTGTAGACCCCCTGGTGTTATTGAATAACAAACATCCATTTAAACTTTCGCATTATGTAAAGTATTAGTAGAATAAAACTCTGGTTTAACAGAATTATCAAATTCTGGAAAGATTGAAAGATAAAGTATGTAAGGATTATTATGACAAGCTAAGATAACAAAAAGTAAAATAAATCTTCAGAAAATGCTACATGAACAATCTTCTAACAATTTACGCTTCTCTGCGTCTGCATTGATTTCAAACCAAGTTATTTTTTAAAACAATTTTTTTGTTCTGCGAATCCCGATCAACTTCAACGGTCTCGATCTTTTGTTCAAATTAAAAAAAGAACTCCGCGGAACTTTGAACGCGTTCGGATCTGTTTCGAAGTTTGCTAGAAAATTAATCGGGCTACAGAACTTCCCATTTATACTTGAAAAGAATTAACGATCCTTAAAACACGAGCTGGGGTCGTAACTGACTAAACTTTTAACTAATTAAGGTTAGCGACGCGGTCGCCGTCATTTAACTACAAAGAATGTTCCTTAGATTCATTATTTTGTTCGTTTTTTTACCTTGTTTTTTTGTAGGATTTGATACAAAGATCGTAAGGTACGTTGCCACCATTTTTTAATTCCCTGGTTAGTGTTTAAACTATTGATTAAGGGATGGTGAACACGAGTGTAAGAACTAACGCAGACATATAAATTACGCTGTCGTCGTGATAATCAAACGGCAGTTATGGCGGTGCCAACTGCAATGAACGGCCAATCACCAGCGTAATAATTTTGAAATGCATTGCATGGATTTGTGTCGTAATTATGTGTATGCCATATTATGTGACGTCAGAAGTTATATTAGAAACTAGCGATCCGCCCCAACTTCGCACGGGTACAAATAATACACCTAAACCTTCCTCATGAGTCACTATCTCTCTCTCTCTCTCTCTCCAGCACAATATTTCTGAAGTAATAAATTCCATAAAAAATTATTACTGGTGACCTGACTTACAGGTTTTGAAAAAAACTTAGTTTAGGCACCAGTCTTCCACAAATTAAGTATAAAATTGTATCTGTAGATTAATCTAACTACTTATATGCTGTAATTTGTGGTAAGATAATAAAAATCTATTCTATTCTACTCTGTCTATTGGTAAAAACCGTATGAAAATCATTTCATAGGAACAAAGGTACTGCCGGGATGAAAAGTACATATAATAAATAATAATAATTCTTATTTATTTCAAACTGTCCATACTTAAAAATACAACAATTTTAATTACACACAAACACACTTATAAGATCTCTCATTTGATGTACAAAAATGACGAAAAAAATATTCTCATCATAATATAGCTAAGGAGTGGATCAGTGGAATTACCTGCTAGAGTCTTTGTTCCTTGATAGCTACAACTATTTAAGTCAAGATTTAATAGGTTACTTCTAGACAAGCGTGCTCCATCTTCGACTACATCATCGCCTTCCATAAGGTGAGATAGAAGAGAAACGCGAGCCAACCATTAACGGCCTTCCCGCGGTCCTGTGGCGCCCTCATTGAATAAAAAATCGTAGCATAGCACAGAAAATAAATATTAAAAAATCCAACTTCACGTTTGTTACAAAGAGGATAAAGAATTTTTACGTTGTTAAAACAGGTCTCAAAATGTTTCGTATCCAAAGTAGTAGGCAAAAGTGCCAAAAATGGCCGTTTCTGACACTTTTGTAACAAACGTGAAGTTGGATTTTTTAATATTTATTTTCTGTGCTATGCTACGATTTTTTATTCAATCAGGGCGCCACTGGACCGCGAGAAGGGCCTTAAGGGCCTATACCTCCCATAAGTGACGCCCTCATTGAATAAAAATTCGTATCGTAGCATAGAAAATAAAGATTAAAGAATCCTATGTTGCGTTTGTTACAAATAGGATAAGGTATTTTTACGTTGTTAAAACAGGACTCAAAGTGTTTCGTATCCAAAGTGGTAAGCAAAAGTACCAAAAACGGCCGTTTTTGACACTTGTGCTAACTACTTTGGATACGAAACACTTTGCCTCCTGTCCTGTTTCAACAACGTAAAAATACCTTAAGCTCTTTGTAGCAAACGCAACATAGGATTTCTTAATCTTTATTTTCTACGCTTTGCTACGATTTTTTATTCAATGAAGGCGCTACTTGGCGGCTATATACGCCTTAAAAAAAAAAAAAAATTAGGATACGTGAAGCGCTAATCTGCGTTAAGTAATTTTTGGTGCAATTGGGCTGAAGTTACTGTTGCAAAACACAGAAAAAAAAACGCTGCCATTATGTCTAACTAAAATTAGATACGAGAGCAGTGCCACCACTGCTGATTGGGCCACCTCATTGGTATCGGCCGCGACTAACAAGTTGTAGGTCGAGAGTTCAAACCCAGGCAGGCGCTTTATTTTGTGTAAATTATTTCATCAGCACTGCTCTCAAAACGGTGATGGAAAACATCGTGAGGAAACCAGTATGTCCTAGAACCAAAAATTCGAAGACATGTGACATCCACTAACCCGTATTTGGCTCGCGTGGTGGATTGCGGCCGACGCCCTCTTACAGAGCAGAGCCTTGTGCCCCAGCAGTGGGGTTATTAAAAGGCTATCAGATGCTAATGATGAAAATTAGTACCAGTACACCAAAATTGTATCACAACTCTTGAAATCAGAACCGAAACTAAAAAGTTAAAGTTTTTGATGTTTCAAATTAAAGTTTTCTCAGAGACTAAAGTGACTTCTTTATTCAATAGAAAACGATGAAACCTCTTCATAAAGTGAACAGCTAACTATGTGCAATCTATACTAACTCGGTTACTCAGTTGAGGATCCTGCAAAAGGAACTCGAATCTTAAACTGAATTTCCGCATCACTTCACAGGCACTTTGTCTTAACGTTGTTATTTTTAATCTTCTTAAGTGCCGACTTTATGGAGTCGAAACTAGTAGGTTAGGCGACGGTATTGACAGCGTCAGTTTCTTTTGGCACCAGATCCATGAGATGGGTATAGAGGGACTCAGTCAAATCACTAAAAAACGTTATAAATTTATAATTAAATTTGGTACCCATAATTATCATGTTCATACTCGTACATAAAAAATAACTACTCCGCCATATGAGATTTAGAATTTACTTAGCAAAATTTCAGCTTGATCGGAAACCGTGAAGTGGATCAAATTTAACGTTTGGAACGAAGTTCCTTATCGCGCGTTGTGAAAGGGGGCTAGACGGAAAAAATTCTTACGAAAAGTTGTCACGACACTAATGAGGCTGTCCATCCAAAAAGATTGTGTTGGAAAAACAATCTAATAAAAACTTCTTGTATTTTTAGTGGGTAGGTACAAAGTTTGCAAGCAGATCAAGCATTATCTAACCAATCTGAGCTGAGCTGAGCTGAGCTGACCTGAGCTGAGCTGAGCTTAGCTGATCTGAGCTGAGCTGAGCTGAGCTGCGATGAGATGAGATGAGATGATGAAGTATAACTTCTTACGTGCGTGCGTGTGTACGTAGTTAATAATAAAAAAATATTATAAATTAAAAAAAATAAAATTATATTACAATTCCTACACTAATTAATCAAAAGGAACTTCGTTCCATCCGGGTGTCCCTTGACACCTCTCAAGTTTTTTTTTTTTATGTTTGATAGGCTCGCGTCTGACCACTAAGATTTTTTAATATAGTTACAGGTAAAGTAATTAAAAAAATAAAAATTCAAACTATTTTTTTTTCTTTTAAAGTGTGTTAATAAAATACAATGACGGTTGTCAGTTTTTTTTTTATTTTTTTGGGTGGGGTGGGAAATTATCCAATGACATCTCGCGCTCTAGGGTGGAGCGGAAGGGCGTGTCAAACTCTTACTGACTAAAACCCACCCCTGTTCCTTCCCTGCCCTGAGGCCCCAGGAGCGAGGTAACTCTTTCGAATTTATCCTCAACCCCCCGTCATGTTTGCTGACAACTCTTTGAGGCGCGCGTGGAACACTACGCACTAATGTGAAGTGTTATGAACGACCTGACGATGCAAAAGCAATATAGTCCCGCACTTCTTATCGTTTCACCATTTTTCTCGAGACTCGAGATCCTAGTGAAATGTGCCCGAATTTCAATTTCAACTAGATCCTCACATACAAGCTTTATCTTTACAACCTCTTTCCACTTCAGAACATTCTCAGCTTCACTTCCTCCGTCCTTACAAGTAATAAATGATGTCACTATCTTTATTTACCGTGTACTCCAAACTGCCTTTCGATGCCACGTTATATCCCTTTTTCAGGGGAGAGGGGGGGGGGATCATCCAATGACTTCTCCCGCTCTGGGTGGAGCGGGAGGGCGTGTCGGACTCTTACTGACTAAAACCCACCCCAGTTCCTTCCCTGCCTGAGTGCCCAGGGGTGCGGGAACTCATTTTCAGAATTTATCCGCTGCTCCTAGGCATGCAGGCACCGGCCACGATGGGCCCTGTCAGTGGTGGCTGACACTAATCTCTTTTTGAGGCGCGCGCGAAACACTACGCGCCGTCGACTCACGGGCCTGGTGCTGATCGGACGGCGAGCTACCCAGTGCTTGCCGTCCGCAGGCCCGGGTATGTTATATCCCGGTCTTACGTTTTTCAATATCATCATTACAGTCGGAAGACGGCCACTGTTAGACATGTGCGTCTCGCACCCATCGTTTTCCCGCGACCCTCACCAGGTCATCGGTCCACCTTGTGGGAGGCCTTCCAAGACTGCGTTTTTCGGTACGTGGTCGCCACTCCGGAACCTTTCGGCCACATCTACCATCTATTCCGCGAGCAATGTGCCATGAACTGCCACTTAGGATGGCGATTGTTCGGGCTACGTCGGTAACCTTGGTTCTCCTGCTTGTCTTGATTTTTTGATAGCGTTTGGCATTTAAATGTTTATGGTAATCTACGAATAATAATGTAACGCTGTCTTACAAATATAATATTCTGTCTATGCAAACATGTGGTGATATCAGCAGGTGACTCAGAAGTCGATTCCCAATTATGTTGGGGTTGGCTCCCGGTCATTGGGATGCAGCTGAGTACCAGTATTTTACATGGAAAGACTACCTATCTGACCTCCACAATTCAGTAGCTGGTTAACAGGACACCCCTGGAGCAAGACTCCATTATCATCATTTCAGCCGAAAGACGTCCACTGCTAGAGATAGGCCTGCCTCAAGGCTAGCCACAACGACCGTTCCTGTGCCTCTCGCATCCATCGGATTCCCACAATCCTCATCAGGTCATCGGTCCACCTAGTGGGAGGCTTTCCAAAGCTTAAGCGGCAGTGGGCAGGGCACATTGCTCTCAGAACAGATGTCTATGGAGCCGAAAGGTTCTGGAGTGGCGACACCGTTCCAGTAGACGCATCGTTGGGTTCCAGAAAACACATCGTTGGGTTAAGACGCGTTTCTGATATTTATTAGCTTCTGACTACCGCCACAACGGTCAAATATCTACAAACCACAGCCGAGTCCAACGGTTAAACGTAATTTCCGAGACACGGAGGAGTCTCTGTACGTAATGATGGTCACCCATCCACGGACCGACCTCGACAAGCGTTTCTTAACCTTGAATATTTACGCGTGCGGCTGTTATTACTTAGCCTCAAGTGTCTCAATTGTTTACCGAGTGCTATAAAACGATATTAAACAAGTCGTAACAATGCCCAGTAAACAATAGAAACGAATCTTTTGAATCATTCCTCAAGTTTATGATGTAACAGGTTTTGAATGAATTCTTTTTCTATTGAAGACACGTGATTCAGTGGAATTTTGTTTACTTTTTTTCTTTTTATCATTGACAGGCTCGCGTTTAACCACAATCTCACCTGATGGAAAGCGATGATGTGGTAGACGATGGAGCACGCTTGCCTTGAAGTGACCCATTCACTCTTGACTTAAGAGGGAATAAGGCCTGCGAGGAATTTACAAAATAGGTATTTGAAGAAACTATTGCCATCCTGCTCCCTCAAGCCTGCCCCTGTAGAGTGCTATAGGGACAGCTGCAACTCAGACCGATTTTATCACAAAATTATTTTTGACGAGATAGACGTTTCGTATTCCCCTTTTTTCTCCTCGAAAACTGAACCGATTCAATTATTTTTGGCACCAAATTTTTAAGAAAGAGTATGTCTAGGTCCACATTAAATATGTTTTGTTAAAACTTTTCTAATTTGTCGGTAGTCTTCTAAGAACGGCGGTAAAAATAGGGCCATTTTTTGTCATTTTTAACTGACGAAAACAAAAGGAGGAGGTTCTCAATTCGACCGTATATATGTTTTTTTGGAGGGTCATATTTTCTTTACTTATTAGTTGCTGAAAAAAAGGAAATGACAGGGATGTGTCAACAGCAGACCTTGAATTTATGAAAACAAAATGATTGCTCTAGAGGCATTATTCAGGAAGCAAAAAGTGGAATACATAGTTATGGAGAATCGCAGCCCCTGTTCCCTCTTAAATATTCTCAGGTTGTAGCTATCGGGAAACAACTCCGGAAAGGAGGTCCACTCCTTAGCTGTACGCACAATGAATGTGTACCTACCTGGGCCTGTTTTCTTGTTCACTGAACAACTTCACTCTGACGACCTCTAAAGTGTTGTCATAAGTATCAATAAGTTGTAGTTTAGATTTATGTTTGCTTTTTATTAATTTACGAGTAGTAAGGTTTAAGGTATAAAATTGTATTTATCTAGGTATGTATTTTACTAACTATTATAAGTATGTTCTGTACATTTTTATTTGAGTATGTACCTATATGCACTTGACAGTGCTTGCTACCAACGCAGCATCTTTCAAGGTATTTTTAATATTGTTCTCTGGTGACATATTGCACGGGTTTTTTGATAAATCGCACAAATACAAAGAACATTGGGCAAAAATGAACGGGGCTAGGACCAAAATGTCCTCCATCGACGAAACCTATGTCACTGAACAGTCTATTTACCTGAAGAGTCACTTTTATGAACTGAACTGAACACAGTTCACCGATTTCATCTAATACAAACACCATCACCATCATCTATGACATATAATTATGTAAATTACCTCTTTTTCCAACTAATGTATATGTTATATGAGCTAAGGCAATAACCGCCGCAAGGGTCGATCCAACAGGTTAAGCTACGCTTGCCGGGGTTGCTCCATGGACGGGTGAACATCTTTACATACCGAGACTCCTCCGTGCCTCGGAAAGCATGTTAAGCCGTTGGTCCCGGCTGTCAATCGTGGCTCTTAGACAGTCGTTATGGGTCTTCAGAAGCCCGAAAGTCTGACATGCAGTCTTACCAAGGGGTATCGTATTACCCAGTAACTGGGTTGTGGAGGTCAGATGGGCAGTCGCTACATGTAAAATACTGGTATTCAGCTGCATCCAGTTAGACTGGAAGCCGACCCCAAGATAGTTGGGAAAAGGCGCGGGCAGATTGATATAATACGAGTATGTATATGTTTTATGAGCATATACACAAGTAATTTAAATTCCTCCCCAAGCCGAAAACAACACACTACAACATAATATGTGTGTAAATGTACGAGTATGTATTTTCAATATTTACACTCAAAATATTCTACGTATAACTTACATCTGTACGAAATGTATTCTTAATATTATGTTTGTGTCTGGGATTCAAAAGGACTGGCATATAAATATAGATATATATATATATATTGTATAAATACGATAACATGTGGCTGAATGTATGAATTTATTCTGATTTCTATGAAGGTCGCGATTGTAACATCTCATAACAAACTAGTAGTATTTTTTTTATACTTAGACTTTTCTTTTTATAATAAGATGTTTTGACTCGTATAATAGCAATTCGATTGGTAATTAAGGCGCAGTTAAACGACTTTTAATGGTTTTTAATTGAACATCACGTCTAAACGACTTGTCCTATTTCTTTCACAAAAATATATGTTACTCTAGACAATTTCCTTCGTAATTTGATCTCAGAATATTTGAAATTATATTTTTAAAACATAGTGTAATTAATTTGTAAAGTTATGTCTAACTCGGATAATAAATTGAGAATCATGCAAAAACTATAAGGTGTATTTTTATAAAACTTTCACCATTTTAAAGATCATTTAATTATTTATAATTTAATTTCAGTGTTTTAGTTTAAAACTTGTTGTTTTATGTGTAATAAATTAATAATGCGTATAATTTCGGACAGCGCTCCTTGATGGGCGAGTCCTATTACTGGGTGGACATACGACGCGTTGCGTGGGCTCAGCGCAGAACAAGCAAGCTAACCACTCAAGGTCGTTGGCAGCTAATAGCGCCTTAAAAACATGATTGACATAAAAATCATCATCCAGCGTTCTGACCCTATCACAATTTGATTTAGGGGCACCAAGGCGCATAAAAAAATACCAGTGTCAATTCTCGCAATAATTTGTTACAATTTTTTTATTTATAAAGTTTGACTATGTTCGAATAAATGCGTTGAAAAACGTCGTTTGATACACGTGGGCAAAAGGGTTAATGGCTAAAAAAAATCTGATTAGTCCGTCAGTTAGATTAACCAAAAAATATTGAACACGTATGTTTTCGTTTATCACGTAAACAAAAATACCGGCCAAGTGCGTGTCGGAATTCTCACATTTAGGGTTCCGTACCAATGTATTTTTTACTATTGCTATGACTTTGGGTCAACAAGATGCACTGTGAAAATTGAAGACTGTAGCTCAGACCTTTTGGCTCTAAAACATGTGTGACAAGCGAAAGAGAGACAGACAGACAGCAATAGGGCTCCGTTTGGACCCGTTGGGTACGGAACGGAACCCTAAAAATGAAGACGATACAGTGCCACCAATCCGCATTGGGCCCGCGTGGTGGATTACGGCCCACACCCTCTCACAGAGAGGAGGCCTGTGCCCCAGCAGTGGGGACATTAAAAGGCTGATGATGATGATGATGATGAGTGCTGGTGGCTCTCACAGAGAGGTGGCCTATGTCCCAGCAGTGGGAAGGTAAAAGGCTAATTATGTTTATGCTAGCCAGTCAAGACAAAAATGCCAAGCTCTTATTTTTCCAAAAGTACCTATAATTTACTTTCTCGCAATTTTACTTTAGAGAGAGAAAAAGTCCCAGCTGCAACACATCCCACGCTAACATTCAAATTAGCATATGCAAACAAACAATTTAAAAGAACAAGTTTGTATAAATCCGTTGGCACAGGGTTCTAAAGATAGGTATTTAAATTTCGTATAGCTCGTGCCTTTAACATAACTACTGACTCTATACCAAAGGATAAAGTTTAAAATTAAAGAGCAACTAAACCATCGGGGACTAGTGGACCAACTTGTTATAGTTTATTCATTGGTTAGAGAAACGTGTGGCTTGTGTTTTCAGTACCTACGAGTATCTATATTAAGGTTTTTCTTATCCGGAATGAAATCCTTTCTTCGACCAAAACTAAGTCCCAATATTACTATAATCTCTACATAGTATAAAACAAAGTCGTTTTCGGCGTCAGTCTGTTTATCTGCTAACTCCTCCTAAACCATGCAACCGATTTTGATAAGGATTTCACTAATAGAAAGAGCGATAAACGAGGAAGGTTTAGGGCAGTCCACCTTAGTACTTTTGTTGCATAGAGTCTTAATAGATCTATAAGTACTAATATTATAAAGAATTAAAGAGTATGAGTTTGTGAGGTTGTAGGAGGTAATCTCTGGATCTACTGAACCGATTTTGAAAATTCTTTTACCAATAGAAAGTCACATTATTTGTGAGTTTTATAGGCTATAAATATTTTTGAAATTCACGCGGACGACATCGCGGGCGGAGTGCTAGTAAATAACAAATATATAATAATTTAAACCCGTACGGAGCCGGGGCAGGTTGCTAGTTATACATAAACGGCAAATAAAATAACACAGCAAACTGAGACATTAAATTCATGACTATTAATGAAACATGGAATCGATTCGTAGGAGAGTCTATTGCCATTATAGAAAGACGGTGCGTCGCCCTTTTGCTTCGCGGACTTGGCTGACACACTGCCGTGTCTCTAGTTCTATGGTATTGTGGCGTTTGTACACACAGCCTATAGACGGCGTGTGAGCACCGGGTTTAACTGGCAGTTGATATTATTTGAATAGTGGTTCGAGTGTTAAGTCCAGAATACACATGCTACCCAGTAGCACAAGAGCACGCTTCTTTCGAGAAAATCCTACGTAGTAGCATACAATAAGCATGTGTGTACGAAAAGAGCATGCTTATGAATGAGCACGCTACTAATCGCAAACCGAGGTGGCTTCAAAGCAAGTCTAAACGCGTTCTATGCGAGCATGCTACTTGAATTGTTTGCGTAGTCACGATGGCTCGATGGGGCGATAATAAAACTCTTAATTTTGTATTTCTCTATAGAAATTACGAATTTTTATAGAATTAAATGTGCTGAAAGTAATAATATTACTGAATTTATTTCATTCCGCAAAGAAACGTCCGTTTTAAATGCTAAATATAAGCATGTGTATTTCAGACGTGCTACTAAAGAGTATGCTCTTAATAAGTGTGCTACTGAGCTCTTTGCTTTCATGAGCAAATGTAGACACTCTGAGAGCATGCTACGAGTACTAAAGAGCACACTACCTAGAAGCCAACAAGCGTGCTCTTTTAGTAGCATGTGTATTCCGGACTTTAAGATTAGAAGAAAGTAGTATAATATTTCGATTGTTTCCAGGGAGTTCTAGCGCGCCCGTGGAAGAGGGCATAGGTATAGATTTTATCTGATTAATACAAGAGTTAACGCGCCCTCCTTGTTATACTCTCTACACTCCACACATAATAAGTCACTTGAATACACGTACTCTCACAGTCAGCGAGTGAGACAGCTCCCCAAAACTACAGCAGCGCCCCTGGAGCCCTGCAGGCTCTACAGTGTTTATGCCTCTTTATGTTTGCAGCACCTACGTACGTGAAGGCATAAAAAAGATCTCTTTACCCCAGAACCACCATGACACGGTAAAAGGGTAAACTTTTATGTTTATTTGCAGTTTAGCGGGGAAATAGCATATAAATCTTTACGAAAATGTGTCGCGAAATGGAGGACTTTACTTTTGGATATGATCTTTCCGGTGAAAGCCGGGTGATCCTGAAGTTATTGCCGTAAGTGTCTCGCAAACTACTATGACATTAACTTGTATGCTTTCAGGGGGCTTCCAATAAATAGGGGAGTTTCCGACATGGCGCTATATGGTTTTACCCGACTTCAAAAAGGAGAAGGTTATCAATTCGGACGTTTAAATATATATTTTTTTTATGTATGTTCGGGCATAACTTCGTCATATACAGACGGATTTGCATAATTCTTTTATTGTTCGAAAGGGGTTCATTCCGAAATGGTCTCATTTAAATTTCAGATAGATCTGATAATGAGTTTCGGAGACAGACAACGGAACACTGCAAAAAATGACAGAAAATCAACCGCGATTGCTGCTATCGCATAAATATGCATTCTTAACAGAATTTAATGGGGAGTTACAACAACTTTTTTACAAAAAACTTCCGAAATAAAAGTTATTTTGCACATTTTTTTTTTTTTTGAAGTCGGTTCTATTTTTGTAAAAAAGTTTTCATCGTATACCTATCGAGAACTACTTACCCGATAGCCAAAAATAATTCGTTCATACCTACAATCTTATCAGATATAAATCGAAAAGTAAAAATATATGGAACTGCGACCCGTGACTTCGTCCAAGTGGATTAAATAATTTACAGCCTATAACATCCACAAATAATGTAGCTTTCTACTGGTAAAAGAATTTTCAAAATCGGTTCAGTAGTTCCAGAGGTTACTTCCTACAAACAAACATACAAACTTTGCCTCTTTATAATATAAGTATAGATTCATAATGCGCTATGGAAACATCACGTAGTAGATCTCTTACATTTTGTCATATATCGCTGGTAGAAAGTAATTTTGTCTAGAACCCAAGGTTGCTGAAAACAGACAGCTTGACAGGCTTTCTAACCCTAGCGTCGTGATTACCTTCTCCACATTTTTAATAAAACCACCAAAACCGCGAAAACAATAGTCGCTATTCAAGACTGTCTCCCCAAAGACGTTTACTTTAATATATTTTAGAATACTGTAGTGGCTGTGGGCGTTGGTGGGGCCGGGTGTGTGCTTCTGGTGTGTGTGAATAAATTAATTGGACAGCAATATTTGATACTGATATTTTTCACCACTCCTTTGTATGCACCATTGAGAGAGTTGCCAGTTGCCTCTTCGTCGAGAACTGCAGTGGCTTATGAGGAAAGTTCTGAATCGGTTGTGTACCCAAGTAGGATGCTGCAAATACAATTTGGCGAAATGAGGGATCTTCGATCCATCAAATACCTACACAGTGCGAGTGCGGTGCTCCTGAACAAACTATGTTTCAAACACTCCTGAACAAAATATACTGTTTTGCAACAACAAGCTTTAAAACCATCTGCATAGGCTCACGCGGGACCGCCGGAGCCGTAACAGAAACCATTCCTGCTGCATGTTGCATGGTCACTTGCATGCTGCATGCTTGCTTGCATGCTGTATCTTAGCTTGCATGCATGGTGTATGCTTGTTTGCATGCTTCTTATTATTATGGTAAGAAATAGAAAATTATTCTAACTATGAATTTTCTGTATCGTGATAGATGAGTCTTTCAATTATTATGGTTATGAAATGTATGCCAAAAGGCGATTTTGACAATGAACTTTCTGCGATATGATGGTTCTACTTTTTAATTATTATGGATATGAAATTTATGCCTAAAGATGATTCTGACTTACAAAATTATGAGTTTCGAATGTATGATAAATGAGAGTTTGCTAAACGATTTTCTGCGAAATGAAGTTTGTGCTATCCGCTGTTATGCAAAATAATATTATGACGTAAAAAGTTCTGCAATAAAAGGTAGACCCTTTTACAATAGATAAAAGTTAAGAGGGAACAGGGCCTGCGAGGAATTTACTAAATAGGTATTTGAAGAAACTATTGTCATCGTGTTCCCTCAAGCCTGTCTCTGTAGACTGCGATAGGGACAGCTGCAACTCAGACCGATTTTATCACAAAATTTTTGACGAGATCGACGTTTCATATTCCCTCTTTTTCTCCTCGAAAACTGAGCCGAGTCAATTATTTTTGGCACCAAATTTTTAAGAAAATGTATGTCTAGGTCCCTATTAAATGTTTTATGTTAAAACTTTTCTAATTTGTCTGGTAGTCTTCTGAGAACGGCGGTAAAAATAGGGCCATTTTCTTTCATTTTTGGGGGGTTTTATTTTCTTTACTTATTAGTTACTGAAAAAAGGAAATGACAGCGATATGTCAACAGCAGACCTTGACTTTATGAAAAAAAATGATTGCTCTAGAGGCATTATTCAGGAAGAAAAAAGAGGAATACATTTGTATGGAGAATCGCAGCCCCTGTTCCCTCTTAATAGTAAAAATAAACATTCCCTTAAACAATCTTTTAAATTCATACACAAAATTACGTGTCTGTGCTGTTAACCGTTGAAGAGTTCCTCTATCTGGAGCTAATTCTGAATGTCGATTCAGGTCATGCTCACCATAAAACTGCATTTTCGTCGGAACTTAACTCACTTGTAAAAATTCAACTCCGTAAGATAAGAAGAAGTGGTTCTAATTCAACTTGTAAGATTTGATCCGAACAAACAAACATTGCAAGTAAAGCTTGTAAATATATGCGAATCTATGCTTATAAGCATGATTTCATGCTTACTCTTCTACTGAATCTATGAACGTGGCGCTCCAATGGTGACATTAATCTAACACACGCGTAGGGCTATGGCCGATTACTACCTCCCCATAAGTGGCGCCCTCATTTAATAAAAATTCGTATCTTAGCATAGAAAATAAAGATCCTATGTTGCGTTTGTTACACATAAGGTATTTTTACGTTGTTAAAACAGAACTCGAAAGTGTTTCGTATCCAAAGTAGTAAGCTAAAGTGTCAAAAGCGGCCGTTTTTGGTACTTTTGCTTACTACTTTGGATATGAAACACTTTAGTCATGCTTCCACTACGTAAAAATACCTTATCCTCTTTGTAACAAACGCAACATAGAATTCTTCAATCTTTATTTTCTACGCTTTGCTACGATTTTTTATTCAAGGGCGCCACTTGGCGGCTATATACGCCTTTAATCATATAAAATAATGATAGGTTCAAATAATTCGAAAATTAAAAAAAAATCATACAAACTAAATAGTAATAAAAACTTTTTTACGAAAAAAATTACAAAAAACGAAGAAACTAAACCAGACACACAGTCTTTAATGTTAAAATTATTTTGCACGTTTTTTGTAAGTCGGTACTATTTTTTTGTAAAAAAGTTTGCTACTATTTACTTTGTTTGTTTTTTTTTTTAATTTTCGAATTATTTTAAATTATCATAATTTATATGATTAATGGGCACTAGCCCTACCCGTGTGTTAAATTAATGTCACCATTGTAGCGCCACGTTATATGTATGCCTCTTCCCCCGAGTCAATCTAAAAACTCAATCTGCCTAGCCTTTTCCCAACTATCTTGGGGTCGGCTTCCAGTCTAACCGGATGTAGCTGAATACCAGTATTTTACATAGAGCGACTGCCTATCAAACCTCCACAACCCAGTTACTGGGTAATACGATACCCCTTGAAACAAACCAGTCTTAGGGCCTATGCACACCACGTTTTTTAAACGGCGCGTTTTTATCCTGCAGAGCAGTTTGTTGTCGTTTGTATCGATACAAACGCGCGGCACCGGCGCGTGTGTATCGATACAAACGCGCGGCACCAGCGCGTCTAGCGCGCGCGCCTTCCCTACGGACGGGGTTTCCCCCGCAACGAGGGAAAGGGAAGTGTGAATCTACGCTAGTAGCAATCGAGCGATTTGGTGTACCGCACGTCTTTGGAACAAAAAAATGGAGCCTTTCGACACAGAAAACTTCATAACTAAAATTCAAAACCGGCCAATATTGTGGAATTCACGATTGCCGGATTATTCGAATAAAGTGCTAAAGAAAAATGCCTGGGAACAAATATGTAGTCTATTTTGTGAGAATTTTGAGGAAAAAACAAATAAAGAAAAAAATCTTTTCGGTAAGTTATTCAAAGGATTTATTACACTGTTGAAATGCTTATATGCAGCCTTTTTACATAATATTTCGTTTGCATCGCGTCTGTATCGCTACACACGCGCGTTTGCATCGCGTCTGTATCGCTACACACGCGCGTCTGTATTTATACAGGTGTGCAAAGGTCTACAGGCTGCGTCTGACTTGCGTGCGTATCGCGTCTGTATCGCTACAAACGCGCGTCGATGGCGCGTTTAAAAAACGTGGTGTGCATAGGCCCTTACGGTTTTCAGACTTTCGGCGGGCTTCTGACGACCTGTAACAGTCAAAGATCCACGATTGGCAGCCGGGACCAACGGCTTAACGTGCTTTCCGAGGCACGGAGGAGTCTCGGTATGTAAAGATGGTCACCCATCCATGGACTAACCCCGGCAAGCGTAGCTTAACCTGATAGATCGACCCCTGCGCCAGTTATTACTTTAGCCGCGAGCTCCTCTTATGCCTTCCCCCGAGAATCGCTACAAATACCGATCTAGCACTGCCCGCATTAAGAAAACGGGACCAAACAGACTCAAGCTTAGCACAAAATAACAAATAATAATGATAATAATTTTATAAAACAACCCTAATAGAAGTACCGCAGCTCATTAGCTTTCAATCTCAGGAGATTCCACTAATTAAAAGTTGTATCAGTAAAGTCCTGTAAGTCGCAACGCGGCGGATAACTAAAGAGACGTGATTCCAAATCAAATCTTATATTATGAACCGCGGAATTATTTCCAGAAAAAGTAGTTTGTCTTGATTGTTGTTGTTGTTGTTTGTTTGGTTGGTTGGTTGTACTTACAGCATAGCATTATAAGCCTTTTTAATGTTCCCACAGCTGGGACACAGGGCTCCACTCTGTGAGAGAGTCATCATTCTCCTGCCCTTATCCCAATTTATTTGGGGTCGGCGCAACATGTCTTTTTCTTCCATACTCCTCTATTAGTCGTCATCTCTGTAGTCACCCCCTTTTTACCCATATCCTCTTTCACACAGTCCAACCATCGTTTCTTTGACCTTCCCCTACTCTTATAGCCATCCACATCCATACACAAGACTTTCCTCACGACATTTTCTTTAGTTCTCCGCATCACATGCCCATACCACGACAACCGATTGCCACACAACTTTTCAGTCAGCGGTGCCACTTTCAGACTTCCTCTTATATACTCATTCCTAATTCTATCCATGCGCGTAACACCACACATCGCTCTTAGCATTCTCATCTCAGCCGCATGCAATTGCTTTTCATTCATCATCCCTATGAGATAGTGTGGGCCATAATCAATCAATGCGAGTTGGTGGATGTCGCATGTCTTAGAAGTTTTGGTTCTAGTTTCTCGTCGATCACGCAGTGGTGATAAAATAATTTGCAAAGTAAAGCCTGTCTGGGTTCGAACCTACGACAGAATCAAACCCAGACTTTACCACTACAACTTGTAAGTCGTAGCCGTCACTACTGGGCCACCATTGCATCCTGTTACATATTAACCCTTGAACGCCCGACGGCATACCCGTATGCCGATCCAGATTACGCGGCTTAAACCTCTATTATTAAATAACTAAAGATCTTATATCCTGTGGCATGGTGCACATGCATTCTTAGATAGTTATTACATAGTGTTAGAAAAAAAACGCAACACAAAACGCAACGCAAACGCAGAAACGCAATTTTAAAAAGCCGTTATGTTGTTTTGATTTCGTAATTTGAAGTTTTGAGTGTGAATAATAGGAAAATATGATATCGGACTCTACAACTCCAACACAACAACTCTATTACTTGTCTATTCATAGTGCAACATGCAAAATTTCATGTAAATTGATACAGTGGTTTTAACAACTACCCACCCACACACACACACACACACTATTCCCGACAAATCGTTGATAACAGAATTTGAATAAAATTCAACTCTTGAATTACAAGTATTGTTTACATGTTATTCTAAGGTCTGTTTATTCAACAACCCAAGAAAGTTTACTTTAAGTGCCTCGCTCCAATAGAAACCTCAGCAAGTTGTTTTTTATGAGCCCGGTCGTAAATATGTCAAACTGCGATAAGAGGCGGGGGCGTTGAGGGGTAATACTAAATAGCGGATGACGTATTAAAGAATCAGCCATTGAAAGAGTGATAGTCCAAAAAATTGAAAATAACATTTTCACTAATTCTAGTGTGATGGCCCTAGTTCATCACGTGTGGCTTCGAATCACAGCCCTTTGATAGATTCTATCTTTGTTCGTGTAAGCAGGCACACCAGTTATGTATGGAGGCTTATTATTAATTTGGTTTAGTGTTTATGCTTAAGTTCGTTTTTAATGGCATAATTGAGTGTGCTAGCTAACAAGTGGCGGATTATTTAATTTTATGATTATATTTTAGACGACATATATTTATTTTTCTGTTTTACATATGTTAAGATTGTTGCATATAATTATATAGATTCAAGTTCTTCAAACTTAACAGACAGAGTTTGTTGGCCACTTCTTCTTCACAGCAAAAACACTAGGAAGTGGTGACCGGGTCGTTTTTGGGGGACTGTCTTTATGTAGAACTTTGACGTTCAAAAAGTGCTGGCTCTCAGCCTAGTTTGAATAAATTACTTTTGATTTTGATATTTCAAATACATCATCATCATCATTTTTAGTTGTTTTTTATAAGTTGGGTAAAAACCCGACTGATAAAAAACCATTGATAAATTCCAAACAAGTCACCTCAAGCAGTCTGATGCAGTTGGTGGAATTTATTTTAGTTCAGTCACAGATTGTATGCCATCAACTGCATCAAATAGCTTGAAAAGTGACTTGTTTGGGACTTTTTAGTGGTTTTTTATCAGTCGGGTTTTTTTTGGAATCGTCTCCTCGAGCTCATTATTTTGTTACCACGGGTACGCGTATACATTTTCAAACCTGCCCCCTTAGCCAAAATACATTTCTGTTAACGTTAACGCTAACGTTTCGTGCAAAATGTATGGCAACGACGTTTTGAACGAAGCGTTAGACAGAGAACTGTCACGTGACTCACGGCCAGTAATGTCTTGGCCATACATTTTGCACGAAGCGTTAGCGTTAACAGAAATGTATTTTGTCTAAAGGCTCTGATCCGATACGCGGTTTTTTGGTTTCACTTCTACTGCGTGTGAACCGCACGCCGTTTTTTTTTTATAAAAAACGACCCTTGGACTCCAGGAGTCTATTTTAAACCACCTAAAGATGATGATGAGATAGAGATGGTTTAAAATAGACTCCTGGAGTAGTGATATATGTATAGGTGGGTATTTGTCTGAATTCAATGCTGCCAGTGCTGGATATAAACTTCCAAGTTCCGCCACAATTATCGGAGAATTTAATCTCAGGATGAAATTCCGAAGCTAGAGATATTGTGCTTGCATCGAATGCTTCATATCTCAGACTATCGCGTTCAATTTAAGAGCTGGATTGGATCGGGAATTCAATAATTCAACTTGTTAGATTTTATGCTCTGTTATGCGTTGAATACTATCGATTATAGAGCAGGGACACGGTAACTCTGTTTCGAATTTATCCACAGCCCCTGGACAGGCATCGGCCATGACGGGCTCCGTCATTATTGCTGACAACTCTTTGAAGGGGTAAAAAGTGATTCATACATTATATAAAAGACGTTTGCAAAAATAAGTTCTAATTTTTTCATACCGTTTAGACGTCAAAACGATTTCAAATTATGTGATATTCTAAACCCCTTACAGCAAAAATTTACAACACCGTCGTCGGTTTGTGGTCGATTAATCGTATTTGTAATAAAAATAAAAAAAACAGCTCATACATTAGATCATAATTGAAATGATCTTTCATGTTGTGCATTAAAAATTTTAGAAATACATTATTTTAACTGCAAAACACGTCTGCAAAATCACGTAAATCAGCGAAATCGGCAAAATTTCGTGTACGGCCTCTTAAAAGAAGAACAATTCCGTCATACATAATTTTTGCGTAACTTTAACCGTTTACGCAGCGCACGCAACTGAAGCTCTCAAAGGATTTTTTTCCCCGTTTTTGCCACATTTTTCATTGATGCTTCGTTCCTGTTGGTCGCAGCGTGATGTTATTGCCTTCCTCGATAAACGGACTATTCAACACAAAAATGTATTTTCAATTCGATGCAATAGTTCCTGAGATTAGCGCGTTCAACCAAACAAACAAACAAACTCTTCAGCTTTATGACAGTGGCCAAACGCATTTAAGCGAGCTGAAACGTCGAAAATTGGGCGTTTAGAATTAGTAAAATCGGCCCTAAATCACCCATATTTGCCTGTCGATTTTAAAATCCTAGCAAGTCTGAATCCCACCTAAATTCAGCTTCATTCCCGTCACACGATCGCACACCTCGTATTTCAACCAAACTTGTTCCACGTACACCAAGTTTGCAGGAAATGAGATGTGTGTATCAGGCAGATGCGAGCGTTAACTTGATAGCTGCAGTAATCAAACTAGCACGGGTGCAAGCCTGCTTGATCAAACTTGCTAGGCAGGTGTTGCCTGATCAAATTTAGTCGCCGTGTAGACTTCAATCATGGCAAGACGATGGGGAAGGGGGATTTTAGTCTAGAGACATATCTACGGTAAATTCGCGTAGGAACTTTGAGTGTGCTTTCGCCTGCAATTTAGTAGCCTCACGTGTAACTATGTATAAAAATTAACCCACTTCCCGGTTTCCGATTGAGCTGAAATTTTGCATACATGTTTAGTGCTGCTAAGTGTATGTGGATGCTAAGTGACGTCATTCTAAATCCAATATGGTGAACTCTCAATGATGGCGGACTAGTTATTTTTAGGGTTCCGTACCCGATGGGTAACCAAGGGGACCCTATTACTAAGCCTCCGCTGTCCGTCCGTCTGTCTGTCTGTCAGCGGGCTGTATCTCATGATCCGAGATAGGTAGACAGTTGACATGTTCACAGAAAGTGTATTTCTGTTGTCGCTATAACAACAAAAAATAGTAAAAAATTAAAGGGCTAATCCGATCAAGCTTCTCCCTACTAGAAACATGTTTTAGGGTTCCGTACCCCAAGGGTACAACGGGACCCTATTACTAAGACTCTATCCGTCTGTCACCAGGCTGTATCTCATGAACCGTGATAGTTAGACAGTTAAAATTTTCACAGATGACGTATTTTTTTTTAGTTTCTGTTGGCGCTATAACAACAAATACTAAAAAAACAGAATAAAATAATCCATACAACAAACGTGATTTTGTTGCCGTTTTTATAGATGAACGGAACCCTTCCTGCGCGAGTCGACCCGCACTTGGCCGGTTTTGTTTTTGCCTTGATATGGGTATTATTGGGTTTCAAATGAAAGGGTTTGCTGGGGGAACTCGTGGCTAAAGTAATAACAGCCGCACGGGTCGATCAATCAGGTTAAGCTACGTTTGCCGAGGATGGTCCATGGATGGGTGACCATCTTTACAAACCGAGACTCCTCCGTGCCTAAGCACGTTAAGCCGTTGGTCCCGGCTGTCAATCGTGGATCTTTGACAGTCGTTGCGAGTCGTCAGCAGCCCGAAAATCTGACAACCAGTCTTACCAAGGGGTATTGTATTACCCCAGTTACTACTGGGTCGTGTAGGTCAGATAGGCAGTCGCTCCATATATCGTGGAAGTGGGAATTATGTTTTTTCAACTACTCCGCTGTCTTTTCTGATTAGTTTCGTTGCGGAACCCAAGACAGTTTAATCGTTTCTCTGGAACACGTCAAGCTTCATTGCCTCGACATTATTTCTGGTGGTCGCCGCTGTTGTTTCTGGCTTACAAAAGATACAGTGGTTTAGGAATAGTATGGCGGGTTTGTCCTAATAAAAAAAAAAGTAGCTCTATGTAAAATACTGGTATTTAGCTGCATCCGGTTAGACTGGAAGCCGACCCCAAGATAGTTGGGAAAAGGCTAAGCAGATTGATTGGTGCAGAAATCATAACATTACATGTTCTCTATTCTTACGGGACCACGAATATCCACGTTCGTAGGAAGTGGTCGAACAAAAACCCATAAAATTCACGTCACACACTAAAAGAATTAATTGCCTTGAACCACTATTTGGTACATAGGTCAGTTAAAATGTGCGCATGGGATTTTCCATGTGTATCCCGAATTCATTGAGTAAATTATTGCGTTCCAAATAGTTTGTTTAGATGTGTGAAGATACGAGGGTCATTCAATAAATACTTAGCCTACAAAAAGTAAACGAAAATTTTGGAAAAGTGGCAATTTATTTTTCAACATAGTCTCCTTTTAGTTCGATACACTTAGCCCAGCGATGCTCCAACTTTTTTAACCCGTCCGAAAAATAGTTTTTGTCAAACTCTGCAAAATAGGCCTCCGTGGCGGCGACAACCTCCTCATTCGATCCATATCTATTCCCGGCGAGTGATTTTTTCAGATTAGGAAACAGAAAGAAGTCACAAGGGGCCAAATCTGGAGAATACGGTGGATGGGGCAGCAATTCGTAGCGTAATTCGACCAATTTGGCCATGGCAACGGCAGACGTGTGAACCGGTGCGTTGTCGTGGTGAAACAGCACTTTTTTCTTCGCCAGATGGGGTCGTTTTTTCTTTAATTCGGCGTCGAATCGGCCCAATAAATCGGCATAGTAAAGCCCTGTAATTGTTTTACCCTTCTCGAGGTAATTGATGTTGATTGTGACCTTGTGAATCCCAGAAAACGGTGGCCAAACCTTTTCCGGCCGATTTTACAGTTTTCGCCTTCTTTGGAGCACGTTCCCCGGTCTGGATCCATTGTTTTGATTGCTCCTTGGTCTCTGGTGTGTACCAGTGGATCCAGGTTTCATCGACGGTCACAAAACGACGCAAAAACTCCGCTGGATTCCGCTTAAACAGCGCCAAACACGTCTCCGATGTGGTCTCACGGTTGCGCTTGTTTTCTGGTGTGAGTAAACGCGGCACCCATCGCGCCGACAGCTTTCGCATGCCGAGTTCCTCGTGAAGAATATGATGCACTGTTCCTTCTGAAATGCCTACAGTCTCAGCTAGCTCCCGAACCTTCAATCGGCGATCTGCCAATACGAGATCATGCATTTTTTTAATGTTTTCCTCCGTAGCAGCTGTTTTCGGTGCACCTGGACGTGGTTCATCAAAAACCGACGTACGGCCACGTGCAAACTCGTTGAACCAATTCTTGACGGTGGCCATCGATGGAGAAGAGTCACCGTACACAGCATCCAAGCGCTCTTTGATTTCGATGCGCGTTTTCCCTTCCAAAAATAGGAATCGAATCACCGAACGATATTGCTCTTTTTTTCATTTTTGTATGACCGATCGACACGTTCGCTTCCATAAGTTGTCTAATTAAAACTAATGATGGGATTGGAATGAAAATTTGTAAAAAGAATTAAAAAAGAATGTGCTACACTGTGGTAAAACTCTTTTGAAACTACAGCGCCCTCTGGCGATGAGGCTAGGTACTTATTGAATGCACCTCCTCGTACCTACAGGTGACTATGCTCGGAGTTTCCTTGCGTGATCGAATCAGGAATGAAGATATTCGCAGGAGAACCGAGGATACCGCCATAGCCCGAAGAATAATGAAACCTTAGTGGCAGTGGGCAGGGCACATTGCTCGCAGAACAGATGATCGATGGGGCCGAAGGGTTCCTGCGCAGCAGTAATGCTCGCGAAGGAGGAGGCGGAACGGGTGAAGGCCCTCACGCCCCCAGCCGCAGCCGCCGCAGGAGACGCCCTGGGCGTCGAGTAATGGGTAGCTCGCCGTCCGATCAGCACCAGGCCCGCGAGTCGACGGTGCTTAGTGTTCCACGCCTCAGAGATGTCAGCAACTACTGACGGGGCCCGTCATGGCCGATGCATGCATGCCAAGGGGTCGCGGATAAATTTAGTTACCGCGCCCCTGGGCACTTAGGCAAGGAAGGAACAGAGGTGGGTTTTAGCCTCCCGCTCCACCCAGAGCGGTAGAAGTCATTGGATGATTTCCAAGCCTAAGCCTCTAAAAAAAAAGTGTCGACCGCGTACCGGTACGTAGCAATGGATGGCTCAAGGCGGACCGATGGTCTGAGACGCACAGGACCAGTCGTTAGTGCGACACTTGGGAGAGGCCTAAGAGTATGTCTAACACGTCCTTCGGCTGAAAACATGATGATAGGATCTGTAGGTCATCATTATCATAATTTCAGCCGAAAGGAGGCACAGATCATTCCCTGTTGCCTTGCCCAAGTCGCCACATAAACGGGGCCAGTGCTTCTTGCATCCAAATTATGTAGTTTTATAAATCTAATTCCTTTTGTTTTAGGGTTCCGTACCCGCAGGGTAACCAACGGAACCCTATTACTAAGCCTCCGCTGTCCGTCCGTCTGTCCGTCTGTCTGTCAGCGGGCTGTATCTCAAAATCTGTAATAGGTAGACAGTTGAAATTTTCTAAAAAATTAAAGGGGTTCCCGTACTAGGAAAGTGTTCTTTTTGGCTTTTTTTGCTCGATCAAATAGTGGCAACCACCAGACGCGTGTAAACTTGAACGATGGTACGGAACCCTTTATGCGCCAGTCGACTTGCACTTGGCCGGGTTTTTACATATTTTTTGAGAAGCAATCAATTTTCCCTTCCCAAAATTCTATAAAATTGTACTGTGAAGCAAAATTGAAATACAATTACTTCGTTTATAATGTAGGTAGTCCTCAGATAAACAATTATCTATCTTATGTTTACGTTCGCTCTGTTTATTATTTACTCTGTGGATTTAAAGACTTCATTAAGCCCACGTCTTATTCTATTTTTAAATTCTTTCTCTAGAAGAATGAAATAGCTATTGAATGCAGTCTTTGTGAAGGTGAATTATGGAAAAAGAACATTAGCGAGAATTTTGCAGGGATTATTTTTATTCTGTGTTCTATTATTTATTGTTCTTTTGCACAATAGCTTTGAATATTTATTTTCAATTGTCTCTTGTTACAACAGTAACGTACATAACTCGCCACAATCATTCTTGTTTATGTAACAACTAGCTGCGCCCCGCGGTTTCACCCATGTAGACCAGGATAAAAAGTAGCCTATGTGTTAATCCAGGGTATAAGCTATCTACATACCGAAATTCATCCAAATCCGTCAAGCCATTTGAGCGTGAAGAAGTAACAAACATACACACTCACAAACTTTCGCCTTTATAATATTAGTATGATACTGGCTAAGCGCGTGTCGGACTTGGCACATTTAGGGTTCCGTACCAAATGAGAAAATTTCAAATAAAAAATCTGATTTGTTAGTAAAATACACGTAATAATAAACACTATCACCAAATTTCAAGTTTTTTTTAACTTTAAATGACGTTAGGTCAATGGGAAATTAAAAAAATCTTCGGAACAAAATTTTGTGACAGACGACGGATAGACAGATGGACGTGCAATTTTCACATAGTGTATGACTATACCCGCTATAACAACAACAAATAATAAAACAAACAGGATTTTTTTGCGTTACTTTTTTAAACGCAAGTTTTTGCTCAGTCGGCGCAAGCAGAGCCGCGGGTAAACCTAGTCTTACATAAATAGTGTTCAATATAATAACGCATTCAGATGCATACTGGGTCTGCCCTGGCGGTGTAGTCCGTCCGGTATGTTTGCTGAAAACAGGGTAGATGACTTTTACGCAGTCATGAGAAAGTCACAGGCCTCCTTTATGAACCGTATACACAAATCTGACAATGGAATATTGAGGGCCATATACGAAGCAAATTATTTCTTCGTATATGGCAATTAATATTCCAGCAAAATTTATCTCATTTAATAATGCAAGAAATAATTTTATAATTTTGTAATAATTTTTAAATAATTAATGAATTTAATGATTACTTAATAATTTAATTTTGTGATTTTTTAATTTTTTTTATATGGGTCATTAGGCCTGAAATAAAAATGATTTGATTTGATTTTCATTTGATTTTGATAAAGATAATCCACTATAATCTTGAATATCAACAGATTTACAAAGATAAACAGTCATCTGCATCACAAGTCACATGTGTCAATAGTCTGACGCAGAACTGATTGCATCACATCGCATGGCTGAATGCACCGCGGATCACGGGGCTACCGCACTATGGTTGTCTCTACAGCTGCCTTCTGTTCAGACACCGTCCATAAATAATTTTCTATAGTTTAAGAAACTAAAAAACCGGCCAAGTACGAGTCGGACTCGCGCACGAAGGGTTCCGTACCAGTATCTATAAAAACGACCAAAAAAAACACGTTAGTTACCCTTAAATATTTATTTTATTCTGTTTTTTAGTATGTGTTGTTATAGCGGCAACAGAAATACATCATCTGTGAAAATTTCAACTGTCTAACTATCACGGTTCATGAGATACAGCCTGGTGACAGACGGACAGACAGACAGACGGACAGACAGCGGCGTCTTAGTAATAGGGTCTCGTTTTAACATTTGGGTACGGAACCTTATTTTTTTATATTTCATGTTCTTCTCTGCAAACCCTTTCATTTGACGATGAAAACAAATCTTAGAAGTCTGACCCACTTCCCGGTTTCAGATCAAGCTGAAATTTTGCATATTTACCTACATGTTTAGTTTTTGATGACAATGCATGGTTGGTTAAGTAAAACTTGAATTGACTTGTGCTAAAAAACGCGACCACAAAAAACTACAAAAAAGTTCCAAACAAGTCACTTTTCAAGCAGTCTGATGCAGTTGGTAGCATTTACATCAGTTCAATCACAAACACGCTATTCAATAACACATTTTAGTGAGTTACATTGTTGGAATCGTCTCCTCGAACCTTATATTTTGATACCCCACATGACTCTGTTACAAAAAAAACCGACGTCACTTTACTAACAGCAGCCGCCATCTTGTATATTTGTTCTAAATTCTAGAGCCTATTTCACTATACTATGGCACTCAAGACTAATCTATTGATACCTCATTTGTTTAAATCCATCCAGCTGTTTAGGCTACAGGACGTGCCAAAGAAATAGACATACAGACATACATATGCACATACAAACTCTCGAAAAACAATTTCCTCCTTCTGGGGTAAGAACTTGCTGATCTTTCTAAGCTGAATGAAGTTGAGCAACAGATTAACAAAGGTAAACAAAAAAACTTTTTTACCAAAAAATCAACCGACTTCCAAAAAACAAAATACATTAAAAATTAAAAAATACCATTAATTTCGGAAGTCGGTGTTTGTATTTTATTTATTCGTTATTTGACACCGACTTTCGAAATTAAAGTTATTTTTTATAATTTTTAGTGTATTTTCTATTTTGGAAGTCGGTTGATTTTTTTGTCAAAAAGTTTTTTGTCTGTCACTTTTTAGTTGTTATACCCCAGAACTAAAAACCCCAATAAGATGGAACGTGGAATTTAGACATACTCGTAATTGGAGAAAACCAAAACGTCAACTATGTATACGTATTTTTCGTTTTTGTTCAGTTTTTCAAAAAGCGCCGAAGCAATTTCTTTTCTTGCTCAGCTTGGGAAATCGGTCGACATACTTACATAAAAAAAAGAAAAAAAAACGTACATACAGTCGAACATAGAACCTCCTCTTTTTTCGAAGTCGGTCAAGAATCATCAGCATCACAAGTCATGCGACTTGTGATGCTGATGATTCTTGACCATCAATAGACAACTGATGCAGTTGATCACATTAAATGGCTGACTGCACTTGAGATAATGGGATCAACTGTCACACTAATGCTGACGATTTTCTTATGTTTACTTAGGTTGTTATGTTAATTTTATGGCACTATGTTAAGTTAGTTTTGACCGCAATTTATATTGATTACGATAGTAAACAACTATTTATCTACAGCTTAGTCATAACATATGATATTGTCGAATAGCACATATTATATACTTACTCGGCTTCTAACAGCGGCTTCGCCCGTTGAAATTAATACTTCCCCTATTATAAATTACAGCCTATATGTTATTCTGATGTATAAGAAATATTACTGTAAAGTTTCATCAAAATCCGTTCAGTAGATTTTGCGTGAAGAAGTAATAAACACACACACACACTCACAATCTTTCGTCTATATAATATTAGTGTGAAGTACGATGTAGGATTGGCATGGGAATCCCCTTACCTAGTCTTTACTAGATTAAATCGTTGTCTATGGAATGACGTTAGATGACCAAAGAGATAATGTTATCTAGACGATTAATAGGGGATTGGTATCTATTATAGTTAAGGCGGCGATTCCCAAAAACGGTTAAAAAGGTGTATGTTATAAACCGTAAACAATTTTGACAAATGAAAAAAATATGATTTTTTCAAGTCCTATTTGCATACAATGATGGAACTCAAAACATAATTTAACATATTTTAATGCATCAAAAAAATCTTCTAAAATACCTCCTATTAACAATTAAAATCATAATAAAATATATACCATAAAATTTCAAAAGCTAAACTGCATCCAGGGATTTTTTTTTTTTTATAAATTTATTAGTAAATCCCATGTAAAGCCTAAGTAAATCGATAAAATACTTCATATTTTGCAATACATTGCGAGCATTTGTCGTAGCGCATCTCTTTCTTTTCTATGCAGTCCGAGAGTGACCGCGCTTTAGGTGATGTCTCGGCCTTAATGGAGTGAATCCAATTAAAGCATGGTACAAAGTGTAACGGACCCTAACTAAAAAAACTTTTTAACAAAAAAATAAAAGAGACTTCCAACAAAAGTGCAAAATAACTTTAATTTCGGAAGTCGGTGTCAAAAAACGAAGAAACAAAACCAGACCCCGACCGCCGAAATTAAAATTATTTTGCACTTTTTTTGGAAGTCGGTTCTATTTTTTTGTAAAAAAGTTTTTTTTAAGATGACTATGAACCTAAATAAAAAGTATTGGACTTTCTGTACAAAGTTATCATCAGCTGATCAAAATTTGTATGGCAGGCCCAACTCTTTTTTGGGAGTTGATTATGAATTTCTTGAAGAAAGCTGTTCATTTCATTGTTTAGTGGGCAGAAGCAGCATTTAAAATATGATCACCTATTTCCGTTACACCCCTTTTTTTTGGCGGTGTGAAATCATCCTGACTTCTCCCGCTCTGGGTGGAGCGGGAGGGCGTGTCAGACTCTTACTGTCTAAAACCCACCCCTGTTCCTTCCTTGCCTGAGTGCCCAGGGGCGCGGTAATTCTGTTTCGAATTTATCCGCGACCCCTTGGCATGTATGCATCGGCCATGACGGGCCCCGGCCTGATTACTGACATCTCTTTGAGGCGTGCGTGAAACACTACGCGCCGTCGACTCTCGGGCCTGGTGCTGATCGGACGGCGAGCTACCCATTACTCGCCGTCTGCAGACCCGTGTCTACGGTGGCCGGAGATCGTCTCGCGACCCCCGACGCCCAGGGCGTCTCCTGCGGCGGCTAAAGCTGGGGGCGTGAGGGCGAGTCCGTTAAGTCTCCCTCACCCATGTCTCTTCATCCTTCTCTAGTATTACTGCTTCGCAGAAGGAGGTTCCGTTACATCCTGTATATTCTCGTAGCTAAGCCTTTTTCAAAAATTAAAGAAACCCCAGAAAAAGGTCCCAAATGAAAATTAAACGCTAAGTAACAAAACCTCAACCTAATTACAATTTCGCCAACAAAAAGGTACAGGCTCTAACACGTTTATGGCGCTGATTATACATCCAGCTATTTACAAAAGTCCATTCAAGCCGTAAAAGATCACGTCCTATTCGAAACTCTGCCGTTACATTAAATTTTCGCTGAGCTTTCACCTGGACAACAGCAAATTTTCCAACCACTCGATATTCAACCCAAAATTCAACCAACTAAGCCTCAAAATACATTAGCAACACCTTATTATCAAGCTTACAAAAGCACAAAACAGGCAAGGACTAATCAAGGGTTCCTTAATGAACTGTTGCGCAATAAAGGATTTTATGCCGTATGTTTTGCAGTTACAGTTCATTTTAAGTTCACACGTATTTTCTGCTGAGTTAAAAAATATATCGGAATTCTTTTTCCCGAGGTGACGTGTGAGTAATAGGATGAAAGATTGCCTTAATATCGGTTATGATTGTGACGTCACTCAGGCATCGTGTTTAGTGTCAGATTTGACATGTGTCAAACGGTAGAGATGGGCAAGCCATGAGTGGAATTATCAGTCATTACATTGCGGAAGACCTTGAATGAATCATTTGGTCTCGGCCTCTCAATTTAGAGCATTGCCTTGTGCTATTGACTAAAATAAGGATTGACAATGACAATCTTATTGAAGTAATTGCTTGTTATATCACGAAACTACAGCTGTAGTAGGTGATTTATGTTAACGAGAATTGGGGCATTGTTACCTAATAAGTTTGTGTATCATGTGATTGGAACGATCGTTCAACTGCCTTTGGGGTTTCGTACCCGAAGTGTCCAAACAAAGCCCTATTGTTGTACTCACGTGTCCGTTTGTCCGTCTATCCGTCTGTCTGTCTGTACGTCGTCTGTCACAAAAAAAAAATCGAAGAATTTTTAAACTTACCGTTGACCTATGAAGTTGAGGTGATATTGTTTATTATTACGTACATTTTATTAACAAATATTTAATGTATTGATAAATTAGAATTCTTTGAAATGCCTTCATTTGGTACGGAACCCTAAATGTGCGAAGTCCGACACGCACTTGGCTGGTTTTTAATCAGGAAACTCTAATAGGGAGCGTGCAGGAACTATAGATGGCGGCATATAAATGTCAATGTCAAGTAAAAGTTGTAGATTTCACTCACTAGATGCCAGTCAACGTTATGCGTGCTGCATGTGTGTATACATATATGGCACGGAAATGTCAATGACAAGTTTTTAAAGGACAAAAGTTTCGAATTTACTCCACTAGATGGCACAGACTACAGGTTTTCAAATTGATACGGCTATGTCATACGAGAAATAGGCTAGAAGAACCAACGAATGGGTCCCACTGAATGCCAGACGACATCGCACCAGACAACGAATGGGTCCCACTAAATGCCAGACGACATCGCGCCAGACAACGAATGGGTCCCACAGAATGCCAGACGACATCGCGCCAGTCAACGAATGGGTCCCACTAAATGCCAGACCACATCGCGCCAGACAACGAATGGGTCCCACAGAATGCCAGACGACATCGCGCCAGTCAACGAATGGGTCCCACTAAATGCCAGACGACATCGCGCCAGACAAAGGCGAAGATGGCAGGACCAGCTCGACTCCTTCCGTAGGGACTGGTCCATACTAGCAAAGGACAGAGTTGTGTGGAAGAGGGAGAGGAAGGTTTTTGCCCAACAGTGGGACATTCTAAAGCCAAATGATTATATCAAGGTAGCGATGTTTATAGTGTGTTTTTCTGTGCGAAGCACAAAATAAACGTATTTCTTTCTTTCTTTCTTTCTTTAAACTCAACACAATAAAGGATACTAAAACACAAAACCTCTAATAGAGTACTTTCCTTAAAAAATTTAATAAGTCAGTCAGTTACATTACCTAAAAATATTAGACATGTATTTTTTCTATTGTCACGTAAACAAAAAATGAGGACGACACAGTGCATTGAAATTTCGCGTGACGTTGACGTCACGCTGTGCGACACTTTTTAATAACCACAAAGTGACGTAACGAGCCCCCTGAACTTTTATGCATTTTATCATTGACATTTTTTATTGGTTTGACAAAGTAAATAAAAAACATTTTTCAAAACATACGACCGACTTCTAAAAATTGCAAAATAACTTTAATTTCGGAAGTCGGTGTATATATATATTTTTTTTTGTTTCTTCGTTATTTGACACCGACTTCCGAAATTAAAGTTATTTTGCAATTTTTAGAAGTCGGTTGTATTTTTTTTTTTAAGTTTTTTATTTTTCACTTTTTAGTTTTTTTTTTTTATTGTTGTTGTACACCAGAAGTAAAAGTAAATATTTAAGTTATGTCCGAATGGATAACATAGAATTTGAACATTTGTAGACAACCAAAACGTCATTTGTGTACCTATTTTTTGTTTGTTGTTTTTTTTTAAAGTGCTGAATCGATTTCGATAAAATTTATATGGGTGGTCCCATATAAATTTTATCGAAACCCTTCGGAAGTATGACCTACATTACTAAAAAAAAAAACATACAGACTAATTGAGAACCTCCTCTTTTTTGAAGTCAGTTAAAACTGCGTGTCTAATATTTTTTGATAATCTTACTTTCGGACTAAATAGATTATTATTTACATACCCAGGAAACATCCCTATTATACTTATTTGTGATTAATTAATTAAACACAACAGAATAAGGGTCTTATTTATACAAAAAATAACCATGTACTCGTAAGTAATTAGTTTAAATGAAGATTAGCGGTTCGTAATTCAAAAATTTTCTACCCGAAAGAAGAAAAGACCAACCCGGGATTACGGCCCACAACCTCTCACAGAGAGAAGGCCTGTGCCCCATCAGTGGCATGAAAAGGCTGATGATGATAAAGAAGAAAAGATGTGGCTACCCCAGTAGTATTATATGTATATGAAAAAGAAGTAGATATGCCACCAGCGCGCGCAAATTGTTGCTGACAAATTCAGCCAATTGTTGCAATTTGATTTAGTCGGCTAACAGCAGCGAACGAGGAAAAGCGTGTCCATGGCGTGACAATAATATATCTATGACGCCAAGTTGTGTGTTAAGAGTTTAAAAACTATGGTTCCAAAATGAATTTAAGAGTGATGGAATTTTATACCATAATTACTACACTTGAAGTAAGGACGTTTGTAATAACTACTCAACGATATCTGAACGCCACTTTGTACATAGCGTATCTTTCTTTTTAACCGACTTTCGAAAAAGGAGGAGGTTCTATGTTCGACTGTATGTATGTTTTTTTTATTTTTTTATGTATGTCCGCCGATTTCTCCGTCAGTTGTGGACCGATTTTCAAAATTCTTTTTTTATCCGAAAGAATATACTCCCGAGGTGGTCCCATATAAATTTTATCGAAATTGCTTCACCGCTTTTTGAGAAACTGAACGAAAACGAAAAATACGTATACCTAGATGACGTTTTGGTGTTCTCCGATTACTAGTATGTTTTAAATTCCACGTGCCATGTTATTGGGGCTTTCAGTTCTGGGGTATAACAACTAAAAAGTGAAAAACAAAAAAAACAACCGACTTCCAAAAAGAAATAATGAAGAGATAAAATACAAACACTGACTTCCGAAATTAAAGTTATTTTTTCATTTTTAGTGTATTTTCTTTTTGGAAGTCGGTTGTCTTTTTTTGTAAAAAAGTTTTTATTATATCATTAGGCTGTACATCTTTCCTTTTCTACCCGAGGGGTGCCCGTATTAAGTTTTTATTTATATATATTTATATATATAGTTGTGTGTGCCTTTATCTGTGGCAAATAAATGTTTTTTTCTTTCTTTCTCTCTTTCTAGATGTGGGTGGTAAAGAACTGACTAATTATTTGAAGGAGGTTTTGTCCTATCTAGCTGTCTTGTGTATCCTAGCTGAATGTGATGGATGAGAGGTTATCTCGAATTTGAAGCCGTTAGAATAGAATTTAGAATCAGTATTTAAACTCAGCATACGGTTAGCGAGTTTTATAAATAAGGCCGCAATTGTCAAACATTTGTTGAAATAATAAAAAAATAAAAGTAGTCCTCTATTTGTTTAAGTACTATCATGCGTGTTTACTATATTAGAGCTGTGAGTTTAATAAATTATTGTTCGTAGTTTAAAAAACATGTTACATTTCAAATAGAGATGTACCGATTAAGATTACGACTATCGTCATTTAACGATTAATGTCGCGATTATCTTTACATAATGATCTAAGGATAATCTTCAGGAAATTATAGCTAGTGTTCCTATTTTCTCCATTAAGAATATTTATATACATTGGCAATGCCTGCAAGAGGCCGCTAATTTGTGAGTAGAGTATCTACTATTATAATAAAATAAATATTGTGTAGATGTCACAGGTGTTTTGTAAAATTCGTCTTTATACTTACATAAATATAACGCCGAAGTACCTACAACGCATTACGTAAAACGAATTAATGATTCAAAAGCACTCATTCATATTGCCTAGGCGATTTGATACAACTAGTTCTATTTTCTACCACCAGTGGTGCTGCTAAGCAAAACTATAAAAATGGCGTCCTGTAGTGGACTTTACTTAAAAGCGAATGCAGCTGTATTTCGCAATATGAAATATGCGCGAGGAATGAAGTATTTTACGAATTACACACCGGAATAGTGGAAAAGTTTTTGAGTTTATCGGGAACATAAAAAATGCTAAAGAGTCCATGGAATTATAAGTCATCGGCAATCTGAATAATCCGACATTCTAGACAATTCCAAATGTTAAACAGGCAATGTGCTGAGTGACGACCGTCGTAAGAAAGATAAGCCGACGGAGCCTTTACGATGGGGCTACTATTTCTGTCTGCAGGGTTTAAAGGAACCTAACACGAATGAGATGACGTCCATGAGTCATCCCCTTCGAACCTAACCTGTATGTGTGTGTGGGGGTGCCCTAAGTTCGAGAGCTCGCTTCGCTTGCTCTTGGACTTATGCCAATAAAACAGGAGAAATGTGTCCGAAATAAAACTGTAACCAAATAAAAAGTTATATATTTTAGTTTGTGTTAGGTACTCTTTATATACAACTAGTAACTTGCAATGGTGTAATATTTCTTTATCGATTCCCAAAATTTTCTTTCACACAAACCTTGTCCTGATAATTACAAACACAACAAAAAATGAAATAGCCAAATTGGTGCAGCAGTTCTGAAGTGATGCACTTACATACATTCGGCAATTGATTTTTATTTTTATCTAGACGTTTTGGACCTAATTAATCTTTCACGAAACGTTAAGGAATTTCACTAATCTTTTTCTTTTTTTTTATGTTTGATAGGTTCGCGTTTGACCACTATCTCACCCGATGGCAAGCGATGATGTGGTCGAAGATGGAGCACGCTTGCCTAGAAGTAACCTATTCACTCTTGACTTAAAGACTCCTAGGTTATAGCTATCAGGAAACACAGACTCCGGTAGGGAATTCCACTCTCTAGCTGTACGCACAATGAATGTTTTCTCAAAACGCTTTGTGCGTATGGATGGGATGTCTACCATGAACCGGTGGCACTTCGCCGTACGTCTTGTGGTCCTTTGATGAAACGGGCTTGGCGGAATCAAATCATGCATAATCGTGGTAATTAGGCCTAACGCAAACCTAAAACCAAGTCTACTTACAAAAAAATCTCCTCAACTCAGCAAAGTCCCATCCAACTTACCTGAAAAAGAGAATCATAATATTGTAACAGGCAAACACATCAGCTGCTCCTACACAATATAAATATAATTATAAGAAACATACGCAATTTGGAGGAGAGCAACTTCAGAGCGAGTCATTTTAATTAGAACAAAGGGGTATTGTGTTATCATTTGCACGAAATTGGGGGTAAGCTTTCTAATTAGTATTAAATTGTTTGAGCAGATATAATGAACTATTGTGTGGATGTGGTAGGTAAACATGAACTGCTTGAACGTGCTGGTTTCATGAAGGCTGACAAAAGTTTTGATAACTCTGTCTAATCTTGACAAAGCAATTTTTTTTGTAGTATTTTGAACTGTTTTGGGTTCGTTTGTTTCGATTTTTGGCTGAAAATTTCAGTCTTCGTTAATGTAAATCAAACATTTGAAACCAGCTCTTTTTAATGAAAAATGGAGGTTTAAAATCAGGTTATGATGAAAAAATATGTGAGTCGTAAATACATTCAATACAATTTCAAAGAGTAACAGGCTATCTCTGCTTAACCATTTCCACAAATCGAATATAATACTGTGACGATTGTAGACACAGCCTAATCTCAGCGGGTCTGTACCGGGTTTTAGCTGGCAGTTAAGAATGTTGGAGAGTCGATGGAATTATGATTAAAGAATAGATGTCAATTATGTTTTATGTCGGACAGGAGTTTTGCCCTTGTATGTGGGCACATATGTCATTTCTTATTAAACCCAATATAGTTATTTAAAGTGCCCTCAGCTCTTTTCTTATCCGCCCGTAGCGAGTTACCCTTTTATGCACCGCACTCTCGCGTTGCCAGCGACCGAGACGTCTACCCATAAGATACTACAGCGTCCCAGGATCCCTGCAGGCCGTACTGGTGCCTTGGGGTCCTACAATACTTCAAAAAATACTTCTAACTAGTGACCCGCCTCAGCTTCGCACGGGTACAAATTATACACCTGAACTTCCTCATCAATCATTCACTTGTTTATTGGTAAAATCCGAATGAAAATACTTTTAGTAGTTTTTGAGTTTATGGCCAACAGACAGACAGACGCGACGGGGGTTTATAATATGTAGTGATACTAATAGAGAGTACTTAGATAATAAATGTAGTGATCACTTCACAGAAAAACCTCATTCAAAATGAAATACCTAACGAAGCTTTTGAAGCCTCGTTATACGAGTACTTTTAACCTTGGGTCGTTTGAACAACGCACCCGCATCTTCTTTGAAAGCTCCTATGCAGCCAAGTTTTATTTGACAACATGTCCCACTGTTCCAGAGAGTGAAATGATTATTTCGCAAAATTTCAAGGAAACAGAACCGAAGGTTCATTATAAACGTCCTTTGAGAGATAGTCGTTCTCAACTAATTACTTCCTGTTTTATGTCTATAGAAATATAGCTGGAAAATTATACGAGTACTTACACAGAATTATCGCAAGGATTTTTTTTTTTCTTTCAATGACGAATTTAAATAACCTTGATATAGATTAAAACTTTTTTACAAAAAAAAACAACCGACTTCCAAAAAAAAATACATTAAAAATTAACTTTCATTTCGGCAGTCGGTGTTTGTATTTTACTTCTTCGTTATTAGAAGTCGGTTGTTTTTTTTTTTTTTGTAAAAAAGTTTTTTTTTTCACTTTTTTGTTGTTATACCCAGAACTAAAAACCCCAATAACATGGAACGTGGAATTTAAACATTTGGAGAACACCAAAACGTCATCGAGGTATACGTATTTTTCGTTTTTGTTCAGTTTCTCAAAAAGCGCTAAAGCAATATCGATAACATTTATATGGGACCACTGCGGGAGTATATTCTTTCGGATAAAAAAGAATTTTGAAAATCGGTCCACAACTGACGGAGAAATCGGCGGACATACATACATAAAAAAAAATTAAAAAAACATACATACAGTCGAACATAGAACCTCCTCCTTTTTCGAAAGTCGGTTAAAAACCATATAAACCGTATAATCACCTACGCAACAAAAAACAGGAGCAGTTTAATAATGCAGAGAAACCAACAAAGTCATCTAGGAACACGTGAAATTGTTCAGTGGGCGTCAAGGTCACAGGCGACCTGCCCCGCCTCACTTAAAAAGCCATTAACCAAACGCCCCAGTTTCAAATATCCCGCACAATGTTTGAGATATATTATGAAACAACATCAGTGTTCAGCTTCTCTCGTTAAGGGATGGGGATTTGATAAAAGGCGCTTTCAAATTCCACTGCTGCTTTGTGCTTTGCAAAGTTTTGTTCTGTATTTTATTGGTACTAAATAACTAACTATATTTAATCTTATGTTTTCTATATGAAATCTTTATGAATATTATGCAATTTTTTTTAGTGTAGGAATTCATCAAATAACTTCTCTCGCTCTTCGTGTCAGACTCTTACTAACTAAAACCCACGCATATTCCTTCAGTTGTCAGTTCGCGGTGAGTCTTTCGAACACTACCTGGCACATGTTTTTTTTTTTGGGATAAGCGCGCCCGCCTTTTCGCAATCCACTGTAACGCCTGTAAGCCAGAATCAACAGTGGTGACTACCAGAAAAAAGCCCCGAGGCAATGAAGCTCGAAGAGTCCCGGAGAAACGATTAGACTGTCATGGGGCCCGCAACGAAATTAATCAGAAAATAACAGCGGAAGAGTAAGAAAAAGGTGTCCTTTCAGTTCACTAAAAACATAATTTACAATTTTTTACTTGACAATTTTTACAGTATACAATAACAAGTTTGACAAATAATTCACTTAAGAAAATAATATCTGATAAACTTTTTTTTATAACGTATTATTTGACAAACAATTCATTTTTCGTTTAATTTTGTCTCATAAAATAGTTAGATAAGGTTTTTTTTTAATAGTTAGGTTAGGTTCAAAATGTCACATTTGCAAAGAGAAGCATTTGCCAAATAAATGTTTGTAAAGCGAGTTTATAAAACAAAGCATTTGCGGCATAAGTTGTTTGTGAAATAAACAGTATACTAACAAAACGTTGTAAACGGTTGTAAACTAAAAAAAAATCAATGCTGTTTTGGTGAAACATTAGTGAACCGTAAGAAAAAACATAATTTCCACTTCCCTTCCAATCAAGCAGGAGACAGAACAAAGCTAGGTCATTAGGCACAAAGGGATAATTACAACATGGGTAAGCCCAGTTGCCAAGCACCATGGATTAAAACACTGATATAAATGGGTCCTAGTATTTTATTCGTAGTACGAGTAGTATAGTAGGTATTCAAAAAACGCTTGAACGCACGGGAATTTGTTCTAGTTTCCACTAGGTCCGTGTAATAGACAACTCCAGAAGTAGGCTGAATACTATCCAACATAATATTGCATTCAGTTTGCCAGAGTACACTCCCATAAGATATGACGTGCGGATTGTTCGTATTCGCAATCGGGTGTAGAACATTGACAGAAAGGCGAGGCCACAAGCTTGAAGGATAATAATTTACCCATAAAATTGCCATGACCTGTGAGAAATTGGACAACACAGTGATCCACCTCCAGCCATGTCCTAGCTAGCCGCTCACGAACGGATGGGAAGAACTGGTGGAGGTGTCGGTCTTTGATGGAACTTGCCCACCTACATTGTCATTCGGATAAAAGGTCCTCCCAGACGTCAGTTTGTGCACATGAATATTATTATACGAAGGTGCTAATTGGTATCTAGCATGTGATTTATGCTAGATATACTCGCTATTTCTTTTGTAACATGAAAAACATTAGTTTTCTTTCCCAACCCGCAATAAATTAAATTAACTATGTTAACAAACTAACATAATTCTTCATTTATGCATTCTCTGCCTAATATTATGCCAGAATATTTATGTTAATGTCCTCTGCGGGGATAGTCTCAAAGATTTATTAATATTATAAAACAAACATCAAAAGTAGGTTCTCATTAAATATGGATTCACTAGGTGCTAATGTTCTCTAGATATCTTTGTAAGAATTTAAATAGGCATATTTGAATTATTTATTTCAGCTTTCAGTTTGAAATGTAGGTATTCTCAGCAATGTGCATATTTCAGTTTAGCAATCCCTTTTTTTTAGGTGGGTAATCATAAAATAACTTTGCTAAAACGCACCCGTGTTCCGGTGCGGGCTGCGGTGACTCTTTCAAACTCTGCCGCGACCCTGGACTTTAACGCAACCCCACGTTGTTCTACTTTATGTTCCAGGAGTCTTTATGCTCACAGTGTAAACTGCTAAATGTTAACAACATCATCTTTCTGCCCTTATCCCATGTTACTTGGGGTCAGCGCAACACGTTTTTTTCTTCCATTCTGTCCTGTCAGCCGTCACGCTATCACTAACTCCCTTTTCTTTCACATCACTCCTCACACAATCCATCCATCTTTTCTTTGGCCTCCCTCTCCCTCTACATCCATCCACATTTATATTCATAACTCTTTTGGATACATGTGTTTCATCCCTCCTCTTCACATGACCATACCAAATGTTAACAACATTGCAATTATAATTCGAATCCTATTTTCACTACACTGAATGGCAGTATTTTGTGCACCACTTATTGCTAACCAGTCATGCATGAAAACAAGGATATCAAGCAATATTTTACATTTTAAGCCTTATAAACTTAGGTATCTCAAATGCCTTCATATTTGTTTTCCTTATGTGTGCCTTACTCGCCGAAGCTAGCTTCTCTCAAAGTTTACATAAAGTTATTCGGGCGAAAAACGGCCGGTAGAAAAATGCAAAGAATGTAGTTTTGGTCTTATTTACTCGGTTTTACTATTCTTCGCTGTAAAATAGAAAATTCTATCTAAGAGCTCGCATTATGCGGATACTCTGGCCATATTTATTTTGTAGTTATACAGCCACTTGCCTTAACCGACTAGGAGTATTTTGGAGTCACCCACGTTGCAGAAAATCCCAGCGTAGTATGACGACACGACGCCACATGATTGGTTTGTGACTCATTGTTTTGTTTCTCCTTCGTTTTTGTATTTCCGTAGGTATAAATTCCAACTTACCATTACTACCTCAAACATTGCATTACTCAGGACATTCACGTTTTACACAATGTAAACTTAAACCAAAAAAAATAAATATTGAATGAATGATACTTATGCATCTCCATGTTTTAGGTCCTAAAACAACTTCAATCTAAGTCCCTTTTGCAACGAACAAACAGTTTTATGAGGCACACCATCCGTATTACAAGTAACATGATTCTGAATTCCGTCAAAACAAGAGGTGGAGTGAACGCTTTCAGGATCACCGGAGTGAGGTTAATCATAAAAATGTAAATTATTCTCTTTGGTACGTTCCTGCACGTCACAAAGGGTCCAGGTAACGCTTCATTAGTCCCTCATAATGGCACTTCCACATTTGTGATTCGTTTTTCACGTTAATGACTGGCGGTTTAGTGAATCTTTCTCTTTATGGGCACTGAGTGGGATATTGTACGCGTTTTCTTAAATAATTATCGGAATATACCTACAGTATGAAGAAATAGTTTCCGGTTGCACCGATTCGACTAAATTTATGTTGCTTTACGTTGGCAGCATTGATAAATGATGGACAAATCCTATTGGTTGTTGCATTCTATATCCATATCTTTTTCCTCGCACTACTTTGTATGCGTTTGAGCGAGAAAAACACTCGTGCACAGGTGCTAACTTCAAATCCGAACAGAGAAATGGTTGTTGGTTCGTGTAGAAAATAAGTGAAATTTGTGCATAAGTGCCAAGTCATCATCGCATGAAGTCAAGGTATCTTGAAATTCCTTCCATTTCGTACAAGCTGTTATTAAGCCCCTTAAATATATCGTTGCAGAAATTGTACGCATTTCTTCATTTTCAACGCCAACAACTGTCAAACATTGTCGTCGAACATCGCTATCCAACGCTTCCAGTTACATCTGCGCGACAAAACAATACAAAAAATATCCATTGGGAAGTTCTTTTCTTATTAAAATGAAAAATAAACTGACAAAATTGTAACTAACTATTAAACACAGACTTGGCCCACGCTGGGCGCCAAAAAGTTACACTACCCGCATGTTCGTGAGCCACTGCTTTTCATTTGTTCTACTTACATAAAGTACTTGTTGTAAAATGGTTTTGTTGAAGTTGAAACGTTGCCCATTATGTTACACATTTGTTTTGCGCCATTATTGACAAAAGTCACGAAAGTCGTTCGATATGATACTCAGAAGAGAGAGAACGAAATGGTCATGCAATTAGTTTACCAGATAAGGACAGTACTAAAAACGATTAAAGCAATCTGTCTAGACGAACACAAAGTTCACTCATCAAGTGTTAAAAAGTCTAGCTTCATTTCAAACTACAACAAAACGAAAGATCATAAAATATTCCTTCGAGTAGATACATTTTCATTCAACTTCTGTTTGTAAGTGAAGCGGGGACGTCGGATATTATAAAGGCAAAAGCGACTGTGAGATAAGACGCCAGTGACGGCTGTCGGCCGGTAATGATATTACGTTTCAACGCCATCTAGTGGCAGACGATACAATTGTGTTTGCTGAAATGTTTCACCTCGGGATGACGACCGTTCTATTTTTGTATTTAATTGAATCAATTTTGACGTTAGAAACGAATTCAATTATTGCTTTGGCGCGAAGCTTTTGGTTCTACAAGTTATTAATTTAACGATTTTTAAACGGAATAATTTGTTAAAATTAGACCATCGACCGTCCATCTTACAAAAACACTCTTAGATATTTTAGAACTTTGTTCGTTAATTTATACATCACAGATCACAGAAAGCAGTCATCGAGTGAAACATTGAGTACGGTAAACCGTTGTTAAACTCTGACACTATCGGGACCCTAGGTTCAAGCGAGACATTTTCAAAGATTCAAATTAAAAAAAAAAAATCAAAAACGGCTGTTCAGTTTTTCTACCCTTTCACGCTCCATACTTAGCCTTATTCAAATTCAATTGTTTTTTTAATTTCAGATAAGGAAAGCCAATATAATGTTAGTAATAGTATGACTTAACCTAATGTTAGTATTAAATTTAAATTAACAATAATGGCCAATGTATCACTGACCTGTTTGTTCAATGGTGAGTACACCAGTTTACGTATCAGTGTGTTTGAACTCTTACCCACCTTCGTAAGAGGGGAGAGTCCCACCGGTCTGAAAACACATTCAGGATGCCATTGGAGGAGCGCAAGCGCATCATCATGCAAGCGCATCGCTTCCGCATGATCGCGGCGAACCCGTCGACGCACGCTTCCGCGAACATTCCTGACGCGCTACATCGCCAAGGCAACCCCAAAAGCACCCTGAATGCGTTATTGTACTGTACGCGCAGGTCTCTATATACCCGCTGGGTATACTTAGTCCACAGGCTGCACGTGTAAAACGACTGGCAGAAGGCCTCAAAAAGCGTTATCTTCACAGAATCAGTGCAGCGTGCAAACCTGCGGGCCGACATGTTGCAACGGACAGCCAGCGACCTGCGCTCCCTATCTATGTCTACATTGTCTCCCTATCTATGTATACTTAGCCTTTTTCAAAGTTTCCAACCCTTGAGAATTCTTCATTTAGGATATTGCAAATATCGTTGAACCGAACAGCTATTTGTTATTGCAGCCTTGTGGGCTTTTCGATCTAAATACGCAAGCACCTCATTTGCCCTAGGTCAGGAAAAAATATATCGGGTGTAAAAAGACAGTTTCCGAAGCCGAAAGCCACATATTCTACCCATTATTTGAATTTTTTTTTCACTACACCATACCTGGAAAACCACTGGTTCTGGAGATATTGAAGGTCAAAGTCGCAATTTTATTTTTTTACTTTTTTAGGAAAATGAATTCCAAGTGTTATTAGTAATAACACTTGGAATTCATTTTCCTAAAAATAATAACTTATTACTAAACTTTTTTCCAAACAATCATTACCTGAATTTTCGATATTTTTTTTCGAAATTACGAAATTACGCATTTGCAGTTATAAAAACGCAATGAATATCAAAAGTATCCAACAAGTACCTACGTGGCTTAGAGGGAAGGGGCGGGGTTTAACTCCACTTGCCTGGGTTGGCGTTACATTGCGCGCAATAAAAAATAGTTTTTTTTTTCATACCTAAAAATAAAAGTCGTTTCCTAGCAATAATTTTTGCGCAAAACTACTTTGTTAGACGTACAGTATGCGTAGTTGATGGCTATGTGATGTGTCTTTTTACACCCTGTAGTTTCTTAAAGCAGGATTATTTTGATGATTATAAAAAAACAGTTACATGCTTACCTGAAACTAAAAATTGGGCTGCTTTCATCTGAAAGTCTAATTTAATTATTTTTTTATGATTGTGACGACCGAATATAATCACAGCAATTAATGTGGCCAGCTTCTGGGCCCAACGTATTTAATAAGATCAAAACCATCGATTTGAAAGAAAGAAACGAATAATCACAACATAAACACATGGTTTGAGAAACACTACTTATACGATCGAAAGATCTCTGTATGTTTCAACAATATCTTTATTGCCCATAGCTCAAAACACAGCAAAGGAAACACCCTACTATTTTTAGCAAGCAGTAACTGAAGCGGAAAATATCCGACAATAGTCATAAAAACCTTTTTAGCCCAAAAACAGAAACATGCCATCTGATCCCAATATAAAGTAAAGGTTACCATTTTCAATTTGGAACAGACCCCTGAAATGTACCTATAACCCGTCAGACCTTTACAGCAAAAGAAACTGCAGGATGAGCACGTTCGCTAGTTCCAGAATATTTTTTTTTTCTTCGCCTTTTCTCGGACAGGCTAAGGTCATAAACCATACCGCCTCGTCTTTAGTAGTGTATTTTAACTTTTTTTCCATTAGAATGCAGATTTAACACATTCTAATGTTTTTTGCAGTAATTGACAACAAATGTGTCGAGTCAGCCTTTTCGGAAAACTTCACTGAGGTAGTCAATACTACAATAAAATTCTCAGCTCCATTTTATCGAGATCGCGCCTGTTTCAATGATTTCACACATTGTCCAGTTGCGTAGACACTTGAGACACAAAACTACACCAATTTCAATCATATTTGATGGGATAAGGTTTATAATTGATTGTGTAGTACGTTCTGATTTATGAGATGCAGTTGTGTGCGCGACTGCGTATCTATTGCTTTTACTGACCTCCTTGTGTAGTAGTTGGCGAGTGGTAGGGACAAACTGGAGACAGCTGGTTCCTATACATTTTTAAAAACCGGGCATATCTCCTTCTTTCTTATATCTATGGTTTGTGGATTTAGCTAGTGTCAAGTTTAGAAAGTATTTAGTTTTTAGATACAAATACTGTAATTTTTTCCATTAGAATTCAGATGTAGCATATTCTAATGTTTTGCAGTATTTGACAGCAAATGTGTCGAGTTAGCCTTCTAGGCAAGCATCGTTGAGGTAATCAATATCACAATAAAATTTTTAGCTTTATTTTACCGAGATCGCGCCTGTTTCAATGATTCCACATAATGTCCAGTTGCGTAGCCACTTGAGACACAAAACTACACCAGTTTTAAATCACAATATCCACTAGGAATCAATAAGCGACTAATTATAAAAGTCACTCGAAAAACTACTGCCCAAAACCCCATGACAATAAATATTGGTGCCTTAAAAAAAATCGAGAAAAAAAGACCGACGAACTCCAGGAAAATATAATATTAGTTTAAATACGGAACGCCAAAGACCACACTAACAAAGACAGTTTGTGTAATCAATGGAATTCCGCAAACTATTATGATGGCCAGTTATATATGGCACCTGTGAAAACATCTGCCAGATGTGTAGTATACGACCTATTACGTAATATTACGGAGATTTGCTGCTTTGAAACTGGAAGATCACTTTTGCCGCGAAACTGCTTTTGTGTGTATGCAAATAATCTAAAATATCTAATTCATCACCGTCGGGCTAGCCAACTATGTTGAGGTCGGCTTGAAATTTATACAGATGCAGCAGAATATCAATATTTTACGCGGAGCGACTGTCTCTGACCTATGCATCCCAAAAACTAAGCAATAAAGTTACCACAGATCTTCGGGAATAGGAAGTTACGACTGGTGCATATTTTATTTTTCAATATTCTGGGATTTTTGAAGTGAAAACTTCTTTAGGCACGTTGGGCAATTTTGGGATGGGGAAAAAGTACTGAACTTGACGTGCAGTCCTACGACTGATAGTTTTATTTCTCTTAGTGTGTGTTTCATGTTCGTCGCCATTGCTTCTTACGAGTATTACACAGTGTTGCAAGTGGTGCTCACATTATTTTTTGAAAGGTGCATAAATACCGTCATTGTCATCCTCGTGTCCTTATGTCCATTTATTTGGGGAGGGCGCAAAAAAAATCCCATATATTTATATTTAAATATTATGCTTCCGTCTTCGTGTTTCAGTCGCCATCTAAGTTGTTGCCCCCATCTAGTCATATCCAGCATTACTTATAAAACTCGCTAACCATAATTATGTTATAAGGTTTAGCGGATTCTAAATTCAAATTTTCCATAGAAAATTTTGAATTATGAACCTGATAATCAGTGTTTAAACTAATCACATGCTTATTTTTTTTTATAAATAAGGCCCATCATTACAAAACAAACCGGGTTGATTGCCATACAACTGACAACTTTGTTGTAAGGTGATATCTGTAAACGTAAAGCGGCCTCCACCCGATCAATGGCGATTGTCAATGTGCTACGTTCCGGGCCTGCGGACGGCGAGTAGTGGGTAACTCGCCGCCCGATCAGCACCAGGCCCGAGAGTCGACGGCGCGTAGTGTTCCACGCGCGCCTCAAAGAGTTGTCAGCAAACACGACGGGGCCCGTCGTGGCCGATGACTGCCCGGGGGTGGAGGATAAATTCGAAAGAGTTACCTCGCCCCTGGGCATTCAGGGCAGGAAGGAACAGGGGTGGGTTTTATTCAGTAAGAGTCTGACACGCCCTTCCGCTCCTAAGAAGTCATAGGATGATTTCCCACACCCAACAAAAAAAAAAAAAAAAAACCTTTTTTTTGACAGTCTCAAACCCGCACATGTTCCTTCAGTTGTTTCTAGTTTTTATTTACACGTTTTGACACCGACTTCCGAAATTAAAGTTACTTTGCACTTTTTTAACCGACTTCAAAAAGAAGGAGGTTATCAATTCGGATGTGTATGTTGCAAAATTCTTTTTTGTTCGAAATGGTCCCATTTAAATTTCAAATTGATCTGATGATGAGTTTCGGAGACAGACAACGGAACTCTTCAAAAATTGACAACAAATCAACCGCAATTGCTGCGATATGTCTATGTATTGTTAACACAATTTAATGTAGAACCAAGTGAAAAATAAAAAACTTTTTTACAAAAAAATAGAACCGACTTCCAAATTTTTCTCTTTTCTTTAATCGCTTCACGCACTTTCAGAATTAAAATTGCATAAAGGGTCCAGTAATCGTCTGGCCTTTTGATATGTAATCAATAAAAAGGATTCCTTCACAAACCCAGAACACTGAGGCCATAACTTTGCCAGCGGTAAGAGCAACTCGAAATTTCTTAATCGATGGAGAAGATGGTCGTTTCCAAGACATGCTTTGTCTCTTACTTTCAGGATCGAAATGGTGGACCCACATTTCATCCATGGTGACAAAGCGACGATAAAATTTAAACGAATCTCGCTGGAAAATTTCGAGATTACGCTTAGAAATTTCGAGATTACGCTAAGAAATTTCGAGATTACGCTTAGAAATTTCGAGATTACGCTTAGAAATTTCCAAACGTCGCTTTTTGTTTTCGTCGTTTAACATTTGTGGCACCTATCTTGCCGATTCCTACTTATTCGAACCCCAGTGAATCAATTAAAATGTATTGAATGCTACCAAATGATATCTTTAGGAACTCAGCTAAATGTTGTATAGTTATTCTTCTGTCTTCCTTAAACAGATTCTCAACCTTTTTGACATTTTTTTCCGTAACGGAGGTTGAAGGCCGCCCAGAACGCGAGTCATCTTTACAGCTTGATCTACCTCTTTTAAATTAGGCACCTATTGTGCAACCGTAGAATAGGATACAGCATAGATAATGTCAGGTGAATGTCCCAAAAAAATCCTTTATAGGCATTTTTTTCAGGCTGAGATACTTTATCACCGCACGTAACTCACTTTTATCCATAATTTTGCGTTTTTAGCAACTTGTTGTACAAAACAATTTATTACGTGTGAACGAATTGACGAAAACAAGTGACAGTTTGTATAAATATTGAGTGATTGACACTCTTTGATTTGAATATCGAACTTCTCCCAAAAAGGTTTTATATACATATGTGCACTTCTAAGAACTTTTTGATTCACCCTGGTACAAATACCTATACAAGAATTGCTCGTTTAAATGAATACCTTTAAACGAGCAATTCTCAAGGGTATCATAAGATAGATACATAGGTACCCTTACCACAGATAATATAATACTAGCGAACGGATGCCTCATACCATACAAAGAAACGGTACCGCCGTAACTACGGGTTTTCGACTTGCACAAGCAACTTTTGTTCTTCGTTCGGGCCCATCCTCTACACCTCGTTAGATGGTGTCAGTAGCGAACTAGCGACGGCTTGCAAGTTGAATGAATTTACATAGTCTTAAGAATATTTTCGCACACATTGAGGAATTAGTAAATAGTATTTTTGGCATTTCATAACAGTTATACTGTTTCAAAATGTTTCACTATACAGATTTTAATGAGGTGAATAGATAAACTCTAAAACTTCAAACAGCGCCATCTATTGGTACAAGGAATATAAATGCCTAAGGATTCGTTCCAATAAACATCTAAACTTGAATTAGACGCCAATTATTCCGAGGGTAGATTATTAAATAAGAAAATACAGTTTTTAACATTTTTTTTTTTTTCAAATTATTAATGTTACTTAAACTTCAATAAGAAATCGATGTTTATTACGCCATCTATTGTTTGTTTGTTTGAACTAAATTTTTTTTTGTTCGAGATGAGAGCCCGTGCCTTTACCTATATTATGGGTATGGCATACAAAGAAATCCTTTAAAAACCTATTATGGGTCATGGTGACAGGAAGTGCTCCCTAATTCCTCTCCTGAACACCTCCAATGAACCTACATACCTAAGTAATTCTTCATTAAAATCTTACTGTTATGGTTCCTTTTATTTATTCTCAAATCCCTACCGCATTTCAAAACCATTCATGGTCTCTGCAGTTACGGAGCTTAAACTGAATTGTCGTGATAAAGCGTCGCCATTGTACGAATTAGTAGGGCAGTTCATTAGGACCGCTTAGCAGCGCTCCCTGGACCCGTCATGGGACAGATTAACCGCTCACCATTCCTCACTATGAAGGTAAGGAGTTTTTGAAGTGAAAACTTCTTTAGGCGCGTTGTGTTGGGCATTTTTGTTTAAGTTTTTACTTCTGTAGGCACTCTCGGAGTGCCACTGTTTTTTTTTTTCTTTTATAGAGTTTTACCCGAAGTATCCAAACGGCGCCCCATTGCTGTCACTCACGTGTCCGTCTTGTCGTCGTCTGTCACAAAGTTTTATTCCGAAGAATTTTTTAACTTCCCATTGACCTATGAACTTGAAATTTGATGATAACGTTTATTATTACGTGAATTTTACTAACATCTTCCTGCCCTTATCCCATGATACTTGGGGTTGGCGCAACATTTTTTTTTTTCTTCCTTTCTGTCTTGTCAGTCGTCACGCTATTACTAACTCCCTTTTGTAACTATATTTTACTAACAAATATCAATATATTGATAAACCAGTTTTTCTTTGATAATTCCTTCATTTGGTACGGAACCTTAAATGTGCAAAGTCCGACACGCACTTGGCTGGTTTTTAGGGTCCCGTACACGAAGGGTTCAAACGGAGCCCTTTTGCTATCACTCACGTGTCCGTCTGTCTGTCGGTCGTCTGTCACAAAATTTTATTCCGAAGAATTTTGAACTTCCCATTGACTTTGAACTTCCCATTGACTTTGAACTTGAAAGGTGATAATGTTTATTATTACTATATTTTACTAACAAATATTAATTATTAATAAACCAGATTTTTTCTTTGATAATTCCCTCATTTGGTACGGAACCCTAAAAGCGCGAAGTCCGACACGCACTTGGCCAGTTTTCGAGTTTATCGCGAACAGACAGACGCGGCGGGGAAATTTATTTTATAATATTATATAACGATGATATTTTCATAATTCTCTTGCCTTTATTCCATTTATAAGGCCAGCGCAACATGTCTTTATCTTTCTATATATATTTTTAATAACAAAAAAACCAAATTATCTTCAAGAAATACCGAAACCTCACAAAAGCTAATTTAATGATTTGTATTATAGTCATAGGTCAAGTGAATAGGTCGAAAGAGTCACCTGTGGCCCTGGACGCAAAGGACAACTGAAGAAACAAGAGTGGGTTTTAGTCAGTAAAAGTCTGACACTCTTTCCCGCTACACACAGAGCGGGAGAAGTCATCTGATGACCCACAACAACAAAAAAAAATCATAGGTCAAATGAATTCAATGATAAATGATGTTTATTAAATGATAAATGATGTTTATTCAGTAAATAGATTACAAGGAACAATTTTACACGCCAATGTTTTTTGTCAGTTTCAGCTAGATGAGGCCGGTGTTTCCTAGCTGACTACCCTGAGAAGAAACACCGAAACAAACTCAGAGGTCAAAGTCTCTTTTAAAGTGTTCAAATCTCTTAAGTGTTCAAACCTCTTTAAACGTGTTCAAAAAAAAAATCATAGGTCAAATGAATTAAATGATAAATGATGTTTATTCAGTAAATAGGCTACAAGGAACACTTTTACACGTCAATGTTTTTTGTCAGTTTAAGCTAGATGAGGCCGGTGTTTCCTAGCTGACTACCCTGAGAAGAAACCCCGAAACAAACTCAGAGGTCAAAGTCTCTTTTAAAGTGTTCAAATCCATACAATATGTACTGGTTAAATCATACGAGAACCATGTACGTTTATGTCTGGGGATGAGCTTTTTGAAGAAAGCAACACACAAATTCGTGTGGACCTGTCCAGACAGTGCAAGCATTTGTCAGTCATCGTGAAGCTCAACTCAGAACTTTGAGGAGCTCAACGGACCGACGAACAATACCAAAGTAAGGATATTTGATTAACATGATATTTCGTCGCAAAACGGGCTAATAACACAGCACCTATAATTAGATTTATAAAATACCGCATTAATATAATTATATGCAAAAATACTTAAATACCTGTTATGGTATTAAATAACAGTGTTGATACTTCTTTTTTGCATCGTAACTTTGAACTTTATAAACCCGTTTTTATTATTTACATTATGTAATGATTAGAAACCTGTTTTGTATGTTTTTGTGTTTATTTGAATGTTTTGAAGACATATTTTATCCTCGTTAGGTTTGACACAAAAAAAGAAACATAAAAAAATACAGACGTTATTTATTATTAAACTTTAGTAATAAAATAATGGACTTGATAATATACCTACCTTGAATAGAATAAAATAATACTTTATTATACACCAAAACAGTTAATCAATTTATATAAACGAACTTAAATCTAAGGGTACAATGGCGGCCCTTTTTGAGGAGTGGCTGGAGAGGCGCCACGGCGTCCTCACCTTCCGCCTGACGCAAGTTCTCACCGGACATGGAAGTTTCGGGAGGTTCCTGTATAGGATAAGGCGGAGGGAAACGCCCGGGTGTCCCCACTTTGAGGACCGCCCAGAGGATACGGTGGCGCACACGGTGGAGATCTGCCCCGCTTGGGCGGAGCCCCGCCGTGGCCTCGTGGAGGCGATCGGCGGCAGCGACCTCTCGCGCACGGCCCTAGTCCAGGCCATGGTACGGGGCGAGAGGGAATGGGAAGCAGTCTCCTCCTTCTGCGAAGCAGTAATGCTCGCGAAGGAGGAGGCGGGACGGGTGAGGGAGAGGCAACAACAACAGACTCACCCTCACGCCCTCAGCAGCAGCCGCCGCAGGAGACGCCCTGGGTGGAGGACGTCGCGAGACGATCACCAGCCACCGTAGACCCGGGCCTGCGGACGGCGAGTAGTGGGTAACTCGCCGTCCGATCAGCACCAGGCCCGAGAGTCGACGTCGCGTAGTTTTCCACGCGCACCTCAAAGAGTTGTCAGCAACATGGCCAATGCCTGCCCAGGGGTTGAGGATAAATTCGAAAGAGTTACCTCGCCTCTAGGCATTCAGGGCAGGAAAGGAACAGGGATGGGTTTTAGTCAGTAAGAGTCTGACACGCCCTCCCGCTCCACCCTAGAGCGGGAGATGTCATTGGACGATTTACCACCCCACAAAAAAAAAAGGTACAACGGTCTTATCGCTGACAGCGATATCTACCAGACAACCTTTGGATGGACTAAAAAATCTAAATTAAAAAAGGGGGTAGTCTGCGGTGTACTGCTAGTAAATTAACTAACCATCAAAATTTTATAATAATGTATATCGGGTGTGAAACGACAGTTTCCGAAGCCAAAAGCCACATATTCTACCACCATTTGGATAATTTTTTTCACTAGACCATACCTGTGAAACCACTGGTTTTGGAGATATTAAAGGTCAAAGTCGCAAAATTTTTTTTTACTTTTTAACGAAAATTAATTCTAAGTGATATTACTAAACTTTTATCCAAACAAACATTACCTGAATTTTCGATTTTTTTTTCCAAATTACGAATTTGCAGTTACGAAAACGCAATGAACATAAAACGTATCCGACAAGTATCTACGTGGCTTAGAGGGAAGGGGCGGGTTTTAACTCCACTTGCCTGTGTTCGCGTTACATTGCGCGTAATAAAAAATAGTTTTATTTTTCATACCTAAAAATAAAAGTCGTTTCCCAGCAATCATTTTTGCGCAAAACTGCTTTGTTAGACGTACAGTATGCATAGTTAACGGCTCTAACATGATGGGCATGAGCGGCATGGCCGGGTGTTAACATGAGTTACCACACCCCCCCTGGGCACTCAGGCAGGGAAGAAACAGGAGCGGGTTTTAGTCAGTAAGAGTCTGACACGCCCTCCCGCTCCACCCAGAGCGGGAAATGTCATTGGATGATTTCCCACCCCACAAAAAAAAAAAGACTGCGTAGTTAACGGCTCTGTGATGTGTCTTTTACACCCTGTATAATACAATACATAATATTAGATACATATTATAAAAATAAATACTTACGAGTATCACATGTTACACAATTACGTAGAAGGAAGAGACCTTTTTTTGTGGGGTGGGAAATCATCCAATGACTTCTCTCGCTCAGGGTCGAGCGGGAGGCCGTGAGACTCTTACTGACTAAAACCCACACCTGTTCCTTCCCTGACTGAGTGCCCAGGGGTGCGGTAACTCATGTTCAGAATTTATTCGCTACCCCTAGGCATATCCGCTACCCGTAGGCATAGAAATAAGAGACCTACCTTGTTGTTTTATAATAAGAAAATAATCCTCATTAACCGCTTATTATTATTTTTATAGGCTTTTCGCTTTATTGACAAAGTAACCGGTTTGATAACAAACAATTTGACCCAAGGTAAGAAACAGCGTAGATTCATTGAGGAAAAAAATTGTTACATCATTTTATCGTAATACAATCGACTATTAAACATAATATTCAATAAGCGGGCAACACAATACAAAAGAAAATAAGTCTCTAAATCTAAAATAAATCTAAACAGACCACAGATAAGATTCAAAATCGTCTGTATGGTTGTTTATGGTCAAATATTTAAGTTTGACAGTGATGGATCGTAAGCTGAAGTTGTGAAAGACACATTATAGCGATCAACACGCAAACATACTGACATTGATACTCATGTTGTTGGTAACAAATGACATATGATACGCTATTCTGATTGGCTGGCCGAAGAACTTGTGAAGTAACTTCGTAGATCTATGGTGGGTATTCTGTTTTAGATTGGTGAATTTTCTTAAGTTTTGGAGTGAAATCCGCAAGCAAAACGCGATACCGGTATCTACGTTTGATAAATCAAAAGAGTTACGACAATCTGCTAGTGCTTTGCTTCGATTTAAACGCTTTTCGGAACCTAACACTGACGTTTGAAGACCAATCAATCAATCAACTTTACTTACCGCAAACAAAAAAAAAAAATTCAGACGTAGGTCTATGGGTCGCGAGAGTGTTTGAAAGAGAGAGTTTTTGGCGGGATTTTGTCGAGTGAAGTTCAGTGACTGTTTTAATTATTCGTTTATTGATTCCTAGTGGATATTGTGATGTAAAATTGGTGTAGTTTTGTGTCTCAAGTGTCAACGCGAATGGAAATTTTGTGGAATCATTGAAACAGGCGCGATCTCGGTAAAGTGGAGCTGAGAATTTTATTGTAGTATTGATTATCTCAGCGAAGTTTGCCGAGAAGGCTGGCTCGACACATTTGTAGCCAAATACTGCAAAAAACATTAGAATGTGTTTCATCTGCATTCTGGAAAAAAGTAAAAATACACTACGTAAGACTAGGCAATATGGTCAAAAGACTTTAACCTACCCTTCGGGGTTAATAAAAAGAAAAGTGTTTGAAAGAGCCATTGGGGCACTGGAACGCAAAAGGCAACTGAAAGAACAGTGGTGGGTTTTAGTCAGAGTTTGAGCAGAAGAGCGGCAGAAGTTATTTGATGGTTTTAGTCAGAGTTTGAGCAGAAGAGCGGCAGAAGTTATCTGATGATTTCCCACCATAAAAAAGGAGTAGAACTATCATCAATTTCCTGAGCAAAAAAAAATTGAATATTTTCAATAAACCCAACTGTATAAAAACAACTAAAAAGTTACAAACAAGTCACTTTCCAAGCAGTCTGATGCAGTTGGTGGCAGTTATTTTAGTTTAATTATTGATTTCATGCCACCAACTGCATCAGACTGCTTGGAAAGTGACTTGTTTGGAACTTTTTAGTTGGTTTTTACAGACGGGTTTTTTGAATATATTTTTTTTTCTACATTTTAGTGAGTTATATTTTAGGAATCGCCTCCTCGAAACCTATATTTTGATATAGTGCGTCGACTTTTTTTTTTTTTTTCATTTTCACATTATGGCGTCTGCTTGTCGCCATATAGTATTTTGATTACTGTCATGTCATTTAGTAGCTCTCGCAAGATTAAGACGAATCGATTGACGTAAGAATTATCAAAATCGGCCCACGCGTTTGGTCTTTAAGTGCCACAAAGGAACAAACATACATACATACATAGGCTGATAAACACATTACCCTCCCTTGCGTCGCGGAGTCGGGTAAAAACAGTAGGCTTAGCTAGTCAGAAAATTGACTGAAAAGCGGATAAACGCAAGTAGGAAAAGGTTTATTTTATTACACACAAGTGCTGACTAGAATTACACTTAGGTATAAAAGCATTAGTTAAATGAAAACGTTAGGAAAATACCATTTCATTCTATGAATAAAAACAAACTTCTCTAAAACAAAATCATAATATTCTGCTCTCATAATATGCCATGACATGCAACACTTACGTTGTAGCTCAACACATTCCATTTAATCAAGTGTGAATTTAATTCTCTATCACTACTGGCTGGCCACGCCGCATTCAGCGTGACGAAAGGATAACACGCTGCCATGTTGATTTCATACGTAAACCATAGACGCAGTCGCAGTTGGCAATCGAGAATTGGCGCCAATAGCAATATTCTAAATTCAAAACCAATTTGACATTAGAGTTTTTTTTTAGGCGCTCAGAATTTTTCTTTTTTGTTTGTTAGTCAGCCGCATCGATCAATTCGTCTATGACGTTCACAGTGGCCCATGGGGAAATCATTGAAGGAAAAAACAAACTGTTAATGAAGATTGAGAGCAAAAGTATGAAATGGCCTTATTGTTGTATTTGCCTTATTGTTAAGAAATGCAAAGTTTAATAACCTCGCGAAGATTATTAAGTTTACATCCCCATCCGACACCCATAAGGTGTGAAACACCTTTTATCACAAAAAAGAAAATATAAGACAGTAAATGCGCCAATTTATTTGACTTTGAATTTAGAACCAGGCTACTAACCTCCATTGTGACACTGACCGAGAGAACGAATGAATCACAATGCTGTTTGTTTTATTACATCATTCACTGGTCGGAATATTTATTTTAGGCTCTAGATGATAACATCGGAGAAAGTGCTTCCGTACGGTGGCAAAACATAATGGTTTGTTTACAAAACTTTGATAAACTGATGTAATGAAAGTCATATTGTTTCGGTGCAATTTGTAAACCAGGTTTTTCTCTTTGAGTCGCGGATTGTTCGAAAGAGTTATTGCAGCCCTTTTTTTTTGGGAACGCAAAGGGTTTAGGTTTTATTCAGTAAGACTCTGACACTCCCTCGAAGTCATCCGATGATTTCAAACCCTCAAAAAAAACTGGTTAAGTGCGTGTCGGGTTTCGCACATTAAGGGTTCCGTACCAAATATTGGTATTTGTTAGTAAAGTATACGTAATAATATACATTATCACCTTTCAAGTTCATTTACACAAAGTTCACGTTACAAAGTTGTTATTGTCCGGGTTTGCATGAACTCGTAGCAAACGCAGGTTGGCATGCAGAATGAGATACTTAAGTACTTAGTTTGAGTCTGTTTTTGCTATGTTCACTAATATGCATTTTAACTATCTTTCAATTACGTACTATCCATGTTTGTTTTAAACAAGGCGGTAATAAAGTAGTAGATAAAAATTATTTCCTAAAGACGGGAAGACTGGTTAGGTTAGGGATGTAGCGACATCTATGACGCTTCATACTAACTAGAACAGCAAAATTCCTACATCGCGCAAGCAGAGTTCTCCGCGCGATTTGAACATATACAACAGCCCGAAATCAACTATCGGGCAGTTGCCCGGACCAGACACAACACCCGTCTGGTCGGAGGATCCTCCCTTTTCAATGGAGGTTGTGGGACTTTACACCCTGTTCCACATACCTCTAAAATGGTGACCCTCGACTATGAACGTGAGCGCAGCCTTCGTCATGACGTCATCACCTCGTCAGCGCAGCCTTCGTGCAGCTACTCCAGCGTGACGTCATCATCATCACTTCCTCCAAGCTCTTCAGAAACGAGTCATACAGCCAGCCAGTACAACGATAACGCCGACAACGATACGCCGACAACGATACGCCGACAACGATACGCCGACAACGATACGCCGACAACGATAACGCCGACAACGATACGCCGACAACGATAACTCCGACAACGATACGCCGACAACGATTACGCCGACAACGATACGCCGACAACGAATACGCCGACAACGATACGCCGACAACGATACGCCGACAACGATAACGCCGACAACGAAACGACGCACCGCTCCGACTCACTGGAGCCCGCAGCAGTACTCCGACTCACTGGAGCCCGCAGCATCATCCCGACTCACTGGGATATCATCACCGCAGACAGTTCCAACTCACCGTGAACTATGCGCCTCTTCCGGTTCCGACTCACTGGAACCAGCCTTCCACTGGCCCGGCAAGCATCACGTATGACACGACTCATCAAGAAGAGAACAATCGATCTCCGATCTCTGGAGGGGAGTGATGTAGCGACATCTATGACGCTTCATACTAACTAGAACAGCAAAATTCCTACATCGCGCAAGCAGAGTTCTCCGCGCGATTTGAACATATACAACAGCCCGAAATCAACTATCGGGCAGTTGCCCGGACCAGACACAACACCCGTCTGGTCGGAGGATCCTCCCTTTTCAATGGAGGTTGTGGGACTTTACACCCTGTTCCACATACCTCTAAAGGTTATTATACAAAAAAATGGTTATCACGTTCAATTTTGATCCAATTTGGTTTTTGTTAGATGTCCTAAAATTCTCCTGCTACCTTGGTAAGATGGAGGAAAGTTGTCAGGTAGACATCGCTGTCAGCGATAAGATAGCTATTGTACCCATAGATTTAAGTTCGTGCATAAAGTTGTGCAACTTTTTACCTGTACAATAGAATAGAATACTGTTTATTATGTACACCATATAAATTACTAAAATAAAAAAATAATAAAATAAAAATAAAAAATAATAATATATAAAAATATTCTCTTTACGAAATCAACAGGATAAAATTTGGTGACCTGACCTTATCGGAGACACACTATTCACTAGCTAAACTCCGTCAATAAATCCGTATCTACGAATTTAATGGAGCGGAACTACTAAATCCTAAAGAACAATAGACATAAAGCTTGGCAAACAAGTTTAGCACTCACTTACAAGGTAGACAGCACTGAACTTATCCAGTCCTACTAAAAAAAAATGGCCTAGAGCGAGTCGGATTCGCGCGCAAAGGGTTCCGAACAAATCATATTTTTTTCAGGTTTTTTTTTATACTGCCTCCACCTTATAGGCTTTCCTGTAATCTACATATAAATAAAATAAAATAAAATAATCTTTATTTCGGATAAGCAACATCCATAGGGGTTAGTAATCAAAAAAGAAAGATAACTTATAACTATGTTAGTAAACTTAATTATCTATTTGGAAACACATATAAGTAAAGAACTACTTTTTGTATTTTTTTCAAAATTTTAGGCCCAGTAGTTTCGGAGATAAGGATATCTATTTTCTTAAATAACTTCAAAATTATATACTCTAAAATTATGAAAAAAAATATATATTCGAGACCCTCACAATGTGCCCTTTCATTTGATATGTCGCACGACACAGTTTGAAAAACTTTGATTTTTAATTTTCCGATTTTCACCCCAAAAGTGAAAGCGAAGCAAACACGTGTTTGGGTCACAGATTTTCTTGTGTGTTCCAAATTTTAACTTTATCGGTCCGGCAGATTCGGAGCAAATTGGCTGTGACAGACGGACAGACAGACACGAGTTATCCTATAAGGGTTGTTTTTTCATTCGGACTTTCGGAACCCTAAAAATCCTACTAATATTATAAATGTGAAAATTTGGATGGATGGACGTTTGTTCTGGATAAAACTTGGCACAGAGATAGACTATAATCTGGAATAGCATATAGGCTATAATTTATAGTGGTGGAAGTATTCATTCCACGCGAGCGAAGCCATTGGCAGAAGCTAGTAACCAGCTTAAAAATACCACATTTTCGACATAAAATGATGACGAATCAGAAAATTATTTCCACCCTGCGTCCCAAATTGATAGGCACCTGAGTGACTAGCTAAAAGGTGCTGATTCAGCCAATGGCCATTAAGCTCTTACGAGTTTCTGCCAACTTAACTGACCTTTATCGAGAAAAAGTAGTTACTAATGGTTTGTCGTTACGAGAAATGTAGGGATTTTCCTGTTTACACGCAGATTATAGGTAGAATAAGGCAGATTATCCCCGGAGGCACAAAGCACCAATAATTAATGGGGTAGGAATAACTAACTAAGCGTATTGTGTAGACGGTCGGGGCTCGAGGAGTTTCTCTTAGAATTTGTTACGAATAAATGTCACGTACTTTTGGGGATCTATTTTTAATAGCTCGTGCTAAGAACTTGCAAATAACAATCCGAAGAGCAGTAAAAGATACCTACTGAGATAAGATTTATCTGCAACCCAGCGAATGCATGACACTTGTTCAGAGGGCTTAGTGTGAGTTTATTGAACGCACTCGAGAAGTAAACGTTCGCTTATTTCAAATCGTATAGAAAAAAAACCGGCCAAGTGCGAGTCGGACTCGCGCACGAATGGTTCCGTACCATTATCTATAAAAACGGCAAAAAAAATCATGTCGATTGTATGGGAGCTTCACTGAAATATTTTTTTATTCCGTTTTTTAGTATTTCTTGTTATAGCGGCAACAGAAATTAATCATCTGTGAAAATTTCAACTGTCTAACTATCACGGTTCATGAGATACAGCCTGATGACAAACGGACAGCGCAGTCTTAGTAATAGAGTCCCGTTTTACGCTTTGGGTACGGGAACCCTAAAAACGAGGTTACTCGTTATTGTCACCAGGCGGCGCTTATACCGTTTTAGTACACCTTGACGTTTACTTTAATGCGATCGAGTTAGAAAACTCACATTGTCTTTGAAAAATCAAAACGATTTTTTATAATCAGCCCACTTTTGTTCCACAGCTGGGCAAAGACCTCCTCCATATCATACCAGCTCTCTTTATGTACTGTCCTCTCCTTAACGATACTAGCTGTTATTTTGAAGTTAGTCACAAGACCTAAACTAATTTTCCATCAGTCGCACAATAAAACTCGTTAGAACGCAACACGCAAACTGAAACCTTCCTAAAAGCTTTTTATTTACATAAATATGAACCACCGGAAAATCATTAAACTCTAAAAGTATGCTAGGTATAGCTTTTAACGTCAATGTTTAGAAAACCAGAACCGTTTCGTCCTTGAGGTTTAAGCCGGTCAATCCAAAGATTAGATTAGGTGCAATCACGCACAATTTAACTCTATATCCTTCGGAAACCGAATGGTCGTCTATGGTATAGACAACAGCAGAAAAAAAACAAAAAACAAATGCATAGCACTGTGACTAGGAGTTTTTGGCGGGATTTTGTCGAGTGAAGCTCAGTGGCTGTTTTAATTATTCGTTTATTGATTCCTAGTGGATATTGTGATGTAAAATTGGTGTAGTTTTGTGTCTCAAGTGTCAACGCAAATCGACAATATGTGAAATCATTGAAACAGGCGCGATCTCGGTAAAATGGAGCTGAAAATTTTATTGTATTATTGATTACCTCAGCGAAGTTTGCCGAGAAGGCTGACTCGACTCATTTGCTGCCAAATACAGCAAAAAGATTAGAATGTTTTACATCTGCATCCTAATGGGAAAAAAGTGACAGTATTCTGTATCTAAAACTAAATACTTTCTTAACTTGACACTGGCTAAATGCACAAACCGTGCGAAGCCAAAATTAAAGAAAAATAAAATAAAACTTGTCTATGGTATACACAACAGCAGAAAAAAAAATCCATTGCATAGCACTGTGACTGTAAAGGAGGTACCTTAGTAAGTCTTCGAATTACAAAAACATTTCTTGCCTGCAAAAATATTGGTTTCGTAGACTGTACACGTTTAAACAGCTCCATAACATGTCATGCAGTGCTGATTGGTCAATTTGTAGCACTGCCAGTGCAGGAAATTTCAATTGGTAGGTACGTCGCAAACGTATTTTTACAGAGAAACTGGGTCAGCTGGCACATACAGGTGAAGTATTAAAGTATGCAAAATACTCTGTGATTAAAGTAAAACGGTTGTAGGTTGTAGTACTTACTACGGAAATGGCGAGAATAGCTTCTGTCGGAGTTTACTCGATAAAAAGAAGGAAAAGGAATAAAAGAGAGAATTAGATGCATCACAGTTGTGGAACTTTCCGAAGGTCGTTTGACGAGTCATGTTATCTTGTCCCGTTATGTTGTATTCACAGCTCTTAAATAAAGTCTTCAGCTACAGCTCATACATAATGTCTTCAGCTGAGTCATAAAGACAATGTTATGATGTACTACAGACTAGATAGATCGAGCGATCACACGCAGTCGCAGCAGTAAACCAAGATAAACGTCACAATTGCATTCCGTTTTTGAATCCCAATTGTTTATACTGGCTATAAAACGTAGGTACTGGCCGCCATTTACGCAGACACAGTGACGTCATTTATAATAGCATCTGAGGACTTCACGTGTAGACTTTTTTTTTCTTACATTACTCATAGCAGAGAAGCCCGTTTTAAGTTGTAACCGCGAGTTGTTTCCTTTATAAAAACAATTTGCCTTTTACGAAATAATGAATCAGCATTTTTTTTTTTTGTTTTGATCTCGTCACTTCCGCACTTCTAGATTGCTGATTAAATATGGTTCACATTTATTTCTAAGAAGTTATTGTTCCTGATAATGACGTAGATATTTAGATTTGAAGTCGAAAAATTCCTGGAATCATGATTCCAGGATTCTGACGTGTATTTTTCGAATAAATACTCGTACTTCAATGTAGACCTCATCATCCACCCGGGCCTGCGGACGGCGAGTAATGGGTAGCTCGCCGTCCGATCAGCACCAGGCCCGAGAGTTGACGGCGCGTAGTGTTCCACGCGCGCCTCAAAGAGTTGTCAGCAAAAGAGACGGGGCCCGTCATGGCCGATGCCTGCCCGGGGGTTGAGGATAAATTCGAAACAGAGTTACCTCGCCCCTGGGCACTCAGGGCAGGAAGGAACAGTGGTGGGTTTTAGTCAGTAATAGTCTGACACGCCCTCCCGCTCCACCCAGAGCGGGAGAAGTCATTGGATGATTGCCCACCCCACCACAAAAAAAAAAAAGACATCATCTGAATTTGAACGGAAGAAAGTTGAAAGCTTTGTAAGGATGGTTAGTGTCATAACATTAAACTACTCCCTTGCGTCTTCACAATGGCCCACGCTGGCATTGCAGCAGTGGTTATTGATGGGATTCTATCTACTCAAGAACTTATTGTATGAAGTTCAATAGATTCTCGTTCATAATGCATCGGGTGTCTGTCATTCATATTGCTTTATTTCCGTAATCGATTAAAACTAGCGTAAACTGTAACGTATCAAACCATTCCATTGACATTGAAATTAATTAATTACTTATCTCTTTGTTATTGCTTTTCGTGGTACATATTGGTACTTGAAACTACACAACAGAATTGAAAGAATCAAAATTAATGTTGTCATTCAAAGCCCGAAAACTAATGAATTCGTCAAATTAAAGTAGTCATTATTTCAGCCCGGATTCACCCACAGCTGGGCCTCCTTTTATTTCTGCTATATTTCACGGTTCCATGCGTCCCTGGTAAATTAACATACAGATTTAAAAAAATCTGTTTCGTCCATGGGTACAGTACCTACCTACTTGATATTCTTGTATTGTAAAATCAAACTGTTCTCATCAACGACTCACAACTGACTGCCATAAAAACAAAAAAAATTAATTCTTATCAAAATCATCAGAATGTTTCGTATCCAAAGTAGTAGGCAACTTTTGCCTACTACTTTGGATACGAAACATTATAAGACCTGTTTTAACAACGTAATAATACTTTATCCTCTCTGTAACAAACGTGACGTTGGATTCTTTAATATTTATTTTCTGTGCTATGCTACGATTTTTTATTCAATGAGGACGCCACTTGGCCGGTAGTAGACCCTTAATAGGTACGCAACACTTCACCGATACCTGTCAGAGCTAGCAACAAATTCCCCTTCTTCATTTAGATATATCAGCTTAACCGTGCCTCAAAGCGGTGCTTATGTACCGAAGAAAGGGAACAATTTCGCAGATAAATAAGTAACATATATTCTGAAATTATGATAGAAGGCTGAAAGCATTCAACGCCAGCCACAGTTAATTGGGGCAGACGGTTTACGTGCTCCCTCAACCGTGTGCAAGTCTCGAATCGCTGATTATACCTACCAATCTATGCTCTAATATGGACCTCATATTTCTAACTGGCAGCAGAATCGATTGCTCACTCCCACTTCAATAGAATACAGAGCACGTTTGATCGCAGGCTGGAGCGAAGGGCTTCTCATCTTGTATTTATTAAAAGGCTGATGCCCGGGATTCTTCATGCGATGTGTTACTGATAGTTTTTTTGTAATGGCAATAATCTATAATCCGGGCATCACACCACCCACGTATGACATTGAAGGAAACTGCATTTCACAATGTGATCGGACTTTTGGCAAAAATAAGCCAAAAATTAGTCGCTCCACGTCGAAGATAATGATCTTATAAGATTCCCGTAAGTTCCTGTGGAAAAGTCTTCGTCGTACACACAATAGTACTTCTTAGTCTCAGTACCGACCTGTTAATGGTGCTGATTATCTTTTGCAATAACTAAACTAAAATTAGAGAATCGCTATCTTTTATTATAAGGCAGTGTGAGAAAAGGACGGCTATAGCTATGAACTAAGTTAGAGATGTCATACTAGTTCACGCCTTGCGCTTTAGCGTGTTTTTAGTCGACATGTTTTTACGTACACCCTTTAATTTGTATGGAAATATTAGTTCAACTGAATTTGACAGCTCTAATTTACGTCCGTCTCTTTCTTGTTTTATTAGAGAAAAAAGATAGCAATAGCCTAAATTAAGTTTAGTTTGTACACAACAGAATCGGTACCACTGTGAGGCCGGTGGGTGTGCGAATCCGGAATCGAAATTAAATAAATAATCAGTAAGTAGCTATATTAGCGATAGAATATATTAATTTATTCTTATATTAGGTAAAGATTTATTTATATTTAAACCACCTGTTGGCTGTCCGTCTAATAATAATAACCTCTTCTAAATTAGAAAGAGGTTTGGAGGCATGCGGAACAGGGTGTAAAGTCCCACAAACCTCCATTGAAAGAAAAAATTGAAAAAAGAAGTTTTACTTCAAAAATAGATCAGTTCTTTCCCGATACACTCCATGATTCCACCATCATCGTGGCCTTCAAAAAGTTGCAGTTTATTCAAAACTAGCTGACCCGGTGAACTTCGTAACGCCTCAATATTAATAAACGAAACCGTTATCGAGATATCATCAAAAAAGCCGTTCCATATATTTTTTTCTAAAATTTTCCGATTTTTTAATAGTTATTCTGCTATTCGGGGCGAAGACAAATGTAACAAATCAAAGATCATTAAAATCGGACTAGACGTTCTTGAGTTAAAAATGGTGTAACTAACCCGACTTTGTTTTATATATTATAGATGAAGATGATAACTAAGATAATCATTCTTTCGTATTATTTGAGTGGGCCTTGAATTTATAATAAGTAGGATCATCTTGGCTGTCAGTAACATTTTCTATTTCTTAATCTGTTTTGTTTAGCTGTAAGTCTTCCAAAGGAAATTAATAAATAACAATAAGTGGCTTTTTTGTGGCTAAAGTAACAACAGACGCACGGGTCGATCCATCAGGTTAAGCTACGTTTGCCGGGATTGGTCCATAGATGGGTGACCATCTTAATATACCGAGACTCCTCCGTGCTTCGGAAGGCACGTTAAGAGTCTACTACCGGCCAAGTGGCACCCTCACTCAATAAAAAATCGTAGCATAGTATAGAAAATAAATATTAAAGAATCCTACGTCACGTTTGTTACAAAGAGGATAAAGTATTTTTACGTCGTGAAAACAGGACTCAAAAGGTTTCGTATTCAAAGTAGTAAGCAAAAGTGTCAAAAACGGCCGTTTTTGGTACTTTTGCTTACTTTAATATTTACAGGGCGCCACTTGGCCGGTAGTAGGGCCCTAAGCCGTTGGTTCTGGCTGTCAATCGTGGATCTTTGATAGTCGTTACGGGTCGTCAGAAGCCCGAAAGTCTGACAACCACTCTGGTTGTAGAGGTCAGATAGGCAGTCGCTCCATGTAAAATACTGGTATTCAGCTGCATCCGGTTAGACTGGAAGTCGACCCCAAGATAGTTGGGAAAAGGCTAGGCAGATTGAGATTTAAGTGGGTTTTTTTTCTAATTCGGTGGCAATATACATAATCCCAGCCAAATATTTCAATTTCAAGTAGATTCCTAACAACCAGTTTTAAAGATACAATGGTATCTCAAACATTTAATTTAGTATAATGTCAGATTTTTATATTTAAATGCTCAATTAATTATACAAGAGTTCCGTCACTATTGCGAATTCTTTCCTGTACTGTATTCTTGTTATTTTTAATTCGCATTCCTTATACTACACAAGTGGGTATTTCCTCATTCATGTTATTTCTTGACCACATGATCTTAGCTTTAGTACTGTTTGACTTATATTTGACGTAAAACATGATCTATAGACAGGATAAACGTGTATAAGGAAGAAATATCACAACAATCCTACTATCCTGCTCGATCGCCCGGTCTAGGATACCCGTGTGAGCACTTGTGTAGTTTTTGCCCCATATGCCTAGGTGCATAAGCCTAATGGCAGCTTGTGCCTCCTGCTGTATGAATAAATCTAGGAGTGTTAGTTGCAGGGCTATCTCCATTGCTGCTGTTGGGTTGGTGATAGCTAAACCAGCCGGCCTCTGGAACTTCTGTAGCCTGTTAATGATGGTCGAGAGTTTGGTCCTCATTCAACACACCAGAGAGCCATAGGTCAGCATTGGCTTGATCACGGCTGCGTAGAGCCACAACGTAATCTTTGGAGAGAGCCCCCATGTTTTTCCCTAATATTATTAATGCGACAGTTTGTATGTTTGTGTTTCAATCACGCAAAAACGGCTGAAGGGCTTTGAATGAAATTTTGCACACAGATTATATCCTGGTTTAAAACATAGGCAACTTTTTATTACGCCGGCGAAGCCGCTGGTAGAAGCTAGCATTTTAATATTTTATTACTAAGTTGGTAAATATAAAATTCTTAAATATCACGAATTGTTATTTAATTATCATAATATAGTTTTAAATATCATGAGGTTTTGGAATTATATAAAGTTTAAGTTGGTAGATGACCAGATGGTAGTCATATTTTTTAGCAAAAGGAGCTCGTGGCTAAAGTAATAACAGCCGCACGGGTCGATCCATCAGGTTGAGCTACACGCTTGCCGGGGTTGCTGATCTTTACATACCGAGACTCCTCCGTGCCTCGGAAAGCACGTTAACCCGTTGGTCCCGGCTGCCAATCGTGGATCTTTGACAGCCGTTACGGGTCGTCAGAAGCCCGAAAGTCTGACAACCAACCTTACCAAGGGGTATCGTATTACCCCGTAACTGGGTTGTGGAGGTCAAATAGGCAGTCGCTCCGTGTAAATACTGGTATTCAGCTGCATCCAGTTAGCCTGGAAGCCGACCCCAAGATAGCTGGGAAAAGGCTAGGCAGATGACACGTACCAATTCATAAAATCATGAGGAACTTGTCAGTTCAGAAGAAATTTAATGTAACAGATAAAATTACTGTTAAATTTAATGTAACAGATAAAATTACTGTTAAATCCTTTCTACTAATATCATAAATGCGAAATTTTGGATGAATGTTTGTTACTCAATCCCGCCAGAACGGCAGAACGGATCCGGATAAAATTAGGCACAGAGATAAATTATTATAATCTGGAATAGAACTGGTAAAGAGTTATGAATATAAATTTGAATGGATGGAGAGGAAGAGGGAGACCAAAGAAAGTATGGATGGATTGTGTGAGGAGTGATATGAAAGAAAAGGGAGTGATAGCGTGACGGCTGATAGGACAGAATGGAAGAAAAAAACCGGCCCTGTGCGAGTCAGACTCGCACACGAAGGGTTCCGTACCATAAACTGATAAAAAACACCAAACTTTTTTATTATTATTATTATTATTTGTTGTTATAGCGGCAACAGAAATACATATTCTGTGAAAATTTCAACCGTCTACCTATTACTGATCAAGAGATACAGCCCGCTGACAGACAGACGGACAGCGGAGTCTTAGTAATAGGGTCCCGTTGGTTACCCTTTGGGCACGGAAACCTAAAAACGTGTTGCGCCGACCCCAAGTAACATTGGATAACGGCAGGAAGATGATGGATTATACATGGGCAACATTTATAATGAGAGAAGTACTAATTCCATGCGGCCGAAACCGTTGGCTGAAACTGGTAAACAATAGTTTTTAGATTTTTTTTTTTTTTCATACTGACAAACAACGTACTGGCTGAAGATTGAATCATAAAATTTTGAAGAATTTGTTATTTTTAATTTTATCTTATGGCACTTGTTCCACCGCCGGCGATGAGCGAGGAGCGAGCAGCGAGTAGAGCTTCAAAACAAAATCGAGTTGGCGAGTAGCGAGTAGTTATGTCGCTGAGTTCGAGAGCGACGGCCGATTACTCGCACCACTCGTTCGTGTTGGTCTATCGGCGTGAGTTCTGACCGCCGAGCGAGTGACGCTGAGCGAGTAAGCTTTGATAGCTCTTGTCGCTCAGCGACAAACTAGTGGAGTGAGTCCTCGCCGGCGCAGCGGCGGTGTGAACAGTCAGCGATCAACTATTAATAAGCATCTCTTTTGTTTATACTGAATGTATACATATATCTATTGTACGTTTCTTGAGCGTCAAATAAAAAATCGTAGCATAGTATAGAAAATAAATATTAAAGAATCCTACGTCGCCTTTGTTACAAAGAGGATAAAGTATTTTTTTTTTTTACCAAAAACGGCATTTTTGACACTTTTGCTTACTACTTTGGATACGAAACATTTTGAGTCCTGTTTAATTTTTTTTTTCTACTAGCTGCCCGGACTGACTTCGTTCTTTCAAAAGTTAATATTTTTTTCATTTTTTTTTTTTTAGTATTAATACCTTCCGTGGGCTTTAAGGAACATACAAAAAAATAAATTTGCTGAATTGGTCGAGCCATTCTCGAGTGGCTCGAGGGCGCCACTTGGCGGGTAGTAGACCCTTAAGACTTTTACTCAACTCCTGAGCAAGTAAACAGAAGGTTAAAATTTTGTAGACGAAGTATGCAAGACCTAGCAATAATTTCCCTGCATAATGTCTGTTTCAAACCACAATTTACACACTATTACTGTAAGAAAACCTAAGACCCCCATTCCAGAGAGCCCAAGAATAAACTAAGGAGTAAGCAATTAATTAAGATAGAGACCGCAATAGCGTTTAAAAGGGTAAGAGAGGGACAGAGATACAGCAACAAAATACATTAAATTTTTCCCACATTTTACCTTGTATACGCATTAATTTATAATCTACCGTAGAGGCTCGAGCTAATTAGATCGGCTGCTCGTGATTGGGTTTCGATTACATATATGATTGCACGACAGTGTACATGGAAACAAAGAAACATATATTGACAGCAAAGAAAAACCAAAAGACAACTGCATTAAGGATAATTGCTGGGTACAAAAACAATAATTCTATTTAGTCCGTACTGTAAGTTAGATTATCACAAAATATTAGACATGTATTTTTAGCTTTACTAAAGGCTCAATTAGACCATCCAATTTCAAGGGAGCTGGTAGCTAGCGATCACACTACACTAAATTGGACTCCTAAATCGGCAGTGTTGCCAACAATCGGAATCCTAAATCGGCAGTGTTGCCAACTCCTACGAATTCGAGCCGCTAGACAGAATATCAAAAGTCGCTAAAAAGTCGCTAAAACTGATTCTATCAGGCAGGAGCGGCACAAAAAAAAAGAGCGGACTCAGATTTTTTTCTGGGAAAGGGACATTGGGAAATTAAATTATAATTTAAAAACGTATAAAAAATACTAATAGCCTATTTCTAGCGACAAAGTCGCTGAATTGGCAACACTTAGCTCTAAATCGTAGTGATGCGATTACACTATCCTAAATCGTACACAATTTAGGAATCAAGCGGGAGACAGAACAAAACTAGGCCATTAGGCACAAAGGGGGTTTTGCTTATCCCAGTTGTAAAAACACAATTTAGGAAGTCAGATCGGGACCTTCCAATCTCACTAAATCGGTTCACTGTTCTAACTGCTATTACACCTTCCAATTTCCTAAATTGGCTCCCTTGAAATCGGATGGTATAATTGGGCCTTTAACCAATAAAAGATAAAACGCATCAAAGTTCAGGAGTGGGGGCTTGTTACGTCACTTCTAGGTAAAAAGTGGTACATTTTCACGTAGGTGTATTTTTTTCATTACGTGACAAAAGAAAAATACGCGTCCAATATTTGTTGGTAATTTGACGGACCAAATAGATTTTTTTAGCTTTGCAGAAATGAAATCAGAATACCAATTTACTTTTCCGGGATCAAAAGCCTATGTGTTAATCCAGGATATAAGCTAAATAGACTTAATTAAGATTAGACAGAAAATCAATATTACAAACATGGAGAAGAGAAGAGCATACGAGTACATTTTTTTTTGTGGCTTTGGGAAATCATCCTATGACTTCTCCCGGGTGGAGCGGGAGGGCGTGTCAGACTTTTACTGACTAAAACCCACCCCTGTTCCTTCCTGCCCTGAGTGCCCAGGGGCGAGGTAACTCTGTTTCGAATTTATCGTCAACCCCCGGGCAGAGTATAATATGGTCTTGGTCCAAAATCCTACTATAGGTACTGTGGCGCGTGTACACTCAGCCCACAGACGGTATGTGGGAACCGGGCGCTGCTGGCTGGTTGGTGTTCGACATTTGGATAGATAATTTAAAAAAAATGAATAGCTTAATTCAACAATATGGAGTGCCCCGCACTCTTAGTTTTCCTCCTCAAGCTACACACATATAGCCAGTACACTCTCTGACACGATACTCTCGTATGCCAATGAGTAAGGCAGCTCCCCAAAGCCCAAAGCGAGAACGCTCCTGGAGCCCTACAGGCTCTAAAGTACTACTAAATGAGATGGATTACTCAATCACGCCAGAACGGATGTATAAATATAGTTAGATGAAATTTGGCACAGACATAGATTATGGTCTGAAATACCACATTGGCTATAATTTATAATAGGGGAAGTACTAATACCACGCGGGCGAAGCCGCTAGCAGAAGCTAGTGTACATATGTTTTTACAAACACAATACCATACTTTACCAACACAATACCATATTTTTACCAACACAATACCATACTTTTACCAACACTATACCATATTTTACCAACAAAAAATCAATCTGCCTAGCCTTTTCCCAACTATCTTGGGGTCGGCTAACCGGAGGCAGCTGAATACCAGTATTTTACATGGAGCGACTGCCTATCTGACTTCCACAACCCAGTTACTGGGTAATACGATACCCCTTGGTAAGACTGGCTGTCAGACTTTCGGGCTTCTGACGACCCGTAACGACTATCAAAGATCCACGATTGACAGCCGGGACCAACGGGTTAACGTGTTCGTCAAGGCACGGAGGAGTCTCGGTATGTAAAGATGGTCATTGCTCAAGGCCCATCCATGGACCAACCCCGGCAAGCGTAGCTTAACCTGATGGATCGACCCGTGCGGCTGTTATTACTTTAGCCAGGAGCTCCTCACCATATTTTACCAACACGATACCATATTTCAGTGCTCCACTAAACTCATAGTTCCACTAAATGGTTATGAAAGTCCTAACACGAACGAAATGAAAAAGAAAGAAAAATGTAACATTATAAATCTCTATGCTAACGACTGTAGCTGGATGTCAACTTCAACAGGACAAATATTTGTATGGTCTAAAAAATGTTTGTTTCGCGTCTGACTATTTGCTATATAGCGATTGTGTTTTCTATGGCACCCACGCACGGTATATGGAAGACCGCGTTATCCTTATTTTTTATTTATTCTTACTGAATTTATATTCCTGTAGGTACCTACTTCAATACCAGCGCAACGTTATTTTTTAATCGCAACATATTACCGAGATAGGAGCCTTTTTGACCTCGCACATGTCTTTTCTATATTGTTATTATGTTGTAATTTTTTGTCATTAGTTAGTTGGTACGGCTAGTTAATTTTATTTTGTATTTTTCCTTTGCGAGTTACAAATAAACTTTTTCTTTTTCCTTTCTACATGTAAGTGGATTGTGTGGTATGTAAATCAATACCAAAGTGTCCTTTGGCATTTATTACGACCTGTATTCTTATTTTAAAGATGACATGTTCCATCTACGTAAGAACTTTTTAAATATTTCAACACTGCCATGCTAACAAGACACATCGATCAAACTTGAACGGATAAGACTGATTAATTTATGACTTTTTGTCCCACATCTTCACGTTCCTTCTCTCATCGCAATCGCTAAATCAAAATTTACCTGTTGCCCGTCTGACATCACTACCTTGGCCTTATTTTAAAATTTACTCAATAAACGTCCTCAAATATAACGCGACATTATTCCACAGTTAATAATATAACATTTAAGTGGGTAAAATCAATAAATTTTGTTCTGGAGCCAAGAGCATGTCACTGCTGCGCGGTTTGTGCAACAAACTGTGCTCTACAACCATTCTGATATAAAAATAGAGTCAATAAATCAACAAGTACAGTTATATTTAGTTTCTTATAGACATAGTAAAATTTCCTGTTAAAATACTCGCGTCGGTCTAATATAGATCGTACCTTCGCCATTACGTGTTTGAAAACTAAAAAAACCGACCATTGCGAATCCTACTCGCGTGAAAGCGGTTCCGAACGAATCATATTTTTTTTTAAACCATAGACTTCTTATAGGTTTTCCTGTAATTATAGAATTAAATTCTTATTTTTTTTTAATTTTAGACTCAGTAGTTTCGGAGATAAGGACAGTAATGGTCAATTTTAAAAAAATTACTTGGACAGACGGCCAGACAGACAAACGAGTGATACTAGTTAGTGTTCAGTTTTTTCATTCGGACGTTCGGATCTCTAACATAGGTGACGACTCTATTCCGTCCTATTTTTCTCTGACTTACTTTATAAATGGCAATGATCGGTATGTTTTCTCACGGCAGACTGTCTACATAGATATCAACGCCGAACTACCAATGTCTTCCATCTCAAAAATTGCAACTTTACTTACAGGAGACGAAAAAAACGCCTAATATTTTTTTACTTTATAAATGTCCTGGTTTTATATATTATTATTTATATAATCTGATTATTAAAATAGAAATATGGTGTGAAATAAGGTTTTACTCTAAAACGACTAGGTAGGTAGGTAGGTACTTACAGAGTTACAAAAAGATACGAGGTATTGGTTTCAGTTTAATTAAATTATGGAAAACCTAATGATAGGAAGTATTAATAATAATAGTAAAATAATATTTAAAAAATATATATATTTATTATCAGTTACCTGAGTCTTGTCTATCATGTAAGTAAGAAGAAACATAGTCTTAAACTGATTTCACTTTCTTCAATCAATCGCTCATGCCAGACAGATTGACCACGCTCTAGAGTCAGCACGTTTTTAAAATAGATAGGTTTTGCGCAGCAATTTTATTAGAAAATTTCAACACAATAACATGGTGGTTATTTTTACTTAAAGTTAGGAGATATTCGCAGCAAAATTAGCGTCACATAATTTAGAAGTTACTTCTATTAGTGTTTAAGGGGATAAAAAGTCAAATATCGTTTTAGGAGGTATTGTTAGTTCATCGTCATAGGAACGGAACGGAAGATCCCTCGTTGCTAAACAAACGTTAGATACTCAAGATCTTGCACGACATGATAATTTAGTACTAACGCCGAGATTTTGCAGTTACGAAACTGCGCTGAATCGAAACAGCATATAAATAACAACAGAACAGTTATTAATAGACTCTGTTTCCTTTTATTGTTTATTTTATGGTTTTGTAAAGTCGTTACGAATATTAGGAGCAGGAAATGAGTGGATTCGTGCAGATTGGTATCAGGTTCACATTAGAAAACAAACAATGTGTTTTATAGCTTATCATTTCGTCAAGCATTATACATATACACCTCGATTCATCTACTTTGCTAGATTAAGGCGCAGTTATACGACTTTTAATGGTTTTTAATTGAACATCACGTCTAAACGACTTGTCTTATTTCTTTGAAAAAAATATATGTTACTCTAGACAATTTCCTTCGTAATTTGATATGTGAATATTCTAAATTATATTTTAATAACATAGTGTAATTAATTTGTAAAATTATGTCTAAAGCGGATAAAAAATTGAGAATCACGCAAAAACTATGAAGCGTATTTTTATGAAAACTTAATCATTTTAAAGATCATTTAATTATTATATTTTAATGGTTGGACTGTGTGAAAGAGGATATGGGTAAAAAGGGGGTGACTACAGAGATGACGACTAATAGAGGAGTATGGAAGAAAAAGACATGTTGCGCCGACCCCAAATAAATTGGGATAAGGGCAGGAGAATGATGATAATTATTATATTTTAGTATACGTGTTTTAGTATAATATCTGTTGTTTTATGTATAATAAAATAAAAATGCGTCTAATTTCCAACAGCGCTCCTTGATGGGCGAGTCCTATTACTGGATGGACGTAAGACGCGTTACGTGAGCTCAGCACAGAACACGCAAGCTAACTACTCAAGGTCATTGGCAGTTAATAGCGCCTTAACTCTAGCCTTTGATACGAAAGAGAATCTATTCGCACCTCATGCTCGCACATACTTATTGGAACTGCTTGATAAACGACAAATCACTAACAAACCCTGAGCCAGGCTTTCTAAAACCGAGGGCAGGACAAGTAACTGCTAGGGTCGCGGGATTGTTCGGAAGAGCCACTACGCCCCTGGAACCCAAAGGGTAACTGAAGCAACACGGGTGGATTTTAGTCAGTAAGAGTCTGACACGCCCTCTCGCTCCACTTAGAGCGGTAGAAGTCTTCTGATGAATTCCCCAACTCATAAAAAGAAAGATCAAAAAGGCGTAGAACCCACGACGCCATTTTTTCATATTATCTGCTATGATTGGTGGACCAAATCACCAGCGGCCAATTAGGTTCCTAGAAACCAAGGGTAGACTAAAATACAAGGCCCAATAAGGCGTAAAGACCGTTACGCACAAAACATATTTCGGTCTGCGAATATGCGGCACTGGCAATAAGGCCGTGTCGTCTGTTGACAAATGGCCAATATATATCAGCCGTTTCGTGAGGGTCAAAGGCTTTTAAGCTCGATACCACCTAAAGCCTGTAAGATGCGACGAAACGTATTTTAGTTTTCTTGTTTGGCCTTTCGATGCAAAGATCATGTTATCTGTTTTCACAAATGCGTATGAACTTGGATTCCATTTTGAAATGTGTAAATTCAAATGAGTACCTACTTTTGATGAAAATCTGTATTTTTCGCGGTTAATAAATAAATTGGCGTAGGTACATAATTTTGCGGGTCTAACATATATTTCCCGTGCACTTTTCGTGCGTTTAAGCACACGAAAGATTACAAGTGGCCCATTGATGGCCTCAATATGAAGTAATGGTTAAATATTCGTATCATTCTGAAGCTATTCACTATTTCGGCTTTTTTCCCCCATAAAAAAAAAACAACATGAAATAAACAAAGTATCTAGCTTCTCTTATTTCATTGCCTTTACAATTATACCTACCTGAAGAATACCTGGGTCACCTTATAATTATTTAATAAAAGGTTGAAAAGTTCAATACACTCAACTATAAACAGAAAATCTAAATTAAAATCTCTCTCCAATGACACACCCAGTAAAAACAGCGTGGTCATAATGTAAAATTATCTGAGGAGCACATTATTCTGTATCTCTATATGTTTACAAACCGTTGTTATGACATGTATGTCAATGATACTGCTTCTAGTATTTGAGCAAGTGTCTATCAAACCGAGGATTTGGATTGACTCAGATTTATTGATAATAAGTATATCATTGTGATGTGTGAATATTTCAGCTGGAAAGATGTCAATGGCCACTGGAGGACCTTTAGATAAAGATTTTGATACAGAATATTTATAACATATACAAAATAAATATTAACACTTTTCAGTTTTAGGTGGCTAAACATGTTTTAACTTTTTTTATTAATGATTTTAAAGAGGATATTTACATTAAAAAAAATATTATCATGTTTGCAGTAAATTTTGCCTTCGCTAAAAATAGAGGTCTGAAACTAAAAATAAGGATTATGATGTTGGATTAATGATAATTTTTCCTTCATTTTGGCTAATTTTATAGAGTGGTAAATTATTCTAAATTTATGTAACTATGAGTATTAAAATAATAAATTTTCTAATATTTTTTATTCAAGTTAGAGTTTGGTGTGTGAGCTGTAAGTTTGGTGTATGAGCTGTAAGAAATATTTGTAAGTTATGGAACTTTAATCTAATCATTCTTTGGATATTTTCCTACTTATATTGCAACTTAGTTAACTGGTCTAACACACACATTTTTTTTAGGAAAAAATAAATCAATTTAACTTGGGGAAGTTATTTAAATAAATAATTATACTTTCAAACAGTACAGGTAATTTAGCATTAAATTTTAAACAGACCAATTAGAATCTCCTAAGAATTTATCCTGATTTTATTTTAATAAATTATGAATATGTATTGCATTCTGTGGTTTAAAATAATAATCTAGTAATGCTGTAATTCATCCTACGCGGCTAAAATTATCAAAGTATGTAAATTATAAATACACTAACAGGAAAACATGTTATCATTGTCATCCCAAACAATGCAGACCAAATAGGTAACTGCACAAGCAATAACAATCACTCATACAGCCTTCTTTATTTTTTATAATGTGATCGTTAAGCTGAACCGCCTGTTATCATCACCTCACAAGACACAATCAAAAAAAGCTAAGCCATACAGGGCGCCTCCTCATTGTAAACAAATACAGTATTTCTAATTTTACATTTTTAATACCCCTCGAACAACCTAAACAATACAGTATAAGTTGGCTTACCATATAAAGTCCTTGCAGTGAGAACAGAACGTAGGCTGCTTGAAGAACCTCGGCATGAACTTGTGGTCTTTTATCAGATAAACATTCTTCTTTTTGAGCGCACCCTTGCGGCCCCGCAAACGGAACGCCTGCCCTGCTTTATATTCACCACCACCGTCATCACCATTTTCCTCGTCCGCCATAGCTACCCGCGGTCGCTAGGGCGCCGGTTAAAACTCGGAAATAATAATTATCTCACAAATATTCGCTAGAGAGCGCGGCTCACAAACGAACTACCGCTCTCAACGGAACGTCATCGCGATTTGTCAATGAGAGGAGGAGCTGTCACTGTCAAACTGCAATTAGCACAGCGAGTTGCCATACTGAGATTTTTTCCCTACCACATGATATTGGTAAAATCTAAACTACTTAGATATACATTTTGACACCTTTTTATGGTGTCCAACTGTTGGCAATTCAGCACGTCTATTCGCTAACTCAGTTGACATCAATTTGATAGGCACTATGCAGTAAATTGCTGCTTTTACGTACAGGAAAACAAAAAAATAGTACGATGTCCACCGAGCAGAGCAGCAATTTATTGCAAAGTGCTGTGATGCCAACTGAGTTAGCGAATACAGCTTTTTTTTTTGGGATGGGAAATCTGCCATGACGGACCCCATTATGAATGCTGACAACTCTTTGAGGCGCGCGTGGAACACTACGCACCGTCGACTCTCGGGCCTAGTGCTGATCGGACGGCTACCCGTTACTCGCCGTCCGCAGACCCCGGTCTACGGTGACCGGAGATCGTCTCGCGGCGCCGGAAGCTGAGGGCGTGAGGGCGACTCTGTTGTTGAGCCTCCCTCACCCGTTTCGCCTCCTCCTTCGCGAGCATTATTGCTTCGCAGAAGGAGGAGACTGCTTCCCATTCCCCCTCGCCCCATACCATGGCCTGAATCAGGGCCGGGCGCGAGAGGTTGCTGCCGCCGATCGCTCATACGCCTGATATCTCATATATCATCAAATAGATATACGCTGATCCATGTACGAAAATCTTTTCACTGTTAGAATGCTACACTGTCGAGAAGTGCCATTGGCTACTTTTTATCCCGAAAAACAGCTTCTTGTGTAATTGATCACGGGAGTAAAGTGGAGGAAAAGACAGCAAGTGATGTTCTAGCTAATGGGACTAAGTAAAAAATAACACCATCCTTGAACCTATCCTGGATGGAAGGGGGGACAAGAGACGGGTACAAAGGATTTTTAACTGAGATCTCTCGCTCTTTTATTTGAATCTATTTGGATTTCCTGTGCATCAGGGCGGGGGCTCCATTTGGTACCTGGTGGCACTTCAAGCCCCTAATAGGCTCCCTAAATGATTTTTTTTACTACTTTGTCAGTTTCCTTAGTTTCTAACCCATCTCGAAGCAAATGTTATACGTTGAGTAATCATAAGTAAAAGGCACAATCGTACAACGTCAGAGAGTAAAGAAAAAATGTGCCGTGACTGTCTAAGGCCTATGCCATAATATAAAACATATTAGGAAACATGCCCATTGCTACGGCATCGAGAACGCATCCAAACATTGTGCTGCTGCTTAGAAATGCCGGATGGAAAACTTAAACTGTATAAAACAACATCACGCCTAGTTTCCCCTAAGGATTCGGCAGAAGTACACCTCATGGAATACCATGGGGCCTGATTCTAACTTGGCAAAAATCAGTCACATATATACACAGGCTTGCTTCTGAGAAAACCCAATAACACTTACAGATCCGGGAATAGAACCTCCAATCGAAACTACTTATAACCTCCCATGAAAGAAATATGTAGCCGTAAATGGCAACATCGAGAGTGCCGTTCGAAATCTCTTTTATTTAGATTAATCAAAGAGTATAATAAAAATAAATATAAATATATATATATAATAAAAATAAATATATATCGTTTCAAATAAATATAAAAACAAAATAATTTGATAAATAACTAACTGTTAAATTTTTTTGCCGAGTAAATTCATGTTTTATATAGTTTAAAGAACTCCTAGCGGATTTACTCATCCATTAAATAAAAAACAGATCTTGACATCCTTGATATTGATACGTCATATGTTTCGAACGAAACCTGTTTGCATTGCATTTCTCATCTGTCCGCTCAGCCATTTCAATTGTTCAACAGAAAGCCGTTAATTTTCAAGTTTTGTGTGGTTGACGAATAGTTTTTGCAGTTCTTTGCAAACTGAAATGTGAAATATTTACGAGATAATTGAAGTGCTTGTATTATTTCGTGTGTCTTTCAAGAAGTTGGTCCAAGATGAGTACAGAAAACTCCGATTCGGGTCCTGGCATAACTTTGTCGTTGGTGGCACAATTCGATGATATAAATCGGTTGAACGGTATCCTCAATGATGGAGCAGCTGAAGAAAGTAAGTTTACAATTCTTTACTTTCTGTTTTTATTGATATCAAAGCCATTTAGGAAAATATTCGAGGGTATTGAAATGTCAAATAATTTCTCTTTCCTTCTTGCTATATTTTCAGTTACCGTCAACCTCTTTTGATGTAGCGTTATCAGTTATTCATTACTCATGATTGCCCAAATATTCATAATTACGTCAAACACCGGAAATTCATTGTGGAACATACTTAGAACTGATATTTTATTTTAAATATCAATTGATGGTATCATAGAACACTCATCATACATCCCTTGACCTTGAAACTTAAAAATGTACAAAAAAAAATAGTTTTTGGCACATCTCATTATTTTAACCTTTCATGTTTTAAGATTTTAACAGAAAAATTTTGATATATATTTTTTAACTAAGATTTCATCTTAAATCATAATAAACCTAAATAATAGTGGTGTGGTTGCTAGGAATACAACTCTCCCAGGGATTCAAAAATATTGTGTAACTGCTCCTCCTTTGTACCCCTCTAAACCATTGAATATTCTATTCCTTTTCATCACTATCTTGTGAAAAGAATAGTATTACTATATGCGCCCCGCGTGGACCAGGATAAAAAGTAGCCTATGTGTTAATCCTGGGTATAAGCTATCTACATACCAAAATTCATCCAAATCAGTCCAGCCATATCAGCGTGAAGAAGTAACAAACATACACACTCACAAACTTTCACGCTTATAATATTAGTGTGATTGACTTGTTGTCAGAGAACCCTTCAATATTGAGGTGATAATGAGGGCGGGCTTGGAATGCGGGTGGTGGGTGCCTTTAGAGGAGACTTTTTTTGTTATTTGGCCTTAATAGGGACCTTTGGTCATGGTTCTGCCCCCTTAGCCGAAAAACATTTCTGTTAATGTTAATGCTAACGCTTCTTGCAAAATGTATGTCAACGACATCATTGGGCGTGAGTCATGTGACAGTTCTCTCCGCAGGTAATGTCCTTGCCATACATTTTGCAAGAAGCGTTAACGTTAACAGAAATGTATAAGGGGGCTGATAAGAACCGTTTAAGTGTACCATCATGGTGAAAGGATTAGTCAGTTAGACTATGTGTTGCCGAGTGCTAGCTGTCCTGACTTTGGAATTGCAACACAATATTTTTAATACCGCAGGTTGTGGCTTCTTTCATGCACCCATTTGCTGGACATGGCATGCCTCAAATGTTTGTTCCTTACCCACATACCCTAGAAGACTTCAGTAACGCCTCCAACAAAGCAAAAACATTATGTACCTAAATGTAAAAACATTATTGGTCTCGCCTTTACCATTTACTAACTTAATAATTCCAGGTTTCCTTGCCTTCTTAAAACAAATGGAATGGGTTCGTGGGCAGTGGGCTGCGGCTGAAGAAGAGGCTGCTCGGATACAATCAGAGTTGGATGAAGCTCTCCGTGCGCTTTCCAAGTGGGATGTCAAATTTGCACATGTGAGGAAACTGCTGGATGAAGAGAAGAGAGAGAGGATTATTGTGCTGAAGAAGTATAAGGAACTGGTATGGTTGACTCATTATAACACTAACTTGTGACCTTGAAATGATGACGGAACCCTTAAGTATTAGATCAGTTTTTGTCTGTCTGTCACAAAGGTTTTATTATAACTTTTATGGCCTGGTTGATTTTTTTGGGTTACATACCCGTAGGGTCCAAACAGAGCCCTATTGCTGTTACTCACATGTCAGTCTATCCGTGGTCTGTCACTTCTTCACGTTTTTAACATCGTAGTGACCTATGAACTTGAAATTTGGTGATAGTGGTGCCGATTCTCTTAATAATTACTTAATTACTAAGCGATTCTCTAATTTTAGTTAAGCAACTAAAATTAGAGAATTGCTGTCTTTTACTAAAAGGCAGAGCGAGAACAGGACGGCTATAGCTATGAACTAAGTTAGAGATGTCAAACTAGTTTACGCCTTGCGCATCACCGTGTTTTTAATTGACATGTTTTTACGTGTACACTTAATTTGTATGGACATATTAATTCAACTAAATTTGACAGCTCTAATTTACGTCCATCTCTTTCTTGTTTTATTAGAGAGAAAAAGATAGGAATAGCTTAAATTAAGTTTAGTTTGTACAAAACAGAATCCGCACCAATGTTCATTATTATGTACATTTTACTAAGTAATACCAATATAATGATAAATCAGATTTTTTCTTTCAAATTCCCACGTTTGGTTTGGAACCCTAAGTGTGTGAAGTCCCACACGCACTTGGTCGGTTTTTTACCATGGTCTATTATACAGGAACAGTGCTTGTTACTGGTATAAATACAAAGAATAATATTTTCGCTTAAAATATTTATTTAAACTTCATGTACAATAGTGGTACATAAGCGGACTTAATGCAACTAGGCATTCTTTTCCGGTCAACCTTGAGCCTTTGGGTTTTGGCTTTTGGGCTTTTGGTCAACTATCTGTATAAAATCATTTCATTTTATGAATCCCTTGCTTTGTGAATATTAGTAAATTTAGTAATGGGGTACTGAGCAGAGAAATGCGAACTTTACACACGTTAACTACAGCAAAATATTCCTGGAATATATAAAAGTCATTGATTTTAGCTATAAAGGTTTTCTTTCATACTAGATATTTATGTTTTTCAGAGCAAACTTCTTGATATGGCTCGAGATCTTCTGTTCAATGACAATCGTGCCAAGCTTAATGATGAGACCCTGCAGAAACTTGCCTTCCTCAACGGTACTGCGCAACAGGACCACAATGCAAAGCTCAATTGTGTACCTGAGCTTAATTCTACTGGTAAACATTTCAATATTGTATTGTATATTGGGCTGGTGTCTACAACTCCCTGTCTAAAGTGTGTATTTTGCATATGGGTGAGACAGGTTTGTTATTTCCCAGGTGTTATTTGAGTTTCCAAAGTTCTTTGCCCTAAATCCAGCGACCACTGTAGCTGTCCAAAGAAAAAAGGGTATATCTAGGGTAGATTTATTTATAATTGACATATTCGAAATCAGGAAAACTGCACTTCTAGTAATGCCCATCCAATTCATGCTCTATTTACACTAGTGGAAAGTCTAGTTCTGCCAAACAAATAATCATTTTTACTTTTTCTTGATTTCCCTTTTTCTCTATGGTGGCAGAAGAATTGTAGCTGTTATCATTATTCACTTAATGCATGCTATATAAGCCTTTATAACCTCTTTTCACCAAAGTAAACCATCTCTGAATGGTGAGTTAAAGCTTAATAGTAACTTTCACCACTAAGCAAGCCTCGCGTTTACGCCGTCGTGTATTTTGCCGAAGACGTTTTTTTTAATCCTAGAAAGGCTCGTGCCAGCGTGTAAGCGATGATGTGGTCAATGATGGAGCATGCTTGCCTAGAAGTAACCTATTCAGTCTCGACAAGTTGTAGCTATCAGGAAACAGACTCCGGCAGGGAATTCCACTCCTTAGCCGTATGCACAATGAATGTGTTCTCAAAACGTTTTGTGTGTGTGGGTGGGATGTCCACCATGTACCGGTGGAGCATCGCTCGCCGTACTTCTAGTGGTCCGATGATGGAACGGGCTTGGCGGATTTAAACTATGCGATTCCGACGCACACTTCCCGAAATGTAACCAATAGAAAACCGACAGGCTAGCAAACAACACGCTCATAAAATTGCACAAAATTAGAAAAACAAGTCTTTGCGGTTTCGATGATGATGTGCCTTGTGATATTTTCTATGAGACAGGCTCGACCTAGTGTGGAGTACATAAGCAAAATGCCTTCCTTTGCGTCTTATTTTTGTTTTTTTAGGTTTCCGAAAGTACGAATGAAAAAACGGAACCCTTACAGGATCACTCGTGTGTCTGTCTGTCCGTCTGTCACAGTAAATTTGCTCCGAATCTGCTAGACCGATAGAGTTGAAATTTGGTACACACATGAATGTCTGTGACTAAACACGGACGTGTACCCTTATTAAATTAATTTGGAATATGTGGGTCAGTATTGGGGTGAAAATCGGAAAATTAAAATAAAAGTTTTTCAAACTGTGTCGTGCGACATATCAAATGAAAGGGCACATTGTGAGGGTCTCGAAAATATTTTTTTCATAATTTTAAAATATGTAATTTTGAAGTTATTTAAGAAAATAGATGAAACTTATAGATTACAGGAAAACCTATAAGGTGGAGGCAGTTTAAAAAAAACCTGACAACATATGATTTGTTCGGAACCCTTTGCGCGCGAGTCCAACTCGCTCTTGACCGGTTTTTTTTTATATAAGCCTAGCTATTAATTTAGACTATGGAAATGTTAAGCACTGTTTTTTGGAAAATAAACATCATTTAGCAGAGCAATTAAATACCTGATAAAAATTACATGCTGTTGAGTCAGCATGCTTACATCTTTAATAAATTATGAATATATATATATGTTATATGTTGTGTTGTGTGTGTTGTGTTATGTGGTTGTTGTATGTTCTGTTGGTGTATATGTTGTGTGTGTTATGAGTTGTGTTTGTGTTGGTTTATATTTATTATGTTTTATTATGAATTATATTATATTTTAGGCAAGCAAATTTGGGAATGGGGAATATTATAGGCTGATAACTACAAGCTCTTCTCATGTATACTAATCACTTGTACATCTTCAGGCACCCTCCTATCAGAGATGTCATACTCCCGCTCGGAAGACGATCTCGACCTGTCCATCGCGTCGACGCGTCACTCTTGGGTTCCCCGCGGTGGGTGGAACGCGAGAGAGAGTGCTCCTGCTACGAAGAAGCGACGCTCGTCTACTTCCTCTGCTACTAAGGTGAGATAACATATATCTCTGACAGAAAAAGAGTGTTTGACCTCGGAGTTTATTTAGGTGTTTATTCTCAGAGCTGTTGTCGGCTAGGAAATGCTGGTCTCATCTAGTTAATGGTGTGGATTCTGTTGTGCACGAACTAAACTTAATTTAGGCTATTCCTATCTTTTTCTCTCTAATAAAACAAGAAAGTGACGGACGTAAATTAGAGCTGTCAAATTTAGTTAAACTAATATTCCCATACAAATTAAGGGTACACGTAAAAACATGTCCATTAAAAACATAGTGAAGCGCAAGGCGTAAACTAGTTTGACATCTCTAACTTAGTTCATAGCTATAGCCATCCTTTTCTCGCACTGTCTTTAAGTAAAAGATAGCGATTTTTTAATTTTAGTTAGGTTATTGAACAAGAGAATCGGCACCAATATTGACAATAAAGATTCTGGATTACAGTAACATACAATATAGAAAATGATGAGATACTAGAAGAACGGAAGGGAAAGGCAATCATTTTCGCACGAAGATTTTCGTTGTTGCCATGGAGTTCATTCCCAAATAAGTCTCTGTGAAGGTCCCTATGCCATCAGACACTATAGTAGGCTAAATAATTATGAGGGTTTGTGGACTGTGGGTGTACTACACCCATAATTTTGTTTATCATTGCAAATCCCATGTACAGTTGGCCCCCGTTAATCCGACAAACGTTTTGCAAGGCGGTGTCGGTTTATAGAATTTCACGGACTATTGAGTACTGCCACCGACCCATTGTATGCCGGACCTTTTTGACAAGGAGCACCCTGTAATCCATCGAATTACATACATTCCTGTAAAAATGGTCAGATCAAATGAATAAATACTACATTATTTAAGATATAGAACTTAGTTAATTAAGCAATACAATAAATAGGTAACATAGGCTCTATTGAAGTTATACTTCTTTTGGCGGGTTAGGGAAAAATGATGAGAGTAAATTTTTACGATGCGATTACACTGTCACAAAAAACCGACACCCTGAAGTTAGCTAGAACCGACACCCTGAAGTTAGCTATAGTCTGTGGTTCATGAAGAATGATTGTTTTCCTTTTGCAAACTTTGTGACAGTTTGGTTTTCTATCTTGTTACGCCAAAGAAGTATAACTTCTTACGTGCGTACATAAGTACACACACACTATTTTATTTAACGTCTAACACTATAGCACTTGCAAAATACTAACTAAATATATACATATAGACGTCAATGAATTACATACTGTTATAGATATGTCGGATTACCGCGGGTCGACTTTACTAAGGGGGTGAGCTTTTTGCCATGTACGGAATGGGGAAATCAGTCTTTGGCCTGATATTGAGTGTTTCCAGATAGATTACTGCAATATAACTCTTTGCGTCAAACTTAGAACTTTTTATTTCATAGTACAGACCTCATACCTTCCTGCCAGGGTCGCAGATAATATAGTCACCGCGGCCCCTGGTAAAGGCAACTGAAGGAACAGGGGTGAGTTTTAGTCAGCAAGAGTCTGACACGCCCTCCCGCTCCACCCAGAGTGGGAGAACCTCATATTTTCGTATCATAATATTGGTCTTATAGAATTTTTAACTTTGTTTCTTTCTAGAGACAGTTCGACAGTAGTCAGCTAATGTTATCAGAAAATCACGTGAGTGTTCTTAATTTGTATGAAACTCACAAAGACAAGACACTTATAGAGGTAGTAACGGAAAGGTGTGGTCATATTTTAAGAACCGGTTCTGCCCATGGAATTGAACAACTTTCTCTAAGAAAAAACAGAAAATTCCCAAAAAAAAATAGCATTTCCATATAAAGGTTGACATCAGCTGTTCAATGTTTGTATGGGAGGTAACATTTTTTTTTGAGAAATTTCATGTTTTCTTGAAGAAAGTTGTTCATATCGATGGGCAGATGCAGTTCTTAAAATATGACCACACCTTTCCGTTACAATCTGTATAAGGTGTTAAAAACATACTCTCGAAATTTTAAGGAGTGCTTTGGACCATCGAACTGAATAACTTTGGACTAACTTTGAAATCGCGAAAAACGAATCAGCTGTTCCGTACATTTTGACGAGTTTTGCGAACATAAATGTAGGCAACAGAGTTTTGCGAACATAAGTGATAGAGTGATAGCTATTAAAGTGGTTGTGGAGAGTATGATAGTAAATGTTATTAGTGCGTATGCACCCCAATCAGGATGTGAGGATAGTGTAAAAGAGAAGTTTTGGAAGGACTTCGATTGTGTGATGATGAATGTACAGGAGAGTGAAGAGGTGTTTGTGGGGGGTGATTTTAATGGGCATGTAGGAAGTCTGAAGTACGGTTATGAGAGAGTGCATGGTGGTTGGGGGTACGGAGACCGTAATACTGATTGCGAGACATTGCTGCAAGCTGCTTCGGCTTTTGACCTGGCAATAACTAACACCTGGTTCAAAAAGAAAGACGAACACCTGATCACTTACAAAAGTGGCCAGCACGCGACCCAAATTGACTTTTTCTTGGTGAAACGAAACAGTCTCAAAACAGTCAAAAACTGTAAAGTGTTGCCAGGCGAAGGCTTAGTCTCTCAACACAGGCTCATAATGATGGACGTAACAGTCAGTGTCTCGTCCAGTAGGAACAAAGAACGGCCCCCACCCAAAATCAGATGGCGTATGATAGAAAATGAGGAGTGTGCAAGTATGTTTAAGAGTCAAGTGGTAGATAAAATGATAGACATGAAGGATATGGAAGGAAAATCTGTGGATGAATGTTGGAAAGAGATGGCGGATTGTATAAGGCGAGTAGCAAAAGATGTGTTTGGAGAATCGCAAGGTAAAGGCATATTAGAAAAGGATACATGGTGGTGGAATGAAGATGTGCAAAAGATGCTAAAAGAAAAGAAAATTTCGTTTAAAGTATGGCAGAATGTAGAAACCGGAAATGATAATTTGAAAGAAGAGAAAAAGAAAATTTATAAAGAATGGAAGAGGAAGGCAAAAAAGGCGGTTGCAGTTTCCAGGGCTAAGGCGCAGGAAAAGTTATATGATTTACTGGACAGCCCTAGAGGCCAGAAGGAGCTCTACCGGATTACAAAATTAAGAGAAAGGAGAACGAGGGATATAATGCACATAAAATGTATGAAAGATGAACTCGGTAAAGTCCTGTCGAAAGATGACGAAATAAAAGAGCGATGGAAGGTTTATTTTGAAAAGTTGATGAACGAAGAGAATGAATGGAATGGTGTGCTCAAAGAGGTACAAGTAAATATGGGTTTGGTGAGAGAAATTAGCATGGATGAAGTAAGAAAGGCAGTTCAATGTATGAAAAATGGAAAGGCCATGGGCCATGATGACATACCAGTAGAAGTATGGAAGTGTTTAAAAGAGGATGGATGTATGTGGCTGACTTTATTCTTCAATAAGTTGTTGTATGAAGAAGTGATCCCACAAGAATGGTGCAATAGTTCGCTAGTGCCCATCTTCAAGAATAAAGGGGATGTACAGGACTGCAACAACTATCGAGGGATAAAGCTCATGTCACATACTATGAAAGTATGGGAGAAAGTGATAGAGAAAAGATTGCGAGAGGAGAGTGAGATTACCCCGAACCAGTTTGGGTTTATGCCAGGTCGAGGGACAGTGGACGCCACCTTCGCTCTCCGTCAATTGTCCGAGAAGTACAGACGTGTGCACAAGAACTTGCACATGGTGTTCATTGATCTTGAGAAAGCGTATGATAGGGTACCTCGGGATGTGTTGTGGTGGGCCTTGAAAGAGAAAGGTTTGCCTGGGAAGTATGTTGAGTTGATTCGTGCTATGTACAGACAATCTAGTACCTACGTCCGGTCGGCTGCTGGCAACACCGATGAGTTCAGTGTGGCTGTAGGCTTGCATCAAGGGTCGGCTTTAAGTCCTTACCTCTTCCTGTTGATTATGGACGCTCTTACGTCGGAAATACAGGAAGAGGCACCCTGGTGCATGCTGTTTGCCGACGACATTGTTCTGGTCGGTGAAGATGGACCTGAGATCCAGAGCAGATTGGAGAAGTGGCAACAGAAGCTGGAGAAAGTTGGCTTGAAAATCAGCAGAACCAAAACTGAATACATGTTCTGCGATTTCGGCGGTCTCTCCAGTTCTGAAGCTGTAGTGCTAGATGGCGCGCTTCTCCCAGTCTGCTCCGATTTTCGGTATCTCGGTTCACTCGTGCAAAGCGATGGCGAAATAGATCGGACTGTTAAGCACAGAATTAACATTGGATGGATGAAATGGCGGCAGGTCACCGGGACTATCTGTGACTCCCGCATTCCCCTAAAACTTAAGGGGAAGATTTATAAAACAATGGTCAGACCTGCTGTCTTGTATGGTTCAGAATGTTGGGCCACAAAAGGGATGAATGAAAAGCAATTGCATGTAGCTGAGATGAGAATGCTAAGAGCGATGTGTGGTGTTACGCGCATGGATAGAATTAGGAATGAGTATATAAGAGGAAGTCTGAAAGTGGCACCGCGGACTGAAAAATTGTGTGGAAATCGGTTGTCGTGGTATGGGCATGTGATGCGGAGGAATGAAGAAAATGTCGTGAGGAAAGTCTTGTGTATGGATGTGGATGGCTATAAGAGTAGGGGAAGGCCAAAGAAAAGATGGTTGGACTGTGTGAAAGAGGATATGGGTAAAAAGGGGGTGACTACAGAGATGACGACTAATAGAGGAGTATGGAAGAAAAAGACATGTTGCGCCGACCCCAAATAAATTGGGATAAGGGCAGGAGAATGATGATGATGAAATGTAGGCAACAGCTGTTTTTTTTTTTCCGCGATTTCAAGGTTGGTCCCATAGTAAAAGATATTCAGTTCGATGGTCCAAAGCACTCCTTAAAGTTTCGAGAGTTAATTTTTTAACACCCCATAGAAGAATTTCATATTTTTATTTCTTTGTAGAGACAGTTCGACAGTAGTCGCCCAACGCTACACGAAAGTCAAGTGAGTCTTCAGATTTATATCAATATCACTTGCAGATCATTGTTATAGAAGAAAAGAAAAAAAAACTCACATTTGTATTTTTATTTCTTTGTAGAAACAGTTCAACAGTAGTCGACCAAACCTATCTGAAAATCACGTGAGTGTTCCTAATTTCAATGTCAGTCCCAAAATAATGACATAATAGAAAGAGATTTTCAAGTTTTTGTTTCTTTCTAGAGACAGTTTGAGAGTTGTCCGACGATGCTACCTGCAACTCAAGTGAGTGCTCGTAAATATGAGTGTCACTCACCAAATGCCCAACATTACAAAACAATTTCATGTTTTATGATAGACTAGCGGACCGCCCTGGCTCCTGTTACAAATTAACACACACAGACCTTCCTCCTTTGTCACTCTTTCTATTATAGAAAACCGCATTAGAATCCGTAGCGTGGTTTAGGAGTTAGCGGATAAACAGACACGCGGAAAACGACTTCGATTTATTATACTACTAACTGCGCCCCGTGGTTTTTCCCCACGTAGACCGGGATAAAAAGTAAACTATATGCTATCTACCTATATATCTATCTATATGCTAGAGCAGTGGTGGCCCAGCGGTAACGGCCGCGACTTACAAGTTGTAGGTCGTGAGTTCAAACCCAACCAGGCGCTTTACTTAGTGTAAATTATTTCATCACCACTGCTCTCAAAACGGTGAAGGAAAACATCGTGAGGAAACCGACATGGCCTAGAACCAAAAATTCGAAGACATGTGACATCCACCAACCCGCATTGGGCCCGCGTGGTGCATTACGGCCCACAACCTCTCATAGAGAGGAGGCCTGTGCCCCAGCAGTGGGGACATTAAAAGGCTGATAATGGTATAATATGCTATCTACATAAGCCAAATCGGTCCAGCCGTTTAAGCGTGAAGGAGTAACAAACATACAACACACACACAAACTTTCGCTTTAACAATATTAAGTGTGATGTAGAGAATAGAAATGTGTTTAGAATATTTAGAATACTTTTTGATTGGTAGCGTTACGATTGGGTTGATGACTTAAAAAATCTTATTAGTCCGTCATTTAGATTTTTAAAAAATATTGGACACGTGTTTTTTCTTTTGTAACGTAAATAAACAATGAAGACGATACAGTGTTGAAATTTCGCATGACGTCACACGAGTTAAAATAGCACCACTTTGACTCATAAGTGACGTAACAAGCCCCCCACTCCTGAACTTTGATGCGTTTTATCTTTGTAATTTTTATTGTTCCGTACCCAAAGGATAAGACGGGACCCTATTACTAAGACTCCGCTGTCCGTCTGTCACCAGGCTGTATCTCTTGAACCGTGATAGTTAAACAGTTGAAATTTCACAGATGATGTATTTCTGTTGAACAACAAATACAAAAAAAAAAACATTAAAATAAATGTTTAAGGGGGCTCCCATACAACAGACATGATTTTTTTGCCGTTTTTTTTTTGGAGAAAATGGTACGGAACCCTTCGTGCGCGAATCCGACTCCACTTGGACGGTTTTTTATTGAATTGATAAAGCTATATGCGTGTCCAATATTTTTTGATAATCGTAACTTACGGACTAAATAGAATTGTTATTTTTGAAGTTGTACTTCTTTTGGCGCGTTAGGGAAAAATGATCTGCCCAGGGGTTGAGGATAAATTCGAAACAGAGTTACCTCGCCCCTGGGCACTCAGGGCAGGGAAGGAATAGGGGTGGGTTTTAGTCAGTAAGAGTCTGACACACCCTCCCGCTCCACCCAGAGCGGGAGAAGTCATTGGATGATTTCCCACCCCAAAAAAAAGGGAAAAATGATGAGAGTAAATTAGATGCGCGCGCACAACGTCACTAAAAACCGACACCGCGAAGTTAGCAAGAACCGACATTCTGAAATTAGTACAGTATAGTCTGTGGTTCATGAAGAATGATTTCCTTTTGTAAACTTTGTGACAGTTTGATATTTTTATCTTGTTACGCCAAAGAAGTATAACTCCTTACGTGCGTACATAAGTACATTCACTCATTTTTTTTAATTCGACTTTCTCCATTCACCGGAAGTGTAGTTTTTAGCTAGGACTATCATTTGTATCATTTTGTTGTATCCATTATGTTTTCACTTCTAGTACGTAACGGAAATGGGTAATCATATTTTAGATGTCTATTGAAATGAACAACATTCGTCAACAAAGACATAGACAATTCCCAAAAAAAACCCGGTCAAGTGCGTGTCGGACTTCGCACTTTTAGGGTTCCGTACCATATGAGGGAAATCAATATTTTGGGATGGATTTGTTAGTAAAATATACGTAATAATAAACGTTATCACCAAATTTTAAGTTGAGTCAATGGGAAGTTATAAAATTCTTCGCAACTTAATCTTGTGACAGACTGACAGACGGACACGTGAGTGACAGCAATATTGCTCCGTTCGGGCCCTTCGGGTACGGAAGCCTACCATATTATACTTTCTATACAATGTTATCATCAGCTGTTCAAAATTAGTATGGGAACACCAAATCATTTTTTTTCCGAAATCGATTATTACTCTCTTAAAGAAAGTTGTTCATGTCTATGGGCAGAAGCAGTATGTATTTAAAATATGACCTGGCAATTTCGTAACATCCTGTGTGTCGTAGAGAGGATCGGCTTGGTATAAGGGCGAAACAGCACGCAAACATAAACACGCATCTACGTACAGGGACTGCAAGAGATACGTATGTGTTTATGTGTGTGTGTGCTTGTTTTGACTCATTGTATGGAGCTGACTTTATTGGTGTCAAGGCTACTTTACGCCGGGTCAACACTGTGGCATTGCGGCCATGCCACAAGGTACAACCAATCAATTAATATCATTTTTTTTAAATATCTTTTATTTATTCAATCTGCCTAGCCTTTTCTCAAATATCTTGAGGTCAGCTTCCAGTCTAACCGGATGCAGCTGAATCCTAGTGTTTTACATGGAGCGACTGCCGATCTGACCTCCACAACCCAGTTACTGGGTAATACGATACCCCTTAGTAAGACTGGTTGTCAAACTTTCGGACTCCTGACGACCCGTAACGACTATTCAAAGATATCAAAGATCCACGATTGGCAGCCGGGACCAACGGCTTCGTGCTTTTAGAGGCACGGAGGAATCTCACTAAGTAAAGATGGTCACCCATCCATGGACCAATCCTGGCAAGCGTAGCTTAAACTGAGGGATCGACCCGTGCGGCTGTTATTACTTTAGCCACGAGTTCCTCCAATATAATTATGTGTACTATTGTTATTATGTATCATTGCTAGCTCGATCTTTGCTATGTTGCAATATGAAAGTGAATACACAAGAAATGCACGCCACAATATGTAGCATGCGGCATTGCCGCACAGTGTTGCCCCGGCGTAAAGTAGCCTTTAGTACTGTTCTGGGGTCGTACTATGGCGTGCTAAAGTCATCATTGTTCCAGTGTAAGAGAGAGATGAGTTATACAGAAGTCATAGCACTGTAGCGACATCTATGACGCCACATGCGAACTAAACACACAAATCCTGCATCGCGTAAGCAGAGTTCACCGCGTGATTTGAATATATACAACAGTCTTAAATCAACCATCGGGCAGTTGCCCGAACCAGACACAACACCCGTCTGGTCAGAGGATTTTTCAATGGAGGTTTGCGGGTGACCCTCGATCATGAATGTCAGCGCAACCTTCGTGCAGCTACTCCATCGTGATATCATCATCATGCCCCCCCCCCCCCCTCCTTTTTCACAACAATCTTTACGGGGTGAACATGTCATATTACAGCCCCTGGTTTGCGTTGTGTACTTGTGTTCTTTCTTTCACTACCAATAACTCATTATATCGGTATTTTCCTATAACAGACAGTGGAGCTACAAGGTGGCAAAGTGCTGGCCACTGCCACCACCACCCTCACGCTGGAGCGCGCGCCCACCAGCCATGACCTCAAGCCGCCACAGAACTTCGTAAGTTATCATACCAAATAGAACTCAGCCCCTTGCCAGACATATATGTACTTCATGCAAATTGTCTAATAGCAAGGTAATACGGAAGGCGGAAGAAGGTAAGGCGGAAGATTTTTTTTTACAACTGCCTTTCAATTTGTAAAGTGTAGTTTTTACCAGCGAAAACGTTCTAAAATTTACCAGAAAATAAAATTGCCTGTTGATGTATACCATGTCGACAAAGCAAGAAACATAAGGCAAATAGACTCATTTCCCAAGGGGCACATTACTGTACGCAGTGGCGGTCTTAGGGGTTGGCGAGCACGGCAACCGCCCAGAGCCTCGCTCTTGTAAAAAACTATACAGGGTGTAACGGAAAGGTGTGGTCATATTTTAAGAACTGCATCTGCCTATCGATATGAACAACTTTGTACAAGAAAACATGAGGAAATTCTCAAAAAAAACTTTTACCTCCCATACAAATTTTGATCAGCTGATGTCAAACTTTATAGGAAAAGCCCATTTTTTATTTGGGAGTTTTCTATTTTTTCTTAGAGAAAGTTGTTAATTTCCATGGGCAAAACCGGTTCTTAAAATATGATCACACCTTTCCGGTACACCCTGTATATTTGAAACTTTAATTTATCACCCAAGTAATCTTTACATTTAGTAGGATAAGTGTCGAATTCGTCAAATTCGATGATCCAAGATCGGTTTTCAGTTTTAATTTTTATAAATCTTCTAATACAATATTTTAAACTCAAAATGGATTTAGTACTATTTATTGCATTTCTCGCTCATCATCAGATATAGGTACTAACTTTTGATTCACATATTTTGCAAAAAAGGACAAGGGCGTCGCAAAGATCTGCCGCCCGGGGCCTCACAACCGCTCCTGACTATACGTACAGTTAACACGTTCGTTACCCCGGTGTTTCCACTGAGCAGAGCGGAGTCGTGTAGGAATCGTCCAATCACAGACGAGGCGGTCAATTCTTGCACGTCTCCGCCCAGCACCGCTTTAGTGGAAACGCACCCTTACAATCTGACCGAGACATCGGCTTTTTATGTCGTAGATTAAGTGTAGAATCAAGTGTGTTTGTATGATCACAAACTGACTCACCACGTTTCCTTAGCAACCGATATCGGAGAGCAGCGACGAGGCGCCACCGCCGCGCAAGTCCTCTGCGCGCCTGTCGGCCAGGTTGCAGCACGCCGTCAAAGAAGAATGCACGCCCACCGCACCACCGCGCACTGGTAAGAGCTTGAATAGAGTAGATGACTAAAAAAACAAAAAAATTGACCAAAAAACGCCCAACGCGCCTGGCGATCGGCTACGAGTGCTACGACTCTACGTGTCGTAGCACTCTCGTAGCGAATCGCATAGCGGTGTCGGTGGCGGTGGCGCACGAGTTCAATTGTTTTTTCCCATATCAAATAATAATTTGCTCCGTACAGCATGTAATGTAACAAAAACCCTGTCCGATCCAATAAAGGCGTATTCCTGATTTAACATACGTAACATAAAAACCAAAGTTACTGATTTTTTATAAAAAATACGAAATTTAACACTAAATATGGCAAATTTTCATAACTTGACAACACTCCACCGGCCGGCGAAATCATTTTATTTTTACCTATTTTTATTTCAAAGCGTACCGCCCTGCACTAGCCGGGCTGTAGGCACAACTTCTCGCTTTGGCGGCACGCGACAAAGGGCTAGAAAATACCGTCTCGCTCAGGCGGCTTTTTTCACTCTAAACTGTAGGTGAACTTTGTCGAGTGATCAGTGTTACCTTTGATAAGGTTTTCTTTTTTTTTAATTAATTAAGTATTTTCATTGGGGAAAAATAATAATCTCATATCCATGGCATGGTTACGTATATGTGTACGCAGTACGATACTTAGGATCGGACAGGGATTTTGTTACATGCTGTATTGATAGGCAAGCTCTAAAATTCGTTACAATAATACATTGATCACTGATCTTATCAAATTTAAAGGACAAAAGAATTGAGGAAAGTTTTTGATTCTGTTATAATGTCAGCTACAAGCTTCTTGAAGTAACACTGGTATTACTGTTGGTTTATTATGCGTTTCTGAACCCCTTTGTGCTCATTCCAGACACAGACTCCGGTTCCGAGACTCCCCGAGCGGTCCCGCAGCGTACACCGTCTGTACTGTCGGCTGCGTTCGGCGGCTCGCCGCGTGGCAGACCGAGACAACACAACTTCGTGGCCAAGAACTTCTACAAGCGGGAGACTTGTGGCCCTTGTGGCAAGACGTGAGTAATTCATCTATTGTCACTCTTTTCTCAGACATACATAATATTTGTTATAACCAGTTTATCGATGAATATACAAAAATAGAGTCATCATCTTCCTGCCCTTATCCCATGTTACTTGGGGTCGGCGCAACACGTTGTTTTCTTCCATTCTGTCCTGTCAGCCGTCACGCTATCACTAACTCCTTTTTCTTTCATATCACTCCTCACACAATCCATCCATCCTTTCTTTGGCCTCCCTCTCCCTCTCCATCCATCCACATTCATATTCATAACTAGACAGTTATGAATATGAAAGTTGATTAAACTACTAACTATATGAGAAAGTTGTTTTAGTAGCTGATTTTAATATGTATTCAACAAACCAAGACGTACAATGTTATTATGAATATTTTGTCACCTTCTGTGGGTTCCGCCAATGTAATAACATTCGGAATTGTAACAACCGTACTCTCGATTTGGTTCTTACTACTTTGCCTGAAGCCGATATTGTCGTAAACGAGGAACATCGGGAGTGTTTATCATGTATAGACCCACAGCATCCGCCGCTGCGAATAAGTATAAGTCGTGCCCGAGTCACGGCTAGCCCTGGCGGCCCTAGACCGCAGGCTTCTACCTCCCTACCGCGATGGAATTATAGCAAGGCGGATTTCCATTCTCTATATTTAGCACTTGCAGAGGTAGACTGGAGCGCCCTGTATGAAACGAGTAATGCCGACGAAGCATATAGGATTTTTTATGGCATATTTTACGGGATTTTAGATGATAGCACTCCAAGAAAGAGCTCCAAGGGTGGTTGTTCTCGTTATCGTTACCCAGAGTGGTTCACTGCTGACATTATTAGTCATATTAAACAGAAGGCTTTTTGGCACAAATCTTTTAAGAAGACTAGGTCAGACAGCGACTATATTAATTTTTCTTTCTTGCGTTCTGTTGTCAAAGTTATGATAAGTGCCGCGTACCGAGATTATCAGAACCGTATTGAGCAGGAATTCGTAAGAGAACCGAGGTCTTTTTGGGGTTTTATTGGGAGCAAGCGTTCGAAACGTAATAAAGTGAAAATAGCTGGGAATGGTGGGCCGATGCCAGAGCATGAGTGCGCTCAGGCGTTCGCTGACTACTTCCATTCGGTCTATGGGGCGGTGGCGCCGCGGTTGGATGCGGCTGCCGCTGGGCAGACGGCGCCCGAGCGCGGTGCTCGCGTTCACGTGGGGCAGCTGTCTCTCGGCGAGGTGAGTGCCGCGCGAGCGCGCCTCAAGCCCAAGCGTTCGGTTGGACCAGACGGGGTGCCCCCCTTCATTGTTAGGGATTGTAGGAATGTACTAGCTCGGCCGCTCATGCATCTGTTCAATAACTTCTTGCGTGAATGCTCGTATCCGGACGGCTGGAAATTGACTAGGGTTACTCCGGTACCAAAGGGTGCCCCAAGCTCAGACGTCAGTGGATATAGACCTGTAGCAGTACTATCACCATTTGCTAAAGTCTTCGAGTCTGTGTTGTGTTCATCTATCCACTCGCAAGTAGCCGCACAGCTCAACGACGCGCAGCATGGTTTTCGCGAGGGCCGCAGCACGAATTCGAATTTATTGTGTTTCGTAAACCAGGCCGCCACAGTACTGGACTCTGAGGCTGGTGCCCAACTGGACGTTGCTTACTTTGACTTCAGGAAGGCATTCGATAGTGTGGATAATGATATTCTTTTAAGTAAATTTGCGAGGGCTGGTTTCACCCCAGCCCTTCTAAAGTTCTTTTCCAGTTACTTGGGCAACCGCAGGCAAATGGTTGAATACGCAGGCTACACTTCAGACCCGTATTCTACCCTTACGGGGGTAAGTCAGGGGACGAATTTAGGACCCTTGGAATTTATTATAATGGTCAATGATCTTCCGGAGGTCGTTAAAGATGCTGGCTGCCTATTATTCGCTGACGATCTGAAGTTGTTCATGCGGATAACCAACGAGGCGCACTGTGACAAGCTTCAGCGTGACATCGATCGGGTGGTAGCGTGGAGTGTAGAGAACAAGTTGCACTTCAATGTGACAAAATTTAATATAATGTCTTACACGCGGGCCGTGGTACCCCGACGTCACGAATATAGTATCAGCGGTCACGTGATACCGCGGGTGGGGTCGGTGCGAGATCTTGGGGTCACCTTTTCTGAGGATCTGTCATTTCGAGCTCATGTTGTGCATGTGTGTAAAAAGGCCTTCAAAAATCTTGGGTTTGTCATGCGAGAAACCCGTGACTTCACTAACATGGCAGCAGTGAAATCACTTTATAACGCGTTGGTCCGAAGCAACTTGGAAACTAGTGCTATCATCTGGAATCCTTATGAAACTAAATATTCTCAGATGGTGGAGAAGATGCAGAACAAGTTTACACGGTACCTATACATGAGGCAATTTGGCGTCTACCCGTTTTACCCACTTATGTACCCAACTCTCTTTGTAATAGGGATGGTTGGGTACTATAAGTTGGAAGTAAGGCGTAATCTTGCTCTAGCGAAATATGTTTTTATGGTTTTTCGTGGGATGCTTAATAATCCGTGTGACGTCCACTTGTCACAGGAGTAAGCACAGATGGTTAAATAAAACAATCGTTTGGTGTCTTGCAATAGCGAGCTGAGCGCACGTCCATCCAGTATCAGTGACAGCTGTCTAGTGACACTTATACCCGCGTGGACCTACCTTCGCTTCTATATTATTTAATCGTCACACCTCTTCCCTTTTTACAAATATTAATTTTTCAGATTTTTTATAAATAGACTTATGTGAAACGGAAAACTTAAACTCATTTAAAGCACAATTGGAATTAGACTTCTTAATGTAGTTTACACCTAACGTTAATATAATTTTAGAAATAGTTTACACAGAGGTTTCAAACAAAAGAAAATTATACATTGTTAATTACAATTACACAAACAAGATTGACAAATAATTATACTATTTGCTGTCGGAATCGCAATCAAAATCAAATGTCATTTATTCAAACTAGGCTGAGAGCCAGCACTTTTTGAACGTCAAAGTTCTACATAAAGACAGTCCCCCAAAACGCCCGCCCGTCACCACTTCCTAGTGTTTTAGCTGTGAAGAAGAAGTGGCCAACAAACTCCCCAGCAACACATCTGTCTGTTAAGTTTGAAGAACTTGAATCTATATAATAATATGCAACAATCTTAACATATGTGTATGTAACGTATGTAAAACAGAATAATCGCTGGTATCATCAGAATCAGGTGTGTTTTCTCCACATACTTGCCATTTACTCGTACCTTCAACTCTTTATAGATGGACAATATTCCTCCTCAACTTTTGTCCGGTGTAATCGTTCTTTATGGTATATTTAGAACCGCTAGAATTTACAACGTGTGGGGTTAAAATTTGCTTTCTTTTATTGGGTTTTTCTTTTATTATTCTCCCTGTCTCTGTCTTTTTTTTTTTTTTTATTAATGAATACTAAGTGTTATTAATAAACTTTTTTCCAAGCAAACATTTACTGAATTTTCGATTATTTTTTTCCGAAATTTCAAAATTACGAATTTGCGGTTACGAAAACGAAATGAATATCAAACGTATGTAACGAGCGAAGGGACGGTGTTTTACTCCACTTGCCTGTGTTCGCGTTACATTGCGCGGAATAAAACATTGTTTTATTTTTCATAACTAAAATAAAAGTCGTCTCCCAGCAATATAATTTTAGCGCAAAACTACTTCGTTAGACGTACAGTATGCGTAGTTAACGGCTCTGTGATCTTTCTTTTTACACCCTGTATATATGTCCTGTCTTGTGTGTGTTCTATCTTTTTCTCTCTAATAGAACAAGAAAGAGACGGATGTAAATTAAAGCTGTCAAATTTAGTTGCACTAATATTTCCATACAAATCAAGGGTACACGTAAAATCATGTCGATTAAAAACACGGTTAAGCACAAAGCGTAAACTGGTTTGACATCTATAACTTGTTTCATAGCTAGCCGTCATTTTGTCGCACTGCTTTTTAGTAAAAGATAGCGATTAAATAATAATAATATAATAAAATAATAAAAATTTATTTCCAAAAAACTTAGTTCTATGTTAAGATTCTCTTATTTTAGTTTAGTTATTGAACAAGACAATCGGCACCAATGTCGTCCAAACTAAACATTTATGCAAAATATCAGTTTAATCAAAAACCAAGTAGTGGGTCAAATTTGACTACTAAGATTTTTTTCATAATTACTTTTCTCTTATTTATTCTCTAATTTTAGTTTAGTTATTGAACAAGAGAATCGGCACCAATAACATTCATCCCTATTGCATGAGGCTTTGCATACTGTATGCTTTGGTGAATGTAGTGCTCACTGCTCATGGTGTGGTTTGTCGTATAAGTACATTCTAAAGTGCTCTACAGTCCAAACCAGAGCGAGAGCTTCTTTTTTTTATTTTTTTATTTCAGTCTGAAAATAACGTTTGTCAACTTCTGTAAGGCTCTTATTGCCAAAAGCAATTACCCGTGGTCCGTTATTATTAGACTGAATGAGGATATCCAACCGGACTACAACATGGCATCTGTCATGACTGTGGTTTTATCTTTTGGGTCAGAATATCCAAGTGTATGGATATTACTCAAGGAGTTTTATAACACAAGGAATGACTCTGTTTGTTTAGGACCCTGTTGTGACTAATATCGGTATTTTTCCTAATTTTAGTGTTTAAAGCCTCCTAAAAGGTTTTGATGTAGTCGCCATATCTGGGATCCATTTGTTGACATAGTTTATTAGTGCTAAAAACTTTGTATTTCTTCTATAGTTTTTTGGCTCCCTAAAACTGTCTACAACCTTAACATATTTGTCAAGGGTTTTAATCCCTTCCAACGATAATTCATGTCCCAAATTTTATGCTCTTGACATTAGATACGCATTTTTTTTTGATTTATTAAAATGTTTTTCCTTTAAATAAATGCAGGACAAGTTTGATAGGCTCCAACGCATTGTATTCTGCGTCATCCTTGTCATATATATGACAATGTCATCAATAAGTTGACGACACCATCAAAGGGAAGAAGTATTATTTCTACAATTTTTTGAAAATGCTCTGGCGCATACGATTATGTCAAACATGAGCCACTTATATCGGTACAAACCTTGACTCGTTATAAATAAAAGTTGTTATATCTCTTGAGTCCTCGCTGATTTCGACTTTGATGAAATATGCGTCTTTAATGTCGAGCTTGAAAAACGCCTGCCTTGTTAAATTTTGTAGGTAGCTGATCCACTGTCGGCAATGGATGGTTTTCCCTGACGATAACCATATTCGCGCATCGCATGTCTACGCACACTCTTACATATCCTTCCGGTTTAAAGATGGGCACTATTGGTGATACCCATCCCGAAGGTTTAGTAATGGGTTCTATTATATATCCAATTTGATCAATTGGTCAATCTTTTTGTTAATCTTTCCTTGCAGGGGAACGGGTACTCCACTATCGCGGAATTTAACAATTATAGAATGTTGCAGTCTGTTGTTAGTCGGCTACTTGAATATCTACACCAAATGTTCTAATTACTGTCAACGCTGTGTTGCTGCCGGCAACAAATATTTCATTTAGGTTGACAATATTTGATTACTGATAGTAATTCCGCATTTTTTAAGATAATTCTAAGTTGTTTCACTCAAAATGTCACACTTGCTGCCAGAATAAATAATCAAATATACTTTAATACCTCCAACATGACAGCTTAGCGTCGTGTCATCATCAAAATGAAAAATATAGTCAATATTATTTTTGACAGGATTCTCCTTGAAACGACAGTTTTCGACAATTTAATCAATTAAGTTATCTTATTCGCAAGCGGAAATGCAAGTTCATTTTCTACTTTGGTGACGAAGTCGTACTTACTAGAACATTTTCGAATTTTTCACCTTGTTCTTGTTTTAGAGTCTGAACAAAATGTCTTTCATATATTTTACTCTGACGAGGTAAAAAGTAGTCGTCAAGAGTCCAGTTGTTTACATCTACATTGATTCCCACTGCTTCGTCTATCACTTTACCAGGAATATTATAGTATATCTCCTGAAGTGTCAAACTTCCTACATATAGTAGTGTGGATTTTTTTTTTCTCTGGGTTTGATATATTTAATGCAACTTAAAACAATTCAAACCCCCTCTTCCATTTTTCCCATCGTACGGACGCAGGATCGCCTTCGCAATCAAAAGCGGGGTGGTATGTGGGACATTTTTGGAGCGACCTACGCCAATTTACTATTGTTAGTACCAATTGACAACCAGATATTATGAGTGAGGCGAAACAGTTTAAAAACAGGTTTTTAAAAGTAACGACATTTAACAGGTATCGCAAAACCAAAAATACTGTTCCAATGCCTGCCTGTTCCACAACCTACAAACGACCAACCAAATTAAAACACTGCCGTAACTGGTGTCTGTATGCTCTTCTAAAACTACCTTACGGATGTTTACGTTATTAGAAAGAAAACTGACCTGGAACAGTTTAAATCAATTGTTTTCTCTTCTAACTTATTTTAACAGAAAGAGATAACATCTGTTTCTACTTCACTGAATGAAATTAGGTACTATATTATAAATCTGTTGCAATCAAAGACTCTTTGGTTGCAACGGCACAGGCTGTTATTTTGGAACAGGTTATTTTTTTATTATTATTTTTTTTTGGTACAGTTTTGTCCCTGGAAGTGGAACAGGTTAAACAGGTTTCTAATATATTAATTTTACCTGTTACAGACCACCTCTACCAGATACCTACGTCAGTTTACTACTCATTTTTATTAGTTCCAGTCGATCATTCAACTTACTACTTATGATGGAACATTTCCAATTTCGCTAATTATGTATGTACATAATTACATGTATTTTTTTTTGTTTTTTTTTTTTTTTTTTTGTTAGTACCAGTCGATCATTCCACTTCCTACTACTTATGATGGAAACACCATTTCCTTTTTCGCCCATTATCTAAATACATAATTATATTATTGTATTTTATTTTTTTTGTTAGTACCAACTATAGTATACAGTTTACTAATTTGGCGTTTTTAGTACCAGTCGATAATTCGACTTCCTACTACTTATGATGGAAACACCATTTCCACTTTCGCCAATTATCCAAATACATAATTATATTATTGTATTTTTTTTGTTAGTACCAACTGTAGTATGCAGTTTACTAATTTGGCGTTTTTTAGTACCAGTCTATAATAGACTTACTACTCAAATCTATAAGGGTGATTTCACATCCCTCAATGCAGTGTTTACGTGCTACATTAATAAAATTAAATAACAACCTTGAGTAAAATGACAAATTACCACTTGCCTAGAATATTAGGTAGGTATAAAAATAATAACCCAGATCATAATCAAACATAGCATACTTTATAAATACTTTGTTTACGTTGCAGTAATTATGTAAAGTCTGGCACAAGCACAACCACAACGAGCTATTCTCTTTTTATGTTTCCCGACATGCAGGACTGGAATTGGATCTGTCAAAATACTACTTTGTAATATTAGTTCAAGTACCTACACGCGTCTCAAATAAGCTAATACATAGATACATTATTCTTCATAGTATCAACTGAGTAGGTACTTGTAAGATACGCATATAACTTGTAACCAGAATTTAAATTACAATATTGTGGGTAGTGGTGTTATTTTAGAAAGGCACACTTTTCTAAGTTTTGTAATCAAATTTTACCGTAGGTAAATCACACTAATATTATAAAGGCAAAAGTTAGTGAGTTTGTTTGTTACTTCTTCACGCGCAAACGGCTGGACCGATTTGGATGAAATTTGGTAAGTAGATAGCTTGATTCCCGGATTAACACATAGGCTACTTTTTATTACGGTCTACGTGGGTGAAACCGCGGGACGCAGCTAGTATGTAATAAAAATTATATTAGCAAAACACTTATTGAGCCATTTTGTGCCTATCGTAAATAATTAACCAAGTACGTATAAGTTGCACGTAAACACCGCTTAGCATATTGCTAAATTATGGGATAACATTGCCCGTTGGTTCACTCCTTTTTCTTGTTTTTTTTTTTTTTTTTGTATATTGGTGTACTTACACAAAACCTCGTCGCCACTTGTGACGTCCACTTGTCACAGGAGTAAGCACAGATGGTTAAATAAAACAATCGTTTGGTGTCTTGCAATAGCGAGCTGAGCGCACGTCCATCCAGTATCAGTGACAGCTGTCTAGTGACACTTATACCCGCGTGGACCTACCTTCGCTTCTATATTATTTAATCGTCACAATCCGCAAATTTTGGAATCGTTGGGATTGCTCGTTCCAAACAGTAAGCTACGGTTGGGACCGAGGGATAGCCTGTTTAAAACTCCGGTAGCCCGTACAAACGTATTAAAGTTTTCACCTGTGTGTCGGGCGGTTACTATTATGAATAGTATCTCTCAGCGTTTGGATATTTTTTCCTGCTCTTTGGCGGAATTCCAGAGGGTGACAATTAGTGTATTGTCTTCTAAGTAACTTGTACCGGTACCCTGAGCCACGGCTTAGGACTGGTCAATTATCATTATAGGACTACTTTTATTACATTGGGTTTACCTGTAAAAATAATTGTATGTGTACTAAATAAATAAATAAATAAAAAATAAATAAATAAACTAAGACTAGTTAGTTACATGTGTTTCATCCCCCCTCTTCACATGACCATACCAAGATAACCAGTACCTTTTCAACTTCTGTGGCAGTTGTATAGGCGTCATGTCCTTTGATGTCAAAAAACACGTCGGACTTCTCTTTCTAATAATCAACTTTAAAGCTTTTATAACTTCGTCGCTGATGATAATATTTTGAAAATTCCTTCATATTTGTTTACTATAGTTAATAAAACAAATAAAAAATATCATGCATATTTCCTATAATACTACAGTACTGTTTTTGGCCGCATTCTGAGATTCACCACGGTGCCGGCTTAGGCAACACAGTTTCATTGTTAAGAATGTTTGTAAAAGGGGAGACTTGCAGCCCTAGTGTAGTGGCGGATTTACGCAGGATATTTATAAGTAGGCTTCAGCCTAGGGCGGCCGATTTTAGACGTGGCAATTTGGTGACCGAATGTACTTTTTTTTGCCATCTGTAAGGTGGTTTTCTGATGTCTTGCAGAAAGAAGTCTAATAAAATAAAATACAACTTTCAGCTGATTTCTTCTCTTCGTTTTCGTTATATATTCAATGGTTGCACAAACTTCTGTCCATACTTTGTATGAGTGAAAAGAGTGAAATTCGAGTCGCACTATTCCCACTACCCATTCAGTAGCATTATAACCTAGGTCAAGAGACCATGACCATGACCCTGATCAATCTCTTCCAATTGACGGCACGGTTGGCGCAGTGGTTGAGCGTTCGGCTGCTGCGCTCCATGTCGCGGGTTCGATCCCCGCACGGAACAAATATTTGTATGACCTACAGATAGTGTTCCGTGTCTGGGTGTCTTGTGTATGTGAGTTTACATGTTAGTGAACCCACCCACGATATAGGAATCCTAGTATGGGGCAACAAAAAAAGTAAAAAAAAAATTGCCTTATCCTTTCATCATGATGGCAAGTAGAATTAAGGATTTACTAAAATCTCACTGTATTTAAAAAAACCTGATTAACTGTATCAATATGCTGTACGATCGACAGTTCTTGTGTTGGCCGACAACACCAATGCGGTGGATTGAATGGAAGATTACAGAATTGTATGCAAGCTAATGATCTAATCAATAGGGCTATAGCGTATGCCCAGCAGGGGTAGCGGATAAGCCCAGGGGTAGCGGATAAATTCGTAACAGAGTTACCGCTCCCCTGGGCACTCAGGCAAGGAAGGAACAGGGGTGGGTTTTAGTCAGTAAGAGTCTGTCACGGTACGGAGGGCGATGTCACGTTGCAGAGGACCGGAGTGGTGGTGTGACACGCAGAGGAGGACGTAGGAGTGACACGCAGAGGAGGTCGTAGGGTAGGAGGACCGTAGATGAGGAGTTCAATAAATAATAACACGACGAGTTAACACATTTACAACAGTGGGCTTTAATATTATATTAAGAACACAAACACTGTGACTAATAATTAAATTGTATTAATGCAAAATTCTAGGAAAATGGTAACTGACACTTCAGGAGTCAAAAAAATAACAATGAGGAGCTTCTACTAGCTCGGCTGCCGAATTTGAACTGCTTTTTAATATTAAAACAGAGACATGACAGAGAAAACTAAGTAATTTTGAATTTGAATTTAAAAAAAGGTAGCAAAGAACGTAATTTTGGAATAGAGGTCAAAAAGTAAACAAGGCTTTAACACTGCCTTGTTACAATACCCGGCTGCCCCGGAAAGAAAAATCGAGCAGCAGAGGTAAGCGATTTTTCGTTGACATTAAATTAATATAAAAAAATATATATCTTAAATAGGATGGTTATGAGTGAGGTGAAAATTTAGAAGGCGAGGGTGTTATATACAACGAGTATTTACAAAAGGAACAATCTACCACATCCATATTACCTTCCATAATACCTTCCATACTTCGTTCATTCAAAGTTATGTTCGCATATAGGTAAGTGCAGAACATAACGCAAAGTCAAAAAGAGTTTATCCTATTATTAGGCATAACTCGTTAGATTGCCCTTCAATAGTGTAGGCTTATTTAATCAGTCACCAACCGCTGATGTTAAATTCCATGATGATAAGAAGCTATAATACAAGTTTAATTACCTGCTGTAACAAGTAGTAAATAACAAGGCGAAGAAGCCTTCGTGCTATGCACGTTAAGTAACTATTAAGGGAATAACCTTAATATAATATACCTATGGTATATATTTAACGGACCTGAGGCTTATTTAAAGAGTAGCTAGCCGCTCTAAATAATGAAGTGGCAAAAGTATTACCATAAGTAGTGTGATTATGGCTTATTTAAGGAGTAATCACCCGCTCCGAAAGATTCTCATGGTTTAAAGCCATAGAATAAAGTAATGATCAAGGGGAAGACCATGATCGGTAATGATTTAGGCTTATTTAGGGAGTAATCACCCGCTCCATAGAATTCTTGAACTAAATAACCACCGATGTAGCAATCGTGGTGAATGTAATTGAAAGGGGTATTAATGGGTTAATGACGTAAACAATAGGTATAAACCTAATAGGTTTAGAAAAAATAAAATTATCATATTATTAATTATTTTTTTGCAGACAGATTTGATTGTAATAATTATTTAGTTAAATATTCAGTAGCAGGTTTAAATAGTTATGTAATTTATCTTTATGCATACTATTTACGGTGCATAGTGAGAATATGTGAAAACACCATAGTAATGCATGCCTACGGAGTTCTTCAGAGGTTGAGGAGGAAAGAGGGAAATTAATACGTCAAAGCTATAACTCATAGAAGCTTTGATTTATAATAAATATAACGGATTCATCATGGTTTTTAATTGTTAACGGGTTGGTACGTTTATAATAACTATGTAATATGATTAAATAAATTTGAAAGTGAAGTGTACCGTTATTTATTTAAATAGTAATTTGTGTTGTGCGTGTGTAGTAGCCAACTTTGACTATACAGTGACCCCTAGCATGTCGGCAGGATGCCCTAGAAGAGTCACCTTCTAATCAATAGTTGGTATGTAGGATACGCTGTGGATATTCTCCAACAGCACTCCCGTAAGTAAGTACTGGTCACAAACACAAGTGTCTCCGAGGAGTTTAGCACAAGTGAATGCTACCAGCTTATGAGGGTTCAGATGTGAACCTTGGGTAATGTTACTGTCTGTAGGATGGGGTGGTTATGTTTTGATTTGAGTATTGTAAGTAAGTATTGCACCATGTACTGATTGGATATGTGTGTTGTAAAATAATAATAAAACAGTATGTCGGGTAAAATCTTGAAAAGTAGTATGGAAATTGGAACCTGTAAGAAATGTTAATAAATTAAAATGCTTTATTTTTATTGGAACGATGGAATTGATGTAGTCAAAAGGGGCCGCAAATTTTTTGGAATTTTGAGAAATAAAATAAAAATATCTTAAAACAATAAATCACACAAAACAACAAAAAATTATAAAAATTAAAAATTCTTTTAGATGATGAGATGGGCTTCACTCGACAGACGGGGTCGAGACTTATCCAGAACAGCTTCACGACCAGAGCTTATCCTGCTGATGCTGATGGCTCCGGGATGATCAGCTGGGTTCACGATGAGGCGGCTGCTGGGCTCTGGGATGGGATGGGCTGGGTTCGATCACGTTGAGGACGGCTGCTGGGCTCTGGGATGGTATGGGCTGGGTTCGATCACGTTGAGGGCGCCAGTGTCACGGTACGGAGGGCGTGTCTCGTTGCGGGACTGGAGTGGTGGTGTGACACGCAGAGGAGGACGTAGGAGTGACACGCAGAGGAGGTCGTAGGGTAGGAGGACCGTAGATGAGGAGTTCAATAAATAATAACACGACGAGTTAACACATTTACAACAGTGGGCTTTAATATTATATTAAGAACACAAACACTGTGACTAATAATTAAATTGTAAATGCAAAATTCTAGGAAAATGGTAACTGACACTTCAGGAGTCAAAAAAATAACAATGAGGAGCTTCTACTAGCTCGGCTGCCGAATTTGAACTGCTTTTTAATATTAAAACAGAGACATGACAGAGAAAACTAAGTAAATTTGAATTTAAAAAAAGGTAGCAAAGAACGTGTGCGTACGCGCAGCGGAATGTTGTTGAATTTAAAGATTTTAATTATGCAGATATTTAGTGTATGACGTCGTATAATTGTGTATGGTAAAAAAAAATTTGTGCACGCAACCATTGTGGAGAAATTCACCAAAAACTGATTCCGCTGGGCGAACGTTGTCCTGGCGGAACTTTTTTTAATCCATAGACTTTAGAAGAAAAGAGATGTGTCCAAAAATTAGTGTGTATTTGTGTGTAATTTGTGTATGTATGAATAAAACTAGTGCATGCATAAACTTCGGAGAAATTCAAGTTTCCGCTACGCGAACGTTTGGCCATTAGCTAGTTTTCATATAAAGCGCTTACATAGAGAACTGTAGATTTTTACATACGTTGTTTTGAATTTGTTTATATTTGTTTAAAAAACAGATTTAGAAAAAATCGTAGGGCTTAAAAGATAAAAATATAAACGTAAAATACGCTTATTAGGTCTTAGTTCTTAAAGTATGCACTTTGGGGTCTAGATTTTCACGTTTATACAAACCTTGTAAGTGTCTGCAACATGTTGCCAAGTATCAATGATGTTCCGTTAGTAACTAAAGAGTTATAGGACAAATTTACCATGAACAGATCACTGTTTACAAAGCAGTCAAATATCACGACGTTCTGAAGGAATTGCATGGTAATATGTATGTCAATAATTAGTGTATTCATTCAACTATTCTTATGCAAAATTTCATGTCATTAAATTCAGTAATTAAAGAAAAACAATTATAATACTGACGAAGCATCGAAAACCTACATAACCCGACCAAGTTCGGATGGCTACCAAAAAGCGGCCGTGCCATATATCTAAGAAACGTTCTTAACCTTCCAATATAGTATTTATTAATATGGTACAGTTGCGTACACAAGCGTTAGGAAAAAATAAAACAATTGCATTTCTTGAATGAAAAATATTTTTTTAATAATAACGCCACTATCTACGATAAAAACAAATCTTCAATTAACAAGTACTTCTCTATTTAAATATCCGCGTACAAAAATATTTTTAATTACATATAATACTTAATTATGTAATTATAATAACGTTAACAAACGCTTGCAATGACAGCAATAGACTTAAATGTGTTTTAACTAAAATAGATTATGAACTAGCTTTTGCCCGCGACTTCGTTCGCGTGGATGACGAAACTTAGGGTAAGTATAATATTTCGAGCTTCAATAAAAATTAAAATCACATCACATAACTAACCTATTCAGTTGTTTAGATTTGATCAACATTAAAAAAGTGCTTATAAACTAAAACATTGGTATAAAAAAGGTATTTTCAAGAAAATATTCTTAAATGAGTAGCAAATACTGTAAATAACCTCAACATTTCTAAGTAGGTATACCTAATATTTTCTAGTTTCAATAATAAAATCACAGATTAACAATCACAGATCACATAACTAGACTATTTAGTTGTTTAGGTTTGAGAGTCTGACTAATATAAAAATAAATCAACATTTAAAAAGTACTTATAAAATAAAACTGGCTTCTGACTATCTGTAACGACTGCCTAAGTTCTACAAATGACAGCTGGGACCTACGGCTTATTGTGCTTTCCGAGGCACGAAGGAAACTCGGTATGTTAAGATGGTCACCCATCCACAGACCAACCTTGGCAAGCGTTGCTTAACCTTGAAGATGACCCGTGCGGCTGTTATTATCTAGCCACGAGCTCTTCGTGCAACATGCCGCTTGTGTGTATGAACTCATAATTACAATCCGGTCACATTAACTTGACGCATCTCTGAAATACTCACATCCCCCCGCATTCCCTTAGCTCGCCCGGCAGGTGTCAGGTATGGTCAGAATCTTTGTTATCGATACGCTCGTCAATAATTTGGCTAGTTCTCTGTTGTTGTTATATTGTTTTTGGACATTATTATATCGACGCCATGCGTCAAGTTAATGTGACCGAGTTGTACTAACACACACAAAATTTCAATTCAAAAACCGATTAGCACAGAGTACATTATAATATATAGCCGATTAGGTACACAAATTAAACTCTATATCAATAGACCTAAGGTCTAATTTACAACAAAATTGCAACTTCCTGTTACTCGGTTTATCCTTACCCAGGAAGGTGGTGATCTTGTTCTGGAAGTTGTTCCAGGTTGCCGAAGAGTTGACGATCTGTGAGAGGCCCACATACGTATATCATTACATGTAGGTAATAAACATAAGGTGATTATTTAATAACAATATTTCTTTTCAACATTTCGTTATAATCTGGTCGGTCGTTTAGTAGTTTAGATCTATTCAGTAGTTTGTCTTTAACCAGGAAAACATCTACTTTGTTACGATTATATTATAATATATGTCTAGTATAATTTATTATTATAAATTTAAGTAAATATATATAGAATTAGATCAATCAGTAGATATTAACTTGGGTTTATGGTGTCTGTCCAATGTTAATATAACACAATTATTATAATTTATCTGCCTAATAAACTACCTACGTAAATGAATAAGTCTATAGCTATTAATTTATTATAAAATCTTACCTTATATCTGTTATCAGCTTCTCACTATCATTCACTCAATATTCCTACTACATAATTATGTTATGCTTCACTGTTACACTATAACATTAATAACACACTTTGTCAATATTATTATTACAGAGAATTGGCGATGCATAGCAAAACAACAGCGCATACGCACATTGTCCTTGACTGCACATTTATTTGTTTGTGACTGGGGATGAAACAAAATCAGGTTCAAGTTCAACAGCAAACGAATACGCGCGAAAACATATTGCCCTCTCTTTTCTTCAAGGATGACAGTACCGTTTCAAGCGGGAAGCCGCCTATCGCTCGTTGCGCGCAGCGCGTTGTCTATTTTTTCACACAAGAATATTTTTGATCAATTCATAACTACAATACTTAGACTATTTAACTAAAGGATTAAGCGTACCGAACTTCGAACAAAATAATTCTGCATATTTTGGTGGGGTGCGGGGGAACACGCTCACATACATAAGAAAAAAAAATCGATTCAAGAAGTAGTTTTTTTTAAGTTATTAGATTGTTTGATCCACTAAAGTTGCAAAGGGGAACGCTCGTGCATGCCTAGTCTATTGGTTAAATAGTGTAATAAGCTACAATATGATAAATATTTACCTAAACAGTAGTACATACTTACATGTGGTAAATATTTAATTTCCCTAAGGGGTCTATAGTTAGAATCCTGATCCGTGAAATCTTCAATAGAAATTAGCTGTATGAATTTTATTTGTCTTAAATAATATATTTAGATTATACCTCAAGTCTCAAGCGCATACTTAAATAAAGTACCTACGTAAATAGTACCTACTTTCTGTCATAGTCAAATACATTTAAAAAAGTAGGTGTACAAAAATAAATGACCTATAAATTATATCGAAACAACAATTGTGTTATCACCTATACCAATTCAATACCGGTATTATACTGTAAATTTTGGGATGTTACCTAAATATATTGCACGGCCGCTTTTTTGTAGCCATCCGAACTTGGTCGGGTTATGTAGGTTTTCGATGCTTCGTCAGTATTATAATTGTTTTTCTTTAATTACTGAATTTAATGACATGAAATTTTGCATAAGAATAGTTGAATGAATACACTAATTATTGACATACATATTACCATGCAATTCCTTCAGAACGTCGTGATATTTGACTGCTTTGTAAACAGTGATCTGTTCATGGTAAATTTGTCCTATAACTCTTTAGTTACTAACGGAACATCATTGATACTTGGCAACATGTTGCAGACACTTACAAGGTTTGTATAAACGTGAAAATCTAGACCCCAAAGTGCATACTTTAAGAACTAAGACCTAATAAGCGTATTTTACGTTTATATTTTTATCTTTTAAGCCCTACGATTTTTTCTAAATCTGTTTTTTAAACAAATATAAACAAATTCAAAACAACGTATGTAAAAATCTACAGTTCTCTATGTAAGCGCTTTATATGAAAACTAGCTAATGGCCAAACGTTCGCGTAGCGGAAACTTGAATTTCTCCGAAGTTTATGCATGCACTAGTTTTATTCATACATACACAATTACACACAAATACACACTAATTTTTGGACACATCTCTTTTCTTCTAAAGTCTATGGATTAAAAAAAGTTCCGCCAGGACAACGTTCGCCCAGCGGAATCAGTTTTTGGTGAATTTCTCCACAATGGTTGCGTGCACAAATTTTTTTTTACCATACACAATTATACGACGTCATACACTAAATATCTGCATAATTAAAATCTTTAAATTCAACAACATTCCGCTGCGCGTACGCACACGCAAAGAACGTAATTTTGGAATAGAGGTCAAAAAGTAAACAAGGCTTTAACACTGCCTTGTTACAAGTCTGACACGCCCTCCCGCTCCACCCAGAGCGGGCGATGTCGTTGGATGATAACCCACTCCCCCAAAAAAAAAGTGCTATAGCATGTTACTTTCTAGAAGCAAAAAAAGTTATTTTTGACACAATCGAGTGATAGCCTTATCTCTCAATAATGTTTTGATTTCCTTTCCCGTCAGCATAAAGTTCGCGAAGCTGGGTGTGAAGTGCGAGTCGTGCCGAGCTCAGGCGCACCCCGAGTGCCGCGCGCTGCTGCCGCTGCCGTGCGTGCCGCCCGGGCCCGGCCCGCGCAGGGTCAACGCGCCACAGGTAACTAGTAGTAGTAGTAGTAGTAGTAGTCGTGCCGAGCTCAGGCGCACCCCGAGTGCCGCGCGCTGCTGCCGCTGCCGTGCGTGCCGCCCGGGCCCGGCCCGCGCAGGGTCAACGCGCCACAGGTAACTAGTAGTAGTAGTAGTAGTAGTAGTAGTAGTCGTGCCGAGCTCAGGCGCACCCCGAGTGCCGCGCGCTGCTGCCGCTGCCGTGCGTGCCGCCCGGGCCCGGCCCGCGCAGGGTCAACGCGCCACAGGTAACTAGTAGTAGTAGTAGTAGTAGTAGTAGTAGTAGTCGTGCCGAGCTCAGGCGCACCCCGAGTGCCGCGCGCTGCTGCCGCTGCCGTGCGTGCCGCCCGGGCCCGGCCCGCGCAGGGTCAACGCGCCACAGGTAACTAGTAGTAGTAGTAGTAGTAGTAGTAGTCGTGCCGAGCTCAGGCGCACCCCGAGTGCCGCGCGCTGCTGCCGCTGCCGTGCGTGCCGCCCGGGCCCGGCCCGCGCAGGGTCAACGCGCCACAGGTAACTAGTAGTAGTAGTAGTAGTAGTAGTAGTAGTAGTCGTGCCGAGCTCAGGCGCACCCCGAGTGCCGCGCGCTGCTGCCGCTGCCGTGCGTGCCGCCCGGGCCCGGCCCGCGCAGGGTCAACGCGCCACAGGTAACTAGTAGTAGTAGTAGTAGTAGTAGTAGTCGTGCCGAGCTCAGGCGCACCCCGAGTGCCGCGCGCTGCTGCCGCTGCCGTGCGTGCCGCCCGGGCCCGGCCCGCGCAGGGTCAACGCGCCACAGGTAACTAGTAGTAGTAGTAGTAGTAGTAGTCGTGCCGAGCTCAGGCGCACCCCGAGTGCCGCGCGCTGCTGCCGCTGCCGTGCGTGCCGCCCGGGCCCGGCCCGCGCAGGGTCAACGCGCCACAGGTAACTAGTAGTAGTAGTAGTAGTAGTAGTCGTGCCGAGCTCAGGCGCACCCCGAGTGCCGCGCGCTGCTGCCGCTGCCGTGCGTGCCGCCCGGGCCCGGCCCGCGCAGGGTCAACGCGCCACAGGTAACTAGTAGTAGTAGTAGTAGTAGTAGTAGTCGTGCCGAGCTCAGGCGCACCCCGAGTGCCGCGCGCTGCTGCCGCTGCCGTGCGTGCCGCCCGGGCCCGGCCCGCGCAGGGTCAACGCGCCACAGGTAACTAGTAGTAGTAGTAGTAGTAGTAGTAGTAGTCGTGCCGAGCTCAGGCGCACCCCGAGTGCCGCGCGCTGCTGCCGCTGCCGTGCGTGCCGCCCGGGCCCGGCCCGCGCAGGGTCAACGCGCCACAGGTAACTAGTAGTAGTAGTAGTAGTCGTGCCGAGCTCAGGCGCACCCCGAGTGCCGCGCGCTGCTGCCGCTGCCGTGCGTGCCGCCCGGGCCCGGCCCGCGCAGGGTCAACGCGCCACAGGTAACTAGTAGTAGTAGTAGTAGTAGTAGTCGTGCCGAGCTCAGGCGCACCCCGAGTGCCGCGCGCTGCTGGTAACTAGTAGTAGTTTATTGTACATAACAAAAATTACAAACACTTTAGATGCCAAGCGCCCAGCATATGGGTCGTACAATAATTCGTTCGTGTGCCTACAACCCGCTTTCGAGTCGGCGTTATACGTAGCTACAGTTGGCACAGAACCCGACTAACGAGTCCAAATCGTAAGTATGCTTAATCTAGCCAACAACACTGAAACATTGCATGTTGCAGAAAAAATTATGTTGATCTATGAATCTCTTTTTGTATTCAAACTAAAATTAATGATCGATCAATTTTCAGGAGGGCTGCATCTCAGACTATGCACCTTCTACACCCCCGATGGTACCAGCGCTATTGGTGCACTGCATCAACGAAGTAGAAAAACGCGGGCTCAACGAGAAGGGTATCTACCGCATCAGCGCCACCGACAAGGACGTCAAACGACTCAAGGTTTGGACAGAAAAAGATTAATAGAAAATACATTATTGACTAGACACAGATCTTGATAAATTGAGCAGTTTCTTAAGGCGGAGGTTCCCAAAAACGGTCAAAAAAGTGGTTTCTTAAAGCAGTGTATCTGCAGTGTACCGTAAACAATTTTGACAAATAAAAAAAATATGATATTTCCAAGGCCTATTTGCATACAGTGATGGAACTCAAAACATAATTTAACATGCATCAAAAAAATCTTCAAACATACCTCTTAATTATCTTTAAAATCAGTTTATCCCTTTATCGACAATTATAATCATAATAAAAAATATACCATAAAGTTCCAAATGCTAAACTGCATCCAGGTAAATCGATAAAATGCTTCGTATTTTGCAATAAATTGCGAGCATTTGTCGTCGCGCATCTCTTTCTTTTCTATGCAGTTCGAGAGTGACCGCGTTTTAGGTGATGTCTCGGCCTTAAAATTTGGTCCGTCGGTTACATAACTAAAGAATATTAGACACGTAGTTCTTCTTTTCTCACGACATCAAGAAAATAAGATGTTACAGTGCGTTGAAATTTTGCGTAACGTTACGCCGTGCTTCACTTTTTACCTACAAAGTGACGTTACAAGCACACTTCTGAACTTTGATACACTTATTTTTTTTTTTAATTTTTATTGTGTTGGTAAATCAAAGCATTCCCATGATTTGGGTATCGAATATAAGGGTTTGCCAAGAATAATACGAAAAAGCGTGTTTTTTTAAGTAGTTGTTACATAGTTTTAGATAATATTTTCAAGAAATTACTGCATAGTTTATACTTATTTGGGCAAGAAATGCGACGTAAAAGCAGTAACTTTGTTTGGTTTTTGTACTATGAAGTTTGAGTACGAATATTATGAAATGTTTTAAAGAACTCTCTAAAAAAAAACTGTTAACAGATTACTTTTCTATTCATAGTGAACATGCAAAATTTCGTGTAAATTGATACAGTAGTTTTATCAGAAATCAACCTAACACGGGAACTGAAACGATTGCCGCCAAATCGTTGATTACATCATTTGTTTAGAATTCAACTCTCGTAATACAAGTATTGTTTACATTTAATATTATGGTCTGTTTATTAAAACACCTAAAAAAATCCTTATGCCAAAAGAAACTTCAGCAAACCTTTTTTTGTGAGCACGGTCGTAAACATGTAAAATGCGGGGACCGCCCGCGGTGCTTGAAGGGTTAAACTATAATATTTATTTTGTGAAGTTCTATGCAACTTCTTTATTACTATTCGTCCGTCCAATTCGCAGGAACGTTTCCTCCGCGGCTGCGGCTCGCCGTCCCTCGCGAACGAAGACGTCCACGTGCTGTGCGGCTGCATCAAGGACTTCCTGCGCTCCCTGCGCGAGCCGCTCGTCACGTCCGCGCTCTGGAGCGACTTCATGGAGGCCGCCAAGCTGGCCGAGCCCAGCGACGCCACCGGGGCCATCGTGCAGGCCGTCAGCCAGCTGCCGCAGCCCAATAGAGACACCTTGGCGTTCTTGGTTCTGCATTTACAGAAGTAAGTTGTTTTTATTACCACACAAGGTTGTGACCAGGGACCGGAGTTTGTGGCTAAAGTAAAAACAGCCGCACGGGTCGATTCATCAGGTTAAGCTACGCTTGCCGGGGTTGGTCCATAAATGGGTGACCATCTTTACATACTGAGACTCCTCCGTGCCTCGGAAAGCACGTTAAGCCGTTGGTCCCGGCTGTCAATTGTAGATCTTTGACAGTCGTTACGGTTCGTCTGAATCCCGCAAGTCTGACAACCAGTCTTACCAAGTGGTATCGTATTACCCAGTAACTGGGTTGTGGAGGTCAGATAGGCAGTCGCTCCATGTAAAATACTGGTATTCAGCTGCTTCCGGTTAGACTGGAAGCCGACCCCAAGATAGTTGGGAAAAGGCGCAGCGCAGGCAGATGATGACAAGGTTGTGACCCGCATGTCCTAATACCAACATTTTGTAAATATGTGACATCCACACACAAGCATTGGTGGGGACTCCCTCCTACAGAGGGGAGGGAAGTTTGTGTTCCATTGTAAGACTTCATGGAAGGCGCCAAACTGTCTGAGCCGACTGACGAGACCGGGCCATCGTGCAGGCCGTCAGTCAGCTACCGCAGTCCAATAGAGACACCTTGGCGTTCTTGGTGTTGCAATTACAGAATTAAGTTGTTTTTAACACGCTTTCATTAGCTTCACCTGTAAATTTACATACATGTTTATTTTGGATGACGATACATGCTTAGCTAGTGACGTCACTCTACATCCAATATGGCGTACGCCCAAACATGGCGGTCTTGTTATTTTTTATGCATTTGATGTGGGTCAAATGACGAAAAATAAAATTACGTCACTCAAAAGCGTTTTTAAGTTTTTTTTTACTATAATATTTTAATACCACAAAAGATCGTGAGAAAACCCGCATGTCTTAAAACCGAAATTTTGTAAATATGTGACATCCACCAACCAGCATTGGCCTCACTCCCTCTCACAGAGAGGAAGTCTGTGTTCGATTATTAACACTTCACGGAAGTTACCAAACTTCGGAGCCAAACGATGCGACAAGCGGTTTTAATTGCATGGTTACAGATTTCCGTGGTATAATATTCGACGGCAATCAGGTAAAATAAAAATATAAATGAGCTGATGTAAATGTTTTGTCTCCAGGGTAGCGGAGAGCGCGGAGTGTGAGATGGGTATTGACAACCTGGCGAAGATCTTCGGGCCCACGCTCATCGGCTATGGGCTCATGTCGCAGCCCACGGAGATGTACAACGCAACTGCGCAGATGTTCAATGTGAGGCAACAGACGATTCTATTCCGCCAATAGAACTAAACGACTAACGACGGAAGGCCACAGCTTATAACAGTGTTGAGGAGTGAAATGATTATCAGTTGTTCAATATACTTTTAAAGATTTATAAATAGATACGGCAACACTCTACATAGAAATATACAGTACGCGTGCGCTGTTTGTAGCCTGTTCTGTCTGTAGCCGACTGTTTTGTCTGAAGCTGATTGTTTTATCTGTAGCCGACTGTTTTTACTTTAACCGACTGTTCGGTCTGAAGTCGACTGTTCTGTCTGTAGCCGACTGTTCTGTCTGTAGCCGACTGTACTGTCTGTAGCCGACTGTACTGTCTGTAGCCGACTGTACTGTCTGTAGCCACCTGTTTTGGCTGTCGCCGACTGTTCTGTCTGTAGCCGCCTGTTATGTCTGTAGCCGACTGTTTTGTCTGTAGCCGACTGTTCTATCCCCTTGCTTATTATCAATTTAGCATCATAAACAAAAATACTAGTTACAATGTATAACAAAATAAAAAACTCTCGTGTGCGACGTACACAAGTTGAGCTATTAGACTTTTATTAGTCGAGCAGTACCTGCTTAAAAAACTTTTATACAAAAAATACAACCGACTTCTAAAAATTGCAAAATAACTTTATTTTCAGAAGTCGGGTTATAATTTAATATTTTGTTTCTTAGTTATTTGACACCGACTTCCGAAAATAAAGTTATTTTGCAATTTTTAGAAGTCGGTTGTATTTTTTGTAAAAAAGTTTTTTATTTTTCACTTTTCAGTTGTTGTACCCCAGAAGTAAAACTAAATATTAAAGGTATGCATGCCCGAAAGGATAACACACAAAAAAAAAGGAGACAACCAAAACGTCATCTGTGTATACATATTTTTTGTATATGTTGATTTTTTCAAAAAGTGCTGAATCAATTTCGGTAAAATTTATATGGGACCACCTCTGAAGTATGACCTACCAAACAAAAAAGAATCATCAAAATCTATTCACAAATGGCGGAGACGCGTAACAAACAAACAAAAAAAAACAAAAAACAGACGAATTGAGAACCTCCACTTTTTTGAAGTCAGTTAAAAAGTTACCGTATATAGGCTAGACTTTCCCCATAGCACCTGCGAACTGCTTTGTCCAGTCTAGTTCCACCTGAACCTGTCAGAGGTGTTGTCTACGTAATCTATATTTGTACTTTCTAATAAGACATAATCTTTTTCTCCCTCTGCAGGTGATGCAGCTGCTTCTGCGCCTACCGTGCGACTACTGGTCGCAGTGGGCGTGCCCTAGCGCCGACGCCGGCTCCCCCGTCACCGGCACGCTCACACGACCCCGAGGGTTCTTCTTCTCACCCGCTGATACAGGGTGAGTTCTATTACAGTAACCTCGACTTTGGCAAACGAAAGTTTGGCCGAGAGACGTTCTTGCAATAAGGTATTTTCCTGCGTTTATTTTTTAACCGAATTCGAAAAAGAAGGAGGTTCTATGTTAGACTGTATTTTTTTTTTTTAGTGTATGTCCACCGATTTCTCCGTTAGTTGTGGTCCGATTTTCAAAATTCTTTTTCTATCCGAATAATATATTCCCGAGGTGGTCCCATATAAATTTTATCGAAATTGCTTCAGCACTTTTTGAAAAACTGAACAAAAACGAAAAATACGTATACCTCGGTGACGTTTTGGTTTTCTCCAATCACGAGTATGTTTAAATTCCACGTTCCATTTTATTGAGGTTTTTAGTTTTTGGATATAGCAACTAAAACGAAAAATAAAAAACTTTTTACAAAAAAAAAACAACTGACTTCCAAAAAAGAAAATACACTCATTTTTTTTTTTTTAATTTTAGCGTACTTATTTTCTTTAAGTTTTTGTATAATATTTTATAAGAAACAGCAAATAACACTAAAAAGAAACCTTTTGCTGAAAACAGTATCAACATTGGTTATTAAATGAACCAGCAATTAGCATTTCTAATACAATAATGCATAAGAAGAGTGGGAGCGTGATGGGGACATCTCGCTATCTCGTTTGTACGCGCGTAACCTAATGGCGGTGACGTCATACTTATACGTACCCGAAGGGTCCAAACGGAGCCCTATTGCTGTCACTCACGTGTCCGACTGTCTGTCTGTACGTCGTCTGTCACAAAATTTTGTTCGAAGAATTTTTTAACTTCCCATTGACCTATGAACTTGAAATTTGGTGATAATGTTTATTCAATCAATCAATCAACTCAGCCTATCGCAGTCCACTGCTGGACATAGGCCTCTCCCAGGCTGCGCCACAACACCCTGTTCTCCGCCTTTCGCATCCAGTCTATCCCAGCCACCTTCTTAACATCATCGGTCCATCTAGCTGGTGGGCGTCCCACACTACGCTTGCCGATACGCGGTCTCCACTCCAGGACTCGTCTGCTCCATCGGCCATCGGTCCTTCGACAAACATGACCAGCCCACTGCCACTTCAGTTTGCTTATTCTGCAAGCTACGTCGGTTACTCCAGTTCTTTTCCGGACAACTTCATTCCTGATTTTATCCTTCAAAGAAACTCCTAACATAGCCCGCTCCATAGCGCTAATGCTAATATTTTTTGTTATGTATGTTTTACTAAAAAATACCAATATATTGATAAATCAGATTTTTGTTTGATAATAAAACAAGGTGCCTGGGGATCTGTCTGGACCTCTCTAAAGCCTTTGACACAGTTTCTGTTCCTAAACTTATTGACAAATTGGAACGTATTGGTGTGCGTGGGATTCCGCTTGAAATTTTTAAAAGTTACCTCAATAATCGAACGCAGTTAGTCAAGGTTGATTCATATTATAGTGACGAGGAGCTAATAACATACGGCATCCCACAAGGTAGTATACTCGGGCCTATACTCTTTCAAATATACGTAAACGACCTTTGTAAGATGAACCTGCCTAACTGTGACATTTACGCGTACGCAGATGACACCGCGATTCTCGTTTACGGACCTACTTGGGACATGGTTAAAACTACTGCAGAATTAAATAAATTTATTACGATTTCTTTCTCTATTTTGCAGGGTATCCAGAAAAAAGAGGAATTACTTCCAGTGACAATTGCAACTTCAACCCTATTGTTAAGTATTTTAGAATTCATTTTCGTTTGTTCATGTAAGAGAACATTTATGTTAACCATTAACTTTGTAAATTGTAACGTCTTATTTATAACTTCGAAATATTTAGTTTAGTGTCCGATCGAAACTGGTTTTTCAGCCGAAAGGTGGAAGCGCCAGGGTAGCCCGCGAAATTCAAATTTTCTTACGTTTTTTGCAATTTGCAGGTCAGTGTCAGGTTGTATCTTGGTCAAAATTTGATTCGCGGCCGTATTTATAGAATTATAATCATTAAAATCACTAATACAACTTTGTCAGTTAGAATTGATGTCAAATATAAGTATTTCATGAAATCATGACATTTGGCATCAATTGTAACTGAGAAAGTTGTATTGATGATTTAGATGATAACAGTTCTTTACTACGGCCGCGAATCATATTTTAACAAACATACAACCTGATAAAGTTCTGCAAATTCCAAAAAAACGCAAGAAAATTTGAATTTCGCGGGCTATCCAGGAGCTTTCACCTTAAGGCGTATATAGCCGCCAAGTGGCGCCCTCATTGAATAAAAAATCGTAGCAAAGCGTAGAAAATAAAGATTAAAGAATCCTATGTTGCGTTTGTTACAAAGAGGATAAGGTATTTTTACGTTAAGTAAAGTAGTAAGCAAAAGTACTGTGGAGGTATGCGGAACAGAGTGTAAAGTCCCGCAAACCTCCGTTGAAAAGGGAGGATCCTCCGACCAGACGGGTGTTGTATGGTCCGGGCAACTGCCCGATAGTTGATTTCGGGCTGTTGTATATGTTCAAATCGCGCGGAGAACTTTGCTTGCGCGATGTAGGAATTTTGCTGTTCTAGTTCGTATGTAGCGTCATAGATGTCGCTACAGTACCAACAACGGCCGTTTTTGACACTTTTGCTTACTACTTTGGATATGAAACACTTTGAGTCCTGTTTCAACAACGTAAAAATACCTTATCCTATTTGTAACAAACGCAACATTGGATTCTTTAATCTTTATTTTCTATGCTAAGATACGAATTTTTATTCAATGAGGGCGCCAATTACGGGGAGGTAGGCCCTTTAAACATATTAAAAAATTCAATTGATACTGAAATCTAGAGTTATGCTTGTACATGCAGACACACATTCCTCTTTTGTGACTAATTTTACGAGTTAGCCGAACGACGCACGACTATTCACGAACTAAGGCCGATACTATATTTTTTGCCTGATACCGAAACCGAATCTTCGGTCGTTCACTAATTTAGTTTTTCATACTAATTAATATAATTTTGACTAACTTAAGTTATAGATCATTATTAACTTAGTGACATTTTTTGTACATTAGGTTTATTTTATTTTTTTGTTTTTGTAGTTTCTTTTTCTTGGGTGTAATAAAAGACAGATTAGACGTTAATCGAAGTAGAAAATAAAAACTAGTTTTCTTCTTCAAAGAATAAGTGTTGAGATTGTAGTTATTTTTTTTTAATTTACCACACACGAAGTATTACAAAGCCCGAATTCCTATAACAAACAATCTCATAACTTAAATTTTGTACTTAATTTCTCTTTGCCATAAGTTTAGTTATTATTTTTGAATAAAATATGTTTACGGTCACATTCATCCACTTTTAACATTGAAAATGGACGTTAATTCGGTGCCTTCTGTTGATTCTTACAGCTAAGTTTGTGTTACCAAAAACAAGCTTTCAAGGAGTTTATGTGTAGGGTAAGTCAATTTGAGCTTTCAGTTGCATCGCAAAAGGTTCAAAATTGCATAACACTATCTTTGTTTATTGACAGTCTTTCAGTTGTAGAAAGTACTCATGAGTATAAGTAACTTCTTTTTTCAAATAATCAGCTGTTTTTTTTTAAGTTCTATAGTAAAAATTGTTCGTATTCATGAATCTACTTTCACCCCTTGAAAAATTGCAAGTCAGCCCTGTATTGCTTTTTTTTTTTGTTAGGCTCGCGTTTCTGAACCTTCTGGCTATGATTTGAGTTAAACACTTTAGTAATCTTCGTCTTTCCGAAGTGGTACAAATAAGGGGGCGTCCATTAATTAACGTGAGGCGTTTAGGGGATGGGGGGCGGAAGGGGTTCAAGCAAAATCTCACCTAATCTCACGTGGCGGAGACCCCGGTCTCGGCAAGTCTCACGTAATTATATTTTCCACAAGAAACAGAATAAAATCCAAGAAAACTGGGTTGAATTGAGTAAAACTTCATCATCATCATCATCATTTCAGCCTAAAGACGTCCACTGCTGGACTTAAGTCCAGCAGTGGACGTCTTTAGGCCTAGTCCTAAATAAAAATAATTAAGTAAATTATGATTTTTTCAAACCCAACGCAATCAAGCATATACATAGATAGTGCCATCCACGAAGACGTGCCCTACTTCTCTTTATTGCTTTGTAACCTGCAATAACCACTACGTTGCAGGGTTACAAAGCAATAATCCATGGAGACGTGCCCAACCACTAGGTGGGGCGTCTCCGTGGATGGCTCAGCCTATAGTTTAACTTATTGTCTTAAAAAATATGCATTTTTAACAATCTCACATGAGATTAGGGAATGGGGGAGGGGGTTGAGCCAAAATCACCTCACGTAATCAATGGACACCCCCTAAGATACAATACAACCGGTGATATTAAACCGGGGATAGCGTCATCAATTGTATACCCATCTTTGTAAGGATAACACACTAACAAGCCGTAGATTATAGTGTGGTACCGTTCTTGCTTTGCAACTTAAAAACTTATCACACAGTTAGCTGTAAGAATTTACGCGTAGTATTTAGTTTATTTTAAGTAATTATTTAAGTTCTTGTTTCCGTTATCATGACGTCACGCTACCGCCTACGATCAGCGACTTTGTAATATATGTATCTATATTAACTTTGATTTCTGAATCTTAAGAGTTTTGTACAAGAGTCCTGTTTTGAACGGGCAGGCAACGCATCTGTGGTAAAGTTGTTCTATCTCACTAAAGCGGGTTGATCTTGTATTAGTGTGTAGGTTCACGTACACTTTTTTTGTGTGCGTAAGCTCGCAGCGGTTTGTGTCATAAAATAAGCACACAGAAATATTGTACACTTTCCACCAGGTGAGCCGCCTGCTTTTTTGCCAGTTAAAAACAAACTTAATGTCATACACGACAAGGTTCAAGTATCATTGCATGGCTCTTTGATCAAATTGTCACTTAAAAATCGACTTAGATGACATAAAGTTTAAGTCGAAAGTTAATTGAGTTGTGTAAAAGTTAAAAACCTAAGATTCTTAATTCAAATATAGCTATTATAAACATGATGGAACTGTCTGTGGTTCAACAGCCTACTCCAAGCTGGGGTTTGTTGCAAAAGGCGCTTACAAAGTGTGTCAGACGGGCACCTTGGGTATGTTGAAGTGTATAGATATTTCCACCATAAATGAAGAGAATGCAGGGTGGATTTTTGGGACGAGACTGTCACCGAGCAATCGTTCTTAGGAGACTATCGCCATACAACTCCGTTTTGGAAATACTTTAATTATGCGTACAGAATTCCCTGCAGGAGTCTGTATTTTCTGATAGCTACAACCTGGGGAGTCTTTAAGACAAGAGTGAATAAGTATCTTCTAGGCAATCGTGCTCCATTGGCAACCACATCATCGCTGAAGCATTTATAGATGAAGTTGCTTTTAGTCTGAAGGCACCTACAGGAAATATGACAGGCTTTTCAGTGAAACCTACTCACTTACATGAGCCACTCCCAAGCAGACCCATAACACCTTGTCCTCTACCTTGCACACTTATGCCTAGGGGTAGCGGATAAATTCGTAACAGAGCTACCGCTTCCCTGGGCACTCAGGCAAGGAAGGAACAGGGGTGGGTTAGTAATAGTCTGACACGCCCTCCCGTTCCACCCAGAGCGGGAGATGTGATTGGATGATTTCCCACCCAAAAAAAAATTAAAGGAGACTATCCTTATTTTTTTAAATAGTCAATATGCATGATTTTTTTTTATTTGTTCAATTGAAGACCATGAAGATTAACTATAGTGAACAAATATGAAGGAATTTTCAAATCAGCGACGAAGTTATTAAGCTTTAAAGTTGATGATATAGAAAGAGAAGTCCGACGTGTTCTTTGACGTCAAAGGACATGACGCCCATACAACTGCCATAGAAAACAGCGTTTTCGAGAGAGAGATATATTTGTTTAAAATTGTTATATCTCGTTAAATTTTCGATCAATTTTGATTCTGCTTTCACTGTTCGTGCTCTATTTTAGTATATTCATCGATAAACTGGTTAGATAACAAATATTTTTTTCATGCATATTCCCTATTGCTAACTGCATTCACGGATTTTTAACAAATGATATAGTCAAAACTATTTCGTTTAAAAAGATTCATTACCAACTGAGCTTAAGAGTACCAGAAAAGTCAAAAACCGCGAAAAGAAACGTTTCCTTCACTTACAGTTTTGTCTCAAATATCTACCTTGTTCAAATTCAACACAGGTCACTAGTAACACTTTGTATAAAACCGCCCTTATTTCCTACGAAATAAAGACGTTGTCAGGTTCAAATTGTTACCAAGGGCGTGCGTTTGAATGCATTAGTATTATGATATTTTTAAAATAACAAACCTCAATTATCATCAGCTTTTTAACGTTCCCACTGGTGGGACATAAGCCTCCTCGCTGTGAAAGGAAATAGGCCACAATCTACCACGCGGGCCCAGTGTGGGTTTGGTGAATGTCATATGTCTTCGAATTTTTTGTTCTAAGATATGCCAGTCACGGTTATCACGATGTTTTCCTTCACCGTTTTGAGAGCAGTGGTGATGAAATACACAAACACAAAATAAGGTGCCTGCCTGGGTTTGAACCCTCGACCTACAACTCGGTAAGTCGGGGCAGTTACCACTGGGCCACCACTGGGACACCCACGGAATAAAAAAACAAGTGGAAGTGCCCACGCAGCTATCCGGCGCGTGTGAACAAATGTAAAATAATTACAACCCTCGTCAGTTGTAATAAGTCTTAATTTTGTACGAACAACAAATAAGATTTTCGTCAAAATTGAATTTATTGTTCAAACAAAATTAAGACTTATTACAACTGACGAAGGTTGTTATTATTTTACATATTTTGCCGCATAATAGGGTATTTTACTAAACAAAACTAATTAATCCGTCAGTTAAATAACCAAAAATTATTGGGCACGTATTTTTTCTTTTGTCACTGAAACAAAAAATGAGGGCGATACAGTGCGTTGAAATGTCGCCTAACGTCAAGCGGTGCGACACTTTTTAACACCAAAGTGACGTAACGAGCCCACACTCCTGAACTTTGATGCGTTTTATCTTTGTCCTGTTTGATTGGTTTGGTAAAGCAAAAAATGCGTGTCCAATATTTTTGGTTATTTAACTGACGGAGTTATTAAATTTTTTAAGTAAAATACCCCATTGTGACACACGCCAGATAGCTGCGTCAATTTCCACATGATTTTTCTATACCGTTAAGTCACCACTGTTCTCCAAACTTCTCAAGTATTAACATAATAACTCGTCAGCAGTGAAAGCAAGAGATCTTATCCATCGCTTACCATCAGGTAAGTTGGTCAAACACTGACTCATCACAAAAAAAAATACAAAGATTTTCTCGCTTGAGGTTTCACACAAGTGTGCATTTGTTATATTAAAATTATCATAGAAATTATGCGATATAGTTAACTTTATTTATAATATTTGTTGTATTTAATCATTAAAACTCATTATTTAATTTTTATAATGTCACGTGCAACTTGTTTAGTACTTTTTAATATCTAGTATAAAAACCCCATCTGAGTAGGATAAAAAAGCTGCTTCAATCAATCTGCCTAGCCTTTTTCCCAACTGTCTTGAGGCTTTTGAAAAAAACTGTTTATATTTTTAATTTAGAAGGTTAGAGAAACTCAGCTACTACTTTAGGTCACACTTACACGAGAAATCATTAAATGCATTAAAGTAGAACGTAAAGGGTAGCCCGCGAATTTTTTTTTTTCTTACGTTTTTTGCAATTTGCAGGTCAGTGCCAGGTTGTATGTTGGTCAAAATGTGATTGGCGGCCATAACAAGTATGTATTTATAGATTTGTAATCATTAGAATCATCAATACGACTCTCTCAGTGAGAATTGATGTCAAATGTCATGATTTCATGAAATAGTTATTCCATATCAATATGAACTTAGAAGGTTGTATTGATGATTTTAATGATTACAGTTCTGTAAATACATACTTGCTACGGCCGCGAATTATCATACAAACTGATACTGATCTGTAAATTTCAAAAAACGTAAGAAAATTTGAATTTCGCGGACTACCCTGGCGCTTCCCCCGCTGAACTTATTTAATGCTGGCACTTCACTTGGCGCATTTGTCAAAATATTCGCGTTGTAGATATTAGAAAATAAACCATATGGTCTTTGAAATAAATTCCATTTTTTATCAACGAAATATGGCAAATATTTGCGCAAATATACCAAGTGTAGTGCCAGCATAAAACGTTCAGTCTCTGTCATGTTCACACGATTAACAGAAATAGAACCATGGTCTCTAAGCAGTAAGGGCCTTATTTATTTAAAAAAAAAATAGCTATGTAATTAGTTAAAACACTGAATAACAGTTTCTTAATTCTAAATATTCTATGGACAATTTTTGGAATCCGCTAATTAAGGGTGCCCTAGTCGGTCATTCTTCCATACAAACGTAGTATGGCGATTGCTTTACTATTTGATGGTGTACTACCAAAATAAAAAAATATATCAATTTATTTCGCCATTAGCTCTAGCCCTGAATGGAGAAAAAAAGTAAAAGAAAAACCTTTTTTTTTACTTTTTTTCTTATATACTTAGTAAGTATATTATGATAAGCGAGTTTTATAAATAAGGATGCATTAAGCGTTTAGTAAGTGGTCAAAGAGGCCCTAAATAATGTGCTAGTATCTCAGTTTGAAACATTTTTTTTATAAGCACGCATTGTCATTATCTTCAGCATTTATTTTCTTTCGATGCATCCATTTAGTACATTAAGCTACCCGCCTCAGCTTCGGACGTGTAAATGTAAATACAACGGCTGAAAACAGCATGAAAATTTGTTCAGTAGTCTTTGTTTTATAATATGTAGTGATAGTGATACTATAATTTTTATTGTTGTAACAAAAGCATCATATTTTTTGTTAGTTTCTTTATATAGCTAAAACCAGTCACAACCTCTAGTCGGCCATACAAACATGTCTTCACCATATGGCCGCTTCCCACATGTGCCTAGTCACCGACTAGTATTTTTGTTTTACCCTAAAGCTGTGTACTACTGTACCTATTAGATAGTGTCATAGTGTTAGATATTTAATTAGTCTGTAATCATTGACTGTATAAATAAAATAAACTTGTCTAACTCTATTTTTTTTTGTTTTCTTTTCTCTATAACTGGAATGGCGAACCTTTATTGATGACTGCGCCATTTTTACCCGACTGTGCGACGCAATGTGTTTATCAGTCTATGTATGTATGTTTGTTCCTTTGTGGCGCTTTAGAGACCAAACGCGTGGGCCGATTTTGATAATTCTTACGTCAATTGATTCGTCTAAATCTTGAGAGTGCTATTTGATCACACATGACGGTAATCAAAATATAATATGGCGAGAACCAGACGCAATATTGTGAAAAAGAAAAAAAAAAAGTTGCGAACTATATTAAGTGCGGTATCAAAATAGCGTTCGTGGAGGCGATTCCAAAAGTATAACTCGCTAAAATGTAGATAATAATAAAAATTGAATATTTAAAAAAGCCTGACCGTATAAAAAACTAACAAGCCACTTTTCCGAGCAGTCTGATGCAGTTGGTGACATGTAATCAATAACTGAACTAAAACTGCCACCAACTGCATCAAACTGCTTGAAAAGTGACTTGTTTGGAACTTTTTAGTTGTTTTGTAGTCTGGTTTTTTTTTTACTAAAATGAATAATTTGGCCTTGACGTGCCATCAAAGCAGTAAGTAATCTTGAGTTAGTGATTTCTTGATTTAGAGTTCCCATGGCCACCTTCCGGCTCCATCAGGTCAGCTCCATATCATAACAATATTGCTTAGTCATCCGATTTAGCTGAAATTTTGGTGTCAGTTTCGACTGCGTGCATATTACGCAAAACTTTAGCTCAATCGGAAACCGGGAAGTAGGTGGAATTTAACTTTCAAGATTTAATTATTGGAAGATAGACTGAGTAAAAAAAAGCCAGTGATGCGGGCGAGGAATGTGTGCGCGTACAGCTGAAAGCCTGCTACTCATTCTCGCACTACTCAACGGTACGGTTTCACGCATGGGCGCCAGTAGAACTATTTCATGAGGGTGCATATTTGCCTCATACAGACATAGAACTACTAAAGTGAGCTAGAAAATTTTAGGTTCTCTCCTCAGTTGTTTTAAGAATAATATTCTAATACTACTAACTACGACTTTGGTATATTTTATTTAAGTAGGTACTTTTAACGTTTAATATTTATTTAAGACTACGTCGACCGTCGACCCGGGCCGTAGGTCAAAGAGTATAATAATAATACGGGCCGCAGGTCCTTATTGGACGGCGAGTTACCCATTGCTCGCCGTCTAGCCCGTGCCTACAGTCCAAACAATTAACCTTTTCACCCAGAACGCGATGCCTCGCCAGCGCCAAGCCATAAATGTATAACGAAATATACAGTAAATAGTAGTGATGAGGGTATCCTCATATCGATGAATGAGATTTAAATACGCCTTGTCTTATTTATAATTTTACGAATATAAATAAAAACTTCTTTATTTTTCTTTTTTGAAGCTATACTTCTTAAGGCGCGTTATGAAAAAATGTCGAGAGTGAAATTTTAAGATGCGCGCGCAACACTGTCACACAAAATTCACAGGATGAAGTTAGCTAGAACCGACCACCACCCTGAAGTTAGCTATGGTCTGTGGTTCATGACGAATGATTGTTTTCTTGTTGTAAACTTTGTGACAGTGGTTTTTTATCTTATTACGCCAATCTTATGTGCGTACATAAGTACACACACACTTTTTTTTTATGTATGTCCACCGATTTCTCTGTCAGTTGTAGACCGATTTTCAAAATTCTTTTTTTATTCGAAAGGATATACTCCCGAGGTGGTCCCCTAGAAATTTTATCGAAATTGCTTTAGCGCTTTTTGAAAAGCTGAACAAAAACGAAAAATACGTATACATAGATGACGCTTTGGTTTTCTCCAATTACGAGTATGTTTAAATTCCACGTTCCAGTTTATTGGGGTTTTTAGTTCTGGTGTATAACAACTAAAAAGTGAAAAGTAAAAAACTTTTTTTTACAAAAAAAAAACAACCGACATAGAAAAAAGAAAATACACTAAAAATTTAAAAATAACTTTTAAGTTCGGAAGTCGGTGTCAAAAAACGAAGAAATAAAATACAAACATCGACTTCCGAAATTAAAGTTATTTTTAAATTTTTATTTCTTTTTTGGAAGTCGGTTGTTTTTTTTTTGAAAAACTGTTATTTTACATATAAAATTTATATATTTAATAATCAGATTGTTGTTTGGTGCCGGCTCAAAATTAGTTTATATAAAATTTGATATTTTATGTACCTAAGTAAGCTCAATACTGAAGACTTAAAAGGTGTATTTATTTTTTGCTATTTAGTTCATTTAAACGCATTTGTAAAGTTGATAAATTTATACTTACCATTTTTTTGGCAGAGACTAGACATATAAGAGACGTTCGTATCATTGTAGGGTAAGCATTGCCTTACATGGATAAAACAGAGTGTAATAATGCGGTAAATTAAACATGGTTTTCAAATCTCATTTCACATCTTTATTTGAGAAATAATTAAAACACATTGTGCAAATAAATCGACAAATCAAATAATGTACACGTTAGAGTGTCTTAACTACTTAATAGTACCTACCTAATGTTTATTTTATCAAAATATGTTGTCAATAAATTAATAACATTATCAAAATTACAACAACATAAACTTACTATTAAAAATATCGATCTCCCTAAAACTAAAAGAACAGAGACAGACCAAAGAGCACTATAGACCATTGATTATTAGTTTAAAAAAAATTGCAATTCGAATGTTGGGGAAAATTTAAAAAAAAACATCGAACTTTTCACATCCCATGGGTTTCAACCTGAGTTTTCTCGGGTGCTTTGTTGTTGCATAAACATGATGTAGGTAACGGAAAGGTGCGGTCATATTTTAAGAACTGCATCTGCTCATCGATATGAACAACTATATTCAAGAAAATATGAGGAAATTCTCAAAAAAAAAATTTTACCCCCATACAAATATTGATCAGCTGATGATAACTTTGTATGGAAAATCCAATTTTTTTTGGGAATTTTCCTTTTTTTCTTAGAGAAAGTTGTTCATTTCCATGGGCAGAACCGGTTCTTAAAATATGACCACACCTTTCCGTTACATCCTGTAGATCACACTATCACTTCCTACTGGGAATACTTCGAGTTACACTAAACGCGAGCGCGCGCGCGTTCGAGGTAAACTTCTTTTTTTTTTTTTTTGTGGGTGAGGAAATCATCCAATGACTTCTCCCGCTCTGGGTGGAGCGGGAGGGCGTGTCAGACTCTTAGTGACTAAAACCCACCCCTGTTCCTTCCCTGCCTTAGTGCCCAGGGGTGCGGTAACTCATGTTCAGAGTTTATCCGCTACCCCTAGGCATGCAGGCACCGGCCACAATGGGCCCCGTCAGTGGTGGCTGACACTCATCTCTTTGAGGCGCGTGTGGTACACTACGCGCCGTCGACTCACGAGCCTGGTGCTGATCGGACGGCGAGCTACGGCCCGGGTCTACCTACGGTGGCCGAGATCGTATCGCGAAGTCCTACGCCAAGTGCCTCTCCTGCGGTGGTAGCGGCCGCAGCTACCAGTAACCCTGTATTTAGTCGCAAGTGAACACAAACATATGGAGCAGATGGTCTTTAGCATGGTTTCTCCCGTAATAAACGTTGAATATAATATGAACCCCTTTCGGTGTATGTAGACTAAACTAAGCCTCCACAATTATGGGACCAAGCCTACCAGGTGAAGATTAGTACAAGTTGTATGACTAGCCACAATTCTGACCGCAAAAGCACCGGCCAAGGAAAATCTGGTCGGCCAACCAGTATTTTACTGTCGAAGCTTCTGTGGCAAGGTTGAGCGACTAATCGTAGTCTTGAGGTGAGTTATAGACAAGACTTTGTAACCAAACATTTAGCCGCTCTAAAGTATAACCGTTTCACGAACCGAGCAATGATAGGTAACGAGTGTGTACCGGTTGTGTTTCAGGCCTAGGACAAGATGTTTTCTTTCATTATGGAACTGATTATATGCGATCCCAAACAGTAGTCCTAATTATCCTACTGATCATTGCCAAAAAATCCCACCACATAATAAACAGTATTTCAGAACTCTTAACGTTGTTCAATCTCCTTAGTAATAGTGTTGTTTCCTGCCAACAGTTTGGGTAACGTGCCACTGCCGTGCTTGATGCCATAAGGTCGCAAGTGGTATATTAGGTAGTCCAGTACGTACATTAGTTGAGGGCCTATGTAGTGGAAGGAGATTGCATGGTCGGAGCAGCAGTCTAAGCCCTGGAAAGAAAGAAAAAACTAAAATTGGAAAACTTCCTCGAGAATTTGCGAAATGAAACAAAACACTGAGACAATTGGAAGGAATGGGGGAAGTCTTTGCTCTACAGTGGGACAATATACACAAAAAAAGGTTATTAGTATTCCTGAGGACGATGGATGGTCAAAACTATGTTTTGTAATTTTTTGACTACCAGCGGGCTGGATCTTTGATCTCCATGATCCGTAAAAGGTAGACAGTTTAAATTTTCACAGAATGTATTCGGTTGCCGCTATAACCACAGATCATAATAATATATACATAATATATATACAGTAATATATACAATATTATACATACAATAAAAATAAATTAAAAATTAATGTGGGCTCCCGGGTACTAGAAACGTGTTCTTTTTTGCTTTTTTTGCTCGATCTTAATAATGGCAACAAGTAGACGTGTATAATCTTGCATCATGGCGCGAGTCCGCCGCGCACTTGGCCGGTTTTTGATTCGGACGTACAGAACCCTAAAAATGAGATTGCATTCAATGGTCTTTGCTCTGAAAGGTCGCTTGCTGCAGCACAAGGAAACGAACCGACCTAAATGCGATACGATCTTACTTTTAGTTTACCAATCGAAAGAATAGATTATACGAGTAGTATAAAAAGAGTATGTAGGTATAGGTACAGAATAATCAAATGTCATTATAATCATACAGAAACAAATAAAGATTCTGAGCTTGTTGAGATGCTCACCTCAACAGCTTTGTGAACGGCAGAGAATGAGAGACGCGGGCGCGAGCCCGGCCCCCGCGGGGACGCCGGACGTAGCACTCCGCTGAGCTACGCCTCAAAGAACGGCTGCGCTTGCGCAGAAAAATAGAGTAGGTACGCATACCTACACACACATCCATGACCAATCCACCTTGGTGAGATATAACAACTTCAACAATAATGGAACATCATTGTTGTAGGTAAAGAGAAATGGAAACTTTTAGTTTACTAACCTCATGAGTAGGATAGAAGATATAATCCCAGTACCAAAATTCTTTGTCCATATTGGGGAACAGATGGTTTTCTGGCGTGAACGGGAAGAAGCGACCTCGTTGGTGTTCGTCGCGGGAATCCATCGCACGGACTCCTATCCTTTCCAGGCATTTACCTGAAATAATTTAAAAAAGTATCGTAAAGAAAGCAAACAATTTCCTAGAACCTGAGAGAAAGAGAGAGGGTGTCTACCAATGACGTCAAATAAGATCAAAAAGGCGCGATAACACAAGACACTCGTCATATCCGAAAGCATCGTGCGGAGCTTGAGCGGATCATCTGTCAGTGTCAATGGCGTGCAGTGAAGTTTTCAAATTTTTTTTTGTGGGGTGGGAAATCATCCAATGACATCTCCCGTTCTGGGTGTAGCGGGAGGGCATGTCAGACTCTTACTGACTAAACCTACCCCTGTTTCTTCCCTGCCCTGAGTGCCCAGGGGCGCAGTAACTCTGTTTCGAATTTATCCATAATCCCTGGTTGAACTTGGAGTTGTTTGCGTGACCACTATTGCCTGCTGACCACGATTGCCCTGTATTCCCCTACTAGCTTGCTAGTTTACGAACACTAGTTTACTATCTAGGTTTTAGAATAGTGCAGCTAACCCATCTCGACATCTTCAGCTCCTTCGTCATCCTGTCGACACAGTGTTGGCATCGAAAACGCTTTGCTCACGAATTCTTCCAACGCTTTTTTGCTTAGCAAGTAGCCAGCGCCACCGCTCATATAGCCCTGTAAGTAATGATGGTACCTAATTAATCATTATTAAGTCCCTGAACCGTCTCTGAATCCAAGTAGGAATTATATAACTCCAACTTCGCAAAGTGGGGTTACCTTGACGGATCGGCAGCCGGGTGTCGATGTGGAACTGAGTTGCAAAATATGCTACACCGCCTATCCTGCCCCCATTTTTTTAGTTTATTTTAGATGGGTTTGCTCTTGACTCTAGTTTAGGTCTGAGGTGACAGATACAGAGTTGACGATGGAGTGAGCTTACACAGAAGAAGCCTGTTCACTCTAGCTTTGAAGAGATTAGGGTTGTATGCATTCGAAAACACAGACGCAGGCAGACAGCTCCACGCCTTTGCTGTGCGCATTATGAAAGACGTTTGGAAACGCTTAGTCCGAATTCGTGAAATAGCAACAAGGTAGGGATGGTAACTTGCAGTGCGTCTAGATCTCCGATGGTGGAAAGGGGCCGGTGGGATGAGTTCGTGGAGTTCTTAGGCACACTCTCCGAAGTACATTCTTTAGAAGACCGACAAGCAGGCAACCTTGCGGCGTTAACCCAAGCTGTGAAGGTTGGTATCCACCATTTTTACGTCGCCAATGAGCCTCTTAGCTCTCCGTTCCACTGAGTCAAGCTCTTTGCCCAAAGTGACCTCTACGAAGAAGTGCCACTAAGTTTTGGGCTAAAAAACAGCAGCACGAAAAAGAAAAAGAAGTGTCATTGGATCATTTACTTTTTGGTCATCGTCAGGTGAGCTATATTTTAAGGTTACAGCATATATATGCCTTACACATGAAAAAAGCAGTGTGCAGAGCCCTTACATCTGGCTGGATAGATTTAACAAATGAGTTATCATTAGATTCGTCTTAGGTGCCGCAGAATTAAAAAAAAAAGACGTGTGGCACTCGGAGACTGCCGCGGTAAAGCTATTGCATAGCATTTTTTATCAACTTCATCGTCATCGTCATCGTCATCGTCATCGTCATCGTCATCGTCATCGTCATCGTCATCGTCATCGTCATCGTCACCGTCACCGTCACCGTCACCGTCACCGTCACCGTCACCGTCACCGTCGTCATCATCATCATCATCATCATCATCATCATCATCATCATCATCATCATCACCATCACCATCATCGGCGTGGGGGGTGTTAGGTTATTTTTCGTTACGGAATTTCTGGATTCGGTCTCCACGCTCAAGGCCCGCGATAGAGCTATGCAATAGCTTAAAAAAAAAACAAGATGACAGTGCTGCAGTTGGGTAAGCGAAGTCTTATTTATCGTGGTGTAGTGATGTCACCAAAATAAGCTTTTTATTTTTTGGGGGTGTGGGAAATCATCCAATGACTTCTCCCGCACTGGGTGGAGCGTGTCAGAATCTTACTGACTAAAACCCAACCCTGTTCCTTCCCTGCCTGAGTGCCCAGGGGTGCGGTAACTCATTTTCAGAATTTATCCGCTACCCCTAGGCATGCAGGCACCGGTCACGATGGGCCCCGTCAGTGGTGGCTGACACTCGTCTCTTTGAGGCGCGCGTGGAACACTACGCGCCGGCGACTCACGGGCCTGGTGCTGCTCAGCTCCAGGCGAGGAGACGATCTCCGGCCACCGGTCTACGGTGGCTGGAGATCGTCTCGCGACGTCCTACGCCCAGTACCTCTCCAGCGGTGGTAGCGGCCGGGCCGTGAGGGCCACTCTGTTGAGCTTCCCTCACGCGTCCCGCCTCCGCCTTCGCGAGCATTACTGCTTCGCAGAAGGCGGAGACTGCCTCCCATTCCCTCTCGCTCCGTACCATGGCCTGAGAGGTCACCGCCACCTATCGCATCCACGAGGATACGGCGGTGCTCCGTCCAAGAGGGGCAGACCTCTACCGTATGCTCCACCGTGTCCTCTGGGCGATCCGCGCAGTGGTAGCACCCGGACGTTTCCTCCCGCCTGATCTGATGCAGGAACTTCCCGAAACAATTAAGTCCGGTGAGGACCTGCGTCAGGCGGAAGGTGAGGACGCCGTGACGCCTCTCCAGCCACTCCTCAAAGAGTGCCACTACCGCCGCAATGGTGGCGTGCCCAGCGCTGGGTTGCGACAGTCGCTGTCTCCATGTCGCCATGAGATCCTGCTGGAGCTCCGTCCGCCGAGCCGCGAGGTGTCGCGGCAGCAGAGTTTCGCCCCTGCGTTTGGCCTCCTCGCGCCACTCCCAGAGCAATGCGAGGACCTTGGCGTCCAGATCCCATGGCGATGGTCCGGCAAGGAGGCTCGCCGCCTCACAGGAGACCGTACGGTATCCTCGGATGAGCCGAATTGCCATGACCCTTTGGGACGCGTTCAACCGGTGAGCTGGTCGCCGCCTCAGGGAACACGCCCACACCGGTGCCCCGTAAAGGGACATGGACCGCACGATCCCCGCGTAGACCCTCCAACCTAAATAAGCTTGAGAAGACGATTCCTAAAATTTCATTCACTAAAATGTAGATAGGAAATGAAAACAATATTTGTGTAGAGAAACAGGACTGTTAAAAAAAATTCCAAACAAGTCACTTTTCAAGCAGTTTGATGCAGTCGGTATGAATATTTTAGTTCAATCACGGTATACCAATACCAACCTGTGACCAGGAAGGTTTAAACCGACAGCCGAAGTATATAGGTTCTCTGGTATCGTAATCTGCCAGCATGTATCTCAGGTTTTCAACCACCACATACCTGAAAAAAGTAGTTGAAGAATTAATTAGTAAAAGAAAAAAACCGGCCTCGCGCTCTCGCTTCCGTAGTCGCCAATAATTAAATGATAAATGATTTTATTTATGTAAATAGGTTTTAACAACACTTTTACACGTCGACATTTTTTTTTGTCACTTTTAGCTAGATGAGGCTGGTGTTTCCTAGGTCAACGTCTCTTTTAAAGTGTTCAAATTCATACATAAGGTACTGGTCAAATCATATGAGAACCATGTACGTTAATGTCTGGTATGAGCTTTTGAGGACAGCAACACGCAGATTTGAGTGGGCCTGTCCAGACAGTGCAAGCATTTGTTAGTTATCGTGAAGTTCAACTCAGAACTTTGAGGAGCTCAACGAACCGACGAACAATACCAAAGTAAGGACATTTGGGTAGGCCGCAAAAGTACTCCTGGCTGCCCGGGGGTGGAGGATAAATTCGAAAGAGTTACCTCGCCCCCGGGCACTCGAGGCAGGGAGGAACAGGGGTGGGTTTTAGTCAGTAAGAGTCTGACACACCCTTCCGCTCCACCCTAGAGCGGAAGAAGTCATTGGATGATTTCCCACCCCCCAAAAAAAAAAAAAAAAAAAAAAACTGCCAGACAATCATAAAATCTACGTGAATATAACGACCTACATAGTTCTCGCATTCACATTATGCTATATGAGGATCATGTAGCTTAGTGTCTGTAATGGTCTTTTGAAGAAAGAACCACACATATTTGAGTGGACCTGTCCAGTCAGTGCAAGCATTTGTCAATAGTCGAATAGCTCAACCTAGAACTAGTAAGGTGCTCAATGACTTGACGAACAATACCAAAGAAAGGACGTTTGGGTAGGCCACAAAAGTCTTCAAACTGTCAGACAACGTTAAAAATTACTCTAGAAAGGAGGATAAAAATAATAATAATAACCCACATAGCCCTCACATTTACAATAATTAAGTAATAAAATAAAAAAACTTTACAAAGTAAATATTCATGTCAGACAAAATAATGACAATAAAACATTAATCAAAATTATAAAAAAAAAATATAATAAAGTACTCGTATTCATGTCAAAAAAGAATATATAAAAAAATGTAATCTGTAGGAACTACAAAGTACATACGAAAACAATGGCTAATGTCTCGTATATCATTGAAGTAGCTCAATCCCATGCCTTTTTGCATTGAGCATTGTGTAAAAAGCTTTCTGGCATAGCTTACGTTTAATAAATGATTTAAATATAAATATGATTAGTTCTTGAATTTGGCTAGGAAGTTTATTATAGAAACGTATACATTGGCATCTAGACGAACCACCTATTTTCTTCTTTAGCCTGGTTTTAGATACAATAAATTTGTGTTTGTTCCTAGTATTTACGCTATGGATATCATTGTACCTTTTAAACAGATTAATATTTTTCTCATTATACTGAGAGGGAACAGTCACAACATTATCTCTTTTTTGTCTCTAAGGGAGTGTCTGGGACTTAATTTATAAATGCATGAGTAGCCCTTTTCTGTAAAACAAAGAATGCCTATTACATGCAGACTTAGAAGGGGGCTTTGTGGGAAATAGGTAGTACGGTAAACGAGGGAAGCTCAGTGATCTTCGGAGTGCCTCAGGGCAGTATTTTAGGCCCATCTCTCTTCCTGCGGTTTATTAATAACCTCTGCAAACTTCATTTCCAAAACCGCAAAATTAGCTCATACGCTGATGACACAAACTTTACAACCTTTACCTTCTCTGAATCTATGGAGAAACCTGAGACTAAGTCTTTAATTACGCCCAAGAAGGTGAAGCCTTCTATGCGAACATATCCGGTAATGTGCCCAAGAGAATCCGTAAATTGATGTATGTTTTCAAAAACTTCGACACCTAGCGGATTTTAAAGTCATGCGAACTGTTTACCTGGCGCTCTGTCAGTCTGTCCTCACCTGCTGCATTTCTCATGGGGTGGGGCAGCTGAAATACACCTAATTGAACTATTCCAGTTCAATCAGATGTGTTTTAGCTCAAAGACTTTAAGTTATTAGTTTTTACCTGAAAGGTTCCTTAGTTGCTTCACTATATTATTTTACCGTTATTAATGTACATACAGGTGTACATTATTTATTATTATTTATTTATTTATTTTATTAAATTAATGCAATTTTTTTGGATGCAATAAAGAATTTGAGATTTACTTTCGTCAAATAATTTTTAATTTTATAGATTTTTTTAGCGCTCAGAAGGTGTAAGGCTAGGATATTCGAGCGCAGTAGGCAGTTAGCGTTACCATAGTCTCCGCGCAGCAAGTCGCGCGAACGCACATTTCAAATGAAATCCCTGACCCCGCTGTGCGAAAAGTTTGCGTCCCAGTATAAAATTGTAACAGCAGGTTAACTTTGTTTTACGGAATTTATGTTAGTTTATTTTTGTCTGTTTTTTGTTATTTTGTTTGTTTGTGTACCTGATGGTGGACTCCGAAGGTAGGTACAGTATCTCATTGACGGCGCTACGTAGAACTAAGGTGTTTGGACTCATTTGAAAGAGCTCATGGAGAACTTCGTGACTGATGATGTGACCTACCTGATGGTGGACTCTGAAGGTGAGTATAGGATCTCAATGACAGCACTACGTAAAACCATCGTGTTTGGACTCATTTGAAAGAGTTCATGGAGACCTTAGTGACTGATGATGTGACCGACCTGATGGTGGACTTAGAAGGTAGGTATAGGATCTCATTAACGGCACTACGTAGAACTATCGTGTTTGGACTCATTTGAAAGAGTTCATGGGGACCTTGGTGACTGATGATGTGACCGACCTGATGGTGGACTCCGAAGGTGAATATAGGATCTCAATGACGGCACTACGTAGAACCATCGTGTTTGGACTCATTTGAAAGAGTTCATGGAAACCTTAGTGACGTGAGATAGTTGTCAAACGCGTGCCTATCAACAATAAAAAAAAAATAAAAAAAGAGACAAAACACGATGGTAAAACATGATGGTGGATGGTGGTGGTGGAAAAAAACTGTTTTACAAAAAATAGAACCGACTTCCAAAAAAAGTGCAAAATAACTTTAATTTCGGAAGTCGGTGTTAAAAAACAAAGACACAAAACAGGAACACCGACTTCCGAAATTAAAGTTATTTTGCACTTTTTTTGGAAGTCGGTTCTATTTTTTTGTAAAAAAGTTTTTTTTTTATACTAATAAAGTTGCTTTTATAGGCAAATAATAGTGAATAGTCTCTTGTCAATGCAGGCAGTTTAAACTAAGAATTTCCTCGGTAAAGTTTTTGTAAAAACCGTCGGAAGAGTTTTTATAAAATCTTTACCATGGACTGGTTCTCTGTGATTTTGAGTTCCAAACACGATAGGTCGCTGTTTCTGCGCCAATTTCAGTTTGTTGCTAAGTTATTGAAGAAGGCCCGCCGTCTAGGTTTGGCAAAACATCAAACATCGGAACTGACTGTCATGTGACAGCGTCTTAAGACGCTATTAACTGCCAATGACCTTGAGTGGTTAGCTTGCGTATTCTGTGCTGACCTCACGTAACGCGTTGTACGTCCATTCAGTAATAGGACTCGCCCATCAAGCAGCGCTGTCCGAAATTAGACGCATTATTAATTTATTACACATAAAACAACAGGTATTAAACTAAAACACTAAGACTAAATTATAAGCCTGGCATTTATTTGGCCTGAAGAAGAAGAGCAGAAAAAATCTTTAAAATGGTGAAGGTTTCATAAAAATACGCTTTATAGTTTTTGCGTGACTCTCAATTTTTTATCCGCGTTAGACATAACTTTACAAATTAATTACACTATGGTATAAAAACATAATTTCAAATATTCTCAGATCAAATTGCGACGGAAATTGACTAGAGTAACACATATTTTTTTCAAAGAAATAAAACTGGTCGTTTAGACGTGATGTTCAATTAAAAACCATTAAAAGTCGTATAATTACGCTTTAATGAATAAAAATAACTTACGTATCATCATCAGCCTTCAGGAACCAGTCTGCATCTCTTCTGTGATGTTCGTAGACGTAGCGGAAGGCTGCCTTTGTTTTTCCCCACAAGAAGTCTTTGCCTTCAGCGACTGGCAGCTTTATTGATGGTAGGGTTGGGTCTGGAAGCGAAAATGTGGTAAGAAAATGATTACAAACTTTTTTGAATGTATAGAATTAAATGAAACTATCATCTTTAAAATTGGATAGATGAACGTGAGAACAATTTGCTTTAGGGTTGATTTTAAGGCGTTTTGACCGCTTTTGTATCAAAAATAATTGTGATAAACCGCCATGTTAATTTATTTAAAAAAAAGTTCGTGATCAGATCTTCACCTTTAAATAGGACCACATGAGAAGTATCAGCAAAATACAGTCGAATTGATTTGTTGTTTGTCCTTTTTTTGAAGTCCGTTAAAAAAAAATATGGATGTAGGTACCTTCCTCAGTGCTCATAAAGAGCAGTTTATTACACCTCTTCCCCCACGTTGCCTTCACATGTTTAGCTCTGGCCTCGTGGCTCTTGGGCTGCGTCATGACCCAGCAAAGCACCCTGACCTTCTTGAACAGCTCATCCGCTACAGTTCTGTCCTCGTCCTTATGTGCCGCTTCATCGTGACTGTGCTCACCTATTCCTATTATCGGGTGCTTTTCCAAGTCTCTTACCGATACCCTGAAAAGGACATTGTCGGAAATGGCCCCAGGGCCAACAAACCTCTGACATACATAGTAATTATAAGTATATTTTATTATACTTTTTGCAAATATTTGTATGAAACGGACACTCTGCGTTCTCTATTGAAAAATTAAAAGAGCTTAAACGATTTACGACATCACAAATCAAAAATGTAGCCATCTTTGACAATTAGATTTGAGATTTGACATAACAATTAGTGATTCCCAATCTTTCATTTCACACACATCGATAAGATAAGATAACATGCATCCTATATAATTAATTATCTTTTTCTATACTATTACTATACTATACACATAAGGATGTTTGTGCACTGCCTCGTATTCGATTCAATTCGTGTTTTTTATGAACTTATATATTTATAATATAATATTTCTAAGCATTGAAGAGATTGATTCTTACTAAAAATAACCTCAAAATCTTTGTTTTCTTTTTAAATAAATGCTTTTTACAAGGTGTCCGTCATTAAACTTTGTCTTCATGGGCATATACTCGTAATTTAGAACACGCAAAGCAAATTTCCTTCGCTGTTGGATCTGGGGCGAAAGATGTACGGATGCAGAAGAATCTCCTTTAAAGGTAAACTTGAATTCTGCCGGCACTGCACGATGACCTAGAAAGATGGGATGACGCAAGAGTATCGACACAAGTAGCGTCCCACACTAAAGGTAAACTAGAATTCTGCCAGCACAGCACGATGAGCTAGGAAGATAGGATGACGCAAGAGTATCGACACAAGTAGCGTCCCACACTAAAGGTAAACTAGAATTCTGCCAGCACAGCACGATGAGCTAGGAAGATAGGATGACGCAAGAGTATCGACACAAGTAGCGTCCCACACTAAAGGTAAACTTTAATTCTGCCAGCACAGCACGATGAGCTAGGAAGATGGGATTACGCAAGAGTATCGACACAAGTAGCGTCCCACAATAAAGGTAAACTTGAATGCTGCCAGCACAGCAAGATGAGCTAGGAAGATAGGATGTCGCAATAGTATCGACACAAGTAACGTCCCACACTAAAGGTAAAGGGTAAACTTGAATTCTGCCGGCACTGCACGATAAGCTAGGAAGATAGGATGACGCAAGAGTATCGACACAAGTTGCGCCCACACACTAAAGGTCCACCCATCTTCCGTGGAAATAAAGAAATGTCGTCTGGTATCTTGCCATCATCGCGTGCCAGGCCACGGGGTTCTAATACAGCCGAAACGCCAACGGCGACTACAGCACGTCGGATGATGTCTTGAATATTCGCGTGCCACTCTATGCGACCAGCACTTCGGCTGCTTGACAGGCCATGGTGTCCGAGGCTCGAGGCGCCACAGTGGCAGCGATGAGTAGAACAATGAGGAGCGCCGAGACGTAGAGAAGCAGTGAGGCGGAAAGTACTCGTAGTTTGTTCGAAAAACGTGCCTATGTTCGATGACGCTAATAGTGTGTGAAGCCAGAGACCCGACTCCCAGTCATCCACTGCTAGCAGTCGCGCACGCTCAGTAGAAAGAAAAGGGCGGTCGGCATGCAAAATTCTAGATAGAGTTACCTGTAGTTATCCCAAGGTGTGCTTTGTAAGAATCCAGTCGATGTTAATAGCATGTATGAAAAACTAAATCCAGCGGTAATTCCAATCACCAGCGTTAAAATGAATCGTCGTTGCTTCCTCCGACCTTCTGCCTGCAGCACATTAGTATACTATACATTTATTAACAATCTACGCTCAAAGTATCATCTCTACGCGACGATTCGTCGAAGCGGTATTACATTACTCACACGTTTACATATTACTATGTCAAGTGCAATCGATAAGATATAAAAGTGGTTGTAGTATCAGAACGTTCGAGCACGAGCTCTGTCCGTAACAAGTCCTTGGCAAAATTAATTTATGGCCACCATTTATGTTCTGCAGTTCCAGTAACATTGGCAAGTGAAATAATGATTCTTTCAGAGAAATTCCTTGATAAACTTTTAATAGAATGCTTTTACTAAAATTGCAGGCGCAATACAGTAACTTTTAGGAAGACACATTACAAATCCCACAACTACGCATATTGTACATCGGGCCTGCGGACGGCGAGTAGTGGGTAACTCGCCGTCCGATCAGCACCAGGCCCGAGAGTCGACGGCGCGTAGTGTTCCACACGCGCCTCAAAGAGTTGTCAGCCAAGGGAAGGGGCCTGCCACGGCCGGTGCCTGCCCGGGGGTGGAGGATAAATTCGAAAGAGTTACCTCGCCCCCGGGCACTCGAGGCAGGGAGGAACAGGGGTAGGTTTTAGTCAGTAAGAGTCTGACACACCCTTCCGCTCCACCCTAGAGCGGAAGAAGTCATAGGATGATTTCCCACCCCCCAAAAAAAAAAAAAAAAAAAAAACGCATATTGTACATGTAAATCTAACAAAGTAGCTTTGCGCTAAAATTATTGCTGGGAAACGACTTTTATTTTTAGGTATGAAAAAAAAACTATTTTTTATTGCGCGCAATGTAACGCGAACCCAGGCAAGCGGAATTAAGCCCCTTTGTTCTAAGCCGCGTAGGTACTTGTCAGAATACGTTTGATATTCATTGCGTTTTTGTAACTTCAAATGCCTAATTTGTAAAGAAAAATCGAAAATTCAGGTACTTAATGATTGTTTGGGAAAACACACTTGGAATTCAATTTCGTAAAAAAGTGAGAAGAACCAGTGGATTCCCAGGTATGGTCTAGTGGAAAAAAAATATCCAAATAATGGGTAGAAAATGTGGCTTTCGACTTCCGAAACTGTCTTTTTACGCCCGATATAATCTTCCCTTGTAAAAAAGTGTATTTCTTGCAAATAAATATTTGTGATTCCTGTAATTCATACGCAACTATTATTTGAAGTACTTGGTGATTTTTTTTGTCGTCGTAAGGATAGAGGGAAATTGTTTGTAGCATTATATAACATTTAAACAGTGTCACATTTATTTATCTAATATTTTTTTTTGACATTATGACGAAAACAGAAATTTTGTAAACATAACCAGTTTGTCAGAACGCAATGGCATGGGGTATCAACACTCAACAGTACATATCAAACATGGTATGCCTACATCATAATTTCATAGTATATTCTATATCTGAATAAAATAGGTATACCAAGGTACATACGACATTTTTATTCTTTGCTTCGAGTTCAGTATTTTCTGCAGACATCATGACTTTTGTAAATAAAACTGCCAATACAAATTAAAAACCGGTCTCAAGCAATTGAAGAAATCTATTTTATGCGCAATAAAATAGTAGCATGGGATTACTATTCATTTCTCATTATACCGAAACTATAAAAACTATAACTTCTAGGCTTAGACTATGAAAGATTAATATAGACGGACTGTCAAATCTACCAATCTGAAGTACCAGTATGAGAAGCCGGCTTGTATCTGTACAAGCAAAATAAGCTCACATAGACAAAATGGGAAGCCGAAACGTCATCGTTACGTTCTTCAAGGTCACCCACACATTTTAACGATCCTGGTTCATTTAAGGCCCTACTACCGGCCAAGTGGCGCCCTCGTTGAATAAAAAATCGTAGCATAGCACAGAAAATAAATATTAAAGAATCCAACGTCACGTTTGTTGTTGTTTAAAGAGGATAAAGTATTTTTACGTTGTTAAAACAGGTCTCAAAATGTTTCGTATCCAAAGTAGTAGGCAAAAGTGTCAGAAATGGCAGTTTTTTTATTCAATGAGGGCGCCACTTGGCCGGTAGTAGACCCCCCTTGAACGCCCGACGGCATACCCGTATGCCGATCCAGATTACGCGGCTTAACCTGTGAAACCCCGCGACTCACTGGTGAGTCGGACAAAAAAAAAAAAATATTAAAGAGAAAAAAAAAAAAAAAATCGGCTGTCAACCCGGGTTGTCGTCGGGGTTCAATTTGACAACCCGGATTTGGCCGCGGGGGTTGAAGGGTGGCCCAGTGCAGTAGTGGCTTCGGAAATAAGGGGGGGGGGGGGGAATGTCATTTTCCATATATATTTCCTATTGTGCTCGGCGCCAGGTGGTCGCCGGCGCTTACGGCTTTACGCCAAGCGTGTATTGCCGCGCGACACCGGTATACCAGGCACCGCAGGCGGCTCCGTAAGCGCCTGCCGGATACGGAAGCCATCGAGGCGGAGCTGTACGAGGGGTACAGAGCGGCGAGGACCGCCCTCCGAGCGGAGATTAAGCAGGCCAAGGCATTGGCCCGCGAGGAGTCACTGGGGACTCTGTTCCCCTTGCGAGGGAAACATACTCCCCCACCTATGGCTCCGCCTCCTGTGGTGCCTGACGCGGACCAAGACGACGACGACGATGCTCCCGAGGTGACCGAAGTAGAGCTGAGAGTGGCGGTGCGTAGGCTGAATGACAAAAGCACCGCCCCAGGACCCGATGGTATTCATGTTCAGAGGGCTTCTAAGCGCATGTTTCCGCTTCGTTGGAAGACGGGGAAGCTGGTCCTCATCAAGAAGCCGGGGCGCCCCGCGAACTCTCCGTCTGCTTACCGCATTGTGCTGTTCGACGAGGTGGGCAAGCTTTTCGAAAGAGTAATTGCAGACCGCCTCGTCGGGCAGCTGGTGCGGGTGGGGCCGGATCTGGCCGAGAGCCAGTACGGCTTCCGCAGGGGGCGCTTCACGGTGGACGCCATCATGCGCGTACGAGCCCTAACGACGGGGGATGCAGTGGCCCGGGGTAAAGTCGTCTTGGCGGTGTCTCTGGACATCGCCAATGCCTTTAACACCCTAGCCTGGAGTTGCACAGTGGAGGCACTCCGGTATCACCGGGTGCCGCCACTATTGCGCGCCGGGTGCGCTATTGACGTCAGCGTAGTTTGTTACGCTGACGACACGCTGGTCCTGGCGCAGGGGTGGTCGTACGAGGCGGCGGCCGACCGTATGACACGCGGGGTTGCGACAGTCATGGAGAGGATCCGGCAACTGGGACTCGAGGTGGCATTGCACAAGTCCGAGGCCATGTGTTTTCATGGTCCTCGGAACGCGCCACCGGCGGGTTCCCAGATTACGGTAGGAGGGGTTCACATCGGCGTCGAGGGGACGATGAAGTACCTGGGACTCGTCCTCGACAGCCGGTGGAACTTCGTCGAGCATTGCCGACGTTTGGCTCCCAGACTGGACAGGGCTGGGGCCGCTTTGAAGCGGCTCCTGCCCAATCTGGGGGGGCCAAACGCCTCCTGCCGGAGGCTCTACGCGGGGATCGAGCGGTCCATGGCCCTTTACGGGGCACCGGTGTGGGCGCGTTCATTGAGGTTCAGCTCGCCAGATGAACGCATCCCAAAGGATCATGGCAATCCGGATGATCCGGGGATACCGCACGATCTCCCGTGAGGCGGCGTGCCTCCTTGCCGGATTGACGCCATGGGATCTGGAGGCAGAGGTCCTCGCGCACCTATATGAGTGGCGCGAGGAGGCGAAACGCCGGGGCGAAACTCCGCTACCGCGACATCTCGCGGCTCGGCGGACAGAGCTCCGGCAGGATCTCATGGCGACATGGAGAGAGCGGCTGTCACAACCCAGCGCTGGGCACACCACCACAGCGGTGGTAGTGCCCCTCTTTGAGGAGTGGCTGGAGAGGCGCCACGGCGTCCTCACCTTCCGCCTGACGCAGGTCCTCACCGGACACGGAAGTTTCAGGAGGTTCCTGTGTAGGATAAGGCGAAGGGAAACGCCCGCGTGTCCTCACTGTGAGGATCGCCCAGAGGACACGGTGGAGCACACGGTAGAGATCTGACCCGCTTGGGCGGGCCCCGCCGTGTCCTCGTGGAGGCGATCGGCGGCAGCGACCACTCGCGCCCGGCCCTGGTCCAGGCCATGGTACGGAGCGAGAGGGAATGGGAAGCAGTCTCCTCCTTCTGCGAAGCAGTAATGCTCGCGAAGGAGGAGGCGGAACTGGTGAGGGAGAGCAACAACAGACTCGCCTTCACGCTCTCAGCAGCAGGCACCGCAGGAGACGCCCTGGGCGGAGGACGTCGCGAGACGATCTCCGGCCACCGTAGACCGGGGCCTGCGGACGGCGAGTAGTGGGTCACTCGCCGTCCGATCAGCACCAGGCCCGAGAGTCGACGGCACGTAGTGTTCCACGCGCGCCTCAAAGAGTTGTCAGCAAACAGGACGGAGCCCGTCATGGCCGATGCCTGTCCGGGGGTTGAGGATAAATTCGAAAGAGTTACCTCGCCCCTGGGCATTCAGGGCAGGGAGGAACAGGGGTGGGTTTTAGTCAGTAAGAGTCTGACACGCCCTTCCGCTCCACCCTAGAGCGGGAGAAGTCATTGGATAATTTGCCACCCCTCAAAAAAAAACAAAAAGCGCCTATATTGAAAATAAAATATAAAACCTTAGGGGTTTCATTACTTAAACATAATCACTGACACAGATTTGTTATTCTAGGGACGTGAAAAAAAAAGATATTAACATTTTTGTATTTTGAGGTTATAAAAATATGTAATTAAGTAGCCTACCTTTACCCTCTCACAGAGAGGAGGCCTGTGCCCCAGCAGTGGGGACATTAAAAAGGCTGATGATGATATATATTCCACAACTATCACACAACGCCATCTAGTCCCAAGCTAAGCAGAGCTTGTGTTATGGGTACTAGACAACTAATAATAATAATAATAAAAAAAAAAACCAGGAAAAAATAATCATAATAAATCACCACAACAATACGGAAACAAAATTGACATAACATGGAAATAAAAATGTAATGGACCGAAAATGCAGACAAGAAGCCGGGCACGTTTACAAAATGCACAACCAACATCTTCGGGTTCGTCGCTCAGCTCCGCCTCGCAGCCGCCGGGACCTGCGCCAGCCGTGAGTCAAGTGATTCCGGCCGCTGCAGTTGCGTCGAGCTCGAGCGACGAATACACCACTCCGCCGACGACACCACCACCTGCGCGTCGACGGGGAAGAGGCCGACCACCAGCCAGCTTGGAACCTCGAGGCCCGCCGGCCTCTGATAGGGTTCCCGCTGCCGGTGGAAGTGTGCAGCGCATGCGATGGACGCAAAGTATTAACGAAAACGTCATGCGCTCATACTTTGGGGCTACAGAGGGGGGAAGTAACCTGACTGCGTACCGTGGTCGGATGCTCTCTCTGTTTCAGATGCTTGAGCCAGCTGTCAACGTTTCGGCCCAACGACTGTCGGATCAGGTGCGGGTCATCCAGCGTAACCGTATGCTGGATGACGCCGTACTTGATCGACTACGCCTCGAATCACGGAGTAGCCGTGTCTCACCTGTTTTGCCACCGGCCGCGGTGCAACTGCAACCCAATGCTTCACCGCGACCCGACTACGTTGGTGAAGATGATGATGACGCGGCTATATCCGTGAGTACTCAATGCAATGAACGATTGAGGAGCGCTTTGGAGGATGCATTCCGGGAGTACCGCTCCACACCACCTGGGCTTAGACCTCGTCTACCTCGTTTGCCCATGCATAAGAAAAATAAGGCGCTGGTGTGTGCTCTAGATTCGCAGCTATCAAATTGTTTTGATAACAGCAAAGACCTTGCCGATACCCACTCAATCTTATACTGCGCAGCTGCAGCGGCATGTCGTGTAGCTCACGTCAAGTTCACCAATTGTGACAGAGCTACACGACCTGCTGTACCAGCTTGGCAGTGTAGAATTGAGCGTCGTATCGGTGAGGCTAGAGCACTCATCGGCAAGCTTATCTGCTTCAGGGAGGGCAACACTCGCCCTAGGGTGATGCGTTTCGTGAGGCGGGCGTTCTCGGGGACTGATATTAGTTCCCGAGATTATCTGACCCGCGTCACAGAGCGTATTGACTTCCTGAAGCAGAAGGTCTATGCATGGGCAAATCGTATTCGTCGGTACAAGCGGCGAGTGGAGCGGTACACTCAGAACCGCACTTTCCAAAGCAACGAAAGGTGGGTTTATAGGGCTTGGGAGCGACCGGACCAAGGTGTATCTGATAGGCATCTACCGGATGATGACGCTATGAGTTCATTCTGGCGCAGCATCTGGTCGGTGCCTGTCAGGCACACCGAGGGTGATTGGACTCGAGAGGTCGAGCGTGCGTGCGACCTTATACCAGAAATGGGGGCAATTACCATCAGCCCCCAAGATGTAGCTCGTGCAGTCCGTCCGTTGCCTAACTGGAAATCTCCAGGGCCGGACGGGCTGCACAATTTCTGGATTAAATGGTTCCAAAGGTCGCACGCTCGCTTGGCAGCTCAGTTCCAGTCTGCCTTAGAGTCAGGGTCGCTGCCCCAGTTTCTTACGACAGGAATAACCCACCTGCTCCATAAATCAGGTAGTACTGCGGAACCTAAGAATTATAGACCGATCACGTGTTTACCGACGGTCTATAAAGTTCTTACATCCATTCTGAGAGCTAAAATTAACATCCACATTGATAAAAATCGTATCATATCAGCCTCCCAGAATGGATGTAGGAATGGGTCCCGTGGTACTAAGGAGCTGCTCCTCATCGATATTGCTATTAGCCAACAGGTTCGTCGTTCTCGAAGAGATCTGTCGACATGTTGGATAGATTACAAGAAGGCCTATGACTCGGTGCCACATACATGGCTCATGAGGGTGCTGGAGTTGTACAAAGTTGATGCAACTCTGCGCACCTTCCTGATGTCGTGTATGGGGCAGTGGAGTACAGTCCTTCACTATCCAGGATGTCGGCAGATACAGGAGAACAGCGAACCGATAAGGATCGAGCGTGGCATATTCCAGGGCGACAGTCTGAGTCCACTGTGGTTTTGTCTGGCCCTCAACCCTCTCAGTACATTACTGGAGGGTTCGGGACAAGGCTATCGGTTGAGAAGAGGTGGTCAGGTCATATCACACCTCCTTTACATGGATGATCTGAAACTCTTTGCCCCCAACAACTTGCAACTGATGAAGCTACTGAAGGTAACAGGAACCTTCAGTAGCGCCATCAGGATGGAATTTGGTGTGGACAAATGTGCAGTCATGCATGTAAAGCGAGGGGAGATTATGGAATCCGTGGGAACTCAACTCTCGGATTCCATACACCTTAGATCCCTCTGCTCAACCGAAACCTACAAGTATTTGGGTATGTCGGAAGCGTTAGGCATCAATACTGCTGACGTGAAACAGTCGCTGAAGGAGCGCTTCTTTGGCCGCCTGAATAAAGTACTAAATAGTCTTTTATCAGGCGGGAACAAGGTGCGCGCCTTCAACGGTTGGGTCATGCCGGTGTTGATGTACTCTTTCGGCATACTCAAATGGACTCAGACGGAACTTGACGCCCTGGATAGGAGGGTCCGCACACTGCTGACCGCAAATCGGATGCATCACCCACGATCATCGGTGATGAGGCTGTATATCCCGCGGAAATGTGGGGGTCGTGGCTTCTTAAATGCTAAGACCCTACACAACCGCGAGGTATGCAGCCTTAGGGAATATTTCCTAGAAACCGACGTGGGTATGCATCGAGATGTGGTCGCTGTGGACAAGGGCCTCACCCCGCTCTCCTTGGCAAACGAGAACTGGCGCAAACTTAAAGTACTGGATACTAATGACCGCAGGGAAGTATGGCAGAGCAAGGAGCTTCACGGACGCTTTTACCGGGTCCTACATGGACCTGATGTAGACCTCTTAGCGTCCGTATCCTGGCTGCGCTTTGGTGACCTATTCGGGGAAACCGAAGGTTTTGTCTGTGCGATTATGGACGAAGTTATGATGACGAATAACTACCGGAAATATATTGTGAAGGACGGTACGGTTGACATCTGTCGGGCATGCCACCGACCCGGGGAATCAATCCGACACATTATTTCTGGTTGTTCTCGTCTAGCTAACGGAGACTATTTGCATAGACACAACCTTGTAGCCAGGATTATCCATCAGCAACTTGCTCTTAAATACAATCTTGTGGAATCTGAAGTACCGTACTATAGGTATGAGCCCGACCCAGTTCTCGAAAATGGCAATATCACGTTGTATTGGGATCGATCTATCATCACTGATAGGACTATTGTTGCCAATAAGCCTGACATAGTGGTGATAGATCGACAAGAGCGTCGCACAATGATTGTTGATATAGCTGTCCCTCATGACGAGAACCTCGTGAAGGCTGAGAAAGATAAAAAAACAAAGTATCTTGATCTGGCTCGCGAGGTTGTTGACATGTGGGAGGTGGATACAGCAGTCATTGTGCCGATAGTCGTGACGGCCAATGGCTTAATAGCCAAGAGCCTCGACGAACACCTAAGGAGGCTCTCGTTGGGCAGCTGGATCAAGGGCTTGATCCAGAAGGCAGTACTCCTGGACACGGCGCGCATAGTTAGGAGGTTCCTCTCCCAGGAGCCCTGACCACCGGTAGCTTGGACCCTATCCCGATACCGGTGGGATACTATTTTTTATATTTTTAAATGTTTTTATATTTTGATATTTTAATATTTAAAAATGTAAATTGTATGTTTAAACTATAAAATAAATGGAATAATAATAATAATAATCTTTATTTGGAATAGTTACAAATACAATACGAAAATATTTTTATTGCTTCATTGCTTCATAGTTTACATAACAGTTTAGTGTTTGGAGCTTCCCTGTAAGCAAGTAATGCCTGTGTTGGGAAACCCCGCTCTTCCATAGCAAAGCAATACAAATTTTGTAAACTAGGTATTTACACTAATAAAGTACAGAAGAATTATACACTACAGAAGTTACGATATAATAATGAAATATAAGAAAATCTTGCTTGCAGGTGTGTGATCAGGGTTATGTAGGGCGGTGTGTTGTTTATGTAGGATATTAGTGTTATGTTGCATGTGTGTGAGTGTGATGATAGTAAATTAGTGATGGATGTCGTAAGGGCGTGTGTTCCGTGAGTTGTTAGTACTTTTGTTTAGTATTATTTTACTCACATAAATGCGTGTGATATATGAAATGTGTGCGTATTAAGTATTTGGTATTTAGTTAGAGATATATGTGTGGGTGTGGTGTGGTGTGTGATTATGACTACCTATCTAATATTTTTTTACATAATGTGTTCCAAGAGTGCCTCTGATAAACATACTTATATATTTCTAAATACATACATATTATAGATAAATTACACCCAGACACAGAACAAATGATCGTGCTCATTACACAAACATTTGTCCTGGGTGGGAATCGAACCCACGACCTCCGGCATAGCAGTCAGGGTCACTAACCACTAGACCAACAGGCCAGTCAAATGATGATGATGATTGCATTATTATAAAATAGGTTCAAGTTTTACAATGGGATCTTCTATCGACGTAAACTTACTTAAGTACCTACCTGCATTAAAATCGCTCATGCCGTTGTGGAAAGATTAGCCAGTCAGCATAGGAGGTATAGAGGCTTATTGCCCTCAATGTGCTCATGGAGGCTCTTTCCATATCTCCCATAATATTTACGAATCCTGGGTTTATGACAACTACAAGGCTAACAGGGATAATACTGCTATCCAGAATTTAGGTGTAAAATAAAACAGTTAAAATTATTAAGACTTTTAATAATATTTTATTCATCCTCTCTAATAACAATATCGTCCAGGAACTCTGCCGGTGCTGATACATTATCCTGATGCCTAGCCCATCCTATCATATACTTAATTACATATTTTCATAACCTCAATATACTAAAATGTTAATATCTTCTTTTTTCCTGTACCTAGAATGTAGGTAATTTCAATAAAATCTTTTTCAACACATTTGCTCAAAAAATGCATTTACGAAGCCTGTATACATTGTTCGAAAGTTAAAAATTATGCACCCTATAATGGAACGGGCGGTAAAATAGGTACTCACACCTAAGTACCTATTTTACCGTACGCTCCATAGTATAGCGTGCGGTAAAACCGTGCGTATCCTTTATGGTTTTTTTTTATTTCCATAAAAAAACATAATATAAGAATTTCTATTTTGTTTTGTTTTTTTTTTGTGTTGTTATTGGTTGTGGTGGTTGTTGTTGTTATTAGTTCTGGTTTTTTTTTGTTGGTTGTTGTTGTTGCTTGTTGATGTTGTTGGTTGTTGTTGTTGTTTGTTGGTTGTTGATGTTGTTTGTTGTTGGTTGTTGTAAATATTGTTGTTGGTGGTGGTGGTGGTTGTTGTTGTTGTTGGTAGTGTTGTTGTTGTTGTTGTCGTTGGTTGTGGTTGTTGTTGTTGGGTGTTGTTGTTGCTGGTTGTTGTTATTGTTGTTGGTTGTTTTTGTTTGTTGTTGTTGGCGTTGTATGTTGTTGGTTGTTGATAAGGTTGTTGTTGTTGGTGGTGGTGGTTGTTGTTGGTAGTGTTGTTGTTGTCGGTGGTTGTTGGTGGTTGTTGTTGTTGGTTGTTGTTGTTGGTTGTTCTTTGTTGTTGGTTGTTGTTGTTTGTTGTTGTTGGGTGTTGTTGGTTGTTGTTGTTGTTGGTTGTTGATGTTGTTTGTTGTTGTAAATATTGTTGTTGTTGGTGGTGGTTGTTGTTGTTGGTTGTGTTGTTGTTGTCGGTGGTTGTTGTTGTTGGTTGTTGTTGTTGTTGTCGGTGGTTGTTGTTGTTGGTTGTTGTTGTTGTCGGTGGTTGTTGGTGGTTGTTGTTGTTGGTTGTTGTTGTTTGTTGCAGTTGTTGTTACTGCTTGTTGTTGTTTTTGGTAGTGTTGTTGTTGGGTGTTGTTGCTGGTTGTTGTTAGTTGTTGTTGTTGTTTGTTGTTGTGGCGTTGTTTTTTTTTTAATATTCGTTTTTGACATGAATACTTGTATAGTATTATATTATATTTTTAATTTATTTTTTTATTGACATTTTATTAAAAAAGAAAGAAAGAAAATACGTTTATTTACGGTAAACATGACGCAAAATACAGAGAAACACAAAAAGAAAAAGAAAAACTGGGGGAAAAAATGCGTCACATCCACGCAAAACGGCCATCGCTCAGCTTAAGTGCTATGACCCTATGCAAGACAGAGCCCCAGCGCTGGTTTTCAGCGACAGCCGGCGCCAACGTCATGACGTCGACCGGTGCAGAAAACAATATAATTATTATTATTATTTTTTTTTTTTTTTACTTGAATACTTAGTTAAGTATTATATTTATTTTTTGATTGACATATTATTATTACTATTTTGTTTGACACGAAGATTTACTTTGTAAAGTATTATATACTTTTTTTTTTTTGATTACTTAATTATTGTAAATGTGAGGACTATGTGGGTTATTATTATTATTTTCTTTCTTTTTTACAGTAATTTTTAACGTTGTCTGACAGTTTGAGTACTTTTGCGGCCTACCCAAATGTCGTTTCTTTGGTATTGTTCGTCATGTCATTGAGCTCCTTAGTGGTTTTTAAGTTGAGCTATTCGACTATTGACAAATGCTTGCACTGACTGGACAGGTCCACTCAAATATGTTTGGTTCTTTCTTCAAAAGACCACTACAGACACTAAGCTGCATGGTCCTCATATAGAATAATGTGAATGCGAGAACTATGTATGTCGTTATATTCATGTAGATTTTATGATTGTCTGGCAGTTTGAGTATTTTTGCGGCCTACTCAAATGTTCTTACTTTGGTATTGTTCGTCGGTTCGTTGAGCTCCTCAAAGTTCTGAGTTGAGCTTCGCGATGACTGACAAATGCTTGCACTGTCTGGACAGGTCCACTCGAATTCGTGTGTTGCTTTCTTCAAAAAGCTCATCCCAGACATAAACGTACATGGTTCTCATATGATTTAACCAGTACACACTTTAAAAGAGACTTTGACCTCTGAGTTTGTTTCGGTGTTTCTTCTCAGGGTAGTCAGCTAGGAAACACCGGCCTCATCTAGCTTAAACTGACAAAAACCATTGACGTGTAAAAGTGTTCCTTGTAACCTATTTACTGAATAAACATCATTTATCATTTATCGTTGTTGCTGGTTGTTGTTTGTTGTTGGGTGTGTTGTTGTTTGTTGTTGTTAGTTATAGTTGTTGTTGCTGCTTGTTGTTGTTATTGGTAGTGTTGTCGTTGGTAGTTGTTGCTGGTTGTTGGTTGTTGTTGTGTTACTTTTTTTCGCATAAGTAGATGTTTCTAGGGAGATAAGGGTCGAGAGCGGTGGCGTAGTGGGGGCATCGTGGCACGACGGCGTCATGCCGTTTTTCGTCACGACATTCGGGTCGGTTTTACTGCCAAGCCGCGCCAATAGATGATTCACATCAAATACAAAAGTATGTTTCATTGCCTAGTAGGTACTGTTTTCTCGCAAATGTGTTGAAAAACGTTGTATGACACACGTGCGGATTGGTATTTACAAACTCGTGACTATGGTAAGCCCTCGACTTTGTCTCGGGCTTGTATGTATGTATGTATGTATGTATGTATGTCGGGCTGGTTTCCGCAACTCCACGCCCAAGGCGCGTATTTTGCGTACAGGTGGGACTGCATTGTCATTCGATCCACCCCAGCTCCTCGAGGAAGGCCAGCAGCACCCTGGTGTTACTGACCATCTCGCTTAGGTTACCTGGATGTCCGAAGTGTTTTGCCCTGTATGCAGCGACTACTGGGCAGCTTAGCAGCAGATGAGCCGCTGTCTCGTCCTCCTCCATGCAGGCTCTGCAGAGTGGACTGTCTGTGACTCCTATGACAGAGAGATGCTTATTAAAAGACCCATGGCCAGTTGTAACGGCCGTGACTTTCCGCAACTGAAGTTTGGTCAGTCGTAGGGCTTGCTTTGTGAAGCGGTCATTAATGGAGGGGAGCGCCTCCTTGGCCTGCCTACACTCCCTATGATCAGCCCATAGCTTGTTGTGTTGATCTCTGGTGCGTTTCCTTACCAGATTGCGTAAGAATCCAAAGGGGAGAGGCACAATGGGTTCAGGTCCTATCGCTGCCATGCTCGACCCCCTTCTGGCGAGTTCGTCCGCTGCATCGTTGCCACGGGAATCGCTGTGTCCTTTAATCCATTGAATGGTTACTTTGTTGTGTTTACCTACCTGATTTAGGCGTTGGTGACACTCGTATATCAGCCCAGAGTTAACTGTTTGGCTGTTTAGCGCTTGCAGGACTGCCATGCTGTCCGAAAGTATACGTACCGAGTGGTCCTTAACATCCCTAGCTAGGATGGCTGAGGCTGCCAGGGAAATTCCCAAGCACTCTGCTTGGAAGACTGTATTATGGACCCCCAGTGGTGTGGCTATGTGGATGTTGAGGTCCTCCGAGAAGATCCCCGCGCCCGTGCCAATACCTGTTTTGTATCCATCAGTGTCTCGGGCTTACATTCGTCTACTCGTTTGTAAAAACCAACTTACCGCACTAGTATCATAAATAACTATATCATTAGGTGATCTAAGATAACTTCTGTGTAATGTATCTCTAAATCTAAAGCAACGCAGCAATTTGTGTGATCTAAGTGATTATAGTGTTACTCTTATGCACCTGCGTTTCTCTTACACCAGTTGCCTGGCTATATAACGTTTTTATGACTAAGTAATTTGATTTTAAAGTGTGGCTTTGGATAGGTGCGTTTTGATCAAAAGCAATATTTATAAATTCCAAATAGGTGGGTATCCAAAATAAAAGAAAATGAAAAATTATACCACCTATTAAAAATTGATAAAACTTAAACGCGCCAATACTCAGTAACTATGAAATATTTCCTTTATGAACGCTATTTCTAAATAAATTATAAATTCGAAGTCAGCGTTCACAACAATTTACAAAATAATTAATTATAATAGATGTAAATAACTCTAATTTATTTATTTGGAAACTAGATTTACATTTTCATAACATACTTAACTAACTTTAACTACACTAAAACCAAAATAAAGCCTTACCTAACTACGTACATATACAGCGTGGAGAAGACAATACGACAATAAATGAAAACACGGACAATACTACTTTATAAGAATAAGTTTAAGCTATCAAAAATATCCTAACATCGAAAATAAAAAAATAAAAATTTCAAACAAACTAAATGGCATAAAACTAGAAACGAAATAGAACACCACTTATAAATATGAGTTCACTAACCTGTCGTAAGAGCGGCAACAACGCGCGGTCCTGTAGCGACTTGATTTTTTGGCTTTTAATTATGGATTAATGCTCAGTAAAATTACACTAAATCACAGATTATTTAGCACAGAATCACAGCTATGAATGCCCGCCCAAACATTGGCACCAAATCTGTACTGGTGCGAAGTCTCCCGTCCTAGACGCGGATTCACGCGGCTCCAGTAACGAATATTCTGTCTGTTCCATAAACCGTTCCTTGTAAATGTATTTTCATCAGTCCACATCACATTGTACAAGAAATCCGGATTCTCGAAATGTTTATTTTCAATCCAGCGACAGAAGTTTTACCTAACTGGTTTGTCTCTAGGTAACAATGCATGCAATTTCTTGTATTTATACGGCTTCCGTTTGTCGCGTTTTAAAATTTAAGAATAGTTGTATGGTCAACACCTGAACTACACGTTGGGTTGCGTTAAAAAAAACACGAAAACAATAAAAACTAAGCGTCTAATTTCGCACAATTCACTCACTGTTTAACTGAATACCTATTAAAACGTTACGTGTCCTGTCACCAAAATAAAGCATCCAATTTCGCACTAATACCGTCGTAAATGAATTTACAAAAAACACGAGCGGCGGGGAAGTACCTAGACGCGTGACTCGTCACAGGACCGCGGCGACACACTAACATAAATTTGTTGTAGCAAATTTCTTCAAGAAAGCGAACTAACAAACGAAACTAGATTTATCTCTTTCGCACACACTAAATTTTCTATTAACATTATGAGTGCATTGCAATTTCCGCATTCGTTACTTTCTTATCCAACTCTGATGACACGCTTTATGACTCTTATTACTCAGAGTTAAGGTATAATTTTCACTAAATCAGATGAAAATACTAATTTGGCGGAAGTGCGTAGTAGCGAGTTGGCAACGTGACTTTAATGTTTTGATGTTTATACCGATGTGGGTCGTTAACCTGACAGTGTTTCCCTATTATCAGATACATCATGTAGCAAATGTTAAAAATGAAAAATAGTTTCCTGTGACTAAACTACTGGATATATTCAAATGTTTTTTTGTATGTAGACTGAGAACGTCTTGAGGTATGCGAGGTTTAATTTAATGTCGTATTGTCATCACCACTCTGTATACAAAAACAAAATACGTTCAGGCGTCGAAGTACTCCTCCACTCTAAATAACTAGAATTCGTTTCGCCTCAACACTCTGATAAGTATTAAAAAAACCTCAAAATGATTATGACGATTCCAAATTATTTTTAAAATATTTTGGCAAGAACCAGTCTATCTGAACTGTAATTATATGTTACTACATAGAAAAATTAAAAAGTCTATTAATTATTGACTTATTGTGATGGAAATGTGATGAAAGAATCAACATTTTTTTTAATTTTCTAATCAAATTCCATTCAAACTGTTCAGTTTCATACAAAAAGATTGATATCAGTGATTTTCTGATGACTCAAATTATGAAAAGTTTTTAAATCCATAAAATATCTTTTTACACCTGACTTTACATTGTATATCTTTCGTAACAAATATTACACCGTTTTTGGTAACTTAATTTCGTTATTATACTAATTTTCTTTACAGTAAAAACTCCGAAATATACATATACACGTAACTATCTACAATTATCCAACTAAATATTTTTTTGCGTCATTTTAGACACAGCAAATGATTTTTAGTGAGTCATCAAATCCCCGTATTATATTCAGCATAACAGAACTCTAACGTTGTTCAATCTCCTTAGTAATAGTGTTGTTTCCTGCCAACAGTTTGGGTAACGTTCCACTGCCGTGCTTGATACCATAAGGTCGCAAGTGGTATATTAGGTAGTCCAGTACGTACATCAGTTGAGGGTTTATGTAGTGGAAGGAGACAGCATAGTCGGAGCAGCAGTCTAGACCCTGGAAAGAAAGAGAAATTGAAAAATAGAAACACTATCTCGCCTGATGTAAGCGATGATGTGGTCGACGTTGGAGCACGCTTGCCTAGAAGTAACCTATTCACTCTTGACTTAAATACCTCCAGTTTGTAGCTCTCAGGAAACACACACTCTGGCAATGACTATAAAGCTTCTTGACTGCTCATACGGGCGACTCAGGCTCACGCCTTATATATGAAATTGCACTTATAACAGACAACAATATGAGTGGCGATTTTAGATTTGACCAGTTGTTAGACCTCTGCACACGCGGTTATTTTAATAACTTTTAAAACATTTCTGCGTACATAAAAAAAAAACAATTATGAGTTCCTGTTCAATTAAATGGTGTGGTAAAATTTAAATTAAATGGTGTGTAAATTTGACGACACGGTTGGCGTAGTGGTTGAGCGTTCGGCTGCTGCGCTGCGTGTCGCGGGTTCGATCCCCGCACGGAACAAATATTTGTATGACCTACAGATAGTTTGTTCCGGGTCTGGGTGTCTTGTGTATGTGAGTATACATGTTTGTGAACGCACCCACGATACAGGAGTAATTCCTAGTGTGGGGCAACGTTTATTTAAAAAAAAAAAAAAAAAAAAAAATGTCTAGAACATCCAACTATAAAAAAGATGGTAAACTTTTCATCGGTAAATAAAATATATTTATTATTTGGTAATATTATGAGTAAGTGCAGGGCTCAAGCTAATCTGGTTGGTTACGTAAAAATGTATTCCGCGTTGATGTCTTTTTGAAAAGTCCCTTTCACTCACTGAGTATTGTCAATACGTCTGTCCCTTTCTATCTGTACTAATGTTGTAGTGCTGTAACAACTTCAAAACAAACTCCATGTCGATGAAATTATCGATGTTCCCTAATGGTAAAAAAAAAAATATTATTTAATGGCTACATTTTAGATTTCCAAATATTCCGAAAATAAAAGAAAAGTGGATTAATGCAGTTCACAGGAAAAATTAAATTTCCAAAAAAATATAGCGTTGTTTGTTCAAGACATTTCACAGCGGATTGATTTAAAACTGTAAAGAACCGACGCCGTCTATTTAGTTCAGCAACACCGACACTGATTTTTCTTGTTTTAGTATGTTTTATTATATCCATATATCAGTTGAATGTAAATTTAAAAAAAAAGTGTGTAACGTGAAATAAAATCTTAAGTGTTACTTACATCAATGTTTTATTTGCAACCACCACTCAGTTAACACTCTAAGACTAGAGTTTAAAAACATGTAGTGTTATAGACATAGATTTTATCGATATCGATATTATTATTGTAAAACTGACTTGTGCTATGTTTCGATCATTCGGCCTGACCTTGTGCGTCGGTCAATCACAACCGCTATAATTTCTCCGTCCCCCAGCCCGCAGTGGTGAGTCGTGTTCTTAGACGAAATCGGTCTATCAGCTCTCAAGTGGTTTTATTCTCTTTGGTCTTGGGGCTTTGCACATAAAGTTTACTCATGCCGGAAAGGCCCAGGTGAGAGACCAAACTACGAAGGAAACCCGAGGAGCACACCGTTATAAAAGACTTGATCAGTGTTCGTATTACCAGACGGTGTGCCGTTCACTTTCCGAGCTGTCGAAGATTGAATAATAGAGGGATTTCTTCACTGCTCTCTGGCAGCTGCTCATCAGATATAACCGTGCGGATGGACGAGTTAGGGACCATGAACTTTCAAGGAAAATAACATGGACAAGACAGACACAAAATCCAGGTCGGTAATAGTTGCTCAGCAGCTAGAACATTCGGAACGCTTCAAGCCTCTCGTATTTTGGGGAGAACAACGCCTGCCCACCGCTTGCCGACGGCAACAAGAGCCGAGAAGGCTCCCAATCTCAGTCCTTTGAGAACATGATCGACACACAGCACTCAGCAGCTGTAACACGCCTCAGAGCCCAACTGCGAGCGCAGACTTGGGCTTGGCCCCCGCGGGGGCGCCGCACAGTCGCACACAGCTCTCAGCTGTAGCACGCCTCAGAGCTCGGCTGCGCACAAAAACTCAGACTCGGTCCCCGCGGGGGCGTTAGTTTAACAATGATAGAGCATCATTGCTACAGGTAAAGAAAATTAAAACTTTTAGTTTACTAACCTCATCAGTAGGATAGAAGATATACTTCCAGTACCAAAAGTCTTTGTTCTTAGGAGGGAACAGATGGTCTTGTGGCTTGAACGGGAAGAAGCGACCTCGTTGGTGTTCTTCGCGGGAGTCCATAGCACGGACTCCTATCTTGTCCAGGTATTTACCTGAAATGAGTTTGGAAAATATGATAATTGTAAAGGAAATATCGAAAGATAAAACCAGCATTTCCTAGAACCAACATCATCGAAATGTGACATATTATGTAAGAGATATTAATTTTGTCCAGTAGGTAGTTGCTTTATAGTATCACTTCTTGAATATGAACAATGTCAAGAAAGAACCGGGAAAAGGTCAATAATACACAAAATGTTAGTTAATCTTCAAAATTTATTTTATCGCCGTCAAAGTGTGCTCCTTCAGAAATGATACACCATCCACGAATAATACAATCATCGAAACATTTTTTAAACTCTTTTTCCGGAATTGAGTTCAGTTCTCGCCGCGAATTCTCTTTTATATCTTCTACCGAAAGTAAACGGGTTCCACGAAGAGGTAATTTGAGTTTAGGAAAAAGAAAAAAGTCGGCTGGAGCCATATCTGGTGAATAAGGTGGCTGCTTGATGGTATTTGATAAGTTTTTAGTCAAAAATTCGTTCACAATAATGGCATTGTGCGAAGGTGCATTATCGTGGTGCAAAATCGAAGAATTTTCTTTCCACAAATCTGACCTTTTTCGTCGAATTTGCTCTCTGCAACGACGCTTATTGCTCAAATAATATTCTTTGATTACCTTTGCACTTCCGGCAAGAATTCCGAATGCATAACACCGCGGTAGTCAAAGTAAACATATATAATATATTATTGTAGTCTTAGGAAAACAGTCAACATAACTTTGACTTTTGACGTACTTTGGCGTGGTTTTATCGGTTTCGGTTCAGTTGGAAGGCGCCACTCCGAAGCTTATTGACTGGTTTGCATGTCAAACTAGTAAACCAACGTCTCGTCACCAGTAACAATGCGTTTTAGGAATGTTAGGTCGGAATCAAGTGATTGTTTAAAATGGTATCGACTCGTGAGACACAGAAAGTTCAGCGGCTATCTCTCTCAAACTTGAATGAGGATTTTCAGTCACTATTTACGATGTTATCTTCATTTGAAGACGTTGATGGCCTACCAGAGCAAGGCAAGTCTTCCATCACATCTCGATGGCTTTTTAACGCATTGTACCACTCATGTCATAAGCACGTGTTTTTTAAAAGTCAAATCACCCTAAGGCTTCTGTAACATTTTCAGCGACTCCGTACGTGTAATTCCATTTGCGATGCAAAATTTGAGACCAACTCTTTGTTCGTTGTTTTTGTTCATTAAGAAATTCGCAACACACACTAGAGATGATCCAACAAAAAACGGCACAGTATTTAAGGTGGATGCGCCAGGGTAGCCCGCGAAATTCAAATTTTGTTACGTTTTTTGCAATTTGTAGGTCAGTGTCAGGTTCATCTTGGTCAAAAGTAGCAAGTACGTATTTACAGAACTGTAATCATTAAAATCATCAAAACAACTCTCTCAGTAAGAAATAAACAATAACTTTACCCCGGACTTTCGTTTACGCTTTTATTTGAATATTCTGCTGTGCAAATTGGACTTGTTCTTTTACGATTTGGATTCTGAGTCTGACGCTAACAAGTCACTATGTCAAGGTGCACTAATCGAATGCGAAACCATATTGTAACAACTTCACCGCAGTTAGAAAATATATTGACTGAGGAAAGAGACTGACTGTGAAATAAGAGTAGTTAAGTTCTATAATCTGAAATGCGAAACCAGAACAATTTAAAAATCTCGTATTACTTTGTTGAGAACAATATTTCAAGTTATTCAGCTTCCTTCAGATGGAGTTATTTGCAATGTATTGATAAGCCGTGCCATTGCCGTGCCATTGCCGTGCCATTGCCGTGCCATTGCCGTGCCATTGCCGTGCCATTGCCGTGCCATTGCAGTGCCATTGCCGTGCCATTGCCGTGTCATTGCCGTGCCATTGCCGTGCCATTGCCGTGCCATTGCAGTGCCATTGCCGTGCCATTGCCATGCCATTGCCATGCTTCTTCACGATCGCGGCCCTGCGGGTTTGTAATGTCTAGCCATTTACTCACACGCACATAGATCGAATGCCTATCTGACCTTCACAACTCAGTTACTGGGTAATACGATACCCCTTGTTAAGACAGGTTATCAGACTTTCGTGCTTCTGACGACCCGTAACGACTGTCAAAGATCCACGATTGACAGTCGGGACCAACGGCTTAACGTGCTTTCCGAGGCACGGCGGAAACTCGGTATGTAAAGAACGTCACCCATCCATGGACCAACTTTAAGATTTCTCGTATTATTTTATCTACATCTATAACATTCAAACTCGTATTTGTTCAACATTGCTATTCAAATGTTTAGACGTATTTTTTTTTTCTAATAAATAATGTCTCTCGCTTCTTCTATGATCATAAAACTTAAACTATTGTAAATACATAGCTGTAAGCTATAATACGACATACTGTTTGTCAATGTACATGAATTGTTATTGTTAGGGCACAGCTCCTTACAAATTCCGGCTATGTCCTTTGTGTTTGAAATTACATTTGGGATAAAGCGTGACCCTATGAAGTAAAAAAAACTTTTTTACAAAAAAAACAACCGACTTCCAAAAAAGAAATACAAAATTTAAAAATAACTTTAATTTCGGAAGTCGGTGTTTGTATTTTATTTCTTCGCTATTTGACACCGACTTCCGAAATTAAAGTTATTTCTAAATTTTGTATTTCTTTTTTGGAAGTCGGTTGTTTTTTTTTTGTAAAAAAGTTTTTTATTTTTCGCTTTTTAGTTGTTATACCCCAGAACTAAAAACCCCAATACCATGGAACGTGGAATTTAAACATTAGGAGAACACAAAAACGTCATCAAGATATGCGTATTTTTATTTTTTGTTCAGTTTCTCAAAAAGCGCTAAAGCAATTTCGATAAAATTTATATGGGACCACCTCGGGAGTATCTTCTTTCGGATAAAAAAAGAATTTTGAAAATCGGTCCACAACTGACGGAGAAATGCGCGGACATACATAAAAAAAAAAAAAAAAAAAAAAACATACATACAGTCGAACATAGAACCTCCTCCTTTTTCGAAAGTCGGTTAAAAAGCTAAAGGCACTACTCCAAAAGTAAAAGACCATCTAATACAATGTCTGTAAATATTTATGACACGGTAATAGTTATTTATGATACTAGTGCGGTAAGTTGGTTTTTACAAACGAGTAGACGAATGTAAGCCCGAGACGTAGTCGAGGGCTTACCATAGTCACGAGTTTGTAAATACCAATCCGCACGTGTGTCATACAACGTTTTTCAACACATTTGCGAGAAAACAGTACCTACTAGTCAATGAGACAAACTTTTGTTTTTGATGTGAATCATCTATTGGCACGGCTTGGCAGTAAAACCGACTCGAATGTCGTGACGAAAAACGGCATGACGCCGTCGTGCCACGATGCCCCCACTACGCCACCGCTCTCGACCCCCTTCTCCCTAGAAACATCTATGCGAAAAAAATGAACACAATAACAACCAACAACAACAACCAACAACCAGCAACAACAACCAACAACAATACAACCAATAACAACAACAACCAACAACAACAACAACCAACAACAACAACAACCAGCAACAACAAACTACAACCAGCAACAAAAACCAACAACAACACTACCAATAACAACAACAAGCAGTTACAACAACTACAACTAACAACAACAACTAGAACTAACAACAACAACACCTAACAATAACAACAACAGCACTACCAGCAACAACAACCACCACAACCAACAACAATAACAACAACATACAAACAACAACAACCAACAATACTACCAACAACAACCACAACCAATAACTACAACAACAACTAAAACAATAACACTAACAACAACAACAACAACCACCACGACCAACAACAACAACCACTACTAACAACAACAACAACTACCACAACAACAACCAACAACAATAACAACAACCAACAACTCTACCAACAACAACCACAACCAAAAACAACAACAACAACTAACAACAACAACAACACTAGCAGCAACAACATCCACCACAAATAACAACAACCAGCCACAAACAACTAAAAACAAACTACAACAACAACCAACAACACTACCAACAACAACCAGCCACAAACAACTAAAAACAAACTGCAACAACAACCAACAACACTACCAACAACAACCACAACCAACAACAACAACAACCACAACTAACAACAAAAACACTACCAACAACAACAACCACCACAACCATCAACAACACAAACAACAAACAACTACAACACAAAAAAACACAACACACGAAATAGATGTTTCACATCTGCCGGGCATCCCGTGACGGCCAATATTTTTTTCTCGTAATGCGAAACGCCTTGGTGGAATTCTTATATATTTAATAATTAAATAAAAAAAAAACCGTAAAGGATACGCACGCCGCTGTACAACGGAGCGTGCGGTAAAATAGGTACTTAGGTGAGAGTATCTATTTTACCGCACGTTCAATTGTATGGTGCGTAATTTTGAACTTTCGAACGATGTATACAGGCTTCGTAAGTGCATTTTTTGAGCAAATGTGTTGAAAAATAAATTTTGTAAAAATAACAAACCGCTATTATTTATTTGAAGTGTCGTCGAATGTAACCGCATAATTTAGGTGAACATCCCCTATAAATATACAGGTGTAACGGAAAGGTGTGGTCATATTTTATGAACTGCATCTGCCCATTGATATGAACAACTTTATTCAAGAAAACCTAAGGAAATTCTCAATTTTTTTTTACCTCACATACAAATATTAATCAACTGATGATAACTTTGTATGGAAAGTACTATTTTTTTTTTGGGAAATTTCCATTTTTTTTTAGAGAAAGTTGTTTATTTCCATAGACAGAACTGACTCTTAAAATATGACCACACCTTTCCGTTACACCCTGTATAGGGTGACTGGTAATTAGTGACCGATACTTTAACACGTGATTGTACTCATGATAACAATCAAATTTTACTATGGGACCAAACCTGAAATCGCGAAAAAAAATAGGCAGTACAGTACATTTTGATCAGTCAGTAGGCGAACATAAATGTACTGAACAGCAAATTTTTTTCGCGATTTCAGGTTTGGTCCTATAGTAAAAGTTGTTTGTTATCATTAGTACAATCACGTGTTTAAGTATCGGTCACTAATTACCAGTCATCCTTTATATCCGTAATTAAATTTCTATATGTTTAGAAAAGGCTGTGTGTTGTGTGTTTGTGTGTATCATGTGTGTTCCAGTATCTGGCGGTTAGACGGCGCTTCGTACTGTCGATTGAAAAAGGTAGAGTTACCTGTCTATACCCTATATATTATAGTAGTCTTTGACGGAGACACGCACTGGGCTTGTGTGGATTACGGACCACTTATAGTCTTTGGGACCACCGTCTCTGATAGAAAGATCTGTGTCCCAGCAGTGGGAACGTTACAATAACTAGGGAATTTATATCATCTAATTACCCATCTCTGCATCTTCAGCTCCGTTGTTAACCTCTTGGTACAGTGTCGGCGTGGTCAGTGCTTTCTTCACGAATCTGTCCAGCGCTTCTCTGCTGAGCACGTAGCCCGCGCCGCCGCTCATGTAGCCCTGCAAGTTATGATGATACCTAACGAGTCATTATCAAGTCCCTGAACCGTCTCTGAATAGTCAAGAGATTTGTTATGTATTTCAGTATTCCAATCACATGGACGCGGATAAATTCGTAACAGAGTTACCGCGCCCCTGGGCACTCAGGCAAGGAAGGAACAGGGGTGAGTTTTAGTCAGTAAGAGTCTGACACGCCCTTCCGCTCCACTCAGAGCGGGAGAAGTCATAGGATGATTTCCCACCCCAAAAAAGAAATTGAATTCCAATCACAAAACCTGACATGTAGAGATTTTTTTGGATTTAAAACCATAAAACACGCCTACAGTGACGTCATTTTGTTTTTCGTATTCTTCTGAGCAAAAATCTACCTTTTGTTACCCATTCCATGGGAATGCATAAAAATAACTAGTCGCCATCTTTGGGAGTCCTCCATACCATATTGGATTTAAAATGACGTCACTTGGTTAACAATTTTTTTTGGAGGTTGGGAAGTCATCAAATGACTTCTCCCGTTCTGGGTGGAGTGGAAGGGCTTGTCAGACTCTTACTGACTAAAACCCACCCTTGTTCTGTAGCGACATCTATGATGCTACATACGAACTAGAACAGCAAATTCCTACATCGCGCAAACAGAGTTCTCCGCGCGATTTGTACATATACAACTGCCCGCAATCGACTATAGGGCAGTTGCCCGGACCAGACACAACACCCGTCTGGTCGGAGGATCCTCCCTTTTCAATGGAGGTTGTGGGACTTAACACCCTGTTCCGCATGCCTCTATAGTTCCTTCAATTACATGTGCCAAGGGCCGCGGTGACTCTCTTTCGAATTTATCCGCGACCCTAGGCAGCACTTGGTTAACCATGCATTGTCATTTTAACTAAACATGTACATGCAAAATTTCATCTCAATCAAAAACCGAAAAGTGTTTCAAATTTAACTTCTAAGATTTTTTTACATACCTATATAGTTACAGGTTAAGCCCATACACAAGCTAGTTAAAAAATGTGTAGAAAGAAGCACATACCTGTGGCGAGAAAGGCTTAAACCGACAGCCGAAGTATATAGGATCTTTACTATCGTAATCTGCCAGCATGTATCTCAGGTTTTCAACCACCACATACCTGAAAAAAGTAGTTGAAAAATTTGTTAGTAAAATGCCACATCAACTTTTAGAAAGAAACACATATGTGACCGGCACGAAACTCCAAAAAGCCAAAAGTGCCAAAAATGGTGGGTCTTGTAAAGGTTCATGGTGGCTTGGTTACAGCTTATTCTAGCTAACACTATATGTAGTGACAGTACCCAGTCACATTAATTACCGTACCTCCATAACCGTAACTAACCAAACACTGTTACCAAAATACTTTTACCAGACCACCACATTACCACGTTTATGAAAATACCAGTAAAAGAAACATAGAACCGTCTTGAAAAAGACGCGTGTACGTCAACTCTGTTAAAGAAACAGGACTGTCTTGAGAAACACACATTTAATTGACATATAGGAAAAAGAAACAAGATGGTGGCAACGCGCTGCCGTCATCGTGAAAACGCTTCGACGCTGCGCGCACCAGTTCGCTCTGAAAAACGGTTTGTTTGCAAGAGTACTGCACACGAAGGAAGATGCTCAAGAGTCTTCGAGACAGCAGACGCAGACACACGGCAACCCAACTTTTCACTGGCAGATGATCCGCTCTCGACGACGGCGCTCGGGCAAAAGGATAGATCCTTTTTTTATTTTTTATATGTTGAGGTTGTCGGCTGCTTAACCGGACTTGCCAATGGTTGTAAATTAAGCGACTACACGCTAAGGGCACCCCATGTGTGGTACAGACCTCGGCTTAGGGCGTCACTGGGGGAAGGACAGCAAGGGACGGGCTGGATGGAACTTAAATTATTTAGGGACAAATTTAAAACTACGAGTACAAGCTCAGCGGCGCGAGCTGGCTCAAGCAAGGGACGGGGCGGACATTAAGGGTCTACTACTGGCAATGTGGCGCCCTCATTGAATAAAAATCGCAGCATAGCCTAGAAAATAAATATTAAAGAATCCAACGTCACGTTAGTTACAAATAGGATAAAGTATTTTTACGTTGTTAAAACAGGTCTCGGAATGTTTCGTATCCAAAGTAGTAGGCAAAAGTGTCAGAAACGGCCGTTTTTGGTACGTTTGCCTACTACTTTGGATAAGAATTTTTTGTTCACTATAGTAAGCCGATATAAGTTTTCAATTGAACAAATAAAAAAATATCATGCATAATATTCCCTGAAGTGAAAGTGCCTGTAAATGGTATATTTGAAATAAATGATTTTAATTTGAATTTGTGTCGCGGTTTCGAGAAGAGAACCACCTGACTCTTATCCAGGTTAACCTCGATTCTCCATTTCCGGAACCAGTTGCCCAAGATGGTTGCGGAAGATTGGATATTGCAAGCTATACGAGTATTATTTGGGGTCGCGACCGGTATAGTAAATGGCCGTGGTCCTCAGCGAATAGTGCTAACTCGTCATTTTTATTCTTTGGGATATCGCTGGGAAACAGCGTGAAAACTAAGGGAGATACCACGGAGCCTTGAGGGACTCCTAATCTAATGTGGTGGGGGAAAGAGAGTGCACCTTCTACACGATAGCGAAAGATACGATTTGACAGAAAGTCTCGTAAGATAAGAATAACGACCCGGTCCGGCACTCCTAATTGGTACAGCTTATAAATTAAGCCATTGTGTAAGACTTTGTCGAATGCCTTCGCTAGAACAAGACACCCGCCGTCATGTTACGCTGTAAGTCAGCGCTTATACAACGCGATGGACTTGTTGAATGCTCGAGTGTTCGGATCGGAAGCCGAACTGCTCGTTGGAAATAAGACGCGCAGCGGGGCTCCGTCAACCTACCTTACGTATGACTGTCGTTAAAAGGACAATAGCTTAATTTATACAATACTTCATGAAACACAGTTTGTTGAGCATTTATCCATCCTGGCAAGTATTTAGATTTTATTGGTAGTAAAATAGATGCATTTCTTGTAGGCGTTTAAACACAAGTATATTATTCCGACTTCCAAAAAAGAAAATACACTAGAAAAATTAAAAATAACTTTAATTTCGGAATTCGGTGTCAAATAACGACGAAATAAAATACAAACGCTTTTTTGGAAGTCTGTTGTTTTTTGTAAAAAGTTTTTAATTTTTCAATTTTTAGTTGTTTAAACCCCTGAACTAAAAACCCCACTATCATGGAACGTGGAATGTAAACATACTCGTAATTGGAGAAAACCAAAACGTCATTCTATGTATACATATTTTTCGTTTTTGTTCAGGTTTCAAAAAGCGCTAAAGCAATTTCGATAAAATTTATATGGGACCACCTCGGGAGTATATTCTTTCGGATAAAAAAGAATTTGGAAAATCGGTCCACAACTGACAGAAATCGGTGGACATAAATAAAAAAATAAAAAAACATACAGTCTAACAAAGAACCTCCTCCTTTATCGAAGTCGGTTAAAAAAAATCTATCCATCCTTCCAAATTTTCGCATTTATAATATTAGTAGGACAAATAAACTTACGTATCATCGTCAGCCTTCATGAACCAGTCTGCATCTGTTCTGTGATGTTCGTAGACGTAGCGGAAGGCTGCCTTTGTTTTTGCCCACAAGAAGTGTCTGCCCTCAGGGACTGGCAGCTTTATTGTAGGTAGGGTTGGGTCTGGAAGAGAAATAATAATAAATTAGATACTATCGTACTAATATTATAAATGTGAAAGTTTGTGAGGATGTATGGATCATGTTTGTTACTCTTTCACGCAAGAACTACTGAACGGATCTGGATGAAACTTCACTATAAAATAGCTTATATTACATTATAATCTAACTTAATAATAATAATATAAAGGCTATAATTAATATTGGGGGGGAAATACTAATTCCACGTGGGTAAAGCCGCTAATAGAAGCTGAAAGAACAGGTTTTTCTATTTATGCGAATACAGTCCAAACCGCTAAAGATAGAAGAAAGAAAGAAAGAAAATACATTTATTTGCGGTAAACATAGGAAAAGCTAGGGAAAAATATGCGTCACATCCACGCAAAACGGCCATCGCTCAGCAGAATATTAATATTTTAGTGACAACTTCTAAATATTAATATTTAATTCCGTTCCCTACAACATGACGCACGCGCCGCCGGCTTTGATTTTAATCTGTGCCACTCAGCTGTCAGTAAACTATCTTTGACAATGTTATAGGTTATATAATAAAAAATACACAATATCATAGCGGCCTGCTAAGTGCAGGCATTACGCAACGAATGAGATATAATAGGTAGTTAAAGGAAATTGTGTAGTGTGTAGTGGTATTGTTTTTGGGAAAAAGTGAAAGATAGAAACTTGAGTTGTGGATAGTTGTTTGTATTGTAGTTTTCTAAACTATTTACTCAAAACTACATCGTATTTAATAGGTAATTTTATTTAGCCCCTTGTATAACATTCTACTATTTCACAAAAAAATACAACCGACTTCCAAAAAATACACAAATAAAAATACATAATAACTTTAATTTCGGAAGTCAGTGTTTCTTGTTTTTCTTCCTTATTTGACAGCGACTTCAGAAATGAAAAATATTATACGTTTAGAATAATTAATAATTTACAACACTATTTTTTTAAATGTATAATTAATATTATAAACCATCATTCAAATCATCAAAAAAATCATATAAAACTATCACTACTACTACTACCACACTCCACACTCCACACCCCACTCTACAACTTTATTATCATTTAAATTTTTTTTAAGTCTTGGATTTTTTTGTAGAAAAGTTTTTTTTTTATGTGCGTTACTTCAGAACTCCGCCGTTTAAGACCGATTTGGATGTTTTAAAATCAAAAATTTAGTTTTGGATGGTGGTGGGTGGTGGTGGTGGTGGTTTGGCGGTGGTGGTGGTGGTGGTGTGGTGGTGGTGGTTTGGTTTTAGATGGTGATGAGATCCATGAAGAATTGAGGTAATCCTCAATTCTTCATGGATCTCATTACCATCTATAATACATTTTTTTTTTTCCTTAAATGTATTATAGATATATATAATGTATTATAGATATATCTATACAAAACCGTCCAAAAGTTTGTTTTCATATAAAACAAACCATCACCGACAATACGTCATAAAAAGGGCTATGCCCAATTTTGGTGCCTTTTTTTTTGGATGGCACACTAAAGCCACCTTGTTAGATGTGTGTAGAGTATGGAATACAAAAATTAGTTACTATAGTAGCTCAGTATACACTCACGTATTTTCAGTTTTCCTTATTAAATACGCGTTCAGATAAGGGCGTATAAGTTGAGAAGGATGTACTTTAAAGCTGAGCTGCCATAGTAACTATTGTTTGTATGGAAGTACTCTACACATCTAACAAGGTGGCGTCGGTATGCCATCAAAAAAAGGCACCAGTTATCCATACATTTCAGGCTATGCCCTTAGCAATAAAATTAAGATTTACGAGTATTTGCACAAAAGGATTGTCATATCATATTCATCAAGTTTTAACAAATTCCTTGATTTTGACGAAACACTGTTTTATGACTTAATCCGTCAGATGCTTTCTTATAAGCAGGTGTAGTTTTATTGAATATTTTTGCTGGTTTTAACTTTTGTGGACCAAATATAGTCACACGAGCATTGGCACGCGAATGTTGTGATATTATCATTGTCTGCATTCGAAAGATTGTCCGTCAATTCCGTCAAGGTAGCGCCACTTCAGCAGCGGGTAATGCTATACAGCACAAGTACCTCTGTGCTGCCACCGACGATGCCGTGTAAGTGGCAAAGTTTGGGGCCAAAAAAATATAATACACTGTCGTGCCTGCACTGACAGCGACACGAAGAAGAAGATTCGCAAGATTTCGACTACTGATTTGACTGTACTTTTTTTTCTGAAATTGGCAAAATGGAAGCAAAACACACTTGAACAGCAAAGCGTTATTTGGAGTCTACGTGATGCAGCGTAATCGCTACAAAAAGGCCTGTGACTTCACGCTTTTTATACGACTGCGCGACGCAAGGGAGGGTCATGTGTTTATTTTATTTATATACATTTCAATATCTTGTAACAGTATGTAGAAGATGGCCAATTAGAAGCTTCCACTGATAAATAATGAGAACAATATAAACAAATACACGAAAACAGCGACGCATGAATTACCTACACAAATGCTGCATTATCGTACGCTCAAAAAACAATAATAATAAAGAAAAAATATAATAAATACATACTATATAATAAATACTTAATTGTTTTTTTTTCTAAATAGTTATACTTAGAAAAAAAACAATTAAGTACTCAACTTTTTCTTTATTTCTTTAATACTACTAGTGAATAAATCATACTCATTTTTCCCTAACGCGCCAAAAGAGATACTACTAGTGAATAGATCTAGGTCGATATCCTGACACACTTTTGTTTGTATTTAGAGTTACGTTGTATTTAGAGGTACCATGTTCTTGTTGCGAGGTACAAATAAATATTGTTTCTTTCTTTCTTTATTTCTTTCACTATATTGAATGTACGACAAACTCTAATGATGTACGCCGACTTCTGTCTGTAGTTGGAGCTAACTTGAGGCACATGGAGAAGACGTGGTCTCCGAAGAAAAGCACTTGGCAGACGAAATCCAATCTTGCCCGCCAGGTCCGGGACGTCAGTAGATTCGTTCATAATACCATACAAAAAAGCAAGATCTGCAATTTTCATAGTGGCAGAAAATGTTTTTTTTTACACCGACTTTCATGATTCGGTAAATAGGTATTTGAGCGATATTGAGCGTACTCCTACCTCAAAAATCACCTTTGTATACTTTCAAGCCGATTAATGTAAACGTTATAATCTGGATTCCAAAGAGAAGCATATTCAAGGAGGCTACGGACAAACACACAATAAAGGATTTTCATTGTCTTAACCACAGAACAGAAAAAACAGTAGAAATCGCATGGCGCTTCATTAGTATCGAAACCAGCGTACCCAAACACACATATAGGTAAAGGCTAATTGTATTTCGTAACAGTAAAAAATTATTGAAAGAAAGTACGAAATATGTCAGTCGTCGCTTATTTGAAAATAAACCACAGTTAAATTAGCATAGAGTCGTTTATTGTCTACTCTTTTTAAGTATATATTACCTTTTCCGTTTAATGAGCACACGAAATAGTTCAAGGAGCAAGTTACGCTACCCGCCGCTAGATGTCAATATACCTTTTAAATACATTCAATTCAAAGCTGTATTGTGTTAACGATAAGATTGATATTTCCGTAACGAGGTCAGTAGTACTGTTGTAAAGTAGCTGACTTTGACTATGCACATGGCATAGTAGGAATCTTCGCGAATAATATGTTTGAGTTTAAAAGAAAGTTGACCTTAATTTGTAAAATATAAAGTCAACTTTTACTTTGTCTCGTTTAATAAAATATTGTTTTTCAAATTTTAATCGAAATAAAATAAATTAGGACTAATTGACGGTATGATATTCCACCATTTGATAAAGTTTTGGTTCTGCTATCGTGTTTACATTCTATAACAGCACAATAGGGCATTTTTGTATTTTTTTTTCAAGTTTTCGTCACCATGACGGTTGTAACAAGACTGATGCGCGTGGTGTGTGCGCGAAGCTGACCTATTATTATGCAGGATTCCGCAAAACTCGGGGTTCGCGCGCCCAAAGTAGTAGGCGTACGTACCAAAAACGGCCGTTTCTGACACTTTTTCCAACTACTTTGGATACGAAACATTCTGAGACCCGTTTTAACAACTTAAAAATACTTTATCCTCTTTGTAACAAACGTGACGTTGGATTCTTTAATATTTATTTTCTGTGCTATGCTACAATTATTTATTCAATGAGGGCGCCACTTGGCCGGTAGTAGACCCATAATGCAGTACTCGTTGAACCGGTCCAGATCATCCTGTAATAGGCGTGTGTCCTCAACAGTTGAGACTTGACCCAAAATCTTTATATCATCTGTATACAATAGGACTTTAGAATGAAGGAAACAAGAGGCATTAGACATTAATAAAAATATTAAATAAAAGAGGTCCTAACAAGGATCCTTGGGGAACCCCTGACGGAATGTACATCGCTCTCGATGTATAACCGTTGAAAACCACCGTCTGGTTCCTATTCTCCACGTATAACGAGAACCATCTAAACAAATTGTCCCTCACAACAACCAACAAAAGTTTGCGCATAAGATGCGCATGATCAATTCGATCAAAACACTTGCTGTAGTCAGTGTATATGTCGCAGCCTTCTGGTTGAATTCGCCACTCCATTGGACGTCTAGGCCGTTCATTAAACGCATTCAATTAAATGGCTAGGCCGATAGTTAACTAGAATCACTCAACGTTTAACAACTTGGCGTGTTGAGAGTCAGCCTTTGAAGATGACTGACCAAGACTCAGCCAAGTGATACGATACTTCAAGTTGAATGAAAAGTGATGAAAGATGCGGTTATGAAGGAGGAAATTTTTTACATTATTTTTGCGATAGGACACACCATTTTCGAGATATAAGTACTAATGAAGACAGAACTGCATGAAGAGTTCCAAACCAAAATCGTTTGTACAGGGTTTCATCGCCTTAATCGACACACCACCGTCTTGAACGACATAGATGGCGCTAGTATAGTAGTTGGATTGGAAAATATACATCTCTCGTTAAAGAACATTATCTTGTTTTTTGCTAGTTACAATATTACTTAATTTTAACACAAATTCTCCTACGACATTACAAACCTTATAAAGCAAAGCTCGTAATAACTAGGATTCGAACTCGGTGGCATAAAATTTACCGATACCATAGCCACTGGACTATTGCGTCATTACGCAATGAGTTGAAATTATCCTACTCTTTATTATATCGAAGTTGTTTAGCGACTTTAACCTGTATCATAAATCTCAAAAGAATTGAGGGTAGTTTAATATTGACTGTATAAAAATTAAATCTTTTTGTTCAATCATAACGTTCTTTACTATCTTTGAGTGAGTTCAGTTACGATTGCATTTAACAATTTTTTAATATTTATCTTTACCATGAGTTCGCGTTCTAATATTGATATGGCTACGAGGGCCCAAATAATAGCATTGCATAATCAAGGCCTAAATTATTCTGAAATTTCGAGAGAAACTGGCTTAAACGTAAGTAATGTTTTAAAATCACTGTTCGTTATTTATTTTATTATCCATGGTTATCGATACACGAAAATAATAAATAATATATTTCCCTTATAGGTAAAGACTGTCACTTTATGGAAAAAGCGGTTTCAAGAAGAGGGTTCGTTGGAACACCGCAGTAGATCTGGCAGAAGACGCCATATTGACTCAGACCAGCGTCAACTTATGGTGCAAGGTTATGAGGAAAATGGCTTTACACCAACAAGATATTACGCAGAGTTGTTTGATACATCTTTGCGGACGGTGTATCGTGCTCTTCATAGTGAAGGTCTGCATTATCGTCGACATGCTATTAAGCCATTGCTAACCGAAGCTAATAAAAGAGCACGATTGGAGTTCGCTTTGAAATACAGACATTTCGACTGGAGCAACGTTATCTTCAGTGATGAAAAGACTTTCAAGTCTAGCCAGCACGGGCGAGTTAGGTTGTGGCGTAGGAATAATACGCGTTATGATAGTGATCACGTTGTGCCTAACTCTGAATCCGGTCGTATAACAGTGAACATTTGGGGATGGATGACAGCTGCAGGACCAGGAGAACTTACTGTAATACCCAGTCGTGCAAACAGTGTTAACTACTTAGATGTGCTGAATGACGTCATGTTGCCCACTGTGCGGAATGTTTTTCCTGTAGAAGACATGCCAGTAATAACGTTCGTGCAGGACAATTGTCCTATACACCGTTCCATAATTGTGCAAGAGTGGTTTAGCCAGCAATCGGACATACGAATTATTCCTTGGCCTGCGAGATCGCCAGATTTAAACCCCATTGAAAATTTATGGGGCGTTATGGTTCAAAAGTGGGACAATAGGAACGAAAGGACTAAGGAAGCACTGAGTACTCACTGCATGGAGGTATGGGATTCTATACGGGGTCACAATTTATGTGAAAAATTAATAGACTCCATGGGTTCGCGGTTGCAAGCTGTAATCGATCAAAATGGCGGATACACGAAATATTAAAGAATATAAAGTGTTGACTATTGAATTGAGTAATAATGATTGAGTAAAAATGAAAAGACCGGGGTAGCTATAATTTATATGATAAACTACAGTAATCAAACTTGGTGTAAGTTGGATAAATTTATACATTACTTTATAACAGTTGGAGTGGCTCTTCCCATACCAGTACACAGACCATGCTGGACAAGAGACGTATAAGCTAGCGCTGGCGTTAAATCTTACCCAGCTGGTCCAGGGGGCAACGAGGGTGCCGGATGTTGATTCGCACACAGCCAATTGCTTGGACCTTCTGCTGACAACAGATCCAGACCGTTACTCAGTGTCGATTTCTTCACCATTGGGTACTTCCGACCACTGTCTGGTGAAATCTGTATCCGTCTACTCCCCGCCCGATCCTAGCCCTAGAGGCACCAGGCGGGTTTGGCGATACAGGTCAGCAGATTGGGATGGCATGCGATCTTTCTTCGCATGTTATCCTTGGCGGCCCACTTGCTTTTCTTCGACTGATGTTTCGTCGTGCGCGGACGCCGTGACGGATGTGTTGCGGCGGGGAATGGAGTACTACATTCCATTCTCTGACGTGACAATGTCTGGTAGGGCTCGACCATGGTTTGGTGCCGAGTGCAATCGCGCTGATGCGCTTAAACACGCGGCCTACCTGGCATGGGTCGACGCTCGGACGCGTAAAGCGAGTGACGTGAGTCAGAAGAAGAGAGCCTTCAACAGGGCTGCCAAGTTCTGCAAGAAGGTGTTGCGGAGGGCTCGGTTTGACCACATTGGCCGAATTGGGAACAAACTTGCTTCTTACCCAGCTGGTAGTAAGGCGTTTTGGTCCCTGGCTAAGTCGGTTGAATCGAACTTCTGCCGCTCCTCACTACCTCCACTGCTGAAACCCGACGGGTCGCTGGCCCACTCCGCTGAGGAGAAAGCAAGCCTGTTTGCCTCTCTGTTTGCGGAATCTTCGCGTCTAGATCCTGGTGGCGCGAGGCCCCCTGGTACTCTTGGTGGATGCGAGTCGATTATGTCAGACATTCGCATTCATCAGAAGGATGTCCGGAGGGTACTGCGTAACCTGGACGTGAACAAGGCTAGTGGTCCCGACGGGATACCGGCAATTGTACTGAGGACGTGTGCGCCTGAGTTGTCTCCGATCTTGACACGCCTATATCGCCTTTCGTTTGAGACTGGAAAAGTGCCGATGGCTTGGAGGCAAGCTAACGTGCAAACCGTACCCAAGAAGGGTAGTCGAGCTGACCCAACAAATTATAGGCCCATCTCGGTAACTTCCGTTCTCTGTAAGAGTATGGAACGTATACTGAATGGTAAGCTCCTAGCATACCTAGAAGCTAACGATATCCTAAGTGACCGACAATACGGCTTCCGCCGAAATCGGTCAACGGGAGATCTTCTAGCGTATGCCATTCACATCTGGAGTGAGGCCATCGACAAACAAGGGGAAGCCCTTGCGGTCTCCCTTGATATCTCGAAGGCCTTCGACCGGGTCTGGCACGACAGCTTAATTGGCAAGCTTCCTTCCTTCGGTCTGCCCGCTGAATTGTGTGATTGGATAGCGGATTTCCTGAGGGATCGGTCTATCCGAGTAGTCATAGATGGCTGCTCGTCCGGACTGCTGGCTATTAATGCCGGTGTTCCTCAGGGGTCGGTGCTCTCGGCAACATTGTTTTTGCTGCATATTAACGATCTGCTAAAGCCCGGTACCTTTGGGTATGCAGACGACAGCACTGTTGCCGAGAGATACGTGCCAGACGCACGAGTCAGTGGGTCTCAGGTCCGGTCTCTCCGAGAGGCTATGGTTGGGCGCTTGAACATGTCCTTGCAGGCTGTCTCAGAATGGGGCGATGCCAATCTGGTTAAGTTCAATGCTGCTAAGACCCAGGCGTGTCTTTTTTCTGCTAAAAGGAGCCAATTTCACCCGGCTCCATGTTTCCGAGGTGTAACCGTGCCGATAACCGACCGACTTGATCTTCTTGGTGTTACTTTAACATCTACCCTCAATTTTGGTCCCTTCATAGAGGCTAAGGCTCAAGTGGCTGCCAAAAAGTTGGGGGTCCTCGCAAAGGTGAGACGATACTTCACGCCGGAACAGCTGCTCCAACTCTATCAAGCGCAAGTCCGATCGTGTATGGAGTACTGCTCTCATCTTTGGGACGGATCTGCAAGATACCAGCTTGATGCCCTTGAGTCAATTGAGAAACGTGCCAAGGGGATCATCGGCAATGATAGACTCGTTGAGTCAAAACTCCAAAGTCTTGAACATAGACGCCGAGTTGCTAGCCTGTCGGTTTTCTATCGATTACATTTTGGGGAGTGTGCGACGGAATTGCATGATTTGATTCCGCCAAGCCCGTTTCATCTAAGGACCACAAGACGTACGGCGAAGTGCCACCGGTTCATGGTGGACATCCCATCCATACGCACAAAGCGTTTTGAGAAAACATTCATTGCACGTACAGCTAGAGAGTGGAATTCTCTACCGGAGTCTGTGTTTCCTGTAAGATACAACCTGGGAGTCTTTAAGTCAAGAGTGAATAGGTTACTTCTAGGCAAGCGTGCTCCATCTTCGACCACATCATCGCTTACCATCAGGTGAGATAGTGGTCAAACGCGAGCCTATCAAACATAAAAAAAAAAAAAAAAAACAACAAAATGTTATTACACTAATGATTTTGATTTCTTATACAGGATGTAACGGAAAGGTGTGGTCATATTTTAGGAACCGGTTCTGCCCATGGATATGAACAACTTTCTCTAAGAAAAAATAGAAAATTCCCAAAAAAAAAATTGGACTTTCCATACAAAGTAGTCATCAGCTGATCTATATTTGTATGGGAGGTAATTTTTTTTTTTGGGAATTTCCACAGGTTTTCTTGAAGAAAATTGTTCATATCGATGAGCAGATGCCGTTCTTAAAATATGACCACACCGTTCCGTTACACCCTGTATAATATAAGAAATTAAAATAAAAACAATATAAATATAGATTCCTTTCCAACATAATAAATTATTTATTTATTATTATAAACAACTCGGTCCCAAAATGACAGCTATAACCCGGTCTTACAATTGTTATTGATTTTAGGTTTAGCTTCAATTTCTTCCTCCTTCTGGAACGAATACTTAAGCTATGAACCTTAGTCATAACATAATGCACAAATCAATCATTATAGTCAATACCACTAAACATAATTATGCAAAACGTAAAATTTTTATAATTTATGAGTAGGTAAAATATTTACAGAACTAAGGTTGCATATATAGTGAAAGTTATTATAACATAATGTAAATAAAACTAAATAATAGAAGAATAGCACAACACAGTTTTGATTTAGAATACTTATAATATCTATTATACAGTTTTACTTTGTTAAGGTCTTCTATTTTGTAATAGAGTTATTCAGTTATAAATTTTACTTGTATTTCTCCTTAACAAGTGAATTAAATCATTGTTAATTGGATTTAAAACTGCTAGGTTAGGTTATACATTCTATAAGAAAGAAAGACATAAATTGTATTCTTCTTTGAGAATTAAATGTCTTAAACTATAATCAATAAAATAGTTTCATTTCTTATCCTTTACGAGAATTAAACTTAGTAAATCTTAAGCTGTAAGAAAAATATATCTAAATCTTCTACATAAATGTTTTTTTACTAATAATACTAATACTTACCACCAATTATGAAAGTAATTTATATAATATATATTTATATAATGTTATATATAGTAGTATATGTATACTTGTATATTATCCCTATATTCATTTATACATCTTATACCTCATATTTTTTATATTATTTATAACAAAAAATAAAATAAAAACGTTTAAAAATACAAAAAATAGAATATAAATTATATATTAGAATAATTAAATTTTAAAAAAGTCGACAGAGAGCTGGGTTGCGAACCGGTGCCCTGTTGAACGATCTATGTTATTCTGCCATGCTTATCCACCGCAGCTACTGACTATTTATTCTGGAATGTGAAAATAAGAGCTACTTTGTGAATGTAGGGATTTTTATTATTTGTGATCGACGCCATCTGTAGTCGAATTAACCGATATAGTACCAATTGGCTTATTTAGTTTGGTTTAGATGGCGCTGTATTAAGTACTCGGAAATAAGAAAATATAGTAATTTTTGTTTATTTGAATATAAATATATTATTATTACTTAGTAATTATTTTAGGTATTAAAAACCTTATTATCTGCCTCTGCATAATAAGGTTTATAAGCTTTGCAGTGTTATTTTCATGAATGAACAGCGCCATCTAGTCGTCTCATGAAAGTCATGATACGTAATGCAAAACCTCACAGTCAAAAGTCGACCTTAGGCTCTCCATGCACCTTTTTCATCAATAGTACATTTAGAAAAAAAATTATTTATCAGTGATTCAATTTATTTAAAAGGCGTCAATGGTTTAAAAAATAACCTCGAAGACCTTTTTTTAAAAATACTACATAATTATGAAAATTATAATTATTATTCCCGATTAAGTGTTCGCAATTAAATTAATTGGCTTTGATAATTCTATCATCATCATTCTCCTGCCCTTATCCCAATTTATTTGGGGTCGGCGCAACATGTCTTTTTCTTCCATACTCCTCTATTAGTCGTCATCTCTGTAGTCACCCCCTTTTTACCCATATCCTCTTTCACACAGTCCAACCATCGTTTTTTTGGCCTTCCCCTACTCTTATAGCCATACACATCCATACACAAGACTTCCCTCACGACATTTTCTTCATTCCGCCGCATCACATGCCCATACCACGACAACCGATTTCCACACAACTTTTCAGTCAGCGGTGCCACTTTCAGACTTCTTCTTATATACTCATTCCTAATTCTATCCATGCGCGTAACACCACACATCGTTCTTAGCATTCTCATCTCAGCTACATGCAATTGCTTTTCATTCATCCCTTTTGTGGCCCAACCTTCTGAACCATACAAGACAGCAGGTCTGACCATTGTTTTATAAATCTTCCCCTTAAGATTTAGGGGAATGCGGGAGTCACAGATAGTACCGGTGACCTGCCGCCATTTCATCCATCCAGTGTTAATTCTGTGCTTAACAGTCCGATCTATTTCGCCATCGCTTTGCACGAGCGAACCGAGATACCGAAAATCGGAGCAGACTGGGAGAAGCGCGCCATCTAGCACTACAGCTTCAGAACTGGAGAGACCGCCGAAATCCCAGAACATGTATTCAGTTTTGGTTCTGCTCATTTTAAAGCCAACTTTCTCCAGCTTCTGTTGCCATTTCTCCAATCTGCTCTGGATCTGGACCTGAGATCTTCACCGACCAGAACAATGTCGTCGGCCAACAGCATGCACCAGGGTACCTCTTACTGTATTTACGACGTAAGAGCGTCCATAATCAACAGGAAGAGGTAAGAACTTAAAGCCGACCCTTGATGTAAGCCTACAGCCACACTGAACTCATCGATGTAGCAGCCGACCGAACGTAGGTACTAGATTGTCTTTGATAATTCTAATTACGCTTAAAAGAAATTCGTAAGTGATATTGTTACTTTTGTGCATCAGTGCCGTCTAACGCACACTGCAGACAATTGATACGTATTCAGGGATATTCAGATATCAGATTTTATAAGCGGATTCCGGCTTCTACTTTCGGGCTGAACGCTGGAGCAATTGCGAGGCCACCGTGCTCGGAGTACAATTCATTTTATCGTACGAGCTGGAGGATGAGCCTCTGTGGGCCTGCCAACATCGAAGATTCTTACCAGTTCTACGGTATGCGTTCAACTCTGAGGATTGTGGTGCCTTTTCTTCCCGCAGACCAGCGTAAAATAGCGGATTGTTTTCAATATGCGTAAAGCGCCGGTCTCAATTTTTCATTTTTTTTTCTTTGTTAAAAATTAGGTCTTCGAATGCTTCGTCTTTCGGTACGCGGTCGCCACTCCAGAACTTTTCGGCCCCATCGACCATCTGTTCTGCGAGCAATGTGCTCTACCCACTGTCACTTCAGTTAGGTGATTCTTCGGGCTATGTCGGTAACCTTAGTTCTCTTGCTGATATCATCATTCCTGATTCGATCACGCAAGGAAACTCCGAGCATTCTCCTCTCCATTACCCTTTAGGGAACTTTAAGCCTTCTGATGAGGCCTATTGTGAGCGACTACCTTTTGGTTCCATAAGTCATCACTGGAAACACGCACTGGTCACAGATTTTCGTCTTGAGACACTGTGGTATGCGAGACGAGACGACACCATGCCACTTTCCGAACGCCGTTTAGCCGAGTCGGATTCGACGGTTGACCTCTTTCTCGAAATTGGATTCCCTCTATCTCGCAGAATCTTGATGCTCCGAAATTTATTTGGCATATAACACACTTGGTATAATCTTCTTTAAACGAATATTTTTAAGGCATTAAAAATATTTAATATAATTGTTGTTTGGCCGAATGTTTAGACGTCCAAAACTTCGAATTTACAATGGTATACTTTTAAGATGGCAGAATTTTATTTGGCAGAATTTTTTTTGGGCCCTTTGGCAAAGTTAAAATTCCGCATAATTTCGTTTAGCATAACGTTTATTTAGAGCGATGATTATTTGATACAATTTTACTTGGCATGCTACGAAGATGGCAGAATTTCATTTGGAATAATTTTATTTTTAGCATTTTTGACCTTAAATTAAAATTAAAATATTCTCTTATATAGTCTATGCAATATGCTGTGCTAAAAGTTAGTGAAAGAAACGAACCGCTGCAAAACCGACTCCACGTAGTCTGTCTGCCCTAACCCTAAAGTGTAATTTAAGTCCGTGTAGGCGCGAAGGGGCGAGCGTTAAAACCATCTGCGACGTTAAGCTTGCGTGGGACCGCCGCGCAGGAGCCCCGCAGTGCCGGAGCCGTGACCGCAACCATGCCTGCTGTATGTTGCATGCTTGCTTGCATGCTGCATGTTTGCTGCATGCATGGTATACGCTTATTTGCATTCTGCATGCTTACTGCATGCATGGTGTATGCTTGTTTGCATGTTTATTATTATTATGGTAAGAAATACAAAATTATTCTATAAACACTTAATTATAACTTTGAATTTTCTGTAATGTGCTTTCAATTATTTTGGATACGAAATGTATGCCAAAAGAAGATTCTGATTCTGAACTTTCTGCGATAATTATGATGGTTCTACTTTTTATTTATTATGGATATGCAATTTATGCCCATAGATGGTTCTAACGCACAAAATTATGAGTTTTGAATATAATTATGATATATGAGTGTTTGCCTAACGATTTTCTGCGAAATGAAGTTTATGCTATCCGCTGTTATGTAAAATAATATTATGACATAATAAGTTCTGCTATAAAGGGTAACCCCTCGAAGTTAGCTCTACCTAACTGGGCCGTTTGTCCCAGGTAGACGTACTTGGAGATCCGACTATTGAGCTGCCGGTATTTGCAGGCATCGTCTGAAGACTGCAGAATCATCTCCCGCCTCTTTTTTATGAGCTTGGGAGTAGGTTCAGAGAGCCTCTTGTTCCTATCTATACGGCGAGTCTTGAAGAACTTAGACCCGACTGTATGGACAGTTTCCACGAACCCATCGTTGTATTTACCACTCTGATCGACACACTCTCGAGCTTCACCACATTGTTAACGAGGGACTTGTGGACGATAAACCCGACAGCACCCTGACATTGCTGGTCGCCCTCCCGGAAGTAAAGCAGGTTGCCGGATTCGAGGATTATCGAGACCAACATATTCGCGAATAACCTTCAACACCTTGCGCTTCCAATACAATAACCCCTTAAGATTGCTATTGCGGCTCCCACGTTTTTGCAGCGCATGTTCATGGAGGCTCGTACAGATGAGTTCGCAGCCATTTTGCGCAAAAATGTCGCCTCCTTATTGAGCAGAGTGCGTGCGAGCGGCAATGGCATTCTGGCCGTTATTGCAGACAACTATTTTAAAGCATCAAATTAGGCTTAGGTTTTATCTATTTATTTATTTACAATGTGATTACTCTGGATTGTTTGCTAACGCTTAGATCATAAGCCTTATTAACCATTAGACCAATTCTGTCTTTGGAATGAATAAATTATAATATTAACTAGCCAATATTCTTCTGGACAGAGGCCTCCTCTCCCTTTTTCACCTTAGTCACCCATTCGGTGGTCCGCTTAACCCATTCCTCTCAAACGAAACGGAAAATTCACGTACCTTCCTCAGTGCTCATAAATAGTAGTTTGTTACACCTCTTTCCCCACGTCGCCTTCACATGTTTAGCTTTGGCCTCGTGGTTCTTGGGCTGCGTCATGACCCAGCAAAGCACTCTGACCTTTTTGAACAGCTTATCCGCCACGGTTCTGTCCTCGTCTTTATGTGCCGCTTCATCGTGACTGTGCTCACCTACTTCTATTATCGGGTGCTCTTTCAAATCTCTTACCGATTCCCTGAAAATTTAAAGACAGATTTGATGTTTGTTAAGACTTTTATGGTCTATGGAGTAATTTGATTAAGCTTGGCTTATTGGAGGCAACTTTCGTGATACATTTTTTCTACTAGGTTTCCTTTTTAACCGACGAAAAAAAAAGGAGGAGGTTCTCAATTCGACCGTATATATATATATATATATTTTTTGTGTATAGCCCTCCGTTACCTCCGTTATTTATGAACCGATTTTGATAATTCTTGTTTTGTTAGATAGAGTGTACCTCAAGGGCGGTCCCATGTCAAGGAAGTCATTAGAGGGCTTAAATGTCTCCGACCAGATTTTCTTTGATGTTTAAGGCGTATATATCCGCGTAAGTGGCGCCCTCATTGAATAAAAATCGTAGAAAATAAAGGTTAATAAAGAATCCTAACATAATATAGGATTCTTTATTAATCTTTATTTTCTACGCGTTTGTTACAAAGAGGATAAGGTATTTTTACGTTATTAAAACAGGACTCAAAATGTTTCGTATCCAAAGTAGTAAGCAAAAGTGTCATAAACGGCCGTTTTTGGTACTTTTGCTTACTACTTTGGATATTTTGATTAAGGTGTAAAATGATAGGACATATCTATTTTTTTTTATAGTGAACTACGTTACTTGGTTTAATTAGGACCACTTTTTTTAATAAGTGTAAGTATACGAGTTTTTTTTTGGGGGGTGGGAAATCATCTTATGACTTCTTCCGCTCTAGGGTGGAGCGGAAGGGCGTGTCAGACTCTTACTGACTAAGACCCACCCCTGTGCCTCCCTGCCCTACGCGCCCAGGGGCGAGGTAACTCTTTCGAATTTATCCTCAACCCCCGGGCAGAAGTGTATACGGGTGTAATCGACATCGACGCACTTACGTGTACCAGTGATTCAGTACATGATTCTGGACCCTCTAGCGTTGGAATTTTTCGTCGGCTTTTTCCTAATTTTTGAAAAAAAAATTGCGTTTTTTTTACATTAAACTGTATAAAATCGTTATACCTATCTACCTCAATGACATTTTCACCATACGATCAAAACGCTATCCCTGAGCACCGCCCTTGTCACTGTTGCGTGAGACCGTAACAGGCGTTTTGTAGCTTTCTAAATCGATGGGAATCTTAAAACATGGCGCGCGTTGTTTTGACACCAAGATGTAGCGAGGCAGCGATTTTGGAGGAGGCTCACGCGATAGCAATTTTGTTTTGCTTCCTGATCTCTGCAAGGATGCCAGTGGTAGTTAATATTTTTCGTGTTTCACCAGAAGTATCCAAGAAAATCTCTTTACACTGGCAGAGTAAAGCTTCGGAGGACGATGTTTAATATAATGCTTTGACATGAACATAGATACTGATGGTGTGATGTTTTTCCCACAACAACCCTGGATTTGTGACTCCACAAAACAATAAATTGACAGCAAAAAATGTCGCTGCTGACTGAGGCTGTCACTGGCACTGGCCTTCATCAAACTGTCATCCCAGAGTTGGTCACCACTCACCGTCAAGCAGGTGATGTCTGGACATCGTCATAATTCACGGAATGTGGCATAGGTACTCTATGTCACCAACTGCCCTCAGGAACGCTCACGACGTGGGGCCCCGTACTGTGAAGCACGTATAAGGACATCAGTCAGCAGCACTTTTTCATACGTAAGGTAACTTCGCAAACTGATCTTCCTAACATTAAAAAAATACCAATAGCGTGATTTGGCGCGGATTTTTATAAACTTTCTATCATTTTCAGGATCGGTAAAAATACGTTCTATAAATGGGCGTTCAAATGCATGACCGTTGGATTTCAGTTATGTGTGTAGAAGGTCAGTATCCGCCAAACTGCCTCGCCAGTGCTGATAATTATTGAGACCTGACTGGAACTTGGTCGCGTCACGATCGATCAGTACTCTACAAGCACTACGTAGCCTGGTCGCTGCTTTTTTTTGCATACCCATTTTCAAAAAAAAAAAATTAATGGATAATTATTTTTCCTCAATGAAAATAATTCATTTCCCCTGCTTCACCCCGAAATACTTAAACATACAACAGAGTACCGCGCCTTAAGTGGCTTCTGTCACTAAAAACACAGTTCTTATATCTAACTTCTAATTGTTTAGCAAAGGTATGGTTTCCATCATCACCTCGGCTTCATGATGTGATGATTCCTAATCACAAATACCTAATTAAGTTATGAAAAGTAAAAAGAAACACTATTTGTGCTCAAAATTTTCGAGGGTTTCTCTCAATTTTATCAGGATTCCATCATCAGATCCTAGTCTACTTGACATGGAACCACCCTTGAGGTATACCCTATCTAACAAAAAAAGAATTAACAAAATCGGTTCAACAAAAATATATATGTATATATATACGGTCGAATTGAGAACCTCCTCCATTTTTCTCGTCGGTTAATAATCCTTTCTTATTTCTCGTCTACGTCTTAAAAAGGATTCAGGCTGGGCGTTGATGAGTTAGTGAGTCAGGCCTTCTCCTTTTATATAATTATAGATTATGTTTTATTTTAGGATCTTCTATGTCTTCTAGCGTTCATCAGGTCCTCCAAAGCGTAGATGTATGAACATTTGGCGCATAGCAGTATGAGGATCATGTTCTGGACGGTAGCATTGCACTCACATTGGGTATCAGACGAGTCTATAAAACCCCATTTTACCAAGTTATATTGGCAGCGGCCTACCTGAGTACGCAGTCGATTGAGTGCTTTCCATATTATAGGCCACTGCAGTTCATGTCCGGGTGGCAGGTGTTCCTGGGGTTTCAAGAAGTCAGGATGTGGATGGTGAAGTTCTTTCCAAAGTTTTGTTCTCATTGTAGGTGGCTGATCTCGGATGGTATGAGTGCAGCGAAGGAAGCTCTTCCGGCTCTTAAGTCTACCGGAGGCTATTGCGTGTTCGTAGAGGGGATGTCGGGAATCGGAGTCTTGTTTTATTTTTCTCAAGCATGCATGCGACATCCCTTCTTACTCCTTGAGGTGTAATACCGGCCAATGGGTAGAGCTTGTTTAGCAGAGTCGGTTTGAGACGTCTCGATATTATTCTACACATCTCGTTCACGGCGATATCGACTTGCTTTAAATGTACGGATCGGTACCACACTGGGCACGGGAATTCGCAGAGGCATAGGGATATGCCGGTTCTGCAAAGAACATCGGGCGCTCCTTCCCAGTTGGTAGAAACAAGGCGATGTAATAAATTGTTTCAGGCGCTGAGCTTCTGCTTCGTGTTGTTACAGTGCACATTAAAGTCAAAGCTCTATGCAAGGCAACACCTAGGTACTTAGGGTGTGTTCCACATTTATCCCTCGCCACGTCATGTTCAGTTTCCTTTTTCAAATCTGTTGCGGAGATGTAAAACCCAAGATTGTGTTTTGGACGAGTTCGGACGAAGGGCATTACTGTCATAATACCTACTAAATGACTCAAGTGTTATACTCAAATTAATTTCGCATACAAGAAGCGTTCAGTGTACTGCGTAGTAGGCTGGTCGTTGGTGTAGATTTCAAAAGGCGTAAGTCACGCTGCCCTGAGGGAGACCATTTTTTTGTCGGCGCCATCTGCTCTTCTCCAATTGGAAGCACACTTGGAAACGACGATTTAGGAATAGTTAACTTCACTAGATAGTATAAAACAAAGTCGCTTTCTCTGTCCCTATATCCCTATGTATGCTTAAATCTTTAAAACTACGCAACGGATTTTGATGCGGTTTTTTTTTAATAGATAGAGTGATTGAAGAGGAAGGTTTATATGTATAATTTGTACCCGAGCGAAGCTGGGGCGAGTCGCTAGTAGTATATAAAGTAGTGTATATGACGGTGAAGGAAAAAATTGTGAGGAAACCGGCATGTCCTAGAACCAAAAATTCGAAGACATGTGACATCCACCAGTCTGCATTGGGCCCGCGTGGTGGATTACGGCCCACACCCTCTCATAGAGAGGCCTGTGCCCCAGCAGTGGGGACATTAAAAGGCTGATGATGACTTAGTATATTGACGATAACTTAGTATATTGACAAAACCCTGATCGTTGGTTGGGGCACCGAGTACCGACTTTGGCAAGTAGCCTTTTAATGTTTATGGTGCTCTATGTCGCTGACAGGTCCACAAATACGACACCCGTGACTTTATTGGCTTCGTAACCATTCTTTATGAACTGGGTCAGTCGGAGGACTTGACTGGAACAGAACTCCTGCTCGGAAATAAGTTTTTGCTCGACAGCCTCAGTAAGACGAATTTTCTTTCAAACCGCTTATAGGTATGGCAGAGAAGAGATATAGGCCTGTAGTTTTTAGAATTATGCGGAGATTTTCCCGGTTTCGGAAACGCTATAATTTTAGTCCTTCTCCACAGTTTGCGAACTTTCCTGGTGTCCAAGCATGTATTAAAGAACGCGAGGAGCCACCGTACAGGACCCAGTTGTTTCAGTTGTTCCATGGTTACATCATCAACTCCAGCAGCCTTACCGTTCTTTAGTGCCTTTATGGCCAAGATTATATCAGTAAGTGTGAAAGGCTTACTAATATCGTTAGTTATATTGTATTATCTAGTTTTGTGTGGGAAACTGTTGTAGGTTGTTGTTGACTAGTAATTTTGTTAATAATCAAAATATTAATATTTTTTGGTCGCGTGTTTTTGTGTCATAAACTCATAACACAAAATCAGATAAATAATAATAAATATGTTTTGAACAGTAGAGAGTTTTATAACCGTTATTTTTTAGTGAGATTAAGGTTTGTGAAAGAGAAATTCAATTTTGGTGCCACTGATTTTCAATGTTGGTGGGCACTTTCGATTTTGGTGGACCATTTTCAATTTTGATGATCACACTAGACTTTGAACAAGAACATCTTGAAAAGTTATTGAGTTATTCTCAGACCTCATGAAAATTCTTATAACTTGGACTTTCTATTCTTATACCAGGTCCTTATTTTTCACGAAAACTGAAGAAAAAATTTCGCCATCAAAATTGACAAAAAATTCACTGTGTTGATATTGACCCATTTGAATGTTTCTTCAACGTAATTTAATTACCTAGTTATAATGTAAGACATAAGAACAAAATTACAGTCTTTTACTTTTAATTATCTGTATATTCAACTGATTAAAGAAAGAATTACATTTGTAAAAACAAACAACATGGCATCACATGTGTGCAGAATTGTGAACTGTTGAATTTATCGATATACTACCTACCTACTGCTGCCAATATCAATATTGTACAAATATTATTATTATAGTCCAGAAAGAAGAAATGATACCTGAGGGAGTACCCATTGCCCAGCCCCCCTAGCCATGTTACTTTTTAACCGACTTTCGAAAAAGGAGGAGGTTCTATGTTCGACTGTATGTTTTTTTTTTTTTTATGTATGTCCGCCGATTTCTCCGTCAGTTGTGGACCGATTTTCAAAATTCTTTTTATCCAAATGAATATACTCCCGAGGTGGTCCCATATAAATTTTATCGATATTGCTTAAGCGCTTTTTGAGAAACTGAACAAAAACGAAAAATACGTTTACCTCGATGACGTTTTGGTGTACTCCAAATGTTTAAATTCCACGTTCCATGTTATTGGGGTTTTTAGTTGTGGGGTATAACAACAAAAAAGTGAAAAATAAAAAACTTTTTACAAAAAAAAACAACCGACTTTCAAAAAAAAATACACTAAAAATTAAAAAATAACTTTAATTTCGGAAGTCGGTGTCAAATAACGATGAAGTAAATTACAAACACCGACTTCCGGAATTAAAGTTATTTTTTTAATTTTTAGTGTATTTTTTTTTTGAAAGTCGGTTGTTTTTTTTTGTAAAAAGTTTTTTTCTATTATCGTTTTCGCTAACGCTTATCCAATGACTTCTCTCGCTCTGTGCGGAGCGGGAGGGCGTGTCAGACTTTTACTGACTAAAACCCACCCCTGTTCCTTTCTTGCCGGAGCGCCCAGGGGCTACTGAAAGAACATAGGCGGGTTTTATTCAGTAAGAGTCTGACACGCCCTCCCGCTCCACTCAAAGCAGGAAAGTTATTTGATGATTTCACACGCTCAAAAGAAAAAGGGAATACCCATTTGTATTTGAAAACTGAGTTTAAGAGCAGCTCAAGGTTGGAGAAAAATATTAATTTTTCTCCAACCTTGACACATTTGAGACTAGACTTATTTACCCAAATGTCTAGAACAGTAATTTTATTACTTACTTATAACAACATTATTCTGTTTTTACTGTAGGTAGGTAGGTACCTAAGTATTCCAATAATTTTTTTTTGTTGGAAAGTTTGCTGCGCCACTTCTTCTCTGCTAAAACACAAGGAAGAGGTGACGAGCGGACGTTTTTGAGGGACTGTCTTTATGTTGAACTATGTATGACGTACAAAAAGTGGTGGGTCTCAGCCTAGTTTGAATAAATGACTTTCAATTGATTTTGATTAGTTGGTCAGATTCATGACTTTAATGGCTGCTTTCACCCCTTTAAAATATATTATTTATAATTAATATTATTTTCTTTAAGTTGGCAGTTTCTAAACACGTCATTCGATTTGTAAGAATAAATATATTTAAACCAAAAATAATAAATTATATACTTAAAGTTGATGAAAAAATGATCCAGCAACCTTCCAAATGCGGTTGGTGGCATTTATTTTAGTTCAATTATTGATTTCATGCCACCAACTGCATCAGACTGCTTGAAAAGTGACTTGTTTGGAAGTTTTTAGTTATTTTTTGCAGTCGGGTTTTTTGAAAATATTCATTTTTTTATTTTATACATTTTAGTGAGTTATATTTTTGGAATCGGCTCCTCGAACCCTTTATTTTGATACCCTACTTAATTTATTTAGTCTCTATAGCGCCACAAAGGAACAAACATACATACATACATAGGCTGATAAACACATTACCCTCCCTGCGTCGCGCAGTCGGGTAAAAAGTATTAACACGAAAAAAAAAACTTAATTCTGCTGTGTGCTAGATAAAACTAGATAAGGCTAAGAAATTATCTACCAATGTTGGCATACAACCATAAAAATCTTAATTCTGCTGTGTGCTAGATAAAACTAGATAAGGCTAAGAAATTATCTACCAACGTTGGCATACAACCATAAAAATCTTAATTCTACTGTGTGCTAGATAAAACTAGATAAGGCTAAGAAATTATCTACGTTGGCATACAACCATAAAAATCTTAATTCTGCTGTGTGCTAGATAAAACTAGATAAGGCTAAGAAATTATCTACGTTGGCATACAACCATAAAAAAAACTTTTTAACAAAAAATTAAACCGACGAAAAAGAAAGCTTGAGTATTGAGCTTAATTTACATAAAATATCAAATATATAAACTAATTTTGAGTCGGCACCAAACAACAAACTGATTAATTATCTAAATTTTATAGTAGGTAGGTTATTACTCATTTTATTATTTTGCGCCGACTCCAAATTATTAGTTTATATAAAATTCTATATTTTATGTAAACAAGCTTATTACTCAAGACTTAAAAAGATTATTATCTTTTTGCTTTCTATTTCGCCGGTTTAATTTTTTGTTAAAAAGTTTTTATATTATGTATTTTTGTGGCTCGCTTACGTCTTTTATATATCTTACGTCTAATTGTTTGGAGAGAGAGGAAAGGTATGGTTTCCAACATAAAATACCCTCACCTGACTTTTTCTCACCTTATTTTTTTTTGGAAGTCGGTTGTTTTTTTTGTAAAAAAGTTTTTTTTAAGTATGAAAATTATAGTTATTATTCCAGATTAAATGTTCGTAATCAAATAAATTGGCTTACGTTATTGTTTTACTTTGATAATTCTAATTAAGCGTAAGTAAAAGAAATGCCGCCTACTTTTTTAACCGACTTTCGAAAAAGGAGGAGGTGGTTCTATGTTCGACTGTATGTATGTTTTTTTTTTATTCATGTCCGCCGATTTCGTCGTCAGTTGTGGACCGATTTTCAAAATTCTTTTTTCATACGAAAGAATATACTCCTAAGGTGGTCCCGTATAAATTTTATCGAATTTTGTTCAGCAGTTTTTGAGAAACTGAACCAAACGAAAAAGACGTGTACCTGTGGTTTGGTTTTCTCCAATTACGAGTATGTTTAAATTCCACGTTCCATGTTATTGGGGTTTTTAGTGCTGGTGTATGACAACTAAAAAATAAAAATTAAAAAACTTTTTTTCAAAAAAAAAACAACCGACCTCCGAAAAATAAAATACACTGAAAATTAAAAAATAACTTTCTTTTCGGAAATGGTGTCAAATAACGTAGAAATAAAATACAAACACCGACTTCCGAAATTAAAGTAATTTTTTAATTTTCAATGTATTTTCTTTTTTGGAAGTCGGTTGTTTTTTTACGTAAACAGGACGGTTATTTAACTGAACCCAATTATTATTTTTAATCGTGCGTTTTTCATGATCAATGCTCTTCTGACTTCAACAGCGGAGTGTGACTTGTTTGCCTGGAGATGGATGATAATGTAATTTTTTAAATTATTTTATTATTTCGTCTTGTCACTTTTTTTACATTTTAATTACGAGGTTTTAATGTTTGTTTTATTTTACGGCTTAAGGTGAAAGGTCCAGGGGAGCCCGCGAAATTCAAATTTTCTTACGTTTTTGGCAATTTGCAGGTCAGTATCAGGTTGTATATTGCTCAAAATACGATTCAATTCGCGGCAGTAGCAAGTACGTATGTACAGAACTGAAACACAGAACATTTAAATAATCAATACAACTTTCTCAGTTAGAATTGATGACAAATGTAAATATTTCATGAAATGATGCCGCCAATCATATTTTGACCGACATACAACCTGATACTGACCTGCAAATTGCAAAAAAAACGTAAGAAAATTTGAATTTCGCGGGCTACCCAGAAGCTTTCACCTTAATTTTTAAGCTATTGCATAGCTTCTATCGCGGGCCTTGAGCGTGGAGACCGAATCCAGAAATTCCGTAACGAAAATAACCTAACAGCCCCCACTCCGACCGGCACAGCGGTGATACTTTTTAGTTTTGCCATCTATCGATGAATAGTGATGATGATGACGATGAAGATGACGATGATGATATTTATCTTGTTACGCCAAAGAAGTGTAACTTCTTACGTGCGTGTAAAAAGTGTAACTTGAATTAATATCAAAGAAAAAAGAAACAAAGGAAAAAAAATACTGCATAAATAAAATAAATAATTAAAATTGCATAAGTTGATAAAAAATGCTATGCAATAGCTTTACTGCGGCAGTCTCCGAGTGCCACACGTCTTTTACCTTTTACCTACTTGATATTAGTAAACAAAATAAATGATTATCATAAACGAATATAAATCGATGACAACAAGTTTTTTCTGAAATCAACATACCAACAAGTCTATTTCAGATGTAGTCCGAAAAATAAAAAGTATGGTAAGAAATAAAAAATAGCTAAGTATCTATAATTACGGTTATAATAGTACACAAAACAAAAAATATTGTAATCAAATTTAAAATATAAATGATAAATGATGTTTATTCAGTAAATAGGTTACAAGGAACACTTTTACACGTCAATGTTTTTTGTCAGTTTAAGCTAGATGAGGCCGGTGTTTCCTAGCTGACTACCCTGAGAAGAAATACCGAAACAAACTCAGAGGTCAAAGTCTCTTTTAAAGTGTTCAAATCCATACAATGTGTACTGGTTAAATCATATGAGAACCATGTACGTTTATGTCTGGGATGAGCTTTTTGAAGAAAGCAACACACGAATTCGAGTGGACCTGTCCAGACAGTGCAAGCATTTGTCAGTCATCGCGAAGCTCAACTCAGAACTTTGAGGAGCTCAACGAACCGACGAACAATACCAAAGTACCTAAGGACATTTGAGTAGGCCGCAAAAATACTCAAATTGCCAGACAATCATAAAATCTACATGAATATAACGACATACATAGTTCTCGCATTCACATTATTCTATATGAGGACCATGCAGCTTAGTGTCTGTAGCGGTCTTTTGAAGAAAGAACCAAACATATTTGAGTGGACCTGTCCAGTCAGTGCAAGCATTTGTCAATAGTCGAATAGCTTAACTTAAAAAAAAAGAATACATCAATTATGTCATAATTATTTGGTAAAAATTATACAGGGTGAATTTTCCAGCCCAATAAAATACAGCATGAAATACGGTCTCGAAACTGAAAGAATTCTCGTAACTTCAAATTTAACTAGATGAACAACCAAATTGAACTTTGGAAATTACGTAAGAGGATTGCTCTTACGTACTTAGTTTAATCTCTGTACATTTTTCAGAATCTATTGGGCATTTCTTTTTACGTTCAAATTTCGTCAATCATTTATCATATTTATCCTATCATGACATACGTAGATCCGATTGTAAACGCAAACCGCAGCTCATCCTTGTCTTTAATTAACTTTAACCGACTAAAAAAGAGGAAGTTATGCATTCGATGCATAAGAATGAAAAGGTATGCGACATGCAAAATTCTAGATTAGTTACCTGTACTTATGCCAATCAGTGTTTCGTGAGAAGAAACCAGTCGATGTTAATAGTATGTGTGCAAAAGTAAATCCAGCGGAAAACCCAATCACTAGCGTTAAAAAGAATCGTCGACCCATCACCCGACCTACTGTCTGCAGCATAAATTAGTTTATATGCTCAAATATTTTTTTATTTTATTTTTTTTTATTTAGTCTGCGCGCGGGAGCCTGTCTACGCGACGAGTCGTCGAAACGGCCTTACATTACTTGTGCTTTACTGCAATTATTACACTTGTCAACACGTTTAAGTAGGTACCTACATATTATTTCACTCACATGTACTCGCACACATACCTACACCCACTCATACACACATGAGATCTATGATAAAGCTAACTTATATATGTAGATTTAGCATAAAAATTATACGTTTTTGCTCTGTGTATAACACGTCTTGTATGGAAGAGCGGACTCTCCTAATACAGGCACTATCAGCCTAAAAGGAGGATCCAATCAAAAATTTTGTTATACCTGAACTTGTTTTTACCAATAAATTATTATTATTATATTATTATTATTTCAAGTACAATCAGAAAAAATAAAAAGGTATCAATGCACCTATTTTATTTTTTGCTGATTGTACTTTCTTTATACAGGGTCGTTGCGTCATTTTACATACTAATAATCATAATAGTGTACAGGTACACACGGTACGCTGCGTCGACGCAACGCACACACGACGGAACTGCAGCCCCCGAGACGAAGCGGGCGGGGGTGTACACAATACAAAAATTCCGTTTTCTTATTGAAAACAGCGCCGTTTATGATCTAGTTAGACGAAGCAAAATTGCGGTGTTACCACAGTTAAATTTATTATTTTTATACTGGGAGTTGGGCCTTTAGAATTAATAAAATAAATTTAAAATGAATAAAAAATTAAAACAAGAATAAAAATTAAAATCACATAATTATTCTTATATATAGGTATATAAATTCGCGCATAATGAGGTTTTTACTATTATATTAGTACAACGATGTAGAAATTATATTTTGGTACCTTTATAAAACGTGCAATAGGTTTTTTTTTATGACCACACTGGTCGGAGCGCCAGTCCGACTCGCTCTTGATCGGGTTTTTTTTTCATTCGGTATTCCGGAAACCTAAAAATACAAGTGTTCTTGGATTTCATACAAAATAGTCATATGTAGGTATAGCAATATTACAGAAAACACAATCCAAAGTAACAAATAAATAACTTATTTCGAAAAGGAACAACATGTCTTAATATAAAATTTATTTGAACTTCTAACTCCAAGTCAATGCGAAGTGACAACTCTAAGTAACCTGTTTTACAAATCAACAACTTCACAGGTAGGTACATAATAACACGGAAAAATATCTACAGTGTTCCATCTTGCATGACATTAGTATTCGTTTCTAATAATTATACTGAAACTAAAAAACTATTTAACCTAGGCAAGCGTGCTCCACATCATTGCTTAAGGGTCTACTACCGGCCAAGTGGCGCCCTCATTGAATAAAAAATCGTAGCATAGCCTAGAAAATAAATATTAAAGAATCCAACGTCACGTTTGTTACAAATAGGATAGAGTATTTCAGAACGGAAACGGCCTACTACTTTGGATACGAAACATTCTGAGACCGGTTTTAACAACGTAAAAATACTTTATCCTCTTTGTAACAAATGTGACGTTGGATTCTTTAATATTTATTTTCTATGCTATGCTACGATTTTTTAATCAATGAGGGAGCCACTTGGCCGGTAGTACGGCGTTAAGGTGAAAGCGCCAGGGTAGCCCGCGAAATTCATGCCATTTCATGGAAATACTACATTTGGCATCAATTCTGAGAGAATTGTATTGATGATTTTAATGATTACAGATCTGTGAATACGTACTTGCTACGGCCGCAAATCGAATTTTGACCAACATACAATCTGATACTTACCTGCAAATTGCAAAGAACGTAAGAAAATTTGAATTTCGCGGGCTACCCTGGCGCTTCCACCTTAACATCAGATGAGATTGTGGTCAAACAAAAGCCTATAAAAATGTAAAAAAAAAAAGTTTAAAATCCTCACTTAAAACTATGGCTTGAGGACTTCTAAGTAGATTAGCTTAATTATGACCCATGAAATGTTGTCCTACGAGCAATAAAGTAAAATTCTGTAGTAAACATTCAACGATCAGAACCGTTATGGACTATTGTACCGACCTACCGACACACTTTTTATAATTTTTGCAGTGGTGTGGTTGTAGCAGCTCCAATTTTTGTTTTGGTTAGGAAATCATAAAATAACTTCTCCCGCTCTGGGTGCGAGCGGGGGAGCGTGTCAGACTCTTACTGACTAAACCCCACCCGTGTTCCTTCAGTTGTCATACCCCAGAGCCTGGCAGAACGGGTCGTAGTACTCTCGAAAAAAAAAAAAAAAAAAAAAAAAAAAAAAAAAAAAAAAAAAAAAAACCAGTCAGGCACTCCACTTTGTACGATATTAATTTCATTGTCACTGCTCTATAAACAGTGAAGAAAAACATCGTGAGGAAACAGCTATGTTCTAGAACCAAAACTTTCATTTAAGTTTTCAAATAAAATTAAAAATAAATTCAAAACTTCCTTTTTGTTTCTAGGGGTTCTCTATTGTGTTACCTAACTTTTTTATCCATAATCTAAAGTGGCATAATTTTTTTTTGTCCTAATCATCATTTGTCCGAATGATAACTTGCCCGAACTTAATGTCACATAATATCACATGCCATAAAATTGAAATCCCTAAATACAATATGCCGTAAATCCGTTTGTCATAAATATTACAATCAATAATACACAAAATACTTAAAACTGTTTTCAATAAAAGTTATAAGTACTAAATTCAAATTATATAATGTTTATTTATCATAATAATATTTTTAAAACTTTGTTTAACACAGCTTTTGCTATGAACTTCTCTCAGGCGTTACCTACGTAGCTAAGAGTTATATGCAATACGAGTTATAGAGCTATTCTATAAATTAGCTTAGAATTGGTCTACAAATTATTAATGAAGGAATTAATGTATTTCCGTATAAGTAACATTTTTTTGTAATTAAATATTATCTGGTTTTGTATTACAATTGTTTATTATTTTACCAAATCCAACTGATACAATACATAAATAGTAAAGATGCAAAAGCAATAAATGGCTTTTGTCACGGCTCCGGCGCCACATGTATTTATACTTCACTCATTATAATAGTTGATTGTGAACATGTGGTTTTTATTTGCCTATAAGAAGCATGCAAACAAGCATACACCATGCATGCAGCAAGCATGCAGCAAGCAAGCAACCAGGTAACATGCAGCATGCAAGCAAGCATCCTGAATGCAAGCAAGCATGCAACATGTAGCAGGCAAGCAAGCATGCAACATATAGCAGGTATGCAGCAAGCAAGTGAGCATGCAAACAAGCATGCAGCATGCAAGCATCCAAGCAGCACGCAAGCAAGCATCCAGAATGCAAGCAAGCATGGAACATGTAGCATGCAAGCGAGCATGCAACATGCAGCAGGCATGGTTTCTGCAGTTTATAGCAAAAGCGACAATAGCTATTTTAGGAGACGAAAGAGAGTACCTGTCACTATATATTATTAAATACATTCAATTTAAAGCTGTATTGTGTTACCGATAAGATTGATATTTCCGTAACGAGGTTATTAGTACTGTAGTAGAGTAGCTGACTTTGACATGTGAATCGTAGGAATCTTCGCGAATAATATGTTTGAGTTTAAAAGAAAGTAGACCTTAACTTGTAAAACATAAAGTCAACTTTTACTTGTCTTGTTTAATAAAATATTGTTTTTCAAATTTTAATCGAGATGAAATAAATTAGAACTAATCGACGGTATGGTATTCCTGATAAATTTTTGGTTCTACTATCGCATTTACATTAAAACAGCACAATTGTGCATTTTTGTATTTTTTTTTTCAAGTTTTCGTCTCCGTGGCGGTTGTAACAAGACCACAAAACAGAAAAATCAGTAGAAGTCGTAAGTAGGCGGGGCCCGCGTACCCCGAGTTTTGCAGAGTTCCGCATATGTCTGCTCCGCCACACACTACGCAGTCAATCAGTCTTGTTACAACCGTCGCGGTGAAAAAAAATTTGAAAAATAAATACTAAAATGCCTTGTTGTGCTGTTTTAAAATGTAAACATGATAGCAGAACCAAAAATTTATGAAATGGTGGAATATTATACCGTCGATTAGTTCTAATTTATTTTATTTCGATTAAAATTTGAAAACAATATTTTATTAAACAAGAAAGACAAAGTTGACTTAATATTTTACAAATTAAGGTCTACTTTCTTTTAAACTCAACCAAATTATTCGCGAAGATTCCTACTTTGCACATGTCAAAGTCAGCTACCCTACTGCAGTAATAATGACCTCGTTACGAAAATATCAATCTTATCATTAACACAATACAGCTAAATTGAATGTATTTAATATGTATAGTGACATCTAGATGTCACTATAACGTGTGTCACGTAACTTGCTCATTAAATTAGTTTGTGTGCTCATTAAACGGAAAAGGTAATTGGAGTTGCCCAGGCGTGTAAATAGCCGTGGGACTCTGCGGATGAAGAACAGTAAGTACGGCCAAGCACTTGGAGGGAATGCTGGCCCAAAATTGCCTATATTTGTCTGTATAACTTCAAGTTAGGAGTGGTCGGCAGCAGTCGGCGAATGTGGCCCTACTCACAATTTGCAAAACAAGTGGTACCTGACTTTCCGGGCTGTTCTCGATGGTTGCACGTCGACTTGTCGAGTGGCCACTCGTTCTCTTCACACCAACACTCCTGATTATTCTTGTTCAGTAGTTAACGGACGCGGTAAATATGGGTTATTTATTATTCCCGGAGGATCCCCAACGTTTACGGGATTTACTCGGGATTTTAGCGTATTTGCGGGGACGATATTAATTTAAGTAAAGACATTAATTTAGTCTGCGGTGAGATGCGCGCTGTGCCTCGCGGCGTTAGACACACACACACTGACGTGACGTCGATTGTTGCATTTTAAATTGTCTATAGCTCGCGTAAAGCCGGCCACTCACGACTGTCTGACAAATTAAAGCGAGACACACACGCGACGTGATACCAACCCCATCCAACTTGCAGAGTGGCGGCAACTCGCCACACCATGCTCCCCGCCTTGAAAGGTCCAGGAGCTTTCAAAAGCTGCTAATCTATGCGGAGAGAGTGAGGTTCAAGAAGCGGTGATGATATGTAAGCATTAACTTGTTGAAGAACTTTGAGAGAAATCCAAGCAGCAGTCCGAAACACCATCGCATTGATATAATGCTCGGGAAAAATAATTATCAGTGTCCTAAGAATGAATTGCGGTTCGACTTGACTATGGTAAGTCGAATAAACTAAATTACAACTATGTAATGGCGTACCATTGGAACGTATAATATGAACCCTAAACTAAATTAAACTAAATTATGTAGTAATAATAATCTATTGAGTTGGCAAAGGATACAACTTAGTGACAGGACGTTTATACGTGCCTGACGCGGTTTTTATTGAAGCGACTCGAATTACACCATCCGATCCCGGAAAAACTTCCTCTATGATACCCAATGGCCAAGTCAATGGAGGTACGTTATCTTGACCCAAGAGAACGACAGTACTTATCTCTATAGGGCGATCGGGAGTGCACCACTTCTGGCGAACTTGCAGCGTGTGCAAGTACTCAATTCGCCATTTATTCCAGTAGGATAACACAAGTTGATCCAAGAGCCTTTTGCGGTTGTTTAGGTTTTTAACAGAACTATCACTATGTAGTCTGTTTGTAAACTTAAGAATGTACATAAATACACGTAACAGCTTATTCCATGAGCAAACACGGTCAGCTATAGTATCTAAAATACGCGGTTCAGTATTTGAAGTTTCTACAAGAAAAACCTTTGATTTAAACTCCGGCAATGTTTCACATTGAGCAGGAGAGAACTTTAAAGGCCACTCGCTCATGGGCTGATGGAGCCATGTGGGGCCGTTCCACCACAACGAGTGTCTTATTAAATCCAACGGCAGCATGCCGCGAGACAGACAATCGCTAGGATTCTCTTTCCCGGACACGTGACCGTTCAGTAGTTAACGGACGCGGTAAATATGGGTTATTTATTATTCCCGGAGGATCCCCAACGTTTACGGGATTTACTCGGGATTTTAGCGTATTTGCGGGGACGATATTAATTTAAGTAAAGACATTAATTTAGTCTGCGGTGAGATGCGCGCTGTGCCTCGCGGCGTTAGACACACACACACTGACGTGACGTCGATTGTTGCATTTTAAATTGTCTATAGCTCGCGTAAAGCCGGCCACTCACGACTGTCTGACAAATTAAAGCGAGACACACACGCGACGTGATACCAACCCCATCCAACTTGCAGAGTGGCGGCAACTCGCCACACCAGTACTCGTAATAAAGACTTAAAAAGAGTAGACAACAAACGACTCTATGCTCATATGACTGTGGTTTATTTTCAAATAAGCGACGACTGACATATTTCCTACTTTCTTTCAATAATAAATTACCCATCACACCAAGGATTTCTTAGTGTTACGAAATACAATTAACCTGTATAAGTGCGAGTTTGGGTACGCTGGTTCCGATACTAATGAAGCTCTATGCGATTTCTATTGTTTTTTCTGTTCTGTGAACAAGACTGATGCGCGTGGTGTGTGCGCGGAGCAGACATATGCGGAACTCCTCAAAACTCAGGGTACGCGGGCCCTGCCTTCTTGCGACTTCTACTGTTTTTTCTGTTCTGTGTCACCGTCCGATTAGGACGTCCGAGAGTCGACGGTGCGTAGTGTTCCACGCGCGCCTCAAAGAAATATCAGCAATATAATGATGGGGTCCGTCATGGCCGCAGCCTGCCCAGGGTTCGTGGATAAATTCGAAACAGAGTTACCGCGCCCCTGGGCACTCAGGCAGGGAAGGAATAGTGGTGGGTTTTAGTCAGTAAAAGTCTAACACGCCCTCCCGTTCTACCCTGAGCGGGAGAAATCATAGGATGATTTCCCAACCCCACAAAAAAAGGGGATCCAGAATCATGTATTGAATCACTGGTACACGTATGTTCGTTTATGTGTCTTACACGGTGTACAGTAATAACATTGCAGGGCAAGCATTTTCTCTTATAGAGAAAACAGGATGAAATGATGTAGTAAATAAAATACGTTTTTCAAATCTCATTTCACATTTGTATTTATTTGAGAAATAATTAAAACACATTGAGCAAATAAATTGATAAATCAAATAACGTATCCTTATGAATTTTTGGATTAGCTTTTTTCTTTTAATATATATTACAATCAACATAAATAATTATTTTCAGCTGATTAAAGTCAAAACAATAAATTACAGCCAAATTATTTAGAGATTAAATTATGTCTTACATACAACTAAATTCGTAGTCAAACATGCCACTGGATATTTTTCTATAAAAGTGTAATAACTACTTAATAGTACCTAATGTTTATTTTATCAAAGTATGTAGTTAATAAATTAATAACATCATCAAAATTACAACACAGTAAACTTACTATTAAAATATCGATATGTTCTATCGATATCCCTAAAACTAAAGAATAGAGACAGCCCAAAGAATAAGATGTAGGATGGATAGATTCTGTAATAAATAAAATGTCGAAACCTGGATTCAGAATCATAGATAATTCTCAACTCAACGTCTTACGTGACAAAGTTCAAATTCCATAGCAGTAATATTTTTTGTTTATAAAATTTCGCTCAAAAATCAACTTAGATTACATAATGTTAAAGAAGATTATTGATTTACTAGGATTCAGAATTCAAGTCTTCGAAGGAAGTAAACGCTGAGATTACGACTCAAGCGACGGCGACGTAAAGAAGAAAATAGATGATATTGCGCCGGCCGCAAGCAAAGATAAAGAGAAGGAAATAAAGTTTGTTAATAATCCTATTATTTTACACAACGGAGCAGTAAGTTTTGCGTCAATGAGTTCATTGACACAGTGTATTTTAGCGTTTATCAATATAGTTTTTGGTACTCCTAAACATGAACAAATTTTACTGTACAACCAAACTGAAATCACAAAAAAAAGCGACTCTACACATTTTGTCGTAAGTGAACACAAATGTATAGAGAAGATGATTTTTACCAGGATAGGTGGCAAAATAAAAGTCCTTTCGGTTTAGGCTAAGCACAAGTGAGCTTCGACACACTCTTTAACTCCAAATTCTCAATTCAGAAACAGGCTTACCACTCCGTAAACACACTTACTCATAATGGTAACTATATGTGATATTAAAATGCTACTGCCGTGCATTCTCAGTGTTACTACATTTTACTCCTAAATCTATTAAGATTCTTTGGTTAAGGTTACAGGTATGTTTCATACAAAATTTTAGGCCTTAATATCTGATGACGGATTGTCATCGATTTAAAATATTAGTCTCTATAAAACTTGGCTTTGCCAAGGTTTTTTATAGTATTCATTTAAATTAAAATTATTTTCTCGATAGAAATTAAATAAAGTTTTACAAATAACAAAAATAGAAGCAAAGTGTGAATATTGTTTCTTGTAGTATTTAAAGCAAAATAAATTATAATGTAAAATTTTCTTTGGTGTCATTTCGTTCCTAGTGATCTTTGAGGTTGCAGCTCTGAGGTTGCAACAGACTCAGTCGGCCGATAGTTCGTACTGAGCTTTCTTTGGTTTAACTACCCTCTGGCTGAGTCTATAGTGCATGCTAGTTCTTTGTTTATTTTGAATCAGCATGTTAGGTAAAGTTATAGTAATATACTTCTATACATATACTACTAACTGACCGAAAATCGTGCCACCGTAAAATCAATAAATGAGACAATTCTCGAGAAATTATCGTTCCATACAAAATATATTGGGTTCCCACCTATGAAATTGGCGTTTTGAAGTGAAACTTCTTTAGAATCGTTGTGATTTCAAACCGGATGCAACGGAAAAAACGACAGGTAAGAGACACAAATACAAAAGAGCGAGAGAGCAGATGACGGCGAGAGGAGAGGGCGCGCGCGACGCGGGGCCTGGGGTCCCGTCACTTCGCTACCGATCATCAACTTTAGACAACTATTGCTCACCTTTGGCCACCTTTTGACAATCTTTTCCCACCTTTGACCACCGATTGCTCACCATTCGCTCACCTTTGACCACCTATTGCTCACCTTTGACCACCAATTGCAAACCTTTGACCAACTTTTGCTCACCTTTGGCCACCTTTTGACCATCTTTGCCCACCATTGACCACCGTTTGCTTACCTTTCGCTCACCTTTGACCACCTATTGCTCACCTTTGACCACCAATTGCAAACCTTTGACCAACTTTTGCTCACCTTTGGCCACCTTTTTGCTCACCTTTGGCCACCTTTTGACCATCTTTGCCCACCTTTGACCACCGATTGCTCACCTTTCGCTCACCTTTGACCACCTATTGCTCACCTTTGACCACCAATTGCAAACCTTTGACCAACTTTTGCTCACCTTTGGCCACCTTTTTGCTCACCTTTGGCCACCTTTTGACCATCTTTGCCCATCTTTGCCTACATGAAGTTTCACTTCTATCGTGTGTGAATCGCACACACACCTTTTTTGTTTTTTTTTTTTTTTCACAAATAGAGAACCTCGTCACTTCTATGAATTAAAATATTCAGCAATTGCTTGATATTCTATCGAATAATGACCGTCATAGACAACTGGCAATAGTAAAAAAAACCTTATTACTTATAGTTTTATACAAAAAAAATACCTTAAAAATGATTCCTCTTTAGCAGAAATGAAACCACTATTTGTTTTAACTCATCCAAAACTTATTTTTGTTGCCTAATCTAAGTAGCATACGTTATCTTAGTTTTTAAAAATTATTGCATAAAAGTTTTAAAACACTAGTGTTCATAGTTGTTAAATAAATTAAGAAAATGTTGATATGAAAAATGCAACTTCTTTAAAATTCTGCATACAAAACGCTGATTTCATAGGTGGGGACCTAATATGAGAAAATGATTTTTTTAAGTAATTTCTTTTTCCTGAATTTTTCCGTTGGTTTTAAGTTATTCTGCTATTCGAGGCAGAGACAAATCTAACAAATCAAAGATTATAAAAATCTGTACAGCCATTCTGGAGTTACAAATTGGTTTATTAACCAGACTTTGTCAAACAGGATGTAACGGAAAGGTGTGATCATAACTAAGAACCAGTTCTGCCCATGGAAATGAACAACTTTCTCTAAGAAAAAATAGAAAAATCCCAAAAAAAAAATTGGTCTTTGCATACAAAATTATCATCAGCTGATCAATGTTTGCATGGAAGGTAAAATTTTTTTTTTGAGAATTTGCTCAGGTTTTCTTGAAGAAAGAGGTTCATATTGATGGGCAGATGCAGTTCTTAAAATATGACGGACCTTTGCGATACAGCATGTATATAGATTAAATTCTTCTAAGCGGTAGTTATTGTTACAGAAAATGTATGATTTAAGGCTCCCACAGACATGCACGACATGACAATGCGAGACTGTTTTTTTACGGAAATGTCGCATCTGTCTGCTGAACCCTTTATTACAAAATATTTGTATGAAAACACCATGTATGTGAGACTAGTCGACCTATAATCAAATTATCATTATATAAAACTACTTTGGCTGAGGCAGTCAATTACAGATAGTTCACATTTTAACTTAAATAAAATTATAATAAGGAACGTTTTTATGACTAATTTGATTTTAAATTGTGGCTTCGTAGTGACGCGTTTGACAATTTTGTTCAAAGATAAAATTTTATAGATTCCAAATATCCAAAATAAAAAAAAAATGCTGAAAATTTAATGCGCCAATTCTCAGTGACTTTTTGAACGCTATTTCTCAATAAACAATAAATTTCGAAATCAGCGCTCACAAAAATATAAAAATACATTAAAATGTAAGTAGGTAACTCTAATCAAATAGAATTCGTTTATAAATGCCTAAACACCATGTTATAAAAAAAAAATCCTCAAAATTATTATGACGATTTCAAATTATTTTTTAAATATTATGGCAAGAAACCTTTAACTGATCTTATAATGTTTGTTACTACTTATACTTACTACTTGTAAAAACAAACACAAAAAAATCTATAAATTGTTGTGATGGAAATTTTTTTAAACTGCAACTTTTTTTTTTTTTTCTAATCAAAGGCCATACAAACTATAGCAGTTCAGCCACGTGTAAAAAGATTGATCAGTGATTTTCTGATGATTGAAATTATGAAATATTGAAAAATGATTTTAATATCAGCTGTTGTTCAATCCAATAAAATATCTTATTACACTTGACTTCACCTACCTTTCGTAATTACGCCGTTTTTGGTAACTTAATTTTGATATTATATTAATCTTCTAATTTCTAATATTTTACAATAAAAACTCCCAAATATACATACATATACACATAATTATCTACAATTATCCAATTAGATATTTTTTCAGACTTGAGGCAAAAGCAGTCGTTTGTGGAATGTTTTGAATTAGTATATAAAACTAATGTTTTTTCTTTTCTTCTTATTAAAAGTAAAAATGTTAGGATTTTAGACAGCATGACACAGCAAATGATTTCTCCTATCTAAATTTACTTAACATATTCAGCATAATAGAACTCTAATGTTGTTCAATCTCTTTAGTAATAGTGTTGTTTCCTGCCAACAGTTTGGGTAACGTGCCACTGCCGTGCTTGATGCCATAAGGTCGCAAGTGGTATATTAGGTAGTCCAGTACGTACATTAGTTGAGGGTTTATGTAGTGGAAGGAGACTGCATGGTCGGAGCAGCAGTCTAGACCCTGGAAAGAAAGAAAAAAATAAAATTAGAAACACTATCTCACCTGATGTTAAGCGATGATGTGGTCGACGTTGGAGCACGCTTGCCTAGAAGTAACCTATTCACTCAAGACTTAAAGACGGCTTCGTCACGGCTCTCTAGTACGTATTTGGTCATCGGATATGACCGTGAGAACGTCGTCCGGACGAGCAGCCATAAATGACCACTCGGATAGACCGATCCCTCAGGAAATCTGCAACACTCCACATTGATTGCCTCACAGCCGGGCCTCCGCGGGGTCGCCGCACACAGCACTCAGCTGTAACACGCCTCACAGCCGGGCACCCGCGGGGTCGCCGCACACAGCACTCAGCTGTAACACGCCTCACAGCCGGGCCTCCGCGGGGTCGCCGCACACAGCACTCAGCTGTAACACGCCTCACAGCCGGGCCTCCGTGGGGTCGCCGCACACAGCACTCAGCTGTAACACGCCTCACAGCCGGGCCTCCGCCGGGTCGCCGCACACAGCACTCAGCTGTAACACGCCTCACAGCCGGGCCTCCGCGGGGTCGCCGCACACAGCACTCAGCTGTAACACGCCTCACAGCCGGGCCTCCGCGGGGTCGCCGCCCACAGCACTCAGCTGTAACACGCCTCACAGCCGGGCCTCCGCGGGGTCACCGCACACAGCACTCAGCTGAAACACGCCTCACAGCCGGGCCTCCGCGGGGTTGCCGCACACAGCACTCAGCTGTAACAAGCCTCACAGCCGGGCCTCCGCGGGGTCGCCGCACACAGCACTCAGCTGTAACACGCGTCACAGCCGGGCCTCCGCGGGGTCGCCGCACACAGCACTCAGCTGTAACACGCCTCACAGCCGGGCCCCCGCGGGGTCGCCGCACACAGCACTCAGCAGTAACACGCCTCACAGCCGGGCCCCCGCAGGGTCGCCGCACTCAGCTGTAACACGAATCACAGCCGGGCCCCCGCGGGGTCGCCGCACACAGCACTCAGCTGTAACACGCCTCACAGCCGGGCCCCCGCGGGGTCGCCGCACACAGCACTCAGCTGTAACACGAATCACAGCCGGGCCCACGCGGGGTCGCCGCACACAGCACTCAGCTGTAACACGCCTCACAGCCGGGCCCCCGCGGGGTCGCCGCACACAGCACTCAGCTGTAACACGCCTCACAGCCGGGCCCCCGCGGGGTCGCCGCACACAGCACTCAGCTGTAACACGAATCACAGCCGGGCCCCCGCGGGGTCGCCGCACACAGCACTCAGCTGTAACACGAATCACAGCCGGGCCCCCGCGGGGTCGCCGCACACAGCACTCAACTGTAACACGCCGCACAGCCGGGCCCCCGCGGGGTCGCCGCACACAGCACTCAGCTGTAACACGAATCACAGCCGGGCCCCCGAGGGGTCGCCGCACACAGCACTCAGCTGTAACACGCCTCACAGCCGGGCCCCCTCGGGGTCGCCGCACACAGCACTCAGCTGTAACACGAATCACAGCCGGGCCCCCGCGGGGTCGCCGCACACAGCACTCAGCTGTAACACGAATCACAGCCGGGCCCCCGCGGGGTCGCCGCACACAGCACTCAGCTGTTACACGAATCACAGCCGGGCCCCCGCGGGGTCGCCGCACACAGCACTCAGCTGTAACACGAATCACAGCCGGGCCCCCGCGGGGTCGCCGCACACAGCACTCAGCTGTAACACGAATCACAGCCGGGCCCCCGCGGGGTCGCCGCACACAGCACTCAGCTGTAACACGCCTCACAGCCGGGCCGCCGCGGGGTCGCCGCACACAGCACTCAGCTGTAACACGCCTCACAGCCGGGCCCCCGCGGGGTCGCCGCACACAGCACTCAGCTGTAACACGAATCACAGCAGGGCCCCCGCACACAGCACTCAGCTGTAACACGAATCACAGCCGGGCCCCCGCGGGGTCGCCGCACACAGCACTCAGCTGTAACACGCCTCACAGCCGGGCCCCCGCGGGATCGCCGCACACAGCACTCAGCTGTAACACGAATCACAGCCGGGCGCCCGCGGGGTCGCCGCACACAGTGTACGGGTCAACCACCGTACAGTACGTTTGCCTGGGTCATCATTATTGCGCCACCCGCTCGGTACATTTCCATCATTTATATTATTGCATTTACACCGCAATAGTTTAGTACGTAGTTCGGAGACATACCGTACGCGTGGCTCATAATCCCATATCTTTCACCATTCATCCTAGTATAAATTAATCTTAATCCTATATTTGTGGAAACAGACAATATAGTCAATTTATTGATCTTAAACTGTCTTTCATCTTTTATCTCTATCTCAATCCAACCCCGAACATTGGTCCTTCGAGCACGTTAGCGGGACCGAAACGCGTGTGCAAAACCTTGTGCTTTGTGTGTTGATTTTTGTGTGTGCGTTTTACCGGTTTCGTTATAAGCAATTAGAAACCTTGGAAATACAGTGCGTTATCTCGTGATCCTGTTCAATCCCGGTGCCTAGAAAGGCGCCAATTTGTTTCATCTCGTGATCCCGGTGCCTTGGAGGGCGCCACTTTAGCTCATCTCGTGATCCTGGTCAATCCCGGTGCCTGGAAGGGCGCCACTTTATCTCATCTCGCGACTTTATTCGATCCCAGTGCCTAGGAGGGCGCTACTCATCTCATCTTGCGATCCTGTTCGACCCCGAAGAAACCCTACAAGTAAGGTATCTTTCTTCTGACTTTTACTATGGCTACAATGGAAGATATTTTAGCTACACAACAACAAATCATTGAAGGCATAGATAGACTTTACTCCAACTTTAAGAAAGATGGAGCAGAGCGGAAGACCCCCGACTACCTACGTCGACGATTAGAAAGCCTAGAGCAATATTTTACGGAGTTTCATAACAATCATATGAATTTGTTATCTTTTGGTGATCGATCTCATGCGTATTTTACTACCGATCAGTATGATCAAATGAAGGTAAAATATAGCAATATAAAAACAGCCATCCAGAATTATAAACCTTCCACAGACCTCAAACCCCTGTTTTGAAACCCCCTACTTTCCAACCATCTTCAATATCTCAAACCTCGAATCTCTCATCTCAAAATAATCCTCCTAAGGATAGCGCAAATATAGAAGACCTCTTGAAGAAACAAGCTACTAATTTTAGGGCATTTTCAAGAGAAGCTGCTGACATTGACCTCAATGTTATCTCTGAAAAGTGGGAGTTTGAAGACATCTTAAAAACCTTGAAAACTCGTTGGTCAGCTATAGACACCCTACACTGGGAGCTGGACAATGAGCTCAACGGCTCCAACGCCCAGTACGACGAGCAATTCTCAAACTACGAGAAATATTATAAAACCCTGAAAAGAGATATTAACCGAAAGATGTGGTCGGTAGCTCATATTGAGAAATCGACCCCACAAATGGAAATAGCTACTTTTGAAGGAAGTTATACATCCTGGATCTCTTTCAAAGATCTTTTTACAGAAACTGTACACAATAATCCATCTTTATCAAACGCCCAAAAAATGCAGTTTCTGAAAAGTAAGATCAAGGGCGAGCCGGAAAAATTAATCCAACATCTTCAAATAAGTTCAGACAACTACCCTGTTTGTTGGAATATCCTTACGCATCGCTATGACAATAAGCGTCGTATTTTTATATCTCATCTCAAAAACCTCTTAAATATCCCGACATCTCAACAAAAATCAGCGAGTCACCTCAAACGGATCCACGATACAACGTACGAAAGCGTGAACGCTATAAAAAATCTCGGAATCGATGTATCTACTTGGGATCCCTTCCTCGTATGTATCCTAGCAGAGAAATTAGACCCGGAAACCAACGATGACTACATAGACTCATTGAAATCTCCGAAGGAGTTGCCAGTATTGGAAGAATTTCTTCGGTTTTTGGAGAATAAGTTTACGTCGCTGGAAACTTCGCGAAAGAAACAAGAACCCTTCATTCAAAAGTCATCTCAATCCCAACACGCATCTTCGTCATCTAAAGGTTATCTTAATAACCAGCAATCTCATTCAAAAGGATTTAATTCTCGTTTCAAACAAAATACCAACACCTCAAATCATACCTATTCGACAAACCAGGTCATTTCGCAATCGTCAAAGTCCAATTGGAAAAATAACGAAAGACGTAAACAGTGTGGTATTTGCAATGCAAGCGATCATCGCATACAAAATTGCCAAAAGTTGGCAAAAATGCATCCATCGGCTCGTAGAAACGCAATTGCAAATTTGAACCTTTGTATCAACTGTTTGCACTATCACGAAGGTAAAAAATGCCTTTCGGAAATAAAGTGTAAAGAGTGCAATAAAGACCATAATACGATTCTACATGAATGTTTTACGTCAAGAAATGCTACATCGGATGCGTCGCGACCGGGGCCGAGCACGGCCACTATTACGAAATCTCCACCTCAGCAAGATATGAACACCTCAGTATCTATGCAAAACGATCCTACAGAAATACTCCTCGCGACAGCAATTGTCAAGGTCCAAGCAGCTGACGGATCTTACGAAAGAATGAGAGCTCTTCTAGATCAGGGATCTCAGACCTCAATCATTACTGAAAGAGCTGCACAGCTTCTAAACCTGCGTCGGCAAAAATGTACTGGATTTATATCTGGAATCGGAAACAATGAAAATAGCTGTAAGGGCATGATCTCTATTAAGTGCATGTCGTTAATTAATGACTTCACTTTCGAATCCGACGTATTTATAATGAAAAGACTAGTCAAGAATTTGCCTAGTCATACCTTCACTAAACCCAACTGGCCAACCCTTAACCAAATAACCCTAGCTGATCCTGAATTTTACAAAAGTAGACCAGTTGATATCTTATTCAGCGCTGACGTCTATTCCCAAATCCTATTGGATGGTATCTGCCGTTCCGAGGGAATGTTACCCATTGCCCAGCAGACACAGCTAGGATGGATCCTAAGCGGTAACTGTAAAACATTTCAGTGCAATGTGATCCTCAACAACCTCACCGATATCCAACAGTTCTGGGAAATGGAGGACATTCGCGAACCCTTATCAATATCTCAAGAAGATCAAGCTTGCATTGACTTCTTTCAGTCCTCAACCTCAAGGCGCGAAGACGGCAGCTATGTCGTGAAAATACCTTTTAAAGAAAATTTTGAAGAAAAATTAGGTGAATCTAAAGCCAAATCCATTGCACAATTCTTTCAAATCGAAAGGAAATTAATAAAGCAACCCGACCTGGCACGTGATTATAATTTGTTTATGTCCGAGTACTTAGAGCTCGGACATATGATCCCCGCTGCGACACAGGTCAACGTAACTCCAGATTGCTACCTTTCGCATCATGGCGTACTTCGAGCTGAGTCATTAACTACAAAATTACGAGTTGTTTTTAATGCCTCTGCAAAAACCTCAACAGGACACAGCCTCAACGATCTTATGTGCAGGGGGCCGAACCTGCAGCAGGATCTCTTAAGTCTTATCCTAAAATGGAGACAGTTTAAATACGCATTTACGGCAGATATTGAAAAGATGTTCCGTAATATTTGGCTACATCATAGTCATCAAAAGTATCAGAAAATTATTTGGAGAAGTCATCAATCCCAACCTTTGCAAGAATATAAACTAGCGACTGTCACCTACGGTACAAAGGCTGCACCTTTCCTGGCCATGATGACATTGAAACAACTTGCCATCGATGAAAGGCCAAATTATCCCAATAGCTGCGCTCCTGATATCCTAGAGACCTCCTTTTACATGGACGATCTCATGCATGGAGCTCATACCGCGACAGCCGCTAAACATCTCAAAACAGAGATGACAAACCTTCTCAAGTCAGGCGGATTCAATCTTAGAAAATGGCGCTCGAACTTGCCGGAACTTTTAGACGATCATATTAATCCTCATGACGAAGAATTTCATTTTAAACAGCCAGAATCTACAAAGGCTTTAGGTCTTCGTTGGAAACCGAAAGAAGACTATTTTATCTTTCATCCAATAGAAATTACTTCAGAAGATATCCCAACAAAACGACAATTCTTGTCTGAAATCTCAAAAATCTTTGACCCCTTGGGCTGGGTGTCACCAGTCACAATCAAACTCAAAATCTTATTTCAAGAAACATGGAAAACGGAATTAGGTTGGGATCAACCGATTCCTCATAACATTGCCCTAGAATGGAAAAAAATAAAGGCCGACTTACCTCATATATCCCAATTTAAAATACCTCGATGGATACAAGCCATGGAGAATGACATAATTGAGCTTCATGGGTTTTGTGATGCCAGCACAAAGGCCTACGCTTGTGTTGTTTATTGTAAAATTACAAGAAACCACAAGACATACGTAACCCTTGTCGCTGGAAAATCTAAAGTTGTACCTCTCAAAAAATCTCAATCTATACCTCGCTTGGAACTTAGTGGAGCTCTTTTATTATCAAAACTTTTGGCCAAAATAATCTCATCCCTGACTGATCTCAAAATCCAAGCTTATGGCTGGGTAGATTCCATGGCAGTTCTAGGATGGATAAATGGTGAACCAGAAAAATGGAAACCCTTTGTTGCGAATCGAGTAAAAACGATTTGCGAAATTATCCCAAAAAATAGGTGGCGGTATGTGAAATCTCAAGAAAATCCCTCAGATTGCGCTAGCCGTGGTCTGACAGCATCCCATTTAGCAAATCATTCACTTTGGTGGCACGGACCCGATTGGTTACCTCAATACAATCCTGAAAATAATCCTGAACCTATCTTATATAAAACAATTGAAGATCTCAGAAAGAAAAAGTTAGTAAACACTATTACTGCTGACTCTAGCAACTCAGTTATAAAACAATTATTAGAGAAATACAGCAGTTACAGGAAAATCATTCGAGTTTTAGCCTATGTAAACAAATTTAACGACATCTTGATTTACAAAAAAAAACGTGAAAACTACCTTACCCTGCATGACCTTAAACGAGCGACGGAAATGATAATAAAACATGTGCAACAAGAATACTTTTTCAAGGAAATATCTCAACTTGAAAAAAGTGAACCTTTAAGCAAGAAAAGCCAGATCTTGAATCTTAATCCTATCTTAGACAGCCACGGAGTACTCCGTGTCGGTGGACGGCTAAAACATTCGAGTTTAGACCCCGAAATGAAGCATCCCATTATTATCCCAAATCAAACTAAATTAGCTGATCTTATAATAGACGAATCCCATAAATTAGTATTCCATGGTGGAGTGAAAATGACGAGTGGATTTATACGACAAAAATATTGGATCATTGGAGGAAACCGCGCTACGAAAAAACGATTAAGAATGTGCGTAAAGTGTAGGAGACACGATCCCATTCTAAAACATCAACTCATGGGTGACTTACTTGCCTTCATCCAGGTTAAATCCTAGTCGACCCTTCTACGAGTATCATACCGGTATTGACTACACTGGACATGTTTTGGTGAAAGCGAACAAAGGTCGCGGCATCAAAACCGATAAAGGATACGTTGCAGTATTCGTATGTATGGTTACAAAGGCCATACATTTAGAACTCGTATCTGATCTCACTGCGTCGGCTTTTATTGCAGCGCTCAGACGTATGTCAGCCAGAGGAGGAGTTCCCGGCCACATTTACAGTGATCAAGGGAGTAACTTCATTGGAGCTAACAAGATCCTAAAACAAGAATACACAGAAATCTCAGAAATCTTATCAAGTCAAGAAACATTATTTAACGTCGCAGAAATGAACATTGAGTGGCATTTTAATGCTCCGTCATGGCCTTCTGCTGGCGGACTTTGGGAAGCTGCGGTGAAAAGCTTGAAGCATCATCTTAGGCGTGTTGTTGGTGAGCAGAAACTCACCTACGAAGAATATAACACCCTCCTATCTCAACTTGAGGGTTGTTTGAACTCTCGACCACTTTGTCCTTTGAAGGAGGATCCCGAGGACATAGACTTTTTAACCCCGGCACACTTTCTTGCAAGTGGGCCTATCTTAACGATCTTTGAAACCGAATATGATGACTCGGTGGCACTTGGTACAAAAAATCTATAGAGATATTTGGGTCCAGTGGAAAAAAGACTATCTCTCACAGTTATCCATTAGAGCTAAATGGAGACAATCTCAAAGGAATCTCAGTCTCAACGATATTGTTATCAATAAAGAAGAAAACCACCCGCCTGGGAAGTGGGCTCTAGGGCGTGTAGTAGAACTGCATCCTGGTTCGGACGGACACGTCAGAGTCGTTACCCTTAAAACCAAAAATGGTTTCTTAAAACGGCCTGTTGTTAAGCTATCTCTATTACCAGCAGACAGAGACAATAATCCTCCTAGTGACACAAACGCTAAGGATGAAGCACCAAGGAAGAAAAATCCCAAGCGTACCTCATTCTCGACTATAGCTCTATCATTAACGCTATTCCTATTGTCACTAATAAACTTATCTCAAGCATCTTATAGTTTTACTCCTCTGAGCAACAACAGCGTTTATTTCGATAAAATCTCCAACATGCATCTTATTAGACACGATTGGCGTTTAATTGTTTATTATGACACATATCCCTACAAAGAAGGCACGTCGGCACTCGAGAAGTATATCAATTACCTTGAAACATTATGCTCCACTATTAAAGAACACACACCTTGCGACGGTATCGTCTTACAACTCGGGCACGAGTTCGAAGAAATTAAACATTATGATAGTATGTTGACAATGAATGAATCATTTGTAACTGGAGACGAGCGGCGGCGCCGGCGTCGTGGTCTAATAGACGGAGTAGGCTACGTCGCAAACAGCTTGTTTGGTGTGCTGGATCAGCGTTTTGCGGAGAAATACGCACAAGACATCGACCTTTTGAAAAAAAATGACAAACATTTGTATAACCTCTGGAAAAACCAAACCTCAATCGTGGAAGCCGAATTTAATCTCATGAAAAGAATGGAGAAAGCTGCGAACAAACACCATAAATCGATAAATCAAAAGTTTAATTATCTCAAAGAATCCTATCAAGATCTTCAACGCCATGTCCAGAACATGACTCTAGTTACCGATTTCTTAGCATCTGCTATGACGGCGAATAACTTAATATATAGCCTCAGGAAAATACAAGACTCCATTATTGATACGGTAACTAATATTTACAACGGAAAATTGGACTTCCATCTGATATCTCCTCAACAGCTGAGAACTGAATTAAGTTCTATATCAGCACATATCCCCAAAGACATGGCACTTCCTGTCAATCATTTGAATCTCAAGGATCTCTACAACTTAATAAAAGTGCGGACCAAGTACTATAGTAAGTACTTGATTATTGAAATAATGATACCCCTCATCGAAAGAGACCTTTATGAAATCTTCAACCTCATTCCAGTCCCACGAATATTGAACCACGACATGATACATGTGAAAGTTATCTCAAGTTTTGCTGCCATTAACCTCAGAAAAGACTCATACGTAACCGTTACTGATGCTGACCTCCAGTCTTGTATAAGACAAAATCCTGGGATGATTTTATTTCATACCAAAAACCCTATAAATATCTTAAAAGATGATCACAGCTTGTGTGAAACGATCGCACACACAAGAACCTGTGCAACGATTGGAACCCCTTGTAAAAACATTTGGAAGGAATTAACAGCAGATAATAAATATTATTATTTTTGTTGCAATGAATGCAACTTTAAACTTCTCTGTGATGGCGAAATTACTGCCGTTAAATTGATGAATGCAGGTCTGCTGAATGTGGAAGAAGGCTGTATGATAAAGACGGACAATTTCGTTGTCCATTCTAATAAAAGGCTGTCTAGCAAAATGAGTACAGGTGCAAAAATTATTGCTCCACAAATATCACCTATTAATCATATAATCAATATATCTATCCCTGAAACTCCAGAAATAAATCCTAATAATTCTGAAATATTGCGACAATTTGAAGATATACAGAAACAAATTGAGATCATGAAACAAACTGTTAACCTGTAACCATTAAGTGATAAAATATCCTATCACGACGTACATCTTTATAGCGTCTTGTATGCTCTAATCTTTGGAATCCTGATAACTGCGGTGGTATACTGTTGGCGGCGACATAGGCGGTCAACACGTCGAGGATCCTCGGTGCCTGCTGGAGAGGCATCTACTGCGATCTCTTCACATCCCGGAAATGAGAGTGTCATAAGTGAGTGTAGTGCGGTTAGGGAAAAAAGGCAATCTGTAGTCCAAGTGAAAAGTGCAGTGAGTGAGTGTTGTGATCTTAGGGAAAAAGGTCAATTTAGACAATCCGTGAAAAGTGATCCCAAAAATCTTATTAAATCCAGCGAGTGTTTACAAACAAAAGATAGGGCCTCGTCCCCTGTTTCTCGCGTATTTTCCCTTCCCGATCTAAGCTCTAGTAACTACGTGTAATTGTTCAAAATATTGTTAATCACTCACTATTAACCCTTATCCCTGTCATTTAGTTGATAAGTTGAATATTGTTTATCATCTTGTAAATCTCACTTCCATCTTTACCCTACTAACCCCTATTTTTGCCCCTGGGAGCATGTACGGGTCAACCACCGTACAGTACGTTTGCCTGGGTCATCATTATTGCGCCACCCGCTCGGTACATTTCCATCATTTATATTATTGCATTTACACCGCAATAGTTTAGTACGTAGTTCGGATACATACCATACGCGTGGCTCATAATCCCATATCTTTCACCATTCATCCTAGTATAAATTAATCTTAATCCTATATTTGTGGAAACAGACAATATAATCAATTTATTGATCTTAAACTGTCTTTCATCTTTTATCTCTATCTCAATCCAACCCCGAACACACAGCACTCAGGTGTAACACGCCTCACAGCCTGGCCCCCGCGGGGTCGCCGCACACAGCACTCAGCTGTAACACGAATCACAGCCGGGCCCCCGCGGGGTCGCCGCACACAGCACTCAGCTGTAACACGAATCACAGCCGGGCCCCCGCGGGGTCGCCGCACACAGCACTCAGCTGTAACACGAATCACAGCCGGGCCCCCGCGGGGTCGCCGCACACAGCACTCAGCTGTAACACGAATCACAGCCGGGCCCCCGCGGGGTCGCCGCACACAGCACTCAGCTGTAACACGAATCACAGCCGGGCCCCCGCGGGGTCGCCGCACACAGCACTCAGCTGTAACACGAATCACAGCCGGGCCCCCGCGGGGTCACCGCACACAGCACTCAGCTGTAACACGCCTCACTGCCCAGCACACGCGGGGTCAGCGCACACAGCACTGCTGTACCTCGCCTCACTGCCCGGCCCCCGCGGGGTCGCCGCACACAACACTGCTGTACCACGCCCCACAGTCCGGCCCCCGCGGCGTCGCCGCACACAGCACCGCTGTACCACTTCTCACAGCCCGGCCCCCGCGGGATCACGGCACACGGCACTCAGCTGTAACACGCCTCACAGCTCGGCCCCGCGGAGTGCCGCACTCAGCTGTAACACGCCTCACAGCTCGGCCCCGCGGAGTGCCGCACTCAGCTGTAACACGCCTCACAGCTCGGCCCCGCGGAGTGCCGCACTCAGCTGTAACACGCCTCACAGCTCGGCCCCGCGGAGTGCCGCACTCAGCTGTAACACGCCTCACAGCTCGGCCCCGCGGAGTGCCGCACTCAGCTGTAACACGCCTCACAGCTCGGCCCCGCGGAGTGCCGCACTCAGCTGTAACACGCCTCACAGCTCGGCCCCGCGGAGTGCCGCACTCAGCTGTAACACGCCTCACAGCTCGGCCCCGCGGAGTGCCGCACTCAGCTGTAACACGCCTCACAGCTCGGCCCCGCGGAGTGCCGCACTCAGCTGTAACACGCCTCACAGCTCGGCCCCGCGGAGTGCCGCACTCAGCTGTAACACGCCTCACAGCTCGGCCCCGCGGAGTGCCGCACTCAGCTGTAACACGCCTCACAGCTCGGCCCCGCGGAGTGCCGCACTCAGCTGTAACACGCCTCACAGCTCGGCCCCGCGGAGTGCCGCACTCAGCTGTAACACGCCTCACAGCTCGGCCCCGCGGAGTGCCGCACTCAGCTGTAACACGCCTCACAGCTCGGCCCCGCGGAGTGCCGCACTCAGCTGTAACACGCCTCACAGCTCGGCCCCGCGGAGTGCCGCACTCAGCTGTAACACGCCTCACAGCTCGGCCCCGCGGAGTGCCGCACTCAGCTGTAACACGCCTCACAGCTCGGCCCCGCGGAGTGCCGCACTCAGCTGTAACACGCCTCACAGCCCGGCTGCGCGTGCGGGTGCGCTTTAAAATGTGCAGGACGGGCGTTATTCGCCACCAGTAGACTGTATTCAGGGGGTAGGTCTGCCAGGAAATAAATCCCAACCCACCCTGCTATGACAGGGTGCGCAAACGTCCTCTGACACTGTATTGGTTCATCACTCCTGTTGACATCCATCCAGTTTAGATAGCGCAAACCGGAATCAGCTGTGGGATTCACACGTACACGAAAATAAGGAGTAGAGGTTCAGCAATAAAAGCGCTTACTCAATGTATAACCTTAGAGCGATTTAGGACGTCTAAATTACAGCATAGTTTCGGGCCCGGACTCCGCGGGGCGTTAGTTTTAATAATGATGAAGAATGATTGTTACTGGTAAAGAAAATGAATAATAAAAACTTTTAGTTTACTAACCTCATCAGTAGGATAGAAGATATAGTTCCAGTACCAAAAGTCTTTGTCCTTATTAGGGAAAAGATGATCTTGTGGCACAAACGGGAAGAAGCGACCTCGTTGGTGTTCGTCGCGGGAGTCCATCGCACGAACTCCTATCTTGTCCAGGCATTTACCTGAAATGAGTTACCAAAAAATTAGATTCGTAAAGGAAATATCGTAATGTAACCAGCATTTCCTAGTACCAGAAATGTGACAAGCAAGAGACCAATTTTGTCCAGTAGTTGCTTTGTAGTATCACTTCTTTAATATGAACATATATGGAGATTCGCACTAGGCTTGTATGGATTACGGACCACTCTCCCTGATAGAAAGGTCTTTGTCCCAGCAGAGGGAGCATTACAATAACTAGGGAATCTTTATCATCTAATTACCCATCTCGGCATCTTCAGCTCCGTGGTCATCCTGTCGACACAGTGTCGGCGTCGTCAGTGCTTTGTTCACGAATCTGTCCAACGCTTCTCTGCTCAGCACGTAGCCCGCTCCGCCGCTCATGTAGCCCTGCAAGTTATGATGATACCTATCATTATCAAGTCCCTAAACCGTGTCAGAGTAGTCAAGAGATTCGATATGTATTTCAGTTTTCCAATCACAAAAGCTGACAAGTAGATAATTTTTTGGCTTTTTGGGTGATAAACCCAAAAAGTTATCCTCCTAACCTTTTAGAAACCGAAACTTGAAGTTTTCTTTTTAACGCTATCAACAGAAATTAATGATAATTAATTTACCAAATTAAATGTTTAGAAAGAAGCACATACCTGTGGCGAGAAATGTTTAAACCGACAGCCGAAGTATATAGGATCTTTACTATCGTAATCTGCCAGCATGTATCTCAGGTTTTCAACCACCACATACCTGGCAAACGTAGTTGAAGAATATGTTAGTAAACTGCCACATCAACTTTAGAAAGAAACACGTATGTGACCGGCACGACGCTTCACATAGCCAAAAGCGCCAATCATGGTGGGTCTTCTAAAGGTTAATGGCTTTTTTTTGGCGGGGTGGGAATCATCCAATGACATCTCCCGCTCTGGGTGGAGCGGGAGGACGTGTCAGACTCTTACTGACTAAAACCCTCCCCTGTTCCATCCCTGCCTGAGTGCCCAGGAGAAACTTTGTTACGAATTTATCCGCTACCCCTAAGGTTCATGGTGGCTTGGCTACAGCTTATTCTAGCTAACACCACACTATTATTGAATCACACGAATTTGAAGAATATCCGACCGATCTTTATCTGGTAGCTGAAAAAGCTCTGTAGTCAAGTCCAGGGTACAAACAAATCTGAGACCATCGACCCTTAAGGCGTATATAGCCGCCAAGTGGCACCCTCATTGAATAAAAATTCGTATCTTAGCATAGAAAATATATATTAAAGAATCCTATGTTGCGTTTGTTACAAAGAGGATAAGGTATTTTTAAGTTGACTTTGAGTCCTGTTTTAACAACCTAAAAATACCTTATCTTATGTGTAACAAACGCAACATAGGATTCTTTAATATTTATTTTCTATGCTAAGATACGAATTTTTATTCAATGAGGGCGCCACTTATAGGGAGATAGGTCCTTAATTACCCTTTTATATGACTTATGACACGTTACTATAATATCCTACTTATCACTACATCAGTACATATTATAAAGTAATAAGTCCTCCGCCGCGTCTGTCTGTCTGTCTGTTCGCGATAAACTAAAAAACTACTGCACTGATTTTCATGCTGTTTTCACCAATGGATAGGGTGGTTTTGGGCGAAGGTTTTAGTATATAATTTGTCAATTTTTTGTATATATTGGCTAAAATATAATGATATTAGTTGGAGGTGTCGGCAAAAAATAAGCCGTCTGTATAACGAAAACGAAACGCCTGCCTAAACCCTTTGAGATATAACAAAATGATGTATGGTGGAATTGTGTATCTTATATAGGTCTACAGAAAAGTCCGCGATGGCATATGTCTATCTCTTAAGGATAATATACTATATCCATTTTAATACTTAAAAAAATGGGTAATTATAAAGCGGTAATTGGAAAGCTATTTACACAAATACGGTATTAATCATTTTAAATAAGATAAAGGCTTTAAGCATTTCATTTAACCATTTTTACACCATATAATTTAAACGAATATCTAAGGAGTAATCGCAAAAAAATTACGGACGCGAGAATAAAATTCAAGCGCCTCGCTTCGCCGCTTTGATGCAATCGCTCGCCGACCGGGAACGGGATCATTTCATGATTACTTTTGGTCGCGATAATCGACCTCCACGCGGGCGAAGCCGTGGGCGAAGCCACGGGCATCAGTTAGTTAATATTATAATGTATGGATGTTTGTTACTCTTTCACGCAAAAACTACTGCACGGATTTGGATGAAACTTTACAATAATATAGCTTATACATCAGAATAACATATAGGTTATAATATACAGCATGTAACAAAACCCCTGTCTGATCCAATAAAGGCGTATTCCTGGTTTAACATACGTACTAGAAAAAATAGTAAAAAAATGTAACTCATAAAAACCAAAAGTAATTGATTTTTTATTTTTATAAAAAATGCAAAATTTAACACTAAATATGGAAAATTTTCATAAGTTGACAACACACCACCGGCCGGCGAAATCATTTTATTTTTATTTCAAAGCCTACCGCCGTGCACTAGCCGGGTTGTAGGCACAACTTCTCGCCCTGGCGGCACGCGACAAAGGGCTAGAAAATACCGTCAGAAAATTTCAAATTCAGAGGTCAATATGGGCGGCAGTTAAAACTTTTTCCATTGACAGCGATGTGGATGAATTTTTTGATGCCCAATGAGTTGTTTTCATACGCATTTGTACATGTTAGGTATTATTATAAGTTTGTCTAAATCTTTTAAATTTATAATTAAATTACCTTACACGGACGGAAAAAAAATGTTCAAAAAGTTAAAGAACTATTCGTAACAAAATTTTGTGACAGACGGACAGACGGAGCCCTATTATTGTCACTCACGTGTCCGTCTGTCTGGACACGTGAGTGACAATATTAGGGCTCTTCGGGTACGGAACTTTAAAACACATCGGAACTTTATTACATTACTATTACCTTTATATTTTAATAATAAAAGTTTAAATTGCAGCTGCTTTGTGGTGCGTAGTATTGAAGCAGTTTTATCAAATGGATCGAACGGAAATTACTATGGTGCCCCTGAACAATGGAGAGACAATTTGTCACATTTATAACTGTGAAACAAATTGCGAATAGCGGTGATGTGACGTTTTTATTAGATAAACAAATTATATAGGCGAATAATGACGCTCGTTTACGCTGTAGTAGTAGGCGTGTCCGTCTGTCTGTCACAAAATTTTATTCCGAAGAATTTTTTAACTTCCCATTGACCTACGAACTGGAAATTTGGTGATAATGTTTATTATTACGTATATTTCATTAGCTAATCTGCTTCGCTACTCCGCAGGCTACGTGGCAGTCCCAACACTATCCTGCAATCGATAGTTGCCCGGGTAGACAGCCCGCTAGTGTGGGCACTAACAAATAGGACCCGATCGGTTTTAGTTATTAAGTACTAACATAGGATAAGCTATTTTGTTACTAACACTATAGACCACATAGTAGTCTGATTAAATAAAGATTATTATTATTATTAGCAAATATCAATATATTGATAAATCTTCGATCGATTTCTTCATTAATAATTCCCACATTTGGTACGGAACCCTAAATGTGCGAAGTTCGACACGCACTTGGTCGGTTTGTTTCCATTAGTGAATTATAAAACATTGTTTTGAAAAGGGTTACCATGGAGTTTCCCGTTCGATCTTCTCCATAAGAATCTATCATTGTCACTTCGTTCGTTTAAAACTTTGAATTTGAAGCTTTTTTTTGAAGGTGGGATAGCATCAGATGACTTCTAAGGCGTGTCGGACTATTACTGACAAAAACCCAGGCGTAATCCTTCAATTGCCCTTTGCGTTTCAGGGCTCTTTGCCCCAGTGACTCTTCCGAACACTCATCATAACCAGAATTTTTTTTTTGTCCATGGAGTTTCTTGCATGTTCTTCTCCATAGATATCTATGTTTTGGAATGTGCAATTAGCTTCATCTTTCTGACTGACCGACTTCTTGACAGTTCAAAAGTGCCTGTTAATGGTTTATTTGAAATAAATGCTTTGAGATTGAGTTTGATGCCCGCGACCCTAACTTTGAAGCCTGAGCAATCTGTGCTCCACAACCCAGTAACATTTTTCTTTTCGGGAGGAAAAGAAAGAGGCCCTGTAGAGCTGACAGTTTGGTCTCATATGACACAACTTGATGCAGCTCTGGGTCCAAAGCGCTCATTCGCTTTTACCACTTCATAGAATTACTTAAGCTTCGTTTTTATCACTTCATAATATTACTTAAGCTTCAAAAAACGCCCATTCGCTTTTACCACTTCATAATATTACTTAAGCTTTAAAAACGCCCATTCTCTTTTACCACTTCATAATATTACTTAAGCTTTCAAAAACGGTCATTCGCTTTTACCACTTCATAATATTACTTAAGCTTTAAAAACGCCCATTCGCTTTTACCACTTCATAATATTACTTAAGCTTTAAAAATGCCCATTCGCTTTTACCACTTCATAATATTACATAAGCTTTAAAAAATGCCAATTCACTTTTACCACTTCATAATATTACTTAAGCTTTAAAAATGCCCATTCGCTTTTACCACTTCATAATATTACATAAGCTTTAAAAAATGCCCATTCACTTTTACCACTTCATAATATTACTTAAGCTTTAAAAATGCCCATTCGCTTTTACCACTTCATAATATTACTTAAGCTTTAAAAAACGCTCATTCGCTTTTACCACTTCATAATATTACAAAAGGTTTAAAAAACGCCCATTCACTTTTACCACTTCATAATATTACTTAAGCTTTAAAAACGCCCATTCGCTTTTACCACTTCATAATATTACTTAAGCTTTATTTTTCGTATTCATCTCAGCCATCCTTTAATTTCATAACAAAATCACGGGAATTCCTAAAAAAATAAGTAGTCCGCCATCTTTGGGAGTCCGCCATATTGGATTTAGAATGACGTCACTTAGCTAACCATGCTTTGTCATCCAAACTAAACTTCACTTCAATCGGAAACCGGGAAGTGAGTCAAAATTAACTTCCAAGATTTTTTTCACACAGTTACAAATGAAACTAATAAAAACGTGTGAAAATGGATAACTTTTAAGGAAAAGTTATCCATTTTGGAGACTTTTTTTAAGCGACTGTAAGGACAGTCGCTTAAAAAAAGTCTCCAGTATATACGAAAAAGGAACAAGAATAATTACTATAAAAAACCTTGACAAACATATCACGTATAAGTATATATTTATCTACATTCTACAATAGAATCGTACCAGTTAACCACGACCGTATCTAATAAGGGAGTAATGTGTTTTCTTATGTAAATTTTCTGTACAACGCACCTCTTTGGTTTAGGTAAACAATATAATAATATGGTTTTCATGATAATCTAGGTTAAGGGCGAATTAACCGCGGCCCTAGCACAGGCAACTGGAAAAACACGTATGGGTTTTAGTCAGTAAGAGTCTGACACGTCCTCCCACTCCGGGAGAAGTTACTCGTATTAGACGATAACGCACACCAAAAAAAAAATGGAGGCAAATATCTTGTTTAAACTTCGCATGACGTCACACTTAGAAAGAAATAAGAAAGAAAATACGTTTATTTACGGTAAACATGACGCAAAAAACAGAGAAACACAAAAACAAAGAAAAACTGGGGGAAAAAATGCATCACATCCACGCAAAACCGCCATCGCTCAGCTTAAGTGCTATGACCCTATGCAAGACAGAGCCCCAGCGCTGGTTTTCAGCGACAGCCGGCGCCGACGCCCACTTGAGTTAAAATTGTTCCACTTTTTACTCAAAAGTGACGTAACAAACCGCCACTCCTGAACTTTGATGCGGTTTATCTTTGTAATTTTTATTGACTTGATAAAGCAAAACATACTTGTCCAATATTTTTTGATAATCTAACTTACGAACTAAATAGATTTTTTTTTACCCTGGAATCATCCGTTGCCACGCGTCTGGATAAAACCGGACACAGTCAGGCTGTCCGGCTTTTATTAGGTATTTAAATGTAAAGATGGTCACCCGTCCATTTACCAACCCCGGCAAGCGTAGCCTAACCTGATGGATCGACTCGTGCGGTTGTTATTACTTTAGCCACGAGCTTCTCCCACTTAGTGTGGGGCAAAATTTAAAAACAAAGAGGGAATCTATCCATCCATCCAAACTTTCGCATTATAACATTAGAAGGACAAATAAACTTACGTATCATCGTCAGCCTTCATGAACCAATCTGCATCTCTTCTGTGATGTTCGTAGACGTAGCGGAATGCTGCCTTTGTTTTTGCCCACAAGAAGTCTCTGCCCTCGTCAACTGGCAGCTTTATTGTTGGTAGGGTTGGGTCTGAAAGCGTAATAATAATAAATTAGATACAGGATGTAACGGAAAGGTTCTGCCCATGGTAATTTACAGGTTTCTCTAAGGAAGCAATAGTCAACTCCCAAAAAAAATTGTGCTTTTCATACAAAGTTATCATCAGCTGATCAATATTCGTATGGGAGGTACAATTTTTTTTCTAGAATGTTCCATGATTTCTTTGAAGTTCTTCACATCGATGGGCAAAAACAATTCTTAATATCTGACCACACCTTTCCGTTACACCCTGTATATATAAAAAACTTTTTTAGAACCGACCTGAGCATTTAGACAAAATACTTTTCTGTAAACGTTAACGCTAACGCTTCGTGCAAAATGTATGGCAAAGACATTACTGGGCGTGAGTCACGTGATAGTTCTCTGTCTAACGCTTCGTGCAAAACGTCGTTGCCATACATTTTGCACGAAGCGTTAGCGTTAACGTTTACAGAAATGTATTTTGGCTAAGGGGGCTCGTCGGTGTTTCTGGTTTTGTGTCTTCGTGTTTTGACACCGACTTCCGATATTAAAGTTATTTTGCACTTTTTTAGGAAGTCGGTTCTATTTTTTTGTAATTTTTATTTTTATTTTTCACTTTTTAGTTGTGGTTCCCCATTAAATTGTGTTAAGAATTCATAAAATACAAACATCCGAATTGATAACCTCCTTCTTTTTGAAGTCGGTTAAAAAGGAAATAATATAGGGAGCGTAAAAAAAGGAACGTGATAAGAAAGGGAATAAGTATAGGGGGAAAATCGTTTGTATGAAAAATCGTATGGTTTATCAACTTGGAACTTGGCACAGACGCGTATAGCTACATAAATAATGACAATTATTTTTCAAAACTACTCACCAATGGGGACATAGGTGTTAAAGTTTGTATGAAAGAATCTTAACGGTCAGTCCGATAAAGTTGAAAGTCGGCACAAATACTGGATATTTCAAATATAAGCCTTAAATTTTATTATTAATAGGCTCGCGTTTGACCACTATCTCATCAGGTAAGCGATGATGCGGTCGACGTTAGAGCACACTTGCCTAGAAGTAACCTATTCTCTCTTGACTTGACCCCCAGGTGGTAGCTATCGGGAAACACGGACTCCGGCAGGGAATTCCACTCCTTAGCTGTACGCACAATGAATGTGTTCCAAAAATGTTTTGTGCTTAGGGGTGGGATAACCACCAAATACCGACAAATTACAAATATAAATCTTTCTTTTCTTTCCTACTTGACTTAAAATTTACATAATACGAACACTTTTATTTTTTGGGTGGTGGGAAATCATCCAATAACATTTCCCGCTCTGGGTGGAGCGGAAGGGCGTGTCAGACTCTTACTGACTAAAACCCTGTTCCTTTCCTGCCTGAGTGACCAGGGGAGCGGTAACTCTGTTACGAATTTATCCGCTACCCCTAGGCATGCAGGCACCGGCCACGATGAGCCCCGTCAGTGGTGGCTGACAAATTATCTTTGAGGCGCGCGTGGAACACTACACGCCGTCGACTCACGGGCCTGGTGCTGATCGGACGGCTTCCCATTCCCTCTCGCTCCGTACCAGGGCCTGGACCAGGGCCGAGCGCGAGAGGTCGCTGTCGCCGATCGCCTCCACGAGGACACGGCGGTCGGCGGGGCTTCGCCCAAGTGGGGCAGATCTCCACCGTATGCTCCGCCGTGTCCTTTGGGCGATCCCCACAGTGGGGACACCCGGGCGTTTCCCTCCGCCTTATCCTACACCTCTCCTCCTTATCCTACACATAATACACACACTTGTGTTTACAATTTGCTATTTCATTTCACACTTTTTCTAAAGTCAATATGTGCTTATGCTATTTTAGCGATTTGTGACACACATGTTTTAATTGCGATTGTCTTGCAATGCAAAATTTACACAACAGGGAATACGCATGTAATTTTTTTAAACAAACGTGCAAAAATAATTTGTCTGTTTGTCCGCCCATACATTTGCCAATGGTTCAAACCTTCACAAAGGCCTATTCATCACCCGTCCGCGTGCTCTTTCTGACGGAGAACCAAAAGTTGGAAGCAACTCAAACAATAGCAACAAAGAAAACCATAATAAACAATCTAACCTTATTTCCTACTGGATTAGTCACCCCAAGAAGAGAAAGAATAAACTCCTAATGAAATTCAAAGTACTCATCTCCAATATTCATTGATAAAGTAGTTAACGTAACACCTCTTATCAAGTTACTTAATGACCATGACCAACCACGAGTCTTAACAAATGAATGTGTCAAAATTCAACCACAAAAAGTCGGTTAAAAATATCAGAAGCCATTATACCAACATTAATAGACAACAAAAAAAACAACAGACTTCCAAAAAAGAAATACACAAAAAAATTAAAAATAACTTTAATTTCGGAAGTCGGTGTTTGTATTTTATTTCTTCGTTATTTGACATCGACTTCCGAAAGTAAAGTTATTTTAAAAATAAAATAAAAAATAAAATAAAATAAAATCATCTTTATTTCGGACAAGAAACATCCATATGGGTTAGTAAACAAAAAGAAAGATAACTTATACCTACGAGTATGTTAGTAAACTAATTATCTATTTGGAAACAAGGCTGTTGTTCGAAATACATCTTCGAACAACATCACCTAATAAAGGAGACTCGTATCTCCCCGCTATGGTCTTCAGGATGGAGTTGGAGCTCCCCCGCACTCTGCAGAGCAAGGAGGCAGATTTCTTTCTGACGGTGGCATGGAAGCCATCAACATGTGCTTGTGCAAACATACCTGATGCCTGATTGATGATGATGATTTTAAATATTTTTGTGTATTTTCTATTATTTTATATTTTTATTATTATGTCGTTTATTCATTTGTAAATACATATAAATTATATTTTTAAATATTTCAATGAAAAAATAAAAAAAATAAAAACATTTAAAAATATAAAAAATAGTATCCCACCGGTATCGGGAACAGGGTCCAAGCTACCGGCGGTCAGGGCTCTAGAGAGAGGAACCGCCTGACAATGCGAGCCGTGTCCAGAAGTACTGCTTTCTGAATCAAGCCCTTGATCCAGCCGCCTAACGAGAGCCTCCTGAGGTGTTGATCGAGGCTCGTGGCTATTAAGCCATTGGCTGACACGACTATCGGTACAATGATCGCTGAGTCCACATCCCACATGTCGACAACCTCGCGAGCCAAGTCAATATACTTGATTTGTTTATCTTTCTCGGCTTTCACGAGGTTCTCGTCATGTGGGACGGTAATGTCAACAATCATTGCACGCCTCTCGATTCGGTCCACCACCACTATATCAGGCTTATTGGCTAAAATAGTCCTGTCAGTGATGATGGACCGATCCCAGTACAATGAGATATGACCATTATCGAGAACTGGGTCGGGCGCATATCTGTAGTACGGCACTTCCGATTCCACAAGAGAGTACTTCAGAGCAAGTTGCTGATGGATAATCCTGGCTACAAGGTTGTGCCTATGCAAGTACTCACCGTTAGCTAGACGAGAACAACCAGAGATTATGTGGCGGATTGATTCTCCCGGACGATGACATGCCCGACATATGTCAACCGTGCCGTCCTTCACAATTAATCTCCGGTAATTTTTCGTCATGATAACTTCGTCCATAATTGCACAGACAAAACCTTCGGTTTCCCCAAAGAGGTCACCGACACGCAGCCAGGCTACGGACGCTAACTGGTCTACATCGGGCCCATGTAGTGCCCGGAAAAAGCGTCCGTGAAGTTCCTTACTCTGCCATACTTCTCTGCGATCGTTAGTGTCAAGCACTAGAGGTTTGCGCCAGTTCTCGTTAGCCAAGGAGAGTGGAGTAAGGCCCTTGTCCACTGCCACTACATCTCGATGCATACCCACGTCAGCAGCTAGGAAATATTCCCTTAGACTGCATACCTCGCGGTTGTGGAGGGTCTTAGCATTTAAAAAGCCTCGGCCTCCACACTTCCGCGGGATATACAGTCTCATCACCGACGAACGTGGGTGATGCATTCGAAATGCAGTCAGCAGTGTACGGACACGCCTATCCAGGGCGTCAAGTTCTGTTTGAGTCCATTTGAGTACGCCGAAAGAGTACATCAATACCGGCATGACCCAACCGTTGAAGGCGCGCACCTTGTTTCCGCCCGATAGAAGGCTATTAAATACCTTCTTCAGGCGGCCAAAGAAGCGCTCCTTCAACGATTGCTTCATGTCAGTAACATTGATACCTAATGCTTCCGACATACCCAAATACTTATAGGTTTCGGTTGGAGAGAGGGATCTCAGGTTTATGGAATCCGAGAGTTGAGTACCCACGGATTCCACAATCTCCCCTCGCTTTACATGCATGACCGCACATTTGTCTACACCAAACTCCATCCTGATGGCACTACTAAAGGTTTTAGTTACCTTCAGTAGCTCCATCAGTTGCAGGTTGCTGGGGGCAAAAAGTTTCAAGTCATCCATGTAAAGGAGGTGAGATATAACCTGACCACCTCTCTTCAACCGATAGCCTAGCCCTGAATTCTCCAGCAGTGTGCTTAGAGGATTCAAAGCTAGGCAAAACCAAAGCGGACTCAAACTGTCACCCTGGAATATACCCCGCTCGATCCTTATCGGTTCGCTATTCCTCTGGATTTGTCGACATCCTGGATAGCGAAGGACCGTCCTCCATTGCCCCATACATGACATCATGAAGGTGCGTAGCGTTGCATCAACTTTATACAATTCTAGCACCCTCATGAGCCATGTATGAGGAACTGAGTCATAGGCCTTCTTATAGTCTATCCAACATGTCGACAGATCCTTTCGGAAACGTCGAACCTGTTGGCTAATGGTCATATCAATGAGGAGAAGCTCCTTAGTACCGCGGGACCCATTCCTACATCCATTTTGAGAGGCCGACATGATACAGTTACTATCTATATGTGTGTTAATCTTAGCTCTCAAAATGGATGTAAGAACCTTATAGACCGTCGGTAAACACGTGATCGGTCTATAATTTTTAGGTTCCGCAGTACTACCTGATTTATGGAGCAGGTAGGTTATTCCTGTAGTTAGAAATTGGGGCAGCGACCCTGACTCTAAGGCAGACTGGATCTGAGATGCCAAGCGGGCATGCGACCTCGTAAACCATTTTATCCAGAAGTTGTGCAGCCCGTCCGGACCTGGAGATTTCCAGTTAGCTAACGGACGGACTGCACGAGCTATATCTTGGGGGCTGATGATAGTTGCCCCCATTTCTGGTATTGGATCGCACGCGCGCTCAACATCCCGAATCCAATCGCCCTCGATATGACAGACAGGCACCGACCAGATGCTGCGCCAGAACGAGTATATGGCGTCATCATCCGGTAGGTGCGTATTAGTCACACCTTGGTCCGGTCGCTCCCAATCCCTATACACCCACCTTTCATTACTTCGGAATGTGCGATTCTGGGTGTATCGTTCCACTCGCCGCTTATACCTGCGAATACGGTTTGCCCATGCATATACTTTCTGCTTCAGGAAGTCGATGCGCTCTGTGACACGGGACATATAGTCTCGGGAGCTGACATCAGTCCCCGAAAACGCCCGTCTCACAAAGCGCATCACTCTTGGGCGAGTGTTGCCCTCCCTGAAGCAGATTAGTTTGCCTATGAGTGCTCTGGCCCCACCAATACGACGCTCGATCCTGCACTGCCAAGCCGGTACGGCTGGCTTCGGTCGTGTAGCTCTGTCATTAGGAAATTTGACGTGAGCTAGACGACATGCCGCTACAGCCGCGCAGTACAGCATCGAGTGTGTATCGGTGAGGTCTTCGCAGTCATCAAAATAATTGGACAACTGCGAATCCAGAGCAGCCACCAGCGCCTTATTCTTGTTATGCATGGGTAAACGAGGTAAGCGTGGCCTAAGCTCGAGCGGCATGCTGCGATATTCCCGAATAGCACACTCCAAAGCACTCCTCAATTCATCATTGTAGTGGGTACTTACGTTTGTAACCATGTCATTACACTCCTCGTCAGCGTGGCTGGGAGCATGGTTGGACGGTGGTACCACAACTGGTAACACAGTCTGCGACGGAGGGGCAATAACATGGCTACTCATTTCAGCTCGGAGGCGATCAAGTACAGTATCATCCAACATATGATTACGCAGGATGACCCGCACCTGATCCGACAGTCGTTGGGCCGAAACGTTGACGGCTGGCTCAAGCACCTGGAACAAAGAGAGCATCCGAACACGGTACGCGGTCAGGTTGTTACCTCCCTCTGTAGCCCCATAGTATGAGCGCATGACGTTTTCATTGATGGATTCCGTCCATCTCATGCGCTGCACACTTCCGCCGGGAGCTGGGACTTTATTATTATTATTATTATTATTTTTGTAATAAAGTTTTTTTATTTTTCACTTTTTAGTTGATATACCCCAGAACTAAAAACCCCAATAACATGGAACGTGGAATTTGACGGCACGGTTGGCGTAGTGGTTGAGCGTTCGGCTGCTGCGCTGCGTGTCGCGGGTTCGATCCCCGCACGGAACAAATATTTGTATGGCCACAGATAATATAATACTAGCGTACAGATGCCTCATCCCATACAAAGAAACGGTACCGCCGTAACTACGTGTTTACGACTTGCTATGGCAACTTTTGTTCTTCGTTCGGGCCTGTCCTCTACACCTCGCTAGACGGTGTTAGCAGCGACGGCTTGCAAGTTGAATGAATTGACATAAAGTCTTATCAATATTTTCTCACACATTGAGGTATTACTATATAGTATTTTTGGCACTTCATAACAGTTTTACTGTTTCAAAATTTTTCACTATACAAATTTTAAAGAGGCGAATGGATAAATTCTAAAACTTCAAACAGCGACATCTATTGGTATAAGAAATATAAATGCCTAACGAATCGTTCCAATAAACATCTAAAGTTTAATTAGGAGCCAATTATTCAACAATTTTATGCTTAGGGTAGTTTATTATATAAGAAAATACAGTTATAACCATATTTTATTTCAAAATATTAATGTTACCTAAACTTCAATACGAAATCGATGCATATTACGCCATCTATTGTTTGTTTGTTTGAACTAAATTTTCTTTGTTCGAGATGAGACCCCGTGGTATGGCCTACAGATAGTTGTTCCGGGTCTGGGTGTCTTGTGTAGGTATCAGGGACTTAAAAACACCTTCATAAAGGTTACAGAATTATAAGTGTTACATATTGAATGGATAACAGAATCAAAAATGTAACACTTTTATATGTGTTTCTTAATGTGTTAACCCAAAACACTTATAAAAGTGTAACCGTAATATATCTGTTACAGATATAAAAGTGTTAACAGTGTTATTAAGTGTAACAGGTAAAGGCGACGTTGCCAAATTTACTATTAGACAGTCGCAATCCAGTCGCCGCGCGCCGCGCCGTCTGTTATATCCGTGCAAAATAAGTACTCGAAGTATTTAAAATATTCGCTGCAATGGATCAATCAATCCTTTCTTTAAAAAACCGGCCAAGTGCGAGTTGGACTCGCGCGCAAAGGGTTCCGAACGTATCACATATTTTTTAAATGGCTTATAAAAAAAGTAAAAATCTTTTTAAGTCTATTTTTACACGAACTTAAAAATACTAATTAAAACTTAGATACATAAGTATTTATGTTTTAATTAGTATTTGCATAATATTTTTGGGGGCAGGGCAGCAGCAATCTAAATTTTTTTTTTTGGTCGTAAATCCTAAGACTTCTCCTTCTCCCGCTCTAGGTGGAGCAGGAGGGTGTGTCAGACTCTTACTGACTTAAACCCACCTCTGTTACTTCCTTGCCCGAGTGAATTTATCCGCGACCCCTTGGCATGCAGGCATCGGCCATGATGAGCCCCGTCAGTGGTGGCTGACATACATCTCTTTGAGGCACGCGTGGAACACTATGCGCCGTCGACTCTCTGGCCTGGTGCAGATCGGACGGCGAGCTACCCATTTCTCGCCGTCCGCAGGCCCGCTTCTATGGTGGCCGGAGATCGTCCTGTGACCCACGACGCCCAGGGCGTCTCCTGCGGTGGCTGCGACTGGGGGCGTTAGGGCCATGCCGTTGAGCCTCCTTCACCCATTGCGCCTCCTTCTTCGCAAGCATTACTGATTCGCAGAAGGAGGAGACTGCTTCCCATTCCCTCTCGCTCCGTACCATGGCCTGGACCAGGGCCGGACGCGAGAAACCGCTGCCACCTATCGCATCCACGAGGACACGGCGGTGCTCCGCCCAAGCGGACCAGACCTTCACCGTATGCTCCACCGTGTCCTCTGGAGGCTTATGCGTGCCTACTGTAGGCTTATCCTTAAGAGGCCGTACACGAAATTTTGGCCGATTTCACTAATTTACGTGATTTTACAGTTAAAATTATGCATTTCTATGAGTTTCAATGCACAACATGAAAGATAATTTTAATTATGATCTAATGAATGAGCTAGATTTGAAGCTTACGTTGCGTATTATAAGTCGAGATTTGGGTTATTTTAATAGATTTTTTATTGCCAATTTTTGTAATTTTTTTTTTTGGAACGAAGTTCCTTATCGCGCGTTGTGAAAGGGGGCTAGACGGAAAAAAATCTTACGAAAAGTTGTCACGACACTAATGAGGCTGTCCATCCAAAAAGATTGTGTTGGAAAAACAATCTAATAAAAACTTCGTGTATTTTTGGTGGGTAGGTACAAAGTTTGCAAGCAGATCAAGCATTATCTAACCAATTTCGTGTGTTAAATCTAGCGGAGCTTATTATATTTTCATTTCTATTTCGCATTTGATCTGAGCTGAGCTGAGCTGAGCTTAGCTGATCTGAGCTGAGCTGCGATGAGATGAGATGAGATGAGATGATGAAGTATAACTTCTTACGTGCGTGCGTGTGTACGTAGTTAATAATTTAAAAAAATATTATAAATTAAAAAAAATAAAATTATATTACAATTCCTACACTAATTAATCAAAAGTAACTTCGTTCCATCCGGGTGTCCCTTGACACCTCTCAAGTTTTTTTTTTTTTTGAGAAATGGATTGATGGTGAACTGGAGCACAGATGATGATGGACCACTACTTATGTTTTTTCTGACAAATTTGGTCAAGGTTTTGGTACTGTTTTGAACCAGTGTTCACAACATAGTATAATAAATAATTGTTTACCCGGTGCCAGTTTTAGCCAATTAGTAAATAATATTAGATTGACAAAAATACACCCCAGTTCAACTATTATACTATTGTGTGGGGACAGTTTAGCTATTAAGAAAAAGGATGTAATTGATTGTGTCAATTTGATGTTACATCTCAGTGAGACAAATAACAATAAATTTATTTTCTGCGCTTTGCCTTATTCAAATTATTTGTCTGATGAGCAAAATAGGCACATCTATAATTTAAACTTGCTATTTTATAATAGGACCTATCGTCACAGTGACGCTATTTTATATTTTGATTGTAATCAATTTATTACTGATTACAAACTAACCAATACTAATATGTATTTATCACCTAGTAGTAGGAGACAAATTGCTAATCTTTTAGCATACAATATACAGCGTGACACAGGTACATGTTGTGTACCAATGATTACAGTTAGTAATAATTCTAAAATTTCAATTAATACCCCTAGTTCTTTAAACTATTAGATGCGAGTTGTCGCATCTAATAGTTTGGGGTTTTTTGTGGGTAAGCCTCATAATATGTTGAATGTTGTACATCAAAATATGCAAGGTCTGTCCGGCAAAGAACTAGAGTTATGTTTATTTATAGAGAACTATGACGTTCAGGTTTTATGTTTAACTGAACATTGGTTGAAAGAACATGAAGTAGTTTTTATTAATGATGATTATTTTACTGTACAAAGTGCATTTGTAAGAAAAAATATAATTCGCGGTGGATCATTAATCCTTGTTTCAAATAACTTGAAATGCAAACAACGTTTAGATTTAGTTAATCTTTCCATCGAGCACATTGTTGAGTTGTCTTGTGTTGAACTTGAGCGATACGTTATAATTTGCGTTTATCGACCCCCTTCTGGTGATTTTGGCCTTTTCGAATCAGTAATGGAGGATTTAATTAATAAAATAAAATCAAGTAATAAAAGTATAGTGATATGTGGAGATTTTAATGTTAATATTTTAGATGATACTTCATTAAGTGTCAGGTTAATCAATCTGTTTAGGTCTTATAATTTAAACAACTTGTTTTATGAACCTACTAGGATTACGGCATCCTCATCGACTTGCCTTGATAACTTTTTTAGTAATTGTAATTCAGAAAAAAATTTAGTGTTAAGTGACTTAACGTCTGACCACTGTGGACTATTAGTTAGCTTTCCTATGCCACAAAATAAAAAGCCGCTTAAAATAGAATGCAGGCCTTATACGGTAAGCCGTTGTAATAAGTTTAAAAATAATATAGCAAATAAACTTACACCATCTTTAGTAGACAACGATAATCCTAATGAAATCTATAGAGCCCTTTTTGATGTTGTGCAAAAAGAGTACCAAGCCATTTTTAAGTCTAAAACTATAGACGTTACGGGTACCTCCATTGGCTTCAACCAATGGGCCACTGCTGGTATATATAAAAGTAGAGCGAGACTATACGAGTTATACGGTTTAAAAAAATATAGGTTCGATACTCCTTTTCTAGAGTATGTTAAAAAATATTCTAAATTGTTTAAGAAGATTTGTGTTGCTGCTAAATCAAAATTCTTAAGCGAGACAATTAAAAATTCTGATAATAAAGTAAAAGCCACTTGGAAAATAATAAATAATGAAACGGGAAAGTCTGTTAAAAAAGTAAATCAGCTAGAGATTCTATTCGAAAACAAATTAGTTAGTAAACCAGCTGACGTAGCTCAGGCATTTAATGAGTTTTTTGCCCACATACCTATAACTACAACTCGCTTCTTAAATTCATCCCCGTCTAAAGCTGAAAGTCTTTTGAACGGTAGTGTACCTAAGTGCAATCAATCATTTAGTTTTGAGCATGTAACACCACTTGACGTAGTTAACGTTTTTAACTCTCTAAAATCAAAAAACACAGGGGATTACTGGGGCATCTCAATTAAACTTTTGAGTGATATAATAGGCATCGTAGCGCCTTATCTTGCTGTAACTTTTAATAAATGCGTGGACTCAGGAACTTTTCCTGATCTCATGAAGTGTAGTAAAGTCATACCTCTATTTAAATCAGGCAATAAAAATGATATAGGCAACTTCAGGCCTATTTCCATCCTGCCTGCATTTAGCAAAATTTTTGAAAAGTTAATACTGAAGCAGTTGCTAACATATTTTAATGTAAATAGCCTCCTTCATAATGATCAATATGGCTTTACAAAAGGTCGATCGACTACAGATGCGGGTGTTGCTCTCCTAAAACACATATTCAACGCATGGGAGAACTCGCAAAATGCAATCGGAGTTTTCTGTGACCTCTCCAAAGCTTTTGATTGCGTACACCATGACACGCTTTTGCGTAAGCTGCGTCATTATGGTCTCCAAAACGAAGCTCTAAATGTAATTGATTCATATTTATGTAATAGGTTCCAATGTGTAGATATCAATGGTGTTAAGTCTTCCGGGCTACCAGTTTATTTAGGTGTGCCTCAAGGCTCGATATTGGGACCATTCTTGTTTTTGGTGTATATTAATGATTTACCATATTTTTTAAAGGGTATCTGTGACGTAGTACTGTTTGCAGATGATACCTCTCTTATCTTTAAAGTAGATAGGAATAGAAATTATTTTGATAACGTAGATAGCGCTCTCTCAATGGTTACGGATTGGTTTACGACAAATAACTTAGTTCTTAATGCTAAGAAAACTAAATGTATAAAGTTTGCCTTACCTAATGTTATAAATCTAGGACCTAATGTCATCTTAAATAAAGAAGTGCTTGAAACTGTGGACTCGGCAGTTTTTTTGGGTATAACTGTTGATTCCAAACTTCAATGGGGCGCACATATATCAGGCCTATCAGGAAGGCTCAGCTCTGCCGCCTACGCCGTCAGAAAAGTTAGACAATATACTGACGTTGACACAGCACGGTTAGTCTATTTTAGTTATTTCCATAGTGTTATGTCTTATGGTATTCTTTTGTGGGGTAAAGCTGCGGACATACAAAATATATTTGTTTTACAAAAACGTGCTGTACGAGCAATCTATAGGTTAGGGTCAAGAGTTTCTTTACGAGAAATTTTCAAAGAGATTGGAATTCTCACGGTGGCATCTCAATTCATTTTTGCAAACATATTATACATTAGACAAAATATACATTTGTACAAAAAGACCAGTGATATCCACAATTTTAACACCAGAAATAAGTATAAACTTCATGTTCCTTCCCACCGTGTTCGTAGGGTTCATGGTTCGTTTGAGGGTCTCGGTATCGAATTTTACAATAAGCTACCCCGTTCTTTTCTTGACTTGCCTTTTAATTCATTTAAAACTAAAGTTAAATCTAGTCTCTGTTCGAAAGCATACTATTCCATCAACGACTACTTAGAAGATAATAATAGTTGGTCGCTGTGTTGAACGCAAGACAATGTTACACTTGATGTTCTTTCTCCATATTTAGCTTATGGTTATAACAAATTATATGAGTTCATATAATAATTGTCTACCAAATTTAGTGTGATGGCCCTAGTTCATCACTTGTGGCTTCGAATCACAGCCCTTTGATAGTTTCAATCTTTGTTCTTGTAAGCAGGCACACCAGTTATGTATGGAGGCTTCTTTAATTTGGTTTAGTGTTTATGCTTGAGTTGGTTTTTAATGGCATGATTGAGTGTGCTAGCTGGCAAGTGGCGGATTATTTAATTTTATGATTATATTTTAGACGACATATATTTATTTTTCTGTTTTACATAATGTTGAGATTGTTGCTTAGAATTATATAGATTCAAGTTCTTAAAACTTAACAGACAGATGTGTTGCTGGGGAGTTTGTTGGCCACTTCTTCTTCACAGCTAAAACACTAGGAAGTGGTGACGGGCGGGCTTTTTTTGGGGGACTGTCTTTATGTAGAACTTTGACGTTCAAAAAGTGCTGGTTCTCAGCCTAGTTTGAATAAATGACTTTTGATTTTGATTTTGATTTTTGAGATAGTATAATACCAGCGTAACTGGAGTTTATTTTTTGCTGTTTAAATTTTATGAACAAGAGTTCTAAATAGCCAAAATCAAAAGCAATTCTTTGCCCATTTTCTCTAAAATTTGAATAAGTTAAATATTTTTTTACTCAATTTTTTTTTTAAATTTGTGAAAAGTGATTCATACATTATTTAAACGAATTTAGCAACAATAAATTCAAAATTTTCATACCTTTTATACGTCAAAACGATTCGTAATTATGTGATATTCTAAACCCCTTACAGCAATAATTCATAAAACCGTCGTCGGTTTGTGGTTGATTAACCGTAATTATAATAAAAATAAACTAGTTCATACATTAGATCATAATTGAAATAATCTTTCATGTTGTGCATTAAAACCTTTACAAATACATTATTGTAACTGTAAAATCACGTAAATCAGCGAAATCGGTGAAATTTCGTATACGGCCTCTTAAAACAGTTTAAAAGACATTCACGCCTCAAGCTTTAAAGAAATGTTAGTGTTACAACTATAACATTTTCAGTTTACGTGCTGTATTTTCGTTTATTTTCTTTAATAACTTTAAAACAGTTTATTTTAAAATAAATCAGCCCTTTAATTTGATATGTCGCAGGTACAGTTTGAAAAACTTTATTTTTAAATTTTCCGATTTTCCCCCCAAAAGTTACCCCCATATTCCAAATTAATTTATTTACGTAACTTGTCCGTGTTAGGGTCATAGAAATACACCTGTGTAGCAAATTTTAACTTAATCGGGCCAGTATATTCGGAGGAAATTGGCTGTGACAGACGGACAGACAGACAGACGCACGAGTATAAGGGTTCCGCTTTTACATTCGGATGTTCGGAACCCTAAAAATGGCGCGCGCACGATATAAAGTAGGAATCGCAACTGCAATATTATGATCGTCTAGTCGGCCTCAACGCCGCGCCGTCGCGCGCGTTGTTGCCATACCGTGCAATTATATCTAAAACCATGCTAAAGCTACTTATTTCTGTTACACATATTAACACTTATTAACAGATATAAAAGGTTACACTTTGATTCGGTAACATCATTGTTTCTGTTACATTTATAAAGGTTTCTTTTTAAAACAGTTTGAAAAAAACAGTGTTAAAAACACTTATAGCGGTTACAGTTTGAGTCCCTGGTAGGTATGTGAATTTAAATGTTTGTGAACGCACCCACGATACAGGATTAATTCCTAGTGTGGGGCAACGTTTTTTAAAAAAAGAAAAAAAAGAAAAGAAAGAAAGAGAATTTAAACATACTCGTAATTGGAGAAAACCAAAACGTCATCTATGTATACCAATTTTTCGTTTTTGTTCAGTTTTTCAAAAAGCGCTACAGCAATTTTGATAAAATTTATATGGGACCACCTCGGGAGTATATTCTTTCGGATAAAAAAAGAATTTCCAAAATCGGTCCACAACTGACGGAGAAATCGGCGGACATACATAAAAAAAACATACAGTCAAACATAGAACCTCCTCCTTTTTCAAAGTCGGTTAAAACTATCAGAGAAGCCATTATACCAACATTAATAGACAATAAAAAATTAAACAAAGTCATAAACTGAGGTCTAACCTAAGCAAGACAGAAGTTAAATCATTCGCAAGAAAATTTACCCGTGAACTTGTACTGAGGACATATTACAACTAACATCTGGAACATCAAGACCGAGTGACAAAACGGCCTTCACCTGTATTTGTTATCGAATTACAGTCTAATAATAACTACAAGGATATCTACAAAATAAAAGACTTGCTTCACAGTTGTGTCGTCTTTGAAGAACCACCACAACCCAAACGCGAAATCCAACCATGCTCGACTGTCAAGAATACGGCCATACAAAAACTAAGTGCATTAAATGTGCGCAAAGCCACCCCTCGGCAGAGCGGACAAGGGAGAGACAAAGGGAGACAAGACAATAAGAAGTGTAAGAGGAAATCATCCAGCCAATTACAATAACTGCCAAGTCAACAAAGACCTGCAAAAATCAAAATTTTATCTGAAAAAATTAAATACAACCCAAAGCAGATGAAACATTTGGGAAACATGCAACTGCTGAACCCAAAAGTTCACATTTCTCAAAAACTGCCACATATGCCAAAGTTGTATTTAGCTTTGCTGAGTCTCAACCAATACAAAAAGAACTGAAACCATTATCATCATTTCTGCCGAAAGACGTCCACTGCTGGACATAGGCCTCCCCCAAGTGTCGCCACAATGGTCGGTCCTGTGCGTCTCACTTCCACCGCCTACCCGTGACCTTCACCAGGTCATCGGTCCACCTTGTCGGAGGCCTTCCAACGCTGCGTCTTCCGGTACGCGGTCGCCACTCTAGAACTTTTCGGCCCCGTCGACCGTCTGTTCTGCGAGCAATTTGCCCTGCCCACTGCCACTTCAGTTTGGCGATTCTTTGGGCTATGTCGGTAACTTTGATTTTTTTGCGGATTTCATCATTCCTGATTCGATCACGCAAGCAAACTTCGAGCATAGCCCTCTCCATTGCCCTTTGGATGACTTTAAGCCGTCTGATGAGGCCCATTGTAAGTGACCACGTTTCTGTTCCATATGTCATCACTGGCAACACGCACTGGTCATAGATTTTCATCTTGAGAGACTGTAGTATGTGGGACGAGAACATACCGCGCATGCTCCCTAATGCCGCCCAGCCGAGTCGGATTCGACGATTGACCTCTATCTCGAAGTTAGTAACCTAACTGAACCGTTTGTCCCAGGTAGACTACAACTTCGAGTGTAGAGTCTCCGATCTTGATAGGAGTGGGTGCTAGGGTGCTACATGGGTATTTGCCATGATTTTGGTTTTGTCCATGTTCATTTTAAGACTCACTCAAAACCACACAAAAGAACTGGAATAAGGAATGGAAAATGGAAGACATCATCTGACTCATTGATGATATCCGACTTAGATAAAGTGAATCATAATTCTTTCCTTGCACTGTAATCTAACTAGCCAATGTTCTCCAGGATAAAGACCTCCTCTCCCTTTTCTACCAAATTCTGTTCTCTGCTAGTACAGCAGCAGAAAGGCTGGTGCAGGTCAGTTCCCACCTACACTAGCCTTTATCAATCAAGCTCGTTCCACCATTTTCGCCTTTGTCTCCCATTCGGTGGTCCTATTAACCCATTCCTCTTAAACGCGATCCTAAAATATAGAAAAAAAACAAACATTCACGTACCTTCCTCGCTGCTCATAAACAGTAGTTTGTTACACCTCTTCCCCCACGTCGCCTTCACATGTTTAGCTTTGGCCTCGTGGTTCTTGGGCTGCGTCATGACCCAGCAAAGCACCCTGACCTTCTTGAACAGCTCATCCGCCACGGTTCTGTCCTCGTCTTTATGTGCTGCTTCATCGTTACTGTGCTCACCTATTCCTATTATTGGGTGCTTTTCCAAGTCTCTTATCGATTCCCTGAAAATTTAAAGGGAGACTTGATGTTTGTTAAGACTTTTATATTCTATGGAAAGGTTTGATTTAGCTTGGCTTATTGGAGGCAACCATTTTAATATATTTTTCTACTACCGACGGTGAAGTGCCAATACCTTCTAACTGACATTTTGCGGGATAAACAGTTTTTAATCACTTTGAAGTTAAGAGCGTTTTTCGCATGTATTAGTGAAATCTCCTAAGTGTATTTCTAGTTGCAACTGAACTAAATTAAAATGAGGAAATACCTCCTAACTAAACCAGCGTGTCTGTTTTATGGCATTACCTCTCTACTTTTATGGTACACTACTACACTATCATAATACAACATAATAATTAAAGCGTATGTTATTATTTTTCTTGATAAATAAATAAATAAATAATTTTCAACTTCTCAAGCGATTAATCATTTTTTTCGAATCTCGTAAATTCTTGACTTCGTCAGTTAGGAGTTATTGGCACTTCGCCGTCGCTAAGTTTCCTTTTTAGAGGGTTCGAATGCCTCTGGCCAGATTTTATTTGATGTTTAAGAGACTAAACAACGAATGGAGTGTTGGAAAAATATAGAAATAAATTAAAAGAAAACTACTGAAGTGAAGACTAAAATAAAATAGTAATTCTCCAAGAGTTATTCAAATTAGAGCTTTGTACGTAACAGAAGTAAATTGACCAACTAATCTGATAAATTTCTAAGAATATTGTTTACCCGATTGGTTTTTTAAATAATTTGATAAAGTTTTCAGTAGGTACTTACTTAATTGCATATCTATCGGGTTTTTAGAATATCTGGCAACTTATCTTTTGCATATACTGCTACAAAATTGTATTATCAATACATATTGAAATCATTAAAAGATTTTATTTTATTATCTTACGAAAATTTTACTTACATTTTTTTTCGATGGATTATTTAGTTTCCAAAGACTAAGATAGTCAGTGATTTAAAAGAAACTAATGACTGTTATCTTTTCTATTTTGTATGAAAAGAAAATGATAATTGTTAACTGCATTTTCAAAGTAATTTAATTAACTATAATGTAACAAATAATAATAAAATTACAGTCTTTGATTTTTAATTATCTGTATACACAACTGATCCATGAAGTAAGAATTACATTTGTACAAACAAACAATATGACATCACATGTGTGCACTGCACTGTTGAATTTATCGATATTGTCAGATACTCAAAGCATGAAATAAAGCATTGTAGTGTTGCCCATATTAATATTGGACGAAGATTATTATTTCCTTTCTTTATCAGAAATAAGAAATGATACCGGAGTACCCATTGGTCGTGGGAGAGTGTTTGAAGGAACACGGGAGAAGTTATTTGATAAAAATTTCCAAAATAAAAAAAATCAGCCAAGTGCGTGTCGGACATCGCACATTAGGTTCCGCACCAAATGAGGGACTTATCAAAGAAAAATCTGATTTATCAATGTATTTTTTAGTAAAATATACGTAATAATAAAAGTTATCACCAAATTTCAACTATTTCACGTTCATATCAATGGAAAGTTAAAAAATTCTTCGGAACAAAATTTTTCGACAAGAGTTACCTCGCCCCTGGCATTCAGGGCAGGGAGGAACAGGGAAGGGTTTTAGTCAGTAAGAGTCTGACACGCCCTTCCGCTCCACCCTAGAGCGGGAGGTCATTGGATGATTTCCCACCCACCAAAAAAAAAAAACAAAGATGACGGACAGACGGACACGTGAGTGACAGTAATGGGGCTCTGTTTGGACCCTTCGGGTACGGAACCCTAAAAAGGTAGTTCGTCTTTGAAAACTGAGTTAGAGAGCAGTTCAAGTTTGGAGAAAAATTAATGCCTATTTACCTAAATGTCTGAAACAGTAATTGTACTCGTATTACCAAAAGATTATTTGATTTTTACTATAGGTATTGCAATAATTTTGCTGGGGAGTTAGTTCCGTCAGTTGTTCTTCCCAGCTAAACACTAGGAAGAGATGACGGGCGGGCGTTTTTGGGGGACGGTCTTTATGTAGAACTTTGGAGGTTCAAAAAGTGCTGGCTCTCAGCTTAGTTTGACTTTTTATTAGTTGGTCAGATTTATGACTTTAATGGCTGTTTCCTCCCGTTAAAAAAATATTTAATATATTTTCTTAAGTTGGCATTTTCTAAACACTCCATTCGATTTGTAAAAATAAAATAAAACTAATAATATAAATTAAAATAATTCATGAAAAAATGATCCAGCAAGCGCCCAAATGCGGCCTAGCCATTCAAAAAGCATGAACATGATAAACAAAAATTTAAAATTCTAATTACTACTATGTGCTAGATAAAACTAGATAGGGCTCAGAAATTATCTACGTTGGCATACAAACAATATACTCAGAAGGCGAAAAATACCCTGCAATGTACATAAAAACCAAACTATGTACAATCTACATAATACGTAATTCTACATATAAATAAGACCAATAGTTTTACCTAAGAAAAGGGTCGATTTACGCTGGCATATACAGCATGACTTACATTCATAGGCATGTCCTACTTATAATTTTATAAATGACTTAAATTCATAGGCACCTACTTATCATACTTATACTTAATATTATAAATGTGAATGTAAGTTTGTTTGTTACGCTTTCACGCGAAAACTACTTAATCGATCATCATGAAACTTTGTACACATATTCTTGGGGAGTACACAACATAGGATACTTTTTATGAAACAAAAAATTTTTTTACGAAAGATACATAAACGCGGTGAAACCGCGAGCACAGCTAGTAATTTTATATAAAATTGCCTATGAGTCAAATGTCACCCAAGTATATTTGCAATTTTTTTTTATTATCTTGATATTTTCATCCAAAAGGCACACTCCCATATATGTACATATACACAACACACCCGACACAAAGAGTTATTCCCTTGTTCCTTAATTCAAATTTAGTTTTATTCCTTTCCCTCCCAAATCCCAAATTTGTACTTGTCTAGTTTATTTTTTACTTTATTAGTTCCTTTAAGGTGAATGCTCCAAGGTAGCCCGCGAAATTCAAATTTTCTTACGTTTTTTGCAGTTTGCAGGTCAGTGTCAGGTTGTATCTTAGTCAAAATTTGATTCGCGGCCGTAACAAGTATGTATTAATAGAATTATAATCATTAAAATCATCAATACATCTCAGTTAGAATTGATTACAAATGTTGATCTCATGAAATCATGAGATTTGGCATCAATTCTAACTGAGAGAGATGTATCGATGATTTTAATGATCATAATTCTATAAATACATAAGTACTTGCTACTGCCGCGAATCAAATTTTGACCAAGATCAAACCTGACGCTGACCTGCAAATTGCAAAAAACGTAAGAAAATTTGAATTTCGCGGGCTACCCTGGAGCTTCCACCTTAAATGCACTTTACTTTAACTACGACTATTATAACTTTATCACTCATATTATGGACGTATGGATGACCCCTTTAACACAGGTTTTCCTATAACTGGCGTCAAAGATCATATATTTTGTACCTCGTCAATTGAACCCTAAATTAAGTGTCACCTGTTATATCTACTTATGCAAAAATAAATATAAATTACCTAGTATTTTTGTAAAAATACCTACTCATAATGATGAAAATGAAAACAATGATTCCAGATTAAATGATCTTAATTAAAATAATTGTGTTACTTTTTTATGTTGATAATGCTAACTGAGTCTCAAATCCAGCCTAGTTGTTTACGCAAACAGGACGTTATTTCACAGAAACCCAATCATTATTTTTAATCCTAATTAGACCGGATATGATATAAAAGAAGTAACAAATAAGTCTACAAAAATAGCTCGGTGTACCTATAACTTTATTTGATATCAATAAATAAATGATTATTATTATCAAGACCAACTTCGACCACATCATCGCTTACCATCAGGTAAGATAGTGGTCAAACGCATGCCTATCAGCAGTAAAACAAAAAAAGAACAATCACAAATTATTTTAAATGAAGATTATTCACGCCACAAGAGATAATTTTAAAAGTAGCTTAGGACTGAATATTTGATTATAACATTATGGTCGATAAAAGATTATCATGAACGATTATAAATCGATAACAAAAAGATTTTTTGGAAATCAACGTACTATCTGATCTATTACGGATATCTTAACCTGTCAGGTACCGCGGCTTTTTATATTTAATCATTTTTTTTGCGTTTTTAATAATAATAATAATTAATATTTATAATAAAAATTATAATTTTTAATAATAATAATATTAATTAATATTTATAATAATAATTATATTTTTTAATAATAATAATTATAACTTTTAATAATAAAAATTTTTTTCGCTCTGCCTGACTGGTGCGGCATTGAGCGGTGACGTAAGCATAATAATAACAGGCAATTGAAGGAACATGGGTGGGTTTTGGTCTGTAAGAGTGTCGAGAGTTATTCAATTTCCCACCCTAAAGAAAACCGGCCAAGAGCAAGTCGCACTCGCGCGAAAAGGGTTACGAACGAATCATATTTTTTAGGGTCTATAACAAAAAAAAAAAAAGGGATTGTCTCTACCGTACCAGTTTATTGTTAGAATTCCGTACCCAAAGGGTAACCAACGGGACCCTATAACTAAGAACCCACTGTCCGTCTGTCTGTCAGCGGGCCGTATCTCTTGATCCGTAATAGGTAGACAGTTGAAATTTTCACAGAATATGACATGTATTTCTGTTGCCGCTTTAGCAACAAATAATAAAATTCGTACGGAACCCTTCGTGTGCGACTTAAATTCGCACTTAACCGGTTTTTTTTGTAATGAAACTACAAATTTACGGTTTTTGGATTTTCGCCTTTACTTGTACTCTATGCCAACACTTATTGCCAACTTGTCATAATGATTTTAGGTCAACGGGAAGTACACTATAGGTTTTGATTTCCTTGAGTGTCAAAATATGTGGCATAAATGGAGCATAAACGGCCGTATCTTTTGACTGCGTTGACTAAGAAGTTTGATATTTTCACTGCTCCATGGGATTGTAGACTTGGGTCTGCAATCCCTTGAAGCAGTGAAAAAATCAAACTTTCTCTGTCAAGTCCTTTTTTCTCAGGAACGCGTGGAAATACTTGAGTAATTTCACGCGTTTCTGAGAAAAAGAGTCTTCACAGACAGACAGATGGCCCATTAATATTAGTTTTAATCTATGGCGCTTTAATTTGTGTAAATTATTTCATCACCACTGTTCCCAAAATGGCGAAGGAAAATATCGTGAAGAAACCGGCATGTCCTAGAACCAAAAATTCGAAGACTGTGACATCCACCAATCCGCATTGGGCCCGCGTGGTGGAACAGCCCACACCCTTTCACAGAGAGGAGGCCTGTGCCTCAGCAGCGGGGACATTAAAAGGCTGATGATGATGATGAATCCATGGTGCTTGGCAACTGGGCTTACCCCAGTTGTAAATATGCCTTTGTCCCTAATGGCCTAGCTTTGTTCTATCTCCTGCTTGATTAGGAGGGAAGTGGAAATTATGTTTTTCTTACTCCTCCGCTGTTCTTTTCTGATTAATTTCGTTGCGGGGCCAGGATAGATTATTAATCGTTTCTCTGGGACTCGTCGAGCTCCATTGCCTCGCCGTTTATTCTAGTGTTCGCGCTGTTAATTTCGGCTTACAGGAGTGGTTTGGGAATAGTGTGGCGCAATAATGCCAAAAAAAAAACATTTTTACAAAAAAATAGAACCGACTTCCAAAAAAAGTGCATAATAACTTTAATTTCGGAAATCGGTTTTCCTGTTTTGTGTCTTCGTTTTTTGACACCGACTTCCGAAATTAAAGTTATTATGCACTTTTTTTGGAAGTCGGTTCTATTTTTTTGTAAAAATGTTTTTTATTTTTCACTTTTTAGTTGTGGTTCCCCATTAAACTGTGTTAAGAATTTATAGACATACGATAGCAGCAATCGCGGTTGATTTGCTGTCAATTTTTGAAGAGTTCCGTTGTCTGTCTCCGAAACCAATAATCAGATCTTTTTGAAATTTTTATGGGACCATTTCGGAATAAACCCCTTTCGAAAAAAAAAAGAATTTTGCAAATCCTTCAATATATGACGGAGTTATGCCCGAACATACATAAAAAAGAAAAAAAAATACAAACATCCGAATTGATAACCTCCTCCTTTTTTGAAGTCGATTAAAAAGACGGGCAACAAAGCGATCTTATAAGGGTTCCGCTTTGTCATTCGGAAGTTCGGGACCCTAAAAAAGCATAAGGATAATCAGCTTTTTAAAGTTTCCACTGCTGGGACATAGGCCTCTATAACGGATGATCAATAAACCTGCCTAGCCTTTTGCCAACTATCTTGGGGTCGGCTTCCAGTCTAACCGGATGCAGCTGAATACCAGTATTTTAGATGGAGCGACTGCCTGTCTGACCTCCACAACCCAATATATACCCCTTGGTGAGACTGAATGTCAGACTTTCGGACTTCTGACGACCCGTAACGACTGTCAAAGATCCATGATTGACAGCCGGGATCAACGGCTTAATGTGCTTTCCGAGGCACGGAGAAGTCTCGGTATGTAAAGATGGTCACGCATCCATGAACCAACCCCGGCAAGCGTACTTAACCTAATGGACCAACCCGTGCGGCTGTTATTACTTTAGCCACGAGCTCCTCAGCTCGTCTTAATGATGTAATCATAAAAACAAAAATATTGAAATTTAAAATATTAATATGTAGTTTTTTAAAAACCGGTTAAGTGCGAGTTTGACTCGTAATTTTTGATATTTGTTGATTTTATTATTTGTTGTTATAGTGGCAACAGAAATACACATTCTTTGAAAATTTCAACTGTCTACCAATTACGGATCATGAGATACAGCCCGCTGACAGACAGACTGACAGCGGAGGTTATTATTTGACATCAATAACATATTTAATTTATTTTTTTAAATTCACATACTTACCGCGTTTTTATTTAATTTAATTTAATTTTGTTTTTCTAATGACTTTTAATAAAATAATGATACAAATGAGCCGTAATTTTAAATTTTATTTAAATTGTATTTATTTAAACTGATTTTTTTTGTTCTTTGTTATATTGTGCTATGATCACTATGGGCTATGCCTGAAATAAATGAATTTTATTTATTTTAGTAATATAGTCCCGTTAGTTACCCTTCGGGTACGAACCCCTAAAAAAATAGAATACTATCAATCCTACTTCCTAATAATATTACAAATACGACAGTTTAGATGTTTGTTACTACTCAATCACGCCTGGAGGATAAATTCGAAAGAGTTACCTCGCCCCCGGGCGCGTAGGGCAGGGAGGAACAGGGGTGGGTTTTAGTCAGTAAGAGTCTGACACGCCCTTCCGCTCCACCCTAGAGCGGAAGAAGTCATAAGATGATTTCCCACCCCCCAAAAAAAAAAAAAAAAACTCAATCACGCCAGAACGGCTAAAAGGCAGCTGGATAAAATTTAGCACAGAGATAGATGATAGTCTGGAATAGCACATTTATAGTGGGGGAAGTACTACTTCCAAACGGGCGGATCCGCTGGCAGAAGCTAGTTATGTAATAAATAATAGATTGAGATTATACAGGGTGAATTGCCCGTGTGTGTCTGTATGTGGGTAGGCAGAAAAAACTCCAGTCTTATTATAAATAAGTTCTTTCATAATAGACTGAGTAAGAGCAACCGTATAATCTCTACATTTCATCGATAACTATTGGGCTTGGCGTTCAAATTTCGTCGATAACGTGCTTAATAAATAACATTTTTCCAACAACTACATTTATCTTTCTTATCATATCATACCATATCATGTCATGACATACATAGATCAGATTGTAAACGCAACCGCATCACATCCTTGTCTTTAGTTATCTTTAGCCGCCTAATAAAGAGGAAGCTATGCTTTCGATGCCGCTTTTTTTTAGGGTTCCGTACTCGAAGGGTCAAAACAGAGCTCTATTGCTGACACTCATGTGTCCGTTTGTCCGTCTGTCTGTCTGTCCGCCATATGTAACACAGGCTTTACAGCCAAACGGTTGGAGCTACAGTCTTCAAATTTTCACAGTATAAGCATCCTGTTGACCCAAAGCCATACAAAGTGTCAAAAATACATTTGGTACGGAACCCTTAACGTGCGAAGTCCGACACGCACATGGCCGGTTTTTTCAAATAAAGTTCTCTAATCTTAAGTTTGCAGCGATTTTTTGGCTTCTGACGTAAACGAATAAGGATTCCTAGTTCGCGTATACAGAACCCTATAAAGGTACCTTACCCTTTCCTTGAAGCTAAGTGCTCATCTGGACATCATCATAACTCAAAGCTGATCGGACGCACTTGAGCACGTGAAGTGGATGCCAGGGTGAAGTGCCAGGCCAGTGAGTGTCAACATTATAACAACTATAGCAATTTCGTTGCGCACTTTCAATTAAAGGCAAACAATAAGGACCTTATTAAAAAAAAATATCCACACACACTGATTAGCAGTTTTTTGTAAATATCGCAGCATATGCTGAGATAGGTGCTTTTTAAGGGTTCCGTACCCGAAAGGTAACCAACAGGATCCTCTTACTAAGACTCCGCTGTCCGTCCGTATGTCTGTCAGCGGGCTGTATCATGATCAGTAATAGGTAGACAGTTGAAATTTTCCCAGAATGTGTATTTCTGTTGCCGCTATAACAAATAAAATAAATTAATTAAAAATGAAAGGGGACTCCTCCCCTACTCGAAACGTGTTTTTTTGGCTTTTTTGCTCGATCTTAATAATGACAACGATAGACGAGTAAAATCTTGTACGATGGTACGGAACCCTTCATGCGCCAGTTCGACTCGCACTTGTCAGGTTTTTGGCCTCGCACATGATCTTGTTTTATTTTTATTTTTTTTTAATATTAATACGTATCCCTCTTGTAAGATGCCTCGTATTTTTTTTTGTGTCCTTCGGTGCGAGGCACGAAATAAACTTTTTTGTTTTTTTTTTCAGTTTCTTAGAGGGTCTTAGAGGGGTTATCTGGAATTTAGAATCGGCTAATCAGTAGTTAAAGTATTTCTAAATTCTAAGTCACTTTGCAAATATTGCTTAAATTCCGGCCTTTTATAGCCGGCGGAAATAAAATACAGCATTAAGATACCCCAGTAGAAGGTCGTTCTACTGGGAGAAAATATTTTGCAAGTTGGAAGAAACATCTGGACGAGGTACGCAAAAGCTGCTGGATTGCCAGAAACGAAAGGGCTCCTATTGCCACAACTAATAAGTGAAAAATAAAAACTTTTTTACAAAAAAAATTAGAACCGACTTCCAAAAAAAGTGCAAAATAACTTTAATTTCGGCAGTCGGTGTCAAAAAACGAAGACACAAAACCAGGAACACCGACTTCCGAAATTAAAGTTATTTTGCACTTTTTTTGGAAGTCGGTTCTATTTTTTTGTAAATAAGTTTTTTTTATAATAAATTAGTTCTAAATCAATTTTACAATTCCCAATTCGGTTACAACTTGTTACATTTCTTCATTGGATAAACATTAATTTATCTATCCCTTTCGGGAGTGTTGCTGAATAGTTTAAAAATTAAACAATTAATTGAATGTTCAACAAAAGCTTATCTATTAAGGAAACCGTAAAATAGAAGCTCGAAATTACCAGATATCCTTGGGCGCGATAAAATAATTGAAAACCAGTTATGCTATCACTTTGTATGAAACAGTTCCACTTGCAAAATTGAACAAACGTAGACTCTGAATTGGTGCCGATTCTGTTGTGCACAAACTAAACTTAATTTAGGCTATTGCTATCTTTTCTCTCTAATAAAACAAGAAAGAGACGGACGCAAATTAGAGCTGTCAAATTTACTAATACTTCCATACAAATTAAGGGTACACGTAAAAACATGTCGACTAAAACCACGGCAACGCGTAAACTAGTTTGTCATCTCTAACTTAATTCATAGCTATAGGCATCCTTTTCTAGCACTGCCAGCATTTTCGTATAGTTATTGATTATGAGAATCGGCACCATTGTCTATAGAAATTTTTCGCGCAACTATCTCTTTGAAAAAAAAACTCATAACTCAATTGTTAAGAGGGGACAGGGCCTGCGAGGAATTTACAAAATAGGTATTTGAAGAAACTATTGCCGTCGTGCTGCCTCAATCCTGCCGCCGTAGAGTGCGAAAGGGACAGCTGCAGCTCAAGACCGATTTTATCACAAACTTTTTGACGAGATCGATGTTTCGTATTCCCCTTTTTTCTTCTCGAAAACTGAGCCGATTTCTTTATTATTGGCACCAAACTTTTAAGAAAGAGTATGTCTAGGTCCCCATTAAATGTTTTATGTTAAATCTTTTCGAATTTGTCTGGTAGTCTTCTAATGACGGCGGTAAAACTAGGGTATTTTTTTGTCATTTTTGGAGGGTCATATTTTTTTGTCATTTTTGGAGGGTCATATTTTTTTTTACTTATTAGTTGCTGAACAAAAGGAAATGACAGGGACGTGTCTACAGCAGACCTTGATTTTATAAAAAAAAATGATTGCTCTAGCGGCATTATTCAGGAAGAAAAAAGGGGAATACATTTGTATGGAAAATCGCAGCCCCTGTTCCCTCTTAAGCGTAAACTCTCACATTAACCTTGTAAGTATATAACAAAGCAGATAATTTAAATAATAAAAAAATCCATGAAAATATTATGAATAACTACCGCACCGTTTAATTATAAATACGCCCTGTATGTTTCTACAACTAGTAACACTAGTAACGACGAAAACGACGTGTACGAGTAACTTGTGAATAACTCATAAATAAAACTTATCAGTTAGATTCATAACTTACTCATAAGTTTTACACAAGTAAGAAAATATGTACGTTTTCATTCCAAAAGTTCTATCAATGATAGAATATGGAAAGCTAAAAACATTTTTACAAAAAAAAAATAGAACCGAAGTTGGTTCTATTTTTTTTTTTTTGTAAAAATGTTTTTAATTTTTCACTTTTTAGTTGTGGCTCCCCCTTAAATTGTGTTAACAATACATAGACATACGATCGCAGCAATAGAGATTGATTTTCTGTCATTTTTGAAGAGTTCCGTTGTCTGTCTCCGAAACTCATCATCAGATCTATATGAAATTTAAATGGGACCATTTCGGAATGAACCCGTCTATATATGACGGAGTTATGCCCGAACATACAAAAATATATATATTTAACATCCGAATTGTTACCTCCTCTTTTGTGAAGTCGGTTAAATATATTGCCGAGCGCATAGGATTGACTATCTATCACACGTGGATGAAATCGCCGGGCGAAGCTTATTAATAAACAAACATATAGCGCATAATATTCAAATATATATATTATTTAAAAAAAAAAAGTATTTGCGTTCTAGAAAATAAATAACTTATGTGTAATTCTAATGGAATGATGTTCCCACCATTCAAATGGAAAAACAATGTATCAAAATAATGCGTTCACAATAGCGCACCACCTACATACAACTATCAGTATTACAAATAATCATATCGGTGAAAATCAATATTCAGATTATATTTTTTTATCACTGTGGTTGAATAAATGAGCCAATCATTATGTTCTACGTAAGGATAGGCTGATATTGGACAAGGCTCAAGGCCGAAGAATGTTTATGTGGCGAAAGAGGAAGCCCTATCACCCTTTGCCACCTTCTTTGTATACCTGTTACCTTCTTGCAAAATCTACACAACCTCCAGACTGGGAATAAGGGATTACCGATAGCCACAACATTAAAAATATTTTTTTGATCTGTTTGTCTAGATTTTTTAAAAGCAGATTAAAAAGGCAGATTGATTACGAAAACACTTCACTTTGAACACACACATTTTGGATTACAGGATAAATTTAAAAAAAGTTTAGCTTATTATAAAACTTAAAAATCGTATGAGTAAATAATGGCTAAAGTATCTACTCGATTTTCTAGCAAGTGTATTTCGTAATATTAGCCTACTAATATAATATATAATAATTATGAGAATATTATTTTTTACATAAATAAAATGAACTGACCCCATAAAAGGGACTTTGTACGATCATCTTAGCACTTCATTTTGAAGACTCTTTGATTAAATATATCTGTCTGTTTTCAATATTATTTTACACATTAATTATTAATACTCGTTAAAAAAATAAGGTTTTAAAAAGATAAGCTTACAAAAATGCATTATCAAAAAAAAAAAACTATTTACAAAATTAGCTCAAAAACAAACATGCAATGCATGCAACAAGAAAAACAGAAGAAAAAGGCGGCATGCGACATGCAGAATTCTAGATAGAGTTACCTGTAGTTATGCCAAGCAGTGTCTCGTGAGGAGAATCCAGTCGATGTTAATAGTATGTATGCAAAACTAAATCCAGCGGAAATCCCAATCACCAGCGTTAAAAAGAATCGTCGACCCATCACCCGACCTTCTGCCTGCAGCATATTAGTATACATTGCTTAACGATCTACGCTCAAATATATATATTTTTTTAATATATTTTTTAACGTAGACTGCGCGCGGCAGCGTGTCTACGCGACGAGTCGTCGAAGCGGCCTTACACTACTTGTGATTTACAGCAACAGCAATTAGACTTGTCAATACACATATTATTTCAAGTGCGATCAGTAAGATATAAAAGTGGTTGTTATATTGAAACGGTCGCACGAGCTCTGTCCATAACAACCGACGAGTTGTGGGACGTATTATTTGATTCATACTGATACAAAATTATGAATAAGTATCTATATAAAATTGTTCTTTATTCTTATTATGTTGTTGTTTAAAATGCTAAATTGACTTTGGGTGATCCTTAAAACGAGTATTTTAGTCAGTGTGAATGAATTTCGAATTTCAATCGACATCATTTGCTAAACAAATAGAACTGACATCGCTTTCTCCACATTATATTTTGTGCATTCAATTACATGATGTTTATGTATTGTGTTATTTTTTTTTATATGCACGTCTTTTCTGTGACATATGAATATTTTTCCTTTTTTTTTTACAAAAGGGAAACAACTAATATTTTTGACAGTTGTATATTTTTATAATAAACTTGATATGCATGATATTTTTTTATTTGTTCAATTGAAGACTTATTAACTATAGTGAACAAATATTAAGGAATTTTCTAAATATCATCATCAGCGACGAAGTTATAAAGCTTTCTTTTTTTTCCCCACTCCTCTGTTCATGCGGTACGATTGTGGAACTCACTTCCACCTAACATTCGTGACTCTAAAAACATACATCAGTTCAGAAAACTGGTCAAAGAGCATTACCTCTCTATCATCCCATAGTGATATTTATATATTGAAATAAGCAGCACCTTTGTACTATTCTTTCTGTAATTGTTATTTTTTTATTCTCTTTTGTTTTGTGTACATAATTAAATAAATAAATAATTAGAAAGAGAAGTCGCAACGTGTTATTTGACGTCAAAGGACATGACGCCCATACAACTGCCATAGAAAACAGCGTTTTCGAGAGAGGGACAGATACATTTGTTTAAAATTGTTATATCTCGTTTAATTTTCGATCAAATTTGATTCTGCTTTCACTGTTCGTACTCTATTTTAGCATATTCATTGATAAACCGGTTAGATAACAAATATTTTTTTCATACATATTCCCTATTGGTGGTTATTATTATTGTTTCGTTTATTCATTTAAATATACATAATTACATAGCAAATATATTTTTGAATAATTTAATAAAAAATAAATTTAAAAAAAATTATCCCACCGGTATCGGGAACAGGGTCCAAGCTACAGGTCAGGAAGACCTAAGAGACGAACCTTATTAGTGTTATAATTAGTAAATTTTTAGTAGTTTTGTGGTCAAAAAACAAGATGCCATTCAATTAAAAGAAGGTATAAAACCGTACCGGTATATAAAGATGATGAATGTTTTTACATCCATAAATAATGTTTATGTACTATTATAAATGTGAATGTTTGGATGGATCGATGTTTGTATCAATCACGCCAGAACGGCTGAACGGATCTGGATGAAATTTGGCACATAGATAGATTATAGTCTGGAATAGCACATAGGTTTAATTTACAGTGGGGAAGAACTAATTCCACGCGGACGAAGCCACTGGTAGAAGGTAGTTCATTAAACTTAGCCCATACAAATTCTTACGAGTGAACTGTCTTCATTCATTAAACTTAGTCCATACAAATTCATCGTACGAGTGAACTGTCTTCGTTCTCAGAAACATATGACGTAGCAGTGTTTCACACTGTTATCAAAATAATAGTCAGTTGACTAACGATAACACGATAGCCGATAATAAGGTTATAAGGATAACCAAACTAATCAAGGACTCAGAGATATCGGAGGAAAGAATTATTAAAATAAACAAGCGATTTTTGTTTAAAACGATAAGCATTCCTGTCTTATTATTAATTGTTAATAATAAGAAAGTTTATAAATTGAAGTGAACACAGAGGCGATGTGGGCTCGTTATTAATTTACACCTACAACAAGACATCATTGTCTATTATGCTTTGACCAACATGATGCACACGGTTAAATATTTTATTGACCAATGATACCAATTTGGCTCTATTGATGACCTACTTTACACAGTCTATAAAAGCACTAGATAAATAATTTAAATAAACACCGAATACCATAGTCCTGATATTGTGAGTTGAATCAACACTTTTTTTTTGACAGTTTACAGAAATTAAATGATAAAAAGTTATGGTTGGTTTAAATTTAAAAAAAAAAAATTGAATGTACGAGTACATTAATTTTATTTTACAAAATATAATTTTTAATCTTTCTGTATAGTATGTACATTAATTTTATTTTACAAAATATAATTTTTAATCTTTCTGTGTAGTATGTACATTAATTTTATTTTACATAACATAATTTTTAATCTTTCTGTGTAGTAGGGAAAAAAAAACATTTCGAGGGAAAAAAAAAATCCTTTTCAAGGAAAAAAAAATCCATTTCAGAAGCTGACCGATGACTAAAAAACGCACTACTTATTCTCTTTAATAACGCATGTTTTTTTTTTTGTGTATTCTTCCACGACTCGTAACGTAGTCACTCACTAAATAGGTATACGAAGATCGCATTTTCTTTGTACAAATCTGCTGGTTGTACGACCGACCAGCTTCACGCCAAAATACATATAGGTACTACTCGCTGCCCCAGACTCCCAGTACAACACAACACTTGTTTTTGTTTATTTGTTTGTATCTGCGAGTAGGTATTTGTTTCTTACACACACTGATGAAAGCATGTTGCCGTTCAAATACCTAAGACTACAGTTATTCTAAATTACATTGGCGATTAAAAACGTCATCTTACTCAATATAACATTAAAAATATGTTGGTATATTTGTTCCTCTTTCACGTTTTAAAGGCTGGTCGGATTTTCATGAAAACTGGCACACAGGTAGACTATATCCTGAATTAAAATATGGGATACTTTTTATCCGTGTACATGTAGGAGTTTCTCCAGGGTGCAAGTAAAACCGCAGGTAAAAGGTAGTTCATAGTAGTTTTCTGTAACTACCGCGTCGTTATTTTTTTTTTAATAAACCTAAGGTAAAGCTTGTTTTTCTATTTTCATTGAACACATCTCAACACCTGATATCTCACAAAATGAAGATAAGGAATTTTGGAATAACTAAAACGGAAACATGGCGTCAAACCAATGTACACGCGCTCCTGCGACTACGAAATTGAAACTAAGGAAATGTGACTAAGGAAACAGCTGATTATAGAATTTTTAACTGAGCTTCAAAAAGGATACGAGGTTAGCAATTCGACGGAAGATTTTGTTGTTTATGTATGTTCCTCGATTACTCGAAGAAGCCTGGACGAATTTTTTCGTTTCTAGGCGGCTATTTTCAAATGGGAAAGGAGATAATGTTGGTTCGAAACCAGAAAACTAAATAAGAGACGTGATTTTTTTTTCTTTGAATTGTAAGTCGGACTTAAAAAAAAACTTTCAAGCTCAATCCGTGTTTGAGTTAGGGTCAACTCACACCAAAAGAGCGTCGAAGCGCAGCCCAGTTTCAGTGTCATATGAATTTTAGCTTTATTTTCATTACTACAATACTTATTATCGCATGAGAAGTCGCGCGGATGCCGGCGGCGAAGCGGGAATTCCGGCGAATTCTATAAACGGATCCGTGCGACTGCGCTTCGCTGCCCTTCGGCGTTCTTTCGGTGTGAGTTGACCCTTAGATCGGGGGAATAGAGGGAAGCGGAGGGACGGGCTTGACAAACGCAGTAATTTATTTTATTTTATTCCATGTTAGGTACAGGTAGCACAAGCTACCTACCTGTTTTTATATTAATAGTACCTACCTAACATGATACGCCTACATTCATGATTTCATAGTATTTTTCCCCATTACAATTAAATAATACCAATGTAATACCTACGACATTTTTACTCTTTGCTTCGAGTTCAATATATCCTGCAAACATCATGGTTTTTGAAAGTACAACAAACAGTTTAAATTAAAAACCGGTCTTAATCAATTGAAGAAATCTATTTTATGCGTAATAAAATAGTTGCATGTTGCAGTTACTATTCGTGTTCGTTTCTCATAGTACCGAAACTATAAAACTAACTTCTAGGTAAGCGTGTTCCATATGAGATAGTGGTCAAATACGACCCTATCAATAATGTAAAAAATATGTTAAAAACCTCACTTGAAACTATGGCTTTAGGAGTCTTAATTACGATTTGAAATTGCTCATAAAATCTTATCGTATGACCAATTAGGTAAAATTTAGTGGTAAAAATTGTGCGATAAGAAACTAAATGGATGGACTATTTTACGTATTTTTAACCGACTTTCGAAAAAGGAGGAGGTTCTATGTTCGACTGTACGTGTTTTTTTTTTTTGTGTATGTCCGCGCATTTCTCCGTCAGTTGTGGACCTATTTTCAAAATTCTTTTTTTATCCGAAGGAATATACTCCTGAGGTGGTTACGCATATCTTGATGACGTTTTTGTGTTCTCCAAATGTTTAAATTCCACGTTCCATGTTATTAGGGTTTTTAGTTCTGGGGTATAACAACTAAAAAGCGAAAAATAAAAACTTTTTTACAAAAAAAAACAACCGACTTCCAAAAAAAAATACACTAAAAATTTAAAAATAACTTTAATTTCGGAAGTCGGTGTCAAATATCGAAGAAATAAAATACAAACACCGACTTCCGAAATTAAAGTTATTTTTAAATTTTTAGTGTATTTTTTTTTTTGGAAGTCGGTTGTTTTTTTTGTAAAAAAGTTTTTTATTTTATAATATTTCTTTACGTAGTCACATTTATGGCTTTCTTCATGGTATATTTAATTACAATGAAGGTACCTAACTCATCTAATAAACATCTAGAGCCTATAATAATAATGGTGGTGGTATTTTATTTCTTCGTTATTTGACACCGACTGCCGAAATTAAAATTATTTTTTGATTTTTAGTGTATTTTCTTTTTTGGAAGTCGGTTGTTTTTTTTTGTAAAAAAAGTTTTAACTTTTTAAATTTTTAGTTGTTATGCCCCAGAACTAAAAACTCCAATAACATGGAACGTGGAGTTTAAACATACTCGTAATTGGAGAAAACAAAAACGTCATCTAGGTATACATATTTTTGGTCTTTGTTCAGTTTCTTAAAAAGCGCTACAGCAATATCGATAAAATTTATATGGGACCACCTCGGGCGTATATGCTTTCGGATAGAAAAAAGAATTTTGAAAATTGGTCCACTACTGACGGAGAAACCGGTGGACTTACATAAAAAAAAAAAACATACAGTCGAACATAGAACCGCCTCCTTTTTCGAAAGTCGGTTAAATATTTTATTTAAATATAATATTGCACTGTACAATGCTTTGGATTTTCCAATCTATAATGTTGTTCATGTACTCGTAAATAAAAAATATTGAGATCAATTTATCGTACTTACCTAAAAAATAATAAAATTAAACAAGGTACTAGACATACAGCACTTCTTAAATAATAATTGTTATATTTTTCTGTTTTCTAAACAAATCACGATTATGAAAAAAAATATTGTAATCATATACATAGAACTCAGTAGGACAAAGCACACTAGTTAACACTTGCTGAATGAACTAATTTTAGCAGGAAGTGTTAACGCCTATATTCCAACATAAAAACTTATTATGACATCCTTCTGATAAAAACGATATTTTAATATATCAGTAACATACATGTGCACCATTTATGTTTTATACATAATCTGTATGTACAAGGATTCACAAAGATATTTGACCTATTTCAAAATATAGCCTTCAGTATAACTTTAAGTAGGCTGAAATGTTAAAGGCTTTAATATGTTGGTCAAAATACTGCTTTCTTTTGGGGACCTACTAAAAAATTGTTCTAGTATAAGTTAACAGGAAACACTATGAAAGTTAGCCCAATTTAGATTTTCAAAAATAAACAGGGTGATCCTTTTAATAAACGCTAATGGAAAAAATTAAGGGATCAAAAAAAAATCAATTTTTATTTACGATTTTTCAAATGGCCTTATATTTGTTAAAAAATATCGTACCGGAGTCGCAAAAACAGTGATTTGTAGCTTGAAGTCTCTAGTTTTGAGATCTTAAGACGACATATTTTTTAAATTAATGTGCATCGCGCAATTCTAACGAATACCGTAAACAAAAAATAGTTTTTTTTTTTGTTTTCTTTTTTTTGGACTTGGAATTTTTTTTTCGACATAATAACCATTATATGGATCAGATAACTTGATCATTCAACTTCAATTTGCTTTTTTGTTAATCTTGATTCGACCACTTGTCCCTGCAGGTGTAGCATGACCAATTATATCTCTATTCTACCAAGAATAGACACAAGTTCTTTGTATCTAAACATCTTTTCTGCTCGAGCGAGAGAGGGAGTCGACAAAAGTATACAATGTAAAGCATCATGCTTACAATTTTTTTCAATAAATTAAACTTTTGTCGACTAAAGAATAGAAACATTTCTTCTCTTCAGTTTTAACATCGTCATGCTACGGTCACAGATAATATAATACTAGCTACAGATGCCTCATCCCATACAAAGAAACGGTACCGCCGGAACTACGGGTTTTCGACTGGCACAAGTAACTTTTGTTCTTCGTTCGGGCTCGTCCTCTACACCTCGCTAGATGGTGTTAGCAGCGACGGCATGCAACACCTTGTAAGTTGAATGAATTTACCTATAGTCTTACCAATAATTTCTCACACATTGAGGAATTATTTTATAGAATTTTTGATACTTCATAACATTTTTACTGTATCAAAATTGTCACAATACAAATTTTAAAGAGGCAAATGGGTAAACTCTAAAACTTCAACCAGCGCCATCTTTTGGTACAAATAAATACAGATGTCTAAGGATTTGTTCTAATAATCATTTAAATTTGAATTAGGAGCCAATTATTCCACAATTTTATGCTTAGGGCAGTTTATTAAATAAAAAAATACAGTTTTTAATTTTTTTTGTTTTTCAAAATATAAATATTACGACTTTAATAAGAAATCGATGCATATTACGCCATCTATTGCAATTTATTTGAACTAAATTTTCTTTGTTCGAGATGAGACCCTACGGGTACCTACGGTTTAAATCTTTCTACAATCTGTCATTTTGACTATCAAAACCCGTTTCTATGGTGGTTATGCCACATATTACGTCATGCTACGCGTGCTGAGATATCGGACTTGGATCTAAAATCTGAATGGAAAAGGATCGTTTTGCCTTTGACCATCGATATCTCAGCAACCAATGACTGCACAGAAAATTGAAGGTGGGTTTTGAGAACTATAATCAATTCTACAATACAACCACCAAAAGCCCTTTTTTCTTGCCTTGTCAAATTCAAGTAAAGAACGGAAAAAAAAATCGTAAAATTAATGGCTAATCCTTATAGAAAATTTATTGAAGTTCTCAAAACCTGAACTTTGTCTGCCTGTTTGTTCGCGACTTGCCTTGTCAAATTCAAGTAAAGAACGGAAAAAAAAATTCGTAAAATTAATGGCTTTATAAAAAATTTATTGAAGTTCTCAAAACCTGAATTTGTCTGCCTGTTTGTTCGCGAGACGCATGATCGACAAATGACCTCACTTTAGCGAATTATTTGCAAAACGCTGTTCAAAAAATTGATAAATTTTGTATAAATATTTATAACGATAACGTAACTGTTGAAAACAAATATTGTAACAGATGACATTATAATAAGGTGCTTATGATTATCGTTATAATACAAAGTTGTGCAAAACCCAGCTTCAATTTTCTGTGCAATCATTGCTTGCTGAGATATCGATCATAAAAGACAAAACGATCCTTTCCATTAAAAGTCTGATATCTCAGCAAAAATTAGTTAAATCCAGATCTACAAAAAAGCAAATTGAAGCTGAGTAAACAAATTATCAAGTTAAAAAAAAAACAGAATAAAAGACGTTTTTTTTTCACGGTATTCGTTAGGATTGCGCGATGCACATTACTTTGAAAAAAATGTCGTCATAAGATTTCAAAATTAAAGACAAATTGCTTTTTTTGCGACTCCGATACATCCTCCGATTTTTAAACAAACATACGTCCATTAGAAAAATGGCAAAAATTTTGGAATTTCTTTTTTTGATACCTTGATTTTTTCCATTGGTGTATTTTTAGGAACTCTCTTCCCTGTGGCTGTAACACCCACTACTTGTGTGTGTATTTATAGTCCAGAAGCTAAGATTTCTATGTAATTAACATAGTACCTTACAATAATAATAACAATAAATTCATTTAAAAAAAAAAATATTCACAATATGCATCCAAGTGAAATTAAAACTATTAGATACATTATTAATCAATTAATTAAAAATTACAACTAGATGAACAATGATCATTACAAAAGTCATCAATAAAACAAATTACGATTTCACAATAACACAAAGATTCAATTATTTAGACAGGAAGTATTAAAAAAATTATAATCAGAGTAGATTTAAATAATTAATTAATTATTATAAGGAATTTCCTGAGTATAGAAATAATTCAATTTAGTCGGTAAACTAGATCATCAAAAAATATTAGGTAAGTATGTACATATTGTTTTGATTTACAAATCCAATATACATACAATGACAAAGATAAAATGCATCAAGTTCAAGAGTGGGGGCTTGTTACGTCACTTCGTGGTAAAAAATGTAGAACGGTGTGACGTCACGCGAAATTTCAACGCACTGTATCGTCCTCATTTTTTTTTCAAAAGAAAAAATACATGTCCTATACTTTTTGGTAATGTAACCAATTAGATTTTTTTAGGTAACTACTCTATTATAGGTAAAAAGTAAAACTTACAGTATGTCTCACAGTCAGTAGGTACATTTTATGAGGGCTTATCCCAAAAAAATAACAAAAAAAACAGAAAAATGTTGAAGCCATTTAATTTGTTATTATTATATCTTGCCCTAATTTATCAATACAAATAAATAAAATTGAAGTGTCTGTTTGTAATCAATACGAATATGAGGATTAACTTAGGCTAATAAAATTCCATGCAGGCGATGCTGCTGGCAGAAGTTAAATTAGTTAAACAATAAAATGTACTTAGTTATTTTTTCTGTATGTAATGTAGCTATTTATTTTTATTATTAGTCCACACATTTTTGTTCTAGCTTAGTTTGTGTCCCACTCCAGGGCTAAGGTCTCCCCTTTATCCTTCCAAATTCAAACCTTTCTATCTTACGCAATCTCTAGCCAAGATTGACCAGCAAACATGATCAGATTGTGACCACAGATTATTAAACAATTTTTGCGATTAATTCATTTTCTTTTTTGCTTTATTCTGTAAAAGGAACCTAAAATTAATAGCAAAATGTTCAACAGACACATATTCGATCAAGTAACTGGTTTTAGCAATTTCGGAAATTCATAATTTTATAGAGAAATTATGAGTTGTAACTTTGTTTAAAAAAGTAATTTATTATTTATTTCAGTAACTACTATGACCAAGTTGTAAGAAATAGTCATATATTTGGGATTTATCTATAGTCTACAAATTCTTGTGGTTTCACTAGAACCCTAACAACTTCTGAATGATGTTCAAATAACAAATTGTATTAAAATCTCTTCTTTTCTCTACATATTATAAATCAAATTTGCTTTCGCCGTCTGTCTATTTCTCTGCTACTTCTCCTAAACCACGCAATGGATATTAATATGGTTTTAACTAATAGAAAGAGCGATAAAAAATATTATTTGTACCTGTGCAAAGATGGGGCATTTCTCTAGTAATAATGTATGTGTGTGTGTTTGTGTAGTAGTTTTGTATAATTTTTTTTTTATTTACCACGAAGGGAAGGCTAAAGTCTTTTGACCATGTTGCCTAGTCTTACGTAGTGTATTTAACCCAAAACATTGACATTAATAGAGAAGACAAGTATGATGTTTCAGTTTCGTTCACAACACAGAATAAAGTGCTAAGTGAGTCTTATGTATGTATGTCGGGCTGGTTTCCACAACTCCACGGCACGTATTTTGTGTACAGTAAAGTGAGTCTTAGAAGTTTTCACTTCAAAAAGATTAACAAAGAAAAACATCTTTCCTAAGTTTATTGTTTTCAATTTTTCTATCTAAACATTACTTTACCTTGGTTGTATCATAAACATGAAAAAGGTGATGAAGTGAGATCTTGAACTTTTTTAACTTTTAAAATCATCATCTTTAAACCATTTTATAAATTAAATCACTGGAATTTCTAAAATGAGGAGTATCATTAAGATTGCAACACTTCAATAACCCACAAATTCCAATGAGAAATAAATAAATTAGCTTAGTAAGTCTCAAATGAGAATAAGTTCGGACCAATAAGAAGCTGTGAAGATTTGAAAATCAAACTAAGCCCATTCTGGAAAACTGTGTTATTATTGGTTAGTAATTAAATCCACAAAACAGAAATAAGTAACTGAACTGGAGAACTGATCAAAAGTATTCTAGATGCTACACTAGCCGTTAAATAATATAGAATAAGGAAAAACAGTTATTAGTCTACCCCAGGTCTACCCAATACATTTAACGAAGTTATTTATAAGTTACTAAATAACATCTATCATTTATTAGTCTAAAATATGGTTACCACAATTAAAAAGGACAACAACTTTTAACCTGTAATATCTCGGTAATGGCATAATTAAAAGTTTTAACAACATTGTAATTTGTTCAACGCAATGAAATCACAACACACTGGAAATGGAATATTAGAGTAGTAAGACTTACGACCATCCTGCCAGTTTACTTAGCACTTTTTAATGGGATTGAGGACATAGTTTAAAGGTTGTACAGTTTGCAATTAAGTTAATATTTCATATTTATTTAGGTGCGTCAATACTTGAAGTATTATCGCATGGCGTTATCAAGAGAAACGTCAATATGTCATGTCATGTCATGTCTTATAGTCTTATTATGTCAATAATTTTTTTTTATTTACCCCGAAGGGAAGGCTAAAGTCTTTTGACCATGTTGCCTAGTCTTACGTATTTTTACTTTTTCCATTAGAATGCAGATGTAACACATTTTAATGTTTTTTGCAGTATTTGGCAACAAATGTGTTGAGTCAGCCTTCTTGGCAAACTTCGCTGAGGTAGTCAATACTACAATAAAATTCTCAGCTCCATTTTACCGAGATCGCGCCTGTTTCAATAATTCCACATATTGTCCATTTGCGTTAACACTTGAGACACAAAACTACACCAATTTTACATCACAATATCCACTAGGAATCAATAAAAGAATAATTAAAACAGCCACTGAACTACACTCGACAAAATCCCGCCTAAAACCCCCGTCAATAAAATAATTTATAGCTGGGTTTCTGAGATTTTCAAGATCATGAGCATGAGGCTTTTGGTCGAAAAAATACTGCCTCGTTCCAGTTCTGAATTTACCGTTGAGTATGGAGACACCTATAAAGCCACTGACGGTGGTGAAGTGAATTCGTGCTCTGTGAGATTACCAGAAGACAGCGAGTGGAAAGATGAAGCGTTGAATAACGCTAAAGTCAGAAATAGATCTACTAAAGTACTGCGGTCGATTCTGTTAACAGCTCACTGTTATTTAGGTGAGCGTGAGCTGAACTGTCATTCCAACTTGATTGTATGGATTGACAGTCCACTTCACCTAAGTTGTCACGGTGAGATTTCACAGAATAGCACTGCTGTACTATGTCATCGGTTCTGCGGGCCTTCTTTCAAGGCACGGGCGGACTTACACCTTAATAAAGTCAGGCTCATGAAAAAACCGGCCAAGAGCGAGTCGGCCTCGCGTGCAAAGGGTTCCGAACAATAATTTTTTTTCAGATTTTTTTAACATGAAGGGGATGCGAAAGTACATCCTCCTTTTTCCTGTAACGAACTACTTTCTGTACTTTTTTTTCTAAATTTTTGGCCCAATGATTTCGGAGATAAGAGGGGTGGGGGGAGGGGGGAATGGTTTTACGTTGTCGGGCAGACGAATTTTTAAATATATGAAGCAATGAAACTGGAATTATTTTCGATTGTGACAGATACGCGATTGCGCGATTGCGCGGTTTTTACGCAATTGGGGTTGAGGTGCCTGCCTCGTAGACCCACGGTTCCTTCTTATGCAACTCCAATCTTTCTTTTTTGTTGTCATAAGACTTTGCACATTTGCATTGGTTTGTGGCAGACTTCTGTAGAGTTAAGCATACTAGCTAGGTACTAATGTAATTAGTAGGTACAGTCTCACACCTCTCACTGCCTTATGTCTGCGTAGTGATTATTTTGACAAATTGTGTGTAATGAGTGATTCCGCCGTTTCGTCCAAATCGTCTTTCCAGAAGTAAAGTCATGATAAATATTTAAATTAATCAAAATATGATAATCAACTAGGTTAACATTTAGTTAGATCTCAAAGGCGCATAGTTTATAATAGGTCTAGTAACCATAATAAAAAAAATCTTAGAACAAAAACATGCCTACATTTCATTCCACTCCCTATCCACATGGTCACCCAGAATGTTTCTAGATACATTATTGCGCTTTCCTATATAAAAGTACAAGTTATTTGTGCCTATTTTCTAAGTTATTTAATGTCGATTATTAATTTATGACAAAGATTTTTTTAAACAGTGCCTATCATAGAAAGAATCAGCGTTAAAAAATTGTCAAACGAAAAACTTCATTCCATTCCATAAAAATTGCAATCGAAATTATTTTGAAGTACAAGCATACCGGTGCATTAAATCCTACTGCCTACGTGTCCCGGACCCCAGTCTACCAAAAAAGTTCATCACGGGCACACCCGTGCGCCCCTAACGGCAAATATTTACGAAAATAGTTTTATAAACCACGTTTGTCACAGGTAAGTACTCATTACATTCCATTCATTTAATAAGTAAGTGTATGATAAAAAAATATGGTTTTGATGTAAAATTATAGTGTTTAGTTAGGTTATGTCACATTATATTTTAGTACAGCTAGTTTCCTATTTTATTCTAAATAAATTAAGAAAATCTGTTCAAATTTCATTACCCTCCATTTCATTACATTCCGTTTCCTCTAATTTTCTATACAGAATATATAACTATAAGAAATGAAGCGTTATGGAAGGTAATGAAATATTATGGGAAATTAAATAGTAAATCAATTTTGAGGCAAACCTTATTTGTTGTTCATACAAAATTAAGACTTATTACAACTGACGAAGGTTGTTATTATTTCCGCCTAATTGTGACACGCGCCGGATAGCTGCATGGGCACCACAGGTGGGCACTTCCACTTGTGTTTTCTATTCCGGGACTCAATGTGACATTAACATGATTACGTAACATTTCGATAGCTTACGTCAACCCCATACATTTTATTTTTTTTTGGTTTTTCTACTAGCGTCATCGCTTATCGAATGTTACTTTGTCTAGGTCCTCATGTTAGAACTTAAATGACTGATGAATGAATGATTACATTTAAGTTCGAGTGATAAAATAAATTGACTTGAGGATCAACAAATCGATTTGCTATTTCCTCAAATTTTATTTTGTAATAATTGCCTATGAACCTTCTTGCTAAACAGAATGACATACCTATCCAACTATTTTAGCGTTTTCAAAGTTTTTTTTTACTAGATACTCAGAGGATATGACTATGGCTAAGCAAAAGCAAAAAAACATCCACACAAGAAAAGTTAGCGAAAGACAGACTGCTTATGAAAGAAAAATATGCAGAAATCTCAGAATCAATCAAATTAGATCCTGAAAAATACAGAATTAAAAAAGAGAAAAAAAAGAAAAAAAAACATTTTGTAAGAAAGGAAAAAAGTTCTTAGTATAACAGAAATGACCAACAGACAAAAAAGGGAACATTGGAGAAGATGGCGAAAAAACTCGAGACAATATTTCAATAAGATACAAGAATAAAGGAAAGTGCAAAGTATTTTACTGGAGAATTTGCCACCCACTAGCGAAACTGCAGAAATCCTAAACATCACAGATAGATTCTGAAGTATGCCACCCTTTGATGGAAATAGAAGAACCACCAGAATCTACACCAAAGATAATAAAAAGCCATCAGACAAACGAAGTGTTCTACAAGGGCTTTGAGGCAGTTACGATATACTCGTATATATTTTTTAATTATTAATAGGCTCGCGTTTGACCACTACCTCACCTGATGGTAAACGATAATGTGGTAGAAGATAGAGCACGCTTGCCTAGAAACAACCTATTCACTCTCGACTTAAAGAATCCCAGGTTGTAGCTATATAAACACAGACTCTGACAGGGAATTTTATTATTTTGCTGTACGCACGATGAATGTGTTCCCAAAACATTTTGTGCGTATGGGTGGGGGGTCCATCATGTAACAGTGGCCCATCGCCGTACGTCTTGGGGTCCGATGATGGAACGGGCTTGGCGAAATTAAACTATGCAATTCCGACGCACAATCTCCAAAATGTAATCGATAGGCTAGCAACTCGGGGTCGATGCTCAAGAATTTGGAGCTTGGACTCGACGAGCTTATCATTGCCAATGATCCTCGTGGCTCGTTTCTTAATTGACTTAAGCCCATCAAGCTGGTATCTGGCAGATCCGTCCCAAAAATGAAAGCAGTACTCCATAGGTACACGATCGAACTAGCGCTTGATAAAGTTTGAGCAGTTGTTTCGGCGTGCAGTACCATCTCACTTTTGCTAGGATTCCCAACTTTTTAGCAGCCATTTGAGCCTTTGATATATGGCCCAAAATTGATAGTGGATGGTAAGGTGACACCAAGAAGATCAAGAATGATCGGTTATGGGCACGGTTACACTTCGGAAAGATGGAGCCGGGTGGAGTTGGTTCCTTTTAGCAGAGAAAAGACCACGCCTGGGTTTTAGCATTGAACTTGACCAAATTGGTATCACTCCATTCAGAGACTGCCTTCAAGGACAAGTTAAAGCGTTCAACCATAGCCTCTCGGAGAAACCGTCAGCCATCAGCAGCAGTGCTGTCGTCTGCATACCCAAAGGTACTGGCTTAAGGAGATCATTTATATGCAGCAAAAATAGTGTTGCCGGGAGCACCGGCCACTAAGCGATCCCGGCATTGATATTCAGCTGATTGGACGAGCAGCTCAATTACCACTCGAATGGACCGATCCCTCAGGAAGTCTGAAATCCAATCGTACAGAACAGTGGGTAGACCGAAGGAAGGAAGCATAGCAATAAGGCTTTCGTGCCAGATGCTGTCGAACACTTTCGGCGTTTGGCTTATAGATCAACGAAAGTGATTTCTAATTTGCAAGAAGTAGATAAACTTAAGAAAGAGAAGGATATGCTAAAAAATACATAAATATCGAATGTTACAGAAAGTAAGAAAGTCTATAGAAGATACCATCGAAAAAAAAGTAGATCAAGTAGGTAATTAATTATATAAAAGCTGATAAAATAGAGGAAGTTAAGAAAAAGGTACTGTTCAATGAAACGCTCAATCACGGAGTGTCTAGCAAATACAAAAGTCTTCCTAAAAAGAGAAGAAATATTTTGTTTAAGGTATCGTTGACGATTCGTGGTGATTCAAAAAGTATGGAGTGCTGTCAAAAGTCAATATTGATATAAAAAGAAAGTATTAGAAAAAAAGTGCGAGAAAAGAAAATAGTGGAGAAACAACGTGTGGAAAATTTTCTTCAAGAAGACTTTAACAGTCAGGTAGCTCCTGGGAAACATGAATAGGTATTTCAATACCGTGGTGGTGTACAAAAACAAAAGCAGTATTTTATTTATCGTTTTAAAAAAAAATAGATATACGTTTTGAGAAACTGGGTTCAAAAGTCATACTCATTAGGTGTATTTTATATCTCAACTACATGAATGTTCCATTTTGGTATGCTGTTTATTTTAATAATAAATATTTTTTAAATTTCTATAAGAGTTATTTTATTTCACCCATAAACTTTTCATTACCTTCCATACTAAATCATTACACTCTCGTCATATTTCATTACCCTCCAAACTTCATCATTACACTCTCTCCGTATTTCATTACCTTCCGCATCCTCATTACACTCCATCGATTTTTTTGAAAAGGAAATCATTTTCATGAACGCCTTTAACGATAACCCACATCTAGAAGGTATACGAATAATTTAATTGATTCATTTTGCGAAACCCTGAATTAAAAATACATTCCACAAAATTACTCCGTTATGGACGAAATGGCGGAATCACTCTAATCTGAAAAGTAAAGCTGAAAGTTAGACGCATTGCTGGGTAGAACTTGGGGAATGCAATATTTACCCTTTGCTTACAAAGTCTAAGGTTTTGAGGAGCTTGTGGCAAAATTATAACAGCTGCACAGGTCAATCTTCGAGAATAAGCTACGCTTGGCAAGGTCCGTGGATGGGTGACCTTAAATAACATACCCAGTTTCCTCCATGCTTCCCAAAGCACGTTAAGCCATTGGTCCCGGCGGTCATGTGAACAGCTTTGACACTCGTTACGGGTAATCAGAAGCCAAAAAATCTGACACCAGTCTTGCCAAGAGGTATCGTAATCGAATTACCCAGTTTTTAAGTTGTGGAGGTCAGACAGGCATTCATGCATGTAAAATACTGAATATTCATCTGCATCCGTTGAGACTGAAAGTCGAACCCATATTAGTTTGAAAAGGCTAGGGAATTTAAACATTTCGTTGAATTAATTAAGCTCGTTTTTTAATAATTAAAAATAAAATTAATTGAGAAACCAAAAACCGCTGCCAAAAACAAAGTGAGGAAGTGGCGCTCTCAGTTTTTCTAAACTGATAAAAACCTCTGTGATCAAAACTCTTCAACTTTACTGAAATGCTAACAATTTATTATAAAAAATAACCATCTACATTAGCTAGCTACATATTAGTAATCTGTGATCTACATAAGTCAGAGTACGGAACGCAACCATTGCGTAGTTTGCTTGTGGATTTGGATATCGCGTTGTAAACATTTTTATTATTTTTTCACTTTTTATTTATCCAATAGATAAAATAACCGGCAAGATGAGCACATAATCATGTGTCTGGCTTAGATAAATTTATGTTCATATTTTTCCCTAGAATATAATCGGACGATACCATGAAAATGAGGCGAATAGTGTTTTTAGTGTTTGTTTGTTTTCTACAATATGTTGCTGCTGGATATAGTCAGTTTTGTGGAAATCAATCGTCGGAGCTTAGCTGCACAACAGGGGTACGTAGCTAATTATTTGGTATTTAATGCACATAGCCGCATTTGCATCAATCGGTATTGATTTTTGCTATGAAAGGGCAAGAATGGTTGCACTATCTGACATACACGTCCCGACCTTCACCAGTCTGACCCATCTTTTTCCTTATGTCGCTAATATTATTCAAATGAACACGTTTCTGCTCTGTATTCAAGATAGAGAAGTTTCCTTAATTACTGACATAAACAATAAACTGTTCAAGGTTGATCAGTGAAACAGAATTGTAAATTCTTCTCAGTCTGTTTCAACATAATTAATTTAGTTCGTCAATGCAATACTTAAGTCAATCAGTTGTTTAATAATTTAAGGCTAGACTTAGAATAAGATTTAGATGAACTAAACATTGGAATGTATCATAGGTAAATGGGCAGAGAGTCTTGGTAATAATGAATTAATTTTTTAGCATGAGTCACTGTGAATGCATTCAGACCATTAATAATGACATTACCTATTTCTGCCTATAATAAAAATATGTAGTTATTTATTAATTACTTAACTTTAAATGTATTTGTCTATAATAGTTTGATTTCTTGCCGGGTCCTATAAAGTAACATTCAATTCTGTTCATTGTGTAAGGTTGTTTTTTTTTTATTGTTGATAGGCATGCGTTTGACCACTATCTCACCTGATGGTAAGCGATGATGTGGTCGAAGATGGAGCACGCTTGCCTAGAAGTAACCTATTCACTCTTGATTTAGAGACTCCCAAGTTGTAGCTATCAGGAAACACAGACTCCGGTTGTCTACAACTTTAATAGACAAAAAGCCTTACAACTTTCTAATTTGGAATTGCTTGTATGACACACTTACAGAAAAAAAAAAATCAATAACTTATCCCTTAAGTATCATGCGTTTTTTCAGTAAACCAGCCACCCATCAATATTTTGAAACTAACTCTCTTGAGGTGACAACTACAAATAATTTTAATTTCTACATAATGGGCTTTATTTATATAAAAACCGACCAAGTGCATGTCGGACTTCTCACAATTAGGGTTCCATACCAAATGAGGGAGGGAATATGCATGAAAAAAATATTTGTTATCTAACTGGTTTATCGATGAATATACTAAAATAGAGTACGAAAGTGAAAGCAGAATCAAAGTTGATCGAAAATTAAACAAGATATAACACTTTCAAACAAATATATCTGCCTCTCTCTTGAAAACGCTGTTTTCTATAGCAGTTGTATAGGCGTCATGTCCTTTGATGTCAAAGAACACATCGGACTTTTCTTTCTAATTCAACTTTAACCTTTAAACCCCGAGCGGCTCTCATGTGTGCCGCTAGTTTTCCGCTAGTCTGTCTTGCCAAAAACCCGATTCATGGGTTTCACCGCTATTATCACTATTAGCCAAGGTCTTTAGACTTGTGACAAGGTTCATACACCCGGAACCTGACAAAGTCTGTAGTTACACGATGGCCGCCTGTCTTCGCCGGGGACTGACAGATGCTGAAACGTGACGCGTCTTCGGGCTTTAGATGTTAAAGCTTTATAACTTCGTCGCTGATGATGATATTTTGAAAATTCCTTCATATTTGTTCACTATAGTTAATGTTTTCAAAATAATATCTTTATGAAAAGCTATCACCTGTTGATAAATCTCGTTAGGGCCTGCCAGATAGACTCACACGCGAGAGGTTGCTGCCGCCGATCGCCTCCACGAGGACACAGCGGTGCTCCGCCCAAGCAGGGCAAATCTTTACCGTGTGCTCCACCGTGTCCTCTGGGCGATCCGCACAATGGTGTCACCCGGGCGTTTCCGCCCGCCTTATCCAACACAGGAACCTCCCGAAACAACCATGTCCGGTGAGGACCTGTGTCAGGCGGAAGGTGAGGACGCCGTGACGCCTCTCCAGCCACTCCTCAGAGAGGGGCACTACCGCCGCAATTGTGGCGTGCCCAGCACTGGGTTGCGACAGTCGCTCTCTCCATGTCGCCATGCGACCCTGCCGGAGCTCTGTCCGTCGAGCCGCGAGATGTCGCGGCAGCGGAGTTTCGCTTCGGCGTTTCGCCTCCTCGCGCCTCTCCCAGAGCTGTGCGAGACCTTGACCTCCAGATCGCATGGCGACAGTCCGGCAAGGAGGTACTAAGGCCTCTAATATGCAAAAAAGTAAAAAAATATTGTATACCTACTATAATGTAATATCTTGTACCTACCTACATACATGCGCGAAACGACAATACGGTGTCAACGCAAAGGTGCACGGCACAGGGCGGAGGAGCCGTGTTTCCAAACAAGTCAGGAAAGAAGCTGCGTAGTCGGCGCCCTTTTATTACTAGATATGTTTTGCTGGCTACTACATATGTATAGACAAGGTGTAACAGAGTGGGTAGTCATACTTTAAATACAGCTTCTTCCCATAAAAAATAACAACTTGCTTCAAGAAAGTCATAGATAATTGTGAAAAAATATTGGATAAATACCTACTATTTTTTTTAATTTATAGGCACTAATTTTGATGAAACTGACTGATGAAGCAATATTTAAAGTTACGACCTGAATTCTGTTGGCAGTACGGCACTCTTATTGCATTTTTGCTGCTCGCTCTTAAGGCGAAACGCCAGGGTAGCCCGCGAAATTCAAATTTTCATACGTTTTTTTGCAATTTGCAGGTCAGTTTCAGGTTGTATGTTGGTCAAAATATGATTCGCGACCGTAGCAAGTACGTATTTACAGAAATGTAATCATTAAAATCATCAATACTACCTTCTAAGTTCATATGTATGGAATGAGTATTTCATGAAATCGTAACATTTGACACCAATTTTAACTGAGAGGGTTGTATTGATGATTGTGATGATTATAGTTCTGTGAATACGTACTTGCTACGGCAGCGAATCATATTTTGACCAACATACAACCTGACACTGACCTGCAAATTGCAAAAAAAAACGTAAGAAAATTTGAATTTCGGGGGCTACTCTGGCGCTTCCACCTTAACCAATTGCAAGGTGTAAAAACCACAGAGACCTCATTTGCCATTCGTTACACACCTACTGTTTTATTTTATTACGTATTAATTCGCTTAGCCGTTCTAAGTGGCACCTTGTTGTAATTTATTGATTTTGAATCGATATGACGTCATATAATGTCGTCATTGCCTGCATTCTAATCTTAATGTGATAAGAATTTACAATTGACTCTGTTTGTTGTCAAAAATATCTGTATTGATGGACGGTAATGTGAATGTGCGTTCATACTATGAGGATTCGAAAGCGAATTATATGAATGTTACATGTTGCGTTATGAGTTTTAGTCGTTCACGAAACCCAATTCAATACCATTACATTTTAAATAACGAAGAAATAGCAAGAGTCATGATGCTCAAAGATATCGGTGTTTTTTTTTTTTTTTTTTTTGGGGGGTGGGAAATCATCCTATGACTTCTTCCGCTCTAGGGTGGAGCGGAAGGGTGTGTCAGACTCTTACTGACTAAAACCCACCCCTGTTCCTCCCTGCCTCGAGTGCCCGGGGGCGAGGTAACTCTTTCGAATTTATCCTCCACCCCCGGGCAGGCACCGGCCTTGGCAGGCCCCTTCACTTGGCTGACAACTCTTTGAGGCGCGCGTGGAACACTACGCGCCGTCGACTCTCGGGCCTGGTGCTGATCGGGCGGCGAGTTACCCACTACTCGTCGTCCGTAGGCCCGGGTCTACGGTGGCCGGAGATCGTCTCGCGGCCCCTGGCGTCTCCTGCGGCGATCGCGGCTGGGGGCGCTAGGGCGACTCGGCTGTTGTTGAGCCTCCCTAACGTATGCCGCCTCCCTCTTCGCGAGCATTACTGCTTCGCAGAAGGAGGAGACGGCCTCCCATTCCCTCTCGCTCCGTACCATGGCCTGAACCAGGGCACGGCGCGAGAGGTCGCTGTCGCCTATCGCATCCACGAGGACACGGCGGTGTTCTGCCCAAGCGGGGCAAACCTCCACCGTATGCTCCACCGTGTCCTCTGGGCGATCCTCGCATCTGGGCGATCCTCGCAAGATATCGGTGTTATTTTCGATACTAAGTTTACCTTCCATGACCACATTATTTCCCTAGCCAAAGAGTCGTTTCGGAGGTTAGGGTTTGTCCTGAGAAATTGTCGTGAGTTTACAAATCATCAAGTGATCCGACTTCTTTATAACACACTTGTTAGAAGTAAACTTGATTCTAGCTCTTGTGTTTGGAACCCTTACGAGAAATCTTATACCCTTATGGTGGAAAAAGTTCATAAAGCATTCTTAAGGTATTTCTACAAACGTAGGTTTGGGTACTACCCAAACGTATCCAACCAAATTTCTGCTGGGTTGCTTGGGCTTTACCTCACTCCAGGTGAGACGAGCTTTTGACCAGCTTGTACCTACCTGCTTGCAAAATAATAAACGGAAGCATCGACTCTCCTTCTTTACATGGGGCGCTGTGTAACATTTTTGTTCCTGACAACTATTGCCGAGCGAGACGGCATAAATTATTTATGGTGCCACGTTGCCGCACGGATGCACGAAGTATGTCACCCATTCCGCGAATGCTAAATGCACTCAATGCTCTTCTAGAGTCCAGTCCTGGATTAGATCTGTTCGCTGATGAATGGAAAAAGATACTGTCTGAATGTCTGACGATTTGCGAGAAGACTGAGTGAAAGGCTTAAGTATGTATAATATTGTGCAATTGTAATATTTTATTTTATTTTATTCTTAATGTGTTTTATACAATTTGTATTTTGGTTTTAATTTGTAATGTGTATGATCAGTGTAATTGGCATTTTGTCGTTCTGGTTATATAAATAAATAAATGAAAAACTAGCTTCTGCCAGTGGCTTTGCCCGCGTGGAATTATTACATCCCCCCATTATAAATTATAGCCTATGTGTTATTCTGATGTATAAACAATATTACTGTAAAGTTTCATCAAAATCTGTTCAGTAGTTTTTGCGTGAAAGAGGAACAAACATAAATCCTCACAAACTTTCACAGTAATTGGAACATGCCCTGAATTAACACAAAGGATACTTTTTAATTCCGGGATCACGTTCCCTTAGATAACTTATTTGTAAAACATTACCTTCCTACTTTTTAACCGATTTTTGAAAAAGGAGGAGGTTCTATGTTCGACTGTATGTATGTTTTTTTTTTAAGTATAATGTATGTCCGCCGATTTCTCCGTCAGTTGTTTACCGATTTTCAAAATTCTTTTTTTATCCGAAAGCAGAATTTTATGGAAATTGCTTCAGCTCTTTTTGAGAAACTGAACAAAAACGAAAAATATGTATACCTATGTAGATGACGTTTTTGTTTTCTCCAATTACGAATATGTTTAAATTCCAAATTCCATGTTATTGGAGTTTTTAGTTCTGGGGTATAACAACTAAAAACTGAAAAATAAAAAACTTTTTAACAAAAAAAACAACCAACTTCCAAAAACGAAAATACACTAAAAATTAAAAAATAACTTTAATTTCGGAAGTTGGTGTCAAATAACGAAGAAATAAAATACAAACACCGACTTCCGAAATTAAAGTTATTTTTTAATTTTTAGTATTTTTCTTTTTTGGAAGTTGGTCGTTTTTTTTTGTTAAAAAGTTTTTTTCTGTTATAATTTTCTTATCTTACAGAATCTTTACTGTGGCTTCTTATTTCAGATCCACGGCCAAACCCACGCGGACTATGACTCCTGCAGCATGAAGGTATACCCGCCGGACAGCCAGGAATGTGGCGCCATGGCATTCGGGCCCCTGTCGCCCAACACGCACATCGGGGGCGTCACACTGAAGCCGTACCCCATGACAATACGTCATTACGACTCCTTCGATATGAACCACACGGTCCTGAATATAATGTTCAGTAATATTAAGTGGAAAAGTAAGTTTTTTTGAGATTTATTTTCTTTCACTCCTCTCTCTACAGAACCATTTTTTGACGTGAAACATCTATTGGCGCGGCTTGGTAGTAAAATCGACTCGAATATCGTGACGAAAAACGGCATGACACCGTCGTGCCATGATGCACTCGACTCCTTTCTCTCTAGAAACATCTATGCGAAAAAAAGTAACCCAACAACAATTAACAAACAACAACAACAACTACAAACAATACCACCACCACAACCTATCTCCACTGTCCCACTGCTGAGCAAAGGCCTCCCCCAAATCCTTCCAGAAACTCTTCTCCCGTGCTTCTTCAAACCAGCCCTCGCGGTACGCGTCGAGGTTACGAGCGACACCACCGCTATCCATTTTCATGCACCCATAATAATAACCCAATAAATTACGGTGACTGATTCTGTTGCATATGACATGAAAGTAGTCAGCGGGTCTTTTATCAATGAGGCAGGACCTACCGAGTCGTAGCTTAAAGGTTCACACGCAGGCGCGGGCAATTATGTTTATTTACCTTTGCTCGAAATACGGTTAAGTCTTTATGAGGAAACGGGCATGTCTCAAAAAAAATCGAAGACATGTGACGTCCACTATAATATAGTTTCGTTCTATAATTATTAGCATGGATTACTTCTATCGACTCACAAACATTGAGGTAATATGTAGTACGTAGCTTAATACCTCAATGCTCACAAACAGCAGTGTTATTCTAAATAGACTGATAGTGGTGTGTGTCATGTCCGGAAGCTAGTGAGCGATAATTGGGCAACAGTCAGTCACTACTGTATTACACCTACTGCCTCAAAGAGTACCTATTGTTTCTAAATATTTTTGATGTGCATCATCTATTGGCGCGGCTTGGCAGTGAAATCCACTCGAATCCCGTGACGGCAAACGGCATAACGCTGTCGTGCCACGATGCCACAACACAAACAACAACAACTAACAACACAAACAACAACTAATAACAATTTGGATTTCTAATATTAAATTAGATGTTTCACATCTGCTGGACGTCACTCTTTTCTTGCGCCACCTCAAACCAGCCTTCGTGGTGCTCGTCCAAGTTATCTCGCCATCGCTTTCTTGGCCGGCCTCGGCGACGCTGTCCATCCTCTTGCACCCATTGTGTGTAGAATTTTTCCCAGTATCCTTCCAGTCACTCTTTTCTTGCGCCACCTCAAACCAGCCTTCGTGGTGCTCGTCCAAGTCATCTTGCCACCGTTTTTATGGCCGGCCTCGGCGACGCCGTCTATCCTCTGGCACCCATTGTGTGTAGAATTTTTTCCAGTATCCTTCCTTCTCATTTGAGCCTCGCAGCCTTTTTGCCCACGTCTATAGTTCCGTGCTCTGTCTATTCTTTTTTTTTACAATTAGTCGTTCAATAATTATCATGGAAGCTGTAGGCTTAGCAGCATCGAGAAACTGAATTCGTAAATTTTAAACTCAATAGCCCGCGTTCGGGCTGACTACCTACCCAAATTCGGTGACAAATGAAAGACACAGAATTGAGGTGTGTATACCCGAAGATAGGTCGGCTTCGATAAGCATACGTACTTACGTATTCGGTACTAGAGAACGGCCCCAGCTCCGCACGCGTACAAATTATGCACATAACCTTCGTCCCGCATTAAAATCAGTTTACGAGGAGTTAGCAGAGAAAGAGACAGACGCGGCAAGTGACTTTGATAGTATACTTACTACCTATGTAGTGCGATTGGCCCTCTGTAGGGCCATAGACTCTCTCAAGTAATGTCGGCTCAATTCAGTACATCTTTTCCTCGCCTATATTATTAGCCGACATTTCCATAACGTTGCATCTTTAACACAATTCAGCTAGTTCTTATTTCTTTCTCTTTGATTGGCTTCTTTACACATTCGAAACGTGTGCTGTGTTTTATTTCTTGTTTCAAGACATGCTCCATTTCCCAACCAAACACAGATTTTGATATTACGCTTTTTTTTTGTAGTGGGGGAATCACATCAAATATGTTCTACTCACCCATGTTCCTTCAGTTGCCTGTGCCAGGAGATTTTGCAGGCTGCTATGCTAATCTAGTCCTTACGGTAGGAGTCAAAACTCGTAGCGGATAAATTCGTAACAGAGTTACCGCGCCCCTGGGCACTCAAGCAGGGAAGGAACACGAGTGGGTTTTGGTCAGTAAGAGTCTGACACGACATTTCCCTCCCCAATTAAAAAAGGAGTCAAAACCCGTGTTTTATAAAAAAACCGGCAAAGTGCGAGTCGTACTCGCGCACGAAGGGTTCCGTGCCATTATCTATAAAAACGGCAAAAAACGTCACGTTTGCTGTATGGGACTCCCATACAACAAACGTGATACCATTATCTATAAAAAAGGCAAAAAAAAATAGTTATTTATGATACTAGTGCGGTAAGTTGGTTTTTACAAACGAGTAGACGAATGTAAGCCCGAGACGAAGTCGAGGGCTTACCATAGTCACGAGTTTGTAAACACCAATCCGCACGTGTGTCATACAACGTTTTTCAACACATTTGCGAGAAAACAGTACCTATTAGGCAATGAAACCAACTTTTGTTTTTGATGTGAATCATCTATTGGCGCGGCTTGTCAGTAAAATCGACTCGAATGTCGTGACGAAAAACGGCATGATGCCGTCGAGTCACGATGCCTCCACTACGCCACCGCTCTCGACCCCTTTCTCCCTAGAAACATCTATGCGAAAAAAAGTAGCACAACAACAACCAACAACAACAACAATAACAACTAACAACAACAACAACAACAAACAACAACCAGCAGCAACTAAAAAACAATAACAATAACAAGCAGCAACAATAACTACAACTAACAACGACAAGAACAACAAACCCAACAACAAACAACAACAACCAACAACAACAAACAGCAACAATAACAAACAACAACCAGCAACAACAACCAACAACAACACTACCAATAACAACAACAAGCAGTAACAAAAACTACAACAAACAACAACAACCACAATTAACAACAACAACAACCACAATTAACAACAACAACAACCACAATTAACAACAACAACACCTAACAACAACAACCACAGGCAACAGCAACCACCACAACCAACAACAACAACCACAACTAACAACAACACCACAGGCAACAGCAACCACCACAACCAACAACAACAACCACAACTAACAACAACAACACTACCAACAACAACAACCACCACAACCAACAACAACACAAACAACAAACAACTACAAAACAAAACACACAAAATAAATGTTTCACATCTGCCGGGCGTGCCATGACGGCTAATAGTTTTCTCGTAATGCGAAACTCCTTGGTGGAATTCTATTCTATAAGGAAATAAAAAAAAACCGTAAAGGATATGCACGGCGCTATACAACGGAGCGTGCGGTAAAATAGGTACTTAGGTGAGAGTATCTATTTTACCGCACGTTCCATAGTATGGTGCGTAATTTTGAACTTTCGAACGATGTATACAGGCTTCGTAAGTGCATTTTTTGAGCAAATGTGTTGAAAAAATATTTACGCTTCTTGCACACCGGCATGCAACGATTGCTATGTAGTTTATTCTTTTTGGGTTTTGTACGAAAAATTCCTCACATTTATTATGACTCATTTTTGCTAAGGATATTAAATTTGTAGACTATATATTTTTTTTAATCATTGCGCAATTTGGAATGTCTTTCATGACTCTTTGATAATTGAAATGGTTTAACGCGTCAGGCCCCTCGCGTTACCATAAGGTAACGCAACAAAAGTTTTTTAATTGTATCTACTAATGAGGGGCTTGACGCGTTAAAATAAGAGAGCAGTGTGGCCCAGTGGTATTATCGGCCGCGACTTACAAGTCGGGTCGTGAGTTCAAACCCAGGCAGACGCTTTACTTTGTGTAAATTATTTCATCACCACTGCTCTCAAAACGGAGAAGGAAAACATTGTGAGGAAACCGGCATGTCCTAGATCGAAATGTCGAAAACATGTGACATCCACCAACCCGCATTGAGCCCGCGTGGTGGATTACGGCCCACACCCTCTCACAGAGAGGAGGCCTGTGCCCCAGCAGTGGGGACATTGAAAGGCTGATGATTGATTGAATGGAAATAAATGCTTTGCGTTTGAACTTTATATGTATAAAACAATAACAATATATTTATTAACGTTCGCTTATCTTGGCATGACATCATTCATGTGTCCTTATGTCTATTTCTGTAACTCTGTCTATTATTCTTACGTGCTATTTTGCTTGGGGTTTCCTGTAAAGTAAAGCATAGGAACTCACTAGGAATTTTTTTTTTCTTCTGGTATTATATAAAAAAAAATATATTGCAGTAGCTATTTGTTTATAGGAAATATGCATGATATTTTTTTATTTGTTCAATTGAAGTCTTATCAACTATAGTGAACAAATATGAAGAAATTTTCAAAATATCATCATCAGCGAAGTTATAAAGCTTTAAAGTTGATAATTAGGAAGAGAAGTCCGACGTGTTCTTTGACGTCAAAGGACATGACGGAAAATACAACTGCCATAGAAAACAGCGTTTTCGAGAGAGGGATAGATAGATTGTTTAAAATTGTTATATCTCGTTTAATTTTCGATCAATTTTGATTTTGCTTTCACTGTTCGTAGTCTATTTTAGTATATTCATCGATAAACCGGTTAGTTAACAAATATTTTTTCATGCATATTCCCTATTGCTATGTGTTTTATGTTGCGTGAAACGTGTTGCTAGCAACAACAACCCATATGTTAAATGATAAATGGAGGAGAAAAATAATAATAATAATAATCCATATAGTCCTCCCATTTACAATAATTAAGTAATCAAAAAAAATATATATATGTAATACTTTACAAAGTAAATATTCATGTCACACGAAATAGTAAAAACAAAATGTCAATAAAAATAAAATAAAAAAAAATATAATACTTTGTAAAGTATTCAAGTCAAAAAAAAAAAATATAATACTTTACAAAGTATTCAAGTTAAAAAAAAATAAAAAAATAAAATGTCAATCAAAATTGTTGTGTTGTTGCTGCAACTTTTTTGTGGAATAAAGGCATTTACAAAAGACCATCTCGGACACTTATCTGCATGGTCTTCATATGATTTATCTGACCATGATATTGTCTGGATTTTAAATCAGTGTATTTCGGTGTTTCTTCTTAAAATGGTCGGGCTGAAAACACCGACCTCATCTAGTTTTAAAATAGTTTTTGAAACGAAGTTACATGGACTTCAGCAGTCCAGACATTTGGAATTTTCTTTTGGAATTGGTATGAGAGCTAGTCGGAAAAACGTTTTTAGACAGTTACAAGTACAACACTTTTGGCATTCAAACGTTTTTAATTTATTTCATTGTGCCTCTTATTTAATCTATATAAATACCACGGGGTCTCATCTCGAACAAAGAAAATTTAGTTCAAACAAACAAAGAATAGATGGCGTAATATGCATCGATTTCGTATTGAAGTTTAGGTAACATTAATATTTTGAAATAAAATATTTATTTATTTATTTAGTACACATACAATTACAGTATGGTTGTAACTGTATTTTCTTATTTAATAAACTATCCTAAGCATAAAATTGTTGAATAATTGGCTCCTAATTAAACTTTAGATGTTTATTGAAACGATTCGTTAAGCATTTATATTTCTTATACCAACAGATGGCGCTGTTTGAAGTTTTAGAATTTATCCATTCGCCTCTTTAAAATTTGTATAGTGAAAAATTTTGAAACAGTAAAACTGTTATGAAGTGCCAAAAATACTATATAGTAATTCCTCAATGTGTGAGAAAATATTGATAAGACTTTATGTCAATTCATTCAACTTGCAAGCCGTCGCTGCTAACACCATCTAGCGAGGTGTAGAGGACGGGCCCGAACCAAGAACAAAAATTGCCATAGCAAGGCGTAAACACGTAGTTACGGCGGTACCGTTTCTTTGTATGGGATGAGGCATCTGTACGCTAGTATTATATTATCTGTGTTAATACTAAGTCTAAAAGTGGCACCGCTGACTGAAAAGTTGTGTGGAAATTGGTTGTTGTGTATGGGCATGTGATGCGGAGGAATGAAGAAAATGTCGTGAGGAAAGTCTTGTGTATGGATGAGGATGGCTATAAGAGTAGAGGAAGGCCAAAGAAACGATGGTTGGACTGTGTGAAAGAGGATATGGGAAAAAAGGGGGTGACTAAGATGACGACTAACAGAGGAGTATGCAGTGGTAGCTCAGTGGTATTTTTTTTTTTTTTTTTTTTTTTCCACAACTATCACACAATGCCATCTAGTCCCAAGCTAAGCAAAGCTTGTGTTATGGGTACTAGACAACTGATAAACATACTTATATATTTCTAAATACATACATATTATAGATAAATTACACCCAGACACAGAACAAATGATCGTGCTCATTACACAAACATTTGTCCTGGGTGGGAATCGAACCCACGACCTCCGGCATAGCAGTCAGGGTCACTAACCACTAGACCAACAGGCCAGTCAAAAAGGTATTGACCGCGACCAACCCAGGCGGGCGCATGTCCTAGAACCAAAAATTCGAAGACATGTGACATCCACCTAAACGCATTGGGCCCGCGTGGTGGATTACGGCCCACACCCTCTTACAGAGAGGAGGCCTGTGCCCCAGCAGTGGGGACATTAAAAGGCTAATGATTGATTGATTGAGAGGAGTATGGAAGAAAACGACATGTTGCGCCGACCCCAAATAAATTGGGATAAGGAGAATGATGACTAATCTATACTAATATTGTAAAGAGGTAGTCTGTGAGGTTGTAGGGGGTAATCTCTGGATCTCCTGAACCGATTTTGAAAATTCTTTTACCAATAGAAAGCCACGTTATTTGTAAGTGTCTGATGCATACATTTTTGTAATCCACGCGGACGGAGTCGCAGGCGATGTGCTAGTTTTTTTTTTTTTTTAAACGGAGTTACCTTTTTGTGTTACACTCCAGAAGTCCAGACACTTGGCGAATGAGAGCTAGACTGAAAAAAGTTCTTTCGAACGTCACACGTTTTAGGCATTCAAACGTTGTGAATTTATTTCATTGTGCCTCTTATTTAAGGCGCGGTATTACCTCGATAGTCAATAAAATTGGTTTCTTGGATGGTCGAGTATGACGTAATGCAATGAAAATATCCTTTGCAAACGGTTTAAAGATAAATTTTAACCGAAAAGAATAGTAAAAAATAGTTTGATATTCCCAATAAAAAATTTGGAAATTGCTCCACAAAAATAAACTTTGGCGTCGAACATCTCTGTATTTTCAGCGATAAAAACATTTTTTTTTAAGAATTGAATAGAATTAACATTTTATTAAAACTTTGACCGGACAATTATTTAATTTATTATGTATATTCTGGGTAAACTAAAGAAAAACCGTAAAATAAATGCTTATTCGCATCGTCAATACAACTATTATGTTCAATTCTCAACCTTATTTGAAGCTATCTCAAATCGTAGTCGTAGTATTACGGGGTGTAACGGAAATGGGTGGACATATTTTAGAAACTGCATCTGCCCTTGGAAATTAACAAGAAGTTCTTCCAAGAATTCACAGTAAATTCACAAACAAAACATTACCCTCCTTCTGGAGCAGTTAGTTAAAAAATATCGGACTTTCAGTACAAAGTTATCATCAGTTGATCAAAATTAGTATGGGAGGTCAAATTTTTTTTTTAGAATTAACTAAGAAGTCGATGTAGTATTTAAAATATCGAGTGTAAAACGACAGTTTCCGAAGCCGAAAGCCACATATTCTACCCATTATTTGGATATTTTTTTTTTACTAGACAATACCTGGGAATCCATTGGTTCTGGAGATATTGAAGGTCGAAGTCACAATTATTGAAGTTATACTTCTTTTGGCGCGTTATGGAAAAATGATGAGAGTAAATTTTTACGATGCGCGCGCACACCGTCACAAAAAACCGACAACCTGAAGTTAGCTATAGTCTGTGGTTCATGAAGAATTATTGTTTTCCTTTTTTAAACTTTGTGACAGTTTGGTTTTTTATCTTGTTACGCGAAAGAAGTATAACTTACATAAGTACGCACTCACTTTTATTACTAACAAAACTTTTTCTCAACAAACAAGAGGTACCTGAATTTTCGACTTTTTTTTCGAATTTTCGAAATTACGCATTTGCAGTTACAAAAACGCAATGAATATCAAACGTATCCGACAAGTACCTACATGGCTTAGATCGAAGAGGTGGGGTTAACTCCACTTGCCTGGGTTTGCGTTACATTGCGTGCAATAAAAATAGTTTTTTTTTTCATACCTAAAAATAAAAGTCGTTTCCCAGCAATAATTTTTGCGCAAAGTGACTTTGTTAGATGTACAGTATTCGTAGTTGACGGCTATGTGATGTGTCTTTTTACACCCTGTATATAGCTAAAGGAACTACGTTCCAACCGAATGTCCCAAGACGCCTCCAGTTTTATATTTGTTTGAGGTAATTAAACATTAACATAAACTATTCTCTTACAGCTATGAGGTTCCGCTTCCAAGATAAGTACAGGGACAAGAAGAACCACTGCAGAGACATAACTATGTCCAACGAGGTGACCATAAACGAAGACTCTGTCCTCTACTATGATTGCTACTGGCCGAAGACTGATGACAAAGACGGACAGAGCCATATTCTAGACTTCGAGGCAACGGCTGAAGACCGAACTGTTAATAGGGGACAGTATTACTTCAATATACCCTCTGCGGAGATGCTAAGTAAGTTAACTGTGTTTTAGCAGCAATAAGTGTAACGCCACTTTTTAGTGACGATAACTTCATCTTAGAATAGAAGCCCAAATGTTTTAAAATTGGTCGGTCATTGTAAATCTTTGTTAAGGCGCTATTAGCTGCCAATGATCTTGAGTGGTTAGCTTGCGTGTTCTGCGCTGAGCTCACGTAACGCGTCGTATGTCCACCCAGTAATAGGACTCACCCATCAAGGAGCGCTGTCCGAAATTAGACGCATGATTAATTTATTACACATAAAACAACAGCTATTAAACTAAAACACTGAGACTAAATTATAAATAATTAAATGATCTTTAAAATGGTGAAGGTTTCATAAAAATACGCTTTATAGTTTTTGCGTGATTCTTAATTTTTTTTTATCCGCGTTAGACATAACTTTACAAATTAATTACACTATGTTATAAAAATATTATTTCAAATGTTCATACTCGTATATCAAATTACGAAGGAAATTATCTCTATTAACATATTTTTTTTTTGAAAGAAATAAGACTAGTCGTTTAGACGTGATGTTCAATTAGAAATCATTAGAAATTGTATAACTGCTCCTTTTGAGGGAACAGGGGCTACGTTTCTCCATACAAATGTATTCCCCTTTTTTCTTCCTGAATAATGCCTTTATAGCAATAGTTTTTTTTTATAAAGTCAAGGTCAAGGTAGACACGTCCCTGTCATTTCCTTTTTTTTTCAGAAACTAATAGGTAAAGAAAATATGATCCGCCAAAAATAACAAAAAATGGCCCATTTTAACCGCCGTGATAAGAGGACTACTAGAAAAATTCGATGAGTTTTTAACATACAACATTTAATAGGAAACTAGACATACTCTTTCTTAAAAAAATTGTGCCAAAAATAATTGAATCGGCTCAGTTTTCGAGGAGAAAGAAAGGGAATACGAAACGTCGATCTCGTCAAAAATTTTTGTGATAAAATTGGTCTGAGCTGCAGCTGTCTCTATCGCACTTTACGGGGGCAGGCTTGAGGAAGCATGACGGTAATAATTACTTCAAATACCTATTTTTCAAATTCCTCGCAGGCCCTGTTCCCTCTTAAGAGGATTGTGAAGCGCTGATACGCGGCCAGAGAAATTTTCAAGTGTTGGATGCAATTACCTACATTTCCTTTTTGAAATATTGTTTCGGGCAATAACGTGATCACCCTCCTAAACCTTTACGAAATAAGGCATTTTGAGTCTCATTAGATTCAGTATTACCTTAATCTATATCTGTACGTTTTTCTTTTTTAGTAATTCAGTTTAGTTTAATTAATAAAAAAAAACAAAAACGCTCGAGGAAGTTTTTAAGACAAAAATATAGATATTTAGATGTTAATAACTTATATCGTACGCAATACTTCTTTAAAATATAAAGTTACGGACGTAGTTTTTCATTATATTTACAACATTTCCAAATATTATGAAAATTACACTATGTTTGCTGGGGTAAAAACGCTATCACTTTTTGTATGAAAATTTACGGTCTCACAATCCCAATTATACAGGCTGTATTGGAAAGGTATGGTCATATTTTAGGAGCCGGTTCTGCCCATGGAAATGAACAACTTTCTCTAAAAAAAAATAGAAAATTAAAAAAAAAAAATGGAATTTCCATACAAACTTAACATCAGCTGATCAATATTTGTGTGGGAGGTAAAAAATATTTTTTAGAATTTCCTCGGATTTTCTTGAAAAAAGTTGTTCATATCGATGGGCAGATGCAGTTCTTAAAATATGACCACACCTTTCCGTTACACCTGTATAGAGAACTTTGACGTACAAAAAGTGCTGGATCTCAGCCTAGTTTAAATAAATGATTTGATTTTGATTTAGGAGTACTCATAAACATAACCATGTTTAAATCAGTTACTCCAAACACTAAAAGGGATCAAAACCTCTCTTCTGACCGACCAATTACTTTCCAGGCAACACAACAACCGAAGATAGATGGAAACCGTTCATATACATAGAGATATTCCCGACCATCATGCGCTTACACATTATGCCTCCTCCAAGCCAGCTGAAGATTCGCGCGTACCGCATCCAGGTCGTCACGCCAGCGGGCAGAGGGTCCCCTCGCGAGGTCATGGCGGTTACCATGCCCCTACAGAATAATACCGATGAAGTGACTTATGACTACAACTTTGTGGGGTCCAATGGGTCGTTCAGCTTTGTGGTGACCCCCTTACATGCGAGGTGCGATATCAAGAGGGGCTTTGGTTGTAGAACGGTGGAGAGCCCTAGGATAATGATAAGTGAGTATTTATTCATTGGCTTTTATTAGATTTATCATCATTATCAGGCTTTTAGTGTCCCCACTGCTGGGGCACAGGCCTCCTCTCTTTGAGAGGGTGTGGGCCGTAATCCACCACGCGGGCCCAATGCGGGTTGGTGGATGTCACATGTCTTAGAATTTTTGGTTCTAGGACATGCCGGTTTCGTCAAAGTGTTTTCCTTCTCCGTTTTGAGAGCAGTGGTGATGAAATAACTTACACAAAGTAAAGCGCCTGCCTGGGTTTGAACTCACGACCTACAACTTGTAAGTCGTGGTCGTTACCACTGGGCTGCCACTGCTCATGATTACCTGTAACTAGCCGTATTAAAAAAAACTTAGATGTTGACAAACATACATGAAGACTTACATTGATTGAATACGAGGCTTTTAGCATTCTTGTATGTTTATGTTATTTTCCATTTTTCTGTAATGTGCGTTATATCTGTGCAGAATAATAATTATTTCTCTTTCTTTTCTCTTTCTTAAGTTAATTTTTTCCGTTTGCCGGGTTTCTGATTGAGCTGAAATTTTGCGTACATGTTTAGTTTGGATGATAATGCATGGTTAGGTAAGTCAAGTTATTCTAAATCCTGTATGTTGGACTACCAAAGATGGCGTACACTAACTTATTTTGTATGCATTTTCTAAATTGGTAATCAAATGAAATGGTATAAGAAGAATAAGAAAAATAAAACGTTTTTAAGTTTTTATTTATTATTATTATTCCGTTTATTCATTTTTATAGACATATTAATTACATTTTTAAATATTTAAATATAAAGGATAAAAAAAACATTTAAAAATATAAAAAATAGTATCCCACCGGTATCGGGAATAGGGTCCAAGCTACCGGCCGGTCAGGGCTCCAGAGAGAGGAACCGCCTGACAATGCGAGCCGTGTCCAGAAGTACTGCTTTCTGAATCAAGCCCTTGATCCAGCCGCCTAACGAGAGCCTCCTGAGGTGTTGGTCGAGGCTCGTGGCTATTAAGCCATTGGCTGACACGACTATCGGTACAATGATCACTGAGTCCACATCCCACATGTCGACAACCTCGCGAGCCAAGTCAATATACTTGATTAGTTTATCTTTCTCGGCTTTCACGAGGTTCTCGTCATGTGGGACGGTAATGTCAACAATCATTGCACGCCTCTCGATTCGGGCCACCACCACTATATCAGGCTTATTGGCTACAATAGTCTTGTCAGTGATGATGGACCGATCCCAGTACAATGAGATATGACCATTATCGAGAACTGGGTCGGGCGCATATCTGTAGTACGGCACTTCCGATTCCACAAGAGAGTATTTCAGAGCAAGTTGCTGATGGATAATCCTGGCTACAAGTTTGTGCCTATGCAAGTACTTACCGTTAGCCAGACGAGAACAACCAGAGATTATGTGGCGGATTGATTCTCCCGGACGATGACATGCCCGACATATGTCAACCGTGCCGTCCTTCACAATAAATCTCCGGTAATTTTTCGTCATGATAACTTCGTCCATAATTGCACAGACAAAACCTTCGGTTTCCCGAAGGAGAAATTATTATTATTATATTAATTATTATTTTTAATTAATTATTTTATTATTATTATTTTTAATTTTGGCTTCGCACGGTTTGTGCATTTAGCCAGGGTCAAGTTAAGAAAGTATTTAGTTTTAGATACAGAATACTGTCACTTTTGAATGAGAATGCCGATGTAACACGTTCTAATGTTTTTGCAGTACGAGTATTTGGCAGCAAATAAGTCGAGTCAGCCTTCTCGGTAAGCTTCGCTGAGGTCAATACTACGACAAAATTCTCAGCTTTATTTTACCGAGATCGCGCCTGTTCCATTGATTCCACATATTGTCCAGTTGCGTAGACACTTGGAGACACAAAACTACACCAATTTTACATCACAATATCCACTAGGAATCTATTTGCGAATAATTAAAACAGCCACTGAACTTCACTCGAAAAAATCCCGCCAAAAACCCGTTTTTTTTTTAAAATTACAGGTTCTTATTTAGTTTTTTTTTTAACAGCACTGTTACAGTGGTTTTCAGCCAACTCACTCTCACAGAGGAAATTATAGGCTGGTTGTACAGGGTGTAATGGAAATACGTGTTACTGTTCAATATTTTAATGAAAGTAAAAGTAAATACGGAAAAAGAAAATGTACCTACCGTACTAATTTTGATTAGCTGATGATAACTGTTGGTACCGGGACAAACGGGGTGAATGTGAACGCAGGGTGAATAGAAACAAAACTTTGTTTAGGATTTTCACTTTGAATACCTTATTATTGGGTTCTAGCAAAGCATCGATTTATTTTTTATTAGGGTTCCGTACCCGAAAGGTCCAAACGGAGGCCCTATTGCTGTCACTCACGTGTTCGTCGTTTGTCACACAGGTTTTACAGCCAGACGGTTGGAGCTACAGTCTTCAAATTTTCACAGTTAATTTTTTCTTTTGTCACGTAAAATAACCGGCCAAGTGCGTGTCGGACTTCGCACATTTAGGGTTCCGTACCAAATGAGGGAATTATCAAAGAAAAAATCTGATTTATCAATATATTGGTATTTTTTAGTAAAATATACGTCATAATAAACGTTTTTACCTTTCAAGTTCTTAGGTCAATGGGAAGTTAAAAAAAACTTTGAAACAAAATTTTGTGACAGACAGACGGACACGTGAGTGACAGCAATAGGGCTCCGTTTGTCGTGTACGTAACCCTAAAAATGAGGACGATACAGTGCGTTGAAATTTTACGTGATTTCACGCCATGGTACACTTTTTACCATTAAGAGACGTAACAAGCCCCCACTCTTGAATTTTGATGCGTTTTTTTTTTGTCATTTTTAAATGGTTTGGTAAAGCAAAAAATACATTGTATGTCCAACATTTTTTTATAATTTAACTTACGGACAAAATATCGGGTGTAAAAAGACAGTTTCCGAAGCCGAAAGCCACATATTCTACCCATTATTTGGATCATTTTTCCACTAGACCATATCTGGGAATCCACTGGTTCTGGAGATACTGAAGGTCAAAGTAGCAAATTTTTCGTTTTAACTTTTTTTACGAAAATGAATTCCAAGTGTTATTACTAAACTTTTTTCATAACAAACATTAACTGAATTTTCGAATTTTTATTTCGAAATTACGCACTTGCAGTTACAAAATCGTAATGAATGTCAAACGTATCTGACAAGTACCTACGTGGCTTAGAGCGAAGGGGCAGAGTTTATCTCCACTTGCCTGGGTTTGCATTACATTGAGCGCAATAAAAAAATGTATTTTTTTTTCATACCTAAAAATAAAAGTCGTTTCCCAGCAATAATTTTTGTGCAAACTACTTTGTTAGACGTACAGTGTGCGTAGTTAACGGCTCTGTGATGTGTCTTTTTATACCCTGTATTATTATTATTTCTGTACCCAGGAACCGTCTCTATTTATGTTATTTTAAAGATATTTAATAACGGTATCGAACTGTAGGTATTGCAATTAAATTATTCTATTCTAAATTATCTCCCGCTCTATTATCTTTGGGACAGACCCAGCTTTACTTACGTCAAACTTTCGTCATATTTTTCTGGGATTTCCAAGAAGTAAACGCAAACACAAGAGATTGCAGATTTCGCGAGATAGGTACAGTCAACTGGACGTTAAGGCCAACTCACACTGGACCGGACAGAATGGCAGAGAATTTAATTTTTTGCCAAAGGACATTCAAACTTATCTAGTAGGAATACAACATAAATGCGAATAGGCCGCCGGAATGCTACAGTATCTAAGCGGCTAGTGTGCGCTGAGCGGTGGCAAAATCCTCTGCCATTCCGTCCCGGTGTGCGTTTTTTTTTTGTGGGGTGGTAAATCATTCAATAACATCTCCCGCTCTAGGGTGGAGTGGGAGGGCGTGTCAGGCTCTTAGTGACTAAAACCCACCCCTGTTCCTTCCCTGGCTGAGTGCCGCAGGGGTGCGGTAACTCTGTTTCGAATTTATCCACAACCCCTGGGCAGAGGTGTGCGTAACCCGGGCCTGCGGACGGCGAGTAATGGGTAGCTCGCCGCCCGATCAGCACCAGGCCCTAGAGTCGACGGCGCGTAGTGTTCTACGCGCGCCTCAAAGAGTTGTCAGCATACATGACGGGGCCCGTCATAGCCGATGCCTGCCTAGGGGTTGAGGATAAATTCGAAAGAGTTACCTCGCTCCTGGGCATTCAGGGCAGGGAGGAACAGGGGTGGGTTTTAGTCAGTAAGAGTCTGACACGCCCTTCCGCTCCACCCTAGAGCGAGAGAAGTCATTGGATGATTTCCCACCCCCCCAAAAAAAAAAAAAAAGAGGTGTGCGTAGGCCTTTAGTCTAACTAAATGGTCAACTGAACGTTAGTCTAACTAAACGAAAACCGCTCTTACTGCTGAAGATGCTGTCAAAGACAAATTGTTTCCGTTAACTGACATTGACAGTACTTTAATCACGCAGACATTATAAATAGTAACAGGAAAAATATATCATAGTGTTATCGTGTATGTATTTTTTTTTAAGACCCAGGCACTGTCTTTATACCTACGTACATTGGCACTTTTGACCTTAAGTATTCATTTAGTACACATACAATTCTTTTTACAGGTAAACCCAATGTAATAAAACAGTAGTCCTATAATGATAATTGACCAGTCCCAAGCAGTGGCTCAGGGTACCGGCACAAGTTACTTAGAAGACAATACGGGCTGCTGCTTGCTGTCAGTCACATGTCCGTCTGTCTGTCTGTCCGTCGTCTGTCACACAGGTTTTACAAACAAGCGGTTGGAGCTAGTCTTCATATTTTCACAGTATAAGCATCTTGTTGACCCAAAGCCATAAATGAGCGAAGTTTGACACGGACTTTGCCGGTTTTTACATTACTAGCTTCTCCCAGCGACTTCACCCGCGTGGAATAAGTAATTCCTTCATTATAAATTACAGCCTATATGTTAGCTATATTATTGTAAAGTTTCATCCAAATCCATTCTGTAGTTTTTGCGTGAAAGAGTAACAAACATTTACATCCTTACAAACTTACATATTTATAATAGGACTTTTGGTTATCTATACTAATATTATAAAGCTGAAGAGTTTGTTTGTTTGAACGCGCTAATCTCAGGAACTACTGGATCGAATTGAAAAATTCTTTGTGTTGAATAGTCCATTTATCAAGGAAGGCTATAGGCTATATAACATCACGCTGTGACCAATAGGAGCGGAGCATCAATGAAAAATGTGGTAAAAACGGGGGGAAAAAATATTCCTTTTGAGAGCTTCCGTTGCGTGCGCTACGTAAACGGTTAAAGTTACGCAAAAATTATGTATGACGTAATTGTTCCCCTTTAAAAATTCTAAAAAAAAGTCCGCGACAGCATATCTTTTAAGGTTAACTCACTATAATCTTTTTTATGGTAATCAAATTCGTTCTAAAATAATGCATTATTTGCGAAGGTGTTTTTATAAACATGACATTAATCCTTATCCAAATCAATACGTTATTCATCATAAGTATTTAATTTTGAACAAAATTGCCCTTGACATCATTTGATTTCAACGAATATCATAGGAGATATCATAGTGTTAATCAAGTACCACGCGCATATTCATGATGTGCAAGGCGGGCGATTATGAGGGATGTGGAGAGCGAGGTACCATTTTGCACTGTATAGCCTATTTATTGAGGAAGGTTATAGACTTTATATATAATCACGCGACGACATAGTAACCATAACCGCGGGTGAAACCGCGGACACAGCTAGTAAATAATATTACGGGATTCTGTAATGCTGACGTCATTTTAACTGATAGTTTGGCGCCAATATGAACAAATATGTTGCAATACTGGGTTGTTCCAAAAGTAATGAGAAATCGGTATAAGTAGGTCTTTGCCTATGAAATTGTTTTTTGAAACGGGTCACTTTGAGCTGTGATAATTTGGAATTAACTTGAAATTGTCCCAACATTTATTTATCCTGTCCACCCTGTATAGCCCCAAAATGTCGCTTGGAAATTACATCACTCACTGCCAAACTTAAATAACACAACAATGTAATGCAGATGTCCATATAAGTTTAGGCAACTTCATTGTTTAAAATGACAGCATTAATAAGTAGGTATATAAAAAGCCTCGGATACACTAGGGGTCAATTACTGCGACATGTTGCGGAGCAAGACGCGCAACAACTACGTGAAATGTCTCGGGACAAATGTCACGGAACATTTTGCAGGCCACATAGTCAGTACTTATAGAAATGTCGCTTGAGGAGGTTGTGGCGATTAGTGCTCGTGGATGCGAAATTTCTTAGTACAAAGAGAAACAATAATTTTATTTTATTTCGATAATCACGGCTGCAGTACTCCACAAAAAATCATGACTCTAGTTAAGCTTAACAGTAAAAGCACGGTTTCGTTTCCCAACACTACAGACCATGTTGAGAGGCACGTTGCTCACACGACTACACTCTGTAACAAATATGGCGCGACACTGATCACACTGATGCGGGACACGTGTGCTCGCTCTCGGAGCTCCAAGCAACATGTCCCGAGTCACGTGAATGCGTCGCAAAATGTTGGGGGGCAAGTTGCGGGACACTGCAACGTTGCAGCGTCACGTAGATTGAGCGTTGCGCGTCATGTTACGGGAGATTTCGTCCCCTAGTGTATCCGAGGCTTAATTGTATACCTACGTCACCGGATGATTTGCAAACATCGTAATAATGTAATAAATCTTGCGAGACTGTAAACTCTCGTTATACATGACAAAAAAACTGGCCAAGTGTGTGTCGATCTTCACACAATTAGGGTTCCGTACCAAATGAGGGAATTGTCAAAGAAAAATCTGATTTATCAATATATTGGTATTTTTCATAGGTCAATGGGAAGCTAAAAAAATATTTGGAACAAAATTTTGTGATAGACGATGGACAGAGAGACAGACGGACACGTGAGTGACAGCAATAGGGCTCCGTTTGGATCCTTCGGGTACGGAACCCTAAAAAAACAGCTGATTTTTAGGGTTCCGTACCCGAAGGGTAAGCAATGGGACCCTATTACTATGCCTCCGCTGTCTGTTCGTTTGTCAGCGGGCTGTATCATGATCCATAATAGCTACACAGAATGTGTATTTCTTTTTTATTAGAGCGGCTATAGAAATACACGCTGTGTGAAAATTTCAACTGTCTACCTATCACGGATCATGGGATACAGCCCAAAAACAAAAAAAACACGTTTTTAGAAACTTGTTTTTTTTTTTTTCATTTTATGGTACGAAACCCATCGCGTGCGAGGCCAACACGCTCTTTTTTTTTTTCGCGATTTCAATGTTGCTCCCATAGTAAAAGTTGTTTATAATTATTCCCAGTGTTTTCATTTACTGTCGTATGAATATGTTATTTCAAATAGATAATCTACAGAATCGATAGATGTTATATAAATTTGATATTTTACAATGTATCCGAGACTTATTGATAATAAAACAATTTTACCCGATTTATCAGAAACTGAACGGTGTTTACAATTATTATCCGGTGACATACATAATGATGTTTGTTTCTATTTTAATTATTAATTATTATCAGTCCTACGCATTTAATTATGAAATAGTTATCTGAATATTAAGATTAGCGTACATTATTGAGTCATACTTAGAGCAGATAAAAACTGCAAGAAAGTACTTAATTTACAGTTTCTATTCTTGATAAAATAATTTGAAGTAATTTGAATTCATCACCATCAGCTCAAATAACGACTAAGTTTATAGAAAAAGCCCTAAAAAAGTATGGGTTGCAATGGAATTTGAAATTTGTTTTCTATTACATATTTTGTTCTAAATTTGAAAAAGTACAAATATCGACTTTAGGATAGTGTTTTTTAAGTTGAATTTTAAGTGATCATTCGTATTAAAAAAGAAGTATGGGTTGCAACAGAATTTGAAATTCGTTTTCTATTACTTACATAAGAGTTTGTTCTAAAATTTGAAAAAAGCACAAATATCGACTTTAACGTACTGTATTTTTTATGTTGACTAGTGACCATTCCTATTAAAAAGGCCCTAAAAAGACACACAAACACACACACAAATTCATAAGATTTAACGTGGGAGAAAATGAGATAGGAAACATTATACAGTGTTTTGTTTTTGTGTTTTAAAATGAGATAGGAAACATTACACAGTGTTTTGTTTTGTTTTAGCCAACATTTTTGAAGGTCTACCACGTGTGAATTGCACACGTTTTTTTTTCTATTACATAGTTTGTTCTTAAATTTGGAAATTATATCGAATTCAAAATATAGACAACTAGTATTGTTTTTTTATAACTGTGAATTTTGACATTTAGAGTTTATCAGTCTCTAGTGGAGTCTAATAAGGGTGACGAACGGGCGTTTTTGGGGGACTGTCTTTATGTAGAAATTTGACGTTAGAAAAAAAAACTCGACTAAAAAGCAACTAAAAAGTACCAAACAAGTAACAGCAGTTACTTTTTGGCAGTTATTTTAGTTCAATTATAGATTTAATGCCACCAACTGCATCAGACTGCTTGAAAAGTTACTTGTTTGGAACTTTTTAGTTGCTTTAATCGGTTTTTTTTATATATTTTTTTATTTTCTGCATTTTAGTGAGTTATATTTTTGGAATCGCCTCCTCGGACCAAAGAAGTAATCATACGAACATACATACATACATACTCTCGCAAAACATTATCCTCCTTCTGGGAAAGTCGGGGAATAATAATTTAAAATATGTTAATTCTCTGTTGCTGATATTTTGGACCTGCTAGACTAGACTGATTTGTATAAAATTTGGTATATAGATAGCTTATACCCTGGATTAACACAAAGGTTACTTTTTATCCTAGCCTACGCGAGTGAAACCGCGGAGCGCAGCTAGTTAACTTATAAATATTAATTAATAGAGCCTTTAATTCAGATCAAGTTAGTTACATATTTGTAAAGATTCAATTATTCAAGTTATACTTAAAGATTAAAACTAGTCTATTATTTGTTTCTTGCTTATTTTCTGCAGATCTGTCAGCCTTAACATGGTAAACTAATAGATATCTTTGAGCTAGCCGAGCTTTTCTAGCTGACGCGACATCAGACGTTGTCCTGTCTTAGCTATGAACTGTCAAACGCGCGAAGTTAAGTCGTTAAGTTTTCTGAAATTTTCTAATTTTTGGGGAAATTTCTTAATTTTCTTTTTTTATTAGAACCTTCTCCTGAAAATAACAAACAACAAAAAGAGAATTAGCAAAATCGGTCCAACCGTTCACGCGTGATGCCGTGACCAAGCAAATAGGGATTCATTTTATATATATAGATAGACTAGCGATGGAGCACGTTTGCCTAGAAGTCCTATTCACTCTTGACTTAAAGACTCCCAGGTTGTAGCTATCAGGCAACACAGACTCTGGCAGGGAATTCCACTCCTTAGCTGTAAGCACAATGAATAACTAATAATGTGCTCATCGAGTTTTTGGGCATATCAGCAAGCTGTTAGTCGACTCTTTACATGACCAGAGGGCTGGGCTTTTCTTTGACCAACGAATCAGCATTGCTATTCAATGTGGCAATGCTGCTAGCGTTCTGGGCACTTTTTCCATTGACAGCGATGTGGATGAATTTTTTTCATGCCCAATGAGTTGTTTTCATACGCATTTGTACATGTTGAGTGGTGGCCCAGTGGTATTGGCCGCGACTTAAAAGTTGTAGGTCGTGAGTTCAAACCCAGGCAGGCGCTTTACTTTGTGTAAATTATTTCATCACCACTGCTCTCAAAACGGAGAAGGAAAACATTGTGAGGAAACCGGCATGTCCTTGAATCAAAAATCCGAAGATATGTGACATTCACCAATCCGCATTGGGCCCGCGTGGTGGATTACAGCCCACACCCTCTCACGAAGAGGAGGCCTGTGCCCCAGCAGTGGGGACATTAAAAGGCTGAGATGATGATGATGATTGTACATGTTAGGTATTATTATTAGTTTGTGTTTGTATTATATATTAAGTAGTAGTGTGTGTGTGTGTGTGTGTGTGTGTGTGTGTGTGTGTGTGTGTGTGTAGTGTGTGTGTGTGTGTGTGTAGTAGTAGTTGTGTTTGTTTCTTTTTATTTTTTTTGTATTAAGATATAATGTCTATATCCAGGTAGCGAACCTCAGACCCTGAACATCTGCATAGCAAGTGTCACAGCGCTGATTGTGGCAACACTCTTCGCGTACTACATCGCCTTGAGAGTCATCAGACGGTACTGTTGCCACGACGGAAATAGGGACACGGAATCTGGTGAGTTTTAATTTTTTTTAACCAACTTCAAAAAGAAGGAGGTTATCAATTCGGATATTTGTATTTTTTTCTGTTCGGGCATGACTTCGTCATATTTGACGGATTTGCAAAATTCTTTTTTTTTTTCGAAAGAGGTTTCTTCCGAAATGTTCCCATTTAAATTTCATATAGATCTGATTATGGGTTTCGGAGACAGACAACGGAACTCTTCAAAAATTGACAGCAAATCAACCGCGATTGCTGCGATCGTATGTCTATGAATTGTTAACACAGTTTAATGTGGAACCACAAATAAAAAGTGAAAAATAAAAAACTTTATGTTTCTGGTTTTGTCTTCGTTTTTTAACACCGACTTCCGAAATTAAAGTTATTTTGCACTTTTTTTGGAAGTCGGTTCTATTTTATGTAAAAAAGTTTTTTATTAATATTTATAGACTAGCGCTTGATATTATCTCACCTGATAGTAGGCGATTATGTGTTCGATGATGAAGTACGCTTGCCTAGAAGTAACCTATTCACACTTAAAGACCTCCAGGTTGTAGCTATCAGGAAACAGACTCCGGCAGGGAATGCCACTCCTTAACTGGTGACGGGGATTCGTTTTTCGGGGACTGTCTTTATGTAAAACTTTGTCGTTAAAAACTATTTTCTCTGTGTTGCATCAAATAAATGTTTTATCTGATCTGTCTATTTAAAAACCATTTTATTTCCAGCCATGATGATACCAACTCCGCCCAAAATTCTGGTAGCATACTCACCAGCAAACCGACTGCACGCCGAATGCGTTGCGTCATTCGTCACCTACCTGCGCTCAGAATACGGCTTCATCGTCATGTTCGACGGTGACATATCCACCACCTCGCACGGAGACCCCTTCATCTGGGCAGAGGAAGCCTTCAGGTTAGCCACACATATCATCTACATCGTCGGACCTGCCGAGGAAGCCAATATATGTAATAACATTTACGACAAACCAATAATAAGCGCTCATAAAAATGTCGACACACTAATTCTCTCGTTCGTCAAAGCCAGCAGAGCCCTGAAGTGCTCGAAAGACGTAATTAACGTCTTGTTCGAACACTCCGATGGCCATATTCCCGTTGAAACTCGACTGGCGAAAACATTCACCCTACTCACGGACTGGCAGAAACTCATATCTTATCTATCAAAAGACTTGCTCCCCAAAATACATATACAGCGCTCGGAAAAAGGCAGGTGCTTTTATGATGACTTGAAAAGGGCCAAGAAACTGCTAGGTGCGAGGAATGACGAAGTCATCGTGCAGTTTGAGCAGAATAAGAATTTTGAGAAGAAGATATTGTTGTAAGTTGGTATTGTACAGGTTTTGGGATGCGTTTGGGATGAGATGGGGGAGTTTGAGATTTATGTATCATCCATTTGAAGCCCCGTATTCATTGGAAACAATATTTTATAACAACTGCACAACACTTGATGTTGTGAGATATGTTAGGTTTACCATGAATATGCAAGTTGCCGGCAACACTGCAAAATTGTTTCCCACACACAAAAACATGTAGATGAAACAATATTGGAACTTTGTTTTCCAAATTAAATAGGGCATGCCCAAAGCCGCAATTTATAATGAAATATTCTCCAGATATCACAAAAATACTTAAAAAATTAGAAAAATATTAAAATCTTCAACCAAGCTCCGCCCACCAACTCCCGCGCATACAGTTATCAACTGTAAAGCTGGTATGTTACATTTCGAATGTGGGAACTACAGCATATAATTGTTGACTATGTGTTAAATAACATAAACTGGGTGTTTAGTATTATTGTTGGACTAAATAATAATATGCCAAGGTCATCATCATCAGCCTTTTTTTTTTTAATGTCCCCACTTCTGGGGCACAGGCCTCCTCTCTGTGAGAGGGTGTGGGCCGTAATCCACCACGTTGGCCCAATGCGGATTGGTGGATATGACATGTCTTCGAATTTTTGGTTCTGGGACATGCCGGTTTCCTCACGATGTTTTCCTTCACCGTTTTGAGAGCAGTGGTGATGAAATAATTTACACAAAGTAAAGCGCCTGCCTGGGTTTGAACTCACGACCTAGAAGTTGTAAGTCGCGGCTTATACCACTGGGCCACCCCTGCCAAGGTATCTGATGATAATTATGTCCATGTTATTTGAATGTTTTGTAGCGATCAAAGTTGTAATAGTCATAAAATCGTCATTTATAGTAAATGACGATTTTATGACTATTACGTAGTTCGTTTTTTTTGATTAACCATTCAATTGCTTGAATTTTTTAGTTTAAAAATAGTATTAAATCCAACTCCATACTGTTATTTAGTCTGCAATGTACACTCAAATATTTTTCGATTGAAAGTTCAGAAAAAGATTATTTTGTGTTACATATTTTAAGACAAATATAAAAATTGAATTTGATAATATATTTATCTGTGTAAAAATTATACGAAAAAAATTTAAAAAAATGTTTATGAAGAGCGTATACGTGGCTCAATGAGGAATTATTAAATGGTTAGATTTATATTCCAAGACCGTACTTTAATGTTAGATACACTGTTCAGTTGCGGACAAAGGCGTCACCGTAGATGTATGTCTGTCTCTTTCACGCACACAGATTGTAAATACGCTCTCTCTTTCGCAACGAAGTTTTTCTAACATTTAATACGATGCAATAGGCCTACACGTTCATGTTTCGGGGTTTAAAAGAAGTTTTAAAATTGGGTACGGACCTTACATCGAAGATATTGTCGTTACAAATCACGAGCTTGCATTTTAAGACTTAATGGCATTGGCATAAGGTTTAAATTGAATGATGGAAAACAAAAGAAAGTTTAATACCAAAGAAAAAGAAAAGCCGGATTTTCTTTCAAACCCGAAATAATGGACTAAAACTGTGGGCGGCTGTATAACTCTACAGGATTAATGAATATTTTTATGGTTATTTATAATTGTTGTCTTTCCCCGTACGATGCATATCTTATGGCTTTTAGTAATAAGTATTTTTATATTATTTTTTTTACTCTTAATGTTTAAAGGCATTATTCACTTTTTGAACGTCGCACTGTATCCCACCTGAAAAATTTGATCAAACTTTTCTTATGAATGTACAACTGAAATTTTTAGGTCGACCACTTTTCGCCCTTATGCCCTTAGTAATAAGGTTGATAAGTGGTTGACTGAAAACTTTCGCCCACCTAAGTACCTACCCTACTTGTTACCTGGCTTGAAAATACGTACTAGATGTAGACTATTATTATTTTTATTTGCTAAAGCAAACTGCATTTTTAGTCGATGAATAAGTAAGTATCTACACTTTTTGTAAACAATGTCCGGGCCTACCTTAGCATAGAAAATAAAGAATCCTATATTGCGTTTGTTAAATTAGTAAGCAAAAGTGTCCAAAACGGCCGTTTTTGGTACTTTTGCCTACTACTTTGGATACGAAACATTTTAAGTATTGTTTTAACCACGTAAAAATACCTTATCCTCTTTGTAACAAACGTAACATAGGATTCTATAATCTTTATTTTCTACGCTTTGATACGATTCTTTATTCAATGAGGGCGCCACTTGGCGGATATATACGCCTTAAGAAAAAGACGAAAAAATGCGCTTTTGTAATTGTTCTAATTTGTATTTTTTTTTTTTTTGTTATGTAAATATATAATTTGGCGTTCAAAAAGTCGAAGGATTTTATTAACATGGTTTTTAACAACTTAGATTATTTTATGTTGTAAACTTTTCAATTACATATCTTTGTATCGATGGCGAATAAAAAGTACACTTATTAGTATGTAATACTTAAAAAAAACTTGTGTAAAATCTTTTCTTGCTGAATTTTCCAGATTTATTGTCTATAAATTTGGTGTGCCATAAACTACATTAATCGGTGTAATGTTTCTTTGTGTTTAGAAATTGGTGTTTGATCACAAAGCGACTTTACGTTGCACTAAATAACTAGAGTGTATATAACGTAAGATAGTTAACTTACCCTTTTATATATTGAACTGAATAAGCTATAGGTATAAAGGCGCACAACTATCGCATAAATAATCTGTGGTCTATAGAAGATGTACGGGAAATATGTGGTCATTAAATACTGCATCTGCCCAAAAGAACCTCTCTTTAAAAAAAAAAAACGTTTCCTAGGAATTACTCCTGTAACGTGGGTGCGTTCACAAACATTCGAATTCACATAAACAAGGCACTCAGATCCGGAACAACTATCTGTAGACCATTTTTGTTCCGTACGGGAATCGAACCCGCGACACGCAGCGCAGCAGTCGATCGCTCAACCACTGCGCCAACCGTGTCGTCATATGAAGTGAACAATTTTCTTCAATAGTAAATGCCGAAAAAAAAAAATGTTAAACCGGGAGAGGTTTGTTGCTTAATGCTAATTTTGATCAGTATAATAACTTTGTATGATAAGTTCAATTTTTTTTTATGGAAATTGGCTATGGCACAGATATAATACTAGCGTACAGATGCCTCATCCCATACAAAGAAACGGTACCACCGTAACTTCGGGTTTTCATCCGGCACAAGTGACTTTTGTTCTTCGTTCGGGCCCGTCCTCTACACCTCGCTAGATGGTGTTAGCAGCGATGGCTTGCAAGCTGAATGAATTTACTTAGTCTTACCAATAGTTTCTCACACATTGAGGAATTATTTTATAGTATTTTTGGCACTTCATAGCAGTTTTACTATATCAAAATGTGTCACTATTCAAATTTTAAAGAGGCTAATGGATAAACTCTAAAACTTCAAACAGCGCCATCTATTGGTACAAAAAAATATAGATGTCTAAAGATTCGTTCCAATAATCGTCTATATTTGAATTACAAGCCCATTATTCCACAATTTTATGCTTAGGCCAGTTTATTAAATAAGAAAATACAGTTTTTACCATATTTATTTTCAAAATATTAATATTACATAAACTTCAATAAGAAATCGATGCATCACCATCTGTTGAGATTTATTTGAACTAAATTTTCTTTGCTCGAGATGAGACCCCATGGCTCTTGAAAAAAGTTGTTAATTTCCATGGGTTGCAAGCAGTATCTAAGATATGACCACCTATTTCTGTAACACCCTTATTATACAGTGATGTGGCGAGTGATCAATCAATATATTCGCAACATCCTAGGACCACTTTACCTCTTCTCTTCCTGCTAGGGTCGTGGGTGAGTATGGAAGGGTCTTTGCGACCCTGGCACAAGCAACTGAAGGAACAGGGTGGGTTTTAGTCAGTAAGAGTCTGACACCTGCCCAGGAGTTGTGAATAAATTCGAAACAGAGTTACCGCGCCCCTGGGCACTCAGGGCAGGGAAGGAATATGGGTGGGTTTTAGTCAGTAAGAGTCTGACATGCCCTCCCGCTCTAGAGCGGGAGAAGTTATTTGGTTATTTCCCGCCCAAAAAAAAAAACTCTTTTCTTGTGTCTTAAAAGTATCACATTGATACTTGTAGTTTTATTGCTCTTTGCATTTTCTAAAAGCTTGCTGAATATACAATGGATGATTGACATCTATTACATATCTATTCGAAGACTTGCAGATATGCAACCTATTTTAATATTAATATATACTCTGGAAACCCGGTTTTGGGTATCTTTATGTGATATCATATAATTCTTATCTCCTAACTATAATATACGCTGCTATTTCTAATACGGTCCTCCCAGTGTTTCCAACAGTATACTTTTTACATAATAACACCTGTATTTTTGAGCGATATCGGGTTTCAAAGATCTTTCGAGGACACGCATTTGTTTTAGCTTTGCTTAGTATTGCTAGCATAAAAAATTGTTATTGATATTATAAACTAGCAACTCTAGTTATTTAGTGTCAAGTTTGTAACTTTTTTATACCTGTTTCCTCGTTGATCTCATTGGTAACAAAACGTTGGAATGTTTTATCTTGATACAGGACTTTTCAATTACTAAGCTCAAAATATTATACCTTGTGATGTATTTTTATAAATAAAGTCGTACATACAATGGACTTTGTGGTTGTTTCATTTATATTCTATTTTTTAGAGCCCCAATACAGAAAAGTTCTCTTCAAAATGAGTAGGCAACGCACCTTTGCGATGTAGTTTGATTCAAAGTTGATGACGTGTGAATTTCGCGTTTCGCTGTGCAGTACCTACTACGGTACTCCACCGCTCAGTCACAGATAATATATAATAATAGCGTAGCTCAGTGACGGGACCCCCTAGGGCCGATGCCTGCCAGCAGGCGTATTCACTAACTCAGTTGACATCAATTTGATAGGCACTTTGCCGTACATTGCTGCTTTGACGTATAGGAAAACCATAGTGCCCATTATAATCGATGTCTACCGAGCAATGCATTGCATAGTGCTTATCAAATTGTAGTCAACTAAGTTAGTGAATACCCTAGCCTACCCCCCGTTAGGATTCCCTCTATCTGACAGAATCTTGTTGCTCCGAAATTTATTTGGCATAACACAGTTGGCATAATTTTCTTTAAACGAATACTTTTGAGGCATAAAAATGATTAAATATAATTATTGTCTGGCCGAATGTGTATATGTCCGAATTTACAATGGCATACTTTTAAGATGGCAGAATTTTATTTGGCATGATTGCACCTTTGGCGAAGTTTAAGTTCTGCATAATTTCGTTTAGCATAACGTTTATTTAGAGCGACAATTATTTGGCACAATTTCACTTGGCATACTATGAAGATGGCAGAATGATGATGATGATGATGGATTTTTTTTTTGGACTACAGAGATGACGACTAAAAGAGGAGTATGGAAGAAAAAGACATGTTGCGCCGACCCCAAATAAATTGGGATAAGGGCAGGAGAATGATGATGATGATGATTGCCATTTCTATAAAATGGCATTTTCAACCTTAAATTAAAACTAAAATGTAAATATGTTGATTTTTTTTTTTTTTTTCGAACTCCAACGACTCGAATCGACTCCACTTAGTCTTGTCTGCCCTACCCCTGGAGTGTAATTTAAGCCCGCGTAGGCGCGGAGTGGCGAGGCGGCCTGCGAGCTGAGTAGCAGGTGGTTTTGGTACGCTCGCCGCCGCGGCTGAGGCTGGCCGGCCCTAGCGAAGCTGCGGTGGTGAACGTTAAAACCATCTGCGACGATAAGCTCGCTTGGCACCGCCAGAGCCCCGCAGCGCCTGCATGTTTTCTGCCTGCCTGCTGCATGCTTACTGCGTGCTTGCTGCATGCACGGTGTATGCTGGTTTGCATGCTTTATAAACTTAAACTTTGTTTTGCTCAACACAATAAAACGATATGACAACTAATAATAACTAACTCCCACTACAGCAAAAGTAAAAATGATTTGATTTACGCCTGATCAGAAAGATGTAGCAATAAACATTATCGTCGTAAGTCCGTGGCGAAAAAAAAATAGTGTTCAATCAATTTTATTAGTGTAGTAAGAAATACAAAATTGTACTAATGTGATAGTCTTGCAATTATTATGGATATAAAATGTATACCAGAAGATGATTCTAACTATGAACTTTCTGAGATGATAGTTCTGCCTTTTAATGACTATAGACTTGAAATGTATGCCAAAAGACGATTCTGAGTGTAGTTTCTGTGCTATGATGGTTCTATTTTTTAATTATTATTTTATATGAAATTTATGCCTAAAGATGATTCTGCCTTACAAAATTATGAGTTTTGAATGTATGCTAAATGGAGTTGCCCAAGCGTGTACATAGCTGTGGTTCTCTGCAGGATGGAGGACAGTGTTACGGCCAAACACTTGGATTGAATGCTGGCCCAAAATTGCCTATATTTGTCTGTATAACTTCAAGTTAGGAGTGGTTGGCAGTAGACGGCGTATGTGGCCCAACTCTAAGCTAGTAAGAACAAGCGGTACCTGACTTTTTCTTTGGCAGCCTCGCAGAATCCGACGAGTGGCCAGTCGATTATCTTCACACCAACACTCCTGGTTATTCTTGTTCACTAGTTACACGGACGCGGTAAATATGGGTTATTTATTATTCCCGGAGAATCCCCAACGTTTACGGGATATTACTCGGGATTTTAGTGCGTCCCCGCAAGGACGATGTTAATAAGACATTAATTTAGTCTGCGGTGAGATGCGTTCGGCCTCGCGGCGAATAGCGCACTGATGTCGATTGCTGCATTTTAGATTGCCTATGGTTCCCGTAAAGCCGGCTACACACCTGCCTCACATGCTAAAGCAGGACACACACGCCGTGATACCACACCCCATCCAACTTGCAGAGTGGCGGCAACTCGCCACACCACTAAATGAGTGTCTGCCAAACGATTTTCTGCGAAATGAAGTTTATAATATCCGCTGTTATGAAAAATAATTAATATGACATAAAAAGTTCTGCTATAAAAGGTGGACCCAGTGAATACACCTGCAGGTCGCGGGAGTGATCGAAAGAGTCACCGTGACACGGGTGGGATTTAGTCAGTAAGGGTGCGTTTCCACAGAAGCGGAGCGGATCGTCCAATCACAGACGAGACGAGTGACGTGATGAGGATTTCAACCATTGTGATTGGTCGATTTATGTATTTATTAAAACTTCATGCAACACAAATGTACAAAGGCGGACTTAATGTCGATGTCGATTCCTGAAGGTCTCCGCTCCGCTCCGCCCAGCTCCCCTTCAGTGGAAACGCATCCTCAGACTCTAACACGCCCCCACTCCACCCGTCAACCCCGGTGTCACATGTACGTGACTACCACAGGACCACCAACGCCAATCGCTTCCATATTTGGTAAATAATAAGTACTCAATTGGTACTAATTAGTACTCGAACAACAGAGGTACCTTAGCAGTTTTCGAGAAAATCGACTTCGAAGGTGGTCGCGGTAGTCACGCTCCGTTCAGCAGGACCACTATGAGAGCCGAAAAAGGGCATGCTACAGCTATTCTAAGTATACAATTAATAATAAGTACCCTTTTATGTGATTCATAACGAAAAAAAATCAGAACTGAAACCATTTGTATTAACCGAGAAATCAACGATGATAACTTACGCGCGCTCGTTCAGCAGAACCACGACTTTCAATGCTGATTAAAAGTTTGAGGAGCTTGTCGCTTTCCTCAAACCTACAGAGAAAAATAAGTACCCTGCAAGATAAAATTAGTTCCCAAAATTCAAAATTAGTACTCCACTAGTTTACGAGATATGAGATATACCATGCCATTGGTGGGGTGGCGGTAGTCACGGTGTTAAATTTTCATTTCAAGATTTCTCTATCAAAAACTCCGTGATTTTTCCCAAATTTATACAAAAATTAGTACCCATAAAGAAGCTAAAGTGACCGAAAATTCAGATTCCTAAGTGTTGTATTTTAAGAGAAATTAGCTTTCATTACTTTTCCATACTAAGGCCCGTATTAATAAACGCTCCTCAACTACGTCCTCAAGTGCGGTATCATTTGATCCTCGATTATTACGATGTCGGGAACTCAAGCTCCTTGCTAATTAATAAACACATGAGTACACGAGCTCAGTTACCAAGATCCGCTCCTCAAAGTGCTGTACTTGATGTGAATGATTACGTCACATTGACTGTCGCCACGTTTCGTTACTGCTATGTCATATACTTTTATTATGTTAAAACTTTTATGAATAGCGCTTTATCATATTATAAAATGGTTTCATAGCTAAGTCCGTATATATTTACATAGGTACCGTAGGACCCCAAGGCACCAGTACGGCCTGCAGGGATCCTGGGACGTTCTAGTAGTTTCAGTTTCAGGGTAGAGGTCTCACTCGCTGGCAACGCGAGAGTGTGGTGTATGAGAGTGACTGGTTAACTTGTACAGTGTTATAAAAGAAAGATGATGAAGCAGTCAGAACTTTTATATTATATATAGAGAAAAAATGAACACGTGCCCGGTTCGGTCAGAGCCGCAAAACAGATCCCTAAAACAAATGTGATACCTACACATTCTATTTTCAAACGGCTCTTCAATAATCTTAACAGCCAGCTGAAGGCCGGTACAGACCCGCTGAGTTTAGGCTGTGTCTACAATCGTCACAGTACCAACCTCTAATGATGCTGTAGCATAAAACCTTCTGCCGCGACACCTCGCGGCTCGGCGGACGGAGCTCCGGCAGGATCTCATGGTGACATGGAAACAGCGACTGTCGCAACCCAACGCTGGGCACGCCACCATCGCGGCGGTAGTGCCCTACTTTGAGGAGTGGCTGAAGAGTCGTCATGGCGTCCTCACCTTCCGTCTGACGCAGGTCCTCACCGGACACAGTTGTTTCGGGAGGTTCCTGCATCAGATCAGGCGGGAGGAAACGCCCGGTTGTTACTACTGTGCGGATCGCCCAGAGGATACGGTGGAGGTCTGCCCCGCTTGGGCGAAGCACCGCCTCGTCCTGGTGGATGCGATAGGTGGCGGCGACCTCTCGCGCCAGGCCCTGGTTCAGGCCATGGTACGGAGCGAGAGGGAATGGGAGGCAGTCTCCGCCTTCTGCGAAGCAGTAATGCTTGCGAAGGCGGAGGTGGGACGCGTGAGGGAAGATCAACGGAGTGGCCCTCACGGCCCCGGCCGCTACCACCGCAGGAGAGGTACTGGGCGTACTGGGCGCAGGACGTCGCGAGTCGATCTCCGGCCACCGTAGACCCGGGCTTGCGGGCGGCGAGGTAGTGGGTAACTCGCTGTCCGATCAGCACCAGGCCCGTGAGTCGACGGCGCGTAGTGTTCCACGCGCGCCTCAAAGAGATGTTGTCAGCCACCACTGACGGGGCCCATCATGGCCGGTGCCTGCATGCCTAGGGGTAGCGGATAAATTCTGAAAATGAGTTACCGCACCCCTGGGCACTCAGGCAGGGAAGAAACAGGGGTGGGTTTTAGTCAGTAAGAGTCTGACACGCTCTCCCGCTTCCACCCAGAGCGGGAGAAGTCATTGGATGATTTCCTAACCCCCAAAAAAAAAAAAGTTTGTGTTCACTTGGTAACTCAAAAGGATTTGAGGCATCCTTTATGTAAATTTTTGGTAAACGATACCACAAAGGCCATAAAATATCATCATAATACTCTTTTTCATCGTAATATTTAATTTCCCTCAAAATATTTTCAAACTCCATGTTCCGCGCCATAGAGTTTATAAACTTTTCTTTCGCGCTACGCTAATCACGACCTCAAGTCCCGGACTGTCTACACTGAAATTATTTTCTCTTTGTCTACACTCATGATCTAGCATCTCAAGTACACACACCTTTTGTCGAGTTTCGTTTATTAATCAGTCCAACACTCGGTTGATGAGGTGAACCTAATCCGAAACTTGAGTACATCAATAATCTCGTTTATTAATCCGATCAGGACCTCAAGCTTGGTATCTAGTGCGAGAGCTTGGGTTGAGTAACGTTTATTAATACGGGCCTAAATCTCCGCGTACAACCCGACCAAATTAAGTTGTCGGTGATATTGAACTATTAAGTGGATGTACACTCGTGCACATAAAGAAGAATGGACAAATTTCTATAGGAGCTGGACTCGACTATTATTTTTCATGTCCCAAAATAAACTATAGCTAGATTAGTTTGTTTTTATGTCGTAAACACTATCCCGTTTGAAAATTATTTCTAAATAACCACGATTTTTTATAATAACGTCAACAATACTTTTGAGGTTAGAATGACAACTATGCAGGCTGTGGCGGAGGGGTGTGGTCGTATTTTGGGAATCGGTTCTGCCCATGGAAATGAACAGCTTTCTCTATGAATCAATAGAAAAATCCCAAAAAAAAGTTGGACTTTCCGTACAAAGTTATCATCAGCTGATAAATATTTGTATGGGAGGTAAAAAGAAAAAAAAATGTATATATATTATATATTAACCTAATAAGTAATGATATAAATGACATTTGTTTACATTTTTAGTATCCTACGATTTAACAACACGAAGTTATCTAGTATTAGTATTACGTAGCTGGTTACGCGGTGGAACAGCACTAGGTTCACTCATTCACACAAACACACTAACTACATATTCACGCAGTAATTTATTAGTACTTTGAGGGTAACTGATTGGCCAGCTGTGTGAATTTGTCTTAGATAAGGTACCTACATTTTTGGTTTGTTTGTGATTTAAATGTTATAACATAAACCTGCTATGTTTGCATGATTCGTCATTAGACGACTAATTATTTATAAAATTTTAATCTCATTTAAGTGAACTGTAATGTTTTTTTGTGAGAATAAAGATTCTTTAAACCGAAACCGAACTACCTTCTACCCGACTGCGGCGTAGCTTATGAGTCTAGTTAGCGATAAGCGAGAAGGGTAATTAGCGATCTCGTTTCTATTTATTTCGATTTCTCTCAGAGAATTACCCAAAAAATAGGACTTGTAGCAAAGCGCACCAACTCTTTGTTTGTCCATCGATCATTCAATGAAAACTACACCTATATTGCTCTAACTTGCACAACGTCTAGTGTAGACAACAAAGCTGGTATAACATCACACGTGAAGTGGTTCTTGAAAGACTTCCAAGCCTTTTTTTGTGGTTTGACCACTTCAATTCTGGCTGAAGAGTTAGTCACTAGATACCTACTGCCTTTCAGTCTTCAATGCTCAAGTTGCATAGATATTGACAAATTGAGTAATGGTTGTTAACAGGAGTAAATGAAGTATAATTGGTAGAGTACTTAAATGAAAGAAATAGGCTTGACAAAAATTCTTTTTATTCATCATCCTCTCTTATCACTACACCATCGAGGAATGCTGCTGGCTCTGATATTGTCGTAGTATATTGTCCATACTTGAGAAATCCAGAAATGTATTAAAAGCGTTAATAAAGGAAAGCGCATAATCCACTTGTTCAGCCGTAAATGTTCTTAAACTATTTTTTTAATTGAACAACATATCCCAATCAGTACTAAATGTATGTTCTTCACAAATACGAACATTCATAGGCAAGTAATATTTGTTTATGCTTAGAGTTATTGCTCTTAGAGGGTCAGAAATTCTATGCAAATCTCTGTTTCGGCAACCAGAAAAACACAATGTGCTGCAGTATTAGCCGCTCGTCCATACTGCGATAAACTAATCACCCTGGGTACTTCGTCAGCTTGCTGGTCGGTGTCTCCAAACACAAACCCTTGGGGTTGAGGCTCTAGCTTCAGCTCTGGTTCCGGCTCTGGCTCTGGCTCCAGCTCTGCCTGCTGCTCAATGTTTCGCTACATATTATGCATTGCAAATCTCTGATTCTCAGCCAACAGGGATGACAAAAATGGTCTGATGAAGTTGCCTGAAACAACCATACAGCATTGTCTTATTAAAAATCTTTGGGCTCATTGTTATTTTTCTGCTCATGAAACATAAGGAAATAAAAACATTGTTACAAAACAATATTAGATTGCAGTGATGAATTCACTATAACATAGGACAACAATAAAAAAGATCATAATTACCTGCCGTGGGGCAATTCTATTTTCAAGTTCAATGTTTATTGCTTGTAGCAACTGAGATGGATTCTCTCTCATAATAAGGTCACGTTTACGGTTCCGCAGAGAACTTCCACAAAGTATGCAAACATGCATGTGGCCACGGGAAGATGAGGCACCAGGTTCATTACTTAATTCGGAGTTGACATGCTGCATTGCCAATTGTTTACAGGCATCACATAATATGTAGTCTTCTTCAGTGATCTAAAATAAAAATTAGAATTGTTATATGATGTATGATTGTGTGATGGTTTATGTTGGTATATGTACTAAAATGAGTAGGTATAAATACGTACTATTATTGAAGAATTCCTCTCGCAGATCTTACAAATTACTCTCGTATCAAGATCAAAAACGAGATGGCAGCGAAGTGTATCAATGCGTATGTTACAATTAACACAGCAATCGCAGGGCTAGTTGTGGCGTCTGCATGATTTCTCTCACAAATATCCAAGAATCAAAATCGGTGTCCAGAAATCTAAAGCACAGAATAATCGTCACAAGTGGTAGTTATCAGTGCGTAAAACAATGCCAAGGTCAAAACAACAGAAGGAAATCCAAAATAGCACAAGTGCTTATCACAATTCACAACAAGTAAATCGAATAGGATGCGAATACGAATGATTGCCGGCAAAGAGAATATAATTTCATTGCCGGGGTGTCAACAATGGCGCGGGTCGATGAACGATGACCACAGACAGATTAAGTAACTTGTCGATGACAAATGACGTTCCGTTGTACGCATTTGAACAAAACTACTTACTAAACACCAACATAATTATTTTTTATGACAAGAATCCAATACATAATATCGGCATATTCGTTGATTTGATGCCTTTAAACTAATTGAATAGAATTACAGTTAAAACTTTTCAGAAAAACGTGAATAATTACAGTCTTTGAATACTAAGTCATTTCAAACGCGAAATGAATCGTCAAGAGGTGCGTTCTGAAACTATTATTCTAAAAAAATTAGAAAAAGTTACAAAAATAAAAAAATTGGATAACTTTTTTTTTGTGGCTATTTATTGAGATATTTCTTGTGTTTTCTATGACCTTAAAAAATAAGGGTATTTTTCATAAATATGGCGTATTGGGAGGCCATCGTTTCATTGTCGGGTACGATTTGGCCATCCTTCTTTATGGATGTCGAAATAGTAACAAACAATTCAATATCTATAGTTTTTAAACAAACTGTGTACCTAGGTATATCTTAAGAAAAAAATTACCAATCGTTTCCGACGTCCTGTGATACCTTTGTTAATGACGTAGGTCATAGCCCAAGAGCCCACGACGGCCAGACCTTCATTATTTTATAAAAGTTGAAAGTTTCTCTGTACATGTCTCCTATACAGGTAAGAACGACCAGCGACTATAGAGTTTGGGTTGTGGTTACCTGGGCAGGTAACAGGTAGTAATGGTGTATAAAATAGTACTTAAAATTTGTTAGAGTATAAAGCTCAATTTTTTTTTGTTTTCTTCGGGATAACTTTAGAAATCTCATCATCCATTGCCGGACACTTATGACAGTTGCTACCCCCTGCCAGACACCCCTAAACTTTGATAAATTACAATTATACTTTCGTATAGTATAAAAGCTAAATTTTATATATAGACTGGCCTGTTGGTCTAGTGGTTAGTGACCCTGACTGCTATGCCGGAGGTCGTGGGTTCGATTCCCACCCAGGACAAATGTTTGTGTAATGAGCACGATCATTTGTTCTGTGTCTGGGTGTAATTTATCTATAATATGTATGTATTTAGAAATATATAAGTATGTTTATCAGTTGTCTAGTACCCATAACACAAGCTCTGCTTAGCTTGGGACTAGATGGCGTTGTGTGATAGTTGTGGAATATTATTATTATTATTATATATGTTACTTGGGGACCTATAAATAGATGTTACCTCAATAGCCGGACAGTTTTCATGGTTTTTACATCTTGCCAGATACATCGAAAGTCCACTGTAGGTGCGAGCGCGAATGCTTAGTCGATTACTATTTTTTAAGATATCTAATAAAAAAATATTTTATTACGTTCATAGCCATGTTGTATAAAGTAAAAAATGTTAGTTTAATATCATAAAAATATATAAAAAAAGTATGATTACAGGTAAAAAAAATATTTAAACTTGTTTATTAATGAACACACCACATCACCAAATACAGTCCCATATACTTTCATTACCCAATCACAGCGTAGATCGTACATAAAATTGTCCAAACTCGCACACAATTTATTTGTACTTGTCCAACCGTATTTTTGCGTTTCCAATCATCGAACAAAACAAAGAGTATTGGTACATAATGACTAATAGTCGATCCGTTCGGGATAAAAATTGGAACGAATAAATACGAGTACAAGCGTATCAACGGAAAAAGCGAGAGCACAAACCTTTCACCACATATTTTTACGTGTAACAAACAAAAGCAGAACATTATCTGACTGATTCATGTCATAGATAAAATCTATTTGTCTGAGTATTTCACTTTGATCTTTGTTTATGCGAGCGTGGATCTGCAGTAAAGCAGTAAACCAGTAAACAGTAAACCAGCGAACAGTAAACCAGCAATCTGAAAAACCAGAAAACAGTAAACCAGTAAACAGTAAACCAGTAGACAGTAAACTAGCAAACAGTTAATCAGTAAACCAGTTAACCAGTAATGAATATTAAATACAAAAATTCTAACACACGCAACAAACGTAAGCAGTAGACCAGTAAACAGTTAAACAGTAAACAAGTTAGCAGTAAAAATTAAACAAGTAATAAATATTAAATATTTTTCAGCTGCATCCGGTTAGAACTGGAAGCCGGCCCCAAGATAGTTGGGAAAAGGCTAGGCAGGCAGGCAGTTATAAGATTGAGGGTCGGATTTTTTAAATGACGGTTGGACAGCTTTTTTTATGGAAAATATGACGAACCACCATATTTATTCTTCTTATAAAAGTTATCTTATATGATATAAATAAATAAATAAATATCGGACTAAACTCCAGATGGAAAATATTTAATAGACGACTAGAAAAGAAGAGTTACGTAACAGCAGGGACTTAACAAATGGCGTCAAATACTTTTTTTGGCAAGAGACACCAGTAGTTTACGAAATCGACATACAATTATCGACAGTAGCCCAGTCGAAGAATGGTCAGAACATCCAACGGCAAAAGCCAGAGTTAAAATCGATAGTGGGCCGAATTTGATTGAATCCGCACCAACATAAGATGAGATAAGTTCGATTCAGAAGTTTGCAATCCGGATTCAGATCCACGCTCGCATAAACAAAGATCAAAGTGAAATACTCAGACAAATAGATTTTATCTATGACATGAATCAGTCAGATAATGTTCTGCTTTTGTTTGTTACACGTAAAAATATGTGGTGAAAGGTTTGTGCTCTCGCTTTTTCCGTTGATACGCTTGTATTTATTCGTTCCAATTTTTATCCCGAACGGATCGACTATTAGTCATTATGTACCAATACTCTTTGTTATGTTCGAAGATTGTAAACGCAAAAATACGGTTGGACAAGTACAAATAAATTGTGTGCGAGTTTGGACAATTTCATGTACGATCTACGCTGTGATTGGGTAATGAAAGGATATGGGACTGTATTTGGTGATGTGGTGTGTTCATTAATAAACAAGTTTAAATATTTTTTTTACCTGTAATCATACTTTTTTTATATATTTTTATGATATTAAACTAACATTTTTTACTTTATACAACATGGCTATGAACGTAATAAAATATTTTTTTATTAGATATCTTAAAAAATAGTAATCGACTAAGCATTCGCGCTCGCACTTACAGTGGACTTTCGATGTGTCTGGCAAGATGTAAAAACCATGAAAACTGTCCGGCTATTGAGGTAACATCTCTTATAGGTCCCCAAGTAACATACATAAAATTTAGCTTTTATACTATACGAAAGTATAATTGTAATTTATCAAACTTTAGGGGTGTCTGGCAGGGGGTAGCAACTGTCATAAGTGTCCGGCAATGGATGATGAGATTTCTAAAGTTATCCCGAAGAAAATATAAAAAAATTGAGCTTTATACTCTAACAAATTTTAAGTACTATTTTATACACCTTTACTACCTGTTACCTGCCCAGGTAACCACAACCCAAACTCTATAGTCACTGGTCGTTCTTACCTGTATAGGAGACATGTACAGAGAAACTTTCAACTTTTATAAAATAATGAAGGTCTGGCCGTCGTGGGCTCTTGGGCTAATGTAAGTATTTACCTTCTGTGTTGTTATATGAATATCATTAAACAAAATATATACATATACGGTCGAATTGAGAACCTCCTCCTTTTTTTTCGTCGGTTAAAAAGCGATAATATTTCTTATTTATCTACTAATTATAAATATATCTTACCTAATAATTTACCGCTGTGCTGCAAGCAGTACTAAAGAATTAAAAACTTAATTTACTGCAGTAACAATATGTTGCTAATAACGTTACTTACGTATAAAAAGATTACATAACTAATAATAATAATAATAATTCGACCACCTGTCGAAGCTGTCGTTGCGCGGTTGGATCAAGGGCCTGATTCAGAAGGCAGTACTCCTTGATACGGCTCGCATTGTGAGGAAGTTCCTGTCTCTGGAGCCCTAACCACCGGTAGCTTGGACCCTGCTCCCGATGCCGGTGGACTACTATTTTTTATATTTTTAAATGTTTTTTTATATGTTTTCTTTTAAAAATATTTAAAAATGTAAATAATATGTGTAAAAATAAATGTATGAATAATAATAATAATAGTAATATTCCACAACTATCACACAACGCCATCTAGTCCCAAGCTAAGCAGAGCTTGTGTTATGGGTACTAGACAACTGATAAACATACCTATATATTTCTAAATACATACATATTATAGATAAATTACACCCAGACACAGTACAAATGATCGTGCTCATTACACAAACATTTGTCCTGGGTGGGAATCGAACCCACGACCTCCGGCATAGCAGTCAGGGTCACTAACCACTAGACCAACAGGCCTGTCAAATAATATAGTAATGTACAATGCAGTAATAATACAGTAATGTACAATGTACCTATATATTTGAATAATATGCATTGCAAAGGGCACATCATGCATAGCTTAGGAAATATGTGTTTTCATATCAATGTATAGTACCTGTTATGTTTGACAAGCACATAATATAATTAAAATAAATAAATGAACTTAAAATAAGGTAACGTTAACATTGAAATATTGCTATAAATTTCGATTGCTAACTAGCCCTAAAAAGAATCTCATTTAAAAAAAAATATACGCAGAGTTAGCAACGTTTGTATAAAAATTATAGATATTGAACACTGTTTGTTACTATTTCGACATCCATAAATTTATGTGCACGAGTGTACAATCATCTACTAAACAGTTCAAACACATTGACAACTTAACTTGGTCGGGTTATACGCGGAGATTTAGTATGGAAAAGTAATGAAAGCTAATTTCTCTTAAAATACAACACTTAGGAATCTGAATTTCGGTCACTCTATCTGCTTTATGGGTAGGTACTAGTTTTTGTATAAATTTGGGGAAAAATCACGGAGTTTTTAATAGACAAATCTTGAAATGAAAATTTAACACCGTGACTAACGCCACCCCACCAATGACATGGTATATCTCGTAAGCTACTAGAGTACTAATTTTGAATTTTGAGTGCTAATTTTATCTTTCAGGGTACTAATTTTCTATGTAGGTTTGAGGAAAGTGACAAACTCCTCAAACTTTTAATCAACATTGAAAGTCGTGGTCTTGCTGAACGAGCGCGAGTAAGTAATCATCGTTGATTTCTCGGTAAATACAAATGTTTAGGACCTGATTTTTTTACGATATGAACCACATAAAAGGGTACTAATTATTTGTATACTTAGAATAGCTGTAGCATGCCCCCTTTTCGGCGCTCATGGTGGTCCTGCTGTACGGAGCGTGACTACCACCGGACCACCTTCAAAGTCGATTTTCTCGAAAACTACTAAGGTAGCAATTCTGTTGTTAGAGTGTAATTAGTGCCAATTGAGTACTAATTATTTACCAAATATGGAAGCGATTGGCGTTGGTGGTCCTGCGGTAGTCACGTACATCGATGTCACATGAATTTGTCGCAGCGACTCGCGGAGTGTTCCGATCCGTCATAAGCTTTAATTCTCACCTGTACCTACCCTTGGAATTGACGATGCCTACAAGCCGTTGTGACCACACCATCAGATGGGCCATCTGCTTGTTTGCCGTTCGATGGCTTAAAAAAACAGCAATTTCACCATTTGAGAAATGGCGAGATAATACTCTCGTACTTTATTGAACATTAACATCCTTGATCTGAGGAATGCTAATTTTCATTTACAAAATAAAACGTAAAATTTGAGCTATTACATAACTACAAATACAACATAAATATCAATTTCCTAAGTAGGATATTAGCTTAGAGTTTGGTGTCATTATCATCAGCATTGAAATTTACAATCACAAGGTAAGTTTGTTAGCAATAAATAATAATAATAATAATATTCCACAACTATCACACAACGCCATCTAGTCCCAAGCTAAGCAGAGCTTGTATTATGGGTACTAGACAACTGATAAACATACTTATATATTTCTAAATACATACATATTATAGATAAATTACAATAAGCCGCCACAAGCGTTCATAAAAGTCCCTAGTTTCACATGTTGGTATATTGACCAAAAACTTGTGTCTAGAATTAATGCACACAACTTATTAATACACAGAATAAATTAAAAATACGGTATATTCAAATTAAAGCACAGCTTATAGCACGACCCCTGTAAGAATCTTACCGCACCTCTAGGACGCGTCGTTTACCGGCTGGGTTACGTAACTAGTTACGTTACAGCACAGCACTAGCCCAGTAGTGCGTATCCGAGTTCCGGTAGCGATTTGAATATAGTTTGTTACCGCCACTCGTAAGGAGTGCCCGCGCGATATCTGGCGCACACACGAGTTGGCATTTTGTAACTGCTCTCAACTAAAAGTCTAGTAAATGTAATCCGCACTGCATTTTTTGTACAAACACACAATAAACACAGTTTACACGTAATTTAGTAGGAGTTTTCTTTGTGTGCAAAGTACCCAGACTAAAAGCTTCAACATAAATATGTAATGTTGTAACTGTTTTAGGTAGGTACAGAAAATCAGATAAATTCCAGACATACTAATTTTGATGAAACCAGTTGAGGTCCACATCTTAAGGCCCTACTAACGGCCAAGTGGCGCCCTCATTGAATAAAAAATCGTAGTATAGCATAGAAAATAAATATTAAAGAATCCAACGTCACGTTTGTTACAAAACCTACCTTTCACTGACTAAAACCCACCCCTGTTCCTTCCCTGCCTGAGTGCCTAGGGGTGCGGTAACTCTGTTAAGAATTTATCCACTACCCCTAGGTATGCAAGCACCGGCCACGATGGGCCCCGTCAGTGGTGGCTGACAATCATCTCTTTGAAGCGCGCGTGGAACACTACGCGCCGTCGACTCACGGGCCTGGTGCTGATCGGACGGCGAGCTACCCACTGCTCGCCGTCCGCAGGCCCGGGTCTACGGTGGCCGGAGATCGTCTCTCGACGTCCTACGCCCAGTGCTTCTCCTGCGGCGGTAGCGGCCGCGGGTGTGAGGGCCACTCCGTTGAGCTTCCCTCACCCTTCCCCGCCTCCGCCTCCGCCTTCGCGAGCATTACTGCTTCGCAGAAGGAGGAGACGGCATCCTATTCCGTCTCGGCTCGTACCATGGCCTGAACCAGGGCCGGGCGCAAGAGCTCGCTACCGCCTATCGCATCCACGAGGACACGGCGGTGCTCCGCCCAAGCGGGCAGATATCCACCGTGTCTTCGGGGCGATCCGCACCGTAAAACGATGGAACATGGTTTTGGTCGTGGGCTCTCGTACTATATGGCATTTCTTCGTAAGTATAGTAAGTTTTATAGGAATTATGTGTATCAATAAAACATTTTGTGAAGGCAGAAAATCAAATTTTATTAGAATTTAGGTAAATTTCATATACGAGTACAATGTAATAAGTAATTTAAGTAAAAAAACTTTTTACAAAAAATTGCAAAATAACTTTAATTTATGTGTCGGTGTTTGTATTTTGTTTCTTCGTTATTTGACACCGATTTCCGGAATTAAAGTTACTTTGCAATTTTTAGAAGACTTGTATTTTTTGTTGTAAAAGTTTTTTTTTTATTATTCACTTTTTAGTTGTTGTACACAATTGGAGACAACCAAAACGTCATCTGTGTACTTAAACACATTTTTTTTATGTTGATTTATTCAAAAATAGCTGAATCTATTTCGATACAATTTATATGGGACTACCACTGAAGTATGGTCTACCCAACAAAAAAAGAATCATCAAAATCTATTCACAAGTGGCGAAGAAATCGCGTAACATAAATACACACGAATTGAGAATCTCCTCCAATAGAAAGTCGGTTAAATATCACCATTGTTTAACTAGTGATAAACTGAATGAATAATACAAAAGTTGCATTAAGTCTACGGCTGCCAATCCATTGACGCGAAGCAAGGCAGCGGAGTGGAGCTAGGGAGTAATTAATCTGTGGTAAATGTGGTAATGCGGAGCGGAGCTGCGCGACGAGTACTTTGAACAAATAATCCGCAGCCGTTTTTTTCCTGCCTTTCCGCTCCGCTTTCTCACTCCGCTGCCCGGTTTTGAACTAATTTTTAAACTAGATCTCAAATCTCTCAGAGTGGATATTTTATGCAATTTCATTGTTTAGGCCGGGACTCCCCCAAAGCGGAGAAGTGTGCGATGTGCTGTGTGTTGTGCGAGAAGAGATGTTTTTCAGCTCGGGGAACTCCACCAAAGCGGAAATGTGTGCGGTGCGTTGTGTGCTGTGCGAGAAGAGATGTTTTTCAGCTCGGGTGCGAGGTGTTGAGCGCTCAGTACGCATTCTGACACGAAAGGTAGACGATATATAGCGGGCGAGAGGGGGGAGGGTGACATCGCTCACTGCACGCCGCTCACATCTCACGTCTCCACTACGCTTCGTTCGCACACAGCTCACATCTCCGCTTCCATCGCGCCATACAAATATTACACAGCGATCTCCACTGAAGCTGAGCGGAGAGGAGATGTGTTAATAACACAATTCTATTGGTTGTTTATAAAACTTCTCCTCTCCGCTCGTCTCAACTCCGCTTTGGTGGAGTCCCGGCCTTAATATTGGCAAAGCCCCCACTCTTCACGCGACTTTGATGCGTTTTATTTTTGTCATTTTATATCGGTTTGTTAGAGCAAAAAATACGTTTCCAATATTTTTTTTTTTGATTATTTTTGTACACAGGAAACATCATTAGTATTCAATATCAACAGTAATCTCGTTTGTGTTGGGAGATCATTCGCTTTCGTTCTCTTTTTCCTCTACATCCTCATCTTCAGACTCCTGTTTATTTTTCTTGGATTTAGCTGGTGCCGCTTTCTTCCCGTTATTTCCACGCTTCTGTGCCTTCTTGCTGCCGCCACTCTCTCCGCCACCTCTGTTGGCGTTGTATGACTTCAGGTCTTTCGCATACTGCTCCATGGCTTTGGCAGCTTTTTCCTCCCACTCAGTTTTGTCCTTCATCGACTTCCAAATGTCACCTCCCTTTTTGGCTAACTCCGTCACCTTCATGCCGGGATTCTCCGACTTGATCTGTTCTCTTGTGCTGTTCAGCCACATCAAATAAGCTGACATAGGAAACCTGGGCCTGACCGATTGCATACAGTTCTTAGTGGCATCTAAACCGGATTTGTTATCTTTAGGTTGATGCGTAATTTCTTCGTCGTCAGTGTCGTCGTCAATGTCGTCATCATTGTCGTCGTCGATGTCGTCGTCATTGTCATCGTCAATGTCGTCGTCAGTGTCGTTGTCATTGTCGTCGTCAATGTCGTTGTCAGTGTCGCCACTATTGGCCGCGTCGTACAAAGCCCTGTCTTTTTTATACTGCTCCTTGGCCTTGGCAGCCTTTTCCTCCCACTCAGTTTTGTCCTTTATCGACTTCCAAATGTCACCTCCCTTTTTGGCTAACTCCGTCACCTTCATGCCGGGACTCTCCGACTTGATCTGTTCTCTCGCGCTGTTCAGCCACAGCATGTAAGCTGACATAGGAAGCCTGGGCCTGACCGATTGCATACAGTTCTTGGTGGCATCTAAACAGGATTTATTATCTTTAGGTTGATGCGTAATTTCTTCGTCGTCAGTGTCGTCGTCAATGTCGTCATCATTGTCGTCGTCGATGGCGTCGTCATTGTCATCGTCAATGTCGTCGTCAATGTCGTCGTCAGTGTCGTCGTCAATGTCGTTGTCAGTGTCGCCACTATTGGCCGCGTCGTACAAAGCCCTGTCTTTTTTATACTGCTCCTTGGCCTTGGCAGCCTTTTCCTCCCACTCAGTTTTGTCCTTCATCGACTTCCAAATGTCACCTCCCTTTTTGGCTAACTCCGTCACCTTCATGCCGGGATTCTCCGACTTGATCTGTTCTCTCGCGCTGTTCAGCCACAGCATGTAAGCTGACATAGGAAGCCTGGGCCTGACCGATTGCATACAGTTCTTGGTGGCATCTAAACCGGATTTATTATCTTTAGGTTGATGCGTAATTTCTTCGTCGTCAGTGTCGTCGTCAACGTCGTCATCATTGTCGTCGTCGATGTCGTCGTCATTGGCATCGTCAATGTCATCGTCAGTGTCGCTGTCATTGTCGTCGTCAATGTCGTTGTCAGTGTCGCCACTATTGGCCGCGTCGTACAAAGCCCTGTCTTTTTTATACTGCTCCTTGGCCTTGGCAGCCTTTTCCTCCCACTCAGTTTTGTCCTTCATCGACTTCCAAATGTCACCTCCCTTTTTGGCTAACTCCGTCACCTTCATGCCGGGACTCTCCGACTTGATCTGTTCTCTCGCGCTGTTCAGCCACAGCATGTAAGCTGACATAGGAAGCCTGGGCCTGACCGATTGCATACAGTTCTTGGTGGCATCTAAACCGGATTTATTATCTATAGGTTGATGCGTAATTTCTTCGTCGTCAGTGTCGTCGTCAATGTCATCGTCATTGTCGTCGTCAATGTCGTCGTTAGTGTCGTTGTCATTGTCATCGTCAATGTCGTCATCAATGTCGTCGTCAGTGTCGTTGTCATTGTCGTCGTCAAAGTCGTTGTCAGTGTCGCCACTATTGGCCGCGTCGTACAAAGCCCTGTCTTTTTTATACTGCTCCTTGGCCTTGGCAGCCTTTTCCTCCCACTCAGTTTTGTCCTTCATCGACTTCCAAATGTCACCTCCCTTTTTGGCTAACTCCGTCACCTTCATGCCGGGATTCTCCGACTTGATCTGTTCTCTCGCGCTGTTCAGCCACAGCATGTAAGCTGACATAGGAAGCCTGGGCCTGACCGATTGCATACAGTTCTTGGTGGCATTTAAACCGTATTTATTATCTTTAGGTTGATGCGTAATTTCTTCGTCGTCAGTGTCGTCGTCAACGTCGTCATCATTGTCGTCGTCGATGTCGTCGTCATTGGCATCGTCAATGTCGTCGTCAGTGTCGCTGTCATTGTCGTCGTCAATGTCGTTGTCAGTGTCGCCACTATTGGCCGCGTCGTACAAAGCCCTGTCTTTTTTATACTGCTCCTTGGCCTTGGCAGCCTTTTCCTCCCACTCAGTTTTGTCCTTCATCGACTTCCAAATGTCACCTCCCTTTTTGGCTAACTCCGTCACCTTCATGCCGGGACTCTCCGACTTGATCTGTTCTCTCGCGCTGTTCAGCCACAGCATGTAAGCTGACATAGGAAGCCTGGGCCTGACCGATTGCATACAGTTCTTGGTGGCATCTAAACCGGATTTATTATCTTTAGGTTGATGCGTAATTTCTTCATCGTCAGTGTCGTCATCAATGTCATCGTCATTGTCGTCGTCAATGTCGTCGTTAGTGTCGTTGTCATTGTCATCGTCAATATCGTCGTCAATGTCGTCGTCAGTGTCGTTGTCATTGTCGTCGTCAATGTCCTTGTCAGTGTCGCCACTATTGGCCGCGTCGTACAAAGCCCTGTCTTTTTTATACTGCTCCTTGGCCTTGGCAGCCTTTTCCTCCCACTCGGTTTTGTCCTTCATCGACTTCCAAATGTCACCTCCCTTTTTGGCTAACTCCGTCACCTTCATGCCGGGACTCTCCGACTTGATCTGTTCTCTCGCGCTGTTCAGCCACAGCATGTAAGCTGACATAGGAAGCCTGGGCCTGACCGATTGCATACAGTTCTTGGTGGCATCTAAACCGGATTTATTATCTTTAGGTTGATGCGTAATTTCTTCGTCGTCAGTGTCGTCGTCAATGTCGTCATCATTGTCGTCGTCGATGTCGTTGTCATTGTCATCGTCAATGTCGTCGTCAGTGTCGTTGTCATTGTCGTCGTCAATGTCGTTGTCAGTGTCGCCACTATTGGCCGCGTCGTACAAAGCTCTGTCTTTTTTATACTGCTCCTTGGCCTTGGCAGCCTTTTCCTCCCACTCGGTTTTGTCCTTCATCGACTTCCAAATGTCACCTCCCTTTTTGGCTAACTCCGTCACCTTCATGCCGGGATTCTCCGACTTGATCTGTTCTCTCGCGCTGTTCAGCCACAGCATGTAAGCTGACATAGGAAGCCTGGGCCTGACCGATTGCATACAGTTCTTGGTGGCATCTAAACCGGATTTATTATCTATAGGTTGATGCGTAATTTCTTCGTCGTCAGTGTCGTCGTCAATGTCATCGTCATTGTCGTCGTCAATGTCGTCGTTAGTGTCGTTGTCATTGTCATCGTCAATGTCGTCATCAATGTCGTCGTCAGTGTCGTTGTCATTGTCGTCGTCAAAGTCGTTGTCAGTGTCGCCACTATTGGCCGCGTCGTACAAAGCCCTGTCTTTTTTATACTGCTCCTTGGCCTTGGCAGCCTTTTCCTCCCACTCAGTTTTGTCCTTCATCGACTTCCAAATGTCACCTCCCTTTTTGGCTAACTCCGTCACCTTCATGCCGGGACTCTCCGACTTGATCTGTTCTCTCGCGCTGTTCAGCCACAGCATGTAAGCTGACATAGGAAGCCTGGGCCTGACCGATTGCATACAGTTCTTGGTGGCATCTAAACCGGATTTATTATCTTTAGGTTGATGCGTAATTTCTTCGTCGTCAGTGTCGTCGTCAACGTCGTCATCATTGTCGTCGTCGATGTCGTCGTCATTGGCATCGTCAATGTCATCGTCAGTGTCGCTGTCATTGTCGTCGTCAATGTCGTTGTCAGTGTCGCCACTATTGGCCGCGTCGTACAAAGCCCTGTCTTTTTTATACTGCTCCTTGGCCTTGGCAGCCTTTTCCTCCCACTCAGTTTTGTCCTTCATCGACTTCCAAATGTCACCTCCCTTTTTGGCTAACTCCGTCACCTTCATGCCGGGACTCTCCGACTTGATCTGTTCTCTCGCGCTGTTCAGCCACAGCATGTAAGCTGACATAGGAAGCCTGGGCCTGACCGATTGCATACAGTTCTTGGTGGCATCTAAACCGGATTTATTATCTATAGGTTGATGCGTAATTTCTTCGTCGTCAGTGTCGTCGTCAATGTCATCGTCATTGTCGTCGTCAATGTCGTCGTTAGTGTCGTTGTCATTGTCATCGTCAATGTCGTCATCAATGTCGTCGTCAGTGTCGTTGTCATTGTCGTCGTCAAAGTCGTTGTCAGTGTCGCCACTATTGGCCGCGTCGTACAAAGCCCTGTCTTTTTTATACTGCTCCTTGGCCTTGGCAGCCTTTTCCTCCCACTCAGTTTTGTCCTTCATCGACTTCCAAATGTCACCTCCCTTTTTGGCTAACTCCGTCACCTTCATGCCGGGACTCTCCGACTTGATCTGTTCTCTCGCGCTGTTCAGCCACAGCATGTAAGCTGACATAGGAAGCCTGGGCCTGACCGATTGCATACAGTTCTTGGTGGCATCTAAACCGGATTTATTATCTTTAGGTTGATGCGTAATTTCTTCGTCGTCAGTGTCGTCGTCAATGTCGTCATCATTGTCGTCGTCGATGTCGTCGTCATTGTCATCGTCAATGTCGTCGTCAGTGTCGTTGTCATTGTCGTCGTCAATGTCGTTGTCAGTGTCGCCACTATTGGCCGCGTCGTACAAAGCCCTGTCTTTTTTATACTGCTCCTTGGCCTTGGCAGCCTTTTCCTCCCACTCAGTTTTGTCCTTCATCGACTTCCAAATGTCACCTCCCTTTTTGGCTAACTCCGTCACCTTCATGCCGGGACTCTCCGACTTGATCTGTTCTCTCGCGCTGTTCAGCCACAGCATGTAAGCTGACATAGGACGCTTGGGCCTGCCCGACTTCATAAAATTCCTTATGGCATCTAAACCGCATTTATTATCTTTAGGTTGATACGTAATTTCTTCGGCGTCACCATTCGCCGCACCGTACAAAGCCATGTCTTTTGCATACTGCTTTTTGGCTTTTGCGGCCTTTTTTTCTCATTCAGTCTTATCCATAGCCTTCCAAATAGCGCTCATTCTCTTTGCTTCTTCGGTGTACCCAAATCCGGTAAGCCGACATAGGGCGCCTGGACTTATCCGATTTCATAAAATTCCTGATGACAAAAAGATTTGAATTATTTTCTCTAGATTGCTGCACAGTTTCATCGATTCACTCATTTCATTGTGCAATGCAATGTGACGTAACACATTTTAGAGATTGTCAAACTGAAAAATGACAGTAAATTCGTGTGGTTCAATTCCCCGTTGTGAACATTTTAGAGGTCATCAAATTGAAAAATGACAATACGTAGGGAATATGCATATAATTTTTTTTATTTACTAAATACACACGCTGAAACAGCAATGGCAAGTTTTCTTACTAAATTTTACCTAAAATCGATTTTAAGCATCTATATTGATAAAAAAACCTTAAGGGTTTCATTATATAAACATAATCATTGAGATTTTTCATTGCAGGGACCTGAAAAAAAAAGATATTAACATTTTTGTATTTTGAGGTTATGAAAATAGGTAAATTAAGTAAGTACGAGTAGTCTACATAAGACTGATGCATTATGTCAAAGAAAAACAATTAAAATAGGAATTAATAGTTATCTATTGCATTATTATAAAATAGATCCAAGTTTTACAATGGGACCCTTAATCCTTATCTCCTATCGGCATAAACTTACTTAAGGTGGAAGCTCCAGGGTAGCCCGCGAAATTCAAATTTTCTTACGTTTTTTGCAATTTGCAGGCTGACCTGCAATTTTGACATGAAATACTTACATCAATCAATTCTAACTGAAAGAGTTGTATTGATGATTTTAATAAAAATTCTATAAATACGTACTTGCTACGGCCGCGAATCAAATTTTGACCAAGATACAACCTGGCACTGACCTGCAAATTGCAAAAAACGTAAGAATATTTGTATAGAGGTATGCGGATTAGAGTGTAAAGTCCCACGACCTCCATTGAAAAGGAAGGATCCTCCGACCAGACGGGTGTTGTGTCTGGTCCGGGCAACTGCCCGATAGTTGATTTCGGGCTGTTGTATATGTTCAAATCGCGCGGAGAACTCTGCTTGCGCGATGTAGGAATTTGCTGTTCTAGTTCGTATGTAGCGTCATATATGTCGCTACATTTGAATTTCGCGGGCTACCCTGGAGCATTCACCTTAAGTACCTGCATTAAAATCACTCATGCCGTTGTGGAAAGATTAGCCAGTCAGCATTGGAGGTATAGAGGCTTATTGCCCTCAATACACTCGTGGAGGCTCTTTCCATATCCCCCATAACATTTATGAATCCTGGGCTTATGAAAACAACAAGGCTAACAGGGATATTGTTTAATTCCGCGTTGCCGCCGTTTCTTTAGACGTGACATCGAAGACGTTGCCCGAGAAGAAAACTCGCAAGCCAGCAAAATGATGGTACCTACTACGTCACGATTCTTACATTTAGCATGTGTATGTACAGACTGTTGTCAGCATTACCTGACCCACCCTAAAATCAAACGACTTTGGACCCTCTGCATGTAACATTAAGGTTTATTTAATTTATATGAGCTTATCAGACAAGTGCTCGAGCACTCGATAAACAAAAATACAATAATAACACAGACACGCAAATTTGATCTTTAACACGTAACGTTAAGGTAAACCCACCCAACAAAGTCGGAGCCACCGGCATTATATATGTTTTTGTTAAGCTATTTTAATCATTATCTCGTTAACATTAAAGTTGAAAAGCTTTTAAGTCACACTACATAATTACAACCCAATCTTTAATTTCGCGTATATTCCCAACAAGTTCTTGTGGCTTAGCGGTTTGATGCTGGATTGACGACGAACAGCATGTGGGTTCGAAAACACAGTCCACCTATACATCAGTTTCTTTTTTAATTTGTTTTCATTTCTACAATATTGCTTGCAATATTAAAGAACGACCAATATGATTTTCGCCTAATAACTTATCTTGTAAACGGGTGGGTAATTTAAAAAACTTTAAGTTCACAGAATTTATATTTACCAAGAATGGTTGGTTGTGTGTGAGGTAGATCATAAATTCATCTAAGTAACAAAATTTACACTACGCCTAATAGCAGTGATTGCGCACACACATTTGTAAATCGTTTAACTCGTTAAGTATTTTTAAGCAATTTGCTGTAATATAGCACCATGTCGCAACTTGACGACTATACCAAACATAAAATAATATTTTTACATGAGCAGAATGTTGGAATTAGAGAGATTGGTCGCCGACTTAATATAGCAGTAAGTGTTTTTAACCGACTTCGAAAAAGGAGGAGGTTATCAATTCGGATGTTTGTATTTTTTTTTTTTTTTTTTTTATGTATGTTCGGGCATAACTCCGTCATATATTGACGGATTTGCAAAATTCTTTTTTTGTTCGAAAGGGGTTTATTCCGAAATAGTCCCATTTAAATTTCAAAAAGATCTGATGATGGGTTTCGGAGACAGACAACGGAACTCTTCAAAAATTGACAGCAAATCAACCGCGATTGCTGCTATCGTATGTCTATGAATTGTTAACACAGTTTTATGGGGAGCCACAACTAAAAAGTGAAAAATAAAAAACTTTTTTACAAAAAAATAGAACCGACTTCCAAAAAAAGTGCAAAATAACTTTAATTTCGGAAGTCGGTGTCAAAAAAAAACAAAGACACAAAACTGGAACACCGACTTCCGAAATTAAAGTTATTTTGCACTTTTTTTGGAAGTCGGTTCTATTCTTTTGTAAAAAAGTTTTTTTTTATACCTATTTTATTTTATTGATTGTGATGAATGAACGCGTAGTTGGTTATTTTACCATTACATTCGATCCTTACAAGTTACATACACGGTTCTAAAAATGTTTATTTTTGTTTTAGAGAAATACGGTCAGGCTATGGCTAAGACGTTATGGAGACAATGGAAATATTCAGCGGATTCGTCCAGGAGCAAAAGCCATTAAGTATAGTCCCGAATTCGAACGTCACCGGGCTATTGTTTCAAGCCACGTTGAAAATCCATTTTTGCCCATTCGTGCAACCGCAATAAACCACAATATTTCAGTGGAAACAGTGAGAAGGCATTTACACGTTGCTGGGATAAAGAATTATAAACCTATAATATAAGATGGACGTAAAATCTTATGGCGGAGGAAAGGAGAACGTTACAACGAGAAGTGCTTGCTACCTTGTAGAACCAGCGGTAGAATAACCCTGGGCTACTGGGGCTGGATGTCGTCCATGGGACCTGGTGAATTGGTGGAAGTTGGTGGTAGGTTTAATAGCAGTTTGTATTTGGAGATTCTGCGTGACGTCATGCTGCCGACTGTGCGAATTGCCTATCCAACGTCACATATTTATTTCATGTATGATTACTGCTCCATCCATCGTGCAGGCATTGTGCGGGAATGGTTAGCTGCTCAAGAAGGTGTGACAGTTATTAATTGGCCATCTAAAAGTCCTGATTTGAACCCTATAGAAAATCTATGGGGTCAAATGGTTTTAAATTGGGACACAACGGAAGTGCGAAACAAACACAACTTGGCTGAGGTCGTGAACTCGTGACATCGCCTTGGGAGCACATGAGATTTGTGTTGGAACATGGTGCGCAGTATGCGTAGCCGCTTACAACAACTTATAGCAGGGGACGGTGCACCACTCCGCTACTAGTTCATCTAGTAGGTATATTTAAACACACCATGCAAGTAAATGCTCAATGGATTGATTGTTCAACCATTAAAATGTTGCAGATTATGTGTAATTGTAATGTAATAATGTAATGTAATTGTTATAAACAGATTTTTTCTGTTTAAATAACATGTTTATTCACTACATATAGGCAGTTATAAATTTGTAAAGCATTTCACAGATGAATTCATTTTCTCGATAAAAAGGTGTTCCTGTTTTGTGTCTTCGTTTTTTGACACCGACTTCCGAAATTAAAGTTAGTTTGCACTTTTTTGGAAGTCGGTTCTATTTTTTTGTAAAAAAGTTTTTTATTTTTCACTTTTTAGTTGTGGGTCCCCATTAAACTGTGTTAAAAATTCATAGACATACGATAGCAGCAATCGCGGTTGATTTGCTGTCAATTTTTGAAGAGTTCCGTTGTCTGTCTCCGAAACCCATCATCAGATCTTTTTAAAATTTAAATGGGACCATTTCGGAATAAACCCCTTTCGAACAAAAAAAGAATTTTGCAAATCCGTCAATATATGACGGAGTTATGCCCGAACATACATAAAAAAAAAAAAAAAAAAAATATACAAACATCCGAATTGATAACCTCCTCCTTTTTCGAAGTCGGTTAATAATAAACTTTGAAGCATATGCATGCCTTTTTTAATGTTTATATGGCATACTAATATAAAAAGTATATTAATTTGGAAATATATGAGCATTTACTTTATCTTACATAGGTGTTTTAATGAAATAATAAACATTTTAAACTTGCAATTTTTTAGTTTTATTTCTATACAAACTGCCCGTTTAAAAAGACAATACCCTACGTCGTCTATTAAAAAATTGTAAAAAAGTGTAATATAATATCTAAATTTAGGTTAAACTTGGTTTCGAACGTAGACAACGATGAATATCGCACTACCTTAGTGACCACAAGACCAACACAACTCTTATAAGCCGCATTGAAATTTGATCTTAGTTGTAATGCTAGACGCAATATTCAAAAAAATTTGAACCATATAGTATACTATCATAAAGTTTATTCTTGCACAGCACGAGCAGCCATCTTCTCCTCGTGCAAATTATTTTGTATTTTAAATAATCACTCCATAGTAGCATTTGAATACCAGCTTTATAATGAATACGAATATTTATTTTTCAACTACCCACTTATTACAAGTTATGTGAAAATATTACCATTTTAAAAAGTTTATGTCTAATCTGTAGTTCTTTACACAAAATACAAGAAATAGTTTTGAAATATAAATTTTATATTGAAAGCAAAACAATATCTTTGTCGCAGGATTTGATCTCGAACCTCGTTTTTCACAGTCTTACACACAGACCACGAGACCAGAATTACTTAAACTCATTTATTAAATAAGCTATTACACTTATCATATTATAACAAATAGTTATAAAATATAACCTAATGCTAACGTTTGAAAGATCAAATTTGCGTGTCTATATTATTATTGTATTTGTTCATCAAATCCTCGAGCAGTTGTCTGATAAGCTCATATAAATTAAATAAACCTTAATGTTACATGCAGAGGGTCCAAAGTCGTTTGATTTTAGGGTGGGTCAGGTAATGCTGACAACAGTCTGTACTATACATAAAAAGAATGTGTTGTATGTATGATGTAGTTGTAGGTCACTTGGGTTTTAGTTTTTTTTTTTTTATGGCAATGGCTCCGGTTTCGACAGTTCGACTATTCTGCCTTTGTCACGTTGGGACGCCTCGGCTGCACAAAGAGGCAGGCCGTCGAACTTAGTACTTCGTGGTAGGTTAATTGCTGGAGTACAAGGGTTAGTAAAAACACATAATCTAATTTACAAACTTATAAACAAATATATAAAATATAGAATAATTAATTATACGTTACGCACCAATTAGAATTTAAATCATTTTCGGTTAAGAGTTTAGCCATAATGTAAATTAATTTCGGAGAGAAATGGGAGAGAAGGGAATGGAAGTTGGTTGGGAGAGGAATGGAAAGAAAATATAGTCCAAAGTACCCTCCACAAGACCACACTCGCATAGGGAACTATATCGGACATGAATCTCGTGCAGGAACACAGAAAAAGCAAAGCAATTTTAGAATTTTGAAAATAAACTGTCACACCAGCTGGGGAAAGTGGGGCAGATTCACACAAGTGGCACCTAGATACACTGAGTGTATCTCAAGTTACGAACGGACCAAAAGATTGAAGTTAGTGTGTGTGCGTAGTTTTTATCTCTGTATAGTCACTCGTGAAGTTTGCCAGCAGTCACGGCGGAAAGCACGTGCGTACAACACGGAACGTGTTATTGTCTCGCGTAAGTTATTTCATAACCTTACTTTGGACGTATTTTGTGACCAGTTACTGTTATTTAGATTAATCACTGCTATTGGATATTAGTCATAATATCATAAAGTTTATAATTTGATTTGTAAATTATTCTACATGAAGACGGTTTTTTTTTATTAATTAACTTGTGATGGGGTAGATTCATACATGGCATGGGCATGTAGGAAGTCTGAAGTACGGTTATGAGAGAGTGCATGGTGGTTGGGGGTACGGAGACCGTAACATGTGTACATGTGTGTGTGTGTGGATGGCGAGACATTGCTGCAAGCTGCTTCGGCTTTTGACCTGGCAATAACTAACACCTGGTTCAAAAAGAAAGACGAACACCTGATCACTTACAAAAGTGGCCAGCACGCGACCCAAATTGACTTTTTCTTGGTGAGACGAGACAGTCTCAAAACAGTTAAAAACAGTAAAGTGTTGCCAGGCGAAGGCTTAGTCTCTCAACACAGGCTCATAATGATGGACGTAACAGTCAGTGTCTCGTCCAGTAGGAACAAAGAACGGCCCCCACCCAAAATCAGATGGCGTATGATAGAAAATGAGGAGTGTGCAAGTATGTTTAAGAGTCAAGGGGTAGATAAAATGATAGAAATGAAGGATATGGAAGGAAAATCTGTGGATGAATGTTGGAAAGAGATGGCGGATTGTGTAAGGCGAGTAGCAAAAGATGTGTTTGGAGAATCCCAAGGTAAAGGCATGATAGAAAAGGATACATGGTGGTGGAATGAAGATGTGCAAAAGATGCTAAAAGAAAAGAAAATTTCGTTTAAAGTATGGCAGAATGTAGAAATCGGAAATGATAATTTAAAAGAAGAGAAATAGAAAATTTATAAAGAATGGAAGAGGAAGGCAGTTGCAGTTTCCAGGGCTAAGGCGCAAGAAAAGTTGTATGATTTACTGGACAACCCTAGAGGCCAGAAGGAGCTCTACCGGATTACAAAATTAAGAGAAAGGAGAACGAGGAATATAATGCACATAAAATGTATGAAATATGAACTCGGTAAAGTCTTGTCGAAAGATGACGAAATAAAAGAGCGATGGAAGGTTTATTTGAAAAGTTGATGAACGAAGAGAATGAATGGAATGGTGTGCTCAAAGAGGTACAAGTAAATATGGGTTTGGTGAGAGAAATTAGCATAGATGAAGTAAGAAAGGCAATTCAATGTATGAAAAATGGAAAGGCCATGGGTCCTGATGACATACCAGTAGAAGTATGGAAGTGTTTAAAAGAGGATGGATGTATGTGGCTGACTTTATTCTTCAATAAGTTGTTGTATGAAGAAGTGATCCCACAAGAATGGTGCAATAGTTCGCTAGTGCCCATCTTCAAGAATAAAGGGGATGTACAGGACTGCAACAACTATCGAGGGATAAAGCTCATGTCACATACTATGAAAGTATGGGAGAAAGTGATAGAGAAAAGATTGCGAGAGGAGAGTGAGATTACCCCGAACCAGTTTGGGTTTATGCCAGGTCGAGGGACAATGGACGCCACCTTCGCTCTTCGTCAATTGTGCGAGAAGTACAGACGTGTGCACAAGAACTTGCACATGGTGTTCATTGATCTTGAGAAAGCGTATGATAGGGTACCTCGGGATGTGTTGTGGTGTGCCTTGAAAGAGAAAGGTTTGCCTGGGAAGTATGTTAAGTTGATTCGTGCTATGTACAGACAATCTAGTAGCTACGTCCGGTCGGCTGCTGGGAACACCGATGAGTTCAGTGTGGCTTTAGGCTTACATCAAGGGTCGGCTTTAAGTCCTTACCTCTTCCTGTTGATTATGGACGCTCTTACGTCGGAAATACAGGAAGAGGCACCCTGGTGCATGCTTTTTGCCGACGACATTGTTCCGGTCGGTGAAGATGGACCTGAGATCCAGAGCAGATTGGAGAAATGGCAACAGAAGCTGGAGAAAGTTGGCTTGAAAATCAGCAGAACCAAAACTGAATACATGTTCTGCGATTTCGGCGGTCTCTCCAGTTCTGAAGCGGTAGTGCTAGATGGCGCGCTTCTCCCAGTCTGCTCCGATTTTCGGTATCTCGGTTGACTCGTGCAAAGCGATGGCGAAATAGATCGGACTGTTAAGCACAGAATTAACACTGGATGGATGAAATGGCGGCAGGTCACCGGGACTATCTGTGACTCCCGCATTCCCCTAAAACTTAAGGGGAAGATTTATAAAACAATGGTCAGACCTGCTGTCTTGTATGGTTCAGAATGTTGGGCCACAAAAGGGATGAATGAAAAGCAATTGCATGTAGCTGAGATGAGAATGCTAAGAGCGATGAGTGGTGTTACGCGCATGGATAGAATTAGGAATGAGTATATAAGAGGAAGTCTGAAAGTGGCACCGCTGACTGAAAAGTTGTGTGGAAATCGGATGTCGTGGTATGGGCATGTGATGCGGAGGAATGAAGAAAATGTCGTGAGGAAAGTCTTGTGTATGGATGTGAATGGCTATAAGAGTAGGGGAAGGCCAAAGAAACGATGGTTGGACTGTGTGAAAGAGGTTAAGGGTAAAAAGGGGGTACGTTACGTTTAGTTTTATTTTATTTTTGCTTGGATACTAGGCTTTTGAAAATTAATGTGCGTTTTGTAATCTGTGCAAAATAAATATTTTTTCTTTCTTTTTTCTTTACTACAGAGATGACGACTAATAGAGGAGTATGGATGAAAAAGACATGTTGCGCCGACCCCAAATAGATTGGGATTTGGGATAAGGGCAGGAGAATGATGATGATGATGATAATGATGGGGTAGATTCATACACAAGTACAAGGGGCACATCTGTGTTTTTATCGCAATTTATTGATACAGTATCATTTTTGTTACTCAGAACGAACATGGTTAGAAATTATAAGAAGAACGGACGGGGAGTGGGGAGGTTAATGTAAAGGCAATTTCAAAGAGACAAACTTACAACAGCGTTGATTGTTAATGATGATTGTTTACCTTCAACTTCCAAAAGTATCAAAGACACCAGAATTGATAAGCCACTGCCAAAATTTCAAAGAACTACAAAAATTAGAAAAGGTCGATCATTGGAAAATAAGGAATTTGCACGGGTACAGCCGAAAAACATAGAATCGAAGAACTAGATAAAAACAGAGAGGAAAAAGGAAAGAAAAAGAAGGGAAAAGTAGAGCGAAAGATATGAAGCGTGTTTTGAGTTTGACAAATGAAGTTTCTTCAAAACCAACAAAAAATAAGAAAAGTTAAATCGAAGAAAGTGATATCGGTAGCAGAGAAACAGAGATAAGTTTATGAGGAAGTTCTGCATCACCTTTTGAAGACATTGAAGACAACGAAATTTAAGACTTCCTATACTACCTATCGATCCTGAACATCTAACAGATGGTGCTTGTCAAATTTGAGAAAACGGAGTCTGTTATATTATATTGGGCAAATCATTGGATAGTACAATTAGTATTTCATTTTCGAGGAAAAAACCAGGGAGTCAAATGAACTTTGTGTTTCCAGTTTTTAAAGATGAAGGATCAGTGGAATTATTATTGTTATAATTAGTAACTGCACATTTTGTGATATTAATTATGTAATCTAAATATTACTGATTATAATTTAATAACGTTAATTTTTAATTACAACTAAGTGTCTTTGGTAGATGATGCCAAAAAAGGCACGAGCAGATTTACCTATGTAACGTTTTTGATTTTTATTATTCGTTTGTTACGTAAAATAATTATTTTTGTTTTTTCTGGAATAGTAAGTAGCAGAACCAATAATTATAACGAATAAATAGTGATTTTTAATCCTTCTTTTATCTTCTTTCATTAGTTTATTAACCTGCCCCTCCATGTATGAATGTGCCCCTCCGGCATTCATACATTTTCTTTTTTTTTTAAAGCATTATGGAAATTCGCGCACGTGAATTTCCAGAGATATTATGCTTCTACTACAATGTTTAATAGTTAAACTATCAATGTGTCATAAATTAAACGAGATAGAAGTAATACACAGCATTCCACAAAGCGAAATACACTTCTGTACACATCTATTGGCCCACCTTGTATTTTCAGTTTCGTTTGGTCCTAGCTAAAATTTTATATTAGGTCGAGCAAAAAGTTTTTATGCAGTTTTGAACCTGGCACATTCACAATTTCTCTCAATAGTCTTTTTTTGAATTTCGAACACAGAATTTAAAGAAACAAAAGACAATTTGGAGCCTGTTTGTTGATATCAAACAATCGAATACTAAGAAAACTTGGTTTTATTGGTTTACTTGGATTTAATTCTTGAAAAAGTGATTGATATCTTTGGTTTTGCAACAAACATTACTTATTCTTAACATTAAGGTGAGGTTCTATCAATAATCTATGGATACTTCACCTGAAGTCGCCGCCCAAGCTGTGGCACTTATTCAGGCCGGACACAGCCAAAGAAACGTGAGTGCTCAACTTAATTTAAGTCGATCTGCGGTCCGAAATGTTTATCGGACCTACCTAGAGACTGGCGGCTTTGTTCGTCACCAAGGAAGGCCACGATCTCGGGTCACAACTGAAAGGCAGGATCGATTCATCGTGACGACCAGCTTGAGAAATCGTCACCTTACCTCCATTGAGATACAAAACCAACTTCGCGACTTCTACGGAGTATCTGTGAGCGCTCGAACTGTTCGGAGAAGGTTAAAAGAACGCGATATGGTACCACACAAGCCAGCTAATGGGCCCAAACTAACGCGAGCCCACCGAACAGCGCGCCTTCATTTCGCACGCAGTCATTTAAATTGGACACAGCAAGATTGGAGCCGTGTACTCTTTTCTGATGAGTCTAAAATTGTGTTACATGGCAATGATGGAAGGAAGAAGGTCTACCGACGTAAGGGAGAGCGTTTCGCACAATGCTGCTTTGAAGAGAGGGTTGCTTATGGCGGTGGCTCATGGACTGTCTGGGGCGGTATATCCGCGAGCGGCAAAACTCAACTTGAGGTTGTTACAGGACCACGGCTGCCAACATTAAATGCTGAAAGGTACATTCGTGAGGGCTTAGAACCTCACGTGATACCATACGCGGACTATGTGGGCCCAAATTTCCTTTTTATGCATGATAATGCAACAGCCCATGCGGCCGGCATCGTCAGGGAATATCTTCGGGATGTGAACATCACAGTTATGGACTGGCCAGCCAGAAGCCCAGACATGAACCCCATTGAGCACATGTGGGACGAGCTAAAAAGACGTGTTAGGGCTCGTCAGCCAGTTGCCCAGACGATGCAGGAGTTGAAAACTGCCATAGAAGAGGAATGGGAGATGATCCCTCAAAATTTCATAGAGCGGTTGATAAACTCTATGCCTAATCGTATGAGAGCTGTGGTAGATGCCCATGGAGGCAACACGCGTTATTAAATTAAACCTTTATTTGATAAAACATGTTTTTTATTCAAAAATCAATTGCCTTTAACAAGGCGCATATCCGACTTGTTAGGCGTAGCTCCATGTCGTATGGTATTCTGAATTCAAATTTAAAACAATACGATCGAAAAAGATGGTAAAATGTATCAGGTTTAAAACTGCATCAACAGTTTTTGTTCAATCTAGCAATCATATTTCGGTAGGGGCCATCGAAACCTAAACTCTAAGGTGGGCCAATAGATGTGTCCAGAAGTGTATAAAAACTGTATGAAGCCGCCCCACTCTCCCCTACATTCTGTTTCAGATAATTTAGAAGCATCAGTAAAAAAGAAATTCCATCCTTTCCACTAATGCTTTTTTTTAGTGGGGTGGGAAATCATCCAATGACTTCTCCCGCTCTGGGTGGAGCGGGAGGGCGTGTCAGACTCTGACTAAAACTCACCCCTGTTCCTTCCTGCCCTTAGTGCCCGGGGGCGAGGTAACTCTGTTTCGAATTTATCCTCAACCCCCGAGCGGGCATCGGCCATGACGGCCCCGTCCCTATTGCTGACAACTCTTTGAGGCGCGCGTGGAACACTACGCGCCGTCGACTCCCGGGTCTGGTGCTGATCGGACGGCGAGCTACCCATTACTCGCCGTCCGCAGGCCCGGGTCTACGGTGGCCGGCGATCGTCTCGCGGCGCCGGAAGTCCCAGGCGTCTCCTGAGGCGGCTGCTGCTGAGAGCGTGAGGGCGACTCCGTTGTTGATACTCCCTCACGCGTCCCGCCTCCGCCTTCGCGAGCATTACTGCTTCGCAGAAGGAGGACACGGCTTCCCATTCCCTCTCGCTCCGTACCATGGCCTGAACCAGGGCAGGGCGCGAGAGGTCGCTGCCGCCTATCGCATCCACGAGGACACGGCGGGGCTCCGCCCAAGCGGGGCAGACCTCCACCGTGTCCTCGGGACGATCCGCGCAATTGAAACACCCGGGCGTCTCCTCCCGCCCTATCCGACACAGGAACCTCCCGAAACAACAGTTTCCGGTGAGGACCTGCGTCATGCGGAAGGTGAGGGCGCCGTGGGGCCTCTCCAGTCACGCCTCAAAGAGGGGCACTACCGCCGCAATGGTGGCGTGCCCAGCGCTGGGTTTCGACAATCGCTGTGTCCATGTCGCCATGAACCCAATAATGCTTGACAGGAAACTCAAATTCGCCGCTTGCGTTTTGAGAATTCTTCGAAATGCTAAGTCCCAAAACGGATTTTGGTTCGGGATGAATCGTTTCATAAGCGGCGGAGAAGACCGCGAGAGTTGGATGATGACAAATTGGCGAGGAGAGTTGTTTAAGCTCTCTGTACCTATTTATCAATAGAGGAACTGTTTTATTATTCCAATATGGAAAATTAAAAGAAAGGATAGAGGTTGATTTGTTCTAAAAATGGAAGTAAGGGATGGGATGAAAGGGAAAATCTTTGGATTGGAAACGCTGCCAAATATTGTCACTTAAGGTGTAGAGGCGGTTGAGGATAAATTCGAAAGAGTTACCTCGCCCCTGGGCATTCAGAGCAGGGAAGGAACAAGGGTGGGTTTGAGTCAGTAAGTCTGACACGCCCTCCCGTTCCACCCTAGAGCGGGAGATGTCATTGGATGATATCCCACCCCACAAAAAAAAGGTGTAGTGGCGGTTCTGCACATTCTACTTGAAGCGCATTTATGGAGAGGATTTCATAGCTCCAATGACAATTCTCAGGCTGGAATTATTTGTCCATCAATGTTAATAACTATTGGAGGACGACGAAAAATTACCGGAGATTTATTGTGAAGGACGGCACGGTTGACATATGTCGGGCATGTCATCGTCCGGGAGAATCAATCCGCCACATAATCTCTGGTTGTTCTCGTCTGGCTAACGGTGAGTACTTGCATAGGCACAACCTTGTAGCCAGGATTATCCATCAGCACCTTGCTCTGAAATACTCTCTTGTGGAATCGGAAGTGCCGTACTACAGATATGCGCCCGACGCAGTTCTCGATAATGCTCATATCTCATTATACTGGGATCGGTCCATCATCACTGACAGGACTATTGTAGCCAATAAGCCTGATATAGTGGTGGTGGACCGAATCGAGAGGCGTGCAATGATTATTGACATTACCGTCCCACATGACGAGAACCTCGTGAAAGCCGAGAAAGATAAACTAATCAAGTATATTGACTTGGCTCGCGAGGTTGTCGACATGTGGGATGTGGACTCAGCGATCATTGTACCGATAGTCGTGTCAGCCAATGGCTTAATAGCCACGAGCCTCGACCAACACCTCAGAAGGCTCTCGTTAGGCGGCTGGATCAAGGGCTTGATTCAGAAAGCAGTACTTCTGGACACGGCTCGCATTGTCAGGCGGTTCCTCTCTCTGGAGACCTGACCGCCGGTAGCTTGGACCCTGTTCCCGATACGCGTGGGATGCTATTTTTTATATTTTTAAATATTTTTTTATCTTTTTTATTTAAAAATATAATATAATATGTCTAGCAAATGAATAAACGGAATAATAATAAAATTCTATTCATGCTGTCTGGTCAACAGTAAATACATTTTTGCCTAAATCTATGTCAAGTTCACAAGTGTTATGTGCCTGAACTAGGACATCCTGTGTTTCAGGCAATATGAGGTAAAAATATTATGAAATAATCACGGTAATTATATAAAATAAAGTAAAATAGTCATTTTAGAGGTATGTAAAAAGGAGTAAATAGTATAAAAAACTCCTACTTCCTAAAACCTTAGTATACTAACTTAGCTAACTAATTAAAAACAAAATGAATAGAACACTACATTCTTTATTTCATTACAGCTAACAGCTTCTCTGTATCTTCATAAGACAAACTTTGAAGAGCTACCTTGAGAGTTTTCTTACAATTTCTATAATTTAGGGAATAAATATTTGCTTTTGCATTTAGTCTGCTATAGAGTAGTGGTCCAAGGAAAACATAAAATTTGGCTGTGAAAGCATGTTTTGTACTTTTTGTGGGGCAAACTATGTCGTTTCGTCTCTTGTTAGTAAATTCAGTGCTGTAGCGAAGAGCTGCGTGTTGTTTTAGTAAAATGCTCATTATGAATAATTATCGAACTGTTAGTACTTCACAAGATTTATAGAGTAGGTTAGTGGGAAAGAGAAAAGGGCGGCAAGTAGACACCTTGAGAATCGCTCTTTGAGCTCTTTCGATGGGCAGTAATAAAGTTTTACATGCTCCACCCCACGAGGTAATGCAGTACGTCAAGATTGACTGACATAGAGCTACTTTGCTCTATGTCAGTCAACTTGCCTAATTATTATTGGGTTTCACATAAAGTGCCCTATTGACCTACTTAAATGTGAGCTATTTTGAAGATTTGTCCAGCCATCCCGAGTCACATTTAGTAACGTCATCTTCCGACCACTCAACCGGTATGTCTCTAATAATACCTACCCATATCGACCGTATGCTGCCAATACCTATATTATTGTAGTATTTGCTTCTAACCAACATTTTTACCGAAACATTGTTTTTTGCGCCATCTACAAGCTCGTATCGTAATATTTGATGTGACAACTTATCCTTACTGTCAAAACGCACAAAAAGCATTTATAGAAATACCTTATAATAGTAGAGGAGCCCAAAAAGCTTTTTGGGATTTACTCGAGCGCGACAGATATACATAGGGCGGTTACCTTGCACAGTGTGTTATTTTGCCTTAGTTGCGGACATGTCAGTTTTATTTTTTTTCTTTATAGATTTAACCTTAATAAACCATTCTGAGAAACCCCCGTTTTTATATTTCACTTCATTTAAGAGATACAAATATTTTAGTGAAAGGTCACTGACCTTCTTGAAAAAGTTTTTCGTCTGTATTTCTTTAATGAAGCAAAATTTCAGTGTCTTGCAAACTACCACTTAATTGTTGGTTTAAAATGTATAAATTGTAAAAATTACAAGGCTCTAACGTAACAGGAACCGGAATTAAAAAATATTTTTTCAATTAACGAAAAAAAATATATATAAAATTAACTATTTGCGGGTCGCGTTTTTTTTGTTTTCGTAATATACTTATATATAGTACCTTCAACTGGAGAAAATTCTAAATATGTATCTAGCGGGATCTCGGAGATATTGAGTTTCTAAGTTTTTATTAAATTTCTATGGAAATAGGGTTGTCACAAAAAAGTAAATATTTAAATTGATTAGTTCAATCGATTAAATCAATTTATGCTAAACATGTTGTAAACGCTTATTTATGACATTTCCTCGCTGTCGGATTCAATTATGATTTCGTCAGTCGTCAGCGTAATATTTTCTTCAAAACCTTGAGATTCTAAATTATTGTAGTGAACATTGTCAGTTGTTACGCATAGGAGTTGAAGCACTGATTTCGATAGGGGTAAAGGTTTTTTATGTTTATTACGTGTACTAAGTGTTAATGAGGATATATATGGATCGGACGACTCTAATGCACGGTGAAATAAATCTAAAATTGTAGTTTTCCTGTCTAATTTCCGGGTATGATGTTGTAGATCATAGCGCCAGTATTTATTCCTTGACTCGCCTGCTTGCTCAGACAACATACCTATGGGTAACGGGCTAGCGTCTATGATTTGACGGCCATGAATTAATATTTTGTGCATTGTGACAGACATGTAAAACCAATTGTATTTCTCCACGTACTTTTTAGCTACTGATTTACAAAAGGCATCAAATTTTTCAGCATCTATTATTAAGCCACTCGACAGCACTACTAAAATAGTATGCAGATCATCCACCAACCATGTCTCTATGCCTAAGATATCTGCAAATGTTTTTCGATGTTGGTCTGATAGTGCTGTTCGTGCAGTGTTCCCATCATTGGTTGTCCCCGAATTTGGACGAACGACATCAACCAAAAGTGACAGTTTGTCTCTTATTGCAGTTTGTATATTTTTTTTCCGCTCCTCAACAATTGAGGCAGCCGGTGATTTTTTACTAACTCTCCACTTCATGACTGCTGGATCATTTTTGTACCCCAAATGCAGTAAAAATTCAAAAATTCTAATCCAAGCATGTAAGGGACTTATTCCATGACATAAGGCTTCTAGATTTACGGGTTTGTTGATGACAACATCCAACTTATTAAACTCCGTTGCTGTAGCTCCACAGCAAGCACAACGTAATTGCGAAGTGGTCCCCGTAATGACGTTAAATACTTTGCCATCTACAACAGTTAAATATAATTTAGGATCTGCAATTATAGTTTGACCTTTATCGGTTCCCGCATAAAGTGGTGCTAACTGATCTATTTCAGCCTGTATCCGATTTTTTTCTTCAATGATAAGTTCTTTTGTTTCATTACGATATTGAATCTTCAATGGACGACAAAACCTGTACGATTGTGGGCTTCGATTAGACCACAACACAAAGCCGTCATTAGTTTTTATTCGTAAAGGGATATACGTTGTTGTAAATAAACAATTTTCATTCTCGTTATCACCATCTAAAAACTTCTGTTTATAAAAAGCCTGTCCTGTACTACCATCAAACCCCCAAGAACCCTCAAATCTACAATATAAAATGTTATTTTGCTTTTGTTTGCAATATTCTGAAATGTTTTCGGTATTAAATTTTATGATTCGGCGGAATGTGTGTAGTAATAAGCTATGAACTGAGACACTTGCTTCTCTTTCAGTAATAACTATGTCTTCTTCAGGATAACACATTTGATTTGCTATTTTTAATTTATAGTATGGAGGATAAGCTAAGAAACCTCTGTCTTTCAAATCTTTCTGTATGATACAGTAATCTTCCACAGTTAGTTTCCTATCAATGACTAAAGAAAGGGCTTCATCAGGGGTGTAGAGTTTGGGTTCGGCTTTCGCTTTAATGGATGATGCAATTTTTTTTAGGACGAGTTTGGACTTTTCAGGCACTCGTTGATAACGAATTCTAATCCTTGAGCAGAGCTTTTAATAAGTTTTTCTCCGTGAATTTCGTCTGTTACAATTTTCGACATCATTTTAATTATTTTTGACTGCGGCTGATCCTGAAGAGACTCCTCGAAACTTTTTCGAATACGACGCATTTGACGAGAGTTCATTTCATTCGCAGCAGATGGATTGTTATTCGATGTTCCGGGTATTGATTCGTCTTGGCGATTACTACATATATTAGAAGTTGATGGAGCTTCATGTGAAGTTCCAGGTATAGGTTCTGTAAACAACATATTTCTTACAGAACCCATATCTGATGGTTCTGGTTCTTGAGGTCTTAAAAGATAATTGGAAGGAAAGGTTTTGTTTAATTCTATAGGACATTTTTCTATTCTGGTTGGTATTTTAATATCGAAAATTGTAGAAAGCCATTTATCATTCTTTATAATGAAGCGTTTAAAATTTCTTTTGCTGCTAATATAAAGTTTTTCACACTTAAAAATAAATTTGGAAATGTTGTCTCTAAGGTTTTTATTATTAACGTCAAGATCGTCTAGAATACCTGTTGGGTACAATGCATTTAAAACAGTCATTATCCGATCATTGGTTTCTAGGTCACCCGGTCTTTGTTTTGACCCATATTGTCGGGCCTTTTCAGCCAAAACATTATAAATTTGCAGTTTCGTCAGTATTTTCGGATCCGAATTCAGGCTTAGGTCGTCAGTAATCATTGCCACTCGCTGACCAACATGAAGGTTGGCGCCCTCATGCCCCCCTTGCATTAAGTCCTCTGGTCGGGGCCCAGACGGACATCCCCCAGCAGGACGGGTCAGTGCCTGCTGAGGCAAAACAGTGCCATGGGTCTTTGACGGCTCCATGACACCTCACCCCCGCTTCTCTCTCCCACATAATACCTTTCATCGAAGATAGATCATAAACAAAAGTAGTGATCAAATTCAACCGTAAATAATTTAATTTTGATTTTGAATTTTCGCACTATTTTTTCATATCAACTTAAACTGTGTAAACTATGCACGCCACAATTTAAACCGACAGTTGTTAATACCTACCTGAGGCAAAAATAATGAATCACAATGAGTAATATTCGCATGAAGTACTCGTAAGTATCGCACACAGGTTTGAGTGACAACCCTAACCGACAATTTCAAAATTCAATATTTCCGAAATCCTGGGCCTGTTGCAACTGATTTTTTTTGTGGTGTTAGTTATTATAGTGGTTAATATTTAGGCTTAACAAAAAACGCGACCGTGAAAAGAATGGCCGAAAAAAAAAATATTTTCTAAATCATAGAAAAAAAAAAATCTCACTTGTCTGAGCAAGATTTTTAAAGTTTTCAAGAAAAAAATGGTTCCGGTAGTGAATTTCTATCATACCTTAAAACATTTCGTGTAAAAATCAAAATAAAAAACGAGGTATTGTGTTTCTATGGTTTTTAAGGATTTTTCTCGATTTTATATACACTTCTGGACACATCTATTGGCCCACCTTGTATTTTCAGTTTCGTTTGGTCCTAGCTAAAATTTTATATTAGGTCGAGCAAAAAGTTTTTATGCAGTTTTGAACCTGGCACATTCACAATTTCATTCAATAGTTTTTTTTTTAATTTCGAACACAGAATTTAAAGAAACAAAAGACAATTTGGAGCCTGTTTGTTGATATCAAACAATCGAATACTAAGAAAACTTGGTTTTATTGATTTACTTGGATTTAATTCTTGAAAAAGTGATTGATATCTTTGGTTTTGCAACAAACATTACTTATTCTTAACATTAAGGTGAGGTTCTATCAATAATCTATGGATACTTCACCTGAAGTCGCCGCCCAAGCTGTGGCACTTATTCAGGCCGGACACAGCTAAAGAAACGTGAGTGCTCAACTTAATTTAAGTCGATCTGCGGTCCGAAATGTTTATCGGAGGTACCTAGAGACTGGCGGCTTTGTTCGTCGCCAAGGAAGGCCACGATCTCGGGTCACAACTGAAAGGCAGGATCGATTCATCGTGACGACCAGCTTGAGAAATCGTCACCTTACCTCCATTGAGATACAAAACCAACTTCGCGACTTCCACGGAGTATCTGTGAGCGCTCGAACTGTTCGGAGAAGGTTAAAAGAACGCGATATGGTACCACACAAGCCAGCTAATGGGCCCAAACTAACGCGAGCCCACCGAACAGCGCGCCTTCATTTCGCACGCAGTCATTTAAATTGGACACAGCAAGATTGGAGCCGTGTACTCTTTTCTGATGAGTCTAAAATTGTGTTACATGGCAATGATGGAAGGAAGAAGGTCTACCGACGTAAGGGAGAGCGTTTCGCACAATGCTGCTTTGAAGAGAGGGTTGCTTATGGCGGTGGCTCATGGACTGTCTGGGGCGGTATATCCGCGAGCGGCAAAACTCAACTTGAGGTTGTTACAGGACCACGGCTGCCAACATTAAATGCTGAAAGGTACATTCGTGAGGGCTTAGAACCTCACGTGATACCATACGCGGACTATGTGGGCCCAAATTTCCTTTTTATGCATGATAATGCAACAGCCCATGCGGCCGGCATCGTCAGGGAATATCTTCGGGATGTGAACATCACAGTTATGGACTGGCCAGCCAGAAGCCCAGACATGAACCCCATTGAGCACATGTGGGACGAGCTAAAAAGACGTGTTAGGGCTCGTCAGCCAGTTGCCCAGACGATGCAGGAGTTGAAAACTGCCATAGAAGAGGAATGGGAGATGATCCCTCAAAATTTCATAGAGCGGTTGATAAACTCTATGCCTAATCGTATGAGAGCTGTGGTAGATGCCCATGGAGGCAACACGCGTTATTAAATTAAACCTTTATTTGATAAAACATGTTTTTTATTCAAAAATCAATTGCCTTTAACAAGGCGCATAATTATCCGACTTGTTAGGCGTAGCTCCATGTAGTATGGTATTCTGAATTCAAATTTAAAACAATACGATCGAAAAAGATGGTAAAATGTAAAGGTTTAAAACTGCATCAACAGTTTTTGTTCAATCTAGCAATCATATTTCGGTAGGGGCCATCGAAACCTAAACTCTAAGGTGGGCCAATAGATGTGTTCAGAAGTGTATTTCTCTTAAACTACAGTAGTTAGAGCCGGCGGAGTTTTGTTAGGAGGTTTGTTTCATTTTAGGCTTTCCCAAATACACATAAAACGAGCATGTCCGAACTAAGGCAAAAGGCAAGGTGGGTTAATTAATATTTTGAAAATCTGACGATTTGAGCGTAACGTAAGGGGGTGGGAGGGTTACAAAGTTGTAAGAAAAAAACGTAGTTTTGACATTCTCGAGCAGCATTAAAATTAGCTAGCTACATATTAGTAATCTGTGATTAAAATCGTGTGAAGATTAGAGCGTGCAGCTGGAATAAAGCTTAGCACAATTAATGAATGGCAATGTTATGGCCGTGTGCATATATTATTTAAAGCTGTAGCGATATCTATGAAGCCGCAAACGAACTAAATACCAACAAATCCTACATCGCGCAAGCAGAGTTCTCCGCGCGATTTGAACATATAGAACAGTCCGAAATCAACCATTGGGCAGCTGCCCGGACCAGACATAACACCCGTCTGATCGGAGGATCCTCCCTTTTCAACGGAGGTTTACAGGGCTTTACACCCTGTTCCGCATGCCTGCAAACTGGTGACCGTCGACTATGAACGTGAGCGCAGCCTTCGTCATGATGTCATCACCTCCAAACTGGTGACCCTCGATTATGAACGTGGGCGCAGCCTTCGTCATGACGTCATCACTTCCTAACTGATGATTCTCGAGCATGAACGTCAATGCAGCCTTCGGACGGCGAGCTACCCATTACTCGCCATCCGCAGGCCCGGGTAGGGTAGCCCGCGAAATTCATTTTCTTACGTTTTTTGCAATTGCAGGTCAGTGTCAGGTTGTATGTTGAACAAAATATGATTCACGGCCGTAGCAAGTACGTATTTACAGAACTGTAATCATTAAAATCATCAATACAACTATCTCAGTTAGAATTGATGCCAAATGTCAAAATTTCATGAAATACTTACATTTGACATCAATTCTAACTGAAAGAGTAATGTTGTAGTAATGTTTGTATTACATTCAATTAACAACTTTAAAACTTTGGATAGAAAGTTGATAATCATAAAACAAATATTCATAAACACGAGTTTTTGGTTGATATTTCAATCAGTCCTATATACTTTTGTTTTGTTTCCATTTAGATTTCATGGTGATAATAATTTGTTAGTGATATTTCAGCGATAGTTATTATTGGTGGTGTTGATGAAGCAAAAATATGAAAGAGCGGTATAGAGCGGAGTGGGCAAGATTCTTTACTTTCATTGTGGATTTCCAATACTAAAAATAATCCAGACGTGGCCTTTTGTAAAGCCTGTAACTGCAAGCGCCAGCGTAGCCCGCGAAATTCAAATTTTCTTGCGTTTTTTGCAATTTGCAGGTCAGTATTAGGTGGTATGTTGGTCAAAATTTGATTCGCGTTCGTAGCAAGTATGTATTTATAAAATTATAATCATTACAATCATCAATACAACTATTTCAGTTAGAATTGATGTCAAATGTAGTATTTCATAATCATGACATTTGGCATCAATTCAAATGATTACAGTTCCATAAATACGTACTTGCTACGGCTGCGAATCATATGTTGACCAAGATACCGCCTGTTATTGACCTGCAAATTGCAAAGAAACGTAAGAAAATTTGTATTTCTGTGTGTGGGCTACCCTGGCGCTTCCACCTTAAACTAGTAAACATAAAAAATATATGAATGGATTCAGTGGGCAGTTTTCAGTAAGTTTGTAAACAGATTGTAATGTTAAATTTAAATTAAATAAAAATAGAGCTTAGTATTTGTGTATTTTTACTTTTCTTGGTTTAATACAACAGTAAAGTTGGCATTAATTAGGCATTTTTACTACAGACTTTGGCAGGTTTTTAATCAAAGTAAGGCAGGATCTGTATTTTGAAGATGGTCACACTGCTCGTCTACAACTTCGAGTGTAGTCTTCGATCTTGATACGAGTGGGTGCTACATGGGTATTTACCATGATCTTGGTTTTGTCCATGTCCATTTTAAGACCCACTCTTTCGGAAGCTCTACTGAGGTCATCAAGCATACTGAGGCCCTCAATAGTCTCAGTCATGACGAGATTGCAATACCTTCTACGATAACTTGCCGCACATTTAGATCTGATTTTATATTTTTATTTAAGTAATGTTTATTATTAATTTTATTTTTAGAAGATAAGCTTACAACTATTTAGAGCTTATAGATTTTGTTTAACAAAATAATAGTAATTATTAGATTGTAAAATTAATGCATTCTTTTTCTATTTTATAAGTTGCATTTGATTGCTAACTTTAAAAGAAATATTTTTCCTAGTGAGATTTTAATAACTAACATCAAGAAGAAACAACATCTATCTGATTTTTTTGCCATACTTTTTAATGAAAATATTTTATAACTTGCCTAGAGCCCCAAAGGAGCATGATTTGAATATTTTATTATTATAAATATGTATGCTTATATAAATTCAATAAAGTTGGATTTTGGGTTTATGAATACCATCTGCATTTTCATAAATATTCAGTTTTTATGTTCTCCTGTAAAGTTGTCGTCAAATCACTTAGGAAGTATTGGCAGCGTACAGTTGATATGTGCAATGTTGAATTGTGGAATGTTGACTATGTAGTATTCTGGGTTAAAATTTTATTACGCGCCAGGCCCCTCGTGTTACCATAAGGTAATGCAACAATAGGTTTTTAATTGTGTCTGCTAATGAGGTGCTTGACACGTTAAGGAAACTGTTTGCATCCTGATGTGTCTTCAACTAAACCAACACATGATTTCTGCCTATGCGCTTGATCCCATCGAGACATACATTATTGATGTAATTTATGGTCAAAAACATATCAAACTTAATTGATTGCAACGCAGTACCTGAGGTCTGTTCATTTTTAAGAGATACATGAATGATGTATGGTGGATTATCTCTTGCTGTATATGTGGTTCTGCCGATTATATTTTTGGCTATCTTGGGCGGTTTGCTTAGACAATGAAATAACCTTTCATAGTCTAAGGCGGTATGTTGGAAATAGCAGAGGGCGAACCAGGACCCTTTTACGGCTTGAGGTCTCTGTATCCATATTAGTGTCTTGCGGAGCTACCTCGGTGACATGGGGGAGGGTTATAGTTGGTACAGGGGAAAGATCAAACAGTTTATCGGAGGGGTCAAGGGGCTTTTAGAGCTCATTTATTTCAATTACTACAAAAAAACAAACCTTAAACCATGAACACAAACACAAGGAACAATCTCGATCAAGTTTCACACAAAAAAAGGTTAATTAAAAACGGAAAAAATTCGTAGCACTGACAAAAGCACGTGTATAGCCTTCACCACTACGTAATTATTGTATATTCCTAAGTTATAAATAGTTACTTATTAGATAATATTTATGGTAGATTAACTATGTACTTAAATAAGTAAACGATTTAACTCGAGAGAAAACAAGAAAATTTCGAGTTTGGCATTAATTAATTGTTACTTGATTACTTGACAATTTTTTTTTCTTCGCCCTTTCTCGGGCAAGCTAAGGTCATATACCATACCGCCTCGTCTTTAGTAATGTATTTTTGCTTTTTTTTTCAATTAGAATGCAGATGTAATACATTCTAATGTTTTTTGCTGTAATTGGCAATAAATTTGTCGAGTCAGCCTTCTCGGCAAACTTCACTGAGGTAGTCAATACTACAATAAAATTCTCAGCTCTATTTTACCGACATCGCGCCTGTTTCATTGATTCCACATATTGTACAGTTGCGTAGACACTTGAGACACAAAACTATACCAATTTTACATCACAATATCCACTAGGAATCAATAAATGAATAATTAAAACAGCCACTGAACTGCACTAGAGAAAAGCCCGCCAAAAACTCCTTGACCACAATTAATTTTTTTATTTTATTTATTTACCCGCGCGTGCCGCTCTGTGGTATTATACGAAATAACCCTGATAACCACGACATCGAGTACTAATGAGCGTGCGCGTCTGCTGGCTGTGGGGGAATGGGAGTCGGACTTGTGGCTTCAGGCACTCCCGTCATCCACCATAGGCACTATAATGGATGACGCTTAATTTCGGCTCGCAACCAGTCTACGTTTAGGCGCATCTTGTGTTGCTCCACATCGGTGCCACTGTGGTGAAGCTGTCGACAGTCTCGGGCACCATGGTTTGTCCTGCTGCAGGAGTGCAGGCCGTATAGCACGGCACGCCAGCATCAACGTGTCGTGGAAGGTGGGTACGCCTTTGGTGTGGGATACAACCTGTGTCGTCACCCTTCCGCCATCTCATGTTCAAAGTACGGCGGGCTGTGCCGGTGCTGCCGCTGCAGCTGCCAAGGCCCTCAAGCGGTGTAAATACTGTAATTTCCCTCATTGAATAAAAAATAATACTTAGTAATAATAATAATAGTAAGCAAAACTACCAAAAACGGCCGTTTTTGACACTTTTGCTTACTACTTTGGATACGAAACATTTTGAGTCCTGTTCTAACAACGTAAAATACTTGATCTTCTTAGTAACAAACTCACCTTAGGATTCTTTAATCTTTATTTTCTATGCTATGCTACGATTTTTTATTCAATGAGGGCGCCACTTGGCCGGTAGTAGACCCTTAAGTCAAAATAAATTATTCAATAGAGGGTACGATTCGATACAAGTAGTTAGGGCATACTGAAAGTTTCTGGATTGTGATAAATAAGACTAGATATAAGAATTACAATATATTTATGGTATTTCAAAGTTTATTCCCTCGCAATTTACCTACCTAATGAATTTATGGATTCGCTGAAACCATTGTACCTCTTCAATTGCTTCATGGAATCCATTAACCGCCGATTCAGGGCTCGTAAAACGTGTGCCTCTAAGTTTGTCTTTATATTTGATTTAACACGTAATAAAAACAGAACCACTCAGCTTGGACTATACTCCTCTTATCCTGGCCCTCGTACCCGGCGCCTCCACCACATGTAAGAACCCTAGCCCTCTTGTGTGGGGCTCTTTCCTCAAGAAACACGTCAACGTTAACGGGGCGTCGCGTAGCACTCCAACTCGTTGGCACGGTGCGAGAGGACTGTGTGGATGGGATCTATCTACGGGGCGCTTGATTAATAGAACTGAGGGCGACTACAATTAACTATATTCATCAGAATATTTCAGAACACCATTTTAGCCCACACGTTCGGGCTTGCGGATCCCCTCTCTCTCTCTGACACAAACGTCAAGCCTAACATATTTTTCTAATTTAATTTCAAACGGCTTTTCAAGAGTTTCTAGAAACTTCCAACCTGCCAGTCGGCAACATAAGGTTGCCAACATAAGGTTGTCACGTGAGCTACGCCCCTACGAATAGAAGCGCAAACGCTAGTAAGTCTTCTATTCAATTAAATATTTGAAAAGCCGATTGAGGCCTACCTAATCCTACTGCGAAAGCCCTACCTTTGGGAGGTACACGACGCAGCAGAGTCCACCTATGGATAGCCAAAAATGAACCCCGAGTAGTGTGGTCTTCTTTCTTATTATTAATTAAGCCATTCGGCGCACCACATATCCCGGCAATGCACATGGCTTCAGTGAGGAAAAAACCCTAAAAAGCCACACTGCTCTGCTAAATTTTCTGACCTAAGATGCTCTAGTTAGCATCTACCCAGAAAGGGTTTACAAAAATAAAATTCAAAACTGTAATAATTTTAACTCCATTGGACGCTTATGAAGACCAGGAGAAAAAACGACCACTGTTCTGAACACCTACTCACTGTTCCTGAACTTCCCCCAGAGTGCTCCATAAATATAACTTGAAATATACTCTCTAAATGAATAATACATAAAAATTGTCATGGGCTCGGTCACACCATACAGAATCAACTCGATCCCACTTTGCGAAGGCATTATACCCCATAAACAAAGCTGGTATAAACCGACAAAAAACCCGGACACATCTTTCCCTAGGAGAGAGGATCGCAATCCCTCTGCCTCCTATCTATAGTAATATCTTTATTAAAATCGCACTCTGTAGGAGTTCCCGCACCTATTTTTCCCTAACTATGATTATTATAATGAATTCCTTGCTCATGGTATGTGGTCACATCTCCCATCAGTCTTCAGTCACGTCCGTGCAGCTCATCATATCGATTACATGAAACACACAAAAACACAACGATTAATATTACACAAAAAACAAAACAAATGAGAACCTCCTACTTTTGAAGTCGGTTAAAATATAAACTTTTTCTACTTCTACATTGTCAACCGTACTAACGTTGACGTATCAGATATCTGACAATTATTTGTCATGTCAAATGACATCTGACACCATTGTCTATTCTCTAACATTATTTTTCTAAAGAATAAAATAATCTTCAAAAAACAATTTATAAATTTCTTCTTAAATTTCCAAAACTTATATTTAATTACGGAATACTGCTTTAATAAATAGTTTACAAGCAATTCCTGACTTCTTTCGCATATTTTTATTTTTATCGAAGAATTTGGATCATCGTAATTACTACATCCATACTTTATATTTATGGTCGAAAACTTGTTTGACACGTTGCTATGACAATACATGTCAGCTAGAATAAATAAAATTGATACAAAAATAATTTTATGTTTATCAAAGAAATGGAAATTATTCCTCTTCGTACAATATGGGAGGGCACACATCTCCTCCTCCAGCATATTCTGTGAAAAATGCCGTTCCGCTTGCTGTAGAATGTTGTGACATTGTGAAGTGATATATAGGATGCAGTTTTCATCCCGATAGATATCCGCTGGACTATCACCTATTGGAACAATAATAGCAGGATTTTGCAAGACTTCCACTGGTACTTACAGCTGTTTGGACTCCACCGCCATTTCGAAGCTCTCCTGCTCGCAAACATCAGCAGAAACATACTCAACCTGAACAAAATTATCGTCAAAAGAACCATGTGTCTCCGACGGAACTTCCACCTCACAGCTTTCCACGCCGACGACATCAGCCGAAACAACTTCTAAACAAATAAAATTTTCATTCGACTCGTGCTCGCCATTTGTTTCTTTTGATAAAATTGTTTCTTGTTTTTCTGGAATATTACTAATAGAAATAATTGGAAATAACCGACCCGATTCTGTATCTTCATTGTCACAGCTTCGGTCATCATCGCCTAGACCGCAGTCTTCACATTCCTGGACATCATTGACTAGGCCGGCATCAGCACAGCTCTGGTCATCATCGTCCTCCTCCTTTGCTTTAATTGTTGAGCTAGAAAATAACACTACGTGATTATCTTCGCTCACATTATCCTCGGACTGTTCATCCGCCTCGGACACAACGTCCGGCCTCTCAAGATTATAAAAACACTGATTGATTCTCTGCTTGCAAGACACACACTTGCATGGGAATTCTCTCCTAAGCTCCGCGCACAGCGTGTCAAATTCCATTTCATATTGGAACGTATATTTAAAAAGTATTGGGCTGCTCCTTTTAACCAAACACCAAGAATTAACGAATAATCGGTCTTTCGCCACCCCTTGGCAATGGCCATCGACACAAACTCGTCGATAAATTCTTCGAGGCACACCTCAAACGTGTGTCCCGAAAAGTATCGCATTTTGCTTTATATTTGATTTAACACGTAATAAAAACAGAACCACTCAGCTTGGACTATACTCCTCTTATCCTGGCCCTCGTACCCGGCGCCTCCACCACATGTAAGAACCCTAGCCCTCTTGTGTGGGGCTCTTTCCTCAAGAAACACGTCAACGTTAACGGGGCGTCGCGTAGCACTCCAACTCGTTGGCACGGTGCGAGAGGACTGTGTGGATGGGATCTATCTACGGGGCGCTTGATTAATAGAACTGAGGGCGACTACAATTAACTATATTCATCAGAATATTTCAGAACACCATTTTAGCCCACACGTTCGGGCTTGCGGATCCCCTCTCTCTCTCTGACACAAACGTCAAGCCTAACATATTTTTCTAATTTAATTTCAAACGGCTTTTCAAGAGTTTCTAGAAACTTCCAACCTGCCAGTCGGCAACATAAGGTTGCCAACATAAGGTTGTCACGTGAGCTACGCCCCTACGAATAGAAGCGCAAACGCTAGTAAGTCTTGTATTCAATTAAATATTTGAAAAGCCGATTGAGGCCTACCTAATCCTACTGCGAAAGCCCTACCTTTGGGAGGTACACGACGCAGCAGAGTCCACCTATGGATAGCCAAAAATGAACCCCGAGTAGTGTGGTCTTCTTTCTTATTATTAATTAAGCCATTCGGCGCACCACATATCCCGGCAATGCACATGGCTTCAGTGAGGAAAAAACCCTAAAAAGCCACACTGCTCTGCTAAATTTTCTGACCTAAGATGCTCTAGTTAGCATCTACCCAGAAAGGGTTTACAAAAATAAAATTCAAAACTGTAATAATTTTAACTCCATTGGATAGAGATGGGCAGAGGGTTTAAACCCAATAGACGGAAACGGGTTTATACCGGGTTTTTGGGTTTGAAGCGGGTTTAAACCCGAGTAAAAACCCAAACAGTGGGTCTAAATTACTTTCACTAATATCTTGGACCGTGGTTATAACACAATTTAGGTATGTATTTATAACACCTATGTTAACAAATAAATAAATGATAATATTTATGATTAGGTACTTCTAGTGTTTTTTGGAGTATAAATATCACTAATAGTGGTACAATCAACAGTAGGTACATGAAGTTTCACAACTTACTCTTCGAACATGAGATTTTAACAGTTACATTATAATTTATGCAAGTATTTCACCACAGCTTAATAGCATGACCTTGCAGATTTCAAATAGGTAATAGCCACAGTATTTACTTTTAAATAAAACAAATGGATAAGTGATTGTATTTTTTATAAAATTAAACAAATAACACAATCAATATTTACAATCATTTAGAGTCAGTGTCATACCCAGAATTATCATTATCAGGTGATCAATTTACAATCATTCAGAGTCAATGTCAGTCCCAGAATTATCACTATCAGATTGTCCACAATCAACGAATACCAACTCATTTGATGTCGTTGCTTCCGATTGAGATGGGGCGAATACTTCGTCCTCAATAGCATTTGTATCGGTTTGCGGTGAACTTTCATGTGGTGTTGGAGTTTCTTCACTAATCTGATCATCATTTAAACTTTCATTTACCGTCTTTCTGTGTAAAATGTTCCAGTTGTATGATACAAAAGTTATTTTGGCGGCTCTTTCCGCAGTAAGACGATTCCGTTTTATGCTGTGGACGTTTGCTTGAGCGCTAAATGTGCGTTCCGTTGCTGCAGACGTACATGGTGCCGTAAGAATCCTCAAAGCCACTTTGCTCAGCTGTGTCGAGCTACATATACCTTTCCACCACACAACTGGTTCAATATCTCCCAGAGATCGCCAAACAAATTGTTTGCCCCAGAAACATTCTTTTGCTTTATAATTAGCGAGATCGGGTGTTACATCTAAATTCAGCCTTTGCCCTTCATTGTATATGAACTCCATGGCTAGAAGTTCTTGCTCTTGGTTGAGCTCTAAACCTTGCTCTCTAGGGTCAAGCATGTATGCTGCCATGTGTATAGGTTTTACACACATACTTGCCCTTAAATCCACTGATACTAAAATTTCAAACTTCTCCTCCTCACTCAACATTGTTATAGATGGAAGCACAAATTCTAATTTCGATTTAATATTTTTAAATATTATAAATACTTTGCTTATGCAGTGATCATTTCCCTCTAATTCAAATATACATTCTGTTATAGGTTCCATAACTTTGATAGATTCTTCCGTTTTGTTCCAAAACTCTTCCTCCAGCAGCATTCTTTTTAAATCTCGGGGGATATTCACGGTTTCATCTACTGCCAAGCTTTGCAGAGCAGCTTTATTCTTTTTCAAACTTTTTAAAGCTGTCACTGTACTTCCCCAGCGGGTTTTAACGGGTAGTTTCAATTTTTCTCCACAACCCTTGATTTTTATAATTTTTGAAAGTTGAGCGCTTAGAGTTTGGCTTTTTTTAATTATTTTTATCACATTCACAGCCTCATCTATAAAGTTTTTCATGGTTTCTGATTTTGAACAGTCTTGACTTAATAAATTTAGTACATGAGCACAACAACCGAGTGGAGTAATATGTGGATATTTATTTTTAACTATTTCGAATGCTTTTTGCATATTTTTAGCATTATCCCCTATGAGGACTACAAACTTATTTACACCATACGTTTTCATCACATTTTCTATTTCACTTGCAATATATTGGCTGGTGTGGCGATTAGTTTCTGTATTCAAACTTTTTATGAATACTGGTTGAGGCTTTGATATGACAAAATTTATTATACCTTCAACACGTAAATTACTCCAACCGTCACATTGGAGGTGAAGATAACTTGCAGATTGTAACTCTTCGCTCAACTCTGTTCGCATCTCATTATAAATTTGATCCAAATATTTAGTAGCGAGTGCTTTTCGTGATGGCATCTTAAATTGCAGTTTCTTAAAAAAGTTAATCCAAAGAGGATGCTCTACCATAGATAAAGGAGTGGCTGTTACAAAAATTGCCTTAGAAAACTCTACAGCAAGGTCACTCTCTGTAATGCGTGTGCTGTGTCTTTCGTCTTCCTGTAAAATACTCGTACTTGTACTTGCTGTAGGTGTTGGCAAATCGGTAGTATTACTCGTACTACTACCTTCTTGTACTTCCTGAAAGTTATGCGACGTACCAGTCCTGCCTTTCTTTTCCAAATGCAGTGTTTTCATTTGTTTTTTTAAAACGGGTGGACTCTTGAAACAAGCAATGAGATGTTGAGTCATTTTGGCAATGTTGCTGTATCGGTATACTTTATCACAGAACTTACATTTAACCGATTTATTACCTAACTCGTGATAATGTCGCCATACACGCTGGTCTTTCGGCCGACCCATTTGAACTAAAACAAACATAAGTAGGTAATTAAATAATAGTTAGTTTAGAGTTTACGACATTATTAGTTCTACGCAATATTTTCTTACGCAAATACTTCAGTACACTTACCTTGTATCGTCTAAACACTAGTGAAAATATATATAAGAACTGCTTACTTGCAGTAATTAAATATTTTGAATTACGATCTCACGGATTACAAACACTTCTATTCCACAATTCACTTCATTTCACAAGCAAGGGAAGACTTCGACTGAGCCGGAACCGACCGAGAACAAAGGCGTTGCTGGAGTGCGGTGCGCGGGCGGCGCGGCCTTTATCGCTTGATAGAAAGAGAGCATACACGAGCGACATAAGTGCGACAAAGAGCGGCATATTTCTTTCTCTAACTCGTCGTCTACCTGCCGCGCCGTTTGTTTAATTTGAAGAAAATTTATCAAAAAGATGATTTAAAAACGACAACTATGGTAAATACTACTAAAATATTCACAATAATTTACGTTTACCACGTTTAAATTGATAAATTTCACCAAACCAATAAACTCCCGAATAAAAACCCCGTGGGAGGGAATAAATGGGTTTTTATTGGGTTTAAACCCAGTAAACGGGTTAAAACCCGGTTGATTGCCCATCTCATCATAAGCGTCCAATTTGGACGCTTATGAAGACCAGGAGAAAAAACGACCACTGTTCTGAACACCTACTCACTGTTCCTGAACTTCCCCCAGAGTGCTCCATAAATATAACTTGAAATATACTCTCTAAATGAATAATACATAAAAATTGTCATGGGCTCGGTCACACCATACAGAATCAACTCGATCCCACTTTGCGAAGGCATTATACCCCATAAACAAAGCTGGTATAAACCGACAAAAAACCCGGACACATCTTTCCCTAGGAGAGAGGATCGCAATCCCTCTGCCTCCTATCTATAGTAATATCTTTATTAAAATCGCACTCTGTAGGAGTTCCCGCACCTATTTTTCCCTAACTATGATTATTATAATGAATTCCTTGCTCATGGTATGTGGTCACATCTCCCATCAGTCTTCAGTCACGTCCGTGCAGCTCATCATATCGATTACATGAAACACACAAAAACACAACGATTAATATTACACAAAAAACAAAACAAATGAGAACCTCCTACTTTTGAAGTCGGTTAAAATATAAACTTTTTCTACTTCTACATTGTCAACCGTACTAACGTTGACGTATCAGATATCTGACAATTATTTATCATGTCAAATGACATCTGACACCATTGTCTATTCTCTAACATTATTTTTCTAAAGAATAAAATAATCTTCAAAAAACAATTTATAAATTTCTTCTTAAATTTCCAAAACTTATATTTAATTACGGAATACTGCTTTAATAAATAGTTTACAAGCAATTCCTGACTTCTTTCGCATATTTTTATTTTTATCGAAGAATTTGGATCATCGTAATTACTACATTCATACTTTATATTTATGGTCGAAAACTTGTTTGACACGTTGCTATGACAATACATGTCAGCTAGAATAAATAAATTTGATACAAAAATAATTTTATGTTTATCAAAGAAATGGAAATTATTCCTCTTCGTACAATATGGGAGGGCACACATCTCCTCCTCCAGCATATTCTGTGAAAAATGCCGTTCCGCTTGCTGTAGAATGTTGTGACATTGTGAAGTGATATTTATGATGCAGTTTTCATCCCGATAGATATCCGCTGGACTATCACCTATTGGAACAATAATAGCAGGATTTTGCAAGACTTCCACTGGTACTTACAGCTGTTTGGACTCCACCGCCATTTCGAAGCTCTCCTGCTCGCAAACATCAGCAGAAACATACTCAACCTGAACAAAATTATCGGCACAAGAACCATGTGTCTCCGACGGAACTTCCACCTCACAGCTTTCCACGCCGACGACATCAGCCGAAACAATTTCTAAACAAATAAAATTTTCATTCGACTCGTGCTCGCCATTTGTTTCTTTTGATAAAATTGTTTCTTGTTTTTCTGGAATATTACTAATAGAAATAATTGGAAATAACCGACCCGATTCTGTATCTTCATTGTCACAGCTTCGGTCATCATCGCCTAGACCGCAGTCTTCACATTCCTGGACATCATTGACTAGGCCGGCATCAGCACAGCTCTGGTCATCATCGTCCTCCTCCTTTGCTTTAATTGTTGAGCTAGAAAATAACACTACGTGATTATCTTCGCTCACATTATCCTCGGACTGTTCATCCGCCTCGGACACAACGTCCGGCCTCTCAAGATTATAAAAACACTGATTGATTCTCTGCTTGCAAGACACACACTTGCATGGGAATTCTCTCCTAAGCTCCGCGCACAGCGTGTCAAATTCCATTTCATATTGGAACGTATATTTAAAAAGTATTGGGCTGCTCCTTTTAACCAAACACCAAGAATTAACGAATAATCGGTCTTTCGCCACCCCTTGGCAATGGCCATCGACACAAACTCGTCGATAAATTCTTCGAGGCACACCTCAAACGTGTGTCCCGAAAAGTATCGCATTTTGCTTTATATTTGATTTAACACGTAATAAAAACAGAACCACTCAGCTTGGACTATACTCCTCTTATCCTGGCCCTCGTACCCGGCGCCTCCACCACATGTAAGAACCCTAGCCCTCTTGTGTGGGGCTCTTTCCTCAAGAAACACGTCAACGTTAACGGGGCGTCGCGTAGCACTACAACTCGTTGGCACGGTGCGAGAGGACTGTGTGGATGGGATCTATCTACGGGGCGCTTGATTAATAGAACTGAGGGCGACTACAATTAACTATATTCATCAGAATATTTCAGAACACCATTTTAGCCCACACGTTCGGGCTTGCGGATCCCCTCTCTCTCTCTGACACAAACGTCAAGCCTAACATATTTTTCTAATTTAATTTCAAACGGCTTTTCAAGAGTTTCTAGAAACTTCCAACCTGCCAGTCGGCAACATAAGGTTGCCAACATAAGGTTGTCACAGTATCTACCTATAGGTATGTATTTTTTTATTCTGGTCTGGTTTCTCTTTTTAGTGCTTACATAATACTTGAATAGCCCCTATGAACAATCTCCTATGTGTTGGGAGATCATTCGCTTTCCTCCTCCTCTTCCTCTCCATGCTTTTCTTCAGACTCCTCTTGGATTTAGCTGGTACCGCTTTCTTCCCGTTCTTTCCACGCTTCTGTGCCTCCTTGTCGCCGCCCTCCTCTCCTCCTTTGGCGTTGTATGGCTTTTACAACAGGACTACTCAAACACAGAATCCTTACTTACCTACATCGGATAAACAAAAACATACGCACACTTTTACATATGTACGCTGTACCCCTTCCACAAATTTTAACTAAATAATATTAATTTTTTGGCTGATTCACTGTCTCTTATGATACAGGTTCTCCTAGGAATGGTTTTGCTTTATTGTATTTACTATAGCTATGTTTAAAACTAATTTCTATCTATCAAAATTTTTGGTAATTATACGATTATTATATTTATTATAATTATTTCATGACAACTTTTTTTTTTTCACGGCGGTGCTCCGCCCAAGCGGGGCAGACCTCATTTCATGACCACTGCTCTCAAAACGGTGACGGAAAACATCGCGAGGAAACCGACATGTCTTAGAACCAAAAATTGGAAGACATGTGACATCCACCAATCCGCATTGGGCCCATGTGGTGGATTACAGCCCACACCCTCTCACAGAGAGGAAGCCTGTGGCTGATGATGATGAAAAGTCAATTTACTATGGCTTCCTTGAAGAAAGTTTCTTAGAATCTAAAATATGACCACGTATTTCCGTAACACCCTGTACGTTTTCGTGTAAATAAAAGATAAAATCAGGACTTTTTTTTTACATTTGATAGGCACGCGATTGACCACTATCTCACCTGATGGTAAGCGATGATTTGTGGTCGAAGATGGAGCACGCTTGCCAGAAGAACCTATTCACTCTTGACTTAAAGACTCCCAGGTTGTAGTTATCAGGAAACAGACTCCGGCAGGGAATTCCACTCCCTAGCTGTCCGCACAATGAATGTGTGCTCAAAGCGTTTTGTGCGTTTGGGTGGGATGTCCACCATGTACCGGTGGCACATCGCCGTACGTCTTGTGGTCCGATGATGGAACAGGCTTGCTGGAATTAAATTATGCAATGTCGTCGCACACTCACCAAAATGCAACTGATAGAAAACCGACAGGCTAGCAACTCGGCGTCGATGCTCAAGACTTTGGAGCTTTGACTCGAAGAGCTTATCATTACCGATGATCCTCTTGGCGCGCCTCTCAATTGCCTCTAGTGCATCAAGCTGGTATCTGGCATATCCGTCTCAAAGATGAGAGCAGTACTCCATACACGATCGAACATGCGCTTGATAAAGTTTAAGCAGCTGTTCCGGCGTGAAGTACCGTCTCATCTTTGCGAGGATCCCCAACTTTTTGGGCCGCCACTTGAGCCTTTGCCTCTATGAAATGTACTTAGAAGATACTGAGCAATAAAAGACATTCTATATCATTATCATTTTGGTTTATTTATCACGACGCGGGTACACCAATATGGAATGTTGTACATTTTATACAACGACAAAGTCTTTTGGATACATCATTGAATATACATACACTGAGCAATTTTAAAGGAAGATGATTACATTTCTAATGGAGTCAATTAAATGCCAAAAACATAATATATTAAAATTTAATCAAATATGAATGTTTACTTATAATCAAATTAATAATATAGATATTTTACCTACCCACAAAAAAATTATTAATTTATTAGACTCTGATCATAGTGGACTATTGATCACTATACCAAATATAAACAAATATAAACGAAAAAAAGATATCACTGTTAACCCAAAATCTAAAGGTCGCTTGGAAACATTTAAAACTAAACTCTCAAATAAAATCCCACTTTTGTCAACTAATGATGACCCTAATCAACATTATAATGATTTTTTCAAAATGTATTGCACGCAATTTGATACTACTTTTATTCCTAAGACGATTTCGGTAAATGGCAATACTTCCTTCAGTGACTGGGCCACCATTGGTATTAATAAAAGTAGAAAACGGCTGTATGAGCTGTATGAAGAACGGACTTATATTAACACTGTAGAATTTAATTTATATGTTAAGAATTATTCTAAATTATTTAAAAAAGTATGTTATTTGGCGAAATCTCGCTACTTAAGTTCAAAAATTAAAAATAGTAGTAATGTAATTAAAATGACTTGGGATATTATTAATAGCGAAACGGGAAGGTCTTGCATCCGAAGTAGTGATTACAGCCTTGCTATTGATGACAGTATCATTAAATCAGATTCGCAAGTCGCCGCGGCATTTGAAAATTTCTTTGCAGAGATTCCCGTATCGACTACAAAATTTCTAAATTCATCACCAACTGCAGCAGAAATTTTACTTAAAGAAAACGTTCCAGTTTGTGAATCCCAATTTTATTTCCAATATGTCACTTGTAATGATGTAATCAAAACTTTTAATACTTTAAATGTTAAAAAGACTGCAGATCTATGGGGTAATTCTGTTGACGTTGCTAGGTCTATTATAGACATTGTAGCACCTACTTTAGCAGTAATCTTTAATAATTGTATAGATTGTGGTGAGTTTCCTGATCTAATGAAATATAGTAAAATTATACCATTGTTTAAATCGGGTAGTACATCAGACCCTACTAATTATAGACCTATATCAGTGCTACCTACTTTTAGTAAAATTTTTGAGAAAATTATTTTAGATCAAATTCAAAGATATTTTAATAAACACAAATTATTACACAACAAACAGTTTGGTTTCACAAAGGGTCGTTCAACAACTGATGCTGGTGTTGAACTTTTGGGACACATTTATAATGCATGGGAAGATAAATGCGATGCGTTGGGCATTTTTTGCGATTTGTCTAAGGCTTTCGATTGCGTTCTCCATGATACATTGATCAGGAAGCTGCACTACTACGGAGTCCGGGGCGCCTCTCTGGATCTTCTTACTTCATACTTGGGTAATAGGATAAAGAGAGTTGATGTGAACGGCAAAAGGTCTTCCGGGTCTGTAGTCAGAATGGGGGTTCCTCAAGGCTCAATTCTGGGTCCTTTTTTGTTTCTAATCTATATCAACGACTTGCCTTACCTCATAAAGGATAAACATGATATAGTGCTGTTTGCAGATGACACTTCACTTTTATTTAAACTCAAACGTCAGCAGGTGGTTGTTGATAATGTAAATAATGCTCTTTCAACTGTAGTTAACTGGTTTAATGTCAATAATCTTCTCCTTAACGAGAAAAAAACAAAATGCATAAAGTTCACATTACCCAATGTAATACAAGTGAACACTAGTGTGTCAATAAAGGGTGAAGAGTTGAAACCCGAGGATTCCACAGTGTTCTTAGGTTTAACTTTGGATGCGCAGCTTCAGTGGAGCCCCCATATAGATAAACTGTCCAAAAAACTTAGCTCTGCAGCATACGCCGTAAGGAAAATTCGTGGTTTAACTGATTTAGAGACAGCTCGTTTAGTATACTTTAGTTATTTTCATAGTGTGATGTCGTACGGCATTCTGTTGTGGGGAAATGCCGCCGATATTCAGACAATTTTTGTTTTACAGAAAAGGGCTATTCGTGCAATTTATAAATTAAGTCCCAGACACTCCCTCAGAGACAAATTTAAAGAGATTAATATTATGACTGTTCCCTCTCAATATATTTATGAGAATCTCATGTATGCACATAAAAATATTAATCTGTTTAAAAGATACAGTGATATCCATAGCATAAATACTAGGAACAAACACAAATTTATTGTACCAAAAACCAGGCTCAAGAAAAAAATAGGTGGTTCGTTTAGATGTCAATGTATACGTTTCTATAATAAACTTCCTAGCCAAATTCAAGAACTAAGCATAAATAAATTTAAATCATTTATTAAACGTAAGCTATGCCAGAAAGCTTTTTACACAATTAATGACTTTCTTGAGGACAAAAAGGCGTGGGATTGAGCTGCTTCAATGATATACATGAGCCATTGTTTTCATATGTACTACTTACTGATGAAAAATTTTTTATATATATATTTTTTTTAATATTCGTTTTTGACATGAATACTTGTATAGTATTGCATTATATTTTTTATTTTATTTTTTTATTGACATTTTATTATTATTATTATTATTTTTTGACTTGAATACTTTGTTAAGTATTATATTTATTTTTATTTTTTGATTGACATATTATGATTACTATTTTGTTTGACACAAATATTTACTTTGTAAAGTATTATATTTTTATTTTTTTTTGATTACTTAATTATTGTAAATGTGAGGACTATGTGGGTTATTATTATTATTTTCTCCTCCTTTTTACAGTAATTTTCAACGTTGTCTGACAGTTTGAGTACTTTTGCGGCCTACCCAAATGTCTTTTCTTTGGTATTGTTCGTCATGTCATTGAGCTCCTTAGTGGTTTTTAAGTTGAGCTATTCGACTATTGACAAATGCTTGCACTGACTGGACAGGTCCACTCAAATATGTTTGGTTCTTTCTTCAAAAGACCACTACAGACACTAAGCTGCATGGTCCTCATATAGAATAATGTGAATGCGAGAACTATGTATGTCGTTATATTCATGTAGATTTTATGATTGTCTGGCAGTTTGAGTATTTTTTGCGGCCTACTCAAATGTCCTTACTTTGGTATTGTTCGTCGGTTCGTTGAGCACCTCAGAGTTCTGAGTTGAGCTTCGCGATGACTGACAAATGCTTGCACTGTCTGGACAGGTCCACTCGAATTCGTGTGTTGCTTTCTTCATAAAGCTCATCCCAGACATAAACGTACATGGTTCTCATAGGATCTAACCAGTCCACATTGTATGGATTTGAACACTAAAAGAGACTTTGACCTCTGAGTTTGTTTCGGTGTTTCTTCTCAGGGTAGTCAGCTAGGAAACACCGGCCTCATCTAGCTTAAACTGACAAAAAAACATTGACGTGTAAAAGTGTTCCTTGTAGCCTATTTACTGAATAAACATCATTTATTTATCATTTATTTATAATAAAAAAAACAATTTACATAACCTGGAGGGTACATTTCGTACCTTATTGTCTGGGCGTAACAAAATATGGGTTGTCATAACATGGTCCAGTTTTAGCACTGAGACTGAATGCGGTCAGCACATCTACTCAAGTTCAAGAGCTGCCACTGTCATCACTAATGTGGAATATTTACATTGATATTTGACAGCTCTTACGCATGTAAGACGCGACGCTGAACGGGATCATCGCATCTAAACTGCATAGTTTAACTAAACTATGCAGTTTAGATGCGATGATCCCGTTCAGCGTCGCAGCAGTTCAAATGAAATTCGCCATTTTCCCGCCCTTCACCCACCCGCACGGATGCAAATTATACACGGAGATACATAAAGATGAGCCCCTTCTACAGAAAACAGGTGGTCCGTGGTTAAAAAGATTAGATAAACAAACCCTCTGAATTATGAGTATGTTCAAGAAAGATTTCGGATTAAATTACGCCCATACAAAGTCTTCTACAATTAATAACGACAACAAAACTATAATATTTACAGTAATGACTAATTAGTTTACAGCGGAACAAACATGATTATGCGAGTTAACTAGTCTATATCTTAATTTTGATATACAAAATAATTCGAAGTTATACTAAAAAGACTTTAGACGACGCATTTAATTTGTACTTCTGTAACTGACCCATATTAATAAAGGTTCTCTCTCAATAAAGCGATACACTTCCTATCAAAATTCGAAGGATTTTTAAACCATTGCTTCATATGTGTGAAAAATTCGTTTGCTCGCAACGTAAATAACGCAATGAATGTTACTGAATTGTCAAAATGACAATACAGCTTACCATACACTGTGTTACTTTTAGTTAACCCACTGGTCTAGGGCGATGGATGTTAAATAGCACAGTAAGTGGATACTTACAGAGAACAAAGAAGCAAAAATCTTAATTTTAGCACCTGCAAACTCTTTCCATTGAGTCAACGTGCTCTATGCCTTTTCACCTACGGGTGTTCGATCTATTGCAATGATCGACGACCGATCGATTGGTGTAACAGCTTTGGCTGATCGACGGATACCGGTCGCTAAACAATCGATCGGTCGACGTCGACTAATTCATTCTACCATCGATCGACGATAGATAGATTGGTGTAATAGAAACTACCGATTGACGTCGACAAATGCATTCTACCATCGATCGACGATCGACCGATGGGTGTAATAATAATAACACCCTAATAAATGCTAAAAAATGCGTCGTCTAACAATATTTTGCCTGAATTTTAAACAAAATAAACGCCTCGGGTTTTTCCTTATATTCGTATTTAAATAAATTGGTGATTGGTTGCATACTTTTGTATCCGATCCATGCGTAGCTATTACTTGACCAAATCAAAGAGAGCACAGTACCTAAAAACTACCGAATGTTTGACTGCTAAAATAATTATTTTGTACATCAAAATATACACGTCTATCTATACAACTACATAATCCGTATACCTATAAAACCATCACACAATAATAAAAATTGGCAAAAAGACCAAAGTAGCCATCATAAAATGAAAATAAAATATAATTTTAGTCAAGTTTATGAACTTTGGCTATTTATAACTAAATATATTTTCAAAGTTGTATACATATATAGTTTTAATAAGTACAGAAAATTATAGATTTTTGTAAAACCCCGTGTATATGTCGCAGCCATCTGATTGAATTAGCCAGTTAATTAAATGGCTAAAGGACAAGCAGCCAAGTCATTAAACGCAACGTTTAACCAGATGGCTGGATGTCATCTAGTATTTTAGTTAATTTGGATATTAATGAATTTGTGTTACCACTGATCATGATTATGTGTGTACAAAATGCAATTATAGGATGCAAGAGCGAACGACGCGAGCTCGGGACATAGGGCACGCCGACCGCGACTCGGATAGTTTAGGTTCGAAGGAGATGGTGGGGTCTAGTGAGCAAGCGAAACAAGCGAACTTAGACCCGGCCTTCCTCTTCGTAGTTAATTTTTTTTAAACCATTGAGCCACTAATTAATAAACATTTAATTTGAAATAAATTTGAATCACTGGGCTGAATTTTGGTCAGTTATCTTCAAAGAACTGACTTTCATTACGCCAAGTTGTTAAACGTTGAGTGATTCTAGATTAATTAACTATCGGCCTTGGCATCCAATTGACTGGCTAATTCAACCAGACATTACATTACTTGCTTACCAGACTTACATTGCTTGTTTATGGCTTCGATATAAATGTACCAACCCTGAAATCGTGAAAAAAAAATCATATGCAACATTTATGTTTGCATAACTCGACAAAATGTGACCAGCTGAACCTGCTGAACTGACCAGCAGATTTTTTTTCGCGATTTCAGGTTTGTTCCCACAGTAAAATTTGTTCATGATGATGATTGATGAGTATTGCCAGTGTTTTATTTACTGTCGTTTAAATAGGTGAAAACACGGGGTAAGGCTGGCAATGTTTCACAAGAGTGAACAATACATGGATGGCTTTCAATGGATACTATTCTGAAACTATAACAGCGTTATATATAAATGATAATGCCAAAAGCATTACTTCAGTATAAATATGGACAGTACGGAAACTACGTACAAACGTTCGAAACGGCACACTAGACGTGGAAAAAAGGGTACGGGCCTTTGTGGGATATCTTAATTTTTTTTCAAATTGCGCGGCAACTTTGAAGCATCTTCCATAGTTTTTTTTTTAAACATTGAGGCTGAGGCTACATTAGGCCGCGACGCGACCTGCGACACATGAGCGATTAAAACAAGTAAATGAATGCTCACGTATATGGCTACACCGTACATCAAATATTACTAGCGATCTTTGATTTCTTTATGCGATAGGAACAACATTACTGAAATCACGGCATCGGCTACATCAACATATGAGCGAAATTGAAGCTAATTTATTAGAAAATTTCTCACTTGCACTACTAGTTCAATAGTGCTGCTAAATATGCGTGTGGCTACATTATGCGTATAGTAAACCTGTACTGTAGCCATGTCATCGCCGAATATACGCCGGAATTTCGCTTGTAATGTAGCCATATCATGTTTTTCTCGTTTCGCTCTTCCAGTCGCATCGCAAATCGCTGCCTACTGTAGCCTCAGCCTAACAGTTACGACCCTAGCTCTCTAATGGAGCGTAGGTAATTATCTCAACAAATAGGCTTAGTTTCCATAATGTCCATAGTTATACTGTGGCATTACTCTTATTTTTAGGGTTCCGTACCCGAAGGTTCCAAACGGAGCCCTATTGCTGTTACTCACGTGTCTGTCTGTCCGTCGTCTGTCACAAAATATTGTTCCGAAGAATGTTATAACTTTTCATTGACCTATAAACTTGTAATTTGGTTATAATATTTATTATAATGTATATTTCACTAAAAATACCAATATATTGATAAAATCAGATTTTTTCTTTCAAATTCCATCATTTGGTACGGAACCCTGAATGTGCGAAATCCGACACGCATTTGATCGGTATTTTTTATAAAACCCAACATATACAAGGCAAGAAATAATTCAAAAAGGTTGGAAAATACATAATATAAGTAATAAAAAAAAATCCTAAACACCTCACGTTATACGAATTATTTTATTAACAAAGCCCCTACAATTTCAATTCATATAAATTCTAACTAAAATTTATTTATTATCAGACATGATTGCAACCACAATGTCGACGAAATTCCTCTATACAAATGCCTTTAATAATGTTGTACGATTTACGACTCTAAAATTACAGTAGCAAATAATACTTGGATTTAAGCAAAAAGATTGTTTGACTATTCATAGACATTTATGCCTTAAGGTGAAAGCGCCAGGGTCCAGGCCTGTCACAACTCTACGCCGCACCAGTGAGGCTTGGCAAAAAAAAAATATAATTATTATTAAAAACGCAAAACAAATTATTAAATATTACACGCCACGGTACCTGACACGGTGGCCCGCGAAATTCATACTTTCTTACGTTTTATGCAATTTGCAGGTCAGTAGACATGTTTCGGAAACTTCGATTTCTCGGAAATATAGTCAAAATTAACACATTTATTCATTTTTTGTATGTTGGTCAAAATATGATTCGCGGCCGTAGCAATTACGTATTTACAAAACAGACAGTCATCATTAAAATCATCAATACAACTCTCTCAGTTAGAATTGATGCCAAATGTCATGATATCATGAAATACTACCACATTTGACATCAATTCTAACTGAAAGAGTTGTATTGATGATTTTAATAATTATAATTCTATAAATACATACTTGCTACGGCCGCGAATCATATTTTGTCCAGGATACAATCTGACACTGACCTGCAAATTGCAAAAAACGTAAGAAAATTTGTATTTCGCGGACTACCCTGGCGCTTCTACCTTAAGATTAAGTAACAGTGGATTAGAGAATAATTACAAGTTCAATGTGGAAAACAACCTAATACAATCTTTTCTTTAAAAAACTTTCCACAGGAATATTACTATATTTGTGGAAGTCATCTAATGACTTCTCCCGCTCTGGTTGGAGCGGGAGGGCGTGTCAGACTCTTACTGACTAAAACCCACCCCTGTTCCTTCTCTGCCTCAGTGCCCAGGGGTGCGGTAACTCATTTTCAGAATTAATAGAGGTTTCAAAAGCGCGAGTCAGCGTTCGCCATATGGCGATTACGGGCGCTGACGGTTGGTTTCGATTTATTCGCCATATGGCGATTACGGGCGATTACGGCGTTAAGAGGTTAACTTGCAATGTTTGTACGTGTCAAATCTTTTAAGGTGCATTAGACCACTTCCTCTTATCTCACGTAGTTGAATTTTTACATGTTGGTACAGTTTTGATGACAACGAATTTTTATGTTAAGAACGACCTGAATTGACATTCAGGATTAGCACCAGATTGAGGAACTCGTCAACAGTTAATAGCAGACACGACATTTTGTGTATGAATTTAAAAGCATGTTTAAAATAACGTTTTATTACTATTATCTTTTTTTCAGGTTCCGTACCCGAAGGTCCAATCGCCCTTTTTACCCGAAGCTGTCACTCACGTGTCCGTCGTCTGTCACAAAATTTTGTTCCGAAGAATTTTTTACCGTCCCTACCTATGAACTTAAAATTTGGTGATAATGTTTATAATTATTAGTATATTTTAATAATGTAGCGTCACTATGTATGTAAATATATAATGATGTACAATTTTCTAAAAATATAACACATAACATTTTTACATGGTAAATAAATGTCAGAATTTACAACATGACTGTTTGTCGAGTCACGGACAAACAGATATTTTTGTCTGTATGGATTTTTTTTTGTGGGGTGGGAAATCATCCAATGACATCTCCCGCTCTGGGTGGAGGAGACTTACTGACTAAAACCCACCCCTGTTCCTTCCCTGCCCTGAGTGCCCAGGGGCGAGGTAACTCTGTTTCGAATTTCAACCCCTGGGCAGGTGTCTGTATAGATAATGTTAAGCGAGTAGCAAGCGCGTGGTCAATGACCGCTAGCGGCGCCCGCGCAGCGAGTGAGCGCTCGGCTTACGTCACCTCAGTCCGTAGAACGGCGCGTCGCCGTGCTTACGAGACGCCTACCCGCTTATGATAAAATACGCTTACCCGCTTTTATAGTTTATGTTTCTCGCGCGCTTGCTACTAAGCTATTGTTTATGTACTCTGTCTATTATTCTCTTCTCGTGCTGTAAAAACTTGTGCTTCTGTGTCTGACTTTCAGCTTCCATTCTTCGAACCGTATTGCTTGAACTTGCAGTGTTGTGTATGTGGACTTTGGCCAATATATTGATAAATCAGATTTTTATTTGAAATTCCCACATTTGGTACGGAACCCTAAATGTGGTCCGAACCGCACTTAGCCGGTTTTATTTTCCACTGCATTACCCAATTACTAAATTTGCAAGACTAATAAAAAAAAAATTAAGTCGTTTGATATTAAATGCAGTGTTTTTTCGCATATTACGAGTACCTTTTATAAAAAGTATCACTACGGTTTTATAAAGTCAAAGCTTGTTAGTCCGGGAGGTACCGTTGCAAAAATAAAAAGAAGAAAATACAAAAGTCATAGTTAGCCGGCTGATGTTGACGTCGCTAGTTGATCTTATATGACTTATAAATAAGTGAACCGACCGTCAGCTGCTTAAGTAGCGGTGGGTGTGGGCACAGATAATATAAAACTAGCGTACAGATGCCTCATCCCGTACAAAGAAACGGTACCGCCGTAACTACGAGTTTTCGTCTGGCACAAGCAACTTTTGTTCTTCGTTCGGGTCCGTCCTCTACACCTCACTAGATGGTGTTAGCAGCGACGCCGACGGCTTGCAAGCTGAATGAATTTACTTAAAGTCTTACCAATATGTTCTCACACATTGAGGAATTATTTTAGAGTATTTTTGGCACTTAATAGCAGTTTTACTGTATCAAAACTATTGAAATTGTAAAGAGGCGAATGTATAAACTCTAAAACTTCAAACAGCGCCATCTATTGGTACAAGAAATATAGATGTCTAAGGATTCGTTCCAACAATCGTGTAAATTTGAATTATTACAAGCCAATTATTCCATAATTATATGCTTAGGGCAGTTTATTATATAAGAAAAATTAACCGACGAAAAAGAACTGAAAAGCAAAAAATAAATAAACCTTTTAAGTCTTGAGTAATGAGCTTATTTACCTACATAAAATATCAAATTTTATATAAACTAATTTTGAGTCGGCGCCAATCAACAATCTGATTATTAAATATCTAAATTTTATAAGTACTTACAAATGAAGAGGGCTGTAAGTAGGTAATTAATCATTTTATTATTTGGCGCCGACTCAAAATTAGTTTATATAAAATTTGATATTTTATGTAGGTAAATAAGCTCATTACTCAAGACTTAAAAGGTTTATTTATTTTTCAGTTCTTTTTCGTCGGTTAATTTTTTGGTTAAAAAGTTTTTTATTTCATGATTTTTTGTGGCTCGCATCATCTTTTAACACTCTGAGGCTAATTTCTAATTCTTCATCATTCCTCTTGCCACTGAGCTGATGATATAACAATCCTTCCATGAAGTTCCCAGGATATTGACCAGTTGAGGTTACCTCCAATGTTGTAAAGACGTCTTTTCATCAAAGCATATTAAGTGGTATTTGTCACTAAAACCAGTTTTTATATCTGACTTCTATTGTTTAGGAAAGGTATGGTTTCCATCATCAGCTCAGTTTCGTGATGTGATGGTTCCTAAATGCAAATACCTGATTCAGTTATGAAAAGTAAACAGAAACAATATTCGTGCCCAATTTTCGAGGTTCTCTCTCAATTTTTTCAGGATCCCATGAGCAAATCCTGATATCCTTGACATGGGACAATCCTTGAGGTATACCCTATCTAAGAAAAAAAGAATCATCAAAATCGGTTCATAAATAACGGAGTGAGGGCCGAACATACATACAGAAACGCTAAACGTGCCCACAATTTTCGAGGTTTTCTCTCAATTTTGTCAGGATTCCATTGTCAGATCCTGATTTCCTTGACATGGGACCACCCTTGAGGTGTACCCTATCTAACAAAAAAAGAATAATCAAAATCGGTTCATAAATGACGGAGTGAGGGCTGAACATACACAAAAAAAAAAAAAAAAAACATATTGTATACGGTCGAATTGAGAACCTCCTCCTTTTTTTTCGTCGGTTAAAAATACAGTTTTTGACATATGTAGTTTCAAAATATTAATATTAATTAAACTTCAATAAGAAATCGATGTCTAATACGCCATCTATTGAGATTTATTTGAACTAAATTTTCTTTGTTCGAGATGAGACCCCGTTTTTTTTTTTTTGTTTGGGGGGTGGGAAATCATCCTATGACTTCTTCCACTCTAGGATGGAGCGGAAGGGCGTGTCAGACTCTTACTGACTAAAACCCACCCCTGTTCCTCCCTGCCCTGAATGCCCAGGGGCGAGGTAACTCTTTCGAATTTATCCTCCACCCCCGGGCAGAGATGAGTCCCCGTGGTGTGGGAGGTTGCGAAAGTGGTAAAAACGGTGGTTTTAAAAAGAAATAGTTAAAGTAATACCTACTACACCGGCTGAAACTTTTTACATAAATAGCTAAAAAAAAAATCGTCAGCTGTATCATGCAGGCTGCGGACGCATGACTATGCGTTAAATTTGTTTAAAAAAAAGAAAAGAAATATAAAATTATAGTTCCCCGCATGAAATTTAACTAAATGAATTTAAATAGTAAAGATTACCCACCGCGGGTTAGTGGTGTTCAAAGTTGCTTTATGGCAATCACTTGCTTAATGCTTTATGCTAAAAAATGGCTTTCTTAAATGCTTTAATATATCATGCTTTTTTTTATTCGTATCGCGTTGGTACTTCTTGTTACTTACGGGTGGGCGCTGGGCGCCAATAAAGCAAGCGCGGTGACTGTTAACTGCGAGTAATTCTTTATAAGAATATTACATCGCGTTTATGAATAAACAATAGATCGGAAATAGATCGGACTGTTAAGCACAGAATTAACACTGGATGGATGAAATGGCGGCAGGTCACCGGGACTATCTGTGACTCCCGCATTCCCCTTAAACTTAAGGGGAAGATTTATAAAACAATGGTCAGACCTGCTGTCTTGTTCGGTTCAGAATGTAGGGCCACAAAAGGGATGAATGAAAAGCAATTGAATGCGGCTGAGTTGAGAATGCTAAGAGCGATGTGTGGTGTTACGCGCATGGATAGAATTAGGAATGAGTATATAAGAGGAAGTCTGAAAGTGGCACCGCTGACTGAAAAGTTGTGTGGAAATCGGTTGTCGTGGTATGGGCATGTGATGCGGAGGAATGAAGAAAATGTCGTGAGGAAAGTCTTGTGTATGGATGTGGATGGCTATAAGAGTAGAGGATCCTTCCCCTAAAGAAACGATGGTTGGACTGTGTGAAAGAGGATATGGGTAAAAAGGGGGTGACTACAGAGTTGACGACTAATAGAGGAGTATGGAAGAAAACGACATGTTGCGCCGACCCCAAATAAATTGGGATAAGGGCAGGAGAATGATGTATATGAATAAACAATGAACTTTCCTTCTCGTCTTATCAGGCCAGCTGCCGCTTGGTTTACTCATTAGTCATTCGAGATCTATTGAAAAAGATGGCAATCGATCGGCGTAAAAACACTACCTATGTATGCAACGGTACCTCCCGGACTACGTGGAGTTGCGGAAGACCTAAATCACCTATTGTTGCTCATTCTGAAATGATGCTCCAAAATTACGCAAAATAGCATATTGAGATTCTATAGCAAAACGTTATCATAATGATGGTCAGCTTTATACAAACTGTTTTATTTAACTAGCAATGTTTGTTTGTTAGTTTGGTCACGGGGTCTCATCTCGAATAAAGAAAATTTAGTTCAAACAAACAAACAATAGATGGCGTAATATGCATCGATTTCGTATTGAAGTTTAGGTAACATTAATATTTTGAAATAAAATATGGTTATAACTGTATTTTCTTATTTAATAAACTATCCTAAGCATAAAATTGTTGAATAATTGGCTCCTAATTAAACTTTAGGTGTTTATTGGAACGATTCGTTAGGCATTTATATTTCTTATACCAATAGATGGCGCTGTTTGAAGTTTTAGAATTTATCCATTCGCCTCTTTAAAATTTGTATAGTGAAAAATTTTGAAACAGTAAAACTGTTATGAAGTGCCAAAAATACTATATAGTAATTCCTCAATGTGTGAGAAAATATTGATAAGACTTTATGTCAATTCATTCAACTTGCAAGCCGTCGCTGCTAACACCATCTAGCGAGGTGTAGAGGACGGGCCCGAATCAAGAACAAAAGTTGCCATAGCAAGTCGTAAACACGTAGTTACGGCGATACCGTTATTTTGTATGGGATGAGGCATCTGTACGCTAGTATTATATTATCTGTGGTTTGGTACAAATCTTGCAAGCTAAATTAGAACCACATCCTCTAGGAGAAGAGTTGAATTTTTACATGTTGGTTTAGTTCCGATGAGAATGAATTTTTATCGTAAGCATGACCTGAACCGAGATCCAGGATTAGCTCAAGACTCTTCAACGGTTATACAGACACGAAATGTTGTGTATGCATTTAATAAGGTATTTTACTCTATAGGAGAAAAAAACTAACAATATATTATATAGATAGCTTAGGCAAAAAGCGTTCGGAAAATGTTAGTTTTAGTTCATAAAAAAAAAAAAAAAATTAAAATTCAATTCAAAGTTTTCAGTTTTTTAATCTGTTTTTTAACACCATGGAATAGTAGCCGCCATGTTATACGTCATACTCATACGGCTATGTAAACTATAAAGTATCAACTGTCAACTGATCAGCTTATCTATGCTTTGTACTTTTATTTACGCCAACTGACGTCAAGACCACAGAGCAATATAGCGTCCACCGCGTCCAGCGTTTTCGTAAAATTACGTGGGAAATTTGAAAATATAAAATTTAAATGTATTTTTATGGCAATTATTGATTGAATAAAAATTTTGTGTTTTTTTTTATTGATTCATTAGCACTATAGAATCTAATTGAGAACTTTTCAAAAATAGGTGTAATACCTTGTTATGATAGCTACATATACCGTGTACCTACATATTAATTCTGCTTTTATAAAAAATTATTTTTTAAAAAAGAATTTTCGTATTATTTAATCCACTGTTACGTTAATCTAGGACTTCGAAGCCTACTTTAATCTATTGCAACAACATTATGAGGAGTTCATCACTAAAACAGTCCAAGTCCCACACAATAACACATTCACTGATAAATACCTGCCACACTGCCAATGTTTTCTTGCGATCCAACTGTCATGCAAGTGTGTCACTTCCCTAATACCTGCTGTCAGTGAAGAAGTAGCGTAGACGATTTCATGCACTGTAAGTAAAAATGTTTAGGTTAGTAGGTCTTGTGTTTATCCCTTGAAAGTGCAGTTTTTGAAAAGTCGACCAAGTTTCGCTCTTATCCTCATAGAAATAAGGTGTGTGTAACATTGGTTCGCATAGTTGCAGAACGGAATAACAAAACCGTAGTAAACAATAAGAAATTGAATATTTTCAAAAAAACCCGACTGTAAAAAATAACTAAAAAGTTGGTGTGTTGGTGGCTGTTATTTTAGGTTAATTATTGATTTCATGCCACCAACTGCATCAGACTGCTTGAAAAGTGATTTGCTTGGAACTTTTTGGTTATTTTATACAGCCGGATTTTTTGAAAATACTTATTCTGTTTTTTATTTTCTATATTTTAGTGAGTTATATTTTTGGAATCGCCTCCTCGAACCCTTTATTTTGATACCCCACTTAATATAGTTCGTCGACTTTCATTTTTTTCTTTTTCACAATATGGCGTCTGGTTGTCGCTATATTGTATTTTGATAACTGTCATGTCTTTAGTAGCACTCGCACGGTTAAGATGAATCCATTGACGTAAAAATTATCAAAATTTGGCTTACGCGTTTGGTCTCTATGGTGCCATAAAGGAACAAACATACATACATAGGCTGATAAACACATTACGCTCCATTGTGTTGCGCATTCGGGTAAAAAGACAACAACACGGCATAAAATTATCCAGCCACATGAATAGAATGGACAGATAGTGAAATTTTATTTTTCATTTCATTAGAAAATTCTCCACTCTGTGGTCTACTCAGCCGGGATAGAGCCAGTTCTAAAGTCTACTGCATTTTTTAGAGTCCTTTGGTCTTAACAAGGTAGGTCCATTTATGGTTTCTCTTTCTCGGTGTCCGAGCGAAAGCGGCTTAGCTTAAGAGCCTACACCATCTCAGCTCAAATTCTAATTTCGCCCCCACTTCCCCGCGTGCCACTGCACTCTTTATCTCGCTCGCACACTTTTGCTCGCAGAGACGCGACACGCGCGGCCTTGAGGTCGAAGCGATTTCGTTAGAGTAAACTACACTATTATCGGACGAGTACTAAGAAATAAAATTATCAATCTAATTTAATTTTAACTTGTCATTTTATGAATATAAAATTATATATTATATCGCAAATACAATTTCAATGTATCTATAAACGATCAGTTTCCAGTATAAGCTGACCTCTCAGTGTGCGGAAAGCCTATAAAATGCGAGATCAGCTTATACTGGACGGTATAGGTGATGTCTAGCCGTGCACACTATTTTATTTTACCTACCTACTTCTATAAAATACTAGTCAAATGCGAGCCAACTTTGCGCTGTGGGTTCCGCCAATTAGTTTTGTAGTAAGTTTGCGTTTTATAGTTTTAGTGTATGTATGTTATGTGACAGCCGTTTGCGCATGTAGGTAATTATGTAGGTTGTAGGTATATGCAAGTACCTAGGTATACATACATATGGTATACATAGGTTAGAAAAATCGATTCTAAACCACTACATAAATTGTAGAATTTATGCAGTGGTTTAGAGTCGGTTTAGTAGCAGTAGAGCTACAAAAAACTAGTCAAGTGCGAGTCACCATTGCACTGAGGGTTCTGTAGGTACATTGGCTTGGTAGTAAGTTTACGCTGTGCCATTTTAAAATCTTATAATAGGTAGCTTTCTCCTTGTATTACCACTTTCTTAGTTATTATGCATCTATATAAGAATGAATCGCCGAAATGTAGGTATGCGTATATCTTTCGAAGGACTTCACCAAATTGCATAATTCTATTTTTGTTGTGTTCGTGATTCTCAGGACAAGGTTTGTATAAATATAAGATAGGTAGGTATAGGTAGGATAAGTAGGTAAGTATGCAGGTAGGTATGTAGGTAGGTATGATAAATACCATAAGTTTTTTTCAAAGTAATTAAAAATAGTCAAAATTAAATAACATTTATTTTTAATCGCTTAAATTTCTAATTTACATAGTTAGAACATGTCTGGAATTGCATAGCTCAGGTAACATGCATGTTTTATAAAAATGTTCTAATTTTAGTTCCATTTCAGAAATATTGGTCATCTTTCTATAATTTCGACTTTGATGTTTTTGTCGCATCCAGACCTTATTCCGAAAATACATTTTTTTTTGTACCGATAATATGTAATTGTCCTTGCACTTGTATATACCAAGGATGTTTTTTATTTACGACAAGTCCGTTTTGAGTTTTTCTCCAAAAATTTACTTCTATCTTATCTATATCTTAGCTTCGTCAAAAGATGTTTAGAATGCTGCAATGGGACGCTTGATTTCAATGATTGTGTATATTCAGTGAACAGCTCATGTTCTCAGGTGATCTGCAAGAAAACACAACATTCATTATAAAACACTTTTTTTGGGGTATGTTATGTTATCATTCAATGACTGGCGTGATGGGCGTTGGTGGCTGCGCCAAAGTTTTAAACTTTTGCAGCTACCATCGTTGTACATTGTTTTTTTATCTGCCTGTATTTGTTGTTCTGTTCCTAATAAACGATTATAATAAAAAAAAATATAAAAAATTACCTCCCGCTCTGGGCGGAGCGGGAGGGCATCTCAGACTTTTACTAACTAAAACCCACCCCTGTTCCTTCAGTTGCCTGTGCCAAGAGCCGCGGTAACTCTCTTTCAAATATACTCGCGACCCCGGCAGCATAATTTTGTCAACATGAATAAATAATACGGAACCCTAAAAAGTCCAACATTATGAAAATTTTATTATGAATTCGCCAATTTCGTGATAGTACCGTTACGCGTTAGTACCAAGCGGTAGTGCCATGGGGGAACAGCAAATTTCGTGATTATCACACACGTATGATAGATAGGTACTTACAATTATATATTTTGTAACACATGAAGATTTGTTTCGTCCGAATTTATTTCTACAGTTTTCGGAGGTCATACCTCCGTCCGTCCGGTCCTGTAACAATCACACGGGACAAATAAATACCTACCTAGACCTCACATATTTTTATTTATGATTTGGCTATGGAACCCTAAAAATATACAAAAGAAGACTAAATCGTCCATAGAAGCAGACTTGCCCTATGAATAACAAATAACAATTACCCACCCTACATTTTTTATTGAAATACAAATTTGGTGAATTGGTATTTGATGGTGGAGGGATAATTTTCCAGTACAAGCTGACCTCTCATTGTACGGAATTCCTATACAATGTGAGATCAGCTTATACTGGAAATTTATAGCTTGATAATTTTTTTTTTGATTTTTGTTTGTCTTTTAAAAAAATGTTGCCCCACACTAGGAATATTCCTGTATCGTGGGTGCGTTCACAAACATGTAAATTCACATACACAAGACACCCAGACCCGGAACAACTATCTGCAGGTCATACAAATATTTGTTCCGTGCGGGGATCGAACCCGTGACACGCAGCGTAGCAGCCGAACGCTCAACCACTGCGCCAACCGTGCCGTCAAAATTATATAGCCATATGTAGTAATAATAATAACAGATCAGTGTTTTATGGCCTACAGATAAAACACACTGATCTGTTATTATTATTACTACATTGGCCTACAGATCTGCCCGGGGGTGGAGGATAAATTCGAAAGAGTTACCTCGCCCCCGGGCACTCGAGGCGGGGAGGAACAGGGGTGGGTTTTAGTCAGTAAGAGTCTGACACACCCTTCCGCTCCACCCTAGAGCGGAAGAAGTCATAGGATGATTTCCCATCCCCCAAAAAAAAAAAAAAAAAAAGGCCTACAGATAGTTTTGTCGGATCTGCGCGTTTGTGAATGTGAAGATTTGTGTTTGTAATCGCACCGTCTCCGATTCAGTTGAAATCCTGGAGTCGGCAACATTATAAAAATAAACAATTAGGTACTACATAGATACCTATTTGTTGTATATTGTCAAAACAATAACAAACCTATTTAGGGAACTTTTTAACTTTTTACAAAATTGGACACCCATTTTTCACATTTTTTATCAAAAAAAAAAGTGTACACCTGGATTTCGCCTGAATCGTGAAAGGTGCGTTTACAAACACAAATCTTCACATGCAGAAACACCTGCAACTCCTAACACAGCAGCCAATCACCTGCCACTGCACCAAACGTGACATGTTTGTAATCACTAATACTGTAAGTAGATAGGTAGCTATATACTTACTTCATTACGTTTATCATGTTTTCCAGTTTCTTTGCGCCAACCCTTTCGTTTCTTATTTTTATTACGGTTATTTCCCATTGCACCAACACTATAAGTATAAGTACTACAAGATTTGTATTTTACGTAGTCTTGTTGCGTAATGTGTGCTCTGAGCGCAAGCGACACAGCCCTCCCGTTCGAAAGCCGAAGCGAGACTGAACGGGGGCGTCGGGCGCCAGGGAACAAGCTTCAAGACGGCATAGTTTAGGTGATAGTTTAGGTATTTTATTTTTACTGTGAAAATAATGGTAATTAAAAAATAAAAAAACTTGTAGGACCTGCTTTATAGTAAGTTCAGTTAGTATGCAAAGTTTCATGATCTAATTTTAAGCATTTTTTGAATGCTAGCGGTTTATTGTTTTCGGTTTAGAGGTAACTTTGGATTTTTTTTCTATCGAGAAAATTTTATGGAATCGTGTTTTTGAGGTTTATAATACTTAACATTGATCCTCAACCTTGCCATATATTTATTTCAAAATTAATGCTGCAGTATTATCGACATAACGGAGGATCATGCTAAGCCATTTGAGGTAACATAGACTCTTAATAAGAGTCTGTTAGTAGTAGAAAGGCACGCGTTTGACCACCATCTCACCTGATGGTAAGCGATGATGTGGTCGACGATGGAGCACGCTTGCCTAGAAGCAACCTATTCACTCTTGACTTAACGTCTCCCAGGTTGTAACTATCAGGAAATAGGGTAGGTTTAGGTAGGTTTTGCATGGGTAGGTATATGTATTATATAACCTTTATATAACTTATATATAACATATATTATATAACCTTTTCACCGCCACGGACTTCCAGTAGAAGTTACATGATTTTAATGATTACAGTTCTATAAATACATACTTGCTACGGCCGCAAATTAAATTTTGACCAAGATACAACCTGACACTGACCTGCAAATTGCAAAAAACGTAAGAAAATTTGAATTTCGCGGGCTACCCTGGAACATCCACCTTAACAAGTAAATAAATAGTGAAATAAATGAAGAACTGGATTCGGATGAGCGTTTAAACATTTTACAAGGTGTGGAATCGGACTCGGAGTATTTTGTGGAGGCCTGCAGTGGCCTGTCGTCGCCCGTCCGATCGAATGTATGGGATGGCTCGCCGCGACCTGTCCGTTATCGGGCTGTGGAACCGCGGCTTTCGGGTGTTATTAGAAAGAAAGAAAGATCCGTCGATCAGCCAAAGCTATCACACCGATCGATCGATTGGTGTAATAATACCTTCAGAATACCCGGCCTGATGGGTAAACGCTACCGATACATGAGTAAAGAAAATAACAGAGACGACGCTTTAAAATGATTTTATTCAAGTCCCGTTGTCCCCATCAATGGGGACAGAGCGATGAGGACAACGCGAACAATTTTTAATTATTTTATTCAAGTTCCGCTATCTCCATTAACGAGGACAGAGCCATGGGAAAAACAGGTTTTTTTTTAAATAATTTTATTCAAGTCCCGTTGTCCCTATTCATGAGGACACAGGCGGGGACAGCTGGAATACACCAATAAGCCTGTTTTCTTTTTAGGATGAGTGTTTGATGGCTTTTCTTCATAAGTATAAGTTATAGGAATTATGTGTATCAATAAAACATTGGTTGAAGGAACAAAAACAAAGTTTATTATAATTCAAGTAAGTTTAATGTACGGGGTACAATATTACAATAGGGTATGTGTTTAACTCTAAATGAGAAAAAAACTAAAAATATATTATTAAGATAGCTTAGGCAAAAAGCTAGCTAGTTAGGCTTTTTGCCTAAGATAAACAAAATAAATTTTAAAATACAATTATAATAATAATATAATAACTGATGTCATCACCATAGAGCAATATGGCGTCCACTGCGTCCAGCTTTTTCGCCAAATTACGCGCGAAATTTGAAAATGTAAAATTTAAATGCATTATTATCGTACTTATTAATTGAATAAAAATTTTGTATTTTTTTTTATTGATTTATAAGCAGTAGAGAATCTAATTGAGACACTTTTCAAAAATGGTCGTAATACCCTATTGTTGGATAACTAGTAAAACTATAGGTAAGTATAAACTGAATACATATAAAGTTGCTTATAGTATAAGGCTGCGTGTCTATTGACGCGGAGGAGAGCGAGGGAGTAATGCGGAGCGGAGGTGTCTGTCCATTGATGCGGAGCGAAGTTGCGGACTGTGCGGAGCTAGGTCGAGTTTCTCGCGACGAGAGCTTTGAGCTGGCTACAATAACCCGCGGCCGATTTTGGAAGTGAAAACTTCTTTAGGCGCGTTGGGCATTTTTGAGATGGAAAAAAACAACTGAACTCGAGCGACACAGTCACCGACCGTCGTAGCGTCGACGCGTAGCACTCCGTAACGATCGTGTTTTTTTTATGAATTTAGGTCTTATGGATCTTTCTACGGGGTTTTATATAGGGAGCCTAAATCTTTTGTTATTTTTGCGATTGGACTTACCGTTTTCGAGATATTTATGATTTTATATCTCGAATCGATCGCTACGCGTCGTAGCACTCGTAGCGGATCGCGAGGCGTGTTGGGTATTTGTGTTCAAATTTTTTTCCGCCGGCTCCGCTTCCCTGTATTGTACGAATTTTTAAACTAGATCGCAAATCCCTGTCCACTGAAGCGGAGCGGAGATTTTATGAAATTCCATTGGTTAAGAGGGAACAGGGCCTGCGAGGAATTTGCAAAATAGGTATTTGAAGAAACTATTGCCGTCGTGAGCTGCAGCTGTCTCTATCGCACTCTGCACCCGTAGAGTGCGATAGAGACAGCTGCAGCTCAGACCAATATTATCACAATTTTTTTTGACGAGATCGACTTTTCATATTCCCCTTTTTTCTCCTCGAAAACTGAGCAGATTCAATTATTTTTGGCACAAAAATTTTAAGATAGAGTATGTCTAGGTTCATATTAAACGTTTTATGTTAAAAACTCTTCAAATTTTTTTGGTAGTCCTCTTATCACGGCGGTAAAAATAAGCCATTTTTTGTCATTTTTGGCGGGTCATATTTTCTTTACTTATTAGTTTCTGAAAAAAAGGAAATCACAGGGACGTGTCTACAGCAGACCTTGAATTTATAAAAAAAACCTATTTCTCTAGAGGCATTATTCAGGAAGAAAAAAGGAGAGTACATTTGTATGGAGAATCGTAGCCCCTGTTCCCTCTTAATATTGGCATAGCTCCGCTGCTCTTCTCTCCGCTCCAATGTACAGACAGCCTAATAGTAGTATAGACCACTGCAGACCTAGAGTAGGCAAGATCTACACTTAGTCAAAGGTAACAATTCAACTATTAATTTTAAATCTAATGTATAAAAATCTCGTGTCATGGTGTTTGTGGTTGCACTCCTCCGAAACGGGTCGACCGATGTTAATGTTTTTTTTTTTTTTGTATATTTGATAAGTATGGGAATAGGTCGTAAAGTATTTTTAACCGACTTCGAAAAAGGAGGAGGTTATCAATTCGGATGTTTGTATTTTTTTTTTTTTGTTTTTTATGTATGTTCGGGCATAACTCCGTCATATATTGACGGATTTGCAAAATTCTTTTTTTATTCGAAAGGGGTTTATTCCGAAATGGTCCCATTTAAATTTCAAAAAGATCTGATGATGGGTTTCGGAGACAGACAACGGAACTCTTCAAAAATTGACAGCAAATCAACCGCGATTGCTGCTATCGTATGTCTATGAATTGTTAACACAACAGTGTTAAACATAATGGGGAACCACAACTAAAAAGTGAAAAATAAGAAACTTTTTTACAAAAAAATAGAACCGACTTCCAAAAAAAGTGCAAAATAACTTTAATTTCGGAAGTCGGTGTCAAAAAACGAAGACACAAAACAGGAACACCGACTTCCGAAATTAAAGTTATTTTCCACTTTTTTTGGAAGTCGGTTCTATTTTTTGTAAAAAAGTTTTTTATTCACCCTACCAACCCCATTTTTTAATCGCATTACGTTTGTCGGGTCAGCTAGTTTTTCTATGAATTAACACGTAAAGCAAAAACATTCCATCCCTTTTTACGAAAATCACGCAGATAGAGGAGTATGTTTGGCACAGTTATAGTAAAAATGGAGAAGGAATGTTATTATCAGTGGTCAGAGTAGGTAGATTGATTTTACGTACTTGCATCATGAATAGTCATAGAAATCATAACATGGATAAGCCTTTTTTCCGGGATTTCATTTTGGTACTCACGGGATTGAATCAAATATTGTGAATGTAAAGATTTTTAAACTACTACATTTGAAATTTATAGAATACGATAGTTAAACGTTTAAAATTGTTTTTTTCTTATTTATCAAGTAATAAAGTGAATCTTACTTTTGTCTGTCCATTCGAAACTTACAAATTACTAATTTAGTAGTTATTTCATGCAACTTTATTATCTGCTGCTTGTTATTATTTTTTTTTTTGCTTTTTTATTGTTCTTGAATAAATAAATAAAAATAACTTTTTATACTCCTTAATATTTTTTCGCATTCAGTTTTCTTCTTTCCGCCACCCGCTGTCGTTGACAACCGTTGTCAGTAGGAAAGCGGAGAGGTAAGTCCCATCTTTCGTCGCACGCACGCACACGTAACTATTATTAGTAGAATCCCACTTTATGTTTGCAACGTTTTTACTCAAGTTTAGCCATGCCATAGTTTTTTTTTTATTATAGAAGGCCGATCACATATTCTATTAAAAAGACAGCAAAAAGGTTAAACATTCCTTATTCATATTGATATATTCTTCATCTTACACATTAAAATATTTGAAATACCTAAAAAATCTTAATTATTACAAAATCCCGGAATCCCGGAGGCATATCCATATTAATATATACGTGCCAGTTCATTGACCCCAAATCAATCTACCTACTCCGACCACTGGTTATTATATGCTTTAGAAGTAAATTAAACGAATAAAAAAAACATTAGGGTGTTATTACACCAATCGATCGATGGTCGATCTCTCTATTTGACGGCACGGTTGGTGAAGTGGTTGAGCGTTCTGCTGCTGGACTGCGTGTCGCGGGTTCGATCCCCGCACGGAACAAATATTTGTATGGCCTACAGATAGTTGTTCCGGGTCTGGGTGTCTTGTGTATGTGAGTTTACATGTTTGTGAACGCACCCACGATTTAGGAATAATTCCTAGTGTGGGGCAAAGATTAAAAAAAAAAAACACCCTTAAATACACTACCATGTGTTTGACACGTATTTGTTTTGTTCACAGTCATGTCATGTCATGTTTATGGTATTTTCCAATAAAACCTTATAACGTTAAAACTAAAAATTTAAATTAATTATGGTCTAATTTCGATCACCGTGCGACAACTAGTATGTATTCATAAATCCGCCAATCAAATGGCTGGAACTGTCGTCAACGCTCCTCGCTCGCCTTTTAATGGCTTATATAGAATCCGTACAGGAGCAAAATAAGTGTTGCATTGGCGATGGCGATATCACGTATTTTACGTTTTGCTAAAGCTTGATTTTCGAAAAGGCCGTCACGATAACGCTACGTACTCATTGAAGCACACATAACAACATTTGTGCTACTCAATAGAGCCACCGTTAGCGGCTTCGTATAATGCCATGTCTTTCTCATACGACTCCTTGGCTTTTGCGGCCTTTTCTTCCCATTCGTAAGTTTCATTCTTATCCATGGCCTTCCAAATCTCGCCTCCCTTTCTGGCTATGTCTGTCACCTTCATGCCGGGATTCTTCGACTTGATCTGTTCTCTCGCGCTGTTCAGCCACAGCATGAAAGCTGACATAGGACGGCTGGGCTTGTCCGCTATTTTTACTTTTTTCCTGATGGCAAAATTGCCATCAAAACCGGATTTATTATCTTTAGGTTGATGCGCAATTTCTTCGGCGTCACCATTGGCAGCATCGTACAAAGCCATGTCTTTTTCATACGACTCCTTGGCTTTTACGGCGTTTTCTTCCCATTCAGTCTTATCCATGTCATTCCAAATAGAGCGCATTCTCCTTGCTACTTCAGTTGCTTCTAAGCTAGGATTCTCAGCCTTAAACTGCTCTATATTACTGTTTACCCAAATCCGGTAAGCCGACATAGGAGTCCTGGGCTTGTCCGATTTCATAAAATTCCTGATGGCAAAAAGATTGGAATTATTTTATTTAGATTGCTGCTTAGTTTCTTCGATTCACTTATTTCGTGGTGCACTGTAAAGTGGTGATACATTTTAGAGGTCGTCAAACCGAAAAATAACAATAAATTGACGGATAATTACGCGATGTAAAATTGTTGTTTTGATTCTACTACATTAGCTTGAAAATAACCATTCAATTTTCATTCAAACTCAACCCGCACTCAAGAAAGACATTTTTTGAATTCGTAGTAATGAAAAAAAGCCAAATTACTTGTTTTACGAGTGGACGTTTGCGGCGTAAACACCCTTATTGAGCGAAACAAAAATACTATAGTTTAAAAAAACTAATTTCACGCTTTATTTTTATTTTTTATACCCATATGATGGGAATGCGTTCTCGAATGGAGACAGCGAATCGGGAATCGTAAGGTAGGACGCCCTCAGGCTAGGTGGAGCAATGATCTTCGCAGGGTGGCTGGTAGCAGCTGGATGAGAGTTGCCGAGAACCGAGCTGAATGGCGTGCAATTGGAGAAGCCTATGTCCAGCAGTGGACTGCTATAGGCTGATGATAATGATGGAAATGCATAAAAAATAACTAGTCCGCCATCTTTGGAAGTCCACCATTTTGTATTTAGAATGACGTCACTTAGCTAACCATGTATTGTCATTCAAACTAAACATGTAGGTATGCAAAATTTTAGCTCGATCGAAATTGAACTTCTAAGACTTTTTTTACATACCTACCTAGTTAGTTACAGGTGAAGTAAAATTTTTTAACACGCTATTCGTGTTAAAAAAAAAACTTTTTTACAAAAAAAGTCGGTTGTTTTTTTTTTCGTAAAAAAGTTTTTTATTTTTCACTTTTTAGTTATTATACCCCAGAACTCAAAACCCCAATAACATGGAACGTGGCATTTAAACATACCTACTCGGAGGAAACCAAAACGTCATCTAGGTATACATATTTTTATTTTTGTTCAGTTTTTCAAAAAGCGCTGAAGCAATTTAGATAAAATTTATATGGGACCACCTCGGGAGTATCTTCTTTCGGATAAAAAAATAATTTTGAAAATCGGTCCACAAATGACAGAGAAATCGGTGGACACAAATAAGAAAAAAAAAACAGTCGAACATAGAACCTCCTCCTTTTTTCGAAAAAAAAAAAGTGACATTGAGCTAACTATGGAAAGTGGGCTGCGTAAAACGAGCGAAATGATACGCAAACATAGACACGCGTCGACGTACAGGCATTTGTAACCTTAGTAATCTTTGGACCTTAGTAACCTTCCAGGGTACCGTACCTACCCGAATGGTAATCAACGGAACCCTATTACTACTAAGCGTTCGCTGTCCGTTCATCTGTCTATCTGTCAGTCAGCTTCATCTCAAGAATCGTAATAGAAAGACAGTTGAAATTTTCACAGGTTGTGTATTTCTATTGCAGCAAACAATAAGTAGACGTTTTTATTATTTTATAACATTGATAAGCTCGCGATTGAACACTGTCTAACCTGGTGGTAAGCAATGATGTGGTCGACAATGGAGCACGCTTGTCTAGAAGTAACCTACTCACTCAACGTTACTGAAAACGGGTATAAACCCTTTAAAAGCAAGATACTTCGTCAATCAACTCACATTATCTCCAAGCTACTGTCACTGTTCTTGGTGGCCTGCTCCCCCTCGCTCGAGTTGGACCCGCCCGACTCTGACCGCTGGCTGCGGCTTCTGTGGGTCTTCTTCTTGTCTTCAGAAGGCACTTCTGTGGATGTCGCCTCTTCCGACTGTCGCTGCCAGTCGGGTATCGATGGCGGGCCCGTCTTTAGAACAGGGAATTGGTTCCTGCAAAATTATTTTTTGTATGTATTTTCACGCTGCGCTTCAAAACCGGGATTATAGACGTGGTCAAATAAAATTGAAAATATTAAAAACCCGACTGATAAAAAACCAATAAAAAGTTTCAAACCAGTCATTTTTGAAGCAGTCTGATGGAGTTGGTGGAATTTATTTTAGTTAAATCACAGATTTTATGCATCAACTGCATCAGACTGCTTGAAAAGTTACTTGTTTGAAACTTTTTGGTTGTTTGTTATCAGTCGGGTTTTTTGATATTTTCTATTTTTAACCGACGAAAAAAAAGGAGGAGGTTCTCAATTGGACCGTATATATGTTTTTTTTTTTTTGTGTATGGTCAGCCCTCACTCCGTCATTTATGAACCGATTTTGATTATTATTTTTTTGTTAGATACGGTATACCTCAAGGGTGGTCCCATGTCAAGGAAGTCAGGGTCTGACAGTGGAATCCTGAAAAATTGAGAGAAAACCTCGAAAATTGTGGGCACGTTTAGCGTTTCTGTATGTATGTTCGGCCATCTCTCCGTTATTTATGAACCGATTTTGATTATTCTTTTTTTGTTAGATAGGGTATACCTACCTCAATGATGGTCCCATGTCAAGAAAGTAAGGATCTGACAATGAAATCAATCAAACTAATTTTGAGTCGGCGCCAATTAATAAAATGATTAATTACCTACTTACAGCCTTCTTCATTTGTAAGTACTATATAAAATTTAGATATTTAATAATCAGATTGTTGTTTGGCGCCGACTCAAAATTAGTTTATATAAAATTTGATATTTTATGTAGGTAAATAAGCTCATTACTCAAGACTTAAAAGGTTTATTTATTTTTTGCTTTTTAGGTCATTTTCGTCGGTTCATTTTTTTGTTAAAAAGTTTTTTTTTATTTCCTAAATTTTAGTGAGTTATATTTTTGGAATCGTTTCCTCGAGCTCTCTATTTTTATACCCCACATGATCATGCCACAAAAAATACGACTACATTTACCTAATGGCGGTCGCCATTTTGTTTTTTTTCTTCAAAATTCATATGAAATAAAAATACTGAAAGCGGTAGCAAGATGAGTAGATGACTTGAACGCGCACCGCGAAGGCTGGTATGAGGTGGCCGCAAGAAAAGAGTGTCTGGAAGGAGGCCTTCGCCCAGCAGTGGGGCACTATAGGCTAATATATATGTCGTAAGATGTAGCAAGTACGTATTTACAGAACTTTAGTCATTAAAATCATACAACTCTCTTACTTCTAAGTCTCTTACTTAGAATTGATGTCAAATGTCATGATTTCATGATTATATGTACATACTACATTTAAAATCAATTCTAACTGAGAGAGTTGTATTGATGATTTTAATTATTCTATAAATACATTTGCTTGAATTTCGCGAACTACCCTGGCGCTTTCACCTTAAGACTACCGGTCCCGAACCTACTCGAAGTCAAATGGAAACGCGCCGACTCTGTCAAAGCGCGCCAACTGTAGTGTGTGTTTATAGTTGCCGCTAGGTGGCGTGCTTTGTTTTTTTGTCAACTAACCGCCGGAAGCGACTTATATTAAAAATAATAATTTCAGAATTTCCTTAATTTCTTTTTATGGTTGCTTACCAAAATAGTAAGAATGAAGCTGTTATGGTGCGACTTCTCAGGCTGACATATAGCTTGATGTTTCAGGAATTATTCACGGTATCGACTTTTATTTGGAATAGGTTTTTATAAACGATGGTTGGCTATTTACATACATAGCTAATGAAAAAAACCGGCCAAGTGCGTATCGAGCTTCGCATATTTAGGGTTCCGTACCAAATGTTTTTTTGAGTATTTGTATGTCTTTGGGTCAACAAGATGCTTATACTGTGAAAATTTGAAGACTGTAGCTCCAACCGTTTGTCTTTAAATCCTGTATTACAGACGACGGACGGACACGTAAGTGACAGCATTAGGGCTCCGTTTAGACCCTTTCGGTTCGGAACCCTAAAAAATGAGAAAATATTGTAATTTTTTTAGCAATACGAGCCAAAATAGCAGATAAAAATTCAAAGTGGAATAAATACCTAGGTCAAATAGGGTATTGCATGAAATGGTTCATAGCTTGTGGAAATCATGCTTGCCCTGGGAAAATTGTGCTCATACAAAAATCGTTTGTTTTATAACGTTTTTGCAGCCGATAGGCAGCCCCCATTTTAATTACTCTTTTTTAACCGAATTCGAAAAAGGAGGAGGTTATCAATTCGGATGTTTGTATTTTTTTTTTTTTTTTATGTATGTTCGGGCATAACTCCGTCATATATTGACGGATTTGCAAAATTCTTTTTTAATTCGAAAGGGGTTTATTCCAAAATGGTCCCATTTAAATTTCAAAAAGATCTGATGATGGGTTTCGGAGACAGACAACGGAACTCTTCAAAAATTGACAGCAAATCAACCGCGATTGCTGCTATCGTATGCATTGTTAACACAGTTTAATGGGGAACCTCAACTAAAAAGTGAAAAATAAAAAACTTTTTTACAAAAAAATAGAACCGACTTCCAAAAAAAGTGCAAAATAACTTTAATTTCGGAAGTCGGTGTCAAAAAACGAAGACACAAAACAGGAACACCGACTTCCGAAATTAAAGTTATTTTGCACTTTTTTTGGAAGTCGGTTCTATTTTTTTTTTAAACCTGTTTTGTATCCCACTGCTGGGCAAAGGTTTCCCCTTTTTCCTTCCAATCCTCTGTCTTGCTCGATCCCTGGCCAAGTTTGACCCGCACACGTGATCAGATTTCCACATCACCTTCGCCGCGGTCGCACTCAACGGCGCCGTCCTCTCTCAGGTGGCCAGTTACGATCTTGGCCTATCGTTCTGGGTGCATTCTGGACGTGGCCAACCTCGCGCTCTCTTCAGCCTAGCTGTTTTTCCCAATTCTCTAAAGATACTTGAGTTATGAAGCGCAGGATAGTGTTTCTAACGCGACAGCCCAGATCCTAAATCTAGGCCGCCGGTTCAAGCTAGTAGGTATGCGTACACATTTTGTTAATTAGAATATAAACAATGTCTGGCGACTCTGGTATCTTGTTCTATATAGGGTGACTGGTAATTAGTAACCGATACTTAAACACGTGATTGTACTCATGATAACAAACAACTTTCCCAAAGAAACATTTTCTTTATACTTATTCACTTTTACCACAATAACAACCGCCGTATAAAATTCGCGCGCGCGCACCTTTGACCTATCAGCTGTTAGCTGTGTGACACTGTTCTGTCTCACTATATTGGGTGACTGGTAATTAGTGACCGATACTTAAACAAGTGATTGTACTCATGATTACAAACACCTTTCCCAAAGAAACTTTTTTTTTATACTTATTCACTGTACGGGCTGTAGTAGTTAACTCCGTACACTGATTAGTCGTGAAGGTTTGAAAGTTCAGTAAAGTATAGAGAAACACTTTCCACTAAGATGCAATAGTTAAGTTTATTAAGTTATGAATTAGTTACAGTACTAGAGTGGAAGGCGATTATTTCTCTCAGTTGTTGATAGCTACACAGTTATGAGTTCACTATATTTTACTTCATTAGTCATGTTATTATATAATGTGAAATTATGACGCATATCATTAGGCTAGAGTAGGTTACAAAGTAAGCAGAAAAATGTACGGCGATGAGACCGTACATATTGGCAACCCCCTAAAGAAGCTAAGATGAGTAGAGAGAGAAAGAAACGCCTGTACAAAATCTATCTTAAAGTAAAGTAAAATGATTAATCAAAAGTAAAGGCAATGTTGTCTTGATGTCCTTGAGGTTGAACGTGGCCGATGTCTGTAGGCGACTGCTGGTTTTCTTCTCTGGCAGTCTGCTTTCGAGATCCCATTGGTTGAAGTTCGATGTCCTCATGCATTGGCGTTTTATTTATCTTCCTCGAAAGCCGCTTTCTGAACAGTGCGTAGTATTTCTTAGTTACGATCCACAGGAAAGTGATGACAGCAATTGTTAGTAAAAGGTAACAAATTGCATATTGGTGAACATCATGATCCGTGATAGTGGATGGTAGTTTTGGTTCGTTCTCTTCTTGGAAGCGCAGCTTCTTGTCAATTTCTTCAAAGTCGTTTTTCTTGAGAGTGAAGAGTTCCTGTGCCGCGTTATGAAGTGTGACGTTGACAATGTTGTTTATCGGCGAGTTCAGGTTCGGGACATGCATGTCATAGTTCACGTTGAGGTTGCTGTTGTACTGATTGTGCGAAGTGATGGTGAGTTCTTTTGACCGCAGCACGCAACCTTGACTCAAAGTAACTATAGCCGCCGATGTAATCGTTTGCGATATTACGTCGTTTTCACAAACAGTACGTAATTCGCACCGTTCGCAGCAAACAACCAGCCAGCTGTTTGATTCTTGCAACTTGATCCATGCCTCCTCGCACGTCACGCTATCTACGTCACACGGTGACGTAGTAGTACGATGACCCAGTAGTTTTGCTTCGCAAGGTGCATTCTTGTTTTGTAAGTTGAACACAGGTATGTTTGCGTTACAAATGAAGTTATGTTCTTGTCTTTTGATGCATAGCTTGAAATCTTTTTCGTTTAGTGAGATGTAAGAATTCTTCTCAAAGTTCACGGCAATGTATTCCGACGATAATTGCATCAATTTGTAATTTGACTCCGTCTTGAATGGTATGGCGATAGCCCGATAGTAAGTGAAGTCCTCATTTGAAATTAAGGGAATGTGAACTTCGAACATGAAGTAGTTTCTTGTTATTCGTGCTTTCACGTATAGCAACTTGTAAAGTTCCTTGATATCTTCTCTGATATTGTCCGTCGGCAATGACAGAGTTCTCGGCAGTCTGCCAGATATGTCTTCTAGTTGCTTTACAAGGCTGACTGGTGATATCAAGTGCACGTCCATATGCCCACTGTAAACATTAGTGAGGGTGTTCAGCAGCATAGTTTGAATTTCCTTAAGATTTCGTAGTAGTAGGGATGCTGTAAGCGAAGCGGAGTTGAAGTAGCTAGTGGCCATTATTGTTTGTATTTCTGTTTCAATGCTGTCCATGTTCTTCTTCGTTTCGTCCATGAATTGTTCTATCATTTTGCATTGACGCTTGATATTGTCATCGTTTTTCTTCAGAACGTCATTTTGTAGTTGCATGATCGATGTTTGGTTTTTTGCGAGTTCACGCAAGTAGTTTTCGTTGCGCTGTATGGCTTCAATATCTTTGTGGTATTTGTCAGCAAATTTCTGGTCTAAGACTCCGAATAAGCTGTTGGCTACCATGCCTACTCCGTCGATCAAGCCGCGCTTCTTGCGTGTAGATAAATGTTTTTGGGGAGCCAGCAGGATCGTATTGTAAAAGTCGAGTAGTTCCATCTCGTGGGAAAGTTGATCCGTTGTAGCTTGACAATAACTTTGGTGGATCTTTTGGCAAAGGTCACTTACACCGTTAATGTATTTTTCAATGTGTTGAACGCCTTGCCAGTAGTTTGTTAAGTTGTAGTATGTGAGCAAAGTCCATTCATCGTGTATTAGTTCAACCTTGCCGATGGTGTCATAGTAAATCGGTCGCTCGGGTTCCAGGTTGGTAATTTGAGTGCCCGACCTTAGTTGCGAACAATCTGAGTCATTCACAAGTATTAACAGTGTGAACAGATACATGAAAATGTTTGTAAGACATTTATTTCAGAGTTTTTTCTTGTGGAAGGTTTTTCGGTTGCCTTGGTCTCCTGTAAATTTGTCTTGCATTCTTCATTATTTTTGATGTTAGTGTTGATGGGTAGAGCTGATAGTTTTATTATGGGTCGTTTAATGACGCCAGTTTGTGTTTTCAGCGTTGTCACTCTAACATATCCGTCCGCTCCAGGGTGAAGTTCTAGCACCCGTCCCATAGCCTATTTTCCTGGCGGCAAATTGTTTTCCCGGACTAGTGCGATGTCTCCCTCGCTGAGATTTTTCTTGGGATTATTCCATTTGCTGCGTGTTTGTAGTTGTGCAAGATAGTCGCTTGACCAATTCTTCCAAAATTGTTGGTGCATATGTTCTGTTAATTGCCATCGTCGGCGTAGATCCATTTTGTTTTCAGTGTAGTCAGCTCGTGGTAAAGACATTGTTGGTCCCCCCGTCAGGAAGTGACCTGGTGTAAGATAGTTATAAAATTCTTCGGGGTCTTCAGTGAGTTGGCAAAGCGGCCTGGAGTTCATGCATGCTTCTATCTTCGCAAGCAGGGTAGTAAACTCCTCATACGTCAGTTTTTGGTCTCCTAGCACCCGACGAAGGTGATACTTCATTGACTTGACCGCTGCTTCCCATAGTCCGCCAGCAGTTGGCCAAGCGGGCGCATTAAAATGCCATTGTACCCCCATGTCTGCGATGTTCTTGAAGAAGTCAGGTGACAAGTATTGCTTGAAGTTTTCGAACTCTTTCTGAAGCAACCTTGATGCGCCGATGAAATTTGTACCACAGTCTGAGTAGACGTGACTTGGTGTTCCGCGCCTGGAACACATTCTCTGGAAGGCTGCTATGAAGGTTTCAGTGCTTAAGTCCGATGCAAGTTCTATGTGTACAGCCTTTGTCACCATGCATACAAAAATGCATATGTAACCCTTTGAGGTTCGCACCCCTCTCCCTTTGTTGAGTCTGACTTCGACGTGCCCTGTGAAGTCAACCCCCGTGTGGGTGAACGGCCGCGAAGGTGTTACTCGTTGTGGTGGCAGTTCTCCCATAAGTTGATTCAACTGCGACGGGTTGTAGCGATGGCAGCGCACACAGCGCCGTAGTTCAGCTTTCACCGCTCTGTTGCCGCCAACGATCCAATACCGTTGCCGGATGTGCGCTAAAGTTAGTCTGGCTCCTCCATGTAAAGTCGTCTGATGAGCTTGTTGAATCACCAATTCAGTCAGTCGTCCACCCTTAGGTAGAATGATTGGATTCTTCATTTCAAAAGGTAAACTGGAGTGGTTCAGTCGACCCCCGACTCGGAGTATGCCGCTAGTATCTAAGTATGGTTTAAGTTTGAAAATGTTACTTTTCGTAGGAATCATTTCTTTCTTCATAAGTTGTTTATATTCTTGCGTAATTTCCGTTCGTTGCACATATTTTATTATTTGTTCATTTGCTTTGTTTAATTCGCATAAAGTGAGGTATCCGGTGTCACGTTTCGTGTTGTTACGTGCGTTTCCGATAAATCGTTGTATCCATGCTACAATTCTGTTTACTTTGGTAAATGAACTGCAATTAGTTAATAAGTTATGAATACAATTATTGGTTTCATTGTTCATAGAGTTCGATTTCGCTTGGCAAACGTTGCCTATGCTAGTTGTAAATGTGCATGTTATATTTTCTTCACGACTTTTTTCTTGGAAGGTGGTCAGGAATGTGGGGCCTTCCCACCACAGATTGAATGTTTTAAGCTTCGTTGGTAGCAATCCTCTTGATGCACAGTCTGCAGGATTATCTTGCGACTTCACATAACGCCATTCCGTGGCAGGCATTAAGTGTGTTATTTTTGCAACTCGATTGGCGACGTATTTTTCCCTCTTAGATGTATCTCCCAGTATCCACGCCAGTACCACTTGGGAATCGCTCCAAGCGCTTGTAGTTATGTCGAATTCATTCAGCGCTACTCTGATTTTTTCGATGAGTTGCGCTAGTAAGAGTGCGCCGCAAAGTTCAAGTTTCGGTAATGTGATCGTTTGTGATAAGGGCGCTACTCTTGTTTTAGCAGCAAGTAATGTTATTGTTGGCTTGTTATGTTCATCTCTCACGCAGCTGTAAACCACGCACGAGTAAGCCTTTTCACTGGCGTCGCAGAATCCAAATAGTTCGATCTTCTGCTCTGTTAAACCGATCCAGCGCTTGATTTTTATGTTTTTTACGTTGGGCATGTCAGCTCTTAGTTTCAGCCACTTATCTGCTATATAAGAGGGTAACTGATCATCCCAGTTAAGTTTGTTGACCTATACTTCTTGAAATATTATTTTTGCCGCAATAGTTATGGGTGACAGCCAACCCAGTGGATCATAAAGTTGTGATATTTCTGAAAGAAGCCGCCTTTTGGTTATTTCCGGACGGCATTTTTCATCAAATTTCCAGTTAAACGCAAATGTGTCGGTTTGAGGATTCCAACCAAGTCCGAGTGTTTTCATGGATTCTTCTTGCTTGAAATCAAAAGTGTTTTTGCGTGAGATCTGATCATTATTTAAGTTCTTTAGCAATGCTGTATGATTGCTGGACCACTTGCGTAAGTTCATCCCGGCTCCTTTTAACATATCGATAAGCGATTTCTGGAGTTCCTGGGCCGCTTCCAGTGAGTTGTGGCCACTTATGACATCATCGACGTATGCTTCGTTCAGTAGTACTTTGGCAGCCGTGGGGTATTTGTAGCCATCATCGTATGCAAGTTGTTTGATGGTTCTCATGGCTAGCCACGGTGCGCACGTAGTGCCATAAGTAACAGTGCAGAGTTGGTATTCTTGCAATTTCTCTGACGGCGTAGTTCGCCAAATAATTTTTTGCAATTGTTGTTGTTCCTCAGACAGCCAGATACATCGGTACATTTTCTCGACATCAGCAGTAAAGGCGTATTTGTACGTTCTCCATTTTATGATAAGCTCTTGAATATCTTTTTGTAGGTTGGGACCCTTTCCTTGTATGTCGTTCAGGCTGTATCCCGTTTTAGTTTTCTGAGATGCATTGAAGACAACTCTGAGCTTCGTGGTAGTAGATTCTTCACGAAGTACTCCGTGATGAGGTAAAAAACATTCAGCAGTTGAAGATGTCATGGGTTTTGCTAGTTTCATATGACCCAACTCCAGGTATTCCCTAAGGAAATCTTTGTATAGCAGTTCAAGTCGGCCATTTCTTTGAAACCTTTTTTCTAATTGCAACAATTGTGAAACTGCAATCGTTTTCGATGTTCCGATCTTATTTTCATAATCTGGACATAAAGGCATCTTCACAATGTATTTTCCATCTGATCCACGGCGAGTAGTTTCTTTGTAGTAAGTTTCACACTGATCGTCTTCAGATCGGTCTGTGTTTGTTGTGGTGACGTCTTCACACTCCCAAAATTTTGTTATTTCAGCCAAGTCTAGTAGGGTGACGTTACAGTTAAAAGTGTCTAGTTTTCCACACAAAATCCATCCCAGCTGTGTTTGTTGCGCAACGGGGGACCTTGGGGTACCTTTAAGTATTCCATCTTGGATTATTTCGGCGTATACGTCAGCTCCAAGCAATATGTCAACAGACCTTGAAATGTTAAAATCTGGGTCTGCCAATTTTATGTTCTTCAAATGCGACCACTCTGGTTTTTCAAACGTGTTATTCGGTAGTTTGTTGATCAGTTTTTTCATTATCAATGCTTCAGTGTTGAAGGTATATTCGGAGTGGATTGATTTGCAGGTTAGGTGTAAACGTCCTTTACAGTCGCCTGATGCAGTTCCAACTCCAGATATTCTTGCAGTTAGTTTTTTTCTTGGCAGCCTCAGGAGTTGCGCTGCATTTTCAGTTATCAGGTTGACTTGTGAGCCCTGATCTACGAGCGCACGAAGAGTTAAGTAAGTCCCATCTATCGACTTGACCTTAACTTGGACGGTTGTAAGTAAGACTTCCATCTCGTTGGCTGATAGATGATTTGAACTCGACGTTTCAGGTTCCCTCGAGGGTCGTTGACCTGAGCGTTGGTTGTCATTGCTAGTTGAAGGTGTATTTTTGTTGGAATTGATGTAATGTAAGAGCGTATGATGCTTCATCTTACATTCCTTACAAGTTTTTACAGAGTTGCAAGTTTGATTATCGTGTCTGAACAAACAGTTTTTGCATAGACGCAATTTTGCAACTGTGCTGTTTCGTTGCTTAGTATCCGAGTCAATAAATTGCTGACATCGCATCAAAACATGATCGTTTTTGCAAAGAGGGCACTGCCCGTATGAAGTGTGGTAAGTTTTTGGATGCCATTTCTTATGCTCGAAGGTTTTCCGAGATGCATTTTTTTCAGTTCCAGCTGACTTCTCTGAGCTCTGTATGTCCTTCTTTGAAGTCTTCATGGTTTCAAATGCCATAAACTGGTTTTCCAAAAACATCAGAAATTCTTGCAGTGTTGGCACTTCTCTGTTATCGTGCAAGTTCTTTATGTATTCGTTGTAGGTCCCACAGTCTAGTTTTTGTGACATCAAATGAACAATCATAGGATCCCAACTGGTTATATCAAAACCGATATTTGTTAAGCCGTTTAGGCATTCAGTTGTTACGTCATGCAATTTCCTCAAGTTGTAAGCGTCTGGTTTCTGTATTACAGACAACTGCAACATAGTGTTCATGTAAGATGAGAATTGTAGTCGACGATTGTTGTAACGTTGGTTCAGTATTTCCCAACACGAAGTGTAATTGTCGGCGCTGATGGTCAAGTGCTGCACGAGTCTTTCTGCTTCACCTTTCAGCCTAGTTTTCAGATGCTGCATTTTTTGGGCCTTATTCAATGTCGGGTTTTTGTGTATCGTCTCCAGGAACAGGTCTTTGAAAGAAATCCATTTGTTATAGTGTCCTGAAAACTCTGGAATCTCGATTCTCGGAGCTGAGTGTTGGTGATGAGCGTTAGACCACATCTTGCTTTTTAGTCGTTTCCTTGCTCCGTCATATTTGGCTTCCATTTTGTTGAACATATCATAGTATGTATTTTCCGAGCCTTTTAGTAAGGCTTCCAGTTCCCAATGAGTATTGTCAATAGCTTCCCACTTCGACTTCAAGATTGACAGGTGATCTTCAAGTTCCCATTTTTCCGTAAGGACTTCAAACTCAATTTTTGCCATAGCCCGATCCATGGCTTTGAAGTTACATTCCTGTTTAGTCAGCAAAGTCTTAGTCTTGTCATCAGGTTCTCCCCGCGACAAGTCTGTCAGGTCGAATTTTACATTTTCTTCAGTGGTTTGTAACATTTTTAAAATGTCTGCTTTAGTTTCTTCGTACATGCTCTTTGTCTTACCATGGACATCTTCCGTGAAATAGTTTATGTTTTTATCTTCAATTTCTTGCAACAGCAATGTGTGCCGTGCATTGAAGTCCATCCATTGAGCTTCTAACGAGGACAGCCGCTTATTCAAGTATTCTTTTGTTTTTCTTGTTTTGCTATCCTTGTTATAGTTGCTGCATAATGCTTTGATGTTTTCAAAACAGGTTGATTGTAGTGGTAGCTTATTCATCTTGATAGGCTGTTGCTCCCTTGTAGTTGAAGACTCTTCTAGTTATCGTTAAAGACTCTTCCAGTTTCCGAAGGCTCTTCCAGTAGTCGAAGGCTCTTCTGGTAGTAAAAGTTTGTTCCGGTATTCAATGTGGCCTTACTCTTGTTAGGTATTTGCACCTTCTCAATCCAACTGGGGCGACCCTCTTCCGGGATACCAGCTGAACCGATTCGCTACCGTAACAAGAGTCACAACCGCACTGATATACACGAAGGCTCGAAGGACCATAATGTACGGGCTGTAGTAGTTAACTCCGTACACTGATTAGTCGTGAAGGTTTGAAAGTTCAGTAAAGTATAGAGAAACACTTTCCACTAAGATGCAATAGTTAAGTTTATTAAGTTATGAATTAGTTACAGTACTAGAGTGGAAGGCGATTATTTCTCTCAGTTGTTGATAGCTACACAGTTATGAGTTCACTATATTTTACTTCATTAGTCATGTTATTATATAATGTGAAATTATGACGCATATCATTAGGCTAGAGTAGGTTACAAAGTAAGCAGAAAAATGTACGGCGATGAGACCGTACATATTGGCAACCCCCTAAAGAAGCTAAGATGAGTAGAGAGAGAAAGAAACGCCTGTACAAAATCTATCTTAAAGTAAAGTAAAATGATTAATCAAAAGTAAAGGCAATGTTGTCTTGATGTCCTTGAGGTTGAACGTGGCCGATGTCTGTAGGCGACTGCTGGTTTTCTTCTCTGGCAGTCTGCTTTCGAGATCCCATTGGTTGAAGTTCGATGTCCTCATGCATTGGCGTCTTCGGTAGTATAGTGGTAAGTATCCCCGCCTGTCACGCGGGAGACCGGGGTTCGATTCCCCGCCGGAGAGCCACCATAAATGTACGGGCTGTAGTAGTTAACTCCGTACACTGATTAGTCGTGAAGGTTTGAAAGTTCAGTAAAGTATAGAGAAACACTTTCCACTAAGATGCAATAGTTAAGTTTATTAAGTTATGAATTAGTTACAGTACTAGAGTGGAAGGCGATTATTTCTCTCAGTTGTTGATAGCTACACAGTTATGAGTTCACTATATTTTACTTCATTAGTCATGTTATTATATAATGTGAAATTATGACGCATATCATTAGGCTAGAGTAGGTTACAAAGTAAGCAGAAAAATGTACGGCGATGAGACCGTACATTCACTTTTATCACCATAACAACAGTCTAAAATTTGCGTGCGCGCAAGGGGAGTGACCGCTATCTGCTGTTAGACGCCCCGCAAGCGGCGCGGCGCGGCGCCCGGCTAATGTACAGTTCTCGCCAAACTTCTTGGCCGCTCTGAAGTTCGCTACAATGGCTGCGCAGTAGTAAATCTCATACAAAAACAGCATCGCGCTTGCGCCTTGCGCATCGGAAATTCAACTTCAGGGCGGCCAAGATGTTTGGCGTATAGTGTACTAGTAGTCGTAGCGTCTCACGCTCCCCCACCCACCCCCAAACCCCCTTTGCCTCATTGCACTGCAGTAGTGACGTAATAATAACAGTCAGCCCGGAAAGCGCGTCTCATACACTTGTTTTTGTTTTGTTTTATTTGACGCTCACGCGCACTATGCCGTACATTTACACAGCGAGTGAGTACAGTGATATGGTGATGTGCTACTCCTCGGAACGGGGTAATGGCGAAGCAGCAAGGAGATTGTACCAACTATTGTATCCAAGAATAATTCTCCCAACTCCAAGAACATTTTTACGCGCTGCACAGCGAATAAAAGACTGGAAAATGCTCATTGCGCCAAATGTGAATGCAGGAAGACCACGTCGCAATCAAGCAAGAAAGATTATGGATTTATTTATTGTAGCGCGCGCACGTAAAGTACCAAAATACTAGATAATTCATTATTTATTTAGTCTCCTCACCGTGTCTTAAACTGAGAAGCTTTATGTAGGTATAACACTGTACCTAAATGAGCGCGTGACGGCCGACCGGGGGCATCACGTCTGCAGCGTAGGCCTACGCTCCGTGGCTCAGATTTGTTCTCATTTAGTCATTTAAAGGCTCACGGTTCGTAGTTAGTTTAACTACTGTCTTTGGATATTATTTTTTAATTTAGAAACAACCGAAACATGTAGGTGCTGCCTACACCTATAAAGACAGGTGGCGCTGGCGCCGCGCCGCGCCGCTTACGAAGTGGGCGTCTAACAGCTGATAGCGGTCACTGACCTCGCGCGCGAATTTCAAACTGTTGTTATTGTGTCACAAGTGAATAAGTATAAGAAAAAGTATCTTTGGGAAAGTTGTTTGTAATCATGAGTACAATCACTTGTTTAAGTATCGGTAACTAATTACCAGTCACCCTATATATTTTAGCTTGTGTTGTCCCACTGCAGGGCCTCCCTTTCTTCCTTCCAACACTCCCGGTTTTGGGCAAGTGTGGACAATGACTTAGTAAGTACAAATGCAAGAAAATGTTACCTATTTAGCATGATAGCTTTGACAGACGCGACTTCAGACTTGACGCTATCAAGTTGCGACCGCAGCGCGCTCTGGTGAGCGTTCGCCGTCATCTCGCTCCGAAGCGACGTGAAGTTAGCGTTGAGGATGTCCACACTCTTGCGCAGTTCATCGATGCATTCTGCTGTTGTTTTGCGCTTTGGTTGTGCCACGAATAGGAGATGTCTGACATAGTTCTGTGGGTGATAGTTAGAGAGTTAGGCCTCGTTCAGGGTGAGAAACACCAAACGTAAAAAATCGCGGCATGAGTTCATATTGAAGCTAAGCTAGTAGGAGCTAAGCGCATCGTGACGGAGCGGCGTCGCTAGCAAGCAATCGTCTATTGTTTTAAAGGTAGATTTAAAGCTAAAAACGTCTGTGAAGTTCGCGTTTTTCGGCGCAGTACCCCCCACCCCTACCCCCGCTGTCACATGAATTTGTCATTTGCAATTTGGACATGCGGTGTCACACTACACTCAATTCATACTTGACGCCAAAAGAATTGACCCTCGATTTCTGAATTAAGAATTTGAAAACTCTACTTTAGCCCGATAACCTGCCCCAAACTTTTAGCATTAAATAAGGTTTAGAAATCGGCACGAAAGCTAAGAGTGCTGTCGAATTTATTGCGTTATTGCAAGTTAAAAAACCGGCCTTGTGCGTGTTGGACTTCGTACATTTAGGGTTCGGTACCAAAATGAGGGTAATCATCAAAAAAAAATCTGATTTATCAATATATTGGTTTTTGTTAGTAAAATATACGTAATAATAAAGATTATCAAGTTCATAGGGCTTTGGGCAGTTAAAAAATTCATCGGAACAAAATTTTGTGACAGACAGACGGACACGAGAGTGACAGCAATAGGTCTCCCTTCGGGTACTTACGGAACCCTAAACATGAAATTATATCATTTTACTTTAAAGTAATAACAGCCGCACGGGTCGATCCATAAGGTTAAGCTACGCTTGCCGGGTTTGGTCCGTGGATGGGTGACCATCTTTACATACCGAGACTCCTCCGTGCCTCGGAAAGCACGTTAAGCCGTTGGTCCCGGCTGTGAATTGTGGATCTTTGACAGTCGTTACGGGTCGTCAGAAGCCCGAAAGTCTGACATCCAGTCTTACCAAGGGGTATCGTATTACCCAGTAACTGGGTTGCGGAGGTCAGATAGGCAGTCGCTCCAAGTAAAATACTGGTATTCAGCTGCATCCGGTTAGACTGGAAGCCGACCCCAAGATAGTTGGGAAAAGGCTAGGCAGATGATGACTTTGTGATAAAAGACTGATACCTGTAAGATTCATTTAATTAATAGTAATTTTCTAATACAATATTTATCTAACATAGTCACATTATCAATACGCATAAGATAAGAGGAACACAAAATACCTGTGAAGCCCCGCGACTCACTGGTGAGTCGGACGAAAAAAAAAAAAATTAAAGAGAAGAAAAAAAAAAAATCGGCTGTCAACCCGGGTTGTCGTCGGGGTTCAATTTGACAACCCGGATTTGGCCGCGGGGGTTGAAGGGTTAAGATTATGCATCATATTTTAATTAATTAAATCAAAAGTTTATTCAGACATAATTTTTTAAATCAACTATACATAAGTTATGTAACATTGAGATAAAATGTTAATTGTCATATTTACGTGAAAAACTTGTTTCTTCCTAAAAAAGTTTAAGACAAAATACTAGTTTTCAAGTTGACCTAAGTATTTCTTTTGTGTATTTTTTACTGCGTACTAAGGTGTTTTTTTATTGTTGTTTGAATTTTATGGGGATAATTGCTACAGTACAGTCATCACCAGAGGTGCATTAGGTAGAGTTATTTATGTACTTGCATCGAAATGTTGCTATTAATATGGATCTTCCCGGGACTTCTAGTGGACAATCCCGTGTGGCCAACAATATTACAAATAAATAATAATAAAAACCTCTATTATTTTCTTTTGTTCTCACAAGCTATGTTGTGTGAACTACAAATCTGGCAACATCGCGCGTGTACGCAGTTGGAATTTTGCAACTTCGGACATTCGATGTCGTTGATGTAAATTTGGCAACGTCGCGCGTGCAGTGGTTTAAATTGTGTAAAAATAAATAGCTTTTTTATTTAATAAATCACGGGATTGATTTTCCTGCTTTAAAATTAATCTCGGGATTTGAGACATATCCACTTTATTCTTTCGCTGTATGAAATCATTGTAAGTACATAACCTATAGCATAATATAGCTTAATCAGCCTGATGACGTTCCCATTGCTGGTTCAGGCCTACTCTCTAGAAAAGGGAATTGGCTGTAATCCACCACCTAGGCCCGTCGGTGAATGTCACAGTCATTGTTTCGAATTTTTGGTTCTAGTACGATTTCCTTCACCAATTTGAGAGCAGTTTTGATGAAATAAATTAGACAAAGTAAACCGCCTGTCTGGGTTTGAACCCACGTCGTACAACTCTTAAGTCGGGCCCTTTATCGCATAACCAGCACTGCTCTTAAATCATCTACCAATATTTTACACCGAGTATTTTACTGCCCATCTGACCTCCGCTGAAATACCCTCAATAAATTAACTATTACAGTCCCACTTTTGGACAAATATTTGAAAGATCTTTTAAGCAGATATTTAATTGGAAAACAACTTACTTTATAAAACCAGTAGGCACCGTACATGAAGCCTCCATACACCAATAATGGCAGTACATTGTCCCTGAACCAGGATCTTCGCGATTGATGGAAGAACATGAGTTCCGAAGTCATCGTTGGCACGTCTAGCATTTCAGTGCATTTTCCTATAGCTTTCTGTATCTCTGGATCGGTCAGGCCTTTGCTTCTTAGAAAGCGTTCCTTGCTTTCTATTGTGCATCGTTGCACACTTGGGTTAGTTAGGAATTTGACAGCGGTTGTAACCTGTAGAAGAATATGGTTGTTTTACTATTGTTACGAGCTGGGTATGGGATAAATTATTTTACACTTATTAATTAACCAAATATCCTTTATTAACTCAACAACTTATTTACACAAACACTAATTCGCTAATAATCACTATTCTCTTCGTTATCGCTTGTATTCGCATCCGTAGTCGAATTCAGACTGACTAACTCGCCGCCCGGCCGGCCTATTTATACAGTCATAGAAGTTTCCAGAACATTGTCGAACTATCCTATAGTGGAATATTCTAGAAACATCTATGAACTTCTACACAGTACCACAATGGAATTTTCTCGAACGAAGTGGAAATCTCTGGAAACATCGACCACATTCTCGAACGTTCCAGTGTAATACGGTCGACGTACGAATAAACCATTTACAGGCACTTCTGAATTGTCAAGAAGTCGGTCAGTCAGAAAACTGAAGTTACTTGCACATTCCAAAGCATAGATCTCTATGCAAAGAAGAATGTGCAAGAGACTCTATGGATACTCTTTTAAACCATGTTATGTATTACAAATCATGGTTACATATATCTTGTTGCTTCTATTATGTGAGAACAATGTTAGTACAAAATAAACAATAAAAAAAAAATTAAATAAGCCATTGGCTGTTATGAGATGCCCAGTCTCAACTGACAGCGCCCGTCAACGAACATGACGTGTGGATCAGCAACACCCAGCTCAACCATTTTGAAGGGAACCGAATGACCCAACACACGCGCCACCATCAGCGAGACATTTGAATGAGCATGCCAAGCTCTCAACTGTCATGTCAAAAAAACCGGCTAATTGCGTGTCGAACTTCGCATATTTAGGGTTCCGTACCAAATGAAGGAATTATCAAAGAAAAAAATCAGATTTTTCAATATATTGGTATTTGTTAGTAAAATATCCGTATCACCAAATTTCAAGTTCATAGGTCAATGAGAAGTTAAAATTCTTCGAAACAAAATTTTGTGACAAACAGACGGACAGACGGACACGTGAGTGACAGCAATAGGGCTCCGTTTAAACCCTTCGGATACAGAACCTTAAGTAGTTACATAATAACATGCCCCATGTGCCCCATGGTACTCACATTTACAAAATGCTTCGAAATTATACAAAACTATGTCTTTTGATAAGTTAAGCTGTGGCTGTTTGCCCGGGGGTGGAGGATAAATGCCCGGGGGTGGAGGATAAATTCGAAAGAGTTACCTCGCCCCCGGGCACTCGAGGCAGGGAGGAACAGGGGTGGGTTTTAGTCAGTAAGAGTCTGACACACCCTTCCGCTCCACCCTAGAGCGGAAGAAGTCATAGGATGATTTCCCACCCCCCAAAAAAAAAATAAAAAAAAAAGCTGTGGCTGTTGAGCAGGACCAGCATTTAGCCAAGTATTTTTATCAAGGATATGATCTTCAAAATAATATGCTTATCCACATAGTGTGCGTTCTAAGCATGTTTTAAATTTTGTCTCATTTAGTTGGAGAATATCATGTGATATTTTTAACTTTAGCCAATCTGAATCAAGGTTGATCCAATTTGTTCCTATTTCTTGTATTAAAATTATGCCTGTAACTTATCTTAAAGAGTACCTACTTTTAAAAAGATGCAGATTTTTTCGAACATACGTAATGTTTTCGTATATATGTATTCACACAGATAATATAATACATGCGTAGTATTGACAAGGTACCGTCATGATGTTTATACCTATCCTTAAGGCGCAGTTATACGACTTTTAATGGTTTTTAATTGAACATCACGTCTAAACGACTTGTCTTATTTCTTTGAACAAAATATATGTTATTCTAAACAATTTCCGTTGTAATTTGATCTGAGAATATTTGAAATTATAATTTTATAACATGGTGTAGTTAATCTGTAAAGTTATATCTAACGCGGATAAAAAATTGAGGATCACGCAAAAACTATAAAGCGTATTTTTATGAAACCTTCACCATTTTAAAGATCATTTAATTATTTACAATTTAGTCTCGGTGTTTTAGTTTAATACTTGTTGTTTTATGTGTAATAAACTAATAATGCGTCTAATTTCGGACAGCGGTCCTTGATGGGCGAGTCCTATTACTGGGTGGACATACAACGCGTTACGTGAGCTCAGCTCAGAACATGCAAGCTAACCACTCAAACCCGGGCCTGCGGACGGCGAGTAATGGGTCCGATCAGCACCAGGCCCGAGAGTCGATGGCGCGTAGTGTTCCACGCGCGCCTCAAAGAGTTGTCAGCAATAGGGACGGGGCCCGTCATGGTCGATGCCTGCCCGGGGGTTGAGGATAAATTCGAAACAGAGTTACCTCGCCCCCGGGCACTAAGGGCAGGAAGGAACAGGGGTGGGTTTTAGTCAGTAAGAGTCTGAAACGCCCTCCCGCTCCACCCAGAGCGGGAGAAGTCATTCTGGGCCGAGCGGGAGGGCGTGTCAGACACTTACTGACTAAAACCCACTCCTGTTCCTTCCTGCCCGGGGGCGAGGTAACTCTGTTTCGAATTTATCCTCAAGCCCCGGGCAGGCATCGGCCATGACGGGCCCCGTCTCTTTTGCTGACAACTCTTTGAGGCGCGCGTGGAACACTACGCGCCGTCGACTCTCGGGCCTGGTGCTGATCGGACGGCGAGCTACCCATTACTCGCCGTCCGCAGGCCCGGGTTTAGGCCGACTCAACGTTTAACAACTTGGCGTGTTGAAAGTCAGCCCTTTGAAGATGACTGACCAAGACTCAGTCAAGTTATTCAAACCTTCAAGTTAAATGAAAAATGATGTAAGATAGGGGTTGTAAGGGGGGCATTTTTTTCATTATTTTTGCGATAGGACATACCGTTTCAAAACCGAAACAAGTTTAAAAAAAAATGTTATTTATTAGTGATTCAATTTATTTAAAAGGCGTAGTCGAAGCCCCGCTTTGCAGGCTCAATAGTTTAAAAAAAAAGACCACGAAAGGATGGCGGGGTCTAAGTTCGCTCGCTCATTAGACCCCGCCATCCCCTTCAAACCTAACCTATCCGAGTCGGGGTGACCCATGACCAAAGCTGAGAATATTTGAAATTATATTTTTATAACATAGTGTAATTCATTTGCAAAGTTATGTCTAACGCAGATAAAAAATTGAGAATCACGCAAAAACTATAAAGCGTATTTTTATGAAACCTTCACCATTTTCAAGATCATTTAATTATTTATAATTTAGTCTGTGTTTTAGTTTAATACCTGTTTTTTTATGTGTAATAAATTAATAATGCGTCTAATTTCAGACAGCGCTCCTTGATGGGCGAGTCCTATTAGGTACTGTGTGGACATACGACGCGGTGAGCTCAGCGCAGAACACGCAAGCTAACCACCCAAGGTCATTAGCAGCTAATAGCGCCTTAAACGTTGCGTTCAACGACTTGGCTGGTTGTCCTTCAGTCATTTAGTTGAATCAACATCAGCCTTTTAATATCCTCAATGCTGGGGTACAGGCCTCTGTGAGAGAGCGTGCGGGCATGAGGGCGGCGTTTAATGAACGGCCTAGGCGTCCTATTGACTGGCGGATTCAACCAGATGGCTGCGATATTTACATCAGTAAATTGACGGATTTTTCTGATAGCATATAAAAATAATAATAATAAAATATCTTGATCTGGGACGCGAGGTTGTCGACATGTGGGAGGTGGATACAGCAGTCATTGTGCCGATAGTCGTGACGGCCAATGGCTTAATAGCCAAGAGCCTCGACCAACATCTGAGGAGGCTCTCGTTGGGCAGTTGGATCAAGGGCTTGATCCAGAAAGCAGTACTCCTGTACACGGCGCGTATTGTTAGGATATTCCTTTTTCAGGAGCCCTGACCACCGGTAGCTTGGACCCTATTCCCGATACCCGTGGACTACTACTTTTTATATTTTTAAATGTTTTTTTAAATGTGAATTTTTAAAAATGTAAATTGTATGTTACATAAAATGAAATAAATGGAATAACAATAATAGGAACTTAACCGTCTTGCAAGAGATGTTAAATGAGGACCCCATTGTAGCCTCGAGTCGAGCGTAATTCCCAGGAAAACCGTGTTTTCGACGAACTCTAGTTTCTCTTTGTTCTATACTATGTCACAACTATTACTTTTAACATTCGGAGAAGCAAATCTTATGCTCTTTTTTTTCTATTTAATACTAAATTATTAGCAGTAAACCAGTTTTGGACCTGCTGTAGGGCGTTATTTACGTCACCAATATTTGTAGAACATTTGTTAATCTTAAAAATTAAGGAAGTATCGTCAGCAAACAATACTATTTGTAGTTGATTTTTTAAAAAAGGAAAGGACCCAATTTTGAGCCTTGTGGTACCCCCATTTTGACTTTTAACCCCCGTGAATTGACACCATTTATTTGAACTTGCTGCTGTCTGTCATTTAAATAAGACTTCACTAAATTGATTGCAAGTTTACCTAGTCCGTAATGCTTTAGTTTTAAAAGTAAGGTTTCATTATTAACACAATCAAATGCCTTTGAGAGGTCGCAAAAGATTTCCATCGCATCTTGGGCCTCTTCCCACGCTGTAGATATGTTTTAGTAAGGTGAAACCAGCATCAATAATACAACATGTAAGATTTTATTGATGTTAAAATGATAGAGCATCTGAACGAGCATTACTTTTTCAAACACCTTGCTGAAACCCGGCAACACCGATACAGGTCTATAATTATTGGTGTCTTTACTGTCGCCAGATTTAAAAAGTGGTATAACCTTACTGAATTAATAACAATTTATTATCAGTTATTTATGCTAAATTCTAGTATTTTGTATTGTAGCATAATTTGTGTAATCAGTGTTACAAAATTTTATTTTTAAAAAGTAACAAAGGGAATTTTAAATTCAGGTACAGACGTGTGAATAAAACCTCAAAAAACAAGCTCTTCAGTTAATGTACGCATAGCCCTTACAATATTGGTGATCTGTTGCAAAGTAACAATTTTTTATGATTATTTTTTTTAGTGTAAGAACAAAACAGAGATGACATTGAAAATCTTTCTTTCCTTAACCCTTTGCGCGCCTAGATTGCAGAGAGCCCATGCGTTGTCCGCCAGACACGCAAGAGGTCAGCCAAACCATTTTTTGGGATTATATGACAAATAAAATTGAAAAATTTCTAGGGTTGTCAATAAGCTTTTTTTGTTATTATCTGCAAAAAAAGACAAATATAAGATGTGCCCATCACTCAGCTAATAAGTCAAAAACATGTTGTGTACATATAATTTTGAACTCTATTACTCAGAATTAGAAGTTAGTTTTAAACTAGACCATTCTTCGCAATCTAATGCGCCCAAACATGACATATATTCAATTATTTATAATTTGATTGCATGATAAGAAGTTTTGCTACAAAAATAATGATTATTATTTTAATGAGATAACAACTTTGGTACAAAGTACTCTAATGTGTGACTTCTTTGTATTTACAAAGTTTTGTACACACCTGAGAAGGTGAATGGATTAAAAAAAAACAAAGACAAACAGATTAATAGGTAGAGCTATCAAGAAGTACGAAGGTCGATTCACGATTGAACGTAATCAAATACGAAGTCAATTTACCAATAAAATTAGATCAACGAATCAAGAATACTAATGACAGATTCTGCATAATACCCATTTAATTAAAAAAAATATTCAAATAGGGTACCAAATTCTCTCGAATCTCTCCACCTGCACTCGCCAACGCCTCTGAAGCCATTTTCACTTTATTCTATGAAGTAGCACAAATATCTGATTCAGAAAATAATCAAAACTAGTTTTTATAGTTTGCACATTACAAAATTAGAAAAATATTAATTATATTCCGTAATATCGAAGACGATAAAATTAATCAATTTTCTTTGACATTTAGATGACATTTGTTTTTTTTCCATTTGGAAAAGGCTAAAGTCAGAGACTATGCTGCCTAATCATCAGTATTGTATTATTTTTTTTCCAATTTTAGAGGTAACGCATTCTAATGTTTTGCAGTATTTGGCAACAAATGTGTCGAGTCAGCCTTCTCAGCAAACTTCGTAAAGGTAGTCAAAACTACAGTAAAATTCTCTGCTCCATTTTACCGAGATCGAGCCTGTTTCAATGATTCCACATATTGTCCAGTTGCGTAGACACTTGAGACACATAACTACACCAAATATAGATCACAATAACCACTAGAAATCAATAAGCGAATAATTAAAACAGCCACTGAACTCGCGAAAATCCCGCCAAAAACTCCGAATTGTTCTTACTTTTTTTCTGTGCACGGACTAAAAATATTCTCTAAAACAAAGAACGCAATCGTTCAGTAAATCATTATGTCAACCAACTCACGACGAAGTCTACCAAACCCAGGTCCCAGCTGCGCCACAGGGTGGCCACAACAAACACGTGTGTATACTCGTGATGTTGTGGTGTGGTGTGGTGGCGTGTTGTGATATTTTTTGTAACAGAAATTCTAAAGGCTCAACTACACTATCTAATTTCAAGAGTGCTAATTTAGGAAATCGGAAGATGTAGGAGTTTAATCTAAAGTGTAGTGTAATCGCTAGGTTCCAACTTCTTACATAGACTGTTCCTTGGCAATTACAAAACACAAGAAGAACAGGACATTTTTCTAAACGAAGCGTAAGACGACACTGTCACTACTGTCAGATGAATGACAACAAACATTAAATATTCCATATCACACCACACTTAGCACGTACATCGTACTTTGTAGCATTAGTAAAGTATTGTTATTTGTTTGCACTTTATGTAATGGAATCGCGCTATCTTTTTCTTAATGGAAAATTATTAGTATTCTGAATGCATGGTTGATTAGTGATTGTCATTTTCTACATTTCATTTTTGTTTGAAATACATTTTTGCTAGTTCTAATGTTCTAATGCATTAATGCTGGAAAATGAGTGACTTTGCTAACGCCACTGAGGCCGCGTCCCTGGCTGTGCAATTCGATCAGGCAAGGCAAACAGATAAAGCTGTAGAATGCTACCGAACTGCAGCGAGATTGCTGGACAGGGTTCGAGATCGTTTCCCTCCAGAAAAACAGCAAGAAGTAAGGAACAAAGTCCAGGAATACCTAGAAAGAGCCACTTTCTTGACAGAGCAACAAGGTACGACACTTTTTATATTATATTTGCATCAAAGTAGTGCTTGTTTTTTTTCTATTAGCCATAACTATGACTCATAGTCTTTAGTGTTCACTGTACACAGTAGGCATTCAGTTTAATCTGTATGATGACGATGATATCATCGTTTAGGTAAGCCAATCCTGTTTGAGCGCTGCCTGTGACTGTGCTTTGAAAAGATACAATGCTTATTAATATCTATAAGAAAACAAACAACACTTTTTCTTATAAGAAAGTAATGCGGAAACATCGAGTAACAATGAAATATTCTTTTTTGGTTTTTATTAACTGAAATAATGTAGTTTATGCTTGGTGTTAGTAAAAAAATAAAACATGAAACAGGCCTAATAATTCTTGGCATATTATTGCAATTGTAGAGCTGGAAATAAAGATTTTATTTATTATTAAGAAAATTTGAATTTCATGGGCTACCCTGGAGCATTCACCTTAAGTATCATCAGGAATAACTTGGTGCAGAGATCACTAGTAATAGTTTTAAATAGGTAAATTACCATCACCTAATATATTCGAAATAGAGTTATTACGGCCCTTGGCAGACAGGCAACTGAAGGAACAAAGGTGGGTTTCAACCAGTAAAAGTGACATGCCCACCCGCTCCACCCAGACCGGGAGAAGTCATTGGATGATTCCTCATACTCCAAAAAAATAAAAAAACAAAGGGTGCCCCATGATTTTCTAGAAATGATGAGATTCACTTCAAAAACATTAATATTGAAAAGACTAAAACAGAAGGATGGTTTCTGAAAATGTAGACGAGATGCTGGTTTCCTAGCCAAAATCATCATAATCATCCAAGTCGTCAGCTTATACAAACCATATTATTTATAAAACTTGCTAACCATATACCATATAAGCCCCGCGTTCCAAGACACGCCAACATGACGCGCTAGCAGCGATGTTGGCGTGTCTCGGAACGCGGGGCATGAGTCTTATCCATCAAATTTAGCTGTCTATAGGACAAAACCTCCTTTATTATTTGTTTATTTATTTATTTAATCATTTATGCACACACAATAACAATAAACATAATTAGTACTATACAACCGACATTTACCCTTCTTTCGGGTAGAAAATTTTGAAACTGTGAAATTCAAATTTTCTTACATTTTTGCAATTTGCAGGTCGGGATTAGGTTGTATGTTGATCAAAATGTAATTCGTGGCCGTAGGCCGTAGCAAGTACATATTTACAGAACTATAATCAATAAAATCTTCTGAGTTCATATTACTGTCTACAGAATGTAACAAAACCCTGTCCGATCCTAAAGGGAATTACTTGGTATCGTACTGCATACCCATATACATAATCATTTAATGGATTGAGAAAATTTGAGTTAAAGTTATTTTTTTTTATTTATAAATAAGGATCATAGTCTCGTAAATTGCTGATCAAAACCAGAAAAAGTAAGTTTTTCACTACCCGGGTATTACTCTTGTATCGTGGGTGCGTTTACACACAAGACACCCAGACCAAGAACAACTATCTGTAGACCATATAAATATTTGTTCCATTTGAGAATTGAACCTGTGACACACAGAGCAGCAGTCAATGGTTCAACCACTGCCCAACTGTGCCAACAATACTGGTATTTTGCAGATCGATCACAACAAGCAGAGAGTGAGCGTGCTATGCAACAATGCTACTTCCTCATGCAGCAAGCCCTGGATGCGGATGAGGCTAATCTCAAAGAGAATGCACTGCAATTGTATACACAAGCTGTTGAATTGGCTGTTTCTGTGGTGAGTATATTTTCCTTTATTATAGTTATTCACTATATACTGCCATGTGGGTATGATTTTACCACTAATGTGTGTAACAAAATTTAAATTTCATCTGTGTTAAACAAAATTAGGTTATTGAACGCCAAAATAAGAATATAAAAAAGAACCTCGGGCGCCAGGCGTCAATAAACAAATTAACACAGTAATTACCTGGATAGAAGTCAGCGGCAAAAATGGCTTTTAATCTTAGGGAAGGTGATAACAGAGAGAATTCAAACTACAACATTTTAGATTATTTCTCCTGTATATTCAACAATTATTTAGGTTACATAAGTTTGGTCTATTGGTTAGGTTAATAATTTAGTTCAATAATTTTGTTCAATAATGCACTGTACCACGTTTTCATTGTGAAAAGGAAAAAAAAGGTTTTAACTACATACCCTGTTATTGTATGCTAAATTATAATAGGAAAAAGATAAACCAAATCTTCCTGTAAGAAACATCCGTCCGGAATTGTCCACTTTCCATGGGGTGCTTCCAAACTTCAAATTCAAAGTTAAACTATCAATCAAAAATAAAAAACGCTTGGCAGCTGAAAAAAATAAATCTCACGTTAGTGAATGCGAACTTCAGATTTCGAACACTACTGACTGATCTCCTCAATCAAATAACTTACCGCTTTTTAACAAAGGAAAAAAAATGATGTTAGACACATGGCCTATATAATCATTTTATATTCATGATTCCACCGAAATCATTTCTGGAACGTAATGTCCAGGTTAAATTAGGGCTCCAGCCGCCAGGATTATGCGAACTGGGCACCATCAATCCATGATATTCATGGCTGTAGAAATTTTTGCAAAGAAGCGTAGTGACTTCAAAGCCGGCCAGTCGAAAAAGTGAGCTTCCAAATTTTGACGTTTCCTGTATCCACGATTCCACAGATAAAAAAATCACGTAGTGTAGTAACCAAACTAACGTACTAAGACACAATTTACGAATTTTAAATGTTGCCAGAAGCGAATTTTGACTTCAACTCCAACAAATATGTCCAAAAAATGGCAATAATCGAAATAAATATTGTACATGTGACGTTTACAAAGGAAATACGTTACATTACATCCCTCCCCGAAAAAATAAAAGAAAGGAACTTTCTTTTATGTTTGAAAACTACTTGAAGAAAAATACAAGAGAAACCAACTTAGGTCAAGAAACCATAGGAATCTAAAAAACGCAAAATCAAAAAAAGATTTTCATAAATAAATTCGAAAAGAATTTGAGAGATAAACCTCCAAACAATGGTTCAATTAGAGTACAGTTAGGCACCATAGCCACTGACTAACTAACAAAATAAACCAAAACACCTATCCAAATTAGAGTGCAGTTAGGCACCATCGCCACTGACTAGCTGATCAAAATTAATTACTCAGAAGAACACTTAAAACCCATAGAGAGTGCAGTTAGGCGCTATCGCCACTGACTAACAGAGCGTAAGAATTCATACTAAGCAAGTATGCAAAAATCCTAAGTTCGTGTCTGGTACAACAGAACAACGTTTCCAGACGCAAACATAAAAGGCATAACTACGGACGTGGAAAACGACCTAAAGCAAAACTGAAGCAAATTGTGATCGGCACAACTCCACCGAACTCCCGAACACAATCACTATCAAAAAGAGTTGCATATTGTGATCGGCTCAACTCCACCAATCTTCCGGGCACAATAGCAAACAAAAAAAATGACCTTCGGGGGAAAACCGAATAATCAAAAAAGTTGCATATTGTGATCGGCTCAACACCACCAATCTTCCGGGCACAATAGCAAAAAATATGATATCGGGGGAAAACCGAATCAAAAGAATAGGAATTCCACGAGGAAAGTCGTAGGAAAGACCTAGCAAAAGCATCCGTCCAAAACTGAAGCGAAACGCAAAAAAATGTCAAATCCGAGAATCTTATAAGCTAAGTAGCATTATAATACACTTACTCGAACATTAAAGACTAAAGTAAATAATAATCTTAACTAATATAATAAAGATTAGCTAAAATTAAAAGATATAATAATATAATATCAATATATTATTATAAAAACAATATACAATAAGATCTTTTGGTATGGAAGAATTAAAAGTATGCGTGAAGTTGAAGTTTAATTTTATAAAATCCAAAAATGACCTAAGTTATTTTGAAAATTCAGAAATCGATTTATAGAACCTGTCGTGAAGTTAACTAACATACTATTCTCTTCCAAAACACCATTCCCTTTCATTCATCATTCAAACACTGGTGTACTCTTCAAACAAAGTTATAAAAATCAAGACTAAAGTTTGAGAAACCAAAACAAAATAATTTTTAGTATTTAATGATATCCTTAATGTGGTAACGACCTGAAGTACCTTTGGTAAGGTCCTCCAAAACGTACACATTAGGTGAAACTTTTGAGACTACTTTACACTTAATGAACTTAGGTGCTAACTTAGCAGAAAAGAAAGCCGGAGCCTTAGACTGAACAAAACTTCTTCTCCACACAATATCATCCACATCAAAAGAAATGACTTTCCGACGGCGGTTATAATATTGAGCATTACGTTTATAAGCTCTTAATAAATGAGATTGAACCCTAACAAAAATTTCACTAAGTGAATTTAAAGAAACAGCAAAAGTATTTCTATCACCAACTTCGAGATTTTCTAAGTTATCAATAGAACTACTAAAATGATGTAGAGAAGCATCAAAAATGAGCTCTCTTCCGAACATCAAAAAGTTTGGTGTAAAATCTGTAGCTAGATTCACACTATTATTTAAAGCTAATTGAACATGAGGCAAAAATTTTGACCAAGTTCTTTGATCATCTTTAACAAAACACGCTATACAAGTTTCAACCGTCTTGTTGTATCGTTCTACCGGATTATTTTGAGGTGTGTATAAAGTGTTATAAAAAATATTAGTAATATTAAATCCTTTCAAAAATTCTACAAAATATTTAGAGATGAATTGAGAACCGTTATCGCATACTATTATTTTAGGACAACCAAACTTAAGAAAGATTTCCTTTTCAAAAAGTTTACAAATTATTTTGGAAGTAGCATTAATCATAGGAAATATCCAACAATATTTAGTGAATACATCTACAACTGAAAGAATATAATTATGACCTGAATAAGATTTAGGTAAAGTTCCTATAATATCAACCGAAAGCATAAGCATGGGATGATCAACTTTTTTAGGATTTATCATCATACCAAGCGGTGGTGAAGTATTATGTTTATATGCTTTACAAATATCGCAAGAAGAAATATATTTTTGAACATCACCAAACATTCCTTTCCAAAAATAGTGTTGTTTTAATTTATTTAAGGTTTTATGCATTCCAAGATGGCAAGAATTTAAATTATCATGATTTGAACGAATAGTATCTAAAATATGTTCTTTAGGAATAACAATTTTCCAGTTAAGTTTACTGTTAAGATCAAATTTATTTTTACAATATTTATACAAAGTATTATTCTCAACTCGAAAATTTCTGAATTTACAAGGATACTTTTGACAATTAATAAATGTTTTTCTATACCAAGGATCATGAATATCTTCATCAGGCAAGATTAAATTATTCTGAGTAACATCAATCGCAGCTATTTCAAGGCGAGATAAAGCATCAGGAACTAAATGTAAAGAACCTTTTTTGTGTATGATATCAAAAGTAAATTGGGAAATTCTAGCGGCCCAACGTGCTAAACGTCCACTAGGATTACTAAGACCTAAAAGCCATTTCAAACTAGCATGATCTGTGACCACGGTAAACTTCATTCCCTCAATATAAGGTCTGAAATGTTCAATTGAATCCAACATAGCTAATAACTCACGTTCTGTGGTACTATAGTTACGTTCACATTTATTTAAAGATCTAGAATAATATGCAATAGGATGTTGATCGCTATTATCATCCTCCTGACTCAAAACACTACCTATTCCTACAGCACTAGCATCACAATGTAAAAAGAAAGGTTTTTCAAAATTAGGGCATTGTAAAACAGGAGCAGAAATTAAAGTTTCTTTCAATCTAATGAATGCATTCTCAGCATCATCATTCCAAATTAAGGATCTTTTAGAATTCTTACTACCAGCTGTTAATTTAGTTAAAGGAGAAGCTATATCTGCAAACTTACAAATGAATCTACGATAATAAGAACATAAGCCAAGAAAACTTCTAAGTTGTTTAACGGTTTCAGGGCGAGGATAATTTTCAATAATTTCTAATTTAGAAGGATCAGTATGCAAACCATTACTGTCCACAATATAACCAAGATACCGAAGTCTATCTTTACAAAATTGACATTTCTTCAAATTTACAGTTAATCCAAACAAAACCATAACCTAAAATTATATCAGGTTTAAAAGAAGGTATAATTAAAAAAGTTATATTTTTAGTTAAATTATCACAAGTGACTGGCAATGTCATAGTACATTAGAAACAGTATTAATTTTATAACCTAAATTCAAAAAATGTTTATGTTTATTAGAACCTAAAACACAACTACTGGAACCGGTATCTAACAAACCCGAATGTTTAATTTTGTTAACTAAGAATTCTAAATATGGTCTACTATTAACAAATAATATTGGAGCAGAACTATAAATTTTAAAGAATGTTTTTAAATAATCTAACCAGTACAAATTCATCAAAATTCTCATACAAGAAATATTCGTCAACTTGAGCTATGAATTCACCAAAATTAATTTTACCCCTTTTCAAGTCAGGTAACTTAGTTGAAGACGGTATATTCCTCTTAATATGTTCATAAACATCAGCATTCAAAGAATTAAAAGAAGGCAAAGCATTAACCGCAAAAGCAGAGGAAGAATGAGCAATTCTATCATTATGTTCAAATGGATTTTGAACTTCTGTCAAATTAACAATCTCAGGTGCCGCAGGATTTTCAACAACCGGTGTAACATCAACAGGATCATGACTGTCCTTCAACGCAGGAAGTGGAGGAAACTGAACTGCTTTATCCATTGCAAAGGCAATATTTTAAATTTATAGAGTAATAAAGTTAATTAATTATTATTGTGAACTAATGAAGATTTTTAAAGTTAATTTCACTTATTGACTACACTAGTAGGTGCAGTATTGACTCACAAAGAAATCTTACTTACTTAAAACAGCTATTTAGTTATTTTAATTTACTTAATTAAAACATTAAAAGTATTTATTTAATATTTAACTTTAACTATTATCAAATTTTAGGTTAACTAAGATAACAATGACGGTTTACACAATGTAATAGTTGATTTTGGAAGATTTAAACAATGCTGAAACAGACACATAGAAAAATAACAGTACAATACAGTGTTAATACTGTTTACAACTAAATATATAAGTTATACATAAGTTGTAGTTCAAAGGTTAGGGTTACAATTCAAAAAGTATGTTTGAAAACTGTACTACAATAATAAACAGTGCATTAATTAACCAATAATAAAATGACCAAGAAAACCTAATAAAAATTGTTTCAAGTCCCTGTTCGTCGGGGCCAATTGCCATGTGGGTATGATTTTACCACTAATGTGTGTAACAAAATTTAAATTTCATCTGTGTTAAACAAAATTAGGCTATTGAACGCCAAAATAAGAATATAAAAAAGAACCTCGGGCGCCAGGCGTCAATAAACAAATTAACACAGTAATTACCTGGATAGAAGTCAGCGGCAAAAATGGCTTTTAATCTTAGGGAAGGTGATAACAGAGAGAATTCAAACTACAACATTTTAGATTATTTCTCCTGTATATTCAACAATTATTTAGGTTACTTATTTATAAGTTTGGTCTATTGGTTAGGTTAATAATTTAGTTCAATCATTTTGTTCAATAATGTTTTGTTCAATAATGCACTGTACCACGTTTTCATTGTGAAAAGGAAAAAAAAGGTTTTAACTACATACCCTGTTATTGTATGCTAAATTATAATAGGAAAAAGATAAACCAAATCTTCCTGTAAGAAACATCCGTCCGGAATTGTCCACTTTCCATGGGGTGCTTCCAAACTTCAAATTCAAAGTTAAACTATCAATCAAAAATAAAAAACGCTTGGCAGCTGAAAAAAATAAATCTCACGTTAGGGAATGCGAACTTCAGATTTCGAACACTACTGATCTCCTCAATCAAATAACTTACCGCTTTTTAACAAAGGAAAAAAAATGATGTTAGACACATGGCCTATATAATCATTTTATATTCATGATTCCACCGAAATCATTTCTGGAACGTAATGTCCAGGTTAAATTAGGGCTCCAGCCGCCAGGATTATGCGAACTGGGCACCATCAATCCATGATATTCATGGCTGTAGAAATTTTTGCAAAGAAGCGTAGTGACTTCAAAGCCGGCCAGTCGAAAAAGTGAGCTTCCAAATTTTGGCGTTTCCTGTATCCACGATTCCACAGATAAAAAAATCACGTAGTGTAGTAACCAAACTAACGTACTAAGACACAATTTACGAATTTTAAATGTTGCCAGAAGCGAATTTTGACTTCAACTCCAACAAATATGTCCAAAAAATGGCAATAATCGAAATAAATATTGTACATGTGACGTTTACAAAGGAAATACGTTACAATACACATATATAATTTTAAATATTTCTAACAAAGCATACAAAAAAAAAAAACCATTTAAAATTATAAAAAATAGTATTCCGCCGATGTCGGGAGCAGGGTCCAAGCAACCGGTGGTTAGGGCTCTAGTGATCCAACCGCGCAACGACAGCTTCGACAGGTGGTCTTCGAGGCTTTTGGCAATTAGGCCGTTGGCGGTAACGACTATCGGCACAATGACAGCCGAGTCCACATTCCACATATCGACAACCTCGTGTGCAAAGTCAAGATATTTGATTTGTTTCTCTTTCTCAGCTTTCACGAGGTTTTCGTCATGTCGATTATATTAGTGCGGCGTGCTAATCGGTCTATCACCACTATATCCGGCTTCTTGGCAACAATAGTTCTGTCAGTGATGATAAACCGATCCCAGTACAACGTGACATAGTCATTTTCGAGAACTGGGTCGGGCACATACACATGGACAACGGGGTGAGTCCCTTGTCCACTGCGACCACATCTCGGTGCATACCCACGTCGGTTTCAAGAAAATATTCTCTAAGGCTGCAGACCTCGCGGTTGTGGAGAGTCTTCGCATTTAGAAAACCTCTACCTCCACATTTCCGCGGGATGTACAGTCTCAGCACCGATGAACGTGGGTGATGCATCCGGTTTGCGGTCAAAAGAGTACGGACCCTCCTACCCAGGGCGTCGAGCTCGGTCTGAGTCCACTTGAGTATGCCGAAAGAGTACATCGTTATGTTAGTATATGCAAGAGTTTTGTTGAATTTTGTTGTTATAAATAAATAAATAAATCATTATTGTTAATTTTATTTGTTTTTTATACATATATGGGTTTGCTCTTGACTCTAGTCTGGGTCAGAGGTGACAGAGACAAGACGACGATTGAGCGAGCCTACTAGAAACTAGTTATTAGAAACTGTTTAGAGATATTTAGTTTTAAGCTTACTTCAATACTGTCATGAATAGTAGTCAAACTGGGTGTTCCATAGGGCAACCATCTAAGTCCACATTTACTTTTAAGATTTATCAGCCAATATTTTTTCATAACATATATTTTTTTTTTTTGCAGAGAGCAAGTGATCCAGAAATAAAAGCTAAAATAAAAGGTGTCGCTGAACAGGCACTTGACAGGGCCGAGGAGTTGAAAGGTATAAAGAGGTTTGGAACTCTTTCTATAAGTGAACCAAAGCAACCAGGTACTATATTTTTTTTGCTCTAAATGTTTTTTTTATAATGAGACTTTTAATCCATATTTCGTCATAGATTTTTCTTATGATCAACTAGTGTTTTATGAAAAACTAGTTTTTTCCCATGGATTCGACTCTTGGCCTTTCTCACAAGAACCATGCATTTTTCTGGGATAGAAAGTACCCTTATGATACTCAGCCATAGCTTAGGTTTCATGAAATTACGCTGTACAAAGAAACAAATACTCCTATATAGTTAGGATAAAATTTAATTTACATATTAGATCAGCTCGCTTTCCCTAAACCTCAGCTTGACAAATTAACTTTTCAACAGTTACACGAAAACCCGCTCTTATTCCTACAGTTTTTAGGCTCGCAATGTGGCCAGGCCCCACCACGTTTGTATGTTTGTGATTTAATCACGCAAAAACTTATGCAAAAAGATAGATTATAACCTGGATTAAAACATAATTACCATGCGGTCGAAGCTGCTGGCAGAAGCTAGTATACTATATTTATTATATCAGGGTGGTCGCGTGGCAGACAAAGCGCATGAAAAAAAATAGAATAGAATAAAACTTTATTGTACACCAAAACAGTCAATACACGAGCTTAAATCAAATAAAAAACTTTTTAACAAAAAATTCAACCGACGAAAAAGAACTAAAAAGCAAAAAATAAATAAACCTTAGCTTATTTACCTACATAAAATATCAAATTTTATGTAAACTAATTTTGAGTCGGCGCCATGGACAATCTGGTTATTACATATCTAAATTTTATATGTACGTAGAAATGAAGAAGGCTAGATGTAGGTAATTAATCATTTTATTATGGCGCCGACTCAAAATTAGTTTACATAAAATTTGATATTTTATGTAGGTAAATAAGCTAAGGTTTATTTATTTTTTGCTTTTTAGTTCTTTTTCGTCGGTTGAATTTTTTGTTAAAAAGTTTTTTATTTTCTGATTTTTTGTGACTCGCATCATCTTTTAATACTCTGAGGCTAATTTCTAATCCTTCATCATTCCTCTTGGCACTGAGGTTCCCAGGATATTGACCAGTTGAGGTCCAATATTCTAGAGACGTCTTTTCTCAAAGCATATTAAGCATATTACATTATTCATTTTATTGTCACTAAAACCAGTTTTTTATATCTAACTTCTATTTATTTAGGAAAGGTATGGTTTCCATCATCAGCTCAGTTTCATGATGTGATGATTCCTAAATGCAAATACCTGATTAAGTTATGAAAAGTAAACAGAAACAATATTTGTGCCCAATTTTCGAGGTTTTCTCTCAATTTTATCAGGATTCCATAATCTGATCCTGATGTCCTTGACATGGGACCACCCTTTAGTTATACTCTATCTAAGAAAAAAAGAATCATCAAAATCGGTTCATAAACAACGGAGTGAGGGCCGAACATACGTACAGAAACGCTAAATGTGCCCACAATTTTCGAGGTTTCCTCTCAATTTTATCAGGATTCCATTATCAGATCCTGATTTCCTTGACATGGGACCACCCTTGAGGTATACCCTATCTAACAAAAAAATAATAATTAAGATCGGTTCATAAATGACGGCGTGAGGGATGAACATACACAAAAAAAAAAAAAAAAGAAAAAAAATATATATACGGTCGAATTGAGAACCTCCTCCTTTTTTTTCGTCGGTTAAAAAATTAAATACTATACTATATTATTGTCTAGTGTTGTATAGTGTGTACGGCGCTTTATAACACTACTGATAAGAATAGCGCGCTCGATGTTTACAACGATGCGCGCGTTTCGAGTATTTTAACGATGTACCCTCACCTACTATTTATTTCTACTTCTACATATCTGCATGACGAGTGCTCTGGACAATTATCTGCATGTTATTATTTAAAACTTTGTTTCTCATTAAATGATTACGTATTGTAAATCTTTGAGAAATAAATGATATTTGAACCGTAAATCTATGGGTACATACATGGTGCGGATTCTGTTGTGCACAAATTAAACTGAATTTAGGCTATTCCTATCTTTATCTCTCTTATAAAACAAGAAAGAAGTTGAACTAATATTTCCATACAAATTAAGGGTACACGTAAAAAAAGTCGATTAATAACACGGTAAACCGCAAGGCGTAAACTAGTTTGACATCTCTAACATAGTTCATAGCTATAGCCGTCCTTTTCTTGCACTGCCATTTAGTAAAAGATAGCTATTCTCTAATTTTAGTTTAGTTATTGAACAAGAGAATCGGCACCAATGGCGGTCTTATCGCTGACAGCGATATCTACCAGACAACCTTGGGATGGACTGATAGAACTTAAAATCAAAGGGGTACTCCGCAGCGGACAGCGAGCAGTGAGTCGACGGCGCGTAGTGTTCCACGCGCGCCTCAAAGAGATGAGTGTCAGCCACCACTGACGGGGCACATCGTGGCCGGTGCCTGCATGCCTAGGGGTAGCGGATAAATTCTGAAAATTAGTTACCGCACCCCTGGGCACTCAGGCAGGGAAGGAACAGGGGTGGGTTTTAGTCAGTAAGAGTCTGACACGCCCTCCAGCTCCACCCAGAGCGGGAGAAGTCATTGGTTGATTTCCCACCCCACAAAAAAGGAGCACTCCGCACTTCTCACAATAATAAACTATTATGTGATTTATGTGTACGAGATACTTATTATTTTCGAGTGTGTTAAAAAACGTCGTTGGATACACGTGGGCAATTGTTATTGCAGTTTATCGGCTCCAAAACTAGTGTTCCGCCTCAGCTACAATGACAAACTTTGCTCATTTGAATCAAAATGTACTATCTCATACTTATAATATGCAGAATAGGGAGCGTGCAGGAACTATATAGATGACGGCACATAAATGTCAGTATTTATACGGTAAAAGTTGCGGATTTCACTCACTAGATGCCAGTCTACGTTATGCGTGCTGCATACATACAGCATGTAACAAAAACCCTGTCCGATCCTGAAGGGTATTACTTGGTATCGTACTGCGTACACATGTACGTAATTATTTAAGGTATACGAGATAATTGTATTTCCCCAATGAAAATAATTAATTTATAAAAAAAAAGAAAAACTTATCAAAGGCAACACTGAGCACTCGACAAAGTCCACCTAATGTTTCGTTTAAAAGATGCTGCCTGAGCGAGACACAGTGCCTACAGCGCGGCTAGTCTAGGGCGGTATCGTTTGAAATAAAAATAGGTAAAAATGAAAAGATTTGGCTGGCCGGTGGAGTGTTGTTAACTTATGAAAATTTGCCATATTTAGTGTTAAATTTCGCATATTTTATAAGAATAAAAAATCTATTTCTTTTGGTTCTTATGAGTTACATTTTTTTTACAACTTTTTGTAGTACGTATGCTAAACCAGGCACGCCTTTATTGGATCGGACAGGGTTTTTGTTACATGCTGTATAAGGCACGGAAATGTATTGACATTTCCGTGCCTTATACAGCATGTAACAACACGACAAGTTTTTAAAGGGTAAAAGTCTAAAATTTACTCCACTAGATGGCACAGACTACGCCGTGCACGTTCCCTATTTAAATCTTCTTAAATTTCTCTTCTAGTCGTATCACCAGTCAGGGCCGTATTACAGAGAGACCAAAGCATCAACTTGAAAGTGAGTGGAAAGCAAGCCACTTACACGGAAGAAGAAAAAGAGGTTTTACGCACAAGTTCGAATATAAACAACAATTGTTTCCTCCCGTTTATGGATGTGGACTTATCGGAACGGTTTCAATATGCTATACCTTTTGAGGATAGGGCTAGTGAGCTGAAGTTGTCATCCAAGCAAGCGAAGGAGTTTGATTCCTGGGTGAGGCCACATGAGATCTGTACGGATCCGAAAATGATTGTTGGAGATCATGTTGACTGTTTTAGTATTAAGCAGACTGTGAGTATTGACTAATGAAATTAATTTGTTAAAATAATAATTAATATGACAAAAACTTTGGGGCTTAACTCTTTGCTGAATAAAGTTAAGGGAGGGGGTGGATTTATCTTATTGGAACGAAGTTCCTTATCGCGCGTTGTGAAAGGGGGCTAGACGGAAAAAATTCTTACGAAAAGTTGTCACGACATCAAAGAGGCAGTCCATCCAAAAAGATTGTGTTGGAAAAACAATCTAATAAAAAAAATTCTTACGAAAAGTTGTCACGACACTAATGAGGCTGTCCATCCAAAAAGATTGTGTTGGAAAAAAAATCTAATAAAAACTTCTTGTATTTTTGGTGGGTAGGTGCAAGCTACTTCGTTCCATCCGGGTGTCCCTTGACACCTCTCAAGTTTTTTTGTCTATTATTTCGGCATTCAGCCGGGTTTCACAAACAAATTTTATTGGATAGCTATATCCAAAACCGGCCAATTGTGTGTCGGATTACGCACATTTGGGGTTCCGTACCAAATATTGGTATTTGTTACTTTCATAGTCCGATTTTTTTTTTGTGGGGTTGGAAACCATCCAATGACATCTCCCGCTCTAGGGTGGAGCGGGAGGGCGTGTCAGACTCTTACTGACTAAAACCCACCCCTATTCCTTCCCTGCCCTGAGTGCCCAGAGGCGAGGTAACTCTGTTTCGAATTTATCCTCAACCCGTGGGCAGGTCCTCATAGTCCGATGGGACGGCAATCTGACACAACCGACCGGGGAGACAGCTTTTAGAGGCACGGTAAGGAAGTTAAAAAATTCTTCGGAACAAAATTTTGTGACAGATGACGCCGACGGACAGACAGACACGTCAGTGACAGCAATAGGTTAGATTAGACTCTTCGGGTACGGAATACTAAAAATTACCCTTTTTAAGGTCTGTCCGTCAGTCTGTCTGTCCAATCGTCTGTCACAAAATTTTGTGATATTTTTTTAACTTCCTTATGAACTTGAAATTTGGTGATAATGTTTATTATTACGTATATTTTACTAACAAATACCAATATATTGATAAATCTGATTGTTTATAATTGCCTCATTTGGTACGAAACCCTAAATGTGTGAAGTGCGACACGCACCTTGCCGGCTTTTTAATTTCTTCGGACCTAGTGTTTCCTTTGTCTTTCTCTGTCATTTTGTTTCCTTTTCTTTTTGGTCACTCCATAATAATATCAATCTGCCTAGCCTTTTCACTCCATAATAATCAGCCTATAATTTTCTCACTTCCGGGACACAGGCCTCATCTCTGTGATAAGGAGGATTCATAATAATATTAATTTTCAGATAGTATCAGACTGCTCGTTCGTAGCATCATTAGCAGTGAGCGCGCTTTACGAGAAGCGGTTTAACAAGAAGATCATAACTTCCATTATTTATCCTAAGAACAAGAGCAAGTCACCTGTCTACAACCCCTTTGGAAAATATATGGTCAAGTTGCATCTGAATGGTGTGAGGAGAAAGGTAACCTAAATAATAGTTATTTTTTATGCAAGGCTGCAAAGTTGTTTTTTAGCGCGAGTATTGAAGCCTCAGCAAGCGGAAAATATAGAACCCTGAGCGTAGCGAGGGTTTCAAAGGTCTCGAGACGCAGAATAACTTTGCTGCCGAGCGCAACACACAATTTTTCACCTCACTTCAGCGAAGAAAATGCTACAAAATTTTGTGACAGACGACGGATAGACAGACAGACGGACAGACGGACAGACGGACAGAGGGACAGAGGGGGAGACGGCCAGACGGACAGATAGACAGAGGGACAGACGGACAGAGGGACAGACAGACATGTGAGTGACAGCAATAGGGCTTCGATTAGACCCTTCGGGTATGTCCCCCTAAAAATGAGTTTGGCGCACTGACATGAAATAAGTATTAATGCATTTTCAGTGGACTAGCCGTATAGAAAATAATTGAATAGAAGGATTCGAATTTTAAAAACTCTTTCTACGCTAGCGGATAAAATGCGCTTTTGCACTCAGATTTCGAATGACAAGCAGAATTTTCCGAGGTTGTGAGGTGAAAAACATATTTTAACTATAATTAGTTATTATAATATAAGAGCTGGTCGCCACCTCTATGGAGATTCTATTCACAAGGCCAATCAAAACAATCTTAGGTTTTTCAAAAATTATCTTAACGTGAGCTAAAAAAAGGCCGTCGGCCCAAGCTAGCAGGTTATTATGCCATTTATTTTAGGTCAATCACAGATTAAACGCCACCAACTGCATCAACTGCTTGAAAAGTGACTTATTTGGAACTTTTTAGTCGTTTTTTGCGGACGGGTTTGTTTAACACAACTCAATTTTGTTTTGCTACATTTTTACAATTTCGATAAAATTTATATCTGTCCTCGGGAGTATATTCTTTCGGATCAAAAAAGAATTTTGAAAATCGGACCACAACTGACAGAGAAATCGGTGGACATACATAAAAAAAAATGCATATAGTCGAACATAGAACCTTTTTCGAAGTCGGTTATAAACAACAACTCCGTGAATGCGGCAACTTAATATTTTAATGTGTGTAAGACAATTTGCAAGGATGTTGGGAAAAATATGTTATGCTGTGGTCTATTAATTTAAGTTCATCATTCTCCTGCCCTTATCCCAATTTATTTGGGGTCGGCGCAATGTCTTTTTCTTCCATACTTCTTTATTAGTCGTCATCTCTGTAGTCACCCACTTTTTACCCATATCCTATTGTTGTGTCTATTAGTTTAACATACTGGTTATAAATGTATCGCAATGTGACTGGCTCGAGTACGCCGACTTCGGCTTAGTATTGTTGCCGCATTATTTTGTCGTGTGCCGCGAGACTAATCATTTATTTATGTACACACAAAACACTTACAAGAGAAAATAAGAACAATTACAGAAAGAAAAGTACAAAGGTGCTGCTTATTTCAAAAGCAGACCTGCGACAGGAAAGTTGGATATGAGACGTATACTGTTTATAAATAAATAAAGACTATAAACCTAACTAATTCAAATATAAAGAAAAAGAAATGTATACATCTAGAATAATAACTAAAATACATACCAAATCAAATACATACATATATATCACTATGGGATGGTGGAGAGGTAATTGTCTTTGACCAGTTTCCTGAACTGATGTATGTTTTCAGAGTCATGAATTAGTTAGGTGGAAGTGAGTTCCATAATAGTACCGCATGAACAGAGGAGTGGGAATAGGAATGGGTTTTATGGAATAGGAGATTGAATCATTTATCTAAGCTACACATCTTTCGGTTCCAGGTGATAATAGACGATCGGTTACCGTACAGTCGATACGGAAGGCTGCTATGCTCGTATTCCAGCAACAAGAACGAGTTCTGGGTCTCTTTGTTAGAGAAGGCTTACATGAAAGTAATGGGGGGATATGACTTTCCTGGCTCAAACAGTGTGAGTTTGTTGTGTTATTATTTCATTTATTCAATAACAATTTATGTTGTGTCTGAATGTTTAAAAAAAAGTAGTTAAAGAAACATTATTCGATAAAAAAAATACAATCACTATCTCAAACTAAATTAATAAAAAAAAACTTTTTTACAAAAAAATAGAACCGACTTCCAAAAAAAGTACAAAATAAATTTAATTTCGGCAGTCGGTGTTTCTGGTATTGGGTCTTCGTTTTGTGACACCGACTTACGAAATTAAAGTTATTTTGCACTTTTTTTGGAAGTCTGTTCTATTTTTTTGTAAAAATGATTTTTATTTTTCACTTTTCGTTGTGGTTCCCCATTAAACAGTGTTCACAATTCATAGACATACGATCGCAGCAACCGCGGTTTATTTGCTGTCAATTTTTGAAGAGTTCCGTTGTCTGTCTACGAAACCCATCATCAGATCAATATGAAATTTAAAATTCCGAAATGGTCCCACCATTTCGGAACAAACCCCTTTCGAACAAAAAAAGAATTTTGCAAATCCCTCATTACATGACGGAGTTATGCCCGAACATTACTACCGAATTTATAACCTCCTTCTTTTTGAAGTCGGTTAAATATATCAATAATCTAAACTGATATTCTAAATGTGATGGTTGGATGTTTAGATGTTTGCTAGTCAGTCAGGAGGATTTTAGTAGGCAATCATCTTTCACACAATTTTGGTAATAAGATGGTAGAAGACTTAGATTACCAAAAAATATTAAACACGTATTTTTTCTTTTGTAACGCAAACAAGAAATGAGTTGTTGAAATTTCGCGTAACGTCACACCTACGTCAAAAATGTATCACATTTTACCGTAACAAGCCCCTGAACTTTGATGTTTTATCTGTATTTTTTATTGATTTGGTAAAGAAAATAATACGTGTCCAATATTTATTGATAATCTACCTTACGGACTAAATATGATTACCATTTTTGCACCCAGAAATCATCCCTATTATAAACTAGCTGTGTCTTTAAATTAAACCGTATGTGTCTATAAATAGGGTACAAAACAGAACTAACAAATATCCTTTCTCTACAGAACATAGATCTCCACGCCCTAACCGGTTGGATACCAGAACGTTCAGCCATTCGTAATGCCGAGGCAGATTTCAATGCAGACACACTATATGAGAAGATAAGAACTAGACTAGAGAAAGGAGACGTTCTAGTAACAGTAGCGACCGGACCACTGTCCGACGCAGAGGCGGAACGCACAGGGCTCGTGGCAACGCATGCGTACGCCGTGCTAGACGTCAGACTGGCTAACGTAAGTATTGTAGCGACTATATGAATGTGTTCTAGTGACAGTAGCCACCGGTTTGCTGTTCGACGTAGAGGCGGAACGCACAAGGCTCGAGGCAACGCATGCGTACGCCGTTCTAGACGTCAGACTGGCTAACGTACATAAGTATTGTAGTGACTATGAATGTGATTTTTTTTAAATCTATCGCCTTAACTTTCGAGTAAGTTTCGATGTTTCTTCTAACGTCTATTATAATAATAATAATAAAATAATAATAATAGCCTTTATTAACAAACATTTACAATTAAAAAATAGATATATGTTTTAAGACATCGGTACAGATAGTTTTGCTTGCGCATAGGCCTCCCCCAGGCTCTTCCAGTGATCACGGTCTTGACACAATCTACTCCACAGTACCCCTGCGGTGTCTTTTATATCATCGCTCCATCTTCGACATGACCTCCCTCTCCGTCTTTTTCCTTCTCTAAGATACCATTCTGTTACTATTTTTGCCCATTTTTTTGTTTGCTTCGTATCATATGGCCAGCCCACTGCCATTTGAGTTTTCTAATTGTATGTTTGGAAGCTTATGGAAGCGTGTAAATAAGAGGCACGACGGAGATTAGACGAAAGTTTAATAAGGCAAAGATTGACAGCAGTACAGCGATAGATGAAAGTTATAGCCAGAGCAGAAATGATTTTACGAAGTACAAGTTGCAATAGAGAGAGTGATAGGATAGCGATATAAAACAAATAGAATTACGCGAGCTAAACAAATATGCGGTAGCGAGCCCAAGCGACGTGGATTCGTATCGAGGGCTTTGGGCTGACTGGTCGGGGTCGGCGCCGTCTGCGTGTCGAGCGGGCTGCGGAGGCGGTGCGGCGCGCGGCGTTAGAGGTGAGGCAGGCCAACCGGTTTCCGTGGCGGGCGGCGCTCGCACCGCGGCGGCGCGCGGCGCGCGCGCACCTTCACGCCAACAAGATGTAATGAGTAGGTAAGCAGTTAGTACTGAAACAATAATTTTATATTAGTGTGGGTCTATAATGAGACGCCACATATGTGACACGTCTGCGATATTTGTTCTCTTTCTTATTTCTTTAAGCTTTATTCTATCTCTTCTCTTGATACTTAGTAAGCTTCTCTCCATGTCATGTTGGCATGTCTTTAATTTGTTGATGTCTTCATTGGTTAGTGCCCACGTTTGGCATCTACGTCATGGTTAGAAGGACGCACGAATTGTAGATACTACTTTTGAGTTTTAGTGGTATTGACGGGTTTTTCATAATTTCCTTTAAAGACCAGTATCGTTTCCATGCTACATTTGTTCTGTTTTGTATTTCCTTGGACGTTAGGTTTTTGGGAGAGATTATCTGGCCTAGGTAAGATTAATCATTAACGTAGTCTATTGTGACGTTGTTAACCTCAATCGTAGGCTTTGAACGGTTAGTCATCAACTTGGTTTTTGTTATGTTCATTTGTAGGCCTACCTTTTACTTGCCGCTACAAGTTCCTTGAGCATGACCTGCAGTTGATTTGGGTAGTCTGCGATTATAATTAGGTTATCAGCGAATCGTAGATGGTTGAACATTACACCGTTTACATTTATCTCATATGTTGTCCAGTCCAAGTTGTGAAAAACTTGTTCCAACGTCGCAGAAAACATTTTGGGGGATAGAGGATCTCCCTGTCTTACACCTTATTAATTTGAAAATGTTTCTTCTAACGTCTATTACGTTAGAAGAAACATCGAAAGATAAGAGATATTGTCCTCCACTAAAACGATGTATTTTGAATTTTTATATTCTCCCTAATAGCATCTATTGTTGACCCAACCGAATGCCAACACTAAATGCTGTTAGGGCTGTGCCGTTATTTCGAGCGAGTTAATTTTGACGGCACGGTTGGCGCAGTGGTTGAGCGTTCGGCTGCTGCGCTGCGTGTCGCGGGTTCGATTCCCGCACGGAACAAATATTTGTATGGCCTACAGATAGTTGTTCCGGGTCTGGGTGTCTTGTGTATGTGAGTTTACATGTTTGTGAACGCACCCACGATACAGGAGTAATTCCTAGGGTGGGGCAAAAAAAATTTATTGACAACTAGCTTGTGCCAGTTGCTTAGCCCGCCTGGTAATAGTACTATAAAAAAAAATTGCCTATGTGTTATTCTGATGTATAAGCAATATTACTGTAAAGTTTCATCAAAATCACTTCAGTAGGTTTTGCGTGAAAGAGTGACAAACATACATCCTCACAAACTATCACATTTATTACATTAGTAGGATTCCTTAAGGGTACTAAAACCTGTTTAAAATATTACAATCCTCTAAATCTATTCTGTTCCAGGGCGTAAAACTCCTGAAGCTCAAGAACCCCTGGTCCCACTTGCGCTGGCGCGGGAACTACTCGGAGCTGGACCTGGCGCACTGGACGCCCTCGCTGCGCGCCCTGCTCCACTACGACCCTGACAGCGCTGCACAGTATGACAACGGCGTCTTCTGGATTGACTACACCAGTATACTGAACTTCTTCGATGTCTTCTACCTGAATTGGAACCCGGAGATGTTCCAGTATACTTATTGTATTCATCAGTAAGTTTATTTTGATTATTTCTTATGGTTCAATCAATTAATCAATGACGACAGGTCGGTCCACGCAGTGGTTGAGCAATAAGGAATATGCATGCCATTTATTTTAATTTAACAAATTAAATACTTATTAATTATATTAAACAGCTATGAATGTTTTCCGAAGTTATAAACAAAGGTTGGAATTAGGTAGAGTTATTTATGTACTTGCATCGAAATGTTGATATTAATATGGATCTTCCCGGGATTTCTAATGGATAATCCCGTGTGGCCAACAATTTTTTAAATAAATAATAATAAAAAACCTCAGAGATAAACAGAAAAATAAAACAAAGATAATTAAAAATAATCTGGAGCAAGAAAAAAGGTTATTATTTTTCACTTTTTAGTTGTTATACCCCAGAACTAAAAACCCCAATAACGTGGAACGTGGAATTTAAACATAGTCGTAATTGGAGAACACCAAAACGTCATCTAGGTACATACGTATTTTTCGTTTTTGTTCAGTTTTTCAAAAAGCGCTGAAGCAATTTCGATAAAATTTATATGGGACCACCTCGGGAGTATATTCTTTTGGATAAAAAAAAAATTTGAAAATCGGTCCTCAATTGACAGACAAATCGGTGGACATGCATAAAAAAAAAATAACGAGAGACTCCTTAATGCAATAAGGTACTATTAAAAAAACTCATGTATTAATTAATTATTTACAGAAAATGGGACGCTGGCGTAGGTCCAGCGAAAGACGCATACAACATCGGCGAAAACCCACAATTCTCTCTACACGTTCAAGGAAAGGGCGCCGTGTGGCTTCTCCTTACGAGACATATCACCCAGATCGTCGACTTTAGAGACAACAAGGAGTATATCACGCTGTTAGTCTACAAGAATGGAAGGAGAGTCTATTATCCTTGTGAGTATTAGACAATGTTCCCAGTGTGTTAACCCACAGTTCACACTGTAAGTACATGGCAAACACGACTTTAGGACAACAAGGAGTATATCACGCTGTTAGTCTACAAGAATGGAAGGAGAGTCTATTATCCTTGTGAGTATTATACAATGTTTCGAGTGTGTTAACCCACAGTTCACACTGTATGTACATGGCAAACACGACTTTAGAGACAACAAAGAGTATATCACGCTGTTAGTCTACAAGAATGGAAGGAGAGTCTATTATCCTTGTGAGTATTAGACAATGTTTCGAGTGTGTTAACCCACAGTTCACACTGTATGTACATGGCTAACACGACTTTAGAGACAACAAGGAGTATATCACGCTGTTAGTCTACAAGAATGGAAGGAGAGTCTATTATCCTTGTGAGTATTAGACAATGTTTCGAGTGTGTTAACCCACAGTTCACACTGTATGTACATGGCAAACACGACTTTAAATACGTACTTGCTAACCCACAGTTCACACTGTATGTACATGGCTAACACGACTTTAGAGACAACAAGGAGTATATCACGCTGTTAGTCTACAAGAATGGAAGGAGAGTCTATTATCCTTGTGAGTATTAGACAATGTTTCGAGTGTGTTAACCCACAGTTCACACTGTATGTACATGGCAAACACGACTTTAGAGACAACAAAGAGTATATCACGCTGTTAGTCTACAAGAATGGAAGGAGAGTCTATTATCCTTGTGAGTATTAGACAATGTTTCGAGTGTGTTAACCCACAGTTCACACTGTATGTACATGGCTAACACGACTTTAGAGACAACAAGGAGTATATCACGCTGTTAGTCTACAAGAATGGAAGGAGAGTCTATTATCCTTGTGAGTATAAGACAATTTTTCCAGTGTGTTAACCCACAGTTCACACTGTCATGGCAAACACGACTTTAGAGACAACAAGGAGTATATCACGCTGTTAGTCTACAAGAATGGATGGAGAGTCTATTATCCTTGTGAGTATTAGACAATGTTCCCAGTGTGTTAACCCACAGTTCACACTGTATGTACATGGCAAACACGACTTTAGAGACAACAAGGAGTATATCATGCTGTTAGTCTACAAGAATGGAAGGAGAGTTTATAATCCTTGTGAGTATAAGACAATGTTCCCAGTGTGTTAACCCACAGTTCACACTGTATGTACATGGCAAACACGACTTTAGAGACAACAAAGAGTATATCACGCTGTTAGTCTACAAGAATGGAAGGAGAGTCTATTATCCTTGTGAGTATTAATTAGACAATGTTCCCAGTGTATTAACAGTGATTTAGACATGATCCATGCTATTTATCACTGATGCTCTATCAAGAACACTGTAATGTGAGACGTCCATGGTATACAGAGTGGTGATGACAATACGACATTAAATTAAACCTCGCATACCTCAAGACGTTCTCAGTCTACATACAAAAAATCATTTGAATATATCCAGTAGTTTAGTCACAGGAAATTATTTGTCATTTTTAACATTTGCTACATGATGTATCTGATAATAGGGAAACACTGTCAGGTTAACGACCCACATCGGTATAAACATCAAAACATTAAAGTCACGTTGCCAACTCGCTACTACGCACTTTCGCCAAATTAGTATTTTCATCTGATTTAGTGAAAATTATACCTTAACTCTGAGTAATAAGAGTCATAAAGCGTGTCATCAGAGTTGGATAAGAAAGTAACGAATGCGGAAATTGCAATGCACTCATAATGTTAATAGAAAATTTAGTGTGTGCGAAAGAGATAAATCTAGTTTCGTTTGTTAGTTCGCTTTCTTGAAGAAATTTGCTACAACAAATTTATGTTAGTGTGTCGCCGCGGTCCTGTGACGAGTCACGCGTCTAGGTACTTCCCCGCCGCTCGTGTTTTTTGTAAATTCATTTACGACGGTATTAGTGCGAAATTGGACGCTTTATTTTGGTGACAGGACACGTAACGTTTTAATAGGTATTTAGTTAAACAGTAAGTGAATTGTGCGAAATTAGACGCTTAGTTTTTATTGTTTTCGTGTTTTTTTTAACGCAACCCAACGTGTAGTTCAGGTGTTGACCATACAACTATTCTTAAATTTTAAAACGCGACAAACGGAAGCCGTATAAATACAAGAAATTGCATGCATTGTTACCTAGAGACAAACCAGTTAGGTAAAACTTCTGTCGCTGGATTGAAAATAAACATTTCGAGAATCCGGATTTCTTGTACAATGTGATGTGGACTGATGAAAGTACATTTACAAGGAACGGTTTATGGAACAGACAGAATATTCGTTACTGGAGCCGCGTGAATCCGCGTCTAGGACGGGAGACTTCGCACCAGTACAGATTTGGTGCCAATGTTTGGGCTGGCATTCATAGCTGTGATTCTGTGCTAAATAATCTGTGATTTAGTGTAATTTTACTGAGCATTAATCCATAATTAAAAGCCAAAAAATCAAGTCGCTACAGGACCGCGCGTTGTTGCCACTCTTACGACAGGTTAGTGAACTCATATTTATAAGTGGTGTTCTATTTCGTTTCTAGTTTTATGCCATTTAGTTTGTTTGAAATTTTTATTTTTTTATTTTCGATGTTAGGATATTTTTGATAGCTTAAACTTATTCTTATAAACTGGTATTGTCCGTGTTTTCATTTATTGTCGTATTGTCTTCTCCACGCTGTATATGTAATTTAAAATTCGATTCAAAGTTAATGACGTGTGTGAAGTTCACGTTTGGCTGCGCAGTACACCACTGTGAATTTGCTACAGCGCAGCGACCTACGGAGTCTTCCGATCCGCCATAAGCTTTAATGGGGATGACGACAGGGTAAAAAAGTGGTATTTCGATTTAGTCTGTAAGTTATCGTACCGTTACGTATTTTTTGCTTTATCAAATTAATGAAAAATTACAAAGATACAACGCATCAAAGTTCAGGAGTTTGTTACGTCATTTGTGAGTTAAAAGTGGAACAGTTTTAACTTATAGAAACATTAGTACGCCATATTATGGCAGGATATGCTGGAACCAATATTGTAACATCTATTGTACCATATTCTAACAAATAAATATTTTTGATTTGATTTGATTTAAGTGTGACGTCATCTGAAATTTCAACCCACTGTATCGTCTTCAGTTTTTGTTAAAGTGACAAAAGAACACAAAAGAAAAAATACATGTCCAATATTTGTGGGACGGTCTAATTAGATTTTTTTAGTGTTCAACCCTATTCTACCGGTAAGATGTAGATGAAAGGGGAACAAATTTTTTAGTGTTCAACCCTATTCTACCGGTAAGATGTAGATGAAAGAGGAACAAATTTTTTAGTGTTCAACCCTATTCTACCGGTAAGATGTAGATGAAAGAGGAACAAATTTTTTAGTGTTCAACCCTATTCTACCGGTAAGATGTAGATGAAAGAGGAACAAATTTTTTAATGTTCAACCCTATTCTACCGGTAAGATGTAGATGAAAGAGGAACAAATTTTTTAGTGTTCAACCCTATTGTACCGGTAAGATGTAGATGAAAGAGGAACAAATTTTTTAGTGTTCAACCCTATTCTACCGGTAAGATGTAGATGAAAGAGGAACAAATTTTTTAGTGTTCAACCCTATTCTACCGGTAAGATGTAGATAGAAGAGGAACAAAGTTTTTAGTGTTCAACCCTATTCTACCGGTAAGATGTAGATGAAAGAGGAACCAATTTTTTAGTGTTCAACCCTATTCTACCGGTAAGATGTAGATGAAAGAGGAACAAATTTTCTTATCATTTAAACTATTACTACAAATATTGGGTTCCCACATATGAAATTGGCGTTTTTTTCTCATAAATAGAGAACCTCGTCACTTCTATGAATTAAAATATTTATCAATTACTTGATATTATATCGAATAATATCCGTCATACACAACCGCCAATAGTAAAAAAACCGTATTACTTATAGTTTAATAAACAAAAAAAAAATACCTTAAAAATGACTCCTCTTTTTGTTAGCAGAAATGACCACTATTTGTTTTAACTTAGCCAAAACTTATTTTTGTTGCTTAATCTAAGTGGCATACGTTAACTTAGTTTTTAAACATTATTGCATAAAAGTTTTAAAACATTAGTGTTCATAGTTATTAAATAACTTAAGAAAATGTTAGTATGAAAAAAGCAACTACTTTAAAATTCTCCATACAAAACGCTGATTTCATAAGTGGGGACCTAATAAAATCTCATGCTCCAAATCTATTCAAAATCGTCTTATTATCCCACACCCTTAGACGTATCTGCCAGGGTCGCGGATATATTTGAAATATAGTCCCTGGGCCATGTCACATGCAGCTGAAGGAACACGGGTGGAATTCAGTCAGTAAGAGTCTGACACGCCCTCCCGCTCCACGCAGAGCGGGAGCAGTTATTTGATGATTTTCCACCCACAAAAAAAAAAAAATAAAGGCTTAGGGCCATATTTATTAGTTTAAACACTAATTAGCAGGTTCTTAAGGTGGAAGCGCCACGGCAGCCCGCGAAATTCAAATTTTCTTAAGTTTTTTGCAATTTGCAGTGTCCGTTGTATCTTGGTCAAAATTTGATTCGCGGCCGTAGCAAATATGTATTTATAGAATTATAATCCATAAAGTTATCAATACAACTCTTTCAGTTAGAATTGATGTCAAATGTAAGTATTTCATGAAATTATGACATTTGACATCAATTCTAACTGAGAGAGTTGTATTGATGATTTTAATTATTACAGTTCTGTAAATACGTACTTGCTACGGCCGCGAATTATACTTTAACCAACATAACCTGATACTGACCTGCAAATTGCAAAAAACGTAAGAAAATTTGAATTTCGCGGGCTATTCTGGAGCTTTGACCATTTTCTATGATAAATTCGAATTTAGAATCCGCTTGTTAGTATTTAAACTAAACAATGTAATGTTTAGCAAGTTTTATAAATAAGGTCTTTAAATTGCAAGCACGTGCTAAGCAACTTTACTTTAATATCAGCCTAACAGCTAACATTATTTTCAGACGATCCTGAACCTTACAAGGACGGCATAAGGATCAACAGTCCGCACTACTTATGTGAACTACTAATAGGGGAGGGTAGTGCGGATAGGTACACTCTGGTTGTGTCGCAGTACGAGAAGAGTAAAACGATATTCTACACGCTCAGGGCGTACGCGACCTGCCCCTTTACGCTTAGCAAGCTTGAGCCGTATCCGCATAAGAAAACTGTAAGTGGGAATAATAATTATGATTGTGTTGTTTTGTGTGTAAATGGTTGTGTTTGGCCACAGATAATATAATACTAGCGTACAGATGCCTCATCCCATACAAAGAAACGGTACCGCCGTAACTACGGGTTTCCGACTTCCAATGGCAACTTTTGTTCTTCTTTCGGGCCCGTGCTCTACACCTCGCTAGATGGTGTTAGCAGCGACGGCTTGCAAGTTGAATGAATTTACATACAGTCTTATCAATATTTTCTCACACATTGAGGAATTACTATATAGTATTTTTGGCACTTCATAACAGTTTTAGTGTTTCAAAATGTTTCAATAGACAAATTTTAAAGAGGCGAATGGTTAAACTCTAAAACTTCAAACAGCGCCATCTATTGGTACAAAAAATATAAATTCTGTACGTACCAATAAACATCAAAAGTTGAATTAGGAGCCAATTATTCCACAATTGTATGCTTAGGGTAGTTTATTAAATAAGAAAATACAGTTTTTACCATATTTTTTTTCAAAATATTAATGTTACTTAAACTTCAATACGAAATCAATGCATATTACGCCATCTATTGTTTGTTAGTTTGAACTAAATTTTCTTTGTTCGAGATGAGACCCCGTGGTTTGGCTATGCAAATTTAAAAAAAATACAACAAAATAGAACCGACTTCCAAAAAAAGTGCAAGATAACTTTAATTTCGGAAGTCGGTGTTTCTGGTTTTGTGTCTTCGTTTTTTGACACCGACTTCCGAAATTAAAGTTATTAAACTACTCAACAGCTTAAAGGCGAATGGACGGCTCGCACCGCAGGCGGTTGCGAGAACCACCGCGCCACTTATCCCAACAACCCCAAGTTCATCATCACCGTACCAGACGCCAGGTCTCCTTGCAACATCGTGGTGGAACTGAAAGGCCCTAAGCAGTATCAGATGGGGGTGGATGTGAGGGTGGAAGCGTTGGATGATCCTACTGTTACTGCGCCGTTTTTAAAGGAGACTTCAGGTGCTTATAGGTAAGGAAATAGAAGCTTTAAGTCAAAAGTGCATAGGTTACTTCTAGGTTAGCGACCTACAAGCAGCGTTGCTGTCGTGTCGTAAAGTGGGGGTGTTTTTTTTTCTCGTCTATCCCTTGTGGGATATTTTTAGATAGGTCTTTCAAATACGTTGGGGGATTGGGAAGGTTGTGTGTGTATGTTGATACTTTGCCACCCAAATGTGTCCCTTTTTCGAGTCGAAAAAAAAATGTATGTTGAGAAACTGCTAATAAAAAAATTAAAATATATCTGTCCCTTTCTCGAAAACGCTGTTTTCTATGGCAGTTGTTGTTTGACGTCAAAGAACACGTCGGACTTCTCTTTCTAATTATCAACTTTAAAGCTTTATAACTTCGTTGCTGATGATGATATTTTGAAAATTCTTTCATATTTGTTCACTATAATAATAATAATAATAATAATTTAATTCCATAAACTTATTACTACTTTACAATGGCATTATGGCAACAATTTCAAAAAGGGTGATGAGATTAGCGTCTGTAGCCGAACTAGGCATAGCCTGTATTTCGGTTATCAGCACCATTCCCCACGTTTTTATTATACAATAATAGGTGCCACTTTTATAGTGGGTAAGTTCTCTTTACATAGAAGTAAGTAATTTGTTAGTAAGTAATCATTTAATGGATTGTGATGGTGTGTGTGTGTATGTATGTGTGTTTCTGCGTGAGTGTGTATTTGTGTGTGTATGTGTGTGTGTGTATGTATATATGTTTGTGCGTGCGTGTATATGTGTATGAGCTCTTTTTTTTAATTTTGTATAATAAGTAGTTGTTCCGTCTCATCGTAGCTTAGTTTCTGTAGGTAGTGGAATACTTTATGTTTGCATTGTTTTCTAGTCAGAGGGTATATATTTATTATTTTGTTAAGCTTATTATAAAGGTAAGGGCCTAGAAAGCTTGCAAATCTTTTAGCGAAGATAGTTTTAACTGTGATTAATTTGTCACATACGTGATGTTTACGACGTCTTTGTAATAATATTGGGTTGTAGGGCAGTTTGTTGTGTTCATGAAGGATGACTTTAAGTATAAATAACTGTCTGACTGTTAAAACCTCGCACAAATGGAACAGTGTAACAGTAGGAAAACGCACTGGTTTCAAAGTGCCAACCTTAAGTATTGCTCTCTGGGCGACTTCAACTGCCTTTAGAGTGGTTTTGCAAATACCTCCCCAGGATGAAATGCAGTAACTAAGAAGCGATTGACACAGGGCTAGGTATATTTGCTTCAGCAGTGCAGGGTCCGCGACATGACGTAAGTTTTTAAATACATAAATTAGTTTTCGTACTCTGTTACAAAGAACTTTTACATGTTCTTTAAAGTTAAGGTTGTTATCTAAAATAATACCCAGGTATTTTAGAGTATTGACGCGTTCCAGAGATAAACATGCGCAACTATCCGCAGAAATGCATTCATGGGAAATAATTCGTAGGTCGCTGCGGATTCCCACAGCCTGCCTTATGCTGAAACAAATATACTTAGTTTTAACAACGTTTAAGGTAAGTATGTTCCTCCGCAGCCATTCCCTTGTAATGTCAAATCCGTTTTGAGCGATACGAAAGACCTCCTCCCAACTGTCACCCTCAAACATCAAAGCGGTGTCATCTGCGAAAGAAATGATCTCACCTTTGGTTAGTTTAAGACTAGTAAGTTCATTTATGTACACTAGGAATAAGGTGGGCCCCAGTATACTTCCCTGGGGCACACCGTGTGTAACAGGAAGGTGTGTACTTTTGTATTTGTCCACTCGGACACACTGAGTTCGCCCAGAGAGGTAGCTGTTAAAGAGTTCAAGCTGGGTGCCCCTGACACCCAGTGCCTCCAACTTTTTGAGTAGGAGGGACTATAGTTAATAAGTCTTCAATTTTTTTTTTCTTTTTTTCTTTTTCTTTTTAAAAAAACGTTGCCCCACACTAGGAATCCCCTGTATCGTGGGTGCGTTCACAAACATGTATACTCACATACACAAGACACCCAGACCCGGAACAACTATCTGTAGGTCATACAAATATTTGTTCCGTGCGGGGTTCGAACCCGCGACACGCAGCGCAGCAGCCGAACGCTCAACCACTGCGCCAACCGTGTCGTCATTGAACAATTCAACAAATTTTCGTCAATTGAACAAATAAAAAAATATCATGCATATTTCCTATTGTTTCAAATACGTTAGCTTACCTAGTTCGGCTATAGATTACTACACCACTTAATTTGACCTAAATTAGCCTGTTAAAATAATTTGTAATTTATGCCTAAGTTTCTTTAAATGAACATTATTACAAAAAAAAAATGTTTAAACTAATCAATTGTTTTTTTTTCTATATATATTTTATATCCATATTTTTACTGTGTTAATAAGGGTTAGATTATGTCAGCAAAATTAAATGTATCTTTTATTCACAGGGCCGGCTTCGTAGTTCTAGAGTTGCGCAACCTCCCCGCCGGTCGGTACATACTAACGCCATCGACCTTCTACCCGGCGCAAGAAGGTCCATTCTTCCTTGAACTTCGGTCCACATGCCCCATTACATGCGAGGGACGCAACTAGAGAGCGATCGGCAGGAGAAAACAAGAGGACTGCAGGTTTTAAATCGATTTTGTGTTTTTGGGCTCAAAAATCGCAATCGAGAAGTAATGATTTGCGCTCGGTTGGTGGCAGTAGGGCCGCCGCTTAGTACTAAAGATATAAACACAACTTAGAAATAATAGAAAATAAGTGCTAATAAAAATAAGGTATAATTCTGCCTAATACTTCTGGGAATATAAGCGTGAAGAGAATCGATTAAAGATGTCAAAAGTTTGATTGTAGTCCGGTTTTAGTTGGCCAGAATCTCACGTCCCCAGTTGAGCTAAGGTAACTTGGGACTTTGCTTAACCGTAATAAAATCTGAGCTTTTCTAAATACAGTGACTGACTGTATGGTCCATGTTAAAAGTAAGACAGCGCCTTTATTTCCTAATAGTCTGCCTGCCTAGCCTTTTCCCAACTATCTTGTGGTCGGCTTCCAGTCTAACCGGATGCAGCTGAATACCAGTATTTTACATAGAGCGACTACCTATCTCCACAACCCAGTTACTGAGTAAAACGATACCCCTTGATAAGACAGGTGGTCACACTCTCGGGCTTCTGACAACCCGTAACGACTGTCCAAGATCCACGATTGACAACCGGGACCAACGGCTTAACGTGCTTTCCGAGGCACGAAGGAGTCTCGGTATGTAAAGATGACCCATCCATGGACCAACCCCGGCAAGCGTAGCTTAACCTGATGATCGAACCGTGCAGCTGTTATTACTTTAGCCACGAGCTCCTTTATTTCCTAGTAATATGGGTTTTTGTAGCTCAATTGTAACGAAATATCCACAAGTTCAAAACATTTTGGGAACACATTCATTGTGCGTACAGCTAAGGAGTGGAATTCCCTGCCTGAGTTTGTGTTTCCTGATAGCTACAACCTGGGAGTCTTTAAGTCAAGAGTGAATAGGTTACTTCTAGGCAAGCATGCTCCATTGTCGACCATATCATCGCTTAATATGTTTAAAAAAAGTGCGGTTAACATTACTTTCCGAAAAATATTCTTACAAAGTTAAAATGTTAATAAGATCAATTTATTTTTATTTTGTCGATATTTCTCGTTTGTTCGATTTTTGAGCTTTTATCGTTAATTTTAAATGATCACTGTAAATAAATAATGTTTTGTAAGGATCAGATTTAATGTGGTGTTCATAGCTACAGTTAGACTTTAATCAGTGACTAAAATGTTTTAAAATGATGCTTACCATAATGCCGTTTTATTGATGTTAAAGACTATGGCTTCAAAAAGGATTTTGTATTGTCTATGGATTAAGTCTCGCTCATGTAGTAATTTAAAAAAATAAGTTATGAGTTAAAAAAATTAAAAATATTTTCTGAGAATCTTACAAAAAAAATTAATATATTATTTTTCATGTTTTGATTTAGTTGCACTATTTGAGGCATTTGTTTTATATAATGACTAAAAAAACTTTTTATTTAATATGTATTTTGACGGTTAAAATTACGTGATGTATTAGATCTGTGCCTTTTAGGTAATAAAAAAAAATAAAATTGAACAATTTGGCAATAAAGTCGTCTAAAGAAATAATTTATAGTTGCTATCTTTTAGCAGGGCAAAAGTGGTCATTGCCCTTCCTTTAATAAATCTTCGTAGGAAACTGAACAATAGACTATCCATAGTTTTTCACTAGGTTAAAAAAAAAGTTGAGGATCGTGATAAAGGTAGATTCAAGACGGTTTTACGGCGTCCATTACACGGTAAGTCTTGCTGTCAGTTTTACCTCAGTCAAGGTTGTGGCTGACGGATAACTGATCGTCTAATTAGACCGGCAGTTAGGCCCTCCAAAGCTGGTTAGCAGTTAGTCTGGCGCAGTTAGTCTAACTGCACGAGAGTAGTCATGTTGCGGTTGGGGCCGCCATAGACGGACTGCTTGGAGCAGTCAGTGCATTTTTAGCTGCGACTGCAAATGAAGTGCTTGAGGGGCCCGTGTATGGCGAATGTCAATTTTGTATTGAAACTGCAGATTGCCCAACAGCGTCCGCTTGTCGCACTTACTGCACCAAGCAGTCCGTCTATGGAGGCACTAACTGATGGTTGAATGAAGAAATCTCGATGGACGAATGAAGAAACTTTGATTTTTGCGTCATTCAACGATCAGTCATGACTGTTGGATTTGACTGACGCTTGCATGAGCTTGTAATGGACGTCTATATCATCGTTTCCAATGTTGAAATTCCGAATGTCAATAAAATGTAGGTGGGTTGATGAATGAACGCTAATGCCATTCTAAAACGATTTAAGTATAATTATGTATAATAGCTACTCAAGAAATTGACTCGACAATTTTTAAAGGAGTTTTCCTAAGTCCTATTAAGTGTTTTCCCGTAGATACCCATGGGTATTCCCAAAGATTCCATTTGTGTCGCCCCCAATCTCTTTACGCGATAAAATTCGGGTCGTCCTTAGGGAGTTAGAAAATGGTTTTTTAAACGCTTGGTCTGCTTTTTTTTAATGTACTGTCGTTTTATTGAATTATAGTATGTATTTATTTAAATCCACATGATTATTTTGTTAAATTAATAAATTACATGACTGTGTAGAAAAGTTGGCTTTGGCCCGCAATTTCCCCCGTGCGTAACTTGTCTTTCAATCCATTTTGTACAGACTTTAAAGCAAGTTATGCGTAGTCTTGTTTAAACGCATCCCTAATACTGAAAGAATCGCACTGTGCGGCATTTAAAACAATATTCATAGACACCAAACTTGAAACTTACACAAACCCCAATTAAACTTCGCTTAAGCTCAAAGTTACTTCCGAATTCTGAATAAAAACAGTAGATAATCTCTTTAAAAATAGTGTCTACAAACTCGACTATCCGACATTTTGTGGCAGCCAATCCTAATTTCATTTAAAACGTGTCTGGCCAAAGTTTGTAAAGCGAAAAACTAAATAACATCGCGTAGTGGGCGAACAAGCTAACTGCTAATTGCGTTTATGTAAATGTATGCGGGTTTTTGTCGCGCAGCGTGCGCGCGATCTAAGGCAACTGATACACCGCCGACGATTAGCGAAAGCGAGAAGAATAGATCTAGCATCTAGAAACGAGTTACTGCTGTCAAAGTGTTGACAATGCCCTCTCTAGCAGTGACCGTTGTCACTGGGCATTGTCAACACTTTTCATACAAAAAGAAAAAAAACGAGTGAACGAACTTTAGACCACACGACTGAACTAAAACTTCTTTAGCTCCATCTCTTCCATTCGCTTCGCCCGATCACACTTTTCGTATCGTCACTCCTGCTTACTGCTGTAACGGTCACTGCTAGAGATGGCATTGTCAAAACTTTCCATACAAAACAAAAGTGTCATTGGGAGTGACATTTCTACTGTGGCTATGACACCCAAAAGTTACAGCAGTAACGGTCAGTGCTAGAGACGGCCTTGTCAAAACTTTCCATACAAAATCTAAGTGTCATTAGGAGTGACATTTCTACTGTGCTATGACAGCCAAAAGTTACTGCTGTAACGGTCACTTCTAGAGATGGCAGTGTCAAAACTTTCTATACAAACTAAAAGTATCAGTGAGAGTGACAATTTTACTGTCACTGCTAGAGACGGCATTTTCAAAACTTTCCATATAAACCAAGTGTCAGTGAGATTGACAATTCTACTGTCACTGCTAGAGACGGCATTGACAAAGCTTTCCATACAAACCAAAAGTGTCAATGAGAGTGATAATTCTACGGTCACTTCTAGACACGGCATTGTCAATACTTTCCATATAAGCCAAAAGTGTCAGTGAGACTGACAATTCTACTGTCACTGCTAGAGACAGCATTGTCAAAACTTTCTATACAAATCAAAAGTGTCAGTGAGAGTGACAATTCTACTGTCACTGCTAGAGACAGCATTGTCAAAAATTTCTATACAAATCAAAAGTGTCAGTGAGAGTGACAATTCTACGGTCACTGCTAGAGACGGCATTGTCAAAACTTTCCATACAAACCAAAATAGTCAGAGAAAGAGACAATTCTACTGTCATTGCTAGAGACGGCATTGACAAAACTTTCCATACAAACCAAAAGTGTCAGTGAGAGTGACAATTCTACTGTCACTGCTAGAGACGGCGGCATTGACAAAACTCCATACAAACCAAAAGTGTCAGTGAGAGTGACGATTATACAGTCACTGCTAGAGACGACATTGTCAATACTTTCCATACAAACTAAAAGTGTCAATGAGAGTGATAATTCTACGGTCACTGCTAGCTTTCTATACAAAAAAATGTCAGTGAGAGCGACAACTCAAATGTGGCTACGACAGCCGAAACTTGTGCTCAGTGCATATTGCGCGGATATGCTTTGTGGCAAGCAGCAGGTGCCGCTCACTGAAAAACTAGGAGGAATCAGAAGCCTATCTGCGAGTCGTTTAACGTACTCGATCGAGCTGAAGTAAACGTCGATTTGTACTAAAACTATATCGGGTGTTAAAAGACAGTTTCCGAAGTCGACAGCCACATATTCTACCCATTATTTGGATCTTTTTTTCCACTAGACCATACCTGGGAATCTACTGGTTCTGGAGATTTATTTATTTACCTGAATTTTCGAAATTTATTTTCGAAATTTCTAAATTACGCATTTGCAGTTACAAAAACGCAATGAATATCAAACGTATCTGACAAGTACCTACGTGGCTTAGAGCGAAGGGGCAGAGTTTAACTCCACTTGCCAGGGTTTGCGTTACATTGCGCGCAATAAAAAATAGTATTTTTTTTCATACCTAAAAATAAAAGTCGTTTCCCAGCAATAATTTTTGCGCAAAACTACTTTGCTAGACGTACAGTATGCGTAGTTAACGGCTCTGTGATGTGTCTTTTTACACCCTGTATAAGCGCCGTCTGGTGACAATAAAGGGAAACCTTTTTTCTGTACGTTTTGACACAAGCAAACGTTTACGTTAACATGAAAAAACTCACACGAGGCCTTCTGGAGACCTAACTGGAGACGAAATTCTCATCGGCAGTCTAGACATTCAGCAATTAACTGTTTTTATATGTATCTTGTGACTTCGTATCTTGTTGAGAAAATCATCGATAGTTTATCGCTTCCTCGTCGTCGGTGAGACAGGGGCCTAAAAAGAACGATAAAGCGGCATGTGTAGTGCATTTTAATGTTGTGCGAATGCATCTGGTAGTATGTTACGGGTTTATAATGTGGTTTTTGGCTAAGAATTTAAATAAGTTAGTTTAATTGTTGAACTTTTTTCTCATGTTAATTGGCCTTAATTAAGACAAATGAACTTGTAAAAGGATATAGAACCTTTATATCTTCATTATGTCAACTGATTACCTTATAATTTAACGAAAACCAACTTTTAATTTTTTTAAGTAAGAGATAGTATCAATGGTCAGACCTGCTGTCCTGTATGGTTCAGAATGTTGGACCACAAAAGGGATGAATGAAAAGCAATTGCATGCAGCTAAGATGAGAATGCTAAGAGCGATGTGTGGTGTTACGCGCATGGATAGAATTAGGAATGAGTATACAGGGTGTAACGGAAAGGTGTTGTCATATTTTAAGAACTGCATCTGCCCATCGATATGAACAACTTTATTCAAGAAAAAGTGAGAAAATTCACAAAAAAAAATTATAGCCTAATTTAATTTTTTTTATACAAATATTGATCAGCTGATGATCAGTTTGTATGCAAAGTCCAATTTTTTTTTTTGGGATTTTTTTATTTTTTCTTAGAGAAAGTTGTTCATTTCCATGGGCAGAACCGGTTCTTAAAATATGACCATACCTTTCCGTTACACCCTGTATAAGAGGAAGTCTGAAAGTGGCACCGCTAACTGAAAAGTTGTGTGGAAATCGGTTGTCGTGTTTGGGCATGTGATGCGGAGGAATGAAGAAAATGTAGTGAGGAAAGTCTTGTGTATGGATGTGGAGGGTTATAAGAGTAGGGGAAGGCCAAAAAAACGATGGTTGCCTGTGTGAAAGAGGATATGGGTAAAAAGGGGGTGACTACAGAGATGACGAATAATAGAGGAGTATGGAAGAAAAATACATGTTGCGCCGACCCCAAATAAATTGGGATAAGGGTAGTAGGGTATCTATCAATTACAAAAATAAATCAAAATCCTTGACATCCAACAAACTAGACGCATTTGTGGTATATTTTGTTTTATAATTCTTTACCACCTAAGGAAAATAGATATTAATACGATGTGCACATTTAATAATAAAATTAACCTCTAATTTCAAAATATATTTATATAAAATAAAATAAAAACTAACAATAATTACTAGTCACTGTAAATCGTCCAATCAAATTATCTTTAAGTTCAGAGCTGCATATAGATCAAATATTAACAAAATTATGAAAAATAAATAAATTGTAAATATCACCACTTCAATAAAGTGTTAATATTAGTTGCAAAAGTGTCCTGAAAATAAAACTAAATGCCGAACTTCTCCTGGTTTCAGTTGTTTAAAAAGTTTGACATTGAGGCTTTCTAAAGCGGCCCCGACACGTTCAATTGTGATTGTCAATGTGCTACTTTATTGACAATTGCAAGTGAAGGTGCCATTGATGCACTTTAATTGCAATTGTCAATTGTTTGCGCTAACTCTGGATGACGGCGTTATAAATTCCCGGTCCTTGATATTACGTGGGGTATCCGCCATGTTTGTTTTCACTGCTGTCAGACGCGCAAATGACGGAAACGATTGTCAATGACTCAGTTAAACGATCAATTAGCAGCTTCAATGGCTCGTCAATGAGCATCAATCAAATTTTTCATCAATTGCTTTCAATCATGTAACTGACGATTGACAATCTCTTGAATTGTACTCGTAAACGAGCAATCGCAATAGGGAATATGCATGCTGTTTTTTTATTTGTTCAATTGGAGACTTATTAACTATAGTGAACAATATGAAGGAATTTTCAAAATATCATGATCAGCGACGAAGTTTTAAAGCTTTAAAGTTGATAATTAGAAAGAGAAGTCCGACGTGTTTTTTGACGTCAAAGAACATTACGCCCATACAACTGTCCTAGCAAACAGCGTTTTCGAGAGAGGGACAGATATATTGGTTTAAAATTGTTATGTCTCGTTTAATTTTCGATTAATTTTGATTCTGCTTTCATTGTTCGTACTCTATTTTAGTATATTCATCGATAAACCGGTTAGATATCAAATATTTTTGTTATGCATATTCCCTATTGACAATGACGTAAAATTGACAATCGCAATTGAACGTTTCGGGGCCGCTTAAGACAACACACGCCACGCTTAAGTTAACAAAAATATAGTTTGGCTATCGTTTGCATGACAGTTAATAAAGAAAAGATGACATAGGTAATATAATAATTATAACTTGGATTCCAATTAATCGCCAAGCCTTACTAGGCAAAAAATTGTTTTATTTGAAGCCTTACTCCAGGCCGACCCAGGCTAAAGATTGATCACACTATAATAGGCCAACATAGGTCAAACCTTTTTCGATTTAAGGCCTCGCTCCAGGTCTACCTAAGCCAATGCTTGTTATATTTGAAGGCCTGTTCAGGCTGACCAATGTTAGCATTGGTCAGCTTGTTTAAGGCCTCACACTAGGCCGACCTAGATCAATGCTTGTTCGATTTGAAGGCCTCGGTCCAGTACTGGTACCTAAGCCAATGCTTGTTTTCTGCCATCGCTTCCAAAGTTACGCATTTTGCACGTAATCACACGTCTCGCTCTGCTGTGATAATTTAGTTCTTAAGGTCAAATCACAGTGTATTATAATAATGTTAAAAATCTATTTTCTTTTTATAGAATGTTAAATCAATAAAATATTTTGATAATTATTTATTGTTGTTTTACTTTAATTTATCTTTGTAGAACACACATTTTGCCAGTTTTGATTTTTAAGTTGATTTTAGTGATTATAGTTCTGTAAATACGTACTTGCTACGGCCGCGAATCATATTTTGACCAAGATACAACCTGACACTGTCCTGCAAATTGCAAAAAACGTTAGCAAATTTGAATTTCGCGGGCTACCCTGGCGCTTCCACAAGACAGCCCCAACACAAGTACTGTTAATTTGACGACACGCAGTGGCTGTGCGATCGGCTGCTACGCTGCGTGTCACGGGTTCGAGTCCCGCACGAGACAAAGATTTGTATGGCCTACAGATAGCTTTTCTGGGTCTGGGTGTTAGTGTTAATTCCTAGTGTGGGGCACAGTAAGTAAAAAAAATTACTGCGGATGCCTCAATTTTGTACGAGTATGTGCCGTTTACAGCCTGAATAACTTTAAAAAATTTAGATTTTTCAAAAATCCCGACGTACTAAAAACAACTAAAAAGTTGCAAACAAGTTTACTTTTGAAGCAGTCTGATGCAGTTTATTTAGTTCACTAGCAGATTTAAGGCTCTATTAACTGCCAACGACCTTGTGTGGTTAGCTTGCGTGTTCTGTGCTGAGCTCACGTAACGCGTCGTACGTCCGTCCACCCACTAATAGGACTCGCCCATTAAGGAGCGCTGTCCGTAATTAGACGCATTATTAATTTATTATACTCTTAAGGACCAGAAGCGCTTATTATTTAAGTGAAAATAAATGACTCATCAACCAAGAAAGTTTTATTGCTTAAAAACGTTTTACAATAACAAGTACGTTCCTACTTCTACAACATTATAAACACGACCTTTGAATAACATTATAACGACTCTAAAATACGTCAGTCGCGTCCGGAGCCAAACGAAGAAGAGCCCGTTGACAGCGCGCCATGCATTTTTATACACTTCCACTCGTTGCGGGTAGGTTGGAAGGGGAATATCTAACACGGCCGTTCCTGATAGCGTGACGTCCTCGACCGCAACTTCATTCCCATCAGATCCATCTGTCACAACCTGGCCATCATCATTATTTTGACCGTCATCATTATCTGAAAATACATAAGAGTAGATGAGTAATTAAATAACATGACCACTATGGTTTGAAGCTTATTCAGCCTGAAGTAGTTTCATAAGTAAGGATTCACGAATTTGTCCAGTGTTCCAGGCGCAAGCGTGCACTCAAGCGCCAGCAACAAGGACCATCAATAGTGATTTTTAAACTTGAAACAGCTTCAAACCCAAGACATTCAGTGCATAGCTAATGACAGAATCCGGATTTCCATCACTCGCAATACATTGTTATCGACAGAGGCCCAAACGTTCGCTTGTCGTTTTCACGAATAGATAGTAGAGGCCCAAAGGTTATGCTTACTATGAATTTGTGACACATTGCGTCATTGAGACAGAGGCCCAAAAGTTCTGCATGCCTCCACCATGACCGCAAAACAGAGCAGAGGCCCAAACGTTAGCATGCTCATCAATGTAACCACGACAGAGGCCCCACGAAGGCTCGTCGTCACTTACCAACCACGTCATAAAGACAGAGGCATAGAGTCCGCATGTCTCTCATATGCCCGCGGTACTGAGCAATGCACCATGAAGACACAGGCATCAAGTCAGCATCTCTCCACGGAGCGCAAACCATGCGCACCACGCAGCGCACGCCATTAAGCGCACACTCAGCGCACCATGCAGTGCAGCACACCATATAGTGCATTCCATGCGCACCATGAAGCGCCTCACTGCGCACCACGGAGCTCACAGCCAGCGCACCAAGAAGTGCCCAGCACGCACCACGGAGCGCACACCATGCGCATCACGTGGCGCACGCCATACGCATCACGCAGGGCGCCACCACGCACTACGACGCGGGCCACTGCGCATGACACAGCGGATGCAGGCAAGCACCAGCACCTCACACGCAGCGACTGCACATCTAGTCTGCACTATCCTGAAACAGGTCCAATCCGAGGCACGGAGAAGTCTCGGTATGTAATAATTCAGTCACCCATCCACGGACCAACCCCTTCAAGGGTTGCTCAACCTTGAAAGTTGACCAGTGCTGCTGAAGTCACCCAACTCACACAACTCCAATAGTACTGGCACATGTATGAAGTTACATGGGACACTGGTAACAAATATTGCTAAAACCGGTTCGTTAGTCAAGCAGTTTATGTATGTGGGTAGTCGCGAGCAGCATACTGCTCAGCGCCACACAAAATAGGTTTACCCTTCCTCAGCAGCCTTGATATGCTTGCTGCCTTACGAGGCATGGCCTGCAATGTAACAGCGACAATAGCTTGCAAGCCCCAGAAACTACAGGACCGGTAACGTTAGTAGGTTCCGGTGATCGAACGAGAGTATTCACTTTCCCTGGGCTCGGCCGTACCTGACCATGTACAATCAGTCGTCCCTGGTAACTACACTACTACTACTACCCACCCGAAAAAGCAATGTCAAACCCGCCAGAGTAAAAACTTCAACAGGTAGGTAGTTTTCAATTTCTCAGATAGTCATTTAACTAAATCGAGACGTAGCAATAATTTAAGGCGTATTTCGCATGAACCTGCTTTTTATTTAAGCTAGTACACATATCCTCCCTCACACACTTTATACATAAAATGAATTTTATGAGGAAAAAGATCTAAACTCTTGCTTGAAATTACTCCAAGAACTATCATTTATCACCCAGTCATTTAACCACGACTTTGCATCGCTACGCAAGCAAGTATCTATACGCCCAAGGTATTTTCGATCATCCCGGTTATCCATGTGTTGGACACACTCCACTTTGGATATATAATCATGAACTCTTCTATCAAAGGCGGTGTATAGAAATTATGTAGCTTCGACTAAAGAGTGTTGCCGCTTTAAAACTTAAACATTGTTTGCAATCAGGGGTTTGTTCAACCGTATTGTATGAAAATAACTGGCTTTCGTTATTTGAATGCAACAGACGTTCACCAATTGATAATCGATAACTACGTTCAATAACTTGTAATCTCGTATGAATTCGATCAAAAGCACAGTCACACGAGTCACAGCGTTTTTCAATCTTTTTGAACACGCGACCAATAATTATTAATTTTAAAAAAATTGTGGCTACCAATGCGGTGAGCGGACGGGCGTAATGTACTCTTGTGATCTATTTTTAAACCTAAACGTCTAAGTCGAATATGTTTCACATCACACTATTTGCGTGACAAAAATAGAACCAAGATTTTGAAAATATTGAAGAATTAACAGGCGTAGCCTTCTTCTAGTACAAGCAAGACTAGTAATCCTCGCTTTTCACTTTTACTTGGCTTGCGACCGTGACCCCCCGAGCAAATCTTTGGGACCCCCTGGGGTCGCGAGTCGCGACCTACAGTTTGAAAAACACTGATCTACAAGAACGAGAACTGCCACGAGTTCTACGCAAAACACTGATGCTTATAAAAATCTGTCGCTATGGTCTATCAATCTATTTTGAGGGTAGTGCGTGATAAAAGTGGCGTGTAATTAAAACTATCGCGGCGCGATTCGTAAGAACTAAGACTAGCAAATTGTCGCTCCAACGAGTTCTTACGTCCTCTGAACCGAATTACGCTCTCGACACTTTATAAGGAAACAAAACTTACTTACGGTTGACAAGTCTGCACTTTACGATTAAAAGTACAACACTTCACTTTAACGTTCTCTTTGACAGGATAAAATAACCAAGCACTTAGGTATTTAGATGGCAAAAACGGCTTAGAACGCGTGGCTATCCCACTTCTGATCTTAAGGACCAGAAGCGCTTATTATTTAAGTGAAAATAAATGACTCATCAACCAAGAAAGTTTTATTGCTTAAAAACGTTTTACAATAACAAGTACGTTCCTACTTCTACAACATTATAAACACGACCTTTGAATAACATTATAACGACTCTAAAATACGTCAGTCGCGTCCGGAGCCAAACGAAGAAGAGCCCGTTGACAGCGCGCCATGCATTTTTATACACTTCCACTCGTTGCGGGTAGGTTGGAAGGGGAATATCTAACAATACATTAAACAACAGGTATTATATTATAACCTGTATACTAAAATACAAATAATTAAATGATCTTTAGAATGCTGAAGGTTTCATAGAAATACGATTTATAATTTTTGCTTGACTCAATTTTTCATCCGCGTTAGGCATAACTAGAAATTAATTACACTATGTTTTTTTTTTTTTTTTTTTTTTTCTCTTTATTTATTAGGGACTTGCAACCATTAATAGGTCATGTCAGCCCCATCATATCCTTAACTATTTACTTACAAAATTTTCTTAAGACTATTAAATATAAATTTATAAATAAGCTTAGCTTTAATGCTTGCAGGGTAAGCCAGAATACACTGAAATTTACCTAAATCTAATGCATTTAATTTTAATTTTTTACATAAATGTTGCCTTTCAAAATTATTGCGAATACAATCTAAAAGGAGGTGTTGGACATCTTCTGGTTTATTACAAACAATACAGTTAGGTGAAAGAGATTTCTTCATTAAAAAGGCAAATTTTTTCAGTGGTACATACACTAATGTTATAAAATATAATTTCATATATCAAATTACGAAGGAAATTGTCAAGAGTAATATATATTTCTTATCAATAAAATAAAACTAGTCGTTTTGACGTGATGTTTAATTAAAAATCATTAGAAGTATAAACTGCGCCTTAATGCCACCAACTGCATCAGATTGCTTGAAAACTAAGTTGTGTTTTTTTATTACCGACATTTCAGTGACTTATATTTTTAAAATTGTTTCTACAAGCCCTTTATTTGAATATCCCACATGACCATTGACCATGTGAAAAAAATACGACTACACTGCATAGTGACGGTTTTTTTTTTTTGTGGGGTGGGAAATCATCCAATGACTTCGCCCGCTCTGGGTGAAGCGGGAGGGCGTGTCAGACTCTTACTGACTAAAACCCACCCCTGTTCCTTGCTGCCCTTAGTGCACGGGGGCGAGGTAACTCTGTTTCGAATTCATCCTCAGCCCCCGGGCAGGCATCGGCCATGACGGGCCCCGTCTCTATTGCTGACAACTCTTTGAGGCGCGCGTGGAACAATACCTACCCATTACTCGCCGTCCGCAGGCCCGGGGCCCGGAAGCCGGAGATCGTCTCGCGGCGCCGGAAGTCCCAGGCGTCTCCTGAGGCGGCTGCTGCTGAGAGCGTGAGGGCGACTCCGTTGTCGAGCCTCCCTCACGCGTCCCGCCTCCGCCTTCGCGAGCATTACTGTTTCGCAGAAGGAAGAGACGGCTTCCCATTCCCTCTCGCTCCGTACCATGGCCTGAACCAGGGCAGGGCGCGAGAGGTCGCTGCCGCCTATCGCATCCACGAGGACACGGCGGGGCTCCGCCCAAGCGGGGCAGACCTCCACCGTATGCTCCACCGTGTCCTCGGGACGATTCGCGCAATGGAAACACCCGGGCGTTTCCTTCCGTCCTATCCGATACAGGAACCTCCCGAAACAACCGTGTCCGGTGAGGACCTGCGTCAGGCGGAAGGTGAGGGCGCCGTGGGGCCTCTCCAGCCACTTTTCAAAGAGGGGCACTACCGCCGCAATGGTGGCGTGCCTAGCGCTGGATTGCGACAATCGCTGTCTCCATTTCGCCATGAGATCTTGCCGGAGCTCTGTCCGCCGAGCCGCGAGTTGTCGCGGCAGCGGAGTTTCGCCCCGGCGCTTCGCCTCCTCGCGCTCTTCATAGAGGTTCGCGAGGATTTTTGCCTCCAGATCCCACGGCGACAATCCGGCAAGGAGGCTCGCCGCCTCGCAGGAGATCGTACGGTATCCTTGGATCATTCGGATCGCCATGACCCTTTGGGAAGCGTTCAGACGGCGAGTTGATCGCTGCCTTAAAGAACGCGCCCACACCGGTGCCCCGTAAAGGGCCATGGAGTGCATAGTGGCGGTTGCCAGTTTTTTTTTTTTATTCGCTTCGACAGTCAAGACCAATCTAATAATACCTCATTTGTTAAAATCTACAGGGCGTGCAAAAAAAAACCGGCTAAGTGCGTGTCAGACTTCGCACATTCAGGGTTCCGTACCATATGAGAGAAATCAATACAGGGTATAAGATAAACACTCCCGAAAATGGAAACAGGTGATAAGGCTAGTGATTCTTGATACGATACCACCAAAATATCTGAAAAAAAAAAATGAAAAAAACTATTTTTTTTTAGCATTTTGCGTACACTGTGCTGTGACTGTGAGAACAGTTAAATGAAACCGTTATTTGCAGTAGACACTTTTTTTCTTTACAACTTTATCATGCAATGTAATAATCGTAAAATATCGGCTGACGCCCGCGCATTCCTTGAGTTCAAAGTACGCGCGTTCTCGCCGACAGCCGTGCAGCCAACGACCTTACGTCCACGCGACGCCGAAATAAAGCGCAATATCACTGATATCTGTTTGCATTTAGGTTGTATATACCTAATCTACGTTCTGACTTCGGAAGCGTTCCCCTTACACCCTGTATATTGTTTAGTAAAATATACGTAATAATAAACATTATCACCAAATTTCAAATTCAATGGGAAGGTCAATGGGAAGTTAAAAAATTCTTCGGAACAAAATTTTGTGACAGACGACGGACAGACTGACAGTGACAGACAGACACGTGAGTGACAGATATAGGGCTCCGTTTGGACCCATCGGGTACGGAGCCCTAAAAATCGACTTAAATCTTACAGTACATAGTCTCGCAAAAGATTACCCTCCTTCAAGGGCACTCGAGTAAAAATACATATGACGGTAGGTACATCATAACTAACGCCTCTTCCCTATGGGGTCAGGCACTGCCCGGGGGTGGAGGATAAATTCGAAAGAGTTACCTCGCCCCCGGGCGCGTAGGGCAGGGAGGAACAGGGGTGGGTTTTAGTCAGTAAGAGTCTGACACGCCCTTCCGCTCCACCCCAGAGCGGAAAGAGTCATAAGATGATTTCCCACCCCCAAAAAAAAAAAAAAAATGGGGTCAGGCAACTTAAGAACGTCACCTACTAAGATCCTTACATATTCCTTTTGCTTCGTTAACCTACGTTCCTACGACTGGTGATGGTCACCCACGTATGAACATAGATAAACGCATGTGGTTGCAAGGATTAGGTACGCACTGGACCTTTCTGACGAACATCAATAACATCTGTGCAAGTCCTTCTAGGGCGTCCCCTTTCCACTCAATTTTGTCTGTTTATCATCATTTCAGGTGTGCGTTTCGATGGTACGGCCACGGCGATATTTACCTTAAAAAATATGCCATATATTTGATAATTTTGATTAAAAAGTTGTAAAATTGATTACCAAAACCATAAATTTGTTAAAGCTATGGTTAAAAAATTATAAGGGTTTGAACGTGGAGAACCGCGCGGCCACGGAGATCTTTAAAACTAAGCGTTGCAGAGACTTGAAATTTAAATAAATAACAGATTGAAATTGTCAAAATTTTTAAAAATCTCCTTAGGCATCTGTGCTATTTTTTTTTTTTTAATGTCGCCATGGCTGCGCTGTCGAAACGGACACTCATTTCAGCCGAAAGAGGTCCACTGCTGGACATGTGGACCTTGTGGGAAGCTTTCCAACGCTGCGTCTTCCGGTAAGTCTGTGAAAAAAATAAATTAAAAAAAATAACCCGTCAAAAGACGCCCAGCAGATGTGAAACATCTATTTTAATATTAGTATTCAAAATTGTTGTTAGTTGTTGTTGTTGTTGTAGATGTTGTTGTTGTTGGTTGTTATTGTTGTTGGTGTTGTTGTTGTTGTTGTTGTTGGTGGTTATAGTTGTTGTAGTTGTGTTACTTTTTTTCGCATAGATGTGTCTAGGGAGAAGGGAGTTGAGAGCGGCGGCGTAGTGGGGGCATAGTGGCACGACAGTGTCATGCCGTTTTCCGTCACGGCATTCGAGTCGATTTTACTGCCAAGCCCCGTCAATAGATGTTTCACATAAAAAAAAAAACAAATATCATGCCGAATCACGGAACTAAAATGTAACTTCTATCCCATGTCAACAACGTCCCAACCTGTTTCAACAATCGTTTAAAGAGCTTATGACCAGGCCTGCGGACAGCGAGTAATGGGTAGCTCGCCGTCCGATCAGCACCAGGCCCGAGAGTCGACGGCGCGTAGTGTTCCACGCGCGCATCAAAGAGTTGTCAGCATTCATGACTGGGCCCGTCATGGCCGATGCCTGCCCAGGGGTTGTGGATAAATTCGAAACAGAGTTACCGCGCCCCTGGGCATTCAGGGCAGGGAAGGAACAGGGGTGGGTTTTAGTCAGTAAGAGTCTGACACGCCCTCTCGCTCCACCCAGAGCGGAAGATGTCATTGGATGATTTCCCACCCCACAAAAAAAAAGAGCTTATGACTAATTTAAACGTAAGTACGGCAACACTTACACCGTTTTGTGTGAAGTTGAGACGAACTATTATCCGGATCTGGAATTGAGTGGGATCCGGGCGGATTTTATACGGACCTGTTTGGTTTGGGGGCTTGATTTAAATTAGGGATCCTTTTCTTATTGAATGTTAAGTGAAGTAAAAATATTGGAATATTGGGGCTATATTCCTTTGAAAGCAAAGATTGATCAACCGTTGTTATCTTTGATTGGGGTCCCGGACCTGAAAGGTAGGTAACCAACGGTAATTGGGTTCCAATTACTAAACCTCCGCTGTCCGTTCGTCTGTCTGTCAGGGGGCTGTATATCATGACCTATAACAGACAGATAAAGTTAGTTACTAGTGTCGCTATATTAACAAAAACTGGCCAAGTGCGTGTCGGATTACGCACATTAAGGGTTCCGTACCAAATATTGTTAGTACCTAAAGTATACGTAATAATAAATAAATATATATAATTTCAGAGATAAGGGGGAGGGAAGGGGGGGGGGAGAATAGTAATTTTTCATATATTTTCTTAAATAACTTTAAACTATGTACCTATATTTTAAAATTATTAAAAAAATACGTTCGAGATCCTTACAGACATGTGTACTAAATTTCAACTCTATCGACCCAGCAGATTTGGAGCAAATTGGCTATGACAGACGGACAGACAGACACACGAGTGATCCTATAAGGGTTCCGTTTTTATATTCGGACTTACGGAACTACCCTAAAACATTTTTTGTAACAATTTCACGCAATTAAATGTTTCCCATGAAAACGGGACTTAATTGGAATTACTCAGTTAAAAAATTGTTTCTCCCGAACGAAACAATTTCAAGATTCCCTATAAAGTCAGTCAGAATGACGTGAAGTGAACTCATTAATGTGTTTGTGATAGAATCGAACTGGGACAAAACGTAATATAAATGGTAAATCAAATACTCGTTTGTATTGTCGGGAGCGAGCGATTGTCGACTTAATGTCGTTAAGATACGAGCTTATTGTACACGTTGGTTTGCCTTCGGTTTATTTGTGTGTGGTGCGATGTAAAAGCTGAAGCGATTTAATTTTAACTTTTCTTATTGCTTGGGTTACTGTTTTCTGCATTACTTTTCCGTTGGCTTGGCGACACAAACTGAGAGATGCAAGAAAATAAATAAAGTGTTACCTCATTATTATTGCCTTTCTTCCAAGTTTTTAGCGTAGATACCTATGAAGGCTAACTTCGTAGGTATCTACGCTTCAACAGCTTTTAACGCTTCATTCAGCATCTATCGCTTCATCTACGCAAATCTGAAACTCAAACTCAAAGCATTTATTTCAATTAAACCATTTAGGTACAGACATTTTGAAAGATAAAGATAGCATCGCACGTTCCAAAGCGTAGATCTCGATGGAAAAGAATGTACAAGATACTCTACGGCCACTCTTTTAAATTAATAATACAAAATTATGGTATTATCTTCAATGTATACATGTAGGTACAGGTTACAGGTACATGCAGTAGGTACCTTATATAGTTTTTAGCATATGATGGGTACCACTCACAGGTTAAGTCATACTAGTCAATTCTTGAAAGTGGAAGGAGCTGTTAGATTAGACTAAGACAGAATTTTGTGGTGGAATATTGTGTCTGACCATGCTAAATTAGTTTATAAGGTGTTAAGTTGTAATAAATACCTAAGCAATAGACTAGTTTAGCTTCTATTTCTTCATCACAAACAGGAGCTACTAAAAAACCACAATGGGTAAAAATGCCTATGAGGGTCCGCAAACGCGGTTTTTTGTTGTTGTTAATAACTATCATTTCATTTAATTTTCATGTGTGTGCCTGGTGACTGTCGCCAAATAAATACTTTTGTTTCATATTAAACTCGTTCCGTTTATGACGAACACCACACCCCAACGTAAATGTTTTATAAGGGTACGCTTCAAAATTTAATTTAGCTGCGTGTGTGCGATTTCTCATTGTTTTTGTAGGTCTATCATCTGTGCTGTGTGCGTCAAGTATATGTTTTGATCGTAGAAACAAGAGAGGATGTGTTATGATCCCAAAAATAAAGCATCATTTTTAGGGAGTGCTACCGCAGCCAGTGGCAGCGCTCAAAAATGACGCCGTTAGAAACCGGCAGTACATTTTTTCTTATTTTTTTAGTATTTATTCTAAGAGCGAGCGAAGCGAGCTCGGGTACTTAGAACACCCCGACACGGTCAGGTTAGGTTACCTTCGTGTCCTTTAAACTTTGCAGACAGGAATAGTCCGTCCGTTTTCCTTATTTACGACCGTCGTTAGCACATTACACCTGCCTGTTTCAACTGTTACATTAGATGTTAGCTTAGCTGAGCGGTCGGATATCTACGTATGTTTCTGATTGTAAGTTCAAATCTGGCTTGCACATGTTTAGTTTTTGGATTTTTTACGACTGGTTTTTGAAGATTTGTATGCAAAGGACATTTTTTTTTATTGTTTGTGGCTTTTTGGAACATTTTAACTGCATATAAGGTTTTTTTTGCAGAAAACGAGAGGGTTTTAAATCATGCTGTAAGCACTGTGAAGGTTGAACATTAGGCCGCGGACACGAAGTCATCGGGGTGGGGCGGTGGCGGCGGTACGGCAACAAAGACTCGTTCTCGAAGCCAGGGGGGCAGGAGGCAGATCGCGCGGCACTAGAGCGGCGTTTTTTTTTTTTTTTTTTTGGGGGGTGGGAAAAAAAAATCATCTTATGACTCTTTCCGCTCTGGGGTGGAGCGGAAGGGCGTGTCAGACTCTTACTGACTAAAACCCACCCCTGTTCCTCCCTGCCCTACGCGCCCGGGGGCGAGGTAACTCTTTCGAATTTATCCTCCACCCCCGGGCAGGCACTGGCCGTGGCAGGCCCCGTCCTTTGCTGACAACTCTTTGAGGCGCGCGTGGAACACTACGCGCCGTCGACTCTCGGGCCTGGTGCTGATCGGACGGCGAGTTACCCGCTACTCGCCGTCCGCAGGCCCGGGTCTACGGTGGCCGGAGATCGTCTCGCAGCCCCTGGCGTCTCCTGCGACGGCTGCTGCTGGGGGCGCTAGGGCGACTCGGTCTCTGTTGAGTCTCCCTAACGTGTGCCGCCTCCCTCTTCGCGAGCATTACTGCTTCGCAGAAGTTGGAGACGGCCCCCCATTCCCTCTCACTCCGTACCATGGCCTGAACCACGGCACGGCGCGAGAGGTCGCTGCCGCCTATCGCATCCACGAGGACACGGCGGTGTTCTGCCCAGGCGGGGCAAACCTCCACCGTATGCTCCACCGTATACTAGAGCGGCGTAGTGTTGTGTTATGAGAAATTAGTGTCTTTGCTCGCGAAAAAAATGTCTAAACAGAGCCTTTAGACAAAATACTTTTCTGTTCACGTTAATGCTAACACTTCGTGCAAAATGTATGGCAAAGACATTACTGGGCGTGAGTCACGTGACAGTTCTCTGTCTAACGCTTCGTGCAAAATGTCATTGCCATACATTTTTCACGAAGCGTTAGCGATAACGTTACCAGAAAAGTATTTTGTCTAACCCCCCAGCGACGACAACATCTTTTTGATACAAATTTCTCCGTACCGTTAGGTTTATTGTGCGAAAAATAAAATGAACAACACTACGTCAATGCAGACGCGCGGCACCGATAGACTGGTGCGTATCGCTCGTACGCCGCTGCCTTCGAGGCCAGAGCCTTTAGACAAAATACTTTTCTGTTAACGTTAACGCTAACGTTTCGTGCAAAATGTATGGCAACGACATTATTGGGCGTGAGTCACGTGATATTTTTCTCCGCAGGTAATGTACGAAGCGTTAGCGTTAGTGCTATTATAAAAGTTATTTGGCTAAGGGGCTGTTCCATATACATCTATGCATGAAACGCGCCGCTCCCCGTGCCGCCGCCGCCCGATGACTGCGTATCCGTAGCCTTATGGCTGAAGCAGCTCACGAAAGCAACAATCTACTATCTACACATATCCCCCTTCTAAGCTCTCAGAACGAACATAGGTATACCTATGTATGTTAGCGATGGGTATCACTTACCGTCTGTCAATTTGGCACATTTCTCCATGTGGGGAGCCTGATTGTGTACCGACTTATCTACTACGGTACGCCTTTCAAACGTAGATACCTACTGAAATTTAGCCTGACAATCTAATAATGTTGTTAGGTACTTTTGGCTTGTGGAGACGTAAGGTTATGGCAATTTATAAGCGAGTTATTACGGTCCCCGCAGAAACTCTTTTGCATCTTTCATGGAGTAACATTAAAGGGAAATAGATGAGTTATGCCTGGTTTGAAAAAGACTGTCTTAAGCGGAACATAATGTCGACGGCCTTTTTTTTTTCTTTTTTTTTGTGGGTTGGGATTTTGGGAAATCATCCAATGACTTCGCCCGCTCTGGGTGGAGCGGGAGGGCCTGTCAGACTCTTACTGACTAAAACCCACCCCTGTTCCTTCCCTGCCTGAGTTCCCAGGGGTGCGGTAACTCATGTTAATGTCAACGGCCTTGAATGGTTATCTTGCGTGTTCTGTACTGAGCTCACGCAACGCGTCGTACGTCCACCCAGTAATAGGACTTGCCCATCAAGGAGCGCTGTCCCATATTATTATACATATTTTTAAAAAGTAACAAAATCAAATCATTTTCCTTTAGAAAAGAAGATAAAAGCAATAGATATTTTTTTTATATTCTTTTGATAAGAAATGAAGGAGTAAAATGGTATCTCGATTTGGAGGTGATTTGGTGTTTTTTTTTCATAGTAGGTATGTGATACCGATAGAAAAATTATGGCTAAACCAAATTACGTACCTACACATATATAGGGTGACTGGTAATTAGTAACCGATACTTAAACACATGTACTCATGATTATAAACAACTTTCCCAAAGAAACTTTTTTTTTTAAAATAATTTTTCACTTTTATCACAATAACAACAGTTTGAAATACGAGTACATATGCGCGCGCGAGGGCAGTGACCGCCGCAATCAGCTGTTCTGTTTATGACAAAAACGGCCGTTTGTGACACTTTTGCTTACTAGGTACTTAGGATACGAAACATTTTGAGTAACGTAAAAATACCTTATCCTCTTTGTAACAAATGCAACATAGGATTCTTTAATCTTTATTTTCTATGCTAAGATACGAATTTTTATTAATTGTGGGCGCCACTTATGGGGAATGGAGATAGCGTTGGATTTTAACATCACTGCATCATCAAATATTTCTTGATATGTTTCTATTAAGTAATAACTAGACTCTGCCAAATTTCTTCGCAATATTTATTTTTAGTGCATATTGTACAAAAACAAACACAGGAAAACATCCTATTAATAAGGTTCCACGTTTCGATTCAAGTATTTTTGACAGAGGGGTAATTTGATACCTTCCAGGGGTTGTGGATAAATTCGAAACAGAGTTACCGCGCCCCTGGGCACTCAGGGCAGGGAAGGAACAGGGGTGGGTTTTAGTCAGTAGTAAGAGTCTGACACGCCCTTCCGCTCCTCCCAGAGCGGGAGAAGTCATAGCATGATTTGCCATCCCCCAAAAAAAAAAAGGTGTTTGCAGAAAGACACAGAAAAATACGCGAAGTCCCGGGATCAGCTAGCGAATATCCTGCAGAACATTCATAATACATTATTCTGTTATTTATTTCACGATATTACAACACATAAACGGCCTGTATCTGTCATACCGGGCGTGAACTCATTGTTACGCCTGTCGAGATCATGACAGGGTAATACATATTAAACATCGATATTATACGCGTGGCATGAATATTAGATACCTGTGTGTACTCAGGCTACGGTTGTTGTAACCAACCTATAGTTGATTCTGGGATTATGTTCATCCGAAAATACCATTTCTTTTCTCTCTAATGCCTTTCTATTTCCACATATTCTCATCTCTTCCATCATTAAGGTAACGTTGTGGATTGTACATTTACCCATATGTCATACCATATTTTGCTGCAACACACATTGTACAATTGTTGTTTTTCCCAAATAAATAAATAAATTAACCTTTCTTTTATTATTTTTTCTTCTTTTTTCCCTCTTCCTGCTACAAAATTGTGTTACATATGATATCAATCTATCTGCCTAGCCTTTCCCCAACTATCTTGGGGTCGGCTTCCAGTCTAACTGGGTGCAGCTGAATACCAGTATTTTACATGGAGCAACTGCCAATCTGACGTCCACAACCCAGTTACAGGTTGATACGATACTCCTTGGTAAGACTGGTTGTCAGACTTTAGGGCTAATTCTGACGACCCGTAAAGACTGCCAAAACTTGACAGCCAGCACCAACGGCTTAACGTGCTTTCCGAGGCACAACGGAGTCTCGGTATGTGAAGGTGGTCACCCATCCATGGACTAACCCCGGCAAGCGTAGCTTAATCTGATGGAGCGACCCGTGCGGCTGTTACAATTATTACTTTAGCCATGAGCTCGTCCGTGTAACAAATGATATGAATGTATGAATATAAATGTATGTATTTTATTCATGTAAAATTATGATGTCCATTTAATTTAATTCTGTGTCTGGGTGTAATTTATCTATAATATGTATGTATTTAGAAATATATAAGTATGTTTATCAGTTGTCTAGTACCCATAACACAAGCTCTGCTTAGCTTGGGACTAGATGGCGTTGTGTGATAGTTGTGGAATATTATATTATATATTATATTAATTTACTAGCAGATCAGTAGATCGGGCCTGCGGACGGCGAGTAATGGGTAGCTCGCCGTCCGATCAGCGCCAGGCCCGTGAGTCGACGGCGCGTAGTGTTCCACGCGCGCCTCAATGAGTTGTCAGCATTCGTGACGGGGCCTGTCATGGCCGATGCCTGCCTTGGGGTTGAGGATAAATTCGAAAGAGTTACCTTGCCCCTGGGCATTCAGGGTAGTGAGGAACAGGGGTGGGTTTTAGTCAGTAAGAGTCTGACATGCCCTCCCGCTCCACCCTAGAGCGGGAGAAGTCATGGAATGATTTCCCAACCACCCCAAAAAAAAAAAGTACACCTTAGACTAACCTTTTTTTTTTGGGGTGGGAAATCATTCAAACGCTCTGGGTGGAGCGGGAGGACGTATCAAAAAAAAATATTTTGAGATCTTTCAGTCCATCCCCAGGTTCTCTGGTACCTACTCGTAGATATCGCTGTCAGCAATAAGATCGCCATTTGATTGTACCCATAGATTGAAGTTCGTGTAGGTATAACTATAGGCTAGTTTCCTAAAAAAATCTAATTAGTCCGTCTCTAAGATTACTAAAAAATATTGGATAGGTATTTTTGAAGTGAAAACTTTTTTAGCGGCGTTGAGCACTTTTCTTGGGATGGACATAAAATGTTAAACTCGCGTCAGGAACTCAGGACACGTGATCTGAGCCTTTAGACAAAATACATTTCTGTTAACGTTAACGCTAACGCTTCGTGCAAAATGTATGGCTACGACATTTTGCACGAAGCGTTAGACAGAGAACTGTCACGTGACTCACGCCCAGTAATGTCCTTGCCATACATTTTGCACGAAGCGTTCGTTAACTGAAATGTATTTTGGCTAAGGGGGCAGATCGAAAATTCGTAAGACGATTCCAAAATATTCAAAAATACACAACGTTAATGTTCAAGTTTTCACTTCTGCCGCGACACTCCCGGAGTGCAACCCGTAGTCTTTTTTTTTGTCTCGTAAACCAAAAATCATACCGTCATTTTAAAGTGGGTGAACTCGCTGGGGCTGTGGATGCCATCAATGATGACCTTGAAAATATCAACAAGTGGGCTAAATCCTTTAGACTTTTACTGCCACCCAACTAAGTCGCAAACGCTCATTGTTGGTGGCAGATACATGCTCAGCCTTTTAGATCGCCAGTCTCTCCCGCCCGTAGTGTATGATTCGGTGCCCATATTGTACTCGAAAAGCGCTAAAAACCTAGGCGTCCATATGGACACTAACCTCTCTTGGGAGTACATATTGCGGATGTTAGTAAGAGGGTCTTCTACTCTTTTCAGCCTCTTAAACGTCTCCAAAAAATCTTACCATTTCACACAAAGGTCACTCTTGCTCAATCTCTTCTCCTACCGCTAATAGACTATGCGGATGTCTGTTTTCTAGCTGCATCGGAGGTACCTAATCCTAAATAAACTTGAGCGACTGCAAACTTGTGGATCCGCTTCATTTTTGGCCTCCGCAAATACGACCATGTGTCGGAGTTTCGGACCAAATTGAGGTGGCTGCCGATTCGGCGTCGGCGAGATACCCATATCCTATCTCTTCTCTATACTAATATATATCCTGCATAATCCTTATTCTCCTCAATACCTTCGAGAATGGTTTGAGTACTTCGTTCCGAGCGGTAAACCTTGTCGCATTGCGAATTCTCTTCTCCTTCGTACTCCACGTCACACTTCCAGCCGCTTTATTGGCTCCTTTTCTGTTACTGCAGTGCGTCTCTGGAACTCTCTCCCACACTTCCTACGCGACAGTTCTTCTCTAGGTGTCTTCAAGAAGAAAATCAACTTGGGTACTTTCTTTCAAATTGACATAATATTAAGTATTTATTAGTATGTAGGTATATATTTGGAATTATTTATGTAGGTTTATATGTATTGAACATTGGATCCTACCCTCAAATGTAATCTCTCTCTATCACTCAAAGATTTGCTGGGAGAAAACTCAACATTGAGTTAAGCTCGCCTTTGTACATGAATTGTGTAACCACTAAGTACTATGTGAAATTTTTGGTGTACAATAAAGATTTAAGAATTAAGAAAAATGAGGATGATACAGTGCGTTGAAATTTCGCGTGACGTCATTTCTCGTATCGTGTTCAATACACTTTGAACGTTTAGTGCCGTGACGAGTCCACACTCCTGAACTTTGATGCATTTTATCTTTGTCATTTTATATTGGTTTGGTAAAGCAAAAAAAAAGTGTCCAATATTTTTTAATAATCTAACTTATTAACTAAATATACTTAATTATTCTTACATACCCAGGAAACGTCCCTATTGTGTAACTGTTTTGGTGTACAATATAGGTTTATTGTATTCTGTTCTAATCAGTCTATAACGTTCCCATTAGTGGGACATATGCGTCTTCTTAATGAGACGGCCTTAGTTCACCACATGGGTTTAACAGGTTACCTAGTAGAATTTTAGTTTCTACTATATGCTGGTTTAATCGATGGATGTTTTCTTGTCACCTTTTGAGAGCGGTGGTAATGAAATAAATTACTCTGTTATGCCCGTGCACTTAAGGTGGAAGCGCCAGGGTAGCCCGCGAAATTCTAATTTTCTTATGTGTTTTGCAATTTGCAGGTCAGTGTCAGGTTGAATCTTGGTCAAAATTTGATTCGCGGTCGTAGCAAGTATGAATTTATAGAATTAAAATCTAAAAATACAACTCTTTCAGTTAGAATTGATGTCAAATGTAAGTATTTCATGAAATCATGACATTTGGAATCAATTCTAAGTGAGAGAATTGTATTGATGATTTATTTGATTTGATATAAGTATGTTTATCAGTTGTCTAGTACCCATAACACAAGCTCTGCTTAGCTTGGGACTAGATGGCGTTGTGTGATAGTTGTGGAATATTATTATTATTATTATTAAATATTTTAAGATTAAAAAAAATCAGAATAAAAATAAAAAAAAGATATGAAAAAAAAAATTAAACCTCATTTCCCAAAAGTACCGTTTTAGCGCTATAGCATTTTCTCCTTTCCACTGACGATATCAATAAACAATACTAATCAAAACACAAGACAATATTTTGGATGGTGGTTAGATAAAGCAATGTGGCGTGGAGTAAAATATGGTTTAAGTTTAAAATATTTAATCGGGATAAAACATGTTACATTGAATTCATGTAGTTCTCGGATAGACCATTAAAACTTTAAACAAAAATAATTTAGCGAAATTTTGGTCGTGATTAGTTAGTTCTGGCTATTTAGGAATGGATACTAAAGGGTTACTGTTGAGATGCTATAGTACTGACGAGGTTCCATCAGCGACATTGCATTTGTCCGTGTTTACAGCTCTTGAAGCTGGAATAGCCATGAGCCCTGCAGCACTCGTTCTTCTCAGCATCAATACGGGAGCAGACCTGGTCGCAGGGTGCGACGCGGGCGGCCTCGACGGTGACCATCACCATGGCGAAGGCGACCAGCAGAAGAATGAAGGTGGTCTTGATGGCGGCCATTTTGTTATTTTGTGTAGTGGTTGAGAAACGTTTGCGAAAAGATGTAGAATTGTTGTGTGAAGCTTAGAGATTTCTCTCCGCTTTTATACTCGATAACGAGGAAAATACTTTCACCAATTAAGGGCTTTGTTTCAAATTGTAAACAGGAAAACACGTGTGTTAGCTAGCCGTTAGATAGGTGCGTAAGGGTGTGTTCACATCAGGCGAATGCGCCGCTCGCGAGCTGCGTGCGTGTACTTTGTTCCTGTAATTTTATACATATAAACAATTCGGTCTCCACGCTCAAGGCCCGCGATAGAAGATATAAATAAAATAAAATTCCTTTAATTCAGATAACAAGATCCATATAGTGCAATTAGACTCGGTATTAAAAAATTATAAATTAACACAAAACCAAATAAATTAATAAAGTAGCATCATCAATTAAAAATAACATTAAAATCAGGATTCCAAATAAGATAAAATTTAAAATTCATTAAAACATTCAAATTTAAAATAGGTTAAAAAATAAAAATTAAATCATTCACAATAAATAAAATAAAAATACATTCAAATTAAAATAAAATAGCACAAAAATAAAAACATTCAAATTACCCGCTTAATAAAAGACACCCATGTCGGAGAAGAGATCCTATCTGCTACAGCTATGCAATAGCTTAAAAACTTTGTCTCTGTTACCTCTGACCTAGACTAGAGTCAAGAGCAAACCCATCTAAAATCTTTGTACATATGTAACTAAATCTATGGTAATTTTACTTACCGCTTTTGTTGTTCCGTTCTGTGTACATATCACCGTGTTTATGATCTACACCGTTCCATACTTTCATAAACACTTTTTCCAAAAACAATAACACTACACAATTTCCTATTAAGTACTACCTATTATTATCTCATTACACAGGCGTATCAGCGTCAGGTATTTCAATCTAATTACACAGGCGATTGATTCAAATTCAAAAATGGCTAAAATACCTAATAGGAAGAAAATTATGAAACCATTGCTTACTCCGGGCCTCCTACAATGCGTTCGACACAGGGATAACCTACACAAAAAATTTAAAAAATCACCTGACAGTGAAATTCTAAAAATATCCTATACTAGATACAGAAACTACTGTAACAAACTCCTGAAAAAGATAAAAAAGGATTATGAGAAGAAAGAATTAAGCGAAGCCGGTAATAATGCAAAAAAACTCTGGCAAGTTATAAACACAATTACAAACAGAATTAAAAAAGACAACACAACAGATTTACTTAATATGTCAGCTACTCCTCAGCAATCAGTTAATCTAGCCAATAAATACTTTGCAGAACTCGGAAAAAATCTCGCGAATAACATAATATCTAAAAGGTCAACTAATAACGCAACTTACTCTGCCAACTATGCAGTCTCGCAATCAATGGTTTTTCTACCCACCGATGAAAAAGAAGTTGCCGAACATATAATGTCCCTACGTAGCGACAGTGCTGCGGGTTGTGACAGAATATCGAGCGGTCTCTTAAAAAAACATATAGACATTGTTGTATCACCTCTGACCTATATCTGCAATCTTGCACTTTCATCAGGTCAATTTCCCAAGTCATTCAAAAAGTCTATTATACACCCAATCTTTAAGAGTGGGGACAGGGGCCGTGTCAACAACTTTAAACCTATAGCCGTGCTTCCTGCTTTATCCAAAATACTGGAGCGGATCATGAATGATAGGCTCGTGCATTAATAATAATAATAATAATAATAATAATAATCTGTGGTCCGGCTGTCAACTTGAAAGCATCAATTTTTTTCACTCAAAATTTTTTCAATAATTTTATTAATCAACAATTCAACAAAATGTATTTCAAACGTAAATCAGCAAGAAAAAAGAACCCAACAATTTAACAAAAAGAAAAAAGTACCTACCTACATCAAGAATTAATTTTGACCGACGAAATGCATGCAAGATGCAAGTTTTATCTGACTGATGACTAAATAAAATGCTGACAAGAAGCCGGGCACATTGCCAAAAAGCACAACCAACATCTTCGGGTTCGTCGCTCAGCTCCGCCTCGCAGCCGCCGGGACCCGCGCCTGCCGTGAGTCCAGTGATTCCGGCCGCTGCAGTTGCGTCGAGCTCGAGCGACGAATACACCACTCCGCCGACGACACCACCACCTGCGCGTCGACGGGGAGGACGCCGGCCGCCGAGCGGCTTAGGACCTCGAGGCCCACCGGCCTCTGATAGGGTCCCAGCTCCCGGCGGAAGTGTGCAGCGCATGCGATGGACGCAATCCATAAATGAAAACGTCATGCGCTCATACTATGGGGCTACAGAGGGAGGAATTAACCTGACAGCGTACCGTGGTCGGATGCTCTCTCTGTTTCAGGTGCTTGAGCCAGCTGTCAACGTTTCGGCCCAGCGACTGTCAGATCAAGTGCGGGTTATCCAGCGTAACCGTATGTTGGATGACGCCGTACTTGATAGACTACGCCTTGAATCACGGAGTAGCCGTGTCTCACCTGTTTCGCCACCGGCCGCGGTGCAACTGCAACCCAGTGCTCCACCGCGACCCGACCACGTTGGTGAGGATGATGATGACGCAGCTATATCCGTGAGTACTCAATGCAATGAACGATTGAGGAGCGCTTTGGAGGATGCATTCCGAGAGCACCGCTCCACACCGCCTGGGCTTAGACCTCGTCTACCTCGTTTGCCCATGCATAAGAAAAATAAAGTGAGGCTAGAGCACTCATCGGCAAGCTTATCTGCTTCAGGGAGGGCAACATTCGCCCTAGGGTGATGCGTTTCGTGAGGCGGGCGTTCTCGGGGACTGATATTAGTTCCCGAGATTATCTGAACCGCGTCACAGAGCGTATTGACTTCCTGAAGCAGAAGGTCTATGCATGGGCAAATCGTATTCGTCGGTACAAGCGGCGAGTGGAGCGGTACACTCAGAATCGCACTTTCCAAAGCAACGAAAGGTGGGTTTATAGGGCTTGGGAGCGACCGGACCAAGGTGTGTCCGATAGACATCTACCGGATGATGACGCTATGAGTTCATTCTGGCGCAGCATCTGGTCGGTGCCTGTCAGGCACACCGAGGGTGATTGGACTCGAGAGGTCGAGCGCGCGTGCGACCTTATACCAGAAATGGGGGCAATTACCATCAGCCCCCAAGATGTAACTCGTGCAGTCCGTCCGTTGCCTAACTGGAAATCTCCAGGGCCGGACGGGCTGCACAATTTCTGGATCAAATGGTTTCAAAGGTCGCACGCTCGCTTGGCAGCTCAGTTCCAGTCTGCCTTAGAGTCAGGGTCGCTGCCCCAGTTTCTTACGACAGGAATAACCCACCTGCTCTGAACGGTAAGGTTCGTGCTGCTAGCTATTTCGGGTGCTAAATGATAAGTCTGAGCTAAGATTCAGAGTACGTTTATTCCGAAACTTTACGCTAATTAATGCTAATGATGGTAATGAGCGCTACAAGTATGCCGGTCGATCGCGCACTGACTCGCGTAGCTCACGCTTTCCGCTGGTGCGGCCGCGCGACCTACTTGAGTCAAAACTGCTGATGATGATGTGTTCGATGAGTATCGAACATGCTCCCGAGTGGAAGAAATGGGAAAGATGAGATGAGATGATTACACAATTAAGAGGGTTAGTAACACATAGGTGAACCAGTATTTGTTTATGCTAAATGATGGTTAATACAATGCTGAATGTTCTTATCCTAAGTGATAGCTAATCTCTATCTAGATCTACCGTAAAGACCGATTGTCTTTTACTGATAGGTGACGTTGATTTGTCTCTTTTGTACCGTAAACTGGACCACCGTTTGGTCCCACAAACACTGGGCCCTTGCTCGGGCACGGGTGATTTACGCGCACTAGCACTAACACTCACACTGCTGGTAGGCGCCGCCCGCTGCGCGGCAGGCTCGCTTGGAGCCTGCGGGTCACGCGCGGGCGCGGGTGAGGCTTGCTTGCCTCGCCACCACAGGAACACCAGGAACGCTACGACGGCGACGACTGCTGCTAGCAATACGTATGATATGGCATAGTGATGTATATCATGCGTAGTTAATGTTCCTTCTTCTAAAGCTGCTTTCTTCATAGCGGCTATCTGATTGCCGAGACTTGTTAGTGTGTTGTTGATCTGTGCATCTTCTGTTGTTGTTTCGAGAAGCGGTAGCGTAATATTGACCAAATGATGGTGCTGTATTGGAGCTATGTTCGCTAATAATAGGTCAGGTTTTAAAGTCAGCTTGTTTTCCTGCTGATATGAATAAAGTGTTATGTCACGGCCCTTAGCTATGCATTCTTTATCGAGTTGAATGAGCCCGGCCTTGCTGACACGGCGCGTTCGGGTTTCATTGTCACATATGATTGTAAATGAATAGGTATCGCATGCGAAATACAAATAAGACGATAGGTCGTGTAATTGTAACCACATATTCTTGCAGGTTTCTTTCTTAGGCTGGCAGATACCTATTTGTTCGGTTTGACAGAACTTTTCTTCTGGACCCAGTCGCTTGACTGGACCTCGTAGCTGACAGATATAACTTTCATCCTGATAGGTGCAGGTTTGAAGATCGTCGTTCTTGACTTCGATATAGGAGTCCCTCATCAGATTAGTTGCTATGTAATCTGTGAGGGGAATAATGCTGATCATGTCCTTTCCCACCTGGAGAGGAACAGGTATTAAGCGGTGCAGTTGGAAACTGTCTCTGCTAATGAGTGGCACGGAGATCTCAAACATGAAGTACTCTTTACTAATTCTCGCCTTGATCTTTAGGTGTTTGTAGATTTCATATAAATCGGCCTGGATGTTGTTGATAGGTAAAGTAAGTTCTTTTGATATTTGACCGGAAATGATTTGAAGTTCGTTGCTGAGCTGCTCTGGAGTAAGTAGATGCATGTTAATTTTACTATGATAAATATCCGCTAAGGTGTCGATTAATGTATCTTGGACACGCTTTAAGTTGTGTATCATGTTTGTCGTAGCCATGGCTGCGAGAGTGAATTCTTGTAACATTGATGTACTTTTACCTTGCAATTGTATCTGCTTAGTCGCTTGATCTAAGAGGTTTAGATGTCTATTTATGAGCTTATACTGAGTATCAATAGTCTTCTCAGTTCGTTTCAGAATATTATTCTCAGCTTCTACCACTGATGTTTGGTTTTTCCAAAGCTGTAATAGGTGCTTTTCGTTGCTATTTATAATTTCAATATCACGTTGGTATTTATCAGCGAAACTTTGGTCGAGTACTCCAAATAATGTATTGGCTATGGAGCCGACCGCGTTGACAAGGCCGCGTTGGGTTCTTGACCGAGTGCCGAAATGCTGATTTAGCAGCAGCTGATTGTGATATTGGAGCTCGTTGTAATCGTGCTGCACTTGTAATAAAATCATGTTACAATGGCTAGGCTCTTTGATTTGTTCACATGTCTGCTCTAGATATTTAATGAAGGTGTCCCCGGCTTTATCACCTTGCCAATAAGGTTGCATGTTGTAGTAGGACACAATTTTCCATTGATCCCGTATTAGATTTAATTTACCTATTGGGTCGTAGTATAAGGATTGATTACCGCTAAATTGGGTAATGTGGTTCGATGCTTCGCTGCTGCTCCAAATGCTGATAAAAAATAATAGTGATAAAACGATGTTGACGAAATTACGATGCTTTCTCGTACTTGCCTTTGTTTCATCCTTTGTGATCTTGGGTTTGGCTTTTTTACTCTGCTCTTCAGCTTCCTTTTCTGCGTCCTCTTGCTCGATTGGTAAGACGGACAATTTGATAATAGGTCGCTTTATTAAACCGTTCTTCGTCTTTAATGTCACAACCCTTACAAACCCGTCCTTCCCTTGGTGTACCTCGACGACTCTCCCCACTGGCCATTTTCCAGAAGGAAAATTATCATCGTGGATGGTCACCATATTTCCGATCTTAATGTTGCTTTTTGGCTTTAGCCACTTGCTACGAACAGATAATTGGCTAAGATATTCAGTTTTCCACCTCCTCCAAAGGTCTTGGAAAATCTTGTTTATTAAGTGCCATCTAGTCCTAGCGTCACTGGCGGTTTCAATAACGGTTAGACCTGCTCTACCGGTTAGGAAGTGCGCGGGTGTTAAGAAATCTAAATCGTCTATGTCTTCAGATATCGGGCATAGTGGTCTAGAGTTGAGACCCGCTTCTATTTGCGCTAAAATGGTGCTATATTCTTCATACGTCAATGCCTGGTCCGCTACAACTCGTTTGAGGTGTTGCTTTAGACTTCGTATTGATCGTTCCCATAATCCTCCCGCACTAGGCCAGGAAGGGCAATTCCAGTGCCATTCTATCTCCATTTCCGCTATCTCACTATAAAATGAGTCACCGAAAACTTGTTTTAGCTGCTCGTACTCCTCCTGCATTACTTTGTTAGCTCCCACAAAGTTAGTGCCGTTGTCCGAGTACACATGTTTCGGGGCTCCTCGTCGCGCTGACATTCTCCTCAATGCTGCGATAAAGGAAGTGCTGGTCAAGTCTGACACCAATTCTATGTGCACGGCTTTCGTAACCATGCAGACGAACAAAGCCACGTATCCTTTCGTTGTTTTTATTCCACGCCCTTTATTTGCCTTCACAGATATGAAGCCCGTGTAGTCTACACCTGTGTGATAAAACGCTGGAGCTGGGTTGGTGCGGAAATCAGGTAGATCTCCCATAATCTGCTGTAGCTTCCTGGGTGCCTGTTTCCTACAAGTAACACATCTATGAAGTTGCGTTTTGATGGCTCGATTTCCTTTAATTATCCAATACTTTTGTCTAAGAAAGGACATAGTAAGTCGAGCTCCTCCGTGAAATGTGAGCTCATGGGCTTGCGCGATGAGAAGCTCAGTCAGTCGACTGTTGTATGGAATGATGATTGGATGCTTCATTTCTATGCTTATGTTGGCCTGCCTGAGTCTTCCCTTTGCTCTAAGGATCCCGTCCTGATCTAAGTATGGATTAAGGTTGAGTAGCTTGCTATCAGATTTTACTTCCTGGTTTTGCAATAAGCGTTCAATGTCTGTTTTAAATTCAGCGCGCTGTGCGTTTTTTATTATTATAAGTTTTGCTGATCTAAGCTCGTGTAAAGTGAGATGCTTTGTTTTCTGTTTACTAACGACAGGTGTCAATGCCCGCCGTACCCAGGCTAAGATGCGTGTTATTTTTGTAAACGAGCTGTAGCGATGTAATAGATCGTCGACTATGCTGCTATCCATGATAGGATTTTGAACAATGTTTACCTGCCTTTTTATCTCTTCGTTAGTAGTATACTTCGTTTGACCCGTAGGTTTGAAGTGCGATGAAGATAAGAAGGTCGGTCCTTGCCACCACAATTCGTGTTCTAGCAATTGTGAGGTCGTCAGGCCTCTACTAGCTGCATCCGCTGGGTTTTCTTTGGTGTTTACATAACGCCAAGTGTTTGGTGGCATAATGCTAGCAATTTTCTTCACCCTGTTCGCTACGAAAGGCTTCCAGCGCCCCGGGGACCCTTGAATCCAGCTAAGGGAAACCTTAGAATCGCTCCAGCCGTATATCTTTACGGCCACGCTGTTGATGCTTTTGACGATTTTTGACATGAGTTTCGTAAGTAGTTCGGCCGCACATAATTCTAACCTAGGTAGCGATACAGCCTTGCTAGAGGGCACTAACCGCGTTTTTGCTGCTACTAGCACTACTGATGTAGAGTTATTTGATACGATTCGTGCGTATACTACACAGGCGAAGGCTTCAATTGATGCGTCACAAAACCCATGTAATTCTATGACGTCATGCTCTTTGCTTTGTAACCACCGAGGAATGTGGAACTGATTTAATAGATTTAAATCTCCCTTCAAATTGATCCATTCTTCTTTGGTTTTAATAGAAACTTCGTCGCTCCACTGGACCTCAGAATCTTGCCATACTTGCTGGAATATAATTTTCATCTTTGTGGTTAGGGGCGCTAACCATCCCAAAGGGTCGAAAATCTTAGAGATTTCGGATAGAAGCATCCTTTTGGTCAGTTTTGCTGTTTGTGTGCTGTTTGAATCATATTTGAAGATGAATTCGTCCTCGGTTGAGTTCCATTGTAGCCCCAAAGTTTTTGATGAGCTTTCTGTTTTAAATGTAAAGACTGCTGGCTGTTTGTCGGCAGTTTGCTCAACTGTTTCAAGCAATCTTTTATCGTTTGAGGACCACTTTCTTAATGAAAATCCGCCGCTTTTTAGGCATGCGTTTACTTCCGTAATCCTCCGCTTTCCTTCTTTGACGCTATGCGCTCCCGATACCCAATCATCCATATAGAGCTCTTCCTGGATGCATTTAGCTGCTCTGGGATATTTTTGCTGCTCATCTGACGCTAATTTTCGCAGAGTCATCATTGTCAGGAATGGTGCTGCTTTAGTTCCATACGTTATGGTTGTTAATTTATAATTTCTTATAGGCTGATCCGGACTTTGTCGCCATACGATTTGTTGTAGGCTTTGGTCCTGCTCATCGACTAAAATCATACGGAAGCATTTCTCAATATCAGCTGTGAATGCGAAACGATATTGCCTCCACTTCAGGATAAGCTCTAACAGGTCTAACTGGAGGTTTGGACCCCTGTACATTAGATCGTTTAGGCTGTGGCCTAAAGTAGTTTTAGACGACGCGTTGAATACTACGCGCAACTTTGTTGTGCTAGATTCTGCTCTCAGTACCGCATGATGAGGAAGGAAACATTCTATTTCCGTCTTCTGTTTGCTGTTAGAAGTCGCTAACTTCATGTGTTGCAGCTGCTCATATTCGCGGATAAATTGCTTGTATTGCTTCGCTAGGTCTTCATTCTTGCTAAACTTACGTTCTACATTTTTAAATTGTGCTATCGCTATCTCTTTCGAAGATCCTAGCTTCTCTTCTAATTCTGGTTTCATGGGCAACCTAACTACATAACGACCGTTTTCTAGACGTTTCGTCGTAGTTTCATAAAAATCTAGGCATTCCTGATCTTCTACGGACATAGAATTCTGTTCTTGAATGTCTTCAATTGTCCAGAATTGTTGAATGTCTTCAACGTTATGCAAGATCACGTTGCATTGGAATGAGGTGCTTGTATTGCCACCGCACAACAACCATCCTAAATGAGTTTGCTGTGCTAGCGGTTCCGAGGACGTTTGTCCGCGAATTAATCCTTCTAAAAGGATGTTGGCGTAGATTTCTGCTCCTAGGAGAAGATCCACCGGACGACTGATGTTATACTCTGGATCTGCTAAACAAAGATGTGCTGTATGTTGCCAAGATGGCTTAGCGAACGTTTCGTTTACGAAACAAATGTTTAGATTCATTGCCCAATTTAAAATTATTTTTGCGATTAAAATTGAATGAACCATTGGATGATTGAGATGAAACTGCCTTAGGTGTCCCATCTTGACGTCGCCGAGATGACTCTAGGGTGGTGAACTTGTTCTCTAAGTAGTCCAAAAAGTCCCGAAGTACCGGAAGCTCTCGCGAATTCTTCAACGACTCTATATACTCGGAATAAGACTCACTATCCAATTTTTGTGCTAGTATATATACAAGAAGAGGATCCCATGTCGTAATATCTACGCCTAGATTTTTTATGGCGTGGAGGCTCTCTAAGGTGACATCATGAAGTCGTTTGATGGCTGTGTACGACTGCTGCGGTATATTGGCAAGATTGTAAAAGGAATTTACGTGGGACATAAATATCTGCTTTTTGTTGTTAAACCTGTGAGTTAAAATTTCCCAACAGGTGTTATAGTTGTCCGCGCTGATCGGGAGATGCTGGATCAAGCGCTCCGCTTCTCCTTTTACCTTGCTCTTCAGGAATTGCATCTTTTGTGCCTTTGATAGAGAAGGATTGTTGTGGATTGCTTCATCGAAAAGATCTTTGAAGGATACCCACTGCTGATAGTTACCTGAGAATACAGGAATTTCCATCTTCGGTGTGGACTTGTCACGGTACGATGTTGCCCACATCTTAGAGCTGATAGCTTTTCTCAAGCTGTTATACGTACGTTCATGTTTAATGTGGCTTAATTCGTACGCCTCGTCGTCTTCTAACTCCATCATTAGTTCCCAATGGCTGTTGTCTACGGCTGTCCATCGAGTTTGTAATAATCGCAAGGCGTCTTCAAACTCCCATTTATCGGACAAGGATTCGACATCTATGCTTTCTACGGTTCTTGCGAATGCTTTGAAATTGATATGTTGCTTGCGCATCATTTCATCTAGTTTGCTATAAATGCCTTTAGACACCTCGGCACGAGCGCGCGCCGGGCTGGCGGATGCTGAGGATGGCTCGTGGTCCTGGTGCTGTAAGTGTTTGCCCCCGGAAGGACCTGCTGTTGCTGCTACTTGCTGATTAGAAGGGTTGTCTTCTAGATCAGAGAATCCTGGCGGCTTTGCTTGGTGACATAACGCGTCATAATATTCGGATATGGCGTCTTTTGCTGCTTTATAAGACTCCATTGTCCGCTCGAACTCCGAATTTACGAAGTACTTATGACCTCTATTTTCAAGCGGCACAAGTTTTCCGTTGTTTAGCTGATACTCTCTCCAATACGACTCTAAAAGATCTAGTCTCTTTTTACAGTAGTCGATAGTCTTACGCTGTTTGCTATCCTTATTGAAATTAATAAGGACCTTGGCAATGCTCTCTGCTAATTCAGTTTGTTGGAAGTATAAAGTCTCCATTGTGCTGCTGTTAGACTTAAGCGAGACAGAAGATACGGAACGCTCTTACTTGAAAGCCGCCTTGTCCTACGGCTATTGCTGCTATGCTGCTGGCTCGCTGTTGCTGCTGCGCGGGTAGCTCCCCACGGTGGTTGTGAATCCCTATGAACTCACGCCTAATCTAGTTCGCGGCAACCCACAGGTTGCTGGTACGGTACAAGCACTTCGCGTTACGATTTATCGCGGTCGCGGAGTCCTTGACGGTTTCGAAGGACCAATATGAACGGTAAGGTTCGTGCTGCTAGCTATTTCGGGTGCTAAATGATAAGTCTGAGCTAAGATTCAGAGTACGTTTATTCCGAAACTTTACGCTAATTAATGCTAATGATGGTAATGAGCGCTACAAGTATGCCGGTCGATCGCGCACTGACTCGCGTAGCTCACGCTTTCCGCTGGTGCGGCCGCGCGACCTACTTGAGTCAAAACTGCTGATGATGATGTGTTCGATGAGTATCGAACATGCTCCATAAATCAGGTAGTACTGCGGAACCTAAGAATTATAGACCGATCACGTGTTTACCGACGGTCTATAAAGTTCTTACATCCATTCTGAGAGCTAAAATTAACACCCATATTGATAAAAATCGTATCATGTCAGCCTCCCAGAATGGATGTAGGAATGGGTCCCGTGGTACTAAGGAGCTGCTCCTCATCGATATTGCTATTAGCCAACAGGTTCGTCGTTCTCGAAGAGATCTGTCGACATGTTGGATAGATTACAAGAAGGCCTATGACTCGGTGCCACATACATGGCTCATGAGGGTGCTGGAGTTGTACAAAGTTGATACAACTCTGCGCACCTTCCTGATGTCGTGTATGAGGCAGTGGAGTACAGTCCTTCACTATCCAGGATGTCGTCAGATACAGGAGAACAGCGAACCGATAAGGATCGAGCGTGGCATATTCCAGGGCGACAGTCTGAGTCCACTGTGGTTTTGTCTGGCCCTCAACCCTCTCAGTACACTACTGGAGGGTTCGGGACAGGGCTATCGGTTGAGAAGAGGTGGTCAGGTCATATCACACCTCCTTTACATGGATGATCTGAAACTCTTTGCCCCCAACAACTTGCAACTGATGAAGCTACTGAAGGTAACAGAAACCTTCAGTAGCGCCATCAGAATGGAATTTGGTGTGGACAAATGTGCAGTCATGCATGTAAAGCGAGGGGAGATTATGGAATCCGTGGGAACTCAACTCTCGGATTCCATACACCTTAGATCCCTCTCCTCAACCGAAACCTACAAGTATTTGGGTATGTCGGAAGCGTTAGGCATCAATACTGCTGACGTGAAACAGTCGCTGAAGGAGCGCTTCTTTGGCCGCCTGAATAAAGTACTAAATAGTCTTTTATCAGGCGGGAACAAGGTGCGCGCCTTCAACGGTTGGGTCATGCCGGTATTGATGTACTCTTTCGGCATACTCAAATGGACTCAGACGGAACTTGACGCCCTGGATAGGAGGGTCCGCACACTGCTGACCGCAAATCGGATGCATCACCCACGATCATCGGTGATGAGGCTGTATATCCCGCGGAAATGTGGGGGTCGTGGCTTCTTAAATGCTAAGACCCTACACAACCGCGAGGTATGCAGCCTTAGGGAATATTTCCTAGAAACCGACGTGGGTATGCATCGAGATGTGGTCGCTGTGGACAAGGGCCTCACCCCGCTCTCCTTGGCAAACGAGAACTGGCGCAAACTTAAAGTACTGGATACTAATGACCGCAGGGAAGTATGGCAGAGCAAGGAGCTTCACGGACGCTTTTACCGGGTCCTACATGGACCCGATGTAGATTTCTTAGCGTCCGTATCCTGGCTGCGCTTTGGTGACCTATTCGGGGAAACCGAAGGTTTTGTCTGTGCGATTATGGACGAAGTTATGATGACGAATAACTACCGGAAATATATTGTGAAGGACGGTACGGTTGACATCTGTCGGGCATGCCACCGGCCCGGGGAATCAATCCGACACATTATTTCTGGTTGTTCTCGTCTAGCTAACGGAGACTATTTGCACAGACACAACCTTGTAGCCAGGATTATCCACCAGCAACTTGCTCTTAAATACAATCTTGTGGAATCTGAAGTACCGTACTATAGGTATGAGCCCGACCCAGTTCTCGAAAATAGCAATATCACGTTGTATTGGGATCGATCTATCATCACTGATAGGACTATTGTTGCCAATAAGCCTGACATAGTGGTGATAGATCGACAAGAGCGTCGCACAATGATTGTTGATATAGCTGTCCCTCATGACGAGAACCTCGTGAAGGCTGAGAAAGATAAAAAAACAAAGTATCTTGATCTGGCTCGCGAGGTTGTTGACATGTGGGAGGTGGATACAGCAGTCATTGTGCCGATAGTCGTGACGGCCAATGGCTTAATAGCCAAGAGCCTCGACCAACATCTCAGGAGGCTCTCGTTGGGCAGTTGGATCAAGGGCTTGATCCAGAAAGCAGTACTCCTGGACACGGCGCGTATTGTTAGGAGATTCCTTTCTCAGGAGCCCTGACCACCGGTAGCTTGGACCCTATTCCCGATATCGGTGGGCAACTACTTTTTATATTTTTAAATGTTTTTGTATTTATTTATGTTTTTCTAAGTACTTAAATATTTAAAAATTTAAAATTGTATGTACATAAAATTGAATAAATGGAATAATAATAAAGTTTATTGTTCTTCTCTCACATAGAATTTTACAAACAATATAAAAAACAAACAAGACATTAGCGATAATTGTTGTGATCTATGTGAGAGACTGGTTTCTGTACTAGGAGACCTGTATGACAGATAACCAGCCTCTCCAGACTCCGGACAATAGGTGACAGCTGTATACAACATCAGTGAGAAGTAATAATTAAGAGGGATTAAGCTACGTGCAGTGAGATTGTTGCTGTTATGGGGGTACAAAGTGGTGAAGTGAGATTGTTTCTGTTATGGGGGTACAAAGTGGGTGAGAGGAACTAAATTGAATGAGTGAGTAATTGAGTATGTGTACGCTAGTGTGAGTGCGAGTGTGTGGGAGCGTGTATGTGTCTGTGTGAGTGTGTGTGGGAGAGAGTGAGTGTGTGTGAGTGCGTGTGTGCGGGGTGAAGGAGGTGACAGCATACGCAGTTGGTTAGGATGGTACAATAAGCAGATTTTCAGTGTCATCGTAGTTGAGGGACTTAAGCCAGGCAGTAATAACCCTCTTACAATTAGCTCTTGTAAGAGGGTAAACTGTTAGCTTCTTATTTATCTTATTATATAGATGTCCACCAAGAAAATCAAAGAATTTGCGTGAGAAGGCAGTGCTACGATTAGTAAGTGTTGGGCAAACCCTGTATTTGACTCTCTTGTTTGCATTAAGTAAAGGATCGTACCCTATTAGTGTATGTTGTTTTAGAGCTGAGCACAGAATATATAGTTGTCTTACTGTCAGCACATCAGAGAGCAAGTACAGATCTTTGGTAGGAAAGAAGAAAGGTAACGACAAGCTTACTTTTAGTACCGCTCTTTGAGCTCTTTCAAGTTGTATTAAGTTAGTTTTACTAGTGCCACCCCATACAGTAATACAGTAGGTTAGAATGGATTGGCACAGGGCCATGTAAACCATTTTAATGACATTTTTATCTGCAATGCGGCTTAAATTTTTAAAAATGAAAATCTAGCATCTGTTTTCGAGCGATATCTCAATCGGGATCTACGCCAAATCTTTCCACTGTCGACAAGGAAAATATCACCACTCGGCCTAAACGTAAACGGGAAGAGGACCCAACCTGTATGGAAGAGATCCGCTTATTATTATCCGCGGCTGTTGCGCAATCCGAGTCTAAGTTTGCGGCCTTACAGGCATCGATATCTGCCGTTATTGCCCAAAATGAGGAAATAAAAAAAAACACAATTTTCGTGTCTAAACAATATGACGATATGCTGGTTAAAGTAGAACAGCTGGAAATGGAGCGTAAAGCTGATCGTGGCCTTATTCAACGCCTGGAAGAGACGGTAGAAAGTCTGGAGCGACAGGTATGTTCCACTAAAGTCGAAATAAAAAATATACCGAAAAAAAAAGATGAAAGCAAAGAGGACTTGTGTGAGATCGTGATGGCGACGGCGAATGCTCTGAACACACCGATTCAGCTTCTAGACATCAAAGACGTTTTTCGCGTAAACAAGAAGGATCACTCATCAGCATCATTAATAGTTGTAGATTTTCTTGGCGTTTCTACCAAGGCAGCTATAATAAAGGGAGCAAGGCAGTTTAATATTAAAAACAAAGGAGACAAGTTGAACACAGCCCATCTAAAACTAGAAGGCCCAGCAAAACCAGTATACCTGTCTGAGAGATTAACCCCAAAAAGTCAGCGCCTATACTATCTCGCGCGCAATTTTGCCAAAGATAATGGCTTTAAGTTCTGCTGGACATCATTTGGTAAGATATTTCTCAGACAAATTGAAGGAAGTAAGCAAATTGCTATTGACAGCGAAGCTGACATTAATAGACTTCAACAGAATAAGTGACTAGCTTCATTTTATGAGAATACTGCGTTCATTGTATTATTTTTGTTCTTGTTAGACATATTTATAAAACTAGTTATAAATCACTACTCATTACCTCACACGAAACCATCAAAACAAAAATTACACCCAGACTGCTCAATAAGAATTATTTTTTACATACACACATCCGTACATTCTCTATGTTGTAGTTCTTCTGGTCATTCCTACAGTCATAGTTCACCCGTAAAACCTTTCAAATGCTTTAATGTTTATATTATTGTATACCTAAACAACATAAAATCGCGACAATTGATAATATTTTTCTTCAGTGATTGACTCAACCAACGTCATTTCTACTGAACTAGATAATATAAGCGTAGCCTCAGCCTATACCTGTGACACCGATGCATGCAATACGCTTATAAAGAACTGTCCTACGTCCCTGAATATATTCTCACAAAACATTCGCAGCATATACAAAAATTTAGACGGCTTATTGGCTCAGTTATCTAGACTGTCTTTTGAACCTGATCTAATCATTTTAACTGAGTGTTGGTTGAGCGATCATAAACCTATTCCTAATATTGAAAACTATAATTATCACTACTCCCATAATTGCCTTAATCAGAATGACGGGATCGTTATATACGTCAAGAAAAATATAAAGTACAAGATAGTGGAACCTGAACCAATAGGAGCCAATTTTCTCACAGTGGAATTAGATCCGGATATTTTTATTTTGGCTGTTTACAGATCACCATCAGTTCGCTGTATAGATAGTTTTTTAACTTCTATTGAAAATATTGTTCGCCCACTATGCTCAACGAAAAAAAATGTCATACTTGTCGGCGACATTAATATTGACATTAAAAACAATAATACTAATAGGAATAGTGCACCTTATTTGAACTTATTAGCTGAATTAGGTATGATACCGGGTCATCTATATGCGACAAGGCTGAACAATTGTCTCGATCACATTATTTTAAAAACTATCTTCCCTGCCTCAGTGTTTGTAATCGACTCCACAATAACAGACCACGCCGCAGTAATACTTAATATGAGCCTTACACAATCTAGGTTAGATAAAGTAACAACTTCAAAAAAAATTGATTTCCAGGGATGTATAAACTACCTCGAGACAGTAGACTTTTCCTACATAACTCCCATATCTGATGCCAATGAGACCGCAACAGTCTTTGTCGAACAATTATCGAATGCAATAAGGCGGAACTCAAGTACTTTCCATATCCCAAATAAAAAGAAAACTCTTAAACCCTGGCTAACCCCTGGGCTTTTGCGTTGCATTCGAAACAGGGACAAACTTCACAAAAGTATTAAAAATAATCCAGACAATATCACCCTTGAAATAACATATAAGAGATACCGGAACTTCTGCAATTCATTGCTGCGAAGACTTAAGAGACAGTATGAAAAATCTTTACTGCGTAGTGCTAAAACTAACAAGGACTCTTGGAATGCCATTAAAACAATTATAGATTATAAAAAACCCAAGACATCATCTGAGGACTTGTTGTCCTCCATTGATAACGCGGAACAAGAGCTAGAGCATGTCAACAAATATTTCTCTAATATTGGCAAAAAGTTAGCAGATGCAGTGGCTGCCTTAAGTGACTCCAGCTCTGCGTCAGACGACTTTCACATACCTCGTCTTGCGAATTCTATCGTGTTTCTTCCACCGGATGAGGCAGAACTGGAGTCGCTGATACTGGGCCTTAAGAATAATTGTTCAGCTGGCTGGGACACAATTCCGGTTAAATTACTGAAGTTATCTAAACACATTATAATCCCTCCTTTAATGAGACTTTTTGAATTGTGTTTCTCGCAAGGAGTATTTCCGAAAGTTTTTAAGCGGGCACTTATTACTCCTGTTCATAAGGGTGGGCCTCGAGACGAAGTCTCAAATTATAGACCTATTTCGGTGCTGACATCACTCTCCAAAATATTTGAAAAAGTATTGAACAGCCGACTCATGAAATATCTTGAAAAACACAACATTTTATCAAACTGTCAATTTGGTTTTAGGTCGGGGAAAAGTACTGAAGATGCCGTGTGTACATTAACGGACTATGTTACTACACAGGTTGATTCCAAGAAAAAATGTCTAGGCATATTCCTCGACCTAGCCAAAGCATTTGATACCGTCTCGATTCCTGCCCTTGTGGACAAGTTAGAACGCATCGGTATTCGTGGAAATGCGCTCATGATTATGAGAGATTTTCTAAATTGCCGTACACAACAAGTTAGAATCGGTAATTATGTGAGTGCCCCTGCTTCAGTGGTTTATGGGGTCCCACAAGGCAGTGTTCTTGGCCCAAGTCTCTTTTTAGTTTATATAAATGATCTGTGTGAACAAAAACTTCTAAATGGAAAAATTTTTACTTATGCTGATGACACGGCCCTAGTTTTCCATGGTGACTCATGGGACGAGGTCAAGCAAATAGCTGAGGTGGGACTTAATCAGATCAGTCGATGGCTTAACACAAACCTATTAACTTTAAATCTTGCAAAAACCACATACCTACAGTTTTCGTTTGCCAAAATTACACCACCAAATGTTGATCTCAAGGTACATACTTGTAAATACTCTCCTAACATGGATTGTTCATGCCTTTCAATAAAAAAATCGACCGACGTTAAATATCTTGGGGTTATACTGGATGAAAGATTGAGTTGGCTTCCACATATAGACATGATAACAGCTCGTACTAGGAAGCTTGTATGGGTGTTTAGACATTTGAGGCATGTTGCCGACTTTGAACTACTACGGACTGTTTACTATGCTTTAGCTCAGTCAGTTCTTGGATATTGTGCTGTTGTATGGGGAGGGGCGTGCAAGACCTTAGTGATACACCTAGAAAGAGCACAAAGGTCTTTATTAAAAGTCATGACACACAGGCCATATAGGTTCCCAACGAAAACCTTGTACGAATCATGCCAAGTGCTTACAGTAAGACAACTGTATATACTGCAACTACTCATTAAGCAACATAAAATTACCCCATATAATACTTCAGATTACCACAAAAAGCGTACTATCAGAGACGTTTCTCCATCATTGAAGTGCCATACAGCATCTGCCAGGCGACAGCAATGCTTCATGTCTATATACTTATATAATAAGATAAATATAATAATTAACTTCCACCCCCTATCGCTTCGTGAAACTAAAATATCACTAAGGCAGTGGCTATTAGGTTTAGACTATGACCAGACTGAAAAATTGCTACCCTGAACTCACTCCATTTTAGGAATGCCATGAGTAGGATAAATGTACAGCATACTCGTATTCACACATAAAACATCATAAAACACAAAATTTAATACTCCTACATCAACACTACACTACACACTAATACTCTACAGATAAACACACCCATATCAATTTGCATCTTTTCTTTTACTTTTGTGACAACAAATGGGAGAAGACACTGCCTCCTGTAACACAGGTCTTTGAACCTAGCTCAGGCGGCAGGGACTTCATAGGTCTTTTGTGTTTTGTTTTTGTGTGAATAAATTATTATTATTATTATTATTATTACTTTCTTTTTGTGGTCTAGTTTATTAACATGATCGATCAATTCGTGAACCGCATCATTGGTCGAGATTCCAGCTCTAAAACCAAATTGAGATTTTGACAGCAAGGATTTGGTCTCAAGATAGTTAATTAGACGTTTGTTAATAAGTTTTTCAGCTAGTTTAGACAGAGTAGAAAGTATAGAGATGGGTCGGTAGTTGTTGACACAGTCTCTGTCACCACTCTTGTAGATTGGGATTACTTCAGCAAGTTTAAATTCCTTCGGAAAAACACCACTGAGGAACATTAAGTTGAAGATGTACGTTAAGGGCGGAACTAGGGTAGTGTGGTATCTTTTAAGAAAAGCTCCTGAGATATTGTCTCGTCCAACCGTATTGACTTTTTTTAGATTTAGGATACACTGACGAACCTCATCTTCATCAGTGGGAAGCAAAACGAAAGAGGAAGGACAAGAGTTAGCGTGTGGTGTGTAGATAGATGGATTTCCGTCGTGAATGTTTTCAGCAAGGTTTTTGCCAATAGACACAAAAAAATTGTTTATTGCATTGACAGAGGTAGAAGGGTTTGGGGTAGATATAAGATCCATTGCTGGGTTTGATTTTTTGTTGGAGTGTGTTATTTGTTTTACAGCGTCCCAAAGTTTTTTATTGTTAGTTTTAGCTGCTTTATCTAATAGGTTTTTTTCATAGTCCGTTTTTAGTTTTTTTAGTAGCCAGTTGCAAAAGTTTCTGTACCTTTTGTAGGTGATCTTGCTGATTTCATTATTAGGGTTTTTTTTTGATTTTATGTGGAGTTTATCTCGATTTTTCATACATCTCAATAGACCATTTGTTATCCAGGGCTTTTTAATCCTCTTGCGATTAGAAATGGAAACGGTTCGTGTGTTAGCTAGTATTATAGTGTTTAGGTCATTGACTAACAATGTAGTAGCTACATTTACATCAGTTATTTCGTAGATGGAATTGAGGCATATATTTTGCATATCGTTGTCAAGGCCTATGTAGTTAACTTTCCTAATGGTAGATGTTATCATCGGGTGGTGGTGGTTTTCAAGCACAAGTATCACACTGTCATGGTCGGTAATAGACGTCTCCGCGACATAGCAAAAGGCAGGGAGTCTACTTTTTAGCATGACGTGATCTAAACAAGTTTTACTATGTGTTGGTAACTGGTGGGCAGGTAAAAGACCTATGGAAGCTAGTACATTTAGGTATGATGATGAGTTAGCATCGTTAGTGTTAATAGTTATGTCCACGTTAATATCTCCAATGAGAATGATATTAGGGAAGTTTAAGCTACTTAAAAAGTTACTGACAGATTCAAGAAATGGGTTAATGTTTTTATTACCAGGAGGTCTGTATATTGCAACGACGAGGGTATTACTGTCTAACTTTATTGTAATACAATTGGCATCAAGAATGGTTGGTTCCGATATTATTGGACTTAAATTATCTTTGAAGTACACGATGACCCCTTCATTTTGGGTGATGTTATTTTCAGTTTTAGCCAAGTCAAAGCCTTCTATTGCAGGAATGGTGTGGGTGTGGCGTAGCCAACACTTCGTGAGTATGATAAGATCCCACTCAGTATTTGATCTTTTAAGAAGGGTTAACAGGCTAGGATAGTTACGATTAACACTACGGATATTCTGATGTATTATTTTAGGCTAGAGTGTGGCCTTTTAATTAGATTAGGACACTCTTCTATTTCGCAAGTGGATGAATTCGCTATAACAAAATTATCAAGATCGCTGTTAATTTGGTTTATGTTATCGAATTTTGATAATTTAAGTAAGTAGGTGAATTCGAGCATGTCAATAGATTGTAATTACGTGGAAAGTAAGTGTGATTTAAAGGTGCAGAGTTATAAAAAGATGTGACGATTAATACCTCATAAGTAGATTGAAAATTAGTCAAGCGAATGTAATATAATGATGAGTTGGTATATAATGTATTATAGTTATATGTAGCAGATGGATAACAAGTAATAATTGTATATAATGGTGTCGTAGCACTGTGGAAAATTGGAGAGGTGTGTATTATATGGATATGTTGTTGCGTCGCGTATGTATGGTTCACCCTATTTATGTGTGAAATAAGTGTAGGAAAGTTATAAATGTTAGATGGTTGTGTTATTATTATTAATGTGTTGAGTGTTTCACTGTGGAGTATTGTGTAATAGCTTATGGTGTAAAACTTAAAAATATAAAAGGATATAACATAAAAAGTACAAAGCAAACATAGTAATTTGACATAGAATAGTCACTTATTTGCAATCTTTTCCAGATCTAGTTCGCAGTCCACACGCAGCGCTGGTGAATCATGGGATTTTTTGATAAAAAATTTTCCATAAGAAGTCCATGTACTATGGTATTTGTGTTCCATAACAAACAGTCTGGCCAGGTATGCTAGTCGTCTCCCCAAGCTTGTCAGTGACTCATCGACAAAGACCGGTTTAATAGGGCCAGCTAGCTGCAGGTGGGATGTATTTAGCTTGTTGTCTTTGTGCATCTTATTGAAGTTCCTGCACTGTTTTAGGAATCCATCTTTACATGAAGTTGTTGTGAATTTGACCACAATATGATTACCAGATTCCTTTTTGGTTTTTAGGCGATAAACATCTTGAACATCAAGGTTAGATAATGGCTGATCAATGACCTCGCTCACCTTCTGGACTAGGTTACGAAGAGTATTCTTATTTTCCGATGCTTGTCTAGGAATGTTCCTAATTTCGATGGTGCATGCGCGTGAGTTACGCTCTAGCTGTTCTATTTTGCTCTCTAGTGCCTCGATTTTAAGTTCGTAACTTTTATTTTTTTGTTCAAGGTTAACCATTTTCTGTAATACTTCGTCATACTTGGAGGAAAGAAAATCCATGCTTTTCTGGATCTCAGTGTTCTGGTCTTTGATTAATTGAATAGATTCCATGAGTTTCTCGAATTTAGAGTTCTGCTGGGCTTCAAATGAAGAAAAAATGTCCTTCAATTCGTCAGTGGATACAGTATATTCAGACGTCCCGTGTACGTGATGTTTACTCTTCATTCTACGAGTGATGAAGTCACTTTGACCAGTAGGAGGTGACACATATAACTGAGAATCAGATCCATAACTCAAGACAGGAGTTTTTGCCAGTAGAGGAACATTAGTTGTCTTCGGCGGAGTGCGTCGAGTCGACATAGTATAAATAAAGTAATTCCAATAAATACCTGGAGCGCTGACGTAGAAGCAAAGGTGGCACTATTTGAGGGTACTTGTAAGCAAAGGTGTCACTATTAGAGGGTACTTGCGTACGCGCCACTCTTATTGAGTTACAGGGCAGGGCTTATGCGAGCTGATTCAGTGGGCGGAGTCGGCAGCAGCGCAGAGAAGTAGGTTGTCCTGCTCCTTCTTTGCAGCGCTTGGTCGGAGGGCGGGGCTGGATACAGATGTCTCACTCCGTTTCAACCTTGCCGTGCAGTCTCTGTCCTTCTTACTGGGTATGCGCGCCTAGTACGTAGTTGGTTGAACTTCGTTGAGGAATTTTGATTTATTTATTATTTAAATTAAATAAATACTAAAAAAATAGTAGCGCGGATTACCTGAGAACACGACCGTACACCACGGCATCCGGAGGGGAGAGGGGATTACTTGGAGAAATTTAACATTCTCTCACCCTCACAATATGGTTTTAGGGCGGGCAAATCCACGTCTGATGCAGTTCATGATCTGACTAACTATGTCATTACAAAGCTGGACAGTGGAAAAAAGGTTTTGGGCATTTTTCTAGACCTCACCAAGGCTTTTGACACGGTTTCTGTCCCTATACTGATTCAAAAGATGGAAAGCTTAGGAATCAGAGGTGTTCAGCTCAAAATTTTTGAGGACTACCTGAGTGGACGTACCCAGTGCGTAAGATAGATGATTTCATCAGTGAAGAACGCAATGTCACCTACGGCGTGCCACAGGGCAGCGTTATCGGCCCGACACTCTACCTCATATACATTAACGAGCAGGGTATGCTCACCCTTCCCAAACGTAAAATAATAACATTCGCTGACGACACTGTTCTTCTCTTTAGCGCTGGTACATGGCACGAAGTTTACGCCCAGGCTCAATTAGGTTTCGAAGTCGTGACGGAGTGGTTGCGTAATAATGTACTCACACTAAACGCAGAAAAAAACTATTTACATGCCCTTTTTCTTAAAAAATAATGTGCAAACCACAGTTATACACTCAATATACTCAATAGCAGCCCACAAATGTTCCAACCAAAATAGGATTGCATGCACTTGCGCCACCCGCATTAAAAGAACAGATAGTGCGAAGTACTTGGGTGTAATAATAGATAGCTCCTTAAGATTCCAAAAATACATCAACACCCTTAGTAGTAGGTTACGTAAACTAATAGATGTCTTCGAGACCCAGACATGTGGCAGACGAGAAGCTGAGGAAATCGGTTTACTTTGTGCTCGTTCAGTCTCTACTAACCTACTGCATAACTTCCTGTGGTGGTGCTCCAAAAATCTACAATCTTAGAGCTTGAACGAGCGCAGAGAGCTGTTCTGAAAGTGTCTTCCTTCTTACCTTTCCGGTATTCCACGACGCTGTTATATAAAGAGACAAAGGTTCTAACTGTTTGTCAGCTGTTCATATTGCAAACGGTCCTGAAACAGCATGGGCTCACTTCCTTTAACTCCTCACTGTTCCACGGTAGTCGACGATTTAACCCTATAGTTCGCCATCACAATCGGCTCTCGACTACTTTCTCGAATCAATTTTTTGCTACCTTGACAGCCTTCTCTATAATAAAATAAATAGGGTACTTTCAATCTATAACCTCACCAAGACCAAATGCAAAATTAAGGTAACCTGTTGGCTCCGGGAGTTAAACTATAATGATACAGAAAAACTACTTTGTGCCCCGACGTAGCCATTTTATTACATCCCGCATCCCTCCCATTTTATTATACTCTCCTCCCACACACACACACACACACACAACACTCACAAACACACCCTTACTCATTTACAGACACACATTCATAAAAATTCTACTAATTGTACTAACACTGCTTCAATCTAAAAAGTTTAAAATAAGAAAGGTTTTCTTTTCTTTTCTTTTGCAATATATTGTTTGAATTGACTTGCCGCATGTACGTGTAACGTAAAAAAGTAACTTCAACAAAATGTGACATTGCCCAAGGGGTGGAGACCTGGTGTCCTGAAATACAGGCTCACGTCTACTTTAGGCACCAGTCTACCACAGTATAATTACCTTTGTTATGTGCATAATGATACCTTTCTAAATGTACCTCTATATTGTGGTGAGAAAAATAAATCATTATTATTATTATTATCTCATCCTATTGTCATTGCGTACCTAATGCCTGCTAAATGCCGCCATGATGTTTATTTTTTATTATATAACCCGTACTAACAAGTAAGTTATGGTTAGATAGGTATGTTATTGTCAAAAATAGTTTACTTACAGCTGAGTTGCACAGATGAATTAAGACGGTGCGTGCGTCATGTGTCAGGGAACGAAAGGTTACCACTTAAGGTGGATGCGCCAGGGTAGCCCGCGATATTCAAATTTTCTTACGTTTTTTTGCAATTTGCAGGTCTGTGTCAGGTGGTATCTTGGTAAAAATGTGATTCACGTCCGTAGCAAGTATGTATTTATAGAATTATAATCGTTAACATAAACAATACAACTTTCTCAGTTAGAATTGATGCCAAATGTAAGAATTTTATGAAATCATGAAATTCTTACATTCACCGATGCCTAGCAGGCATCGGCCAAGACGGGCCCGTCAATACGGGGCCCATCATGTCCGATATAAGACCAATGCATGCATTGCTGACAACTCTTTGAGGCGCGCGTGGAACACTACGCACCGTTGTCGACTCTCGGGCCTGATCCTGATCGGACGCCGAGCTACCCACTACACGGCGTTCGCAGGCTCGTGTCTACGGTGGCCGGAGATCATCTAGCGACGTGCAACGCCCAGGGCATCTCCTGCGGCGGCTGCTGCTGGGGGCGTGAGGGCGACTCTGTTGAGCGTTTCTCACCGCCTTTTCCTTCGCGAGCATTGCAGCTTCGCAAAAGGAGGCGACTGCTTCCCATTTCCTCTCGCTCCGTACCATGGCCTGGACTGGTTAAATCATCGTATGACTTCTCCCACTCTGGGTGGAGCGGGAGGGCGTGTCAGACTCTTACTGACTAAAACCCACCCGTGTTTCTTCATTTGCCTGTGCCAGGGCAAGGTGACTCTTTCAAACACTTCCGCGACCCTGGTAGAAAACTTTTCGCTTAAGTTGGAAAAATAACTTTACTATCAGAAGAAAATAACTTTACTATCAGAATAAAATAACTTTACTATACGAAGAAAATAACTTTACTATCCGAAGAAAATAACTTATTTTATCTCATTTAGTTGGAGAATGTCTTGTGGATTTTGTTATAAAATTTTACACAGTACCCCATAAAATAATTTTGTACTTTAGCCAGTCTGAATCGAGGTTGATCTAATTTGTTCCTAAGTATTTATTGTATTAACCTCTTAAGATCCGCGGACAAACCCGGGTTGTCGAATTGAAGCCCGACGACAACCCGGGTTGTCGTCGGGCTTTATAAGGGTTAAAATTATGCCTGTCACTTAACTTAGTAAAGAGATGTAGATTTTTCCGAACATACATAATGTTTTCGTAATGTATTGACAAGGTACCGTCATGATATTGATATTCTCGAACAGCTCCCTAAGAGAATCGCGCCAGCGAAGAATAGAATAGAATAAAACTTTATTGTACACCAAAACAGTCACACAATTAGAAGAAGAAAGAAGAAGATTATATATGGCTCTGATAGCTCTTTTCTGCGGAATAGAAATAGACTGAACCACATATTATAGGATAACCAAACCCACACCTCTTAGCTTGCACTGCTTTGGTTTCAAGTACTAAATCACAAAAAATCTTGTTTTGTGTGTGCCTAAATCCCGAGTTAAATCTGATGAAGAATCCAGCGAATGTCCCAATGCGGATTGGTGGATGTCACATGTCTTCGAATTTTTGGTTCTAGGACATGGCCGGTTTCCTCACCATATTTTCCTTCACCGTTTTGAGAGCAGTGGTGATGAAAGAACTTACACAAAGTAAAGCGCCTGGGTTTGAACTTACGACCCACAACTTGTAAGTCACGGCTTTTACCACTGGGCCACCACTGCCCTACCTTCACTATCAGTTTATATCCCACCGTCACCGTCTGTAGACCTGAACTGCAACCCTGCACCTGCAGCAGCAATTACACACTTCTTATTTTTCTTAGTTCTAGGAAAACCCGGGTGATCATAAAGAAAACTATTTTGAAACCGGTCAAATTAATTCCAAAATGGACAAAAGTGAAATTACTAGGAACAGCAGAAATAGAAGACACATTATTTGAATCTACTGATCTTGAGAAGTCACCGCTTGATTACTTCAAACTATTTATTTCGTTTGTAACAATATACTCGAAAACTACAGATACGACTTGGATGGTGTTCTTGTTATTCAAATGTATATTTTTCAGGGAAGGTTTTGGTATAATTATAATGCATTAGGATTTGATGAAGATCTTCGGAGATAGACAGTGGAACTCTTCAATAACTAACAGCAAAGATTCGCAATTGCTGCGATCGTATGTCTATGTATTGTTAGCACAATTTATTGGGGAACCACAATTAGCAAGATAGAACCGACTTCCAAAAAAAACAAAAAGTTCTTTAATAACTTTAATTTCAAAAGTCGGTGTCAAAAAAAGAAGACACAAAACCAGAAACACCGACTTCCGAAATAAAAGTTATTTTGCACTTTTTTTGTTTTTTTTTAGAAGTTGGTTCTATATTTTTAACTGACTTTCGAAAAAGGAGGAGGTTCTATGTTCGACTGTATGTATGTTTTTTTTTTATTTTTTTATGTATGTCCGCGCATTTTTCCGTCAGTTGTGGACCGATTTTCAAAAACTCCCGAGGTGGTCCCATTTAAATTTTATCGAAATCGCTTTAGCGCTTTTTGAGAAACTGAACAAAAACGAAAAATACGCATATCTTGATGATGTTTTTGTGTTCTCCAAATGTTTAAATTCCACGTTCCATGTTATTGGGGTTTTAGTTCTGGGCTAAAACAACTAAAAAGCGAAAAATAATAAACTTTTTTACAAAAAAAAAAAACAACCGACTTCCAAAAAAAAAATACACTAAAAATTTAAAAATAACTTTAATTTCGGAAGTCGGTGTCAAATATCGAAGAAATAAAATACAAACCCCGACTTCCGAAATTAAAGTTATTTTTAAATTTTTAGTGTATTTTTTTTTTGAAGTAGGTTGTTTTTTAGAAGTTGGTTCTATATATATATTGTAAAAAAGTTTTTATTGGTGTGCGAAATATCAAATACGAGTAACTTCTCCTAGAGTAGGGCGTGTCAGACTCTTACTGACGCATTCGTGTTCCTACAGTTGCCTGTGCTAGGACCGTGGTGAATTCGCCCTTAACCTAGATAGATTATCATGTAAGTCATCTATTATTATTGTGTACCTAAACCAAAGAGGTGCGTTGTACAGAAAATTTACATAATAAAACGCATTACTCCCTTTTTAGATATTGTCGTGGTTGACTAGCACGATTTTATTCTAGCATATAGATAAATATATACTGTAGAAGATAGGAAGATGAGGAGAGGACCTATATAAAGCGGTGCAGTGCTAGCACTGGCCCTTTTTTTCACTTCAAGACATCGTGAGAGTAAGACTTGGACGTAACTCTGTCGGTTGTTTTTCTATTATTACGTCACTGATTGTGCCATTATTGTTATTTTGTGTGTTCGCTATTTTCTTATTAAAGGTTGTTCCAAATAAACGTGCAATAACGGTCATTGACCCACCTACATTTATTGACATTTTTAATTTGAAAAATGGAATTAATGACTCAAAGCTGTCCCGAATCAACATCTCTAGTGATCCTTAACATTGTCTAATAATGAAAAACGATTTATATTTAATTGTTCAGGTACCTACGAAGAGTTATTAGGGAAAGGTCAATGTACTTTATTGCAAATTTATCTGAAACATAGTATAGGTGCTTAATATAAAATTATTGTCAGTATGATTTGTTTTAAATTTACTTCTTGTTATATGTATATTTCTTTTAAAAAAATCACTACTGGTTTAATTTCCAAAACCAAAAGCGGTATAGTTCCCATTTCTATTTGTTTTTTTTTTTTTAAGTTTTGTCACGATTTATTTTTAAGTTTTGTCACTATTTATTTTTAAGTTTTGTCACTATTTATTTTTAAGTTTTGTCACTATTTATTTTTAAGTTTTGTCACTATTTATTTTTAAGTTTTGTCACTATTTATTTTTAAGTTTTGTCACTATTTATTTTTCTAATGTACTTTTAGTTTTAGTAAGTAGTTGATTTATTTTACTTTTCTAGTAATAGGTTTCACCGTTCATTGTTTGATTAGTTTGGTTTAGTTGTTGATTTATCTGCTTGTGTTGTCTTTATTTGGTGGGGATACGTTGGATCCTTCGTTAGTCGGTTGGTTTGTTCTTTTCGGTGGTCTTGTGTTTGAGAAGTTAGCGTGGCAGACCGCAAACGCGATCATAGTCGCAGACGCTGCGGCAGCCGCGTTAATAGCCCGCGTGCGACCAAAGTTCTCACCACGATTGTCGCAATAGTCAGGGGCGCCAAAATTCTCACCGCGATTGTCGCAATAGTCAGGGACGCCAAAATAGTCGGTACCGCGAGCAATCCTCTAATGAAAATTACATTTTAATTCTTGAACTACAAGCAATGACGACTTTGTGTGCGGAGGTTGATCGCACTAAAGTATTAAACAATTGGAGTGATTTCGAATTCTTGTCGCGTATTGGTAATTGTCTGAAAGGTGATGCTTGATGTTGATGACAACACTTATCGAATAGGTAACTAATAACTGTTCGTGGAGCAATTTTAAAAAAGAATTTATGCCCTTGTGCCTTATAGTACCAGTCGTCGCGAATATTTTTTATGACGTAATGACCAAAAATTCCGATAACTATTCTACATAGGCGGATTACGTGCGTCGGTCATTACTTCGTCCACGAATAGTACAGGGACTTAGTGACGAGCTGATTTCGGCGATAATAGTCCTTGGTATCACTGATCCTAGCATAAGAGCGTCGGCGACTAACGCTAATCTATTGCCTAATGATCTATTTGAATATTTTTCAATTTACGTTAAACTGACCGAGTAGTAGTCATGTACTACAAGTACATCAAAAAGTGCCCCGTCTCGTTCTGTGAGATATAAACAAACAACAGACTGTTCTCGTAAGCGTAATCTCAACGATATTAAATTTTTTTCTTGCGGTGAATTAGGCTCAAACATAGCATATTATCTTAACATAAACAGGCGTCATGTAATAAGACTCCAAGAATTGATCAATTACCAAGCGGGAGACTGCAATTCCAATCAATACGCCTCTAATTGGCGGTCACTTGGTCCTCACCTTCCACCTGACGGAGGTCCTTACCGGACACGATGTTTCGGGCAGTTCCTGTGTCGGATAAGGCGGAGGGAACGCTCGGGTTTCACCAATGTGCGGATCGCCAGAGGACACGGTAGAGCATATGGTGGAGTTGTGTGTGTGGGCGGAGCTCCGCCGTGTTCTCGTGGAGGCGATCGGCGGCAGCGATCTCTCGCGCCTGGACCTGGTCCAGGCCATGGTACGTAGCGAGAGGGAATGGGAAGCAGTCGCCTCCTTCTGCGAAGCAGTAATGCTCGCGAAGGAGTAGGCGGGAAGGGTGAGAGAGACCCAACAGAGTCGCCCTCACGCCCCTAGCAGCAGCCGCCGCAGGAGACGCCCTGGGCGTCGGGAGTCGCGGTTTTTTTGTTTAATGTTGTGTGATCTGTTTTTACAAAAGTGTAATGAGCTTTGCTATGTGTTTTATGTAAGCGATATACCAAAATGAAGCTGACTGGTTTGATAATTATTGTTTGTACATTGAGGTTTCTAAACCTCATGAGTGTTTTCATGATAATGCTGAACGATGTTGAAGGGAAGTCGAGTCTTGCGAAATGGGCCTCTGTCTTGGAGCGCATCGGAAATGTTATCTCAAATTGACGGATACACTTCAAGTGGTAGGGTTTCATGTTATTGGATGGGCCTGTCTTGGAGTGCTTCGGACACGCTATTCGTATATGAAACATACCTTGGGAAGAGCTCGTGAAGGGAAACTGTCTCGGAGTAGCCTGATCGGACGTGTGGTCTTGGAGTGGTGTTCTCAGACATGTTATCATAGAGCTGTGGTACACGTAGGGTCAGGCCACAGGTTGGTCTCTAACGTATCGTGTTTATTGGGAAGTCGTGCTTGTTGACAGGCATCGTATGTACTATCATATGTCTGGGATTGGTTTGAAACATGATCTTATGTGAACTGATTCACACACACAAAGTTATGCCTCACGTAGGTCTCTAACGAGTCCTGAGGTCTTCCGATAAGTCCTGCCTTGGGTGGTTGGTTTGAATATTTGTATGTTTCACGCTTAGGTTTCACACCTATTGTGCGTGGGTTATGCTAGATTGGGCTAACTCAAGGTTGCAAGGTTGTAATAAATTATATTGTTGAAATGGTCGCGGAGACGTTATATTTGATCCAGTTACTCAGTCTTCCCATTGTTTTAAAACAAACTCTCACGTGTCCATTATGTCACTGGAACTCATAGCCATTTCAGAAGCCCTAAGTCTATGCGTTGATACTGAGAAAAATATCGTGATCTTATCTGATAGTAAAAGTGCTCTTCAACATTTTGGCTCGATCTGCTTCTGGTTTCAGAGGTACATCGATAGCCAACAAAATTCTAAAATACATTAATGAATTTCACTTACGCTCAGTAAATGTGAAGTTGCAATGGGTTCCATCTCACATAGGACTATCAGGTAACGAGGAGGCTGATGATAGCAAAATTGGCAATAACAGAAGGCACAGAAATAACAATAACACCTCACCATACAGAAATTCTGCCAAAACATAAAACAGCTTGTTTTGAAAAATGGGATCTTTACTTTCAAGACCTAAGTAAAGTCAAAGAGATCTGGTACACGGTCATACAACACCAACCTTCTCGCATTCCTTGGTTTGTGGACTCTAAAATGAGCAGAACGTATATTGTAGCGACTCTAAGACTTCGTTCTGGACACTATCCCACCAAAAGATTTGGTCATCTGATGAAAAAACTAGATTCCCCAAATTGTAATGTGTGTGGAGTTATTGATGATGTCCAGCATCTTTTGGTGGAATGTGTCAAGAACCAGACGGGTAGGGAACGATTGTCAAGACTGCGTTAACTCGACATGGATACGTTTTTTGAAATCCTGGCAGATCCAGGGAGTGATACTGCTAAAATTGTTTATGACATGGCAATGTGTCGTTAGTATAACTTTTTGTTAATGGTTAAATTATATGTTGAAATGTAAACTTAGGTTAGGTTACGATGGGGCTGACATGCTTTAAAAGGATAAAAGTCCATAAAAAATGACACCTTAAATTTTTTTTGTTGAAATGAGTTAATGCCACAAACAACTACTGCTTTGTTGTTTTTACAAAATAGTGTAGTTTCCTAAAAAATCTAGTTAGGCCGTCAGTTAAATAACCATAAAATATTGAACACGTAATTTTCTTTTGTAACAAAAAATGAGGACGACACAGTGATTTGAAATTTCGCGTGACGTGTCGCTGCGTGACACTTTTTACCAACAAAGTGACGTAACGAGCCCCCACTCCTGAACTTTGATCCTTTTTATCTTTGTCATTTTCATTGGTTTGGTAAAGCAAAAAATACGTGTCCAATTTTTTTTGGTTAAGTGTATAACTGACGGTCTGATTAGATTTTTTTAGTAAACCTATCCTATTCTATTAACCTATGCTATCCTATCATATTGGTACTGTCCGAAGTATTTGTTTCTATTGCAGAGTCAGAAAACAGAAACGAGGAGTCTGTCCCTTGTGTTGACCGACCTGTGCAAGTCGAACAAGCTACTGATGAAGCCGAACCGGAACCCTGCACCTCTGGCACGCAAACGCAGACAAGGATGCCCATCAGCAGATCATCTGCAAGCCGTGAAGACTCAGGGTCTTCCATGCCAATGTTGGAGACAGACTTTTAGAGCTAGGAGATAAAGGAGTCCGAGGACGGTCTCCTGTCAGGAAAGGCCGTGTAGAAGATAGGAAAATGAGGAGGGGGGACGACCTATACATATAAGGCGGTGCAGCACCGGCCCTTTTTTTCACTTCGAGACATCGTGAGATTAAGACTAGGACGTAACTCCGTCGGTTGTTTTTCAATTATTACGTCACTGATTGTGCCATTTTTGTAATTTTGTGTGTTCGCTATTTTTGTTATAAGGTATTACGAGTACATAAGTGAAAACTTCACTTAGGTATTTTTTTTCTAAGGATTTGGTGTTTTGTGCAAAGTATCAAGTAGGTAACTACATTTTAGAAGTTGGGGACTATTACTCTTAAATTAAACTTAGCCGTGAGAGTTTTCCTTCAAAGTTGTTTTTTTTTTCAGATTTTTCAAGCTTACAGTTTAGCTTTTAGTGAGGGGTGTCGGGACGCTTGACTCGAACAAAAAATATCACGTTAAAGTTTAATATTTCGCAAACGAATCACTGAATCGAAAAATAGTCTTCACAACCCTGCAATGATTTTGAAAGACCTATCCAATGATAAGATCAAACGGCGGATGGCTATTAACAGGTCCGCCATGGATCGGCTCAGGAAAATATGGAGAAACAGAAACATTATAAAGACTACTAAAATGCGACTTGTCAGGGCATTAGTGTTTCCCATTTTTCTTTATGGTGCTCAGACGTGGACTTTAAGACAAAGCGAGAAAAATAAGTAAATGCTTCAGAAATGTGGCGCTGGAGAACAATGCTTGGCATAACCTGGACACAGTTCCAAACCAACGTCTCAATCCTCCAGGAACTCGGTATCAAACAGCGTCTTTCTTCCATCTTCCAATGTCGTATTCTGTCTTTCTTTAGACATATCACACGTCGAGAAGACACATCTGTGGAGCGAATTGTGGTGCAGGGCAAAGTTGAAGGCATAAGAGCGCGCAGCAGGTCACCAATGCGTTGGACCGACCAAGTCTAAACTGTACTCAACGATCCACTCCACGAATGTGCGAGGAGAGCTACAGTAAGGGAAGAATGCTGACGGGTTGTGAAGCTTGCTACCCCTTTTTTTAGGGTTCCGTACCCAAAAGGTAACCAACGGGACCCTATTACTAAGACTTTGCTGTCCGTACGTCTGTCAGCGGACTGTAACTCATGATCCGTAATAAAGTGGTAAAGGGGCAGCACCCTTTAATTTTTAATTTATTGCTTTTATTTCTTGTTATAGCGGCAACAGAAATACATATCCTGTGAAAATTTCAACTGTCTAGCTATTACGGATCATGAGTTACAGCCCAAAAATAAAAGCCAAAAAAACACGCTTCTAGAAGTGTGTTTTTTTGGGTTTGTTATCAGTTTATGGTATGGAACCCTTCGTGTGCGAGTCCGACTCGCGCTTGGCCCGTTTTTTTTTGGGAGTGGAAAATGTTCCAATGACTTCTCCTGCTCTGGGTGGAGCGGGAGGTCGTGTCAGACTCTTCCTGACTAAAACGCACCCACATTCCTTCAGTTGCTTGTATCAGGGCCGCGGCAACACTCTTTCGAATTTGTCCGTGACCTAGACAGATTGGATGTGACGAACACGAGCTCTCTGCCAAGAGTGTAACGATGAAGAAGACCCAATGACATCCCACACTATAGAATAGGCGAGAAAAAGAAAAATACATCCCCACTTTACACACCGTACGGGAGCTACCATAATAAATAATATTATTATAAAAAATATTTATATATAATCACATTATTTCGTTTTCCTGGCGTGATTAATATACAATGTGTTCCTTTTGATACCCCATAACTCTAGGGAATCAACTGGCATAATTATATGAATATTTTTTTTTCAGTTTTTATATTTCATACAAAATCATTCGACAAAGTCACGATTATGTATGTAAACCACCCTTACGTTAAATAATTATGATCACTTCGCATTTTGTTAGCTTTAAATATGAATGATTGGTTGAATGAACATGATTTACTTGCAAAATAAAGATTCACACCGTTCACACGCAAAATTAATTGAATTACGAGTATGATTGATGTTATTTTCAAAACAATGTATTTCTGGAACACTTATCCTAGGACTTTTTGTATTATTATTACTTATGGCATATAACCTTAGAGTTATAGGACATCAAAAGGAACACTATATTATATACCCATGCAAAATTGCAGCTTCGTAGGACTAGTAGGTTAGGACTACGGAACCCTAAAACGGTGCAAGGTGCAAGTCACTGACTTGACGACACGGTTGGCGCAGTGGTTGAGCGTGGCTGCTACGCTGCGTGTCGTGGGCTTGATTCCCGTACGGAACAAATATTTGTATAGTTGTTCCAGGTCTGGGTGTCTTGTGTATGTGAGTAAACATATTTGTGAACGTATCCACGATACAGGAGTAATTTCTAGTGTGGGGCAAAGTTTAAAAAAAAAAATCTAGCCATCAACGCGAGATATACCTATTACTGACATACATACTGTTGTGAACTTCTGCTCCATAAACGAACATCAAGGACTACTAGCGACATCTCGAGGCACAAAACGACACGATACACTACGTCATTCTAATCTCTCGACCGTGATTGGTTTTTTGTTTAAAATATTGTTCCCACACCCTTTCCCTTGATGGTTGTATAAAAGATGGCGAATACATCTTTTCTCGTCAAAAGCTAACGCATCGTTTTTCATTGTAAAATCCTCAACACAATCTATAAAACACCTAAGTTTTCACCAAACCTCACCGCTGCTGCTACACATACTCGTATATTCCACAAGTATAATAGGGTTGAACACTAAAAAAATCTAATTAGTCCTTCAGATATATTACCAAAAAATATTGGACATGTATTTCTACTTTAGTCACTTTAACAAAAAATGAAGACGATACAATGAGTTGAAATTTCGGATGACGCCACACTTAAGTTGAAATTGTACCACTTTTTACTGAAAAGTGCCGTAACAAGCCCCCACTCCTGAACTTTGATGCGTTGTATCTTTGTAATTTTTCATTAATTTGATAAAGCAAAAAATACTTGTCCAATATTGTTTGATAATCTAACTTAAAAATTATATATTTTTTACCTTGTCGTCATCCCTATTAAGCGCACAATAAGGGTGCGTTTCCACTGAAGCGGAGCTGAGCGGAGCTGAGCGTAGACGTGCAGGAATCGACCTATCACAATGGTTTAAATCCTCATCACGTCAATCGTCTTGTCTGTGGTTGGACGATTTCTGCACGTCTCCGCTCCGTTCCGCCCAGCTCCGTTTCAGTGGAACCGCACCCTAATACAGGTGCAATCCCTCTTAGTCTGTCACGACGACATACAATCCGACACGACCGGAGAGAGGACAGGACATCAGGTGCTAATTTGCACCTGATGTCCTGTCCTCTCACAAGAAACTATATCAATTTAAATAATACCAGTCAAAACACAAGATAGAATAATTTTGATGGTGGTTGGTTTAGGCGGAAGCGCCAGGGTAGCCCGAAAAATTCAAATTTTCTTACGTGTTTTGCAATTTGCAGGTCAGTATCAGGTTGTATGTTGATCAAAATATGATTCGCGGCGGTAGCAAGTACGTATTTACAGAACTGTAGTAATTAAAATCATCGATACAACTCTCTTAGTTGGAATCTATGTCAAATGTCATGATTTCATGAAATACTTACATTTGACATCAATTCTAACTGAAAGAATTGTATTGATGATTTTAATGATAATAATTCTATATTGACCAAGATACAACCTAACACTGACCTGCAAATTGCAATAAACGTAAGAAAATATGAATTTCGCGAGCTACCCTGGCGTTTCACCTTAAGGCAATGTGGCGTAGAGTAAAAGATGGTTAAAGTTCAAAATATTTAATTGGGTTAAAACATGTTAAATTCAATTCATGTGGTTTTCGGATGGACTATTAAAACTTTAGACAAAAAATATTGACGAAATCTGGTCTTGATTAGGTACTTCTGATTGTTGTTGTAGTAATTGATGTTGGCGGGTTACTGTTGAGATGCTGTAGTACTGACGACGCGACGTTTCGTCAGTAACATTGCATTCGCCCGCCTCCGCAGCTGCTGAAGCCGGAGTAGCCATGAGCCCTGCAGCACTCGTCCCTTTCAGCTTTGATCCGGTTGCAGACCTGATCGCAGGGTCCGACGTAGGCGGCCTCGACGGTGACCATCACCATGGCGAAAGCGACCAGCAGGAGAATGAAGGTGGTCTTGATGGCGGCCATTTTGTTTCTTTTATGTAGTGGTAGAGAAACGTTCGCGAAGAGATGTAGGATTGATGTGTGAAGCTTAGATATTTCTCTCTGTTTTTAAACTCGAAAACGAGGAAAAACTCTCACAAACCAGGTAGGGCTTTGTTTCACTATGCAAACGGGAAAATACGTGGGTATAGGCTTGTAAGGAGGTTAATTAGGTTGGTACATAAGGAGTCTTTAACTAGCTTTGAAAATTTTCACAAAATTTCACTAAAATACATACGAGTATATTGAGAGCGGTGGCCTAGTGGTATCGGCCGCGACTTACAAGTTGTAGGTCGTGAGTTCAAACCCAGGCAGGCGCTTTACTTGGTGTAAATTATCATCACCACTGCTCTCAAAACGGTGAAGGAAAACATCGTGAGGGAACCGGCATGTCCCAGAACCAAAAAATCGAAGATGTGTGACATTCACCAATCCGCATTGAGCTCGCGTGGTGGATAACGGCCCGCACCCTCTCACAGAGGAGGCCTGCGCCCCAGCAGTGGGGACATTAAAAGGCTGATCTGACTGACTGTCTGACATATATTGAGAAGTTTTATAAAAGTAACCTACTTTTTTTTTGACGCCACGCTCCACAAAGAAAGTGCTATTGGGTTTTCCTATTAGGAATTACTCTGTTACAACCCGAGTTAAAATGATGGTGTTATGACACCACCGTGTGTCTAAAAGCATGTAAAGCTGCTGGTCTTGCACACTCGATAGTAGGAATACCATGTATACAGACACCGGCGAAGTTGTTCAAAATTGATAACTCTTCAGCTACATTGCCCTGTTGCTGATACCATCGACCGCATCTGGGTGGAAAACCTACCTTTAGCTGGCATAATATAAGTAAAGAGTTTCAATGCATTATGAGGCCAGGAGAGTATTGTATAACATTACTAGCTGACCCGACAGACGTTGTCCTGTCTTAGCTATGAACTGTCAAACGCGCGAAGTTTAAATAGTCGTTAAGTTTTCTGAAATTTTCTAATTTTCCGCGCAATTGTCTTAAGTTATTCCTTCATAAGAACCTTTTCCTGACAATATCCAACACAACAAAAAAATAATTAGCGAAATCGCTCCAACCGTGCACGCGTGATGCCGTGATCAAAGAAAATAGGTATTCATTATTAACCGACTTCAAAAGGAGGAGGTTCTCAATCCGTCTGTTTTTTTTTTGTGTTGATTTTACGCGGTTTTTCGCAACTTGTGAATAGGTTTTGATGATTCTTTGATTTGGTAGGCCATATTTCAGAGGTGGTTCCATACCCGACCCTGCGGACGGCGAGCAGTGGGTAGCTCGCCGTCCGATCAGCACCAGGCCCGTGAGTCAACGGCGCGTAGTGATCCACGCGCGCCTCAAAGAGATGTTATCAGCCACCACTGACGGGGCCCATCGTGGCCGGTGCCTGCATGCCTAGGGGTAGTGGATAAATTCTGAAAATAAGTTATCGCACCCCAGGGCGCTCAGGCAGGGAAGGAACAGGGGTGGGTTTTAGTCAGTAAGAGACTGACACGCCATCCCGCTCCACCCAGAGCGGCAGAAGTCATTGGATGATTTCCCACCCCAAAAAAAAGATGTGGTCCCATATAAATTTTATCGAAATTGATTCAGCACTTTTTGAAAAAATCAACATAAATAAAAATTATGTACCTGTTCCGTTTTGCTTGTCTCCAATTGTGCTCAAATTCCATGAGGTTATCCATTTGGGCATAACTTTATTATTTAGTTTTAGATCTGGGGTACAAAAACTAAAGAGTGAAAAATAAAAAAAAAAACCTTTTTAAAAACAATACAACCGACTTCAAAAATTGCAAAATAACTTTAACTTCGAAAGTCGGTGTCAAATAACGAATAAACAAAATACAAACACCGACTTCCGAAATTAGTTATTTTGCAATTTTTAGAAGTCGGTGGTATTTTTTTTTAAGTTTTAATTAAAGTTTAAATTTTAATTCTTACAGTTTTAAGGGGCGCATCACCGATAATCAACGAATTAAAATATTTGAATCACTATTTAGATGGTATTTTACGAGTACATAAAAAATCTGAAAAAAAAATACAGTTTCCGGTTCCTTATTACAGTCTCCGTTTTAGGAAGCGTTTCCCTGACACCCTGTTTAATGTTTATAAGGCACCTTTGTGGTATTGAAAACACATTTTATTATTATTACTTTCAGCTTCAAAATATCTTTGTTTTCAATTGATTACTGTCAACTTTTAATGAACGAACAGAAAACTAACGAAAACCAGCAAGTAAATGCCTTCCTATTCGCAGAACATTCACTTCAGCTTAACAGAAATAGGTACCTCCTTCAGCAAAAGCTTTCCCCGATCATTAACAAAGCTATCGACAATTTCAAGTACTTCAATCATTCCCTACATCCCAAAACAAGGAATTGTTTTGAGCCAAAGAGACACTTGACTAAGACCGATCGAGCTCGGATTTGTTAGAGCCATAGAGCACTCAGCTGTCAAACCGATTTGATTTGTTAATCGTTATAATTGCGCCGACAACGACCCTTCTGTGAACCAATTGTCTTAGAAAAGGATCCCTCCATTGACAACATAACGATGTATTCAATAGGTTTCCTCGGAGAGGCCTGATCCAATAAGCATTGGAGATTCTAAAGTGTTTGTTTATTTGATTTCCTTCAAGTGGACGAAGTACTTTATAATCTATTTGTGCCCTTCGGAGCTTTGTGATTGGTTTAAACTGATTTGGGTTTTCTTAGGTGCACATAGATTTTGTTGCTAATCTTTTTAATTCTCATTTAAGAAGTCATGTTTTTTCGGGTTATCTTTTTTAGTATACTGGCTAATATTAACTGCTTCATTTATTTAATTATTTAACAATACCTACGGCTTTTTTTCCTAAAAAACTAATAAGGCCGTTCAGTGAAATAACCAAAAAATATTGGACAAGTATTTTTCTTCTGTCACGTAAACAAAACATGAGGGCGATACAGCGCATTAAAATGTCACGGGACGTCACGCGGCGTGACGTTTTTACCACCAAAGTGACGTAACGAGGTCACACTCCTGAACTTTGATGCGTTTTAACTTTGTAATTTTTTATTGGTTTGGTAAAGCAAAAAATACAAATGTCCAATATTTTTTGGTTATCTAACTGACGGAATAATTCGATTTTTTTAGTAAAACACCCCATTAGCACCATTATGTTGATTGAAGTTGCATGAAACTGGGTCTTGTCACACAGTTTAAGATAAGTTATCACTAAAAACTAGTCTAAACTACAAACTATCGGGACGGGTGAGGGAAGCTCAACGGAGTGACCCTCACACCCGCGGCCGCTACCGCCGCAGGAGAAGCACTGGGCGTAGGACGTCGAGCAGTGGGTAGCTTGCCGTCCGATCAGCACCAGGCCCGTGAGTCGATGGCGCGTAGTGTTCCACGCGCCCCTCAAAGAGATGTTTGTCAGGCACCACTGACGGGGCCCATGGTGGCCGGTGCCTGCATGCGTAGGGTAGCGGATAAATTCTCAACATGAGTTTCCGCAACCCTGAACACTCAGGCAGGCAAGGAACCGGGGTGGGTTTTAGTCAGTAAGAGTCTGACACGACACCCCTCTGAGACCTCTGAGTCTGTCTGAGATGTCATTGGATGATTACCCACCCCGCCAAAAAAAAAAAAAACTGGCTACGGTTTCTTCAGTAACACTCCATTTCTACGTAATAACAGCTGCTCCAGCCGTAGTAGCCATGAGCCCTGCAGCACTCGTCCTTCTCAGCATCAATACGGGAGCAGACCTGGTCGCAGGGTCCGACCCAGACGGTCTCGACGGTGACCATCACCATGGCGAAGGCGATCAGCAGGAGAACGAAGGTGGTCTTGATGGCGGCCATTTTGTTTGTTATTTAGTAGTAGAGAAACGTTCGTAAAGAGATGTAGATTTGATGTGTGAAGTTTAAGACTTTTCTGACCGTATTTATGCCAACTCCTTAACAAACAAGTAATATTATCTACAAACAAAAGCGTCTGAAGTTCAGTCTTGAATGTAAACAGGATAAAGATAATGAAAATTTCTAATTTTGTACGAGGGAAATTATTGTTTAGTCTATTTTTACCCGACTGTCCCATAAGGACGGTAATGTTTTTCGAGAGTATGTATTATGTATGAAATTGGCGTTTTCTTTCTCACAAATAGAGAACCTCGTAACTTCTATGAATTAGAAGATTGCTCAATTGCTTGATATTATATCGAATAATGACCGTCATACACAACTGCCAATAGTAAAAAAAACTTTATTACTTATAGTTTTATAAAAAAAAAACCTTAAAAATGACTCTTCTTTTTGGTTCCACTATTTGTTTTTTAACTTAGCCAAAACTTATTTTTGTTGCTTAATCTAAGTGGCATACGTTAACTTAGTTTTTAAACATTATTGCATAAAAGTTTTAAAACATTAGTGTTCATAGTTATTAAATAACTTAAGAAATGTTAGTATGAAAAAAGCAACTACTTTAAAATTCTCCATACAAAACGCTGATTTCATAAGTGGGAACCTAATAAAATCTCATGCTCCAAATGTATTCAAAATCGTCTTATTATCCCACACCCTTAGACGTATCTGCCAGGGTCGCGGATATATTTGAAATATAGTCCCTGGGCCCTGTCACATGCAGCTGAAGGAACACGGGTGGAATTCAGTCAGTAAGAGTCTGACACGCCCTCCCGCTCCACGCAGAGCGGGAGCAGTTATTTGATGATTTTCCACCCATAAAAAAAAAAATAAAGGCTTAGGGCCATATTTATTAGTTTAAACACTAATTAGCAGGTTCTTAAGGTGGAAGCGCCACGGCAGCCCGCGAAATTCAAATTTTCTTACGTTTTTTGCAATTTGCAGTGTCCGTTGTATCTTGGTCAAAATTTTATTCGCGGTCGTAGCAAATATGTATTTATAGAATTATAGTCATTAAAGTTATCAATACAACTCTTTCAGTTAGAATTGATGTCAAATGTAAGTATTTCATGAAATTATGACATTTGACATCAATTCTAACTGAGAGAGTTGTATTGATGATTTTAATTATTACAGTTCTGTAAATACGTACTTGCTACGGCCGCGAATTATATTTTAACCAACATAACCTGATACTGACCTGCAAATTGCAAAAAACGTAAGAAAATTTGAATTTCGCGGGCTATTCTGGAGCTTTGACCATTTACTATATAAATTCGAATTAAGAATCCGCTTGTTAGTATTTAAACTAAACTTAGTATGTAATGTTTAGCAAGTTTTATAAATAAGGTCTTTAAATTGCAAGCACGTGCTAAGCAACTTTACTTTAATATCAGCCTAACAGCTAACATTCTTTTCAGACGATCCTGAACCTTACAAGGACGGCATAAGGATCAACAGTCCGCACTACTTATGTGAACTACTAATAGGGGAGGGTAGTGCGGATAGGTACACTCTGGTTGTATCGCAGTACGAGAAGAGTAAAACGATATTCTACACGCTCAGGGCGTACGCGACCTGCCCCTTTACGCTTAGCAAGCTTGAGCCGTATCCGCATAAGAAAACTGTAAGTGGGAATAATAATTATGGTTGTGTTGTTTTGTGTGTAAATGGTTGTGTTTGGCCACAGATAATATAATACTAGCGTACAGATGCCTCATCCCATACAAAGAAACGGTACCGCCGTAACTACGGGTTTCCGACTTCCAATGGCAACTTTGGTTCTTCTTTCGGGCCCGTGCTCTACACCTCGCTAGATGGTGTTAGCAGCGACGGCTTGCAAGTTGAATGAATTTACATACAGTCTTATCAATATTTTCTCACACATTGAGGAATAAAAATGAATGAATGATTGAATGATGGAATAATTGTCGGTTTATAGTATTTTTGGCACTTCATAACAGTTTTAGTGTTTCAATAGACACATTTTAAAGAGGCGAATGGTTAAACTCTAAAACTTCAAACAGCGCCATCTATTGGTACAAAAATATAAATTCTGAAGGATTCGTACCAATAAACATCAAAAGTTGAATTAGCAGCCAATTATTGTATGCTTAGGGTAGTTTATTAAATAAGAAAATACAGTTTTTACCATATTTTTTTTCAAAATATTAATGTTACTTAAACTTCAATACGAAATCAATGCATATTACGCCATCTATTGTTTGTTAGTTTGAACTAAATTTTCTTTGTTCGAGATGAGACCCCGTGGTTTGGCTATGCAAATTAAAAAAAAATACAACAAAATAGAACCGACTTCCAAAAAAAGTGCAAGATACCTTTAATTTCGGAAGTCGGTGTTTCTGGTTTTGTGTCTTCGTTTTTTGACACCGACTTCCGAAATTAAAGTTATTAAACTACTCAACAGCTTAAAGGCGAATGGACGGCTCGCACCGCAGGCGGTTGCGAGAACCACCGCGCCAGTTATCCCAACAACCCCAAGTTCATCATCACCGTACCAGACGCCAGGTCTCCTTGCAACATCGTGGTGGAACTGAAAGGCCCTAAGCAGTATCAGATGGGGGTGGATGTGAGGGTGGAAGCGTTGGATGATCCTACTGTTACTGCGCCGTTTTTAAAGGAGACTTCAGGTGCTTATAGGTAAGGAAATAGAAGCTTTAAGTCAAAAGTGCATAGGTTACTTCTAGGTTAGCGACCTACAAGCAGCGTTGCTGTCGTGTCGTAAAGTGGGGGTGTTTTTTTTTTCTCGTCTATCCCTTGTGGGATATTTTTAGATAGGTCTTTCAAATACGTTGGGGGATTGGGAAGGTTGTGTGTGTATGTTGATACTTTGCCACCCAAATGTGTCCCTTTTTCGAGTCGAAAAAAAAAATGTATGTTGAGCGTTTTCGAGAAAGGGACATATATTTTTATTTTTTTATTAGCAGGTTCTAATAAAAAAATAAAAATATATCTGTCCCTTTCTCGAAAACGCTGTTTTCTATGGCAGTTGTTGTTTGACGTCAAAGAACACGTCGGACTTCTCTTTCTAATTATCAACTTTAAAGCTTTATAACTTCGTTGCTGATGATGATATTTTGAAAATTCTTTCATATTTGTTCACTATAGTTAATAAGTCTTGAATTTTTTTTTTCTTTTTTTCTTTTTCTTTTTAAAAAAACGTTGCCCCACACTAGGAATCCCCTGTATCGTGGGTGCGTTCACAAACATGTATACTCACATACACAAGACACCCAGACCCGGAACAACTATCTGTAGATAAATGATAAATGATAAATGATGTTTATTCAGTAAATAGGTTACAAGGAACACTTTTACACGTCAATGTTTTTTGTCAGTTTAAGCTAGATGAGGCCGGTGTTTCCTAGCTGACTACCCTGAGAAGAAACACCGAAACAAACTCAGAGGTCAAAGTCTCTTTTAGTGTTCAAATCCATACAATGTGGACTGGTTAGATCATATGAGAACCATGTACGTTTATGTCTGGGATGAGCTTTATGAAGAAAGCAACACACGAATTCGAGTGGACCTGTCCAGACAGTGCAAGCATTTGTCAGTCATCGCGAAGCTCAACTCAGAACTCTGAGGTGCTCAACGAACCGACGAACAATACCAAAGTAAGGACATTTGAGTAGGCCGCAAAAAATACTCAAACTGCCAGACAATCATAAAATCTACATGAATATAACGACATACATAGTTCTCGCATTCACATTATTCTATATGAGGACCATGCAGCTTAGTGTCTGTAGTGGTCTTTTGAAGAAAGAACCAAACATATTTGAGTGGACCTGTCCAGTCAGTGCAAGCATTTGTCAATAGTCGAATAGCTCAACTTAAAAACCACTAAGGAGCTCAATGACATGACGAACAATACCAAAGAAAAGACATTTGGGTAGGCCGCAAAAGTACTCAAACTGTCAGACAACGTTGAAAATTACTGTAAAAAGGAGGAGAAAATAATAATAATAACCCACATAGTCCTCACATTTACAATAATTAAGTAATCAAAAAAAAAATAAAAATATAACACTTTACAAAGTAAATATTTGTGTCAAACAAAATAGTAATCATAATATGTCAATCAAAAAAATAAAAATAAATATAATACTTAACAAAGTATTCAAGTCAAAAAAAAAAAAAAAATAATAATAATAAAATGTCAATAAAAAAATAAAATAAAAAATATAATACAATACTATACAAGTATTCATGTCAAAAACGAATAATAAAAAAAAATATATATATATAAAAAATTTTTCATCAGTAAGTAGTACATATGAAAACAATGGCTCATGTATATCATTGAAGCAGCTCAATCCCACGCCTTTTTGTCCTCAAGAAAGTCATTAATTGTGTAAAAAGCTTTCTGGCATAGCTTACGTTTAATAAATGATTTAAATTTATTTATGCTTAGTTCTTGAATTTGGCTAGGAAGTTTATTATAGAAACGTATACATTGACAACTAAACGAACCACCTATTTTTTTCTTGAGCCTGGTTTTTGGTACAATAAATTTGTGTTTGTTCCTAGTATTTATGCTATGGATATCACTGTATCTTTTAAACAGATTAATATTTTTATGTGCATACATGAGATTCTCATAAATATATTGAGAGGGAACAGTCATAATATTAATCTCTTTAAATTTGTCTCTGAGGGAGTGTCTGGGACTTAATTTATAAATTGCACGAATAGCCCTTTTCTGTAAAACAAAAATTGTCTGAATATCGGCGGCATTTCCCCACAACAGAATGCCGTACGACATCACACTATGAAAATAACTAAAGTATACTAAACGAGCTGTCTCTAAATCAGTTAAACCACGAATTTTCCTTACGGCGTATGCTGCAGAGCTAAGTTTTTTGGACAATTTATCTATATGGGGGCTCCACTGAAGCTGCGCATCCAAAGTTAAACCTAAGAACACTGTGGAATCCTCGGGTTTCAACTCTTCACCCTTTATTGACACACTAGTGTTCACTTGTATTACATTGGGTAATGTGAACTTTATGCATTTTGTTTTTTTCTCGTTAAGGAGAAGATTATTGACATTAAACCAGTTAACTACAGTTGAAAGAGCATTATTTACATTATCAACAACCACCTGCTGACGTTTGAGTTTAAATAAAAGTGAAGTGTCATCTGCAAACAGCACTATATCATGTTTATCCTTTATGAGGTAAGGCAAGTCGTTGATATAGATTAGAAACAAAAAAGGACCCAGAATTGAGCCTTGAGGAACCCCCATTCTGACTACAGACCCGGAAGACCTTTTGCCGTTCACATCAACTCTCTGAATCCTATTACTCAAGTATGAAGTAAGAAGATCCAGAGAGGCGCCCCGGACTCCGTAGTAGTGCAGCTTCCTGATCAATGTATCATGGAGAACGCAATCGAAAGCCTTAGACAAATCGCAAAAAATGCCCAACGCATCGCATTTATCTTCCCATGCATTATAAATGTGTCCCAAAAGTTCAACACCAGCATCAGTTGTTGAACGACCCTTTGTGAAACCAAACTGTTTGTTGTGTAATAATTTGTGTTTATTAAAATATCTTTGAATTTGATCTAAAATAATTTTCTCAAAAATTTTACTAAAAGTAGGTAGCACTGATATAGGTCTATAATTAGTAGGGTCTGATGTACTACCCGATTTAAACAATGGTATAATTTTACTATATTTCATTAGATCAGGAAACTCACCACAATCTATACAATTATTAAAAGTAGGTCATACAAATATTTGTTCCGTGCGGGGTTCGAACCCGCGACACGCAGCGCAGCAGCCGAACGCTCAACCACTGCGCCAACCGTGTCGTCATTGAACAATTCAACAAATTTTCGTCAATTGAACAAATAAAAAAATATCATGCATATTTCCTATTGTTTCAAATACGTTAGCTTACCTAGTTCGGCTATACTCGTAGATTACTACACCACTTAATTTGACCTAAAATAGCCTGTTAAAATAATTTGTAATTTATGCCTAAGTTTCTTTAAATGAACATTATTACAAAAAAAAAAAATGTTTAAACTAATCAATTGTTTTTTTTTTCTATATATATTTTATATCCATATTTTTACTGTGTTAATAAGGGTTAGATTATGTCAGCAAAATTAAATGTATCTTTTATTCACAGGGCCGGCTTCGTAGTTCTAGAGTTGCGCAACCTCCCCGCCGGTCGGTACATACTAACGCCATCGACCTTCTACCCGGCGCAAGAAGGTCCATTCTTCCTTGAACTTCGGTCCACATGCCCCATTACATGCGAGGGACGCAACTAGAGAGCGATCGGCAGGAGAAAACAAGAGGACTGCAGGTTTTAAATCGATTTTGTGTTTTTGGGCTCAAAAATCGCAATCGAGAAGTATCGATTTGCGCTCGGTTGGTGGCAGTAGGGCCGCCGCTTAGTACTAAAGATATAAACACAACTTAGAAATAATAGAAAATAAGTGCTAATAAAAATAAGGTATAATTCTGCCTAATGCTTCTGGGAATATAAGCGTGAAGAGAATCGATTAAAGATGTCAAAAGTTTGATTGTAGTTCGGTTTTAGTTGGCCAGAATCTCACGTCCCGAGTTGAGCTAAGGTAACTTGGGACTTTGCTTAACCGTAATAAAATCTGAGCTTTTCTAAATACAGTGACTGACTGTATGGTCCATGTTAAAAGTAAGACAGCGCCTTTATTTCCTAATAGTCTGCCTGCCTAGCCTTTTCCCAACTATCTTGTGGTCGGCTTCCAGTCTAACCGGATGCAGCTGAATACCAGTATTTTACATAGAGCGACTACCTATCTCCACAACCCAGTTACTGAGTAATACGATACCCCTTGATAAGACAGGTGGTCACACTCTCGGGCTTCTGACAACCCGTAACGACTGTCCAAGATCCACGACTGACAACCGGGACCAACGGCTTAATGTGCTTTCCGAGGCACGAAGGAGTTTCGGTATGTAAAGATGGTCACCCATCCATGGACCAACCCCGGCAAGCGTAGCTTAACCTGGTGATCGAACCGTGCGGCTGTTATTCCTTTAGTCACGAGCTCCTTTATTTCCTAGTAGTTTTTGTAGCTCAATTGTAACGAAACATCCACAAGTTCAAAACATTTTGGGAACACATTCATTGTGCGTACAGCTAAGGAGTGGAATTCCCTGCCTGAGTTTGTGTTTTCTGATAGCTACAACCTGGCAGTCTTTAAGTCAAGAGTGAATAGGTTACTTCTAGGCAAGCATGCTCCATTGTCGACCATATCATCGCTTACTATGTTTAAAAAAAGTGCAGTTAACATTACTTTCCGAAAAATATTCTTACAAAGTTAAAATGTTAATAAGATCAATTTATTTTTATTTTGTCGATATTTCTCGTTTGTTCGATTTTTGAGCTTTTATCGTTTATTTTAAATGATCACTGTAAATAAATAATGTTTTGTAAGGATCAGATTTAATGTGGTGTTCATAGCTACAGTTAGACTTTAATTAGTGACTAAAATGTTTTAAAATGATGCTTACCATAATGCAGTTTTATTGATGTTAAAGACTATGGCTTCAAAAAGGATTTTGTATATATGGATTAAGTCTCGCTCATGTAGTGATTTAAAAAAATAAGTTATTAGTTAAAAAAATTAAAAATATTTTCTGAGAATGTTACAAAAAAAATTAATAAGTATATTATTTTTCATGTTTTGATTTAGTTGCACTATTTGAGGCATTTGTTTTATATAATGACTAAAAAAACTTTTTATTTAAAATGTATTTTGACGGTTAAAATTACGTGATGTATTAGATCTGTGCCTTTTAGGTAATAAAAAAAAAATTGAACAATTTGGCAATAAAGTCGTCTAAAGAAATAATTTATAGTTGCTATCTTTTAGCAGGGCAAAAGCGGTCATTGCCCTTCCTTTAATAAATCTTCGTAGGAAACTGAACAATAGACTATCCATAGTTTTTCACTAGGTTAAAAAAAAAGTTGAGGATCGCGATAAAGGTTGATTCAAGACGGTTTTACGGCGTCCATTACACGGTAAGTCTTGCTGTCAGTTTTACCTCAGTCAAGGTTGTGGCTGACGGATAACTGATCGTCTAATTAGGCCGGCAGTTAGGCCCTCCAAAGCTGGTTAGCAGTTAGTCTGGCGCAGTTAGTCTAACTGCACGAGAGTATTCATGTTGCGGTTGGGGCCGCCATAGACGGACTGCTTGGAGCAGTCAGTGCATTTTTAGCTGCGACTGCAAATGAACTGCTTGAGGGGCCCGTGTATGGCGAATGTCAATTTTGTATTGAAACTGCAGATTGCCCAACAGCGTCCGCTTGTCGCACTTACTGCACCAAGCAGTCCGTCTATGGAGGCACTAACTGATGGTTGAATGAAGAAATCTCGATGGACGAATGAAGAAACTTTGATTTTTGCGTCATTCAACGATCAGTCATGACTGTTGGATTTGACTGACGCTTGCATGAGCTTGTAATGGACGTCTATATCATCGTTTCCAATGTTGAAATTCCGAATGTCAATAAAATGTAGGTGGGTTGATGAATGAACGCTAATGCCATTCTAAAACGATTTAAGTATCACTACATAGTATAAAACAAAGTCGCTTTTTCTGTCCCTATATCCCTATGTATGCTTAAATCTTTAAAACTACGCAACGGATTTTGATGCGGTTTTTTTTAATAGATAGAGTGATTGAAGAGGATGGTTTATATGTCTAATTTGTACCCGAGCGAAGCTGGGGCGGGTCGCTAGTAATTATGTATAATAGCTACTCAAGAAATTGACTCGACAATTTTTAATGGAGTTTTCCTAAGTCCTATTAAGTGTTTTCCCGTAGATACCCATGGGTATTCCCAAAGATTCCATTTGTGTCGCCCCCAATCTCTTTACGCGATAAAATTCGGGTCTTCCTTAGGGAGTTAGAAAATGGTTTTTTAAACGCTTGGTCTGCTTTTTTTTATTGTACTGTCGTTTTATTGAATTATAGTATTTATTTATTTAAATCCACATGATTATTTTGTTAAATTAATAAATTATATGACTGTGTAGAAAAGTTGGCTTTGGCCCGCAATTTCCCCCGTGCGTAACTTGTCTTTCAATCCATTTTATACTGACCTTAATGCTAGTTATGCGTAGTCATGTTTAAACGCATCCCTAATACTGAAAATCGCACGGTGCGGCATTTAAAACAATATTCATAGACACCAAACTTGAAACTTACACAAACCCCAATTAAACTTCGCTTAAGCTCAAAGTTACTTCCGAATTCTGAATAAAAACAGTAGATAATCTCTTTAAAAATAGTGTCTACAAACTCGACTATCCGACATTTTGTGGCAGCCAATCCTAATTTCATTTAAACACGTGTCTGGCCAAAGTTTGTAAAGCGAAAAACAAAATAACATCGCGTTGTGGGCGAGCAAGCTAACTGCTAATTGCGTTTATGTAAATGTATGCGGGTTTTTGTCGCGCAGCGTGCGCGCGATCTAAGGCAACTGATACACCGCCGACGATTAGCGAAAGCGAGAAGAATAGATCTAGCATCTAGAAACGAGTTACTGCTGTCAAAGTGTTGACAATGCCTTCTCTAGCAGTGACCGTTGTCACTGCTAGTGAGGGCATTGTCAACACTTTTCATACAAAAAAAAAAACGAGTGTGCTTTAGACCACACGACTGAACTAAAACTTCTTTAGCTCCATCTCTTCCATTCGCTTCGCCCGATCACACTTTTCGTATCGTCACTCCTGCCAAAAGTTACTGCTGTAACGGTCACTGCTAGAGACGGCATCGTCAAAACTTTCCATACAAAACAAAAGTGTCATTGGGAGTGACATTTTTACTGTAGCTATGACAGCCAAAAGTTACTGCTGGTCACTGCTAGAGATAGCATTGTCAAAACTTTCCATACAAAACAAAAGTGTCATTGGGAGTGACATTTCTACTGTAGCTATGACAGCCAAAAGTTACTGCTGGTCACTGCTAGAGATAGTATTGTCAAAACTTTCCATACAAAACAAAAGTGTCATTGGGAGTGACATTTCTACTGTGGCTATGACAGCCAAAAGTTACTGCTGTAACGGTCACTGCTAGAGACGGCATCGTCAAAACTTTCCATACAAAACAAAAGTGTCATTGGGAGTGACATTTCTATTGGGGCTATGACACCCAAAAGTTACAGCAGTAACGGTCACTGCTAGAGACGGCCTTGTCAAAACTTTCCATACAAAATAAAAGTGTCATTAGGAGTGACATTTCTACTGTGCTATGACAGCCAAAAGTTACTGCTGTAACGGTCACTTCTAAGAGATGCCAGTGTCAAAACTTTCTATACAAACTAAAAGTGTCAGTGAGAGTGACAATTCTACTGTCACTGCTAGAGACGGCATTTTCAAAACTTTCCATATAAACCAAGTGTCAGTGAGATTGACAATTCCACTGTCACTGCTAGAGACGGTATTGACAAAGCTTTCCATACAAACCAAAAGTGTCAATGAGAGTGATAATTCTACGGTCACTTCTAGACACGGCATTGTCAATACTTTCCATATAAGCCAAAAGTGTCAGTGAGACTGACAATTCTACTGTCACTGCTAGAGACAGCATTGTCAAAACTTTCTATACAAATCAAAAGTGTCAGTGAGAGTGACAATTCTACGGTCACTGCTAGAGACGGCATTGTCAAAACTTTCCATACAAAACTAAAGTGTCATTGGGAGTGACATTTCTACTGTGCCTATGACAGCCAAAAGTTACTGCTGTAACGGTCACTGCTAGAGATGGCATTGTCAAAACTTTCCATACAAAACAAAAGTGTCATTGGGAGTGACATTTCTACTGTCACTGCTAGAGACGGCATTGTCAAAACTTTCCATACAAACCAAAATAGTGAAAGAGACAATGCTACTGTCACTGCTAGAGACGGCATTGACAAAACTTTCCATACAAACCAAAAGTGTCAGTGAGAGTGACAATTCTACTGTCACTGCTAGAGACGGCATTGACAAAACTTTCCATACAAACCAAAAGTGTCAGTGAGAGTGACGATTATACAGTCACTGCTAGAGACGACATTGTCAATACTTTCCATACAAACTAAAAGTGTCAATGAGAGTGATAATTCTACGGTCACTGCTAGCTTTCTATACAAAAAAATGTCAGTGAGAGCGACAACTCAAATGTGGCTACGACAGCCGAAACTTGTGCTCAGCGCATATTGCGCGGATATGCTTTGTGGCAAGCAGCAGGTGCCGCTGACTGAAAAACTAGGAGGAATCAGAAGCCTATCTGCGAGTCGTTTAACGTACTCGATCGAGCTGAAGTAAAAGTCGTCGATTTGTACTAAAACTATATCGGGTGTTAAAAGACAGTTTCCGAAGTCGATAGCCACATATTCTACCCATTATTTGGATCTTTTTTTCCACTAGACCATACCTGGGAATCTACTGGTTCTGGAGATATTGAAGGTCAAAGTCGCAATTTTTATTTTTACGTTTTTACGAAAATTAATTCCAAGTGTTATTACTAAACTTTTTTCCTAACAAACATTACCTGGATTTTCGAAATTTCTAAATTACGCATTTGCAGTTACAAAAACGCAATGAATATCAAACGTATCTGACAAGTACATACGTGGCTTAGAGCGAAGGGGCAGAGTTTAACTCCACTTGCCAGGGTTTGCGTTACATTGTTACTAAACTTTTTTCCTAACAAACATTACCTGGATTTTCGAAATTTATTTTCGAAATTTCTAAATTACGCATTTGCAGTTACAAAAACGCAATAAATATCAAACGTATCTGACAAGTACATACGTGGCTTAGAGCGAAGGGTCACTCCACTTGCCAGGGTTTGCGTTACATTGCGCGCAATAAAAAATAGTATTTTTTTTCATACCTAAAAATAAAAGTCGTTTCCCAGCAATAATTTTTGCGCAAAACTACTTTGCTAGACGTACAGTATGCGTAGTTAACGGCTCTGTGATGTGTCTTTTTACACCCTGTATAAGCGCCGTCTGGTGACAATAAAGGGAAACCTTTTTTCTGTACGTTTTGACACAAGCAAACGTTTACGTTAACATGAAAAAACTCACACGAGGCCTTCTGGAGACCTAACTGGAGACGGAATTCTCATCGGCAGTCCAGACATTCAGCAATTAACTGTTTTTATATGTATCTTGTGACTTCGTATCTTGTTGAGAAAATCATCGATAGTTTATCGCTTCCTCGTCGTCGGTGAGACAGGGGCCTAAAAAGAACGATAAAGCGGCATGTGTAGTGCATTTTAATGTTGTGCGAATGCATCTGGTAGTATGTTACGGGTTTATAATGTGGTTTTTGGCTAAGAATTTAAATAAGTTAGTTTAATTGTTGAACTTTTTTCTCATGTTAATTGGCCTTAATTAAGAAAATGAACTTGTAAAAGGATATAGAACCTTTATAGACTCATTATGTCAACTGATTACCTTATAATTTAACGAAAACCAACTTTTTAAGAGATAGTATCAATGGTCAGACCTGCTGTCCTGTACGGTTCAGAATGTTGGACCACAAAAGGGATGAATGAAAAGCAATTGCATGCAGCTAAGATGAGAATGCTAAGAGCGATGTGTGGTGTTACGCGCATAGATAGAATTAGGAATGAGTATACAGGGTGTAACGGAAAGGTGTGGTCATATTTTAAGAACTACATGTCTTTATGTAGAACTTTGACGTTCAAAAAGTGCTGGTTCTCAGCCTAGTTTGAATAAATGACTTTTGATTTTGATTTTGATTTTTTGACATCTGCCCATCGATATGAACAACTTTATTCAAGAAAAAGTGAGAAAATTTTCAAAAAAAATTTTACCTCCCATACAAAAATATTCATCACTTTGTATGCAAAGTCCAATTTTTTTTTTTTAAATTTTGAATTTTTCCTTAGAGAAAGTTGTTCATTTCCATGGGCAGAACCGGTTCTTAAAATATGACCACACCTTTCCGTTACATCCTGTATAAGAGGAAGTCTGAAAGTGGCACCGCTAACTGAAAAGTTGTGTGGAAATCGGTTGTCGTGTTTGGGCATGTGATGCGGAGGAATGAAGAAAATGTAGTGAGGAAAGTCTTGTGTATGGATGTGGAGGGCTATAAGAGTAGGGGAAGGCCAAAAAAACGATGGTTGGACTGTGTGAAAGAGGATATGGGTAAAAAGGGGGTGACTACAGAGATGACGACTAATAGAGGAGTATGGAAGAAAAAATACATGTTGCGCCGACCCCAAATAAATTGGGATAAGGGCAGTAAGGTATCTATCAATTACAAAAAAAAAACAAAATTCTTGAGATCCAACAAACTCTAGACGCATTTGTGGTATATTTTGTTTTATAATTCTTTACCACCTAAGGAAAATAGATATTAATACGATGTGCACATTTAATAATAAAAGTAACGTCTAATTTCAAAATATATTTATATAAAATAAAATAAAAACTAACAATAATTACTAGTCACTGTAAATCGTCCAATCAAATTATCTTTAAGTTCAGAGCTGCATATAGATCAAATATTAACAAAATTATGAAAAAGAAATAAATTGTAAATATCACCACTTCAAATAAAGTGTTAATATTAGTTGCAAAGTGTCCTGAAAATAAAACTAAATGCCGAACTTCTGGTTTAAGTTGTTTAAAAAGTTTGACATTGAGGCTTTCTAAAGCGGCCCCGACACGTTCAATTGCGATTGTCAATGTGCTACTTTATTGACAATTGCAAGTGAAGGTGCCATTGATGCACTTTAATTGCAATTGTCAATTATTTGCGCTAACTCTGGATGACGGCGTTATAAATTCCCGGTCCTTGATATTACGTGGGGTATCCGCCATGTTTGTTTTCACTGCTGTCAGACGCGCAAATGACGGAAACGATTGTCAATGACTCAGTTAAACGATCAATTAGCAGCTTCAATGGCTCGTCAATGAGCATCAATCAAATTTTTCATCAATTGCTTTCAATCACGTAACTGCGATTGACTATCTCTTAAATTGCATGCTGTTTTTTTATTTGTTCAATTGAAGACTTATTAACTATAGTGAACAATATGAAGGAATTTTCAAAATATCATGATCAGCGACGAAGTTTTAAAGCTTTAAAGTTGATAATTAGAAAGAGAAGTCCGACGTGTTTTTTGACGTCAAAGAACATTACGCCCATACAACTGTCCTAGAAAATAGCGTTTTCGAGAGAGGGACAGATATATTGGTTTAAAATTGTTATATCTCGTTTAATTTTCGATCAATTTTGATTCTGCTTTCATTGTTCGTACTCTATTTTAGTATATTCATCGATAAACCGGTTAGATATCAAATATTTTTGTTATGCATATTCCCTATTGACAATGACGTACAATTGACAATCGCAATTGAACGTTTCGGGGCCGCTTAAGACAACACACGCCACGCTTAAGTTAACAAAAATATAGTTTGGCTTTTCGTTTGCATGACAGTAAAGAAAAGATGACATAGGTAATATTATAATTATAACTTGGATTCTAATTAATCGCCAAGCCTTACTAGGCAAAAAATTGTTTTATTTGAAGCCTTACTCCAGGCCGACCCAGGCTAAAGATTGATCACACTAGCCCAACATAGGTTAACCCATTTTCGATTTAAGGCCTCGCTCCAGGTCTACCTAAGCCAATGCTTGTTATATTTGAAGGCCTGTTCAGGCTGACCAATGTTAGCATTGGTCAGCTTGTTTAAGGCCTCACACTAGGCCGACCTAGGTCAATGCTTGTTCGATTTGAAGGCCTCGGTCCAGGCCTGGCACCTAAGCCAATGCTTGTTTTCTGCCATCGCTTCCAAAGTTACGCATTTTGCACGTAATCAGTGTATTATAATAATGTTAAAAATCTATTTTCTTTTTATAGAATGTTAAATCAATAAAATATTTTGATAATTATTTATTGTTGTTTTACTTTAATTTATCTTTGTAGAACACACATTTTGCCAGTTTTGATTTTTAAGTTGATTTTAGTGATTACAGTTCTGTAAATACGTACTTGCTACGGCCGCGCGCGAATTTTCAAAAATCCCGACGTACTAAAAACAACTAAAAAGTTGCAAACAAGTTTACTTTTGAAGCAGTCTGATGCAGTTTATTTAGTTCACTAGCAGATTTAAGGCTCTATTAACTGCCAACGACCTTGTGTGGTTAGCTTGCGTGTTCTGTGCTGAGCTCACGTAACGCGTCGTACGTCCGTCCACCCACTAATAGGACTCGCCCATTAAGGAGCGCTGTCCGTAATTAGACGCATTATTAATTTATTATACATTAAACAACAGGTATTATATTATAACCTGTATACTAAAATACAAATAATTAAATGATCTTTAGAATGCTGAAGGTTTCATAGAAATACGATTTACAATTTTTGCGTGACTCAATTTTTCATCCGCGTTAGGCATAACTAGAAATTAATTACACTATGTTATAAAATATAATTTCATATATCAAATTACGAAGGAAATTGTCAAGAGTAATATATATTTCTTATCAATAAAATAAAACTAGTCGTTTTGACGTGATGTTTAATTAAAAATCATTAGAAGTATAAACTGCGCCTTAATGCCACCAACTGCATCAGATTGCTTGAAAACTAAGTTGTGTTTTTTTATTACCGACATTTCAGTGACTTATATTTTTGAAATTGTTTCTACAAGCCCTTTATTTGAATATCCCACATGACCATGTGAAAAAAATACGACCACACTGCATAGTGACGGTTTTTTTTTTTGTGGGGTGGGAAATCATCCAATGACTTCGCCCGCTCTGGGTGGAGCGGGAGGGCGTGTCAGACTCTTACTGACTAAAACCCACCCCTGTTCCTTGCTGCCCTTAGTGCACGGGGGCGAGGTAACTCTGTTTCGAATTCATCCTCAGCCCCCGGGCAGACATCGGCCATGACGGGCCCCGTCTCTATTGCTGACAACTCTTTGAGGCGCGCGTGGAACAATACCTACCCATTACTCGCCGTCCGCAGGCCCGGCGCCCGGAAGCCGGAGATCGTCTCGCGGCGCCGGAAGTCCCAGGCGTCTCCTGAGGCGGCTGCTGCTGAGAGCGTGAGGGCGACTCCGTTGTCGAGCCTCCCTCACGCGTCCCGCCTCCGCCTTCGCGAGCATTACTGTTTCGCAGAAGGAAGAGACGGCTTCCCATTCCCTCTCGCTCCGTACCATGGCCTGAACCAGGGCAGGGCGCGAGAGGTCGCTGCCGCCTATCGCATCCACGAGGACACGGCGGGGCTCCGCCCAAGCGGGGCAGACCTCCACCGTATGCTCCACCGTGTCCTCGGGACGATTCGCACAATGGAAACACCCGGGCGTTTCCTTCCGTCCTATCCGACACAGGAACCTCCCGAAACAACCGTGTCCGGTGAGGACCTGCGTCAGGCGGAAGGTGAGGGCGCCGTGGGGCCTTTCCAGCCACTTCTCAAAGAGGGGCACTACCGCCGCAATGGTGGCGTGCCCAGCGCTGGATTGCGACAATCGCTGTCTCCATGTCGCCATGAGATCTTGCCGGAGCTCTGTCCGCCGAGCCGCGAGTTGTCGCGGCAGCGGAGTTTCGCCCCGGCGCTTCGCCTCCTCGCGCTCCTCATAGAGGTTCGCGAGGATTTTTGCCTCCAGATCCCACGGCGACAATCCGGCAAGGAGGCTCGCCGCTTCGCAGGAGATCGTACGGTATCCTTGGATCATTCGGATCGCCATGACCCTTTGGGAAGCGTTCAGACGGCGAGTTGATCGCTGCCTTAAAGAACGCGCCCACACCGGTGCCCCGTAAAGGGCCATGGAGTGCATAGTGGCGGTTGCCTGATTTTTTTTTTATTCGCTTCGACAGTCAAGACCAATCTAATAATACCTCATTTGTTAAAATCTACAGGGCGTGCAAAAAAAAAACCGGCTGAGTGCGTGTCAGACTTCGCACATTCAGGGTTCCGTACCATATGAGAGAAATCAATACAGGGTATAAGATAAACACTCCCGAAAATGGAAACAGGTGATAAGGCTAGTGATTCTTGATACGATACCACCAAAATATCTGAAAAAAAAAAAATGAAAAAAACTATTTTTTTTTAGCATTTTGCGTACACTGTGCTGTGACTGTGAGAACAGTTAAATGAAACCGTTATTTGCAGTAGACACTTTTTTTCTTTACAACTTTATCATGCAATGTAATAATCGTAAAATATCGGCTGACGCCCGCGCATTCCTTGAGTTCAAAGTACGCGCGTTCTCGCCGACAGCCGTGCAGCCAACGACCTTACGTCCACGCGACGCCGAAATAAAGCGCAATATCACTGATATCTGTTTGCATTTAGGTTGTATATACCTAATCTACGTTCTGACTTCGGAAGCGTTCCCCTTACACCCTGTATATTGGTATTTGTTAGTAAAATATACGTAATAATAAACATTATCACCAAATTTCAAATTTATAGGTCAATGGGAAGTTAAAAAATTCTTCGGAACAAAATTTTGTGACAGACGACGGACAGACTGACAGTGACAGACAGACACATGAGTGACAGATATAGGGCTCCGTTTGGACCCATCGGGTACGGAGCCCTAAAAATCGACTTAAATCTTACAGTACATAGTCTCGCAATTCGCAAAAGATTACCCTCCTTCAAGGGCACTCGAGTAAAAATACATATGACGGTAGGTACATCATAACTAACGCCTCTTCCCTATGGGGTCAGGCAACTTAAGAACGTCACCTACTAAGATCCTTACATATTCCTTTTGCTTCGATAACCTACGTTCATACGACTGGTGATGGTCACGCACGTATGAACATAGATAAACGCATGTGGTTGCAAGGACTAGGTACGCACTGGACCTTTCTGACGAACATCATCAATAACATCTGTGCAAGTCCTTCTAGGGCGTCCCCTTTCCACTCAATTTTGTCTGTTCATCATCATTTCAGGTGTGCGTTTCGATGGTACGGCCATGGCGATATTTACCTTAAAAAAATATGCCAAATATTTGATAATTTTGATTAAAAAGTTGTAAAATTTATTCCCAAAACCATAAATTTGTTAAAGCTATGGTTAAAAAGTTATAAGGGTTTGAACGTGGCGATAAATTCGAAAGAGTTACCTCGCCCCCGGGCACTCGAGGCAGGGAGGAACAGGGGTGGGTTTTAGTCAGTAAGAGTCTGACACACCCTTCCGCTCCACCCTAGAGCGGAAGAAGTCATTGGATGATTTCCCACCCCCCAAAAAAAAAAAAAAAAAAAATGGTTAAAAAGTTATAAGGGTTTGAACGTGGCCGCGCCATTGAAACGTGGAGAACCGCGCGGCCACGGAGATCTTTAAAACTAAGCGTTGCAGAGACCTGAAATTTAAACAAATAGATTGAAATTGTCAAAATTTTTAAAAATCGCCCTAGATATCTATGCGATTTTTTTTTTTAAATGTCGCCGTGGCTGCGCCGTCGAATCTCATTTCAGCCGAAAGAGGTCTACTGCTGGATATAGGCCTCCCCCAAGTTTCGCCACAACAACCGATCCTGTGCGGCTTACCAAATCTACCTTGTGGGAAACTCTCCAACGCTGCGCCTTCCGGTAAGTCTGTGAAAAAAACAAATTAAAAAAAAAATAACTCGTCAAGAGACGCCCAGCAGATTGAAACATCTATTTTAATATTAGAATTCAAAATTGTTGTTAGTTGTTGTTGTTGTTGTTGTTGTTGGTGGTGGTGTTGTGTTGTTGTTGTTGGTTGTTGTTGTTTGTTGGTGATTATTGTTGTTGTAGTTGTGTTACTTTTTTTCGCATAGATGTGTCTAGGGAGAAGGGAGTCGAGAGCGACGGCGTAGTGGGGGCATCGTGCCACGATAGTGTCATGTTTTCCGTCATGGCATTCGAGTCGATTTTACTGCCAAGCCCCGTCAATAGATGTTTCACATTAAAAAAAAAACAAATAATCATTCCGAATCACGGAACTAAAATGTAACTCCTATCCCATGTCAACACGTTCCAATCTGTTTCAACAATCGTTTAAAGAGCTTACGCGCGCCTGTTCTGCGCTGCACCGGCGCCGCGCCCGCACCTCACCCGCGCCTTGCCCGCGCCTCGCCTCCGCCCGACGCCTCTTATATTTGTCCCGCGCCTAATGGGTAGCTCGCCATCCGATCAGCACCAGGCCCGAGAGTCGACGGCGCGTAGTGTTCCACGCTCGCCTCAAAGAGTTGTCAGCATTCATGACGGGGCCCATCATGGCCGATGCCTGCCCAGGGGTTGTGGATAAATTCGAAACAGAGTTACCGCGCCCCTGGGCATTCAGGGCAGGGAAGGAACAGGGGTGGGTTTTAGTCAGTAAGAGTCTGACACGCCCTCTCGCTCCACCCAGAGCGGAAGATGTCATTGGATGACATCCCACCCCACAAAAAAAAGAAAAAAAAAAGAGCTAGATATGACTAATTTAAACGTACGGCAACACTTACACCGTTTTGTGTGAAGTTGAGACGAACTATTATACGGATCCGGAATTGAGTGGGATCCGGGCGGATTTTATACGGACCTGTTTGGTTTGGGGGCTTGATTTAAATTAGGGATCCTTTTCTTATTGAATGTTAAGTGAAGTAAAAATATTGGAATATTGGGGCTATATTCCTTTGAAAGCAAAGATTGATCAACCGTTGTTATCTTTGATTGGGGTCCCGGACCTGAAAGGTAGGTAACCAACGGTAATTGGGTTCCAATTACTAAACCTCCGCTGTCCGTTCGTCTGTCTGTCAGGGGGCTGTATATCATGACCTATAACAGACAGATAAAGTTATTTACTAGTGTCGCTATATTAACAAAAACTGGCCAAGTGCGTGTCGGATTTCGCACATTAAGGGTTCCGTACCAAATATTGTTAGTACCTAAAGTATACATAATAATAAATAAATATATATAATTTCAGAGATAAGGGGGAGGGAAGGGGGTAATAGTAATTTTTCATCTATTTTCTTAAATAACTTAAAACTATGTACCTATATATTTTAAAATTATTAAAAAAATACGTTCGAGATCCTTACAGACATGTGTACTAAATTTCAACTCTATCGACCCAGCAGATTTGGAGCAAATTGGCTATGACAGACGGACAGACAGACACACGAGTGATCCTATAAGGGTTTCGTTTTTATATTCGGACTTACGGAACTACCCTAAAACATTTTTTGTAACAATTTCACGCAATTAAATGTTTCCCATGAAAACGGGACTTAATTGGAATTACTCAGTTAAAAAATTGTTTCTCCCGAACGAAACAATTTCAAGATTCCCTATAAAGTCAGTCAGAATGACGTGAAGTGAACTCATTAATGTGTTTGTGATAGAATCGAACTGGGACAAAACGTAATATAAATGGTAAATCAAATACTCGTTTGTATTGTCGGGAGCGAGCGATTGTCGACTTAATGTCGTTAAGATACGAGCTTATTGTACACGTTGGTTTGCCTTCGGTTTATTTGTGTGTGGTGCGATGTAAAAGCTGAAGCGATTTAATTTTAACTTTTCTTATTGCTTGGGTTACTGTTTTCTGCATTACTTTTCCGTTGGCTTGGCGACACAAACTGAGAGATGCAAGAAAATAAATAAAGTGTTACCTCATTATTATTGCCTTTCTTCCAAGTTTTTAGCGTAGATACCTATGAAGGCTAACTTCGTAGGTATCTACGCTTCAACAGCTTTTAACGCTTCATTCAGCATCTATCGCTTCATCTACGCAAATCTGAAACTCAAACTCAAAGCATTTATTTCAATTAAACCATTTAGGTACAGACATTTTGAAAGATAAAGATAGCATCGCACGTTCCAAAGCGTAGATCTCGATGGAAAAGAATGTACAAGATACTCTACGGCCACTCTTTTAAATTAATAATACAAAATTATGGTATTATCTTCAATGTATACATGTAGGTACAGGTTACAGGTACATGCAGTAGGTACCTTATATAGTTTTTAGCATATGATGGGTACCACTCACAGGTTAAGTCATACTAGTCAATTCTTGAAAGTGGAAGGAGCTGTTAGATTAGACTAAGACAGAATTTTGTGGTGGAATATTGTGTCTGACCATGCTAAATTAGTTTATAAGGTGTTAAGTTGTAATAAATACCTAAGCAATAGACTAGTTTAGCTTCTATTTCTTCATCACAAACAGGAGCTACTAAAAAACCACAATGGGTCAAAATGCCTATGAGGGTCCGCACACGCGGTTTTTTGTTGTTGTTAATAACTATCATTTCATTTAATTTTCATGTGTGCCTGGTGACTGTCGCCAAATAAATACTTTTGTTTCATATTATACTCGTTCCGTTTATGACGAACACCACACCCCAACGTAAATGTTTTATAAGGGTACGCTTCAAAATTTAATTTAGCTGCGTGTGTGCGATTTCTCATTGTTTTTGTAGGTCTATCACTTATGCTGTATGCGTCAAGGATATGTTTTGATCGTAGAAACAAGAGAGGATGTGTTATGATCCCAAAAATAAAGCATCATTTTTAGGGAGTGCTACCGCAGCCAGTGGCAGCGCTCAAAAATGACGCCGTTAGAAACCGGCAGTACATTTTTTTAGTATCTATTCTAAGAGCGAGCGAAGCGAGCTCGGGTACTTAGAACACCCCGACACGGTCAGGTTAGGTTACCTTCGTGTCCTTTAAACTTTGCAGACAGAAATAGTCCGTCCGTTTTCCTTATTTACGACCGTCGTTAGCACATTACACCTGCCTGTTTCAACTGTTAGCTTAGCTGAGCGGTCGGATATCTACGTATGTTTGTGATTGTAAGTTCAAATCTGGCTTGCACATGTTTAGTTTTTGGATTTTTTACGACTGCTTTTTGAAGATTTGTATGCAAAGGACATTTTTTTTTATTGTTTGTGGCTTTTTGGAACATTTTAACTGCATATAAGGTTTTTTTTTGCAGAAAACAGAGGGTTTTAAATCATGCCGTAAGCACTGTGAAGGTGGAACATTAGGCCGCGGACACGAAGTCATCGGGGTGGGGCGGTGGCGGCGGTACGGCAACAAAGACTCGTTCTCGAAGCCAGGGGGGCAGGAGGCAGATCGCGCGGCACTAGAGCGGCGTAGTGTTGTGTTATGAGAAATTAGTGTCTTTGCTCGCGAAAAAAATGTCTAAACAGAGCCTTTAGACAAAATACTTTTCTGTTAACGTTAACGCTAACACTTCGTGCAAAATGTATGGCAAAGACATTACTGGGCGTGAGTCACGTGACAGTTCTCTGTCTAACGCTTCGTGCAAAATGTCATTGCCATACATTTTTCACGAAGCGTTAGCGATAACGTTACCAGAAAAGTATTTTGTCTAACCCCCCAGCGACGACAACATCTTTTTGATACAAATTTCTCCGTACCGTTAGGTTTATTGTGCGAAAAATAAAATGAACAACACTACGTCAATGCAGACGCGCGGCACCGATAGACTGGTGCGTATCGCTCGTACGCCGCTGCCTTCGAGGCCAGAGCCTTTAGACAAAATACTTTTCTGTTAACGCTAACGTTTCGTGCAAAATGTATGGCAACGACATTATTGGGCGTGAGTCACGTGATATTTTTCTCCGCAGGTAATGTACGAAGCGTTAGCGTTAGTGCTATTATAAAAGTTATTTGGCTAAGGGGGCTGTTCCATATACATCTATGCAGTGAAACGCGCCGCTTCCCGTGCCGCCGCCGCCCGATGACTTCGTATCCGTAGCCTTATGGCTGAAGCAGCTCACGAAAGCAACAATCTACTATCTACACATATCCCCCTTCTAAGCTCTCAGAACGAACATAGGTAGGTACCTATGTATGTTAGCGATGGGTATCACTTACCGTCTGTCAATTTGGCACATTTCTCCATGTGGGGAGCCTGATTGTGTACCGACTTACCTACTACGGTACGCCTTTCAAACGTAGATACCTACTGAAATTTAGCCTGACAATCTAATAATGTTGTTAGGTACTTTTGGCTTGTGGAGACGTAAGGTTATGGCAATTTATAAGCGAGTTATTACGGTCCCCGCAGAAACTCTTTTGCATCTTTCATGGAGTAACATTAAAGGGAAATAGATGAGTTATGCCTGGTTTGAAAAAGACTGTCTTAAGCGGAACATAATGTCGACGGCCTTTTTTTTTTTCTTTTTTTTTGTGGGTTGGGATTTTGGGAAATCATCCAATGACTTCAACCGCTCTGGGTGGAGCGGGAGGGCCTGTCAGACTCTTACTGACTAAAACCCACCCCTGTTCCTTCCCTGCCTGAGTTCCCAGGGGTGCGGTAACTCATGTTAATGTCAACGGCCTTGAATGGTTATCTTGCGTGTTCTGTACTGAGCTCACGCAACGCGTCGTACGTCCACTCAGTAATAGGACTTGCCCATCAAGGAGCGCTGTCCCATATTATTATACATATTTTTAAAAAGTAACAAAATCAAATCATTTTCCTTTAGAAAAAAGAAGATAAAAGCAATAGATATTTTTTTATATTCTTTTGATAAGAAATGAAGGAGTAAAATGGTATCTCGATTTGGAGGTGATTTGGTGGTTTTTTTTCATAGTAGGTATGTGATACCGATAGAAAAATTATGGCTAAACCAAATTACGTACCTACACATATATAGGGTGACTGGTAATTAGTAACCGATACTTAAACACATGTACTCATGATTATAAACAACTTTCCCAAAGAAACTTTAAAAAAAAAATATTTTTTCACTTTTATCACAATAACAACAGTTTGAAATACGAGTACCTACGCGCGCGCGAGGGCAGTGACCGCCGCAATCAGCTGTTCTGTTTATGACAAAAACGGCCGTTTGTGACACTTTTGCTTACTAGGTACTTAGGATACGAAACATTTTGAGTAACGTAAAAATACCTTATCCTCTTTGTAACAAATGCAACATAGGATTCTTTAATCTTTATTTTCTATGCTAAGATACGAATTTTTATTAATTGTGGGCGCCACTTATGGGGAATGGAGATAGCGTTGGATTTAAACATCACTGCATCATCAAATGTTTCTTGATATGTTTCTATTAAGTAATAACTAGACTCTGCCAAATTTCTTCGCAATATTTATTTTTAGTGCTATATTGTACAAAAACAAACACAGGAAAACATCCTATTAATAAGGTTCCACGTTTCGATTCAAGTATTTTTGACAGAGGGGTAATTTGATACCTTCCAGGGGTTGTGGATAAATTCGAAACAGAGTTACCGCGCCCCTGGGCACTCAGGGCAGGGAAGGAACAGGGGTGGGTTTTAGTCAGTAGTAAGAGTCTGACACGCCCTTCCGCTCTTCCCAGAGCGGGAGAAGTCATAGCATGATTTGCCATCCCCCCCCCAAAAAAAAAGGTGTTTGCAGAAAGACACAGAAAAATACGCGAAGTCCCGGGATCAGCTAGCGAATATCCTGCAGAACATTCATAATACATTATTCTGTTATTTATTTCACGATATTACAACACATAAACGGCCTGTATCTGTCATACCGGGCGTGAACTCATTGTTACGCCTGTCGAGATCATGACAGGGTAATACATATTAAACATCGATATTATACGCGTGGCATGAATATTAGATACCTGTGTGTACTCAGGCTACGGTTGTTGTAACCAACCTATAGTTGATTCTGGGATTATGTTCATCCGAAAATACCATTTCTTTTCTCTCTAATGCCTTTCTATTTCCACATATTCTCATCTCTTCCATCATTAAGGTAACGTTGTGGATTGTACATTTACCCATATGTCATACCATATTTTGCTGCAACACACATTGTACAATTGTTGTTTTTCCCAAATAAATAAATAAATTAACCTTTCTTTTATTATTTTTTCTTCTTTTTTCCCTCTTCCTGCTACAAAATTGTGTTACATATGATATCAATCTATCTGCCTAGCCTTTCCCCAACTATCTTGGGGTCGGCTTCCAGTCTAACTGGGTGCAGCTGAATACCAGTATTTTACATGGAGCAACTGCCAATCTGACGTCCACAACCCAGTTACAGGTTGATACGATACTCCTTGGTAAGACTGGTTGTCAGACTTTAGGGCTAATTCTGACGACCCGTAAAGACTGCCAAAACTTGACAGCCAGCACCAACGGCTTAACGTGCTTTCCGAGGCACAAAGGAGTCTCGGTATGTGAAGGTGGTCACCCATCCATGGACTAACCCCGGCAAGCGTAGCTTAATCTGATGGAGCGACCCGTGCGGCTGTTATAATTATTACTTTAGCCACGAGCTCGTCCGTGTAACAAATGATATGAATGTATGAATATAAATGTATTTATTTTATTCATGTAAAATTATGATGTCCATTTAATTTACTAGCAGATCAGTAGATCGGGCCTGCGGACGGCGAGTAATGGGTAGCTCGCCGTCCGATCAGCGCCAGGCCCGTGAGTCGACGGCGCGTAGTGTTCCACGCGCGCCTCAATGAGTTGTCACTTTGTCAGCATTCGTGACGGGGCCTGTCATGGCCGATGCCTGCCTTGGGGTTGAGGATAAATTCGAAAGAGTTACCTCGCCCCTGGGCATTCAGGGTAGTGAGGAACAGGGGTGGGTTTTAGTCAGTAAGAGTCTGACACGCCCTCCCGCTCCACCCTAGAGCGGGAGAAGTCATTGAATGATTTACCAACCACCCCAAAAAAAAAAAGTACACCTTAGACTAACCTTTTTTTTTTGGGGTGGGAAATCATTCAAACGCTCTGGGTGGAGCGGGAGGACGTATCAAAAAAAAATATTTTGAGATCTTTCAGTCCATCCCCAGGTTCTCTGGTACCTACTCGTAGATATCGCTGTCAGCAATAAGATCGTCATTTGATTGTACCCATAGATTGAAGTTCGTGTAGGTATGACTATAGGCTAGTTTCCTAAAAAAATCTAATTAGTCCGTCTCTAAGATTACTAAAAAATATTGGGTACGTATTTTTGAAGTGAAAACTTTTTTAGCGGCGTTGAGCACTTTTCTTGGGATGGACATAAAATGTTAAACTCGCGTCAGGAACTCAGGACACGTAATCTGAGCCTTTAGACAAAATACATTTCTGTTAACGTTAACGCTAACGCTTCGTGCAAAATGTATGGCTACGACATTTTGCACGAAGCGTTAGACAGAGAACTGTCACGTGACTCACGCCCAGTAATGTCCTTGCCATACATTTTGCACGAAGCGTTAGCGTTAACGTTAACTGAAATGTATTTTGGCTAAGGGGGCAGATCGAAAATTCGTAAGACGATTCCAAAATATTCAAAAATACACAACGTTAATGTTCAAGTTTTCACTTCTGCCGACACTCCCGGAGTGCAACCCGTAGTCTTTTTTTTTGTCTCGTAAACCAAAAATCATACCGTCATTTTAAAGTGGGGTAACTCGCTGGGGCTGTGGATAACATCAATGATGACCTTGAAAATATCAACAAGTGGGCTAAATACTTTAGACTTTTACTGCCACCCAACTAAGTCGCAAGCGCTCATTGTTGGTGGCAGATACATGCTCAGCCTTTTAGATCGCCAGTCTCTCCCGCCCGTAGTGTATGATTCAGTGCCCATATTGTACTCGAAAAGCGCTAAAAACCTTGGCGTCCATATGGACACTAACCTCTCTTGGGAGTACATATTGCGGATGTTAGTAAGAGGGTCTTCTACTCTTTTCAGTCTCTTAAACGTCTCCAAAAAATCTTACCATTTCACACAAAGGTCACTCTTGCTCAATCTCTTCTCCTACCGCTAATAGACTATGCGGATGTCTGTTTTCTAGCTGCATCGGAGGTACCTAATCCTAAATAAACTTGAGCGACTGCAAACTTGTGGATCCGCTTCATTTTTGGCCTCCGCAAATACGACCATGTGTCGGAGTTTCGGACCAAATTGAGGTGGCTGCCGATTCGGCGTCGGCGAAATACCCATATCCTATCTCTTCTCTATACTAATATATATCCTGCATAATCCTTATTCTCCTCAATACCTTCGAGAATGGTTTGAGTACTTCGTTCCGAGCGGTAAACCTTGTCGCATTGCGAATTCTCTTCTCCTTCGTACTCCACGTCACACTTCCAGCCGCTTTATTGGCTCCTTTTCTGTTACTGCAGTGCGTCTCTGGAACTCTCTTCCACACTTCCTACGCGACAGTTCTTCTCTAGGTGTCTTCAAGAAGAAAATCAACTTGGGTACTTTCTTTCAAATTGACATAATATTAAGTATTTATTAGTATGTAGGTATATATTTGGAATTATTTATGTAGGTTTATATGTATTGAACATTGGATCCTACCCTCAAATGTAATCTCTCTCTATCACTCAAAGATTTGCTGGGAGAAAACTCAACATTGAGTTAAGCTCGCCTTTGTACATGAATTGTGTAACCACTAAGTACTATGTGAAATTTTTGGTGTACAATAAAGATTTAAGAATGAGGATGATACAGTGCGTTGAAATTTCGCGTGACGTTATTTCTCGTATCGTGTTCAATACACTTTGAACGTTTAGTGCCGTAACGAGTCCACACTCCTGAACTTTGATGCATTTTATCTTTGTCATTTTATATTGGTTTGGTAAAGCAAAAAAAAAGTGTCCAATATTTTTTAATAATCTAACTTATTAACTAAATATACTTAATTATTCTTTTTATACCCAGGAAACGTCCCTATTGTGTAACTGTTTTGGTGTACAATAAAGGTTTATTGTATTCTGTTCTAATCAGTCTATAACGTTCCCATTAGTGGGACATATGCGTCTTCTTAATGAGACGGCCTTAGTTCACCACATGGGTTTAACAGGTTACCTAGTACACACAGGTTACCTAGTAGAATTTTAGTTTCTACTATATGCTGGTTTAATCGATGGATGTTTTCTTGTCACCTTTTGAGAGCGGTGGTAATGAAATAAATTACTCTGTTATGCCCGGTGCACTTAAGGTGGAAGCGCCAGGGTAGCCCGCGAAATTCTAATTTTCTTATGTGTTTTGCAATTTGCAGGTCAGTGTCAGGTTGAATCTTGGTCAAAATTTGATTCGCGGTCGTAGCAAGTATGAATTTATAGAATTAAAATCTAAAAATACAACTCTTTCAGTTAGAATTGATGTCAAATGTAAGTATTTCATGAAATCATGACATTTGGAATCAATTCTAAGTGAGAGAGTTGTATTGATGATTTAAATATTTTAAGATTAAAAAAAATCAGAACAAAAATAAAAAAAAGATATGAAAAAAAAAATGAAACCTCATTTCCCAAAAGTACCGTTTTGGCGCTTTAGCATTTTCTCCTTTCCACTGACGATATCAATAAACAATACTAATCAAAACACAAGACAATATTTTGGATGGTGGTTAGATAAGGCAATGTGGCGTGGAGTAAAATATGGTTTAAGTTTAAAATATTTAATCGGGATAAAACATGTTACATTGAATTCATGTAGTTCTCGGATGGACCATTAAAACTTTAAACAAAAATAATTTAGCGAAATTTTGGTCGTATTTAGTTAGTTCTGGCTATTTAGGAATGGATACTAAAGGGTTACTGTTGAGATGCTATAGTACTGACGAGGTTCCATCAGCGACATTGCATTTGTCCGTGTTTACAGCTCTTGAAGCTGGAATAGCCATGAGCCCTGCAGCACTCGTTCTTCTCAGCATCAATACGGGAGCAGACCTGGTCGCAGGGTGCGACGCGGGCGGCCTCGACGGTGACCATCACCATGGCGAAGGCGACCAGCAGAAGAATGAAGGTGGTCTTGATGGCGGCCATTTTGTTTATTTTGTGTAGTGGTTGAGAAACGTTTGCGAAAAGATGTAGAATTGTTGTGTGAAGCTTAGAGATTTCTCTCCGCTTTTATACTCGATAACGAGGAAAATACTTTCACCAATTAAGGGCTTTGTTTCAAATTGTAAACAGGAAAACACGTGTGTTAGCTAGCCGTTAGATAGGTGCGTAAGGGTGTGTTCACATCAGGCGAATGCGCCGCTCGCGAGCTGCGTGCGTGTACTTTGTTCCTGTAATTTTATACATATAAACAATTCGGTCTCCACGCTCAAGGCCCGCGATAGAAGATATAAATAAAATAAAATAAAATAAAATTCCTTTAATTCAGATAACAAGATCCATATAGTGCAATTAGACTCGGTATTAAAAAATTATAAATTAACACAAAACCAAATAAATTAATAAAGTAGCATCATCAATTAAAAATAACATTAAAATCAGGATTCCAAATAAGATAAAATTTAAAATTCATTAAAACATTCAAATTTAAAATAGGTTAAAAAATAAAAATTAAATCATTCACAATAAATAAAATAAAAATACATTCAAATTAAAATAAAATAGCACAAAAATAAAAACATTCAAATTACCCGCTTAATAAAAGACACCCATGTCGGAGAAGAGATCCTATCTGCTACAGCTATGCAATAGCTTAAAAACTTTGTCTCTGTTACCTCTGACCTAGACTAGAGTCAAGAGCAAACCCATCTAAAATCTTTGTACATATGTAACTAAATCTATGGTAATTTACTTACCGCTTTTGTTGTTCCGTTCTGTGTACATATCACCGTGTTTATGATCTACACCGTTCCATACTTTCATAAACACTTTTTCCAAAAACAATAACACTACACAATTTCCTATTAAGTACTACCTATTATTATCTCATTACACAGGCGTATCAGCGTCAGGTATTTCAATCTAATTACACAGGCGATTGATTCAAATTCAAAAATGGCTAAAATACCTAATAGGAAGAAAATTATGAAACCATAGCTTACTCCGGGCCTCCTACAATGCGTTCGACACAGGGATAACCTACACAAAAAATTTAAAAAATCACCTGACAGTGAAATTCTAAAAATATCCTATACTAGATACAGAAACTACTGTAACAAACTCCTGAAAAAGATAAAAAAGGATTATGAGAAGAAAGAATTAAGCGAAGCCGGTAATAATGCAAAAAAACTCTGGCAAGTTATAAACACAATTACAAACAGAATTAAAAAAGACAACACAACAGATTTACTTAATATGTCAGCTACTCCTCAGCAATCAGTTAATCTAGCCAATAAATACTTTGCAGAACTCGGAAAAAATCTCGCGAATAACATAATATCTAAAAGGTCAACTAATAACGCAACTTACTCTGCCAACTATGCAGTCTCGCAATCAATGGTTTTTCTACCCACCGATGAAAAAGAAGTTGCCGAACATATAATGTCCCTACGTAGCGACAGTGCTGCGGGTTGTGACAGAATATCGAGCGGTCTCTTAAAAAAACATATAGACATTGTTGTATCACCTCTGACCTATATCTGCAATCTTGCACTTTCATCAGGTCAATTTCCCAAGTCATTCAAAAAGTCTATTATACACCCAATCTTTAAGAGTGGGGACAGGGGCCGTGTCAACAACTTTAAACCTATAGCCGTGCTTCCTGCTTTATCCAAAATACTGGAGCGGATCATGAATGATAGGCTCGTGCATTAATAATAATAATAATAATAAAGTTTATTGTTCTTCTCTCACATAGAATTTTACAAACAATATAAAAAACAAACAAGACATTAGCGATAATTGTTGTGATCTATGTGAGAGACTGGTTTCTGTACTAGGAGACCTGTATGACAGATAACCAGCCTCTCCAGACTCCGGACAATAGGTGACAGCTGTATACAACATCAGTGAGAAGTAATAATTAAGAGGGATTAAGCTACGTGCAGTGAGATTGTTGCTGTTATGGGGGTACAAAGTGGTGAAGTGAGATTGTTTCTGTTATGGGGGTACAAAGTGGGTGAGAGGAACTAAATTGAATGAGTGAGTAATTGAGTATGTGTACGCTAGTGTGAGTGCGAGTGTGTGGGAGCGTGTATGTGTCTGTGTGAGTGTGTGTGGGAGAGAGTGAGTGTGTGTGAGTGCGTGTGTGCGGGGTGAAGGAGGTGACAGCATACGCAGTTGGTTAGGATGGTACAATAAGCAGATTTTCAGTGTCATCGTAGTTGAGGGACTTAAGCCAGGCAGTAATAACCCTCTTACAATTAGCTCTTGTAAGAGGGTAAACTGTTAGCTTCTTATTTATCTTATTATATAGATGTCCACCAAGAAAATCAAAGAATTTGCGTGAGAAGGCAGTGCTACGATTAGTAAGTGTTGGGCAAACCCTGTATTTGACTCTCTTGTTTGCATTAAGTAAAGGATCGTACCCTATTAGTGTATGTTGTTTTAGAGCTGAGCACAGAATATATAGTTGTCTTACTGTCAGCACATCAGAGAGCAAGTACAGATCTTTGGTAGGAAAGAAGAAAGGTAACGACAAGCTTACTTTTAGTACCGCTCTTTGAGCTCTTTCAAGTTGTATTAAGTTAGTTTTACTAGTGCCACCCCATACAGTAATACAGTAGGTTAGAATGGATTGGCACAGGGCCATGTAAACCATTTTAATGACATTTTTATCTGCAATGCGGCTTAAATTTTTAAAAATGAAAATTAGTTTTCGAGTTCTGGAGGATAGTAGGTCCAGGTGGTGTTTGAAGCTGAGAGTACTATCAATCATGACTCCGAGGTACTTTATACTAAAAGCTATTTCTAATCGACTGCAGGAACAGGGGTGGGCAGATGAGCAGTAATGGGCTTTGATGTAATAATTTTCGTGAACTGCAGATGAGATGTTTTTAATAGAGAATGGTACAAATTTAGTTTTGCTGACATTGAGAGTAAGGCCGTTGTTATTGAGCCAAGAAGTAACAGTATTGAACCCAGATTGAGCGAGGCTGTAAACCTCATCCCAACTGTCGCCATGGAAGATCAACGCAGTGTCATCCGCAAATGTGACAATTTTGCCATTTTGTAGTAGCAGATCACATAGGTTATTGATGAAGGTGAGGAAAAGTGTGGGCCCAATTACACTACCCTGAGGAACACCGTAGAAAATAGGTAAGTCATCACTAGTGAATTCACCAATTCTAACTCTCTGTTGCCTGTCAGCAAGGTAATCCCCAAATAGTTTGAGCTGTGTATCACGAATCCCCATACTTTGTAGCTTAGTTAGTAGGAGTGGAACAGAGACCGTGTCAAAAGCTTTAGCTAGATCCAGGAATATCGCTATCACTTTCTTTTTGTGGTCTAGTTTATTAACATGATCGATCAATTCGTGAACCGCATCATTGGTCGAGATTCCAGCTCTAAAACCAAATTGAGATTTTGACAGCAAGGATTTGGTCTCAAGATAGTTAATTAGACGTTTGTTAATAAGTTTTTCAGCTAGTTTAGACAGAGTAGAAAGTATAGAGATGGGTCGGTAGTTGTTGACACAGTCTCTGTCACCACTCTTGTAGATTGGGATTACTTCAGCAAGTTTAAATTCCTTCGGAAAAACACCACTGAGGAACATTAAGTTGAAGATGTACGTTAAGGGCGGAACTAGGGTAGTGTGGTATCTTTTAAGAAAAGCTCCTGAGATATTGTCTCGTCCAACCGTATTGACTTTTTTTAGATTTAGGATACACTGACGAACCTCATCTTCATCAGTGGGAAGCAAAACGAAAGAGGAAGGACAAGAGTTAGCGTGTGGTGTGTAGATAGATGGATTTCCGTCGTGAATGTTTTCAGCAAGGTTTTTGCCAATAGACACAAAAAAATTGTTTATTGCATTGACAGAGGTAGAAGGGTTTGGGGTAGATATAAGATCCATTGCTGGGTTTGATTTTTTGTTGCAGTGTGTTATTTGTTTTACAGCGTCCCAAAGTTTTTTATTGTTAGTTTTAGCTGCTTTATCTAATAGGTTTTTTTCATAGTCCGTTTTTAGTTTTTTTAGTAGCCAGTTGCAAAAGTTTCTGTACCTTTTGTAGGTGATCTTGCTGATTTCATTATTAGGGTTTTTTTTTGATTTTATGTGGAGTTTATCTCGATTTTTCATACATCTCAATAGACCATTTGTTATCCAGGGCTTTTTAATCCTCTTGCGATTAGAAATGGAAACGGTTCGTGTGTTAGCTAGTATTATAGTGTTTAGGTCATTGACTAACAATGTAGTAGCTACATTTACATCAGTTATTTCGTAGATGGAATTGAGGCATATATTTTGCATATCGTTGTCAAGGCCTATGTAGTAACTTAACTTTCCTAATGGTAGATGTTATCATCGGGTGGTGGTGGTTTTCAAGCACAAGTATCACACTGTCATGGTCGGTAATAGACGTCTCCGCGACATAGCAAAAGGCAGGGAGTCTACTTTTTAGCATGACGTGATCTAAACAAGTTTTACTATGTGTTGGTAACTGGTGGGCAGGTAAAAGACCTATGGAAGCTAGTACATTTAGGTATGATGATGAGTTAGCATCGTTAGTGTTAATAGTTATGTCCACGTTAATATCTCCAATGAGAATGATATTAGGGAAGTTTAAGCTACTTAAAAAGTTACTGACAGATTCAAGAAATGGGTTAATGTTTTTATTACCAGGAGGTCTGTATATTGCAACGACGAGGGTATTACTGTCTAACTTTATTGTAATACAATTGGCATCAAGAATGGTTGGTTCCGATATTATTGGACTTAAATTATCTTTGAAGTACACGATGACCCCTTCATTTTGGGTGATGTTATTTTCAGTTTTAGCCAAGTCAAAGCCTTCTATTGCAGGAATGGTGTGGGTGTGGCGTAGCCAACACTTCGTGACTATGATAAGATCCCACTCAGTATTTGATCTTTTAAGAAGGGTTAACAGGCTAGGATAGTTACGATTAACACTACGGATATTCTGATGTATTATTTTTAGGCTAGAGTGTGGCCTTTTAATTAGATTAGGACACTCTTCTATTTCGCAAGTGGATGAATTCGCTATAACAAAATTATCAAGATCGCTGTTAATTTGGTTTATGTTATCGAATTTTGATAATTTAAGTAAGTAGGTGAATTCGAGCATGTCAATAGATTGTAATTACGTGGAAAGTAAGTGTGATTTAAAGGTGCAGAGTTATAAAAAGATGTGACGATTAATACCTCATAAGTAGATTGAAAATTAGTCAAGCGAATGTAATATAATGATGAGTTGGTATATAATGTATTATAGTTATATGTAGCAGATGGATAACAAGTAATAATTGTATATAATGGTGTCGTAGCACTGTGGAAAATTGGAGAGGTGTGTATTATATGGATATGTTGTTGCGTCGCGTATGTATGGTTCACCCTATTTATGTGTGAAATAAGTGTAGGAAAGTTATAAATGTTAGATGGTTGTGTTATTATTATTAATGTGTTGAGTGTTTCACTGTGGAGTATTGTGTAATAGCTTATGGTGTAAAACTTAAAAATATAAAAGGATATAACATAAAAAGTACAAAGCAAACATAGTAATTTGACATAGAATAGTCACTTATTTGCAATCTTTTCCAGATCTAGTTCGCAGTCCACACGCAGCGCTGGTGAATCATGGGATTTTTTGATAAAAAATTTTCCATAAGAAGTCCATGTACTATGGTATTTGTGTTCCATAACAAACAGTCTGGCCAGGTATGCTAGTCGTCTCCCCAAGCTTGTCAGTGACTCATCGACAAAGACCGGTTTAATAGGGCCAGCTAGCTGCAGGTGGGATGTATTTAGCTTGTTGTCTTTGTGCATCTTATTGAAGTTCCTGCACTGTTTTAGGAATCCATCTTTACATGAAGTTGTTGTGAATTTGACCACAATATGATTACCAGATTCCTTTTTGGTTTTTAGGCGATAAACATCTTGAACATCAAGGTTAGATAATGGCTGATCAATGACCTCGCTCACCTTCTGGACTAGGTTACGAAGAGTATTCTTATTTTCCGATGCTTGTGTAGGAATGTTCCTAATTTCGATGGTGGATGCGCGTGAGTTACGCTCTAGCTGTTCTATTTTGCTCTCTAGTGCCTCGATTTTAAGTTCGTAACTTTTATTTTTTTGTTCAAGGTTAACCATTTTCTGTAATACTTCGTCATACTTGGAGGAAAGAAAATCCATGCTTTTCTGGATCTCAGTGTTCTGGTCTTTGATTAATTGAATAGATTCCATGAGTTTCTCGAATTTAGAGTTCTGCTGGGCTTCAAATGAAGAAAAAATGTCCTTCAATTCGTCAGTGGATACAGTATATTCAGACGTCCCGTGTACGTGATGTTTACGCTTCATTCTACGAGTGATGAAGTCACTTTGACCAGTAGGAGGTGACACATATAACTGAGAATCAGATCCATAACTCAAGACAGGAGTTTTTGCCAGTAGAGGAACATTAGTTGTCTTCGGCGGAGTGCGTCGAGTCGACATAGTATAAATAAAGTAATTCCAATAAATACCTGGAGCGCTGACGTAGAAGCAAAGGTGGCACTATTTGAGGGTACTTGTAAGCAAAGGTGTCACTATTAGAGGGTACTTGCGTACGCGCCATTCTTATTGAGTTACAGGGCAGGGCTTATGCGAGCTGATTCAGTGGGCGGAGTCGGCAGCAGCGCAGAGAAGTAGGTTGTCCTGCTCCTTCTTTGCAGCGCTTGGTCGGAGGGCGGGGCTGGATACAGATGTCTCACTCCGTTTCAACCTTGCCGTGCAGTCTCTGTCCTTCTTACTGGGTATGCGCGCCTAGTACGTAGTTGGTTGAACTTCGTTGAGGAATTTTGATTTATTTATTATTTAAATTAAATAAATACTAAAAAAATAGTAGCGCGGATTACTTGAGAACACGACCGTACACCACGGCATCCGGAGGGGAGAGGGGATTACTTGGAGAAATTTAACATTCTCTCACCCTCACAATATGGTTTTAGGGCGGGCAAATCCACGTCTGATGCAGTTCATGATCTGACTAACTATGTCATTACAAAGCTGGACAGTGGAAAAAAGGTTTTGGGCATTTTTCTAGACCTCACCAAGGCTTTTGACACGGTTTCTGTCCCTATACTGATTCAAAAGATGGAAAGCTTAGGAATCAGAGGTGTTCAGCTCAAAATTTTTGAGGACTACCTGAGTGGCCGTACCCAGTGCGTAAGATAGATGATTTCATCAGTGAAGAACGCAATATCACCTACGGCGTGCCACAGGGCAGCGTTATCGGCCCGACACTCTACCTCATATACATTAACGAGCAGGGTATGCTCACCCTTCCCAAACGTAAAATAATAACATTCGCTGACGACACTGTTCTTCTCTTTAGCGCTGGTACATGGCACGAAGTTTACGCCCAGGCTCAATTAGGTTTCGAAGTCGTGACGGAGTGGTTGCGTAATAATGTACTCACACTAAACGCAGAAAAAAACTATTTACATGCCCTTTTTCTTAAAAAATAATGTGCAAACCACAGTTATACACTCAATATACTCAATAGCAGCCCACAAATGTTCCAACCAAAATAGGATTGCATGCACTTGCGCCACCCGCATTAAAAGAACAGATAGTGTGAAGTACTTGGGTGTAATAATAGATAGCTCCTTAAGATTCCAAAAATACATCAACACCCTTAGTAGTAGGTTACGTAAACTAATACATGTCTTCGAGACCCTAAGACATGTGGCAGACGAGAAGCTGAGGAAATCGGTTTACTTTGTGCTCGTTCAGTCTCTACTAACCTACTGCATAACTTCCTGTGGTGGTGCTCCAAAAATCTACAATCTTAGAGCTTGAACGAGCGCAGAGAGCTGTTCTGAAAGTGTCTTCCTTCTTACCTTTCCGGTATTCCACGACGCTGTTATATAAAGAGACAAAGGTTCTAACTGTTTGTCAGCTGTTCATATTGCAAACGGTCCTGAAACAGCATGGGCTCACTTCCTTTAACTCCTCACTGTTCCACGGTAGTCGACGATTTAACCCTATAGTTCGCCATCACAATCGGCTCTCGACTACTTTCTCGAATCAATTTTTTGCTACCTTGACAGCCTTCTCTATAATAAAATAAATAGGGTACTTTCAATCTATAACCTCACCAAGACCAAATGCAAAATTAAGGTAACCTGTTGGCTCCGGGAGTTAAACTATAATGATACAGAAAAACTACTTTGTGCCCCGACGTAGCCATTTTATTACATCCCGCATCCCTCCCATTTTATTATACTCTCCTCCCACACACACACACACACACACAACACTCACAAACACACCCTTACTCATTTACAGACACACATTCATAAAAATTCTACTAATTGTACTAACACTGCTTCAATCTAAAAAGTTTAAAATAAGAAAGGTTTTCTTTTCTTTTCTTTTGCAATATATTGTTTGAATTGACTTGCCGCATGTACGTGTAACGTAAAAAAGTAACTTCAACAAAATGTGACATTGCCCAAGGGGTGGAGACCTGGTGTCCTGAAATACAGGCTCACGTCTACTTTAGGCACCAGTCTACCACAGTATAATTACCTTTGTTATGTGCATAATGATACCTTTCTAAATGTACCTCTATATTGTGGTGAGAAAAATAAATCATTATTATTATTATTATTATTATCTCATCCTATTGTCATTGCGTACCTAATGCCTGCTAAATGCCGCCATGATGTTTATTTTTTATTATATAACCCGTACTAACAAGTAAGTTATGGTTAGATAGGTATGTTATTGTCAAAAATAGTTTACTTACAGCTGAGTTGCACAGATGAATTAAGACGGTGCGTGCGTCATGTGTCAGGGAACGACAGGTTACCACTTAAGGTGGATGCGCCAGGGTAGCCCGCGATATTCAAATTTTCTTACGTTTTTTTGCAATTTGCAGGTCTGTGTCAGGTGGTATCTTGGTAAAAATGTGATTCACGTCCGTAGCAAGTATGTATTTATAGAATTATAATCGTTAACATAAACAATACAACTTTCTCAGTTAGAATTGATGCCAAATGTAAGAATTTTATGAAATCATGAAATTCTTACATTCACCGATGCCTAGCAGGCATCGGCCAAGACGGGCCCGTCAATACGGGGCCCATCATGTCCGATATAAGACCAATGCATGCATTGCTGACAACTCTTTGAGGCGCGCGTGGAACACTACGCACCGTTGTCGACTCTCGGGCCTGATCCTGATCGGACGCCGAGCTACCCACTACACGGCGTTCGCAGGCTCGTGTCTACGGTGGCCGGAGATCATCTAGCGACGTGCAACGCCCAGGGCATCTCCTGCGGCGGCTGCTGCTGGGGGCGTGAGGGCGACTCTGTTGAGCGTTTCTCACCGCCTTTTCCTTCGCGAGCATTGCAGCTTCGCAAAAGGAGGCGACTGCTTCCCATTTCCTCTCGCTCCGTACCATGGCCTGGACTGGTTAAATCATCGTATGACTTCTCCCACTCTGGGTGGAGCGGGAGGGCGTGTCAGACTCTTACTGACTAAAACCCACCCGTGTTTCTTCATTTGCCTGTGCCAGGGCAAGGTGACTCTTTCAAACACTTCCGCGACCCTGGTAGAAAACTTTTCGCTTAAGTTGGAAAAATAACTTTACTATCAGAAGAAAATAACTTTACTATACGAAGAAAATAACTTTACTATCCGAAGAAAATAACTTATTTTATCTCATTTAGTTGGAGAATGTCTTGTGGATTTTGTTATAAAATTTTACACAGTACCCCATAAAATAATTTTGTACTTTAGCCAGTCTGAATCGAGGTTGATCTAATTTGTCCCTAAGTATTTATTGTATTAACCTCTTAAGATCCGCGGACAAACCCGGGTTGTCGAATTGAAGCCCGACGACAACCCGGGTTGTCGTCGGGCTTTATAAGGGTTAAAATTATGCCTGTCACTTAACTTAGTAAAGAGATGTAGATTTTTCCGAACATACATAATGTTTTCGTAATGTATTGACAAGGTACCGTCATGATATTTATATTCTCGAACAGCTCCCTAAGAGAATCGCGCCAGCGAAGAATAGAATAGAATAAAACTTTATTGTACACCAAAACAGTCACACAATTACTCGTAGAAGAAGAAAGAAGAAGATTATATATGGCTCTGATAGCTCTTTTCTGCGGAATAGAAATAGACTGAACCACATATTATAGGATAACCAAACCCACACCTCTTAGCTTGCACTGCTTTGGTTTCAAGTACTAAATCACAAAAAATCTTGTTTTGTGTGTGCCTAAATCCCGAGTTAAATCTGATGAAGAATCCAGCGAATGGCCCAATGCGGATTGGTGGATGTCACATGTCTTCGAATTTTTGGTTCTAGGACATGGCCGGTTTCCTCACCATATTTTCCTTCACCGTTTTGAGAGCAGTGGTGATGAAAGAACTTACACAAAGTAAAGCGCCTGCCTGGGTTTGAACTTACGACCCACAACTTGTAAGTCGCGGCTTTTACCACTGGGCCACCACTGCTCTTCAAAATAATCCTGACATAAATACCACCTTCACTATCAGTTTATATCCCACCGTCACCGTCTGTAGACCTGAACTGCAACCCTGCACCTGCAGCAGCAATTACACACTTCTTATTTTTCTTAGTTCTAGGAAAACCCGGGTGATCATAAAGAAAACTATTTTGAAACCGGTCAAATTAGTTCCAAAATGGACAAAAGTGAAATTACTAGGAACAGCAGAAATAGAAGACACATTATTTGAATCTACTGATCTTGAGAAGTCACCGCTTGATTACTTCAAACTATTTATTTCGTTTGTAACAATATACTCGAAAACTACAGATACGACTTGGATGGTGTTCTTGTTATTCAAATGTATATTTTTCAGGGAAGGTTTTGGTATAATTATAATGCATTAGGATTTGATGAAGATCTTCGGAGATAGACAGTGGAACTCTTCAATAACTAACAGCAAAGATTCGCAATTGCTGCGATCGTATGTCTATGTATTGTTAGCACAATTTATTGGGGAACCACAAATAACAAGATAGAACCGACTTTAAAAAAAAACAAAAAGTTCTTAATAACTTTAATTTCAAAAGTCGGTGTCAAAAAAAGAAGAAACAAAACCAGAAACACCGTCTTCCGAAATAAAAGTTATTTTGCACTTTTTTTAACCGACTTTCAAAAAGAGGAGGTTCTCAATTCGTCTGTATGTTTTTTTTTTTTTTTTTTTGTATGTATGTTACCCGATTTCTCCGTCAGTTGTGAACCAATTTTCAAAATTCTTTTTTCATCTGAAAGAATATACTCCCGAGGTGGTCCCATATAAATTTTATCGAAATTGCTTCAGCACTTTTTGAGAAACTGAACAAAAACGGAAAATACGTGTACCTCGATGACGTTTTGGTGTTCTCCAAATGTTTAAATTCCACGTTCCATTATATTGGGGTTTTTAGTTCTGGGGTATAACAACTAAAAAGTGAAAAATAAAAAACTTTTTTACAAAAAAAAACAACCGACTTCCAAAAAAAAAAATACACTAAAAATTTAAAAATAACTTTAATTTCGGAAGTCGGTGTCAAATATCGAAGAAATAAAATACAAACCCCGACTTCCGAAATTAAAGTTATTTTTAAATTTTTAGTGTATTTTTTTTTTGGAAGTCGGTTGTTTTTTTTTGTAAAAAAGTTTTTATTGGTGTGCGAAATATCAAATACGAGTAACTTCTCCTAGAGTAGGGCGTGTCAGACTCTTACTGACGCATCCGTGTTCCTACAGTTGCGTGTGCTAGGACCGTGGTGAATTCGCCCTTAACCTAGATAGATTATCATGAAAGTCATCTATTATTATTGTGTACCTAAACCAAAGAGGTGCGTTGTACAGAAAATTTACATAATAAAACACATTACTCCCTTTTTAGATATTGTCGTGGTTGACTAGCACGATTTTATTCTAGCATATAGATAAATATATACTGTAGAAGATAGGAAGATGAGGAGAGGACCTATATAAGGCGGTGCAGTGCTAGCAGTGGCCCTTTTTTCACTTCAAGACATCGTGAGAGTAAGATAGGACGTAACTCTGTCGGTTGTTTTTCAATTATTACGTCACTGATTGTGCCATTATTGTTATTTTGTGTGTTCGCTATTTTTTTTATTAAAGGTTCTTCCAAATAAACGTGCAATAACGGTCATTGACCCACCTACATTTATTGACATTTTTAATTTGAAAAACGGAATTAATGACTCAAAGCTGTCCCGAATCAACATCTCTCGTGATCCTTAACATTGTCTAATAATAAAAAACGATTTATATTTAATTGTTCAGGTACCTACGAAGAGTTATTAGAGAAAGGTCAATGTACTTTATTGCAAATTTATCTGAAACATAGTATAGGTGCTTAATATAAAATTATTGTCAGTATGATTTGTTTTAAATTTACTTCTTGTTATATGTATATTTCTTTTAAAAAAATCACTACTGGTTTAATTTCCAAAACCAAAAGCGGTATAGTTCCCATTTCTATTTGTTTTTTTTTTAAGTTTTGTCACGATTTATTTTTAAGTTTTGTCACTATTTATTTTTAAGTTTTGTCACTATTTATTTTTAAGTTTTGTCACTATTTATTTTTAAGTTTTGTCACTATTTATTTTTAAGTTTTGTCACTATTTATTTTTAAGTTTTGTCACTATTTATTTTTAAGTTTTGTCACTATTTATTTTTCTAATGTACTTTTAGTTTTAGTAAGTAGTTGATTTATTTTACTTTTCTAGTAATAGGTTTCACCGTTCATTGTTTGATTAGTTTGGTTTAGTTGTTGATTTATCTGCTTGTGTTGTCTTTATTTGGTGGGGATACGTTGGATCCTTCGTTAGTCGGTTGGTTTGTTCTTTTCGGTGGTCTTGTGTTTGAGAAGTTAGCGTGGCAGACCGCAAACGCGATCATAGTCGCAGACGCTGCGGCAGCCGCGTTAATAGCCCGCGTGCGACCAAAGTTCTCACCACGATTGTCGCAATAGTCAGGGGCGCCAAAATTCTCACCGCGATTGTCGCAATAGTCAGGGACGCCAAAATAGTCGGTACCGCGAGCAATCCTCTAATGAAAATTACATTTTAATTCTTGAACTACAAGCAATGACGACTTTGTGTGCGGAGGTTGATCGCACTAAAGTATTAAACAATTGGAGTGATTTCGAATCCTTGCCGCGTATTGGTAATTGTCTGTAAGGTGATGCTCGATCGTGGCTTATCGAATAGGTAACTAATAACTGTTCGTGGAGCAATTTTAAAAAAGAATTTAAGCCCTTGTACCCTATAGTACCGGACGTCGCGAATATTTTATGTGACGTAAAGACTAAAAATTCCGATAACTATTCTACATAGCCGGATTACGTGCGTCGTTCATTACTTCGTCCATGAATAGTGCGGGGACTTAGTGACGAGCTGATTTCGGCGATAATAGTCCTTGGTATCACTGATCCTAGCATTAGAGCGTCGGCGACTAACGCTAATCTATTGCCTAATGATCTAATTGAAAATTTTTCAATTTAAACCGACCGAGTAGTAGTCATGTACCACAAGTACATCAAAAAGTGCCCCATCTCGTTCTGTGAGAGATAAACAAACTACAGACTTTTCGCGTAAGCGTAATCTCAACGATATTAAATGTTTTTATTGCGGTGAATTGGGCTCAAACATAGCATATCAACTTAACATAAACAGGCGTCATGTAATAAGACTCCAAGAACTGATCAATTGCCAAGCGGGAGACTTCAATTCCAATCAATACGCCTCTAATTGGCGGTCACTTGGCCCTCATCTTCCACCTGACGGAGGTCCTTACCGGACACGGATGTTTCGGGAAATTCCTGTGTCGGATAAGGTGGGAGGAAACGCCTAGGTGTCACCACTGTGCGGATCGCCCAGAGGATACGGTAGAGCATATGGTGGAGTTGTGTGTGTGGGCGGAGCTCCGCCGTGTTCTCGTGGAGGCGATCGGCGGCAGCGACCTCTCGCGCCTGGGCCTGGTCCAGGCCATGGTACGGAGCGAGAGGGAATGGGAAGCAGTCGCCTCCTTCTGCAAAGCAGTAATGCTCGCAAAAGAGGAGGCGGGACGGCTGAGAGAGACCCAACAGAGTCGCCATCACGCCACTAGCAGCAGCCGCCGCAGGAGACGCCCTGGGCGTCGGGAGTCGCGGTTTTTTTGTTTAATGTTGTGTGATCTGTTTTTACAAAAGTGTAATGAGCTTTGCTATGTGTTCTATGTAAGCGATATACCAAAATGAAGCTGACTGGTTTGATAATTATTGTTTGCACATTGAGGTTTCTAAACCTCATGAGTGTTTTCATGATAATGCTGAACGATGTTGAAGGGAAGTCGAGTCTTGCGAAATGGGCCTCTGTCTTGGAGCGCATCGGAAATGTTATCTCAAATTGACGGATACACTTCAAGTGGTAGGGTTTCATGTTATTGGATGGGCCTGTCTTGGAGTGCATCGGACACGTTATCTGTATATGAAACATACCTTGGGAAGAGCTCGTGAAGGGAAACTGTCTCGGAGTAGCCTGATCGGACGTGTGGTCCTGGAGTGGTGTTCTCAGACATGTTATCATAGAGCTATGGTACACGTAAGGTCAGGCCACAGGCTGGTCTCTTACGTATCGTGTTTATCCTGCCTTGGGTGGTTGGTTTGAATATTTGTATGTTTCACACTTAGATTTCAGACCTATTGTGCGTAGGTTATGCTAGATTGGCCTAACTCAAGGTTGCAAGGTTATAATAAATTATATTATTGAAATGAGTTAATTCCACAAACAACTATGCTATTGCTTTGTTGTTTTTACAAAATAGGGTAATTTACTAAAATATCTAGTTAGTCCGTCGGTTAAATAACCAAAAAATATTGATCGCGTATTTTTTCTTTTGCAACGTAAACAAAAAATGGGGACGACACAGTGCGTTGAAATTTCGGGTGACGTCACGCTGCGCAACACTTTTTACCACCAAAGTGACGTAACGAGCCCACACTCCTGAACTTTGATGCGTTTTATCTTTGTCATTTTCATTGGTTTGGTAAAGCAAAAAATACGTGTCCAATTTTTTTTGGTTATACAGGCTGTAACGGAAAAGTGTGGTCATATTTTAAGAACTGCATCTACCCATCGATATGAACAACTTTTTTCAAGAAAATCCGAGGAAATTCTAAAAAAAAAATTTTACCTCCCATACAAATATTGATCATCTGATGATAAGTTTGTATGAAAAGTCCAATTTTTTTTTTTGAGAATTTTCTATTTTTCTTGGAGAAACTTGATCATTTCCATGTGCAGAACCGGCTCTTAAAATATTACCACACCTTTCCGTTACAACCTGTATAACTTTTTTTTAATGTTTTATTATTGATGGGCACGCGTTTGAACACCATCTCACCTGATGGTAAGCGATGATGTGGTCGAAGATGGAACACGCTTGCCTAGAAGTAACCTATTCACTCTTGACTTAAAGACTCCCAGGTTGTAGCTATCAGGAAACACAGACTCCGGTAATAACTGACGGTCTGATTAGATTTTTTTAGTAAATCTATCCTATCCTATAATATTGGTACTGTCCGAAGTATTTGTTTCTTTTGCAGAGTCAGACAACGGAAACAGAATTCTGGCCCTTGTGTTGACCCACCTGTGCAAGTCGAACAAGCTACTGATGAAGCTGAGCCACTTGATGAAGCCGAACCGGAACCCTGCACCCCTGGCACGCAAACGCAGACAAAGATGCCCATCAGGACTTCATCTGCAAGTAGTGAAGACTCAGGGTCTTCCATGCCAATGTTGGAGACAGACTTTTAAAGCTAGGAGATAAAGGAGTCCGAGGACGGTCTCCTGTCAGGAAAGGCCGTGTAGAAGATAGGAAAATGAGGAAGGGGAAAGACCTATACAGAGTGTAACGGAAAGGTGTGGTCATATTTTAAGAACCGGTTCTGCCCATGGAAATGAACAACTTTCTCTAAGAAAAAATAGAAAATTTCCAAAACAAAATAGGACTTTCCATACAAAGTTGTCATCAGCTGATCAATATTTATAAGGGAGGTAAAAAAAAAATTGAGAATTTCCTCAGGTTTTCTTGAACAAAGTTGTTCATATCGATGGGCAGATGCAGTTCTTAAAATATGACCATACCTTTCCGTTACACCCTGTAAAAGGCGGTGCAGAGCTGGCACCGGCCCTTTTTTCACTTCGAGACATCGTGAGAGTAAGACTAGAACGTCACTCTGTCGGTTGTTTTTCAATTATTACGTCACTGATTGTGCCATTATTGTTATTTTGTGTATTCGCTATTTTTGTTATTAGGTATTAAATAAGTGAAAACTTGACCTAAGTATTTTTTTTCTAAGGATTTGGTGTTTTGTGCAAAGTACCAAGTAGGTAACTACATTTTACAAGTTGGGGGACTATTACTCTTAAATTATACTTAGCCGTGATAGTTTTCTTAAAAGTTGTTGTTTTTTTCAGATTTTTCAAGCTTACAGTTTAGCTTTTAGTGATGGGGGCGGGGACGCTTGACTCAAAAAAAAAATTTTTTCAAAGTATAATTTCGAAAACGAATCACTGAATCGAAAAATAGACTTCACAATCCTGCAATGATTTTGAAAGACCTATCCAATGATGAGATCAAACGGCGGATGGCTATCAACAGGTCCGCCATGGATCGGCTCAGAAAAATATGGAGAAACAGAGACATCACCAAGGCCACTGAAATGTGACTTGTCAGGGCATTAGTGTTTCCCATTTTTCTTTATGGTGCTGAGACGTGGACTTTAAGACAAACCGAGAAAAATAAGATAAATGCTTCAGAAATGTGGCGTTGGAGAACAATGCTTGGCATAACCTGGACACAGTTCCAAACCAACGTCTCAATCCTCCAGGAACTCGGTATCAAACAGCGTCTTTCTTCCATCTTCCAATGTCGTTTTCTGACCACAGATGTGTCTTCTCGACGTGTGATATGTCTAAAGAAAGCTTTAGACATATCACACGTCGAGAAGACACATCTGTGGAGCGATTTGTAGTCCAGGGCATAGTTGAGGGCACAAGAGCGCGCGGCAGGTCACCAATGCGTTGGACCGACCAAGTCTATACTGTACTCAACGATCCACTCCACGAATGTGCGAGGAGAGCTACAGTTAGGGAGGAATGCTGACGGGTTGTGAAGCTTGCCATCCCTTTTTTTAGGGTTCCGTACCCAAAAGGTAACCAACGGGACCCTATTATTAAAACGCCGCTGTCCGTCCGTCTGTCAGCGGGCTGTATCTCATGATCCGTAATAAAGTGATAGAGGGGGCTCCCTATAATTTTTAATTTATTGTTATTAATTGTTGTTATAGCGGCAACAGAAATACATATCCTGTGAAAATTTCAACTGTCTACCTATTACGGATCATGAGTAGCACGTTTCTGGAAGTGTGTTTTTTTGGGTTTGTAATCAGTTTATGGTACGGAACCCTTCGTGTGTGAGTCCGACTCGCACTTGGCCGGTTTTTATTTTTTTGGAGTAGGAAATCATCCAATGACTAATCCCGCTCTGGGTGGAGCTAACTCGTGTAAGACTCTTACTGACTAAAACCCACCCCTGTTTCTTCAGTTGTTTATGCCAGGGTCGTGGTAACTCTGTTTCGAATTTATCCGCGAACAAGACAGATTGTATGTGACGAACACGAGCTCTCTGCCAAGAGTGTAACGATGAAGAAGATCCAATGGTATCCCACACTATAGAATCGGAGAGAAAACGAAAAAACATCATCACTTTACAAGTACGGGAGCTACCATTAAAAAAATATTTTTCAAAATTACATTATTTCGTTTTCCTGGCGTGATTAATATACAATGTGTTCCTTTTGATACCCCATAACTCTAGGGTATTAATGAGAAGATGTCAAAGAATCAAATGGCATAATTATATGTTTTTTTTTCCGTCTTTATTTTTCATACAAAATAATTCGACAAAGACACGATTATGTATGTAAAACACCCTTACGTTAAATAATTATGATCACTTCGCATTTTGTTAGCTTTAAATATGAATGATTGGTTGAATGAACATGATTTACTCGCAAAATAAAGATTTATATGCAAAATAATTGAATTATGATTGATGTCATTTTCTACAATAAGTATGTCTGGAACACTTGTTCTAGGACTATTTGTATTATTTTACTTATGACCTATAACCTTAGAGTTATGGTACATCAAAAGGAACAGCTTCCTAGGACTAGTAGGTTAGGACTACGAAACCCTAAAAAGGTGCAAGGTGGAAGTAACTGACTTTGACGACATAGTCGGCGCAGTGGTTGAGCGTTCGGCTGCTGCGCTGCGTGTCGCAGGCTCGATTCCCGCACGGAACAAATATTTGTATGACCTGCAGATAGTTGTTCCGAGTCTGGGTGTCTTGTGTTTGTGAGTATAAATATTTGTGAAAGCACCCACGGAACAGGAGTAATTTTTGACTTTGTTTTATAACATGTAGTGAATACCGAATTTCAGCTCTCGTATGTCTATAAAAAACTTTTTACAAAAAAAAACAACCGACTTCCAAAAAAGGTACATAAAGTAAACTAAAAATTATAACTTTAATTTGGGAAGTCGGTGTTTGTTTTTTATTTCTTCGTTATTTGACACTGACTTCCGAAATTGAAGTTATTTTTTAATTTTTAGTGTATTTTCTTTTTTGAAAGTCGGTTGTTTTTTTTTAGTAAAAAAGTTTTTTATTTTTCACTTTTTAGTTGTTATACCCCAGAACTAAAAACCGCAATAACATGGAACGTGGAATTTAAACATAGTCGTAATTGGAGAACACCAAAACGTCATCTAGGCATACGTTTTTTTCGGTTTTGTTCAGTTTTTCAAAGAGCGCTGAAGCAATTTCGTAAAAAATTATATGGGAACATATCGGGAGTATATTTTGTTGGACAAAAAAATAATTTTGAAAATCAGTCCTCAATCGACAGAGAAATGGGCGGACATACATAAAAAAAAAACATACATACAGTCGAACATACATACAGTCGGTTAAAAATGAAGACGATACAGTTGGTTGAAATTTCGGATGACGTCACACTTAAGTTAAAATTGTACCTATTTTTACTGAAAAGTGACGTAACAAGCCCCCACTCCTGAACTTTAATGCGTTGTATCTTTGTAATTTTTCATTAATTTGATAAAGCAAAATATACGTGTTCAATATTTTTTGATAATCTAACTTAAATATTATATATTTTTTACCCTGTCGCATGTCGTCATCCCTATTAAGCGCACCATAATACAGGTGCCATCCCTCTTAGGGCTGATTTTTCAATAGTCAGATAACTTTTAACTGAGGAATAAAAATGGCATTTTGACAGTTTTTGTATAGAAATTATGTCAAACCGCAATTTTTATTCCTCAGTTAAAAGTTATCTGACTATTGAAAAATCAGCCCTTTGTCTGTCAGGACGACACACAATCCGACACGACCGGAGAGAGGACAGGACATCAGGTGCAATTTATCACAAGAAACTATATCAATTTAAATAATACCAGTCAAAACACAAGATAGAATATTTTTGATAGTGGTTGGTTAAGTTCAGTGTGGCTGTAGGCTTGCATCAAGGGTCGGCTTTAAGTCCTTACCTCTTCCTGTTGGTTATGGACGCTCTTACGTCGGAAATACAGGAAGAGGCACCCTGGTGCATGCTGTTTGCCGACGACATTGTTCTGGTCGGTGAAGATGGACCTGAGATCCAGAGCAGATTGGAGAAATGGCAACAGAAGCTGGAGAAAGTTGGCTTGAAAATCAGCAGAACCAAAACTGAATACATGTTCTGCGATTTCGGCGGTCTCTCCAGTTCTGAAGCTGTAGTTCTAGATGGCGCGCTTCTCCCAGTCTGCTCCGATTTTCGGTATCTCGGTTCACTCGTGCAAAGCGATGGCGAAATAGATCGGACTGTTAAGCACAGAATTAACACTGGATGGATGAAATGGCGGCAGGTCACCGGGACTATCTGTGACTCCCGCATTCCCCTAAAACTTAAGGGGAAGATTTATAAAACAATGGTCAGACCTGCTGTCTTGTATGGTTCAGAATGTTGGGCCACAAAAGGGATAAATGAAAAGCAATTGCATGTAGCTGAGATGAGAATGCTAAGAGCGATGTGTGGTGTTACGCGCATGGATAGAATTAGGAATGAGTATATAAGAGGAAGTCTGAAAGTGGCACCGCTGACTGAAAAGTTGTGTGGAAATCGGTTGTCGTGGTATGGGCATGTGATGCGGAGGAATGAAGAAAATGTCATGAGGAAAGTCTTGTGTATGGATGTGGATGGCTATAAGAGTAGGGGAAGGCCAAAGAAACGATGGTTGGACTGTGTGAAAGAGGATATGGGTAAAAAAGGGGTGACTACAGAGATGACGACTAATAGAGGAGTATGGAAGAAAAAGACATGTTGCGCCGACCCCAAATAAATTGGGATAAGGGCAGGAGAATGATGATGGTTGGTTAAGGCGGAAGCGCCAGGGTAGCCCGAGAAATTCAAATTTTCTTACGTCTTTTGCAAAAAACGTAAGAAAATTTGAATTTCGCGGGCTACCCTGGCGCTTCCACCCTAAGGCAATGTGGCGTAGAGTAAAAGATGGTTAAAGTTCAAAATATTTAATTGGGTTAAAACATGTTAAATTCAATTCATGTGGTTTTCGGATGGACTATTAAAACTTTAGACAAAAAATATTGACGAAATCTGGTCTTGATTAGGTACTTCTGATTGTTGTTGTAGTAATTGATGTTGGAGGGTTACTGTTGAGATGCTGTAGTACTGACGACGTTTCGTCAGTAACATTGCATTCTCCCGCCTCCGCAGCTGCTGAAGCCGGAGTAGCCATGAGCCCTGCAGCACGCGTCCTTCTCAGCATTGATCCGGTTGCAGACCTGGTCGCAGGGTCCGACGTAGGCGGCCTCGACGGTGACCATCACCATGGCGAAGGCGACCAGCAGGAGAATGAAGGTGGTCTTGATGGCGGCCATTTTGTTTCTTTTGTGTAGTGGTAGAGAAACGTTCGCGAAGAGATGTAGAATTGTTGTGTGAAGCTTAGATATTTCTTTCTGTTTTTATACTCGAAAACGAGGAAAATACTCTGACGAATCAGGTAGGGCTTTGTTTCACTATGCAAACGGGAAAATACGTGGGTATAGGCTTGTAAGGAGGTTAATTAGATTGGTACATAAGGAGGCTTTAACTAGCTTTGAAAATTTTCACAAAATTTCACTAAAATACATATATTGAGAGCGGTGGCCTAGTGGTATTGGCCGCGACTTACAAGTTGTAGGTCGTGAGTTCAAACCCAAGCAGGCGCTTTACTTGGTGTAAATTTATCATCACCACTGCTCTCAAAACGGTGAAGGAAAACATCGTGAGGGAACCGGCATGTCCCAGTACCAAAAATTCGAAGATGTGTGACATCCACCAATCCGCATTGAGCTCGCGTTGTGGATTACGGCCCGCACCCTCTCACAGAGAGGAGGCCTGTGCCCCAGCAGTGGGGAAATTAAAAGGCTGATCTGACTGACTGTCTGACATATATTGAGAAGTTTTCGAAAAGTAACCTACTTTTTTTTGACGCCACGCTCCACAAAGAAAGTGCTATTGGGTTTTCCTATTAGGAATTACCTACTCTGTTACAACCCGAGTTAAAATGATGGTGTTATGACACTACCGTGTGTCTAAAAGCATGTAAAGCTGCTGGTCTTGCACACTTGATAGTAGGAATACCATGTATACAGATACCGGCGAAGTTGTTCAAAATTGATAACTCTACAGCCACATCGCCCTGTTGCTGATACCATCGACCGCATCTGGGTGGCAAACCTACCTTTAGCTGGCATAATATAAGTAAAGAGTTTCAATGCATTATGAGGCCAGGAGAGTATTGTATAACATTACTAGCTGACCCGACAGACGTTGTCCTGTCTTAGCTATGAACTGTCAAACGCGCGAAGTTTAAATAGTCGTTAAGTTTTCTGAAATTTTCTAATTTTCCGCGCAATTTTCTTAAGTTATTCTTTCATAAGAAACTTTTCCTGACAATATCAAACACAACAAAAAAAGAATTTGCGAAATCGCTCCAACCGTGCACGCGTGATGCCGTGATCAAGGAAAATAGGTATTCATTAATAACCGACTTCAAAAGGAGGAGGTTCTCAATCCGTCTGTTTTTTTTGTGTTTATTTTACGCGGTTTCTTCGCAACTTGTGAATAGGTTTGATGATTCTTGGATTTGGTAGGCCATATTTCAGAGGTGGTTCCATACCCGACCCTGCGGACGGCGAGCAGTGGGTAGCTCGCCGTCCGATCAGCACCAGGCCCGTGAGTCAACGGCGCGTAGTGATCCACGCGCGCCTCAAAGTGATGTTGTCAGCCACCACTGACGGGGCCCATCGTGCCCGGTGCCTGCATGCCTAGGGGTAGTGGATAAATTCTGAAAATAAGTTATTGCACCCCAGGGCGCTCAGGCAGGGAAGGAACAGGGGTGGGTTTTAGTCAGTAAGAGTCTGACAGGGCGTGTCCCGCTCCACCCAGAGCGGCAGAAGTCATTGGATGATTTCCCACCCCAAAAAAAAGAGGTGGTCCCATATAAATTTTATCGAAATTGATTCAGCACTTTTCGAAAAAATCAACATAAATAAAAATTATGTACCTGTTCCGTTTTGCTTGTCTCCAATTGTGCTCAAATTCCATGGGGTTATCCATTTGGGCATAACTTTATTATTTAGTTTTAGATCTGGGGTACAAAAACTAAAGAGTGAAAAATAAAAAAAAAACCTTTTTAAAAACAATACAACCGACTTCAAAAAATTGCAAAATAACTTTAATTTCGAAAGTCGGTGTCAAATAACGAATAAACAAAATACAAACACCGACTTCCGAAATTAGTTATTTTGCAATTTTTAGAAGTCGGTGGTATTTTTTTTTAAAGTTTTAATTAAAGTTTAAATTTTAATTCTTACAGTTTTAAGGGGCGCATCACCGATAATCAACGAATTAAAATATTTGAATCACTATTTAGATGGTATTTTACGAGTACATAAAAAATCTGAAAAAAAAAATACAGTTTCCGGTTCCTTATTACAGTCTCCGTTTTCGGAAGCGTTTCCCTGACACCCTGTTTAATGTTTATAAGGCACCTTTGTGGTATTGAAAACACATTTTATTATTATTACTTTCAGCTTCAAAATTGAAGAATTGTTTTGAGCCAAAGAGACACTTGACTAAGACCGATCGAGCTCGGATTTGTTAGAGCCATAGAGCACTCAGCTGTCAAACCTATTTGATTTGTTAATCGTTATAATTGCGCCGACAACGACCCTTCTGTGAACCAATTGTCTTAGAAAAGGATCCCTCCATTGACAACATAACGATGTATTCAATAGGTTTCCTCGGGGAGGCCTGATCCAATAAGCATTGGAGATTCTAAAGTGTTTGTTTATTTGATTTCCTTCAAGTGGACGAAGTACTTTATAATCTATTTGTGCCCTTCGGAGCTTTGTGATTGGTTTAAACTGAGTTGGGTTTTCTTAGGTGCACATAGATTTTGTTGCTAATCTTTTTAATTCTCATTTAAGAAGTCATGTTTTTTCGGGTTATCTTTTTTAGTATACTGGCTAATATTAACTGCTTCATTTATTTAATTATTTAACAATACCTACGGCTTTTTTTCCTAAAAAACTAATAAGGCCGTTCAGTGAAATAACCAAAAAATATTGGACAAGTATTTTTCTTCTGTCACGTAAACAAAACATGAGGGCGATACAGCGCATTAAAATGTCACGGGACGTCACGCGGCGTGACGTTTTTACCACCAAAGTGACGTAACGAGGTCACACTCCTGAACTTTGATGCGTTTTAACTTTGTAATTTTTTATTGGTTTGGTAAAGCAAAAAATACAAATGTCCAATATTTTTTGGTTATCTAACTGACGGAACAATTCGATTTTTTTTAGTAAAACACCCCATTAGCACCATTATGTTGATTGAAGTTGCATGAAACTGGGTCTTGTCACACAGTTTAAGATAAGTTATCACTAAAAACTAGTCTAAACTACAAACTATCGGGACGGGTGAGGGAAGCTCAACGGAGTGACCCTCACACCCGCGGCCGCTACCGCCGCAGGAGAAGCACTGGGCGTAGGACGTCGAGCAGTGGGTAGCTTGCCGTCCGATCAGCACCAGGCCCGTGAGTCGATGGCGCGTAGTGTTCCACGCGCCCCTCAAAGAGATGTTTGTCAGGCACCACTGACGGGGCCCATGGTGGCCGGTGCCTGCATGCGTAGGGTAGCGGATAAATTCTCAACATGAGTTTCCGCAACCCTGAACACTCAGGCAGGCAAGGAACCGGGGTGGGTTTTAGTCAGTAAGAGTCTGACACGACACCCCTCTGAGACCTCTGAGTCTGTCTGAGATGTCATTGGATGATTACCCACCCCGCCAAAAAAAAAAAAAACTGGCTACGGTTTCTTCAGTAACACTCCATTTCTACGTAATAACAGCTGCTCCAGCCGTAGTAGCCATGAGCCCTGCAGCACTCGTCCTTCTCAGCATCAATACGGGAGCAGACCTGGTCGCAGGGTCCGACCCAGACGGTCTCGACGGTGACCATCACCATGGCGAAGGCGATCAGCAGGAGAACGAAGGTGGTCTTGATGGCGGCCATTTTGTTTGTTATTTAGTAGTAGAGAAACGTTCGTAAAGAGATGTAGATTTGATGTGTGAAGTTTAAGACTTTTCTGACCGTATTTATGCCAACTCCTTAACAATCAAGTAATATTATCTACAAACAAAAGCGTCTGAAGTTCAGTCTTGAATGTAAACAGGATAAAGATAATGAAAATTTCTAATTTTGTACGAGGGAAATTATTGTTTAGTCTATTTTTACCCGACTGTCCCATAAGGACGGTAATGTTTTTCGAGAGTATGTATTATGTATGAAATTGGCGTTTTCTTTCTCACAAATAGAGAACCTCGTAACTTCTATGAATTAGAAGATTGCTCAATTGCTTGATATTATATCGAATAATGACCGTCATACACAACTGCCAATAGTAAAAAAAACTTTATTACTTATAGTTTTATAAAAAAAAAACCTTAAAAATGACTCTTCTTTTTGGTTCCACTATTTGTTTTTTAACTTAGCCAAAACTTATTTTTGTTGCTTAATCTAAGTGGCATACGTTATCTTAGTTTTTAAACATTATTGCATAAAAGTTATAAAACATTAGTGTTCATTGTTGTTAAATAAATTAAGAAAATGTTAGTATGAAAAAAGCAACTACTTTAAAATTCTCCATACAAAACGCTGATTTCATAAGTGGGGACCTAATAAAATCTCATGCTCCAAATGTATTCAAAATCGTCTTATTATCCCACACCCTTAGACGTATCTGCCAGGGTCGCGGATATATTTGAAATATAGTCCCTGGGCCCTGACACATGTAGCTGAAGGAACACGGGTGGAATTCAGTCAGTAAGAGTCTGACACGCCCTCCCGCTCCACGCAGAGCGGGAGCAGTTATTTGATGATTTTCCCCCCACAAAAAAAAAAAATAAAGGCTTAGGGCCATATTTATTAGTTTAAACACTAATTAGCAGGTTCTTAAGGTGGGAGCGCCACGGCAGCCCGCGAAATTCAAATTTTCTTACGTTTTTTGCAATTTGCAGTGTCCGTTGAATCTTGGTCAAAATTTGATTCGCGGCCGTAGCAAATATGTATTTATAGAATTATAGTCATTAAAGTTATCAATACAACTCTTTCAGTTAGAATTGATGTCAAATGTAAGTATTTCATGAAATTATGACATTTGACATCAATTCTAACTGAGAGAGTTGTATTGATGATTTTAATTATTACAGTTCTGTAAATACGTACTTGCTACGGCCGCGAATTATATTTTAACCAACATAACCTGATACTGACCTGCAAATTGCAAAAAACGTAAGAAAATTTGAATTTCGCGGGCTATTCTGGAGCTTTGACCATTTACTATATAAATTCGAATTTAGAATCCGCTTGTTAGTATTTAAACTAAACATAATGTAATGTTTTGGACAATTGGACGCCTAGGCTGTTCATTAAACGCTGGCATTCAATTAAATGACTGAAGGACAATCAGCCAAGTCGTTGACCGTAACGTTTAACCAGATGGCTGGATGTCGTCTAGTCATTTAATTAAATTCGTCTGCGGCAGTTTCTTATCGCCTCGCAGAAAAAACTTGGGATGACTACGGGCTTGAGAAAGCTATTGGATGTTTGTGAGAGGTATGTTGGGGAGCACGGTTTGAGTTACAATGCCAAAAAGAGTGAGGTTCTTATTTTTGGAGCAAAATCTTCAGTAAGTTTTCCTCCTATTAAACCGGCAGGTAGGGTCTCGAATCGTGTTCAACAATTTAAATATCTCGGCCATATTGTCACCGCGGGCCTCAAAGATGATCTAGATGTAGAAAGGGAACGAAGAGCATTGGCGGTTCGATGCAACATGCTTGTCCGTAGGTTTGCTCGATGCACGTGTGAAGTGAAAGCGACGCTTTTTAAAGCATGTTGTCAGACTTTTTACACGTGCAACCTCTGGACGGGTTGTACGCAGAAAGTTTTCAATGCTCTGCGAGTTCAATTCAACAATGCATTCAGGATGCTGCTGGGGCTGCCACGCTTCTTCAGGGCGTCGGGCATGTTTGCTGATGCGTACAATGATGGCTTCGCAGCGATCAGACGAAAGCGTGCTGCAGAGGGTCCGGGGCAGCTCGAACAGTGTCCTGAGTGTCATTGCGGGGAAATTTGATTGCCCGCTCGTCCATTATTTGTCCAACCTGCATGTATACATACTAACATAGTTATTAAGGTTAACGTTTACTTTTACTAACAAATTATATAATTCCTGAAATAAAATGATTATTATTATTATTATAAATCATCCTATGACTTCCCGGTCTGGGTGGAGCGGAAGGGTGTGTCAGACTTTTATTGACTAAAACCAACCCCTGTTCCTTCCTTGCTGCCCAGGGGCGCGGTAACTCTGTTACGAATTTATCCGCGACCACTTTGCATGCAGGCATCGGCCATGATGGGCCCCGTCAGTGGTCGCTGACATCTCTTTGAGTCGTGTGTGGAACACTACGAGCCGTCGGCTCGCGGGCCTGGTGCTGATCGGACGGCGAGCTACCCATTACTCGCCGTCCGCAGGCCCGCGTCTATGGTGGCCGAAGATCGTCCTGCGACATCCGACGCCCAGGGCGTCTCCTGCGGCGGCTGCGGCTGGGGGCGTGAGGGAGTCTCCCTCACCCGTTCCGCCTCCTCCTTCGCGAGCATTACTGCTTTGCACTCCCGTTACCCTGGCAACGACAAAATTTCGAAGAACGTAACTTAGCTCGTCACATAAAATCGTACGTCTAAAAATTATATCGACGAAAGAGACGATGCCTCCAGTGAATCATGAACTATCTATGAAATAAAAAACTTATGATGACTTAATAAATACGAAAAAACTGCTAAGTTATTGTACTTACTTACGTACCCACTGTTAAATCGGACGGACTAAATTTACAAATCAGTTACACACGTAAAATAATTTAAAAACATTTAAAAAAATAAGCTTTTCTATCGACTATCTTAATTAAATGCATGCTTACAATGCAAATAAAATTACACAAAATATCGTTTGTTTGTGCTGATAACCTTGGAAGAGTCCCCTTACCTACTGATCTTAAAATCCATTGTCATCGGAACTGAGGGACCGTTTAAGTATTACGTAAGCAATAAAGGGGGTCGGGGGGGTCTATGCTTTGCTTATTTTTGATGACATGGGGGTGGGTCTAGATGGTGATTACGTCAGCAGTAGGTATTTTTTTACTTTTTTACACATTTGGCAACTCACACATTGTCTATGCTTGAAAATTAAACGCATATTCGGGGATTCCCACAAATAATGAATAAGTTTAGGTACTATATACGCTCCTTAATCAATAAAAAGAAACAGAATACTTACATTAAAAGAAAAATGCATATATACCAATGTTTACGCAAGCATGGAGGGATGGGGTCAGAGCTTTGCTTACTTTTGCTGACAAGAGGGAGGGGAGGTAAATAATTGTAATAAATCTGCTTACGTAATACTTGAACGGCCCCTGAACCGACACGATAAAGTCAACCCCATTGATTATAAGGAAGTGGTTCTAATCAGCTTGCAAAACTTGACCCAAACTAACATTACAAGTTAAATAAAAGTTTGTAATATAAACAAAATCATCATTCCGAATTCTCACATCATAACAGCATTAAAAATCCCCCACATATCGTAAAAATCTCGCAATATTATCGTTTGCAGTAATAACCATGCATGCTCACAAAGAAGCCAAATTGATTCTATAAAAGCAATTATAACGTTCGCACGGACCGATTTGCAATTAATTTGCGAGCTCAATTGATTTTAATTCAATTATTAAAATTGGTGATTTTTATTAGCGAATTTTGTGATTGTTTTGTTTGCTGAACGCAGCCATTTTGGCAACTGATAAATTGGCGCTTTATTTTTTGTGTTGGAATAGTCAATTATGGATTGGGGAGCTTTGATTTGGTTGTTATAATAAATGAAATGTGTGTTGTTATATAAATAAACGCCTTTTCCGTAGGCACGTTGCTTCTATGGGTTTGTATGGCATTAAGGCGCAGTTATACGACTTTTAATGGTTTTTAATTGAACATCACGTTTAAATCATTAGTCTTATTTCGTTAAAAAAAATATGTTACTCTAGACAATTTCCATCGTAATTTGATCTGAGAATATTTGAAATTATATTTTTATAGCATAGTGTAATTAATTTGTAAATTTATGTCTAACGCGGATACAAAATTGAGAATCACGCAAAATCTATAAAGCGTATTTTAAAATATTTTTTGAAACCTTCACCATTTTAAAGATCATTTAATTATTTATAATTTAGTCTAAGTATAAAAGAAAAAGAAATGAAAAACGGCGCTTCCACCTTAAGGAATGAGTAATACTCTCTTATTTGCTATCATAAATAGGTAATTAATTTGATATGATCATTCTGGAACATATCATTGAACAAGGAGGTGATGATCGCAGAATATGTAGGTATCTGCCACCACAAGGAAAGCCCACCGCGCCACATTTCTTGACGATTCATAGTTTGACCTAACATGTCTTATACATATTTACCTTACCTAAAACCGCAAAACATCAGACACAATGACCAATCACCCACATGACGTGAATAAATCTGTATAATAGCCGTTTAATACAGATGTCGTGAAAGCTTTCAATAAAATCGCCGAAATCTGAATAAGTCCGGGCATCCGCGTTAAAGTAGACCGTTGAATACTCGATCATAATGAACCGATCAAAAGGGAGCTGAGTGCCCAGTTTAAAGCAGGGTTTTGAATAGAAATTGTGGAATTTTAGATTTTGAGCGATATGGTTGTATCTTGTGAGGTACTGGAGCATTGTTCCGGTTTCGAATTTAATCACAGTTTTGTTGAGGAACGCTGGTGGGTCGGTAGATATGTAGTAAAATTGAGTGTCATTAGTTAACGCTTTTCACTTCAATTGGAGTGAAAAGAAGAGACAAGGTGAGATTAGAAAGTATAAAGAGCAAAACAAAATTTAAAAATATACATACAGTATATAAAAGCCTGAAATGGAGATGGACAGGACACATGCTAAGAGAATGGATAGAGAAGTGGACGAGACTAGTAACGGAATGGTACCCGCGTGATAGTAAAAGGAGCAAAGGTAGGCAAACTAAACGATGGGAAGACGATATGAAAAAGATAGCTGGTCCGGAATGGATGCGCATTGCAAAAGACAGGACAAAATGGAAAGCATTAGAGGAGGCCTTTGTCGAAAGACAAGCTGAAAAACATAAACCGGCTGCAGAATTGAATATGCTTATTATAGTTAAAGTTTAATTGTGTAATAGAGTTAAGGAAATGTTAAAAGTAGTTTTCAGCAATAAAGGCTTATTTTATTTATTTAGTTAACGCTTGATAGATATAAATAACTGTTTTATGCGTGACCGAACACTTGTTTATAAATAGATTATTATTATCATCATCACCATCATCATTTCAGCCGAAAGACGTCCACTGCTGGACATAGGCCTCCCCCAAGTGTCACCACAATGATCGTTCCTGTGCGTCTCGCATCCATCGGCTACCCGCGACTCTCACCAGGTCATCGGTCCACCTTGTGGGAGGCCTTCCAACGCTGCGTCTTCCAGTACGCGGTCGCCATTTCAGAACTTTTCGGCCCCATCGACCATCTATTCTGTGCCCTACCCACTGCCACTTCAGTTTGGCGATTCTTCGGGCTATGTCGGTATTTCGGTAACCTTAGTTCTCTTGCGAATATCGTCATTTCTGACGCAAGGAAACTCCAAGCATTGCCCTCTCCATTGCCCTTTTTTTTTTTGCTTGGGGGGTGGGAAATCATCCTATGACTTCTTCCGCTCTAGGGTGGAGCGGAAGGGCGTGTCAGACTCTTACTGACTAAAACCCACCCCTGTTCCTCCCTGCCTCGAGTGCCCGGGGGCGAGGTAACTCTTTCGAATTTATCCTCCACCCCCGGGCAGGCATCGGCCTTGGCAGGCCCCTTCACTTTGCTGACAACTCTTTGAGGCGCGCGTGGAACACTACGCGCCGTCGACTTTCGGGCCTGGTGCTGATCGGACGGCGAGTTACCCACTACTCACCGTCCGCAGGCCCGGGTCTACGGTGGCCGGAGATCGTCTCGCGGCGTCCGAACCCCCTGGCGTCTCAGGCGGCGGTTGCGGCTGGGGGCGCTAGGGCGACTCGGTTGTTGTCGAGTCTCCCTAGCGTATGCCGCCTCCCTCTTCGCGAGCATTACTGCTTCGCAGAAGGAGGAGACGGCCTCCCATTCCCTCTCGCTCTGTACCATGGCCTGAACCAGGGTACGGCGCGAGAGGTTGCTGCCGCCTATCGCATCCACGAGGACACGGCGGTGCTCTGCCCAAGCGGGGCAAACCTCCACCGTATGCTCCACCGTGTCCTCTGGGCGATCCTCGCAATGGAAACACCCGGGGGTCACCTCCGCCTTGATCCGACACAGGTACTTACCGAAACAGCCGTGTCCGGTGAGCACCTGCGTCAGGCGGAAGGTGAGGGTGCCGTGACGCCTCTCCAGCCACTCCTCAAAGAGGGGCACTACCACCTCGATGGTGGCGTGCCCAGCGCTGGGTTGCGACAGTCGCTCTCTCCATGTCACCATGAGATCCTGCCGGAGCTCGGTCCGCCGAGCCGCGAGTTGTCGCGGCAGCGGATTTTCGCCCCGGCGTTTGGCCTCCTCGCGCCACTCATACAGGTGCGCGAGGATTTTTGCCTCCAGATCCCACGGTGACAGTCCGGCAAGGAGGCTCGCCGCCTCACTCTCCATTGCCCTTTGGGTGACTGTAAGCATTCTGATGAGGCCCATTGTGAGCGACCACGTTTCGATTATTATTAATAATATTATAATTACACATTACTGATAAATATTGTCATCTTTTCTCTTATCAGCGGGAGCTATTTGAGTATATAATACTGTGTTAAAAATATTCACCAACCTATTTCCATTACCTTCTGTCAGCGATTTCGCCTCCATGAAATTAGTAATTAATATATTAATTAGTACATAACATATTGTAAATCAATTAGATTTCAATTCTATATTCTTAGCTCATTGCCCATCACTGTGGCCAAGCCACTTTTAACCATCTCTGATCGGTCTCGTGAGTCTGCGGGACTGGCAGCCCAAGTAACACATACGTGCTGAATAAAGATTGAGTAAGAGCAATCATCAAGAGCAAAAGCTGAATACTAAGCTGAATAACGTCTGAGTACCGTCTATTCAGCTGTTATTCAAGCAAAAAGGGCCCCAATTTTGAATGCTTAACGCTGAATAACATCTGAGCAATATCTGAGTAGGAGCTTAATAACGTTTCAATTAGCTTAATAACTTTTGAATAGCAGCTCACATTGTTTTTATTAAGCTCTTACAACTGAGTTATTCAGCTTAGCCGAATTGGTTATTGTATTCAGAATTTATTAAGCATTTAAATTATTGTTCCCATTTTTGCAAACAATATTCATAAAAAATGTGAAAAGAAGTAATTCAATTGGATTAAATATTTATTTCAATGTCGATGTCGAATTTAAATGTTGTTGACATGGTGAACTTATAAAATCGGTAAGTAAATTTTAATTTACAAGAATTCTGTCTGTTAATTGTTAGTGCGCAAATAATTTTGTCGTGAATATAGTATGTTTTTTTTTCATTACTTATGACGCGCCGCGTGAATAATCAAGATAACAGTTAGTAAATAGTATTTTCATACATACATACTAGATCTGATAAAAGTACTTGTAATTAAATAGTTAATACTAGCAATTTTAATCAAACAAAATAACATGAATCGAGTTGAAAATGTTGTAGTTGTAAGATTAAGCATTTTGGTGATCTCGTAAATGCCTTGTAAGTATAAATTACAAAGATTTTTAATGGCGATCGATTGTTTTGCTCCATAATGCTGAATAAAAGTGTACACATGTCTTGTTACTAAGCTATAACTTGAAAAAGAGTAGTCTCATTACACTAATTTCTGAATAACAATTATTACCTATAGTTGATCACATATCTACATTACTCAGATTTTTAGGGTTCTCTAATCGAACGGACAAAAACCTTTTATAATGTGGAATAGTCCCGCCTGGCATTCACTAAATTAATTACAATAGAGCTTCTTTGATTGAACTTTTTTCGTGAAAAAAAATCTCGTTTATGTTTAAAATAATAGCAGATTTCGTGTGTGGGCCCTAGTTTATTCTCACACATGTTTTGTTATTTATTTTATGTACAGACGCCAGTACATCAAGCCACCCGAAACTGTAAAATGTTCCCAATCAACCTTGAACCTAATGCTTTAGCGATAAACATGAAAATCATTAAAGAAATTTGACAGATTGTAGTAGCTTGATGTGCTCTGTACTCCAAACCACAGATCACCTCCCTCCAAACAAATCCCGTCGTCGTCATGCAATATTATAATTATACTCTTTAGCTTTCGGTCACAGCATGCACACGCGTCATGTGAGTCCCCACGGAATAGTAAACAATAAAAATAACGACGGTTACAAACGCGATAGGATAAACTTTGCAGTATGTTTTCCGTTATTTACCTAGGTCATTTATTATGTTGCACCTACATTAAAATTCGTATCATTGCATCGTAACGATAATTTATTTTTCGTTTCAGGAAAATGTCCTTTAAAATAGTTTCAACACGTCGCTCGTAAGGGTCGCCCAGAATTGTGTACTGTACCGTCCGTATGGGAAAACAAAGGACAAATTCGATGGCCAAGATATAATGCGGATTTATTAACTAAAGACAGCAGGGTCCAACCTCGCGCAGATTAGCTTACGATGAGTTGTTCCTTAAAATGAAAAGAATTCAAAATTATGAAGAGGCTGGAGAAGAATTGGCAAATATGCTGAACAAAACAGACACCGACACAGATCTTGATCAGAACAGCTGTGTTCAACAATTAATATTTTATCGTTCAGAACCCAATTCAGTAGAATTCGGTTATAATTTGGAGAAAAGAAATAGAGTATTTACTTTCGCATTTTTATACTGTTTTAAATTGCAAATATAGGAGTTACTTACATTTTACATAAGCTTTAGTTGGAGAGTCGCAAATAAAACATCTTATAGCAACGTTAATTTTATTTTATTGTATTGTAATACCTTCTGCTAAAAAAATAATCAGAAATGAAATCTTATAAATAGATTTCTAAATCTTTCGGTTTTCCAGTCCCATAATATAAATATACCGATGACAAATGGTAGTTCATTTATTTCATGTTTTCTCAATATTGTCCATAATTCTTTCTTGGAACTATTGAAAATTGAAGGACGATCCATGTCTATATTCAGTGATATGTTTTCTGGCACAACGATTGTGTTAATCAATACGTTTTTAAGTGTCTCAATGACGCCATTATGCTAGTATTCACCTTGCTCAATAGACTTTATGTAGACTTGTCTCGGTGTATTTAAAATTGTTCTTGGATCATTAGGTAAAATTTCTGGGAATCTTTGATTTAATATTTCTGCCAAATCATTTAGTGCTCCTTTTGTGATGTTTTTTCGACAGCCCATTTTCTAATTTTTTCACGAAATATTAATTTTTTCATGTGTTCAGTACCTACATTATTCTTCTTCGATATCTGTAAAGCTGCCATCAGATGCACTCTCTTCTTGCGTGAATCGCAATGCTGTTTGACTTTTTTGGGGGACGGAACCCTCTTCATTGCACGGCAACCACGCATGCTGGCTGGGACCGGGTTCAGTTTTGTTCAAAATATTTTCACAAATCCTTTGATGACCAGAAACACTAGGACAATTACTACTGCTGATATTTAAATATTCTTTTAACAATTTTCTTTTGGTATGACCGGTTCTCTTACGTTTTTTCCACGACTTTCGATCCATTAACGCAAACAATAAATACGTACAATAATATTTTAATTAAGCTGGTATTAAGCTACGGGCGCTATAACAATACAAATATGTTCTTTAATTTGAATAAGTTAGTTTGAAACTCTCTATTATACTGATAAAAGCTTAATAAAAACATAAATAATAATGTTTATTCAGCAGCTGAATAATTAGTAAGACATATAATCTTATCCAGTTTAAAGATAAAATAAAAACAATTATTCAGTATCAAGCTGTATAATATAATTATGTAACAATATTATTCAGAAGGTGATATTTTATTCAGCAATTGGCTGTTTCAAACGCTACTAGCTTAATACTGCTTTAATAATTACAATACAGATTATGGTTATTCAGATAAATGCTACCGACGGGTCTGTTTTTCAGCTTCAAGCCACCTGGAATGCGTAATGCTAAATAACGTCTGTATAATAATCTTACGGTGTTTGCGTAAAGAAGGGAAGGACAGAAATACAGAATTTATTAAGCGTTAAGAATTTTAAGGGTCCGAACTCAACCTAATTCAGCATTTGGCTATTCCCAAATCTCTTATACAAACTATATTCATCTTTGAACTGTAAAATGTTCTAAATGTGTACTGTTATCTTGCTTATGTGTTACCTGGGAGTGAGTGTATCCTTCCCGAACCTGGAATTCCTGTCCACTATCCGTTTGTAACCTTAGGTCGCATGGTGCAGATTTCCGGAACTTATCTATATATTTTTTATCACATACTAGGTACGAGTATATGATAGGTTAGGGCTATAGGGCTGATAGGGCTGACAACTTAAAGGACTTATTCCTGGGCCTATTCTGGTAGGGTTAGGTTAGGTTAGGTTGTATATTTTACGGCACGGTTGGCGCAGTGGTTGAGCCTTCGGCTGCTGCGCTGCGTGTCGCGGGTTCGATCCCCGCACGGAACAAATATTTGTATGGCCTACAGATAGTTGTTCCGGGTCTGGGTGTCTTGTGTATGTGAGTTTACATGTTTGTGAACGCACCCACGGTACAGGAGAATACCTAAGGTGGGGCAATGTTAAAAAAAAAAAAAAACATATACACCCGTAACACTACTGCGGCCGTACGGGAAGTGTGTTAGGGTCGTACAGTAGGATTGGTAGGATTGGATAGTAGTACAAAGATGGTAGTGAAGCCTCTCGGATTATTCGGACGTTGACGTAGGCGGTGTTCCTTGACTTGTCTCAAAATGGTCTCAAATAACAATTGTCTCTTAAGGTTAAGCTTCAGGGTTTTTTTTTTTTTTTTTGGGGGGTGGGAAATCATCTTATGACTCTTTCCGCTCTGGGGTGGGGCGGAAGGGCGTGTCAGACTCTTACTGACTAAAACCCACCCCTGTTCCTCCCTGCACTACGCGCCCGGGGGCGGGGTAACTCTTTCGAATTTATCCTCCACCCCCGGGCAGCCCGCGAAATTCAAATTTTCTTACTTTTTTTGCTAATTGCAGGTCAGTGTCAGGTTGTATCTTGGTCAAAATATATAGATGTAAGTATTTCATGAAATCGTGACATTTGGCATCAATTCTAACTGAGAGATGTATTGATGATTTTAAAAGCCTTTCTTAGATTAATATCTAAACTTTTGTATGTAATAATGTCGTTCTAAGTGAAAATTAAGGAAATTGGACGGATTTGCGCCAAGTCATTCTCTGGGATTATTTTAGCACGGAACTTTAACTGATTCTCTGGAATTATATTAGTAAGGAAATTTAGCTGTTCTCGTCACGTTTAGGGCAAAATTTGGTAGTGGTATTAACAGGTAGGTGTAGGCTATCTGCCCATCATTTCATTGAATTTTTTTACGTAACGTAGATACAGTTTTACCGCAGGGTACTGTGTTTCTCAGTAAGTAATAAGGATGTTGGAGGTTGATCCATGTAAAGAACTGGTAGCTACACTATAGTTGTGAAAAGGCTGAGTTGGTAATGCTTTCGGTATGGGCACGCTCAGCACAATTTATTGTATGTTTGTGTACTACTCTTTTTTACCTTTTGTTACTGTTCTGATGTGTCAGTGTCTAATATAACGTGCTTTATTCTATTTTAGGTTTCCTAAAAGGTTCTAGATGAAGAGTGCATCTTTGGTGATCCAATTGTTACGCGCATTATTCGTGAGAATATTGACGTGAAGTCGGCTAGACCATAAATGTATTTTTCATAGTACAAAGTATGTACTAAATCCATGCTCTCGGTTTACTCCATTGCCTGTTAATACTAATGTGTAAGGTATGCTATTGAACTACTGCGGCACTGCAGCGGGAGCCTTTGAAGCTAAATGTCGTAACTTTGATTCTCGCTTTACGTACCCGAGATAACTTTGGTTGACCTGCAAATGTTTCAAGTGATACTATTCGTGTATTTGTGTGCTGAGCTCAGACTGCAAGCGTTTAACAACTAGAGACGTCGAACTTCACCTAAGTGATGCAAACCTAAACGAATTTAAGGCTCAGTTATACGACTTCTAATAGTTTTAATTGGATATCACGTCTAAACGACTAGTCTTTAATACTTTATTGTACACCAAACAACTAACATAATACACAGCGATCAAATAGTTAATGTACAAAGGTGAGCTTAACTCAATGTTGAGTTTTCTCCCAGCAAACCTTTGAGTGATAGAGAGAGATCACATTTAAGGGTAGGAGCTGATATTATTGAACGCTACTCCAGCAATATAACAGGAGATGCGAGACTTAGGTGTTTTCATGACTCCCGATCTGTCATTCCGTGAGCATTTAACCAAGATCTGTTAGGTGTACCTACAGAAACTTAGGATTTGTTCTGAGACAGACACAAAGCTTCACGAACATTACAGCAGTTAGGGTCCTGTATGATGCACTAGTCAGGAGTCATCTGGAACATAGTGCGGTCATATGGGCTCCACATGAAGCTAAGTACTCTGTAATGTTGGAGCGAATTCAGAACAAGTTCACGCGCCATTTGTACAGGAAATTATATGGGGTATATTCGATTTACCCACTGATATATCCCACTCTGTTTGTCCTAGGCATGGTTGGCTATAATCAACTGCATGTCCGACAGGAGTTTACGCTGGTCGCCTACTTGGTGAAGGCGCTTCGTGGAGTGGAGAGTAACCCGGAAATAATGCAGCGCTTGAGTCTGTGTGTGCCCAACCGCTACGTGTGGAGGCGGCGCAGTCCGCCACTGCTGATACCTGCAGCCAGAACTGACCTGCTTGCCAAGGCACCCCTTACCAGAGCTATCCGTACCATCAACGACCTTCAAACCCAGATCGATGTGTTTACATGTGGTTTGAGTGAATTCGCAAGGGTATTATTATTTGTTATTATTTTATCTTGGGTATTGCTATTTATTTACAAGCGAAATAATGCTTAAGATGAAGGAATCATGTACAGGCAAGTTATTATGTAGGTATTTTGTGTTTTTAATGGTATAATAATTGTGTTAGTTTTATTTTTTTTAATTTGGTTATTGTACTTAAATATATAGTTTAGGTTATTAGTTTAAGTTCTTAACTGTCGCATTAGGGTACACTCTGTAATGATAGTTTAAGCTGTTATAAATAAATAAACAGCCCGCCTGCAAGCTACTGAGCTCACTAATGAGACCATCTATATAGGTTAAACAATATTGGAGAAGTCAAACCGGGTCTGTCTGACTCATCAGAATTGGCCTCAGCCCAACGCACGCAGTTCACCTGATGACCATACCAGTACCTAAAGATGTTTATAATTTCTAATGGTATATTTGCTTTGCTTAACTTACCCGCACAACTTATCATAATTATCAACCATATCAAACGCCCTTGACATACCAAGGAAGCAAGAAAAGACAGGACTCTGATTGTCTATGTAATAGCTTACTGCCTTTTTATGGCACAATATAGCAGTCTCTGTTGATAGAACCTGGCGGAAACCGTGCTGAGCATCATGTAAGGTAATATTCCGCTGTAGAAAGGTGTTCAAGAGACTATAAAAAACTTTTGCGACAATCGTTGCCAGAGAGATCGGTCTGTAGTTTGACTTATCCGATATGTCACCAGTTTTATATTTATAATAATATGTACCACTACAGTTTTCATCATGTCACTGCGCAGATAGGAATGCGAGATACAGAAGTTGTACAGCGACGCTGAGACTCGGGGCAAATACTTACCAGCGTGTCTTAAATGCTCAACACTGAGCCCGTCGTGACCGGGAGACTTACCACGTTTAATCTGAGCAATTGCCTTTTTTACCTCTTTAGCTGTAAATCTTATGGTAAGACTTTTCGATTTGCCATCCTCAAAAAAAAATGTCTATTCTCGTCCTACGAGATAATCCGCGTGCGTGCAATCCTCGCGCAAGGTCGAGAGTTCAGCGAAAACCTTCGGCAACTAAGGCCCCTTAAGCCATCAAGCAATTATTTGGATTAATTGCTTCGTGAATTTAACCACTGTAATACTATTTTATCCGACTGCGCGACGCAAGGGAGGGTAATGTGTTTATCAATCAGCCTATGTATGTTTGTTCCTTTGTGGCGCTTCAGAGACCAAACGCGTGGACCGATTTTGATAATTCTAACGTCAATTTATTCGTATTAATCTTTCGAGTGCCACTAGAGACATGACGGTAATCAAAATAAAATATGGCCACAACCAGACGTCATATTATGAAAAAGAAAAAAAAATTAAAGTCGACGAACTGTATTAGGTGCGGTATCAAAATAAAGGATTCGAGGTGATTCCAAAAATATAACTCATTAAAATGTAGAAAAAAAAAAATATTTTCAAAAAACCGTTTTTTGAAAATATTTTTTTTTTGCGTAGATTGTGGCTTGCTCCTCTTACAACAAGGATGGCGAGGCGAACCTTTATGCCATAAAATATTTAAAATGGCACACAACAAACAATCCACTGTGTGGAACAATTTTTTTTTTATTATTATTAAAAAAAACGTTGCCCCGCACTAGGAATTACTCCTGTATCGTGGGTGCGTTTACAAACATTTAAACTCACATACACAAGACACCCAGACCCGGAACAACTATCTGTAATCCATACAAACATTTGTTCCGTGCGGGAATCGAACCCGCGACACGCAGCGCAGCAGCCGAACGCTCAACCACTACGCCAACCGTGCCGACTTGTGACATACTCCTTTGAATATGTCACGATGGTTTCTAAAATATTCTTATGTAACTAAACATATTGTTTGTTTCGCAAGTGTGTTCAAAAACGTCGTTTGATACACGTGAGCATTTGTCATATCACTCTCGGCTTCATGACGTCAATCAAACCTCAACTATTGCAACCATCGTTTTGTTTACTAACACAATTTTTCTATGCACAAACATCCTACACCTGAGGTTTACTTGTGAGTAATACCTACAGTAAAGTTTCCGTGATTATCCCGTTACTCACAGTAAATCAAGTACAGTTATGCCACCAGTCATCTTGCACAACCTTTGTCTCATTCCTCATTTCCTCCTATTGTACCTTCCAGATTTTATTTTTTTATTGTTGATAGGCACGCTTTTTACCACTATCTCACCTGCTCCCTTAGCCAAACAACTTTTATAATAGCGCTAACGCTAACGCTTCGTGCAAAATGTATGGCAACGACATTACCTGCGGAGAGAACTGTCACGTGACTCACGCCCAACAATGTCTTTGCCATACATTTAGCACGAAGCGTTACAGAAAAGTATTTTGTCTAACCCCTCTGATAGTAAACGATGACGTGGTCGAAGATGGAGCACGCATGCTTAGAAGTAACCTATTCACTCTTGACTTAAAGACTCCCAGGTTGTGACTATCAGGAAACACAGACTCCGGCAGGGAATTCCACTCCCTAGCTATACGCACAATGAATGTGTTCGCAAAACGTTTGGTGCGTGTGGATGGGATGTTCACCATGTACCGGTGGCGCATCGCAGTACGTCTTGTAGTCCGATGATGGAACGGGCTTGGCGGAACCAAATTATGCAATTCCGTCGCACACTCCCCAAAATGTAACCGATAGAAAACCGACAGGCTATAGCAACTCGGCGTCTATGTTCAAGACTTTGGAGCTTCGACTCGACGAGCCTATCATTGCTGATGAGCCTCAGTCCCAATGGTAACAGCCGCGACTTACAAGTTTTAGGTCGTGAGTTCAAACCCAAACAGGCGCTTTACTTTGTGTAAGTTATTAACACTACTGCTCTTAAAACGGTGAAGGAAAACATCGTGAGGAAACCGGCATGTCCTAGAACCAAAAAATCGAAGACATGTGACATCCACCAATCCGCATTGGGCCCGCGTGGTGGATTACGGCCCACACTCTCTCACAGAGAGAAGGCCTGTTCCCCAGCAGTGGGGACATAAAAAGGCTGATAGTGAAGGCCCTATTTTACAGAAACCGTGAACAATAACTTACAGTACCTACCTAAGTAAAACATCAGAATATACGTGTAATCTAAGTACTAAAACAGGACTCGAGTAGAAATGAAAATGAAAAAAAAATGGAAATGGTGTACATAATAAAGAATATTCTATTCTATTCCATTCTATTCTAAGAACATACGTACTCTAAGAACCAAAACAAGACTCGAGTACCCTAAGTAAAGCAAAAGAAAATACGTACTCTAATTACCTAAAGAAGACTCGAGTACCTAAGTATAGCAAAAGAAAATACGTACTATAGGTACCAAAACAAGACACGTGTACTTAAGCAAAGCAAAAGAAAATACGTACTCTAAGTACCTAAAGAAGACTCGAGTACCTAAGTAAAGCAAAAGAAAATACGTACTATAGGTACCAAAACAAGACACGTGTACTTAAGCAAAGCAAAAGAAAATACGTACTCTAATTACCTAAAGAAGACTCGAGTAATTAAGTAAAGCAAAAGAAAATACGTACTCTAAGAACCAAAACAAGACTCGAGTACCCTAAGTAAAGCAAAAGAAAATACGTACTCTAATTACCTAAAGAAGACTCGAGTACCTAAGTAAAGCAAAAGAAAATACGTACTATAGGTACCAAAACAAGACACGTGTACTTAAGCAAAGCAAAAGAAAATACGTACTCTAATTACCTAAAGAAGACTCGAGTAATTAAGTAAAGCAAAAGAAAATACGTACTCTAAGTACCTACCTAAAGAAGACTCGAGTACCTAAGTAAAGCAAAAGAAAATACGTACTATAGGTACCAAAACAAGACACGTGTACTTAAGCAAAGCAAAAGAAAATACGTACTCTAATTACCTAAAGAAGACTCGAGTAATTAAGTAAAGCAAAAGAAAATACGTACTCTAAGTACCTAAAGAAGACTCGAGTACCTAAGCAAAGCAAAAGAAAATACGTACTCTAAGTACCAAAACAAGGCTCGAGTATCTAAGTAAAGCAAAAGACAAAAAACGAACTCTAATTACCTAAAGAAGACTCGAGTACCTAAGTAAAGCAAAAGAAAATACGTACTCTAAGTACCAAAACAAGACTCGAGTACCTAAGTAAAGCATAAGAACATACGTACTCTAAGTACCAAAACAAGACTCGAGTACCTAAGTAAAGCATAGAACATACGTACTCTAAGTACCAAAACAAGACTCGAGTACCTAAGTAAAGCAAAAGAAAATACGTACTCTAATTACCTAAACAAGACTCGAGTACCTAAGTAAAGCATAGAACATACTTACTCTAAGTACCAAAACAATACTCGAGTACCTAAGTAAAGCATAGAACATACGTACTCTAAGTACCAAAACAAGACTCGAGTACCTAAGTAAAGCAAAAGAAAATACGTACTCTAATTACCTAAACAAGACTCGAGTACCTAAGTAAAGCATAAGAACATACGTACTCTAAGCACCAAAACAAGACTCGAGTACCTAAGTAAAGCATAGAACATACGTACTCTAAGTACCAAAACAAGACTCGAGTACCTAAGTAAAGAATAGCACATACGTACTCTAAGTACCAAAACAAGACTCGAGTACCTAAGTAAAGCATAGAACATACGTAGTCTAAGTACCAAAACGAGACTTCTTTTATGTCCAAATGTCGCGCCGCCTTAAAACGAGCCTCCCCAAAGAGAAAAGAGGCTTCAATCAGGCGTATCGCATTGCTATTTCTTAAAGAATTCCTTTGGCGTAGCTCGGAATGTGACCTACGAGTATCTTCGAACATTGCAGAATATTTTTGGCGCGCAAAGGTTGTTGTTTTTAAGAAAACAAAGCCGTAACTCCTGCCTGTGAAACCTGATAAGAAATGTTTTAGCACTAAAACAATTATTATCTAATATATCAAAATCTCATCCAGTAGGAACAAAGAACCCAACCAAAATCAGATGGCAGTATGATAGAAAATGAGAAGCGTGCAAGTATGTTTAAGAATCAAGTGGTAGATAAAATGAAGGATATGGAAGGAAAATCTGTGAATGAATGTTGGAAAGAGATGGCGGATTGTATAAGGCGAGTAGCTAAAGATGTGTTTGGAGAATCGCAAGGGAAAGACATGATAGAAAAGGATACATGGTGGTGGAATGAAGATGTGCAAAAATATGAGGGCGACATGGAGAGAGCGATTGTCGCAACCCAGCGCTGGTCATGCCGCAATTACGGCGGTAATAATTAAAATAGTAACCCCTATTTGAGGAGTAGCTAGGGAGGCGCCACGGTGTCCTCACCTTCCGCTTGACGCAGGTCCTCACCGGACATGGAAGCTTCGGGAGGTTCCTGTGTAGGATAAGATGGAGGGAAACGCCTGGGTGGCACCACTGTGAGGATCGCTCAGAGGACACGCTGGAGCATACGGTGGAGTTGTGCTCCGCTTCGGCGGAGCCCCGCCGTGTCCTCGTGGAGGCGATCGGCGGCAGTGAAAAGTCTTCGAATGGGAAGCAGTCTCCTCTTTCTGCGAAGCAGTAATGCTCGCGAAGGAGGAGGCGGAAAGGGTGACGGAGGCTCAGCAGAGTTGCCCTCACGCCCCCAGCAGCAGCCGCCGCAGAAGACGACCTGGGCGTAGGACGTCGCGAGACGATCTCCGGTCACCGTAGACCCGGGCCTGCGGACGACGAGTGTTCCACGCGCGTCTCAAAGATTTGTCAGCAATACATGACAGGGCCCGTCATGGCCGATACCTGCCCAGGGGTTGTGGATAAATTCGAAACAGAGTTACCACGCTTCTGGGCACTCAGGGCAGGGAAGGAACAGGGGTGGGTTTTAGTCAGTAAGAGTCTGACACGCCCTCCTGCTCCATCCAGAGCGGGAGAAGTAATAGGATGATTTCACAACCCCAAAAAAAATAGTGTTCGTATGAGCCTGACTTTGATGGCTTTGGTAATGTTTCGATTCCTCCACACTTTACTTAACTTCTCCATCGCAGTTCTGGTAACGCCCATATGTCGTTTCACTTCATCTATGCAGCCGCTTGTTTAAGATCAAACAAAAAAAAAAAGAGAAAACATTCACTGTGCGTACAGCTAGGGAGTGGGATTCCCTACCGGAGTCTGTGTTTCCTGATAGCTACAACCTGGGAGTCTTTAAGTCAAGAGTGAATAGGTTACTTTTAGGCAAGCGTGCTCCATCTTCGACCACATCATCGCTTACCATCAGGTGAGATATTGGTCAAACGCGTGCCTATCAACAATAAAAATAAAAATAAAGGTAGACATAGGCCAAAACTTTCTTTTGTTTTTGATCGGTTAATTTTCAACCCAAACGTAAGGCTTATGCGCTTCATTCTGAGAAGTAATTCCTCCATAAGGTCCGCGTTACTCGCAAATAAGGTGGTGTCATCTGCGTACCGCAAGTTTGCGATTTTATATCCACCAATCACAACACCTTTCGGTCCAATCTTCGAGAGTGATTCGAATTACAAGCTCGGTGTAGACATTGAATAACAATGGCGATAATATGCATCTCTGTCGCACGCCCGTACTTGGATGGAAACTATCTGAGAGGAGGTCATCTGTCCGCACTGAAGCTGTTCTCGATTCATGCTTCAAGATCCCTGAGCAGGTGCACGAGGTGTTGTGGTGTTCATATTTACCGGTCACTAAAAAGTTAGATTTAGTTCAAGATAGAACAGTCTTCTTCAAAGTACTTCCAAAAATTTCTCCAAAAGCTTTGCAACAACTCTTCTTAAACTCCTATTAACTTTTTCAGAACAATCAATCTGCCTAGCCTTTTCCCAACTATCTTGGGGTCGGCTTCCAGTCTAACCAGATGCACCTGAATACCAGTATTTTACATGGAGCGACTGCCTATCTGACCTCCACAACCCAGTTACTGGGGTAATACAATAACCCTTGGTAAAACTGGATGGCAGACTTTCGGGCTTCTGACGACCCGTAACGACTGTCAAAGATCCAAGATTGACAGCCGGGACCAACGGCTTAAGTGCTTTCCGCGGCACGGAGAAGTCTCGGTATGTAAAGATGGTCACCCATCCACGGACCAACCCCGGCAAGCTTAGCTTAACCTGTAGATCGACCCTAACTTTTTCAGCACATTACAGTAAAATTCGTACAGAAACATTTACAGTACTAAATTTTTAAAATTACAATTTAAATTCGAGACGCATTTGAAAGTTGGCTGCAAAAATAATTAAACAAATATTTGCAATGAAAATTCTCTCACTCAATGACGCAAGTCGTATTCTTTCGTCTTTTATTGCATTTTAAATTATTTCATTTATAATCTTTCAAATTACATCGCTGACTGATGTTGGTGCGTTTAATTTGAAATTGAATTTTTAATGCAAGTTGAACTTAAAACGCGTGAAAGTATTAAATAAGTAGGTATTTGAAGTAGAAAAACTTAATACTGGGATTAGATTTGTATACCTGTTTTTTTAACCGACTTCAAAAAGGAGGAGGTTATCAATTCGGATGTTTGTATTTTTTTTTTTTTTTTTTTTTTATGTATGTTCGGGCATAACTTCGTCATTTATAGACGGATTTCCAAAATTCTTTTTTTGTTCGAAAGGGGTTTGTTCCGAAATGGTCCCATTTAAATTTCATGTAGATCTGAAGATGATTTTCGGAGACAGACAACGGAACTCTTCAAAAAATTACAGCAAATCCACCGCGATTGCTGTTGTTGCATAAATATGCATTGTTAACACAATTTAATGAGGAAACGCAATTAAAAAGTGAAAAATAAAAACTTTTTTACAAAAAAATAGAACCGACTTCCAAAAAAAAAACAAAAAGTGCAAAATAACTTTAATTTCGGATGTCGGTGTCATAAAACGAAGAAACAAAACCAGAAACACCGACTTCCGAAATTAAAGTTATTTTGCACTTTTTGTTTTTTTTTTGGAAGTCGGTTCTATTTTTTTGTAAAAAAGTTTTTTAAGTGAAAACTTCTTTAGCGGTGTTGAGCACTTTTCTTAGGTAGGGTATAAAATGTTAAACTCGCGTCAGGACACGTGACCTGATCGAAAATTCGTAAGACGATTCCAAAATATTCAAAAATGCATAACGTTAATGTTCAAGTTTTCACTTCTGCCGACACTCCCGGAGTGCAACCCGTTGTTTTTTTTTAATGTCAGAACTCAGAACTAGAGATGTTAAAAATAATCTTTTGCTTTACTTTTCTTTGATTAAAATAAAAACTGTTTTTAACCGACTTCGAAAAAGGAGGAGGTTATCAATTCGGATGTTTGTATTTTTTTTTTTATGTATGTTCGGGCATAACTCCGTCATATATTGACGGATTTGCAAAATTATTTTTTTGTTCGAAAGGGGTTTATTCCGAAATGGTCCCATTTAAATTTCAAAAAGATCTGATGATGGGTTTCGGAGACAGACAACGGAACTCTTCAAAAATTGACAGCAAATCAACCGCGATTGCTGCTATCGTATGTCTATGAATTGTTAACACAGTTTAATGGGGAGCCACAACTAAAAAGTGAAAAATAAAAAACTTTTTTACAAAAAAATAGAACCGACTTCCAAAAAAAGTGCAAAATAACTTTAATTTCGGAAGTCGGTGTCAAAAAACAAAGACACAAAACAGGAACACTGACTTCCGAAATTAAAGTTATTTTGCACTTGTTTTGGAAGTCGGTTCTATTTTTTTGTAAAAAAGAATTTTTTGGAAAGATTTAATAGAATACTATTTTTTTTGTGTGTTTGACTCAAACAGTGGTAAGGTAAGGGTACAATATAATGGATCTAATAACTAACATGACAAGACGTACGGGGCGGTAGGGACCATATGGTGAGAATCCTTAGCCTTATTTATAAAACTCGCAAACCCTAAGCTTAGTTTAAATAAATAATACACACACAAATATATATTGAAATAAATTTGATTTACAAAAAAAAAAATTGTATACAATAATAATGCTTTATTGAGTCACAATATGAACAAATAATCAGATTACAAAAATCTTACATAAGAACATTCATATTTGTTTTGCCATAGAACGTATCGCAACTGGCATCTTAGCTAGGTTACACAGTAACCTGTGTTAAAGATACCAGAAATATAATACAATATACACAAAACATAAAATACTTAGAAAAAATACTAAGGATAAGTGTTGTAAGGTAAATGTTACTTATTTAATATTTAAAACAGGTTGTAAACATGTAAAAAAGTGTGTGTATATACGTACGTAAGAAGATACACTTCTTTGGCATAACAATATAAAAAACCAAACTGTCACAAAGTTTACAAAAGGAAAACAACCATTTTTCATGAACCACAGACCATAGCTAACTTCAGGGTGGATCGGTTCTAGCAAACTTCAACCAGTGAATTTTTTGTGTGACAGTGATGCGCGCGCATCTTAAAATTTCACTCTCATCATTTTTTCATAACGCGCCTAAAGAAGTATAACTTATAAAGGATCCTTTTCTAAGACAATTGGTTCACAGTCGTCGGCGCAATTATAACGATTAACAAATCAAATAGGTTTGACAGCTGAGAGCTCTATGGCTCTAACAAATCCGAACTCGATCGGTCTGAGTCAAGTGTCTCTTTGGCTCAAAACAATTCCTTGTTTTGGGATGTAGGGAATGATTGAAGTACTTGAAATTGTCGATAGCTTTGTTAGTGATCGGGGAAAGCTTTTGCTGTAAGAGGTATGAACTGAATTTTCTGCGAATGGGAACATTTACTTGCTGGTTTTGGTTGGTTTACTGTTCGTTCATTATAAGTTGACAGTAATCAATTGAAAACAAAGATATTTTGAAGCTTAAAGTCATAATAATAAAATGTATTTTCACTTCCACAATGGTGCCTTATAAACATTAAACAGGGTGTCAGGGAAACGCTTCCGAAAATGGAGACTGTAATAAGGAACCGGAAACTGTATTTTTTTTCCAGATTTTTTATGTAAAATACTATCTAAATAGTGATTCAAATATTTTAATTCGTTGATTATCGGTGATACGTCCCTTAAAACTGTAAGAATTAAAATTTAAACTTTAATTAAAACTTAAAAAAAAAATACGACCGACTTCTAAAAATTGCAAAATAACTAATTTCGGAAGTCGGTGTTTGTATTTTGTTTTTTCGTTATTTGACACCGACTTTCGAAATTAAAGTTATTTTGCAATTATTTGAAGTCGGTTGTATTGTTTTTAAAAAGGTTTTTTTTTTATTTTTCACTCTTTAGTTTTTGTACCCCAGATCTAAAACTAAATAATAAAGTTATGCCCAAATGGATAACCCCATGGAATTTGAGCACAATTGGAGACAAGCAAAACGGAACAGGTACAGACTGTTGTCAGCATTATCTGACCCACCCTAAAATCAAACGACTTTGGACATATGTCATAACACCAACATCTTAACTCGGGATGTAACAGAGTAAATCCTAATAGGAAAACCCACTAGCACTTTTTTGTGGAGCGTGGCGTCACAAAAAAAGAAGGTTTCTTTTCGAAAACTTCTCAATATTTGTATTTTAGTGAAAAGTTATAGAGCTAGTTAAAGCCTCCTTATGTAGCAATCTAATTAACCTACTTACAAGCCTATACCCACGTATTTTCCCGTTTGCATAGTGAAACAAAGCCCTACCTGGTTTGTGAGAGTTTTTCCTCGTTTTCGAGTATAAAAACAGGGAGAAATATCTAAGCTTCACACAACAATCCTACATCTCTTCGCGAACGTTTCTCTACCACTACACAAAAGAAACAAAATGGCCGCCATCAAGACCACCTTCATTCTCCTGCTGGTCGCCTTCGCCATGGTGATGGTCACCGTCGAGGCCGCCTACGTCGGACCCTGCGACCAGGTCTGCAACCGGATCAATGCTGAGAAGGACGAGTGCTGCAGGGCTCATGGCTACTCCGGCCACAGCAGCTGTAGAGGCGGACGAATGATTTGTTACTGACGAAACCTCGTCAGTACTACAGCATCTCAGCACCTCCAACATCAAATTACTATACCAACAATCAGAGGTTCCTAATCAAGACCAGATTTCGTCAATATTTTTTGTCTAAAGTTTTAATAGTCCATCCGAAAACCACATGAATTGAATTTAACATGTTTTAACCCAATTAAATATTTTGAACTTTAACCATCTTTTACTCTACGCCACATTGCCTTAGGGTGGAAGCGCCAGGGTAGCCCGCGAAATTCAAATTTTCTTACGTTTTTTGCAATTTGCAGGTCACTGTTAGGTTGTATCTTGGTCAATATATAATTATTATCATTAAATTCATCGATACAACTCTTTCAGTTAGAATTGATGTCAAATGTAAGTATTTCATTATATTTGATATACATTCCAACTAAGAGAGTTGTATTGATGATTTTAATTACTACAGTTCTATAAATACGTACTTGCTACGGCCGCGAATCATATTTTGATCAACATACAACCTGATACTGACCTGCAAAATGCAAAAAACGTAAGAAAATTTGAATTTCGCGGGTTACCCTGGCGCTTCCCTCTTAACCAACCACCATCAAAAATATTCTATACTAGCTGTGCCCGCGACTTCGTTCGCGTGGTTGTCGAGAACAAAACAACGTCGTTTAGATAAGAGTATATCACCTTTTTGATGATTTAGATAAGAGTCCTGACTTTGGTATAGTTGATTACGTTAATGCTTCTCTATATACTATGTTAGCGGTGGAATTACCCGGAGCATATACAAAAAGGTTGTTTGGGTTGCTAACACGTGATAGAGAAACATAGAGTTGGCCGTGTGAAAAACAATCAAAAGTAAGGTCTACACCCGCAACGGATAACGTCTGGCCTTGGGCTTTATTAATAGTCATAGCGTAACAGAGGCTTACAGGAAATTGCACACGTTTGAAAGTAAACGGAAAATTATTGGGGATAATGGGTATCCTGGGAATGAAAACAACATCACCGGAGCCGCAACCTGTTAAGATTTCGGCTTCGATGACATTTCGTTGGAGATTTGTTACTCTCAACCGAGTTCCATTGCATAGTTTTGGTGGGCTTAAATTTCTGAGTAGAATGATTGGTACTCCGACTTTTAAATAAATTTTGTGTGCTGGAAGACCTGGTGTATTTAGAGAGTCTAAAAACTCTACTGGATAGTGGGTGGCATCTCCTTCTTCTAAAACCGTGTTAATAGATAAATATTCCCTACTTTCTCCAGAAACATGTACCAATATTTGAGAATTTATTGCTGCTGCTTGGTCGTTGCGAGGTGCCAAAATAGCTCGTTGGCATAGCCAAGCAGCGTCATGGTTCGAGATCTCTGATGGATCTCCGTATACAGAGGAAATGAGTTCCTGCTGTGAGGCAACAGAAGAACACAGGCTTTCGACTAAAGTTACTTTACCTCCTTCTTGAGTCGGGTATGTGCCGTTACCAATTTGAAGTAGTAAATTTGAGAAAACCTGCGCGTTTGCGTCACCTCCCAAATATGCTCGCATATTAAAGCTCAAATTAGTTAATATGACACTACGCCATAAAATAGAGCTCTTTAAACAGGCACCTATTTCATCGGCCCTCGTTCCTCTGGGTATTATAGGGAGTGTCTGCCTGAAGTCTCCACAGAATAGCACCGTTAAGCCTCCCATCGGTCGGTCATTTTGTCTTATATCTCGCAACGTTCTATCTACAGCTTCCACAGCTTTACGATTTGCCATCGTACACTCGTCCCAAACGATAAGGGCGCAATCGCGTAAAACCCTTGCTTTATCACTATTGCGAGACACGTTGCAAACAGGGTTTTCTGTGCGGTCCAAGTCGATTGGTATTTTAAATGTTGTATGTGCAGTTTTTCCTCCTGGTAATAAAGTGGCAGCTATTCCTGAGGAAGCGACGGCAAGGGCAATTTTGTTTTGGCTCCTTATTTGAGCCAAGATAACTTTAGTGAGGAAAGTTTTACCTGTTCCACCAGGTGCATCTAAAAACAGCATTTCTCCTAATGAATGTTCTACACTACAGCATACTCTATCAAAGATTTGACGTTGTTCTGTCGTCAAATTTGAACAGCCATTTCGCAATATTTCTGCTAACTCTTCGGGGTTGTAATTTATTTCAGATGTATACTCCCTATTAATTCGTTCCCCACCAACTGTCGGTGTCGGCAAGCCGTATTGACTGAGGGGGTTCCCTCCTATACTTGTAACTATATCTTGTATAGCCAGCAAAGCCCTATTATGGCAGCTTTCACGTACTTGGTCAGAAGTTTCACTATTTATATTTTGCTGTCTCAAAAAATCTTCGGCAAACGCGTCTTTATATTTTTGCCACAACTGCCCAGCGTCCGATAGGCCACAAAATGTCAACAAAATGGCAAATAAATGGCGCAAACGATGTGGACTATCACTGACGCATGCTTCGGCTAAAGCATCATCCCAATGCTGATCGCCATCTAATAAATGCCGTGCGCGGCAAGCAGCTTGAAATGTGGGATATTCTATATCGTCCACTTTGCGGAGCTCAGCAAAAGAAGTAGGTCCTCGCACTGTGTGAAGAAGAAGGCGTAAATAATAACACTCTGCATTATTTGGGTGCACCGTGTATACTCTTCCAATCACGTGTTCTTTAAAAATGCCGGACTCGCCTTCTACAGCAGTTCCACGTCTCCTGCGATTAAAAACACCTTGCTGCTTGTTATAAGTATAATAATGTGGCACTTCATTGTACAACAGAGACTTAGCGAAATTGTCTCTTTCGCAAAGGCGAAAGAATGCGAGCAAGGTGGTTTGTCTTGGGTTGTTCATTCTTTCTGCCACATTTTCTGGCTGAAAGTAAACTCGCTGCCCGCCTTCCAGGTGCACGTCAAGATGGATGACTGGCGGATACCTTTCATGAATAGGGAAACTCAAAATGCGCCAAACTGCCTCCGAAGAGCTTATGTATCGGCCAGATTGATACCTTGTCACTTCATCAAATTGGTTGTTATTTCTTAGTGCTATCATGGCTTGATCACTACCTTTATTAACATATTTACATATATATTTTATAGATTCGACGCTATTACAAATTTCAACATTAATGTGTGCTTGAAAAGCGTTTGACAAAACTGGAGAATACGGTACCACCCAACTATTATTTAGAATTATTTCTTGTCCACGGAATCTGACAGTAGCTGTGAAACCACCTTGTGACGGTGATCTTCGCCGGTATTGCGGATACCCATTTTCCCCAGCCATAGTTAGTTCTTTCAGTGCTCTGGGGTATTTTTTTGAGCATTGACCATCTTTCATGCACGGTGATTCCCTGTTTAAGAGGCCACATGGCCCGTGAACCATATGTGTTTTTACTATGTCATGCAAAATCGGATCTGCATTATAGTCCGGAAATTCTGCACTTATGACACTGTCTATAGCATCGGGACGAATTTTTTCTTCCAGCCACAGAAGAATGTGCGCGTGGGGTAAACCACGCTTTTGCCACTCGACGCTATACATAAAACAAAGAGTTGAACCGAAAACTTTCTCCTTTGTAAGTAGATTAATCAAGACTTTGAGTTTTAAATGAAAAATCCTAGCAATAATGTCATGTCTGTCGTATGACGCCTGTCCTGTGAGAAGTGCCTGGCAAATCTCCGTCCACTTTGGATTTGTTGTAAATGTTATAAAAAGGTCCGGCCGGCCGTATTTACGGACGTAACAAAAAGCATCTTGCGTTCGTTCGTGCATATACCGCGGACCGCCTGTGAAACTGGATGGCAAAATAACCAATCGACCCAAGTTTTCGACGTTATTATCTGATTGCATGGCGTCCCGCAAGTGCACGTATTCTTCAGCGCGTAACCGTCGCTGGTTAGTGCGAATATACACTAAACGTTCAGTTTCTATTTTTGCGTACATGTCCACAATAAATTGGCTGAACAAACCACGAAATCGTTGCAAATATACGAAACTGTTTTGCCTTATTTGTAAAAGGTAGGAATAGTATTGTTGAGCAGATATTTTTTTTTGATAATTAGTGACTCTCGTAGTAGGGTTCACTTGGTACAGCCCAAAATTGTACCCATCTTCACCATGACAATAAATTAGTGGATATTGCAGGGCGTCGTAAGCTCGGTGGGTTGCCAAAATGCGTTGAAGGCGATCGTCGCGTGTACGCAACACGATATCACGTCTCTCACACTCCTGGTCGACTAAAACAACTGCAACTTCATCTGCGACGGGTGCATTGTGTCTTCCACGGTGTTCACCCACAGGACGTCTATCGGCACTTATAACAATTTTGAAATCATTGCTGCCTTGTGGAATTGACTCCAATGCAGCTTTGAATTCACGAACGTACTGGTTAACGTGATGCAGCAATTCTTGAAGTTGACCCAAAAGCTCAGCATTGAGCTGGGGAAAATTGTGATTTCTAACATTGAGATGTTGCGTGTAATCGGATACAAAATAAATTTGGAGAAATTTGGGTTCATTTTCTGGCAGCAAAGATCCAATAAGGTGATAAACTCGACCTTGTACTTTGAAGGTTGGCATGAACGGTCCTTCCGTTATTTGTTTTGCCCCAAAGGAAGTCATTTGGAAAGCACTGTTATATAAACGAATATTATCCAAAAAACGGTTCGACTGGGGATGATCGCCATTCAGGAGACTTTTAAGTAAGTGTGGTGGATCTTGGAAATTTGGAAGAACAATTTTTCCATTTGAGCAGCACATTCCATCTGTCTCTTTCCTCCATTTCAAAGCATGACAAAAATTACAAATTTCTCTCATGTCACCCACGAAAGTAAAGCCAGCATAATTAATTCTAGACGAATATGTGAACCCTGATTTTTCCCTATTGTCCCAAGGTAATAAAATATTTGCATCGTCATTTTCCATGGACTCATCAGCTCCGCTATTTGTTTCTCTATTCATATGGTATCGAGCTCGTTCTATTTCTAGGCGAGATTGACGTTGTTCTGCTGTTTCTGCTCGTCTTAGTTCATCTATTCTTTCCCTTTCAGATGCAAGATAACTTTCATTGTTTCTTTGTACACCTACATAGTTATGTCTAGCTATTTGTAATCGTTCTTCTCTTTGGGAGAGAGATTCAGACTCGCGCGAGAGAGCGTGTCGCTCTCGGTCAGATGACAGACGTGCTTGGCGTTCCTCGATACTCTCTTGAGAACGCAAAGTCGCGGTCCGAGTTCTTTGCGAACTTAAGCGCGACTCCCTTTCTGTGAAAGTCTCTGACTCGCGTGAGAGAGACTGGCGCTCCCGATCAGCAGACAGCCGAACTTCGCGTTCCTGGATATTCTCTTGAGAACGCAAAGTCGCGGTCCGAGTTCTTTGCGAACTTAAGCGCGACTCCCTTTCTGTGAAAGTCTCTGACTCGCGTGAGAGAGACTGGCGCTCCCGATCAGCAGACAGCCGAACTTCGCGTTCCTGGATATTCTCTTGAGAACGCAAAGTCGCGGTCCGAGTTCTTTGCGAACTTAAGCGCGACTCCCTTTCTGTGAATGTCTCTGACTCACGTGAGAGAGAGTGGCGCTCCCGATCAGCAGACAGCCGGTCTTCGCGTTCCTGGATACTCTCTTGAGACCGCAAAGTCGCGGTCCGTGTTCTTTGTGAACTTAAACGTGACTCCCTTTCGGTGAACGTTTCCGATTCACGTGAAAGAGCGATGTGCTCTCGGTTAGCAGATAACCGTGCTTCACGATCTTCTTCCGATTCCTGAGACCTACAAAGTCTCATCCTTTTCGCATTTCGGCTACGCAGCGAAAGGTTAGTTTTTTTTCTTTGAGGCATTTTCAAGGAAAATTAAAGCAATAAACAAAACTAACAACACTTATGACTGAATAGCCTACAAACTTAAAAGATCGGTGCGTCGAACAGTCTAGTGTGACAACGTATCGTCTGTTCGTGGTCGTGACTCAACGAATTGGCAACACTAACTTACTGTATAACGATTGGCACTATTGGATTCAAACTACGAAGTAAATCAAATACAATCTTTACTTCGTACTTCAAACCAATGACCAAAGTTGACCAAACGAAACCAATAAGATAAGCAAATACTTTTTTTTCGACCAATTTAGAAAATCGATAAACCAAGCAACCAAAGAACTTTTACGACACACGCAAGAACTTTTAAGACACCTAATGAAACCCAATTTGCCTAGTAAACACGGTGGACGTCATCCTCGCGCGGAAAATCTTAACACCGCGATTCAGAAAATGACGTCATTTGCACAACGCCATCTATCGGATTTAGATTTCAACTATCAACATTAGTTCTATTTTTAGTCTTAAGATGTCGTTGCAAGTACTATACTTAATTGCGTAACGTAATATTTTACTTCTTGAACTCACTAAATTAATCATATCTTTTGATAGAGTGAACCGATTTCGATGAAACAAAAACTAAGTTAATCCTCAAGTTGCGTATAATTTTTGTATATAAACATTGTCAGCATTGAATTCGTAGATTTTACGTGATGTGCGCACAAACAAACAGACAAACAGACAAACAGACAAAAATTTCAAAAATGATGGAAATGGGTTCTGTTACTTATCTTTTCACACGCTGGCTATTTTTTGTTTCAATTTCTTCAATGTACAAAAATGACTTTTCTACAGATTTATTATATGTATAGATTGTGTTTTGACTGGTATTATTTAAATTGATATAGTTTCTTGTGATAATTTGCACCTGATGTCCTCTCCTCTCTCCGGTCGTGTCGGATTGTGTGTCGTCCTGACAGACTAAGAAGGATTGCACCTGTATTATTGTGCGCTTAATAGGGATGACGACAAGGTAAAAAATATATAATTTTTAAGTTCGATTATCAAAAAATATTGGACAATTATTTTTTGCTTTATCAAATTAATGAAAAATTACAAAGATACAACGCATCAAAATTCAGGAGTGGGGGCTTGTTACGTCACTTTTCAGTATAAAGTGGTACAATTTTAACTTAAGTGTGGCGTCATCCGGAATTTCAACCCACTGTATCGTCTTCATTTTTTGTTAAAGTGACTAAAGTAAAAATACATGTCCAATATTTTTTGGTAATCTAACTGACGAACTAATTAGATTGTTTTAGTGTTCAACCCTATTATTGTTCAACCCTATTATACGAGTACTTGTGTAATATACGAGTATGTGTAGCAGCAGCGGTGAGGTTTGGTGAAAACTTAGGTGTTTTATAGATTGTGTTGAGGAAAAACGATGCGTTAGCTTTTAACGAGAAAAGATGTATTCGCCATCTTTTATACAACTAGCAAGGGAAAGGGTGTGGAAACAATATTTACAAAAAACCAATCACGGTCGAGAGATTAGAATGACGTAGTGTATCATGTCGTTTTGTGCCTCGAGATGTCGCTAGTAGTCCTTGATGTTCGTTTATGGAGCAGAAGTTCACAACAGTATGTATGTCGGTTTTTTTTTTGGGGGGGTGGGAAATCATCTTATGACTTCTTCCGCTCTAGGGTGGAGCGGGAGGGCGTGTCAGACTCTTACTGACTAAAACCCACCCCTGTTCCTCCCTGCCCTACGCGCCCAGGGGCACGACGTGATCATAATTATTTCACGTAAGGGTGTTTTACATACAAAATCGTGACTTTGTCGAATTATTTTGTATGAAAAATAAAAACTGAAAAAAAAATATGCATATAATTATGCCAGTTGATTCATATAATTATGCCTGTTGATTCTTTGACATCATCTCATTAATACCCTATAGTTATGGGGTATCAAAAGGAACACATTGTATATTAATCACGCCAGGAAAACGAAATAATGTAATTTTGAAAAATATTTTTTTAATGGTAGCTCCCGTACTTGTAAAGTGATGATGTTTTTTCGTTTGCTCTCCGATTCTATAGTGTGGGATACCATTGGATCTTCTTCATCGTTACACTCTTGGCAGAGAGCTCGTGTTCGTCACATCCAATCTGTCTAGGTCACGAATAATTTCGAAAGAGTGTTGCCGCGGCCCTGATACAAGCAACTGAAGGAATGTGGGTGCGTTTTAGTCAGGAAGAGTCTGACACGACCTCCCGCTCCACCCAGAGCAGGAGAAGTCATTGGAAAATTTTCCACTCCCAACAAAAAAAAACGGCCAAGCGCGAGTCCGACTCGCACACGAAGGGTTCCGTACCATAAACTGATAACAAACCCAAAAAAACACGCTTCTAGAAGCGTGTTTTTTTGGCTTTTATTTTTGGGCTGTAACTCATGATCCGTAATAGCTAGACAGTTGAAATTTTCACAGGATATGTATTTCTGTTGCCGCTATAACAACAAATAATAACAATAAATTAAAAATAAAAGGGGGCTACCCGGAGAGCCCCCTTAACCACTTTATTACGGATCATGAGATACAGCCCGCTGACAGACGGACGGACAGCGGAGTCTTAGTAGTAGGTTGATGGTTACCTCGATGGTTACCTTTTGAGTACGCAACCCTAAAAAAAGGGGTGGCAAGCTTCACAACCCGTCAGCATTTCTCCCTTACTGTAGCTCTCCTCTCACATTCGTGGAGTGGATCGTTGAGTACAGTTTAGACTTGGGCGGTCCAACGAATTGGTGACCTGCTGCGCGCTCTTGTGCCTTCAACTTTACCCTGGACTACAAGGCGCTCCACAGATGTGTCTTCTCGACGTGTGATATGTCTAAAGAAAGACACAATACCGAGTTCCTGGAGGATTGAGACGTTGATTTGGAACTGTATCCAGGTTATGCCAAGCATTCTTCTCCAGCACCACATTTCTGAAGCATTTACTTATTTTTCTCCCTTTGTCTTAAAGTCAACGTCTCAGCACCATAAAGAAAAATGGAAAACACTAATGCCCTGACAAGTCGCATTTCAATGGCCTGTTGATAGCCATCCGCCGTTTGATCTCATCATTGGATAGGTCTTTAAAAATCATTGCAGGGTTGTGAAGACTATTTTTCGATTCAGTGATTCGTTTGCGAAATATTAAACTTTAAAGTGATATTTTTTTTTTCGAGTCAAGCGTCCCCACCCCCATCACTAAAAGCTAAACTGTAAGCTTGAAAAATCTGGAAAGAAAAAACAACTTTGAAGGAAAACGTATCACGGCTAAGTTGAATTGAAGATTAATAGTCCCCCAACTTGTAAAATGTAGGTACCTACTTGATACTTTGCACAAAACACCAAATCCTTAGAAAAGAAATACCTAAGTGAAGTTTTCACTTAAGTAATACCTTATAACAAAAATAGCGAACACACAAAACAACAACAATGTCACAATCAGTGATGTAATAATTGAAAAACAACCGACAGAGTGACGTTCTAGTCTTAAGCCTCGTATTCATGATAAACATTTGTTTAGCAACAGTTGATCAACGTTGTTGATGAACGGCGAGAATGCTGCTGGAAACTTTGTTTAAATCAATATGGGTTGTCTACACACGCCAGTCTGCATTAAAATGTTGCCCGAGGAAGTAGTGTTGTTGTGTTCTCTGTATCTGATGTGATGACTTGACTGCCATGTTTATAATCAGGTGTAAACACGTCCACACACGTCAACATTTGTTGATAAACTCATGTTTTCGCTCGCCGGGCGTCAACTCTGCGACATGGCGTGATCAACTCCGCAACACAAGTGTTGCCCGCAATATGTTGACAGCAACTCGGCAACATGTTTATGCAACCATGTTGCTTAACAAATGTTTACCATGAATACGAGGCTTTACTCTCACGATGTCTCGAAGTGAAAAAAAGGGCCGATGCTAGCACTGCACCGCCATATATAGGTCTTCCCCCTTCTCATCTTCCTAAATTCTACACGGCCTTTCCTGACTGGAGACCGTCATCGGACTCCTTTATCTCCTAGCTCTAAAAGTCTGTCTCCAACATTGGCATGGAAGACCCTGAGTCTTCAATGCTTGCATATGAAGTCCTGATGGGCATCCCTGTCTGCGTTGAGAGGTGCAGGGTTCCATTTCGGCTTCATCAAGTGGCTCAGCTTCATCAGTAGCTTGTTCGACGTGCACAGGTCGGTCAACACTAGGAGCAGACTCCACGTTTACGTTGTCTGACTCTGCAATAGAAACAAATACTCGGACAGTACCAATTTTGTAAAAACAACGAAACACTGCTGTTGGTGGCATTAACTCATTTCAACAATATAATTTACAACCATGATTTAGGCTAATCTAGCAAAACCTACGCACAATAGGTGTGAAACATACAAATATCTAAACCAACCACCCAAGGCAGGAATTATCGGAAGACCGCCACCTCACGACTCCATAGAGACCAACGTGAGATATAACTTTGCGTGTGTGAATCAGTTCACTTAAAAACATATTTCTAACCAATCCTAGACATATTACAGTAGGTACATACGATGCTTATCAACAAGCACGACTTCCCACTAAATCCGATACGTCAGAGACCAACCTGTGGCCTGACCATACGTGTACCACAGCTCTAGGATAAAATGTCTGAGAACACCACTCCAAAGCCACACGTCCGATCGGGCTACTCCAAGACAGTTTCCCTTCACGATCTCTTCCCAAGGTATGGTTTATACTGCATGTAACAAAAACCCTGTCTGATCCTGAAGGGTATTTACTTGGTATCATACTGCGTACACATATACGAAATCATTTAATGGATACGAGATAATTGTTTTTCCCCAATGAAAATAATTAATTTTAAATAAAATAAAAACTTATCAAAAGCAACACGGAGCGCTCGACAAAGTTCACCTACTGTTTCGTTTGAAAGATGCCGCCTGAGCGAGACAGAGTGCCTACAGCGCGGCTAGTGCAGGGCGGTATCGTTTGAAATAAAAATAGGTAAAAATTAAAAGATTTCGCCGGCCGGTGGAGTGTTGCCAACTTATGAAAATTTGCCATACTTAGTGTTAAAAATTCGCATATTTTATAAAAATAAAAAATCTATAACTTTTGATTTTTATGAGTTACATTTTTTTTACAACTTTTTCTAGTACGTATGTTAAACCAGGAATACGCATTTATTGGATCGGACTGGATTTTTGTTACATGCTGTATACTAGGATAACAAGACAGGCCCATCCAATAACATGAAACCGTACCTACCTCACTTAAAGTGCATTCTTCAATTCGAGATAACATGTCCGATGCGATCCAAGACAGAGGCCCATCTCAATAGCAAGACTTGACTTCCCTTCAACATCATTCAGCATTTTCAATAGCAGTAAGAAAACACTCATTAGGTTAATAGAAACCTATGAATGTGCCCTCCCGCCAGAGCGGGAGAAGTCAAAGGATGATTACCCACCCCCGAAAAAAATGCCTAAAATCCTAGATTTTAGGAAATTAGGATTTTAGGAATTTTCGAAATTATTAAGGAAGGCCGGGAAGGTGCCAAAGCGGGACTAAATCCTTTCCGAGGCACGATTGTATCACACCACCAACTTCCAAACTCCAGGCTTACGTAATGGAAAAACTCAATAGCATTTTTTTCTCGACCCTGGGATTGAACCCAGGATCTCACGCTCAGCAGGTGCAATTTTTTTTTGAGACTACGAGATCAACGAGGCAGTTATAGCATAAAAATAAATCAATTATCAAAAGTACATAGAGATGACTCCACAGAGGAGCTCGTGGCTAAAGTAATAACAGCCGCACGGGTCGATCCATCAGGTTAAGCTACGCTTGCCGGGGTTGGTACATGGATGGGTGACCATCTTTACATACCGAGACTCCTCCGTGCCTCGGAAAGCACGTTAAGCCGTTGGTCCCGGCTGTCAATCGTCAATCTTTATCAGTCGTTACGGGTCGTCAGAAGCCAGAAAGTCTGACAATCAGTCTTACTAAAGGGTATCGTATTACCCAGTAACTGGGTTGTGGAGGTGGGACACAAGACAGTTTAATAGTTTCTCTGGGACTCGTCGCAACTGTTGATTCTGGCTTACAGAAGTTACAGTGGTTTGGGAATAGTGTGGCAGGCTACCCAGTAACTGGGTTGTGGAGTTCAGATAGGCAGTCGCTCCATGTAAAATACTGGTATTCAGCTGCATGTGGTTAGACTGGAAGCCAACCCCAAAGATAGTTGGGAAAAGGCGCGGGCAGAACACACCCTGGAATCATCCTTATTTTGACAAGCCCGGTCCATCATCGGACCACTAGACGTACGGCGATGGACCTCCCAACCACGCGCACAAAACGTTTTGGGAACACATTCTTTGTGCGTACAGCTAAGGAGTGGAATTCCCTGCAAGAGTCTGTTTCTTGATAGCTACAACCTCGCAGTCTTTACGTCAAGAGTGAATAGGTTACTTCTAGGCAAGCGTGCTCCATCTTCGACCACATCATCGCTTACAATCAGGTGAGATAGTGGTCATTAAAAATAGGCTATCGTGGAGACTGCCGACTGAACTGAAAACTTGAAACTTTGGAACAACTGTACCTTTTTTTAGTTTTTAATGAATTACCGTATGAATAATTATATATAAATCCACCCGGTTAGACTGGAAGCCGACCCCAAGACAGTTGGGAAAAAAAACTTTTTTACCTAAAAAAACAACTGACTTCCAAAAAAGAAACATACATCCAGCATGAAGAATCGTGCTTTTATTTTGACGCTTTCACTAGTTTATTGACATACACGTGATTTTTTTGTGATAGTGACCAAATTCATTTACAGTAGACCAAATAATATAGCAAATGCCCTGTATTCCCAGAAGTGTTAAGAAGAGACTCCTTTACTCTGCAGTAATATTTAAGTATGTCGTGATACTGCCATCTACAGGGAACAAATGCAGACTCCCAGCTTTTTTTTTTTTTTTGTATTTTTCTCCTACTACTCTTACCAAAAAAAAAAAAATACACACGGTGTCTATTTCTATTTTTTTCCAACTCTCCTTTCGCAGGTATGCTGTAAGAAATTTTCTTTAGAAATAATCACAACCTTTATACCTAGATACTTTTCTCTTTACTTTTTTCTTTCTTTCTGTCTGTTTATTATATGTGTGTTCATGAATTGTTAAATAAATAAAAGTAAGACTGGACACCTAAAACCAACACAGATTTCATGTTCAATAGTAGCGTTTGCGACCAATAATCCAACGAGGCCGACAATCAAAATCTTCACTAAAAATCGCGATCCAAAGAAAAAATGACGATACATTCTTGTGTGACTGCTCTATAACTCTTTAGAACGTTTCAAAATGGCCATGCAACAAGCAAGCTAACGAACTAAAATGTTCACAAGTTCTTGAAAGAGATTTTCAAGACGGTTGCTCTTACAAAAGCTGTGATTATCAATAGATGTTGTGTTGAAGCTAGGATTTGCTGATTCACCTTGAAGCTTGGAGTCTCTAATCAGACACTAAGATGCAGAGTAGGGTTAACGACACTAAATATGTTTTTTATAGGGTGGCAAATCATCAAACAACTTCTAAGCGGTGCGGGAGGGCATGTCAGAATCTTACTGACTAAAACCTACACGTGTTCTCCTTTCGTGAGTTCTTCAATCACTTCAGCGACACTGGCAGGAAACATCAACCGTGTATAATTAGACTAGGTGTGACTGCAATGCAGGACGGCAGTTAGTGGAAATTAAACATGAAATATGTAAGCATTTTTGTTTTCCCGTGATCCCCCTAAACTTAAGGGGATATTTATAAAACAATGGTCAGACCTGCTGTCTTGTATGGTTCAGAATGTTGGGCCACAAAAGGGATGAATGAAAAGCAATTGCATGCGGCTGAGATGAGAATGCTAAGAGTGGTATAACGCGCATGGATAGAATTAGGAATGAGTATATAAGAGGAGGTCTGAAAGTGGCACCGCTGACTGACCAGTTGTGTGGAAATCGGTTGTCGTGGTATGGGCATGTGATGCGGAGGAATGAAGAAAATGTCGTGAGGAAAGTCTTGTGTTTGGATGTGGATGGCTATAAGAGTAGGGAAAGGCCAAAAAAACGATGGTTGGACTGTGTGAAAGAGGATATGGGTAAAAAGGGGGTGACTACAGAGATGACGACTAATAGAGGAGTATGGAAGAAAAAGACATGTTGCGCCGACACCAAATAAATTGGGATAAGGGCAGGAGAATGATGATGTAAGCATTTTGTTCATAGAGGTATAATAAAACAAACTGTTCTGCCATAAAACATAGGTACATAATATTCGATTTTTAATTCGAGGAGCTGGGCAAAGTCTCATATACTCGTAATAGGGGTGGGCCATTTCCATCAACTGAGCACAAATCCAGACTCCGAGGTGCTGCTGAGAAATTTTAATATTTTGTCTGTTAATGGACATGAACGCCGAGAGGCGGTTCAAGGGGGTGCACTTGCACCCCATGGCTTTTGAGATAGCATACAAATACGTTCAAAATATATAGAAAATACCTCTTAAAATATTATTTTGAGTATATCCAGGGTGAGGTGGTAAAATATTCTAACTCGCTTCACTCGCTTCTCTCTTTTCGTACTTAGCTGTACCTACGCAGTCTTGAACATAGACGCCGAGTTGCTAGCCTGTCGGTTTTCTATCGATTACATTTTGGGGAGTGTGCGACGGAATTGCATAATTTGATTCCGCCAAGCCCGTTTCATCAACGGACCACAAGACGTACGGCGAAGTGCCACCGGTTCATGGTGGACATCCCATCCATACGCATAAAGCGTTTTGAGAAAACATTCATTGTGCGTACAGCTAGGGAGTGGAATTCCCTACCGGAGTCTGTGTTTCCTGATAGCTACAACCTGGGAGTCTTTAAGTCAAGAGTGAATAGGTTACTTCTAGGCAAGCGTGCTCCATCGTCGACCACATCATCGCTTACCATCAGGTGAGATAGTGGTCAAACGCGTGCCTATCAACAATAAAAAAAAAACACATTGAATGTGTGCTTCTAAAACGTTTTGTGCGTATGGGTGGAATGTCCATGGACTGCAAATTTTTTTCCAAGAACTCTTCAGCACAAAACCTTACCCAAGATTCAACTATACCCACCGCACCTCAACACAACACACATCCCACATCGACTCACAAGTCACAAGTCCCGACAAATTGAAACTAGAAATATTTTCCTCTTTTTTTATTTTCAGAGGCAACCAACACTGAGTGCATCAGTTGCAAACGAGGTCGTAAAAGGCGCCGCCGTACGGAAACAGGTCGTGTCTAGTACTAGTAAATCGTTCAGCTATTCCTGACTTGATTCAGGCATGTGGTACACACAGTCAGACAGTTTTGCCACGGGTTTTAACCGACTTCAAGAAGGATCAATTCGGATTTTTTTATATACATATATATATAACGAGGCATCACTTACTCAGATTACTCGTAGATAGGTGTCTCCGGTAAAATTTCTCATTGTTGGTAGGAATGGTGGTTCAATTTCAATTAAACACAACACTTGACTGAAACTTATGGGTTTTATTTCATTTAAACCATGTACAGACACTTGTGGAACTACATAAGAGTTGATCAGTCATCTGAAGCTAACAAACTAAAACCACATAATATGTGGCCAGCCAGTTCCAAGGAATTGTTCTCTCAGAAAAGAACTGACAGATAAGAAACTCTGGAGAAATTCCTTTACAACTTAATTATATTACAACACTCATGTCGAGAGACACAATCTATCACGATTCCTTTTTATTTTTTTAGTCTACAAAAAACTACTGCAAGTGCATACTCTCTAGTCTCGCGCACAGCACACACGCGTCCCATTCAAGTTGGCGGAAACACACCATATTCCAATACAGAATTTCATCTCATTTATTTAAGAAAACTTACAAACAATACCAAAACACTTAATAATTAATTATGTAATCAATAAACAATAGCTATTAATTACTAATGCTGAAACATTTCTTATAGCTTAAGTTAAATTAGTAGCTTCATTACTTCTTCCAACATTTCCGGCAATTTTAGTAATTTTAAACAAACATAGGTTTTCATTAGAACTTGTTGTGTTAAATAGTCATATGAATTTATAGTTCGGGATATAATACTGAAAGCAATTTAGCTTTCATTTTAAATTATAACATCCAAGTATTGATTATTTTAAATCTCCCTCAAACCACGCCATCTTTGGTAATGTAAGACATAGACAAAACTATACTCATTGCAATAATTGTTAAAATGACAAATAATCCAGAAGCTATTAAATAAATGTTTCCTTGTTTTTATTTAACCCTTAGTTTTAATTAAAACATTGCAATTAGTTTAATAATCGATATTCATAACTTATTAAAGGTTTGATTCCATCAAGACGCTAATAGATGGCGCTGAATTTAAATAGGAACTAACACCTAGTGTTATAGTTGAAGATGTATCCCATAGCAGGCAGAATCTCAAATATTAGTTAAAATAATTAATAATTACTGTTATCTTAGCAGCCAGACACTCTCGCGGCGACATATATATATTAATGCCATGGTCCTTTCAGTGACTGACAATTGGATGATAGATTTAAACAAAAAAAAAATACGGGAGGTTTTTAGAGCGGGTTTAATTGGAGTATAAGGGGTTGCCAAATATGTCAACGGGAGAACCTTATAGGTTTGATTCTCTTGCGAGTGTCAAAATAGGCTGTAAAACAGCCGTAACTTTTGATTGCGATTACTTGAAAGTTTAATTTTGTCATAGACAAAAAGAGGAAGACGGAAGAGAAATACCTGAAGCATTCATTTTATCTATAATATGTATGTATTTAGAAATTATATAAGTATGTTTATCAGTTGTCTAGTACCCATAACACAAGCTCTGCTTAGCTTGGGACTAGATGGCGTTGTGTGATAGTTGTGGAATATTATTATATTACTATGTATTTGAAAAGGTGATTACTCGGGACGAATCCCGGTGATTTTCCTTGCTCCCGCCCTGAGACCCTCAGGGAAAAGGAGGTTCGGATCCCCTGCTAACTCGTAATAAATACTGTGTCCCCCAGTACTTTGCTCAAAATAGTGACGGTATGAATGGCTGCTTGTTTTTGAATTATGTGTATGTTTATACCTGAGTCTAATTTGTCACAATATCTATGAATGCTTTTTGCTACTATTCCTGTCGCTCCTATTACTACCGGTATTACTTCTGTAGATGTATTCCACAATCGGGCTATTTCAGTTTTAAGCAGGTGGTATTTGCTTAGTTTTTCTATCTCTTTGGGCCCTATGTTATAGTCTGATGGTACTGTAATGTCTATTAAATATGTTTTATTTTCTATTTTATTTATGTATATGATATCTGGTCTGTTATGAGTAACTGTTACATCTGTCTGGACTGGAATCTCCCACATTAACTTTGCTGTCTCGTTTTCTTTTATCTGTGGCTGTGTTAAAGCTTCTTGCCACCAGAGGCTAGCAACTTCAAATTTGTGTTTTCTTGCTAGTGTCCAGAATATGTATTGTACGATATTGTTGTGCCGTTTGGTGTAGTAAGTGTATATTATATTATATTATATTATATTATATTATATTATATTATATTATATTATATTATATTATATTATATTATATTATATTATATTATATTATATTATATTATATTATATTATATTATATTATATTATATTATATTATATTATATTATATTATATTATATTAAGTCCGCCTCTGTATATGAATGAGCGTAAAGAATTAAATAATTACAGAGACTGCACACTTTTTTTTTTGTGGGATGGGAAATCATCCAAGACATCTCCCGCTCTTGGGTGGAGCGAGAGGCTCTTACTGACTAAGACCCACCCCTGTTCCTTCCCTGCCCTGAATGCCCAGGGGCGCGGTAACTCTGTTTCGAATTTATCCACAACCCCTGGGTAGGCCATGACGGGCCCCGTCTATGTTTTGTTGACGACTCTTTGAGGCACGCGTGGAACACTACGCGCCGTCGACTCTCGAGCTTGGTGCTGATCGGACGGCGAGTTACCCACTACTCGCCGTCCGCAGGCCCGGGTAGAGACTGCACACTTGTTGTGCATGAAGTAATATAAATATTAATTTCTACTTTATACTTTTTCCTAAGAAAAAGTGTCTTTACAGATTAACAGTTGGACAAAGAAGTGATTCTATAAGGGTTCCTTTTTCCTTTTGAGATACGGAACCCTAAAAAAGGAAGTCATAGTCGATTTTGATTAGTTTGGGAAGTCTAAATCTTGAAAATGATTAATATAATATAATAATAATATTCCACAACTATCACACAACGCCATCTAGTCCCAAGCTAAGCAGAGCTTGTGTTATGGGTACTAGACAACAGACTGATAAACATACTTATATATTTCTAAATACATACATATTATAGATAAATTACACCCAGACACATATATATACACAGATTATACCAAAATTGTACCTACAATAGTTATTATCTATAGATATAGTTCTGATACATCTCCCCCAAAATAAACACCACATTCGCCACAAGACTGAACCTCCAAAACAGACAATATTATTACTTACCACTTATTAAGTTGTTCAATGAACTTAGCCGCGGTTCCTAAGTACAAGTAAGTGGATTACGAACCTTACCCATTGTTTGAGGTTAACTTCATTTTGGCTCGACCTAATTTATGAAGAGAAGGTGGATAGATCCGAAGAGTAAGCTTTCGTGTTGTTTTTAACACACTTATAACTATGTAAACAAATCTTAAAAGTTATTTTTGACCTACTGGTTTCCGATTAAGCTGTCATTTTGCGTTCATGTTCAGTTTGGATAACAATGCATGATTAGCTAAGTGACGTTGTAGCGAGTAGGCAAGTCCACTCGCACGATTCAACGCAGCACAGGATCACGCGATTTTACGTCAGAGCGTGCCGTGTGCAAAAACCAGTTCCGAAGCTCCGCCTGGATTATGACGTCAGCCGAACATAACGCCGCCTTTAATGACATGGCGTCTACGCATCTTTTGTCCGGGCGCTAACGAGTCAAGATGGCTGCGGACCCGGCTATTGTCCACGCTAATGAGTGGGCGTCAACTCCTGCGCAAATCGGTCAAGCGCGAACCGTTATTATTATTAATTACCTTTGACTTGTTACTATAAATGTCGATGTATTTTGTACGAACATTCATTACCGCTTCTCACTTTGTAAGAACAATATAATTCTACCGCTTTCGCTCAGCATTTTATTTCATCGCCTATCGCTTCATCGCTTCATCATACATATACTTCTAGTATATATTGCAAGTAGTATATAGCTTATATATACGGAGTACTATACTACTTCAACGTCATTCTAAATACAATATGGCGGACTTCTAAAAATGGCGCACTTGTTATTTTCTATACATTCCCATGATATGGGGTATCAAATGAAAGGATTTGCAGAGAACTTCACGAAAAATAAAGTGAGTTTTTTAGTTTTTTTAAACGATATAATTTTTCTTTGTTGAGTATTTCGTTATTTTTATGCAAAATGAAAAAGTTGGCGCTTTTAAATTTCTATGATTCACAGATGCGACACTTGCATTAATACCCAATTACTGAATTGAGAATTCGAAGATAAGGCATGTCAAACCTTACTCTAATGCCAAAGTTTGACTGGTTTTCAGGCTAAAGGAGAGTTGGAAAAATACTCTACTTCAAATTCTTCATTCTGAAATTGCACTCATAGCAGCAGTTGAAACTGTCGATTCAATGTAGTTTACGCATAACCGATGTTCCTGTCAACGTAGCTTTTTTAGGGTTCCGTACCCGAAGGGTCCAAACGGAGCCCTATTGCTGTCACTCACGTGTCCGTCTGTCTGTCCGTCCGTCGTCTGTCACACAGGTTTTACAGCCAAACGGCCAACTGTAGCTCCAAAGCTACAGTCTCCAAAATTCCACAGTATAAGCATCTTGTTAACCTAAAGCCATACAAAATGTCAATTTTTTTTTAAATGTTGTTTAGGCGAGCTCCCAGATAAAGGGGGTCGCGAAAAAAAATTCTTTTCCCATCAAATGCTATATTTTTGGTTTTAAAAAACATTGGAAGACAAAGGAATTAGAAGCCACCAAAGTCAGCTTTTTTAACAAAATTTTGTTACAAAGAATTTTTTAACTTCCCATTGACCTATGAACTTGAAATTTGGTGATAATGTTTACGATATTATTACGTATATTTTACTACCAATATATTGATAAATCAGATTCTTTCTTGGAAATTCCCTCATTTAGTACGGAACGCTAAATGAATGAATGAATGTCGTTAATTTGTGGCAAATAAATACTTTTTCTTTCTTTTCTTTCTTTCACCTGGCCAGTTTTTTTTTTTCGGATAGAAACCTTCGTAAGGCGCCTGGATTTTTGGAGAAAAGACCAGAGAGTGTAGGATACTTACCACACTAAAACCAGCCCGGTGATCACTATCATCACATGGAAGGGGTCCCGTTACCACTTAAAATACCACTCCAGAACCACCTTTATGTAACGCCTTGTAACAAGGCAGTGTTAAAGACCACTCCGGAACCCCCTTTATGCAATGCTTTGTAACAAGGCAGTGTTAAAGACCACTCCGCAACCCCCTTTGTGCAACGCCTTGTAACAAGGCAGTGTTAAAGACCACTCCGGAACCCCCTTTGTGCAACGCCTTGTAACAAGGCAGTGTTAAAGACCACTCCGGAACCCCCTTTATGCAACGCCTTGTAACAAGGCAGTGTTAAAGACCACTCCAGAACCCCCTTTGTGCAACGCCTTGTAACAAGGCAGTGTTAAAGACCACTCCGGAACCCCCTTTATGCAACGCCTTGTAACAAGGCAGTGTTAAAGACCACTCTAGAACCCCCTTTGTGCAACGCCTTGTAACAAGGCAGTGTTAAAGACCACTCCGGAACCCCCTTTGTGCAACGCCTTGTAACAAGGCAGTGTTAACACCTTGTTTATTTTTTGACCTCTATTCCAAAATTACGTTCTTTCCTACCTTTTTTAATTTAAAATTCAAATATTATTTGTTTTCTCTGTCAAGTCTCGGTTTTTATATTAAAAATCAGTTCTAATCAAAGAGGTTCTAATTCTGCTGCCGAGCTAGACTAAGCTCCTATCCATCATTGTAATTTTCCTTCTATTCAATAAATGACAGTTACCAGTTTGTAAGAGACTAGAACAGTGAAGTGCAGCTTTTATAACCAGGCAGTTCCTAGCAATAATGCAATTTGTACCTTTACGTAGTCACGGTGTATGGAGTACGTACGATTAATAAGTGCTCCATATAATCAAGCCTACTGTATATAATAAAATATACGTCAGAAGTCGTCGTGTTTATCTTCATCTAACTCTCATCTACGGTCCTCCTACTCTACGTACTCGTCTGCGTATCGCTCCTACGACGTGTCACACCAATACTCTGGCCCGCTACGTCACAGCCTGTTAGGAAACATCCCCGGGGGCTACATTTTAGGATATGTGGACCGAAGCGACCTATGCCCTGCCACAGACGATGCTGGAAGACTGCCAGAATTTACAATTAGATAAGAATTAAACAAATATTCTGATTCTGATCGGGGAGTGCCAGGATTAACAGACCCGGGGGTAGTTATTGAAGCTTAGGCTGATATAGGAGCGTGAGGATTGACACAAAAAAAACCGGTCAAGTGCGAGTTGGACTCGCGCATAAAGGGTTCCGTACCATTATCTATAAAAACGGCAAAAAAATCACAGTTGTTGTATGGGAGCCCTTTAAAAATTTATTTTATTCTGTTTTTTAGGATTTGTGTTATAGCGGCAACAGAAATACATCATCTGTGATAATTTATACTGTCTAACTATCATGGTTCATGAGATACAGCCTGGTGACAGACGGACAGACAGACGGACAGCGGAATCTTAGTAATAGGGTCCCGTTTTACCCTTTGGGTACGGAACCCTAAAAAGGTAGGCCAGGCTGGCACAGGATTCCCGCCTTCATTTTTTAAGGTAGCCCTCCTACCTTAAAAATGCAGGCGGGGATCCTGTGACTCCAGGGTCGCAAGCTCTCAAAGTGGGGACTCTGTCCCGCCCACCGAGTGACCCTAAGAGAGACAGTGATCACGTGCTGCCGTGCACAGTGAGGCTCAGGGTATACCCCTTTACAGTCTCCTCAGGGATGTGCCCTAACAGACGTTGTACAGAGAGGGTTCCAGGGTGGCCTTTTTTTTTTTTTTTGAACTCGGGCCCCTTCCATGTGCTGATGGAGATCACCAGGGTGGGGTTAGTGAGGCAAAAATTCTACACTCTCTGTTTTTTCCTCCCAAGTCTTGGCGCCTTTTGAAGTTTACCCCGCGATAACGAAAAAAAAAACCGGCGAAATGCGTGTTCGGCTTCACCCATTTAGGTTTCCGTACCATATGAAGGAAATCAATATTTTGGTGTTTCTTATTAAAATATACATAATAATAAACATTATCACCAAATTTCAATGAGAAGTTAAAAAAATTCTACGGAACAAAATTTTGTGACAGACGACGGACAGACAATCAGACAGACAAACGGACAGACTGTCAGATGGACACGTGAGTGACAGCAATAGGACAAATTTTTTTTTATTTAAAAAAAAAAATAGGGCTAACGTTGGACCATTCGGGTACGGAACCCTAAATAAAGTTGGAACAGGATGGGCGAAGTCATGCTGTAGATGAATATGAGTTATTGAAGCTAGGATAGCGAGAAAGTAAAATTCTAGCTTACCTTCTAGGCTTAAAAAAAGTCAAGACAAAAATGACGACAGTTCTGTATTTTCGAGTTCAAAGTGACTATACTAGCATACTTTATCTTGCAATTGAATGTTCATCATTACAAGGTACCAAAACTGAACAATAAAACCTCTAGGATAAATGATAAATGATTTTATTTTTGTAAGTAAGTTTTTACAACACTTTTACACGTCAACATTTTTTGTCAGTTTCAGTTAGATGAGGCCGGTGATTCCTAGCTGACTACCCTGAGAAGAAACACCGAAACAAACTCAGAGGTCAAAGTCTCTTTAAAAGTGTTAAAATCCATATCAATATGTACTGGTCAAATCAAATGAGAACCATGTACGTTTATGTCTGGGATGAGCTTTTGAGGAAAGCAACACGCAAATTCGAGTGGACCTGTCCAGACAGTGCAAGCATTTGTCAGTTATCGTGAAGCTCAACTCAGAACTTTGAGGAGCTAAACGAACCGACGAACAATACCAAAGTAAGGACATTTGGGTAGGCCGCAAAAATACTCAAACTGCATAAAATCTACATGCATATAACGCCATACATACGAGTAGTTCTCGCATTCACATCATGCTATATTTTCATTATGCTCTAACCTCTATCAGTTACATAAAAAGTCACAGACAAGCCAAAACAGTAGTCCAATCTCTACCCGAAATAAACCTACTGCTTATCTACTCTGTGACCAGCAAATCCATTAATGTGATTGCCAATGTTATTTCCAGAAACATTTGGACTAAATAATGTCCCAGAGATATACAGATGTCTCCCAACGGGCTAGGAAATGAGGAAACTATAGACACAAAGGCCCAATCAAAATTGAACTTAAACTTGAAGAAGATAGGGTCGAATTCAGGTTGGTGATTTGCTAGTAAGACAATATTAATCAGTTAGCAGTATTAATCAAGTAAAGGTTTTGTTTGAAACTGTTGCTGATGAAATACCTTTAAACGAGCAATTCTTGTATAATGTATACTTGTAACTCATAAAAATCAAAAGTTATAGAATTTTTTTTGACGAGTTTTGTGAACATAAATGTAGGCAACAAACAGCTGATTTTTTTTTCGCGATTTCAAAGTTGGTCCCATAGTAAAAGTTATTCAGTTCGATGGTCCAAAGCACTCCTTAAAGTTTCGAGGGTATATTTTTAACACCTTATATACTCTGAATCTCGGAAATGGCTCAAACGATTTTCATGGAATTTTGTATGCAGGGGGTTTCCGGGGCGATAAATTGATCTAGCTAGGTTTCAGTTTGGAAGTAATTAAATTGCCACAGAATATCAAATAAGAGCACAGCTCGATCATCCAGGTACATAATATTTATGTTTGTATAGTAATGTGGAGCAGATTGGGAGTTTAGATCCGACTTGGTATTGAGCGTTGTTACGAAGATTATAGACGAGATGGTAAGTACCCATGTAGCACCCACTCCTATCAATATCGGAGACTCTGCACTCGAAGTTGTAGACGAGTACGTCTAACTGGGACAAACGGTTCAGCCCCCTTAGCCAAAATACATTTCTGTAAACGTTAACGCTAACGCTTCGTGCAAAATGTATGGCAACGACGTTTTGCACGAAGCATTAGACAGAAAACTGTCACGTGACTCACGCCCAGTAATGTCTTTGCCATATATTTTGCACGAAGCGTTAGCGTTAACGTTTACAGAAAAGTATTTTGTCTAAAGGCTCAATTAGGTAAGGCTTGCGTCGAGAAAGAGGTCAATCGTCGAATCCAACTCGGCTGGGTGGCATTCTCGGCTGCGCGGTATCTTCTCGTCCCACATACCACAGTGTCTCAAGACGAAAGTCTATGACCAGTGCGTGTTGCCAGTTATGACATATGGAACCGAAACGTGGTCGCTCACAATGGGCCTTATCAGAAGGCTTAAAGTCACCCAAAGGGCAATAGAGAGGGCTATGCTCGGTGTTTCTGGAGTGGCGACCGCGTACCGGAAGACGCAGCGTTGGAAGGCCCCGAAGAAGGTGGACCAGTTTTTTTTTTTTTTTAACATTGCCCCACCTTAGGTATTCTCCTGTACCGTGGGTGCGTTCACAAACATGTAAACTCACATACACAAGACACCCAGACCCGGAACAACTATCTATAGGCCATACAAATATTTCGAACACCGCGACACGCAGCGTAGCAGCCGAATGCTGAACCACTGCGCCAACCGTGCCGTCGACCAATGACCTGGTGAGGGTCGCGGGTAGCCGATGGATGCGAGAGGCACAGGACCGGTCATTGTGGCGACACTTGGGGGAGGCCTATGTCCAGCAGTGGACGTCTTTCGACTGAAATGATGATGATGATGATGACGACGAAGATTGAATGAGATTGTAACGAAGGGTTGTGTATCTATCGTGGCCAGATCATAGAATTGACAGTATCATGATGTGTTCAACCATTTCATGAAATGGTCGCATTTCATGATATAATATAGATCAGTGCCCGCTAGTCACACGCTCTGTTCGGGCTTCGATGCAATCATCACAGTAATTACTTAAGAGGTATTATCGACACATTAGGGCATCTCGGGCATATTACAAACAGTATGATGCGTCGTAAGTGATGAATTTACAACCCAGTTGTGAAATTAGTGATCTTACAATTTATGTACGATAGGCTGCACGTTAGTGGTAACAAAACCAGTATATAGGTTGACTGGTAAATAGTGATCGATAGTCTACTTAGAGCAGTGGTGGCCCAGTGGTATTGACCGCGACTTACAAGTTGTAGGTCGTGAGTTCAAACCCAGGCAGGCGCTTTACTTTGTGTAAATTATTTCATTACCACTGCTCTCGAATCGGTGAAGGAAAACATCGTGAGGAAACCGGCATGTCCTAGAACCAAAAATTCGAAGGCCTGTGACATCCACCAATCCGCACTGGGCCCGCGTGGTGGAGTACGGCCCCCACACCCTCTCACAAAGTGGAGGCCTGTGCCCCAGCAGTGGGGACATTAAAAGGCTTATGATGATGATGATGACTCTTCTTAAACCGGAGCGAGAGAAGAAGTTCGTGGCTAAAGTAATAACAGCCGCACGGGTCGATCCATCAGGTTAAGCTACGCTTGCCGGGGTTAGTCCATGGATGGGTGATCATCTTTACATACCGAGACTCCTCTGTTCCTCAGAAAGCACGTTAAGCCGTTGGTCCCGGATGTCAATCGTGAATCTTTGACAGTCGTTACGGGTCGTCAGAAGCCCGAATGTCTGACAACCAGTCTTATCAAGGGGTATCGTATTACCCAGTAACTGGATTGTGAAGGTGAGATAGGCAGTCGCTCCATATAAAATACTGGTATTCAGCCGCATCCGGTTAGATTTGAAGCCAAACCCAAGATAGTTGGGAAAAGGCTCAACGAGTTTAAAAAAAAAAAAAAAAGTACGAAGGAGTTGTCACACCACCAATTTTCAAACTCCTGTCTGTTACTGAGTCATTTCCTAATGGAACAACCCAAAATCACTTTTTGTTCGATCTGGGAATGGAACCCAAGACCTCAGCAGACGCGATCGCGACCACGAGATGATAAATCCTTTAATCCCAGAAGTTTTACCGCGCGATTATTCCTAGAAGAAACTAACCGGAAAAGATCAATTTCTAACTTTCTTTCATGTCACTAATTATTAATTTATCAGAATTGTTAGGGTTCCGTACCCGAAGAGGCCAAACGGAGTCCTATTCTTGTCACTCACGTGTCCGTCTGTCCGTCCGTTGTCTGTCACAAAATTTTGTTACGAAGAATTTTTGAACTTCCCATTGACCTATGAATTTGAAAGGTGGTGTTTATTATTACGTATACTTTACTAACAAATACCAATATTTAGTGCGGAACTTATAATGTGCGAAATGCGACCCCCACTGGGCCAGTTTTGATTCCTCTACGTCGCCATTACAACTTCGCTTTGAAGAAAATCACGGACTTTTTAGATGCAAAACCTTCGTCACCAAAAAAAACATATCAACAAATATATGATAACACCACAAACGAATGTGACGGCATTCCATACCAATGTTGTCCAAGGTTGACCTGCCTTTGTCAGGTGATAGGACAATACACCCTCTTCTTAATATACATACAAGGTTTCTTTGTGATGTTTTCCTCCATAAGAAACGTTCGTTACATCCTAATAAGAGACATAAATTGACCCTCGAATTGTTATGCTAAAATTAATTTGAATGTTTACGTCCCTTTCAGATTCTCTCGTGGAGACAACACACCCATTATTTTTAGTTAGGTATTCCTTAGGAGTAAACATGTAATGTTCCTTTATACAACTAAATAATAACAATAAGCCCTTTATTTCCTTAACACATATTTACATAGATTTCATTATTATTGATTTGTATTTAGAAATGACATAATTTATGATCATTGCAAAATATAGATTAAACATTAATTGATTATCTTAATAAAAATGTCATCGTAGTCAAGTATAAAATCATAGTCAAATTTTCGTTAAAATATCATTATAATAAAAAAACCAGCCAAGAGCGAGTCGGACCCGCGCGCAAAGGGTTCCGAACAAATCATGTTTTTTTCAGGTATTTTAATAAACTACCTCCACCTTATAGGTTTTTTAACCGACTTCAAAAAAGAGGAGGTTCTCAATTCGTCTGTATTTTTTTTTGTATGTTTGTTACTCGATATCTCGGCCATTTTTGAATAGATTTCGATGTTTTTTTGTTTGGTAGGTCATACTTCAGAGGTGCTAAATCAATTTCGATAAAATTTATGTGGGACCACCCACATAAATTTTATCGAAATTGATTTAGCACTTTTTGAAAAATCAACATAAATAAAAAATATGTTAACACAGATGACGTTTTGGTTGTCTCCAAATGTTTATTCCGCAGGCGTTATCCATTCGGGCATAACTTCAGTATTTAGTTTTACTTCTGGTGTAGATCTACAAAAAAAATACTAAAAGGGTCATTTTCAAAATTAATGTACATTTCAATTGTGTTTACTTTGTGTTATAGTAACACAAAAGTAACACAAAGGAAAAGTAAGGGCTAAGTCACAAAGAATAATATAAAAACAAATTTGCAGTAGTAAATCAATTTAATCATCATTTTTATAATTTAGGTTCAGTGTCGCATTCAACTCACTCTAAACGTTTTATTCATAGATAGCCAACATGTAATTTTTTTAAACAAAAAAAAACCTTTTCTTTTTCTAAAGGCGAAATGTTTAAGGAATTGACAAAGGATTCAGTTTTAGAGTTTGGCGTTAGGTCTCTTACATTTGTAATATTATTCTCTTTATCGTGATCACTGTCTTGTGAATGCGCTGCTTGTCGAATTTTATACCTGTATATTGTTTTCTTCAATGCTTTATTTTTTTTAATTAATGAAGTTAATTTTTCTCTCAGTTTTTTGTTTTCTTGTGTAATTTTATTATGTCTTTTTTTTATATGCTTTTCGACAAATTTTAGTTTTCTCTGTTTTTTCTTAATTTTTTTGTTGCTTAGACCTTCGCCATTTCTTTCGCCTAACTTTTTTTTCAGATTCAGAAAGTTGATGAATCCGTATGTAATTAGTTTTAGTGATCACTAAATTTTTTTCTTGCATTTCTCTCCATTTTTGCGGATCATTTAATTTTAAGCGTTCTCGGTAACGTCTTTGCTTTTCAGCAGGCGTTAGCGGCATCTTTCCTAAAACCGAAAATAGAATTAATTCACTTTTGTTACGTACTTATAACGTCGCGCAGTATGTCATTCGATTTCAAAAGTGGGAATGCGCTTTTTTTCATTAGAGAATAATAATAATAATAATAAAATTAATTTATTTGACACAACACATATAATTTAAATAAAGCTTCCGCGTGTCAATTTCATATAGGATATTATGTAGGTATTATTTTTTATCGTTTTTCCTGGAATTTTAAAAAACTTGATGAAAAATCTAATATTTTTGCCCCAAGTCAATCTGGCCCTAATCTATATATTGTTTTATATTTACTGGGTATATTATTAAAACCAATTATTGACCAATTTAAACCAAACTATAACCATGAAGATTCTATTATTCTATATTCGAATGCATATGTAAACAAGCCCTACAAACCAAATACTTACTAGAATTTATTTTTAACTTTTTAGTTCTTTGTGGGGATAGAGCAACACGGGCCACCGGCGAACCGGAGGGGAGTAGCCATAGCGTTTTTTCCTGATACATAATTGGATGTCATTTTTTTGCGGGGGGAAATCTGCGCCACACACGCTTTCTCAGACTCCCACACAAAGACAATCGTCTGTCACTATGAAACACACTCATAACAATTTAACAAAATACTAAGAATTTCGCACAAGATACATCCTGTGTCATAATAGTGTAATGAAGTGTTGCAACTACATTGGCAATGTGCATACAGCCGTGGTTGTAACAAGTGTCGATACGCATTATCGATAAATTCGAGAACTTTCTTGTGGGAATCCAGATAGGTCTTTTGGGTAGCCCGCGAAATTCAAATTTTCTTACGTTTTTTTTTCAATTTGCAGATCAGTGTCAGCTTGTATCTTGGTCAAAATTTGATTCGCGGTCGTAGCAAGTATGTATTTATAGAACTGTAATAATTAAAATCATCAATACAACTCTTTCAGTTAGTATTAGTACCAAATGTCATGATTTCATGAAATACTACATTTAGTACTGAGAGAGTTATTTTAATGATTATAATTGTAGAAATACATACTTGCTACGGCGGCGAATCCATATTTGACCAAGACAAAACCTGAAACTGACCTGCAAATTGCCAAAAACGTAAGAAAATTTGAATTTCGTGGGCTAGGGTGGAACTTTCACCACAATACAAAAATTTCTTCCGTTATGTCCCTTTAACTTGGATCTTTAGGAAACATGCAATAAATAAATAAAAAATATGTTATTCGAAGTTCACACATAAATACGTAAGTATTGTATTTTCAACGCAATTTTATTAAAATTTAAATATAGCTCACAAATCCAAGATCTAATATCTATACTATTATTATAAAGAGGTTTGTGAGGTTGTAGGGGCTAATCTTTGGATCTACAGAACTGATTTTGAAAATTCTTGCACCAGTAGAAAGCTACGTTATTCTTGAGTGCTCTAAGCTATAAATATTTTCGAATTCCACGCGGATGAAGTCGCGGGCGAAGTGCTAGTAGTACATAATCTCAAAAATAGTTAGTACCTATATGCGCGAGATCAGACATGGCTGTATACTCTTTGCGTTTGCCATTTTTAGGATTCCGTACCCGAAAGATCCAAACGGAGCCCTATTTCTGTCACTCACGTGTCCGTCTGTCTGTCTGTCCGTCGTCTGTCACACAGGTTTAGAATAAATTATTTTTCTTTCTTTTCTTTTCTTTAGGTTTTGCAGCCCAACGGTTAGAGCTACAGTCTTAAAATTTTCACAGTATAAGCATCTTGTTAACCCAAAGCCATAAAAATAATCAAAAATACATTTGGTACGGCAACCTAAATGTGCAAAGCCAGCCAAATACGTGTCGACGTATTTGGCTGGCTTTTATCGATACCTAACTATCTACAAACCGGTAACAACACTATCGCTCGGTGACGGCGACAACTCGGATGCAGACTCTGATCAGTCACTCGACCGATCCGCATATTGTATGAGGGCGAGCGGCCTGTTTTGGTAACAGGTTTAAAAATGAGTAAATAGTAAAAATATGGTTAAAATTTACTTACACATGAAAGGTAACGCCATCTTTTTGTAAATTTGAATTGGCAAATCTCTTTTTGCTGCACAAAACTGAAAAATACGGAATATGCATGAAAAAAATATTTGTTATCTAACCGGTTTATCTATGAATATACTAAAATAGAGTACGAACGGTGAAAGCAGAATCAAAATTTATCGAAAATTAAACGAGATATAACGATTTTAAATAAATATATCTGTCTCTCTCTCGAAAACGCTGTTTTCTATGACAATTGTACGGGCGTACATGACGCCCTTTGACGTCAAAGAACACGTCGGACTTCTCTTTCTAATTATCAAATTTAAAGCTTTATAACTTCGTCGCTGATGATGATATTTTGAAAATTCCTTCATATTTGTTCACTATAGTTAATAAGTCTTCAATTAAACAAATAAAAAAATGTCATGCATATTCCCTAGTCAGTAGTGAACAGTCCGGCTGCAACTAGTTTTATTGTATGTTAGGACCACTTGGACTTGTACTTTGACAGAAGGGAACGCCAGCGTATGACTATACTCCTCTCCGGTTCGCTGGTGACCCGTGTTGCTCTATGTTTGTCCCAGATAGAAGGTTTTTTTTAATCGAATTTGAAAAAGGAGGAGGTTATCAATTCGGATGTTTATACATTTTTTTTTTTATGTATGTTCTTTTTTTGTTCGAAAGGGGTTTATTCCGAAATTGTCCCATTTAAATTTCAAAAAATCTGATGATGGGTTTCGGAGACAGACAACGGAATTCTTCAAAAATTGGCAGCAAATATCGTATGTCTATGAATTGTTAACACAGTTTAATGGGGAACCACAACTAAAAAGTGAAAAATAAAAAACTTTTTACAAAAAAATAGAACCGACTTCCAAAAAAAGTGCAAAATACCTTTAATTTCGGAAGTCGGTGTCAACAAACGAAGACACAAAACAGGAACACCGACTTCCGAAACTAAAGTTATTTTGCACTTTTATTGGAAGTCGGTTCTATTTTTTTGTAAAAAAGTTTTTTTTATACATATTTATTTTTAACTAGCTGTCCCGGCAAACTTTGTATCGCCTCAGAATCAATGAACATAATATTCGTTCCATATAAAATGTATCAGAAAATTAATATACTTCATAATTTATTTTTCGTGATTTTTTTCGATGTTTTAATTGTTATGCTGCTATTCGGAGTGGAGACAAATCCAACAAATCAACGATCATTGAAATCGGTACAGGCGTTCTTGAGTTATAAATGGTGTAACTAACTCGACTTTGTTTTATATTTATATTGATTTTTTCAAAAAAAAGCTGAATCAATTTCGATAAAATTTATATGGGACCACCTCTGAAGTATGAACTACCATACAAAAAAAGAATCATCAAAATCTATTCACAAATGGCGGAGATATCGCGTAACAAACATACAAAAAAAAAAAAAAAAAAAAAAACATACAGACGAATTGAGAACCTCCTCTTTTTTGAAGTCAGTTAAAAATGAGGACGATACAGTGCATTGACATTCCATGTGACGTGACAATGTGCGACACTTTTTGTTACAAAATGACGTAACGAGCCCCCACTCTTGAACTTTGACGCGTTTTTTATCTTTGTCATTTTTTATTGGTTTGGTAAAGCAAAAAATACAAGTCCAATATTTTTTGATAATCTAACTTACGAACGAAAATAGAATTATTGTTTTCTTACCCAGGAATAGTTTCCCTATTTTCAATACGTCTCGGAAAACTACACTTCTCTATTTTGAGAACAAATCCCTCGCGAATACCAAACATGCTTAGCTTGCAAACTTAATAGTTCACACTATACACGACCATTTCAAATTCAGAACTTCTAAACTTTACCCTTTCGAGAACCCGTCTCAGTTCATGCACGGTTCAATGACCTTATACTAAAAGACGGTTTCTGTGAAATATAATATAATTCACAGAAACCGTCTTAGATTATATTATAATAAAATAAAATATATTATATTTGGTAGGTATGAGAATAGGTCGTAAAGTATTTTTAACCGACTTCGAAAAAGGAGGAGGTTATCAATTCGGATGTTTGTATTTTTTTTTTTTTTTTTTTTATGTATGTTCAGCCATAACTCCGTCATATATTGACGGATTTGCAAAATTCTTTTTTTGTTCGAAAGGGGTTTATACCGAAATGGTCCCATTTAAATTTAAAAAGATCTGATTATGGGTTTCGGAGACAGACAACGGAACTCTTCAAAAATTGACAGCAAATCAACCGCGATTGCTGCTATCGTATGTCTATGAATTATTAAAACAGTTTAATGGGGAACCACAACTAAAAAGTGAAAAATAAAAAACTTTTTTACAAAAAAATAGAACCGACTTCCAAAAAAAGTGCAAAATAACTTTAAATTCGGAAGTCGGTGTCAAAAAACGAAGACACAAAACAGGAACACCGACTTCCGAAATTAAAGTTATTTTGCACTTTTTTTGGAAGTCGGTTCTATTTTTTTGTAAAAAAGTTTTTTCACCCTTCTACTCTCATCCCCCATTTTTTCACAATGTTTGCTGGGTCAGCTAGTATATTTATGAAACTGGGAATATTTACGTTTAAGGGCATGACACGACATAAAGCGCGGTCACTCTCGGGCTGCATAGAAAAGAAAGAGATGAGAAAAATTTGAAGTATTGATTTACTCAAAACTGAGTTGAGCTATTAAAAATCTAAAACAACAAAGTTTTGTAATAAGATTAGATTCATTATTTGTTATAATTTTACCGACGCCGACGTACGTTGGCTATTGTTATTTATTAGATTACGGAAAAAAAAATGGTCAAAGTTAGAGGTAGATTTAACTATCACTTCTATCGGGCATTTTATTTTTAAATATGTGCCGGAAATAAGAAGTTCTTAGAAATATGGTTAATATTAAGAAATATTTGCAGCTACTAACTAAATAGATTTGGCTATCTTTTTTAGGTTTCCGTACCTAAAGGTTAACTAACGAAACCCTATTACTAAGCCTGCGCTGTCCTTCCGTCTGTCGGTCTGTCAGCGTGTTATATGTCATTATCCGTAATAGGTACGTAGACAGTTGAAATTTTCACAGAATGTGTATTTCTGTTGCCGTTATAACAAAAAATAATAAAAATAAATGAAAGAGGGCTCCTCTACTAGAAACGTGTTTTTTTTAGCTTTTTTGCTCGATCTTAATAATTTTAATTTATTTTTGATTTAATTTTAATTTATTTTTGATTTAATTTTAATTTATTTTTGATTTAATTTTAATTTATTTTTAATTTAATTTATTTTTGATTTAATTTTAATTTGATTTTGTTTTGATTTAATTTTGATTGTGTTTGTTTTTATTAGTTGTGCCTTACAATTTATGGACTATTATTGTCTGGAATAAATGTTTTGAATTGAACTGAATTGAATTAATAATGGCAACAAGTAGACGTGTAAAACTTGCATTTGGCCGATATTTTTAAGAAAACCAGCATTTTTTGATTTTTTCTGAATGTTATCGTGTTAACTAATTGGACAAAGATCAAACGAATGATGATAATAATAGTGATAATATTTATTAACAAAAAAACAGGAATTGGACATAGGTACGCGGTTGTGCTAGAGGTAAAGTATGAAATTAGCAAAAGCATAATCAGCCTGTGATGTTCCCACTGCTGGGAAACAGGTCTCTGTTAGAGAGAGTGCATTTGCACATTGCGTCAGTTAAATAATAACGAAGAATTATACAAGGTAGGTACATTATAACCATTGATTTTAACAAAGCTAGTATCTCCACCTTTCGAGCCCATTTCGTGAATTCGTAGCTGATTTTTTTTTTCTGTGGCATATAAGCTATTAAACGTCATTAAAAAAAATTCGCGCGGTTCGATTAAATGAAATATTTGGAAATTAAATACGCCAAATAGATGTAAGAATATTAGGGTTATTAAAAATCAAACAATATTATCAAGTTAGGTTTTTAGGTTTCCTATTATTATTATTTAATAGGACAATAATAACGGATACACAGAGGACAAATGAGGAGCTTGTGGCTAAACTAATAACAGCTGCACGGGTCGATCCATGAGGGTAAGCTACGCTTGCCGGGGTAGGTCCATGGATGGATCTTTACTTACCGAGACTCCTCCGTGCCTCGAAAAGCACGTTAAGCCGTTGGTCCCGGCTGTCAATCGTGGATCTTTGACAGTCGTTATGGGTCGTCAGAAGCCCGATAGTCTGACAACCAGTCTTACCAAGGGATATCGTATTACCCAGTAACTGGGTTGTGGAGGTCAGATCGGCAGTCGCGCCATGTATAAAACTGGTATTCAGCTGCATTTGGTTAGACTAGAAGACGACCCCAAGATAGTTGGAAAAAGGCTAGGCAGATGAATAATAACGGAAAAACGCATTATCATCAATATTATTAGAGGAAAAGGTACATATTTGGTATTTAGTATTTTTAACCGACTTCAAAAAAGAAGAAGGTTGTATGCACTGTGGCGATTGTAGACTCAGCGGGTCTGGACCGGCCTATAACTGGCAGTTGAGAATATTGGAAAGTGGTTCGAATGTGGATGGAGTAGATTTTTATGACAGACTTGAGCACGCCCGTTGGAAGAGGGCACATGTATTACTTAATTGAGCATCAATATAAAAGTCCTGTGCGCGATCCCTCTTTCATTCCTCACACTTTACATGTAAGCCAGTCACTCTTACACACCACATTCTCGCAAACAGCGAGTAAGACTGCTCCCCAAGCTATAGAGCACCCCTGGAGCCCTGCGGGTTCTTAAAGTACACACGAAATGCATTAAGGAAATAAGAGGCTTGAGAGCTTGTTAGTAAACAAACAAAGAATTAAAAACACGTAACCGTTATCGTCAGTCCCCAACTCCTTAAATCGCCGACTCACTGCAAACAAGTACCTACCTACGTAATTAAAATCTAATCAAAACCCCGTTGCGCGGCGGATTGGGACAATATTTTAGAACTTGTTCCACCAAATGATGGATGAGCCTTCGTGGTACATATTACCTATGTAATAAATTAATTAGCGACTTGATTAATTGGAAGCTCTCTGAGAAAAAAATACAAACAGTCCCTGACTGAGGAAATTCAATCCGTATCAAGGGATTTGTGTTTTATTCGGTGGAAAAAGATATAGGTACAGGGTGATTACGACTCGCGTACCAAGAGATCGTACTTAACAAAAAATACAACCGACTTCTATAAAAGAAGACACTAAAAATTTAAAAATAATTTAAATTTCGGAAGTCGGTGTTTGTATTTTATTTCTTCGTTATTCGACACCAACTCTGATTTTAATTATTTTTTAATTTTTAGTGTCTTCTTTTTTGGAAGTCGGTTGTATTTTTTGTAAAAAGTTTTTTATTTTTCACTTTTTAGTTGTTAATACCCCAGAACTAAACCGCCTAAACGGATGACCCCAATAACTTGGAATAATTAATGTGACTCGAGGCAACCAAAACATCATCTATATATACATCATCGCTTACCATCAGGTGAGATAGTGGTCAAACGCGAGCCTATCATCCATAAAAAAAAATAAAATACATATTTTTGTTTTTGTTAATTTTTTCAAAAAGCGCTAAAGCATTTTCGATAAAATTTATATGGAACCACCTCTGGAGTAAGAATTTTGAAAATCGGTCTGCAACTGACAGAGAAATCGGTGGGACGCCTACAGCAAGGGCTGGTTTGACGTAGCTCGTGACAAGAGTACCTGGAAGGATTCGCGGGAGGCCTTTGCCCAGCAGTGGGACACTACAGGCTTAATAAAAAAACTGGCGAGCCTTACAGTAGTCGCATATGATGTGTAGCATTTGTCATCTCACCTTGGCAATAAGCAACATTAACATTCTATTCTGAAAAATAAAATTAAAACGTTTAGTTCCGATTTCGACCACGCGCAGTCTTATCGTGCGCGCACTCTATCATCTGACGGCCACCGCGTGCGCTCATTGGTCAAATCAAAAAGCGCGCGCTTCCCCGGCTTCGTGTAACACATATTCGTCCCATTTCACGAAATCACTCCCACAGATTGCAGGTAAGACCACATCGTCGCTTCAGGTGAGAAAGAAAAAGCGAGAGGAAAGATGAAGTTCCGTTTTCATCGTTTGTGTACGGAACCCTATAAAACGTAAATCTGTACTATTTATAATTAAATGTGAAGGGATTTGTAGATCGAGGCGATTTTAATTAAGGCTATCGATCTAAAAGGGTGAGGAAGCGAATATTATTTGAATGTTTGTTATCCGTCTGGAAGTCGGCCCTTTGCTGATATCTGATTGGTTTTAGATTTAAAGGAACATGAAAAACCACTACTCACAGTTAAAATTTTAATTTTACGAAAAAATTATCAGCTTTATTAATAACACTCGCTAACTAAATAATTAGTTTACATAACTACTGATTAATGGATTCTAAACCTCAAAACGGTGAAGGAAAACATCGTGAGGAAACCGGCATGTCATAGAACCAAAAAATCTAAGACATGTGACATCCACCAAACTACGTTGGGCCCGCGTTGTGGATTACGGCCAACACCCTCTCACAGACAGAGAAGAGGCCTGTGTCCCAGCAGTGGGGACATTGAAAGGCTGATGTTAAGGCCGAACTACCGACTATTGAATAAAAAATCGTAGCATAGCATAGAAAATAAATATTAAAGAATCCAACGTCACGTTTGTTATAGATAAAGTATTTTTACGTTGTTAAAACAGGTCTCAGAATGTTTCGTATCCAAAGTAGTAGGCAAAAGTACCAAATACGGCCGTTTCTTACACTTTTGCCTACTATTTTGGATACGAAACATTCTGAGACCTGTTTTAACAACGTAAAAATACTTTATCCTATATGTAACAACCGTGACGCCGAATTCTTTAATATTTATTTTCTATGCTATTGCTACGATTTTTTATTCAATGAGGGCGCCACTTGGCCGGTAGTAGATCCTTAAAGATGGATTCTAAATTGAAGACGACAAAAAAAAAATTACAGTGTCTTATCCATCACATTCAGTTGTCTATGAAATATCATTTATATCAGGCAGTTATTAAACCCATGTCATACAGACACGTACTCTTAACTAGGGTTTTTTTTTTTTTTTTTTTTTTTTTTTTTTTTTTTTTTTTTTTTTTTTTTTTTTTTTTTTTTGGGAGGTGGGAAATCATCCAATGACTTCTTCCGCTCTAGGGTGGAGCGGAAGGGTGTGTCAGACTCTTACTGACTAAAACCCACCCCTGTTCCTCCCTGCCTCGAGTGCCCGGGGGCGAGGTAACTCTTTCGAATTTATCCTCCACCCCCGGGCAGATCCTCCACCCCCGACACATTAACAAAAATAACACAGATATCTAGAAATTAAAATATTTACACAAATATAACTAAAAATATATAAGTCTTTTGCCTCTCTTGCAAGATAGACGACACGGTACTGTAGGACCCCAAGGCACCAGGCCCTGTAGACAAAGTAACATCGCTTCGTAGCGAAACGATATCTAAATTCGTCATCGTCTCTGAGATATCGATAAACATTTCCTAGCGTTAGCGTTCCTTCGTTATCTTTTTTGGCGATCACGATCGAGGCGAAGGCGAACTCTGAAAGCGCTGCTTGTCTACGCATTTGTATGGGATAAACACGATAGCAATTCGTTTCTTTATGGTTTCGTTACGAATTATAACATTGTCTACCAACTTGCGATAACGACGTCGACAGTCGACTGACCACGTGACTTAGCGCGGTTAATGTCAATCTCATACATTTTAGTCTTTTCTAACTTCGTTATCGTTTTTAAATTGTTACTTTGTCTAAGCCCCCAGTACGGCCTGCAGGGATCCTGAGACGTTCTTCGAAGTTCGGGGGATGTCTCATAGCTTAGCGACTCGCTGACAACGCGAGAGTGCGGTGCATATAAGGATAACTTGGTACAGGCGGATAAGGAAAATAGCTGAGGGCGTTTTAAATAACTGTATTGGTTTTGTAAGAAATAACATAAGTGCCCACTTCGGCCGGGCAAGCCGAACTGATCTCTAAAACAAATGTGATGCCTACCCGTTCTAAATTCAAACGGCTCTCAAATAATCTTACCAGCCAGTTGAAGGCCGGTACAGACCTGCTAAGATTAGGCCGTGACTACAATCGTCACAGTACACAGCTTTTACAATTTCATGCCTACTCAGGGTTATCCTTGTGTAGAATGACAATGAAACCTCCTTCAAATGATTGATAAGTACTTTACTACCTCTAGTGTCGCGGGCGTGTGTTTGAAAGAGTACCCGCGGCACACACAGAGGCAACTGAAGGAACACGGGTTTTGGTCAGCAAGACCACGTGCCTATCAACAATAAAAAAATAAATTAAAAAAAAGACCGCTCTCCCACTCCACCCAAAGCGGGAGAAGTTAGTTGATGAATTTCCACCAAAAAAAAGTACTTTACCGCACCCAATCATTCTTCTAGGAAGAATCTTTTTTAATTAAGAATCTGCTAATGAGTGTTTAAACAAATCACATGCTATTTTTTCTTTAATAAATGAGACCCATATACAATAAGAAAACTATAGGTAGATTCTTAAGTAGACTAATTCATCTCTAGCCAGCGTCTTTGCACCCTAACACCTATCCACCAACCACAGCCGGTGGCTGGTGCCACCAAAGCATCCAACCACACCGCCAAGCCTTCAAAGCAAGTGTGAACATGTTCTGGACACATTTGTTCCACCACTTAGTTAGTAGACCTCATCCATCACTTGCCATCAGGCCAGATCGAGGTCAAGAACACGCTCATTCTGATATAAAAATCTTGCCCTCTTCACTTTTTAACCAACTTAAAAAAGGAGGAGGTTTACAATTGACTATGTTTTTTGTTGTATGTTTGTTACGCGATTACTTCTCCACATGTGAATTGTTTTTTTTGTTTAGTCGTTCATACTTCAGAGGTGGTTCCATATAAATTTTATCGAAATTGATAAATTTAAAAAAATATATCAACAAAAATCAAAAATATGACACAGATGACGTTTTGGTTTTATCTAATTATGTTCAAATTCCATGCCATCACCATCATTAGCCTTTTATTGTCCCCACTGCTGAAGCACAGGCCTCCTCTCTGTGAGAGGGTGTGGGCCGTAATCCTTCACGCGGGGCCAGTGCCGGTTGGTGGATGTCACATGTCTTCGATTTTTTGGTTCTAGGACATGCCGGTTTCCTCACGATGTTTTCCTTCACCGTTTTGAGAGCAGTGGTGATGAATAATAAAATAAATAAATAAAATAAAAGTGGTGATGAAATAATTTACACAAAGTAAAGCGCCTGCCTGGGTTTGAACTCACGACCTTGCGACTTGTAAGTCGCGGCCAATACCACTGGGCCACCGCTGCTCCAAATTCCATGTTATTGGGGCTATTTATTTTTAGTTCTGGGTTATAACAGCTAAAAAGTGAAAAATATTTTTTTTTTTAAGGACCAGTTGTAGTGGCGACGCTTGGGGGTGGCCTATGTCCAGCAGTGGACGTCTTTTGGCTGAAATGATGATAATTATGAAGATGTTGAGCTAACTACTCAGGTCAACAGACTTTCTCAATAAGCTAGCCAGGATTTTTTGAAATATGCATAACATGGTTTAAAAGAGGGTCCATGGAGTTGCACGTTCTTCTCCATAGAGATCTATGCCTTGGCATATGCAATTAGCTTCATCTTTCTGACTGACCGCCTTATTGACAATTCAAAAGTGCCTATAAATGGTTTATTTGAAATTAATGCTTTGGATTCGCTACAAAAAAAAAAAAACACAAAAGTGTTGCTTTGACCGCAACCCCTCTAAATACTGCTCAATAAACTTGATTAATCATCAAGATAAAAAGAATTTAAAAAATCCGACTGAAAACAAAAGTTTTTTTACAAAAAATAGAACAGACTTGTAAAAAAAAAACAAAATTAGTGCAAAATAACTATTTTCGGATGTCGATATTTCCAGTTTTGTTTCTTCGTTTTTTGACACCGACTTCCGAAATTAAAGTTATTTTGCACTTTTTTTGTTTTATTTTGGAAGTCGAAATGTATTGTATACTAAAACCTTCCTTGAAAAATATGCATTTGAATAACAAAAATCTCATCCAAACCGGATCAGTAGTTTTCGAGAAAATCGCGTACAAACAAGGAAACATACATACATACAAACATACAGAACTATAGTCTACTAGGGTCTAATACAGAACCTCCTTTTTTGAAGTCGGTTATTGATACACTCCAATTCTCTTTTATACTGAACCTAAAACTTGAGTGTAACATATTGTTCCCAATATGTTACAGCCTTTCAAGTAATTAACATTTTATATACAAAAATATCAGCTTTCATAAATATGGGTATACAAAATGGATGGCTCGTTCTCTGCGTATCGTGCCAACAAAATCCATATATTTTAGATAGCCTATCAATTTGTCAACGGGCGAGAGTTTTCGTGTTATGACTTATATTGCAGTGTGGTTTTTAACTGACTTCAAAAAAAGGAGGTTCTGTATTCGACCCGTATGTGTGTATGTATGTATGTTATGTATCTTGTTTGTCGACGATTTTCTTAAAAACTGCAGATCCGATTTGGATTTTTACTTTATTAAAATGAATATTTTTACTGACTTCGAAAAAGGAGGAGGTTCTGTATTCGACTGTATGTATGTCTTTTTTTAATTTTTTTTTTGTTATGTATGTCCACCGATTTCTGTGTCAGTTGTGGACCGATTTTCAAAATTCTTTTTTTATCTTAAGAATATACTCCCGAGGTGGTCCGCGCTTTTTGAAAAACTGAACAAAAATGAAAAATAATGCGTACATACTCGTAGATGACGTTTTGGTTTTCTCCAATTACGAGTATGTTTAAATTCCGCGTTTTATGTTATTGGGGTTTTTAGTTCTGGGGTAAGACAACAAAAAAGTGTAAAATAAAAAACTTGTTTTACAAAAAAAAACAACCGACTTCCACTAAAAAACACAAAAAATTAAAAAAATAACTTTAATTTCGGCAGTCGGTGTTTGTATTTTATTTCTTCGTTATTTAACACCAACTTCAGAAATTAAAGTTATTTTTTAATTTTTGGTGTTTTTTTTTGGAAGTCGGTTGTTTTTTTTTGTAAAACAAGTGTTTTTTCAAGACAGGTTTATAGTATATAATACATTAGGATCTGATAAAGATCTTTGGAGATACATAGTGGAACTCTTCACTAACTGACAGCAAGTGAGTCGGATCTATTTTTTAACCGACTTCGAAAAAGGAGGAGGTTATCAATTCGGATTTTTGTATTTTTTTTTTAATTTTTTTTTTTTATGTATGTTCGGGCCTAACTCCGTCATATATTGACGCATTTGCAAAATTCTTTTTTGTTCGAAAGGGGTTAATTCCGAAATGGTCCCATTTAAATTTTAAAAAGATCTGATGATTGGTTTCGGAGACAGACAACGGAACTCTTCAAACATTGACAGCAAATTAACCGCGATTGCTGCTATCGTATGTCTATGAATTGTTAACACAGTTTAATGGGGAACCACAACTAAAAAGTGAAAAATAAAAAACTTTTTTACAAAAAAATAGAACCGACTTCCAAAAAAAGTGCAAAATAACTTTAATTTCGGAAGTCGATGTCAAAAAACGAAGACACAAAACAGGAACACCGACTTCCGAAATTAAAGTTATTTTGCACTTTTTTTGGAAGTCGGTTCTATTTTTTTGTAAAAAGTTTTTTATTTTATTTACAGTTGCTCGTTATTTAACAGTTGTGTAACAGGTAAATAGGAGTTGTATATGGGTTTTTACCATAAGCATTTGCAATATTTTAAAACTAATTATGAAGCTGTTTTGTTTATCACAATTCAATGCAGTTTTATTGTTGTGTCAATGTCAATGGGATCGTGAGGAAACCGGCATGTCCTAGAACCAAAAATTCGAAGACATGTAGCATCCACCAACTATTATAAGATTACGGCCCCGCCGTTCGATCAGCACCAGGCCCGAGAGTCGACGGCGCGTAGTGTTCCACGCGCGCCTCAAAGAGTTGTCAGCATTAAGGACGGTGCCCGTTATGGCCGATGCCTGCCCGGAGGTTGAGGATAAATTCGAAACAGCATTACCTCGCCCCTGGGCACTCAGGGCAGGAAGGAACAGGGGTGGGTTTTAGTCAGTAAGAGTCTGACACGCCCTCCCGCTCCACCCAGAGAGCGGGAGAAGTCATTGGATGATTCCCCACCCCACAAAAAAAAAAAAGAAAACACCCTCTCACAGAGACTGTGCCTCAGCAGTGGGGACATTAAAAGGCTGATGATGATGATGATGATGATGATGAATGGGAACGTAACTGGCGTTTGTGTAGAAACTCACTTATTATACCCACCTTTTTTACTGATAGACTTGCGTTTGACCACTATATCACAGCCTCGTCATCATTTTAACTAAGTTGAGCATTCGGCTGCTGCGCTGCGTGTCGTGGCTTCGATTCCCGCACGGAACAAATATTTGTATGACCTACAGATAGTTGTTCCGGGTCTGGATATCTTGTGCATGTGAGTTTACATGTTTGTGAACGCACCCACGATACAGGAGTAATTCCTAGTGTGAGGAAAAGCTTTAAAAAAAAAACTGGCTCGTTTGACTCTTGGTCGCAAATGATGTAAACTATATCATCATCCATATTACAAGTTTAATCTTAGCTTGGGTGTCAGAGGTGGATAATTATGAGCAACTTAACAATTTTCAACATTTATGTTTTGTTTAACAACATTGTGATTATCTATTATAAGTTTGGAAATAAAAAAAAAATATTTATTTATTTTATCATCATCACTATTACAGCCGAAAGACGTCCACTGCTGGACATAGGCTTTCCCCAAGTGCAGTGCTACCAACCTTTACCAAAAATTTTCCCCAAGTTGTTTTCTGAATTTCCCTAAAAATCCGTAAATAGAATTTTATAAGTACCTTCATACTTATTTAGTACCTAAATTATTTCGTAGCTCATAAAATAAAACGTTACATATTAAGTTATTAAAATATTTTATTAATTAAATACAATCTTAGAAAGTTGTTAATTATTTCCAGAACCGCGTCATCATCCTGTTCCTCCCGATTCGACGTCATTCTTGTTGCTACAATCAGAACTTCGGTGGAATTGGGTGTCATTTATCCAAAATAGTTTTTAACTCGCTGATTGAGTGACATGAATGAATGAATGCGCCGCGCAGTTCACTCGTTTCATATCGTGCGTTCCTTTCTAAGTTTCTACGCACAAAACTGAAAACACACGCTTTGTTTTCGATTTTGCAAGTTTTGTTTGAAATCCCTAAAAAAATCCCCAAAAAATTCCAGTCCCTAAAAATGTCCCTTTTAACACTTCTAGCCCCTAAATTTAGGGACAAAATCCGTGTCGCCACAACGACCGGTCCTGTGCGTCTCGCATCCATCGGCTACCCGCGACCCTCACCAGGTCATCGGTCATGTAAACTATGTATATCTAGGAACAGATAGTGCATCTTCGTCAACACACGCTTGCGTATTATAATATCTTCTGCGTAATTGGCTAATCTTCGTTGATATTAGCCAACCTGATCGAAATTCAGTCGGGAGTATTATCTATTATTAGGCATCTTTTAAATTTCTCGGAATCCTGAGGTCCCGGACCTTTGAAAGGCGTACGAGGAGCCGAAGCCAGCTCACAGAGGCCCCTTTAGACGCTTTTTATGAAATGAGGCACCAGGAAAAACAAACTTAATTCCACTCCGTAACTGTGTTTTTTTTATATTCACTCGTCATTACAGGACGTTGCGTGTTTCCTCTGACGTGTATGATCAGAGTCATTTTTTGAAGTTATTTTTTTTTATGTGACCTCCAACAAAAAAGCGTTAAACGTTTAACGCTCCTGGGGAGGGGAATAAAAAGAGACAGAGCGAGAGTGAATGCGAAAAAAAAGAATATAATAATATAATAATGATTACGATTGTGATTATGATTATGATAATGATAATGATAATGATTATGATAATGATAATGATGAAAATAATAATTGATCAATGACAGGACTTGTAGCTAATAAGCCTGATATAGTGGTGGTGGACCGAATCGAGAGGCGTGCAATGATTGTTGAAATTACCGTCCCACATGACGAGAACCTCGTGAAAGCCGAGAAAGATAAACAAATCAAGTATGTTGACTTGGCTCGCGAGGTTGTCGACATGTGGGATGTGGACTCAGCGATCATTGTACCGATAGTCAGCCAATGGCTTAATAGCCACGAGCCTCGACCAACACCTCAGGAGGCTCTCGTTAGGCGGCTGGATCAAGGGCTTGATTCAGAAAGCAGTACTTCTGGACACGGTTCGCATTGTCAGGCGGTTCCTCTCTCTGGAGCCCTGACCACCGGTAGCTTGGACCCTGTTCCCGATACCGGTGGGATACTATTTTTTATATTTTTAAATGTTTTGATATCTTGTCTATTGAAATATTTAAAAATATAATTTATACGTTTACAGAAAAATAAATGGAATAATAATAATAATTATCTTGTTACGCCAAAGAAGTATAACTTCTTACGTGCGTACATAAAACGCGTCACCACGCGTCGTCGTGCGTGTATTTAATCGGATTTTTTTTGTACTTTTTTTAGAAATTATGTGTTTATGGATCTGTTATGGTCTGCAATAAAGTTTTATTACTATTATTATTATTATTATAAGTACACACACACAATTTTTTTTTCTACATTTTATTAATATAATTAACGGTACAGAGTTTCTTAACTTATTTTACTTGCAACATGTGTTTTACATTCTAACTTATAACACTCCGTAACTGTTTGCAAGGAATAATATCATTACCTATCCTATCTTAGAGTGACCTACAAGTTAAACTAAAACTTAGTCAGTAAAACACTATCATGAGGAAAAGGTTATCGAGCTCTTAATTAGCTAAGGTCAGCCCGTTATCAATGATTAGCGTAAACTTAATGGAACAGATTAAAACTTAATAATTATATTAATTTAATATATGGCTTCGACTTACATATCGTAGGTCGTAGGGTCGAGGGGCGCGGATAAATTCGTAACCGAGTTACCGCGCCCCTGGGCACTCAGGCAAGGAAGGAACAGGGGTGGGTTTTAGTCAATATGACTCCTCCCGCTCCACCCAGAGCGGGAGCAGTCATAGGATGATTTCCCAACCCCAAAAAAACGAAGGGTCGTACCAGGGTCGAACCCAGCCAAGTGTACTATGTGTAAATTATTTCATTATCACTGCTCTCAAAACGGTGAAGGAAGATATTGTGTGTAATTTATCTATAATATTTATGTATTTAGAAATATATAAGTAGGTATGTTTATCAGTTGTCTAGTACCCATAACACAAGCTCTGCTTAGTTTGGGACTAGATGGCGTTGTGTAATAGTTGTGGAAAATTATTATATTATTATTTCGTATATTTATTTTTACACATATTATTTACATTTTTAAATATTTTTAAAAGAAAACATATAAAAAACATTTAAAAATATAAAAATAGTAGTCCACCGGTATCGGGAGCAGGGTCCAAGCTACCGGTGGTTAGGGCTCCAGAGACAGGAACTTCCTCACAATGCGAGCCGTATCAAGGAGTACTGCCTTCTGAATCAGGCCCTTGATCCAACCGCGCAACGACAGCTTCAACAGGTGGTCGTCGAGGCTTTTGACCATCAGGCCGTTGTGGCGGTAACGACTATCGGCACAATAACAGCCGAGTCCACATTCCACATATCGACAACCTCGTGTGCTAAATCAAGATATTTGATTTGTTTCTCTTTCTCAGCTTTCACGAGGTTCTCGTCATGTGGGATGGTGACATCGATTATCATTGTACGGCGCGCTAATCGGTCTATCACCACTATATCAGGCTTATTGGCAACAATAGTCCTGTCAGTGATGATAGACCAATCCCAGTACAACGTGACATGGTCATTTTCGAGAACTGGGTCGGGCACATACTTGTAATACGGCACCTCAGAATCCACAAGTTTGTATTTTAAAGCAAGCTGCTGATGAATAATCCTGGCCACTTGGTTATGCCTGTGTAAATACTCGCTGTTAGCAAGACGAGAACAACCAGAGATAATATGTCTGATGGACTCACCCGGACGATGGCATGCCCGACATACGTCAACCGTCCCATCCTTCATAATATGTCTCCGGTAGTTATTCGTCAAGATAACTTCGTCCATAATCGCACAGACAAAACCTTCAGTTTCCCCGAAGAGGTCGCTGAAACGTAGCCAGGCCACGGACGCCAAGAAATCTACATCAGGCCCATGAAGAGCCCGATAAAAGCGCCCGTGAAGCTCCGTGCTTTTCCATATCTCCTTGCGGTCATCAGTAATAATAATAAACGTGAAGTTGGATTTTTTAATATTTATTTTCTGTGTTATGCTACGAATTTTTATTCAATGAGGGCGCCACTGGACCGTTAGTAGACCCTTAAGCTAAAATTTTGCGTACATGTTTAGTTTGGATGACAATGCATGGTTAGCTAAGTGAAGTCATTCTAAATCTAAGATGGCGGAATCCCAAAGATGGCGGACTAGTTATTTTGTATGGGGAACTATATTTTCTATCACCAAAATTTATATTTGTCATCAAGTTGTATCACCTAATAAATAGATCTATCGCCACGAAATATTTTCGTTCTCAGATAAACAAAAATTGTTCCCAGGTATGAATTATCAAATTAATGTTAATATATGTGTAAAATAAGAGATCGATAACCAATAAAATTATATTGCATTACATGAATATAAACTTCGTTCTTATAATAACAGTTTTGTTACTTAAATAATAGCTCTGTGCTCAGAATGGTAGATCTGTCACCAAATAAATCGATTATCGATCCCTGACTGCGACTCCTTTTTATTTGATATTTTGTCACCAATACAGTAGTAACATTTTATTTCGTTCAGATATTAAATTAATAGTATTCGTTACCAATTTAATACATCAATTTATAATTTTAATGAAAAAATGATCAAAGGGGCGGAGACAAATTGGCGCGCTTTAAAAATTGACCAATCCGGCCTCAACGATGGGTTGTAGGTAACTAGGTTCGATCACACGATGCGCGACGCGGGCGGCGTGCGAGAGAGATGCAAGTTTACTTCATTCGCGATTTCACGTTCATTGTTGTAGGTGCATTTTATTATCGTTGTGGATAATTTGTTGTTTTAGTTAATTTCTTAAATGTTTATTTTTGATTATGGCATCAAGTAGTGGTGAAGGTAATGCAAGTCATTCAAAAAGTTTATCGTCGTTTGTCGAGCAATCATTCGTGGAGAAAGTGCCGATATTGGAGTCTGATGAGGAAAATGAGGAAGCAGAATCTTTTGGTTGAAACGATGATGACAACCCTAATTTTTTATTTGAACTTAATGCAATTTTCTAGTAACATAATATGATTTATTGGTCATCTCTTTAAATTAGTTTGCTTAAATACTTATTAGGACACACCTATTATAATACATACAAAAACATTTATTTGGTACTAGACCTTATATCTCAGGATTTTAGGTGATTTATTGTGGAACTGATTTTGCATTGTTTGGTGACTACATTTTGGTGACAGATCTACTATTTGGAGGACAAACCCTATTATTTAAGAAACACAAAACTAATTAAATTGGTGATAGCTTAAATGATACCCTTTTGTATGCATTCCCATGATATGTATCAACTGAAATGGATTAATAAGAATATGAAAAATAATAAAGTGTGTTTTTTCAGAAAATTCCTTTTTATTATTTAATTACAATATACATAATTAAATATTATACATAACTAAACTAATAAATAACTTGCTATTCAACGCGGCAATGCTGCTAGAGTTCTGGGCACTTTTTCTATTGACAGCGATGTGGATGAATTTTTTAATGCCCAATGAGTTGTTTTCATACGCATTTGTACATGTTAGGTATTATTATTAGTTTGTATATATCTTTTAAGTAATAAAAGTGTATGCATCTAGATCCGGGATGCCCAATGTGCTGTACTCCAGCACATTGGGCATCGAAAAATTCGTCCACATCGCTGTCAATGGGAAAAGTGCCCAGAACGCTGGCAGCATTGCCACGTTGAATGGCAAAAAAGAGAAAATAAATATTTCTGAAAATTATTTCCCGACACAAAAAGAAGTTACCCTCCCATACCGCCAGCTACATCGTAGATTTAAATGTGATTCGGCTGCGCAATGTTAACAGTCGTAATAAACCGGGTCGTAACCCGTGTTTTTTTAGCGTGGCAACATTGGCCGGGACCGCCCTGTCGATCGGTTAGGGTTCCTTTTGCAGAATGAATTAGGAACAATTGCTGATTTATTTAAGTTGTGTTTTAGACTTATTAGTTGTAGATATAAGGATGTGGTGTATGGTGTTTGGGTTTGTGTACAAAGATTTTTTTTTGTTATACGACTTTTAATGTTTTTAATTGAACATCACGTCTAAACGACTAGTCTTATTTCTTTGAAAAAAAATATGTGTTACTTAAGATAATTTTCGTCTTAATTTGATATGTAAATATTTGAAATTTAATTTTTATAACATAGTGTAATTAATTTGTGAAGTTATGTCTAACACGGATAAAAAAATAAGAATCACGCAATAACTGTAAAGCGCATTTTTATGAAAGCTTCACCATTTTAAAGATCATTTAACTATTTATATTTTAGTATACGTGTTTCACTATAATAGTTGTTGTTTTATGTATGATAAATTAATATTTCGTCTAATTTCGGACAGCGCTCCTTGATGGGCGAGTCCTATTACTGGGTGGACGTACGACGCGTTACGTGAGCTCAGCACAGACACGCAAGCTAACCACTCAAGGTCATTGGCAGTTAATAGCGCCTTAAAGTAGGTACACAGATAACCTATCTACCTATTATTTTTAATGGGTGGTAAATTAAATAATTTCTCCCGCTTTGGGTAGAGCGGCGTGTCAGACTCTTACTGACTAAAACCCACACGTGTCCTTTAGTTGCCTGTGCGATTGGCGCGTGGACTCCTTTGATCAGTCCCACGACCCCGTCAGGTACACAGTGAACCTAAGTTTTCTGCTAGCGACTGATTTTCCTACATATGTTTAAGCTATAGTTTTTGTTTGTGTCCTTCCTTAGGGATGAATCCGTCCATACCATTAAATTGGCTCTGCAATGACCTGACTTGTATGTAGGCAAAGTCGCTGCCAAAAGCTAGTTACAAGTATAAAAGTACCTATCACCATCATCATCAGCCTTTTAATGTCCCCACAGCTGGGTCACAGCTCCCTGTCGGTCGTAATTCGTAAACCACCACGCGAGCCCAATGCACAGCGAAACAACCGACTTCCAAAAAAAATACACTAAAAATTAATAAATAACTTTAATTTCGGAAGTCGGTGTCAAATAACGAAGAAGTTTTGTATTTTTACAAATACAAACACCGACTTCCGAAATTAAAGTTATTTATAAATGTGTATTTTTTTTTTGGAAGTCGGTTGTTTTATTTTGTAAAAAAGTTTTTTATTTTTTTATTGAAATAATATTTTAGTTCGGTCACAACAAGCTCGGAATATACATCATTGTCCAAATCTAGATATATTTGGTACGGTACCTTTAATGTGCGAAATCCGATACGCACTTGGCCAGTTCTTTATGCGCATGAGACATGACTCTACACATTAATTACTATATGTTATTATACAGGGTGTAACGGAAAGGTGTGGTCATATTTTAAGAGCCGGTTCTTCACATGGGAATGATCAACTTTCTCCAAGAAAGAATACAAAATTCCCAAAAAAAAAAATTGGACTTTTCATACAAAGTTATCATCAGCTGATCAATATTTGTATACGAGGTAAAAAATTTTTTTTAGAATTTCCTTGGATTTTCTTGAAGAAAGTTGTTCATATCGATGGGCAGATGAAGTCCTTAAAATATGACCACACCTTTCCGTTACATCCTGTATAAATATAATTTCAAATATTCACATATCAAATTACGAAGAAAATTGATTATAGTACCTAACATATATTTTTTTCAAATAAACAAGACTAGTCGTTTAGACGTGATGTTCAATTTAAAATCATTTGAAGTCGTATGTCTGCGCCTTAAAAATCTCACCGTCTCGGGTGCTCGGTGGCTCTATGCAAAGGGTGCTACTGGGGCCAGCCAGTGGGGTTTAATTCCTCCTAAGACTCGCGACCTCCTTGCTTCACGGGTCATTCGTTCTAAAATCTAGGTTCGAGTAATCACAGTCTAGCCTAACTCGATTTATTTGATACTTGGGTACATCGAGTACTGAGTCAATATAATTATTGGTAGTAAACAGATGTTCTAGTGGAGCTAATCATTTATTTACAGCGGGAGTGTATTGGTTACGTTTTTATCGTTCAAAGCCTTTATTTTCAAAGTAGTTTTTTTTTAATTTAGTTTACATTTTGAACTTCAGTCCTCTTATCTTTTTAACTGAATTAAAAAAAGGAGGAGGTTCACAATTCGACCTTCGGAGAACTTCGGAGATAGATAATGGAACTCTTCAATAAATGAAAGCAAACTTTCCAGAATTGCTGCAATCGCATGTCTGTTTATTGTTTACACCACTTCATAACGTAACATCACGCTGGTACTCTCTGAAGGAGTACACAGATTTGTACAGTTCATCCTCGAGGAGCTCGTGGCTAAAGTAATAACAGCCGCACGGGTTGATCCATTAGGTTAAGCTACGCTTGCCGGGGTTGGTCAATGGATGGGTGACCATCTTTACATACCGAGACTCTTCCGTGCCTTGGAAAGCACGCTAAGCCGTTGGTCCCGGCTGTCAGTCGTGGATCTTTGACAGTCGTTACGGGTCGTTAGAAGCCCGAAAGTCTGACAACCAGTCTTACCAAGGGGCATCGTATTACCCAGTTACTGGGTTGTGGAGGTCAGATAGGCAGTCGCTCCATGTAAAATATTGGTATTCAGCTGTATCCGGTTAGAGTGGAAGCCGACCCCAAGATAGTTGCGAAAAGGCTAGGCAGAACACACCCTGATACACCCTTATTTCACCAATTATGGTCAAATTCCATATTTTTAGAGAGTACTTCAGAGCAAGTTGCTGATGGATAATCCTGGCTACAAGGTTGTGCCTATGCAAGGATTCACCGTTAGCTAGACGAGAACAACCAGAGATTATGTGGCGGATTGATTCTCCCGGACGATGACATGCCCGACATATGTCAACCGTGCCGTCCTTCACAATAAATCTCCGGTAGTTTTTCGTTATTATTAGTATCATATTCAGCATGGTGTCCTGACTGCCTCGTTAGGGCGTTATTACACCAATCGATCGATCGTCGATCGATGTTGATTGATTGGTATAAAAGCATTGGATTGGTCGATAAACATTCGATCGGTCAACGTCGACTAATCCATTTTACCATCGATCGACATTTGATCGATTGGTGTACCTAGTAGAAACTATTGACCGACGTTGACTAATTAATTCTACCATCGATCGATGGCATCGATCCACGATCGATCGATTGGTGTAATAGAAACTGTCGATAGACGTCGACTAATGCATTCTACCATCGATCGATGCCATCGATCCCGTAGATCGATCCATTGGTGTAATAACACCCTTAGTCTAGCTAGCCGGTTTCAATCAATCTGCCTCGCCTTTTCCCAACTATCTTGGGGTCGGCTTCCAGTCAAACCGGATGCAGCTGAATACCAGTATTTTACATGGAGCGACTGCCTATCTGTCCTCCACAACCCAGTCACTGGGTAAAACGGTATCCTTTGGTAAGACTGGTTGTTAGACTTTCGGGCTTCTGAAGACCCGTAACGACTGTCAAAGATCCACGATTGACAGCCGGGACCAACGGTTTAACGTGCTTTCCGAGACACAGAGGAGTCTTCGTATGAAAAGATGGTCACCCATCCATAGAACCCCGGCAAGCGCAGCTTAACCTGATGAATCGACCCATGCGGCTGTTTTTATTTTAGCCACGAGGTCTAAGTAGCCAGTTTATGAGAGTATTTTCCTCATTTTCGAGTATAAATACGGGGATAAATGTATAAGCTTCACACAGCAAATCCACATCACTTTGCGAACGTTTCTCTAATACTACACAAGAACTGCAATGGCCGCCATTAATACCACCTTCATTCTCCTGCTGATCGCCTTCGCGATGGTGATGGTCACCGTCGAGGCCGCCCGCGTCGGAGCCTGCGACCAGTTCTGTGCGAATCACCGTACTGCTGAGAGGACCCCATGCTGCAAGGCTCAGGGCTACGCCGGGTACAAATTCTGTAGTCAAGGACAAATGTGGTGTTACTAACGGAACCCCGCAAGTGGAACGGTACCAAAGAGCAAGTGAAACTCTTCGAAACCCGAAATTTAAACAAAATTCAAAAAAATATTTGTAAAAACCATAAACCAAGGTGAATGATATGCTATTGATTTTCCTTAATTTAACATGTTCAAATTTCGTTCCAAATTGAACTTCAAGTAATATTGTACTGCGCTTTGTATTTTTTTTTAATTCTCAGTATCCGTTCGCATATGTTTATCATACTTACAAAGGTAAACCTATTATTGGCCATTAATACTGTGACACAAATTATTCTGTAACATATTTTATGTATAGCTTATGGTTGCCTAAATCAAGAAAATAAAAATATTATCTAAGTGATAAGATTGTGAGATCTGAGCTCCTACTTTGACGTTGCATTGCCATCATGAAACCGTTGGGAAAAAGGGATAGTGCTATATGTCTTTGTATTGCTCCGTCTCTCTCACAGCGGAATCATGGTGGCATTGCGTTGTACGTCAAAGTAGGGGAATAAATAAATAACGACTAAAGTCTACGACCGACGAAAAATTTTTTTTAAAGTCTTTATGATCGATCGAATCCAGCACGTAGGTAATTTTAGTTATTTTTTTTAATTTTACGATTAAAAATTTGGTTTCAAACAACTTCTCTTCTTTTAATTTTGTACGTTATTTTAAGATAATTCTACCTTATTCTGCCTGTCGGACTTCACACATTTAGATTTCCGTACCAAATGTATTTTTGACTATTTGTATGGCTTTGGAAATTTGAAGACTGTAGCTCCAACCGTTTGGCTGTCAAACCTGTGTGACAGACGACGGACTGACAGACAGATGGACTGACGGCCACGTGAGTGACAGCAATAGGGCTCCAATTGGATTCTTCGGGTACGGAACCCTAACAAATATCTAACTTACAACTAACAACTGATTTCAATATTTTGTTTTTGGTAGTAAATTATTATTAACTGAATGGTAAGACCCAAAGTTTTTAACAACAATTATTTGAAAGATGTTGACCAATTCTATAAATATGCCGTTAACATTATCAATAACTAACGTAAACGGATGGGATTTTGTTTTGAAGTTGTGAATAATTTTTGATTTCTGTTTCGTTTTCGCCCGAAAATAAGACCAAGACCGCGGGCGCGAAGGCAGCGGCCGGCGCGGCGTGGCGGCGGCGGCGACGGCGTGGGGATCGACGCGGCAACGCAGACCCGCCCGGACTCGAAGCCAGCGGGCCGATCGCGCGGCACTAGAGCGGCGTAGTGTTGTGTTATGAGAAATTAGTGTCTTTGTTTGCGAACAAGAATCATTGAAATAATTTGATCCACCACGTCAGCGGGAATTTTGAAACATCGGTCGTTAAAAAGCCAATAAACAAAATACACAACACTACGTGAATGCAGACGCGTGGGCACCGCTAGACTGGCGCGCATCGCTCGTACGCCGCTCCCTGCGCCGCCGCCGCGCCGCTGCCTTCGAGACCAGTTCCATATAAATCTATGCATTGCCGGCCCGCCGCCCGCTGACTTCGTGTCCGCGCCCTAACACTGACATTTCTTATTAATTTTCAGCTGAAAATCCATTTTTGGTTTGACACTAGAAAATATATGACTCCCTAAATCCAAAGTAGAAGGATAATCAAATCTATTTGTTCAGTAACACCTTAAGAAAACTCAGCTCAGTTTAATCCGAAGGGCACCAATAGATTGTAAAGTACTTCGTCCACTTGAAGCAAATCAAATAAACCAACACTTCAGAATCTCCAAGACTTATTGGATCAGGCCTCTCCGAGGAAACCTATTGAATACATCATTATGTTGTCAACGGAGGGATCCTTTTCTAAGACAATTGGTTCACAGTCGTCGGCGCAATTATAACGATTAACAAATCAAATAGGTTTGACAGCTGAGAGCTCTATGGCTCTAACAAATCCGAGCTCGATCGGTCTTAGTCAAGTGTCTCTTTGGCTCAAAACAATTTCTTGTTTTGGGATGTAGGGAGTGATTGAAGTACTTGAAATTGTCGATAGCTTTGTTAGTGATTGGGAAAGCTTTTGCTGAAGGAGGTACCTATTTCTGTTAAGCTGAAGTGGATTGTCGGTGAATAGGAATGTGTTTATTTGCTGGTTTTTGTTACTTAAAACTGTTCGTTCATCATTTTTTTTTATTGAAATTGTGCGCCTAATAATTAGCATACTTGATAATGTTATACTATTTTATTTGATTTAATGATTTTATTTAATTTAATTTTAGTGACATATTTTAATGATTTTTATTTTTTTATTTAATTTAAATATTTCATTTATTTCGATTTTAATTATTTAATTTGAATGTTTAATTTGATTGATGTATTTATTAGATTTATGTGACTTGCTATGGGTGAAATTACCTGAAATAAAAGGATTATTATTCTAAGTTGACAACAAGTAATTGAAAAAATTAAACCGACCAAGTGTTGCGGGCTTCGTACATTTAGGGTTCCGTACAAAATGAGGGAATAATCAAAGAAAAAATCTGATTTATCAATATATTTGTTATTAAAATATTATGTACCTAATAAAGACGGGGATTTCTGGGCCTGATTGTAATAAGTTGAGGTATGGTTTAAAATAAGTGTAATATTTTTCTATTTAAAAATGTGAAAAATCAGCCCAATTTACAATCTGGAAAATGAGAAATCCAAAAATTTGTGGTAACGAATAAAACGAAATATCGATGAAATTATAATCGATTAACGTGGCAGAGTTCATAGCATTAAAAAAAATGCTTTTCCAGATGATTAATTTCAATTACAATAATTCAATCAAATAGAATTAACCTATTATATAGTCTAAACAAATGAAATATCTACATAATAAAGATAAATCTTAAAATCGATTCACGTTTGTTAATTGATTATTGTATTTTTTGTCTGTGCTGATAGTCCTGTCAAAACACCCAAAACGCAATTAACTATTCGAAACGAGTGAGTGTCACTGGTGCGGATTCTGTTTTGTACGAACTAAACTTAATTTAAGCTATTCCTATCTTTTTCTCTCTAATAAAACAAGAAAGAGACGGACGTAAATTAGAGCTGTCAAATTTAGTTGAACTAATAATTCCATACAAATTAAGTCATCATTCTCCTGCCCTTATCCCAATTTATTTGGGGTCGGCGCAACATGTCTTTTTCTTCCATACTCCTCTATTAGTCGTCATCTCTGTAGTCACCCCCTTTTTACCCATATCCTCTTTCACACAGTCCAACCATCTTTTCTTTGGCCTTCCCCTACTCTTATAGCCATTCACATCCATACACAAGACTTTCCTCACGACATTTTCTTCATTCCTCCGCATCACATGCCCATACCACGACAACCGATTTCCACACAATTTTTCAGTCAGCGGTGCCACTTTCAGACTTCCTCTTATATACTCATTCCTAATTCTATCCATGCGCGTAACACCACACATCGCTCTTAGCATTCTCATCTCAGCTACATGCAATTGCTTTTCATTCATCCCTTTTGTGGCCCAACATTCCATACAAATTAAGTGTACACGTAAAAACATGTCGATTAAAAACACGGTGATGCGCAAGGCGTAAACTAGTTTGACATCTCTAATTTAGTTCATAGCTATAGCCGTCCTTTTCTCGCACTGCCTTTTAGTAAAAGACAGCGATTCTCTAATTTTAGTTTAGTAATTATTAAGAGAATCGACACCACTGTCTGTCAGTGTCATGGATTGACATCCTCCCAAGTTTTATTGATATTTTCCTCGACTCCTGCTTTTTTTCTAAAGACGTTTGACCTTGCTTCTTGTAAGACCCTTGCTACCATACCGGACACGGAGAACCCCGCTTATATGTTGGACTTTGACTTGTAATTTTGGATTCTACGACCGGCTTACCGAATCGCACTTCAAAAATCAGCTGTTAAGGCGCTATTAACTGCCAATGACCTTGAGTGGTTAGCTTGCGTGTTCTGTGCTGATCTCACGTAACGCGTCGTACGTCTGCCCGGGGGTGGAGGATAAATTCGAAAGAGTTACCTCGCCCCCGGGCACTCGAGGCAGGGAGGAACAGGGGTGGGTTTTAGTCAGTAAGAGTCTGACACACCCTTCCGCTCCACCCTAGAGCGGAAGAAGTCATAGGATGATTTCCCACCCCCAAAAAAAAAAAAAAACGCGTCGTACGTCCATCCAGTAATTGGACTCGCCCATCAAGGAGCGCTGTCCGAAATTAGACGCATTATTAATTTATTACACATAAAACAACAGATATTAAACTAAAAATATCAGACTGAATTATGAATAATTTAATGATCTTTAAAATGGTAAAGGTTTCATAAAAATACGCTTTATAGTTTTTGTGTGATTCTCAATTTTTTATCCGCGTTAGACATAAATTTACAAATTAATTACAATATGTTATAAAAATAAAATTTCAAATATTCTCAGATCTAATTACGAGGAAAGTTGTCTAGAGTAACATATATTTTTTTCAAGAAAATAACACTAGTTGTTTTGACGTGATGTTCAATTAAACATTATGAAAAGTCGTATAATTGCGCCTTAAGTAAAGATTACTACGTAACTTAACTTTTACTAAATCTCATTTAACTAAGCTGTCAGATTGCCATAATCCGCAAAATATTCAGTGATGGTTTGATAATATAGTAGTTATCCATTGACACTGATTTCATCTTTTTACAACCGGGTACAAGATTGTATGAAAGCGCATTCCTCTCCTTGCAAATTTATAGGTCAATGGGAAGTTAAAAAATTCTTTGGAATAAAATTTTGTGACAAACGACAGAGAGACGGACAGACGGACACGTGAGTGACAGCAATAGGGCTCCGTTAGGACCCTTCGGGTACGGAACCCTAAAAATTGGAAGCTTAAAGTCAAATAATTAAAGTTCATTTACAGACTATCAAATCTTCTGATTGCAGTTTTATTACTTCTTAGTAGGTAGGCAGTTCTATTTTACTTTGTATGTTGATCAAATTCAACATGCAAAAATATGTTCTACCTATCGGATAACTAACTATGAAATTATAGCCAGTCACTAAGCACTCTCGGAATCATAAAATTTTCACGAAATTGTCTTAAATTTGCTTCAAACAGATGTGATTTTGAAATTCACTACAAAGACTACACAAGGCTACCTCCCAGATGACCAAATAATTTATTCTTTCAGAACTAGCACACAGCTCAGCTAGTATTCTTCCTTTGTACCATATTCTGTTACATATTGCAGCGAGCAATTTAATTTAGTGCAGGTAATAAATATGATTCAGGTAGGAAGCTGAACAACTTGTATGGAGTTGTGAATGTACGATATACAGAAACCCAGCACGCTTGTATGTTTGCCTCGTTGATCTAGTGGTTCAGGGTACGGAGTCCATACAAAACTTGCCATTGTCCTTTACACTATTTTTAAGAAAAATCTTTGTTAAAATTCGATTTTACGACATTGGTTTACAAGAGGCTTTTTGTTTCTTTGTTTATTGAATATTATTAATATAACAAGATGTAGTACTGTTTAAATGCTATTCAAGATTACATTTTAACTACTATCTTCTTACAAGACAAACCCCTTCGTTCTTAAAAGGTAACGAAGCGAAACCAAACTTTTCACTTTAAATCACCAGTAAAATTTCAGGTTTCCACAATAGTAAGTAATTTGTGTGAATTTTACCAAAATGGTTTCCGTTCTAAGTTATTAAGTTCTCAGTGGTTTTCAGAACTTTTGATTTATGTTCCGTCTGTAATGGATGAGACGCAGTTTTGGCAACAAACGTTGGGAAGTACACTTTCTTTATCATGTTATTTCAAAACTTTAGCTTTGAACATTTTAAGCTGGGGAGGTAATTTACTGAGCACTAGGTTTTATACTTCCATTTAGTTAACAGGAAGTCGTTTTCTTTATTTATATGAACATCAAGCAGTACTTTAATATAATAGCTTGTGCCAGCACCTTGGCCCCAATGGAATTTGATACAGAATCGTTCAGATGTTCTGGCGTTAATTACTCAATCACACAAACATTCAACCATTCGCCCATCCAAACTTTCGCATTTATAATATTAGTAGGATTAGGGAAGGAAAGCTAAACACTGCATTTCTATCTGTTTTAAAGTTTGTGTCTGACATATTGAAACCAAGACTGTCAATAGTAATTCTTCTCCTTCGGTTTCCTTCCCACTCTTCTAGTCGTTACGGCGGATCCTTTACTGTTCGTGCTGTACGCCTCTGAAACTCTCTTCTACACACTCTTAAGGGATAGCAAGGGAGCATTTCCTGTCAACATGACCCATAACAATATGTTTTTATAGAATTTCTTTGTTTATATTTTAGGTATATAGTATGTTTATGTATCAAATATTTGTTTAGTTTATTTAAGCAACAATATTAGATTTTAAGTTTATGTTGTGCACTTATGATGTTCCTAAACAATTACGTATTTTTGACCTTCAGTTTTGCTGTAAGAAAACCAAAATGCTGGGTTAAGCTCGCCTTTCTAATTAACTGTCCCATTGTGTTTTTTATGTCTAGGTTTTAAGTGTACAATAAATAATAATAATAAAATTTCTAAAATATGGTCGTTTTCAACTCAATTGAACCTAATTTGCATGCCTTTTTTTCAGGGTGGGAAATCATCAAATAACTTCTCTCGCTTTTCGTGTCAGACTTATAATGACTAAAACCCACCCGGGTTCCTACAGTTGCCTATGCCAGGGGCGCAGTGACTATTTAAAATACTGCCGCAACCCTGGTAGGCAACGACTCTAGCGGACCCCGTCAATTACCGCTGACATCTCTTTGAGGCGCGCGTGGAACACAACGCACCTCCTCCTTCGCGAGCATAACTGCTTTGCAAAAAGAGGTGACAGCTTTCCATACCCTCTCTGGAGCCAAACGCAAGAGGCTACCGCCGATCGCCTCCACGAGGACACGGCGGTGCTCCGCCCAAGCGGGGCAGACCGTATGCTCCACCGTATCCTCCGTGTGATTCCCACAGTGGTAACACCCGGACCTATTCTCCCGCCGAATCCGAAACAGGCATATTATATCTTATCAACTTAAATAAATAATCTTATAAAAAACCAGCAAACAATGATAACAGGTAAGTGAAAACAAAAATAGTGATAGATTCCAGGACATCAAAAAGGGTGAAAAAACCAACATCTTCAGCACATCACCAAATTATCTATTATCCTAAAGAGCATTCCAATAAGGTTCAAAATTTATTGGCAAGTAAAATGTAGTCGCCAAAATAAACTTTGCGTGAATGTCACTCATTGCACCCGTAACATTTGTATGACAGCAATTTCAGAAATATGCATTTACATATTAGCCTGTATAATTGTTATATTAATTAAAAAAACTACTGGTTGCCACCCGCGGCTTCACTCGCGTGAAATTAATACTCCTCATCTTTATAAATTATAGCCTACAAGTTTATTATTCTATCCCTCGGTAATAAAACTTTTTCTGGATTAAAAGGACAGTGCCATTTTCAGTCCCCTTTTTTTTTTGGAGGGTGGGATCTCATTCAATGACTTCTTCCAATGTGGGTGGAGCGGTCAGACTTTTACTGACTAAAACCCACCCTTGTTCCTTCAGTTTTCTGTACCGTTGACAACGTACATGCAAAATCTCATGATGATCGGTTCAAAGATTTAGCGCGTGAAAAGGAAACAAACCAACAAACTTACATTCGCATTTATAATATTAGAAGATTTCCAAGTTAATTCGAGTTTAATTGTACGTTTGTTATTAAGGTCAGCAATCAGGATTTTCAGTTTGAATTTAAAATATGAAAAAGTATGGCCATAATTTGTCGGATTGCTGCTCGGCACGCTTTTGTAAAAGAAAGACGTTAGAGCGGGTCTAAAGCCTATCGTACATTGAAGTTCTGTCTTAAAATCCTGATAGCTTCGCTTTTAACCATTATCTCACTGGTTGGTAAACGATGATGTGGTCAACAATGGAGCACGCTTGCCCAGAAGTAACCTATTCACTCTTGTCTTAAGAGGAAACGAGCCTGCGAGGAGTTTGTGAAAAATAGGTATTTGAAGAAACTATTGCCGTTGTGCTGCCTCTAGCCTGCCCGCGTAGAGTTCGATAGGGACAGCTCAGATCGATTTTATCACAAAATTTTTGAAGAGATCGACGTTTCGTATTCCCCTTTTTTCTCCTCGAAATCTGAGCAGATTCAATTATTTTTGATGCAATTTTTTTAGGAGATATGTGTAGGTTCCTAATAAATGTTTCATGTTAAAAACTATTCGAATTTGTCTGGTAGTCCTTTAGTTGCTGAAAAAAAAGGAAATGGGACGATCAAAAAAATCAGGGACGTCTACAGCAGACCTTGAATTTATGAAAAAAAAAGATTGCTCTAGAGGCATTATTCGGGAAGAAAATAGGGGAATAAATTTGTATGGAGAATCGCAGTTGTTGTGGTGTTCCCTCTTAAGGGTCTACTACCGGCCAAGTGGCGCCCTCATTGGCTAAAAAATCGTAGCATAGCATATAAAATAAATATCAAAGAATCCAACGTCACGTTTGCTACCAAAAACGGCCGTTTCTGACACTTTTGCCTACTAATATGGATACGAAACATTGTGAGACCTGTTTTAACAACGTCAAAATACTTCATCCTCTTTGTAACAAACGTGACGTTGGATTCTTTAATGTTTATTTTCTATGCTATGCTACGATTTTTTATTCAATGAGGGCGCCACTTGGCCGGTAGTAGGGCCTTAAAGACTTCCAGATTGTACAAGTAGCTATCAGGAAACACAGACTCTGCCACGGAATTCCACTCCTTAGCTGTACGAAAAGTCATTAATTTGAAAATAAATACCTTTAGCCAACGTAATATGCACTCACCTTTAAAATAATTCCCCAGTGCTATAAAATAACCTAAAGAAACAAGTAAATTAAGAATTTAATTTAAAAAAACCTGCATGGAAAGTGTTGTTAAAAGTTAACACAATTATTTAATAAAAAAATACTAATGGTTTACTGCGACTTCAAGCGCATACAATATAAAATTTTTAATAAATTTATTTCAAAACCCGTTCCAACCCCTACTGCTTTTAGACTTGCAATGTAATGTATTTTGTACTAGTGCGGAAAAGTGTGGTGGCCAGTCGCCGCCACAATTTATTGTATCAGGCTGGTCGCGCAGAAGCCCCCATCAAGGCTGACAAAAAAATCCTAGAGCCATTTCTCCCAATAATTTCCACAGTCAGTGGATTAGATCTGTTCGCTTATGAATGGAAAAGGATACCTACTATCTGAATGTCTGACGATTTTTGAGAAGGCTGAGTGAAAGGCTTAAGTATGTACAAATTGTGTAATTGTAATACTTTATTTTATTCTTAATGTGCTCTGTACAATATGTATTCTGATTTTTTTTTATAATTTCTAATGTGCACGCCGCACGCCGCACGCCGCCCGGGTCGATCCGTCGCTAAGCTACACTTGCCGGGGTTGGTCCATGGATGAGTGACCATCTTAATATACCGAGACTCCTCCGTGCTTCGGAAAGCACGTTAAGCCATTGGTCCCAGCTGTCAATCGTGAATCTTTGACAGTTGTTACGGGTCGTCAGAAGCCCGAGAGTCTGACAACCAGTCTTATCAAGGGGTATCGTATTACCCAGTAACTGGGTTGTGGATATCAGATAGGCAGTCGCTCCATGTAAAATACTGGTATTCAGCTGCATCCGGTTAGACTGGAAGCCGACCTCAAGATAGTTGGGAAAAGGCTACGCAGACTGAATGTGTATGATCAGTGTAATTGGCATTTTGTTGTTCTGGTTAAATAAATAAATCATCAAGTAGGTATGTCACAATCCAGGCTCAGGTCTACTTGTGTTCCTATAATCCCAATCCGTTAAAGCTGTCAAAGGCGTGATAAATTAACAAACAAGACTTCTACACTTATAATATTAGTAAGAAAGAAAGTAACAGCTCTTTATTTTCTTGCAGATGGAATTTATTGGAAAAAGACGGCATAATAACACGCTTGATTTAACAAAATAAGGAAAAAGTGTCAAAATATTACGTGTGATATCTTCCTATACAATTTAAGATTGAAATAGTACGAAAATAGTATCAGTGTGCAGGATTCCAATATAATGGGAAGGCACAGAAGGTCTGATCGTGAAAATACGTCAATTCAATTACGTTTGTAATTGAAATATGGCGCTAGTGAACTGTTTTGACGTTAAGGCTACGGGGTGGTGCTATTTAGAGCGTACTGTCAGTCATTCTACTCGTATAGGTACATGCAGTCTGTGGGCCAACTACAAGCAGAAGGCATACAGCGCTCTGCGTGTTCATTACAACAACGCTTTTAAGGTGTTGATGGGGTTTGGGCGGAGCACCGCCGTGTCCTCATGGATGCGATAGGTGGCAGTGACCTCTCGCGTCCGGCCCTGGTCCAGGCCATGGTTTTTTTTTTTTTTATGTTTGATAGGCTCGCGTTTGACCACTATCTCACCTGATGTTAAGCGATGATGCGGTCGAAGATGGAGCACGCTTGCCTAGAAGTAACCTATTCACTCTTGACTTAAAGACTCCCAGGTTGTATCTTACAGGAAACACAGACTCCGGTAGAGAATTCCACTCTCTAGCTGTACGTGCAATGAATGTTTTCTCAAAACGCTTTGTGCGTATGGATGGGATGTCCACCATGAACCGGTGGCACTTCGCCGTACGTCTTGTGGTCCTTAGATGAAACGGGCTTGGCGGAATCAAATCATGCAATTCCGTCGCACACTCCCCAAAATGTAATCGATAGAAATCCGACAGGCTAGCAACTCGGCGTCTATGTTCAAGACTTTGGAGTTTTGACTCAACGAGTCTATCATTGCCGATGATCCTCTTGGCTCGTTTCTCAATTGACTCAAGGGCATCAAGCTGGTATCTTGCAGATCCGTCCCAAAGATGAGAGCAGTACTCCATACACGATCGGACCTGCGCTTGATAGAGTTGGAGCAGCTGTTCCGGCGTGAAGTATCGTCTCACCTTTGCGAGGACCCCCAACTTTTTGGCACGGAGAGGGAATGGGAAGCAGTCTCCTCCTTCCGCGAAGCAGTAATGCTCGCGAAGGAGGAGGCGGAACGGATGAGGAAGACTCCACGGAGTGGCCCACACGCCAGCCGCAGCCGTCGCAGGAGAAACCCTGGGCGTCGGTTGTCGCAGGACGATCTCCGGCCACAGTAGACGCGGGCCTACGAATGGCGAGTAATGTGTAGCTCGCCGTCAGATCAGCACCAGGCCCGAGAATCGACGGCCTGCATGCCAAGGGGTTATCGGATAAATTCGTAACAGAGTAACCGCTACCCTGGGCACTCAGGCAAGAAAGGAACACGAGTTGGTTTTAGTCAGTAAGAGTGAAGAGTGACACGCCCTCCCACTCCACCCAGAGCGGGAATGATCATTGGATGATTTCCCAACTCCAAAAAAAAAGGATGTTGCAGCAAACCCATGTTGCTGCGCTACTCCAGTGCGTCAAAAATTGATGGCATCATGCGCAAAAGACGCGTCAGCCCAAACAGCATTTTAAAAACTATAGCGAACAGGTGGGACAGCCCCGTACTGGGACATTGATACCTAGATTTTTTTCTGATAGTTTAGTCCGTGCTAACACTAGTTTTTAAGTTGTGGGTATACTAACCAACTATGGACTTTGTCTGAAAAATAAATCAGAGAAAAAAAAGTTGGGCAGTGGTGGCCCAGTTGTAACGGTCGCGATTTACAAGTTCAAACCCAGGCAGTCGCTTTTATCATCAGCCTTTTAATGTCCCCACTGCTGGGGCACAGGCCTCTTCTCTGTGACGGGGTGTGGGCCGTAATCCACCACGCGGGTCCAATGCGGATTAGTGGCAGTCGCTTTACTTTGTGTAAATTATTTCATCACCACTGCTCTCAAAATGGTGAAGGAAAACATCGTGAGGAAACCGGCTGTCCTAGAACCAAAAATTCGAAGACATTTGTTATATCCACCAACCCGCATTGGGCCCGCGTGGTGGATTACGGCCCACACGCTCTCACAGAGAATAGGCCTTTGCCCCAGCAGTGGGGGAGATTAAAAGGCTGATGATGATAATGATTATTTTTTTTCGCATGAGTTTCAGGTGAATTATCTTAAAAAATAAAACCGCTGATGTATTTCAACAATGACACGATCAAATGACAAAAAAAAAAAAAATGAATGAATGTTGAATGTCATGATGTATGTACATAGATAATTAGTTTGTATATTTGTATGGTAAATAAGGTCTAAAATCTGAAAAATATTACGTGTTACGTACTTTTTAAATACGGAATCATATTTAGTACGCATTAATTGATATAACTCACTCTGTTGCATTTTAACTGTAGACTAGTACACGCTCATTCTTAGAGCGCATTTTACGTATTGATTCTTCTGCATTTGTCGGTTTTGTGGCTTCCCCTCTCTAAATTATATTCTCTTATAAATAGAATATGTCAAATAAAGTAAATACGTTCCTCTTTTCTCTTATTTCCATAAATAAAGTCGCATTTTCCTTTCCACTCAATTCACATTTTTATATCAATTTCAGTTTTATTTTGTTTTCCATATACGTATATGAAGTTTTGTAATGTCCTATGTGGTTATTCGATTTACGAGTTCACAGGCTAGTTTGTAAGTTTTTAACCGACTTCCAAAAAGAGGAGGTTCTCAATTCGTCTGTATGTTTTTTTTATTTTTTTTATTTTTTGTATGTATGTTACCCAATTTCTCCGTCAGTTGTGAACCAATTTTCAAAATTCTTTTTTCATCTGAAAGAATATACTCCCGAGGTGGTCCCATATAAATTTTATCGAAATTGCTTCAGCACTTTTTGAGAAACTGAACAAAAACGGAAAATACGTGTACCTCGATGACGTTTTGGTGTTCTCCAAATGTTTAAATTCCACGTTCCATTATATTGGGGTTTTTAGTTCTGGGGTATAACAACTAAAAAGTGAAAAATAAAAAACTTTTTTACAAAAAAAAAACGACCGACTTCAAAAAAAAAATACACTAAAAATTTCTAAATAACTTTAATTTCGGAAGTCGGTGTCAAATAACGAAGAAGTAAAAATACAAACACCGACTTCCGAAATTAAAGATATTTAGAAATATTTAGTGTATTTTTTTTTTTAAGTCGGTTGTTTTTTTTTTTGAAGGTTGTAGTTGATTCTCCAGGGTTGGCGCATATAAAAAAAAGACATTGAAGGCAGAGCAACTATCCCAGCCTGAAAAACCGGCCATGTGCGTGTCGAACTTCGCACGTTTAGGGGTCCGTACCAAATGTATTTTTGACTATATATCTGGCTTTAGGGCATCAAGATGCTTATACTGTGAAAATTTGAAGACTGTATCTCTAACCGTTTGGCTGTAAAACTACAGACTAACTAGAGATAGACGACGGACAGACAGACAGACGGACACCTGAGTGACAGCAATGGACCTTCGGGTACGGAACCCTAAAAACTACTTACACGAGGCTTTCTTTTTTTTTTTTTTAAAACGTTGCCCCACTCTAGGAAATAATCCTGTATCGTGGGTGCGTTCACAAACATGTAAACTCACATACACAAGACACCCAGCCCGGAACAACTATCTATGGGCCATACAAATATTTGTTCCGTGCGGAAATCGAACCCGCGACACGCAGCGCAGCAGCCGAACGCTCAACCACTGCGCCAACCGTGCCGTCAAGTAAGTTGTTCTGACCAAGGGTTTTGAGGCAATACCCTACCCTCCAACACAGCTTGAAACTTGATAGCAGTATTTTAATATATACTTTTGAGATTCCAGTTTTCTTACAACGCTTAACCCGTCAGGGCCCTGGGTCGACGAGGGGCGACAGCGATCAACACTGTCGCCCTGCACCGCCGGAGCACCGCCGGATCAGCACTGCCGGAGTAAAATCGTTCCTTATTAGTAATAATAGAGTTTTAAAGCGCGCGAAACTGCCGCCGCTTATGGCGAGACGAGGCCCGACGACGGTGTTGATTGCTGTCGCCTCTCGTCGACGCAGGGCCTTGAGGTGTTAAGTTAAGTGCATTTAAGTGACAGTAAAAAAAAAAAAAATGGAGCGGCTCTCAGTTGCTCTTCGGCTTCCAAGGCGATAACATCTAAGGTATGATATTATTCTGACTTTTGTTGATGATGATGTATATTTATATCATATTTATGAACTATGTAATGTAATGTTATTATGATGATTGGTGTATTTAATATACGGGTCATAATAACTTGTTTATTAATTATGGTTGGTATACTGTAACGTAACGTTATTATATACACACACGACAGTACCACACGATACCACAAGACACCACGGTATACCACAAGATATTTATCGTTGTAAATATGGCTTATGTGATAGTTATTAATTTGATTTATAAAATTTTATTAATAAACGGTTATATAAGATGTGTCGATATAATAATATAAAAGAGCTACCATTATGTTTCTTGGCGAGAGAGTACTCGGCGAGAGAGTACTCGGCGAGAGAGTACTCGGCGGGAGAGTACGCGGCGTGAGAGTACGCGGCGGGAGAGTACGCGGCGGGAGAGTACGCGGCGGGAGAGTACGCGGCGGGAGAGTACGCGGCGGGAGAGTACGCGGCGGGAGAGTACCCGGCGGGAGAGTACGCGGCGGGGAGAGTACGCGGCGAGAGAGTACGCGGCGGGAGAGTACGCGGCGGGTGAGTACGCGGCGAGAGAGTATGCGGCGGGAGAGTACGCGGCGGGAGAGTACGCAGCGCGAGAGTACGCGGCGCGAGAGTACGCGGCGGGAGAGTACGCGGCGGGAGTTTACGCGGCGGGAGAGTACGCGGCGGGAGAGTACGCGGCGGGAGAGTACGCGGCGAGAGAGTACGCGGCGGGAGAGTACGCGGCGAGAGAGTACGCGGCGAGAGAGTACGCGGCGAGAGAGTACGCGGCGGGAGAGTACGCGGCTAGAGAGTACGCGGCGGGAGAGTACGCGGCGGGAGAGTACGCGGCGGGAGAGTACGCGGCGGGAGAGTACGCGGCGGGAGAGTACGCGGCGCGAGAGTACGCAGCGCGAGAGTACGCGGCGCGAGAGTACGCGGCGGGAGAGTACGCGGCGGGAGAGTACGCGGCGGGAGAGTACGCGGCGGGAGAGTACGCGGCGGGAGAGTACGCGGCGAGAGAGTACGCGGCGGGAGAGTACGCGGCGAGAGAGTACGCGGCGAGAGAGTACGCGGCGAGAGAGTACGCCGGCGAGAGAGTACGCCGGCGAGAGAGTACGCCGGCGAGAGAGTACGCCGGCGAGAGAGTACGCCGGCGAGAGAGTACGCCGGCGAGAGAGTACGCCGGCGAGAGAGTACGCCGGCGAGAGAGTACGCCGCAGAGAGAGTACGCCGGCGAGAGAGTACGCCGGCGAGAGAGTACGCCGGCGAGAGAGTACGCCGGCGAGAGAGTACGCCGGCGAGAGAGTACGCCGGCGAGAGAGTACGCCGGCGAGAGAGTACGCCGGCGAGAGAGTACGCGGCGAGAGAGTACGCGGCGAGAGAGTACGCGGCGGGAGAGTACGCGGCGAGAGAGTACGCGGCGAGAGAGTACGCGGCGAGAGAGTACGCGGCGAGAGAGTATGCGGCGAGAGAGTACGCGGCGAGAGAGCACGCGGCGAGAGAGTACGCGGCGAGAGAGTACGCCGGCGAGAGAGTACGCCGGCGAGAGAGTACGCTGTCGAGAGAGTACGCGGTCGAACGAGTACGCGGTCGAGGGAGTACGCGGTCTAGGGAGTACGCGGTCGAGAGAGTACGCGGCGAGAGAGCACGCGGCGAGAGAGTACGCGGCGAGAGAGTACGCCGGCGAGAGAGTACGCCGGCGAGAGAGTATGCGGTCGAGAGAGTACGCGGTCGAACGAGTACGCGGTCGAGGGAGTACGCGGTCTAGGGAGTACGCGGTCGAGAGAGTACGCGATCGAGAGAGTACGCGATCGAGAGAGTACGCGGTCGAGAGAGAACGCCGGCGAGAGAGTATGCGGTCGAGAGAGTACGCGGTCGAGAGAGTACGTCGGCGAGAGAGTACGCTGGTGAGAGAGTACGCCGGCGAGAGAGTACGCCGGCGAGAGAGTACGCCGGCGAGAGAGTACGCCGGCGAGAGAGTACGCCGGCGAGAGAGTACGCCGGCGAGAGAGTACGCCGGCGAGAGAGTACGCCGGCGAGAGAGTACGCCGTTGAGAGAGTACGCGGCGGGAGAGTACGCGGCGCGAGAGTACGCCGTTGAGAGAGTACGCGGCGGGAGAGTACGCGGCGAGAGAGTACGCGGCTGGAGAGTACGCGGCGAGAGAGTACGCGGCGAGAGAGTACGCCGGCGAGAGAGTACGCCGGCGAGAGAGTACGCCGGCGAGAGAGTACGCCGGCGAGGGAGTACGCGGTCGAGAGAGTACGCCGGCGAGGGAGTACGCGGTCGAACGAGTACGCGGTCGAGGGAGTACGCGGTCTAGGGAGTACGCGGTCGAGAGAGTACGCGATCGAGAGAGTACGCGATCGAGAGAGTACGCGGTCGAGAGAGAACGCCGGCGAGAGAGTATGCGGTCGAGAGAGTACGCGGTCGAGAGAGTACGTCGGCGAGAGAGTACGCTGGTGAGAGAGTACGCCGGCGAGAGAGTACGCCGGCGAGAGAGTACGCCGGCGAGAGAGTACGCCGGCGAGAGAGTACGCCGGCGAGAGAGTACGCCGTTGAGAGAGTACGCGGCGGGAGAGTACGCCGTTGAGAGAGTACGCGGCGGGAGAGTACGCGGCGAGAGAGTACGCGGCGGGAGAGTACGCGGCGAGAGAGTACGCGGCGAGAGAGTACGCGGCGAGAGAGTACGCGGCGAGAGAGTACGCGGCGAGAGAGTACACGGCGAGAGAGTACGCGGCGAGAGAGTACACGGCGATAGAGTACGCGGCGAGAGAGTACGCGGCGAAAGAGTACGCGGCGGGAGAGTACGCGGCGGGAGAGTACGCGGCGGCAGAGTACGCGACGGGAGAGTACGCGGTGAGAGAGTACGCGCCGGGACAGTACGCGGCGAGAGAGTACGCGGCGAGAGAGTACGCGGCGAGAGAGTACGCGGCGGGAGAGTACGCGGCGAGAGAGTACGCGGCGAGAGAGTATGCGGCGAGAGAGTACGCGGCGTGAGAGCACGCGGCGAGAGAGTACGCGGCGAGAGAGTACGCCGGCGAGAGAGTACGCCGGCGAGAGAGTACGCGGTCGAGAGAGTACGCGGTCGAGGGAGTACGCGGTCGAGGGAGTACGCGGTCTAGGGAGTACGCGGTCGAGAGAGTACGCGATCGAGAGAGTACGCGATCGAGAGAGTACGCGGTCGAGAGAGAACGCCGGCGAGAGAGTATGCGGTCGAGAGAGTACGCGGTCGAGAGAGTACGTCGGCGAGAGAGTACGCTGGTGAGAGAGTACGCCGGCGAGAGAGTACGCCGGTGAGAGAGTACGCCGGCGAGAGAGTACGCCGGCGAGAGAGTACGCCGGCGAGAGAGTACGCCGGCGAGAGAGTACGCCGGCGAAAGAGTACGCCGCAGAGAGAGTACGCCGCAGAGAGAGTACGCCGCAGAGAGAGTACGCCGCCGAGAGAGTACGCCGCCGAGAGAGTACGCGGTCGGGAGAGTACGCGGTCGAGAGAGTACGCGGGCGAGAGAGTACGCGGGCGAGAGAGTACGCGGGCGAGAGAGTACGCGGTCGAGAGAGTACGCGGTCGAGAGAGTACGCCGGCGAGAGAGTACGCCGGCGAGAGAGTACGCCGGCGAGAGAGTACGCCGGCGAGAGAGTACGCCACCGAGAGAGTACGCCGCCGAGAGAGTACGCCGCCGAGAGAGTACGCCGTTGATAGAGTACGCCGCCGAGAGAGTACGCCGTCGAGAGCGTGCGCCGCCGAGCAGATACGCGGTCGAGCGGAGACGCGGTCGAGCGGATACGCGGTCGAGCGGATACGCGGTCGAGGGAATACGCAGACTGATGGGTTTAGGGCGAAAAATGAACAAGATACTGCGAACACTATAGTGTTATCAAACACACACACTACAGTGACACACTAAACACACTATAGTGTTAGTGTGTGTTGTGTCATTATACACACTAAACACACTATAGTGTTAGTGTGTGTTGTGTCATTATAGTGTGGGTGTGTGTTATAGTATTTAGGCCTCAAGAGAAAAGCATAGCAACATACACAACAACATCAACAACATTTCATCAGTACAAAGAAATTCTCAATTCACCTGTTTCTTTGTTACCAAATCTTTAACAAAGTAATGTCTTATATAGATATGCTTTGACCTCGCATGAAATACAGAATTATTACAAAGTTTGTGCTGACTGGTTGTCATTTAACAACAATACTTTACAACAATGCCAAAACATTCAGAAAAAAAACTTGAGAGGGACACCCGAATGGAACGAAGTTCCTTTCGATTATTTAGTGAAGGAATTGTAATATAATTTTATTTTTTTTAATTTATAATATTTTTTTTATTATTAACTACGCACACACGCACGCACGTAAGAAGTTATACTTCATCATCTCATCTCATCGCAGATCAGCTCAGCTCAGCTCAGCTCAGCTCAGCTCAGCGTTCCAAGCTCCGCTAGATTTAACACACGAAATTGGTTAGATAATGCTTTATCTGCTTGCAAACTTTGTACCTACCCACCAAAAATACAAGAAGTTTTTATTAGATTGTTTTTCCAACACAATCTTTTTGGATGGACAGCCTCATTAGTGTCGTCTCGACTTTTCGTAAGAATTTTTTCCGTCTAGCCCCCTTTCACAACGCGCGATAAGGAACTTCGTTCCAAAAACTATCCAAAAATAGTTGTGTCTAGGTAACACCACCATTTATCGGCCAACAAGAAACTTGCCGATTGCACAAAAAGGCCCCTGAGTAGGGCAAACGTTTCTCGTATCAAATGGCCCCCAGCGGGCATGAGTCGACATATTTGGCCTCAGACATATTGAGAAGCTGGCGCGGTGACAAAAGCGGGCGCGAAATATAAAACATATGAAACCGCCGTTTGCGTTTATACTGAAGTGACTAATACGGGCGCACCTTTTTTTGCTATAAGAGGGAAATCTTCAAAAAGCGCCTGGACTTGGGGAAAAAACCAAGGAGTGTGGGATTTTTAAAATGAGATTTAAGTGACCACCATTTATCGGCCAACAAGAAACTTGCCGATTGCACAAAAAGACCCCTGAGTAGGGCAAATGTTTCTCGTATCAAAAGGGAGTCTGGGATTTTTATCTCACTAAAACCACCCCGCATCTAACGCGACGTGATGGAGCGGCTTAGGTAGCGGATGATAGTTAATTGTTTTACCCTGAGGAAACACGTCTGTCTATATTTGATTCAAGATAATTATCAATTTTAAGAACAACAAACTTTATTTCATACTTAAAAAAGTTCAAATTCCTTTGTAACCCATACTTTTTTAGGGCCTTTGCATAGAAACAGGGGGTCTCCGAAGTGTTTTTACGAAGTATCGGCCGAATGTTCGGACATAATTGTGGGAAGTGTTACAGTGAATCTGCGATACCTAAAATTGTAGTTCTTTTTTGAGAGCTTCTTCCACCAAAAACATACGTAATGCCACTTCCCTACAAATTTACAATTTCACTTTAACACCTCACACAAATATGTCCGAACATTCAACCGATACCTAGGTAAAAACACTTCGGAGTGGGGGCCTACTTCAAAGTGTCTATACGCACTATAATTTAACGGTTACTTAAAAACCAACTTAAAATTTAAATTCAAATAGCGTTTATTTACAAACTGAAATATTTTACAAAAAATATTTGTCAGACATCCGTAAAGGTTTTGTTTTGCAGCATAGGCCTTCCCCAGGCCCTTCCACAGTTCACGATCATGGGCTTTCTTCCGTCATGTCGCGCTTGCTTTCGATCTTAGATTAAAATTGTGTGGACATCGGTTGTCGTGGTATGGGCATATGATGCGGAGGAATGAAGAAAATCATCATCATTCTCCTGCCCTTATCCCAATTTATTTGGGGTCTGCGCATTATGTCTTTTTCTTCCATACTCCTCTATTAGTCGTCATCTCTGTAGTCACCCCCTTTTTACCCATATCCTCTTTCACACAGTCCAACCATCGTTTCTTTGGCCTTCCCCTACTCTTATAGCCATCCACACCCATACACAAGACTTTCCTCACGACATTTTCTTCATTCCTCCGCATCACATGCCCATACTACGACAACCGATTTCCACAGAACTTTTCAGTCAGCGGTGCCACTGTCAGACTTCCTCTTATATACTCATTCCTAATTCTATCCATGCGCGTAACACCACACATCGCTCTTAGCATTCTCATCTCAGCTACATGCAATTGCTTTTCATTCATCCCTTTTGTGGCCCAACATTCTGAACCATACAAGACAGGAGGTCTGACATTGGAGGAATGAAGAAAATGTCGTGGGAAAGACTACTTTATGACTACTTTAATACACAAGACTTCAAGACTAGAGTAGGGGAAGGGCAAAGAAACGATGGATTTTTAAAAAAAAAAAATTTATTGTTGATAGGCTCGCGTTTGACCACTATCTCACCTGACGGTAAGCGATGATGTGGTCGAAGATGGAGCACGCTTGCCAAGAAGTAACCTATTCACTCTTGACTTAAAGACTCCCAGGTTGTAGCTATCAGGAATCACAGACTCCAGCAGGGAATTCCACTCCCTAGCTGTACGCTGCACGTTTTAGGAGAACAATGAATGTGTTCCTAAAACGTTTTGTGCTTGTGGATGGGATATTCACTATGTACCGGTGGCACATCGCCGTACGTCTTGCGGTCCGTTGATGGAACGAGATTGGCGGAATCAATTTATGCAATTCCGTCGCACACTCCCCAAAAAGTAACCGAAAGAAAACTGAAAACTGGATAGACTGTGTGAAAGAGGACATGGGTAAAAATGGGGTGACTACAGAGATGACGACTAATAGAGGAATATGGAAGAAAACGACATGTTGCGCCGACCTCAAATAAATTGGGATAAGGGCAGGAGAATGATGTTTCACGTCTGTAATATTAGTTTTCTTCCTAATGAGTTTAAGTTTCACTTTGTATTTTGTGAATTTAAAATACAGCATGTAAAAGAACCCTGTCCGATCCAATAAAGTCGTATTCCTGGTTTAACAAATGTACTAGAAAAAGTTGTAAAAAAAATGTAACTCACAAAAACCAAAAGTTACAGATTTTTTTTTATTAAAAAATATGCGAAATTTAACACTAAATATGGCAAATTTACAGAAGTTGACAACACTCCACCGGCCGGCGAAATCTTTTCATTTTTACTGCACTAGTCGCGCTGTTGGCACTCTGTCTCGCTCAGGCGGCATGTTTGACAGGAAACAGTAGGTGAACTTTGTCGAGCGCTCAGTGTTGCCATTGATAAGTTTTTCTTTTTTTTAAATTAATTACTTTCATTGGGGAAAAATAATAACTGCTGACACATATACGTAATCATTTAATGGATACGAGTCATTAAATGATTACGTAATGTGTACGCAGTACGATACCAAGTAATACCCTTCAGGATCGGACAGGGTTTTTATTACATGCTGCAACGCTTTTTTTTCACATATACAACGCTAAAATCGAATTACAAAATTCAATTAATAACCTCTAACTGTCTCACAATAAATCGTGATGTACTGTGGACACCAATCTCACCCGCTACCGCGCACGCGCCCGCGCCCGCCCCAGTCGTATTGTGCGTACGCTCTAGACGAGCACATTGACTTCGCGCAGATTTTGCCATCAATGCGTGCTTGGACCCTATTATCTGTAAATAAGTGGAGTTTCCTGTCCACCCGCATGTAATTAATGGCGTAATGATAGCAGTTTTTATAGCTGTCTTGGGATGACAATATTGAATTTGGGTAATAAGCACAGGTCATTATGGTTGAAACTATAATTTTACGGCTGTTGCAAAAACTTTTCTATGATAAATCCAAAGTGTATTTAAATTGAAAACTTCTTAAACCGTGCTTAGCGATGTTTTGTAGATGCAAAACTTATTGGTTCATGTCACCGATGTGCTAGTGACGAGTTTTTTACGAGTATCATGTAGGTACGTATTGAACTCTTTTTGGATGAGTGAAATATTGTGAGTTCGCGTCATCGACGAGCTGAGTAGTAGCAACTGTAATTAAATTGATCACGTGAAGAGTTTAATTAGAATAGAATAGAATAGAATAAACATTTATTCGACACAGACACAACACAACAGCAACAAACAAAAGCTAAAGAAAATAACAGTAGGTACACAAAGATACAATAAAATTGTGCTGAAAATAAATTAGTGTATACTGTGCATTGTTTAAGTTGTGTTTTAGGTTAACATTATTTTAAAGTGTTCACTTCTGCCAGCAGTCCCCATGACCGCCTATTTTTAGGGTTCCGTACCCGAAGGGTCCAAACGGAGCCGTATTGCAGTCACTCACGTGTCCGTCTGTCCATCGTCTGTCACAAAATTTTGTTCCGAAGAATTTCTTAACTTCCCATCGATCTATGAACTTGAAATTTTGTGATAATGTTTATTATTACATATACGAGTATTTTACTAACAAATACAAATATATTGATAAATCAGATTTTTTCTTTGATAATTCCCTCTTTGGTACGGAACCCTTAATGTGCGAAGACTGACACGCACTTGGGTGGTTTTTTTTTTCAATGAGTTTGTGACTGATAGCTGCCGTGGTTCGCCCGTTCGTAACAGTGGTTTTATAACCGTGTAGCGACATCTATGACGCCGCACACGAACTAAAAATAGCAAGAATTCTATATCGCGCAAGCAGAGTTCTCCGCGCGATTTGAACATACACAACAGTCCGAAATCAACCATTGGGCAGTTGCCCGGACCAGATACAACACCCGTCTGGTCGGAGGATCCTCCCTTTTCAATGGAGGTTGTGGAACTTTACACGCTGTTCCACGTACCTCCAAAACCGTTTTATGAAAATGGTATTTACTACTTATTTTATAACAGATTTTTTTTTTATTTTAATTTAAATAAAGTACAACCACATCATACATTATACACAATTTAAATCAAGCAACACTAATGCACATGACAATTAAGACGTACATAGCGCTCACTGGAACAACAGTGCTGCCTTGAAATAGTAAGGCTTATATCTAATTTTTAACATAAACTTCTTACTTTTTTCTTCTTCTGAACTAAATGGAACGCTGACAAAACTGGTGCGTTATACTGCATACTCTATAGAGGGTGTAACGGAAAGGTGTGGTCATATAAGAACTGCATCTGCCCATCGATATGAACAACTTTCTTCAAGAAAACCTGAGGAAATTCTCAAAAAAAATGTTTACCTCCCATACAAATATTGATCAGCTGATGACGATTTTATAAGGAAAGTACAATTATTTTTGGGAATTTAATTTTTTTTCTTAGAGAACTTGGTCATTTCCATGGGCAGAACCGGTTCTTAAAATATGACCACACCTTTCCGTTACACTCTGTATACAGTCATATTTTAGATAATGCCTTTCCCATGGAACTTCATAAACTTCATAGTAAATTCCAAAATTAAATTGGAACTTCGGGATATGGGTCGGCGCAACATGTCTTTTTCTTCCTACTTTTCTATTAGTCGTCATCTCTGTAGTCACCCCCTTTTTACCCATATCCTCTTTCACACAGTCCAATTATCGTTTCTTTGGCCTTCCCCTACTCTCATAGCCATCCACATCCATACACAAGACTTTCTTCACGACATTTTTTTCATTCCTCCTCATCATATGCCCATACCACGACAACCGATTCCCACACAACTTTTAAGTCAGCGGTGCCACTTTCAGACTTCCTCTAACACTAAATCAAATAAAAAACAATATATCATTTTTATTTCAGTCCTGACCCATATTAAAAACCGGCCAAGTGTGAGACGGACACGCACACAAAGGGTTCCGTACCATGAACTGAAAAAAACCATGATCCGTAATAAGTAGACAGTTGAACTTTTCACACAGCGTGTATTACTATAGCCGCTATAACAACATATAATATATTATAAATTAATTGAAATTAAAGGGAAGCCCCCTACAAAACACATTCTGTGAAAATTTCAACTATGTAGCTATTACGGATCATGAGTGATATACAGCCAGCTAACAGACAGACGGACAGCGGAGTCTTAGTAATAGGGTCCCGTTAGTTACCCTTGGGGTGCGGACCCTAAAAATAAAAAAAATATTACAAAATAAATTACTTAAAACTTATTACAAAATTACTACAACAAAATTATTGCATGACATTATATGTTGCTGGAATATTTATTTACATATACGAAGAAATAATGGGATGGAATTATGGGAGGTCCAAATTGACAGAAGCAATACTTAAGATATGACCACCCTTTTCCGTACAGCCTATATTCCAAGTCATGTCCTCCCACTCGACTCCACCTTGTTTCAAATAGTTAGTTCATTATCATTCTCCTGCCCTTATCCCAACCTATTTGGGGTCGGCGCAACATGTCTTTTTCTTCCATACTTCTCTATTAGTCGTCATCTCTGTAGTACCTTTTTATCCATATCCTCTTTCACACAGTCCATCCATCGTTTCTTTGGCCTTCCCCTACTCTTATAGCCATCTACATCCATCCATACACAGGACTTTCCTCAGGACATTTTCTTCATTCCTCCGCATCACGACAACCGATTTCCACACAATTTTTCAGTCGTCTTATATACTCATTCCTAATTCTATCCATGCGCGTAACAACACACATCGCTCTTAGCATTCTTATCTCAGCTGCATGCAGTTGCTTTTTAACCGACTTAAAAAAGAAGAGGTTCTCAATTCGTCTGTTTTTTTTGTTTGTATGTTTGTTACGCAATATATCCGCCATTTGTTAATAGATTTTGATGATTATTTTTTTATTTGGTAGGTCGTACTTCAGAGATGGTCCCATTTAAATTTTTTAGAAATTTATTCAGTACTTTTTGAAAAAAAACAAACACACAGATAACGTTTTGGTTGTCTCCAAATGTTCAAATTTCATGTTATTAGGGTTACCCATTCGGGCATAACTTTAATATTTAGTTTTACTTCTGGGGTCTAACAACTAAAAAGTGAAAAATAAAAAAACTTTATTACAACAAACTTTATTTTTCACTTTTTAGTTGTTATACCCCAGAACTAAAAACCCCAATATAATGGAACGTGGAATTTAAACATTTGGAGAACATCAAAACGTCATCGAAGTACACGTATTTTCCGTTTCTGTTCAGTTTCTCAAAAAGCGCTGAAGCAATTTCGATAAAATTTATATGGGACCACCTCGGGAGTACATTCTTTCAGACAAAAAAAAAAAAAATTTTGAAAATTGGTTCACAACTGACGGAGAAATCGCGTAACATACATACAAAAAAAAACAAAAAAAAAAATACAGACGAATTGAGAACCTCCTCCTTTTGGAAGTCGGTTAAAAAATACAACCGACTTATAAAAATTGCAAAATTACTTTACTGTCATTTATTATATACTGCAATTTTTAGAAGTCGGTTGTATTTTTTGTAATAAAGTTTTTTATTAAAGTAGGTAGTTAAAAGTTAACAATGTACTTAAAAGATGATTTGCAGGCCTTGGCTGTCACTAAACTAAATCGCCCTAACCCCTCGTACTACTAAAAAACTGTATCACGAGTGGTAAGTGTTCCTCGTCTTCAGAACGGTTGTGCCTCAACAGATCCGATTTACAAAGACATTTCGTTGGTATCGTTCCGATTTTGATTAACCACCATGTGATTCCAGGGAATACCTACAGTACTGTGATCACGTGCTGCCCTGCATAGCGAGGCTGAGAGGAGACCTTTACAAGACTGTAAGAGCACATCTTTGAGGAGACCCTCAGGGATGTGCTCTAACAGCGTTGCACAGAGGGGGTTTCAGAGTAGTCTTTAAGAGCTACCCAGGTGGTTCTAGTGAGGTAAGAATCCCACAGTCCCTGGTCTTTTTCCCATAAGTCCGGGCGTCTTTTGAAGGTTTAGAATAGAATTGAATGTAATAAAACTTTATTGTACTCCAAAACAGCACACAACCATTATACACGAGTTTAAATCTATGGGTACTAGAGTGACAGGCGTATAAATAGCCGTGTTTCTCTGCGGGGTTGAGGACTACTAGTTACAATAAAACATTGCGTACTGATTCAAATTGCCTATATTTGTCCGTATAATTTTTCAAGTTTGAAGAGGTGGCAATAGACGGCGTATGGTGGTCTAACTAGCTAGTAAAGAAAAGCCTGTTTTATCGCTGACAGCGATATTATCGCTGTCAGCGATATCTACCAGACAACCTTGGAATGGACTGAAATAACTTAAAATCTAAAAGGGGGTAGTCAGCGGTGTACTAGGCTGCTAATAAAATAAAAAACTTATTTACAGAAAAAAAACAACCGACTGCCATAAAAAAAATACACAATAAAAATTTAAAAATAACTTTAATTTCGGAACTTTGATGAATTTTTGGTATAAAAGTTTTTTATCATTCCTCCCTTTTGTGGCCCAACATTCTGAATTCATCATATAATCACTTATAGCTTGTTTTATTTATATTCAATCGAGGGGTTTCTTGTTGTTGTGGCGACTACCAAGTAGAGGTCCTTTTAACTGACTTTGAATATGAGCCTACGTTTAAAAATACGTCTTGGCTCTAAAAAACTACATCACATATTTAGTAGGCAAGTAAGTAATCATTTATTTCACAAAAAGATTAGTCTCTAAGTAAGATTAGTGTTGAAATTAAATGGTAGTGGTTTAGGCTATAAAAGGTTATAGATAGGGTGTCAAAAGCCAGCAATCTGAAGTACCAGAATGAGAAGCCGGCTTGTACCTGTACGGGTCGTGGGGCTTTTGGGACCGGGACCGCGGTCCCAGATTCCACCTATATAATATTTGAGTGGTACTTTCACGTGAAATAAGCTCACACAGATAAAATGAGAAGCCGAAATGTCATCGTTATGTTCGTTGAGGTCACTCACACATTTTAACGATCCTGCTTCTTAATGTCCTATGACGTTGCGTCTATAACCTTTCATAGTCTAAGGGTAGTGGCTATATCACATTAATAAGATGTCCCCTGTCTTTTAAACTAGGATATTGTCCTGTATCTTGAATAACAGTGTAGGTACTTTTAATGGGTTTGTGGCGGCTTAGTAATCGTAATATGCTGAGTTGCATTATTGACGAAGTATGTGGGAGCGGCCAATCGGTTCGCCAGTCGCCTACATACCACCGCCCTGCCTCGACGCATACATAGTACGTAGTTAGCTATAACGAAGTATTGTGGAACTTGAATTAAAGACATTTGTTTCCTTGGAGTCCGATTCTTTATTTATCTCACCAACAACACTACACGCACAACAGGTTGATACAGATCCTTGAAAACAGTAGATCACTCATTGTGATGTCAACTACAAAACCTTATTTATATCAGGTAGGTAGAGGTTTATAGTAAGGAATGTTTATGAAAGTGTGTTGTATGGGGTTAGTCTGAAGGGGACTGATGGCATCGGGGTGTTGTGAGTGTGGGGGTGTGGGGATGTGGTGGTGGTTCTGTGTGGTGGTGGGTGGGTGGTGTGGTGGTGGTTTATTTATATCTTGGCATCGTGTAGATTTCTCGTGACCCTGAGGTCCCGGACCTTTGGAAGGTAAGGTGTACGAGGAGCCGAAATCAACTCGCAGAGGCCCCTTGGCTTATTATGAAATTTATGTTATTATTATATTTCTTTTCCTGTACTAACTACACATTCCTCACTACCCCATAAACCTTCATATCCTTTCCACCATCGAACCAGAGCGATAAAACACAGCACCAACAAATTATTCGTCTACCCGCAAATACATCAAGCCGTAACATTTGATTCGGCCAATTTGTTCACAAGATAAATGGCCTATTGTTCCCAGTACCACGTCGTTTGTTAAGACTTAAGAACTGTCTGAAGGGAAGTCAAGAGTTGTTGAATTTGATAGATTGGTTTTAATTATTTTGGAAATTGAGGCCTTTTTGATAAATGTTGAGAGTGGCTTTTAGAGCGGGAGTCTTGGTTACGCAACGTTTTGTTACGAGGATCTTCTATTCGGAAAACTAAAAGGGTAGCTAAGAATTTGTTTCCAACATGGGTTTTGTTTCATATTGAAACAAGTGGACGAATGATTCTAAAATCAATAATAATAATGAATTATTTCTCTTAAAAAATACTAATTGTACCTACAGTATAAAATTATAAATTTCGGAATATTTATGCACAAGAGTTAAAAAGTTAAATATGAGCAACTGCGCCTAAGGCTAGGCCAAGCCTGTATTTCAGGACGCAATTTACTTCCCAGAAAATACTGAAAAAATATTTATTTATTTAAACTTCATGTACAATAGTGGTAAAGTAATAACAGCCGCATGGGTCGATCTATCAGGATAAGCTACACTTGCCGGGGTTGGGCCACAGATGGGTAACCATCTTTACATAACGAGACTCCTCCGTGCCTCGGAAAGTACGTTAAGCCGTACGTCCCGGCTGTCAATCGTGGATCTTTGACAGTCGTTACGGGTCGTCAGAGGCCCGAAAGTCTGACAACGTATCGTATTACCCAGTAACTGGGTTGTGGAGGTCAGATAGGCAGTCGCTCCATGTAAAATACTGGTATTCAGCTGCATCCGGTTAGACTGGAAGCCGACCCCAAGATAGTTTGGAAAAGGTTAGGCAGATTGATTATACAATAGTGGTATACATATAGTAGACATTCTCTACCAGTCAACCTTTAACTATACAGGTGATTAGTAATAGTGACCGATACTTAAACACGTGATTGTACTCATGATAACAAAGGAATTCCTCAAAGAAATTTCATTCATGTCATTTAATGAGACAGAACGGCGTCACTCGGCAACAGCTGATACTGATAGGTCACAGGCGCGCGCGCCGCGCGTTTTTATATTTTGTTACCCGACAACGTGACGGAAGGGAGGGTATGTGTTTATCAGCCTATGTATGTGTGTGTATGTATGTATGTATGTATGTATGCTTGTTCATTTGTGGTACTATAGAGACCAAACGCGTGGGCCGATTTTGATAATTTTTACGTCAATTGATTCGTCTAAACCTTGCGAGTGCTACTAAAGACATGACAGTAAAGTAATTTTGCAATCCTTAGTAGGCGATTGTATTTTTTGTAAAACAGTTCTTTATTTTTCACTTTTTAGTTGTTAAACCCCAGAAGTTAAACTAAATATTAAAGTTATGGCCGAATGGCTAACCTCAATAACATGGAATTTGAAAATTTGGACACAAACAAAACGTCATCTGTCTATACATATTTTTTGTTAATGTTGTTTTTTTTAAAAAGGTTAAATCAATATCGATAAAATTTACATGGGACAACCTCTGAAGTATGACCTACCAAACAAAAAAAGAATCATCAAAATCTATTCACAAATGACGGATATATGTGTTGTATGAAGTTTTAATAAATAAATAATAATAAAAAAAAACATTCAGGCAAATTGAGAACCTTCTCCTTTTGACGGTCCGTTTATTTGGGAAAGTGGTTTGTTATCCTTATCATGAGTACAATCACGTGTTTAAGTATCGGTCACTAATTACTAGTCACCCTATATAATAAGTTGGGTCATAAGTTTACAAATGTCAGTTTATCATACAATATCATTTTCAATATAATTAGAGATTATATCACATTAATTGTATAATGGTCAAAAGTCACTACCTCTCTCTTTAATCGTTTTTACTAGGGTTCTATGCTTTTTGTTTCATAATTATTAATGTATATATTTATCTATAATGTATTTATTGTATATATTATTATAAATAGTACACCTAAGACTACCTACAGTACCTACTGTATTTCCTTTTCTCTTTATAATCCATCCAAAGGTTGTCTTGAAAAGATCGCTTTTAGCGATAAGGCCGCCCATTGTGTCACCCTATGTAATGTTTTCCTCATATTTTTATTGTAATTTATATGGTGTACATAATAAAGAGTATAATATTTTAATCTATTGCACCCAACACTCACTGTGTTGGGTGCAATTAATGTGATATTCAGAAACAAAATACCACGAATATGATTAGCCTGCTTCCAGTGACACTTCTGTTGAAGTTATGTATACAGCGGAATGTTTATAAGTACATGTTAGGATCACGGGTGTATTGCTCAGTAATGGTGGCAATATAATCATCTTAAAAGATGATGCCTTAATCCTATCTCACGTTACGTGTGTGTTTACGTCGGTGTTCCTTTTCAAATAACCCGTGACACGTCTTGCAAAAAAAAGCCAAATTTATTAGGGTTCCGAACACCCGAATGTGAGACGGAACCCTTATAGGTTCACTCGTGCGTCTGTCTGTCCGTCTGTCAAAGTCTATTTGCTCCGAACCTACTGGACTGATTCAGTTGAAATTTGGTACACACATGAATTTTATGACCCAAATACGGACGTGTAACGTAAAATATATAAATATAATTTATCAGTATTCATTGTGGGGGAATAAAATCAAACTGTTTCTACTGTGTCAAATACATAATCACCATCATCATCATCATCAGCCTTTTTTTTAATGTCCCCAACATACATAATTAAAATATTAAAAAAAATTATATTATATCATTATAATATTATTTTTATTTCTTTTTTTTATTATAATATTATATATACTTAATTAATAATTATTTTTTAAAATATATATTTTTTAAATTATTTTAGAAAATAAACGAACAATTATCATTCCCTCCCTTATCTCTAAAATTATTAAGACTATAATTTTGCAATAAATATACAAAGTATACAGGAAAACCTACAAGAAACCCGTTAAAATATATGTGTCGTACGGAACCCTATGCGCGAGTCCGCGATTTTTACATAGAAGGCTTAAGCACATGGAAATTCCTCCGCGTAATGCTCGGCAGATATGTCGCTACGCTTAGCTATACACTTTAACAAATAAGTGGGTAATGCAAGCAGGAAAATTAACAAATAAATGTCAGCTGCAATTCTTGGAAATATCTGACGGTATATTTTATGACAATCATGTGATGAGATGAATAACAAAACAAAGGAGTAAGGAAAATACTTCAGAATGTTAATAAAGAAGGAACTTCCGTTAAAAAAGCAATGTAACTCGTTTTTCTCTCTCTAATTTTTTTTTAAATCTTTTCGTGTCCTACTGCTGGGCAAAGGCCCCCCCCAAATCCTTCTAGGTATTCTTGCCACGAGCCACGTCGAACCAGCCCATGCAGTAGGCGTCTAGGTCGTCTCGCCATCTCTTCATGCACCGGCAGCGCCGTCCAGCCTCACGCAACTAGGTACTCTATCAAATAAATTAATCAACCATGTGTTTCTTTCATATTTGGAAAATGACATTTTTGCGACCACCATGGCCGATGAAAGGGATATTTTTACTCCATTCTGATTCAAAGAGTAAATTGGCATTAAAAACATAAATGCACACGAAGATAATACAATAGAATATAATAGAACCTATTTTTAACCAACTTCGCAAAAAGGAGGAGGTTCTATGTTCGACTGTATTGTATTTTTTTTATGTATGTCCACCGATTTCATTTGTTTCAATTTTTATGTCAGTTGTCGACTGATTTTCAAAATATTTTTTTTATCCGAAAGAGTATACCTACTCCAGAGGTAGTCCCATATAAATAATATTGAAATTGCTTTAGCGCTTTCTGAAAAAATCAAAAAAAAAAAATGTGTCTACGTAGATGACGTTTTGGTCTCCTCCAATTACGAGTATGTTCAAATTCCATGTTCCATGTTATTGGGGTTATCAATTCGGACGTAACTTTAATGTTTTAGTTCTGGGGTTATAACAACTAAAAAGTGAAAAATAAAAAACTTTTTTACAAAAAGTACGACCGACTTCCAAAAAAGAAAATTCAGTCGGTGTCGATTAACGAAGAAATAAAATACAAACACCGACTTCCGAAATTAAAGTTATTTTTCAATTTTAAGTGTATTTTCTTTTTTGGAAGTGGGTGGTTTTATTGTAAAAAAGTTTTTTATTTTTTTTCCTCCTATTTTTTTTTTTTTTAATCTTTATTTATTTAGAGGCTTTTGGTTATCACTTCCTCCTATTTTGAAGTCATATCGAAATATTTCGGACAGTGAGAATGACCAGGCCCGGGTCAATGGCGCGTACACTTTCCTCGCGCGCCTCAAAGAGATGTCAGCAATAATTAAGGCGCAGATATACCACTTTTAATGGTTTTTAATTGAACATCACGACTAAACAGCTGTTTTTATTTCTTTGAAAAAAAAAAATTACTCTAAACTATTTTCTTCGTAATTTGATCTCAGAATATTTGAAATTATATTTTTATAACATAGTGTAATTAATTTGTAAAGTTATGTCTAACGCGGATAAAAAATTGAAAATCACGCAAAAACTATAAAGCGTATTTTCATGAAACCTTCACCATTTTAAAGATCATTTAATTATTTATAATTTAGTCTCAGTGTTTTAGTTTAATAGCTGTTGTTTTATGTGTAATAAATTAATAATGCGTCTAATTTCGGACAGCGCTCCTTGATGGGCGAGTCCTATTACTGGGTGGACTTATGACGCGTTACGTGAGCTCAACGCAGAACACGCAAGCTAACTACTCAAGGTCGTTGGCAGCTAATAGTGCCTTAACGGGGCCCGCTAGTGCCGATGCCTGTCAAGGTCGTGAGAGCGATAGAAAGAGTCAACGCGGCCCTAGCACAGGCATCTGAAGGAACACGGGTGGATTTTAATCAGTAAAAGTCTGACACGCCCTCCCGCTCCACCCAGAGTAGGAGAAGTTATTTGATGATTTTCCACCCTATAAAAAATAAGTGCTATGATTTGAACCCACGACCACATGCATGAGAGGCGAGACTTTAACCACTGGGCCATCACAACATGTTCATATTCACAACACAACTCGACGCTCTCATAACGGATCACTCTACTGTCATTGTTTTTTGTAGCATGAACACGAAAATTAAACCTATTAAAATTAAACCTATTTAAAGATTTGTAAGCCTAAGATCGGTCTCCCCGGGGCTGTCGATTGCATCGCAAAAACCGACTTCTCACTTGTTTTCAACTCTAATAACCCCAATGAAGCTGCCGAGTCTTTTTAACCGACTTCGAAAAAGGAGGAGGTTCTATGTTCGACTCTTTTTTTTTTAAATGTATGTCCACCGACTTCTCCGTCAGTTGTAGACCGATTTTAAAAATTCTTTTTTTATTCGAAAGAATATACTCCTGAGGTGGTCCCATATAATTTATTCTATAATTTGTTGAAAAATATTCCATTTATTTATTTTCTACATTTTAGTGAGTTATATTTTTTGAATCGCCTCCTCGAACCCTTTATTTTGATACCCCACTTAATATAGTTCGTCGACTTTTATTTTTCACAAAATGGCGTCTGGTGGTCGCCATATTGTATTTTGATTACTGTCATGTCTTTACTAGCACTCGCAAGGTTAATACGAATCAATTGACGTAAGAACTACGAGTATCAAAGTCGGCCCACGCGTTTAGTCTCTATAGTGCCACAAAGTAACAAACTTATATACATACATACATACAAACACCCTCCCTGCGTTGCGCAGTCGGGTAGAAATATAGACTTCTCATAGGTTTTCCTCTAATCTACGAGTATAAGTAAAGAACCTGTATTTTTTTCAATACTTTAGATTTTCCCCCCAAAAGTGACCCTGTTATTCCAAATTTATTTATTTACGACTTTGGGTTCAAATGTTATGTGGAACAGTTATGTGAAACAGTTCTATGGAACAGTCGAAACTGTGAAATATCGCTGATATATTAGTACTGTTATGAGTCGGTGCAGCATTAGTTGTTATTATGTTTTCCGTTTCAGTTTTGTGGTATTTATTTATGTTTTCTTTTATGAGTTTGATTTCCGTGTAATGCTCGTATTAAAATAATGTAACATTATGAAAAAGATAATCTGAATGTAGGTATTTTTGTAAGCTATAATGTACTCTCTTTCTAAATTATCTTTGATATACATTGTACAAACTTCAGAAGGAAATAACAAAATAAATGTATGTCTTTAATAACTATTTATAACCTATCTAACCGTACATATGCAGTGTGTAACGGAAAGGTGTGTTGATATTTTAAGAACCGGTTCTGCCCATGGTAATGAACAACCTCTAAGAAAAAAACGACCCAAAAAAAATGGGGTCGTGGGGCTTTTGGGACCGGGACCGCGGTCCCGGATTCCACCTATATTATTTTTGAGTGGTATTTTGGGACCACAAGAAAAATGAAGTTAAAGTACAGTTAACGAAACCGCTGATATAATATTTTGATTACCGGTACAAAATAAAAGGTAATATTATTTTCAACACACTTGCTTGTAATGTGTTGAAAAACGTCGTGTGAAACTCGTGAGCTATGCTCATTACACACTCAGCTGAATTACGCCCTCGCCTGCGGCTGCAAACCACAGCCTCGTAAAAATATTGTTACTATCTGGAAGCTAAGTTTATATTGTAACATATGTGTACACATTATGTTGATAGGTTTATCTAATACCATTGATGAAGGAATTCCCACTTAGAAACGTAAAGGTTTTAAGTATTTGCGATGCATCTTGAAGAGAAAGTGTGACAATGACAGTGACAGTGTTTACAGTGTTTTACATAAAAAGGTAAGAATAATTATTTTCTTTTTACTTTACTTAAATTCTTTTTCTTTATCTGGTTAAATTAAAATATGCTTTATAATAAATTCAATCATACATTTGATAGTTACCAAGTATAAATATGTTTCTTTTTATACTTTCGCGATTTGATACATCATACAGAAATTGCAGCAGTGGTGGCCCAGTGGTAACGGCCGCGACTTACAAGTAGGTCGTGAGTTCAAACCCAGGTAGGCGTTTTACTTTGTGTAAATTATTTCATCACCATTGATCTCAAAACAGTGAAGGAAAACGTCGTGAGGAAACCGGCATGTCTTAGAACCAAAAATTCGAAAACATATTGTAGTATTTCATACTACGTTTTAATATTTTCTGTATTAAGGCGTATATAGCCTCCAAGTGGCGCCCTCATTGAATAAACAATCGTAGCAAAGCGTAGAAAATAAAGATAAAAGAATCCTATGTTGCGTTTGTTACAAAGGGGATAAGGTATATTTACGTTGTGGAAGCATCAAAAAACAGTACCAAAAACGGCCATTTTTGACACTTTTGCTTACTACTTTGGATACGAAACACTTTTGAGTCCTATTTTGACAACGTAAAAATACCTTATCTTATGTGTAACAAACGCAACTTAGGATTCTTTAATCTTTATTTTCTATGCTAAGATACGAATTTTTATTCAATGAGGGCGCCACTTATGGGGAGGTAGGCCCTTAAGAACTCTTTTATTTTTATAAAATTTGCAAACTTGTTGGTGAGTTTATTCTATATTTTTTTGCTGTTCTTTTTAAATTTCACAATTCGAATGACAATTGAGTCGGGACGTTATGTCAGATTTTTTTGTGTGTGATCTCAAAGTTTGCTTCCGAACTAAGTAAATGGTTTAATTTATTTGTTTATTTTAGTTATTATCTAAAGACTACAATAATATATATAGTGTTTATATATTATTAAATATATAGTGTAATAATATTTAAATAGTGTATATACACACATGATTATGGATGAAAATCAGCCATCGACATCGAAGAATTCAAAAAAAAAAAGAAGACATCTCTTTCAAAATCAAAGATATGATACCTTTATAGAAATGATTATGAGTACATACGCAAGAGAACTAACAAAGATGGGTCAGATTTATGGAGGTGTCGAAAAAAAACTATGTGCAACGCCACTATAAAAATATTAAAGAAAATAATTGTTCACGAAAGTGACAACCACACTCACCCTCCAAAAAATATATCAGAGCTCACAATACAGTCGGAAATGGAGCTATGTTTAAAAGACAGAATACAGTGCAGAATATTACAACACCAGTGTCTACTATCTTTGAACAGACCATCGACAGAATAAAAGATGCAGGTTTGGCACCAATTCCTTTATTTGAAAATCGCAAGAAAACTTTATATAGGAAAAGGAATGTGGCACTGGGAGTGAAAAAGATAGAGTGTCAAAAGGCGAGAGATATCGTGATTCCCAAAAGATATGGAAATTTATTATTCGCTGATTATAAGCATAAAAATAAAAGAATTTTAATTTTTTGTAATGAAGAAATGTTAAAATTATTATCAAAATCAAGCCACTTCTTCATTGATGGCACTTTCAGACTGTGTCAGAAAAACTTTTATCAGCTGTATACAATGCATGCAGATATTGGCAGCAACAATTCTTTTGTCAATGTGGTCCCGGTACTCTACATACTTTTACCTGACAAAACCCGTGCAACTTATGAGATTCTTTTTTCGTTAATCAAGAATAGAGTACCTCAGTGGAACCCATTAAAAGTAAGCATGGATTTTGAAGTATCTGCTATATTAGCACTTCGAAGCATTATCCCAGGTGTGAAGATACTTGGTTGCTATTTCCATTTTACAAGATGTTTATGGAGAAAAGCAAAACAGTTGGGGACAACCAAATCTAAACTTGGAAAAATTCATGTGAAGTTGTGTTCAGCACTTTCCCACCTCCCGCAACATTTGATCAGTGAAGGTTGGCTTTACATAATGGAAGAATGTCCGAGAACCAGCGAAATAACATCTTTTAACGATTATTTTGTCAGCACATGGTTGGAAAATGATATTTATTCAACATTATGGTGTAGTTATGATGAGGACCACAAAACAAACAATATTGTCGAAGCGTGGCATAACCACTTAAAAAAATATTTAAAGCCAAAATCAAATATAGTGCAATTTTTGGAGGGCATTAGAAAAGACAGTCACTTTTACTGGGAAAAAGTTAAAAATTCGAACAATATTTCAAAAAGATCTCCAGAAAGTGTAATGATTAAAAAGAAGATCATACTGACATTGCAGGAATTGTTACATGGCCAGATACATATTGGTCATTGTCTAGAAAAATTAAGGTTTTAAAGTATCTAATAAGTAACCCAGATATTATTATGTTCTTTTGTCCGTACCGTTCCTCCGTATCATAACAGCGTCGCGATCCAAGTAAGCTAGTGTGGACGCCTGTTCGATTATATTGATTTTAATACATTTAACTAAATAATAAAATTAAAATTATTTTATTTCAGACTATAGTGAAATGCCCTACTCAAATTAAAATAAAATGGAAATAAATAGTTTAAAATAAATAAAATTTTAAAAAAAGGCCGTTTTTGACACTTGCTTACTACTTTGGATACGACACTTTGAGTCCTGTTTTTACAACGTCTAAATACCTTATCTTATGTGTAACAAACGCAACATAGGATTCTTTAATCTTTATTTTCTACGCTTAACTACGATTTTTTTATTGAATGAGGGTGCCACTTGGCGGATATATCCGCCTTTTAAAAAGGCCACTGATGATGATGATAATGAAAAATATTCAATAATTGCAATGATTATGACCGCTGCCTTATGCTTGTTAAGAAAGTTAAGTTTTTTTAAGTTTATTGTTGACGTTTCACATGAAGAGGTGACTTTTATGTGCAATTGTGTAGATTGAAGGAAATAAAAGCAGAAATGTTTTCAATTTAACTGTTGTAATTTAATTTTTAAATACTCAAGATTAAAGTTATTATGTTTCTTATTGAGAATATTTATTTTATTTTTTTGGGTTTAATTTTATTACAAGGCTGTGATTGCGCCAGAAAACGAACTTCGAATCATATTTTTGTGTATGTCGTTAATTTGTGGCAAATAAATTTTTTCTTTCTTTCTTTCTTTCAATATTGTTTTGGTTGGCAAACTGAATTAATTGTTGGATAGGTTGGTGGTATTGAAACATCTCCTATCCTTTTCCTGGACAAAAACCTTAGCTTGTGTGTGATCGAGACGTCTACAACTATCGTTACCCTCGCTCGATCTATTGGTGACATGAGCTATTGACAGCTTGTGTAGCATCGTATTTAGGTAGTTCATCGAATTGTCGTTGGAGTGACTTCCCGCCGAAGTCCCTCCGTTCCAGTTCGAAGGAGCGCATTTCGGGATCAATCTTCATCTCACCACCAGGATCCTACCTGAAATCGTAAGGTATGTGCTCCTGACCTATGTATTTCCTTTTTCCTATAACCTATCCATATCCCATAACTTCATCGGTCATCTTCCATTAATTTTCGCCTTTTATTTGTGTTACTTCTGAATTTGGGTGACTGTACTTTCCCAATATAAACTTCATTTGTTTTATTTGTGGTCCCACAATACCACTCAAAAATAAATACAGGTGGAATTCGGGACCGCGGTCCCGGTCCCGAAATCCCCTCGACCCAAAAAATGGACTTGCCTTAGATACAAAGTTATCATCAAAATCAATATGCCTAGCCTTTTCCCAATTATCTTGGGGTCGGCTTCCAGTCTAACCAGATGCAGCTGAATACCAGTAGTTTACATGGAGTGACTGCGTATCTGACATCCACAACCCAGTTACTGGGTAATACGAAACTCCTTGGTAAGACTGGTTGTCAGACTTTCGAGCTTCTGACGACCCGTAACGACTGTCAAAGATGTACGATTGACAGCCGGGACCAACGGCTTAACGTGCTTTCCGAGGCACGGAGGAGTCTCGGTATGTAAAGATGGTCACCCATCCATGGACTAACCCCGGCAAGCGTACCTTAACCTGATGGATCGACCCGTGGGGCTGTTATTATTTTAGCCACGAGTAAACAAAGTTATCATCAGCAATATTTTTTATGGGAGTAAATTTTTTTTTTGAGTATCTTCATGTTTTTTTGAATAAAGTTGTTCACAGGGCAGATGTGGTTCTTTAAATATAACCACACCTTTCCGTTACATCCTGTATACAAAAACTTTTTCACAAAAAAATAGAACCGACTTCCAAAAAAAAAGTGCAAAATAACTTAAATTTCGGAAGTCGGTGTCAAAAAACGAAGAAACAAAACCAGAAACGCCGACTGCCGAAAATTAAACGTCTATCTATAATAATATGTATACACGTCCGGGTTTGTATCAACAATATTCATAAGTGTATCAAATATCAACGCAATCAGTCCAGTAGATTCGGAGAAAATTAACTGTGACTGACGGTTAGATAGACACAAGAGTGATCCAGGGTACGAGTATCGTTTCTTCAATTGGGATGTTTGAACCCTAAAAAGTAAATAATTGAACTGTCATAAAAAGATGTCAAAATGAATAAAAAATGTTCGCGAGCATCACGCTTGATAAGCACGAATATACAAAAAATCAGCGCCGTGCTGTGGGTCCCCCGCGGTATAGCATTATGCTGAGTGGAAGCCTTCTTGCCACAGCCACGACATGCATCTGTTTTTTATTTATTTCTACCTACCTATTTAACTTTTTTTTTCTTTCCTTTTTTTGTTAAACTTGTTACTAACATAGAAATATAAGATCTACTAACACTATCGATAAGGGTTAAGACTTAAGTTAGCAAAATCATATTGTTGTGTATGTCGTTAATTTGTGGCAAATAAATACTTTTTCTTTCTTTTTTCTTTCTTACACTATACCACCCTTTGACAGTAGAGTTAGTTTGATAGTAGAGTTCTACAAAAATAGTAGGTCGTATTAACACGCACCGCTTGCCAGCACATAACATGATTTATAAAGTGTTGTAAAAATAGTGCAAAGTAATTTACATTGCTCTAAATTAGTTTGTAATTAATTGCTTTGCTGATTGTGAGAGAAAAGGACTTTGTTTATGTAGTATTAATGTTTTAATTGCATTACGTATGTGATAGTTTACGCTGTAGCGTTTTATTTAGGTTTGCAATGCCATTACATACTTTACGGCTAATTAAATTTATATTTTTCCGAGTGTCTATCTGTCTGTCACAGTTAGTTTTCTGCAAATGTACTGGACCGATTATGTTGAAATTTGGTACACAAATGAATATCTATAGCCCAAATACGAAGGTGTAATGAAAATAAAGGGTTCTGGAATATGTGGGTCACTTTTGGAGTGCAAATCGGGAAATTAAAAAAAAAGTTTTCCAAACTGTAACGTGTTACATAACAAATAAAAGGGCTAAATATGGTCTATCTATATTTAGATAGACAGACTAACTCTATGGTCCCTAATATTTGGGACCCATTATATGGGTCCCAAATATTTTTTTTTTCATAATTGTTAAGTACTTATATTTTTTTTAAGTTAGTTAAGACGTTCAATAGATTTTGCGTGATTCTCAATTTTTTATCCGCGTTAGACATAACTTTACAAATTAATTACACTATGTTTTTTTTTTCTTTTGTATAAAAGAATATTGATAAGAAAATAGATGAAAAACCGGCTGATGGAAGTGCGTGTCGTACTTCGCACCTTTAGGGTTCCGTACCATATGCAGGTAATCAATATTTTGGTATTTGTTAGCAAAATATACGTAATAATACACATTATTACCAACTTTCTAGTTTATAGGTAAATGGGAAGTTATAACCCTAATAACATTTAGTGGTGGCATTTGGTTGGGCTAACAATAAATGCTATCATTTTATTGTTGGCCCAACAATAAATGCTATTAGGGAAAAGTCTTCGGAACAAAATTTTGTGACAGTTGGCGGACAAATAGTCAGACAGACAGACAGACGGTCAGACTGACAGACGGACAGATGGACACCTGAGTGACAGCAATAGGGCTCCATTGGACCTTCGGGTACGGAACCCTAAAAAAAAACTTTTTTTTTAATGAGGTAATAATCCACAATTTCGATAGACCCATTCGTTGATCGGTTAACGTTGGTCGAATGAGGGGCAATACTACAGAGGGACAAAATGTTAATTTAACTTACTATGCATTAAGTGGTACAAGATTCCGTCCATCCACAAGACGGCCATTACTTCGTGAACATGAACATATTAGCATAAACGTCGTTACATGAGTTTCACGCAAATGAACTGTAGCAGAGAATTATCTGCGTCTTGTTGGCATCACCTGCTACTTGTAATTAATGACAGCTCGTCCATTACACAGGTCAATGGCCCCCTGGGGAATTGTTCGCTATTGGCGGATAGATGTTCGTATAGTCAAATATAGTGATTTGTGTTTATTAGTGTTGACAGTAGTGTGGGCTGGTGTACTGACTTCTACTCGACTAGGACGCGTTATCACCATCATGAATCAGCTGGGAAAAAACTTTTTTACAAAAAAAATAGAAACGACTTCCAAATAAAGTGCAAAATAACTTTAATTTCGGATGTCAGTGTTTCTGGTTTCGTGTCTTCGTTTTTTGACACGGACTTCAGAAATTAAGGTTAAATTGAGGTCCATTAAATTGTGTTAACATTTCAAAGACATACGGTCGCAGCAATCGCGGTTGATTTGCTTTCAATTTTATTTTTCAGAAGTTGTCTGTCTCGGAAACCCATCATCATATCTATAATTATGAATTTAAATGGGACCATTTCGATATAAATTCCTTTCGAACAAAAAATAATTTTGCAAATCCGTCAATATGACGGAGCTATGCCCGGACATAGGTACATAAAAAAAATGTAAACATCCGAATTGATAACCTCCTTGTTTTTGAAGTCGGTTAAAAAGAGATAGTGCTTCTCGTTCTGTATAGCTCCGTCTCTCTCTCACAGCGGAATCATGATGGCATTGGCACGACATGTAGGGTAGTTTCCTAAAAAAATCTAAATGGTCCGTCAGTTAGACCACCAAAAATGTTGGACACGTATTTTATCTTGAAGAATCGCCAAACTGAAGTGGCTGTGGGCAGAGCACATTGCTCGCAGAACAGACAGTCGATGGGGCCGAAAAATTTTGGAGTGGCGACCTCGTACCGGAAGACGCAGCGTTGGAAGGCCCCCAACAAGGTGGACCGATGACCTGGTGAGGGTCGCGGGTAGCCGATGGATGCGAGATGCTCAGGACCGGTCATTGTGGCGACACATGGGGGAGGCCTATGTCCAGCACTAAACGTCTTTCGGCTGAAAAAAAATGATGATTTTGTCTTTTGTCACGTAAACAAATAAAAAACTTTTTATAAAAAAAACAACCGACTTCCAAAAAAAAATATACACTAAAAATTAATAAATATCTTTAATTTCGGAAGTCGGTGTTTGTATTTTACTTCTTCGTTATTTGACACCGACTTCCGAAATTAAAGTTATTTATTAATTTTTAGTGTATTTTTTTTAAGTCGGTTGTTTTTTTTTGTAAAATAGTTTTGTATTTTTCACTTTTTAGTTGTTATACCTCAGAACTAAAAACCCCAATATAATGGAACGTGGAATTTAAACATTTGGAGAACACCAAAACGTCATCAAGGTACACGTATTTTCCGTTTTTGATCAGTTTCTCATAAAGCGCTGAAGCAATTTCGATAAAATTTATTTGGGACCACCTCGGGAGTATATTCTTTCAGATAAAAAAGAATTTTGAAAATTGGTTCACAACTGACGGAGAAATCGTGTAACATACATATACAAAAAAAAAACACACACAGACGAATTGAGAAACTCCTTCTTTTGGAAGTCGGTTAAAAATTAGGACGATACAGTGCGTTGAAATTTCGCGTGACCTCACGCTGTGCTTAAATTTTTACCAGGAAGTGACGATACTAGTCCCACTCCTAAACTTTGATGCGTTATCTTTGTAATTTTTTATTGGCTTGGCAAATCAAAACTGACAAAAAAGTATTTTTTTACTTTACTTTTTACTTTGGATACAACAAAGAAAAATTAAGTACGTTAGCCAGCTCTCTCTTTCTCCTCCTCTCGCCTCTATTTACTGTGTGTGTTATTTACGGCGTTTGGAGGATCCCGAACACCCAGGAAACATCCTTATTCTTTCTTAACACAATACTGGATACATAAAGTAAAACTCTGACTACTGAGCTATCGGCTCGCGATGTGGCGGTACCTATACGTCAATTAACTAAGTACATAATTTTGGAACAGAACATTAAGTTATTATTTGATAATGTGAAGAAGCTTAAGAACTTGGAGAAATAATAAACCCAATCATATTCAGCGGTAATCCTAGAGAAATGACACGTAAATGCACTAAGTTTTGCAGACAGAACTAAAACACGTTTCGCATCTTAACTTACTTGAGACACAGCGTTATAAGACGTTTGACAAATTAAACCCTAAATAATAGTGATATATTATTATTCTTCTCACAGAGTTTTAATAAACGTTAGAACCATTACCAGAGAACAGAGCAAAGAACTTTATAGTAACGGTAGATACAGAGTGAGTTTTTACAAGATACCAATTAAATTAAAAATTTAAAAAACACCATCGCTTAAAAGAAAAGTAAACATTTTAAAAACACAAAAGAGCTAATGACCTTGAAACGGTTGAACTGATGTTGATAAAACTTCAAATTTTTCCGTTTCAGAGCTACGGTGCCACAGATAGACAGACAGTCAGAAAGACACACACATATATAAGTAAAATTTATAACAACAATCTTTTTGCGTCGGGGGTCAAAAATGGATGTCTAGAACGAAAACTGAAGCCAAACCTAAAACAGCACTAATCGTAAAACTGTTTTCACAATTTGTAGGAACAAGAACAAACATTTAATAATTGCAATTTGCGAATACCAATATTAATATTTTTCATAGAGTTACTCAGTAACACTGAATAACACTGTGTTATAAACCTCTAATGGAAATACCGTAGTCATGTAGAAATAAAGGTACAAGTATCGAGTGAGATGAAAAATGTATTCATTTATTATTTATATTTATTCGTTTAGATTTCTCGAGAACTCGAGGTCCCGGACCTTGCGAAGGCGAGGAGCCGAAACCAACTCGCAGAGGCCCCTTTGGACGCTTTTTATGAAATGAGGTACCAACTAGCGATTATCCCTGTATGCGCTATACAAGTGCACCCAAGGATATCCCCCGGTAAATGATAAATGATGAATGATAAATGATGTTTATTCAGTAAATAGGTTACAAGGAACACTTTTACACGTCAATGTCTTTTGTCAGCTAGATGAGGCCGGTGTTTCCTAGCTGACTACCCTGAGAAGAAACACCGAAACAAACTCAGAGGTCAAAGTCTCTTTTAAAGTGTTGAAATCCATACAATGTGTACTGGTTAAATCATATGAGAACCATGTACGTTTATGTCTGGGATGAGCTTTTTGAAGAAAGCAACACACAAATTCGAGTGGACCTGTCCAGACAGTGCAAGCATTTGTCAGTCATCACGAAGCTCAACTCAGGACTTTGAGGAGCTCAACGAACCGACGAACAATACCAAAGTAAGGACATTTGAATAGGCCGCAAAAATACTCAAACTGCCAGACAATCATAAAATCTACATGAATATAACGACATACATAGTTCTCGCATTCACATTATTCTATATGAGGACCATGCAGCTACTAAGCTGCATGGTCCTCATATAGAATAACTAGACACTAGTCTGTAGTGGTCTTTTGAAGTAAGAACCAAATATATTTGAGTGGACCTGTCCAGTCAGTGCAAGCATTTGTCAATAGTCGAATAGCTCAACTTAAAAACCACTAAGGAGCTCAATGACTTGACGAACAATACCAAAGAAAAGACATTTGGGTAGGCCGCAAAAGTACTCAAATTGTCAGACAACGTTAAACATTACTGTAAAGAAGAGGAGAAAATATGTAATAATAATAACCCACATAGTCCTCACGTTTACAATAATTAAGTAATCAATAAAAAATTAAAATATAATACTTTACAAAGTAAATATTCATGTCAAACAAAATAGTAATAATAATATGTCAATCAAAAAATAAAAAAAAAAAAATAATAAAATGTCAATCAAAAAAAAATATTTAGAAATATAATATACATAATACTATACAAGTATTCATGTCAAAAACGAATATTAAAAAAAAAAAATATTAAAAAAATTCATCAGTAAGTAGTACATATGAAAACATTGGCTCATGTATATCATTGAAGCAGCTCACTCCCACGCCTTTTTGTCCTCAAGAAAGTCATTAATTGTGTAAAAAGCTTTCTGGCATAGCTTACGTTTAATAAATGATTTTAATTTATTTATGCTTAGTTCTTGAATTTGGCTAGGAAGTTTATTATAGTAACGTATACATTGGCATCTAAACGAACCACCTATTTTTTTCTTGAGCCTGGTTTTAGGTACAATAAATTTGTGTTTGTTCCTAGTATTTATGCTATGGATATCACTGTATCTTTTAAACAGATTAATATTTTTATGAGATTCTCATAAATATATTGAGAGGGAACAGTCATAATATTAATCTCTTTAAATTTGTCTCTGAGGGAGTGTCTGGGACTTAATTTGTAAATAAGGTAGGTGTGACACTGTTGCGAGATAAGGAAAACAAAGATATCAGGCTATGGTTTGAGAAGACTAAAGTGGACTGGTTACCAAGAACTATGTAGACTATGGCCCCTGTCTGTACAATGTTATTATAATACAACGGTAAAAAAGGCAGGAGGTGACATGCACACTTAATTAATGGGCCAAAAAAACGGCCGCTAGCACGTAGTGTGACGTAGCAACAAGGAGACAACATACCCTGAGGTGCTAAAGGAGTGAAGAGGTATACCACGGCTATCAGGACAATCTCGGATATACGGTCAGGATCCCTACCAGCAGCTTACTTGATTATACATCCTTCTCCCGAATACGACTGCTCTCGCGAATCTCCACTCAAGCCAGCCAATAAAGGTAAGAAAGAGGTGGGAGCTCTGTTCCTCGTCAGTGTTCACTACGGCCGGCCAATAAAGGCAAGCCGGAGATAAGGGACAAAAATTCTCCTTGCAGATCGGGTACGTGGGGTTGCTACTGCCCAACAGTTCGCCACAAAACTACCCGGCGGATTGTATCTCTCTTCAGCCTTATAATGTCCCCACTGCTGGGGCACAGGCCTCCTCTCTGAGAGAGGGTGTGGGCCGTAATCCATCACGCGGGCCCAATGCGTTAAGTCTACCGACACAGACCTAGTTCATAGGGGCGCGCAAGCTCCACCGCGACGTCAACGTAGAGATACGGCGGTAGGGTATATTTATTTATTTATTATTATTTGATATGCGCTTACTTAGCTCAAATAAAACTCTTTGTCTTTCTTTTTTCGCTTAATTTTTGTAGTAAATACCCAGCCAACCTTTTTGAAAAATTTAATAAAAAAAATTATCTACAAATTCAAACAAGACTTTTCATGCAGTTTGATGCATTTGGTGTTATTAGTTCAAGAGTTGAAAACTTGTTTTTGGTAATTTTTAAGGGACCATAACCCTGTTTTTTTTTTTTTTTTGGGGTGTGGGAAATCATCCAAATGACATCGCCCGCTCTAGGGTGGAGCGGACGGCCGTGTCAGACTCTTACTGACTAAAACCCACCCCTGTTCCTCCCTGCCCTGAATGACCAGGGGCGAGGTAACTCTTTCGAATTTATCTTCAACCCCCGGGCAGGCATCGGCCATGACGGCCCCGTCGTGTTTGCTGATAACTCTTTGAGGCGCGCGTGGAACACTACGCGCCGTCGACTCTCGGGCCTGGTGCTGATCGGACGGCGAGTTACCCACTACTCGCCGTACGCAGGCCCGGGTACACCATAACCCCTGGATGTAATTGTATTCTAAAGACCTCGTGAATTTAAAAACAATTATTTTAATTTTTTTTTCAAATCATTTGATCCCTAAACTTCGAAAAAGATTCCACAGATCCGCAATTTTTCGGTGAGATTGTCTACGGAGTGGTAACAAAGTCTAGCAAGATCAGAAAGCAGAATATTTGTTAATTTCATAGTGTGAAACCTATGTGAAAATTTGATTCACGACAAAAGCTAGCGCATTTTTAACCAGCAAAAAGATAAAGATTTAGTAGTTGCTGTGATCCAAACAAAATTACGAAGCCGGAATAATAAAAGTATTAAAATATATCTGGTCATTATTATTTATGCCACCGGTGAATTGCAAACACCGTGTAGGTATTACGAATAAATCATTTCAATCAGTCAATCATACAATGAATTTCATTCAGTCTTTTTAATAATTTATTTTTTTATTTTTACAATTTTACGTAATTTTTCATGAACATAAACATCCGAGTTGGCCACCCTGTATACCTATGTACTTGGTTTTTCCAAAATCGAATGCATAAATCATTTCACAGTTTTAGTTCCCCCTGTATACAATAGCTCCGCGACTAATATAGCCCGAGAGACATGCTATGCACAAATGAAATAACAGTGCGAACCATGGTACAGGGATTAGAACTGATTAAATTGCTCTGATTACAGACTTAATCTAGGTTTTCTAGGTGGATAGACTTTATCCGCTCTGGACACTAATTGAAAAGTCTCTTGGTATTTTAATACTGTAAGTAAAGACCGTAATAAATTGAGAATTAAAGATTAACCTTTTGGTGATTCTATTATTAGTTAAGTACCTACAGATTTTTTTTGAGTGTTTTAATTCAAATGTAACCCCTTTTTTCCCCGCATCAGACTGCTTGAAAAGTGACTTGTTTGGAACTGTTTTAGTTGTTTTTCCAGACGGGTTTTTTGAAAATATTTTATTTTTTTAAGTTACATTTCTACATTTTAGTAAATTATATTTTTGGAATTGTCTCCTCGAGCCCTATGTTTTGTATCCCACATGACACAGATTTCAATCCCTGAAAACAAAAAATAATAATCGTTATTTATAACAAGAAATAACATTAACTATATGTGGTGCAAAAGAGAGCGTAGTTTAAAAAAAAATCCAAAAAAAAAAAACATTATTTCGCTCTTGGTCCACTTTTTTTTGGAATCGCCTTTTCAAATCTTTTATTTTGATACCCCACATGATGATGTCACAAAACAATACGACCTCACTAATCCAGTGGTGTTCGCCATTTTGCTGTTTTTTTCAAAATTCTTAAAGCTTCGGCAGTCATAACTTATTAACCAAACCTCGAAGATTTCTATGTATCTTTCAAGGAACAATAAAACAATTCCCCATATACAAATGAAACAAGAGAAAATATTCCTTGTCTGCCACAGGTTCCACTGACAACACCAAGAAGGTGCACAAGCACACAAGACAGCACGAAGGTGCTCAGTCCAAGACTTAACTAAATTTTCCTACTGATGATCAATCACTTAAAGCTACTATCTACGATTCTGTACCCTCTGACTTCCCGCAACATCGCACCAGACACTTATCCAATGCCGCGGAACGAAGGACCATTTTCTCATAGTAAGGACCAGAGACGTCAATGTATGGCATCTTTTCGATAAGGTCTGTCAAAATGAAGCTTTTAGGTAGGCAGCTCCGTGATGAATGGAATTCGTTCTCATCGCTTATTTTTATTTCACGGATTGTGTGTAGATTCAGTGTAACCGTATGCCCTGATCCGCAGATAATAATACTGCTTAACAATGGGACAGTACAAAAAACGACGGAATTTTTACAACCTTTTTTCACATTGTTCTCCGAATGTGTATAAAATGCGAGTGATTCTGGGACAATCAGCAGCGAATTGTTGATGATAGGAATGGGCTGTTGTTTTTGAAATAGACGGTTATGAAGTGTTGCATAAATATGTGTAATGAATGTACCTACTGGTTATGTACGTACGCTGGGTTATTATTTCCTCTGAGGCTTAGCGGTTGATCGTTTCCACACGAATGACCGCGAGTCACATATTCCTACCTACCACTTAGTTAGGCGGATTTACCCGTACGAAAAGTGTTCTACTATCCCAAGGTAACTAGTTACCTGCTCTAAACGTAACATAATTGTCCTAATATTGTCTAAAAGGAGCATGAGCATGAGCGGATATGGATAAAAATGGGGTGACTACAGAGATGACGACTAATAGAGGAGTATGGAAGAAACAAACATTTTGCGCCGATCCCAAATAAATTGTGATAAGGGCAGGAGAATGATGATGATGATATGTCTAAAAGGAGCAGTGGTGGCCCAGTGGTAACTTACAAGTTGTATATCGTGAGTTCAAACCTGAGCAGGCGCTTTACTTTGTGTAAATTATTTCATCACCACTGCTCTCTAAACGGTGAAGGAAAACATCGTGAGGAAACTAGCATGTCCTAGATCAAAAAATTCGAAGACATATTTATAACATCCATCAACGCGCAACCACACACGCCCTCTCACAGAGAGGAGGCCTGTTCTACGTCGTGGGGACATTAAAAAGGTTGATGATGATGATTATGTCCTAATCCAGATTTATTCGTATGTCGAGTTTAATCAAAATCCGTTTAGCTCGTTTAGTAACGACAGATAAAAACACTTTCGCATTAAATAACGTGTATCATGTAAGTACTGATCGTGTGAGGAAAATGGTGTCACGACACGGCAAGTTGTTTTCCGTGGGGATTCCCTACATGCACGTCCCTGACATTGAGATCATGGAGAGAAATTGTGCGCAGTATATTAGTTAGTATTCATAATAATAATAATCATCATCTGTGGTCCGGCTGTCAAATTGAAAGCAACAAGTTTTTTTCACTCAAATATTTTTCAATAATTTTATATTCAACAAAATGTTTTTCATACGCAAATCAGCAAGAAAAAAGAACCAAACAATATAAAAAAAGGTACATCAAGACTATATTTTTGACCGATGACATGTATGCAAGATGCAAATATAATCTGACTGACGATTTAATAAAATGCTGACAAGAAGCCCGGCACGAAAGACGAACACACACCCAACATCTTCGGGTTCGTTGCTCAGAACCGCCTCGCAGCCGCCGGGACCTTTTTTTTTTTTTTTTTTTTTTTTTTTTGCCGGGTGGAAAATCCTCATGGATGTCCTTCGCCTGGGGCGGGCGAAGGGGTCTGTCAGACTCTTACTGACTAAAAACCACCCCGGTGTTCCCTCATATACTTGACTCCGGGACAACGGGTGCGAATGGGACTTCCGCTGCCCCGGACTAGTACCGGCCCGCTATCTGCGGGCCTCATCCCGTGGTGAGGAGTGAGGTCTCAACCCCCCTTTACGTCTAAGAGAGGCGCACGTGGAACACTATGCGCCGCCATCTCGGGTCTCGGTTGATGGGCCAACGGACGTCCCCGAGTCCGTCGACCCCGGACCGTTTTTAGGGGGGCTGAAAGAGGGCGTTGTCCGCCCTTCTTCGACGCCCGGTGCGCCTGGTTCGGGAAGGGAGTGCACTAGTCATCTCCCTCTCCCTTTCCGCAGCCTCCTTCTGCGAGATGACATTCTCACAGAAGGAGATCACCGCATCCCAAGACTCTGGACTGCCGACCATGGAACAAACCACAGCCGGCAGCGACAGGTCGCCTCCGACTTCCGCAATGAGGGCACGACGTGGCTCCTCCCATGCAACACACTCGGCCAGCGTATGCCACGCCGTGTCCTCCGGACAGTGGGTGCAGTGATAGCACCGAGCATTCGGCTCTCTGTTCAGACGACACAGGTACTTCCCGAAGCAGCCATGCCCCGAAAGCACCTGCGTCGCCCGAAACGTCAGGGAGCCGTATTTCCTCCCGAGCCAGCGGTCAAGTACCGGCCGGACCGCCTCGATTGTAACGAGGCCAGCGGCAGGATGCAAAAGCCTTCTCCGCCACTCCGCCACCAAGACCTCGCGGAGCTGCGACCGACGCAGCTCGATCTCGCGCTGCATCGGTTCACCGCCCCGCGTGCGCACCTCCTCGCGCCACCGGTGTAGTGTTGAGCCGCCGGGACCTACGCCAACCGTGAGTCCAGTGATTCCGGCCGTTGAAGTTGCGTCGAGCTCGAGCGACGAATACACCACTACGCCGACGACACCACCACCTGCGCGTCGACGGGGAAGAGGCCAACCACCAGCCAGCTTGGAACCTCGAGGCCCGCCGGCCTCTGATAGGGTTCCCGCTGCCGGTGGAAGTGTGCAGCGCATGCGATGGACGCAAACCATTAACGAAAACGTCATGCGCTCATACTTTGGGGCTACAGAGGGGGGAAGTAACCTGACTGCGTACCGTGGTCGGATGCTCTCTCTGTTACAGGTGCTTGAGCCAGCTGTCAACGTTTCGGGCCAACGACTGTCGGATCAGGTGCGGGTCATCCAGCGTAACCGTATGCTGGATGACGCTGTACTTGATAGACTACGCCTCGAATCACGGAGTAGCCGTGTCTCACCTGTTTCGCCACCGGCCGCGATGCAACTGCAACCCAGAGCTTCACCGCGACCCGACCACGTTGGTGAGGATGATGATGACGCGGCTATATCCGTGAGTACTCAATGCAATGAACGATTGAGGAGCGCTTTGGAGGATGCATTCCGGGAGTGCCACTCCACACCGCCTTTGCTTAGACCTCGTCTACCCCGTTTGCCCATGCATAAGAAAAATAAGGTGCTGGTGTGTGCTCTAGATTCGCAGCTATCAAATTGTTTTGATAGCAGCAAAGACCTTGCCGATACCCACTCAACCTTATACTGCGCAACTGCAGCGGCATGTCGTGTGGCTCACGTCAAGTTCACCAATTGTGACAGAGCTACACGAACTGCTGTACCAGCTTGGCAGTGTAGGATTGAGCGTCGTATCGGTGAGGCTAGAGCACTCATCGGCAAGCTTATCTGCTTCAGGGAGGGCAACACTCGCCCTAGGGTGATGCGTTTCGTAAGGCGGGCGTTCTCGGGACTGATATTAGTTCCCTAGATTATCTGACCCGCGTCACAGAGCGTATTGACTTCCTGAAGCAGAAGGTCTATGCATGGGCAAATCGTATTCGTCGGTACAAGCGGTATGTGGAGCGGTACACTCAGAATCGCACTTTCCAAAGCAACGAAAGGTGGGTTTATAGGGCTTGGGAGCGACCGGACCAAGATGTGTCTGATAGGCATCTACCGGATGATGACGATATGAGTTCATTCTGGCGCAGCATCTGGTCGGTGCCTGTCAGGCACACCGAGAGTGATTCTACTCAAGAAACGCATGCTCGCTTGGCAGCTCAGTTCCAGTCTGCTTTAGAGTCAGGGTCGCTGCCCCAGTTTCTTACGACAGGAATAACCCACCTGCTCCATAAATCAGGTAGTACTGCGGAACCTAAGAATTATAGACCGATCACGTGTTTACCGACGATCTATAAAGTTCTTACATCCATTCTGAGAGCTAAAATGAACATCCATATTGATAAATATCGTATCATGTCAGCCTCCCAGGATGGATGTAGGAATGGGTCCCGTGGTACTCAGGAGCTACTCCTCATCGATATTGCTATTAGCCAACAGGTTCGTCGTTCTCGAAGAGATCTGTCGACATGTTGGATAGATTACAAGAAGGCCTATGACTCGGTGCCACATACATGGCTCTTGAGGGTGGTGGAGTTGTACAAAGTTGATGCAACTCTGCGCACCTTCCTGATGTCGTGTATGGGGCAGTGGAGTACAGTCCTTCACTATCCAGGATGTCGGCAGATACAGGATAACAGCGAACCGATAAGGATCGAGCGTGGCATATTCCAGGGCGACACTCTGAGTCCACTGTGGTTTTATCTGGCCCTTAACTCTCTTAGTACACTACTGGAGGGTTCGGGACTAGGCTATCGGTTGAGAAGAGGTGGTCAGGTCATATCACACCACCTTTACATGGATGATCTGAAACTTTTTGCCCCAACAACTTACAACTGATGAAGCTACTGAAAGTAACAGAAACCTTCAGTAGCGCCATCAGGATGGAATTTGGTGTGGACAAATGTGCAGTCTTGCATGTAAAGCGAGGGGAGATTATGGAATCCATGGGCACTCAACTCTCGGATTCCATACACCTTAGATTCCTCTGCTCAACCGAAACCTAAAAGTATTTGGGTATATCGGAAGCATTAGGCATCAATACTGCTGACGTGAAACAGTCGTTGAGGGAGTGCTTCTTTGGCCGCCTGAATAAAGTACTAAATAGTCTTCTATCAGGCGGGAACAAGGTGCGCGCCTTCAACGGTTGGGTCATGCCGGTATTGATGTACTCCTTCGGCATGCTCAAATGGACTCAGACGGAACTTGACGCCCTGGATAGGAGGGTCCGCACACTGCTGACCGCAAATCGGATGCATCACCCACGATCATCGGTGAAGAGGCTGTATATCCCGCGGAAATGTGGGGGTCGTGGCTTCTTAAATGCTAAGACCCTACACAACCGCGAGTTATGCAGCCTTAGGGAATATTTCCTAGAAACCGACGTGGGTATGCATCGAGATGTGGTCGCTGTGGACAAGGGCCTCACCCCGCTCTCCTTGGCAAACGAGAACTGGCGCAAACTTAAAGTACTGGATACTAATGACCGCAGGGAAGTATGGCAGAGCAAGGAGCTTCATGGACGCTTTCACCGGGTCCTACATGGACCCGATGTAGATCTCTTAGCGTCCGTATCCTGGCTGCGCTTTGGTGACCTATTCGGGGAAACCGAAGGTTTTGTCTGTGCGATTATGGACGAAGTTATGATGACGAATAACTACTGGAAATATATTGTGAAGGACGGTACGGTTGACATCTGTCGGGCATGCCACCGGCCCGGGGAATCAAACCGACACATTATTTCTGGTTGTTCTCGTCTAGCTAACGGAGACTATTTGCATAGACACAACCTTGTAGCCAGGATTATCCACCAGCAACTTGCTCTTAAATTCAATCTTGTGGAATCTGAAATACCGTACTATAGGTATGAGCCCGACCCAGTTCTCGAAAATGGCAATATCACGTTGTATTGGGATCGATATATCATTACTGATAGGACTATTGTTGCCAATAAGCCTGACATAGTGGTAATAGATCGACAGGAGCGTCGCACAATGATTGTTGATATAGCTGTCCACCATGACGAGAACCTCGTGAAGGCTGAGGAAGATAAAAAACAAAGTATCTTGATCTGGCTCGCGAGGTTGTCGACATGTGGGAGGTGGACACAGCAGTCATTGTGCCGATAGTCGTGACGGTCAATGGCTTAATAGCCAAGAGCTTCGACCAACATCTCAGGAGGCTCTCGTTGGGCAGTTGGATCAAGGGTTTGATCCAGAAAGTAGTACTCCTGGACACGGCGCGTATTGTTAGGAGATTCCTTTCTCAGGAGCCCTGACCACCGGTAGCTTGGACCCCATTCCCGATACCGGTGGGCTACTACTTTTTATACTTTAAATGTTTTTGTATTTGTTTATGTTTTTATATGTAAGTACCTAAATATTTGAAAATGTAAAGTGTATGTGCATAAAACATGGTATACAATGTTGTTAAATATAAATATAATAGTACCAACATGTTTAGCTAAGTTAAAACATAACATGCAAAATTTCAGGGTTTTTGAATGACAACAGGCATCAACACTTTTTTCTATAAATTCTTTTAAACTGTAGAAGCTACACTCATTTAACCACTTGTACATTTTTAGCTTGAGTAATCTTGAATTTAATGTTTTGAAATGGCGTGGTATCTTGTTGTAAATACGCACGCGATTGTTAGACAGTTTTTATTGTATTTAGCATGCCTTGGCAAATCATTAAGGACTAGTTTATAAGGATCTTGTCTGTTTCGAGGATTTACATCATTGGCTGTCTTAAACAGTTCTTTATTTTTAACTACGAATAAACATACTTCGTAAATATATAGAGATGGTAATGGTAACAAACCAAGTTTTTTAAACACTGGTCGACATGAGTCTTCAGGCTGAATGCCGCATATTGCTCTTATGCACTTTTTCTGAGCTACAAACGCTATATTTAGATCGGTACTATTACCCCACATTACAAGACCATAGCATTGTAATGATTCTACATACGCGTTGTATGTTACAATAGCAGTTTTTACGATCGTTGCATTTTTAATTTGTTTCAGTGCATATACAAATTTCTTAATTCTAGTGCTAACATCGTCGTATCCTACGAATAGTGCCCTAACGAACATAGGGGCTTTCTTTTTTTATTGCATAATTCAATTCTGCTCATCATACCACATATAACCAGTTCAACAAAATAATTAAAAACAGTTCAAGTTATCAAATAATTAGGTATTCTAAAAAGCCACAATTTTGAGGACTACGTTTTCAACGAAAAAGAAAGCCACAATCGCCGTCGCGTCCTCTTTTTTCGCGAGAAGTGGGAGTGCGCGGGCGCGGGTAGAGCGTGCTAGCGCCGATCGGCCACTAGTCGGCGGAACGCAGAGATTGTCAGCTGTGGCGAGCGTTAACTGAATTTTAAATAAATAACATTACCTACCCTAGGCCTATACTACTAGTTTAGTCATAGTATTTTATAATGAAACGCCGAAGACGAAAGTTGGTGGAATTGGTTGGAAAGGAAGATGTGTTGTGAAAGAAATAAAACAGACAAAAATTAAGTAAATCTAAATATTTTATAGCTCATGGGATTCTAAGGTTGAAATTATGTATTATTAAATTGTATTGTATTGATTTCGTTCAAATAACATAATATCAACGAGTTTATACTTAATTAAGTCATTCTAATTACTTATTCAATTTTTAATATTGGGTACATAGAAAAAAACCCTCGTGGTGATTGTGGCCGTGTTCTATGGAATGGATAAATTGCGTATGTATGGAAGAGACGAAGCCCTAATTACGTTTGTGTCTTTCTTCTACGTTCAAATTATGTTTTTGTATTTTATTCTTTCTTTGATGCATTTGACATGTCCATATTGTTATTTTAAGTACAATATTTTTTACGCTCACATGATTTTAACCCTGCTGTACTAATTTAAACACTGAATACATAATTTCATGCTTTTTCTGGTTTGGGGCTTAAGTGCACTTAGGTTTTTTTTCTATTGCTTGAAAATTGATATAAAAGCATTTGTGGCCGCACTATTCTATCCGCACGAAAATTACAATTATGCTTATTTTATTATTTTACCTTTTTCCTATAGTTTTAGAAGAATTCTGTTTTTTATGTTATGGTTTTTTAATGTTAGTAAGAATACATGCAAATTTATTCGATTATGAAATTAATTAATGTGTGATGAATGGACTGCTGAGGGCGTGAGGGCGACTCTGTTGTTGAGCCTCCCTCACCCGTTCCATTTCCTCTTTCGCGAGCATTACTGCTTCGCAGAAGGAGTAGACTGCTTCCCATTCCCTCTCGCTCCGTACCATGGCCTGGATCAGGGCCGGGCGCGAGAGGTCGCTGCCGCCAATCGCCTCCACGAAGACACGGCGGGGCTCCGCCCAAGCGGGGCAGATCTCCACCGTATGCTCGACCGTGTCCTCTGGGCGATCCTCACAGTGGGGACACCCGGGCGTTTCCCTCCACCTGATCCTACACAGGAACCTCCCGAAACTTTTGTGCCCGGTGAGGACGCCGTGGCACTTCTCCAGCCACTCCTCAAAGAGGAGTTAAAGTGATGTGCTGGAGTGCAACAACTACGAAAAAAGCTAATGTCACATAGTATGAAAGCATGGGAAAAGGTTATTGAAAAGCGGCTGAGAGAAGAGAGTGAAATCTCACAAAACCAGTTCGGTTTTATGCCTGGTCGGGGTACAAAAAAAAAAAAAAAATCTTTATTTCGGACAAACAACATCCATAGGGGGTACAACGGATGCCATTTTTGCTATCCGCCAGCTGTGCGAAAAATACAGAGCTGTGCATAAAAACTTGCACATGGTGTTCATTGACCTCGAAAAGGCATATGACCAGGTGTGTCGAGTTTTGTGGTGGGCCCTTAAGGAGAAAGGTGTGCCTGGGAAGTATGTGCAGTTGATCCGAGCGATGTACAGTCGATGCAGTACCCAAGTCCGGTCTGTAGTGGGCACCATTGACAGTTTCAGTGTATCGGTCGGTTTGCACCAGAGGTCGGCCCTCAGCCCTTACCTCTTCCTGTTGACGCTCTGACGTCGGACATCCAGGAAGAGGCTCCCTGGTGTATGCTGTTTGCTGATGACATTGTGCTGGTTGCCGAAAGCGGCTTAGAGGTTCAGAGCAGATCGGAGACGTGGTGGCAAACACTGAAGAGTGTGAGCCTGAAATTGAGCAGAACCAAAACAGAATCTGTTCTGCGATTTCGGCGGTCTCTCCAGTCCTATGCCTGTAGCTCTCAACGGAACGCCTATACCGATCTACTCCGACTTTCACTACCTCGGATCGCTTGTTCAGGGGGATGGCGATATAGACCGAGACGTTACGCACAGGAACAACTCAGGATGGCTGAAATGGCGACAGGTCACTGGAACAACTTGCGACAGACGGATGCCCCTTAAGTTAAAGGAAAATCTATAAGTCCGTGATTAGACCTGTCGTACTGTATGGGTCAGAATGTTGGGCTGTGAAAAAGACGGATGAAAAAAGATTGCATGTGGCGGAGATGGGAATGTAGAGATGGATGTGTGAAATGAATACATTGGAGGTAGTTTAAATGTGGCGCCAGTCACAGAAAGTTGAAAGGGAACCGCTTGTCTTGGTATGGTCATGTGAAGATGAGGGATGAAACACATGTAACTAAAAGAGTTATGAATATAAATGTGAATTAATGGGGAGGGAGAGGGAGGCCAAAGAAAGGATGGATGGATTGTGTGAGGAGTGATATGAAAGAAAAGGGAGTTAGTGATAGTGTGACGGCTGACAGGGCAGAATGGAAGAAAAAACGTGTTGCGCCGACCCCAAGTAACATGGGATAAGGGCAGCAAGATGAAAGAATGATGATGGTGTAAGAGTTGTATGGAATAAAATTAAAGAAGTGCAAGTCAGTAAGGATAAACGTTCTGAAATATGAATATGAACTGGATGAGGATTACAAAAAAAATCACTAAGTACATTAAGAAAGGGTACTAGAGAAAAAAAAGGTGTCGGAAGTCACGCCAGTAAATGAAATTTCATTAAAAATAAATTATGATAAATATAAAGACCTGTTGTTGATGTGTGAAGCTAAAATTATTTCAGAGGAATACCACACAGTTTTTATAACATTGCCTCATGAGCAGGCTGATAATGCCAATATTTCTGAGAGTACTGACGAAGAAGACGACTGAATGTGAATTTGACTTATTTCGGTTGTGTTTTTTAATTTTAAGTTATGATTGTGGTAATGTGCAATTTTATTTTAAAGGCTGATTTTGATTACGTTAAATTTGATTTTAAGGACTGATTGTGATTATGATTACGTGTCGCTTAATATTAAGCTCTGATTTAAAAAAAAATAAAGGTTTGTTTCCATATATGCAAGCAAATGGATTAATAAAATTCAGATTTAGTTTCGAATAATATATTGTACTTCTATAATTACTTGCTTTTACTACATTCACATGTTCCCAGTAATGGTAAACTAGTTAATATACACAAATTTCTATGACACAAAAATAAATACCACCAACAGAATATTATAAAAATGACATAAAGGCGATTGGGGCCTCGACGTTTCCGCAGATAAAAGGCATAATGTAACTTATTGCTTAAGTCCAGCCCTACTTCGCATTAACACAACAGAGAATAAGGATTTAAGGGACAAAATGCGTATAAAATATAATAATAATAATTGAAAATAATCCTAGCAGAACCTTATGATACCAATACACATTATATGAAATCACCAATACATATTTGGTCATAATTTATTTAAATAAACACAAAAAGGTGTCTCCTGAAGTAGCTATTATGCAGTTACGCCCCTCTTCGTAGGATACGACGACATTATCTGCGTGTTCTTTCCAGTTAATATTTTTATCTATTATTATGCCTAAAAACCTTGTATTTGCTACTTCATTGATTTTATTTATATTAATTTTGATGTTGTATTTATTATTACTCGATTGATTAAATTGAATGTAAACAGATTTTTCTAATTTTTTTTTTCAAATGGTTTATGTCAAGCCAGTTCAATAATGTGTCTATTGTATTATTAATGTCAAACTCATGATCTGCAATGCTACTTTTCTTTTTATCAGATGTCACTATTTTATATGTATCATCGAATAATATGCATTTATGCTTGGTTATGTTTATAATGTCATTTATGTATAAAATAAATAATATTGGGCCTAGTACGCTTTCTTGTGGAATACCATATTTATTATGTTTATACCCCGATGAATAGGGTATCATATCAATATTTTTGGTAACTTTATTGATAATGACGCGTTGTTGTCTATTATTTAAATAAGACGATACCCACTGAAGTGCAGGCCCCCTAATTCCGATAATTGCTAACTTGTTAAGCAATAAATCGTGTGACACCAGATCGAAGGCTTTCGATAAATTAAAGAAAATACCAGTAGTAAGATGATTATTGTTGATATTTAAAAGTATTTCTTTCAGAAGAGCGAAAACGGCTAATGATGTGGATTTGTTTTTTTGCAATCCGATCTGTTCATCACTTATTATTTGGAACTTGTTGCAGAAATCAAGAAGTCTTTTATACATACATTTTTCGTATTATTTTGGAGAGGCCAGTCCTCTCTGGTATTAAAGTTATAGGTTGATAATTATTTATATCACATTTATCTTCATTTTTTAATAGGGCCTTTATTATGGATAGTTTTAATTTATCGGGAAAAGTGGCAGCTGACAATGACATATTGATTAGGTGAGTTAGAATACTAGTCAGTTCATTACAGCAGGCTTTTACGATTTTTGTGCTAATTTCATCACAGCCCTTTGCTCTGGTGTTGCAGAGACATTATTTTCTGCTGAATCTCACTTTTTAACATAGGTTTTAGAAACATAGAGTTGACACATATATCCTTCCTAAAGCTTTGGCCAGCATTTTATTGAGTTGTTACATGCTTCAAATCAACATAATGGTCGTTGAATACAGAAGCTATTTCTACAGAGTCTGTAATTACGGTATTATTTAACTTTATAATTTCTATGTTGTCTTTGGGGTTACTATTATTAATTTAATTTTTAATGACAGTCCAAGTCGCTTTGCGTTAGATATGCTGTGTGTAAATATATTTTATGTTTGCGTTCTTTTTTGAAATGAAAATACACTTCTTTAGCAAACTGGAGTAATTATTATATTTAGTTTTATTAGTAGAATTTTTAGTTTTATAGTACTGCTAACGTAGTCTCCGTTTAGTTTTGCAACTTTGCCTTAGACCTTTGCTTATCCGCTTTTGATTGTTTTTATTATTACTGTTCACTTTAACTCTTACCTTGGGAAAATAGAGATTGTACAATAGGCATAGCAGTTCATGGAAATCACTGAATGCGGAATTTGTATCAGGATTTTGATAGATATGAGACGAAGAAAGGTTTTGCAAGCATTCCCTAAATTGCCGTATATTGTCTAAATTGAAATCTCTTTTATAAATGTCGTATGTTGGTGCGTTTTGTGGTTTATGTTTAGTAGGAAAGGTTAGGATTTATGCTGTGTCGTGATCTGAAAGATGCAGAGGTAGAACGGTTGCAGTTGCGTGGGAAATGTTGCTTAAAATATGGTCAATACAAGACAGTTTACGTGTGGGAATATTGATGTGGATTTTCAAATTATAATCGTGGCACAAGTCTTGCAACTCGTTTGTAATGTTACCCTTTATGTGTATTTAAATTGATGTCACTGGCCACAACTACATTTATTTTAGATTTGTATTTCTTGAGCAAATCGTGTAATCGTCTGTGCAGTTTTGTTAAAAATTGATTTGGATCAGATCGAGGTATTCTATAAACACACAGAACTACCAAGCTACTACACATCAGCTCTATGCCGCAGACTTCAAAGGTGTTCTGTGTTGCATAGCTTTTTACAAGTGATAAGTCCTTCTAATTTAATCCTTTTTTTACTAATATACAAGTGCCACCCCTTTTTTCCCTCTATAGAAATTGGATGCCATTTCGTAGTTACATATTTTGACATAATTTTCATTGTCTTTTTGGATAAAAGTTTCTGATAGACATATTACATCTGTTACATCATTATTGACATCTTTTAAGTCCTAAATAGTTATTTCCAGTAACTCTTGTTTGGACATTAACCTAAACGGAAGAAGTCACTGGCTTTTGAAATACAGGTTTTGTAACCTAGCTCAAGAGTCAGGGTCTCACTATTTGTAAACTTGTATTGCGCAAATAAAGAATTTATTATTATTATTATTTCGTATATTTATTTTTACCCATTTTATTTACATTTTTAAATATTTTTAAAAGAAAACATATAAAAAAAAAAAAAAAATAGTAGTCCACCGGTATCGGGAGCAGGGTCCAAGCTACCGGTGGTTAGGGCTCCAGAGACAGGAACCTCCTCACAATGCGAGCCGTATCAAGGAGTACTGCCTTCTGAATCAGGCCCTTGATCCAACCGCGCAGCGACAGCTTCGACAGGCGGTCATCGAAGCTTTTAGCCATCAGGCCATTGGCGGTAACGACTATCGGCACAATGACAGCCGAGTCCACATTCCACATATCGACAACCTCGTGTGCCAAGTCAAGATATTTAATTTGTTTCTCTTTCTCAGCTTTCACGAGGTTCTCGTCAAGTGGGATGGTGACATCGATTATCATTGTGTTGTCTATCACCACTATATCCGGCTTATTGGCAACAATAGTCCTGTCAGTGATGATAGACCGATCCCAGTACAACGTGACATGGTCATTTTCGAGAACTGGGTCGGGCACATACTTGTAATACGGCACCTCAGAATCCACAAGTTTGTATTTTAAAGCAAGCTGCTGATGAATAATCCTGGCCACTTGGTTATGCCTGTGCAAATACTCGCTGTTAGCAAGACGAGAACAACCAGAGATAATATGTCTGATGGACTCACCCGGACGGTGGCATGCCCGACACACGTCAACCGTCCCGTCCTTCATGATATGCCTCCGGTAGTTATTCGTCAAGATAACTTCGTCCATAATCGCACAGACAAAGCCTTCAGTTTCCCCGAAGAGGTCACTGAAACGTAGCCAGGCCACGGACGCCAAGAAATCTACATCAGGCCCATGAAGGGCCCGATAAAAGCGCCCATGAAGTTCCTTGCTTTTCCATACCTTAGTTCTCTTTAGCCATGGACAACGGGGTGAGTCCCTTGTCCACTGCGACCACATCGCGGTGCATACCCACGTCGGTTTCAAGAAAATATTCTCTGAGGCTGCACACCTCGCGGTTGTGGAGAGTTTTCGCATTTAAAAAACCTCGACCTCCACATTTATGTAAGAAGTTTATAGACCGTTGACAAACATGTAATCGGTCTATAATTCTTGGGTTCCGCGGGACTACTTGTCTTATGGAGCAGGTGGGTGACACCGGTTGTTAGAAACTGAGGCAGCGACCCAGACTCTAAGGATGACTGGAATTGAGATGACAGGAGCGCGTGTGAGCTGCTGTACCATTTTAGCCAAAAGTTGTGCAGTCCGTCCGGTCCCGGAGATTTCCAGTTCGGTAACGGACGAACTGCTTTGGCTACATCTGATGGATTAATGGTGAATTTATCCATTTCTGGTATAGCGTCACACGCGCGCTCGACATCACGCATCCAACCACCCTCAGTGTGACAGACGGGCACCGACCAAATGCTGCGCCAGAATGTACTCGTGGTAACGTCATCCGGACGGCACCCGTCAGTCACATTTTGTTCAGGTCGCTCCCAAGCTCTATATACCCACCTCTCATCGCTCTGGAAGATGCGATTCTGCTAGTACCGGTCAACTCGCCGCTTATACCGCCGAATACGGTTTGCCCATGCACAAACTTTCTGCTTCAGGAAGTCGATGCGCTCTGTGACACGGGACATGTACTCTCGAGGACTAATTTCAGTCCCCGAAAATGCCCGCCTCACAAAGCGCATCACACGTGGTCGTGTATTGCCCTCCCTCAAGCAGAGTAGTTTGCCGATGAGTACCCTGGCCCCATCGATACGCCTCTCGATCCTGTATTGCCAGGCTGGTGCAGCAGGCTTTGGCCGAATAGCTCATTCACTATTCGGAACCTTCACGTTGGCCAAACGACATGCTGCAACAGCCCCGCAATACAAGATTGAGTGCATATCAACGAGGTTTTCGCTGCTTTCAAAGATGTTTTTAAGCAGCGAGTCCAAAGCACACACCAACGCCCTATTTTTTTTGTGCATGGGTAATCGTGGTAAACGGGGTCTAAGTTCGGTCGGAGTGGATCTATACTCGCGAAGCGCATCCTCCAGTGCGCTCCTCAGTCGATCGTTGCACTGGCTACTTACCGTGACAACCCTATCATCTCCCTCATCACTTACGTTAATGGCCCGCCCTGGGATTGCGCCCCTAGCGGGCGCTTGTACCGCGGTCTGTGTCGGGGTCGAGATGATACGGTTGTTCAGTACCTCTGAGCGCAGCCTATCAAGTGCAGCATCGTCCAACTTGTGGTTACGTTGGATGACCCGCACCTGATCCGACAATCGTTGTGCCGAGACGTCGATGGTTGGTTCTAGGTCCTGGAACAGAGACAGCATCCTGACACGGTACGCAGTGAGGTTATCTATTATGGGTCTACAGAGCGGGGAACCCTCTGTAGACCCATAATATGCGCGCATGACGTTCTCGTTCATGGACTGAGTCCATTTCATGCGCTGCACACAACCACCGGCAGCGGGGACCCGGCTTATTATTATTATTATTAGTATACACTAGCAATATTTTGATGAAATATTCTGAAATGCTGCGTTTTACTGGCTTTAGACACGAAAAAATAAGTCGCTCTTGTTTACAACAGGAAAATAAAAGGGTATAGTTCCTTTTTGTCCATTTGGATTTGGTTTCGTAAGAGAATTACCTTCGAGACGACTTTGCACTTTAAAGTAGTAGGGAATCATCCCTTTTTTATTAGGTTCCTGTAAACGAGTGCTCAATTTTAAACTAGATTTGTTACTCTTTCGAATTTCGCTAGGGTTCAAATATTTGTCACTATAATCACTACAATCAACAAAGTGATTCAATGACTTACAAATCTCGGATAGTTTTGTGTTCGTTTGTTTTACAAAGTGACATTTTTTCCCATTTTATGAGACAGTGAGTGGAAAACCGGTAGAATAATATTCTGAAGGTTCTGTGTTGTTCATTACCACATTTCAGATAGGACTAAAATATTCAGACTTCTTTTTAGGGTTCCGAACATCCGAATGCAAAAACGGAACCCTTATAGAATCACTCGTGAGTCTGTCTGTCTGGCCGTCTGTCACAGCCAATTTACTCCGAATCTACTGGCCAGATTAAGTTGAAATTTGCTACATAGATGTATTTCTATGACCCCAACACGGACAAGTAACGTAAATAAATTCATTTTTAATATGGGGGTAACTTTTGGGAGGAAAATCGGAAAATTTAAAAATAAAGTTTTTCAAACTGTACCGTGCGATATATCAAATTAAAGGGCTAATTGTGAGGGTCTCAAATATATTTTTGTCATAATTTTGAAATCAATCAAGAAAAAAACAAACGACCAAAAGAGAAAATAAACGAAAATTGACCATTCCTCCCTCCTTATCTCTGAAACTACTGAGTCTAAAATTTTGAAAAAAATACAGTAAATAGGTCTTTACTTATAGATTACAGGCAAACCTATGAGAAGTCTATTTTTTTCCAAACTTTATATTAATTTGCAGTATTTATAAAATTAAGTGCTGGTCGGATGATGCTGTTGGAAGGTGGCCATAGAATCTCTTCCAGCAAACAAGATGGCACCATCGTGTTTAGATAGATACTCGTAGATTGATAGATAAAACATTTATTCAGTGCACACAAAAGACACACAAAATCACAATAAAATTATTTAAACTTATGTGACTTGTGTGTGTGTTACTTGTGTGTTGTGTGTGTGTTACTTGTGTGTTGTGTGTGTTTGGTCTTAATGCATATGTTGTGACAAAGTGCGTTCGACTAGGTGATGCCTAAGGTCTAATGATGGAGCCGAAAGGTGTCCATAGGATCTCCGCAACCAAAAAAGATAGCACCATCGTGTATTGAAAAGTGATTTTACACTTGGTAGTACCCAGGCTCTCATGATGAAGTCGGAATGTGGCCATCAGATCTCCGCAACCAAATAAGATAACACCATTGTGTTTCAGCTTATTGGATATGTATTGACAAGCGATAATATATTACATTTAGTGGTGCTGGAACCCAGGGTCTGATAATAAAACCGGAAGGTGACCATCCATAACAACTCCTCAACTAAACTAGATAACACTATCGTGTTTGGGTTTATTGAATTCGTACTGATTAGTGTTACACTAGAAGGTGGTCAGGGTCTGATTATATATATAGGATGTTCAATCGTTGAACATAGCACCATGGTGTTTGTACTCACTGGATATGTAGGTACCTACTTTCTGACAGGTGTAATTAAACTAGGTTTTGACTAGTAGAACCATAGACTACATGGGTATATGGATACAGGGTGTAAAAAGACACATCACATAGCCGTCAACTACCCATACTGTACGTCTAACAAAGTAGCTTTGCGCAAAAATTATTGCTGATAAACCACTTTTATTTTTAGGTATGAAAAAAACTATTTTTATTGCGCGCAATGTAACGTGAACCCAGGCAAGTGGAGTTAAACTCCAGCCTTTCGCTCTAAGCCACATAGTTACTTGTCGTTTTTGTAACTGCAAATGTATGATTTCGAAATTTCGAAAAAGTAATCGAAAATTTAGGTAATGTTTGTTTGGAAAAAAGTTTAGTAAAAACACTTAGAATTAATTTGCGTAAAAAAGTAAAAAAAAAATTCTACTTTGACCTTCAATATCTCCAGAACCAGTGCATTCCCAGGTATGATTTAGAGAAAAAAAACGATCGAAATAATGAGGAGAATATGTGGTTTTCGGCTTCGGAAACTGTCTTTTTACACCCGATTTTATACTAGAGAAGAACCAGATGGCTACCATAGATACTAAACAAGAAAGTTCCGTATTGTTTGGTCTCGTCGATTTTGTGTTGACTGAAACTATAGTTGCAGGTCTATTCAGAGTCTGATGTTGGGTCTGGACTGTCATCACAGGAAGCCCTCAACTTAACAATGTAGCCCGATAAGATATAGCTAGTCAGATTTGTTTTGACAAGTTATAGCACAGGGCGTATAGATTCTGTTTTATTTTGACTGTTATGAAGTTACAGGGCAGGTGGCTAGAAGAATAATGTCAGATTGCTGCTGCCCCAGTTACTGACACTTTCGGCCTTACAGTAGATACGCTCCTGGTGTCAGGATAAATATTTCAATAAATTTTAATGTTGAAAAGTATATACTAAAGTACCTACACATAAATTAAAATATTTTAAAGGCAAGTTTCAATCAAATAAAAACGTAAACTGAAAATGTTATAGTTGTAACTCTAACATTTCTCTAAAGATTGAGGCGTGAACGTCTTTTACACTTTTTTAAGGATAAGCCTTAAATATTATAGTAGTAGGTACGCATAAGCATACAACTATAATAAAAATACTAACTAAAACATAGATACCTATGTATCTTAGTATTAATTAGTATTTTTAAGTTCATGTAATTGTTTTTCCTAACGCTCTTACGTCGGAAACACCGTCGGAATACAGGAAGAGGCACCCTGGTGCATGCTGTTTGCCGACGACATTGTTCTGGTCGGTGAAGATGGACCTGAGATCCAGAGCAGATTGGAGAAATGGCAACAGAAGCTGGTGAAAGTTGGCTTGAAAATCAGCAGAACCAAAACTGAATACATGTTCTGCGATTTCGGCGGTCTCTCCAGTTCTGAAGCTGAAGTGCTAGATAGCGCGCTTCTCCCAGTCTGCTCCGATTTTCGGTATCTCGGTTAACTCGTGCAAAGCGATGGCGAAATAGATCGGACTGTTAAGCATAGAATTAACACTGGATGGATGAAATGACGGCAGGTCACCGGGACTATCTGTGACTCCCGCATTCCCCTAAAACAATGGTCAGACCTGCTGTCTTGTATGGTTCAGAATGTTAGGCCACAAAAGGGATGAATGAAAAGCAATTGCTTGTAGCTGAGATGAGAATGCTAAGAGCGATGTGTGGTGTTACGCGCATGGATAGAATTAGGAATGAGTATATAAGAGGAAGTCTGAAAGTGGTACCGCTGACTGAAAAGTTGTGTGGAAATTGGTTGTCGTGGAATGGGCATGTGATGCGGAGGAATGAAGAAAATGTCGTGAGGAAAGTCTTGGGTATGGATGTGGATGGCTATGAGAGTAGAGGAAGGCCAAAGAAACGATGTTTGGACTGTGTGAAAGAGGATATGGGTCAAAAGGGGGTGACTACAGAGATGACGACTAATAGAGGAGTATGGAAAAAAAGACATGTTGCGCCGACCCCAATGAACCCCAAACGACGCCAGTTTTTTGGAACCTATCTACCAGCAAGCATCATAAAAAAACAAGCAACAACTTCCCAAAAAAACTTCACATAGGTAAAAATGAAAAAAAACAAAATTCTGTAACTAAATCATTTTAATCAATAATCGAAACACAGCCTAAGTCTGGAGAAGTGGAACTAAACAAAAAATAAAAGCGATAATTATGATTTTTTTTTTACTCTTTTTTTTCGGACTCGGGTAAACCACCGATACCGGTGGACTTGAGCAATGACCTTTTGTAACAATGCAATTTTCGGTTGAGACAGGTGCTCCAGCCGGCGAAGCCATGATCCCTGCAGCACTGGTCCTTCACATCTTGCGATGATTCAGTGCAGAAGTCGTCGCAGGCTGCAACGTTGTCGGCCTTGACGGTGACCATCACCATGGCGAAGGCGATCAGCAGGAGAATGAAGGTGGTCTTGATGGCGGCCATTTTGTTTGTTGTTTAGTAGTAGAGAAACGTTCGCAAAGAGATGCGGATTTGTTGTATGAAGCTTGAGACATTTCAGTCTGAATTTATATCATTTCGTTATCAAACAAGGAAATTATGTATGTATAAACATTCCGGCTGAAGACCGTTTTTGAATGTAAACAGGAAAAAGATAATGCAATTCAAATTTCTCAAAGGGGAATGCCAAGTCGAGGCACTCAGTGGACATTAGACTAGTGAAAAAATACTTTATGCATTAATTTTGCCGTAAAAAAATATGTATTTACTTTCTTCCAAATGAGCGCCACTACAATCTACAACAATTCATTAAAAAAAGTAACCCTATTGAAAAGAACAAAAAGTTTTTATTTCTTCATATTTTAACTAATAAAGTAGTAAAGATTAATCAATCGGGACAAAAATACCCACGGGACTTTACTGGTATTGTAATCAAAAAGCAACTGCAAGAAAACATCATCATCAGCCTTTAAATGTGCTGCTGGGGCATCGGCCTCCTCAGGTCCTCTCTGTGAGATGAAACACACCTTCACACATGCATCATTCGCGTCATTTAAGACATTTTAGGATATGCCGGTTTCCTCACGATGTTTTCCTTCACCGTTTTGAGAGCAGTGGTGATGAAATAACTTACTCACAGTAAAACGCTTGCCTGGGTTTGAACTCACGACCTACAATTTGTAAGTCGCGGCTGTTACCACTGGGCTACCACTGCTCTCAAAGAAAACATATATGTAAATAAAAACGAATGTGTATACTATGTACTCGTTAAAAAAAAATATGAATAAACATAGATGTATCTTAGTATTAATTATTATTTTTAAGTTCATGTAATAGTTTGTCCTAAAAATATTTTTACTTTTTTTATAAGCCGTTTAAAAAACATGTGATTCGTTCGGAACCCTTTGCGCGCCGAGTCCAACTCGCATTTAGCCGGTTTTTTGGAACCTATCTACCAGCAAGCATCATAAAAAAACAAGCAACATCTTCCCAAAAAAACATCACATAGGTAGGCACATGTGAAAATGAAAAAAACAAAATTCTGTAACTAAATCATTTTAATCAATAATCAAAACACAGCCTAAGTCTGGAGAAGTGGAACTAAACAAAAAATAAAAGCGATAATTATGATGTTTCTTTTTTTTTACAATTTATTAGCGGACTTGGCGAAACCTTTTCGCTTTTGTAGCGCATCAGGAATGTTTGCAGAAATGCGTATTGATTGCTTTTATGCATTAATGCGTAAAAGATGCGCATCCTTGGTGCGCAGGGTGCGAACCAGTTCCAACGGCATCCTGGGCATGATTGCTGACAGACTGGACTGTTGTGTCGTTAATCGTTGCTCCAGTATTTCGGGTGGAATGCTGAAGCAATGATTAATTTATTTGTTAATAATTTGTTTATGTGTGTATGTCGCTGTTGATGTTATATGGTCTTATGTCTTACTAACATAGTAATAAGTATATTTATTGTTACTAACCCTATGAGTCTCATTGTAACTCGAAATAAATGATTAAATAAATAAATAAACCATCGGCGGACTTGACCAATGACCTTTTGTAAAAATACAATTTTCGGTTGAGACAGGTGCTCCAGCCAGCGTTGCCATGATCCTTGCAGCACTGGTCCTTCACATCTTACGATGATTCAGTGCAGAAGTCGTCTCAGGCTGCAACGTTGTCGGCCTCGACGGTGACCATCACCATGGCGAAGGCGATCAGCAGGAGAATGAAGGTGGTCTTGATGGCGGCCATTTTGTTTGTTGTTTAGTAGTAGAGAAACGTTCGCAAAGAGATGTGGATTTGTTGTATGAAGCTTGAGACATTTCTGTCTGAATTTATACCGTTTCGTTATCAAACAAGGAAAAAATTATGTATGTTTAAACATTATGTTTCCTCACGATATTTTTCTTCACCGTTTTGAGAGCAGTGGTGATGAAATAACTTACACACAGTAAAGCGCCTGCCTGGGCAGCTGTTACCACTGTGCCACCACTGCTCTAAAAAAAACATTTCCCTAAAGAAAACATATAAAAAATAATAAGAAAAATAAATCAATTATCGATTATTTAAAAAAGTAATCGATATATCGATTTAATGTTATTATTTTTTCGTGATAGTGATAACACTGAATTGAATCTGACAGCTTGCTTGTTGCCCGCTCAATGTGGATGTGTTTAGATTTTCTGCGATTTCTATTACTGCGACCTGGCTTTGTTATACTTCTTCCAGCAACAACTTATTGAAGAACAAATGTTTGTGTGATGAGCACGATCATTTGTTCTGTGTCTGGGTGTAATTTATCTATAATATGTATGTATTTAGAAATATATAAGTATGTTTATCAGTTGTCTAGTACCCATAACACAAGCTCTGCTTAACTTGGGACTAGATGGCGTTGTATATATTATTATTATAACAAAGCTAACCAAGTCCAACCTAACCAATCTAACCGTAATGACTTCCACACTTCAATTGGTATTCCGTCTGGACCAGTTGCCTTACCATTATTCATTCCATTCACTGCTATTCTCACTAACACCTTATTCATTGGTTTATTCTCTACAACACCACTTCCGAAATTTTACTTATTCATCAGTCTTTCAAAATAGCCCTTCCATCTGTCCTTAATAATTTCATCCTCTGATAGTAGCGTTCCAGCTTCATCCCTTACACATCTAATCCGACTAACATCCTTCGCCTTCCTCTCTGTGGCTCTAGCAAGCCAGTACAGATCTTTTTGGCCAGCTGGACTGTCCAGTGTATCGTACAGTTTGTCCTGAGCTTTTGCTCTCGCTATTGCCACAGCTTTCTTAGCTTTTTAGGGTTCCAAATATCCGAATGTAAAAACGGAACCCTTATAGGATCACTCGTGCGTCTGTCTATCTGTCTGTCCATCTGTCCGTCTGTCACAGCCAAATTACTCCGAATCTACTGGCCCGATTAAGGTAAAATTTTCTACACAGGTGTATTTCTATGACACAAACACGGACGAGTATTGTAAATAAATTAATTTGGAATATGTAGGTCACTTTTGTGGGGAAAATTTCAAAACTTAAAAATAAAGTTCTTCAAACTGTACCGTGCGATATATCAAATTAAAGGGCTGATTGTGAGGGCCTCAAATATTTTTTTTTATAACTTTAAAATGAATCATTTTAAAGATATTTAAGAAAATAAACGAACATTTGCCCATTCCCAACCCTTATCTCCGAAACTACTGAGTCTAAAATTTTGAAAAAAATACAGGAAATAGGTCTTTTCTTATAGATAACAGGTAAACCTATGAAAAGTGTATATTTTTATAAACTTTATATTAACTTGCTTTGGTTTTGTTTGTATTCGGTTACAAATTAGTAATCCATTTTCAAACACTTTCTGGTCTTTGAAACTGCTGAAACTTGCGTTACTTATAAAATTAAGTACCCAATGCAATAATATAGTAGCATGAAGCTGGTCTGATGATGGAGCTGGAAGGTGGCTAAAGGATCTCCGCAACCAAAAAAGATAGCACCATCGTTTTTGGACTCATTTGAAAAGTGATTTTACACTTGGTTGGACCCAGGGTCTGATGATGTAGTCGGAATGTGGCCATCTGATCTCCGCAACCAAATAAGATAGGACCATCGTGTTTCAGCTTATAGGATATGTATTGACAAGCGATATTACATTTAGTAGTGTTGGTACCCAGGGTCCTACAATAAAACCGGAAGTTAACCATCCATAACAACTCCTCATCTAAACAAGATAACACTATCGCGTTTGGGTTTATTGAATTTGTACTGACTAGTGTTATTACACTAGAAGGTGATCAGGGTCTGACCATATAAATAGGATCTTCAACCATAGAACATAGCACCGTCGTGATTAGACTCATTGCATATGTACCTACTTTCTGACATTGTCATTAAACTAGGTGGTGAGTAGAGTCTGATGATAGAGCCAGAAGGGTACCATAGATACTAAACAAGAAAGTGCCGTATTGTTTGGTCTCGTTGATTTTGTGTTGACTAAAACTGTAGTTCCAGGTATAGGTCCAGGGTCTGATGTTGGATCTGGAAGGTCGTCATAGGAAACCCTCAACTTAACAATGTAGCCCCATCGGGCTTGTCAAGACAAATCTAACTAGTCTCGTACCTCGTACCGTAGTCTCGTACGAAAATCGAATCTATACGTCCTGTGCTATCACAGGACGTATAGATTCGATTTTCGTTTGACTGACAAGAAGTTACAGGGCAGCTGGTTAGAACAATAATGTCAGATTGCCGCTGCTTCAGGTACTCACACTTTTGGTATTACAGTAGATATGCTCCTGGTATCTGTATAAGTATTTCAATAAATTTTAATGTTAAAAAGTATAAAATAAAGTAAATAAAGTGTAGATAAATGTTAAAATCTTTTTAATCAGTCAGCTACCAGCTAACAGACACAAATAAAAACCTATTGTCTCGTTTCCGATCGGGGACGCGCGGGAGATGACGGGTAAGAAAAGTTTCAATCAAATAAAAACGTAAACTGAAAATGTTGTAATTGTAAGTCTAACATTTCTTTAAAGATTGAGGCGTAGTGTTCCACGCGCGCCTCAAAGAGTTGTCAGCAATAATGACGGCGCCCGTCATGGCCTATGCCTGCCCAGGGGTTGTTGATATATTCGAAACAGAGTTACCACGCACCTGGAACTGGAACTGCAGGGAAGGAACAGGGGTGGGTTTTAGTTAGTAAGAATCTGACACGCCCTCCCGTTCCACCCTAGAGCGGGAGATGTTACTGGATGATTTCCCACCCCACAAAAAAAAACCTTGAGGCGTGAACGTCTCTTACACTGTTTTTATGCTGTGTTTAAAATATTATAGTAATAGGTTCACATAAGCGTAGCTACAACTATAAAAAAGAAATGTATGTCTTAAAAATATTTTTACTTGTTTTAAAAGTAGTAATTCGTTCGGAACCCTTTACGTGCGAGCCCGACTCGCACTTAGCCGGTTTTTTTTTAGATTAAATTTAATTCTTTTTATACAAACTTATAAAATACTTAACTAACTGTAATTAAAACAAAAACTCTTATCTAAATAAAACTTAAAATCTGGCGTCAAAAAATTCCTCTGCATCGCTGTCTACTGGAAGTATGCCCAAAAGACTGACGGCATTGCTACGTTATGTGGCAATGCTTAACCTCTGGCCGAGGAAAAAGCCAGCCCTTGGGTCACGCGAAGTGTCAACAAGGCGTTTAGATAGATCTTTAAATACTAAATAAGCACTTGGACCACACGGCCCATGGGTTACAACCCCAAACGGCTCGAAAATGTAGCTGCCGACGAGGTTGTTATATTTTCGCCGCTTGATATTCTCTGCAGCCACAGCGGCAGCACTGAAGTTGGTAAATTTTTCAGTAATGTAGGAAAAAACTTAGCGGATAAAATTCTATCACAGGCTCAATTCCCCGCTGATATTAACAGTCAGGATCGGAATACCGGTGATAACAACCCACCATTTCCCGCTAACTCCCTCGTGCTGCTAGATATAGATGAATCTGAAGTGGAGTCTCTTGTTTCGCAGCTACGTAACGACTGTGCGTCAGGTTGGGATGGCTTATCGCCTATAGTACTAAAAATGAGCCGTCAGACATTGATAAAACCTTTGACGTATATCTTTAATAGCTGTCTCCGAGCGGGTGTTTTTCCGGATGCACTTAAATAGCAATTGTGCACCCAATCCACAAGGGTGGGAGCAGAAGCTGTGTCAACAACTATAGACCTATTTCAGTTTTACTTGTTCTTTCCAAAATTGTGGAAAGGATTCTTAGCAATCGGTTTAAGATCTTCTTGGACAGATACAAGATCATAGCAAATAATCAGTATGATTTCCGTTCCGGTGTCTCGACTAAAGATGCAGTGCTTGATTTGACACTGTTGGTTGCTGGGAATCTCGATAGGAAAACCAAATGTCTGGGAATATTTCTAGATCTTTCGAAAGCATTCGACACAGTTTCTGTTCCCATACTTATTGCCAAACTAGAGGTGCTTGGTGTTAGAGGTATAGCATTGCAAATCTTCAAAGATTATCTGAACAACCGTACCCAAAGAACCAAAATTGATAATCACTTCAGTGACGAAGAAACCCTGTCCTACGGAGTGCCCCAAGGTAGCATTTTGGGTCCTATTTTGTTTCAAATATATATTAATGACTTATGCAGAAAACCTCTCCCCAACTCAAGGATCTTTGTATATGCCGATGACACCGTTTTTATAGTAGACGGGTCAACATGGGATAGTGTCAAAAGTAACGAGGAAATGGCACTACGTGAAATAATAAAATGGCTCAACTTAAACCTGCTTACCCTCAACTGTAACAAGACATCATATATTCCATTCGCCATCCGCCAGAGTACGTCACCGGATCACACCCTTTCGTTAAAAGCGCACACTTGCTCACAACGGTCATCTTCATGCCAATGTGTAACACTTATGCGTACCAATCACGTCAAATACCTTGGTGTTCAAATAGATGCCTGGTTATGATGGAATAAACACATTGATGCCCTAACCTCGAGAACGTTGAGACTTATATATATCTTCAAGTCACTTAGAGCTTCTGCAAACCTGATACTCTAAAAATGGTGTTCTATGTTCTGTGTCAGTCCGTTCTTGGGTACTGCATCACTGTGTCGGGCGGCGCAGCTAAAACTAACTTTCTAAGAGTTGATAGAGCCCAGAGAGCAATACTGAAAGTGATGCTACGAAAACACTCAACTCTACTCAGATTGTAAAGTACTAACAGTTCGTCAGCTCGTCGTGTTGCAATCCGTTCTCAGAAGACACTCCAGCGTCCCACCGTCTGATCCCAACAAATGAACCAATATTCCCCCAGGTACACGACACAAAACCGCTTTTGCTAAACACCAAAACTTCACATTAAGTACACAAATTTATAAGAAAACTCTTAACGAACTAAATATACTCGATTGTAATAAATTTAAATTAAAAGCTATGGTGATAGAATGGCTACTTAAACAGGACTATGCACTACCGAATCATTACTTAAATACATTGCCTAATCTTACATATTTTCTTATTGCATTTGCATTTTTGTTTCTCCACATACAGAGTGTAAAAAGACACATCACGGAGCCGCATACTGTACGTCTAACAAAGTAGTTTTGCGCAAAAATTATTGCTGGGAAACGACTTTTATTTTTAGGTATGAAAAAGAATACTATTTTTTATTGCGCGCAATGTAACGCAAACTCAGGCAAGTGGAGTTAAACTCTGCCCCTTCGTTCAAAGCCACGTAGGTACTTGTCAGATAAGTTTCATGTTCATTTTTTGTAACTGCAAATGCGTAATTTCGAAATTTTGAAAAAAGTATTCAATAATTCAGGTAATGTTCGTTAGAAAAAAGGTTTATTAATAACACTTGGAATTCATTTTCGTAAAAAAGTAAAGAAAAAAATTGCGACTTTGACCTTCAATATCTCCAGAACCAGGATTCCCAGGTATGGTCTAGTGGAAAAAAATGATCCAAATAGTAGGTAGAATATGTGGCTGTCGGCTTCGGAAACTATCTTTTTACACCGGTTATAACACACCTCACAAAGTAGTAAGTACTTTCATACAAAAACTCACCACACATACATCATAAACACATCCCTAAACACATTCACCCATTCACAATTACATAAATATTTAAATTGTTATTCTATACTATTTTTCCTTTTTCTTAGAATACAATATGTATAAAAAAGTAAATCTGACTGTTAACACGAAAAACAGATTTGCACAGTCCGCAGTTGTATAATCGTAACCTCACAGCTGGGGCCCAATTCTGTAACTTTGAATTAAGCAACACGCTATCGACACTCTATCGACACACAACAGACATTATTTTGCCACTGTTGCAAATTTGGTATTCTGCAAAACTTCAAAATGATATTGACTTATTATAGTAGACCAGACTACCAATTATTACAATAGTCTTATTATAGCATTTCAATGGTACTACAGTGGCAAGTCAATGACCATACATAATTTGTAGAATACCAAATGTCAATGACTATTCTATTGAGACACCACTGACACCATCACACTATTGACAAGTTAGTTATTTTACAGAATTGGGCCCCTGAACACTGTCTCTTCAGTTACAGGTTTATCCTAGTTTGAGAGGCAGGGCTCACAATATCCGTATACAGACTTTTAAATTGCAGCGTAGTTACCATCTGCTAATCAGTGTATACTCATGTATGTTTCTTTGTGTCAATAAACTATTTATTTATTATTACATAATTAAACGAACTTACCTGAAGTGAAGTTCTATTGTAATTATACTCAGGCTTAGTCCGAGATATCTTCTATATTCACTATGTAGTTCCACAATCCTCGCATTGTGTGTGCCGCGAATATTTAGAGGAAGCGAAAAGCTTCGTATCCAAACAGACATATGTCTGCTGACAACACTATATCTGTAACTCATTCATTCAGAGCATTATTAAAGGATAATGATTTCCAACTTGACTCTAGGGACATTATAAATGATAATGATAAGGGCGGGTGGGAGCCCAGTATCTCGGACTAAGCCCTTCGTATAATTACAATAGAACTTCACTTCAGGTAAGTTCGTTTAATTATGTAATTATACTCAGGCTTAGTCCGAGATATCTTCTATATTCACTATGTAGATGTTCAGAGAATTGTTGGAAATCATTGCATGGTATATATAGTATACAATTAAACACTTATTAAAGATCTAAACAAAAGAATTTATGTGATTTATCACATCAATCTAATCATAGGTAACTAATTAAGGTAATTCTAATTAATTGACTACCAATCTTTTATTTTACAATTGGTTTTTGTTAAAGTGTTAAGTACTTTACTTTTCTGTATTCAAATAATAATAATAAACCTGTCTTATCCAACGACTAATTGTTTGGTTACTGACACAGCCAGTTTTTTTTTTTTTTTTTACTAAATAAGTGAATTATTCTGGGTCAGTGATTCTATGTTATTCAATCGGATAACTGACAATGATTGTATACATTAAGCAGTAGTAAGAGCTAACAAAATTACCAATTTCTTAGTTAGTTTTTTCTAAGTTAAGGTTACTATCTGGCAACCATTTCTGAATATGATTCCGGACAACAGATAGATCCCATGTATCATTATACTTAAGTCTAAAAAGTTTCAATTTGAAAACACCTTAAAATTCTCTTCATCTGTATATCTGTTCCTAAACTTGTATCTACTATAATTAGTGACAGCGCTGAATGGCACGTGTTAAGAGTAGCGTATGTTAACATTTCTGTGAGAAATTTTAAACTCTAGTATGGACCACTCATATACATTTTCCCAGTTACAAAACTTTTTAAGTGCTGCTGTTTATTGTTTAATAGTTTTTTGTGATAAGGAAGCTAAAGCTACAATGACATTTTTTGTTTTTTTTTTTTTATATCTTCCTTTTAAGATGCCAGGAAAAAACTGTTGTAGTATAACTTCGTCCTGAAAGGTGGTAGCACTTCCGAAATTGTCAATTCGTTAATAAAGGGGTACCAGGTTTGTAAGGTCCATGGAAGAAAAACTAAAAAACCTGTTGCCTCATCACAAATATTTTTTTTCCATACATTTGGAAATCATTGAAAATGGAAGGAAAGCATAACATAAGTTAAATGTTGACCAGTCTACAGTGTGTCAATATTTTTTGTATATAGATCTTTGTGCCAGGATATGTATCTATAACATTTTTTGTTTGCTCTAGTTGCAAACAGATTCTTATTGGGTTCTCCAAGTGACTGTAATATTTAGATAAAATTTGCTACAAAATTCCCATTCTGAATCTATATTTTTATTCTGGATTCTTGTTCAGTTTCTTTTTTTTTTTTTTTCTTTCTTGATGTAAGTGGCAAATAACCATATTGTACGGATCTCACCCCACTGACATATATTTCTAGCTAGAGAATTAAGTTTTTGAAGTCGTACCCCCCATTATATTTCAAAAACCTTGCATACATAAATATTTATGTATGCAATTGCTGTGGTATTATTTATTCTGAACAATATCTGACCAGTGTAAATATTTGGCAAAATATTGCAACCCCAGAAAAGCAGCTTAAAAGTTCCCGAAAATTGGTTGTCTAATGTCCAAAACCCATTTGCATCTTTACCATTACAGTATTCCACAGCCTGTCCCAGATGCATCCGAATATATTTTCAAATTATATTTAAACTGTCTTATTAAATTTTTTGACATGTAAATTTGACTACCCCATCATCTTAAATCATTTTAACAACGATCATTAATACCCATGATTGCATCAAAGTCATTGTTTGATGCACACAAAGCCTGATGTTTCCTGTTCAAATGTTTTAGTGTACAAAAAACCATATGACATTGCTGGAGAGCATGCTACCAAGTTTTGCAAATTCTCTTATAGTACAGAAAAATAAACAAATGTTGTGACCTGTTGGTCTAGTGGTTAGTGACCCTGACTGCTATGCCGGAGGTCGTGGGTTCGATTCCCACCCAGGACAAATGTTTGTGTAATGAGCATGATCATTTGTTCTGTGTCTGGGTGTAATTTATCTATAATATTTATGTATTTAGAAAATATATAAGTATGTTTATCAGTTGTCTAGTACCCATAACACAAGCTATGCTTAGCTTGGGACTAGATGGCGTTGTGTGATAGTTGTGGAATATTATTATTTGATTATATTTCTTAATCAACAAACAAATCGATTCCCTTATTAGAAGTTACTGACAATGACATTTCTTGTGTATTTAATAGGAATCCTAAAAATTCAGCAATATTGGATGGGACAATGTTACTCTTTTCCCTATTTATAATAAAGCCTAAACATTCCAGTAAAATTTAGGTCATCTGACAGTTTTGAAAACATTCCTGGTAATTATTACTAATACAAATAATATCATTCAGATAACTAACTGATTTTTAACCTTTACTTCTAAGGAAATTGATTACAGGCTTCAGTATCTGTATGAATGTAAAGGGAGCAGTACTGAGACCAAATGGCATGCATTTGAAGTCATACATTGTATTCTGAAATCAGAACCTTAGATATTTTTTATCTTCACCCATATCAAGATATATTTTTATTTTTTTTTTAAATTAACTTACAAAGTGTTCATATGTCTTTACTTTTAAAATGTTCTGGTGAAATAAATGTATTCAAACATTATAGATTTAAAAATAAATCTAATTTCTCCATTTGATTTGGGTATGGTAGAAATCTTTGAAAAATATTGTCTATAACTGGTACACATTTTGTAAGTACTCCAAGGTGTAACAATCTATTTATTTCTTTCAAAATAATAAAATTTTCTGTCAAATGATTTGTATTTTTGCAACATATTCTTGGTGTGGAGCCTCTGAAAAGGGATGTTATGACCTTTGGACCAAGATAAGACAACTTTGTCTTGTGTTATCTTTAACCAACAAGAATAGATAAGTCTACCAGCAAAAATGTATACCTCTAAGTTTGCCGTACAGACGGCTTGGCTGGAAGACGTTGTGGGGGTCTCGACTTGTAGTGTTGTGTCTGCTGGTGATATCTGCCCCCCCCCCCTGTTTGATCTGAGTTTGACATACTCAAACGCGGAGGGCCCTGAAGTTGCCCTGTTTTTTGGGATAATTCTGAGACTTTCTTGGTTAATTGGATTATTTCTGCGAATGGAGTTATTTTGTTTAACGATGGTGCCAGCTAATATTTTAATTGCTGTGCCAGCTTTTACATTTTCTTGAAATTTCTCCCCAAAAGGGAAACTCATTCCATTTTTGATTATTAAGTTTTTCCAATATTTTTATCCAGATTCGGGATTATTAGCTTTTTTCTGGTGATTGTGTCTTGATAATTGAGGTCCATCAATAAGCATGTGACATCACTGATTATTAAAATGAGTTTTATCTTGTTAACACCAACTTTTATAAGTTTGTGGCGGCAAATAGGGCCGCTATTGCAACACCCATCTGTTGTTGACATTCTTCAACTCTCGTGTCTCGGGCCTTCATAACATCGTTTAACAGTCCCTCCAGGTCTTTGTTAAGCTTAGGGCATCTAGAAGCTTGATGTTAGTAGGTAGCTACTAATTACTTCTTTACAGGTGCTTTCATATCTTGTTTCAGGCCTCGGGTAATAATACCTTCAAACCTTTTTACCAGTTCTATATGAAATCTGGTCCACATACTCTTTCTGTAGATACAGTTAGACTCCTTAATTATGGAATCATTTAAGATTTCAATTGGAGGATCATCTTTTGTGTTCTCTACACACACAGCACCCATAAAAAGCTCAAACAAATATGTTTTATTTTCTATAAGTTACACAGCAACCAGCTGTATACACCATTATGGTAATAATGTAAGCTATACATATTGCCACCCCGTGGCTATTTAGTAAAGAAAATTTGGCTCCACTTTCCTTTAGCGCCAATCTGTGCGAGGCTTCACAATTTTACAGCTTGTACATGTATTTAAGTAAAACACTTTCGTAAAACATTTTAACGCGCAAACGTCTACTTTTTGAGAAAAAAAATCCTAAAGTTTCAGAAAATTCTACATAATTACTTAATAAAATTGACGATATGCCACAGATACTGTACGAATTTCATTCCTAGGTCGTTTCGTTTTACGTTTAGACAAAGCGACAGTGGAATTTAATGGTTTTTAGTGTAAATATTGTGAGTTTTTACCTTTAATTCATATTTAAATGTCTGCTACCGCCATGAACTCAATTATTAAGCAAATATAATAAAATTAAATTTAAAAAAGTTGTACTATTTTTATTAACTCTAAAGATCGTAGGTAACGAAACGTAATCGATTGTAAGATTAGCGAGAAAAAAACGTTTGACAGTTGTCACTCGTCGTATTTTTTTTTTACCCCGAAGGGAAGGCTATAGTCTTTTGACCATATTGCCTAGTCTTACGTCCTTCACTCGTGTTCTATTTTTGTTTTTTTATTATGTTACCTATTACACTACACACTAAACTTAACACTCACTTCTTCACTAAGTAAAAAAGCAATGACAACTTAGGATGCAAGAGCGAGCGAAGCGAGCTCGGGACTTAGGGCACCCCGACTCGGACAGGTTAGGTTAGAAGGGGATGGCGGGGTCAAGAGAGCGAGCGAAGCGAGCGAACAGACCCCGCCATCCCCTTCGTGGTTATTTTTTTATAAACCACTCAGAAGTAGGAGCCCCGCGAAGCGGGGCTCCGTCGACACTTGGCTCCATCGACATGCAAACCTAAAACATTATAAAAAAATAAAAAATGCCTTTGCCCTTTGACGAATGACCTTGACCTTCGGCTTTTAGGGTGTTAATCTTGACCTTGAAGATGCCATTGATCGTATTATTGCTTGGAAATTGTCTTTACATCCATCACGTGATCTTCTTCACCCTTAATTTTTCACCATTTTTGAAAAATTTTGAAAATTTTTTTCTCGGCCCCTATGGTTTTGCGCGTTTTGGGGTTTTCAAATTTACACTAAAAAGGGTATCCTGTACCCAAAAAAAAATACCTACTATAAATCCGCGATTGGCGCTAAATGAAAGTGCTTCCGAAAATTTTCCTATAGCACAATAAAAATTATGGTACCATATTGACACAACTTATGAGTGCTTTTTCCAGCGCTTCAGTCGACTCAGATCAGCCAGCGGCAGTGAGTCACACAAACAATATTCTATTGCAAAAACTGATAGGACGTTTCAGTTGACCTCACTCCACCGGAGTGCCTGTAATAACACGTACCACGTGTCGTAGAAAAAAAAACAGGAACGGTCACAAGTTAGGTTACTGCCATCGGCAGCAAGTCTCACCAACAATGTTCTATTGCAAAAAACGGCGGGGCTTTCCCATTGACCTCACTCCACCGGAGTGCCTGTGTGATACGTACGAGTACCACGTATCATAGAAAAAAACAGGAACGATCACAAGTTAGGTTATCAAAGTTATCTTTTGTAGAAAACTTGCCTGTAAGTTCTGTGCCCGCCATGTCGGGTATTTCATCGACATCATTTTCTTAATAATTGTACGAGTCGTATCACTGGTGTTGGCGCCGAAGTCGGTGATGGTGAACGACTTCCTCTGTTTTTATTTGCCTTTAATTTCTTTTGCAACTTATTAATCTTCTTTAGATACCACTCTTTTCTAGACTCACGCTTTCTTTTCATTTTTTAACGCTAAAAACCACAAAACTAAAATTTTATGTATAAAATTTGACAAGCACACACGGCGCGAAAATAATGAATGAGTTACAGATATAGTGTTGTCAGCAGGCATATGTCTGTTTGGATACGAAGCTTTTCGCTTCCTCTAAATATTCGCGGCACACACAATGCGAGGATTGTGGAACTACATAGTGAATATAGAAGATATCTCGGACTAAGCCTGAGTATAATTTATTTATCTTGGGCCTAGCACACTATGGAGAGTTGGCATTGCCCTTTCCTTTCGATTTCCCTCTGTATTTATAATCTCAATCTAACAAGACTAGTCACGTATTATTATTCAAGTTTACGATTGTTTATAAACAGTAGGTATAAATAATATAATCTCTAATAGATCATTTATTGCATAAATGATGATAGGATCATTTTAATCAGTTTAGAAGTCAGAGTGCAAATATTGTCTCTATAGCTGGTGATCTGTTGATATATGGGTTAATATGGACTAGATTAGAGTTAGAGACTTCCGTAATAAGGGACAAAGTCGCTGATTTTAAGATGGTTTTTGTAAATAAGTAATTGAGGGCATTATTGGTTTATTATTAATGCTTTCTGAGCATAGAACTCACGTACTCGCCACACACACTCATTCACTATTACAGACTTTTACTAACAACTTCGGTGGTAGGGTCACTTTTGGGGTGGAAATTGGAAAATTAAAAAATAAAGTTTATTTATTTATTAAAATCTCCCTTATTACTATCATTACAGGTTTATACCTAATACGATAGCGCGGTCTTAAAATTAACTTATTTACAATATAAAACTGTGAAAAACGTAAAAAAAACTGATAGTACTTATAATAACATCTAATAATAATAACTTCTATACTAAGTTCTCTAAATATAAAATCACAATATTTAAAATATAAAAACAACAACATAAAAGTCTACTCTAATCTACACTATAACATAAAATAAACAACAATAACTTTGCGAATTCACTGAAATGGCATGTACAATACATCGATCTTGACGTGAAGATCGTTAATAACCCGAATTGCGCGGGTCAATGGTGTTTTGGCGAGAAGGTTGGTTCTGGCTGTTGGCACGGCCAGCAGCGGCGGGCGGCGCCGCTTCCACACATAGCGGTCCGGTGCACACAAACTCAGGCACTGCAGCACTCCTGGGTTATGCTCAATGCCATGAAGTAACCTAACCAGATACGAAACAAGCATGAATTCCCGTCGTACCCTTAGTTGGTTGTACCCGACCATACCGAGCACAAACAGAGTGGGGTACGTCAGCGGGTAAAACGGATATACCCCATATAGTTTCTTGTACAAGTGGCGCGTGAACTTGTTCTGTACGCGTTCCAGCATTATCAAGTACATGGCCTCATACGGAGCCCATATGACAGCACTATGTTCCCGATGACTCCTGAAAAGTGCGTCATACAGGACCCTGACTGTTGCGATGTTAGTAAAGTGCATTGTCTGGCTCAGAATAAATCCCAAGTTTCTAAACGCCCTTTTACAAATCCTCGTAAAATGATCACGAAACGACAGTTCTTCAACTATACCGTGCGACATAACAAATGAAATGGCACATTGTGGGGGTCTTAAATGTATTTTATTTATAATTATAAAATAAATTGTTTTAATGTTATTTAAGAAAATTTACAACAAATCAGTTTGCCTATATATTTCTCTTAGGTAAACTTCGTTTAAAAAATCCATCTACTGCTTGATGCTGCGTCGATGTTCAGCTGGAAGACACTGCCATTTTCCACATCGAAAGATAGGAATCTCCCCGCAAAACAGATAGGTAGGTCGGTGTAAACGTAAAATATCACGTTACCTCAACATATTTATGAATAAAAAACTTTTTTACAAAAAATAGAACGAACTTCCAAGAAAAAATGAAAAATGTGCAAAATAACTTTCATTTTGAAAGTCGGTGTTTCTGGTTTTGTCTTCGTTTTTTGGTACCGACTTCCGAGAAAATCGCTGAAAATCAACCATACATACATATATGGGTCGAATACAGAACCTCCTTTTTTGAAGTCGGTTAAAAATAGCCTTGAATCCCAACCCGAAACACGTGTAGCATTTATTGCTGAACAATGCACAACAATTTTGCTGAGCAGGAACATGAATATTTTAATTAATTTACTGGTTTACTATGCTTGCCGGGGTTGGTCCATGGATGGGTGACCAACTTTATATACCGAGACTCCTCCGTGCCTCGGAAAGCACGTTAAGCCGTGGGTCCCGGCTTACGTTCTTGCTCTGTCAGTAAGAGTCTGACACGCCCTTCCACTCCACCCTAGAGCGGGAGAAGTCATTGGATGATTTACCACCAACACAAAAAAAAACCGTTGGTCCCAGCTGTCAGACGTGGATCTTTGACAGTCGTTACGGGTCGTCAGAAGCCCAAAAAGTCTGACATCCAGTCTTATCAAAGGGTATGGTATTACCCAGTAACTGGGTTGTGGAGGTCAGATGGGCAGTAGTTCAATGTAAAATACTAGTATTCAGCTGCATCCGGTTAGACTGGAAGCCACCCAAGACAGTAGGGAAAATGCTAGGCAGATGATGACTCAAAGAAGTCTTATGTATTGCTTGATATTGACACGTATGCCTAGAATCCTACATTATGTCAATATACATAATATTATTACATTATTTATATTGACGACACGGATGGCGCAGTGGTTGAGCTTTCGGCTGCTACGCTGCGTGTCGCGGGTTCGATTCCCGCACGGAACAAATATTTGTATGACCTGCAGATAGTTGTTCCGGGTCTGGGTGTCTTGTGTATGTGAGTATACATGTTTGTGAACGCACCCACGATACAGGAGTAATTCCTAGTGTGGGGCAACGTTTAAAAAAAACAAAAAATTATGACGGATTATAACGGAAAAATTGATTTCTAAAAATATTTATTTTCACCAATAAAATTCGTACCAAACAAAATTAAACATCTTTATTTAATGTGTTATGTTATTGGGGCTATCAATTCGGGAGTGACTTTTATTTTTAGTTTTAGTTCTGAGGTAAACAAAAAAGTGAAAAATAAAAAACTTTTTTGCAAAAGATACAACCGACTTTCAAAAAAGAAAATACACCAATAATTGAAAAATAACTTTAATTTCGGCAGTCGTCAAATAACGAAGAAATAAAATACAAACACCGACTTCCAAAATTAAGTTATTTTTAAATTTTTGGTGTGTTTCTTTTTCGGAAGTTGGTTGAATTATTTATAAAATAGTTTTTTTGATAAAAGTCAATTTGATTATTGTATAGACAAGACGTTTAGTATTTTTATTTGAGTGAACACGGATTTCGGTAGTGACTCTTATTTTGTTTTCTTTTTTTTATTAACAGGTGTTTACCGTTTTTGGATGCCTAAACGTTTATGTCTTTTAGTTGAAATGTTTCAGAAGATCATTGTAAAGTAGGATAGGTATTTGGTTGTCTTTTATGGGTTCTGAACATCCGAGTGTAAAAGCGGAACCCTTATAAGATCACTCGTGCGTCTCTCTGTCCGTCTGTCACAGCCAATTTTCTCCGAATGTACAGGCCCGACTAAGTTGACATTTGCTACCCAGGTGTATCTCTATGACCGAAATGCGGGAGAGTAACGTAAGTAAATTAATTTGAAATATGGTGGTAACTTTTGGAGGGGAATCGGGCAACTTTTTCAAACTGTATCGTGCGATATATCAAATGGAAGTGCGCATTGTGAGTCTCAATTTTTTTTTTTCATAAATGTAATATGTATCGTTTTAAAGTTTTGTAAGAAAAAAACTTTTTTACAAAAGTCGGTGTTTGTATTTTATTTCTTCGTTATTTGACACCGTATTCCGAAATTAAAGCTTTTTTTTTAAATGAATTTTCTTTCTTGGAAGTCGGTTGATTTATTTTATAAAGAGTTTTTTTATTTTTCACTTTTTAGTGGTTATACCCCAGGACTGAAAACCCCAATAACATGGAACGTGGAATTTAATTATAATACTACTTGTAATTGGAGAAAACCAAAACGTCATCTATGTATACGCATTTTTCGTTTATTTTCAGTTTTTCAAAAAGCACTGAAGCAATTTCGATAAAATTTATATGGGATCACCTAGGGAGTATATTCTTTGGGATAAAAAAGAATTTTGAAAATCGGTCCACAACTGACAGAGAAATCGGTGGACATACATAAAAAAATACAGTCGAGCATAGAACCTCCTCCTTTTTCGAAGTCGGTTAAAAATAAACGAAAATGGACCATTCCTAGACTCAACAGAAACTGCTGAGTCTAACATTTTGATAACAAGTACAGGAAATAGTTATTTAGTTATAGATTACAGGAGCATGAGGAATTGATAGTTGGAGGTGATTTTAATGGGCATGTAGGAAGAACGAGAAACTGTTATGAAAGAGTATACGGAGGATGGGGTTTTGGAAGTCCCAATAACGAGAGGGAGACGCTGTTGCAATCTGCTACCGCATTTAATCTGTTAGTAGCCAACACTTGGTTCCAGAAGAGAGATGAACACCTAGTCACATACAAAAGTGGTAACCACAAGACCCAAATTGACTATTTTCTAGTTAGGCGCAACCATATTAGGCACATCAAAGACTGCAAAGTGCTGCCAGGAGAAGACTTGGTCTCATAGCACATGCTCCTGGTTATGGTGTTAGCGCTAAAAACAGTGTACAAAAAGCAAAGAGCGTCCTTCTCCTAAAATAAAATGGCATAATTATGCTAGAGAAGAATGATTGTGCGAAGGAATTTAGAGAGCGAGTAATAGACAAAATGATAGAAATGGGAGACATGAATGATCGAAGTGTAAATCAAAGCTAGAATGAGAGAGCTGGGTGTATTAGGGATGCAGCGAAGGATATTTTAGAGAGACAAAAGGAAGGGTACAATAGAGAGGGCTACATGGTGGTGGTCTACAGAAATATAGGAAGTGTTGAAGGAAAAAAGAAGAAATTCAAGGAATGGCAGAGTGTAGAACTGGAAAGCGTTAGTTTGAAAGCTGAAAAAAAGAGCGAGTATGATGCGTTAAAGAAAAAAGCTAAGAAAGCCGTGGCAATAGCAAGAGCAAAAGGTCAGGACAAACTGTACGATACACTGGACAGTCCAGCTGGCCAAAAAGATCTGTACCGGCTTGCTAGAGCCAGAGAGAGGAAGGCGAAGAAGTCGGATAAGATGTGTAAGGGATGAAGCTGGCATGCTTCTATCAGAGGATGAAATGATTAAGGCTAGATGGAAGGGCTATTTTGAAAGATTGATGAATGAGAAAAACATCTAGAGTGGTGCTGTAGAGAATAAACCAATGAATGAGGGGTTAGTGAGAATGGTCAGTGTGGATGAAGTGAGAGTAGCACTGAATGGAATGAAGAATGTTAAGGCAATTGGTCCAGACGGAATACCAATTGAAGCGTGGAAGCCATTACGGGTAGATGGATGGACGTGATTAACTTTATTCTTCAATAAGTTGTTGCTGGAAGAAGCCATACCTGATGAATCGTGCTACAGTTCGTTGCTGCCTATCTTCAAGAACAAAGGTGATGTGCTGGAGTGCAACAACAATAGAGGAATAAAGCTAATTTCACATAGTATGAAAGCTTGGGAAAAAGTTATTGAAAAGCGGCTGAGAGAAGAGAGTGAAATCTCACAAAACGAGTTCGGTTTTATGCCTGGTCGGGGTACAACGGATGCCATTTTCGCTATCCGCCAGCTGTGCGAAAAATACAGAGCTGTGCATAAAACTTGCACATGGTGTTCATTGACCTCGAAAACGCAGATGACCGGGTGTCTCGAGAGGTTTTGTGGTGTGCCCTTAATGAGAAAGGTGTGCCTGGGAAGTATGTTGATCCAAGCGATATACAGTCGATGTAGTACCCAAGTCCGGTCTTCAGTGGGCAATACTGACAGTTTCAGTGTAGCGGTCGGTTTGCACCAGGGGTCGGCTCTCAGCCCTTACCTCTTCCTGATGATAATGGACGCTCTGACGTCGGAAATCCAGGAAGAGGCTCCCTGGTGTATGCTGTTTGCTGATGACATTGTGCTGGTTACCGTAAGTGGCTTTGAGGTCCAGAGCAGTTTGGAGACGTGGTGGCAAAGACTGGAGAGTGTGGGCCTGAAATTGAGCAGAACCAAAACGGAATATCTGTTCTGCGATTTCGGCGGTCTCTCCAGTCCTATGCCTGTAGCTCTCAACGGAATGCCTATACCGATCTGCTCCGACTTTCGGTATCTCGGGTCGCTTGTTCAGGGGGATGGCGATATAGACCGAGACGTATCTCACAGGATCAACTGAGGATGGATGAAATGGCGACAGGTTACTGGAACAACTTGCGACCCGATGCCCCTTAAGTTAAAGGTGAAAATCTATAAGTTCGTGATTAGACCTGTTGTACTAGCCGTACAGAAAGGGCGAAACAAGAAAACGACTTACGCCACCCAATGCCCAATTACAGATCAGTGCCCCACAGACTAAAAAGCCGCAAAAGTTTTCTAGGATGCGTGAGTCCACCTAATGGCAACTCCGCCTCAGAAAGATGCGATCTCTGGCGAGAGACGTTCGGTCCACCTGATTGTTTTATTGAGCCATCGGAGAGCCTTCCGACTTCCGCCTGGGCACGCACTGTCGTGGCCAACCTGGAAAACTTTAAATAGACTCCGTACTCAGGTTGGCCGCAGTAAAGACAACCTCCACAAGTGGGGGTTCTCGGATGGCTCCGATCTTCGGTGTTTGTGCGGCGTTTCTCCGCAGACCATGGCCCACCTCTCATCTTGCTCCGCATGCCCTGTCACCTGTACATGTGAGGACCTTATAGCTAGCGTCAACGAATGCAATTGCCGTCGCTGAATACTGGGCCAAACATAATATTTAATTCAAGCCATCGACATACTAAGAAGAAGATATGACATTAATAGATTCGACTTTGACTTTATGTTCCCCGTATTTTTTAGGGTTCCAAACTAGAAGGGTAACCAACAGGACCCTATTACTAAGCCTCCGCTGTACGTCCGTCTGTCAGCGGGCTTTATCTCATGATCCATAAATGTGAGCCTTTTTTTTGGGTTTGGGTAATCATCCAATGACTTCTCCCGCTCTGGGTGGAGCGGGAGGGCGTGTCAGACTCTTACTGACTCTTTAAGCAACACTACGCGCCATCAACTCTCGGGCCTGGTGCTGATCGGACGGCGAGCTACCCACTTCTCGCCGTCCGCAGGCCCGGGTCTACGGTGGCCGGAGATCGTCTCGCGACGTCCTACGCCCAGGGCGTCTCCTGCGGCAGCTGCAGTTGGAGACGTGAGGGCGACTCTGGTGAGCTTCCCTCACCCATACCGCCTCCTCCTTCACGAACATTACTGCTTTGCAGAAGAAGGAGACTGCTTACCATTCCCTCTCGCTCCGTACCATGGCCTGGATCAGGGCCGGGTGCGAGAGGTCGCTGCCGCCGATCGCCTCCATGAAGACACAAGCGAGGCACAACTCTACCATATGCTCCACCGTGTCCTCTGGGCGATCATCAAAGTGGTGACACCTGGGCGTTTCCCTTAACTTAACCTACACAAGAACCTCCCGAAGCTTCCATGTCCGGTGAGGACCTGCGTCAGGCGGAAGGTGAGGACGCCATGGCGCCTCTCCAGCCACACCTCAAAGAGGGGCACTACCACTGCAATAGTGGCGTGCCCAGAGCTGGGTTGCGACAGTCGCTCTCTCCATATCACCATGAGATTCTGCCGGAGCTCTGTCCGCCGAGCCGCGAGGTGTCGCGGCAGCGGAGTTCCGCCCTGGGGTTTCGACTCCTCGCGCCACTCATAGAGGTGCGCGAGGACCTTTGCCTCCAGATCTCATGGCGAATAAATGTGAGCCTAGCCGAGTGTGTAATGTCGAGTAGGTAGACAGTTGAAATTTTCACAGAATGTGTATTTCTGTTGCCGCTGCAACAACATTTATATCCTACTAATATTATAAATGTGAAAGTTTGTGAGTGTTACTTATTTGTTACTTCTTCACGCTCAAACGGCTGGACCGATTTGAATGAAATTCGATATGTAGATAGCTTATAGTCTAGATTAACATATTGGCTACCTTTTATGCCGGTCTAGGCGGGTAAAACCGCGGGGTGTAGATGCCAGTGAACTTAGCAGATCATTTTCCAGCAGAGCATGAAAAAATGTGAGTTCTATTCGCATGCAGCATAGTTCTGGAGTTCCTGATACTTTTTGGAAATAGTTCTGTTGTTTTTCCCGGAAAAAAGTTGATTGAAAATATGATCTGCTAACTTCCGGTAGCAGATCATTTTTTCCAAAACCAAAATTAAAAATGTATTTTCGATGGACAAGAGCTAGTTCTATAGTTCCTGATATAAATAAGAAATAGTTCTGTCAATTGAAGCTCAATAAAAAACCAAATATGTTAAAGTAAGATACCGCGAATAAAATAAAATAAATCTTACAACTCACGTCAAAACCAAAATACGACAGTTTGTTGTAACTATTCTAGCCAAAATCAGTAGCTTAGAACTCTAATTAACTAAAAAGTTAAACGAACACAACGAACCACTCTCAAGTATCAACAGATTATGGTTGAAAACTGAGATTATTAGAAATCACGAAAATTTAAGAATTTATAATAAAAAAGAATCATAAGAAACGTTTAAAAGTATGTAGGACCAAAACCTCTTCAGTTTCTGATACAAATATAAAATTGCTATTTAAAAATATGCATATCAAGCCAAAAACATCCACTCAAATATCAGCAGAGCGTGGTCGAAAATTTAGATTAACAGAATTCCTAACAATTTTCAATGTTTAGTTTAAAAAAATCATAAGAAATAAAAGAAAGTAGGTAGGACTAAGAAATTGTCGCTTTCAGATACACCTAATTGCATAATAATAAAAAACTAGCATAACTAGCCTAGAACTCCCACGTAGGTATCAGCAGAGCATGGTCAAAGATTTAGATTAGCAGAATTCATAACAATTTTCTATGATCATTTCAAAAATTCATAAGAAATGTTAGAAAGTAGGTAAGAGGTAGAACTCTTCGTTTTCTGATACATATGATAAAGTACTAATTAAAAACTAGCATAACTAGCCTAGAACTCTCACGTAAGTATCAGCAGAGCATGGTCGAAGATTTAGATTAGCAGAATTCCTAACAATTTTCTATGATCATTTCAAAAATTCATTAGAAATGTTAGAAAGTAGGTAAGAGCTGGAACTCTTCGTTTTCTGATACATATGATAAAATACTAAGTAAAAACAAGAATAACTAGCCTAGAACTCCCACGTAAGTATCAGCAGAGCATGGTCGAAGATTTAGATTAGCAGAAATCCTAACAATTTTCTATGATCACTTCAAAAATTCATAAGAAATGTTAGAAAGTAGGTAAGAGCTATAACACTTCGTTTTCTGATACATATGATAACAGACTAATAAAAAACTAGCATTATTAGCCTAGAACTCCCACGTAAGTATCAGCAGAGCATGGTCGAAGATTTAGATTAGCAGAATTCCAAACAATTTTCTATGATCATTTCAGAAATTCATAAGAAATGTTAGAAAGAAGGTAAGAGCTGGAACTCTTCGTTTTCTGATACAAATAATAATAGACTAATGAAAAACTACAACAATTAGCCTAGAACTCTCAACGAAGTAGTATCAGAGCATGGTCGAAGATTTAGATTAGCAGAATTCCTAACAATTTTCTATGATCATTTCAAAAATTCATAAGAAATGTTAGAAAGTAGGTAGGAGCTGGAACTCTTCGTTTTCTGATACATATGATAAAATACTAATTAAAAACTAGCATAATCAGCCTAGAACTCTCAAGGAAGTAGTAGCAGAGCATGGTCGAAAATTTAGATTAACAGAATTCCTAACAATTTTCAATGTTTAGTTTAAAAAAATCATAAGAAATAAAAGAAAGTCGGTAAGAGCTGGAACTCTTCGTTTTCTGATACATATTATAAAATACTAATTAAAAACAAGCATAACTAGCCTAGAACTCCCAAGTAAGTATCAGCAGAGCATGGTCGAAGATTTAGATTAGCAGAATTCCTAACAATTTTCTATGATCATTTCAAAAATTCATAAGAAATGTTAGAAAGTAGGTAAGAGGTAGAACTCTTCGTTTTCTGATACATATGATAAAATACTAATTAAAAATTAGCATAACTAGCCTAGAACTCCCACGGAAGTATCAGCAGAGCATGGTCGAAGATTTAGATTAGCAGAATTCCAAACAATTTTCTGTGATCACTTCAAAAATTCATAAGAAATGTTAGAAAGTAGGTAAGAGCTGGAACTCTTCGTTTTCTGATACATATGATAAAATACTAAGTAAAAATAAGAATAACTAGCCTAGAACTCCCACGTAAGTATCAGCAGAGCATGGTCGAAGATTTAGATTAGCAGAAATCCTAACAATTTTCTATGATCACTTCAAAAATTCATAAGAAATGTTAGAAAGTAGGTAAGAGCTATAACACTTCGTTTTCTGATACATATGATAACAGACTAATAAAAAACTAGCATTATTAGCCTAGAACTTCCACGAAAGTATCAGCAGAGCATGGTCGAAGATTTAGATTAGCAGGAATCCTAACAATTTTCTATGATCACTTCAAAAATTCATAAGAAATGTTAGAAAGAAGGTAAGAGCTGAAACTCGTAGTTTTCTGATACATATGATAACAGACTAATAAAAAACTAGCATTATTAGCCTAGAACTCCCACGAAAGTATCAGCAGAGCATGGTCGAAGATTTAGATTAGCAGAATTCCAAACAATTTTCTATGATCATTTCAGAAATTCATAAGAAATGTTAGAAAGAAGGTAAGAGCTGGAAGTCTTCGTTTTCTGATACAAATAATAATAGACTAATGAAAAACTACAATAATTAGCCTAGAACTCTCAACGAAGTAGTATCAGAGCATGGTCGAAGATTTAGATTAGCAGAATTCCTAACAATTTTCTATGATCATTTCAAATACAACGCGAAGAAGAGTGAAATAATGATTTTCAGGCCGGACAACAAGCGATACACATTCGTTCCGAGTTTCACTTTATGTGGCACAGCTCTAAGCAAAGTCGAGCAATTTAAGTATTTGGGCCACTGGGTCACCGAGGACCTTAAAGACAGTGTGGATATAGAAAGGGAGCGCAGGGCGCTGTCTGTCCGATGCAACATGTTGGCCCGCAGGTTTGCACGGTGCACGGGGACTGTCAAAGTTGCGCTTTTTAAAGCGTACTGTCAGTCCTTTTACGCCTGCGGCCTGTGGGTTAACTATACGCAGCGGACATACGGCGCTCTGCGTGTTCAGTACAATAACGCGTTCCGGGTGCTGATGGGGCTGCCGCGCCACTGCAGCGCCTCCGCGATGTTCGCGGCGGCTGACACAGACGGCTTTGCGGCCATAATGCGCAAACGGTGCGCTTCTATCAAGCGCCGCACGCGCGACAGTCCCAACACCATCCTGCGAGCGCTGGCGGACCGGTGGGACTCTCCGATGTTGGCTCGCTGGATACGGCTGCACGCAGTCATATAGTGATTTGCCACCATCATCGGAGCCCAGTGGGACCTCCCACTTGTTATTCCTTCAATTATTACTAACACTAGTCCGTAAGCTCGCAATTGTACTAACAAATATGGATGTAATATGAGTCCGAAATAAATGATTTGTTATTATTATTCGGTATTTATTTTTACACATATTATTTACATTTTTAAATATTTTAAAAGAAAACATATAAAAAACATTTAAAAATATAAAAAATAGTAGTCCACCGGTATCGGGAGCAGGGTCCAAGCTACCGGTGGTTAGGGCTCCAGAGACAGGAACTTCCTCACAATGCGAGCCGTATCAAGGAGTACTGCCTTCTGAATCAGGCCCTTGATCCAACCGCGCAACGACAGCTTCGACAGGTGGTCGTCGAGGCTTTTGGCCATCAGGCCATTGGCGGTAACGACTATCGGCACAATGACAGCCAAGTCCACATTCCACATATCGACAACCTCGTGTGCCAAGTCAAGATATTTAATTTGTTTCTCTTTCTCAGCTTTCACGAGGTTCTCGTCATGTGGGATTATTATTATTATTATTATTTCAAAAATTCATAAGAAATGTTAGAAAGTAGGTAGGAGCTGGAACTGTTCGTTTTCTGATACATATGATAAAATACTAATTAAAAACTAGCATAATCAGCCTAGAACTCTCAACGAAGTAGTAGCAGAGCATGGTCGAAAATTTAGATTAACAGAATTCCTAACAATTTTCAATGTTTAGTTTAAAAAAATCATAAGAAATAAAAGAAAGTCGGTAAGAGCTGGAACTCTTCGTTTTCTGATACATATTATAAAATACTAATTAAAAACTAGCATAACTAGCCTAGAACTCCCAAGTAAGTATCAGCAGAGCATGGTCGAAGATTTAGATTAGCAGAATTCCTAACAATTTTCTATGATCATTTCAAAAATTCATAAGAAATATTAGAAAGTAGGTATGAGCTAGAACTCTTCGTTTTCAGATACATATGATAAAATACTAATTGAAAACAAGCATAGCTAGCCTAGAACTCTCACGTAAGTATCAGCAGAGCATGGTCGAAGATTTAGATTAGCAGAATTCCTAACAATTTTCTATGATCATTTCAAAAATTCATAAGAAATATTAGAAAGTAGGTAAGAGCTAGAACTCTTCGTTTTCAAATACGAATGATTAAATACTAATTAAAAATTAGCATCACTAGCCTAGAACTCCCACTTAAGCATCAGCAGAGCATGGTCGAAGATTTAGATTAGCAGAATTCCAAACAATTTTCTGTGATCACTTCAAAAATTCATAAGAAATGTTAGAAAGTAGGTAAGAGCTGGAACTCTTCGTTTTCTGATACATATTGTGACGACCTTATGTTGGCAACCTTATGGTGAAGACTGGCACGTTGGAAGTTTGGAACTTTCTAGAAACTCTTGAAACGCCAATTGAGAATTTAGAATTAAGAAGATTTTAGTATATAGGGAGACTTGACCTAGCCCGCACGAAGAGGGCACATGTATTAATTTCATTATTCAATATAACATATTAATATTCCAGTTCTCTTTCTTTTATAACACATCACACATAAGCACTCACTCTTATACACCACCCTCTCGCACCGCGAGCGAGTAAACAAACCCCCAGGAACCTAAAAGGAATCTCCAGGGACCAGCACCAAGAGAAGCTGCTCCAGGTCCCTACAAGTGGCGGCGAGCGCCGGGAAAGAACGCCGTATGTAAGAGTGACGGCAACGGTAACGGTGTGCGGTGGACAAACTGAGGACTGATGCAGTGACAGCATCAGGATAAGAGGAGTATACTCCAAGCTGAGTGGTTCCATTTTTATTTAAGTGTTAAATAATATTAAAAGAGGAAAATGCGATACTTTTCGGGACACACGTATGAAGTGTGCCTCGAAGAATTTATCGACGAGTTTGTGTCGATGGCCATTGCCAAGGGGTGGCGAAAAAGCGATTATTCGTTAATTCTTGGTGTCTGGTTAAAAGGAGCTGCGCATTATTTTTTTAAATATACATTCCTGTATGAGATGGAATTTGACACGCTATGCGCGGAGCTTAGGAGAGAATTCCCATGCAAGTGTGTGTCTTGCAAGCATAGAATCAATCAGTGTTTTTATAATCTTGAGAGGCCGGACGTTGTGTCCGAGGCGGATGAACAGTCCGAAAATAATATGAGCGAGGATAATCAAATAATATTTTTTTCTAAGGAGGACGATGATGACCAGAGCTGCGCTGATGCAGGCCTAGTCAATGATGTCCAGGAATATGAATACTGCGGTCTGGACGAGGATGACCGAAGCTGTGAAAATGAAGATACAGAATCGGGTCGGTTATTTACAATTATTCCTAGTAATAATATTTCAGAGAAACAAGAGATAATTGTAGTAAAAGAAACATTTGGCGAGCACGAGTCGAATGAAAATTTTATTTGTTTGGGAGTTGTTTCGGCTGATGTTGTCGACATGGAAAGCTGTGAGGTGGAAATTCCGTCGGAGACACATGGTTCTTGTAACGATGATTTTATTCAAGTTGAGTATGTTTCTGCTGATGTTTGTGAGCAGGAGAGCTTCGAAATGGCGGTGGAGTCCAAAGAGCTGTGCGTGCCGGTGGAAGTCATGCAAAATCCTGCTATTATTGTTCCAATAGGTGATGGTCCAGCGGATATCTATCGGGATGAAAACTGCATCATAAATATCACTTCACAACATCACAACATTTCACAACAAGCGAAGGAGGATAATTTCCATTTCTTTGCTAAATATAAAATTATTTTTGTATCAATGTTATTTATTCTAGCTGACATGCATTGTCATAGCAACGTGACAAACAAGTTTTCGACCATAAATATAAGGTATGGACTTAATAATTACGATGACCCAAATTTTTCGATAAAAATAAAAATATGCGAAAGAGGTCAGGAATTGCTTGTAAACTATTTATTAAAGCAATATTCTGTAAGTAAATATAAGTTTTGGAAATTTAAGAAAAAATTTATAAATTGTTTTTTGAAACTTATTTTATTTTTAAAAAGATTTTTAGAGAATAGACAGTGGTGTCAGATGTCATTTGACATGACAAATAATTGTCAGATATCTGGTACCTCAAATTTAGTACGGTTGACAATATAGTAAAAGTTTAAATTTTAACCGACTTCAAAAGTAGGAGGTTCTCATTTCTTTTGTTTTTTATGTGATATTAATCGTTGTGTTTTTGTGTGTTTCATGTAACTGTTATGATGAGCTGCACGGACGTGATTGAAGACTGATGGGAGATATGACCACATTCTATGAAAAAAAATTGTTAGGCGATTATTAGTGGGAATTAGATATGAGTTTCTCCAGAGTGCGATTTTAATAAAGATGTTACTACGGTTAGGAGGTAGAGGGAATTGCGGTCCTCTCTCCTAGGGAAAAATATGTCCGGGTTTTTTGTCGGTTTATACCAACTTTGTTTATGGGGTATAATGCCTTCGCAAAGTGGGATCGAGTTGATTCTGTATGGTGTGACCGAGCCCATGACAATTTTTATGTATTATTCATTTAGAGAGTATACTTCAAGTTATATTTATGGAGCACTCTGGGGGAAGTTCGGGAACAGTGAGTAGGTGTTCATAACAGTGGTCGTTTTTTCTCCTGGTCTTCATAAACGTCCAATGGAGTTAAAATTATTACAGTTTTGAATTTTATTTTTTGTAAACCCCTTCTGGGTAGATGTCACTCACTCTTATACACCACCCTCTCGCACCGCGAGCGAGTAAACAAACCCCCAGGAACCTAAAAGGAATCTCCAGGGACCAGCACCAAGAGAAGCTGCTCCAGGTCCCTACAATATCATAATAGACTAATGTAAAACGACAATAATTAGCCTAGAACTCTCAACAAAGTAGTATCAGAGCATGGTCTAAGACTTAGATTAGCAGAATTCCTAACAATTTTCTATGATCATTTCAAAAATTCATAAGAAATATTAGAAAGTAGGTAAGAGCTAGAACTCTTCGTTTTCAGATACAAATGATAATATACTAATTAAAAACTAGCATAACTAGCCTAGAACTCCCACGAAAGTATCAGCAGAGCATGGTCGAAGATTTAGATTAGCAGAATTCCTAACAATTTTCTATGATCACTTCAAAAATTCATAAGAAATGTTAGAAAGAAGGCAAGAGCTGGAACTCTTCGTTTTCTGATACATATGATAACAGGCTAATTAAAAACTAGCATTTTTAGCCTAGAACTCTCAAGGAAGTAGGAGCAGAGTATGGTCGAAAATTTAGATTAACAGAATTCCTAACAATTTTCAATGTTTAGTTTAAAAAAATCATAAGAAATAAAAGAAAGTAGGTAAGAGCTGGAACTCTTCGTTTTCTGATACATATTATAAAATACTAATTAAAAACTTGCATAACTAGCCTAAAACTCCCACGTAAGTATCAGCAGAGCATGGTCGAAGATTTAGATTAGCAGAATGCCTAACAATTTTCTATGATCACTTCAAAAATTCATAAGAAATGTTAGAAAGAAGGTAAGAGCTAGAACTCTCCGTTTTCAGATACATATGATAACAGCCTAATTAAAAACTAGCATTTTTAGCCTTGAACTCTCAAGGAAGTAGGAGCAGAGTATGGTCGAAAATTTAGATTAACAGAATTCCTAACAATTTTCAATGTTTAGTTTAAAAAAATCATAAGAAATAAAAGAAAGTAGGTAAGAGCTGTAACTCTTCGTTTTCTGATACATACTATAAAATACTAATTAAAAACTTGCATAACTAGCCTAGAACTCCCACGTAAGTATCAGCAGAGCATGGTCGAAGATTTAGATTAGCAGAATTCCTAACAATTTTCTATGATCACTTCAAAAATTCATAAGAAATGTTAGAAAGAAGGTAAGAGCTGGAACTCTTCGTTTTCAGATACATATGATAACAACCTAATTAAAAACTAGCATTTTTAGCCTAGAACTCTCAAGGAAGTAGGAGCAGAGTATGGTCGAAAATTTAGATTAACAGAATTCCTAACAATTTTCAATGTTTAGTTTAAAAAAATCATAAGAAATAAAAGAAAGTAGGTAAAAGCTGGAACTCTTCGTTTTCTGATACATATTATAAAATACTAATTAAAAACTTGCATAACTAGCCTAGAACTCCCACGTAAGTATCAGCAGAGCATGGTCGAAGATTTAGATTAGCAGAATTCCTAACAATTTTCCAAGATCATTTCAAAAATTCATAAGAAATGTTAGAAAGTAGGTAAGAGGTAGAACTCTTCGTTTTCTGATACATATGATAAAATACTAATTAAAAACTAGCATAACTAGCCTAGAACTCCCACGGAAGTATCAGCAGAGCATGGTCGAAGATTTAGATTAGTAGAATTCCAAACAATTTTCTGTGATCACTTCAAAAATTCATAAGAAATGTTAGAAAGTAGGTAAGAGCTGGAACTCTTCGCTTTCTGATACATATGATAAAATACTAAGTAAAAACAAGAATAACTAGCCTAGAACTCCCACGTAAGTATCAGCAGAGCATGGTCGAAGATTTAGATTAGCAGAAATCCTAACAATTTTCTATGATCACTTCAAAAATTCATAAGAAATGTTAGAAAGTAGGTAAGAGCTATAACACTTCGTTTTCTGATACATATGATAACAGACTAATAAAAAACTAGCATTATTAGCCTAGAACTTCCACGAAAGTATCAGCAGAGCATGGTCGAAGATTTAGATTAGCAGAATTCCAAACAATTTTCTGTGATCATTTCAAAAATTCATAAGAAATGTTAGAATGTAGGTAAGAGCTGGAACTCTGCGTTTTCTGATACAAATGATAAAAGACTAATGAAAAACTACAATAATTAGCCTAGAACTCTCAACGAAGTAGTATCAGAGCATGGTCGAAGATTTAGATTAGCAGAATTCCTAACAATTTTCTATGATCATTTCAAAAATTCATAAGAAATGTTAGAAAGTAGGTAGGAGCTAGAACTCTTCGTTTTCTGATACATATGATAAAATACTAATTAAAAACTAGAATAACTAGCCTAGAACTCCCACGTAAGTATCAGCAGAGCATGGTCGAAGATTTAGATTAGCAGAAATCCTAACAATTTTCTGTGATCATTTCAAAAATTCATAAGAAATATTAGAAAGTAGGTAAGAGCTAGAACTCTTCGTTTTCAGATACAAATGATAAAATACTAATTAAAAACTAGCATAACTAGCCGAGAACTCCCACGAAAGTATCAGCAGAGCATGGTCGAAGATTTAGATTAGCAGAAATCCTAACAATTTTCTATGATCACTTCAAAAATTCATAAGAAATGTTAGAAAGTAGGTAAGAGCTGAAACTCGTCGTTTTCTGATACATATGATAACAGACTAATAAAAAACTAGCATTATTAGCCTAGAACTCCCACGAAAGTATCAGCAGAGCATGGTCGAAGATTTAGATTAGCAGAATTCCAAACAATTTTCTATGATCATTTCAGAAATTCATAAGAAATGTTAGAAAGAAGGTAAGAGCTGGAAGTCTTCGTTTTCTGATACAAATAATAATAGACTAATGAAAAACTACAATAATTAGCCTAGAACTCTCAACGAAGTAGTATCAGAGCATGGTCGAAGATTTAGATTAGCAGAATTCCTAACAATTTTCTATGATCATTTCAAAAATTCATAAGAAATGTTAGAAAGTAGGTAGGAGCTGGAACTCTTCGTTTTCTGATACATATGATAAAATACTAATTAAAAACTAGCATAATCAGCCTAGAACTCTCAACGAAGTAGTAGCAGAGCATGGTCGAAAATTTAGATTAACAGAATTCCTAACAATTTTCAATGTTTAGTTTAAAAAAATCATAAGAAATAAAAGAAAGTCGGTAAGAGCTGGAACTCTTCGTTTTCTGATACATATTATAAAATACTAATTAAAAACTAGCATAACTAGCCTAGAACTCCCAAGTAAGTATCAGCAGAGCATGGTCGAAGATTTAGATTAGCAGAATTCCTAACAATTTTCTATGATCATTTCAAAAATTCATAAGAAATATTAGAAAGTAGGTACGAGCTAGAACTCTTCGTTTTCAGATACATATGATAAAATACTAATTGAAAACAAGCATAGCTAGCCTAGAACTCCCACGTAAGTATCAGCAGAGCATGGTCGAAGATTTAGATTAGCAGAATTCCTAACAATTTTCTATGATCATTTCAAAAATTCATAAGAAATATTAGAAAGTAGGTAAGAGCTAGAACTCTTCGTTTTCAAATACGAATGATTGAATACTAATTAAAAATTAGCATCACTAGCCTAGAACTCCCACTTAAGCATCAGCAGAGCATGGTCGAAGATTTAGATTAGCAGAATTCCTAACAATTTTCTATGATCATTTCAAAAATTCATAAGAAATGTTAGAAAGTAGGTAGGAGCTGGAACTCTTCGTTTTCTGATACATATGATAAAATACTAATTAAAAACTAGCATAATCAGCCTAGAACTCTCAACGAAGTAGTAGCAGAGCATGGTCGAAAATTTAGATTAACAGAATTCCTAACAATTTTCAATGTTTAGTTTAAAAAAATCATAAGAAATAAAAGAAAGTCGGTAAGAGCTGGAACTCTTCGTTTTCTGATACATATTATAAAATACTAATTAAAAACTAGCATAACTAGCCTAGAACTCCCAAGTAAGTATCAGCAGAGCATGGTCGAAGATTTAGATTAGCAGAATTCCTAACAATTTTCTATGATCATTTCAAAAATTCATAAGAAATATTAGAAAGTAGGTACGAGCTAGAACTCTTCGTTTTCAGATACATATGATAAAATACTAATTGAAAACAAGCATAGCTAGCCTAGAACTCCCACGTAAGTATCAGCAGAGCATGGTCGAAGATTTAGATTAGCAGAATTCCTAACAATTTTCTATGATCATTTCAAAAATTCATAAGAAATATTAGAAAGTAGGTAAGAGCTAGAACTCTTCGTTTTCAAATACGAATGATTAAATACTAATTAAAAATTAGCATCACTAGCCTAGAACTCCCACTTAAGCATCAGCAGAGCATGGTCGAAGATTTAGATTAGCAGAATTCCAAACAATTTTCTGTGATAACTTCAAAAATTCATAAGAAATGTTAGAAAGTAGGTAAGAGCTGGAACTCTTCGTTTTCTGATACATATGATAATAGACTAATGTAAAACGACAATAATTAGCCTAGAACTCTCAACAAAGTAGTATCAGAGCATGGTCTAAGACTTAGATTAGCAGAATTCCTAACAATTTTCTATGATCATTTCAAAAATTCATAAGAAATATTAGAAAGTAGGTAAGAGCTAGAACTCTTCGTTTTCAGATACAAATAATAATATACTAATTAAAAACTAGCATAACTAGCCTAGAACTCCCACGAAAGTATCAGCAGAGCATGGTCGAAGATTTAGATTAGCAGAATTCCTAACAATTTTCTATGATCACTTCAAAAATTCATAAGAAATGTTAGAAAGAAGGTAAGAGCTGAAACTCTCCGTTTTCAGATACATATGATAACAGCCTAATAAAAAACTAGCATTTTTAGCCTAGAACTCTCAAGGAAGTAGGAGCAGAGTATGGTCGACAATTTAGATTAACAGAATTCCTAACAATTTTCAATGTTTAGTTTAAAAAAATCATAAGAAATAAAAGAAAGTAGGTAAGAGCTGGAACTCTTCGTTTTCTGATACATACTATAAAATACTAATTAAAAACTTGCATAACTAGCCTAGAACTCCCACGTAAGTATCAGCAGAGCATGGTCGAAGATTTAGATTAGCAGAATTCCTAACAATTTTCTATGATCACTTCAAAAATTCATAAGAAATGTTAGAAAGAAGGTAAGAGCTGGAACTCTTCGTTTTCAGATACATATGATAACAACCTAATTAAAAACTAGCATTTTTAGCCTAGAACTCTCAAGGAAGTAGGAGCAGAGTATGGTCGAAAATTTAGATTAACAGAATTCCTAACAATTTTCAATGTTTAGTTTAAAAAAATCATAAGAAATAAAAGAAAGTAGGTAAAAGCTGGAACTCTTCGTTTTCTGATACATATTATAAAATACTAATTAAAAACTTGCATAACTAGCCTAGAACTCCCACGTAAGTATCAGCAGAGCATGGTCGAAGATTTAGATTAGCAGAATTCCTAACAATTTTCCAAGATCATTTCAAAAATTCATAAGAAATGTCAGAAAGTAGGTAAGAGCTGGAATTCTTCGTTTTCTGATACATATGATAAAATACTAATTAAAAATAAGCATAACTAGCCTAGAACTCCCACGTAAGTATCAGCAGAGCATGGTCGAAGATTTAGATTAGCAGAATTCCTAACAATTTTCTATGATCACTTCAAAAATTCATAAGAAATGTTAGAAAGATTGTAAGAGCTGGAACTCTTCGTTTTCAGATACATATGATAACAGCCTAATTAAAAACTAGCATTTTTAGCCTAGAACTCTCAAGGAAGTAGGAGCAGAGTATGGTCGAAAATTTAGATTAACAGAATTCCTAACAATTTTCAATGTTTAGTTTAAAAAAATCATAAGAAATAAAAGAAAGTAGGTAAGAGCTGGAACTCTTTGTTTTCTGATACATATTATAAAATACTAATTAAAAACTTGCATAACTAGCCTGGAACTCCCACGTAAGTATCAGCAGAGCATGGTCGAAGATTTAGATTAGCAGAATTCCTAACAATTTTCTAAGATCATTTCAAAAATTCATAAGAAATGTCAGAAAGTAGATAAGAGCTGGAACTCTTCGTTTTCTGATACATATGATAACATACTAATTAAAAATAAGCATAACTAGCCTAGAACTCCCACGTAACTATCAGCAGAGCATGGTCGAAGATTTAGATTAGCAGAATTCCTAACAATTTTCTATGATCACTTCAAAAATTCATAAGAAATGTTAGAAAGAAGGTAAGAGCTGGAACTCTTCGTTTTCAGATACATATGATAACAGGCTAAATAAAAACTAGCATTATTAGCCTAGAACTCTCAAGGAAGTAGTAGCAGAGCATGGTCGAAAATTTAGATTAACAGAATTCCTAACAATTTTCAATGTTTAGTTTAAAAAAATCATAAGAAATAAAAGAAAGTAGGTAAGAGCTGGAACTCTTCGTTTTCTGATACATATTATAAAATACTAATTAAAAACCTGCATAACTAGCCTAGATCTCCCACAAAAGTATCAGCAGAGCATGGTCCAAGATTTAGATTAGCAGAATTCCAAACAATTTTCTGTGATCACTTCAAAAATTCATAAGAAATGTTAGAATGTAGGAAAGCGCTGGAACTCTTCGTTTTTTGATACATATGATAAAATACTAATTAAAAACTAGCATAACTAGCCTAGAACTCCCACTTAAGTATCAGCAGAGCATGGTCGAAGATTTAGATTAGCAGAATTCCTAACAATTTTCTATGATCATTTCAAAAATTCATAAGAAATGTTAGAAATTAGTTAAAAGCTAGAACTCCTCGTTTTCTGATACACCTGATAAATGGCTAATAAACAACTAGCATAACCTGCCTAGAACTCTCATCGAAGTAGTAGCAGAGTATGGTCGAAAACTTAGAGTAGCAGAAATCATGAATCAGAAATCCCATCACTCCGCTACATCCACCCTTGCACAGAACGGTTTACACTTGTGGTGATCATATCCTCTCATTTTGTACCCCCCGCATGACATCACTAGACATACACCACCCCCACCGAGTGTTTCCACGTTGCCGTCGTGGTGGGGCTTATGGGTCTCCATGATCCTGGGGACTTCCGGCATGAGTGACTAACTTGTGCCGGAAGGCTCCAGGGGAGAGGCCCGACTAAGAGGAACACACCGGGGGTCGCGTCCATTGTCAGTCGATCATCGTCGACTGCCAGTGGATGCGACCTCCACCCAATCCTAAGCTTGGAGGCGTGGCTATGGGATGCGTACCGGAGGGATGTCCGGATGCTAGCGCCTCACAAGAGGGCCGCGCCGTTGGGAGACTTGAGCAAGCTGTTCGAGCCTCCTAACGGCGTGGAACCTGGGGGAATCTTCGTCGCTGCTCTCTGGTACGCATCTGTTCATCAGATGTGACCTTGAGAGCGGCGCCGAAACTAGGGAGGGCCCATAAGGGCAGAGTGTGTGAGTGAGTGAATGAATGAGAGAGAGTGAATGTGTTTTATGCGAAATGCTAGAAGAAGATAGGGTGGTTGAGTAGGGGAGATAGGGACCACACCCTCCAAAGGAACAAAACATGAATAAGACTATTGCGAATGATTGTACCCAGGGCGGCAACCACCTTCAAGAAGGTGGGGGAACCGCTGCGCTCCACGGAGCGTCTCGCCCCCATTCGTATACTGGGGGGGGCGACTTTGGTCTTCCGCATTCCGGCGACGGCATCAAGAGCCGAGGAGGCTCCACAAACGACGACCTGTATCCGCTTGTCGGGGACAATCCCGACAACACGAGCCGAGGAGGCTCCAGATCATCGCCTCCATTCGAGGAGATGATCAATTTCTGCTTTAAGACGCCCGACAAGCCGCAGTCGGGCGAAGAAAGCCAAATCCAATTTGGCAAGGAGGTGGAGCGTGGTGCTGCGTCGGAGTCCGGCGCAGCACTGGCAGCTGCTCCGGGCTCTGGGAGTCCGGAGAATGAGGGGGAAGTGGGTGCTTCCGGGGGAGTCGTGGGTGAATGCTCGCGGTTCTTCCGGAACCAAAAGCGCTCCAAGTCGGGGGATGGCGGGGAGTCGTCCTCTGATGTAGAGGTGATGGGCCCGCCTCCCAAGATCCCCACCGGTCGGAGGGGAGGAGGAGCGATCCGGAGGCCCAGCAAGGCCACCAAGGCGGGCAGGAGAGCCGCAAGGCTCGCCAAGGAGGCGCGCCACCCCGCTGCGTTGGGGTCTTGTGCCTCGGCCTCTGGGTCCTCGGGTGGAGAGCCGGACGCCGCTAGCTCCAACTCGGAGCGAGCGGCCAGGCTTGCGGAGGTCGTGGAGGCCGCCATCAAGGGTGTGGTGCAGAAGAGGCTGCCCACATCCAGAAACAGGGCCACCTCCGAAGCCACGGCCTCCATAGTGGCGGCGGCAGAGGCGAGTTTCGGCGGGCCTCCGTCTGCATTGGACGAGACGTCCAAACTGCGGGCGGAGGTCGCCCGCCTGACCGCCACTACGGAGCTTCTGGTTAAGGAGAACCAGAAGCTCCGGGCAGATCTGGCCGAACTCCGAGGAGGTCACCGGAGGGACGCGCAGGAGGAGCTCCAGCACGGGCCGAGTCAGCCCTTGCCCGCCGCGGAGAACCAAGTTCTCGACCTGGTGCGGCAGGAGCTGGCTGCCTTCAACAGGCGGTTCTCCGTGCTGGAGGGCATTGTGTTGCGCCCTCCGCTAGCGGCGAGCCAGCCGGCCTCGGGCCAGCGGCAAACGCGCTCGTTTGCCGCCGCCGCGGCTGCTGCTGCGCCCAAGGGTGCGGCGGGACGGGCCGACCGCGGGGCAGTGCTGAAGCCCGCGGGGCCGGCCCCGTCTAAGGCGACGAAGGCACCAAAGGCGCCGCCAAAGCCACCTGGGAGGGTCCCAGCAAAGGCGACAAGGCGGCCGCCCCAGACTGCCCCGCCTTCTGAACCTCCTGCGACCGGGGCTGCCGAATGGCAAGTGGTCGGGGAGAAGAAGAAGGCGGGCAAGGCGGCAAGGGCGGCCAAGCGAAGGGAGAGGCGCAAGCGGCAGAAGGAGCGAGCCGCCGCGGCTAGGCTCCGCGCCCCGAAGTCCGCAGCTGTAGTGATCACACTACAGCCGGAGGCGGTTAAGAGGGGCGTGACCTACCGCGCCGTGCTCGCTAAGACGAAGGCGGCGGTGAGCCTCGAAGAGGTGGGGTGCGCCGACGGCGTCCGGGTGAAGGTCACCAAGACCGGAGCCCGGATGCTGGAGGTCCCCGGTGCCTCCAGCGGCCCAGCCGCTGACGCCCTGGCCGAAAGGATCAGGGCGTTGCTGGTGGACGAGGCCCGGGTGTCCAGGCCCACGAAATGCGCTGACATCCGCATTATGGGCCTGGACGACTCCGTGACGGAGGGTGAGGTGGTGGCCGCTGTTGCCAGGACTGGAGGGTGCCCTGCTGAGCAGGTGAGGGCGGGCACCATCCATCCTGACACTGCGGGGCTGCAAACCATCACGGTGAGCTGCCCCGTGTCGGCGGCCAGAGCCATCACCGCGGGGGGCCGGAGGCTTTTGGTGGGCTGGGTTTCAGCGCAGGTTAAGCTGCTGGAACCCAGGCCTCTGAGGTGTTTCCGCTGCCATGTGGGCGACCATGTGGCGGCTAAGTGCACCTCGGAGGTGGACCGCAGTGATCACTGCTTCCGATGTGGTCAGCCCGGTCACAAGGCCGGCTCGTGTAACGCCGCGCCGCACTGCATGGTATGTGCGGCGGCAGGCAAGCCGGCCGATCACCGGGCTGGGAGCAACCACTGCGCTCCACCCGCCAAGGCCAAGGCCAAGACCAGAGGCAAGGCCAAGCCCTCCGCCACCGCCGTCACCGTCACCGCCGCAGCAGCCGTCACCGCCGCTTCCGCCGCTGCCGCCCCCATAGCCGTCGTCGTCGCTGCCGCAACCGCCGCGGCGGCGGGACCCTCACAGGGGGCTCAGGAGGAGGCTGTAATGGAATGCCAATAACGGCCCCATTACGCCTCCTCCAGACGAATCTCAACCACTGTGCCACTGCTCAGGACCTGTTGTTCCAGAGCATGGCGCAGTGGTCGATTAACGTCGCTGTGGTCGCCGAGCCGTACTATGTCCCGCCCAGGGATGACTGGGTGGAGGACCTGGACGGCTCGGTGGCCATCATTTCGTCGGCCGCCGCCGGTACCCCGACCCTTGAGGATGTCAAGAGAGGTCGGGGTTGCGTAGCAGCACGGTTCGGGGATATAGTAGTGGTAGGGGTGTACTTCTCCCCGAACCGATCTCTCGCCGAGTTCCAAATCTCTCTCGCGGAGTTGAGAGACGTCGTTGTCGTCGGGTACCGTTCCCTCCCTGTGCTCGTCCTCGGGGACTTCAATGCCAAGAACTTGGCTTGGGGTTCCCGGTACACGGACACACGGGGGAGGATGGCGGAGGACTGGGCCCTAGAGACGGGCCTGGTCAACCTGAACCGGGGTTCTGTCCCCACGTGCGTGCGGTGGCAGGGCGAATCGGTGGTGGATATCTCATTCGCCAGCCCCGCCCTGTCACCGTGCGTAGTTGACTGGCACGTCATGGAGGAGGTGGAGACGTATTCCGATCATCGGTATATCCGGTTTGACGTCTCCGCCCAGACCTCCAGCGCGCCGGTCCGACAGACCCCGAGTGGTCCGCGTTGGTCGCTGAAGCAGCTGGACCGGGAGCTACTCCTGGAAGCCTCGATCGTGCAGGCCTGGGTGACATCACCGGACAGGCCTGCCGACATAAACGACGAGGCAGAGTGGTTCCAGGAGGCCATGTCCGAGATCTGTGACGTGGCAATGCCCCGGGTCCGGCCTTGTGCTCGGCGCCAAGTGTACTGGTGGTCGGCGGCGCTTACGGCTTTACGCCAAGCGTGTATTGCCGCGCGACGCCGGTACACCAGGTATCGCAGGCGGCTCCGTAACCGCACGCCGGAAACGGAAGCCGTCGAGGCGGAGCTATACGAGGGGTACAGAGCGGCGAGGACCGCTCTCCGAGCGGAGATCTTGCGGGCCAAGAAATCGGCCCGCGAGGAGTCGCTGGAGGCTCTCAACAGAGACCCGTGGGGGCGCCCGTACAAAGCGGTGCGGCAGAAACTCCGCCCATGGGCCCCCCCGCTGACGCAGAGTCTCCGGCCGCAGCTCGTGGAGGGCGTGGTGAGCGCTCTGTTCCCCTCGCGAGGGGAACATACCCCTCCGCCTATGGCTCCCCCTCCTGCGGTACCTGACGCGGACCAATCCGACGACGACGACGTTCCCGAAGTGACCGAGGTAGAGCTGAGAGCGGCGGTGCGTAGGCTGAACGCCAAAAGCACCGCCCCAGGACCCGATGGCTTTCATGGGAAAGCCTGGGTCCTGGCCTTGCAAGAGGCTCTCGGGCCTCGACTCAGAGGGCTTTTAAGCGCATGCTTGGAGAGGGGCCAGTTTCCACGTCGGTGGAAGACGGGGAAGCTGGTCCTGATCAAGAAGGTGGGGCGCCCTGCAGACTCTCCGTCCGCTTACCGGCCCATTGTGCTGCTCGACGAGGTGGGCAAGCTCTTTGAAAGAGTAATTGCAGACCGCCTCGTCGGGCAGATGGTGCGGGTGGGGCCGGATCTGGCGGAGAGCCAGTACGGCTTCCGCAGGGGGCGCTCCACGGTGGACGCCATCATGCGCGTACGAGCCCTCACGACGGGGGAGGCAGTTGCCCGGGGCAGGGTCGTCTTGGCGGTGTCTTTGGACATCTCCAACGCCTTCAACACCTTGCCCTGGAGTTGCATAGTGGAGGCACTCCGGTATCACCGGGTGCCGCCCTACCTCCGTCGCGTAGTCGAGGCGTATTTGACGGACAGAGCCGTCATCTACCCCGGTCATCAGGGAGAATGGAACCGGCGAGAGATGTCGTGCGGTGTTCCACAGGGATCGGTCCTGGGGCCGCCTTTGTGGAACATCGGATACGACTGGGTGCTGCGCTGCGACCTCCCCATTGGCGTCAGCGTAGTGTGCTACGCTGACGACACGCTAGTCTTAGCGCAGGGGTCGCACGAGGCGGCGGCCGACCGTATGACACGCGGGGTTGCGACAGTCATAGGGAGGATCCGGCAACTGGGACTCGAGGTGGCTTTGCACAAGTCCGAGGCCATGTGCTTTCATGGCTATCGGAACGAGCCACCGGAGGGTTCCCAGATCACGGTAGGAGGGGTTCGCATCGGCATCGAGGGTACGATGAAGTACCTGGGACTCGTCCTCGACAGCCGGTGGAACTTCGTCGAGCATTTTCGACGTTTGGCTCCCAGATTGGACAGGGCCGGGGCCGCCTTGAAGCGGCTCCTACCCAATCTGAAGGGGCCAAACGCCTCCTGCCGGAGGCTCTACGCGGGGATCGTGCGGTCCATGGCCCTCTACGGGGCACCGGTGTGGGCGCGTTCATTGACGCAGCGTTCAACGCGCCAGATGAACGCGGCCCAGAGGGTCATGGCCATCCGCATCATCCGCGGATACTGCACGATCTCCCGTGAGGCGGCGAGCCTCCTTGCCGGACTGTCACCGTGGGATCTGGAGGCAAAAATCCTCGCGCACCTGTACGAGTGGCGCGAGGAGGCTAAACGCCGGGGCGAAACTCCGCTGCCGCGACAACTCGCGGCTCGGCGGACAGAGCTCCGGCAGGATCTCATGGTGACATGGAGAGAGCGACTGTCGCAACCCAGCGCTGGGCACGCCACCATCGAGGCGGTAGTGCCCCTCTTTGAGGAGTGGCTGGAGAGGCGCCATGGCGCCCTCACCTTCCGCCTGACGCAGGTGCTCACCGGACATGGCTGTTTCGGGAGGTACCTGTGTCGTATCAAGGCGGAGGTGGAGGTTTGCCCCGCCTGGGCAGAACACCGCCGTGTCCTCGTGGATGCGATAGGCGGCAGCGACCTCTCGCGTCGTGCCCTGGTTCAGGCCATGGTACGGAGTGAGAGGGAATGGGGGGCCGTCTCCAACTTCTGCGAAGCAGTAATGCTCGCGAAGAGGGAGGCGGCACACGTTAGGGAGATTCAACAGAGACCGAATCGCCCCAGCGCCCCCAGCAGCAGCCGTCGCAGGAGACGCCGGGGGCTGCGAGACGATCTCCGGCCACCGTAGACCCGGGCCTGCGGACGGCGAGTAGCGGGTAACTCGCCGTCCGATCAGCACCAGGCCCGAGAGTCGACGGCGCGTAGTGTTCCATGCGCGCCTCAAAGAGTTGTCAGCAAAGGACGGGGCCTGCCACGGCCAGTGCCTGCCCGGGGGTGGAGGATAAATTCGAAAGAGTTACCTCGCCCCCGGGCGCGTAGGGCAGGGAGGAACAGGGGTGGGTTTTAGTCAGTAAGAGTCTGACACGCCCTTCCGCTCCACCCCAGAGCGGAAAGAGTCATTAGATGATTTCCCACCCCCCAAAAAAAAAAAAAAAAAAAAAAAAAAAAAAAAAAAAAAAAAAAAAAAATAAAAGACATACACCACGACATCTTTAGCAAGTTTTAGAAAATAATTGTTGAGCATTTTCTAGTGCTGCATACACACATATGTTTTTAGTTGATTTCGATTTATGAATGTGACGTAAATATCAGTAGTGTCTTCCAATTTAATGAATTTTAACTGATATTCATATTAATTATGTGCTGATCCATTTAATTTTATCATTTGTTGTGTCGCAATGTAATTATAATAAAACAGGCAAATAAAAACAGGTATTATACCAAAACACGAATTTTTGAAATGATCATAGAAAATTGTTAGGAATTCTGCTAATCTAAATCTTCGACCATGCTCTGCTGATACTTTTGTGGGAGTTCTAGGCTAGTTATGCTTGTTTTTAATTAGTATTTTATCATATGTATCAGAAAACGAAGAGTTCCAGCTCTTACCTACTTTCTAACATTTCTTATGAATTTTTGAAATGATCATAGAAAATTGTTAGGAATTCTGCTAATCTAAATCTTCGACCATGCTCTGCTGATACTTACGTGGGAGTTTCAGGCTAGTTATGCTAGTTTTTAATTAGTATTTTATCATATGTATCAGAAAACGAAGAGTTCTACCGCTTACCTACTTTCTAACATTTCTTATGAATTTTTGAAATGATCATAGAAAATTGTTAGGAATTCTGCTAATCTAAATCTTCGAACATGCTTTGCTACTACTTCATTGAGAGTTCTAGGCTAATAGTGCTAGTTCTTGAATATTCTTTTATCATATGTATCAGAAAACGAAGAGTTCTAGCTCTTACGTACTTCCTAACATTTCTTATGAATTTTTGAAATGATCACAGAAAATTGTTTGGAATTCTGCTAATCTAAATCTTCGACCATGCTCTGATACTACTTCGTTGAGAGTTCTAGGCTAATTATTGTAGTTTTTCATTACTCTATTATCATATGTATCAGAAAATGAAGAGTTCCAGCTCTTACCTACTTTCTAACATTTCTTATGAATTTTTGAAGTGATCACAGAAAATTGTTTGGAATTCTGCTAATCTAAATCTTCGACCATGCTCTGCTGATACTTTTGTGCGAGTTCTAGGCTAGTTATGCTTGTTTTTAATTAGTATTTTATCATATGTATCTGAAAACGAAGAGTTCTAGCTCTTACCTACTTTCTAATATTTCTTATGAATTTTTGAAATGATCACAGAAAATTGTTTGGAATTCTGCTAATCTAAATCTTCGACCATGCTCTGATACTACTTCGTAGAGAGTTCTAGGCTAATTATTGTAGTTTCTTATTACTCTATTATCATATGTATCAGAAAACGAAGAGTACCAGCTCTTACCTACTTTCTAACATTTCTTATGAATTTTTGAAGTGATCACAGAAAATTGTTTGGAATTCTGCTAATCTAAATCTTCGACCATGCTCTGCTGATACTTCCGTGGGAGTTCTAGGCTAGTAATGCTAATTTTTAATTAGTATTTTATCATTTGTATCTGAAAACGAAGAGTTCTAGCTCTTACCTACTTTCTAATATTTCTTATGAATTTTTGAAATGATCATAGAAAATTGTTAGGAATTCTGCTAATCTAAATCTTCGACCATGCTCTGCTGATACTTACGTGGGAGTTCTAGGCTAGTTATGCTTGTTTTTAATTAGTATTTTATCATTTGTATCTGAAAACGAAGAGTTCCAGCTCTTACCTACTTTCTAACATTTCTTATGAATTTTTGAAATGATCATAGAAAATTGTTAGGAATTCTGCTAATCTAAATCTTCGACCATGCTCTGCTGATACTTACGTGGGAGTTCTAGGCTAGTTATGCTTGTTTTTAATTAGTATTTTATCATTTGTATCTGAAAACGAAGAGTTCCAGCTCTTACCTACTTTCTAACATTTCTTATGAATTTTTGAAATGATCATAGAAAATTGTTTGGAATTCTGCTAATCTAAATCTTCGACCATGCTCTGATACTACTTCGTTGAGAGTTCTAGGCTAATTATTGTAGTTTTTCATTACTCTATTATCATATGTATCAGAAAACGAAGAGTTGCAGCTCTTACCTACTTTCTAACATTTCTTATGAATTTTTGAAGTGATCACAGAAAATTGTTTGGAATTCTGCTAATCTAAATCTTCGACCATGCTCTGCTGATACTTCCGTGGGAGTTCTAGGCTAGTAATGCTTGTTTTTAATTAGTATTTTATCATATGTATCAGAAAACGGAGAGTTCCAGCTCTTACCTTCTTTCTAACATTTCTTATGAATTTCTGAAATGATCATAGAAAATTGTTAGGAATTCTGCTAATCTAAATCTTCGACCATGCTCTGCTGATACTTTCGTGGGAGTTCTAGGCTAGTTATGCAAGTTTTTAATTAGTATTTTATAATGTGTATCAGAAAACGAAGAGTTCCAGCACTTACCTACTTTCTTTTATTTCTTATGATTTTTTTAAACTAAACATTGAAAATTGTTAGGAATTCTGTTAATTTAAATATTCGACCATGCTCTGCTACTACTTCCTTGAGAGTTCTAGGTTAATAATGCTAGTTTTTTATTAGCCTGTTATCATATGTATCAGAAAACGAAGAGTTTCAGCTCTTACCTACTTTCTATTATTTCTTATGAATTTTTGAAATGATCACAGAAAATTGTTTGGAATTCTGCTAATCTAAATCTTCGACCATGCTCTGATACTACTTCGTTGAGAGTTCTAGGCTAATTGTTGTAGTTTTTCATTACTCTATTATCATATGTATCAGAAAACGAAGAGTTCCAGCTCTTACCTACTTTCTAACATTTCTTATGAATTTTTGAAGTGATCACAGAAAATTGTTTGGAATTCTGCTAATCTAAATCTTCGACCATGCTCTGCTGATACTTCCGTGGGAGTTCTAGGCTAGTAATGCTAATTTTAAATTAGTATTTTATCACTTGTATCTGAAAACGAAGAGTTCTAGCTCTTACCTACTTTCTAATATTTCTTATGAATTTTTGAAATGATCATAGAAAATTGTTAGGAATTCTGCTAATCTAAATCTTCGACCATGCTCTGCTGATACTTTCGTGGGAGTTCTAGGCTAGTTATGCAAGTTTTTAATTAGTATTTTATAATGTGTATCAGAAAACGAAGAGTTCCAGCACTTACCTACTTTCTTTTATTTCTTATGATTTTTTTAAACTAAACATTGAAAATTGTTAGGAATTCTGTTAATTTAAATTTTCGACCATGCTCTGCTACTACTTCCTTGAGAGTTCTAGGTTAATAATGCTAGTTTTTTATTAGCCTGTTATCATATGTATCAGAAAACGAAGAGTTCCAGCTCTTACCTACTTTCTATTATTTCTTATGAATTTTTGAAATGATCACAGAAAATTGTTTGGAATTCTGCTAATCTAAATCTTCGACCATGCTCTGATACTACTTCGTTGAGAGTTCTAGGCTAATTATTGTAGTTTTTCATTACTCTATTATCATATGTATCAGAAAACGAAGAGTTCCAGCTCTTACCTACTTTCTAACATTTCTTATGAATTTTTGAAGTGATCACAGAAAATTGTTTGGAATTCTGCTAATCTAAATCTTCGACCATGCTCTGCTGATACTTCCGTGGGAGTTCTAGGCTAGTAATGCTAATTTTAAATTAGTATTTTATCACTTGTATCTGAAAACGAAGAGTTCTAGCTCTTACCTACTTTCTAATATTTCTTATGAATTTTTGAAATGATCATAGAAAATTGTTAGGAATTCTGCTAATCTAAATCTTCGACCATGCTCTGCTGATACTTACGTGGGAGTTCTAGGCTAGTTATGCTTGTTTTTAATTAGTACTTTATCATATGTATCAGAAAACGAAGAGTTCCAGCTCTTACCTTCTTTCTAACATTTCTTATGAATTTCTGATATGATCATAGAAAATTGTTAGGAATTCTGCTAATCTAAATCTTCGACCATGCTCTGATACTACTTCGTTGAGAGTTCTAGGCTAATTATTGTAGTTTTTCATTAGTCTATTATTATTTGTATCAGAAAACGAAGAGTTCCAGCTCTTACCTACTTTCTATTATTTCTTATGAATTTTTGAAATGATCACAGAAAATTGTTTGGAATTCTGCTAATCTAAATCTTCGACCATGCTCTGCTGATACTTTCGTGGGAGTTCTAGGCTAATAATGCTAGTTTTTTATTAGTCTGTTATCATATGTATCAGAAAACGAAGTGTTATAGCTCTTACCTACTTTCTAACATTTCTTATGAATTTTTGAAGTGATCATAGAAAATTGTTAGGAATTCTGCTAATCTAAATCTTCGACCATGCTCTGCTGATACTTTCGTGGGAGTTCTAGGCTAGTTATGCAAGTTTTTAATTAGTATTTTATAATGTGTATCAGAAAACGAAGAGTTCCAGCACTTACCTACTTTCTTTTATTTCTTATGATTTTTTTAAACTAAACATTGAAAATTGTTAGGAATTCTGTTAATTTAAATTTTCGACCATGCTCTGCTACTACTTCCTTGAGAGTTCTAGGTTAATTATGCTAGTTTTTTATTAGCCTGTTATCATATGTATCAGAAAACGAAGAGTTCCAGCTCTTACCTTCTTTCTAACATTTCTTATGAATTTCTGAAATGATCATAGAAAATTGTTAGGAATTCTGCTAATCTAAATCTTCGACCATGCTCTGCTGATACTTTCGTGGGAGTTCTAGGCTAGTTATGCAAGTTTTTAATTAGTATTTTATAATGTGTATCAGAAAACGCAGAGTTCCAGCACTTACCTACTTTCTTTTATTTCTTATGATTTTTTTAAACTAAACATTGAAAATTGTTAGGAATTCTGTTAATTTAAATTTTCGACCATGCTCTGCTACTACTTCCTTGAGAGTTCTAGGTTAATAATGCTAGTTTTTTATTAGCCTGTTATCATATGTATCAGAAAACGAAGAGTTCCAGCTCTTACCTACTTTCTATTATTTCTTATGAATTTTTGAAATGATCACAGAAAATTGTTTGGAATTCTGCTAATCTAAATCTTCGACCATGCTCTGATACTACTTCGTTGAGAGTTCTAGGCTAATTATTGTAGTTTTTCATTACTCTATTATCATATGTATCAGAAAACGAAGAGTTCCAGCTCTTACCTACTTTCTAACATTTCTTATGAATTTTTGAAGTGATCACAGAAAATTGTTTGGAATTCTGCTAATCTAAATCTTCGACCATGCTCTGCTGATACTTCCGTGGGAGTTCTAGGCTAGTAATGCTAATTTTTAATTAGTATTTTATCACTTGTATCTGAAAACGAAGAGTTCTAGCTCTTACCTACTTTCTAATATTTCTTATGAATTTTTGAAATGATCATAGAAAATTGTTAGGAATTCTGCTAATCTAAATCTTCGACCATGCTCTGCTGATACTTACGTGGGAGTTCTAGGCTAGTTATGCTTGTTTTTAATTAGTATTTTATCATATGTATCAGAAAACGAAGAGTTCCAGCTCTTACCTTCTTTCTAACATTTCTTATGAATTTCTGAAATGATCATAGAAAATTGTTAGGAATTCTGCTAATCTAAATCTTCGACCATGCTCTGCTGATACTTTCGTGGGAGTTCTAGGCTAATTATGCAAGTTTTTAATTAGTATTTTATAATGTGTATCAGAAAACGAAGAGTTCCAGCACTTACCTACTTTCTTTTATTTCTTATGATTTTTTTAAACTAAACATTGAAAATTGTTAGGAATTCTGTTAATTTAAATTTTCGACCATGCTCTGCTACTACTTCCTTGAGAGTTCTAGGTTAATAATGCTAGTTTTTTATTAGCCTGTTATCATATGTATCAGAAAACGAAGAGTTCCAGCTCTTACCTTCTTTCTAACATTTCTTATGAATTTCTGAAATGATCATAGAAAATTGTTAGGAATTCTGCTAATCTAAATCTTCGACCATGCTCTGCTGATACTTTCGTGGGAGTTCTAGGCTAGTTATGCAAGTTTTTAATTAGTATTTTATAATGTGTATCAGAAAACGAAGAGTTCTAGCACTTACCTGCTTTCTTTTATTTCTTATGATTTTTTTAAACTAAACATTGAAAATTGTTAGGAATTCTGTTAATTTAAATTTTCGACCATGCTCTGCTACTACTTCCTTGAGAGTTCTAGGTTAATAATGCTAGTTTTTTATTAGCCTGTTATCATATGTATCAGAAAACGAAGAGTTCCAGCTCTTACCTACTTTCTATTATTTCTTATGAATTTTTGAAATGATCACAGAAAATTGTTTGGAATTCTGCTAATCTAAATCTTCGACCATGCTCTGATACTACTTTCTTGAGAGTTCTAGGCTAATAATGCTAGTTTTTGAATAGTCTTTTATTATATGTATCAGAAAACGAAGAGTTCTAGCTCTTACCTACTTTCTAACATTTCTTATGAATTTTTGAAATGATCATAGAAATTTGTTAGGAATTCTGCTAATCTAAATCTTCGACCATGCTCTGCTGATACTTACGTGGGAGTTCTAGGCTAGTTATGCTAGTTTTTAATTAGTATTTTATTATATGTATCAGAAAACGTAGAGTTCTACCTCTTACCTACTTTCTATTATTTCTTATGAATTTTTGAAATGATCACAGAAAATTGTTAGGAATTCTGCTAATCTAAATCTTCGACCATGCTCTGCTGATACTTACTTGGGAGTTCTAGGCTAGTTATGCTAGTTTTTAATTAGTATTTTATAATATGTATCAGAAAACGAAGAGTTCCAGCTCTTACCGACTTTCTTTTATTTCTTATGATTTTTTTAAACTAAACATTGAAAATTGTTAGGAATTCTGTTAATCTAAATTTTCGACCATGCTCTGCTACTACTTCCTTGAAAGTTCTAGGCTGATTATGCTAATTTTTAATTAGTATTTTATCATATGTATCAGAAAACGAAGAGTTCCAGCTCCTACCTACTTTCTAACATTTCTTATGAATTTTTGAAATGATCATAGAAAATTGTTAGGAATTCTGCTAATCTAAATCTTCGACCATGCTCTGATACTACTTCGTTGAGAGTTCTAGGCTAATTATTGTAGTTTTTCATTAGTCTATTGTTAGATATTCCCCTTCCAACCTACCCGCAACGAGTGGAAGTGTATAAAAATGCATGGCGCGCTGTCAACGGGCTCTTCTTCGTTTGGCTCCGGACGCGACTGACGTATTTTAGAGTCGTTATAATGTTATTCAAAGGTTGTGTTTATGATGTTGTAGAAGTAGGAACGTACTTGTTATTGTAAAACGTTTTTAAGCAATAAAACTTTCTTGGTTGATGAGTCATTTATTTTCATTTAAATAATAACCGCTTCTGGTCCTTAAGATCAGAAGTGGGATAACCACGCGTTCTAAGCCGTTTTTGCCATCTAAATACCTAAGTGCTTGGTTATTTTATCCTGTCAAAGAGAACGTTAAAGTGAAGTGTTGTACTTGTAAAGTGCTGACTTGTCAACCGTTAGTAAGTTTTGTTTCCTTATAAAGTGTCGAGAGCGTGTCTCGGTTCAGAGGATGTAAGAAGTCGTAGGAGCGACAATGTGCTAGTCTTAGTTCTGACGAATCGCGCCGCGATAGTTATAACTACGCGCCACTTTTTATCACGGACTACCCTCAAAATAGATTGATAGACCATAGCGACAGATCGTATAAGCGGCAGTGTTTTGCGTAGAACTCGTGGCAGACCTCGTTCTTGTAGATCAGTGTTTTTCAAACTGTAGGTCGCGACTCGCGACCCCAGGGGGTTCCAAAGTTTTGCTTGACCTCACGGTCGCAAGCCAAGTAAAAATAAAAAGCGAGGATTGCTAGTCTTGTACTAGAAGAAGGCCCATGCCTGTTCATTTTTCAATATTTTTAAAATCTTTGTTCTATTTTTGTCACGCAAATAGTGTGATCTGAAACATAATATTCGACTTAGATGTTTAGGTTTAAAAATAGACCACAAGAGTGCATTACGCCCGCTCGCTCACCGCATTGTTACGGTCCTAGGGGGTAGCCACAATTATTTTTTACTTAATAATTGGTCGCATGTTCGAAAGTATTGAAAAGTAGATATTGCAAAACTTGACGACTTGTGTGACGGTGCTCTTGGTCGAATTCTTATGAGGTTAGAAGTTATTGAGCGTAAGTTACCGAGTATCAATTGGTGAACGTCTGTTGCATTCTAATAACGAAAGCCAGTTATTTTCATACAATACGGTTGAACGAACCCCTGATTGCAAACAATGTTCAAGTTTTAAGCGGTTACACTTTTTAAGTTGAAAACTACCTACCTGTAGAAGTTTTAACTCTGGCGGGTTTGACATTCCTTTTTCGGGACGGTAAGTCAGTAGTTACCAGGGGCGACTGATTGTACATGGTCAGGTACGGCCGAGCCCAGGGAAAGTGAATACTCTCTTTCGATCATCGGAACCTACTAACGTTACCGGTCCTGTAGCTTCTGGGGCTTGCAAGCTATTTTCGCTGTTAAATTGCAGGCCATGCCTCTTAAGACAGCGAGCATATCAAGGCTGCTGAGGAAGGGTAAACCTATTTTGTCTGCCGCTGAGCAGTATGCTCGCGACTACCCACATACATACACTGCTTGAGTAACGAACCGGTTTTAGCAATATTTGTTACCAGTGTCCCATGGAACTTCATACATGCCAGTGCTATTGGAGTTGTGTGAGTTGGGTGACTTCAGCCGCACTGGTCAACTTTCAAGGTTGAGCAACCCTTGAAGGGGTTGGTCCGTGGATGGGTGACTGAATTATTACATACCGAGACTTCTCCGTGCCTCGGATTGGACCTGTTTCAGGATAGTGCAGACTAGATGTGCAGTCGCTGCGTGTGAGGTGCTGGTGCTTGCCTGCATCCGCTGTGTCATGCGCAGTGGCCCGCGTCGTGGTGCGCGGTGGCGCCCTGCGTGAAGCGCTATGGTGTGCGCTGCGTGAAGCGCTATGGTGTGCGCTGCGTGAAGCGCTATGGTGTGCGCTGCGTGAAGCGCTATGGTGTGCGCTGTGTGATGCGCATGGCGTGCGCCACGTGATGCGCATGGTGTGCGCTCCGTGGTGCGCGCTGGGCACTTCTTGGTGCGCTGGGAGTGCGCTCCGTGGTGCGCAGTGAGGCGCTTCATGGTGCGCATGGAATGCACTATATGGTGTGCTGTGCTGCGCTGCGTGGTGCGCATGGTTTGCGCTCCGTGGCGAGATGCCGACTTGATGCCTGTGTCTTCGTGACGCATTGTTCAGTACCGCGGGCATATGAGAGACATGCGGACTCTATGCCTCTGTCTTTATGACGTGGTTGGTAAGTGACGACGAGCCTTCGTGGGGCCTCTGTCGTGGTTACATTGATGAGCATGCTAACGTTTGGGCCTCTGCTCTGTTTTGCGGTCATGGTGGAGACATGCAGAACTTTTGGGCCTCTGTCGCAATGACGCAATGTGTCACGAATTAATAGTAAGCATAACCTTTGGGCCTCTACTATCTATTCGTGAAAACGACAAGCGAACGTTTGGGCCTCTGTCGATAACAATGTATTGCGAGTGATGGAAATCCGGATTCTATCATTAGCAATGCACTGAATGTCTTGGGTTTGAAGCTGTTTCAACTTTAAAAATCACTATTGATGGTCCTTGTTGCTGGCGCTTGAGTGCACGCTTGCGCCTGGAACACTGGACAAATTCGTGAATCCTTACTTATGAAACTACTTCAGGCTGAATAAGCTTCAAACCATAGTGGTCATGTTATTTAATTACTCATGTACTCTGTATTTTCAGATAATGATGACGGTCAAAATAATGATGATGGCCAGGTTGTGACAGATGGATCTGATGGGAATGAAGTTGCGGTCGAGGACGTCACGCTATCAGGAACGGCCGTGTTAGATATTCCCCTTCCAACCTACCCGCAACGAGTGGAAGTGTATAAAAATGCATGGCGCGCTGTCAACGGGCTCTTCTTCGTTTGGCTCCGGACGCGACTGACGTATTTTAGAGTCGTTATAATGTTATTCAAAGGTTGTGTTTATGATGTTGTAGAAGTAGGAACGTACTTGTTATTGTAAAACGTTTTTAAGCAATAAAACTTTCTTGGTTGATGAGTCATTTATTTTCATTTAAATAATAACCGCTTCTGGTCCTTAAGACTATTATTATTTGTATCAGAAAACGAAGAGTTCCAGCTCTTACCTACTTTCTATTATTTCTTATGAATTTTTGAAATGATCACAGAAAATTGTTTGGAATTCTGCTAATCTAAATCTTCGACCATGCTCTGCTGATACTTTCGTGGGAGTTCTAGGCTAATAATGCTAGTTTTTTATTAGTCTGTTATCATATGTATCAGAAAACGAAGTGTTATAGCTCTTACCTACTTTCTAACATTTCTTATGAATTTTTGAAGTGATCATAGAAAATTGTTAGGATTTCTGCTAATCTAAATCTTCGACCATGCTCTGCTGATACTTACGTGGGAGTTCTAGGCTAGTTATTCTTGTTTTTACTTAGTATTTTATCATATGTATCAGAAAACGAAGAGTTCCAGCTCTTACCTACTTTGTAACATTTCTAATGAATTTTTGAAATGATCATAGAAAATTGTTATGAATTCTGCTAATCTAAATCTTTGACCATGCTCTGCTGATACTTTCGTGGGAGTTCTAGGCTAGTTATGCTAGTTTTTAATTAGTTTTTTATCATATGTATCAGAAAACGAATAGTTCTACCTCTTACCTACTTTCTAACATTTCTTATGAATTTTTGAAATGATCATAGAAAATTTTTATTAATTCTGCTAATCTAAATCTTTGACCATGCTCTGCTGATACTTACGTGGGAGTTCTAGGCTAGTTATGCTAGTTTTTTATTATTATATAATTAGGTGTATCTGAAAGCGAGAATTTCTTAGTCCTACCTACTTTCTTTTATTTCTTATGATTTTTTTAAACTAAACATTGAAAATTGTTAGGAATTCTGTTAATCAAAATTTTCGACCACGCTCTGCTGATATTTGAGTGGATGTTTTAGGCTTGATATGCATATTTTTAAATAGCAATTTTATATTTGTATCAGAAACTGAAGAGGTTTTGGTCCTACATATTTTTAAACGTTTCTTATGATTCTTTTTTATTATAAATTCTTAAATTTTCGTGATTTCTAATAATCTCAGTTTTCAACCATAATCTGTTGATACTTGAGAGTGGTTCGTTGTGTTCATTTAACTTTTTAGTTAATTAGAGTTCTAAGCTACTGATTTTGGCTAGAATAGTTACAACAAACTGTCGTATTTTGGTTTTGACGTGAGTTGTAAGATTTATTTTATTTTATTCGCGGTATCTTACTTTAACATATTTGGTTTTTTTTTGAGCTTCAATTGACAGAACTATTTCTTATTTATATCAGGAACTATAGAACTAGCTCTTGTCCATCGAAAATACATTTTTAATTTTGGTTTTGGAAAAAATGATCTGCTACCGGAAGTTAGCAGATCATATTTTCAATCAACTTTTTTCCGGGAAAAACAACAGAACTATTTCCAAAAAGTATCAGGAACTCCAGAACTATGCTGCATGCGAATAGAACTCACATTTTTTCATGCTCTGCTGGAAAATGATCTGCTAAGTTCACGCCGCCGGGGTGTAGCTATTTAAATATAAATTACAAATTAAAGGGGGCTTCCCTACTAGAAACGTGTTTTTTTGGCTTTATTTGCTCGATCTTAATAATGGCAACAAGTAGACGCGTATGATTATACGCGTCTACTTGTCGCATGAAGGGTTACCAACCCTTCATGCGCGAGATCGACTCGCACTTGGCTGGTTTTTATAGAATAAGTACATAGTTTGCAGGAAGCCGCAGGTGCGGGCGAAGTCATGCACTTATACACGTGTCTGTACCTCTTCTTATTTATTGCAATAACATTGTTTTGGGTCATTATAGGTCATGACTTTTGATAACTGGAAAGATTAGAAGTTACAATGTGTTATGATAAATGTGCATTATCTATATCGGTAAATAAGTTATCATCCATAATATTAAACGGAATCGTTTGTTTTGGTTTGTGCATTTATAGAGGTGGGTTGCGCCGACCGGGACGGGACAACATGTTGCGCCGTCCCCAAGCATCATTGCATGGATAATTTGGAAAGTTTCACTACATCTACGTCCCACATAATGACCTCGTGAACATTAATATTGGTCATTCCTGTCCTCAGAGTAAACATCAGTAAGGAGTACAATGATACCCTGGCCTGCGGACGGCGAGTAATGGGTAGCTTGCCGTCCGATCAGCACCAGGCCCGAGAGTCGACGGCGCGTAGTGTTCCACGCGCGCCTCAAAGAGTTGTCAGCAATCATGACGAGGCCCGTCATGGCTGATGCCTGCCCAGGGGTTGTGGATAAATTCGAAACAGAGTTACCCCGCCCCTGAACATTCAGGGCAGGGAAGGAACACGAGTGGGTTTTAGTCAGAAAGACTAAAACCCACCCGCCACACGACACGCCCTCCCGCTCCACCCAGATCGGGAGATGTTATTGGATGATTTCCCAACACCCCAAAAACAAAAAGGTTATGATGAAGCTATACTTTCTACCTTCACTTCATTATAATTATAAAGAAACTCTTTTAACTCGAATCTTTTTATTTCTCCATTAACTACTTAAAAAAAAAGTGGAAGAGTGTTAAGTTCAGAGGAGGAGGAGGGTTTATTACAGAATAATTTTAAGATTTTAAGCAGAACTCATAGCCTAAATATTTCCTACGTAAATACAGTGGGACTACACAGAGCTCATTTTCTGCCCATCTTGTGGCGCAAACATGCAGCATATTTCGTCGCATCGATGTTAAAATGGCGTCACGTCATTGAGGTGATTTCCATTGTTTTATAAAATCGAAAACTAGTTTGTTGCCAAGGAAATACATTAAAATTAAATATAAAATACCCTTAACACAGGTCAGGAATCAATTTTGCCGATAATACACATGTGGAGTAAGCGACGTCGTGCGTGTAGCGTACTGCTGGGCACTTGTGACAGTCGTCTTGTAACCAGTGTGAAGTCTGCCGCGACAACTCGCGGCTCGGCGGACCGAGCTCCGGCAGGATCTCATGGTGACATGGAGAGAGCGACTGTTGCAACCCAGTGCTGGGCACGCCACCATCGAGGCGGTAGTGCCCCTCTTTGAGGAGTGGCTGGAGAGGCGTCACGGCGCCCTCACCTTCCGCCTGACGCAGGTGCTCACCGGACACGGCTGTTTCGGTAAGTACCTGTGTCGGATCAAGGCGGAGGTGACCCCCGGGTGTTTCCATTGTGAGGATCGCCCAGAGGACACGGTGGAGCATACGGTGGAGGTTTGCCCCGCTTGGGCAGAGCACCGCCGTGTCCTCGTGGATGCGATAGGCGGCAGCGACCTCTCGCGCCGTGCCCTGGTTCAGGCCATGGTACGGAGCGAGAGGGAATGGGAAGCCGTCTCCACCTTCTGCGAAGCAGTAATGCTCGCGAAGAGGGAGGCGGCATACGCTAGGGAGGCTCGAACACAGCCGAGTCGCCCTAGCGCTCCCAGCCGCGACCGCCGCCTGAGACGCCAGGGGGTTCGGACGCCGCGAGACGATCTCCGGCCACCGTAGACCCGGGCCTGCGGACGGCGAGTAGTGGGTAACTCGCCGCCCGATCAGCACCAGGCCCGAGAGTCGACGGCGCGTAGTGTTCCGCGCGCGCCTCAAAGAGTTGTCAGCAAAGTGTAGGGGCCTGCCAAGGCCGATGCCTGCCCGGGGGTGGAGGATAAATTCGAAAGAGTTACCTCGCCCCCGGGCACTCGAGGCAGGGAGAAACAGGGGTGGGTTTTAGTCAGTAAGAGTCTGACACACCCTTCCGCTCCACCCTAGAGCGGAAGAAGTCATAGGATGATTTCCCACCCCCCAAAAAAAAAAAAAAAAAAAAACCAGTGTGAAGTCTCGTACCGGGCAGCAAATGTTAATGATGGCTGGAACTTTCTTGATGTAGTACGACACAGCACGTTTCCTGGCAGATTTGAGGCTTATTTTTTTTTGTTAAAAATGTATCTCTCTGCACATAGTCGGCAATTTGTCCGACAACTTTTCTAGAGAAATAATATTATCCTCATCTTCAGTCATAGATGCTGAACTTTATTTATTTAAACTTCATGCACAATAGTGGTACATAGGCGGACTTAATGCAACAAGGCATTCTCTAAGTACCAGTCAAACTTTTTTTTTTTTTTTTTTTCAAAAAATAAAATTTTGTTCAAAACTTTCTAAGTGTTCAAACTTGAATACAAAGTTCTAAGTTTTAGAGAATATAAATTTTAAAGAAACTAAGTCTAAAATTTTAATTTTGTTTGAACATTTAAATGTTTCAACCAAAATTTGTTGTTGACTGTACTTTGGTGATAACCATACTAAGTTCTATACAAAATAATTAAGGTTTGTTGTGGTCTTATAGTATTCCAGGTTATTGTATAGGTCATATGATGCTGAATTACTAAAAGTTTGTTCTATAATAATATGATTGTTACAAAATTATTAAGTAGTTATGCAAAGTTAAGTGAATTGTGAATTTAAATTTGTAGTTTAAAAAATAAAAAGAAGGTAGGTTGACAATTTACGAGCAAGAATAAAAGAAGTTGCTAGAATTTGTCTCCTCAAGACTAGTTGATTAGTCTGGTTGTGCCTGTAATTTATACCCGGCACCCAATCAATCCCAGCTGCTAACCGATAGAAATAAGATTGGTGGTAGTACTTCCTCGGGGCGAGCCGTTCACTAAAAGCTACTACGATATTATCTCAATAGCCGTGCGTACACACCAGTTGCTGTCAACCAAGAAAAAAAAAACGTTCTACACTTAGGACAACACACCCAATAATAAAAAAAAAATATAGCCATCAGGGAATTAAGAAAAAATGTGACTACAAAACCACGTTTTTGGGCGCCAGTGTGACGTAAGGAGGTTACGTGGGAAGTAAAAAAAAATGACAACACGTACCTCGGTCAACATAAAAAAATATATTGTATAGAGAAACGGCGTGGGAAAGTTTGCAGTCACAGTTTTCAGCCCTCCCTGGGAGATGGCACGGCACTATCCTGGCTCAGCCTGGTGACGGATGACTCGGGGGAGCCACGTTGTTTTCGCCCCGGAGATGACGGCCGGCAGGTGGTCAAGCCGGCTTGGAGGCGGCTTGCAGAGGCCACGTGGGTGGATGAAAACCCGGCGTTGAGCGAGCCGCCGACTCGTAGATCGTCAGGGGCCGAGAGACGACGGCCGGCAGGTGGTAGTGCCGGCTCGGAGACGGCTTGCAGAGGCCACGCGGGCAAATAAGCACCCGGCGTTGTGCGTGCCGACGTGGCGAGTTGCTTGCTGGCGATGGCACGAGGTTCTGCGGCGGGATGGCCGCGATCGGGGACGATGTAGGTGGTGCACGGAGCGTAGGGCTCCAAATCTTCGCTCCGGATCTGGGAGTCTGGAACTGAGACTCGGAATCTGGGACTCCGAATCTGGGACCCTGGAAAATAATGTCCAGCATGTCTTAAAGATGAACTCAGTTGTACCTATTATCACCTGCAAAGTTTTAGTTATCTTAAAAGGTAAGTTCAGAAGTTGGACATGTATTAATTATTACATGTTTTTTTTCTTTTGTTTGTTTTTGATTTTTTCATATGTTAAGAGATAAGAAAATGTATCCACGTGTATCCGAGCTAAAACATTTTTTTCTTCTTCCCTGACACGTGCTTTACAGGAATCAGCTGTCTTCCCTTGCCACTATTTAATCATGTCATAAAAAAAATTGTTTTTGTCTTTTATGTGGACGATAATGAAGAAACGTACTATTTTTACAAGCTTTGATTTAACTTGTTAAGTTTGACTTAGTTCATGCAAAACAGACCGATATGAACGCATTTTAGACTATTTATTGAGGGAAAGTAATATATTAGATAAAAGTTGCGATTTTAAGGAGCTCAAGGTGTAGATCAGCAGACTTAGGGCAAAATTTTCTGCAAAATTGGAGGCATGCAGTAGATATTTGACAAGACTTCTTGCTGATAATGAAGGTTAGGTAGCGTTACCCACGGAATAGAAAAACACAGTGAAAGTGCCCCTACACTGTCTTAGCACGGGAACCAGTGTCGCCAAACGCACACATTTGCAAATTAGATTTCACATTACACACATAAAAAAAACCGTGATATAGTTGGCTAGATACATATTACAAATGCAACTTTGAAAAAACGTCTATTAATTGTTATCGAAAAATAAGTCTTATTACAACTTGTGAAAGTTGTTATTATTTTACATGTTACAATCACCTAACCAACTAAATTTAAGTAATTTACAACGAGTTCAGCTACTCAACGCTAGAGGGCACTGAAACCAAATTATTATATTTAGAACTCTAACACTTTTGAAATAGATGTCATAGTCGCATGCACATGTTATATCTTTTGCCACTCAGCACGAGATGTAGACAGACATCGATATTTTAAATTGCAACTAAAAAGAAATATGTTGAAACTTGAACCTGCACCAAAAATGACCACTTGACTTTATGGGGTCATATAATAGATGACCCCATAAAGTCAAGTGGTCATTTTTTTTCAGTGGTCATCTATACAATTAAGCATATATCTGAGATTACTTTCGACCTAATATAATGTTAAAATGTCGTAGGATTTGGTTAAAATCTTATGAAAAAATCCATGCGGACAGAAAAAGTTACATTAGCCCCATGTTGAGGTAAATGCAACTATCTAAACTAACTCATTGGTTTTTGTAGCAAATATGCTCACAATCGAAGCACCTGTTACCCAGTGTGTAATTTACGCAGGCATATTCTCTGATTTGAACCAGTAAAGCCCCGATCCAAGTAAAAGTATGTTTCGTAATTTTTGGGACTAATGTGACTATTTTCTATAGAGTTAGTGTTGTGTTGACGTAAAAAATATCGATAAATTGTAAAATGTGTAGGCTATCGATACTGATAGGTACCTAAGAAATATAAAACCATGCTTCGTTTTCATTTTTTATTCCCTAATCATCACAACCAAAAAACAAAAGTTTCAGATACTTCTCAAAACATAATACAAAAATTTCTGAGAACATAACAAAAAGTAATCTAAAGTAATTCAAAATCTGTAAGGATTTTTTTTTTCTAAATTGCAATATTAAGTTTGAAATAGACTTGAGAGATCCTAAAATAAGTAGAGTAATTAATTCTAAAGAAAAATACAAAAATAATAGAAACCTTTAGTTTGGCTTAACTTCACTTTGTATTTAAACGATGGCACATATTTATCACATTTGTAATGTTTCAATACTACAATAATATTATTAAAATTTACTTCACTTTACTTGTACTAAATCAATAGCACACATTTATCACATTTTCTTATGAGATATTAAAAAAATGACTTTTGCTTAATTCTAAATACAGATAGATACACAACAAAAATTACACTTCATATAGATCAATATTATTAAGAAACTTAAATAACTCTCCAACTAAACGCTCTGGTTGTGGAAGATAAGTAACAATATCTTTCAAATCAATAATTGAGATATCATCTTTGATTATACGAAACGTGTTTTTTCGTTTGTATGATTTTAGCCCTGTAACTACAATTTTGTCATCTGAGATGTCTTGCACACGACATACGTATTTGTAAGTCTTATTGCCCCGCGCAGAACTAAATTTCTCTAAAACAAAAGTGCCTTCTTCTGGAAATTTTGGTACCTGAGCTTCTTCCGAAAATGATGGCATAACCATAGACGTGGTTGCTATTTCCTTTGAAGCAGATGCCATTTCTGTCGAAGTAGACGCGATTTCATTAAATTGCTCATCAATAATGTCTAAATCATCGATAAGTTCTGCAGTTAGTTAGAATTCCCAAAAAGTCTTAGCGTCTTCGTCTGATATATTATCATCATCTGATTTATAGGAACAACTGCTGTTTCTGTCAGTTTCACAATGGTTCTTTTTTATTTTAATATTTCTTTTAATACTCCTGTTTCTTTTTTTATTTTGCTTTTCAATTTTTGTATCTTTATCCTTTATTGGTTTACTATCTTTTTTTGGTTTCTTCGTTCTTTTTTCTTCTTGTTCTTTTTCTATTCTCTCAATAACTTCCTTATAAGTTAGTATCTCCGCTCCTCTTGTCACGCGTTTTTTTTTATTTTTTGGAGGATCATTGCGAGCTATTGAAGTTAACAGAAGTTCTTCAAATGATACGTTAAAGTTCTCTTCATTTATCTGGTTAGTGGTATTTGCTGTCGGAATTAACTCGTTTCCGAAAATCTGAATTTTATTTGAGTAAGTGTTTTTTCTATCAGAACTTGGAAGTGGTAGTTTAAATTTACAAGGGTCTACGGTTTTTGGAAACGTGATTCCTTTTTGTTTTTCTTGTTCATTAGTTGTTTCATTTTTGTTACAGCATTCTGTTAACGCTTTCTCTTCCTGCATTTTCTTAATTTGTTCATAGGTTCTTGTTTCTTTATTTACTCTTAGTGTTTGGTTTATTTCAATATTTTCAGTTCTCTTATTCTGATCAAGACATTGTATTGAATTATCCTGTTGTTCAGTATCGTAGTTTATTACGTTCTCTTTATTTTGCTTCTTGTTTGATTTGAAACTTTACAATATTTGAGGTTTTTATGTTCCGGTTGAGAGTTTAAAGTTATAAGTGCCAATCTAGCGAGAGTTGGAATATTGTGAAGAGGTATGTTGACATCATCTTGTGTACTGTGATCAGATGTTGATTGGATAGCTTCATTAACATCTACGCCGTAGTTGTCCTGCTTAGATGCTTGAACATACTGCTCCCATTTAGACCAAGTTAAGAGATCAAACTTTTCTTTTGGGATCACTTGCCGATTTAAGGGACCGGTTTTTTTTAAATCCATTGGATAGAATAACAGGATTCAAAACATCCCATATTTCAGTAATGATTTGTGCGAACTCACTTTTTGGTAACTTTGCTCCGATATGAAGCCTTTGCCATTTAACTAAGGCTTCCTCCCACCGATCTTTCATGGGCTTCATTCCACTTACATCTAGTGGTTGAAGAATATGCGAAGAATGCGGTGGTAACTTCAAAATGGTAACATTTTCCGAAATGGCGAGTTCAATCACTTTTAAATCGACGTGTGTGGAGTGGCCATCATAAATTAGCAGAACTGGTCGCTCATTTCCGATCGCAGGTAAAAATACATTTGTAAAGTATTTCTCAAAAATTGATGTTTCCATCCAGCCCTTTTGGCTGACGGCGTATGCTGTTTTCACAATATCATTTTTGTAACACCACTCGTTCCACAGGTATTTTCCTTGAAAAATGAGAGTGGTGGGACCTTATCGCCGCGTGCATTAGTTGCCAATAAGACACTAGTGTTATCACGCCCGGGGGAACTAGTTGTCCTGGTAGAACTATACCCTCTTTGACCAAGCACTTTACTCTTTGAAGGATCATTGCAAAAACTGGTTTCGTCTAAATTATAGATGCGCTCGGGTTTCTCGGCCAGGCCCAATTCATTTACGGCTTTTTCCAGTAAATCAAAGTATTCATAAATGGTAAACGGGTTGCAGGCTTTTCTTCGAGCTATTTCGATTGATTGTGGTTTTTTTAATGATAGATTATTTCTTTTGCAAAAGCGACGAAACCAATCATCTCCAGGAACATTATTCTTAAACGGAGTTATCCATCCGTTTCTTACGACGTATTCCGATACTAATGCTTTGACTTCTTTTTTAGTTAGAGGAAAGCCATACTTTTCTAAAGTATGCAAATACGAAGCCATTTTTTGCTCTATATCAATTGAAAATACAGTCTTCATCCGGGGTTTACCTGTTTTTGACCACATGTGCCATATAATAATAATAATAATAATTCTTTATTTTCAGGCATCTAAGGCCCATAGATAAAATACACAACATTAGTAACCTTAAAAAATAATAAACTAATACATAATATTAATAAAAACATAAAATCTAAACTACGTTAGGTCGGCGACGTATTGCGCTGAGTCGTGGTGTCATGTAGCCGTCCGCGAAAACGCCGAAACACGACACCCGTCGGCCAAAATTCTTCCTTCAAGAAAGTCTCTAGATGGTGAGTCGGTACCCGCACCACAAAAGATTTGAAGTTAATCTTGTGCGTGACTCCAACCTTTCGACTCTCAGGGTGAACTTGGTCTTCATCTTGATATACTCCACGACCTCCTCTACCTTCGTGGAGTGATGCAGACGTGACACGTACAGCTGCGTCGACGGAATAGCAGGACGCAGCATAAAGTTCGGGCCTGTCAATGCGGTACCGCACTGATTGCGAGAAGCAGGCTTCTTCTTCTTCACCACTCGAATGAAGCCTTCTTCATCGGCCTGTCCATGACTTGTTACCTGAAGCTTTTCTTTTGTATATGGTTTTTCTTTTTTCTTAATATAATTTCGGAACATCTAAAAGGTATAGTACGCGCGAAGTCGTGAACTCAATGCATTCGGTCGGAACCCCTATTTCACCATAGTATTTCCATCTTGAAAGGAAAATAGATTTGAATCTGTAATAAATCAAATTATAACATTTATTTGCGGACTTTATCCCAGGCTCCGAATGGATTCAGTTCGAGAATTTTCTAAACTATGCTGTAAGTATATCGATTTACAATTATCGATATTCGACATCACTGGTTTTTTTTATTTTGATACAAACACGAAGGGGCTATTGTAACTATTGTTATTACGTTATCTTACGAAATATAAGGTATAACGTTAAAAACATAAGTCTATAGAGTACTTACCTTTATCTTTTTTTCGTTTCTGCTTAAAAACTTGTTTGAAATGCACGAAAAGTATTTTTTTTAAATAAATGTTTATGTCACGCTCGTCACCAAACACGTGGTCAAAATGGCGACTAACGAAAAAGCTCTGTAAGTAAACCGTATTCTTCCCTCTGACGCCATCTATTTATTATAGGTTAAACTACGACTTTTCTCCAGGCCCATAGATGGCAATGTATTTAAAAAACACGAGACTGGAAGATATCGCTATTGGTTGCTTTAGCCCCATAGTTGCAATAGCCTCCATTGACCTACATTTTATTTGGGTGTGAAATGTAATAATTATTAACATCATACAAATCTTTTATGTAATGAATAAGTTGATAGTATATACTCGTATGATCTAAATATTAAATAAAATGTTAGTACTTAAAATATTTATTGACCTTGAAATGACAATTATTTTGTTTGTACTATTTGCTGTTTTGATAGTTTCATGTTTTATTTAACAAGTAATGAAAGCGTACCAATATTAATATATTTTACTTGATGGCTCTCATTAAGTCGGTAATATGACTTGATGTAGGAAATTCTCCTGATGATATTTTGGAACAAATACATTTTGGAATATCGACGAGCCAATAAGTTGGCGCATTATTTTAGTTATGGTAATATCTTTATTAATTAATATGTGACAGTGATCGATGTAATTATTTTTTTCGGAGACCAAAATGTAATAATGGAACTCGAAGTTGTATCACTGTGTGATGTCAATCTGGTCAGGTTCAATGCTACGAAAACCCAGGCGTGTCTTTTCTCCGTTAAAAGTAGCCAATTCCACCCGGCTTCATCTTTCCGAGGTGTAACCGTGCCGATAACCGATCATCTTGATCTTCTTGGTATCACGTTAACATCCACTCTCAATTTTGGGCCATATATTGTGACAAAGGCTCAAGTAGCTGCCAAAAAGTTGGGAATCCTAGCTAAGGTAAGACATTACTTCACGTCGGAACAGATGCTCAAACTTTATCAAGCACAAATTCGGTCGTGTAACGGATCTGCCAGATACCAGCTTGATGCATTTGAGGGAATTGAAAGGCACGCCAAGAGGATCATTGGCAATGATAAGCTCGTTGAGTCAAAGCTCCAAAGTCTTGAGCATCAACGCCGAGTTGCTAGCCTGTCGGTTTTCTACCGGTTGTAATTTGTGGAGTGTGCGTCGGAATTGCATAGTCTAATTCCCCAAGCCCGTTCCATCATCGGACCACTAGACGTAAGGCGATGCGCCACCGGTACAGGGTGGACATCCCACCCACACGCACAAAACGTTTTGGGAACACATTCATTGTCCGAATTGCTAAAAAGTGGAATACGTGGTGTTTCCTGATAGCTAAAACCTGGGAGTCTTTAAGTCGAGAGTGAATAGGTTACTTCTAGGCAAGCGTGCTCCATCTTCGACCACATCATCGTTTACCATCAGATGAGATAGTTGTCAAACGCGAGCCTATCATTGATAAAAAGAAGCTTTTTTAAAAACCCTTTAACAGCTAGGTGGTACAGTAGCCGTTTAGTAACAAAAAAATCTTTTAGTGGTAAAACAGCATACAATAGCGTCACTAGACAGACATTAGAAGTATAATTGAGTTAATGGAGTCTTTTATACCACCATGAGATGTAAAAGAGTTATAAAAAAAGGAGTTACAAGTTGTTGTTTTAGCGCTCAAGAGCGTAGGGAAGCATTTTGTAAAGCCGTAGATTCTTGTAACCCGAATTTTAATGAAAGGTATGATACCTCCTACTCGTGCTATAGTCAATTTGTGGAGTATATAAAAAATAAATTAATTTAATTAAGGATGAGTTTTTGCAAGGTCACATTCTTTAACGATTTTTTTAACGGCTGTTGTATTACTAATCTATAATAGAGTTGTGTAGCTCTAAATTATAATAGTATTTACTAGCTCTCTTGTAACTATACCTCTGTAACGGAGGAACATAATTTTGGACTAGATCTCAATGCGCTATAAAAGAGATTTATACAGCGGGATTGTGGTGTAAAGCTGTACAATGAATGGATTCACTATCAAACGTTTTCAATATTCAACCACTGACCCCTAAAATAGTTATGTAAAGGGATATCTCAAAGACCATTACACAACTTGGAGTTCTCAAAAATACGCACTAAAAGCTGCACCCCTATGCCACAACTGTAAAACCTAGAAGTCTACAACAGCAAAACACTATAGCCTTTATATGGCTCATGCCCCTGGAACAGATGTAACCAACTCTGAGAGCTGATCGAGACACCATAACAATTTTTAGTAAACGTATTTTTAAGACTATTACGACATTTTCAAAGGTAATGCACTGATATTTCACGTTCACAAAGAAATAAAACATTGTTAGACTTATCATAGTTTATTTTGAAATAGTGTACATACGTATGATTCATTTTTGTGTACACGACATTTTAATTAACCCCACTATATTACTAATTTATAGCACGGACATTTAATATAACGACACCGGACGGAGCACCGAAATAAGGTGCAGATGAAATAATGCCGCTACAAGAGCTTTTCAAAACCTCATGGCGCTAACAATCGTTTTTAAGCAACCTCTGCAGAGCCATTATAACTTTCAGTTATGAACACTGTAGACCCATTGTATAGGTATAAGTAGGAACATATGGGCGTATTTGGCGCTACAGGAGATCTGTAGCCGCTTATAAATAATAATAATAATAATAATAATTCTTTATTTTCAGGCATCTAAGGCCCATAGATAAAATACACAACATAAGTAACCTTAAAAAATAATAAACTAATACATAATATTGATAAAGACATAAAATCTAATCTATACAACTACGTTAGGTCGGCGACGTATTGCGCTGAGTCGTGGTGTCATGTAGCCGTCCGCGAAAACGCCGAAACACGACACCCGTCGGCAAAAATTCCTCCTTCAAGAAAGTCTCTTGATGGTGAGTCGGTACCCGCACCACAAAAGATTTGAAGTTAATCTTGTGGCGCGACTCCAACCTTTCGACTCTCAGGGTGAACTTGGTCTTCATCTTGATATACTCCACGACCTCCTCTACCGTCGTGGAGTGATGCAGACGTGACACGTACAGCTGCGTCGATGGAATAGCAGGACGCAGTATAAAGTTCGGGCCTGTCAATGCGGTACCGCACTGATTGCGAGAAGCAGGCTTCTTCTTGTTCTTCTTCTTCACCACTCGAATGAAGCCTTCTTCATCGGCCTGTCCATGACTTGTTACCACAGGTAACGAGCTTCGAACGTGATCGGAGGGCCCCTGAGCACCTCTCGCTTGCTTTGGTTGCCGCTGTTTTTTTGCAGGAATAGCAATAACGGCAGCCGAGTAAACACGTGATGTGCAAACATTCGTCGGCGCCCTAATAATGGGGGACGCGGAGAGGGCGGAGAGCGCTTGTACACCGCTTGCAGTTGCAGTGACGGCGGCCGGCGACGAGTCAAGTTTTGCTGACTCGAAACTCAGCTGCGATGCATTGAGCGCGCCGTGACTTGAGTTGACGTTGATACTTGGCTCGTGTGACCTACATACCGTATTGCGTAAGTCTGCTACCTCGGTACGTAGATCACTGATGGTGGATTGAGATGCTTCGAACCTAAACTGCATCTCGGCAACACTAGATCTGAGGGTTGTGATGTCCCGCAGCAGTCTGGTGACGTCGACGTGGTCGAATGTGACGGGGGGCAGCTAGCGCAAATCCTTCGCCACAAAAGTCGGTACGTCGTCTGGGTCGGTCTCCTTCAACACTTTAATAATGTCCTGGAGACTCCTCTCTCATCCCTTCTACGGGACGGCATTCGGTCGGCTATGTGCAGCGACTCGTACAGCAGTGTTTTAGCCCTGCGTATCTCCATGACATCTAGCTGGTACTGCAAAAATGCCAGGACCTCGTTCGCCACGAGTTCTTCCGAACGCATGGTGGCAGCGGCACTCGCTGCGTTCGGCGTAAATTAAATAATAATTTCCACGTACAGTGCAGGTGCGTCCGATTTCAGCGGTGGATCGCAATGCGATAAAACCACTATATTTCTTACTAATGGAGCCGAGGCCTTTATGAAAATCCTTTATTCGGCTACTGTGCAGCTTGTTATAGCGCTTGTGTACTAGTTGGGCTGAAGACTATTTTTATACCAGGAAAAAGTTTTCGAATATAACTATGGATTAAATTATAAGCATTTTTTTTTACTTTTTTGTCTCCTTACAGGGCTAGAAAATGGCGAAATAAATTGACATATTTTTTTGTTTAGTTATTACACCATCAAATAGTAAAGTAATTGCCATACTACGTTTGTATGGAAGAATGACCGATTAGGGCACCCTTAATAAAAAAGTTTTATTTTATCTTTATAAGGATCTATGTGGCGGAATAAGAAACCTTGCTTCCTGACTCCTTGAAAATTCAAAAGTGTCATGAAATAAATGCTTCGAATTGTGTATGTACCTACAGATTTTGGCAACATTTCCTAATTACATCCACCGTTCCATCGATTATTCAGTATTCTTCCCATACCGTCGAACAGTCTATTTATATAAGTCACAGCCAACATGAACTCCCCTCCCAATTACGAATACAGTATGTTCACAAATGGTTTTGATAAAATAACATCACAAATGAGATCGTGGGTACCCGTTGTGCGAGAGTCAATTTTGTCGACAATAAGTCGGTTTCGACTGGGTAGCCGCACTGGGATTATGGCCTATAGATATTCTATTTCTCGAAGGCGAAAATCACTTCAAAATACCTCACATAAAAGTACTTTTTCATGTATAGTGTTGTTCTATCTCACGAAGACGGGTTGGTTTTTTTTTTGGGTGGGACATCATAAAATAAGTTCTCCTGCTCTGGGTGGAGCAGGAGGGCATGTCAAACTCTTACTGACTAAAGCCCACCCGTGTGTTTTCAGTGGCCAGTGCCAGGGCCCGCGGTGACTCTTTCAAAAATGCCCGTAAATCTGGCAGGCATCGGCCCTAGCGGACACCTTCAATTAGTGCTGATACTTCTATGAAGCGCGCATGGAACAAAACCCGCCGCCATTCGGACGGCGAGGTACCCATTACTTGCAGTCCGCTAGCCCGCGCCTACGGTGGCCGGGAATTGGCTTGCGACTAGGAATGCAACGATATACCGGAAAACCGATAAAAATATCGATATTTTTCGATATCGACCATACGCTGATAACGATGTATTAATATCCAATAACTTACTAAATATTGTATCATAATGTCGAAAAACCCACCCAAATTAAAATACCCACAAAATCGGGTAAAATGCTATTATTGAAATAACACCGTCTGATAAAATTGATTCACCTAAGTCATCATCTGCCTAGCCTTTTCCCAACTATCTTGGGGTCGGCTTCCAGGCTAACCGGATGCAGCTGAATACCAGTATTTTACATGGAGCGACTGCCTATCTGACCTCCACAACCCAGTTACTGGGTAATATAATACCCCTTGGTAAGACTGGTTGTCAGACTTTCTTTCCAAGGCACGGAGGAATCTCGGTATGTAAAGATGGTCACCAATTGATTCACATAAGTAAGTATAAAAATCATATAATTGAACGTTTGATATAACTTAAACTACATTGAATTCCTATAAGCTTTAATAAAAATATCGATATATTAGCCTACTAGAACGATATATCAATATCAACTTAGTTCGACATTATCGATATGTTTAAAAACCTTGCATCCCTACTTGCGACTCCCGACGCCCAGGGCGTCTCCTGCGGCGGCTAGGGCGTGAGGATTACCTCTTCCTCACGCGTCCCACCTCCTCCTTCGCGAGCATTACTGCTGTATTAATATTTATTGTAAATTAAAAATTAAAAATAAATATTGAATATTTTATCCGCATAAGTAGATCCTTGTTTTTATATTAAACAATGATACACCTTTTTTTTGGAAGGGTGGGAAATCATCCAATGGGCATGTAGGAAGTCTGAAGTATGGTTATGAGAGAGTGCATGGTGGTTGGGGGTACGGAGACCGTATTACTGACGACGAGACATTGCTGCAAGCTGCTTCGGCTTTTGACCTGGCAATAACTAACACCGGGTTCAAAAAGAAAGACGCACACCTGATCACTTACAAAAGTGGCCAGCACGCTACCCAAATTGACTTTTTCTTGGTGAGACGAAACAGTCTCAAAACAGTCAAAAACTGTAAAGTGTTGCCAGGCGAAGGCTCAGTCTCTCAACACAGGCTCATAATGATTGACGTAACAGTCAGTGTCTCGTCCAGTAGGAACAAAGAACGGCCCCCACCCAAAATAAGATGGCGTATGATAGAAAATGAGGAGTGTGCAAGTATGTTTAAGAGTCAAGTGGTAGATAAAATGATAGAAATGAAGGATATGGAAGGAAAATCTGTGGATGAATGTTGGAAAGAGATGGCGGATTGTATCAGGCGAGTAGCAAAATATGTGTTTGGAGAATCGCAAGGTAAAGGCATGATAGAAAAGGATACATGGTGGTGGAATGAAGATGTGCAAAAGATGCTAAAAGAAAAGAAAATTTCGTTTAAAGTATGGCAGAATGTAGAAACCGGAAATGATAATTTGAAAGAAGAGAAAAAGAAAATTTATAAAGAATGGAAGAGAAAGGCAAAAAAGGCGGTTGCAGTTTCCAGAGCTAAGGCGCAGAAAAAGTTATATGATTTACTGGACAGCCCTAGAGGCCAGAAGGAGCTCTACCGGATTACAAAATAAAGAGAAAGGAGAACGAGGGATATAATGCACATAAAATGTATGAAAGATGAACTCGGTAAAGTCTTGTCGATAGGTGACGAAATAAAAGAGCGATGGAAGGTTTATTTTGAAAAGTTGATGAACGAAGAGAATGAATGGAATGGTGTGCTCAAAGAGGTACAAGTAAATATGGGTTTGGTGAGAGAAATTAGCATAGATGAAGTAAGAAAGGCAGTTCAATGTATGAAAAATGGAAAGGCCATGGGCCCTGATGACATACCAGTAGAAGTATGGAAGTGTTTAAAAGAGGATGGATGTATGTGGCTGACTTTATTCTTCAATAAGTTGTTGTATGAAGAAGTGATCCCACAAGAATGGTGCAATAGTTTGCTAGTGCCCATCTTCAAGAATAAAGGGGATGTACAGGACTGCAATAACTATACTATGAAAGTATGGGAGAAAGTCATAGAGAAAAGATTGCGAGAGGAGAGTGAGATTACCCCGAACCAGTTTGGGTTTATGCCAGGTCGAGGGACAATGGACGCCACCTTCGCTCTCCGTCAATTGTGCGAGAAGTACAGACGTGTGCACAAGAACTTGCACATGGTGTTCATTGATCTTGAGAAAGCGTATGATAGGGTACCTCGGGATGTGTTGTGGTGGGCCTTGAAAGAGAAAGGTTTGCCTGGGAAGTATGTTCAGTTGATTCGTGTTATGCACAGACAATCTAGTACCTACGTCCTGTCGGCTGCTGGCAACACCGATGAGTTCAGTGTGGCTATAGGCTTACATTAAGGGTCGGCTTTAAGTTTTTACCTCTTCCTGTTGATTATGGACGCTCTTACGTCGGAAATACAGGAGGAGGCACCCTGGTGCATACTGTTTGCCGACGGCATTGTTCTGGTCGGTGAAGATGGACCTGAGATCCAGAGCAGATTGGAGAAATGGCAACAGAAACTGGAGAAAGTTGGCTTGAAGATCAGCAGAACCAAATCTGAATACATGTTCTGCGATTTCGGCGGTCTCTCCAGTTCTGAAGCTGTAGTGCTAGATGGCGCGCTTCTCCCAGTCTGCTCCGATTTTCGGTGTATCGGTTCACTTGTGCAAAGCGATGGCGAAATAGATCGGACTGTTAAGCACAGAATTAACACTGGATGGATGAAATGGCGGCAGGTCACCGGGACTATCTGTGACTCCCGCATTCCCCTAAAACTTAACGGGAAGATTTATAAAACAATGGTCAAACCTGCTGTCTTGTATGGTTCAGAATGTTGGGCCACAAAAGGGATGAATGAAAAGCAATTGCATGCAACTGAGATGAGAATGCTAAGAGCGATGCGTGGAGTTACGCGCATGGATAGAATTAGGAATGAGTATATAAGAGGAAGTCTGAAAGTGGCACCACTGACTGAAAAGTTGTGTGGAAATCGGTTGTCGTGGTATGGGCATGTGATGCGGAGCAATGAAGAAAATGTCGTGAGGAAAGTCTTGTGTATGGATGTGGATGGCTATAAGAGTAGGGGAAAGCCAAAGAAACGATGGTTGGACTGTGTGAAAGAGGATATGGGTAAAAAGGGGGTGACTACAGAGATGACGACTAATAGAGGAGTATGGAAGAAAAAGACATGTTGCGCCGACCCCAAATAAATTGCGATAAGGGCAGGAGAATGATGGGAAATCATCCAGTGATTTCTTCCGCTATGGATGGGGCAGGAGGGCGTGTCAGACTTTTACTGACTAAAACATAGCCCTGTTCCTTTAGTTGCTTATGCCAAAGGGCCGTGGTAACTATTTCCAATTTACCTGCGACTCCAGGCAGAAACATAGGGCCGCTACCACCGCGGGCGAGGTACCGGGCGTACTGGGCGTAGGACGTCGCGAGACGATTTCCGGCCACCGTAGACCCGGGCCTGCGGACGGCGAGCAGTGGGTAGCTCGCCGTCCGATCAGCACCAGGCCCGTGAGTCGACTGCGCGTAGTGTTCCACACGCGCCTCAAAGAGATTAGTGTCAGCCACCACAGACGGGGCCCATCGTGGCAGGTGCCTGTATGCCTAGGAGTAGCGGATAAATTCTGAAAATGAGTTACCGCACCCCTGGGCACTCAGGCAGGGAAGGAACTCTTACTGACCAAAACCCACCCCGTTTTAGTCAGTAAGAGTCTGACACACCCAGAAAAAAAAAAGATTTTTTATTTAAACGTGCAACATATTTGTCTGGAACCTTTGAAAATAGGTTTGAAAATAGGCATATGTTGGAATCTGTTACATACTTTTGCATTTACTGTTTGTAATAATATTCTTTTAACAAAAATGCTTCTAATTATTATCCCGCATGTTTTTGCTAAAACTTTTAATCAATTCAGGGGTCTGTTTTAATTTCTTTATTACATTGCTATGCAGGTTAAAATTCGTACATAGATTATTTTTCAAGCGTTTTGTTTTGTAAACTTAAATAATTCCTGGCCGTAGATTCTTTTTGTGACTCTGGTTTGACTCTTGTCTACCTCAAACCATCCACCATCTTAGACTGATGGTGACACAAGGCAAAAGTAAAGATCTTAATACCTGTTCTATTTTGTTCACTAGCATACTCCAGATGTGACTGAAATATTCAAACTTCTATTTTAGAACCTACTAAGTATGATAAAAAAATTTGTCAACGATTGCAAAAGCAAAACTTTACTTATATAGATGTAAAAACGGAAAAAAAGACAAAATTGTAAGACTAAATCATTTTAATCAATAACCAAAACACAATCTTAATACTGGAGAAGTGGAACTTAACAAATAATATCACTGACAATTTTGATGATTTACAATTAATGGGTCTTGGACGTCAAAGAGTTTGACAGAAGCTCCACTTTGTACCGGTGCACTCGTGGAGTTCCATCAGTAACAAATCATTCGTCCGCCTCTACAGCTGCTGTGGCCTGAGTAGCCATGAGCCCTGCAGCACTCGTCCTTCTCAGCATCAATACGGGAGCAGACCTGGTCGCAGGGTCCAACGTGGGCGGCCTCGACGGTGACCATCACCATGGCGAAGGCGACCAGCAGGAGAATGAAAGTTGTCTTGATGGCGGCCATTTTGTTTGTTGCTTAGTTGTAGAGAAACGTTCGCACAGAGATGTGGATTCGTTGTGTGAAGCTTGAGACATTTCTCTCCGTATTTATACTTTAAATCTAAGGTCAGTCACGTATTATTATTCCAGTTAACGCTTGTTTATGAACAGGATAAATCTAAAGTCTAGTTGATGAATGAGGATAATCTTAAGTTTCTGCGATATGGGTAGGTATTCTACAGGGTTTTTTTTGTGTGAAAAATCATCCAATGACTTCTTTCGCTCTGGGTGGAGCGGGAGAGCGTGTCAGACTCTTACTGACTCAACGGGCAAAGTAGAAAGACTCTTCAATGTCGCAGCTTTGATACAAGGATCAAGAAAAAATGGAAGAAGAGAGAATCGTTAAGGTTCACATCCTTGCACTGGCTGGTAGATGATTTGCCTATGCCTACGGACTTAAGAATTTACAAAATATCGGAAAAACTGCGGTTATCTAGTTGTTCGTGGAAATAGCGTTTCTTAGCACCTAGACACAGACGCCTACAGCGATTACGTAGCGATTTGTAATAATAGAGATTCAGCTCTGAAGGTCTGCGCTTATATCTGCTCTTAGCTTTATCCCTATTTGCCATAAGTTCTTTGAATGGAAGAGTTATCCTTGGTGCAGGCTTATATTTTACTTACACACGACGAATAGTTGCGTGCTTGTCATACAAGTCTAGAACAGTCGTGTTAAAGCAAGACACCTTTCCATCAATGTCATCGATCCCGCCTCCAGGTCTTTGCCCTTGTGATAACGGAGGTATAAGAACTGCAACTTACGCTTAGGAACACGAATACGGTATGACAAATAAATGAGGTCGTGATAGGAAAAGTTAACGGTGAGTTCACCATGATGGGAAACGTTGTTAGGAGAAGAAACAATCATAAGGTCTAGTAAGGAGGGTGATGACGCCACCACCATCTGACAGATGACAACTATCACATTCTTATTGGCCGGTCAAAACGTTGTCAAAAATAAAATTAAACACGGGCAAAGAGGCTAAAAATTAAAATAAAAAGTGTACGGTGAGACTGGTAAAAATTACTTTATTAACTACCGGCTCTACAATTGAAATGGTGGAGAGGTTATCCCGGTTCCCTTGAGAGCTTTCTTGGTTTCCCATACAAGTTATCGGTTCTCCATTTTGACAGACATGGATGACGTTCTTGTCCCAGCTCAGGCCTGTCAATTTCATTTGGTTGGATAATATGATGTGGACCATGTCGATTAACTATTCATTATCTTTGTCCGGAACATCATGAAACAACAGGACATGTCTTCGCATGGTAGTCTCATGCCTGTCGAACCCAGCATCAAGCAACTCTATTTGACACTTCAATTTGGAGAGTGCTTGACAGACAAACTGCTTAAATTCAGAGAACTCACATGCGATTGATAAAATATCAGGTGAAGCTGAAGTGGTGCCAGTAGCCTTTTGCAATTTGGCTTCATACTCCTGAATGTGGGAGTCAAACAACAATTTAAATTTAAATATTTTAAAAACATAATATAACTAAGAGCACCCAAAACTAATTGTAAATACTTTGTGCAAAGGAAAAAAAGACATGGACACGGTATAAACCTGAGGAAAATCTCAATTTTTTTTACCTCCTATACAAATATTGATCAGCTGATGATAACTTTACATAGAAACGCCAATTTTTTTTTGGGAATTTTCTATTTTTTCTTTAAGTAATTGTCCATTTCCATGGGGAGAACCGGTTCATAAAATATGACCACGCTTCCCGTTACATCCCCTTCGGGTACGGACCCCTAAAAATAACGTTCTTCAAACTATACTGTGCGACATAACAAATGAAAGAACATATAACACACACAGATTAATAAAAGCCGGCGGCGCATGCGTCATGTCGCAATCTAAGCTGAATGTAACTGAACCATTTTAAATATTATATTTATTACATTTAGAAAGAGAGTTAAAATTTGTTAAAATTTTTATTAATTTTCATTAAAAAGAGTATTTGCTTTTATTTTACTCATTGTTTGCTGCACCGGTCGGCGTCATCACGTCAGCGCCGGCTGTCGCCGAAAACCAGCGCTGGGGCTCTGTCTCGCATAGGGTAGCAGCATTATGCTGAGCGATTGCCGTTTTGCGTGGATGTGACGCATGTTTTCCCCCAGCGTTTTCTTTATTTAACCGACTTCAAAAAAAAGGGTGGTTCTCAATTCGTCTGTAAGTTTTTTTTTTAATAATTGTTACCCGATATCTCCGCCATTTATGAACAGACTTTGATGTTTCTTTTTTTTGTTTGAAAGGTCGTACTTCAGAGGTGGTCCCATATAAATTTTATCGAAATTTATTACGCACTTTTTGAAAAAATTAACATAAATAAAAAATATGTACACACACATGCCGTTAAAATATATTACATATAATAAATAGTTTTAATGTTATTAAAACATAACATTAAAACTTATATAATATTTTGAAAATAGACGAAAATTTACCATTCCTTCTTCTTTTACGAAATTACTGAGCATACAATTTTGAAATAAATACTGAATACAGTTCTTTACTGATATACACCAGGCGAACCAATAAAAATTTTAAAGTAAAAAAGTATGATTTGTTTGGTTTTGCGATTTTGCATAATTGTTTTCAATAATATTTTTAACAATTGCTAAAATAAGCAAATCAAGTATCTTGACTTGGTTCTCGAGGTTGTCGACATATTATGGCATGTGAACTCAGCGATTATTGTGCCGATATTCGTGTCAGCCAATAGCTTTATAACCATGAGCCTCGACCAACATTTCAGGAGGCTCTTGTTAGGCGGGTGGATCAAGGGCTTGATTCAGAAAACTGTACTTCAGGACACGGCTGGCATTGTCAGGTGGTTCCTCTCTCTGGAGCCCTGACCACCGGTAGCTTGGACACTGTTCCCGATACCGGTGGGATACTATTTTTTATATTTTTTAAATGTTTTTTTTTTATCTTTTTTAATAAAGTATTTATAAACATAATTTCTAAGTACATATTAAGGAATAAACGGTAAAATAAAAAAGTCTCTAACCAATTAAATTACCTTGCTTATTATAAATTCCTTCTATGCTGGTTGGTTTTTCATAAAAAAATACTGAAAGCTTATTTAAAATTTCTTAAAAACGAATCCCTCGTTGTGTTAAGTTCTATTATCTAGAAGTGCTCCTCGGCGTCTGCTGACAAAATGGTATGATTCCTTGAATTTTAACTAGCTCTGACCTAGATTACAGGAAAAAGGAAATTAAACTTAACAAGTCTTCATAATACTTATAACAAATTCACCAGTTTTAAACAACTGGTGAAATAAAAATGTATTTCCTTACAAGTGGTGGAGGCGCCTGTTTTCGGTAAGTAAAGGATGGAAATTCATAAAAATAACTTCTCCCGCTCTAGGTGGAGCGGGAGGGCGTGTCAGACTCTTACTGACTAGAACTCACCCCTATTCCTTCCCTGCCTGAGTGCCCAGGGGTACGGAAACCCATTTTCAGAATTTATCCGCTATCCCTAGGCATGCAGGCACCGGCCACGATGGACCCCGTCAGTGGTGGCTGACACTAATTTCTTTGAGGCGCGCGTGGAACACTACGCGCGTCAACTCACCGCCCTGGTGCTGATTGGACGGCGAGCTACCCACTGCTCGCCGTCCGCAGGCCCGGGTCTACGGTGGCCGGAGATCGTCTCGCGACGTCCTACGCCCAGTACGCCCAGTACCTCTTCTGCTGTGGTAACGGCTTGGGCCGTGAGGGGCACTCCGCTGAGCTTCCCTCACGCGTCCCGCCTCCGCCTTCGCGAGCATTACTGCTTCGCAGAAGGCGGAGATTCTTCCCATTCCCTCTCGCTACGTACCATGGCCTGAACCAGGGCCGGGCGCGAGAGGTCGCCGCCACCTATCGCATCCACGAGGACACGGCGGTGCTCCGCCCAAGCGGAGCAGACCTCCACCGTATGCTCCACCGTGTCCTCTGGGCGATCCGCACAGTGGTAACACCCGGGCGTTTCCTCCCGCCTGATTTGATGCAGGAATCTCCCGAAACAATCGTGCCCGGTGAGGACCTGCATCAGGCGAAAGGTGAGGACGCCGTGACGCCTCTCCAGCCACTCTTCAAAGAGGGGCACTACCGCCGCAACGCGGCGACCTTAAAGAAAGTGTTTGTCAACATTCACCTGACTGTTTTCTTCCATATTTATCTGTATTATACATCATCTTAGTATTGTGGTATCGTTCATTCTCAGTTTCGATAGACTGGCAAATTTGTTATACTTTTTTAAGATCATTTAAATGTTTATATAACAGGTATAAAAATAAAAATAAAATTTTGTTTGATAAAATCAAGTCATTTGATGACATGAGCTGTAATGGAATTACGCTGATTCATAATATAATTTACTTTGTTGTGATTATACGTCCACTGGTGTGATTCTGTTTTAATTTTAACACTAAAGAAAAAAAAACTTTTTTACAAAAAAACAACCGATTTCCAAAAAAGAAAATACACCAATAATTTAAAAACAACTTAAATTTTGGAAGTTAGTGTTTGTATTTTATTTCTTCGTTGTTTGACATCGACTTCCGAAATTAAAGTTATTATTATTTTTTTTCTGTATTTTTTTTTTGGAAGTCGGTTGTTTTTTTTTGTAAAATAGTTTTTTATTTTTCACTTTAAACCCCAATAACATGGAACGTGGAATTTAAACATTTGGAGAACACCAAAACGTCATCGAGGTATATGTATTTTTGGTTTTTGTGCAGTTTCTCAAAAAGCGCTGAAGCAATTTCGATAAAATATATATGGGACCACCTCGGGAGTATATTGTTTTGGATAAAAAAAGAATTTTGAAAATCAGTCCACAACTGACCGAGAAAAAAAAATGTGAGCCGTCACGGGACGCCTGGCAGATGTGAAACATCGACATTATTTTGTAAAAGTAATATGCAGAAAAGAACATATTGTGATAGGAACTTAATATGTCATAATGATAAAATAAAATATTACGAATAAAACCTTTGTAATAACAAAACAAAAAAACATCGTATAGCGTGGCGACGCGTCGCCACTGCATGCGTCGCCACGCCAGAAATCGGTTTTACGTGCGGCTATAGATGTTTCACATCAAAAACATGCAAACGAACATCCTTTTTCGAAGTCAGTTAATAAGGAATAATACGCCCCTAAACATAGCAACACACACTTCAATCTCCGACAGTATTCGAACCATAGCGAGTTAAAATGTATTTTAAAGATACGTCTGTAAACATTTCCGTGGAAGTTTTAAGACCCACCAAATCCAAAAAATAACAGATGGTATGATATGGCTAGATGTGCGTCGTAAACAATTACTTGAAGGCAGGCAATTTGGAAGTTTTGACGACCCAGCACAGACACGTCTGGGAAAGAATGACGAGGAGAGTCGACCTCAAATAATAGGATAAGACTAGGCAGAGCGAGAGAGATATGTCTGTAAACTTACTGTTAAATTTTACTCAACTTTATTGCGTATTTACCTGCATACACCACTAGTGAGTGAGGTTAATGCCTAACTTTATCCAACTTTCGAGACGAGCTCTGCATGTTCAATGGAAGCTCTTCTAAAATTCAAACAATTTAGTAAAACACTTGAATTGTTTATACGTTGCAAGTTGCTACTGTTTGCGGCGACGTTCATTAAACTTTGTTATTGTTACTGTATAAAGCGGGGCTGAATTTGAAAATATAGGGGAAGGTACATCATGCCAAGGGGGTCGCGTATAAACTCGTAACAGAGTTACCGCGCCCCTGGGCTCTCAGGCAAGGAAAGAACAGGGGTAGATTTTTGTCAGTAAAAGTCTGACACGCCCTTCCGCTCCACACAGAGCGGGAGAAGTCATAGGATAGGGCACGGTCAAGGAAAGAAGCACACTTTCTAATACACACCTGCAATTTATCAGGTAACATAATCAGCCTTATAATGTCACCACTTCTGGGATTAAGGCCTCCCCTCTAGGAGGAAGAATGGGCCGTAATCCATCACGCGGGCCCAGTGCGGGTTGGTGGATGTCACATGTCTTCTATTGTTTTTTACTAGGAAATACTGGTTTACTCACGATGTTTTCTTTCACCGTTTGAGAGCACTGGTGATGAAATAAATTACACAAAGGGAGGTACCTACCAACCTTGACTATTTAATTATTTTTTTTATATGGGATTTCTCTTGACTCTAGTCTTTTAATCTCTGATTTGAATTTTCGACCTACAACTCGTAAGTCGGGGCTGTTAGAACTGGGCCACCACTGCTCTCTCTTTATCAGGTAAATAGGAATATCAACTAGACATAGATCTATCTCAATCATCTCCACATCCACCGGGCCTATGGTTTTGGCTTCAAACGTACTCCCGCGGCCCTTGGTTAACGGTCAAACCTTGTGGGAAGCCCAACGCTGCACAGCTAAAGAGTGGAATTTCCTGCCGGAGTCTGTTTCCTGATAGCTACAACTTTTTTTTTTGTGACTCTTTAAGTCGAGAGTGAATAGGTTACTTCGAGGCAAGCGTGCTCCATCTTCGAGCAAATCATCGCTTACCATCAGGTGAGGTATTAGTCAAACGCGAGCCTATCATTAAAAAAAAAAAAAATTCGATACGCAGTTGCCACTCCAGAACGTTACGGCATCATCGGTTATCTGTTCTGCGAGTTATCTGCCGTACCGAACAAATCTTTTGAAAATTGAATAACTTCTTATGATAGGACATTATTTTTAACCGACTTCAAAAAAGAGGAGGTTCTCAATTCGTCTGTATGTTTTTTTTTGTATGTTTGTTACGCGATGTCTCCGCCATTTGTGAATCAATTATGATGATTCTTTTTTGTTTGGTAGGCCATACTTCAGAGGTGGTCCCATATAAATTTGATTGAAATCGATTCAGCACTTCTTGAAAAAAACTACACAGGGTTATTTAAGAAAATAGACGAAAATTACGAAATTACTGAGCATACAATTTTGAAATAAATACCGAATACAGTTCTTTACTGCTATAGGTACATCAGAAAAACCAATAAAAAAATCTCCAACTAAAAAGATAAAATAAAAATCTTTTTTATAAAAAATACAACCGACTTCTAAAAATTACAAAATTACTTTATTTTCGGAAGTTGGTGTCCAATAACGAAGACACAAAATATAAACACCGACTTCCAAAAATATAGATATTTTGTAATTTTTCGAAATCCGTTATATATTTTATATAAAGGTTTTTATTGTATAACGATACGATATAAAACAGCGACTGATACCTATTTACGCCTTAGAAAACTAAGTGGTATCAATTGTAACAAACATAGTTTAATGGAAACAATATAGGACAAACCTCACTTTATAACTCTGGCACGTCGATCTTTTATAGGTTTTACACAGTTGCCGTTAAAGACCGACTTGGCTCGGGAAAGTCGTTTGGCGGACTAACAAGTGAAAAATATACGCCAGGAGTTTAAAATAATGTGTGGTTATTGGGGCTGCTAGAAAAGCTCGGAATAAATTCTGTCTTTTAAGCTTCATATTCTTAAATGAGGAGTTCGCGGCTAAAATAATAACAGCCGCACGGGTCGATCCATCAGGTTAAGCTACGCTTGCCGGGGTTTGTCCATGGATGGTTGAGCATCTATACATACCGAGACTCCTCCGTGCCTCGGAAAGCACGTTCAGCCGTTGGTCCCGGCTGTCAATCGTGGATCTTTGACAGTCATTACGGGTGGTCAGAAGCCCGAAAGTCTGTCAACCAGTCTTACCAAGGCGTCTCGTATTACCCAGTAACTGGGTTGTGAAGGTCAGATTGGTAGTCGCTCCATGTAAAATACTGATATTCAGCTGCATCCGGTTAGACTGGAAGCCGACCCCAAGATAGTTGGGAAAAGGCTAGGCAGACTGATGATTGTTCTTAAATGGAAGCTTTGTACATGTAGAGCGTCCCAAAACAGTTATAAGATGCCTAAATGATTAATTTATTGAGTGCATTGCATAGATGAGAGCTTTTTGAGGCACACAGAAGTGTGTGGGTATGATAAGGATCCCAAAAATGACCGAACGAGTATGCATCTAATTAGTATTCCGTACGTTTTTACTAATACTTAATCAATTCAGCGGCCTGTGTTATGCTCTCGATTACTGTTTAAACTCGTGCAAAATTTATTTTTTGCTAAAAAAAATAACAGATTGCGTAATCAGTCAGCAGTTCAGCACCAGAGAGTCAGCAGGACTTACAGAATGTTCTGATATCTTCTTTTTTTCGTGTCGTGGCACATTTACATAAAAAATGTAGTTAGACTGTTTGTTTTTTCAAAAAGACACAGTACAAGGTTACAGTTTACAAATCAAAACACTTATAAGCTAACAATTAACACACTCGAATTTCAAACATAAATATCAATAACTTCACTTCAATTTAGAAAAATTATATAAATTTGAAAAATTATATGTCAACTATGAAAATGTCCAAGGAATTCAAATTACAACATTAGCACTCAAATTTAGAGGTCAAACATAAAAACTAACAAAATATGAAAAAATTTGGTATTACTTAGTTTAGGTCCAGTAACTGGCTACGTTTATAGTATATAGGTCTTATTCAGATTATTGAGGGTGCACGGTGGATACGCAACCGATTCAAGGCCCTCCATTTAGGCCACTGCAGTTCTCGAACGAAAGGCAACTGTTCCTTGGGCTTCATGAACTCGCAAGTTGGTGGATACTTTCTCTTGCCACAGTTTCATTCTCTCTTTAGGTGCTATCCTGGATCACCTGTGTAGTAAGAAACTCTTGTGAATATTTAGTCTACCAGAAGAGGGTTGATGTGCAGTTGTAGAGAGGATGTGGGGGATCGGATTACTGGTCCATTTTTAGGGTTCCGCAGTCCTAACATGGACAAGAAACCCTTATAGTTTCGGTCTGTCCGTCCGAGGAATAGTTAAGAGACTGTCAGTGCTAGAAAGCTGCAATTTTGCAACGATAAAAGGATATATAATCACGACAAAAAAACGAAACAATAAAATCTTGAATAAGATTTTTTTATGGTACGTGTAAAGTGGGAATAATTTTTTTTTTTTCTCGCCTTTATAATACTCAATACTCAATACTTTATTGCATTCCATATGTGTTAAATAGGTGGTATAACATAATAAAATATCAATATGGACCCTGTCGGGCACAGCAAAGTAGAAGAGAGGAGAGGGCTAAGAAGTTATTCAATTAAGCAATATAAATTATTAGTTGTGGTTTATTGGGTGTATGTATAATATTATGTATATATATAAGGTTTGCGTATATAGATATATTAAATTGCTATTAATTGTAAATAATTATTATTAAGTTCTTATATTATTATTAAATTATTCTTCTTATTCATAGATTATTTTTATTTATTTTTTTAAATTTAATTTTTTTATGTATTTATGTTTATATTGGGTTTTCTATTTTTCTACAAAATGTTTGGTGTAAAAGAGAGAGAAAAAGAAATTATTTTGGAATCGATTTATCATCTAAGAACTCCTTTACTGTGTAGTAAGACTTTGATTCGAGAAATCGCTTCAATTTATTAATAAATATATTTATTTTGCTTATTTCTCTAATATTTTCTGGCAACTTATTATAAATTTTGATGGACATAACTAAAGGGCTGGTTGAGTGCATTTCCAATCGGGATTGAGGTATATTTAATTTATTTTTGTTGTGTCGTAAAGTGTATCTAGTTTGTGTTTCTTCGCAAGTGGTATACAAATCTGGGTGTTTTCTGACAACTTTACATAACTCAAAGATATATAAACAGGGAAGTGTGAATATTTTGTGTTTTTGGAAGTATGGTTTGCAGCTCTCTGTTTGTTCAATATTAGTTATTATTCGAATTAATTTCTTTTGTAAAATAAATATAGTTTGAGAATCAGTGCTGTTTCCCCATAGCATGACCCCATAGCTAAGCCATGCTTGGGCATATGCATAGTATGTGACAATTGCAGTTTGCAGGTTGGTAGTTTTTTTAATTTCACGTAGGGCATATGAAAATTTTGATAGTTTAGCTCTTATTTTCTGTATATGGGATTTCCAATTAATATGGGTATCTATAGACAAACCGAGGAGGGTAAATTCGTTAACTTGTTCTAGTTTTGTGTCATTGAATATGAAGTTAAGTTTTAATGGGGATTTTTGATGGGGATCGAAAGTAATTAGTTTGGTTTTGGTGAAGTTAATTTCTAGATTGTGGTTATTCATCCAGTTTACAGCTGTAGAAAGAAGGGAGTTTAATTTGGCGTTTATATCGTCATCGTTTTGGCATGTGGTGAGTAGAGAGATATCGTCTGCAAATAGAACACATGGTCCGTTTATAATTTTAGGAAGGTCATTTATATAAATAAGGAACAAAAGGCACCCTATTACACTACCTTGGGGAATTGACGCGTTAACTGGTTTACTGTCGGATCTAATTTTTATAATTTCATTAGTGCTGTTATCGAAATATTCTATCTCTACTAATTGTACCCTATCCTTTAGGTACGATGCAAACCATTCGTGAGCCTTACCTCGTATTCCTATCCCATGTAACTTGTCCAATAGTATTTTAAATTGCACCTTATCGTAGGCTTTAGTCATATCGAGTAGCATACCGATGGCGTAATTTTTGTTATTAATAATAGTTAAAGCCTCTTGTACGTATTTGTAGACTGCTAACGTTGTAGATCTGTTTTTTCGGAAACCGTTTTGGCAGTCGTCAAGTATCGCAAACTTTTCACAAAATGAGTAAACGCGGTCACACATAGCCTTCTCAAAGATTTTAGACGCAGTTGGTAATAGTGCGATAGGACGATAATTATTTGGGTCGGTTTTTGAATTTTTCTTGTGAATGGGTTTTATTAAACTTATTTTTAGTTGATTTGGAAAGGTACCTTCTTCGAAAGATTGATTAATTAATTTATAGAAAGGTAGGGTTAATTCGTCTGCACATTGCTTAAGAAGAAATGGGGGAAGTTGGTCTACACCATAGCTCCTTTTATTTCTTAGGTTTTTTATTATATTATTTACTTCATAGGGATCTACAGGGCTGAGAAACATGGTGTTCTCAGTGGGGCACATCACAGGGGCTCCTTTTGCTGGTGAGGTTTTCTCTCCAATAGAAGCAAAGAAGTCATTGAAAATATTAGCTATATGCTTAGGTTCAGTTATCAAGTTATTATTATCATGGAATTTTATGTTAATTTTTTCCCTTTCTAATGTTTTATTTGTTCTTTCGTTTATTATATTCCACATTGTTTTTACTTTATTTGTTGATTTTTTAATTTTATTTATATATTGTAGTTTTTTTGCTGTTATTACAGATTGCTTTAGGATTTTTTCGTATTTTTTATAATATTTTGATAATACGGGATTGCTTGTTTTCATGGTAAGTATTTTAAGTAGTCTTTTGTTTTTGCAAGATTGTTTAATACCCTTAGTTAGCCAGTACTTCTTATAGGTCGTTTTAATTTTTATTTTTTGCAGCGGAAAACACGCATTTAAAATATTATTTACTATGTTATTAAACGCAGTGTAGTTTTCATTTATATTTTTATTTGATACTATTATTTCATTCCAATTTTGGTTTTTTAATTCGGATTTAAATTTTTCTACATTTTGGGTACTATATAATCTATTTTTCGTGAACCAATTTGTTTTTTTATTGCTGTCACTGAATAATTTCATGTGAAAGATGGTTGCACAGTGGTCTGACAGACCTAATTCTTCTACAGTAGTATAATTACTTTTATAGTTAAAATTTGTAAAAATTAAGTCTAAGCATGTTGAGGTAGTTTGTGAGATACGTGTGGGGACTTTAATATGTTGTATGAATTTATGTTCCAACATTAGATCTAAGAATAAGTTAGTTTTTAAGCAGCTGTCTAAGATATTTATATTTAGGTCTCCACCTAATATCACATTATATTTTGAATACTTATTATTAATATAATACATAATTTCTTTTAATTGGCGAGTAAATACTTCCTCCTCTTTTCTATTCCAATAAATAGTAACTATAAGTATATTTTCCTTAAGTAATTCTATTGCACATACTTCTATACAAAACTCTACAGACATATTACTAATATCACAAATTTCTTTGTACTCTAAATGGTTTTGTAACAAGATACAGACGCCGCCACCTTCTCGAGTACGGCGACAGTAAGATGCTGCAATTTTGTAGCCGCTAAAATTTAAATTTTCCAATTTTTCTGGTGATAGCCAAGTCTCACATAGGCATATAGCATTATATATTGTTCTTTCGTGAAGGAAGGCTTCAAGTAGATGTTGCTTGTTATAGATACTTTGCATGTTTTGATATAAAATTTTAAATTGTTGTTCTGTAGTTTCGAAATGAATTATTTTTATTATATTCGATGTTATTAGGTTTGTAGTGTTTTGAAGTGAGGGTATGAATTTCGTCGTTGTTTATTTGTTCGTTTCTTTCGGAGCTTTTCGCGTATAGTGTCGTCTCTTTGGTCGCCGGTTCACTAGGTAATATTCGTTTCCCATCTATAAACAATTTGTTATTTCTTATTACTGCATAGTATCCATTTTTTCGTGCTCTTATCATTTCCTCACGCATTAATTTTCTTTCTTTTCGTGCAGTTTCATTTAGAAAATCGGACACATGTATATTAGTTCCTTGGAAATAATGGCTGTTCTCCACAATGTACCTAGCCGTTTTCTTGCTTAGAAGCTCAATAACTAGGGGTCTGTTTTTTGCGGTATTTCTTCCTATACTTTCTATACTATACTTTCATTTATCATACTTCCTATACTTTCATTTATCATTCATTTATCATTTATCATTTATACGGTTTGTTTCTTCTATGTATTTGCTCAGGTCTACATGCAGAATTTCAAAAAACATGTCAATCAATCTGCTGTGTAGTTCGTAATCAGACTCATTGTAGTATTCAGAGAAGCCATAGATTACTATTTTCTTGGAATTGTTTTCAGTGTCATTAATTTTTGGTGATAAATGTTTCATATTTTTTATTTCATTTTTCAGGGTTTCGTTTTCTATATTTAGTTTTTCTATTTTTTTGTTTATTTTCTCTATGTCCTGGCTGTTTTGCTCATTTTGTTTGTATAAGAAGTCGGTTTTTCCTTCAATATCCTGTTTGAGCTTTGTAATTGCTTTATTTATTTCAGCTTCAATTGTATTTTGTATTTCCGATATTATAAATTTGTTATTTTCTTTTAAACGCTGTATTATAATTTCGCTCAAATTTTTTAGTGAGAAACTCGCTTGTATACTCGAGTTTATATTAACTTCCGTATCTTCTTGATGGATAGTATCACCAAAAAAGCTCGAGTCTTCTGATATTGTACTATCATTGTTGAAATTTGTCGTCTTCTTTCTGATGGTAATATTGTTGTTGGTAGTATTTTCTAGTGGGGAATTTTGCGGATTGGTTTTTTTATAGTCTTGAGTTCGTATAGGAGTGTCTATATTTCCAGCTTTTTGAGACTTGCAGCGGCATGCCTGACATTGCCACGATTTTTTATGTTTTGGCGTCATGTCCTTTAAGAGATCAATTGTCATGTTCGCACATTGTAAATCATATTTTTTGTGACATAAACAACAGACAAGCATTTCCTTGTCTGGTGGATTTTGTTGGCATCCTGCGCACAAAATCGTAGGTGCCATCTGGAGATATTTATAATAACGCCCTCTAGTGTAAATCGAAAATCTGCTGTTTATTTAGCTGTCACTATAGTTATAGTGATTTCACTGTTTGACGCTAGATGGAGCTGTTAAGAATGCAGAGTGATTTTCACTTTCTATTGTTTCGTATTTATTTATTTCCCAGTTAGTTATTCAAAATAAGTTTCTTACCTTTTGGGATGCTTTGCTCTTTATTTACTTTTCAATCCAACACTATTCTTGAGCAATTTTCGCTTTCGCTTCTTGCTTCCAGCAAATACGTAGTACAAATTTGAATTTTGGTCGTTAACATTGACAAAGTTTTTTAATTTGGATATTTCTTCACTTTTCTTGTTTTATTTGAATAAACTACAACTTCTATCACTGTTGGTTTTTTAATTTTCCACTTTTATTTACTTTTTAATAAGATAAAAGCACTGTATCTATTTTTAAGGATTTAAAATACACAGAGTTGATGTTTACTTGTCTTAACTGTCCTTAATAGTGTGGGGTATCGTTGGATAGGTCTTTCAAAATAATTGAGGGGTAAAGACTGTTTTTAGATTCAGTGATTCGTAGGTATGTGAAATATTAAACTTTATAGTGATATTTTTTGTTGGAGTCAAGTTGGGGTGGGGACCCCTCCACTAAAAGCTAACCTATTAACTTGAAATATCTGAAAAAAATCATGATGGTAGTATTTGTTAAAAAAAACTTAGGAAAACTATCACGGCTAAGTTAACTCTGTTAGTTTAAAAGTAATAGTCGCCCAACTTATAAAATGTGCCTACTTCGAAAATTTCGCACAAAACACAAAACCCTTAGAAAAAAAAAATACTTAGGGGAAGTGGTTACTTATTTAATATCTAAAATGGGTATTAAACATATACAATTTTGGAAATATATACATATTTTTTTAACGTTTTTAATTTTCGTCCGTTAAATCGTGAACTCAATTAACATAATTATAGTAATAAACATATAGCCCACTTCTAAGTCCGCATATTATAACGGGCGAATACGAAACCCAAACAAGCGCATGACTCGACAAAAACCATAACAAAAAAAAAAATCTTTATAATTCTATTTAAAATTACAGTTTTTGTACTGCTGTGATTTTGAAAAACACCACTTGTCATTAGGTTTTTTAACAACCTTAACTAACCTGTTCAGCGCTGGGGCTCTGTCTCGCATAGGGTCGCAGCATTATGCTGAGCGATGGCAGCTTTTTCTTTTTTAGTTGTGATTGGCTTTTTTGCCTCATGTCTATTTTCTTTTTTTTTCCACTATTGTGTAAAGGTCTTCCTCATAACCTTCCACTCTTGCCAGTGTGTTGCCTTACCTAGTATAGCAGTATAATCAGCATCCCCACTGCTGGGACATAGGCCTTCTCTCTGTGTATGGAAATGGGCCTTAATCCGACACGCGGGCTCAGTGCGGGTGCCTTGTATGTATAGTTTGAGATCTCTCTGTCTTTGCGTAACCTTATTCCATTATTATTTGTCGGCTCTCCTCGTCATTCTACCACTTTTACCAAGGGATATTGTATTACCCAGTTACTGGGTTGTGGAGATCAGATAGGTAGTCGCTCCATGTAAATTACTGGTATTCAGCTGCGTCCGGTTGGACTGGAAGCCTACCTCAAGATAGTTGAGAAAAGGCTAGGCAGATGATTTGGCTATCCTCGTCACTTTTCACCAGACGTGTCTGTGTTTGTATAGTTTAAAATAATTTTATTTGGCGCTTAAGACGTTACGCTTAGAGAGAAGAAGACGGCGTTTTCCTTATCCGCCAGCTGTGCGAAAAATACAGAGCTGTGCATAAAAACTTGCACATGGTGTTCATTGACCTCAAAAAGGCATATGACCGGGTGCCACGAGAAGTTTTGTGGTGGGCCCTTAAGGTGTGCTTGGGCAGTATGTGCAGTTGATACGAGCGATGTACAGTCGATGCAGTACCCAAGTCCGGTCTGCAGTGGGCACCACTGACAGTTTCAGTTTAGCGGTCGGTTTGCACCAGGGGTCGGCCCTAAGCCCTTACCTCTATGGACGGTCTGACGTCGGACATCCAGGAAGAGGCTCCCTGGTGTATGCTGTTTGCTGATGACATTGTGCTGGTTGCCGAAAGAGGCTTAGAGGTCCAGAGCAGATTGGAGACGTGGTGGCAAAGACTGGAGAGTGTGGGCCTGATATTAAGCAGAACCAAAACAGAATATCTGTTCTGCGATTTCAGCGGTCTCTGCAGTCCTATGCCTGTAGCTCTAAACAGAACGCCTATACCGATGAGCTCCGAGTTTCGGTACCTCGGGTCGCTTGTTCAGGGGGATGGCGATATAGACCGAGACGTAACGCACATGATCAACTCAGGATGGATAAAATGGCGACATGTCACTGGAACAACTTGCGACCGACGGATGCTCCTTAAGTTAAAGGGGAAAATCTATAAGTCCGTGATTAGACCTGTCGTACTGTATGGGTCAGAATGTTGGGCTGTGAAAAAGACGGATGAAAAAGGATTGCATGTGGCGGAGATGAGAATGTTGAGATGGATGTCTGGAGTAACGAAAATGGATAAAGTAAGAAATGAGTACATTAGAGGTAGTTTAAAAGTGGCGCCAGTCACCGAAAAGTTGAAAGGGAACCGCTTATCTTGGTATGGTCATGTGAAGAGGAGGGATGAAACACATGCAACTAAAACAGTTATGAATATAAATGTGGATGGATGGAGAGGGAGAGGGAGGCCAAAGAAAGTATGTATGGTTTGTGTGAGGAGTGATATGAAAGAAAAGGGAGTAAGTGATAGCGTGACGGCTGACAGGACTGAATAGAAGAAAAAAACGTGTTGCGCCGACCCCAAGTAACATGGGATAAGGGCAGGAAGATGCTTAAGACGTGTCTGATTTTCCTGTTGACACAAAGATGCAAAACGTAAAAACCCAGCTTTTAATATGAGGAAATATAAACGTTCAATATAAAGACCGGCCAAGTGCGAGTCGGACTCGCGAAAGTGTTCCGAAAAAATCACATGTTTTTTAAATGGCTTATAAAAAAAGTAAAAATCCTTTTAGGACACAATATTACATGAAATTAAAAATACTAATTAAATCTTAAATACACAGGTAGCTATGTTTAAATTAGTATTTTTATTATAGTTGTATGCGTACCTACTAATATAATATTTAAGGTTTATCCTTAAAATAGTATAAGGGACGATAACGCCTCAAGCTTTAAAGAAATGTTAGAGTTACAAATATAACATTTTCAGTTTACGTTTTTATTTGATTGAAGCTTGCCTTTAAAAGATTTTAATTTATGTATACTTTATTTTATACTTTTTAACATTAGAATTTATTGAAATACTTATCCTGACACCAGGAGCGTATCTACTATAAGGCCAAAAGTGTCACTGACCTGGGGCAGCAGCAATCTGACATTATTCTTCTAGCCAGCTGCCCTATAACTTGTCAAAACAAATCTGACTAGCCTTATCTCATCGGGCTACATTGTTAAGTTGAAGGTTTTCTATGCTGACAGTCCAGATGCAACATCAGACCCTGGACTGTACCTTTTTTATTTGACCCTGGACTATAACTGGAAGTATAGTTTTAGTCAACACAAAATCGACGAGACCAAACAATACGGAACTTTCTTGTTAAGTATCTATGGTACCCTTCTGGTACTTCTCTAGTATATATTATATGGTAATCTATGGTTCTACTAGTCAACACCTAGTTTGATGACACTTGTCAGAAAGTAGGTATATTTTCAATGAGTATAAACACGATGGTGCTATGTTCTATGATTGAAGATCCTATACATATGATCAGACCCTGACCACCTTCTAGTGTAATAACACTAGTCAGTACGAATTCAATAAAAGTATTACGAATTCGAGAATTTTATGAGTAATACAATTTTTAGCTAAATTAAAGACCAGAAAGTGTTTGAAAAATGGGTTACTAATTTGTAACCGAATACAAATCAAACCAAAGCAAGTTAATATAAAGTTTGTAAAAATATAGACTTGTCATAGGTTTTCCTGTAATTTGTAAGTAAAGACTTAGTTCCTGTATTTTTTTTTCAAAATTTTAGACTCAGTAGTTTCAGAGATAAGGAGGGAATGTTTAATTTTTGTTTGTTTTCTTAAATAACTTTAAAACAAATAATTTTAAAATTATATAAAAAAATATATTTGAGACCCTCACATTTGGTAGCCCTTTAATTTGGTATGTCGCACAGTACAGTTTGAAAAACTTTATTTTTAAAGAAGGATGGCGTGTTTGGCCCCACATTATTTATAAATTAACAAAGAGCCATTCACTTGTAAGTGTATATTTATTATAAATGAGTGTTTATAAGAGGATTATATAAAAAGTATTGAGTCACTAGAAGATGGGAATCAAAAGTTAGAAAAGATTTTTATTTACTTAAAAATGAGTCACTAAACGCACGGTAACGCACCATGTTATTGTGTGGCAGTTACTAAACGCACCATGTTTCGAATTACATTCCAACCTACTCATAATATGATTTATGTTGTTACTATTGTCAACGTTTACGCTTGTCTTTTTTTTTAAATATAATACATGTAAAATATAATAAATAAAACACATAAGTTAGTATTAAATATAAAACTTAAAAAACACATTTATATTTTTGAATAGAAATATGCAATACTAAAAATAATAATTATAAACGATCATTTTTGATAACGTAGGATGGAACGTTATGCTAAAAGCTGGTGGTATAATCTGTGTCAATTTGTCAAAACAAAACAAATGATTGTTATTCCATTGTTTGTTTTCAACGGCTAACGTGGGATATCTACTGTTCTATGCGATTTTGTGGATTATTGACGACTTGGCTTTACTTTTGGACTGATTATTATTCTACATACCGACTTGTTTTTAGCCAATAATTATTATAGTTTCATTCGTTCTTCAAATTAGTCAACCTATGCTATATTCTAACTTTAGTTCCTAGCTCCCAGACGTATTTTTTATTTTAAGTAGGCAAGTCTAGATAGGTACCTCCTACCTATATATTCTCCAGTCAGATGCAGTAACCACTATAGTGTATTTCTATTCCGATTGAACACCTTTTTGATACTAATAAGCGTTATTTGATTAGTTTTAGGTTATAACGCTTTAGCTTGCGTATCTTTTTTCTCCCATCTTCTACAACTTACTGCCCATTGGCTTTTTTGCTAGTTTTATAAAGTTCTATCACTAGTTATAAGTTTCCATACTGCACGTTACTCCTAACAGTGGGTCCAATTCTACATACATTCTCGCCAGCCTCCTTTCCGATTTTCCCCCCAAAAGTTAACCCCATATTGAAAAATAACTAATTTACGTTACTCCTCCGTGTTGGGGTCATAAAATACATCTGTGTCGCAAATTTCAACTTAATCAGGCAGTAGATTCGGAGTAAATTGGCTGTGACAGACGGACAGACGGACAGACAGACAGACGCACAAGTGATCCTATAAGGGTTCCGTTTTACATTCGGATGTTCAGAACCCTAAAAAACAGTTCAATTAAAAAACGGTTCAAAAAACTTATTTTGGAAACCGGTTTGTTTTAGTGGGCTCGTGTATCTTTTAATTTATACTGACCGTGACAACCAGCGTTATGAATGGCCATGAATATCGGTAGGTACACTATAATGAATATGTGTATATTTGGTGTCGTCGAAATACGTAATAAAGAATTCTTAAGAAAAGCAGTTTGTTATGGCAACTAAACCAGTTGTAGTGTTAGGTATAGTTTTTTCTGTTATGTAAGTTGTTATAAACTGGTCTCAGTACCTACGGACTGTTGACGTTGGTCTTGTCTTAGTCACCAGCTGGTTAGCCTTGAAACTGTTTAGTTTAGATTTATTTTTTAATTTGTTGTTACCAAGATTGGATATAATCTGTGAACTTGTGCTATTATGCGTTTTTTAACCCGTCAAGCCCCTCATTAGCAGACACAATTAAAAACCTATTGTCGCGTCTTAAGGAGACGCGACAATAGGCTTTTAATTGGTGATGACGGTGGTGATGTAGGTGCCTGACGGATCAAAAAACGATTCATCTTCCATTGATGAACTTGATGAACATCAGACACTTGTATCGGTAGTTTGCGATGGTCTAGAAAGGGGCCACCGAGTGGGATCGTGACAAGAACGATTTCGGAAGTTGGAGTTTGTATTTTATTTCTTCATTTAGACATCGACTTCCGAAATTAAAGTTATTTTTATATTTTTATAAGCAGTGGTGGCCCAGTGATATTGGCAGCGACTTACAAGTTGTAGGTCTTGAGTTCAAACCCAGGCAGGCGCTTTACTTTGTGTAAATTATTTCATCACCACTGCTCTCAAAACGGTGAAGGAAAACATTGTGAGGAAACCGGCATGTCCTAGAAGCAAAAATTCGAAGACGTGACATCCACCAATCCGCATTGGGCCCGCGTGGTGGATTACGGCCCACACCCTCTCGCAGAGAAGAGGCCTGTGGGGGCACAGGCCTCCTCTCTGCGAGAGGGTGTGGGCCCACAGGGTAATGTCCCCACTGCTGGGGAGCAGTGGGGACATTAAAAAGCCTGAGATGGGTATATTTTTGGTGTATTTTCATTTTTTTTACAAGTTTATTATTTTTCCCTTTTTGGTTGTTATACCCCAGAACTAAACTAAATATTACAGTTACGCCCGAATTGATAACCCCAATAACACTCATATTGGAGGAGACCAAAATGTCATCTATGTATACTTATTTTTTGTTTTAGTTGATTTTTTTTAAAAGCGCTCCCATAAAAATTTATCGAAATTGAAGCAATTTCGATAAAATTTATATGGGAGCACCTACCTCTAGAGTATACTCTTTTGGATGAAAAAAGAATGTTGAAAATCGGTTCCTAACTGACAGAGAAATCGGTCACACATAAAAAAAACACATACAATCGAACATAGAACCTCCTCCTTTTTCGAAGTCGGTTAAAAAAACTTCTTATACGCAAGCTCGTAATAAATTCTGTACTTTTAAGCTATGTTCTTAAATGGAAGCTTTCGATATAAAGAGCATTCCAAAAACCGTTTTTAAGATCAAATTTTGGTTATTTTTCATTTTTTAACAATAATTTGCAGTGGTGGCCCAAGTTTTAGGTCGTGAGTTCAAACCCAGGCAGGCGCTTTACCTACTTTGTGTAAATTATTTCATTACCACTGCTCTCAAAACGGTGAAGGAAAACATTGTGAGGAAACCGGCATGTCCTAGAAGCAAAAATTCGAAGACATGTGAAATCCACCAATCCGCATTGGGCCCGCGTGGTGGATTACGGCCCACACCCTCTCGCAGAGAGGAGGCCTATGCCCCAGCAGTGGGGACATTAAAAAGCCTGAGATGGGTATATTTTTGGTGTATTTTCATTTTTTTACAAGTTTATTATTTTTCCCTTTTTGGTTGTTATACCCCAGAACTAAAACTAAATATTACAGTTACGCCCGAATTGATAACCCCAATAACACTCATATTGGAAGAGACCAAAATGTCATCTATGTACACATTTTTTTGTTTTAATTGATTTTTTTTTAAAACGTTGAAGCAATTTCGATAAAATTTATATGTAATCATCATCATGGGCCCCCGACTCATGGTAGCGGTAGGAACTATGGGGTTTTAATAATAATAATAATTTATTCTTTTTTTATCATTGATAAGCTTGCGTGTGATCACTATCTCACCTGATGGTAAGCGATGATGTGGTCGAAGATGGAGCACGCTTGCCGAGAAGTAACCTATTCACTCTTGACTTAAAGACTCCCAGGTTGTAGCTAACAGGAAACGCAAACTCTGGAAGGTAATTTCACTCCTTAGCTGTACGCACAATGAATGTGTTCCCAAAACTTTTTTTGCGTGTGGGTGGCATGTCCACCATGTACCGGTGGCGCATCGCCGTACGTCTTATGGCTCGATGATTTTTGAATATCCTCGTTTCTCAATGGACTCAAGCGCATCAAGCTGGCATCTGGCAGATACGTCCCAAAGATGAGAGCAGTGCTCCATACACGTTCGAACTTGCGCTTGATAAATATTGAGCAGCTGTTCCGACGCGAAGTACCATTAGTACCAGTCACTTTTCAAACAGTCTGATGCAGTTAGTGGCAGTTGTTAATTCAATCATAAATTTCACGCCTCCAACTGCATTAAACTGCTTGAAAAGTAACTTGTTTGGAACATTTTAGTTGTTTTTTACAGTCGGGTTTTTTTCAAGTATTCTTTTTTCTTTAACAGTAACCTGGACTACGCCATATTTCAAATAACAAGCTTTGTTTATTTTAAATAACATCAAGAATACTTTATTTATTATTATTATTTTTTTAGTTAATTATTATTATTCCATTGTTTATTAACTTTTCAAAAGTTATAGTTTTGTATAATTTCGAAGCATTTTCAAATTTTGTAAATGTGAGTACCATGGGGCATTATAATTCTATAATGTTACTTTTTTGACATAAACGAGCATGGCAGTTGAGAGATTGTCATGCTCACTCAAATTTCTCGCTGTGTCGGGTCATTTTCCTTCAAAATGTTTGAGCTGAGTGGTGCTGATCCAGGGGTCATGTTCGTGAACGGGTGCCATCAGTTGAGACTGTTCATATCGTAACTGCCACTGGCTTATTATGTTCAAATTCCATGTTATTGGGGTTATCCATTCGGTCATAACTTTATTAATTAGTTTTAGTTCTGGGGTATGACAACTAAAAAGTCAAAATTAAAAAAAAATATATATAAAAAAGTTTTTTATGGTCTATGTATTTGCTACAAATCGCACTCTGTACCTTGCAACTATTTACAAGTGAGTTTGATACCACCCATAATCGCTAGGACCAGTTTCTTTTGTAACTTATTTTCCTTAAAGCTTCATCTTAGGCTGATGGTGATACAAGTTATAGATCTTGACAATTTATTTACGTTATTTAAATTATCTATTACTACACTTCAGAAGTTACAAAAACTGAAATATTTAGACTACTTCTTTAGTACTTACCTACCTATCTACCACCAAAAAAAAATTAAAAAACAACACTTCAAAAAAACTTCTCATAGGTAGATGTAAAACGAAAAAAAAAAACAACAAAATTGTAAAACTATACCATATCGATCAATAACCAAAACAGGCTTATATCTGATGAAGTGGAACTTTGCAAACAATATTACAAAAAATTTGATGATTTACAAGTAAACAGGTAGGTCTCGATCACCTCTTCATGTTCTTCGAGTGATGGACGTCGAAAAGTTTGACAGAAGCTCCACTATGTTACAGTAGAGCTATTCTGTAAAATCTCACCGTGAAAACTTAGGTGAAGTGACCGTGAAGTGGGCTGTTAATCCATACAATCAAGGTGGAATGACAGTTCACTTCACGCTCACTCCACCTAAGTTTTCACGATGAACTGTGAACAGAATAGACCGGCTGGTGCACTCGCGGCGTTTCACCAGTAACAATTCATTTGACGCCACTACAGCTGCTGCCCCCGGATAAACCGTAAAGTCAGCCCGTATCCGTGGGGTTCGACGCTGGCAGCCTCGACGGTGACCATCACCATGGCGAAGGCGACCAGAAGGAAAATGAAGGTGGTCTTGATGGCGGCCATTTTGTTTGTTGTTGAGTAGTAGAGAAACGTTCGTAAAGAGATGTGGATTTGTTGTGTAAAGCTTAAGATATTTCCCTCCGAATTTATACTCTAAATCCAACAAGATTAACATACCAGTTTACGCCTGTTTCTTGTCTAGATTTAAACATGATAAATACGAATTCTAATTGATGAGCGGCGATAATTTTGCTATTAACGCCAGGTTATTTTAAATTTCTGCGTAACGGGTATTTTATTTAAGGATCATTTTAATCAGTTCAGAGTTTAAATATTAGAATAGAATAGAATAGAATGCATTTATTATAATATTGTATGTACAAGGCTGTAAGGCAGGTGATTTGTTGATGGGTTAATATGGACAATTTATTTGAGCTAGAAACTATCGTTATAAAGAAACAAGTCACTGATTTCAATATATTTTTTGTGAATAAGTTATTGTAATTATGGAAAATTATTGTTCTATTTTATTATAAATGCTTCCTGAACATACAACTCAGATACTCGCCACACACACTCACTATTACAGGCTTTTACTTTTATTACTCTTGTTTTATTTCATCTTTTTCATGTTTCGTTTCGCATATGAACTAATTATATCTCCTCCCGGGGAAGGGTACTGGCTCCTGTAACAAAGGTTAATCATCTAGCACTGGAGTCAGGGAGTTTACTGAATTTGTGTACATTTCTCATGTAAATATAGTTTAATGTATTCGACTTAGCTCACGAGAACGAACAAGGATAGCTGACTCCAGCCTCCATAAGACGACTTATGGAGGCTGGAGTCAGCTATCCTTGTGCCGATTATCGTTACCACAAACGGCCTGATGGCCAAAAGCTTTGACGACCAGGAGGTCGTTCGTTACGCGGTTGGATCAAGGGCCTGATACAGAAGGTAGCTAGTAGGGCTTCTTGATACGGTTCGCATTATGAAGAGGGAGTCTCTGGAGCCCTAATCACCGGTAGCTTGGATCTTGCTCCTGACATTGGCAGACTATTTCTTATATTTTGAAATGTTTTTTTTGCATTTTTTTCTAAATTATCTTTGAAATGTGAAGTAAGTTCATAAACAAATCATAATTATTATATTATTAATGTTTTTTATCATGCCTACACTATCTTTTGCCGGTGGCTCCACCCGTCTAATTTGTGTACGTTCTCGAGGGCCTAACATTCAAACGTACAGGCGTTTACTTTTTAATTATAAGCGAGATTCTTATATCTGATTTTTTTAGGTTTTTCCAAGCATGCTGTAAGTCGGTATAACGTTAAAATCTAAAATATCCTTTGGGATCATCGTATAGAATATTCACTACACTAGTACTTAATAGAATTCTCATTATTTTTCCACACAGTATCTCAGCATTCAACAGAAATAGAAGATAAAATTGTCCCGCGGGAAATCTTGAAGTATTGAAAAGAAAATACTCAGTGAAAAATTTATAAACTTCCAATACTCGAAGGATTATTATTTAAAATGTGTTTATGAAGTTTAGCTCGAATTTGTAGCTGTCGAGAAAATTCTCTTTTCGATGCTTAAAATTTGAATTTTAACCGACTTTAAAAAGAAGGAGGTTATCAATTCGGATGTTTGTATTTTTTTATTTTATTTATAATAACTCCGTCATATATTGACAGATTTGCAATTTTTTTTTGTTCGAAATAGGTTTGTTCCGGCATGGTCCCATTTAAATTTCATATAAATCTGATGTTATTCAGAGACGGACAACGGAACTCTTCAAAAATTGACAGCAAATCAACCGCGATTGTTGCGATCGTATGTCTATGAATAGTTAACACAGTTTAATGGGGAACCACAACTAAAAAGTGAAAAATAAAAGACTTTTTAACAAAAAATAGAACCGACTCCCAAAAAAAGTGCAATATAACTTTAATTTCGGAAGTCGGTGTCAAAAAACGAAGACAACACCAGGAACACCAAATTATGCACTTTTTTTGGAAGACGGTTCTATTTTTTTGTAAAAAAGTTTTATAATTGTATTGAATTTTAATGTTGGTTTGAATTTAAGTTGATGTTGTCGAGTTTTAACATTTTTGTTTCAGTAGTTAAAAATGACTCGCGTGATGTTAAAACTTAAGCGAGGAACGCTTAACTTTTAACATGACGTGAGTCATTTTTAACACGCTTTTTATAGTTACAGGTGAAGTTAATGTTGACCTGTAACTGTGAAAAAAAATCGTAGTAGTTAAATTTGACCCACTTCCTGGTTTCCGATTGAGCTGAAATTTTGTAAACATGTTCAGTTTGAATGACAATGCATGGTTTGCTAAGAATCGTTATTCTTAATTCAATATGGCGGACTTCCAAAGATGGCAGACTAGTTATTTTTAGGGTTCCGTACCGTAAGGGTCTAAATGGAGCCCTATCACTTACGTCTCCGTCTGTCTGTCATCTGTCGCATGAAGAATTTTTAACTTCCCATTGACCTATAAACTTGAAATTTGATGAAGATGTTTATTGTTAGGTACGTATATTTTACTAACAAATACCAAAAAATTGATAAATCAGATTTTTTCTTTGATAATTCCCTCATTTGGTACGGAACCCTAAATGTGTGAAATCTGACACGCACTTTGCCGGTTTTTTATGCATACCTAGGATATCAAATTAATGAAAGGGTGTGTTGTTTGAACATAAAAAAAAAGTTAGTTTATTCTTTTTTAAACAGAAAATTATTTTTAAGAGACCGTACACGAAATTTTGGCCGATTTCACTGATTTACGTGATTTTATAGATGTGATTTTACAGTTAAAATAATGCATTACTATAAGTTTTAATGCACAACATGCAAGATCATTTCAATTGTGATCTAATGAATGAGCTAGATTCGAACCTGGCGTTGGTTATTATAAGTCGAGAGTTATAAATAATAATAATAAATAATAAAAGCTTTTTATTGATTCCTTACAATTATATGCAATCATTTCATACATTATTAATAAAAATATAAAGTGCAATTTGATTTAATTTCAATAAAATCATTAACAATTATTGTTTACCTAATATTAAAATTATCACAGTTAAAAAATAGTTTCATCTAAACAGGTTAATTTTCTACATTCTATTAATTATTGTTTATCTAAAACTAATTATTACAGTTAAAATAATTACAATAAATAAATAAATTTTAAACTTCATTCCAATCAAAATTTGAATAAATATTAGTTTTTGTGAGAAGAAAAAATGTCAGAAATAACTATAAAATCAAATAAATTATACATTGAAATTATTATAAATCATTATTGTTAGTTTATAAATTCATAATAGTTAGTATTTTTTTTTTTTGAGATTTTATTTGCTTTGCTTATCTAGGATTATTGTAAGGACCGCCTAGTGCGGTAAAAGCCTCCTCCATATGTCTCCATCTTTTTCTATCCCTAGCTAGTCTGCTCCATGTTTTTCCTATCAAGCCTGATATGTTGTCACTCCATCTCTTGTTGGGTCTACCACGACTTCTCTTTTTGTTGATAGGATACCAGTTTGTTATGGTTTTGGTCCATCTGTCATCGCTTACTCTTTGTAAGTGTCCAGCCCATTTCCATTTCAGTGTAAGTGTTTGCTTGATTACGTCGATAGCCTTGGTTTCTTGTCGTATTGAGCTGTTTCTGACTCTATCTCTTAGTTTGTGGCCCGTATAGCTTCTCTCTATTGCTCTCTGGCAAACTCTTAATTTTTCTAGAGATCTTCTTGTTAGAGGCCATGTTTGACAGGCATATGTCAAACACGGCATCAAGCAGCTCTCCATAGCTTTTGTCTTTAAGTTGGTAGGAAGTGTACTCTTGAAGATTTCTTTCATAGCCCAGTACTTACTCCATGTGTTCTTTACTCTTCTATCTATTTCCAACTTTGTGCAGTCTTTGGTTGAAATTAGGTGTCCCAGATAAACATATTCTTTGACCCACTCAAGAGGTGTAGAGTTTAGCGTTATTGTAGTTTCCGTGCAGTTCGTCATAACTTTAGTTTTACTCTGGTTCACCTCAAGCCCCACTTTTTTGCTTTCTTGATTGAGGGTCTCCAGCATATATTGTAACTCGTTTGGGTCTTCGGATAGCAAAACAAGGTCGTCAGCAAATCTTAAATGGGATAGATATTTTCCATATATGTTTAGGCCCACGTCGTTCCAGGTCAACGAACGAAATATTTGTTCTAGGACAGCTATAAATAATTTTGGTGACAGTGGGTCTCCCTGTCTTACACCCCGCTCTATCTTAAAAGCAGGTCCGGTACTATCCAGTTTAATTTTGGCTTGGCTGTTTTTATATACCTCCTTTATTATGCTGACGTACTCTGGATGCAGTCCTTGCTCTTTCAACGCTCTCCATATAGAGTTGTGGCAGATAGAGTCGAACGCTTTTGAGTAATCTATAAAGCCAATATACAGTGGCATGTTGTATTCGTTGTATTTTTCAATAATTAATTTTAATGTGTGGATATGGTCTACCGTAGATCGGGTGCTCATGAATCCTGCTTGCTCTATGGCTTGGTTCTCGTCGATCACTCTACTTATTCGTCTCAGTAGTGTTGAAGAAAACACTTTATAAAGGCATGACATTAGGCTTATAGGTCTGTAATTAGATATCAAAGTAGGATCGCCTTTTTTATACAACAGTGTAATCTCGGAACATGTCCACTGACTAGGTAGTACTTTTTTCACCATAATATTATTGAATAAGTTAGTTAATGGCGTGACCAATTTGTCGCTTCCAGCTTGTAACATTTCGTTCGTTATGCCATCTGGGCCCGGGCTCTTGTCTGATTTTAATTTTCTTATTGAAAACTCTATCTCATTTTCGTTAAACGGTGGAACAGGGTCGATATTTGGTGTGTATTCTAAGACATTTGTCTCATTGTTTGAGCTTGTTTTAGAGTAAAGCTTCTTGTAGAACTGAGTAGCTACTTTTAGTAGATCTTGCCTGTTTGTAACTTTGGCTCCTGATGAATTTTGTAGCTGGGTCATGAGATATCTCGTTTTATTCGAGAGAGAGTCGAGAGTTAGGTTGTTTTAAAAGATTTTTTATTGCCAAATTTTTGGATTAAAAAAAAAAAATCCCAAGAAATGTATTGATAGTGAACTGATGTTTATTTTTTGCTGTTTTAAGTTTATGAACGAGAGTTCTAAATAGCAATTCATTGCCAATTTTCTCTAAAACTTGACTAAGTTAAATTTTTTTTACTCATTTTTTTATATAAAAGTGGTATAAAGTGATTCATACATTATATAGACGACTTTTGCATTAATACATTATAATTTTTCCATACCGTTTAGACGTCAATACGATTCGTAATTAAGGGATATTCTAAACCCCTTACTAAAAAATTCACAAAACCGTCGTCGGTTTTTTTTTTTTTTGGGGGGTGGGAAATCGTCCTATGACTTCTTCCGCTCTAGGGTGGAGCGGAAGGGTGTGTCAGACTCTTACTGACTAAAACCCACCCCTGTTCCTCCCTGCCTCGAGTGCCCGGGGGCGAGGTAACTCTTTCGAATTTATCCTCCACCCCCGGGCAGGCATCGGCCGTGGCAGGCCCCTTCCCTTGGCTGACAACTCTTTGAGGCGCACGTGGAACACTACGCGCCGTCGACTCTCGGGCCTGGTGCTGATCGGACGGCGAGTTACCCACTACTCGCCGTCCGCAGGCCCGGGTCTACGGTGGCCGGGATCGTCTCGCGGCGTCCGAACCCCCTGGCGTCTCAGGCGGCGGTTGCGGCTGGGAGCGCTAGGGCGACTCGGCTGTGTTCGAGTCTCCCTAGCGTATGCCGCCTCCCTCTTCGCGAGCATTACTGCTTCGCAGAAGGAGGAGACGGCTTCCCATCCCCTCTCGCTCCGTACCTTGGCCTGAACCAGGGCACGGCGCGAGAGGTCGCTGCCGCCTATCGCATCCACGAGGACACGGCGGTGTTCTGCCCAAGCGGGGCAAACCTCCACCGTATGCTCCACCGTGTCCTCTGGGCGATCCTCGCAATGGAAACACCCGGGGGTCACCTCCGCCTTGATCCGACACAGGTACTTACCGAAACAGCCGTGTCCGGTGAGCACCTGCGTCAGGCGGAAGGTGAGGGCGCCGTGACGCCTCTCCAGCCACTCCTCAAAGAGGGGCATTACCGCCTCGATGGTGGCGTGCCCAGCGCTGGGTTGCGACAGTCGCTCTCTCCATGTCACCATGAGATCCTGCCGGAGCTCGGTCCGCCGAGCCGCGAGTTGTCGCGGCAGCGGAGTTTCGCCCCGGCGTTTGGCCTCCTCGCGCCACTCGTACAGGTGCGCGAGGATTTTTGCCTCCAGATCCCACGGTGACAGTCCGGCAAGGAGGCTCGCCGCCTCACGGGAGATCGTGCGGTATCCTCGGATGATGCGGATCGCCATGACCCTCTGGGACGCGTTCATCAGGCGAGCTGATCGCTGCCTCAACGAACGCGCCCACACCGGTGCCCCGTAGAGGGCCATGGACCGCACGATCCCCGCGTAGAGCCTCCGGCAGGAGGCGTTTGGCCCCCTCAGATTGGGTAGGAGCCGCTTCAAGGCGGCCCCGGCCCTGTCCAATCTGGGAGCCAAACGTCGAAAATGTTCGACGAAGTTCCACCGGCTGTCGAGGACGAGTCCCAGGTACTTCATCGTACCCTCGACGCCGATGCGAACCCCTCCTACCGTGATCTGGGAACCCGCAGGTGGCGCGTTCCGAGGACCATGAAAACACATGGCCTCGGACTTGTGCAATGCCACCTCGAGTCCCAGTTGCCGGATCCTCCCTATGACTGTCGCAACCCCGCGTGTCATACGGTCGGCCGCCGCCTCGTGTGACTTCGCCTGCGCTAAGACCAGCGTGTCGTCAGCGTAGCACACTACGCTGACGCCAGTGGGGAGGTCGGCGCGCAGCACTCAGTCGTATCCGATGTTCCACAAGGGCGGCCCCAGGACCGATCCCTGTGGAACACCGCACGACATCTCTCGCCGGTTCCATACTCCCTGATGACCGGGGTAGATGACGGCTCTGTCCGAAACCGTCGTCGGTTTGTGGTCGATTTAATCGTTATTACAAAAAAAAAAAATATTAAAAAACTAGCTCATACATTATCATGATCGTAATTAAAATGATCTTTCATGCTGTGCATTAAAACTTTTAGAAATACATTATGATAACTGTAAAATCACGACAATCAGCCAAATCGGCAAAATTTCGTGTACGGCCTCTTAACACGCTTTTAGTAGCTGTGTAAAAAAATCGTAGAAGTTTTTGACCCACTTTCTGGTTTTAGATTGAGCTGAAATTTTGTATAGGACATGTTCAGTTTGGATGACAGTGCATGGTTTGCTAAGTAACTTCATTCTAAATCCATTAAGGCGGAATCCCAAAGATGGCAAACCAGTTAGTTTTTAAGCATTCCCATGATTCCATGCGGCAGACCACGATGGAGATGGCGGGTGACTTGGATGTCTTCCTTGAGGATTGGAAAGAGGTAACAGAAAACCGAGAACAGTGGGCAAAGGCCTCCCTCCATTCCTTAATGGAGGGAGGCCTTTGCCCAGCAGTAAGACAGTTTTTTTTTTTTTTTTTTTTTTTTGACAGTACAGGCTAGATATCCAAAGTAATATTATAAATGCGAAAGTAACTCTGTCTGTCTGTCTGTCTTTCTGTCTGTATGTCTGTCTTTGCTTCACGCCTAAACTACTGAACCGATTTGTGTGAAATTTGGTACAGACATAGTTTGGAACTTGAGAAAGGACATAGGATAGTTTTTATTACTAAAAATAAAATAAAAAATAAAATATAAAAAATAAAATTTATTCCGGACATACAGCGCCATCTATTGGTCAAGAGTCGGCATCAATTATGTTGATTTTTGAAGAGTTCCCTAGAATATCTTCCACATTTCATTTTTGAAGAGATCCCGCGAGATCGGGAACTATGTGGGTAAAACCAAAAATCTGCCGGAAGTCACTATTCCACGTGAACGAAGTCGCGGGCAAAAGCTAGTAATTATATATACTGTAACTGGTAATTAGTGACCGATACTACACGTGATTGTACATTTTTTTAAACTCATTCTCTTTTATCAAAAAAAAAAACAACATCTACGATTTTAACAAAAGAACATCTACGTACCAATTACCCATCTTTACAAATAAATAAATGATTTGATTTATCACAATAACACAACAACGGTATGAAATTCGCTCACGCGGGCCTGTGACCTGTCAGTTGTTAGCTGCGTGACGCTGTTCTGTCTCCTGTATGTTTCTTTGGGAAAGATGTTTGTTATCATAAGTACAACCACGTGTTTAAGTATATCAGTCATAAATTAGCAGTCCACCGTAGACCCGGGCCTGCGGACGGCGAGTAATGGGTAGCTCGCCGTCTGATCAGCACCAGGCCCGAGAGTCGACGGCGCGTAGTGTTCCACGCGCGTCTCAAAGAGTTGTCAGCAATAGGGACGGGCCCGTCATGGCCGATGCCTGCCCGGGGGTTGAGGATAAATTCGAAACAGAGTTACCTCGCCTCTGGGCACTCGAGGCAGGACGGAACAGGGGTGGGTTTTAGTCAGTAAGCACGCCCTCCCGCTCCACCCAGAGCGGGAGAAGTCATTGGATGATTTCCCACCCCACAAAAAAAAAAACCCTTTAAATACATGGTGTAAAGGAAAGGTGTGGTCATATTGTAAGAACTGCATTTGCCAATCAATATGAACAACTTTCTTCAAGAAACCCTGACAAAATTCTCAAAACTTTTTTTACCTCCCATACATATATTGATCAGCTGATGATAACTTTGTATGGAAAGTTCTTTTTTTTTTGGGAATATTCTGCTTTTTCTTAGAAAAAGTTGTTCATATCCATGGACAGAACCGGTTCCTAAAATATGATCACACCTTTCCGTTACACCCTGTATATTCCCATGATAGCGTGATATCAAATGAATGGGTTTTGCTAAGAAGAAACCGAAAAATAAAGTGAGTATATAAGTTTTTTAAACAGAAAATTATTTGCTCTCCTGAAAAGTTCGGGCACTTTTACGTGGATTTAGAGCTCATGCAACAATTTATTGATTTATAAAGACTCGGGTTTTGGGTGCCGAACAAAACATTTGTTTTTCAGGTTTTTTTTTAAACTACCTTCACCTTATAGGTTTTCCTGTAATATATAAGTAGATAACTTATAGATTACAGGAAAAGTCTTTCTGTATTTTTTTCAACATTCTATGCATAGTCGTTTTGGAGATAAGAGGGGGGGGGGGGATGGTCATTTTTCATCTATTTTCTTAAATAACTTCAAAATTATACATTTAAAAATGATGAAAAAAAATATTCGAGACCCTCACAATGTGCCTTTTCCTTTGATATGTCACACGACATAGTTTAAAAAACTTTGATTTTTAATTTTCTGATTTTCACCTCAAAAGTGACCCTCATATTACAAATTAATTTATTGTCCGTGTTTAGGTAATGTGTGTACTTACCAAACTTCAACTCTTACGGTCCACCAGATTCGGAGTAAATGAGCTGTGACAGACGAACAGACAGACACACGAGTAATCCTTTAAGGCTTCCGTTTTTCATTCGACCTTTTGGAACCTTAAAAAGAAAATAGAGCAGGAAGGGTGGAATGGAAAATAAAGGTGTTGCACCGACCTCAAGTAACATGGAACGAGAACAGGATGATGATGATGATTTAAAGGATCCACAGCCCCACACACACACTTCCTGCCAGGGTCGCGGAGAGATCGAAATAGTCACCGTGGCCCTTTTTTTTAGTGGGTTGGTAATCATCCAATGACTTCTCCTGCTGTGGGTGGAGCGGGAGGGCGTGTCAGACTCTTACTGACTAAAACCCACCCCTCGACGGTGAAGTGCCAATACCTTCTAACTGACATTTTTCTGGATAATCAGTTTTTAATCACTTTGAAGTTAAGGGCGTTTTTCGCATGTATTAGTGAAATCTCCTAAGTGTATTTCTAGTTGCAACTGAACTAAATTAAAATGAGGAAATACCTCCTAACTAACCAACGTGTCTGTTTTATGGCATTACCACTCTACTTTTATGGTACACTACTACACTATAATAAAATATCATAATAAAACATAATAATTAAAGCGTATGTTAATATTTTTCTTGATAAATAAATAAATAATTCAATTTCAGCTTCTCAAGAGATTAATCGTTTTTTTCGAATCTTGTAAATTCTTGACTTCGTCAGTTAGGAGTTATTGGCACTTCGCCGTCGCCCTGTTCCTTCCTTGTCTGAGTGCCCAGGGGTGCGGTAACTCTGAAACAAACTTTCGATTTTATCCGCGACCACTTGGCATGCATGCATCGGCCATGACGGGCCCCGTCATGATTTTCTGATTTTAAGAGGAGCGTGGAACACTACGCGCCGTTGACTCTCAGGCCCTGGTGCTGATCGGACGGCGATCTTCCCATTACTCGCCGTCCGCCGGCGTAGCCTCCGCGGCCCTGGCACAGGCAATTGAAGAAACGGATGAGTTTTAGTCAGTAAGAGTCTGATACGCTCTCCGGCTCCGGGAGAAATTATTTGATGATTTTCCATCCTATAAGAAAAAAATAAAAATTAAATTCACACACTTGTGCTAGATACAAACATAATAGTCAAAGGAATAATGCTATGATAGCGTTCACCGCAAGAATATTACTGACTTGACACAGTAATTCTAATGTTATCTAAAGTAACTCTTTTTTTGTTAATATTTTTTGTATCCAGCAACATTGCAATTTTTGAGTTTTTGCGAATGACAGCATCTTAACAGGAAAAATCGTATATTGTTCGGTACGAATACCTACTTATTACTAATTGTTATGGAAGTTAAAAGTCCGACATTTTAATAAGCAGTTTTTATGATTTGAATAATATTGTATAAATATAAGTACCTTCTCGAGGAGCTCGTGGCTAAAGCGGAGCTCGTGGCTAAAGTATTAACAGCCGCAAGGGTCGAACCATCAGGTTAAGCTACGCTTGCCGGGGTTGGTCATGGGTGTACGACCTTCTTTACACACCGAGACTCCTCCGTGCCTCGGAAAGCACGTTAAGCCGTTGGCCCCGGCTGTCAATCGTGGATCTTTGACAGTCGTTACGGGTCGTCAGAAGCCCGAAAGTCTGACAACCAGTCTTACCAAGGGGTATCGTATTATCCAATAACTGGGTTGTGGACGTCAGATAGGCAGTCGCTCCATGTAAAATACTGGTATTCAGCTGCATCCCGTTAGACTGGAAGCCGACCTCAAGATAGTTGGGAAAAGGCTAGGCAGATTGAAATATAAGTACCTACATTTTTTTGTTTTCATGATACGGGTTCTGCCCACACCGTGGTTTTGTAACTCACATAAATTTACTGGACTAGGTCATTTGGCTCACTGATGATGAACTTATCTATCAGAAAGATGTAGGTTAAAGAACTCATTGGGCATTCAACAATTAGTCCTCATCGCAGTAAATGTGAAAGTGCTCAAAACAGGTGGGCTTTGTCACATTGAATGGTAGAGACTGCCGATCATTTTGCCTAACAACAGGTCAGATCTCTGGTCTTGTGAAAACTCGTTTAACTTCTTGGCAATGTCCTAAAAAACTCGGTGAACACTCATTAGGCTAGTATATAGGTGGGTACGGTGGCTTTGATTAAATACAATTTAAAAATAATAATATTTGGTCAGTTTTGGTAATATAGAGCGTTTAATAAAAAAATATGGAGGCCCATAATTCGGAAACGGTGCGTCGTAAGGCCATGCTTTTCTGAACCTAAATTGTTTTTATGGTCAAGGTCAACCCAATACTGTAATAAAATAGTGAAATTTCAGAAGAAAAAAAACAAAGAATTAAGTTCTAGCGTCATTAGAATCCCTTTTTTTTAGGGGGGTGGGACATCGTCATATGACTTCTTTCGCTCTGGATGGAGCGGGAGGGCGTGTCAGACTTTTATTGACTAAAACCCACCCCTGTTCCTTCCTTGCCTGAGTGCCCATGGGCGCGGTAACTGTTACGAATATATCCACGACCCGCCATTAGCACCGTTGAGGTACACTCAGCTACACTCCAACTTAATATTTTTGATGGTAATGATGAGGTGTACTAACGTGATTAAAAGATTAGATAATAATTACAAAACTTGGCTTTCCAATCGTAGTTCTGAAAAGCTGATAAATAATAACTCTTAATCTGAAACAGAACAGGAAAATAAAAGCCGAGCTTCAACTGTTGGTTTCGCTCACGCGAGGCGATACGGTGCCGGGCGACCATGTATTTATGCTTGCGAACATTGCAAAAGGCTGGTTATAATTTTAGTTCAGTAGGTACTAAATTATTGTCCAATATACGTGAATGCTTTTTAATATAGATTTTTACTATCATATTTCCGAACGCATCCCATTTTCTTATTTTGACCTCAGTTTTGAGTGATACGCTACATAATATGCTACGACTTTTATTCAATGAGGGCGCCACTTGTCCGTTAGTAGGGCCTTAACGAGGCGATACGGTGCCGGGCGATCTTGTATTTATGCTTGCGAACGTTGCAAATGGCTGGTTATAATTTTAGCTCAGTAGGTACTAAATTAATGTCCAAAAGACGTGAATTTTACGTAGATTCATAAAATGCTTTTTGCGTTTTAATATATTTAACGAAGATTTCATGCTTTTTCCGCTGTATTTGGGTTTCGCTCATTTGTTTATAGTTTTAGGAAAATTCTGTTTTCGTTTCGAAACTGCATTTGAAATTATCCCAACTGATTGAGCTCAAATTTTGCATACCCCTGTAGTTTGGATGGTTAGATTTATAATGATGACACTTGAATTCATTATAAAATATGGTGGACAAATATAGTGGACTCCAAAAGATGGTTGATGACGATGGTGATGATGATGATGGTCGAGATGTGTCTTATGAGGGTTTTTGAGAAGAATACAATCAATCTGCCTAGCCTTTTCCCAATTATCTTTGGGTCAGCTTCCAGTCTAACCGAATGCAGCTGAATACCAGTATTTTACATGGAGCGACTGCCTATCTGACCTCCAAAACCCAGTTACTGGGTAATACGAAAAATAAAAAAGATCCCTTTTTTGTAAATATATTTTTTCGTGTAGGTAGATAAATCATCATGGATACTCTCCATCTCGGGAGAGCAGAGGATTAGAGCGCTTGATTCCAAGGTCACATCCATCCATAAAAGTGGGAAACGACAAAATGCACGCCACATCATTGGGATTGACTGGTTTTTTTTATTTTGTTTTGGGGGGTGGGAAATCGTCTTATGACTTCTTCCGCTCTAGGGTGGAGCGGAAGGGCGTGTCAGACTCTTACTGACTAAAACCCACCCCTGTTCCTCCCTGCCCTACATGCCCAGGGGCGAGGTAACTCTTTCGAATTTATTCTCAACCCCCGGGTAGGTATTGGCCGTGGCAGGCCCCGTCCTTTTGCTGACAACTCTTTGAGGCGCGCGTGGAACACTACGCGCCGTGGGATTGACTGGACAAGTGATTTAGTGCCAAACCATAACAATACATATTATATTTGCGGTTCAAAAAGTTTTGTTAAACAGTTTAAAGCCTTGTCATAAGTTTTGATACAGCCTTATCAAAGGTTTTAAAGTTATCAAAAGGTTTGGTAAACAAACCGCAGGGATAATGTGGGCGCGGTCAGATATTGCTATGGTGTTAGCAATTCTACGGCAATAAGCCATTTCATAAGAAAATCTTTGACTATAAACGAAAAAAATACGTTCTTTATGTAAAAGACTACTTCAAATTATATTAATAATTGAAGAGGTATTGTAAATCGATACATATAATATAATTGTTTTATTAGCCAAACAGTTTATATTACCTAAATTTTTTATCTCTGAGATATGTAAATATGTAATCTAAAAAAAGCTGGTTTGTTATGGCAACTAAACCAGTTAGTTGAATTCAAATGCTATATGTTTTACTTGTTTTGCAAATTAGTAAAAACCAGCCAAGTGCGTGTTACACTTCGCACATTATTAAAGTATACGTAATAATAAACATTATCACCAAATTTCAAGTTCATAGGTCAATGGGAAGTTAAAAAATTCTTCGGAACAAAATTTTCTGACGGACACGTGAGTGACAGCAATAGGGCTCCATTTGGACCCTTCGGATACGGACCTCTAAAAAAGCTTAAAGGCGTGATATGACCTAAAGCGTGGTCACTTTCGGACTGCAGTTCGAAAGTGACTGCACGACGACACAATGCTTGCAATTTATTGCAAATTATGAAGCATTTTATCGATTTACTCAAAATTGAGTTAACCTACGCGTCAGGCCCGTCGCGTATCCATAAGGTAACGCAACAGTAGGTTTTTAATTGTGTCTGCAATGAGAGGTTTGACGCGTTAAAAATGACGAAGTTTTGCTTTAAGATTAATTTAATTAATTTTGTACGCTGAGCAATTCGGGATTTTTGAAGTGAAAACTTCTTTAGGCACGCTGGGCAGAGGTAAGTTTGACGGTCATCTCCTTTTTTTGTTTTTAATTAACCCTTCAACCCCCGCGGCCAAATCCGGGTTGTCAAATTGAACCCCGACAACAACCCGGGTTGACAGCCGATATTTTTTTTTTTTTTTCTATTTAATTTTTTTTTTTTTTGTCCGACTCACCAGTGAGTCGCGGGGTTTCACAGGTCTTGTTTCGGAAATAAAAAAGTTCTCAGAAATACAGTCGATATAATAATTATATATTTTTCTGCGGCTTCAAACTAGATAGATTTGGCTAAAAATCGTCTAGAAACCCAGTAATTTTTTAGTTTTTGCGAATGGCATCATCTTAATATAGGTACCTACAAAAGCCGCCAGGTCCGACGCACGAGCAAAAGGTTCCGATCATACACTTCTTTATAATTTCCTGTAATCTATAAGTAGGTAAATAACTACATTCTGTATTTGTTTTAAATTTTAGACTCAGTAGTTTCGGAACTAAAAGGAAATGGTTCATATTCATCTATTTTTTAACTGACTTCGAAAAAGGAGGCGGTTCTATGTTCGACTGTATGTATGTTTTTTTTTTGGTGACCAAATTTTTAAAATTCTTTTTTTATCGGAAAGAATCTACTCAGAGGTGGTCCCATATAAATTTTATCGAAATTGCTTCAGCGCTTTTTGAAAAACTGAACAAAAACGAAAAGTACGTATACATAGATGACGTTTTGGTTTTCTCCAATTACGAGTATGTTTAAATTCCACGTTCCATTTTATTGGGGTTTTTAGTTCTGGGGTTCTACTAAAAAGTGAAAAATAAAAAACTTTTCTACAAAAAAAATAACCGAATTCCAAAAACGAAAATACTCACACTAAAAACTAAAAAATAAGCTTGAATTTCGGAAGTCGGTGTTCGTATTTTATTTATTCGTTTTTTGACTTCCGAAATTCAAGTTATTTTTTAATTTTTAGTGTATTTTCGTTTTTGGAATTCGGTTATTTGGTGTAGCCAGCTAGGAAACACCGCACTGATCTAGCTAAAAAAAAAAAAATTTGACTTGTAAAAGTGTTGTTAAAACCTACTTACAAAAATAAAATCATTTACAAGTTTGACGACCGTGTTTGGATTATTCATGTGTTTCCCTTTCAACTCAATCGGTCCAGATGATTCGGCGTACATTGGCTGTGACAGACGTACAGATAGACACACGAGTGATCTTACAAGGGTTTAATGTTTTCATTTGAAAGTTCGGAAACCTTTTTTTTGTGCGGTTAAAAAATCATCCAATGACTTCTCCCGCTCTGTGTGGAGCGGGAGGGCGTGTCAGAATTTTACTTACTATAACTCCCCCAGTTCCTTCAGTTGCCTGAGTGCCAAAGGCCGCCGGAACTCCATTTCTAATTTATTTGCGACCCATGTTCGAAACCCTAAAAAGCCAGTGACTGAAACGTTGAACACATCATCGTCATCAACCAGTTAGCCATGAATTGAATAGTTAAGTTTTATTTTTTTTATTTTGATTTTGTCGACATTAGATAGCGATAAAGTTGTATGTGCAGTTGTGCGTGGCAACTAAAGCAGCTAAGTTTGTATATGGCCATCTCAACTTGTATTTATAAATGTAGCATACACCTAAATTCTTACGATTACAAATTACTTCGGTCTGTTACTGAAAATGTATTGAAAGTACTTTTCCAATTCTAACTGTAACAGTTACAGGGACACAAAATGAAGGGAAACTGGGCACGAATGTATCTTATTATTTTGAACATAGCAACAGGTTGTACTATGAAACAGACGTACCACTCACAATTCAAGTGGTGATAGTTTGGTATATGAGTGTGCCTCGCACTTCAGAGTTAGCAACTGATTACATGATACGGTGGTATACTAAAAAAGGTGAACTATCACAGGGAATTAATCGTACCAAAATCTTCCTCCAAAATCAAAGTAATTTAAATATTTGGAGAACTTAAGAATATGCAGCTCTGATCAGACCCTTGAAAGGGTCGTTTGATTGATCCATTACTACATTTAGAAATTACAGAAACTGAAGTAGTTAGGCTACTTTATCGCTACCAGCAATTGCTATGATGAATTGAAACACCCCAAAAATACTTTTAAAACACAAAAATTAAATTAAACAAATATTTAAAACTAATCATTTTAATCAATAACCACAACACATTACAAATTCGAAAGAAGTGGAACTTATAAATAATATCACAAATAGTTTTGATGATTTACAGTTGAACAGGCCAGCAGGGGTTGCCCCGTTGGTTGTAGCGGGGGTTGTTGTTGTTGGGGGGAGGGGGGGGGGGGTTGGCAGGGTGGTCTTGATAACCTCTTCATACTCTTCGAGTGATAGACGTCGAAAAGTTTGTTCGAAGCTCCACTATGTACCGGTGCACTCGCAGTTCCATCAGTAACAAATCATTCGTCCGCCACTACATTTGCTGTGGCCGGAGTAGCCATGAGCCCTGCAGCACTGGTCCTTCTCACGATTAATACGAGAGCACACCTGGTCACAGGGTCCAACGTGGGCGGCCTCGACGGTGACCATCACCATGGCAAAGGCGACCAGCAGGAGAATGAAGGTGGTCTTGATGGCGGCCATTTTGTTTGTTGTTTACTAGTTGAGAATCGTTCGCAAAGAGATGTGGAATTGTTTTGTGAAGCTTGAGATATTTCCTTCCGTATTTATACTTTAAATCCAACACGATTAACATACCAGTTTAGGCCTGTTTCTTATGTAGTTAGATTTAAACAGGATAAATACAAATTCGAGTTGATGAATGAGGATAATTTTGCGTCTCTGCGATATGGGTATTTTATTAATTATGATAGGATCATTTTAATCAGTTTAGAAGTCAGAGTTTAAATATTGTCTGCATCGCAGGTGATCTGTTGTTAAGGGTTTTGAGTTAGAGACTATAGTAATAAGGAAACAAGTCTCTGGTTTCAATATTTTTTTTTGTGTATAAGTAATTGTAATTATGGAGCTTTATTAGTTTATTATTTATGCTTCCTGAACATACAACTCACATACCCGCCATATTCTCTCACTTTACTAAAAACTTTATGTTTTTAACCGATTTCAAAAAAGAGGAGCTTCTCAATTCGTCTGTACGTTGTTTTTTTTTTTTGTATGTTTGTTACGCGATATCTCCGCCATTTGTAAAACGATTTTGATGATTCTATTTTTGTTTGGTAGGTCATACTTCAGAGGTGGTCCTATAAAAATTTTATCGAGATCGATTCAGCACTTTAAAAAAAAATTAACATGAACAAAAAATATGTATAGACAGATGACGTTTTGGTTTTCTCCAAATGTTCAAATACCGTGTTATTGGGGTTATCCATTCGGGTATAACTTTAATATTTAGTTTTACTTCTGGGGTACAATAACTAAAAAGTGAAAAAAAAAAACTTTAAAAAAATATTACAACCGACGTTCGACTATTTGTATCTCCTACGGGGGGAAGGGCACTAGCTCCTGTAACACAGGTTAATCGCATAGCACAAGAGTCATGGACTTTACTGAAATTGTGTAATTTTGCTATGCAAGTAAAATTTAATGTATTCGACTTAGCACACGATGTGGATATAGATTAAAACACTTTGAAAAAGACTTTTACCTCTGAGTTTGTTTCGGTGTTTTTTCTCGGGGTAGTCAGCTAGGAAACACCGGCGAAAAAAACATAGACGTCTAAAAGTGTTATTTGTTACCAGTTTGCAAATTAATATCAATTGTCATCAGATTGTCGACATATGGAGGTTGGAGTTGGCTGTCATTGTGCCGATTGTCGTTACCGCAAACGGGCTAATGGCCAAGAGCTTCGACGACCTGAAGGTCGTAGAAGTTTTCTTTACGCGGTTAGATCAAGGGTCATGCGGAAGGCAGTGCTTTTTGATACGGCTCGCATTGTGAGGAGGGACCCGTTTCTGGAGCCCTAATCACCGGTAGCATGAATCGTGCTCCCGACACTGGCCGACTATTTCTTATATTTTGAAATGTTTTTTTTTTGTATTTTTTTATGTTTTTTTTTGTGCAGGTGGCTCCGTCCGTCTGATGTATAAATGTTCCTGAGGGCTTTACATTCAAACGTACAGGCGTTCCATTTTAATTATAGCAATATTCTGTCTGATTGTTAAGGTTGCCGTACCCGAAGGGTCCAAACGGAGCCTTATTGCTGTCACTCACGTTTCCGTCTGTCCATCTGTCTGTCTGTCATAAAATTTTGTTCCGAAGTATTTTTTAAATTCCCATTGAAAAACTAAAAATTTAAAAATTATTTAAAAATTTAAATAATTTAAATTTTATTTAATTTTTATTATTACGTGTTTTAGTGACAAATACCAATATAATATTGATGAAGCAGATTTTTTCCTTGAAATCCCCTCATTTAGTACGGAACCCTAAAAGTGCGAAGTCCGACACGCACTTGGCCGGGCTTTTTAGGTTTTTCCAAACATGCTGTAAATCGGTATAACGATAAAATCTAAAATATCCTTTGGGGTCACCGTATAGAATATTCACTACACTATTGCTTCATAGAATGCTCATTATTTGAAAGAAAAAAAAAAGAAAAAAAAAGTATTTATTTGCCACAAATACGACACACAAATAGACATACAACAATATGATGTTGCTTAAAAATTAACCCTTATCGTTAGTAGTTCTTATATTATGTTAGTAGGTATAGACAAGATTAACAAAAAAAAAAATGAAAGTATAGAATTAAAAAAAAGCAGATGCATGTTGTGGTTGTGTCAAGAAGGCTTCTCAGCATTCAACTGAACTAGGAGATAAAATTTTCTTGCGGGAAATCTTGAAGCATTGAAAAGAAAATACTCAGTGAAAAATCTATTAACTTGCAATACTCAAAGTATTATTATTTAATATACATTGTTATCATCATCATTCCTAAATGAAAGTTACTTGTTTCGTCCCGAGACGGGGTTTGGAGACAAATAAAATCAAAGGTATTTTTTTTTAAAACAAGCTTTTGTTTGGGACTATGAACTAAAAAGTTAAAAATATATTCTAGTACGTATTAGGCGTGTAGGTTTTTACCTATATTCTTAAAAGCTTGAGGCACTACGCGTACACAGGTTGTAACCGTTAGGTACTTACTATACTTCTGTGCCTCAAGCTTTTAAGAATATAGGTAAGTACCTCGCCAAATACTTACTAGAATATAGTCCCAGCTAGTTATTAGCTATTTTTTTACCTTTAATATTTTTAAATTACTTTTTAAACATCTCAGAGATAAATATTTAGGTAGTATAAACTGTTTGGCTATTATAATAATTATATAAATATGAATCGATTCTGAATACCTTTTCAATTATTAAAATAATTTGAAGGAGTCTTTTAAATAAAGTACGTATTTTTGGCGTTTATAGCCAAAGATTTTCTTGTTAAATGCCTTATTGCCGAAGAATTGCTAACACCATAGCAATATCTGACCGCGCCCACATTATCCCTGCGGTAAGATCAAGGGCACAAGAAAATGTTTTGCTGTAAACGGCAAAAAATACGTACTTTATGTAAAAGACTACTTCAATTTCTATTAATAATTGAATAAGTATAGAGAATTGATACATATAATTATGTATAATTATTTCAATAGCCAAACGATTATACATACTATACCTAAAATTTTTAGCTCTGAGTTATGTAAATAAGTATTCTAGTATTCTAAAAAAAAGCTGGTTTGTTATGGCAACTAAACCAGTTAAAGGCCTAATGCTATATAGTTTTCCTTGTATACAAATGAGCATACACTTGAATTTTAACTTGTTTCGGAAACACCAAAGCTCTCAGATATATAGTCAAAATTGTAATAATTATTTTTCTGCAGCTCCAAACTACTCGTAAATAGATTTGGCTAAACATTTTTTAGATAACCAGCATTTTTTTAGGTTTTGCGAATGTACCTACAAAAATCATCAATCATCTTAATATACCTACTAAAGCCGCCAGGTGCGAGTCGGACAAGCGTGCAAAGGGTTCCAATTAAATAATATTTTTTTAACATTTTGTTTTAATTCGTACACTTCTGATTTCCTGTAATCTTTATGTAAATAACTACATTACATATTTGTATAAAATTTTAGATTCAGTAGTTACGGGACTAAGAGAAAATGGATTATGAACCATTTCCATACATATCCATACCATTTTTTTATGATTATGAAACATTAGTCCCGAAACTACTGAATCTAAAATTATTATATAATTGCGTCTATATTTCTTAAATAACTTTAACAGTATTTATTTTATAATTATGAAAAAAAAAAACACATTTGATATGTGGACATTTCAAATGTGTTTTTTTCGGCACAATTTGAAAAAAAAAAAACCCAATTTTCACCTCAAAAGTGACCCGCATATTTCAAATTAATTTATATCCCTAATAGCATTTATTGTTGGCCCAACCAAATACCAACAATAAATGCCATCAGCAATACGTTACATGACCGTGTTTGGGTTACAGATATTAATGTGCTCACCAAATTTCAACTCAATCGGTCCAGATGATTCGGAGTACATTAGCTGTGACAGACGTACAGATAGACACACGAGTGATCCTATAAGGGTTTCGTTTTTTCATTTACATGTTCGGAACCCTAAAAAGCCAGTGACTAAGACGTGGATCCCATCATCGTTATCAATCGGTTAGCCTTGAATTGAATAGTTAAACTCTTAACTATTCAATTCAAGGCTAACCGATTGATTAGCTTTTGTTAATTTGTTTTTATCGACATCGGAGAGGGATAAGTTGAGCGATGACCGTTTTGTGTGGATGTGACGCATATTTTTCCCCCAGCTTTTCTTTTATTTTGTTGTGTTTCTCTGTCTTGCGTCATGTTTACCGTAAATAAACGTATTTTCTTTCTTTATTTATTTCTAGGGTTGTATGAAAAGTTGTGCCTGGCAACTAAAAGTAGGTAACTTTGTATATGGCCATCTCAACCTGGGGGTCTACTCTGAAATGACACATCCAAATGTTCGAAACCGACCGAAAAACGACCAAAGTTTGCATTGTTGACCTACTACGAACAAAGTTCGGGTTGATTCAATTCCGTCGGCACCATAGTCAATATTCGGAAGAGTGACGGACGGAACGAAATGTAGCGCTAGAGTTGAAGGATAACCATCGACACTTTTTATTAGTAATTTAATTTATTGCGATATAATTTAACTGTTGAATTACAGAGCAGAATTACTTTTTATAACAATGAAATTGAACTTTGTTTTTAATTCAGTGTATTTTATCTACGAACATTCGTGATATTTCTCAAAAAAAATAACAATGTATTTGTAGCTGGCAGCCACAAGACATACAGAATGCCTTTGCCGATTGTCAAAATAATAAAAAGACAAAGGATGACAGTTAAAAATTTCTTTTTTGTTCCTTTTGGAAAAGGCTAAGGTCAGAGACCAAGCTGCCTAGTCATCAGTAGGGTATTTTTATCCATTAGAATGCAGATGTAGCACATTCTAATGTTTTTTGCAGTATTTGGCAACTAATGTGTCTAGTCAGCCTTCTCGGTAAAGTTCGCTGTGGTAGTCAATACTACAATAAAATTTTCAGCTCCATTTTACCGAGATCGCGCCTCTTTGAATGATTCCACATAATGTCTAGTTGCGTAGACACTTGAGACACAAAACTACACCAATTTTACATCACAATATCCACTAGGAATTAATATGCGAATAATGAAAACAGCCACGGAACTTCACTCGAGAAAATTCCGCTAAAAACCGTCTGACAATTAAACAAATAACAAAAAAATCTAAATATCGGTGCTTGAGTGAGTTTTTTAATTATATATATATTAATTAGTTAGTTAGAAATTGTGTACTCTTTGTTAGTTAGATATTTTTTTTAATTTAGCCCTTTGGGTTTATCGTTTTCTCATGTTTGTGTTTTGGTAGTTTGGAAATGAAAGTTATGGATAAACAATCAAGTCACCATGGCCAGACCGATAGCAGCACAAATTGATGCTCTCCTTGATTTCTTTGATGGGCTTCGGGATTTGGCTAAATTAAATTTGAGGAGCATCGACGGTCGTACGCTGAGTCATTGACTGTGGGATGATATGAGCACCACGCTGAATGCTATGGGTGGGTGCACCAAAACAACAAAACAGTGGCAAAAAGTAAGTTTTCATTAATTGATTTATTATAGCTTCTGCCAGCGGCTTCGCTCGCGTAGTATTAATACTTTCCCGTATTATAAATTAGAGCCTATTATTCTGATGTCTAAGCAATATTAATTTGAAATCTGTTCAGTAGTTTTTGCGTGAAAGAGTAACAAATATACATCCTTACAAACTTGCACATTTATAATATTAGTAGGACTACGTAGTATGTTTTTTATTTATGTAACATTCCTGTTAGAATGACTAAAAGTTAGCTATTTTGCTGTCGAGAATTTTTGAAATTAATTTTACGATTTAACTCTTGTCAAACTCAAATTATCGGTCGGACTTTTTTCGTGTAGGGTCTATGATACAACAAACGTCAAAATGAAGTTCGGTCGGACCTGATCGACCGAACGAAATAGAATGAACTTCGTAGTAAGAAACGCCCGAATATTCGGCCGATACTTCGTAAAAAATGACTTCGGAGTAGACCCTCAGTATTTATAAAAGCATTGAGTAACATTACACCTTTTTTTACATTGTTACTATTACAAATTATACAAAGGACAGCAAAGGAGTGGAAAACGCTAGCTGCGTCTGTGTTTCCGAATGCATTACCCTAATCTCTTCAAAGTTAAAGTGAACAGGCTTCTTCTGGGTAAGCTCGCTCCATCGTCGTCTTTGTCTCTGTCACCTCTGACCACCACTTTCGGTGCCTCGGGTCGCTTGTTCAGGGGGATGGCGATATAGACCGAGACGTAACGCACAGGATCAACCCACGATGGATGAAATGCCGACCGGTCACTGGAACCACTTGTGACCGACGGATTCCCCTTAAGTAAAAGGGGAATAGAATAGAATAGAATAGAATAGAATAGACATTTATTTTGCAAATATGGGTAATACACAATAGATGTTTAGATTTTTTGATTTAGATACATTAAAGCACAGCCATATTTCACCATTCGGCATGCAAACATTTATAATATAAAATTAACAAGATTAATTGATTATTTTTGATTTTGATTTGAAATCTATAAGTCCGTGATTAGACCTGTATGGATCAGAATGTTGGGCTGTGAAAAAGATGGATGAAAAAAGATTGCATGTGGCGGCGATGAGAATGTTGAGATGGATGTGTGGAGTAACGAGAATGGATAAAGTGAGAAATGAGTACATTAGAGGTAGTTTAAAAGTGGCGCCAGTCACAGAAAAGTTGAAAGGGAACCGCTTATCTTGGTATGGTCATGTGAAGAGGAGGTATGAAACACATGTAACTAAAAGAGTTATGAATATAAATGTGGATGGATGGAGAGATGAAGGATGGATTGTGTGAGGAGTGATATGAAAGAAATGGGAGTCAGTGATAGCGTGACGGCTGACAGGACAGAATGGAAGAAAAAAACGTGTTGCGCCGACCCCAAGTATGTTACTTGGGGTCGGGTTGGGGATAAGGGCAGAATAAGATGATGACCTCTGACTTAGACCAGAGTCAAGAGCAAACCCATTTAAAATAAAAAAAATACTTCGATCTGTTACTGAAAATGTATTTAAAGTATTTTTCCAATTGTTACAGTTACAGGGAAACAGATTGATGGGGAAACTAAGCACAAAGGTAGGTTATTATTTTGTACATAAGAACAGGTTGTCCTGTAAAACAGGTGTACCACTTAGAATGCAAGAGGTGATAGTTTGATCTATGTATGTGCCTCGCACTTCAGAGTTAGCAACTGATTACCTGATATGGTGATATAAAAAAGTGAACTATCACAGGGAGTGAATCGTACCTAAGTCTACCTCCAAAATCAAAGTAAATTAAATATTTGGAGAACTTAAGAGTATGCAGTTCTGATCAAAACCATGAACGACCATCGTATAAGTGATTAATTACTACATTTAGGGCCGATTTCACCAATTCTAAACGCCCAGTTTTCGATGTTTAAGGTCGTTTAAACGCGTTCAGCCGCTGTCATAAAGCTGAAGAGTTTGTTTCGTTGAACGCGCTAATCTCAGGTACTACTGGATCGATTTAAAAAAAAATGTGTTGAATAGTCCATTTATCGAGGAAGGCTATAGGTTTATAGCGTCACGCTGCGACCAACGGGAACGAAGCATCAATGAAAAATGTGGCAAAATCGGGAAAAAAAAAATCCTTTTGAGAGCTTCAGTTTCGTGCGCTGCGTAAACGGTGAAAGTTACGCAAAAATTATGTATGGAGGAATTGTTTTCCTTTTAAAGTTCTAAAAAAAAATCCGTGGCAGCATAGTCTATCTCTTAAGGTTATAATCTTTTTTATGGTTTTAATTTTTTCGCTAAGCTTAGTTCAGTAAAACTGAGTTTATAGAGCGAATGGTGAAATCGGCCCTCAGACATTACAATACATTACAGAAACTTAACTATTCAGACTACTTTTTCGGTATCAGCAATTGGTATGAATTGTAATAATACCCAAAAAAAATCTTTAAATAAACACAAAAATGAAATAAAAGAAAATATTTAAAACTAATAATTTTAATCAATAACCAAAACACATGTTGAATTCAAAAGAAGTGGAACTTAACCAATAATATCACTGAAAATTTTGATGATTTACAATTAAACAGCAGCAGGTCTTGATCACCTTTTCATGTTCTTCGACTGATGGACGTCGAAGAGTTTGCCAGAAGCTCCACTATGTACCGGTGCACTTGGAGTTCCATCAGTAACAATTCATTCGTCCGCCTCTACAGCTGCTGTAGCCGGAGTAGCCATGAGCCCTGCAGCACTCGTCCTTCTCAGCATCAATACGGGAGCAGACCTGGTCGCAGGGTCCGACGTGGGTGGCCTCGACGGTGACCGTCACCATGGCGAAAGCGACCAGCAGGAGAATTAAGGTGGTCTTGATGGCGGCCATTTTGTTTGTTGTTTATTAGTAGAGAAACGTTCGCAAAGAGATGTGGATTTCTTGTGTGAAGCTTGAGACTTTTCCCTTCGTATTTATACTCTGACAAGATTAATCACATATTTATAAGCCTACCAGTTTACGATATAAACAGGATAAATGGTAACTCTTCTATAATGATGAATGAGGATAATTTTGCGTTTAACCCCTGATCCCGCTCAGATTATCTTAATTTTCTGTCATATGGGTATTCTATAAATTAATTATTTATGTCAGGATCATTATAATCAGATTAGAAGTCAGAGTTCAATTACTGTCTCCATCATAGGTGATCTGTTGATATAATTATGGATATTTAATGATACTATGTCAACCCATATTAGATTTTTGACAGATCTGATTTTTTGAGTGTCGGTTATCTTTTCTACTAAGTGCCGCCAAAGACGGACTGCTAGGAGCAGTTGGTGCTGACAGCTTCAAGCGGTTGATGTTGGGCGATCTGCAGTTTCAATACAAAATTGACAACAGCCATTCACGGACCCCTCAAGCATTTCATTTGTTTTCGTAGCTAAAAATGTACTGACTGCTCCAAGCATTCCGTCTATGGCGAGTCTTAGTCCGTCTATGTGTCTAACTGTGTTAAAAAACGTCGTTTTATAAACGTGGGCAATTGTCTCTGCCTCGGTTCCACCAGAGTGTACTATTTGCCGGAGCCTCAAAGTCCTCAAACTAAATCGATGTGGCAAAAATTTTTTTTTTAGAAAACCAGAAATTTTTAAGTTTTTGCGAATGACATCTTAAGGCACACGATTTTTAATGGTTTTTAGTTGAACATCACGTCTAAACGACTACTTTTATTTCTTTGAAAAAAAATTAATTAATGTTACGCTAGACAATTTACGTCGTAATTTGATCTGAGAATATTTGAAATTATATTTTTGTAACATAGTGTAAATAATTTGTAAAGTTATGTCTAACGCGGATAAAAAATTGTGAATCACGCAATAATTATAAAGCGTATTTTTATGAAACCTTCACCATTTTAAAGATCATTTAAGTATTTATAATTTAAGTCTCAGTGTTTTATTTTAATACCTGTTGTTTTATGTGTAATAAATTAATAATGCGTCTAATTTCGGACAGCGATCCATGATGGGTGAGTCCTATTACTGGGTGGACGTACGACGCGTTACGTGAGCTTAGCACATAACACGCAAGTCATTGGCAGTTGAAAAAAAAAAAAAGAAAAAGTGTTTATTCACAATAATACAGCAATCCTTGAATTTTTACCTCTGCCAAACTGCACGACAGTTTGTTGGCAGATGTAGCTCCTTTGCTTTAGCATATTATATATTATATTATACAGGGTGTAACGGAAAGGTGCGGCCAAACTCCAAGAACCGGCTCCGTCCACGGAAACGAACAACTCCCTCCAAGAAGAAAAAAAAAAAAAAGTAAAAACCTCCTTGGACTCCGCACACAAAGCGATCACCAGCCGACCAATACCTGCATGGGGGGCAAAAAATCTTCCCGAGAATCCCCTCACTTCCTCCCGAACAAAGCTGCCCACATCGATGGGCAGATGCAGCTCCCAAAACACGACCACACCCCCCCCGCCACACCCTGTATACAGGGTCCAACGGAAAGGTGCGCCCATACCTCAAAAACTGCATGTGCCCATCGATATGAACCACATTATTCAAGAAAACCAGAGAAAACTCTGAAAAAAAAAAAAAATTACCCCCCATACAAACACCGACCAGCCGATGACAACTCCGCATGGGAAGTCCAACCCTTCCTGTGGGAATCTCATATTTTTCTTTGATAAAGCTGCCCATCTCCATGGGCAGAACCGGCTCCCAAAATATGAGCACACTGCTACAGGCTGTAGCAGTGCAGCGGCGGGGAGGCCGCTACAGCCTGTATACAGATAAACACAAACGTAAATTTATAAATTACATCTATATATTCTCAACAGTGAGGCTTTGACAAAACACATTGAAGAGGTACCTACGTATTTTCTTCTTAAAAGACGCCTTTGTGATACAATTGTTTATATCGACTGGAAGGTTATTAAAAATAGTTGGAACTAAAAACTTTCTACATCTTCGACCATAATAGTTGTTACACGTGGGTACAACAAACCTTTTCATATTACTGTTCCTTTGAGATCTTGTACGTATAACATTGGTTTTAAATATATCACTACTAAACTGTTCTAAAGATACTGACAACACTACCCTCTCATGAACCGGCAGCATTTTACATTCCAAATAGAAATCTTCGTAATCACTACTTTTACAACGGATTTTTGTGTTTTTAGCTACTAAAAGTTTCATGAGTCTGATTTGTATTTTTTTTAATTTATCCAAATATGTCTTAAATGTATTACCATAGCATGCCAACCCATAAGAAAGCAGTGAGTCCCCCAGTGCATAGTAGACCATGAACAAAGTTGCCCTATCCAGTACAAAACTAAGGTGGCGGAACTTCACAAACACGCACCTGAGTTTGTCACATAATTTTATAATGAGTTTACCATGAGAAACTTTTGTCTATGACTAAACCCAAGTACCTGTATTCCTCCACCACCTCAATATCTGCACACTCAAACATCGTCAGTCCATCACTGTGGAGACACTCATAACTATGCCCCACTATGCGCGGCGGTCGTTCAATTTTTTTAATATAGGGAGATCGTATATACATACATTTGGTTTTATTTATATTGATTATGATGCCATTGTCATGAGCCCATTTGATGATATTAGTAAAATCCTCTTGGATGGCACTTTCAACTAAATTAAAATCTTTGTCTGCATAAACTAGACAAGTATCATCAGCATACATATATATGCGACACTTACGAACTACATTACACATGCTGATGACATGCATGATGTATTCGACAATTGCTGTTAATAGCACCTTAACAGGAAAATTCATTCTTTTATTACGAATGCCTACATATTACTAATTGCTTAAGGAAGTTAAAAGCCTGGCATTTTAATAAGCAGTTAGATAAGCTGATGTGAATAATATTGTAGAAATATGTGTACCTAGATGTTTTTTTTTATGATATGAGTTCATTCAATCAATTGACTACTGCGCCAACTGGGTAGCAACATTAGCAAGGGCCATTGAAAACTCCAAAAGGTTTGGCATGAGTAAATAGTGGTGGGTTCTTATCTGAGGGCGTGGCCTTCTGGTGTGTACTTCGGAGATCAGGGGCTTGAGACAAATTAGTTTTCTGTTAGCGTTCACGCTAACGTGTACGTGAGTCACGTGACAGTTCTTTTCACAGGTAATGTCATTGCCATAAATTTTTTACGAAGTATTAGCGTGAACGCTAACAGAAAAGTAATTTGTCTCACTCCCGTGGTATGAGTGAGAAACTCCGCCAACAATATTTGATATTTATATTTGCGGACACTCCTTTAACATGGTCTATTAATAAAAATTCTGTTGTTTAAAACAACTAAAAAACACACTATAATTTTCGTGTTCTTGTCAGTAATCCCTTTCATTGAATACCTATATCATGGGAATGCATACAAAAAAAAACTAGTCCGCTATGTTTGGGAGTCCGCCATATTGAATTTAGAATGACGTCGGTTTGTTAAGGCGCTATTAGGTGCCAACGACCTTGAGTGGTTAGTTTGCGTGTTCTGCGCTGAGCTCACGTAACGCGTCGTACGTCCACCCAGTAATAGGACTCGCCCGTCAAGGAGCGCTGTCCGAAATTAGACGCATTATTAATTTATTACACATAAAAAACAAGTATTAAACTAATACACTAAGACTAAATTATAAATAATTAAATGATCTTTAAAGTGGTGAAGGTTTCATAAAAATACGCTGTATGGTTATTGCGTGATTCTCAATTTTTTATCCACGTTAGACATAACTTTACGAATTAATTACACAGTGTTAAAAAAATATAATTTCAAATATTCTCAGATCAAATTACGACGGAAATAGTCATCAGTAACATAATTTTTTTTCAAAGAAATAAAACTAGTCGTTTAGACGTGATGTTCAATTAAAAACCATTAAAAGTCGTATAACTGTGCCTTAAGTACTAACAATGCAGTCATCCAAACTAAACATGTACATACAATTTCAGCTTAGCGGAACCCGGGAAGTGGGTCAAAACTTCTAAGATTTGTTTACATAGTTAGTTAGGTACAAGTGAAGCTAAAATAAGTAGTGTTGCCCAAAATCGGTCTTGGTCTTGCAGTCTTGGTCTTGTTCTTGCATTTTCGCAAGACCAAGACCAAGACCAAGACCGCCTTATTGTAGCAAGACCAAGACCAAGACTGAACCCTGCAAGACTTGAGCAAGACAAGACTTAAGCCTGCAAGACTCTTGCGTCTTGCAGTTAAGAAAAACTGAGATTTGGGCGTTATTAAGTAGGTATTTGGTTTCAATCCCGATTTTCAGAGACGTTCCCCAGTATCAAAACCGTAGGTATCGTCATAACACTAAACTAAGGGCTGCAGTTGTATCTGCAGTTGGCAACGTGCCGCTCGTCTGAAAGAACCCTAAAAGGTTGTATTGATTAGATAGGTAAGTACTTATTGTGTTTCAACTATTTATTAAGTAGGTAGCATGTTAACACTCACAAATCTGTTGCCATCATCCCATGTGATAAAATGTACCTAGAATAACTTTCTAGCAAAGTTCATACCTTGTAGGTATCTACCTATAATAATATATTATGCTTGTTTATGTCTAATGTGCAGATCTAACGTTAGTACTCGTAGGTTTGTATGTGCTTAAAATTATAGCAAACAAAATTATATAAACATTATGTAGGTACCTACTTATGTTTCAAAGTTTGTATTATTCTTCTATTCAGCAAAATTTAAAACTAACAGCGAGTCGAGTAGGTCTAGTAAGAGTTTCTACGGCAGCCAATGTTATGGTACAGACGCCAGCACATCAAGCTACTACAATCTGTCAAATTTCTTTAACAGATTTTCAACTTTATCGCTAAAGAAATAAGGTTCAAGGTTGATTGAGAAAATGTGACGTTCTGCGAATGAACTGTTGGTCGGTCGGTGTATTATATACCTACTTATTTGATAATTTACCGACAAAGACGCCGCGGTTTGCAACAAGTGTATCACAGCATTTGACACTGTTTGAGCGCCGCTCGCCGCATTCGCCGACAAAGAGTACGGACAGAGGCACACAAAATTGTTACCTATTTTGGTAGGGTTGGTACAGGAGGATAAAATTAAATGACCTTGAAGATGTCTCAGCAGAAAGTAGGTATAAATTGAATGCTCTGAGTTTCTTGTATAAACACATTCACACACTGGCTCGAATTCGAACACTACAGCGTTTAAAGGGCGAGATGATAATTAATAACTAAGTAGGTATTGCATCTATTGAATTGCGAATATTTTGATTACGAAAAATCATTGTTAATATCGGTAATTGATAGATAGTGAGTGATATACCTAGGTACTAAAATGTGAGCAGCAAGATTGAAAATTGATATTCAAAGGTCGAGGAATGAGTTTGACCTTGAAAAAGTCTTTTTTTTTTAAATAATTCCTCGACCTTTATGAGCTTGGAGGGTTGTATTGATGATTTTGATGATTATAATTCTGTAACTACATACGTCTTACAGCGCGAATCATAATCTAAAATCTAAACTAACGTGTTCAATAAATAGCAATAGGCTAATAGGTATTTGCAAGACTTGCGAGACTCTTGCTGCAAGACCAAGACCAAGACCAAGACTGAGAGCGTAATACCAAGACCAAGACCAAGACCAGGTGTATTGACGCAAGACCAAGACCAAGACTGGCCTAAGTCTCGTCTTGGTCTTGCATTTGGGCAACACTAAAAATAAGTGTGTAACAAGATAACTAAATGTAAATTTCGAAAAAACCCGACAGATAAAAACAAATAAAATGTTCCTTTATTTCCTAAATTTTTTAGAGTTATATTTTTGGAATCGTCTCCTCGAGCTATTTAATTTGACACCCCACATGACCAGGTCATAAAAAAAGACGACTACACTTACCTAATGGCGGTCGCCATTTTGTTATTTTTTTTGAAAATTCATATAGCCTATGTCACTTCGGCGGTCAAGATCAGTCTAATAATACCTCATTTAGAAAATTCAATCCAGCCGTTAAGGCTACAGCGCGTGCCAAAGAAATAGACATACAAACATACACATACGAGTATATAGAGTACGAGAGAGTGAGAGCGAGAGAGTGTGTAGTGTACTCTAGAAAAAAAATACCCTCCTTCTAGTCTTCCTCTTAGTCGGGTAAAAACTGACTCACTTAAGCAATTTAATTTGTTTTCAAATCCTATTGTATTAATTTGCACGATAATTTATAAGTAGATACTCGTATTTATATTCGATCGAACAGCGGTTCCTTAATTATTTTGCTCTGGCATGGTCTTAATGTCGGCGAAGAATTCTCAGCTATTTTGACGCTCAAGAAACGTACAATAGATATACATTCCGTGTAAACAAAAAACTTTTTTACAAAAAAAAAAAAAACAACCGACTTCCAAAAAAGAAAATGCACAAAAAATAACTTTAATTTCGGAAGTCAGTTGTTTTTTTTTTGTACAAAAGTTTTTTATTTTTCACTATTTAGTTGTTATACCCCAGAACTAAAAACTCCAATAACTTGGAACGTGGAATTTAAACATAGTCGTAATTGGAGAAAACCAAACCCTTATCTACGTATACGTAATTTTCGTTTTTGTTCAGTTTTTCAAAAAGCGCTGAAGCAATTTCGATAAAAATAATTATATATGGAACCACCTCAGGAGTAGGTATATTCTGTCGGATAAAAAAAGAATTTTGAAAATCGGTTTACAACTGACAGAGAAATCGGTGAACATACATAAAAAAACATACATACAGTCGAACATGCAACCTCCTCCTTTTTCGAAGTCGGTTAAAAAATAGATGAATATGAACCATTTCCTCTTAGTCCCGAAACTACTGCTGAGTCTAAAGTTTAAAACAAATACAGAATGTAGTTATTTACTTATAGATTACAGGAAATCTTATAGAAGTGTATGATCGGAATCCTTTGCACGTGCGTCGGACCTGGCGGCTTTTGTAGGTATATTAAGACGATGTCATTCGTAAAAACTAAAAAAGTCTATACTACTCGCTTCTCACTCATCGTTGGCGGTGGGACAAATGCCTATGAAATGCCTAGGTATAAATATACCTAGTGTGCATATATTGTACCTATTAGCGCTCCGGCTCCGCACACATGCGTATTATAAAGACAATTTTTTCTCTTGTAACGCTCTTTCTATTAGTGAAACCGTATCAAAGTTCGGAGGAGCTAGCGGATAAACAGACAGAAGCAGAAAGACTTTGTTTGTACTATGTAGAGATATGTAAGTATATCTCTACAGATATTTAAATCTTACCATATTATGAATTATATTCATAACCACGGATTACATCCACTGAAACCCACAGCTACACCTACCGAGATTTAATATCTCTACTTACTCAGCATCGCAATATAAGCGTGAAGTTGCAAGCGGAGCAGGATTGCAGGCTTCAACGTGAAACCCGACCGACGCGCGCTTTGTGACGATTCGAATTAAAACGTGGAACTTGGTATTGTTGCGTCTGAAGACCAGTGGTCCTCAACGCTAAGGGTTTTATATAAGAGCTAAGAGATGTACTCGTAAGTCTCAAGAATATGCTTAGTTTGTCATAAGTCATTTAATTATTCACAAAAACAACAACATTGTGTTCAAATCAAAAGAAAAAAAAAACAAAAAACAATTTTACACCAACATTTTTGAAAATATCTGTATTTTTGCGTAACTTTGACCGTTTACGCAGCGCACGCAACTGAAGCTCTCAAAAGGTTTTTTTTTTCGTTATTGCCACATTTTTCATTGATGCTTCACTACTGTTGGCCGCAGCGTGATGTTATATAGCCTTTAGCCTTCTTCGATAAATGGACTATTCAACGCAAAAATAACTTTGAAATATAAATTCGATCCGGTAGTTCCTGAGATTAGCGCGTTCAACCAAACAAACAAACAAACTCTTAAGCTTTATGACAGCAGCTAAACACGTTTAAGCGAGCTTAAACGTCGAAAACTGGGCGTTTAGAATTGGTGAAATCTACCCTTAGAGGAATGCAGAAAATCTAATCTATTTAATTGTAATCTTTTAACTTGGTTAAATTGGCCTCTCGCTTAACGTAAACTGGGGTTACTTTGATTCACGGGATGACTTTGATCGAAACTTCCATTTCATATAAAATCGCGAATTGTGTAAACCGAAACGCAATTTGGATTTCTTTTTCTATGTTAGCAACACTGAAGACCTGTCAAACCCTTTTCTGAGGACACGCTGGGAATTCACCAACAATTTCAATTAAAAAGTTAAAGATATTGTTATTCTCTATTTATAGCTAAATAATTGTGCTGCAAAACTTCATGTGTACTTGATCACGTGGTGATATAATGAATTTCCTAGATAAACTACAATATATGAACCAATACAGTGATTATTGTTTTTCTAACTTCAAAATGAATGCAATGACTTGAGTTTATTTGATGCGGGGTGTCATTGATAGGGTATATGGTGTGAGATTGATCAAATGATCAAATTAACCCCAGAGAGTATACTCTTTTGTTCATGTTATGCTTTCTAACAAGCTTTTGTCCAGGAAGATGCCGCAAATATAATCTGAAAAGAAACTTAGGTCCCGTGAATACAAAAACTATTTCCAAGCACGAATAGAAGAAGCGCTTAGTCAATAGTGGAAAGATTTCATATTGCAGAATTTGTATGGATTTTAATTGATTTTTTTGTGAATTTCTAAGACCTTCCTTAATACCTATACCTATGTATATGTTTTATTTTGTTGATTTTATGAAGACCAATTATTTTTACAATTATTTTAAGAAGACTAATTATTTCTAAGCCCTTGTTTAGTTTTAATGAAAATAATTTAAAATAATTAAATAGGAAGGACTGATTAAAGCTAAAATTTTGTTACCAAAATTTTTTATAGCATGCATCTGCATCTGTCTAGCCTTTCCCCAACTTTCTTGGGGTCGGCTACCAGTCTAACCGGATGCAGCTGAATACCAATATTTTACATGGAGCGACTGCCTATCTGACTTCCCCAACCCAGTTACTGGGTACCAACATTTTTAAATATAAATGTTTATTTTTTTATGACTTTCACTAGATCAAAGTTACCCCATAAGACAAAAATGTAAATATTTATTTTTCCAGCTGACAGATTTTAATTTTTTTAATTTTATTAGCATCATAATTGGGGTTACTTTGTAGTTACGCAATAAAATAGTGGGGTATAAAAGTAACCCCATCCTACGTATAACTTTGATCCGACAGTTTTTATTTATTATCTCAAAATCAAGCCACATTTTTTATTTATTATTACAGGAATCGATAGTAATAAAAAAACCGAAAACTAGACTTATTTTGTTTTTTTTTACACCCACAAATTTAAAATATAATTATGGACCTTAAAGTTCAATATATATCAAAGTCACCCCGATTTACGGTATATTTCTTCGTGGAAACCTTATCAGCAAAAAGTTAAATAGTCTAAAATAGCAAAAAGCTATTTTTCATTAGAAAAAAATGTTGGGGATCACGATAGATGTCAATTTATGTAGATAGGTCACCGACCGCTATTGCCATCCTAGAAAGAAACAGCTAAACGCCGCGATGAATTTAGAGACCTACAACGTAAAACCGAAACCACTGAAAGTATCTCCAATATACCTAAGGTAGAGATAGGTAAGGTACTAAGGGCCGATTTCACCAATGGAACTAATAGCAATTAGTTAAACTACACTCAGTTTATGCATTTAATCGAGATTAGAGCTTCATTTTGCGTTTCACCAGTTTCCAAAAGTAAAAAAAACGGCCGTTTTTGACACTTTTGCTTGCTGCTTTTTGAGTTCTGCTGTAACAACGTAAAAATACTTTATCCTCTTTGTAAGAAACTTGACGTTGGATTCTTTAATAATTGTTTTCTATGCTATGCTAAGATTTATTATTCAATGAGGGCGCCACTTGGCCGGTAGTAGGGCCTTAAGCTTAACTAAGTTTCAATTCTAAATGTCCAATTGTCGGTGAGACGCAAACTGAAGCTCTAATCTCGATTAAACGCATGAACTGAGTTTAGTTTAAACTTATCGCGATTAGTTTCATTGGTGAAATCCGCCCAAAGAAACAAAACCACTAAGCAGATTTAAGGTAAAAGTACCAAAAACGGCAGTTTTTGTCACTTTTGCCTACTACTTTGGATACGAAACGTTTCGAGACCTGTTTTAAAAACGTAAAAATACTTTATCCTCTTTGTAAAAACGTGACGTTGGATTCTTTAATATTTATTTTCTATGCTATGCTACGATTTTTTATTCAATGAGGGCGTCACTTGGCCGGTAGAAGGGCCTTAACGGGTTGCAGTTAGCATGTGAACTAAGTCGCGCGCAGCAGCTGTATTCTCGTAAAGAATAGGTCTTTGTGTTTACGACGCAAGTAATAAAAGGTTGAACAACACTGCTTTCCAAGTCTGGATGCAATTTCAAAGGACATTTTAAAATTTTAATGCAAATTCTGTACGTCGATGTTTTGTATTTTATCGAAGAGAATAAAGTTAAATAGAAGGAAAAGTCTGGAAAATTGAATTGTTTGTCGTAAACGAATATTTTTCATAGAACATGATTGTTTTCTTTCAAATATTGTTTGCTGTATGTTAAGAAAAACAATTGATTTTGACTCTGGCTAGAGGCACTACCGTCACCTAACAAAGGTACTATACTGAGTGACACCACCTTCCGGATGTCATGTCTGCGTCTTAGTGCTCCTTGTGGAGCTCCACATCGCTGCCAATGTGGTGAAGCAGTCGACCATCTCGGACACCATGGCCTATCCTGCAGTAGGAGCGTGGGCCGTATGGCACGGCACGCCAGCATTAATGACATCATCCGTCGGGCTCTTGTCACCGCCGTGTGTCAGCCGTTTTAGAACCTCAATACCTAGCACGTGACGATGGAAAGAGGCCCGACGGGATGACCATAATGCCTTGGAAGATGGAAAGGCCTTTGGTGTGGAATGCAACATGTGTAGACACCCTTGCGCCATCTCATCTTCTTAGCTGGAGAAAATCTCAAACGGCGCAAATATAACAACCTTATTGGGAGTTATATGTTTGAGCCGTTTGGGGTTGAAACACTAGGGCCATGGGGTCCGAGTGCTCATCGAGTTTTTCGTGACATCAGCAAACATTTAGTGGACTCTTCACGTGACCAGAGGGTTAGCCTTTTTTCAGCCAAAGAATCAGCATTGCCATTTAACGTGGCAATGCTGCCAGCGTTCTGGGCACTTTCCCATTGACAGCGATGTGGACGAATTTTTCGATGCTCAATGCTCAACAAATTTTATTTTTAAGTTATTTATTAGTTTACTTATGTATATTGTAATCAAATAATATTTTATGGGGAAATAAAGAGCAAATGGATTTCATGTACAGATTTCATAATGAAATTGTATAGTGAAAAAGCTTCCTTAAGCTTCCTTTACGTGCAGCCTCTGGACGGGTTGTACGCAGAAAGCCATCAATGCTCTTCGAGTTCAATACAACAATGCATTCAGGATGCTGCTGGGGCTACCACGCTTCTGCAGTGCGTCGGGAATGTTTGCTGATGCGCACACTGATGGCTTCGCAGCGATCAGACGTAAGCGTGCCGCCTCGTTGCTGCAGATGGTCCGCGGCAGCTCGAACAGTCTCCTGAGTGTTATTGCGGGGAAATTTGATAGCCCGCTCGTCCATTATTTGTCCAACCTGCATGTATACATACTAACATAGTTATTAAGGTTAATGTTTACTTACAAATTATGGAATTTCTGAAATAAAATGATTATTATTATTCCATTTATTTCTATGTTTTATCTTACAATTCACATTTTTCAATATTAAAATATAAAAACATTTAAAAATATAAAAAATAGTACCCCACCGGTATCGGGATAGGGTCCAAGCTATCGGTGGTCAGGGCTCCTGAGAGAGGAACCTTCTAACTATGCGCGCCGTATCAAGGAGTACTGCCTTCTGGATCAAGCCCTTGATCCAGCTACCCAACGAGAGCCTCCTTAGGTGTTCGTCGAGGCTCTTGGCTACTAAACCATTGGCCGTCACGACTATCGACACAATGACTGCTGTATCCACCTCCTACATGTCGACAACCTCGCGAGCTAGATCAAGATACTTTGTTTGTTTATCTTTTTCAGCTTTCACGAGGTTCTCGTCATGCTTATTGATCTATCACCACTATGTCAGGCTCATTGGCAACAATAGTCCTATCAGTGATGATAGATCGATCCCAGTATAACGTGATATTGCCATTTTCGAGAACTGGGTCGGGCACATATCTATAGTACGGTACTTCCGATTCCACAAGATTGTATTTAACAGCAAGTTGCTGGTGGATAATCCTGGCTACAAAGTTGTGTCTATGCAAATAGTCTCCGTTAGCTAGACGAGAACAACCAGAAATAATGTGTTGGATTGATTCCCCGGGCCGGTGGCATGCCCGACAGATTTCAGCCGTACCGTCCTTCACAATATATTTCCGGTAGTTATTCGTCATCATAACTTCGTCCATAATCGCACAGAAAAAAACTTCGGTTTCCCCGAAGAGGTCACCAAAGCGCAGCCAGGATACGGAAGCTAAGAGATCTACATCGGGTCCATGTAGGCCCGGTAAAAGCGCCCGTGAAGCTCCTTGCTCTGCCATACTTCCCTGCGGTTATTAGTATCCAGTACTGTAGGTTTGCGCCAGTTCTCTTTTGCCAAGGAGAGCGGGGTGAGGCCCTTGTCCACAGCGACCACATCTCGTTGCATACCCACGTCAGCTTTGAGGAAGTATTCCCTAAGGCTGCATACCTCGCGGTTGTGTAGGGTCTTAGCATTTAAGAAGCCACGACCCCCACACTTCCGCGGGATATACAGCCTCATCACCGATGATCGTGGGTGATGCATCCGATTTGCGGTCAGCAGTGTGCGGACCCTCCTATCCAGGGCGTCAAGATCCGTCTGAGTCCATTTGAGTATGCCGAAAGAGTACATCAATACCGGCATGACCCAACCGTTGAAGGCCTGACCTTGTTCCCGCCTGATAAAAGACTATTCAACGGATTCCATAATCTCCCCTCGCTTTACATGCGTGACTGCACATTTGTCCACACCAAATTCCATGCTGATGGCGCTACTGAAGGTTTCTGTTACCTTCAGTAGCTTCATTAGTTTCAAATTTCAATTATTATTATTATTATTAGCAAAAACTGAAATCTGATTGATATACTCTAAAAATCTTCGTTCAACCATTAATCGTCTTCTGCGATGTGCATAAACCCAGAGAGGGATCTCATCGCTCTGGGTTTATGCACTCTTCCTTTCATGTCCAGGTGGTCTCCCTATGGAATGCGCTCCCTCTGAACATCAGGACGGCAACCAGTCGTTTTTTTTTTTTTTTTGGGTTGATAAATCATTCAATGACTTCTCCCGCTCTGGGTGGAGCGGGAGGGCGTGTCAGACTCTTTCTGACTAAAACCCACCCCTGTTCCTTCCCTGCCTGAGTGCCCAGGGGTGCGGTAACTCATTTTCAGAATTTATCCACTACCCCTAGGTATGCAGGCACCGGTCACGATGGGCTGCGTCAGTGGTGGCTGACAACATCTCTTTGAGGCGCGCGAGGAACACTACGCGCCGTCGACTCACGGGCCTTGTGCTGATCGGACGGCGAGCTACCCACTGCTTGCCGTCCGCAGGTCTACGGTGGCAGGAGATTGTCTCGCGATTCTCAATTACATTGTTAATTTTGTTCTATGTATATGTTTCTAAATGTGTATTTATTATTGTTTTTTTTTCGTTTATTCTTTTCCTTAGGGAAACAAAGTGTACCAGTGTTTGCGCACACACTTGTGCATTATAATATCTCCTGCAGACTTGACTAATCTCCATCAAGATTGACAACTGTGGTCGAAGTTCGGTCGAGAGTATTAATAAATAGATAAAACCTATTTCATGTAGCATACAAAATATAGATGCGAGTAATATAATTGTTCGCGCTAACCATACGCGGCATTACCGCTTGGCGCGAAGCTCCTAAATAATAATGTTTCGATTTCCTTTTCTCGACCGTTAGGGCGTGGACACATGAGCCAGTCATCATTACTGAAGTTATTGAAATACTATGAGGAGTAAGGGAAATTAAAATATTTTTGTGGTCAGTTTTAGCTAGATGAGACCGGTGTTTCCTAGCTGACTACCCTGAGAAACACCGAAACAAACTCAGAGGTCATAGTCTCTTTTAAAGTGTTCAAATCCATTCAATATGTACTGGTCAAATCATGTGAGAACCATGTACGTTTATGTTTGGGATGAGCTCTTGAGAATTGCTTTGGGATACTAGATGGCGCTATTCTTTCGAAGAGAAGTAACCTATTCACTATTGACTTAAAGCCGTGGCAAAGAAATTGACAAAAACCCGATTCACGCGTTTTAAACCTGTGGCAAGGTTTATACACCTGGAACCTGACAAAGTCTGTAGTTACACGATAGCCGACTGTCAACGGGGCTTTTCTAGTTATAATTTTAGGTAAAGAAATAGAGATTGAACCTTGAAAAAGGATATATTGAACCGACTTCAAAAAGGAAAAATTCTTCGCGAATGAGTCTTCGTCTTTTTTGGGCAATAAAAGCCGCTGGCCGAACCTAGTACAACAATAATTAAAGGCCACTTTTATATTTTTATTTATGTGATAACTTCTTTAGCCGCGTTGAGCGGTTTTTGTTAGGGGTAAAACTTATGGGTTCGTGTGATCGACATGCTAGTAACGTGTTGCGCCTGACCGGTGACATTCAGTGGCTTGTGTAGCCAATAGATACGAAAATTCACCAATTATGAAATTTTAATTATTGATACCGTAATTAATTTATCAAACACAGTTATTTCAAAGTTTCAAGTTTTCACTTCTGTCAGCAGTCCCCATGACTGCATATTTTTATAATTTTCCTTGTATCCATTTCTCATTATAAACGCCGCCTACTAAAAATATGGGCCCTCACTTCATAAGGAAAACGAATAAGGTACGGCATTCACCCGCGAAAATAGATTCATCATTATGACACGGTCGTCCTATGATCGTTATAGAAATGCGCGATTGTATTCATGCCCTTATGTTGAGGAGATGCTTTGATGCAGTCGAATATGAGGTCATGTGTTTTTTCTTCTTTTTTAGGGTTCCATACCCGAAGGGTCCAAATGTAGCCCTATTGTTGTCACTAATGTGTCCGTCTGCCTGTCTGTTAGTCGTCTGGCAAAAAATTTTGTTCTGAAGAATTTTTGAACTTCCCATTGACTTATTCAATTCAATTCAATTTATTTAATTCGGACAAGGTACATCCATATTTTGGTTAGTTACAGTAGGTACTTACAAAACTACGTTAGTAATTTTGACAACTAGTTACTAGTTACTATTTCATTTAATTATGTTTTCAGACAGAGTCCTTTCCAATTAACAATTTAACGCTTATAAAATAATAAATTTAATATAAAATTCACGCATAAAATAAATACTCAACATTCAAATTAATTCAAATTACAATACATACACATGTCATTCAAATCAAATAAAACATAAAATACATACACATGAAGGTAGACATTTGGTGAGAATCGCTACATATTATACAACAAAGTCCCCCGCCTTGTTTGTACGCGATAAACTCAATACAAACCGGCCAAGTGCGAGTCGGACTCACACACGAAGGGTTCCGTAACTTAGTATGCTGAAAAAAAACAAGTTTCCAGAAACGTGTTTTTTTATGGGTTTTCTTTAATTTATTTTTATTATTTGTTCTATAAAGCGGCAGCTGAAATACACATTGTGTGAAAATTTCAACTGTCTACCTTTACGGATCATGAGATACAGCCCGCTGACAGACAGCGGAGTCTTAGTAATAGGGTCCCGTTGGTTACCCTTTGGGTACGGAACCCTAAAAACTACTGAATGTATTTGCATGCGGTTTTTACCAATAGACAGAGTTATTCATGAGGAAGGTTTAGGTGTATGATTTGTTCCCGTGCGGAGCCGAAGAGGGTCGCTAGTATTTAATATTACGTATATTTTACTAACAAATATCAAAATATTTATTTCCCTCACATGGTCATCATCATCATCATTCTCCTGGCCTTATCCCAATTTATTAGGGGTCGGCGCAAAATGTCTTTTTCTTCCATACACCTCTATTAGTCGTTATCTCTGTAGTCACCCGCATTTGGGTGGCTAATATCCTCTTGTACACAGTCCATCCATCGTTTCTTTGGCCTTACCCTACTCCCATCCACATCCATACACAAGACCTTCTTCACGACATTTTCTTCATTCCTCCACGATAACCGATTTCCACACAACTTTTCAGTCAGCGGTGCCACTTTCAGACTTCCTCTTATATACTCATTCCTAATTCTATCCATGCGCGTTACACCACACATCGCTCCCCTAAACCCTAACTCTGAACCCTAAATGTACGAAGTCCGACACGCATTTGACCGGTTTTTAATGTTTTTATATGATTTATATTGGCAATTAGCACATGTTATTATTTATTGACAAATTTATGTATAATTTACTTCATGCTTCGCACAACCGGTATTAGAATTGTTTTTTTAGTTATACGTTACTGATATACAAGGTGAAGCTAACAATACTACACTGCTATTAATCATTATGAACAACTTAAATTATTAGACCAACTCTTTTTTTGGGGGCCATATTATTTCTTTATTAAAACTTTATGCAACACAAAATAATGTACAAAGTCGGATTTAATGCCTTAGGTATTCTCTACCAATCAACCAAGGGTGGTGGAGAGATAACATGGCAGGTGCACAAACTGAAGAAAAAATATTACTGAGAAGAAAATGGTTGGTTGGTTGGTGGTGGTTCTGTCACTCACGTGTACGTCTGTCCATAATCTATCACACAGGTTTTACAGCCAAACGGTTGGAGCTACAGTCTTCAAATTTTCACAGTATAAAGTATTTTGTTAACCCAAAGCCATAATAATTGTCAAAATTGATAGACACGCACTTGGTCGGATATTTTTATTAGTGTGGGAAATTATTAGATGTCTTCTCCCGCTCTGGGGCTCTGGGTGGAGCGGGAGGCCTTGTCAGACTCTTACTGACTATAACCCACCGTGTTCCTTCAGCTCCAGGGCCACGGTGACTCCTTGAAACACTCCCGGGACCTGGCAGGATTACTGCGACCCTGGCAGGATTGTAGCAAACATTTTTTTTTGTGGGTTGGAAAATCATCCAATGACTTCTTCCGCTCTGAGTGGAGTGGGCGAGCTTGTCAGACTCTTACTGACTAAAACCCACCCCTGTTCCTTCCTTGCCTGAGTGCTCAGGGGCGCGGCAATGTACGAGTATGTATGTATGTAACTATGTTTGTTCAGGTGGAATCTTGCAACTCGAATTAGACCCACTTTCAGATGTCCGATTGGACTCAAATTTGGTGTACTTATGTATCTTCGATCACAATACAATAATATGGTACCATAAAGCTGGTCTGATGATGGAGACGGAAGATGGCCATAGGAACTTTTTAAACTAAACAAGATAAACCCATCTAGTCTGGACTCTATTGATTTGTCTTGAAGAGCATTTTACGCCTACACGATATCCAGGGTCTGATGATGAACCTGGAAGGTGACCACGGCATCTCTGTGATAAAACAACATAACCCCACTGAGTTTGGGCTCGATTGTTTCGTCTTGAGGAGCACTTTACACCTAGACGATATTCAGGGTTTGATAATGAAGCTGGAAGGTGGCCACAGCATCTCTGTAATCAAACAACATAAGCTCATCGAGTTTGAGCTCAATTGGCTCGTCTTAAGGAGCACTTTATATCACATTATAATATCCGTAAAATATTTTAAAATAATACGCCTACTCTAAAATGTCAACCAACTAGAAAATTAAAAATAAAGTAAAGGTAAACAAATATTTATAGAAACAAGCTTTTATCTGGTACAATGAACTAAAAGTTAAAAATATATTCTAGTAAGTATTTAGCATGTAGGTACTTACCTATATTCTTAAAAGCTTGAGGCACAGAAGTATAGTAAGTACTTGTATCTATATATCGATGATTCATTTTCACAAATTTACTATCATTTTAAAGATACACGAACTTCTTGAAACTAAATAATGCGAAATACGTTGGTACATAAGTAAAGCAAAACAACTAATAAATGAAATCAAAGAAACATTTATTGTAATCCCGGCGGAAGGAAGTTTCCTCCCCTCCCCCCTATCAGACTATTTCCTCCTATCTATATGAATGGCAGACAAATTAGTTACATTAGCCCGAGGCGGGCTCAGTCTAATCATGTATTGAGCACAAGAAATACCATTTATATCGAGCAAATTAATTTCGGGAAGGTGCTAAAATTTATGTAATAAATGTAGTGTGTAAGACTTATGTAATCAATTCCTATATTAACGATGTACTTTAGGATTGAGCAGTACCAAACGAGATTCCAATAGAGGCACTTGTTTAACTCATCATCCCGGACCAACAACCTTACATGGCGACCCTGCCATCTGAGATGGGTGCCGAGTTCGGTCGCGTGATGGTATAAGATTAGAATGGTATATGTGATTTTTTTTGTCTAAAATGTGCCGGTCAAATATAACAAAAGAGGACGTTTTTATATCGCAAAGTGCATCGGCAGGTTCAAATTTGTCTTCTATGCAGGAGTACCAATTAACAAAACATTAGTATCGTGATGTTTATTATTTGCACCTTACTCGGAATCGCTGGACTATACGCAGTTTATAAACTGTACCGAAATTGTCATCATTCGTGGATTAGGAATGAGGTTTTCGCACAAAATCTATCGCGTTCATTTCATCAACCGAACCCGGAGACTCGTGTCTGTTACGTGATTGTTGCGTGTGTTGTTTGTTAGTTGTTGTCTGACAATAACTGAACAAATCCAAAGGGCAATCAAGAGGGCTTTGCTCCCTTGCTTATATTCTTCCTTGCGTGATCGAATCAGAAATGATGATATCTGCAAGAGAACCAACGCATGAGAACCAAGGTTCACAAGGTTCTCTCGACAAAGCCCGAAGAATAAACCCACTTAAGTGGCGGTGGGCAGGGCAAATTACTTGCAAAACAGGTGATCGAAGAAAAGTTCTGGAGTAGCGACCGCGTACTGGAAGACGCAGCGTAGGAAGGCCTCCCATAACGTGGACCGATGACCTGGTGAGTGTCGCGGGTAGCCGATGGATGCAAGACACACAGGACTGGTCGTTGTGGCTACACTTGGGGGAGGCATATGTCCAGCAGTGGACGTCTTTAGGCTGAAATGATGATGATGAGAAAGTCTGACAACCAGTATTACCTACTAACATAACAACAATTGACTACACCGATTAGGACACTCTTATAGAAGTGACATTTTTATTTTTAGTACAGTTTATCTTATTTATACCAATACGACAAGAGAAGAAAAAACAATAAATACCCACCAACAAATTCACAAACTTACCTTTTATTATTTTTGTTATGCCTTCATTAAAAATATATTGGATTTAATTTATTTTTAAATGTTATATTCTAATACATATGAGCTATGAGCGCTCTCTACTTCAGTAATTCATGTCTTTATTATGAGACCTTTACAAGTATTCGAGACAAGGAGACCAGCAGGTGTATTTTTTTTTTTTTATTGTTGATAGGCATGCGTTTGACCACTATCTCACCTGATGGTAAGCGATGATGTGGTCGAAGATGGAGCTCGCTTGCCTAGAAGTAGCTTGTTCACTCTTGACTTAAAGACCCCTAGGTTGTAGCTATCAAGAAACACAGACTCCAGTAGGGAATTCCACTCCCTAGCAGTACGCACAATGAATGTTTTCTCAAAACGCTTTGTGCGTATGGATGGGATGTCCACCATGAACTGGTGGCACTTCGCCGTACGTCTTGTGGTCCGTTGATGAAACGGGCTTGGCGGAATCAAATTATGCAATTCCATCTCACACTCCCCAAAATGTAACCGATAGAAAACCGACAGGCTAGCAACTCGGCGTCTATGTTCAAGACTTTGGAGTTTCGACTCGTGTATTCGCTAACTCAGTTGACATCAATTTAATAGGCACTATGCAGTACAATGCTGCTTTGACGTCTATGAAAAGAAAAATGTACTACGTAGTGCTAATAAAATCGATATCCACCGAACAATGTATTGCAAAGTGCCTATCAAATTGATGTCCACTGAGTTAGCGAATACACGTGCTGGTGACTCATAGCACAGGTTTTACTTAGTATGGGCTTCATGAGCTGTACATCATTTGTTAGTCATGGAGAAAATAAATAAATGTTATTATTATTATGCTTTAAGAATCAAACAAAACCACCAACATAAATTCCCATAATAACAGCAACCCAACGTACTCCTTTATCAATTATTAATTAACTTGACAATGCATTGCTAGATGGAGCGAACTAATTGCCGGTCAGAGGTGAACTGGATCATAAACACATCCGTATGTGATTATATTGTTCATATCAGTAATGATCTTCATGGCCCATTAACGATGTGTTATTGTGTGATTTATGGTTTAGAAGGGGCGAATTTTTACTTTAAGTTCTAGTCTGTGTTTCCTGATAGCTACGACTAGGGGGGTCTTTAAGTCAAAAATTAATATTTATTGTACCTAAAACCAGGCTCAAGAAAAAAATAGGTGGTTCGTTTAGATGCCAATGTATACGTTTCTATAATAAACTTCCTAGACAAATTCAAGAACTAAGCATAAATAAATTTAAATCATTTATTAAACGTAAGCTATGCCAGAAAGCTTTTTACACAATTAATGACTTTCTTGAGGACAAAAAGGCGTGGCATTGAGCTGCTTCAATGATATACATGAGCCATTGTTTTCATATGTACTACTTACTGATGAAATTTTTTATATATTTTTTTTAATATTCGTTTTTGACATGAATACTTGTATAGTATTATATTATATTTTTTTTTTGACATTTTATTATTATTATTTTTTTTTTGACTTGAATACTTTGTTAAGTATTATATTTATTTTTTATTTTTCGAGTGACATATTATGATTACTATTTTGCTTGACACAAATATTTACTTTGTAAAGTATTATATTTTTATTTTTTTTTATTACTTAATTATTGTAAATGTGAGGACTATGTGGGTTATTATTATTATTTTCTCCTCCTTTTTACAGTAATTTTCAATGTTGTCTGACAGTTTGAGTACTTTTGCGGCCTACCCAAATGTCTTTTCTTTGGTATTGTTCGTCATGTCATTGAGCTCCTTAGTGGTTTTTAAGTTGAGCTATTCGACTATTGACAAATGCTTGCACTGACTGGACAGGTCCACTCAAATATGTTTGGTTCTTTCTTCAAAAGACCACTACAGACACTAAGCTGCATGGTCCTCATATAGAATAATGTGAATGCGAGAACTATGTATGTCGTTATATTCATGTAGATTTTATGATTGTCTGGCAGTTTGAGTATTTTTGCGGCCTACTCAAATGCCCATACTTTGGTATTGTTCGTCAGTTCGTTGAGCTCCTCAAAGTTCTGAGTTGAGCTTCGCGATGACTGACAAATGCTTGCACTGTCTGGACAGGTCCACTCGAATTCGTGTGTTGCTTTCTTCATAAAGCTCATCCCAGACATAAACGTACATGGTTCTCATATGATTTAACCAGTACACATTGTATGGATTTGAACACTAAAAGAGACTTTGACATCTGAGTTTGTTTCGGTGTTTCTTCTCAGGGTAGTCAGCTAGGAAACACCGGCCTCATCTAGCTTAAACTGACAAAAAACATTGACGTGTAAAAGTGTTCCTTGTAACCTATTTACTGAATAAACATCATTTATCATTTATCAATAGGTTACTTCTAGGTGGGTGAATCTCTTGGTGTTTTGCAGAAAATAATGACGGAGTGTTTCCGACAGTGACGAATCGTAGGAAATTTAACTTTAACACACTAGTATTAAAGAACACTAGTAGTATGCAATGCCTAGTAGTACTAGTGTACATTAATACTAGTGTATTAAAAACTACTTATATTATAAATGTAAAAGTCTGTGTGTTTGGAATTTGTTTATCTTATCAATCACCTTTGCGGATGATACCGCTCTATTGTTCTCAGCAAAATCAAAGGTTGAGGTCTTTGAACATGCTCAGAAGGGTTTTAACATTGTGTCTAATTGGCTTCATAATAACCTCCTAACATTAAATGCAGATAAAACAAAATACATTTTATTTACAATGAGAAATACTAACATACCGCTTACTAATCTAAACATTTACGCTCATAATTGTAATTTGTTCGCTGACACTGCATGTACTTGCCCCACTTTAGCTAAAGCTGACCATTTAAAATATCTAGGTGTCACTATTGACTCCAATCTAAATTTCCGTAAACATATCGAGTTACTATGTACTAGAGTGCGCAAATTAATATATGTATTTAAAAATTTACGGAACATAGCCGACTATAAATTAATTAAACAGGATTATTTAGCTTTGTGTCAATCCATTCTTACCTATTGCATAACTTCATGGGGTGGTGCTGCAATAACAATTTTACTTCCTCTAGAGCGTGCTCAAAGAGCAATACTAAAAGTTGCTACCTTTCGCCCTTTTAGATTTCCTACGCATCAGCTCTACATTGCATGTAATGTACTAACAGTACGGCAATTATTTATTGTAAGCATAGTACTACACCAGCACACTGCACTTCCTTTTGATCGAGTACCTTCCGACAAGAGAAGGAAGGACTTGGTTTGCATAAAGCCTCAAACTAAACATGCATTTGCTAGTCGATTTTATGTGTTTTTAGGACCTTTTCTGTATAATAGGCTCAACAAGTTACTAGGATTCTATAGTGTTAGTTATAAAAAATGTAGTATTATGCTATCCGAGTATTTAGCGATACTAAATTACACAGACACGGATAAGCTTCTAGAAATTTTGGCTTAATGATAATTTATTTCCTCGTAAGTATTTACTTTTGTATATTAACATAGGTTTAGTTTAAGATAATAATGTACAAATATGCTTTTTCTCATAGTTGTTAATAGATTATTTTGTATCAGTTTACCTTAAATCTTTACTGTCCCAAATTTTAATTATACTGTAAAGTGATGGCCTGAAACACAGGTTTGAATGAACCTAGTTCGGGCGGGTCGCTATCTAAAATTGTAATTCCTAACCATCATCTTATTTTGAACCAGTAATGTACCATATTTTAGTTTATTTTTAAGCACTATAATTGTATAGGAAATGTTACTCCTGTAGACTAAATGTAAACTTTTTGTATACCATAATTCAATAAATAAATATTCTAAAATATTCTATTCTACCTTTTCCCAACTATCTTGGGGTCGGCTTCCAGTCTAACCGGATGCAGTTGAATACCAGTATTTTACATAGAGCGACTGCCTAACTGACCTCCACAGCCCAGTTACTGGGTAATGTGATACCCCTTCTTCGCCTCAGTGCTTGTGTGTCCTATAGACCAAATTTATCGAAAATGAACTTTAAATGCAGTATCAAAATTATTTTTATTTGGAAACTAGATTTACATATTTATAACATACTTAACTAACTATATCTACACTAAAACCAAAATAAAACCTTACCTAACTACGTACATATATACAAAAACAAAATACGTTCAGGCGTCGAAGTACTCCTCCACATCGCTGTCATCTGGAAACGTGCTCAGAAGACTGGCAGCATTGCCACGCTGGATGGCAATGCTTATTCATTGAGCAAAGAATGAGCCAGCCCTCTGGTCACGTAAAGTGTCGATCAGTCGGCGAGAAATATCTTTGAAAAGGAGACGCGCACTCGGACCCCATGACCCGAGCGTTTCGACCCCAAACGGCTCAAAACTGTAATTCCCAATAAGGTTACAGTATTTGCGCCGCTTGAGGGCCTCGGCAGCTGCAGCGGCTGCACCGGCACAGCCCGCCGTACATGGAACATGAGATGGCGCAAGGGTGTCGACACAGGTTGCGTCCCACACCAAAGGCCTACCCACCGTTTTCCACGGCACCAACGTCATGCCATCTGGTCTCTTCCCATCGTCACGTACCAAGCCACTTGGTTCTAATACGGCAGGTACGCCGGCGGTGACAAGAGCTCGACGGATAATATCGTTGATGCTGGCGTGCCGTGCTATGCAGCCTGCACTCCTGCAGCAGGACAAACCATGGTGCCCGAGGCTGTCGATAGCTTCACCGCAGTGGCACCGATGTGGAGCAACACAAGGTGCGCCTAAACGTAAACAAGTTGCGAGCCGAAACGAAGCGTCATCCATCATAGTGCCTATGGTGGATGACGGGAGTGCCTGAAGCCACAAGCCCGACTCCCATTCCCCCACAGCCAGCAGACGCGCACGCTCAGCAGTACTCGATGTCGTGGTTATCAGGTTATTTCGTATAACACTGCAGAGCGGGACATCCCGCCGTCTCTGGGAAGACAGGTTGTCGGGCAAATCCGTATGTTAAGATTTAAATTTCAATCCTGTTGGTTAAGGAAGATTCAAAACTTTTTAATTATTCTATGTCCAGTGTTTGTTTTATATCCCACATTGTAGGAAACATTGAGTGCTTGAGTGTTCCATGTCCATTCAATCGACCAATCACAGCCCACGACGTCATATTCATTTGGAACATAGTACAAATAAGCACGCAAAATTGAAACAGTCTCTTGAAGTCACTTTTTCTATCTGCAATGAGGTTATGTTCTAAGTCCACATTTGTAATTTTATTTGTGCATGTTTGTTCTATTCATTAAAACTGTAAAATAAGGTATAATTAATTGAAAAAAATTGATAAAAATTATTACAATTAATGCATAGGTAACTGTACATGTATTATGATAGATCTTCAAACCTAGAAATTCAAGCTTAAAAATAGGACGAAAAACTCTTCTACTGTAAAATGTACCCAATGGTAGATAGGACAAATAAGGACTAGGGCGACGCCTTGGTAAGACTGATTGTCAGACGTTCGGGCTTCTGACGACCCGTAACGACTGTCAAAGATCCACTATTGACATCCGGGACGGAGACACGGAGGAGTCTCGGTATGTAAACAAGGTCACCCATCCATAGAACAACCCCGGCAAGCGTAGCTTAACCTGATAGATAGACCAATGTGCCTGTTATTACATTAGCCATAAGCTCCTGTTTATCCTCTCTCCTCCCTGTTTAACTTATTGTTATTTAATATGGCAATGTTTATATAATAACTTAAGGTTGGCTGTATTGAACGCATAGAATGAATGTGTTAGATGTCAAAGTTGGTACGTGTGTTTTAAGTTCCGTTTTCTTACTTGTTCGGTTGCTCCGGTTGCTCTCGTAATGCTAAAGAGTAGTGTGCTGTGTGATTACAATAAAAGGACTTGTGTCTACTAGAAATTATCTGCATTTCATTTCAAACAACATCAGGTTATGGGCCCAGACACATATACCTGTTTGTTGCAGATAATCGCGAGTTGAGACAGCTAAAAGTCGACGAGAAGGAAAAGTGAGGGTATCTCGCTAAAGTGCGGCGTGGTGCATAGATTTTGTGCATTGCGAAATATCGTCGAGGAGTACTTGTTCCTAGTTGAGAAAGGACGAGGTCAGAATGGAGAGCAATAACAGCAACAGTGTCAATGTTATCAAATTGGAAGGGGCCAGAAACTGGAATATCTGGAAATATCAAACAACAGTTCAGTTGAGAGGTAATGGCTGGTTGGACATTGTGGAGGGAAGACGCACGAAGCCCGAAGTCGCCAGTGAGATACCTTCATGGGAATCTAAAGACGCTAAGGCGCAAACACTACTGGTTACTCGGATGTCGGAGGAGGCAATGTTACATATTATTACATGTACGAGTTCTTCTGAAATGTGGCGAAAACTTCACAGTGTATATGAACAGAAAAGTGAGACTAGTGTGCATATAATACAGCAAAGATTCTTTCAATATAAGTATGAGAGGGGCACAGACATGTCAGTTTTCTTGTCTAAGATTCAGGAAATACAAAACCAATTGAAACAGATGGGCGAAGAAATCTCGGATAAGTTTGTAATCACAAAAGTGTTGATGTCATTGCCAGACGAATACAAACATTTCGTTTCGGCTTGGGAATCTGCGCCCGACGAGAAGCAAACATTCGATAACTTGGTTGCTAGATTACTAATCGAAGAAGAGAGAGTAAAGGGCAAGAACGAAGAAGCGCAGCAAACTTCATCTGCGTTCTTAGTAAAAAATAAGAAGCCTATAAAATGTTTCAAGTGTGGGAAGAGTGGACATTATCAAACTGACTGTAAGAGTAATATAAGTGGCAGTGAAGAAAACGCTAATAATAATAACTGCTTCTTTTGTGGAAAGTTTGGACACTTCAAGTCTCAGTGTCGGTTTAGAAAACAAAGAATGTCAAGAAATGAAAATAAAACGAAAAGTAATGCATTCATGGTGGTTAATTCGTCGCATAATCTTCAAAAATCTAAATGGCTAGTGGATTCTGGTGCTTCAGAACATATGTGCCGGGATCGTGCACTGTTTACGTCGTTTACAAGTACTTCACCTAAACCTGTGGTCGTCGTTAATGGCGCGGTGATTAATGCGCTTGGTTGCGGACAGATGGCAGTACAAGTGTCGAACGGAAACGATTGGATTGATACTGTGATTGACGACGTGTTGTATGTTCCTGAACTGAAAACGAACTTGTTCTCAGTCAATCGCGCCACAGATAAAGGATACGTCATGATGACAGATGACAGTTCATGCAAATTTTACAAGTCGAACAAAATATGTGCGGTGGCGGAAAGAATTGGAAGTTCCTATTATTTAGATCTACGTTTTATTAGTAATATCGACACAGCGAACACTGCAAAGTTAGTCCCGAACGACATAAATGAGTGGAACAGAAGATTGGTGCATCAGAACTATACTTACGTAAAAGATATTCTGCAGAAACATAACATTGAGGTTATACAAACATCAAAGCATGAGTGTGAAAGTTGTTTGGCCGGAAAAATACATAGATTGCCGTTCAGTAGAAGTGAATTCAAGAGTTCTAAGACATGTGAGTTAATTCATGCTGATACCTGCGGTCCCTATGGAAGAGCCGTCAGTTGGTGGTCAAGGTACTTTGTCGTCTTGAAAGATGATTACTCGAACTTCAGAAGCGTGCACTTTGTGAAAACAAAAGATGAGATCAAACATCGTATTGAGAATTTCATAAATAAGGCAGAGTATATGACTGGAAACAGAGTGAAGATATTCAGAAGTGACAATGGCCTGGAGTTTGTAAACAAAGATGTGAAAGAAACATTTTCAAGACGTGGAATAACACATCAAACCACCGTACCATATACCCCGGAACAAAACGGGAAAGCTGAAAGAGAAAATAGAACGTTAATCGAAGCGGCAAGAACTATGATTCATGAGAGGAACTTACCAAAGAAATTATGGGCTGAAGCTGTAAACACAGCAGTGTACGTGTTGAACAGAACTGGAAAGAGCCATGAAGATGGAAGATCTCCATTTGAGGTATGGACTGGAAAAACGTTTGATATCCGTGAGTTGAGAGCTTTCGGTGCAGAAGTGTATGTACACATACCGAAGGAGAAAAGGAAGAAATGGGATAAGAAAGGAGAGAAGGGCTTGATGGTCGGGTATGAGGAGAATGTGAAGGGATACCGGATATACTTCGCTGAAAAAAATACAGTGGAGGCAAAAAGGGACATTATTTTCTTACAAGAAGAAAAGAAGGAAAAACCTGAAGGGAGTGAAGGTCAAATAGTGGTATCGTTAAACTTTGATGAAGACAAAGGGCAAGAGAGTAGTCCCGAGAGAAATGTGAATGAGGAAGCTGTCCCTGAACCCGAAGAGATGACCGATTCAAGTACCTTAGAAGGTAATTCAGAAACTGATAGTGACTACCTGCTGTGTAGTGAGGAAGAACACCTGCTAGATGAAATTGGTTCGCCTAGAGATGAAAGGAGTCAGCGTGTGCGTAAACAAACATCATTCTATCAGTGTAATAATGTGCAGTTGGACAAAACTGAGTGTGAGCCAATTACTTATAGTGATGCTATGAGCAGGAGTGATGCTGGTAAGTGGAGTGAAGCTATTGCTAGGGAACTTCAGACTTTGAAAGACAATAATACATGGGAACTTTGTGATTTACCTGTAAGTGCAAAGCCTGTCAGTAGCAAATGGGTTTTTAAGATTAAAAATGTAAATAATGTCACACAGTATAAGGCTAGGCTGGTTGCTAGGGGGTTTGAGCAACAGGATGTGTTTAATTTAAGTGATATTTATGCCCCAGTTGCAAAGCTTGCAACTTTTAGGTTATTTGTAGTAATTGCAACTAAATATAATTTACCTATTTACCAAATGGATGTCACGGGGCTTTTCTGTATGGTGATATTAAAGAGAATGTGTTTTTAAGTTTACCAGAAGGGGCTTATTTAGGAGTAAATAATATAGTAAAGCTAAATAAGTCATTATATGGGTTAAAAAGTTCACCTAAATCTTGGAATATTAAATTTAACTCTGTAATAACTCGAGAAGGTTTCATAAGGTCAAAATGTGATTCATGTTTGTATAAAAAGGATAATGGCACAGACAAAATATTTGTTTTAATTTATGTAGATGATTTGTTGATTCTTGGCACAAATATAAATGAAGTCACAAAGCTGAAAATAATATTAAATAAAGAATTTGAGATGAAGGATTTAGGGTTTATTTCAGACTTCTTAGGAATAAATGTGAAACAAAATTTTGAAAATGGCACAACTGTATTATCACAAAGAAATTACTTAGAAAATGTACTTAAAAGATTTAATATGGAAAATTGCAAACCTATGTTGACTCCCATAGATATAAATTTTAATACTAACATTTTGATTGTGACAATTCTAGTGATAAAGACATTGAAGGAATTTGTAGACAAATTATTGGTTGTCTTATGTATGCTGTTGCAGGCACTAGGCCTGACCTGTGTTTTGCAGTCTCTTTGTTAAGTAGATATCAGAAATGTGCAAATAGTGTGTTGCTAAGCGCACTTAAGAGAGTATTGCGTTATGTAAAACATACTTTAGATTATAAAATTATTTATGAGTGTAATGATACTATGTTACAAGGGTATTGTGATGCTGATTGGGGAGGGGATCAGAGGGACAGAAAATCCACATCTGGTTATTTGTTTAACTTTGCAAATTGCTTGATTGTGTGGTGTTCGAAGAAGCAATCTTCGGTTAGTTTGTCTTCTACGGAAGCTGAGTATGTCTCTATGAGTATGGCAGCCAGTGAAGCGTGCTGGCTTGTTCATTTGCTACATGATTTTGATTTTCATAACGTTAGTCCAGTAAATTTGTATTGTGACAATCAGTCGGCTATTTTAAGTGCAAGTACAGATTCAGTTAAGCGTCTCAAACATGTTGATATTAGATATCATTTTGTGAAAGATTTGATTAAAGAAAATAAAATTATTATTCAGTATATAAGTACTTCTGAACAATTAGCAGACATGCTAACAAAGTCACTTTGTAAGGATTTGTTAATTAAGTTTTTAACACAGTGTAATGTAAAGTTATAGATAGAGATGTTGTAACACTAATGTTTGGTTTTTGATATTATATAGAGTTTATTTAGTTTCTTAAATGTATATAAACATTGAGAAGGGGTGTTATTTAATATGGCAATGTTTATATAATAACTTAAGGTTGGCTGTATTGAACGCATAGAATGAATGTGTTAGATGTCAAAGTTGGTACGTGTGTTTTAAGTTCCGTTTTCTTACTTGTTCGGTTGCTCCGGTTGCTCTCGTAATGCTAAAGAGTAGTGTGCTGTGTGATTACAATAAAAGGACTTGTGTCTACTAGAAATTATCTGCATTTCATTTCAAACAACATCACTTATCAATCACGTTCCAAAAGCCGAGCGGTTTTGGTGAAATTGGATATGGATACCTACAGGACTTTTTATCCCAATAGTGGGCTTCCGTGGTGCTTACTTAATTAAATATTTCCCAGATACTTTACAAAAAATGAATGAAAAAAATTTTT